>OX465383.1:25124456-27685435 GCA_950005105.1 Lycophotia porphyrea | reverse complement strand
GCTGAGGAGTGTTCGGGTGCGGGGGAGGAGGGCCCAGCGCCAGCTGGCCCCTCAGTGAGGCGCAGCATCGGGGAGTGGGAAGCGGAGAAACATAAATCGGGGCAACCCCAGAAAGGCATAACACCGCCCACAAAGGCACCCGTTCCCACCCCCCCCAACAAGACAGTTGGACCCACCTCCCCAAAACCCAACCCCAAAAGCATAACAACCCAACGGGCAAGGACGGGAACTTACGGTCTGCCGGGGAAGGCCTTGGAGAGCCCTCCTCGAGAACAGCCACCAATTAAGTACCTCAACAGAACCTCGGAAGCTAAGGCGTGTCTCTGCAAGGCCAAGATGAACTTGGAAAGTTCCAGAAACCTTAAAAAAGAAATTAAAGATGCGATCACTAAAGCTGTTGAGAGGCTTTATCACCTCGTTAGGGAGGGAGAGATGGAGCGGTCCGAGACATCGGGAGAGGTGGTCGTACCAGAGAAGGCCCCCAAGGACCTGACACCGACCCCCAGCGCGCCGACGGAGCTCGTGATGCAGCTCGTGGAGAACCTCCAGCAGCACAAAAAGGCGCTGGAGGAATGCCAGCTGCACACGCGGGCTCTGTCGGAACAACTTACACAGGCACCTCGCTTTGTCGCAGGCCAGGGACCCTCGTTCGCTGACATGGCCGCCGTCCCTAAGCAGCACATCCAAGCGCCTCTTCACTCGATGGTCGTGTCATCAGTTGATGACAAGGACACGGGTGAAGAGGTGATTGAGAAGCTAAGGACGGCGGTAGACGCCAGGAATGAAGGCATCAGGGTGGAGAGGCTGCGGAAGGCGAGGGACCAGAAGGTGGTAGTCGGTTTCAGGACCAGGGAGGAGCTGACTCGGGTGACAGAGAGAATCAAGAAGGCAGGAAACCTTATGGTGGAGGAGGTTAAAAATAAGGATCCCCTCATTATCATCATGGACGTTCTCTCTTGTCACTCAGATGTGGAGGTCATCGATTCGCTTAAGCGGCAGAACACCCACCTGATTGGGGACCTACCTGCAGACGATGTGAGGATGGGAGTCAAGTACCGTCGCAAGACGAGGAACCCCCATATGTCTCACATCATCATGCAGGTGTCCCCTTCAGTCTGGCAGAGGTTGACGCACGCGGGTCGAGTGCACATTGACCTGCAACGGGTGCGTGTTCAGGACCAATCGCCACTGATCCAATGCACCCGTTGCCTGCGATACGGTCACGGCCGTAAATCGTGCACGGAGCCCGCAGACCTCTGCACGCACTGTGGTGACCCCCATCTGAGGGTCGACTGCCCCTCAAGGTTGGCTGCAGAAGCGCCCAAGTGCAAAAATTGCGCCTCCGCCAAGCTGAGTCACACAGAGCACAACGCCTTCGACAGCCAGTGTCCGACTCGTCTCAAGTGGGACGGATTGGCGCGGCTGTCGGTGGCGTATTGCTAAGGGCCAGCCAGCGGAAACAAAAAGTGACTCGTCCAGGGATTCCCGAACACGCCCGAGCGCGCGTAAGGATTACCAGGTAATCCAAGCGAATCTGCAGAGGAAGAATCTAGCAACCCAAGAGCTCATGATTGTGGCTAGCGAGCGGAGGGTTGCGTTCGCATTGCTCCAGGAGCCGTATGTGGGTGGGGTTAAAAGGATGCGAGACTACCGGGGAGCGAGAGTCTACCAGTGCGCTGAACAAGGAGATGGAACTGTGAAGGCGGCAATAGTCGTCTTCGACCACGACCTAGACGTCACACAGTGTCCGAAACTCACCACCAACAACATCGTGGTGGTGAGGATCCGTACCAGCGCCTGGGAAATCGCAGTAGTCTCCTTCTACTTTGAACCAGACCAGCCCATACAGCCATACCTGGAGCAACTTTTGCAGATTCGCGAGGAAATAGGCCCCACGAGGATGATTATTGGCGGCGATGCCAACGCCAAGAGCACCTGGTGGGGTAGCCTGGTAACCGACAGCAAGGGTGAGGACATGTCGGGAACCCTGGAAGAAATGTGCCTGCAGGTACTCAACGTCGGCAATACTCCGACCTTCGACACCGTCAGAGGTAACACCCTGTACAGCAGCTTCGTTGATGTAACAGCCTGCTCAACGGAGCTGCTGGACTTGGTGGAGGACTGGCGGGTCGAGGAAGGCCTCACGAGCTCGGACCACAACGGTATAGTATTCAAAATTAATCTACAAAAATCCAAAGGAATCAATATAAACAGGACCACAAGAATCTATAACACTAGAAAAGCAAATTGGAGCCAGTTTCATTCGAAACTGGCCCAATTAAAAGCTGATTCAAATTTAAATTCAATAGAAATTAATAAAGTTAGTAACACATTAGAACTAGAGAGTAAAGTTAATAAATATATCGCTAATATTACAGATTCTTGTGAAGAGACATTGAACAAAATTAAAAACAACACCCAACTTACTATACCGTGGTGGTCCAAAGAGCTCGCTGAGCTGATGTCGGAGGTTAACACCCGAAGACGCCGCATCCGGTGCGCTGCACCAGTCCGGAGGCAAAAGGTCGTCGATGAGTACCTGCTAGCAAAAGCAAAATATGAGTCCCTAGCCAAAAAGGCGCAGACAGAGGGTTGGAAAGGATTCTGTCAAAAGCAGGATAGGGAAGGAATGTGGGAAGGGATATACAGGGTCATAGGACGAACCGCCAAAAGACAGGAGGACGTGCCGTTGGTGAAGGACGGAGTACCACTGAGTGCACAGCAATCGGCTTTGCTGCTGGCCGAGACCTTCTACCCCGAGGACCTTGAAGAGGGAGAAAATGCTGACCACCGTCGGACACGTGAAGCGGCCAGTCGTGTAAACGAGTGGGCGCATGATGAACAACATGACCCACCGTTTACACTTCAGGAGCTGAAAACCGCGGTGGAAAGCTTCAACCCGAAGAAAGCACCCGGGGCAGACGGTCTCACAGCCGATATCTGTGCACGGGCTATTTCCCAGGACCCAGGGACGTTCCTTGCACTGGCCAACAAGTGCCTCGAGCACGGACACTTCCCTGGGGCCTGGAAGGTAGCCACGGTGGTGGTCCTCCGAAAGCCCGGCAAAGAATCCTACACCACCCCCAAGTCATACAGGCCGATCGGCCTCCTACCAGTCCTAGGTAAAACGCTGGAAAAACTTCTGGTAGCCAGGCTAAAGTGGCACCTTATCCCGCGGTTTAGTACTCGCCAGTTTGGTTTTATGCCACAGAAAAGCACCGAGGACTCCCTCTACACCATGATACAACATATCAAAGAAAAGTTGAGTGCAAAGAAGCTGATCACTGTTGTATCACTGGACATAGAGGGAGCCTTCGATAGCGCATGGTGGCCGGCCATCAGGACCAGACTGGCTGAGGAAAAGTGCCCGGTGAACCTTAGGAGGCTGCTAGACAGCTACCTGACTGGTAGGAGTGTCCGAGTACGGTACGCGGGTGCCGAGTGTCGAAGGGACACGACGAAGGGGTGTGTGCAAGGGTCCATTGGCGGTCCGATCCTATGGAACCTGATCCTCGACCCCCTGCTGAAGGGGCTGGAGGCGCGTGGCGTCCACTGCCAGGCGTTCGCCGATGATGTTGTGATGATCTTCGACGGTGACACAGCGTTGGAAGTCCAGAGACATGCCAATGCCGCCCTCGAGTATGTTCGGTTGTGGGGCATCGGAAACAAGCTGAAGTTTGCACCGCAAAAAACTTGTGCAATGGTGATAACCAAGAAGCTGAAGTACGATGTCCCACTCCTGAGCATGGGCGGGGTAGACATTGGCATGTCTAAGGAAATAAAAATTCTGGGGCTCACCGTCGACCACCAGCTCACTTTCAACACCCACGTCGCAAACGTTTGCAGAAAAGCTGTGAACATCTACAAACAGCTGGCACGTGCGGCAAAAGTGAGCTGGGGCCTTCACCCGGAGATCATCCACACCATATACACGGCGGCAGTGGAGCCAGTCATTCTGTACGCGGCCAGTGCCTGGGCGCCGGCAGCCAAAAAGATCGGAGTGCAGAAAAGCCTCAACACGGTCCAGCGAGGATTCGCGCAGAAGCTCTGCAAATCCTACCGCACCGTTTCGCTGAACGCGTCCCTGGTGCTGGCTGGGATACTCCCTCTCGACCTTCGTATACAAGAAGCAGCCGCTCTGTATGAGGCAAAGAGAGGGGTGCCACAGCCGGCACTTGCGGGCAGGGAGGTGGAGCGGGTGGTGGCATTTGCAGAGACTCCGCACCCGGCAAAACATATGGCCATGGAGTTCGTATGCCTGGAAGACCGGACGCTTGTGGATACCCACAACGTCCAAGCAGTCAGGGTGTTCACGGACGGCAGCAAGATCGAGGGCAAGGTCGGAGCAGCGCTGTCGCTTTGGGACAGCAATGCCGAGATCAAGTCCTTCAAGCTTAGCTTGCCGTCGTACTGCACGGTCTACCAGGCGGAACTTCTGGCCATATGCGTAGCCACGCGCGAAATCCTCAAGCGCAAAGAGGGAACCTTCGGTATCTATAGTGACTCAAAGGCCGCACTACAAACAGTCACAAACCAAGGTTCCCTCCACGCCCTGGCCGTGGAGGCGAGAGCGAACGTGGCCGCAGCTTTATCCCAGAGCAAAGATGTGTCTTTGTTTTGGGTAAAGGCACATGCGGGGCTGGAAGGCAATGAGCGCGCGGACCACCTCGCCAAGGAAGCTGCACTCCGGTCCAGGAAGAGGCCGGACTATGACCGCTGCCCGGTTTCATTCGTCAAGCGGCAAATCCGTCTGGGGTCGCTCGACGAATGGAACCGGAGGTACCAGAACGGCGAGACAGCCTCCGTCACGAAGATGTTCTTCCCAGATGCGATCGACGCCCACAGAATCGTGCTGAAAATGAAACCAGCCGGAGTAATCACGCAGATCTTAACGGGTCACGGTGGGTTCTCCGAATATCTGCACCGCTTCAGGTGTAAGGAGAACCCAGCGTGTATCTGCGAGCCAGATCGGGTGGAGTCGATCGAACACATCTTGACAGAATGCCCAGTGTTTGAGATGGAAAGGTATGATGCCGAGCGTATGCTGGAGACAAAAATTAATCGAGATAACATAAACAAAATAATGTCACAAACAAAATTGAGGAAAATTTTAATAGAATATAGCTTAAAAGTGGCGACTAAAGTTATAAATCGTAATAAAGAAATTTAAAAAACCGTGCTTTTTCAAATATGACATTCTCTATCAGAAAAGATATTCGATATAAGCACAGAAATTTTATAGAATATTATTAGTCAATTAACAACATTAGTAAGAGTAAATTCAACGTTTAGAATCACAAACCAAAATTAATAGCATATTTTCAAAAATTGAATAACTAATTTAACAAAGTCGCAAACAAAATTAACAAAGTCAAATAAGGTCTCTGACTATGTCAGGGGGACACTAGTCAGGCAGGAGTGGGTTTTAGTCGGTTCGAGTCCGACACTACCTCGACTGTCTCACAACCCGTGAGACAGTCGAGGTGTCCGTGGGGATTTCCCACTCCTGCCAAAACAAAAAAAAAAAAAAAAAAAAAAAAAAACCTAACCTAACCTAACCTAACCTAACCTTTTTTTTTTTTTTTTTTTGACGCTGGGAAAAAATGCATTACGCATACCCTCCCGTCGGGGGATGGGAGGGGTATGTGGGACTCCCCGGGCGGCCAAACACCACGGTATACCCACTAAAACGACCCAGCGCATTCCCGCTTCGTCATAGTGGAGGGGGACTGGGAAACCGGCACAGCCTTTACTTCCAGTCCCCCGCCGACGAACACACAAGGCTGACCCCCCTCTTGTCCTCACGGCACGGACGTGGAGGGGGGGTTCGGGAATGACCGACGGAGGTGACGGGTGCAATGCGGGCGTAGACACCCCCGCGCCTTTCGCCCGCCCGTCACCGTGAGGAGGGAGGGCAAACGCCCCTTCCCCCCCCCCCCGCCCGCAGAGCAGCGCAGCGAGAGTAAACTCCCGCTGGCGCTCCGCCTCCTCCTTCTGCGAAATCGCAGAAGGAGGCAACCGCTGACCAGGCCTCCTCGCTCCCCAGCATGGTGTTCCGTGGCACGCACGCCGGGAAGCGGGAGGCCCAGTCGCCCGCGAGGTGACGGGTGCAATGCGAGCGAAGGCACCTCCGTGCCTGTCGCCCGCCCGTCACCGTGAGGGGGGAGGGCAAATGCCCCTTCCCCCCCTCTCCGCTAGCGGAGCGGCGCAACGGGAGGGACCTCCCGCGCGCGCTCCGCTGACCAGGCCTCCTCTCCACACTCCCCAGCATGGCCTAGACCACGCCGGGAAGCGGGAGGCCCAGTCCCCCGCGGCACTCCCCTGCTGTGCCCTCCGCTATGCCCGCTGCTCAGAGGGCACGCAGGGGAACGCACACCGCACATCGCATGAGTCATCACACGACGTGCGGTGCGCCCCTCCCCAGAAAGCGCCTGGTGGTTGTTTGTTGCGTCTATTTCTTATGGAATTAGACCAAGAACAGGGCGGCAACCACGTGAAGGTAACACACCAGACTTGCCTTGAGGATCTACACGACCGTAGCGCTCCCCCTCAAGACCCCGCCACCCTACCGCCTCTGAGGGAGGCAGTAAGGTAGACCTGCATCTATGCTACCAAGCAAAGCATGTGCAAAGCTTGTCGTTGTGCAACCGCGAAAGCATAAATACAGATCCGCCCCAACCTAACCTAACCTTTTT
Source organism: Lycophotia porphyrea (assembly GCA_950005105.1). NCBI lineage: Eukaryota > Metazoa > Arthropoda > Insecta > Lepidoptera > Noctuidae > Lycophotia > Lycophotia porphyrea. The sequence continues at coordinate 27,678,740 of OX465383.1, read as the reverse complement.
TTTTTTTTTTTTTTTTTTTTTTTTTTTTTTTTGACGCTGGGAAAAAATGCATTACGCATACCCTCCCGTCGGGGGATGGGAGGGGTATGTGGGACTCCCCGGGCGGCCAAACACCACAGTATACCCACTAAAACGACCCAGCGCATTCCCGCTTCGTCATAGTGGAGGGGGACTGGGAAACCGGCACAGCCTTTACTTCCAGTCCCCCGCCGACGAACACACAAGGCGGACCCCCCTCTTGTCCTCACGGCACGGACGTGGAGGGGGGGTTCGGGAATGACCGACGGAGGTGACGGGTGCAATGCGGGCGGAGGCACCCCCGCGCCTGTCGCCCGCCCGTCACCGTGAGGAGGGAGGGCAAATGCCCCTTCCCCCCCCCCCCCGCCCGCAGAGCAGCGCAGCGGGAGTAAACTCCCGCTGGCGCTCCGCCTCCTCCTTCTGCGAAATCGCAGAAGGAGGCAACCGCTGACCAGGCCTCCTCGCTCCCCAGCATGGTGTTCCGTCACGCACGCCGGGAAGCGGGAGGCCCAGTCGCCCGCGAGGTGACGGGTGCAATGCGAGCGAAGGCACCTCCGTGCCTGTCGCCCGCCCGTCACCGTGAGGGGGGAGGGCAAACGCCCCTTCCCCCCCTCTCCGCTAGCGGAGCGGCGCAGCGGGAGGGTCCTCCCGCGCGCGCTCCGCTGACCAGGCCTCCTCTCCACACTCCCCAGCATGGCCTTGACCACGCCGGGAAGCGGGAGGCCCAGTCCCCCGCGGCACTCCCCTGCTGTGCCCTCCGCTATGCCCGCTGCTCAGAGGGCACGCAGGGGAACGCACACCGCACATCGCATGAGTCATCACACGACGTGCGGTGCGCCCCTCCCCAGAAAGCGCCTGGTGGTTTTTTGTTGCGTCTATTTCTTATGGAATTAGACCAAGAACAGGGCGGCAACCACGTGAAGGTAACACACCAGACTTGCCTTGAGGATCTACACGACCGTAGCGCTCCCCCTCAAGACCCCGCCACCCTACCGCCTCTGAGGGAGGCAGTAAGGTAGACCTGCATCTATGCTACCAAGCAAAGCATGTGCAAAGCTTGTCGTTGTGCAACCGCGAAAGCATAAATACAGATCCGCCCCAACCTAACCTAACCTAACCTAACCTAACCTAACCTAACCTAACCTAACCTAACCTAACCTAACCTAACCTAACCTAACCTAACCTAACCTAACCTAACCTAACCGTTGATATCTTCGCTTCCAGACGCGCGATTTTGACGCTGTTTTCAGCTCAAATTGACATAACTAGGCGTCCGCCTACGTATTGACCACCCCGCACTGACCTGCACCCCTGGATAAAATATTTACGACCTACCCCTAGTTTTTTAATACATTTTTCAAGTAAATCGTCTAAATTAATTGTTTTTCCAAATTTTCTTTGCAATCTAACATCAAATTATAGTTTCAATAGTACTCACCCTTCATCCCTGTGTCCCGGTCCGCGTTCCGTGAGCCGGCGTCCCGGTTGGAGGCTGATAACCTAAATTTTTTGGTTCAAAAACTGGTTTTTTGACCATAATCCCAGAATTTTCTTCGGCACTCATCCCGTTTTATTTCGCAGATCGCTAGCCCGCGCGGAGACGCGTCTCTGGACGTATCGCACGTGCGTCTAGCTCAAATAAAACATAAATATTTTTAAAAATTGTCATTTTCAAGTAGTTTCTGCTAGTACCAAAATCCACGTAAGGGGTTAAGAGAAATATAAAAACGTTGATATCTTCGCTTCCAGACGCGCGATTTTGACGCTGTTTTCAGCTCAAATTGACATAACTAGGCGTCCGCCTACGTATTGACCACCCCGCACTGACCTGCACCCCTGGATAAAATATTTACGACCTACCCCTAGTTTTTTAATACATTTTTCAAGTAAATCGTCTAAATTAATTGTTTTTCCAAATTTTCTTTGCAATCTAACATCAAATTATAGTTTCAATAGTACTCACCCTTCATCCCTGTGTCCCGGTCCGCGTTCCGTGAGCCGGCGTCCCGGTTGGAGGCTGATAACCTAAATTTTTTGGTTCAAAAACTGGTTTTTTTTTGACCATAATCCCAGAATTTTCTTCGGCACTCGTCCCGTTTTATTTCGCAGATCGCTAGCCCGCGCGGAGACGCGTCTCTGGACGTATCGCACGTGCGTCTAGCTCAAATAAAACATAAATATTTTTTAAAATTGTCATTTTCAAGTAGTTTCTGCTAGTACCAAAATCCACGTAAGGGGTTAAGAGAAATATAAAAACGTTGATATCTTCGCTTCCAGACGCGCGATTTTGACGCTGTTTTCAGCTCAAATTGACATAACTAGGCGTCCGCCTACGTATTGACCACCCCGCACTGACCTGCACCCCTGGATAAAATATTTACGACCTACCCCTAGTTTTTTTAATACATTTTTCAAGTAAATCGTCTAAATTAATTGTTTTTCCAAATTTTCTTTGCAATCTAACATCAAATTATAGTTTCAATAGTACTCACCCTTCATCCCTGTGTCCCGGTCCGCGTTCCGTGAGCCGGCGTCCCGGTTGGAGGCTGATAACCTAAATTTTTTGGTTCAAAAACTGGTTTTTTGACCATAATCCCAGAATTTTCTTCGGCACTCATCCCGTTTTATTTCGCAGATCGCTAGCCCGCGCGGAGACGCGTCTCTGGACGTATCGCACGTGCGTCTAGCTCAAATAAAACATAAATATTTTTAAAAATTGTCATTTTCAAGTAGTTTCTGCTAGTACCAAAATCCACGTAAGGGGTTAAGAGAAATATAAAAACGTTGATATCTTCGCTTCCAGACGCGCGATTTTGACGCTGTTTTCAGCTCAAATTGACATAACTAGGCGTCCGCCTACGTATTGACCACCCCGCACTGACCTGCACCCCTGGATAAAATATTTACGACCTACCCCTAGTTTTTTAATACATTTTTCAAGTAAATCGTCTAAATTAATTGTTTTTCCAAATTTTCTTTGCAATCTAACATCAAATTATAGTTTCAATAGTACTCACCCTTCATCCCTGTGTCCCGGTCCGCGTTCCGTGAGCCGGCGTCCCGGTTGGAGGCTGATAACCTAAATTTTTTGGTTCAAAAACTGGTTTTTTTGACCATAATCCCAGAATTTTCTTCGGCACTCGTCCCGTTTTATTTCGCAGATCGCTAGCCCGCGCGGAGACGCGTCTCTGGACGTATCGCACGTGCGTGTAGCTTAAATAAAATTTTGCCCACCCACCCTCCCTCTGGTCTATAGGAAGGTAGACGTGGGGTTTTTGGTAAAATTTTATTTATTACTTTTTATCTCTTTTTACTTTGTTTTACTTTTAGAAGGGTTTGTAAGGGGTAAGCACGCTTTTTTAAATCATTCTGACAAATGTTAAATATTTTTACACTTTTTAAATTTAAAATTTTCATTGCTTTGTAAATTATATTATATTGTAATTATTTTTTAGTGACAGTCGTTTTTAAATGAGCGACTATTATTATATGACAGTTTTGTATCTATATTTTATTTGATTATTTATTTATTTTTTACTTACTGTGTTCCCCCCTTTACAGGGACACAGAAGTACCCAGTGTCGTCTTAAAGACTCTCCTCCCGAGTAGATATTATTGTTCTGACTCCCTCTTTACAGGAGTTCGTTCTGATAGTATCTGCTCCCAAATTTTTAACATGTTCCGCACCCCATCCAGCACCGTGAGGATGCCAGTCTCCAGTGGCTCGCCGCGATCCGCGGAGAAAGCGGGACCTTCGCCTGATGATGCGAGGAGGAAAATTGTATTCGACGACGATACACCCCTCGCATCCCAGGTTGGCTCTGCTGCTCCGGGGACGCGCCGAGCTCCTGCTAAGGCTCCGAGATCGCTCAGAAAGCCTGAGACAGGGCACCGCAGTCGCACTGCGGAGGCGAGAGCTTGCCTAAATAAGGCAAAGCTCAATTTGGGCAACTCTCGCAACCTCAAGGCCGAGATCAAGACTGCGGTGCTCGAAGCTATCAACAGGCTTTATGAGCTGGTCAAGGAGTCGGAGCGAGAGCGAGACGCGGCCCCTACCGCACCCGTAGCCGTACCGGTACCCGTGCCCACTGCTGACCGTAGTCCCCAAGCCGTCTCCGCCGAGGTCCTTGCTGGCCAGACTGAACTCCTTAACACCCTAAAGGAGCACATCTCGGAGTTAAAGGATAACTCCGAGAGACTCGACAGGCTCCGAGACAGTCTGGCTAGCAGAGAAAGTGTGGGGGAGACAACCTACGCGGGTGTAGCAGCGGCCAGTAAAAGCCACACTGGGGCACAGGCCCTGGAGCGAACGACGCTACACTCGGTGATTGTCTCCTCAACACAGGAGATGGATACCGGGGCCGAAATACTCGAAAGAGTACGGAAAGCGGTGGACGCGAAGGAGGGCTGGGTGCGCGTAGAAAGGGTCAGAAAGGCGAAGGACCAAAAGGTCATTATGGGGTGCGCAACGAAGGAGGAGAGGGAGAAACTGAAAGCGCGACTGGAAAGGGCCGGAGAGAACCTCGTCGTCGAGGCGGTGAAGAATCGGGACCCACTTCTGGTTCTTAGGGACGTACTTCTCGTACACAGTGACGAAGAAGTATTGAGGGCCCTTAAGAACCAGAACCGGGAGATCTTTCACGGCCTCGGGGACGAGGAGCAGAAAATTGCAATTAAATTTAGGAAAAAGTCCCGAAACCCTCATGTGAACAGCATTGTGTTGAGTGTTTCTCCAGCAATCTGGAAGAGGGCACTCGAAGGAGGCAAGCTCCGCATTGACCTCCAGAGAGTGCGCGTCGAGGATCAGACGCCTCTGGTGCAGTGCACCCGCTGCTTGGCGTACGGCCACGGCAAGCGCCTATGTACGGAGTCGGCCGACCTGTGCAGCCACTGTGGCGGTCCACACCTTAGGGTGGACTGCCCAGAAAAGCACACAGGCAAAGCAGCGGTGTGCGTTAACTGCACCAGAGCCAAGCTGGAGGAGCACTCGCACAATGCGTTCAGCGATTTGTGCCCGGTGCGAAGGAAGTGGGACGCATTCGCGCGAGCTACCATAGCGTATTGCTAAGGTTGTCGGTGCGCCCACTTTCGCGTACATGGAGATGAATAGGTCGACACAACCAGATTGCAGTCGCATTGAGCGAACCACTAGGGTTGGCTTAATGGAGGATGGTAATTCAAGTCACTTTTTTGAGAAAGTGACTGAAATTATGTTGAACCGTAAGCCAACTCAAGTGGAATCGTCAAGTTGTGTCGATCCTTGTAACTGCACTCATGTTATTGACGTTTGACAATCTATGATATTGAGCTATATAATAACTATATTTTGCTAATATCATAGACATCAAAACGCAGACATTCATTTCCAAAGGGAATAGAAATAGGGGTAAATGACAGATTTAAAAAAAAAAAAAAAAATTTTTTTTTTTTTTTTTTTTTTTTTAAACAGTATTCAAAAGTAGTTTTCAACAATTATATAAATGTAAAGCAATTTATTTAGTAATAACAAATTATATAAATAGTCTATTAATTATTAATTTAGAAATAGTAATTAAAAGATAAAGTAAATTTTGTTAGTGATAGTTTATGTTATTATATGTAAAAAAAAAAAAAAAAAAAAAAAAAAAAAATCAAAGAGTGTGGTCTCTTCGGCCTCCAAACAGTCAGTCGCAAAAAGTTTTAAAATCCGCAGACAAGGGCTCTGATCATGTCAGAGGGACACTGGCGGGGCAGGAGTGTGGTTTTAGCCGGTTCGAGTCCGGCACTACCTCGACTGTCTCACAATCTGCGAGGCAGTCGAGGTGTCCGTGGGGATTTCCCACTCCTGCCAAAACAAAAAAAAAAAAAAAAAAAAAAAAAAAAAAAAAAAAAAAACCTAACCTAACCTAACCTAACCCGTTGATATCTTCGCTTCCAGACGCGCGATTTTGACGCTGTTTTCAGCTCAAATTGACATAACTAGGCGTCCGCCTACGTATTGACCACCCCGCACTGACCTGCACCCCTGGATAAAATATTTACGACCTACCCCTAGTTTTTTAATACATTTTTCAAGTAAATCGTCTAAATTAATTGTTTTTCCAAATTTTCTTTGCAATCTAACATCAAATTATAGTTTCAATAGTACTCACCCTTCATCCCTGTGTCCCGGTCCGCGTTCCGTGAGCCGGCGTCCCGGTTGGAGGCTGATAACCTAAATTTTTTGGTTCAAAAACTGGTTTTTTTGACCATAATCCCAGAATTTTCTTCGGCACTCGTCCCGTTTTATTTCGCAGATCGCTAGCCCGCGCGGAGACGCGTCTCTGGACGTATCGCACGTGCGTGTAGCTTAAATAAAATTTTGCCCACCCACCCTCCCTCTGGTCTATAGGAAGGTAGACGTGGGGTTTTTGGTAAAATTTTATTTATTACTTTTTATCTCTTTTTACTTTGTTTTACTTTTAGAAGGGTTTGTAAGGGGTAAGCACGCTTTTTTAAATCATTCTGACAAATGTTAAATATTTTTACACTTTTTAAATTTAAAATTTTCATTTATTTGTAAATTATATTATATTGTAATTATTTTTTAGTGACAGTCGTTTTTAAATGAGCGACTATTATTATATGACAGTTTTGTATCTATATTTTATTTGATTATTTATTTATTTTTTACTTACTGTGTTCCCCCCTTTACAGGGACACAGAAGTACCCAGTGTCGTCTTAAAGACTCTCCTCCCGAGTAGATATTATTGTTCTGACTCCCTCTTTACAGGAGTTCGTTCTGATAGTATCTGCTCCCAAATTTTTAACATGTTCCGCACCCCATCCAGCACCGTGAGGATGCCAGTCTCCAGTGGCTCGCCGCGATCCGCGGAGAAAGCGGGACCTTCGCCTGCTGATGCGAGGAGGAAAATTGTATTCGACGACGATACACCCCTCGCATCCCAGGTTGGCTCTGCTGCTCCGGGGACGCGCCGAGCTCCTGCTAAGGCTCCGAGATCGCTCAGAAAGCCTGAGACAGGGCACCGCAGTCGCACTGCGGAGGCGAGAGCTTGCCTAAATAAGGCAAAGCTCAATTTGGGCAACTCTCGCAACCTCAAGGCCGAGATCAAGACTGCGGTGCTCGAAGCTATCAACAGGCTTTATGAGCTGGTCAAGGAGTCGGAGCGAGAGCGAGACGCGGCCCCTACCGCACCCGTAGCCGTACCGGTACCCGTGCCCACTGCTGACCGTAGTCCCCAAGCCGTCTCCGCCGAGGTCCTTGCTGGCCAGACTGAACTCCTTAACACCCTAAAGGAGCACATCTCGGAGTTAAAGGATAACTCCGAGAGACTCGACAGGCTCCGAGACAGTCTGGCTAGCAGAGAAAGTGTGGGGGAGACAACCTACGCGGGTGTAGCAGCGGCCAGTAAAAGCCACACTGGGGCACAGGCCCTGGAGCGAACGACGCTACACTCGGTGATTGTCTCCTCAACACAGGAGATGGATACCGGGGCCGAAATACTCGAAAGAGTACGGAAAGCGGTGGACGCGAAGGAGGGCTGGGTGCGCGTAGAAAGGGTCAGAAAGGCGAAGGACCAAAAGGTCATTATGGGGTGCGCAACGAAGGAGGAGAGGGAGAAACTGAAAGCGCGACTGGAAAGGGCCGGAGAGAACCTCGTCGTCGAGGCGGTGAAGAATCGGGACCCACTTCTGGTTCTTAGGGACGTACTTCTCGTACACAGTGACGAAGAAGTATTGAGGGCCCTTAAGAACCAGAACCGGGAGATCTTTCACGGCCTCGGGGACGAGGAGCAGAAAATTGCAATTAAATTTAGGAAAAAGTCCCGAAACCCTCATGTGAACAGCATTGTGTTGAGTGTTTCTCCAGCAATCTGGAAGAGGGCACTCGAAGGAGGCAAGCTCCGCATTGACCTCCAGAGAGTGCGCGTCGAGGATCAGACGCCTCTGGTGCAGTGCACCCGCTGCTTGGCGTACGGCCACGGCAAGCGCCTATGTACGGAGTCGGCCGACCTGTGCAGCCACTGTGGCGGTCCACACCTTAGGGTGGACTGCCCAGAAAAGCACACAGGCAAAGCAGCGGTGTGCGTTAACTGCACCAGAGCCAAGCTGGAGGAGCACTCGCACAATGCGTTCAGCGATTTGTGCCCGGTGCGAAGGAAGTGGGACGCATTCGCGCGAGCTACCATAGCGTATTGCTAAGGTTGTCGGTGCGCCCACTTTCGCGTACATGGAGATGAATAGGTCGACACAACCAGATTGCAGTCGCATTGAGCGAACCACTAGGGTTGGCTTAATGGAGGATGGTAATTCAAGTCACTTTTTTGAGAAAGTGACTGAAATTATGTTGAACCGTAAGCCAACTCAAGTGGAATCGTCAAGTTGTGTCGATCCTTGTAACTGCACTCATGTTATTGACGTTTGACAATCTATGATATTGAGCTATATAATAACTATATTTTGCTAATATCATAGACATCAAAACGCAGACATTCATTTCCAAAGGGAATAGAAATAGGGGTAAATGACAGATTAAAAAAAAAAAAAAAAAATTTTTTTTTTTTTTTTTTTTTTTTAAACAGTATTCAAAAGTAGTTTTCAACAATTATATAAATGTAAAGCAATTTATTTAGTAATAACAAATTATATAAATAGTCTATTAATTATTAATTTAGAAATAGAAATTAAAAGATAAAGTAAATTTTGTTAGTGATAGTTTATGTTATTATATGTAAAAAAAAAAAAAAAAAAAAAAAAAAAAAAAATCAAAGAGTGTGGTCTCTTCGGCCTCCAAACAGTCAGTCGCAAAAAGTTTTAAAATCCGCAGACAAGGGCTCTGATCATGTCAGAGGGACACTGGCGGGGCAGGAGTGTGGTTTTAGCCGGTTCGAGTCCGGCACTACCTCGACTGTCTCACAATCTGCGAGGCAGTCGAGGTGTCCGTGGGGATTTCCCACTCCTGCCAAAACAAAAAAAAAAAAAAAAAAAAAAAAAAAAAAAAACCTAACCTTTTTTTTTTTTTTTTTTTTTTTTTTTTTTTTTTTTTGACGCTGGGAAAAAATGCATTACGCATACCCTCCCGTCGGGGGACGGGAGGGGTATGTGGGACTCCCCGGGCGAACCCGGTATACCCACTAAAACGACCCAGCGCATTCCCGCTTCGTCAGAGTGGAGGGGGACTGGGAAACCGGCACAGCCTTTACTTCCAGTCCCCCGCCGACGATTGCAAGGCAAGACCCCTCACACCCTCACGGGTGTGGGGGGTCGGGAATGACCGACGGTGGTGACGGCTGCAATGCGGGCGGAGGCACCCCCGTGCCTGCCGCCCGCCCGTCACCATGAGGAGGGAGGGCACGACGCCTTCTCCCCCTTCTCCGTCTGCGGAGCGGCGCAGCGAGAGGGTCGTCCTCCCGCGCCCGCTCCGCCTCCTCCTTCTGCAAGAGTACGTCCTCGCAGAAGGAGGCTACTGCCGACCAGGCCTCCTCGCTCCCCAGCATGGCGTTCACCACGCCGGGAAGCGAGAGGTCCGGTCCGACCACCGCGGTGAGACCGCGGCGCAGCCCGGACCACGCCGGGCACACCTCGAGGGTGTGCTGCGCCGTGTCCTCCGCCGCGCCGCAGTCGTGGCACGCCGGGGTCTCCTCCCTCCCGATCCGGTGCAGGTGCGATCCGAAGCACCCATGCCCAGACAACACCTGGACCAGACGGAAAGAGAGGAAACCGTGAGACCGCTCGAGCCAGCCCTGCAGGACCGGACCGAGCGCATCCAACGTCCGGCGGCCAAAGGCGGCGCTGGCGAGGTCCTCCGTCCAATGGAGGACGATGGCGTCCTTCGCCTCTCGCCGCACCGCCTCCCGCTCTTCGCCCGTGGGGCGCTCCCCGAGCGCCTTTCGGCGCGCCGTCCACTCGTACACTCTGGCGAGCACCCAAGCCTCCAATTCCCATGGAGGGGTGCCCGCCAGAGCGCACGCCGCCGAAAAGCCCACTGAGCGGTAAGCCCTCGCCACCCGCTGTGCAATAGCCCGCTGGGGCCTGCGGATGGCGGTAGCGTTCTCCCTCCTATGGAGGGAGTCCGCCCAGATGGGTGCCCCATATAGGGCCATGCTCCGCAAAATGCCGGCATAGAGGCGCCGGCACTTCGCCTTGGGCCCCCCCAGGTTTGGGAGGAGCCATGAGAGGGCGTCCGCGGCCTTCAACAGGCGCGTCGACAACCCGCTGAAATGCGGGCCGAAGCGCCACCTGTCGTCCAGCACCAGCCCCAGATATTTCATCCGGGGCTGGACCCCTATACGGACACCCTCCACGACGATGTGGCCGTCGGGAGGGCAGCGCTGCCGGGGACCGCGAAAGAACACGGCCTCCGTTTTGTGCAGCGCCACCCTCAATCCCAGGCGGCGGATCCTCTCTGCCACCAAGGATCCGCCAGCCGAGGCCAAACAAGCCGCGTCGGCGAAGTTCCTCCCCCGGGCAGTAAGGAGAGTGTCATCCGCGTAGCAGATGACACTCGTGCCCGGGAGGAGGGCTCCCCGCAAGAGCCAGTCGAAGCCGATGTTCCACAAGGGAGGGCCTAGCACCGACCCCTGCGGAACACCGGACTCTGCGCGGTACCGCCTCACCGTGGCCAGCCTGTCTACGAGGAGGACCTCTCGGCCCTCCAAGTAACTGGCCAGCAGGTCCCGCAAGTATTGGGGCACTCCGTGATATCGGAGTGCCTCCAATATCGTCGAGTGGGGGACGGAGTTGAAGGCGTTGGCAATGTCGAACGACACCGCCAGCACTCCGTCCCCCGCCTCCACCGCCTCCTTCACCTGGCCCTTGAGTAGGGCCAGCGCATCGATCGTCGAACGCCCACGACGGAAACCGAATTGGGCGTCCGACAGATCCGGCCCTACCCCCCTCAGGTGGCTTTCCAGTCTCCCGGCGACAATCCCCTCGAACATTTTACCGACCTCATCGAGTAAAACGATGGGCCGGTATGCCGAGGGTGAGTCCACCGGGCGACCCTCCTTTCGGAGGAGGCATAGCTGCCCCTCCTTCCACAGTTTCGGGAACCTCCCAGCCGTAAAACACAGGCTGAAGAGGTCCCGAAACCTGTCCTCCATTTCGGTGGCGGCGATCGCCACCACCCGCGCGGGGACGCCGTCCGGCCCGGGGGCGGTCCTCTTCGCGCGGAGGCTCAAAACCCCCGCGTAGAATTCCGCCGACGTGACCGGGGGCACCTCCGCCTCCGGTGGAGCCGCCCCTTGCGGGGGATCCATTGTTGGTGGGGCGAAGTCGGTCCTGCCTGGAAATAGGGACCGAACCACCCCATCCAACAATGCCGGCTCGAGGGTCTCCGACAGTGGGGGACCATAGGGGCGGAGCTGATTCCGCGCCGCCTTGTACGGTCTCCCATAGGGGTCCCTGTCGAGACCCTCCAGCATCTCGGCCCTCGCCGAGTCCTGCGCAGCGCCCATTGCAGACTTGAGGGCCACCGTAGCCTCTCGGTAAGAGGCGTACAGGCGGTCCTCCTCCGCCCGGACTCGGTTCTGGGCGCTGCGCCGCCGGCTCCGCGTGTAGGCCCTTCGGGCCGCCACGCAGGTGGCCCGGAGCCCCGCCAGCTCCTCCGTCCACCAGTACACGGCACGACGGGGAGGCGGACGGCGAGACCGAGGCATGCAGGAGTTGCACACCTCGGTCAAGGACCCCCGTAGCCGGACCGCTGCGGCGTCCACGTCCGGGGCCTCCTCGACAGGGGGAGACGACAGCCAGTCCTGGAGGAAGGCAGCCTCCCTGGCTGCCTCCCGGTCCAGGCGGGTGAGCGCCCACCGCGGGAAGGGAGATTGCCCAGCGCGGGCCGTCCCCCCTCCCCGCTGTGTGGAGATGTCGAACCGCACGTAACGGTGGTCCGACAAGGTCTCCACCAGCTCCACCCGCCAGTTCACAACGCGGGCGGCTAGCGCGGGGGTGGCGAACGAGACGTCCACCACCGACCCGCCCTGTTGCCGCACACACGTGTGGACCGCCCCCCTGTTGAGGAGGGACACACCGCACGAGGCCGTCCAAAACTCGACGGCGCGTCCCCGGACGTTACAACCGGCGGCCGGGTTGCCCCAGGCCGCCGACTTGGCGTTGAGGTCGCCGAGCACCACGACCTGGCGTGGTGCCGCCCTCCCTACGACAGCAGTGAGGATCTCTAAGAAATCCTCAAAGTCCGAGAGAGGGCGGTTTGGGGAGAAATACACCCCCACTATCGCTATCTCTCCCCACGCGGCGGCCACGTATCCCGGTCCCCTCTCTAAGAGCGAGAGGGGAGGGGAGTCTGTGGAGGACCGCGCCACCAACGCCACTAGGCCATCCCGGTCGCCCAGCCAACGGCCAGGGACAGAGTATGGTTCGGCGACCACCGCCAAGTCCACCAACCACTCAGCCATGGTCTGCATCAGCAGATCCTGGGCTGTCCTGCAGTGGTTGGCGTTCGCCTGAAGGATGCGATGTTCGACTCTGGGCATTAGTCGGACATCGCACCCTCCTCCGCAGCCGCCGCAGGAACGGCGGCGTTAGCGGCAACAGCTGGCGCAGGCCCGGTCGGCGCCTGCGCTTTGCCACGCTTAGGGGGGGGATTGCACCTCCCCCCCATCGTGACGTGGCCTGCCAGGCGGCCACTGGCGGCACACACCGCGCAGTGCGGCGTGGCGGCCTGGCAGGAGGAGGCTTTGTGGCCCTCCTTGCCGCAGCGGTAGCAAGTGTCCGACCGATCCACTTTGGACGGACACAGGGGCCGGGTGTGGCCGATGCCGAAGCACCGGAAACACCGCAAAGGCTGGTCCTCGAGCACCCTAACCGCACCCGAGCTAAAGCCGACTTGAAGCCGTCCTTTTGCAAGGACGGCTTTGGCAGCTGCGATTGGGCACTCGAGGCGGATTGTGCCCATTCCGCCGCGGCCGGGCCGTATGTCCCGGCCTTGGACCGCCGCTGCACCACAGCCCCCTACCGCTGCGACCGCCGCCACTACCTCCTCCTTGGTGACGGAGTCATCCAACTCCGTCACTTCGATGGCCGCCGACTTGACCGGCCGGGCCACCTTCGCCGAGTCCGCGATGACCTCTTTCAGCTTGGCTGCAAAGAGGTCCGCGTTGGCGCTGCCTTGCGCCCCCGGGAACTCGAATATTCGAGCCCCGGCTTGGGTTCGCCGGCAAGACACTTTGCCGATCCCCAGTTGGGTGGGATCGGCATTGGCACGCGCCCGCGTCAATATGGACGCGTATGTGTCCCCCCGCTCCGCAGCCTCCGCGGTGAGTGTCACCACGACGGCCGCGGTGCTTGGAGGAACGAGCCTCCCCTTTCCCCTTCCTTTCCCCTTCCCATTTCCCTTGCCAGTCGTCTGTGGCTGGCTGGCCAGGGTGGTTGCGGGGACGGCAGGGACGGCTGTCGGCGCCTTTTTGGCCTTGCCCTTCCCCCTACGGACCACTTCCGTCCACCCTGGCTGGTTGGACGGGGTGGTGGCTGGAAGAAGGGCGTCTTCCTCCTGGGAGGACGGCCCCGGCTCAAACTGACTCTTATCCGCTGCGAGCGGCGGTCGGAGGCGTTTCTCCGGCAAGAGCCGGTCCTCAATGCCTGCAAAGCAGGCTCTTGTGAAGGCCCTCTCCTCCATTACGACCTTGCGGATGATATCCTCAAGGTTGGAGGAGGGGCCTTCTGCCGCAGGGCTCGGTTCGGCTTGATTAGGCCTGGCCGTGGCATCAGCCAACTTCTGATGAAGCTGGCTGACCTCCGATTGCAGGCGATCCACTTTAGCCTGCAATTGCCGCGTCTCGTCGGTCGCTTTGCGCTGGACCAGCTCTGTTACGATGCCGCGCATGCTCGCGGCCCGACACTTAAGGGCCTTTTGAAATGTCCCTTTTAGATTGGAGGACTTAGAGGCGACATCCACTATCTCCTCTTCGTCCTCCTCCGCCATTTGCTCCAGCTCGGCCAGGGAGTGGTCCGCGTACACAACGCGGGACGCGCCGTACCCGGACTTGGCCCGGGCAACGCGCGCCCGCTGCTCCTTCGCAATGACCTGCTCCTCCAGGTCTTGCTGGAGCTGCGCCCGTCTAGCCAGGTCTAGCTGGCGCTGGGCGTCCGCAAGCCCAACGACGTGGGTGTCCGCAGCTGTCGTTGGCTTTTTTGCCTTCGACCGCCGCGCCGACCCCGACCCCGATGAGCCCTCGGACCCATCCTTTCGGAAGGCCCGCTTACGCGACTGCGCATCGGCCGCGTCCGACACACTGACGAATGTGTCGTCGGAGTCTGACGAAACCTAACCTAACCTAACCTAACCTAACCTAACCTTTTTTTTTTTTTTTTTTTTTTTTTTTTTTTTTTTTTTTTTTTTTGACGCTGGGAAAAAATGCATTACGCATACCCTCCCGTCGGGGGATGGGAGGGGTATGTGGGACTCCCCGGGCGGCCAAACACCACGGTATACCCACTAAAACGACCCAGCGCATTCCCGCTTCGTCATAGTGGAGGGGGACTGGGAAACCGGCACAGCCTTTACTTCCAGTCCCCCGCCGACGAACACACAAGGCGGACCCCCCTCTTGTCCTCACGGCACGGACGTGGAGGGGGGGTTCGGGAATGACCGACGGAGGTGACGGGTGCAATGCGGGCGTAGGCACCCCCGCGCCTGTCGCCCGCCCGTCACCGTGAGGAGGGAGGGCAAACGCCCCTTCCCCCCCCCCGCCCGCAGAGCAGCGCAGCGAGAGTAAACTCCCGCTGGCGCTCCGCCTCCTCCTACTGCGAAATCGCAGAAGGAGGCAACCGCTGACCAGGCCTCTCGCCCCCCAGCACGGTGTTCACGCACGCACGCCGGGAAGCGTGAGGCCCAGTCGCCCGCAAGGTGACGGGTGCAATGCGGGCGGAGGCACCTCCGTGCCTGTCGCCCGCCCGTCACCGTGAGGAGGGAGGGCAAATGCCCCTTCCCCCCCTCTCCGCTAGCGGAGCGGCGCAACGAGAGGGACCTCCCGCGCGCGCTCCGCTGACCAGGCCTCCTCTCCACACTCCCCAGCATGGCATCGACCACGCCGGGAAGCGGGAGGCCCAGTCCCCCCGCGGCACTCCCCTGCTGTGCCCTCTGCTATGCCCGCTGCTCAGAGGGCACGCAGGGGAACGCACACCGCACATCGCATGAGTCATCACACGACGTGCGGTGCGCCCCTCCCCAGAAAGCGCCTGGTGGTTTTTTGTTGCGTCTATTTCTTATGGAATTAGACCAAGAACAGGGCGGCAACCACGTGAAGGTAACACACCAGACTTGCCTTGAGGATCTACACGACCGTAGCGCTCCCCCTCAAGACCCCGCCACCCTACCGCCTCTGAGGGAGGCAGTAAGGTAGACCTGCATCTATGCTACCAAGCAAAGCATGTGCAAAGCTTGTCGTTGTGCAACCGCGAAAGCATAAATACAGATCCGCCCCCCCCCCAACCTAACCTAACCTAACCTAACCTAACCTAACCTATTTGGACAAAATGGATGAAATTATCAGACATACTCTAACGTCAATTTTAAATGTGGCTTTGGACGACCGAGCTTGGGCACAAGCTACTCTTCCTATTCGCATGGGAGGACTCGGCGTCCGCAAAATTTCCAGTATTAGTTTACCGGCTTTTATATCCTCGGTCCACGGCACTAAGAAATTAATCAGGAATATCCTGTCTTCCACACTGATTGATTTTGATGTGCCGTGCATGCCCGAGGCTATCGATGCTTGGAAACTCGCTTGCCCGAATACTGAAGAACCCGACCATCCATTTTTCCCAGAGACGGTGGGACGAGCCGCTCTGCAGAGTAGTTCAGAGCAATCTGCTGAACACATCTGCTACTACTGCTGAGCGTGCGCGCCTGCGGGCTGTGGGTGAGTGGGAGTCGGGTCTTTGGCTTCACGCACTACCGTCGTCGAGCATAGGCACATTGTTCGACGACACAACCTTCCGCCTCGCTGTTTCTTTACGCCTTGGTGCCGCTTGCTGTTCTCCTCATCGCTGTCACTGCGGTGAAGCTGTCAACAACCTCGGTCACCACGGCCTGTCATGCAGCCGAAGTGCGGGCCGTTTTGCACGGCACGCAAATATAAACGACATTATCCGACGAGCTCTTGTCACCGTCGGCGTCCCAGCTGTTTTAGAACCCAATGGCTTGGCACGCGACGATGGCAAGAGACCGGACGGCATGTCTTTGTTTCCTTGGAAGATGGGTAGGCCTTTAGTGTGGGACGCAACATGCGTCGATACTCTTGCGCCATCCCATCTTCCAAGCTCATCGTGCTGTGCTGGTGCTGCCGCTGCGGCTGCAGAGAACCTCAAGCGGCGTAAATATAGAAACCTGTGTGGTAACTATATTTTCGAGCCGTTTGGGGTTGAAACTCTAGGGCCGTGGGGTCCGAGTGCTCATAGCCTATTTAAGGAAATTTCGAAACGCCTAGTTGACGCTTCCCGTGACCCAAGGGCTGGCTTTTACTTTGGCCAGAGGCTAAGTGTTGCCATACAACGTGGCAACGCCGCCAGTCTCTTGGGCACATTACCATCTGACAGCGTTGAGGAGGAGTTTTTCGATGCCCTTTTATAGTTTGTTGTTAGTTTATCTATTTTAGTTTAATAGTTTATAACATGATTAAAAAAAAAAAAAATTAATAAATGAAAACCTAACCTAACCTAACCTAACCTTTTTTTTTTTTTTTTTTTTTTTTTTTTTTTTTTTTTTTTTGACGCTGGGAAAAAATGCATTACGCATACCCTCCCGTCGGGGGATGGGAGGGGTATGTGGGACTCCCCGGGCGGCCAAACACCACGGTATACCCACTAAAACGACCCAGCGCATTCCCGCTTCGTCATAGTGGAAGGGGACTGGGAAACCGGCACAGCCTTTACTTCCAGTCCCCCGCCGACGAACACACAAGGCGGACCCCCCCTCTTGTCCTCACGGCACGGACGTGGAGGGGGGGGTTCGGGAATGACCGACGGAGGTGACGGGTGCAATGCGGGCGGAGGCACCCCCGCGCCTGTCGCCCGCCCGTCACCGTGAGGAGGGAGGGCAAACGCCCCTTCCCCCCTTCCCCCGCCCGCAGAGCAGCGCAGCGAGAGTAAACTCCCGCTGGCGCTCCGCCTCCTCCTTCTGCGAAATCGCAGAAGGAGGCAACCGCTGACCAGGCCTCCTCGCTCCCCAGCATGGTGTTCCGTGGCACGCACGCCGGGAAGCGGGAGGCCCAGTCGCCCGCGAGGTGACGGGTGCAATGCGAGCGAAGGCACCTCCGTGCCTGTCGCCCGCCCGTCACCGTGAGGGGGGAGGGCAAACGCCCCTTCCCCCCCTCTCCGCTAGCGGAGCGGCGCAGCGGGAGGGTCCTCCCGCGCGCGCTCCGCTGACCAGGCCTCCTCTCCACACTCCCCAGCATGGCCTCGACCACGCCGGGAAGCGGGAGGCCCAGTCCCCCGCGGCACTCCCCTGCTGTGCCCTCCGCTATGCCCGCTGCTCAGACGGCACTCAGGGGAACGCACACCGCACATCGAATGAGTCATCACACGACGTGCGGTGCGCCCCTCCCCAGAAAGCGCCTGGTGGTTGTTTGTTGCGTCTATTTCTTATGGAATTAGACCGAGAACAGGGCGGCAACCACGTGAAGGTAACACACCAGACTTGCCTTGAGGATCTACACGACCGTAGCGCTCCCCCTCAAGACCCCGCCACCCTACCGCCTCTGAGGGAGGCAGTAAGGTAGACCTGCATCTATGGTACCAAGCAAAGCATGTGCAAAGCTTGTCGTTGTGCAACCGCGAAAGCATAAATACAGATCCGCCCCAACCTAACCTTTTTTTTTTTTTTTTTTTTTTGACGCTGGGAAAAAAATGCATTACGCATACCCTCCCGTCGGGGGATGGGAGGGGTATGTGGGACTCCCCGGGCGGCCAAACACCACGGTATACCCACTAAAACGACCCAGCGCATTCCCGCTTCGTCATAGTGGAAGGGGACTGGAAAACCGGCACAGCCTTTACTTCCAGTCCCCCGCCGACGAACACACAAGGCGGACCCCCCTCTTGTCCTCACGGCACGGACGTGGAGGGGGGGTTCGGGAATGACCGACGGAGGTGACGGGTGCAATGCGGGCGGAGGCACCCCCGCGCCTGTCGCCCGCCCGTCACCGTGAGGAGGGAGGGCAAACGCCCCTTCCCCCCCCCCCGCCCGCAGAGCAGCGCAGCGCGAGTAAACTCCCGCTGGCGCTCCGCCTCCTCCTTCTGCGAAATCGCAGAAGGAGGCAACCGCTGACCAGGCCTCTCGCCCCCCAGCACGGTGTTCACGCACGCACGCCGGGAAGCGTGAGGCCCAGTCGCCCGCAAGGTGACGGGTGCAATGCGGGCGGAGGCACCTCCGTGCCTGTCACCCGCCCGTCACCGTGAGGAGGGAGGGCAAATGCCCCTTCCCCCCCTCTCCGCTAGCGGAGCGGCGCAACGAGAGGGACCTCCCGCGCGCGCTCCGCTGACCAGGCCTCCTCTCCACACTCCCCAGCATGGCCTCGACCACGCCGGGTAGCGGGAGGCCCAGTCCCCCGCGGCACTCCCCTGCTGTGCCCTCTGCTATGCCCGCTGCTCAGAGGGCACGCAGGGGAACGCACACCGCACATCGCATGAGTCATCACACGACGTGCGGTGCGCCCCTCCCCAGAAAGCGCCTGGTGGTTTTTTGTTGCGTCTATTTCTTATGGAATTAGACCAAGAACAGGGCGGCAACCACGTGAAGTTAACACACCAGACTTGCCTTGAGGATCTACACGACCGAAGCGCTCCCCCTCAAGACCCCGCCACCCTACCGCCTCTGAGGGAGGCAGTAAGGTAGACCTGCATCTATGCTACCAAGCAAAGCATGTGCAAAGCTTGTCGTTGTGCAACCGCGAAAGCATAAATACAGATCCGCCCCGCCCCAACCTTTTTTTTTTTTTTTTTTTTTTTTGACGCTGGGAAAAAATGCATTACGCATACCCTCCCGTCGGGGGACGAGAGGGGTATGTGGGGCTCCCCGGGCGAACCCGGTATACCCACTAAAACGACCCAGCGCATTCCCGCTTCGTCAGAGTGGAGGGGGACTGGGAAACCGGCACAGCCTTTACTTCCAGTCCCCCGCCGACGATTGCAAGGCAAGACCCCTCACACCCTCACGGGTGTGGGGGGTCGGGAATGACCGACGGTGGTGACGGCTGCAATGCGGGCGGAGGCACCCCCGTGCCTGCCGCCCGCCCGTCACCATGAGGAGGGAGGGCACGACGCCTTCTCCCCCTTCTCCGTCTGCGGAGCGGCGCAGCGAGAGGGTCGTCCTCCCGCGCCCGCTCCGCCTCCTCCTTCTGCAAGAGTACGTCCTCGCAGAAGGAGGCTACTGCCGACCAGGCCTCCTCGCTCCCCAGCATGGCGTTAACCACGCCGGGAAGCGAGAGGTCCGGTCCGACCACCGCGGTGAGACCGCGGCGCAGCCCGGACCACGCCGGGCACACCTCGAGGGTGTGCTGCGCCGTGTCTTCCGCCGCGCCGCAGTCGTGGCACGCCGGGGTCTCCTCCCTCCCGATCCGGTGCAGGTGCGATCCGAAGCACCCATGCCCAGACAACACCTGGACCAGACGGAAAGAGAGGAAAACGTGAGACCGCTCGAGCCAGCCCTGCAGGACCGGACCGAGCGCATCCAACGTCCGGCGGCCAAAGGCGGCGCTGGCGAGGTCCTCCGTCCAATGGAGGACGATGGCGTCCTTCGCCTCTCGCCGCACCGCCTCCCGCTCTTCGCCCGTGGGGCGCTCCCCGAGCGCCTTTCGGCGCGCCGTCCACTCGTACACTCTGGCGAGCACCCAAGCCTCCAATTCCCATGGAGGGGTGCCCGCCAGAGCGCACGCCGCCGAAAAGCCCACTGAGCGGTAAGCCCTCGCCACCCGCTGTGCAATAGCCCGCTGGGGCCTGCGGATGGCGGTAGCGTTCTCCCTCCTATGGAGGGAGTCCGCCCAGATGGGTGCCCCATATAGGGCCATGCTCCGCAAAATGCCGGCATAGAGGCGCCGGCACTTCGCCTTGGGCCCCCCCAGGTTTGGGAGGAGCCATGAGAGGGCGTCCGCGGCCTTCAACAGGCGCGTCGACAGCCCGCTGAAATGCGGGCCGAAGCGCCACCTGTCGTCCAGCACCAGCCCCAGATATTTCATCCGGGGCTGGACCCCTATACGGACGCCCTCCACGACGATGTGGCCGTCGGGAGGGCAGCGCTGCCGGGGACCGCGAAAGAACACGGCCTCCGTTTTGTGCAGCGCCACCCTCAATCCCAGGCGGCGGATCCTCTCTGCCACCAAGGATCCGCCAGCCGAGGCCAAACAAGCCGCGTCGGCGAAGTTCCTCCCCCGGGCAGTAAGGAGAGTCCTGGAGGAAGGCAGCCTCCCTGGCTGCCTCCCATTCCAGGCGGGTGAGCGCCCACCGCGGGAAGGGAGATTGCCCAGCGCGGGCCGTCCCCCCTCCCCGCTGTGTGGAGATGTCGAACCGCACGTAACGGTGGTCCGACAAGGTCTCCACCAGCTCCACCCGCCAGTTCACAACGCGGGCGGCTAGCGCGGGGGTGGCGAACGAGACGTCCACCACCGACCCGCCCTGTTGCCGCACACACGTGTGGACCGCCCCCCTGTTGAGGAGGGACACACCGCACGAGGCCGACCAAAACTCGACGGCGCGTCCCCGGACGTTACAACCGGCGGCCGGGTTGCCCCAGGCCGCCGACTTGGCGTTGAGGTCACCCGCCCGCCCGTCACCGTGAGGAGGGAGGGCAAATGCCCCTTCCCCCCCTCTCCGCTAGCGGAGCGGCGCAACGAGAGGGACCTCCCGCGCGCGCTCCGCTGACCAGGCCTCCTCTCCACACTCCCCAGCATGGCCTCGACCACGCCGGGAAGCGGGAGGCCCAGTCCCCCGCGGCACTCCCCTGCTGTGCCCTCTGCTATGCCCGCTGCTCAGAGGGCACGCAGGGGAACGCACACCGCACATCGCATGAGTCATCACACGACGTGCGGTGCGCCCCTCCCCAGAAAGCGCCTGGTGGTTTTTTGTTGCGTCTATTTCTTATGGAATTAGACCAAGAACAGGGCGGCAACCACGTGAAGGTAACACACCAGACTTGCCTTGAGGATCTACACGACCGTAGCGCTCCCCCTCAAGACCCCGCCACCCTACCGCCTCTGAGGGAGGCAGTAAGGTAGACCTGCATCTATGCTACCAAGCAAAGCATGTGCAAAGCTTGTCGTTGTGCAACCGCGAAAGCATAAATACAGATCCGCCCCGCCCCAACCTAACCTTTTTTTTTTTTTTTTTTTTTTTTTTTTTGACGCTGGGAAAAAATGCATTACGCATACCCTCCCGTCGGGGGATGGGAGGGGTATGTGGGACTCCCCGGGCGGCCAAACACCACGGTATACCCACTAAAACGACCCAGCGCATTCCCGCTTCGTCATAGTGGAGGGGGACTGGGAAACCGGCACAGCCTTTACTTCCAGTCCCCCGCCGACGAACACACAAGGCGGACCCCCCTCTTGTCCTCACGGCACGGACGTGGAGGGGGGGTTCGGGAATGACCGACGGAGGTGACGGGTGCAATGCGGGCGGAGGCACCCCCGTGCCTGTCGCCCGCCCGTCACCGTGAGGAGGGAGGGCAAACGCCCCTTCCCCCCCCCCGCCCGCAGAGCAGCGCAGCGAGAGTAAACCCCCGCTGGCGCTCCGCCTCCTCCTTCTGCGAAATCGCAGAAGGAGGCAACCGCTGACCAGGCCTCCTCGCTCCCCAGCATGGTGCTCCGTGGCACGCACGCCGGGAAGCGGGAGGCCCAGTCGCCCGCGAGGTGACGGGTGCAATGCGAGCGAAGGCACCTCCGTGCCTGTCGCCCGCCCGTCACCGTGAGGGGGGAGGGCAAACGCCCCTTCCCCCCCTCTCCGCTAGCGGAGCGGCGCAGCGGGAGGGTCCTCCCGCGCGCGCTCCGCTGACCAGGCCTCCTCTCCACACTCCCCAGCATGGCCTCGACCACGCCGGGAAGCGGGAGGCCCAGTCCCCCGCGGCACTCCCCTGCTGTGCCCTCCGCTATGCCCGCTGCTCAGAGGGCACGCAGGGGAACGCACACCGCACATCGCATGAGTCATCACACGACGTGCGGTGCGCCCCTCCCCAGAAAGCGCCTGGTGGTTGTTTGTTGCGTCTATTTCTTATGGAATTAGACCATGAACAGGGCGGCAACCACGTGAAGGTAACACACCAGACTTGCCTTGAGGATCTACACGACCGTAGCGCTCCCCCTCAAGACCCCGCCACCCTACCGCCTCTGAGGGAGGCAGTAAGGTAGACCTGCATCTATGCTACCAAGCAAAGCATGTGCAAAGCTTGTCGTTGTGCAACCGCGAAAGCATAAATACAGATCCGCCCCGCCCCAACCTAACCTTTTTTTTTTTTTTTTTTTTTTTTTTGACGCTGGGAAAAAATGCATTACGCATACCCTCCCGTCGGGGGATGGGAGGGGTATGTGGGACTCCCCGGGCGGCCAAACACCACGGTATACCCACTAAAACGACCCAGCGCATTCCCGCTTCGTCATAGTGGAGGGGGACTGGGAAACCGGCACAGCCTTTACTTCCAGTCCCCCGCCGACGAACACACAAGGCGGACCCCCCCTCTTGTCCTCACGGCACGGACGTGGAGGGGGGGGTTCGGGAATGACCGACGGAGGTGACGGGTGCAATGCGGGCGGAGGCAACCCCGCGCCTGTCGCCCGCCCGTCACCGTGAGGAGGGAGGGCAAACGCCCCTTCCCCCCCCCCCGCCCGCAGAGCAGCGCAGCGAGAGTAAACTCCCGCTGGCGCTCCACCTCCTCCTTCTGCGAAATCGCAGAAGGAGGCAACCGCTGACCAGGCCTCTCGCCCCCCAGCACGGTGTTCACGCACGCACGCCGGGAAGCGTGAGGCCCAGTCGCCCGCAAGGTGACGGGTGCAATGCGGGCGGAGGCACCTCCGTGCCTGTCGCCCGCCCGTCACCGTGAGGAGGGAGGGCAAATGCCCCTTCCCCCCCTCTCCGCTAGCGAAGCGGTGCAACGAGAGGGACCTCCCGCGCGCGCTCCGCTGACCAGGCCTCCTCTCCACACTCCCCAGCATGGCCTCGACCACGCCGGGAAGCGGGAGGCCCAGTCCCCCGCGGCACTCCCCTGCTGTGCCCTCTGCTATGCCCGCTGCTCAGAGGGCACGCAGGGGAACGCACACCGCACATCGCATGAGTCATCACACGACATGCGGTGCGCCCCTCCCCAGAAAGCGCCTGGTGGTTTTTTGTTGCGTCTATTTCTTATGGAATTAGACCAAGAACAGGGCGGCAACCACGTGAAGGTAACACACCAGACTTGCCTTGAGGATCTACACGACCGTAGCGCTCCCCCTCAAGACCCCGCCACCCTACCGCCTCTGAGGGAGGCAGTAAGGTAGACCTGCATCTATGCTACCAAGCGAGGCTTGTCGTTGTGCAACCGCGAAAGCATAAATACAGATCCGCCCCGCCCCAACCTAACCTTTTTTTTTTTTTTTTTTTTTTTTGACGCTGGGAAAAAATGCATTACGCATACCCTCCCGTCGGGGGATGGGAGGGGTATGTGGGACTCCCCGGGCGGCCAAACACCACGGTATACCCACTAAAACGACCCAGCGCATTCCCGCTTCGTCATAGTGGAGGGGGACTGGGAAACCGGCATAGCCTTTACTTCCAGTCCCCCGCCGACGAACACACAAGGCGGACCCCCCTCTTGTCCTCACGGCACGGACGTGGAGGGGGGGTTCGGGAATGACCGACGGAGGTGACGGGTGCAATGCGGGCGTAGGCACCCCCGCGCCTGTCGCCCGCCCGTCACCGTGAGGAGGGAGGGCAAACGCCCCTTCCCCCCCCCCGCCCGCAGAGCAGCGCAGCGAGAGAAAACTCCCGCTGGCGCTCCGCCTCCTCCTTCTGCGAAATCGCAGAAGGAGGCAACCGTTGACCAGGCCTCTCGCCCCCCAGCACGGTGTTCACGCACGCACGCCGGGAAGCGTGAGGCCCAGTCGCCCGCAAGGTGACGGGTGCAATGCGGGCGGAGGCACCTCCGTGCCTGTCGCCCGCCCGTCACCGTGAGGAGGGAGGGCAAATGCCCCTTCCCCCCCTCTCCGCTAGCGGAGCGGCGCAGCGGGAGGGTCCTCCCGCGCGCGCTCCGCTGACCAGGCCTCCTCTCCACACTCCCCAGCATGGCCTCGACCACGCCGGGAAGCGGGAGGCCCAGTCCCCCGCGGCACTCCCCTGCTGTGCCCTCTGCTATGCCCGCTGCTCAGAGGGCACGCAGGGGAACGCACACCGCACATCGCATGAGTCATCACACGACGTGCGGTGCGCCCCTCCCCAGAAAGCGCCTGGTGGTTTTTTGTTGCGTCTATTTCTTATGGAATTAGACCAAGAACAGGGCGGCAACCACGTGAAGGTCACACACCAGACTTGCCTTGAGGATCTACACGACCGTAGCGCTCCCCCTCAAGACCCCGCCACCCTACCGCCTCTGAGGGAGGCAATAAGGTAGACCTGCATCTATGCTACCAAGCAAAGCATGTGCAAAGCTTGTCGTTGTGCAACCGCGAAAGCATAAATACAGATCCGCCCCGCCCCAACCTAACCTAACCTAACCTAACCTAACCATCTCTTCGCTGTGCCCTATACACACAAGCCACACAACATAGTACACTAAAATGGTTCTTGGAATTCGCACCCCAGTTAAAGCAGGAGGGCCAGGGGCCGGCACCAGCGGACCACAAGAGTCCACGTCTCCCACCCATCCGGGAAACGAGGGACCCTCTGGAGTGCGCGAAGTGCCGAAGGGGTTATCCCTGACGTTCGGCAGAAAAGACGCGGCCCGAGGCACCCTAGCGGAAACAGCCGAAACGCCACTATCATCGTCGGCAGGGACCTCTGGTGCTGCCGCTCCTACCACCACTCCCAGTCCCGTAGGCCCGCCTGGACCGGCGTTGGACGCCGCCAGGACATTTATCCGCAGACCAGAGCGAAAAAGAAGGTCCATAGACAACATGGAGGCGTACAATAAGCATACCGACACCTATGCTGCACTATCCAACGATATTCTTCTCCAGGAGGTCATGAAAACTTTCGAAGATATTCCAACCAAAGTCAAAGAATACCCTCAGATGAGGAGAGACATCAAGATCTTCCTGGAGACTCAATCGGATAGAAGCCTACGGATCCTATTTGAACTCAGTAAGCGGATAAAGAGCCTGGAAATAGCACCTAAAGCAGTTCCCTCCAAAAAAATAAACACCACGCCTACATCACCCGAATCACCGGAGGAAATACTGGGAAGGCTGGAAAAGGTGGAAATGAACATAAAAATGCGGCTCAACGAATTTGAAGATAAAGTTTCTAAAGGCCTCCAAGACATGACCGAGCACTACACCGAAAGCGGTTCAGACGTCATAGACAGGGTCACCGACAAGATTTCCGAGGTCAGCCACAAAATTGATGTAGTGCAAGCGAGCATAGACCACGCAACGAAGGGGGTGAAAGTCGTTGGAAACGCCATGGCTGTCCTGGAGGATAAAATCGATGACGTCGCCGCTGAGGTCGCCGCCAAAACCGACAAAATAAAGGAGGTCATAATGGAAGTGGCACGCGAGCCAAAAGCTGACCTGCAGTCGTACGCCAACGTCACGGCAGCCAAACCCGGGCATCGACCGGCACTCCACTCGATGGCGGTCACCATGGAAGGCAGCCTGGAGACTGTTGACGAGGTGCTCGCCAGGGTGAAGAAGGCGGTCGATGCCAGGGGAACTGGCCTTTTTTTTTTTTTTTTGCTTTTGAAAAGCAAAAAAAAAAAAAAAAAAAAACCTAACCTAACCTATCAAAAAAATCGATTTTACATTAGTGCCCTGATTCACTCCCCGAGAACTTCGAGGAATGAATCACTAATCACGTACCGTCCGATAACCCGCTCCGTGAGCTATCGCACGATACACGATGAAATAACCCAGCCCTGATTCACTCCCCGAGAACTTCGAGGAATGAATCACTAATCACGTACCGTCCGATGAGCCCGCTCCGTGAGCCATCGCACGATACACGACGAAACAACCCGACCCTGATTCACTCCCCGAGAACCTCGAGGAGTGAATCACTAATCACGTACCGTCCGATGGGCCCGCTCCGTGAGCCATCGCACGGTACACGACGAAATATCCCAACCCTGATCCACTCCTCAAGAAACTTGAGAAGTGAATCGCGAATCACACATCGTCCGATAGACCCGCTCCGTGAGTCATCACACGATGTCCGATGTAACGCCTCCCCATATTCACACTCCAATGACTTGGAGCGTGAATCGCCTCGCAAATGTCTGAAGCGACTCCGGCGTGTGTGTGTCTCTCTTAGTTCGGTCTCTCACTTGGGATTGGAAAACTCCAAGATCACTGAAACACGCAAGCCCCACCACGACGACAACGTGGAGACACCCTCGGTGGGGGGACACCCTCGGTGGGGGGACACCCTCGGTGGGGAACGTAAGCCAACCTAACCCAACCACTTTTTTTCTCGGCCACAGTTTTGATTACTTTTGTTGGAAAGGTATCACAGTCGCGTGTCTCTGAGCCAAAGCGTATCAAATGTTACATCACTCCGATGGCCCCACAGAATAAACGTGTAAGTCAAAAACCACAACTTTTTAGGAATAAATAATAGTTTAAAAAAACTAAAAAACACGCTTTTTATAGAAAACCGAACTAAAAAATAGAAAATAAATTTTAATGAATTTAAATTAAGAAAATAGTGTTAAAAATTTCAATGAATATAAGTTAATAATAGTGTGAATAAAAAAAAAATATCTTATTTTAAAAAAAGCGTGGGGTGCATGGTGTCAATAGTTATAAATATTTTATTGACAGATATGAGTAGAGTGATTATCATTTCGATAATATTTTAAAAAGCACCCCACGCTTTTTTTAAAATAAGATATTTTTTTTTTATTCACACTATTATTAACTTATATTCATTGAAATTTTTAACACTATTTTCTTAATTTAAATTCATTAAAATTTATTTTCTATTTTTTAGTTCGGTTTTCTATAAAAAGCGTGTTTTTTAGTTTTTTTAAACTATTATTTATTTTCTACTTTTTAGTTTGGATTATTTATAAAAGCTTGTTTTTTTAATTTTAAACTATTGCACGACTCATGATGCGAAGCATCAGAGAGTGCTTTACGATCGAAAAATTTTTTTCGCCTTATTTTCTCTAATGTCCTTTTTCTCTGTGTTTTATTATATTTTTGTTTGTTTTTTCTTTCCATGATGTTTCCACGAGCAATGGACTGGTTACTGAGAAGCTTCTTCTTTCTTTCAAAAAATATCTTTATCTATCATTAGGCTTGTTACATAACAAGGTTACATATTTTTTTAATTTTTACGTTTTCATAAAATTTTACCTGTCTTACGACTTAACAAATTATTTATATTCTTTATTATATCTCATACACGTTTTCGGTTACTGAGCACCAATAGTCTACTCCCCTACATAAATATGAGCAACGGACGAACGTAGACACGGCAAAATAATTAAGAACTGAGACACACTTAGTCACAGAGACGGTGGCGGACTCTTCGTGGCTCGTGAAATCTAAGTTACATGCGCAGACACTGTTGCAAACTCTAATGCGCATACCTAGTCGAGTGCCGCGGTAGAAGCACGGAACCACTCGTATAGGAAAGAACAACGGGCCCAGGCTTGCCCCAGGCTTGGCCCAACTCTGTTAAACTCTGGCCCAAGCTTGTAAGCCAGAGTTGGCCCAGCCTTGGTGGAAGTCTGGAAATTATATAAATTAACAAAAATCATATTTTGCAAATTGAATAATTTTATCAAATTAGTGTATTGTCATCGGTCCTCAATAAATCTACAAAGTTTGAACGAAATCTGGCCGTTTAAAGTGGGTCAAAATCGCGCCCAAAGAAGTCGGTTACAAACAAACATACAAACATACAGGTGAAGCTAATAAAAAGCGTGTAAAAATTAAAAACGATTAAACTTGAATAACTGTTGTTTGGTAGTATATAGGGTTAAACAAATTATATCGAATTAAAGATAAAAAAATATATTATTACTTTAGATTTTTTATTTATTTTTTATTTAAACGGTTTTCCAACAATTTATGAAAAACCATTTTATTTTTTTATTCTTGTTAATTTCTATGACTAGATAACAGTAAACTTTCATTACACGGTTATTCGTGTAAAGTGTCAACAAACAAAACTAATAATATTATATTATACTATTATTCGACAGTAATCAAGTTCCTTTAATACTTCGTTACAAGCATAAGCACGATTGTTTACAGTAACTTACTGTATTGTTTGATTATTGTAAAGATAAAATGCATTTATATCAATGTTCATAAGATAAATTCTCATTTATGTAATATACTTTTGTTTTCGCATTGTGTAATAGTGTAAACTTCATCAATTATGTGAAAGGTTGAAATAAAAGAAAAGGGTTTAATAAAATAAGAATATAATAAAGTAACTATCTACTTGCATTAAAACTAAATAATAATCACAAAGTAAACAACTTAAATCTCTTTCATGATTAGGAAATAGCTACCTATTAGCATCGATTTGCATCTCCCGTAATTCGTCTTCAAAACTATACCTGAAGTAAATTGAATGAGAATGCTCGTGAGAGAAGTTTACTTCTTTTATTTTACTCCAGTAAATTTTATCGCCGTTTATGTCTTTTAACCAATTCTTCCCTTTTATCAGCAGTTTCTATCCACGGACAGCTTAATGCACGTTTTTCATACCATGATCTCATCTTTTTGTCATATAAGTTACGCCCTCCTAAGCGCAAGCCGCAATATATTCTCCTCCGGAACTACAAGGGTGCCGGTATCATCGACTGGACGGACATCATGGAGAGTTCGTGTATCAACGAAATGGTTCGTATTTTAAACAGGAAAATACTTAGCTTATATGGTTGTCATGCCCCTATTCGTCGAGTGAAGGTTAAATACGATCCGGCTCCCTGGCTTACCCCTGCCATCAAGGATGCTATGGCAAGTAGAGAATGAGCTAAGAGAAGGTTAAAACGCTGTCCTTTCGCGCGCAATCTAACTGCGTACAAAATGTTGCGTAACCGCTGCAGTCGTATATGTAGAGATGTTAAGAGACGCTACTTCTACAAATCTCTCGACAACCGCAACTCTTCCGATGTCTGGGGGTTTTTAAAACCTGTCGGCATTGGCAAGTCTCTAGTTGTTTCTGGTAGCGACATTGTCGTGTGTGCACTTAACAAGCATTTCTCACTCCCCCCTGTTACGTTGGATCCGCACGTCAAATCGGCTATTTTAAATAAACTTTCCTGTTTGCCTTTGCCGCAATGTTCTTTCTTTGAGTTAAGGCCTGTGTGTGAGAAAAAAACTATTTCTGTTATCTCTTCCTCTGCTGTTGGTAATGACAACCTTTGCTTAAGAATGATTTCTCCTATCCTTCCTACACTACATCCTGTTTTGACTCACCTTTTTAACATCTCCTTGTTTTCTTGTACTGTTCCTGAGGCCTGGAAACAAGCCCATATCATCCCCTAGCCTAAAATCTCTAATCCGGTTGCACCAACTCATTTCGGACCCATTTCCATCCTCCCTTATCTCTCTAAAGTTCTTTAGCACATTGTTCATCAACAACTCACGGCCTTCCTTTCTGGGAATGACCTTCTTAACACTTTTCAATCTGGCTTTCGTTATGGCCTTAGCACTGTAACGGTTCTTTTAAAGGTTACTGACGATATTCGCTGGGCTATGGTCCACAAGACTCTTACCTTACTTGTACTTCTAAACTTTAGCAGTGCCTTTAACTCTGTTGATTTTGACATCCTTCTGGGTATCCTTAAATCTGTCAATTCCTCCTCTTCCTCTATTGGTTGGTTTGACTCCTATCTTAAAGGCCGCTCGCAGTGTGTTCGTCTTGATAAGTCTTCCTCTGATTGGTGCCCTCTTAGCGCGGGTGTGCCTCAGGGTGGCGTTCTCACTCCTCTTATTTTTTTTATTTTCATTAACTCTGTCACCAGAGTCATCTCTTCTTTCTTCCATCTCTATGCCGACGACTTGCAGCTAGAGAGAGACGAGTTACCATCATTTCTTAAGGGAAGATGCGGAAGCCGCTGTGTCTGTCATGAACAATGATCTGGATTTGATTAGTGATTGGTCGCGGACCTTTGGACTGCAAATCAATCCTAAGAAATCTCAGGCCTTGATCATCGGCGGCAGATATATGCGGAATAGGCTCGATGTTGCGTCGCTGTCTCCACTCAGGCTGAATGGAGTTCAGATTGATTACGCAATTAAGGCTAAAAACCTGGGAGTGACTATGGATTCCTACTTATCTTGGACTGCCCATGTCGCTGAAGTTAGTCGCAAAGTGCACTACACGTTCCACTCTTTGAAATGCCACAGGAGCGTTCTACCATTGAACACCAAAATTTCGCTTGCGCAAACTCTCATTCAACCCATCATTGACTACGCCGATGCCTGTTATTTGAAAGCCACCGAGGAGCTTTTAAATAAACTTGAGCGCTTGCAAAACATCTTTATCCGTTTTGTTTTTAACCTTAAAAAATATGATCATGTTTCCAACTTTCGCAAAATACTCAAGTGGCTTCCAATTCGACTTCGCAGGAACTCTCGGATATTGTGTCTGCTATTCCACATCCTTCAGAACCCTAAAACGCCATCCTATCTACGGGAACGCTTTTCCTACTCCCGTCCTTCTGATGCACCTTGCAGGTTGCATCTAAAGGAGCCTCCTTAAATCCCCTCCCCACTCAACCGACTTCTACTCCTATTCCTTCACTGTACACGCAGTGCGGTTGTGGAATTCACTTCCGCCTGACATTAGGGACTGTAAAACTGTTGCAGTTTTCAAGAGAAGAGTGAAAGAACATTATCTTTCCATTTCGTCATAGTTGCATAGGTATTTATTTTTTAGTTATTTTATTTTATAGTTTTGTTATATGTATTTATAAGTATGTAAGTATTTTCTTGTATTGTATATTATATGTAAAGTAGTATTAGTTAGTGTTCCATTTTCTATTCTTCTTTTACACACTCTGTCTACATCTCTTTTTTTTTAGTATCTCCTTTCGCAGGTATGCTGGAAGAGATTTCTTTAGAAATAAGCATCACCTTTGTACTATTTTCTGTTCCTTTCTTCTTTTATTTATTTAGTGTGTACATAAATTGTTAAAAACTCAAAACTCAAAAGCATTTATTTCAATTAAATAAATAAACAAGACTGACCTTCGCTTCCGGACTAGTTGTCTAATGCCACTCGCATTGTACCCCCCGCGCCCCTTTCTAATGTTACGTACAATTGCATTGAACGGATCGTTGAAAGATTTGTTTAATTGCTGTTACTATGCATAAACTATTAAGACCAAAACACTAGTATTTGAACACTTAATGCTATAAACAATCCGATTAAATACCGTAGGAGGCAATGCAATACTTTAATTTTAAATGAAAAAATATTTTAAAACTTTCATTCCACAAAATGACACATTAGGAATAAAAATTGGGTGCGTCATTACACGAATAAACGTGTAAACTGCTATTATACAAACTCGAAGAAGTGCACAAGTCCTCTCAAACGTTTGCTTGCTTTAACACATTAATTCGTGTGAACTCAGGGACCTAAAAAGCGTTTAACAATAGCATATACTTTTATACTTGTGATATAATTGCATGATTTTTCCCTAGAATAAAGGAATCAAATGATATAATAGGCGTATTTTGAGTCAAAAATTAATACAAAAAATTGAGAAGGTGCCGCATAGGTCAAAGAAACGAAAAATGCAATAAAAAAATATTTGTGTAAGAGCTCTTGCACGTTTATTCTGTGGGGCCATCGACTCGAAGGAGGCAAACTACGAATTGACCTCCAGAGTGATGGAGAGACAGTGACAAATATGTCCAGAAAAAAAGTACTGTTCCTGAGGAAAACAGCAATAACTTTCTTATGATAATAGATGGCGCCACGGGTTTTACGAGTATAACCCGAATTGATTGTCAAATTATATATTAATGCGAGCGAAGCCGCGGGCTAAAGCTAGTTTTCTATATATTTTTTTTTTTTTTATACTATTTATAATTTTTGTTTATAAAAATATTTAAAAACGTAAGATAAATGTGTATCAGTATACACATGGCATTCATGGTATATGTTAGAAAACTGAATAGAGGAGTATAATTTAAAAAAAAAAAAAAATCGTGGACCCATGTCTTTTTCACATTCTGAATTTTTCTCTCTAATTTAATTTCTAATAGGTAGAAATAATTATTTTTCGTCCGTGTCCAAACCCACCAATATCTCACAGCGTTTTATTACCAACCAATGTTGCTGTGTAGTGCAGTACACGAACCGCGCCCGACACGCACGCGACCAGCGCGCCGCGGCGGCGCGACGGCGCGGCGCCCGTGTTTTGTGTGAACGACATGAACAACGCGTCTCACGCGACGGGGCCGACCCGCGCCCGCTTCCTGTGTGATTTGGGCTATAAGGTATCATCATCTGCCTAGCCTATTCCCAACTATGTTGGGGTCGGCTTGCAGTCTAACCGGATGCAGCTGAATACCAGTATTTTACATGGAGCGACTGCCTATCTGACCTCCACAACCCAGTTAATACTGGGTAATACGATACCCTTGGTAAGACTGCTTGTCAGACTTTTTGGGTCACTGACTACCTGTAACGACTGTCAAAAATGTGCAATTGACAGCCGGGACCAACGGCTTAACGTGCTTTCCGAGGCACGGAGGAAACTCGGTATGTAATGGGTAGTCACCCATCCACAGACCAACCTAGGCAAGCACGGCTTGACCTAAAGATCGACCCGAGCGGCTGTTATTATTTTGCCACGAGCTCCTCGTATATTTACAACAATTATATGGCTTACCAAGCCATATAATTGTTGCCAATTATAAGCCAATTATAAGCCGACCCCAACATAATTGGGAAAAGGCTAGGCAGATGATGATGATATGGCTTACCAGCCAGTAGCTGTTATAAATCATGCAACTTCTAGTAATTCATAATTCCATGGTCATATCCAAATAAGTAAGTAATAAGAAAATAGTTACAGAGCCCACGACCAAAATCACGTATCATAGCAATACCACAAAATTGTCAGATTTATTTATAATAAAAAAATAAAATAGCCTTTATTTACTGAACGCAGGATAAACAAGACACTAATAACAATAGTAAAAAAAAAAACAAAACTATAATCAAACAAATACCTACACCATTTCTTTTCTTTTTAGAATAATTAACTAAGTAAGCACTACTTAAAATTAGAATGTCCATGATTTCAGTGTGTCTATTGGCAAAGGCCTCCTCTGGCGGCTTCCACTGTCGTCTATAGTTCGCTACTCTTCTATAGTTAGGTCTTGCTATAAAATAAATAATCGCTCGTTTAATGTCGCCGCAAGACCGCTCGACGCGCTGCCTGTTTCTGCAGCGCCTAGAAAATCTCGGCGTGTTCCTGGAGATTCCGCTAGCGTAGTCGCGGGCATAACTGTTCCCGCTGGAAAACCCGTGCCTGAAATGGCACCGTTTCAAGCTGATGATGGTTTTGTGACAATGTTAACGAGGAGGCGCCATCAACGTACCAATAACAGCCGCTGCAGTATGGCTCCATCAGAGCCAAACGTGTCTATTTGTGCCACGAAGCCGAACACTCCGGTGTACATCTCTCGCCTACACTACACCACTATGCTGGAGGATATCGTGGAGTACGTGCGTGAGAAGACTAAGCACGTGGCGAGAGTGCAGCTGCTTGAGTCGCGCCGCAACATCAACCTTAAGGCGTTCATGCTGCAAATACCAACGTGTTATCTGCCGCAGGGAATGATGTTCCGCTTTTATGGGCTAGTGCCACATGAACAAGAAAAGTGTTACACATACACATAAACATGTTTTAAGGTTTTATTTACTAACACAATTTTTATTTTATCATATTATGTATGTTAGTCTGTAAGGTATTAAATTATTTATAGGCCAAAGTAGTCTGAAAATAGTTGTTGTTGTTGTTTCCATTTTCTGACTTTTTATTAACTTCTCTACCAAACAATCCTCCAATATGTCTAGTTCTGTGTCACTATTGGGTTCTTGGTGTATTCTTTTCATTTCATGGTTTTAGTTTAGGTATCCACTCTTTTTTTACTTCTCATAACGCTTTGAATGCCTTTTTTATACCTGCTGTTCTTATTGAAGTGGAACTTCTAATGGGACTTCCAACAACTTTGCGTTAAACGTTAAACGCTACCATGGAGGGGGTATGAAAGCACTGTTGCGCTAAACGTCCAATGCTCCTGGGGAGGGGGAATAGAAAGAGACAGAACGAGAGTGAATGTTTCATTTCCACATTACGAAGTTTCACTTCTTCCGCGCGGAGGGACTCCACGCACTATTTTTTTATATGTTGTACTCTTTTTTTAATTTTTTCTGATGTTTCTCATTTTTTTTTGCTACATCTGTGATCTTTTGTGGTTTTCCTTTTTGTTTCGATATTAACAGATTTTTTGTTAAGTTTTAAAAAGTCTGACAACCAGTTTTACCAAGGGGTATCGTATTACCCAGTACTAACTGGGTTGTGGAGGTCAGATAGGCAGTCGCTCCATGTAAAATACTGGTATTCAGCTGCATCCGGTTAGACTGGAAGCCGACCCCAACATAGTTGGGAAAAGGCTAGGCAGATGATGATTAACAGATTTTTTGTTGATTTCTAAAAGCTCCGTGGTTTTTTCGCTAAGCAAAGGTTTTCTTATTCTTGAGCAGCTTTCTATTGTACTTTGTAGAGTGCTTTCAAGTTTTTCATACTGTTTGAAAATATCTATTTTGTCATCTTTCTGTGTATCAGTAAAGTTTTGTCGCTGTGTTGTGCTGTGTTTTGTGCTTAGGTAGACTATTAGTTGTGTGTATAAGATTTTTCTTGAAAGTTTTGGTGGAGTCGTTGACTATATGCAGCGTACCCTGCGATGGTAAGTACTAAAATTAAGGTTTTGTAATATACCTGTATTTTGAAATATTTTTGGGTTGTTTGTTGCGATATAATAACCTACATTCTTGCATCTTCCATCTAGACAAACCCATGACTTGCAAAATAAGGTGTTCTGGACCGTTATCTTATTTTCTTGTTATTGATTAGTGTTTGCCCATAGTCAAGTTATTCATGTCCTCCACCCTTGGGCATACGTAGGGGTTTGCCTGACTCGTACGGACTTAAACCATCCCCAGTGTTCCCATCTCCCTCGCAAACTTGGGGGTAGTGAGATGTAGTGTGACTTCCAATGCCCCAGACTGATGCCAGAGGGCTTGACAGATTAAAACGTTTTAAGGATCACATTAGTATTCCATATATAAATTAGTTCTTCTATAGTTTGTATCTGCCATAGTTCTTTCCCGGCTGATATGTCATTGTAGAGTGTGAGGGCGCCTTTGTCACCACGTTGCGTCATGTGGCGCATATGAACGACACTTTGTCACCACGTTGCGTCGTGTGGCGCATGTGAACGACACTTTGTCACCACGCTGCGTCGTGTGGCGCATATGAACGACACTTTGTCACCACGTTGCGTCGTGTGGCGCATGTGAACGACACTTTGTCACGACGTTGCGTCGTGTGGCGCATGTGAACGACACTTTGTCACCACGTTGCGTCGTGTGGCGCGTATGAACGACACTTTGTTACCACGTTGCGTCGTGTGGCGCATATGAACGACACTTTGTCACCACGTTGCGTCGTGTGGCGCATGTGAACGACACTTTGTCACCACGTTGCGTCGTGTGGCGCATATGAACGACACTTTGTCACCACGTTGCGTCGTGTGGCGCATGTGAACGACACTTTGTCACCACGTTGCGTCGTGTGGCGCATGTGAACGACACTCAAGCTGTTAGCATACAGACAGCCATTGTTACAAAAGCTCGAAGTCTCGGAAGTAGGTAGTGAACATACATTTTATTCTCGAGGTAAACCATAACAAATTCAACCACAGTTATTTCCCTGCACACATTTGATTGTTAGTGCTGTAAAATAAAATATAGGTATTATCACGACCTTTAAATGGCACACTTTAATGGTACACTTTATTTAATACAGCTCTGGGGACGGAGCCTCTACATAAGCGCCTATTCTCCTTTATTCAATATTGTGCGTACGCACTAACATTTGTAGTTGAGAAACATGTTCTGACAGAATGAACAGAGCGAAGCGGAGAGTATGACAGAACGTTCTCTCATTGGAGTGTATGACAGAACTGCAAATGTAATTTTATTCTTGGAATAAAAATATGTAATTATTCAACTACACTACCGAACCCTTCAGTGTGCGTTTACCGACACGCCCTTGGACGTTTTTTTCCTTTGCAAGTGCGTAGAATATCCTTATTTGAGACGTTTGATTGAGCATTTGTCGTTGCAATTTTATCGCCTTCATTTAGCAAATACCTGGCAGTTGGAGTATAATGACAATCTTTACACATTCGCTTCAAAATGTACGATTTTGACTACGAGTAGTTTTTTCTATATTGCTACGGTGATGCAAAAAATTGAGTTGTAAGCTCTTTATCTATTTCCCGGTGCGAAAGCCAGAAAACGCCAGAGAGCGATTTGTAGGTTATAAATCGAGTGTGAATGCAACACAGGCCCAATGTTTAGAGCTTTTATAAAAACAGAAGCACCATGAAGTTAGCTGAGATCCTGTAAGTTACCTTTGATTTGTTTATTTTCATTACCTCCATTCGTAGCGAAGTCAAAACTTTACAACATTTTACATATCTTTGTGTCATTAAATCTTGATGAAATAAGTAATTACTTTGGGAGCAAGGAACGATTCCACGCAAATACTACCAGATAGATTGTTTAATTTGTTAAGGTCTACCAAGCCTATAAATTATGCAGCTATTTGGTATGGGGGCTATGAGCAATTTAATATTTTGTTCGTTTTCTTTTAGTTTAACTACCTAACTAACCGCGGAGCTGTTCAATTTAAAGACAAAATTTTAGAACACGAGATCAAAAAATATTAAAAACCTCCGGCCTGTCGCCACCTATCTATAACCCTGTCCCGGATCTACATTATTTTCTAACCGGGGCAGAAACTTGATAGTGGCGCCCTTCTCTCTAGTGTTACTTGAAAAAAAAACTCAGAAATATATAATGGTTGGCATTTTTCGAATTAATTTATAATTAAAATAAAGAAATTAATGAAAGTAGTGAAATTAGTTTAAATAATATATTCGAAATGATTTTTTTAACAGCTAAATGACATCCATTTTAGTAAAAAGACGTCAATTTTACTGACACGGCAAATCTTGAGTCCACAAGTTTACTTGTGGTGTGGGCCAGTGTGGCGCCGTTTTCTTACAAGTCGACGTCGTCAACCAGGGTTCTGTATGCTAGGTATGATAGGTATGCTAGGCGCTTTTTGGAGCAAGTTTTTTTATTTTTGATTTTGGCGCCCCCTGAAACTGTCGCCCGCAGCGGGTGCCCCAGTTTGCCCCCCCTCCCCCCCCTAGATCCGGGGCTGCAACCTATTCATTGTAACACAATACCTTTGTTTTAATTTGGTGAGACATTGAGTATCCAGCTGATTCCACATGATGCTGCAGCATTAGGGCACAGTTTCCATATGTTATTGTAATATCATTGAAATCACTGGTTCTCTACTACATTTTTAATCTATGGGAACGCTCGAAGTTCGTCACATCCTTTCAACAACCAAAAAAGAGCTGAATGATCTTCGAAACGGCTGAACAGATTTTTCTCTTTAATCACAACTAAGAACACTCTCGTTCAAGTCACCTTTCAAACAAACAAAAACTGAATCAATATCGGTTTAAACATTTGGTCGCTAACACACAGCTTACCTTCTGTTTAGTCGGGTGTTAGTGATGAATGTTCACCTCGCACCGAAACACTCATTCGTCACTCGATACTAATTAAACCGGCCAAGCGCCAGTCGGACTCGCACACCATAAACCGTCACCAGGCTATATCTCATGAACCGTAATAACTAGACAGTTGAAATTTTCACATTATGATGTATTTCTGTTGCTGCTATAATAACAAAAAATATAAATTATTTAATAATGAAAGGTTATTATATTGTATATAATATTGTAAACCCGTACCATAAACCGAAAAAAACACTTTGTATGGGGGCCCCCTTATTATTAAACAATTTATATTTTTATAATTTCACTGATTAAAGGCTGTTATTGTAAAAAGCAGCTCTTCCCTAAGACTCTTCCTTTTTTGTCTCTTTTCGCTTACGATCTGTCAGTGTTATTCATTAGGACATCAAGTAATTTCTATGGCGTGTTAGATGGCTTGGCTGGTATGCGCCCTATAAAATTAAATTAAATTGTCATTTATTTCAGGCAAGCATAACCCATACACAGAAAAAAATAAAATAATATAAAATACATTAAAATCATATTAAAAGTTAAATGCAAATAATATAAAATAAACCAAAGATAATAATAAAATTACAATAATGAGTTCACAACAATGAAATTATAACAATGAAATTACAATAATGAAATTACAATAAAATAAAAATAGGCCCCAGGTATTTGAATTGACTAACCATTTCCAGAGGAACACCATAGAGCTTGACAGGTGGTATGCTCATAGGACATTTCGCACTGGCGGTTTCAAAGATCATACACTCACTCTTTCTTACATTGTACAGTAAACCGTGGCCACTAGCGTATTCCCCACAAGTCTTTATCAGCTTCCTCAGGCCGCAGACCGACGCACTCAGTAGCGCCATGTCGTCCGCATAACTGAGATTATTGACACAGACGCCATCAATGTGGCAGCCGACATGTTGACTACTAAGCGCTACGATCAGTTCGTTAACATATAAATTAAATAGGGTTGGAAATGTTATTCCGCCCTGCCTTACTCCACACTCGAGCTGATACGGATCAGACATTACTCCCGCCCATCTGACACTATTGGTCTGGTGCGCAAACCAGTACTGAAACATGCTAATAAGTTCCTGTGGCAAGTCTATGCTTCTCAGCTTGTCCCACAGCAGGTTATAACCCACAATGTCAAAGGCCTTGGACAGATCGAGTAAGCATGCATACACGTGGGTCTTGCGGTCAGTGTAGTATTTGACGGTCCGCTTTAGACACAGAATCGCACTTTCAGAGGATAGCCGAGGACGAAATCCGAACTGGTTATCGTGTATTAACACGTATTTATTCAACTGTACGTTGAGCAAACCGTCAAAAACTTTTGCAATAATAGTGGCTAGAGAAATAGGCCTATAGTTACTCTTTTCGCTCAGGTCTCCCGTTTTATTTTTCACTATAGGCACCACCACTGTTTTCATGAAACCCGCTGGTAGGTATTAATGGCTCACACACAGCGAGTAGGACATAGCCAGGACCCTAGCGATATGAGGCCCAGCACGTTTCAGGTGCTCAACGCTGAGACCATCATGTCCCGGGGACTTACCTCCTGACATATCTCTTATGGCCTCCACTACGTCTTTTGTCAGGAACCTAATTGCCATCGTTTGACTGTTCATACTGAATACTCTTCTACTATCGCACATTTCTTTGTAAAGTAAACCAGACTTAGGCTTACCAGATATTATCCAATTATTTAACTTAGATCTGGCCTCCCTGTGAGCTCCACTGAGGTGTTTGTCCCATCCCGCTATGCGCGAGCCACTCCCACCCTCCCTCGCGCTTCCCCGACTCGCCAAAGCCGCCGCATCACCGAGAGCAGTCACAATGTCAGAATAAAGCTTATCCAGAACACGCCTGTGGCCACGGTCTCCACAAAAACTATCAGCACAGTTTAAACACACAGAGGGAAAGTCTATCAGTCTCAACCTATTATGACACTCTTTGGTATACATAGTGACTTGTTCTTTACTCTTTACCCCCCATATTACGTCTTTATTTACATTATCTATTCTAGATGAGATCTTAGGATTTATTACATTTAAGTTAAAATGGATAATGATCGGACCACCGAGTGTCATAAATAACATTTACATCAACAACAGTCTGCCTTACCGCTTGAGTTGTAACACAGTGATCAAGCCAGCTGCACGTCCCGTGCGCGTCACTGATAAAAGTAAAAGTATCCGAGTCCAGCCCGAGTATATCTACATCTATACATGACCATAAATGGTCGTCACAAGTATGAACAAGTTCATTGTAGAACAACCCGGGTTAGCATTGAAGTCACCTAAAATAAAAACAGACTCAATTCCATACTCGTCAACAATAGCGCTCACCTCACTCAAACAATCTGTAAACTCCTGTAAGTTGTCGACAGAGTTTGTTGGCAAATAAACACTTATTACTATTACTGATCTATCACTTGTTGTAATCTTAATTGCACAAATTCGCGAATTATCACAAGGCAACACTGAGACCTGCTGGAACATGCTACATCGCCATAACAAAGCGACGCCGCCGAAACGGCGCCCTTGCAAGATGCCTGCGGAGATATAAACCATTGATGTCGCTGTAAGGCCTCTGCCTCGAATCTTGCGGGCAGCGGGGCGGCGGCGGCGGCGGCGCGGGAGCGGCAGGATCTTATGCGTACATTTAAATGGACCGGTTCTCGAAAACAGCGGCGCGGGAGCGAGCAACGAGCGGTGCACTCCAGTCAAGCGGCGCCGCCGCCGCCGCCGCCCCGCTGCCCGCAAAATTTGAGGCAGCGGCCTTAATCAAAAACCGTTGTCAATCGTGCCGATGTAAGGTATGTCATGTGGTAACAACCAAGTTTCCTGCAGACATATCACGTCGTAAACTCCGCACAGGGCCCTGACGTCATCTATGGAGCGCTTCACATTTTTACAGTTCAATGTGGCAAAGCGGTATGGGCCATTATCCATTATTTAGTCGGTTTGAGCCGTCGACGTCAGAAAAACGCGCATCTTTCGTGTGTCTGTGTTTGAAACTCACAAAGCGTCGAAATATGACACCCTCAGGCCATAAAGTTTCATCCATGTATCTCGGTAAATTGGATTCTAATATAAAAAAATTGAAAGCTTTGTGCCCACGATCAAATTTCATATTTATTCCTTCTAGAGACACTATTTCCTGTGTTTTATTAAAAATATGTTTTATTATATCGCTTTCTGTCGCAGAGATATGCACATTCGTAATAAACATAGGAATTTTCCTATCTGCTGCCCGGAATATGCATTCTAAATCTTTGGCTACACCTGACTTGCCGACATACCGATAATTTGTTGTTTTTTTGCTATATGATACTGTCTGCCATCCTTCATTATTAGTATTTTCATTTACTCGTATCAAGATATCCCTTTTGCTCGTCTGTCGCCCTGATTCACGCCGCCTTGCGGCATAACTATAGCCGGCCTTATCTGTAGCAGTCAGCTGATCCGCTACATGTGTTGACAAGCTCGGTGAGTCTGATGACATCACAACCGCGCTCGCCACGGAAAACCGGTGTTGGCACTCACCGGCGGCAGCGGAGCGGGTGACCGCTCGCCCCCCGCACCACCACCGACGCCCGTACTCGTCTCACCGCGTTCTACCGACCGTTGCCACTCATTTAACTTGAAATTGCGTTTGGGTTGTTTATTTTCTTCTACCCTCATATCGCTATATTCCGTCATGGGCGAACTCCTTCTCGGGGTTTCGTTTATACTGTTCAAACATGACTCATTACTTAAATTATTATTATCATGTGTTAGACCCATATGGCCACTGTCAAGCAAAGCACCTCTTTTTTGGTTGACTTTAGACGCTGATGTTGGTGGTGGCAGTGAATCATTGTGTATGCGAAAAACTGTTGTTTTTAAATCGTTCACACTATATTGGGTTGCATAATTATGTCGACTTTATTTCTTCAATTTCAGCTTTCAAAATTAGCATATCATTCAATAGTTTAGAACAGTCCAAGTGATCAATTAAAATAGGTGGTAGTTTGTCCAATAGTCTGGCCACAAAAACGGGAATGATATCGGGCTCAGTAGATTTGAAAACATTTATTATATCCGTTACGTCACGCTCCTCCTTTCATTTATTTTTTCGCATTATTTTTCTAATGTCCGTTGGGATGCACTCGAACAAAAGAGACTTGGCGTTTTTTATTTCATCACTAGTAAATGACGCCGTACAGATGCGCACTAGTGATTCTTCATCTATTATAGACACTTTGTTTTGTATGTATGATAACAGTTCACTAATTACAATATTACACACGTTACATTTTAAGATATTCGTCATTAATACAATTCGCGAGTCAACGCTCCGATTAAGAACACTCCCAACGCTGGTGGGTGCGCGCACGCGACTGACACAACCTCTTACTTAAAAAGCATAACGCTAAGATTGTCCGATAAAATCTTGTGGAATTTTCTGTTTTAGCCTGCTGATTCCTTTATTTTCCATGAAATGGTTGTGCCATGATGTTTGGGTGGCGAGTTATTCTTTTTTTGTATGACTTAATGTGGCTTTTTATTTCTTCTTTGGCTGGAAGTATCTTCAGATCGTGGTGTAGAGCTTCATTTGGAACAAACCATGGGGCTTTTGTGGTGGTTCTCAGGAGCTTCTTCTGAAAACGCTGTATGATCTCTATGTTAGAGTGTGATGCTGTTCTCCATAGCTGGATGCCATAGGTCCAAGTAGGCATGTTTATGGCTTTGTATAAAAGGATTTTATTTTCCAGGTGTAATTGTGAATTTCGGCCAATTAACCAGTAGAACTTTCTTAGTGTCAGTCCAAGTCGCGTAACT
Source organism: Lycophotia porphyrea (assembly GCA_950005105.1). Lineage (NCBI taxonomy): Eukaryota > Metazoa > Arthropoda > Insecta > Lepidoptera > Noctuidae > Lycophotia > Lycophotia porphyrea. The sequence goes on along the minus strand of OX465383.1, from coordinate 27,635,892 downwards.
ATTTTAACTTACATATCTGTGGGATTTATTTATGCAAACAAAATCTTGGTCATTCCTTTTCTTCACAATTGATAAATTTTCGTTCGTCATTAAATCGGTCTGTGATTGGTAATGCTTCTGCTAAATTTCTTGCTGTAGGTGATTTCAATATGAGCGGAATAAGTTGGGCCTCATCTGACAATATATCGTTCGTCCCAACGAATCTTAAAAGTAGTGATGAAGTGCTACTTGGAGATGAGTTAAGTACTCTTGATTTTGGTCAATATAATGGCGTGACTAACAGATACGGTAAAATACTTGACTTAGTCCTCTCGAACCAGGCAGTCCACGTGACTGAAAGTTTAAGCCCACTAGTACCAATCGATGACTATCACCCAGCATTGTTAATTACTATGGATCTTGTTGAAACACCTCTCCTTGGGTGTGCGTCACGTATACAATTTTTATATGATAAGGGTGATTACGAATCCATTAATCGTGACATTTGTGAGACTGACTGGGAAAGTGAGTTTGCAGTAAGGTCAGTTGACGATTCTGTAAGTTCTTTCAATAACGTTATCTATGATCTTCAATCGAAACTTTTTATACTTAATCTCATCCCCTGGGTTAAACACTTGTTTATTATTTCGTCCACATGATTTAATTTGCGAACACTGTTGACGATTAACATTAGTGGGGGTTGTGAGAGAGGCCGCCGGCGTTTTTGGATTGATTAAATCTAAGCGTGACCTCAACTTGCGCCCAAACACTAGCTCAGCTGGCGAGAACCCTGTGACAGAATGAACAGAATTCCGACAGTCGAAAAGGTGTTTTAATATTTTTAACTTGCATTCACTTTTATTGCGCGAAGAGATAACACAGGATTTAATGCCTTTTTTTTTACAATTTTGACAAAATTTTCAGCTTGCCCGTTGCTTTCTGGATTGTACGCTGGTGACGTCAAATGGTTGATGCCGTTTCTTGAACAAAAATTCCTAAATTCAAATGACGTAAACGCGGTCCCATTGTCACTTACTAATGTATGTGGTAATCCGTACTTGGACATAAAGTCGTAAAGCTTTTCTATGACGTTTGTGGAAGTTGTAGACATATCGTACAACTCTACCCATTTGGTGTACGCGTCTACAACCACGAAAAACATCTGATTATTTAACGGACCTAGGAAATCAATTTGTATCCTGTGGAATGGCACTGGCGGATACCGCCACGGGGAAATCGCGGCGTTCGCGGTGGGGACGGACGCAACTGTTGACGGATATCACACGAGTTGATCATCGCCTCCAACGCCGCGTCAACCCCCGGGAACCAAAATCGTGATCTAGCCTCAGCTTTGGTTTTCACAATGCCTAAATGCGAATTATGTAACTCATGTAAAAGTTTTGAGCGCAACGATTCCGGAATAACCACCTTATGTCCTCTCATAAGACAACCATTTTCATTTGATAATTGCGTCCTACACAAATAATAGGGCCTAATACATAAATCTGACAATAATTGTCTTGGCCAACCTTGATGAATGTAATTACTCTTGCTATAGTGATATCTTTCGCTGTTTCTTTGCGCAATTCGTCTAGTGTCACTGGCATACTGCCTTCAACCACAAAGTTAACATAAGTAGCCCGGTCTATAGGCGCCGCGGCTGCAGCCGCGTGAGCGCTGCTATTCCCGCGCTTCTCTGCCTGTTCCCGCTCGTGATGCAAACTCGCTCGTTACAAATAATCTGCGTTATTATCGGCACTCCGCACGTACTTAATCGAGTAATTATACGCGCTTAAAAACATGGCATATCTTTGCAGCCTGTTAGCCGATACTTCTGGTATGCCTCTATAAGGGCCGAAAATTGTAATCAAAGGTTTGTGGTCGGTACGTAATATAAACGGTACGGACCTGCCGTATAAATATTGATGAAAACGCTTTACACCAAATATGATTGCTGAGGCTTCTTTCTGTATTTGCGAGTATCGTTTTTCAGTTGACGAAAGCGTGCGGGACGCGAATGATATGGGCCGTTCCAACCCGTCGTTACCTACTTGCGATAAAATAGCACCTAACCCGTGTGGAGAAGCATCCACCGTCAATATTATTTTAGCGTTTGGATCAAAATGTGTTAACACTTGTTCTGACGTTAAGCTATTTTTTATTTCATTGAATGCATCCTGGTGAATCGCTGTCCAATGCCACTTAACTCCTTTCTTTATAAGATCATACAAAGGACTAAGTATGCTTGATGCTCGGGGAACGAAATTTCGATAGTAGTTAACTAGTCCTAAAAATGATTGCAAGGTGTTTACATTAGTAGGAACGGGAGCGTCTACAATAGCCTTTACTTTAGACGGATCTTTCTTTAGTCCGTCCTTGTTGATGACATAACCTAAGTAATTTATTTCGTCTTTAAAAAATTCACATCTGTCTCTTCGCAAAGTTAGTCCAGCGTCCTGAAGTCTTTTGAGTACAATATGTAGTTTTTCCATATGCAAATCTTCAGTCTTTGCTGTTATCAACACGTCATCTAGCAGGCATAACACTCCGTCTAATCCAGACAAAACGGTTTCCATTGCGCGCTGGAAAATAGACGGTGCGCTCGACAAGCCGAACACCAGACGTGTATAGTTGAACAAACCCCGGGGAGTGTTAATACAGGTTATGTTTTGTGACTCATCATCGAGGAAAAATTGATTGTAGGCCATGGATAAATCAATTTTCGAAAACTGCTGTCCACTGTGTAGTTTTGTAAATAATTCGTGAACCGTCGGCAATGGGTATTGTTCTATTACTAAATGTTTGTTAATGGTTACAGAATAATCCGCTCATAATATGACTGAACCATCACGTTTGAGTACGGGAACAATAGGTGATGCATAGCCCGAATGTTTAACCGGTTTTAACACTCCTAGGTTTAGCAATCGTTCTATTTCCTTATCGACTTTGTCGCGTAAAGCAAACGCAATGGAACGCGCTTTGAAGAAACCCGGTTTTGCCTCATTATTTAGTTTTAACTTTACTTTTTAGTTTTTAAAAGTGCCCAGCTTATCTGAAAATACTTCTGGGAACCGTATTTGTAACCGCTCAATAATGCTTTGACCGTCTTCTTCTACTTGATCCGTTGATGTAGAAACAGTAGCGGCAGCGCCCGCGCGCGCGCATCTTATGCTCTCTGCTAGCTTCACCGCCTTCGCCAAGGTTAAAGTCTCCTAGTCGCGTGCAAACAGTTTCTCCCGTTCAGGACCCGCTACCATCCCCATCACAAATCGATCACGCAACGCCTCCTCAACATTGCTGAATCCGCAATGCACCGTCAGTCCACGTAATCTTGCTGCCCATTGCGTGTATGCTTCGCCCGGCTGCTGCGAAGCTGGGTAAAAGTTGTGCCGCTCGCTGAACCCGCAACGTTTTGGGGTGAAATGGTTATCCAATAACGCAATTAGATCCTCATATGGCACCTCTTGTACGTCTTTGGGCAGGGCTAAGTTTGCTGCCAGCTTGTAAGTACTATCGTTGAGTACGCTGAGTAGTATGGCTCGCCTCCTGGTTCCCGCCGCATCATTTTTTGCATCGATGTTATTTGCGATGAACCACTGCGTAATCTGATCTTTGTATGTCTTCCAATCATTGACATTATGATCGAAAGTCGATAAAATCCCACAAAATAGTTGTGTCATTTTGTTAACAAAGGATTTATTTCTACAGTTAAACTCGGTCAACTCGTCGGTCGTCGTACAGGTAAACTCGTCGCCACTGTTAAGTAGGTACGTAGGGACGCAAGTGATACTACTCCAGTAACTATCTTAGTCTCTGTAAAAAATATCATCTCTTACCACTGATTAATCGTAGTGCGATCTCTGACTGTATTTTTATGTTGAAGACGGTTCGAAGTGACATAAATTGTCCTGATATTTTGTCGACTTTCTTCTTTAACGTCCCAAGCAAGTCCAAACGGTTCAATCCACCATTACGGGTACCATTTTCAAATACTAACTACAGACAAAATTCGTACGTTGTGCGTGTGAGTAGGTATTTTAATGGCGTGTGCAAACAGTTCGACATTGAACTTTTTGAAAGAAGTGTGACCTCGGCAAAAAAGGGGCTATCAATGAATTTCTTAAAAGCCTAAATTTCTAATTTTTATATATTTTAGGTGATGATCTGTTTGCATGTTCGTTATTTTTTTTTTTCCTTTTTACTTTTTGGCATTTGTACCACAGTACATTTATACCAGACAAGCTCTAGACGTGAAGACTTGTAATTGGCTGTCAGATTACAATATTGTAATTTATCACTATTGTATTTAGCTGTAAGTCTTCCAAAGTCTTTAAATAAATAAATAAATATTTTTGTCGAAACCCAAATTGATGGTCGGGTATTAAATGTCTTCTCTAATTATAGGCATTAAGCGTGCAAAATCAAGCCAGTTATCAAATCGTAACCAAAGGGACTTTTTTAGGTTTTACGTTTTTTATCGCTCTAATTAGTTCCTGCTTTGTAAATATTGCGATGGGGCTAGTGGACGAATCACAATCCAGCTTAACTTCTCGCTGTACTTCTTCTTTATGCTCTGCGGGCCCTTCATAGGAGTGAGGCTGAAATACGTCTTTCAAGTGTACCGCAAATGTTGCGCATTTTTCTTCGTCATTTCGAGCACCCGTCTCCTTACCGAAGTGGGGGAGACACCATTTTAGGGCGCTTTAGTTTTTTGGTAGCTTTCCACAGTGAGTAGTCGGTAGCAGCAGTAGCATCAAGGTTGCCAAGAAATTCCTGGACACTATTATTTCTGTCCTCATCTAAAAACTTTTTAAGTTTCCTAACAGCATGGTTAAATTTACTTTTATCGTTAGGGCATCTAAATTGTTGCTATTGTTTCCTTAGTCTCCTTTTTTCAGTTATTAATCAGTACTGGTAGGAGTAAATTTCCAGGAGGGAGTTTGAACTGAATTATTGAAGAATTCCATTGCTGCTACAATATCGTCTTCTGATTGTAAACAGACTGTGGGCGTCAGGGCATGATTGATCTGTCTTTTTGGTGTGAAGGACGCAGGTTTCTGTAGTTTCTTAGAAACTACTAGATAATGTGGCTAAGACTGGTGAGTGGTCGGAAGATAGTTCATAGCTGCTCTGGCACTGGAAGTAATCTTTCGAGGCACCTTTAATAGCACAGAAGTCTATCAGGTCCGGTACTTTCATTCTGTCGGTAGACCAATATGTGGGGTCACCTGATGGTAATTATAATTTCAATTTTCTGTTCTTCGACAGTTTTGAGTAGCTCCCGGTCCCTGGGAAGGGTCAATCTTGAGCCGCAATAGCTATGCTTCGCATTGAAGTCTCTACCAGCTATGAATCGAGCGCCGAGAGAATTGAAGAACTCGCTGAACTCCTCCTGTTTGATAATGTGTTTCAGTGGACAGTAGAGAGCTGACACAGTAACGGAGCTTACCCAATCTTCAACTATTACAGTTGTTGCTTGGATTGATGCTTTGCAGTACGGTACTGATTTGTAATGTTTTAATTTGCTTCTGATTATTATAGCCGATCCACCATGTGCTTTCCCGTCAGGGTGAGCGGTATGATGTACTTATATCCAGGGAATTCCATATGGCTTCTAGAAGTGAAATGCGTTTCAGATATTAACATGATATCAATATTATATTGGATTAAAAAAAGTATTAACTCCTCAGAGTGTTGTGACAGATCATTTGCATTCCAGATACATAATGTTAGTGCATTAAATTTGGAATCATGGACATGAGATCTCCCAGCATCTTAGTTATTAGCATCAACTGGTTCATGAGTGTCTGCATAAATTCATTAAAGTCAGGTGACGAGTTCGGCTTCAGGGGCATTTTCAGAGTCTACTAGGTCAATGGTGGTACTGGCATCGCTAGTAGGTATTGTACCACTACAAGAGCTTGATCTGGGTTGGCTAATAAATAGGCTTTTATGAAATATTTACTGGCTTAATATTTTAGTCGCATTTGCAGTATTCTTTTTTTAATTAATTCTGTTTGGCAATCCATGATTCAGGGGTAATTTAACTTTTTAAGTGGCAACACTGCTTTGAAGTTGACATTGAAACTTTGACAGCGTAATTTTCAATGAGACAGAAAAAAAGTTTAATATTAAAAAGTGAATTTAAGTGGGTTTTCACTGGGAAAATTTTGAAACTTTTGATTCGTTTTTTTGTGGATTTTTGTTGTTAAGCACACTAGATAACATTAACACGGAATCCGAAACACTTTCGCTAAACTTTTATATTGTTTTTAGGCACAACTTCACAGTATTTTAGGAAATCGCAAAAATATTTGAGGATCGTATGTGCTTCTGACAGCAGTTGGATACCAACAAAAAAAAACAAAATTCTTTGTCCAAATTATAATCGGTCTACAAAGCATAAATTATTGTTTAATGTTACATTTTGTTGTACTGTAGTTCGATCCATCTCTCCTATACCGCGTATACTTACGATGCTCAACGCTGTCGTGGAGACCAACCCTGGATTGGACTTGTTTGCTGATGAATGGAACACGATAATGTTAGAATATTTGTGGTTCTGTGAAAAGACCAAGTGAAAGGATTATTTAATTTAGTGTTAATGGCTTACCCTGTACTAAATGTAATAAATAAATAAATAAAAAGTAACTGAGGCTACTTTTCATATTATGAGTACGTGTGAAAGCTTAGTAGTAAAGATGCAAGTTTGTAACAAAATGTGAGGATGAGAGGGAGGTGTGTGTGTGATCTCCCAAACAAACAAACTCTTCAGCTTTATAATATTAGTGTAGGTAATAAAACTCAAAACTCAAAACTCAAAAGCATTTATTTCAATTAGACCATTACAGGCACTTTTGAATGTCAGAAAAACAAATAAGGCTAAGCTACAGTCACAGACACAAGGCATAATAACTTGTGAAAGTACTGTAGTTGCCCATTCCAAAGCGTAGATCTCTATGGAGAAGAATGGGCAAGAAACTCCATGGACACTCTTTTCAATCAAAATATTGTACAAAATCTTGGTTACATCATTCATGTTGAGATTAAACATATGTGAGAACGATGTAGAAATACGTGCACGTTAAGACCGTCCAGAGTAAAACATTATATCAACAATTTAAAAACAAAGTAAGTAGTTAAAATAAACCATGGCAGCCTAGAGATGACCAGTCCCAACTGACAGCGCCCGTTCACGAACATGACGCATGGATCAGACCCATTCAGCTCAACCATATTGAAGGGAGCTAAATGACCCGACACACCCGCCACCATCAGCGAGACATTTGAGTGAGCATGACATTCTCTCAGCCACCAGGGCAAATTCAAGTCAATGAAAGATAACTAAATGTAAATGGTAGCTTTACAGTACATAGTACTCACACATGTGCTATGCAATTATATAATACTAAGAGATTGAATTTATACAATGCAAAGTATACATTAAACTGCGAATTCTGTAATCTATCCCAATCTGCAAACTTATTGTTAGCCTATGAATAGATCACAAGAGCAAACACATAATAAAACTGTTGTACATTAGAGAAATCTTGTTTGTCCTATCAACATCTGCATGTTGAGGCTGGTTTTAGGTACTAAACCAAAATATCTTCACCTGGTGGCGTCAGCGTAGTTTGCTACGCTGACGACACGCTGGTGCTGGCACAGGGGAATTCGTACGAGGCGGCGGCCGAATTCATGACACGCGGGGTTATGATAGTCGTGGAGAGTATTAATATTGGAATGGACCGAGGCTGCCTTCAGGCGGCTCCTGCCCAACCACGGGGGGGTCCAAACGCCTCCTGCCGGAGGGTCTACGCGGGGGTCGTGCGGTCCATGGCCCTGTACGGGGCCCCGGTGTGGGCGCGTTCCTTGAGACGGCGAGCCGCCCACTACCTGAACGCGGCCCAGAAGGTGGTAGCCGTAAGGCTAGTCCGGGGGTACCGCACGATCTCCGGCGAGGCGGCGAGCCTCCTTGCGGGATTGCCGCGATTACCAAGAACTAGCTACGATAATAAAACTGATACTGAGCTAGTTGTCTATACCACTAAGTATAAATGATTAATATAAGTACTTTTTATGATTTAACTATGTATCCCTAGCATGCTTCCCGTTTTAATAAGCTAAACATCATCATCACTAATAGACTTGGGGGTAGTTTGGACAAAAGTATAAGAAATTAAAAATAAATTCAAGTCAACATTCATCAATTTATTTTTATTGTTGTGATTGCATTATAATAAAAGTACTGTAGTATTTGTATCGTTTATTCATTTTATATACACATTTGTATATACATATACTCTGTCTATGAGATGTCTGGGATGTGAGAGGCAGAGGGTAAGTGGTGTGCCTGTGCAGGAACGAGCGCGCGGGTGACGCGCCGGGCGACGTGCCGGGCGAGGCGCTGCGTGAGGCGCCGGGAGATGCGCGCGCCTCCTGCTGGCTGCACCTGCAGTCTCCGGGGGGCGAGTCTGGTCAGTTTTATAATCGTTTTCATTCAAGTCTAAATATAAATACAGTTTGACTAATTATTAGGACGCGGGTTTTGTCAAGGTTTAGGCACTGAGTCGCACCAATATTTTTGTTATCAGCATATCTAAAAAATAGGTAACTCGAGAAAAAGAATATGGATTTTTTTTCCTATCTTCAAAAATTACTGAGATATTATTACGTTTAAGTAAAAAACCTCCGGCAATTTTTTTATTTTACCTCTTTTAGTTGTAGCATACCATACAAATTCTTTTCATGAATTAATGTTTAAATTGTAACTAGAAGTTGATGACCTCAGTAGAGCTTCCGAAAGAGTGTGTCTTAAAATTAACAAACCAAGGTCATGTTGAATGCGCATGTGGCACCCATTCCTATCAAGATCGGAGACTCTACACTCGAAGTTGTAGACGATTATGTCTACCCACTTTTGCTATTCGTTCGGCATCCGACATATCTAGCAAAATCACAACAAAAAAACATCCCGAGAATATCGCCGATAATTAAACCTCCCCTAAATAGTTCATTATTTGTTATTACGGAAGCACTTTCTGTTATTATCATTAATCTAAATATGCTGTCTTCTGCAGGTTTACCTTTTCTTAATTTTATATGTCTAGTAAGTAATTACTTAAAATTATCACTCATATCCAACAAAGTGTGCTATGCTAAAAAAAATTGTCCGCTAACTGTTTTATGGTGCTACTGCCAATTCATAAGTTGTTAATGTATTACTATAATTATGTCTATGCCCGTCTTGCCTTTTCAAACGCCATATTGAATGTAACGCTTTTAATTGCTCTGTTTATACTGTGCCGTTGTTATAAAATCCTACAAATATTGATGTTCATTTATGTCTATTGAATTGATTCATTTAATTTATGCAAAAAATTATAAATATTACCAAAACTGCCGAGGGATGCTGAACACATTGTATTTGAATATTTTGGCGAATGCTTACGACATTATTGTTTTCACCGAGACCTGGCTGATATCTGATATCTCAGTTAACGAATTTATTGACCAGCGTTACCTTGTATTTAGATGCGAGCGTGATCGTATTGTTACCCAGAAAAAAGACGGTGGTGGTGTTCTTATAGCTGTCTCCCGAGAGTTAAAACCATCTTGCCTCGCATTATCGCCCCCTTTAACTTTATCTGAGCATAAAATAATTAAAATCCACGATATCTATAATTAGATATCTATAAATGCCGTGATAACTATAATTTAATATGTGCTACATATACATATACCACCGAATACGATGGAACAAATATACATACATTTGCATTATTCTCTCTCGCATCCGTTTGAGGATCCTCGTGTGGTATTGTCCACACGAGGATCTTTTAACGGCGACTTCAACATGCCACAGCTTAACTGGGTTAAAAGAACTTCATTCGTGGAATGTGCTACAAGTACTCCCTCTAATGTAACTCGTCAACTCCTTAACTTTTGCTCGCAACTAAATATTAAACAATATAATCATTTGACCAATTGTAACGGTCGTATATTGGATTTGTTTTTTAGTAATGCACATTCAGTAACGTTTACTTCTGAAGTTCCTCTCTTGCCTATCGATACTTATCATCCAGCCTTTTACGTCCACGTACCGTTTGTACATACACCAAGTATCGAAATGTAAAATTCCGAATCCGCTCAATTATTACAAAGCTGATTACTGCGAGATAAATAAGAATATTGGTAATGTTGACTGGAGCGGTTTACTTGAAGGATACCTGAGGAAGCGGTGTCTACTGTCTACGAAAAAATGTACGAAAAATAAGATCACATACACCATGCATGAAATAAGAGGAATTTTAATTATCCCATCTGGTTCACACGTTCTCTCATACGCACTTTTAAAAATAAAACTTTGTTTGGGTAAAGTGGAAGAAATGCGGCAATATAAGTGATTATGAAACGTTTTCTGTTATTAGAACAAGGTTCAAAAAGGAAGCTGATAGATGCTATAAAAAATGTATGACGTCAGTTGAAGATAATATTGCCACCAATATCAAGACTTTCGGGTCATACATCTCTAACCGTAAAACCGCAAATAGAATTCCTAGCACGATACACTACAAACAAAATTTAGCCAGTGATCCTACTACATTGTGTAATTTATTCTCTTCGTTTTTCCATTCTGTGTACGAACCCTCCACATTTAATTCTGATTCATGGGTACCTCCACCTTCAAGTACTGAACCTATCTAAATTGTTCTTTCCCCTGGAAAATATTCGTAGAGAACTAAAAATGTTGGATCCGACTAAAGGACCTGGTCCGGACGGTATACCTGCGGTATTTTTTAAAAATACCTACAGTACAGTATGCCATCCCTTATTTATATTATTTAACAAATGTATTTCGTGTGGAATCTTTCCGGATGTATGGAAACGCGCAAATATCGTGCCAGTAAATAAAAGTGGTTCTAAAAATAATGTAGAGATTTATCGTCTAATTTCCATAATGATATTATGGAAATTAGACGATAAATCTCTACATTATTTGATTGGATATCTCTATATTATTTGATTGGTTGATATTATCAACCCTGTCTAAACTCTTTGAAAGGCTTGTCCATGCTGAGATTTATCCAGTTATTCGTCATGTTCTAATAAAGCAGCAACATGGCTTCGTCAAATATACGTCTTGCATAAGCAATCTTTTAATATTTGCTACACAACTTTTTGAAAATATTGATATCAGAGAACAAACAGATGCGGTATACACTGATTTTCAAAAGGCATTCGACAAAGTGGATCATAGATTACTGCTCAATAAAATCGCGTACAATGGTATCAGAGGGGATCTCCAGCGTTGGTATGTCTCCTATATAACCAATAGGACCCAAAGGTTGTGATCAATGGCTTCGAGTCTAGCTGTATTCCAGTTACATCAGGAGTCCCTCAAGGATCGATTTGAGGACCTTTATTATTTATACTGTTCATAAATGACATAAAAGATTGCTTTCAAAATTAAAAAATTCTCTTATACGCTGATGATTTAAAAGTTTTTAAACAAATTTCAAATGAACAAGACTATTGAATTCCAACGTGACCTTGATCGTTTCTCAGACTATTGCTCTTATGACTGTACCTTAGCTTGCCAAATAATGTTCAAACCATGTCCGCTGTTTCGGGAGGTTCCTGCACCGAATCGGACGGAGGAAACGCCTGGGTGTTACCACTGTGAAGGTCGCCCAGAGGACACGGTGGAGCACACGGTGGAGGTCTGCCCCGCTTGGGCGGAGCACCGCCGTGTCCTCGTAGCGGCGGCGACCTATCGCGTCCCGCCCTGGTTCAGTCCATGGTCCGGAGCGAGAGGGAATGGGACGCCGTCACCTCCTTCTGCGAAGCAGTCATGCTAGCGAAGGAGGTGGCGGAGCGTGAGAGGGAGAGAACCTCTCGTCCCAGCCGCCGCGGGAGACGCCTCGGGCGTCGGGGGTCACGTGATGGCTTCCGGCCACCGTAGACGCGGATCTGTGGACGGTGAGTAATGGGCTAGCTCGCCGTCCGTCCGTCTTTTGACGACAGGCCGTGTTGACGGCGCGTTCGTGTTCCACGCGCGCCTCAAAGAGATGTCAGCAAATAGGGAGGGGCCCGCAAGGGCCGATGCCTGCCAGGGCTGCGGGCTGTTCGAAAGAGATACCGCGGCCCTGGAACATAAAGGGCAAGGAAGGAACATGGATGGGTTTTAGTCAGTACAAGTCTGACACTCCCTTCCGCTCTGCCCAGAGCGGGAGAAGTCATTTGATGATTACCCATCCGTAAAAAAATAAATAAAAAAAAGGGTGTCCGCTAAAACACGCGCTGGTCCGGGTTTGGATGCGCAGGTACGGGTTTGGATGCACGCTCGCGTGTCAGTATTGAAAAATAGTATGAGCAGCGCAAAAAGGCGTGGGTGGTGGTCGCGTGCGTACGTGTTATCTTACCTTATATGGCACGTTAATACAGTTATTAATTATAATTTGCAGAACAATAGTATATCCGTTGGTCCGGAGCAACTTTTCGAAACTGTCAAACATTCCTGCTATTTGACGCAAAAACATTCCTGCTGGATATCAAAAAGGCACGTCGAAGGCAGTACCAATTGAATGAACTATTTGTGGTGACGTCATCAAAACTGCTAATTTTAGCAGGAATACAATAAGCTTGTTTTAAGGACGTGGTAGTACGAAAACGCAAAGTAAGGTTAAAATAGGACTGCTTTAAGAGGTCATAGTAAGCCCCCTGGAGACATTTTTCCGAATTAATAAGTAGCTGTTTGTCACCGGCTTTTTTTACGAAGGAAAATGTTCCCGTTATTAATCCAACAAAAAGTATAGTGATTGTTCTTGGCGAATTCACGTGCCATGAAGAAAAGCTTTTTGGAGCTGGCTGGTATTTGTTCAGCGACATAGACTGGTTGCCGTTTGCCAGGAATGCCTATTTGTTCAGTGTTCAATTTATTCTCTTTAGTTTCAATGTTTTTATTGTAAGCCCGGATAGCAGATATTAACTTCTGCTTGGTTTGCACTGACTCAAATTCCGCTATAATTGAGCGTGTAGTGGTAGCCGGGGTGGATTGTCCAGGTAGGCGGTATATGTCTCTTAATTCAGGTTCAGTGATAGGAGCTCCAACCAGCTTGCCAAAGCCGCACACGATTTTTATAAGGCTACTTGTATTCTCGCTATCTGACAGTGGAATGTTACGGATTTCTATACCAGCTGAGCGTGATTTAAACTGGAGATCGACAATCTTTTTTTTTAAGGTTTCTATGTAGCAACGTTGCTCCTGGGTTTCCTTTTAAGTTCCTCAACTTCTTTTCTTAATTGTTCGAAATTTTTGTTCTAATAGGACATAGATCGCTCGATTTCTGTATTTGTCTTACAGATTTCAGCATTCGACTCCTGTATCTTAATGTTTTGTGTTTTGATCTCGCGGATATCTGCCACTAATTTTGACATTAGAGAGGTTTGTTCTTCCAGCTTAATAGAGAGACGTGTGTTGGTGTATTTGTTGGTAAACATCATTTCCACTACGTGGTGAATTTCCGAATTTAGCACGTTTCTTGCTGGTGACATGTTCACTAACTGCCGAGGTAATATCTGCTTCTGATTGAGTTTCACTGAGTGATGTGCTGCGATTTTGGCGGAGTACGTCGAACACTTGACATAGTAAACGCGTTGCATAAACAAATGCAACTAGGTACACTTATTCGCCGCTGGAACGCTTCTATGTCGTCGGAGAGTTGGTAGCACCGGCAGCGAGCAGAATTGCGCGTACACAGGACTATCGCCGTTCACCAGTTTGCACAACCGTGAGGATTCCGTGTACACGCGAATTAGTCACTATGACCGGCACTTTTTCGAGTGTTATATTTTTGTTTTACACTGCAAATAGTTATTGGCCGAAAAACACTTCACTGCACTTAAGTTCAGCGGAAGAAATATAGTTTTTATGGCTTCTAATTAGTTTTACGAAACGAAGTTACTGAGGGCACAACTTAGCGGTTTCGGGGCGCGTTCCATGCTCAAATATTTTATTGTGTCTATCCAGTTTCTTCCAGCTACTTTAATGCCTGAATAGCCAAAACTGTATAGCCATGGATAGCACTTCCTTACTACTCAATAAAATAAATCAACTATCGCGCAAATGTATTGCGCAGTTGTGCTTGTGTTGACTAAAGCAATGTTCGCAGGGACCGCTCTGGAGCTGCAGATGCGGCCGCGCTCGACGCCTGCGCGGTGAGTTCTCAAGTCCGTCCTCTGTTCCGAAAGTCAAAGGTAGTATACAGGGTGTAAACAGACTATTCACGAAGCCGTTAATCAAGCATTATGAACATCAAACTCAGTAACTTTTTTGGGGTGAAAAGTCACGTTTTACGGTAGGACTCCATGTAACGTATTCAAAACTTTGTGCTGATGAATGAATAGAATAGTACGGGGGTCGTCAAGGTGTCTTAAGTAAAAAAAATACATTAAAGACATATATTAAAAAAAAAAAAAAAACTAGTGAAAATGTTGGAACTTTGACCCCCAATAACTCCGTAACTAGAAGGTGCCCAGGTATGGTCTAGAACAAAAAAAATCGCAATGACGGGGAGAACAAGTGCCTTTCGGCTTCGTTAAGAGTCTTTTTACACTCTTTATTTTATGCTTTTGAACGCCATTGTCACATATACGTGACAAGCAAGCGCGTGCCCTGTACGCCAACGATACAAATATGTGACAAAAAATGCGGTGCACTATAACACAAAATAAACAATTAAATAGTTTTGGAATCCCTATTCTTTTTGCGGATATTATGGTGATGGTTTGTTTCAATAATGTTCAGTAAGTAGACCTATTCGACTTGAAATAAATAGAGAACCCTGGGACAGAATTTGATGCGCTTTGGCACAGAGACACATGGATGCGATACCTTCCAAACAAAAGTAGTCTTAGCTATGGCAGACAAAAAAAATATTGTTAGGTTAGGTTAGGTTTGTTTTAATAATGTTCAGTAAGTATACCTATTCGACTTGAAATAAATAGAGAACCCTGTGACAGATTTATTTCGCTTTGGCACAGAGATACTTGGCTTTGATACCTTCCAAACAAAAGTGGTCTAAGCTATGGCGGACAAAAAAAAAGTTGTTACGTTAGGTTAGGTTAGGTTAGTTTCAATAATGTTCAGTATATAGACCTATTCCACTTGAAATAAATAGAGAACCGTGGGACAGAATTTTATGCGCTTTCGCACAGCGACACATGGCTGTGATACCTTCCAAACAAAAGTAGTCTAAGCTGTGGCGGACAAACAAATAATTGTTAGGATAAGTTAAAAAAAAAGGTTAAGCTTAGGTTAGTTAGGTTTGTCTCAATAATGTTCAGTCAGTAGACCTAGAAATAAATAGAGAACCCTGGAACTGAAACTGGTGCGCTTTGGCACAGAGACACATGGCTGTGATACCTTCCAAACAAAACTAGTTTAAGCTGTGGCGTACAATAAAAAAGTTGTTAGGTTGGGTTAGGTTTGTTTCAATAATGTTCAGAAAGTAGACCTATTCGTCTTGAAATAAGTAGAGAACTCTGGGACAGAATTTGATTTGCTTTGGCATAGAGACACATGGTTGCGATAGCTTCCAAACAAAAGTAGTCTAAGCTTGCTTTTTTTTTGTACGATTCGAGGCTGTATGATTGCACAAAAATAAACTTTTGCCTAGGCGAATTACGAAAATACCAACAGTTATGTTGGAGGTCTAACAGTATACCTGCTCTAGCGATGAAGTCCTGTCCTAGAAGCGTCCTATTATTCGCTTCTGGTATCACTAGCAAAGTGGTAGGGATAACGCGTTCCTGAATTGTTACGTTCGTGTGACATATCAACAATTCGCGTACCTGCTGCGTTCCATCGGCGAGACTGAGATTTCGGCGCGTTTCCGAGAAAGTGGCACCGCTGTCGAGAAGGATTTTATATAATCCAGGGCTAGGAAGACTCTCGGTGGCACCTGTATCTAACACTGCGACACCTAATAAAGTCGCAACTCCTATCTTTACCGTGGGGTGCGACAGGTTGGACGCATGGGTGACGGCACTTTGGAAACTCACCTTGTCGGCGGACGGTGTACCTTTACACGTCGGACACTTAGAGCATATTACGCCTTGTTTACCGCAGCCGTAACAAGATAATGGTGCGTTATCAACATTTTGATCACTCGATTTCGTTTTATTTCTACACCCATCTTCTGAATGACCGAACTTTTTACAAAAAGCGCAGCGTGGTCTAACGCGTTTCGAATTCGCGTCACTACAATTATTCGAACTAGAGTTGGGTGTGGCATGCGAAGGGTTATTTTGAATAACGTTCGCAGTCGGAGGGTTATGGTTTACGTTTCGAGATTTCGTAGAACTTTCAATAATATTTGCGGTAGTGACTCGAGTTATTATCGCGGGGTGGAATTAATGGTTTAGATTGACTTACTTCGCCCAGCGTCTCCTCTACGTACCTTGCTCGCTCGAGTAGACAGTCGACACTACTTACACTATCGCGTGACACTCTTTTGCGGATTTTACGATTCAAAAGGCCGTAGACAATATCTAGTTGCATTATTTCCGGTACATTATATGGTATTCGCGACATATTAGCACGCACTCGCGATATATACGAATCGACACTATTACTTTGTTCTTGTGAGAAGATTTCTCGCAAGATCCGGTGGGGGAGGCGAGGGGCGCCGTACAGGAACCGAAGTCGGCGCATCGCGTCGTCCCAGGTCTCCACGGTAGATTTAATGCCTTGCCACCACACGGCGGCTTCTCCTGTCAGCAACATAGGCAAACCTCGAAGAGCGTGTTCGTCGGACACGTTTGCGCACTCTTTGTAGATAAGCACGCTCTCGACTAACGCTTCTAAGGTTTCCGCGCCGCGTGCGGCTCCGTCGCAGCGGGCCGTGCACCGGGTGAAGTTACTATGCAGGGTCAGCGTCGGCGTTCCAGTGTGTGTAGCGGTGGGATGAGTCGGTCCTGTTAATTCGCCGGTTGGCGAGCTCGGCGTCGGCGTCAATGTCATGACGCTTCGCATCACGTTGGATAGTAGTCGCGTGAGTTGATCTTTGGACATGGAGATCGTGTTACCACCTGTTGACGGTGTAGGCGTCACCGTAGCGCTCGTGCTCGCGGGGTTAGCTACCGCGTGGTTTTCTTCGTCACTACTGGAAACATCTTGGTTATCTTTGGATGCGTGTCGGCGTGTTTTCGGTGGCATCTGTTCGTCTATGGCGCTCGGCAGCGATCCAAGACGATAATTAACGGCAGGGTAGTCCAGTAGGTAGAACTCAGTCGCGTGGTTTCAGTTCGCGCTCGCGTCTTCGGAGCACGTGCCACGAGTTGGGCGCAATTTATAAGGGCGGTAGTGTTATGCGGGCAGAGAAATGATGCAAACGGGTGGTAAATAAGTGTATGTAATCAGACACACAACACACAGTACTTAAACAGTCTATCTTAATACTAGCCAACGCGGTATCGAGGCTCGCGTACAAGTTTAGGTATCGGCGCCGCACAGTTGTGCGTGCGCACTCTCACTCAACGAGGTAGGCCGACTGACGACGCGTGCAGCGCGCGGTAGCGGGGAGCGGGGTAGCGGGGCGCTCCTTGCTCGAGCGGACTATGGACGAAGTTAGTTTGGAGCGGTGCGGCGCGCGTACGCGATATCACGTTGTTACACTAGTCTATTTTAATTATTTTCATAGTATTATATCATACGCTATTTTACTATGGGGACGGGCTGCAGACATCGAGTCTATATTTATTCTGCAGAAAAGAGCTATCAGAGCCTTATATGAGCGACGTAGGCGTGATTCTCTAAGAGAACTGTTTAAAGAAATTAACATCATGACAGTACCTTGTCAATACATCTATGAAAACATCATGTACGTTAGGAAAAATCTGCATTTATTTAGTACAAGAGGTGACAGGCACCACTATAATAATAGAAACAGGGACCAACTAGTACAGGCAGGGTTTTAGGCTAGCTAAAGTAGAGTCATCTTTCATAGGGTACTGTTAAAATAAAATACCTCCCCACATTCTACAACTGAATGAGACGAAATTTAAATCTTGTGTTATACGCACACTATGTCGGCAAGCATATTATAAGTTGGGGGATTACATCGATGATAAAAATGCTTGGCTCAATGCTGGTCCTGCCCCACAACCATAGGGGCAAACTAATTGATTACCATGTGTCTACGACACATTCCTTCAGTCGCTCTCAGTCATCTTCATTCAATGTCAGTTTTTAATCTATGTTCATTCACTCCATACATTCGTTCATCATCTTAAAGGCTGCTCCGTCGTAACTATATAAAAAAGGATTGTAAAATTGGTAAAGGTTTCATTAAACCTTTAAAACAAAAATATCTTTGTTTGATTTATCACAAACACCATGTGAAGTTATTGTGGAAGCTGCAGAAGATTGTAATAATATCTTTGCATTGTATAGATTCAATATCTTAGTCTACACTTCTACACTATACACTATACACTATAATAATAATATAATAATATAATAATAATAATATAATAATAATAATAATAAGCCCCCCAAACAACCACACGTCCTGATTGACCATCTAATCACGTGGGGGGCGGACACACGAAAGAAATATTACTGGCGTGGCTAACGTGGCTCTGGAAACCCATAAAAAAAATGGAGACACGTGCAAAAAGAAAACGTTTAGGACCGCTGCCCGGGGGCGATCGCCGGGGCGCACCTGGAGCTGACGCTAGGTGTCACAGCATGCGAACCGTCAGCGGTGAGGAGTTGAACAGGCGGGCTCCCACCGACAAAAATACTACAGCCGAAATCATTGACGATGGTGACAGACTGACGGACAGGACAGACACCCCTGTAGAACCGTACAGCCCAAGCACAGTCTCATACACACCTTCCAGGCGATCATCACCATCCATACCATCGTCACCTTCAATTTCATCACCCCCCATTTTTTCTGTTTCACCCACTCCGACCTTGAATGCTGCGCGGGGGGTATCAACCTTTTTACCCGCGTCCACCAAGGCTGGAAAAGCAAGAGTTCGCATGAAATGGAGCAAAGAAGTAAACACATTTATTATGCGAACTTACCTATATATCACTAAATTAGAGACAGATATGACCACCTACAGACAACAACTGCATGAACTATTTACACTTCGATATCCAGAAATTACTGTTTCTGAGCAAAGGATCTCGGATCAAAGAAGAACTATCGTTAGGAATAAACTCTTGTCATTAGAAGAAATAGATAGATTAAAAGTAGAAGTGCGCACACAATTACACCTAGAATCAGTAAATGATGAAGACACTAACAATATCGTAGTAACACAAAACACAATAGAAAGCATTCAACAAGAACAACCACAATCGTACTCTCAACCAGAACCTTACACACAATCTCAATCAAACTATCATCTATTATCGCAGGCAGGTTCACTAATCATGCATACATCCACACAAACCGAAAATGTCACCATTATGTTAGAAAATGACATAGAAGTTCCTGCAAATATAAATCCAAACCCGCCCACAGATACGCGTATCCGAAAAATACATGATAAATTTAAAACAGTTCTCACTCAATACTCCGGGATGGATCCGTCAGCTCGACCAAAACTACCCAAACTCAGGTACACACCAAAACTGGTTCAGCTCGTTAATGTATTTAACCAAAATATTCTCACTCAGTATATTAGCGAAGAAACTCAACTTATAGACGTACATACTTTAATATATTGCACAGCATTAGTTATCTCCGAAGAACTCAATTTTAAAATAACAGACTACACAGGTAATAATAGACAATCAAATGTTAATAAACCTGCATGGCAGCAGAGGCTTGAAAAATATATAGAAAAACTTAGAGCAGACTGTGGTAGACTAACCCAATATATAAACAACAATAGATCAAACAAAGTAGTCAAAAGAGTAGAAGTAATTTTCAAAAACATGGCTGTTCATACTAGGCACGAAAACCACAATAGAAGACCGGAAGAATTTCTGGACACATTAAAACAGAAATTAGCCCTAAAAGTCCACAGGTTGAGGAGATATAAGAAAGCTCAAGAACGTAAAAATGATAACGCTTTGTTTGCTACAAACGAGAAAACCTTTTACAGACAATTACAGAAACCACAAACTGACACCGACAGACCGACAACCGAAAACAACATAGAACTACCAACAACGGAACAATTAGAAACCTTTTGGGCTGGCATATGGGAAGAACAAGTACGTCACAAGGAAACATCTGAGTGGATTCAAGACGAAGAAACTAAATGGAGCTCACTTGAAGAAATGGAATTCAATGAGTTATCTGAGTCTGACATAACTAGTGTTGCAGCGAGACTACACAATTGGAAATCCCCTGGTATTGATAAAATACATAATTACTGGTATAAAAAATTAGATTCATTGCACAAAATTTTAGCTAAAAATCTAACAGAAATCATTTTAGGAAAACAAAACATTCCAGAATTTATTGCTACTGGAATAACTTACATGTTGCCAAAAACCCACTACTCACCACAACCTTCCCAATACAGACCGATCACATGCTTACCCACAATATACAAGATCTTAACGTCAGCAATCACTACAAAAATCAATAAACACGTAGAACATCACAACATAATAGCAGAGGAACAAAAGGGATGCCGGCGAGGCCACATGGGATGTAAGGAGCAACTAGTCATAGATTCGATCATACACAAGCATGCTGCCACAAAAAATAGAAATTTACACTGTACTTATATAGATTATAAAAAAGCTTTTGATAGTATTCCACACTCCTGGCTTATCCAAATTTTACACGTATACAAAATAAACCCAAAAATCATAGAATTCTTGCAAAATATTATGTCCCGATGGAAAACTACGCTTCAATTAAACTATCGCGATAAAGCTGTCACAACTCGCCAGATTGCTATAAAGAAAGGTATTTATCAGGGAGACTCCCTGAGCCCTCTATGGTTCTGCCTCGCATTGAATCCACTATCTCACCTACTACAGCGTTGTCAAGCTGGATATTGCTTTAAACAAACAACAGAAGAAACCACCATCTCTCATCTTATTTATATGGACGACATTAAATTATACGCAAAAACAGAAAAAGAGATGAAAAAACTAATAGATATCACAACAGAATTCAGCAAAGACATAAACATGCAGTTTGGACTAGATAAATGTAAAACAGTACATATAATAAGAGGCAAAATTAAACCTGGTGACTATGTAATTAACACTACTGACACAATTACAGCTATGGAACCCACCGATTTGTATAAATATCTAGGGTACAGGCAGCTAAAAGGATTAGATCACACAACAATTAAACACACATTGAACACAGAATACAAGAGAAGAGTGGTCGCAGTATGTAAAACTCAACTCTCCGGAAAACATTTAATAAAGGCATTGAACACATACGCGATCCCCATACTAACATACTCGTTTGGAGTGATCAAATGGTCAAAAACTGACATCCAGCAAATCGAGAGAACAACACGCACCACACTTACTAAACACAATAACCTACACCCTAAATCTGCAATAGAAAGGTTAACTATCAAACGGCAAAACGGAGGGAGAGGCCTAATTGATATCCATCACCTCTGGCAAAAACAATTAACTAGGTTAAAAACATTATTTCACAGTAAATCTCACACAAGTAACATACATAAAGCAATAGTAATGAATGACAACAGCTATACCCCACTTAACCTAAACGAACAGACAGATACACAAAACACCAACAATGAAGATCCACACAAACAAAAGTTAGAAGATTGGAAGAAGAAAGTGTTGCACGGACGGCATCCCCATGATCTTGAACAACCCCATATAGACACACTAGCATCTAATAAATGGCTTAAAATTGGTTCTTTATTTCCGGAAACCGAGGGTTTTATTATTGCGATACAAGACCAGATCATAAATACTAAAAATTACAGGAAATTCATTATAAAAGACCCCACGGTAACTAACGATAGATGCCGCAAATGTCACAGCCAACCAGAGACCATACAACACATCACAGGAGCTTGCACAACACTCACACAAACAGATTATACTCACAGACACAATCAGGTAGCAAATATCATCCATCAAAACTTAGCACTAAAATATAAGCTCATTCAAGACTCAAACACTCCTTATTACAAGTATGTACCACAACCAGTTGTAGAAAATACCACTCACAAACTCTTTTACGATCGCGGCATATTAACCGACAGAACCATTCACTACAACAGACCAGATATAATCCTTCAAGATAAATTAAATAAAGTCACATACCTCATAGATATAGCAGTCCCTAACACACATAATTTACAAAAAACAATAGGTGAGAAAATAAGTAAATATACAGAATTGAAAGAAGAGGTCACCAGAATATGGAGACAGGAAAAAGTGTACGTAGTACCCATAGTAGTTTCCACCACGGGTGTCATACCTAACCACCTCCACCATAGCCTCAAATTAATAGACCTCAAAGACTCAATTTACATTACAATTCAAAAAGCCGCGATCTTAAACACCTGCAGAATAGTAAGGAAGTTCATGCAAATCGACGAAAATGAAATGTCACACAACTCACACACACACACGCTACGTTGACTTGGTTAAGGCCCGTTAACGTAGCTTAAACTAGCCAAAGAGCTAAGAAACATAACAAGTTTTCAAAAATAATAATAATAATAAGACTCACTACCCCAACAAAAATAAAAGACACCAGTCCAATTAAAATACAGAGAGGCATCTTCCAGGGAGATGCACTTAGCCCATTGTGGTTCTGCCTTGCTCTTAACCCATTATCAAAAATATTAAACACAACTTCACTAGGAATCCCTTTAAATTCTATTGTTGACGGGCAGGACGAGACCCATGGTAGTATTTTAAGCCATTTAATGTACATGGATGACATTAAACTATTCGCAAAATCGGAAGACGAACTTAACGAGTTAGCTAACCTTACAGAGAAATTCACAAACGATATTAAAATGGAATTTGGTATAGACAAATGCAAAATAAATTCAGTAAGAGCAGGCCAGAACTACCAACACCAATACACCTTAGCAACGGGCGAACAAATAGAACCATTGGATGAACAGGATACTTACAAATACTTAGGGTACATACAATCAAGTCAAATACACTATAAAGATATCAAACAGAAACTAAAACAACAATTCCAACATAGATTAAACACAATTCTTAAAACACAACTCTACTCTCGAAACACAATAAAAGCAATTAATACCTTTGCTATCCCTGTCCTCACTTATTCATTTGGGGTTATAAATTGGACGAAAACAGACCTGAAAAACTTACAACGGAAAGTTAACACTACAATGACTAAATTCCGTAAACACCACCCAAGATCATGCGTGCAAAGGCTTACACTACCGCGAAAAGAGGGAGGCAGGGGACTTATTGATATTTTAAATCTTCACAATCGACAGATCACAACTCTTAGACAATACTTTTCTGCTAAAACTGAATCTTCCACACTCCACAAACTAATAGCTCAAAACGACCAACGCTTAACACCCCTTAATCTAAAAGACACAACGGAACAGAAAAACGAAAGAATAACTGATGACAAAACGAAATGTCTAGAATGGACCCAGAAGTCTCTCCATGGAAGACATCGCCAAGATTTATGCCAACCAAATGTCGACAAAGAAGCGTCGAACGCATGGCTTAATCGAGGTGAACTCTTCCCAGAGACTGAAGGGTTCATGCTAGCAATACAGGACCAGGTAATAGAGACCAAAAACTATAGAAAGCACATCATAAAAAATCTACCAAACGACACATGTAGAAAATGCAATAGTTCCTCAGAAACAATTCAACACATAACTGGTGCCTGCAAATCAATAGCTCAAACCGATTACAAACATAGACACGACCAAGTAGCCAACGTAATCCACCAGAAGCTAGCTCACCAGTACAAACTTGTAGATACTGTAGTACCATATTATAAATACAACCCTGAAACAGTACTAGAGAACACCACAACTAAGTTGTACTTTGACAGAGCTCTCTTCACCGATCGCACAATTCATTACAACAGACCAGATATCACATTGATTAATAAAGTTAACAAAACTGGATTCCTAATAGATATAGCTGTACCAAACACTCACAACTTACAGACTACAATAGCCGAAAAACTATCAAAATACACCGAGTTAAAAGACGAAATAACCCGACTTTGGCGCCTACAAAAAGTAATAATTGTCCCTATAGTTATTTCTTCAACAGGAGTCATCCCCAAACAGCTTCATCAGTCCCTGAGTTCACTAAACTTACCAGCTAGCACCTACCACTTACTGCAGAAGGCAGTGATTCTAAACACATGCAGGCTAGTAAGAAAGTTTCTACAGTGTGAATCGGACAATATTATACAGTCTGCGCACAACCGCCTGGAATCTAATATTTCCATATCCGCACTTAATCCAACTGATGAACACTTGGCTTAGGCCCGTGCCATCAGAACTTCCCGGGTAGCCGGAGGAACAAAAATATCAAAACAAAAATAATAATAATAAAATAGGAAAACTTTGTTTGTATGTTTGTTTGTTTGTACTGAATAGGCTCAAAAACTACTGGACCGATTTTAAAAATTCTTTCACCATTCGAAAGCTACATTATCCACGAGTAACATAGGCTATATTTTATTTTGGAAAAAAATAGGGTTCCGTAAGATATTTGGGTTTTTCGGACACAAGGTGTAAAAAATCAACCAGAAAAGTTACTTATTTTGCGTACGCTGCCTAAACTATAAAAGATAGAACCATAAAATGTTCTAATTAATTGTAGATCTTATAAATATCTACAAAAAAGTCCGCGACACACTATACCCATCTATGTCGAGTGAGGCACAGCAACCATTTTTTTATTTAAAAATCTTGAATTTTTTTTGGACTACATTTAAACGCGCTTATTTTACTCATGCTATTAATCCTTATCAAAATAAATGATTTCATCACTAAGAACAGTTTATGGAGATAATATTTGGTCTTTGAATGATTAAAATTGGACGTTTGGTTTTGAAGTTATGGCGAAATTAAAATATTACGATTTCTGCTGCACGGCCCGTTGCGAAGTGGGCGTCACCAAGGCGGGGGTGCGCGTGCGGGAGGGGAGTTTAGATCTATGAGTAAGGTACCCGCGCGGCTCAGTCGCGGGGTCGGCTCTCTACGCAGCGGTCGTGCGCGAAGTCTAATAATTTTCGTGCGATTTTTTTAGATTTCGTTCTTAAAACTACACCTACGCAAAAGTTCTTCTCAGAGCTAAACAAAAGTTCTTTTCAGGGCTAACCAACAGTTCTTTTCAGGGCTAACCAACAGTTCTTTTCAGGGCTAAACAACAGTTCTTTTCAGAGCTAGACTATTACACGCTATTAACATTTTAATTCACTAGAAGGAGGCGTGGTGAAGATGTAGTTGAACATCCGGGGATAAAAAAAGATACCGCTTTAGGTAGAGTCTACGGGATACATCCATCCCAATCAGAGTGTTTTTATCTTAGGATTCTACTGCACCACGTACGCGGTCCGACCTCATTTGCATACCTTAAAACTGTAAACGGTATTGTCAAAGAGACGTATCAAGCAGCTTGCCGTGACCGAGGTTTACTTGAAAACGATGACCATTGGGGTAACAGTTTAAGCGAAGCTTCGTTATCACATTGTCCAAAAAAACTAAGGGAGTTGTTCGTAGTCATACTTTTATTTTGTCAACCATCGGAACCATTGAAGTTATGGGATACTTTCAAAGATCAGTTCTGTGAAGATATTAGACATCGTATCAGACAACAAAATCAGGATAACACTTTACCCTTCACTGAAGTCATTTATAATGAAGGATTAATCGAAATAGAAAACAAACTTCTAGAATTAAACGACAAAAATTTAAGTGATTTTGGATTACCTTCTCCCGTTCGTACCCAGAATAATACTATTGACACAATGGTACAACAGTATAACAGAAATGATCTAACAGCGTTTGTTAATGACAATGTGCCAAAATTAGTACCAGATCAAAGACATGCTTATGAGACTATTGTGGACAGCGTGAACAATAACATGGGGAGATTATTTTTTTTGGACGCACCAGGAGGCACCGGAAAGACTTTTCTCGCAAATTTGATACTTGCTAAGATACGGCAATCAGGGAAGATAGCGATTGCAGTTGCTTCGTCAGGAATTGCTGCAACTCTCTTGAACGAAGGAAAAACTGCTCACTCTACGTTTAAACTCCCGCTATCCGTATCTTTAGATCAACGGTCTACGTGCTCTATTCGGAAAAATGGGCCTCTTGGTAAGTTGCTGCAAGACGCGTCGTTGGTAATATGGGATGAATGCACCATGAGTCATAGAGCTCATGTGGAGGCCGTGGACCGTACTTTAAAAGACCTCCGAAGCTCTGCTAATGTCATGGGTGGTATCACTTTTGTATTTGCTGGAGATTTCCGACAAACGCTTCCAGTCGTCAACAGAGGTACGCGAGCAGATATTATGAAGGCATGTTTAAAATCGTCTCACCTTTGGACATCTGTTCAACATTTGAATTTGCGCACCAATATGAGAGCTCATCTACATGGAAATACGCATAGCAATTTTCCACAACAGCTGCTGAAACTTTGAGAAGGAATTTTTCCATCTTTAAATTTGGGCACCGATTATGCGGTTACTTTGGATGAGTCTCTAGGCCAAATAGTCCATAATTTAGATAGTCTGATAGATGCTATATATCCTGACATCGAAAACTTACATCAAAATGATTTTCGTTGGCTGTGTTGTAGAGCAATAGTTTCTCCCAGGAATGAAACAGTCAACGAAATAAACAGTTTAATTATGCAGAAAGTACCGGGTGAAGTTAAGTGCTATAAATCCATAGACACCGTCACTAACATCGAGGACGCTGTGCACTACCCCCAGGAATTTTTAAATTCTCTGAACCCCGCTGGGCTACCACCTCATGAACTGTCGTTAAAAGTTGGCACGCCGATAATGCTTCTCAGAAATTTAAGCCCCCCCAACATGTGTAATGGCACGAGACTTCTTATAAAGGAGCTAAAAGATAATTTAATAGTAGCGAAGATTATCACCGGCCCTGCAGCTGGTGAATTAGCTCATATACCAAGAATACCCATGATCCCTACTGATTTGCCTATACCCTTCAAAAGGCTCCAATTTCCAGTAAAAATTTCTTTCGCACTAACGATAAACAAATCCCAGGGCCAAACATTCAAATTAGTAGGAATTGATTTACGAAAAGAATGTTTTACGCATGGGCAACTTTACGTTGCCCTATCACGGGTCGGGGCTCCCCCGACCATCAGTATATTTTGTTACCTGAAAATAATTTAACGTCAAATGTTGTTTATGGAGAAGCTCTACAATAATCGCTTTAGTTATCTATCCTTAAACAACGGGTTGCGCTCCGGGACTGCCGGCAGAAGTGAAAACTTAGTATTAATTACATTTAAATATTTTCATCATTAACAACTTAACATACACAGAAAGACAATCTGTGCAGCCTGCGGATAATGACTGCGTCGTCAATGTTACTGTCGGTGTCTGTGAATTGACCTGGGAATCATTTTGCTGACCGTGTCTTTCCTGGGTAGGCTTTTTGCAGCGGTAACCGACATCCACGCGGGCGGAGCCGCGGGCGACCGCTAGTATTATATAATTGCATAGCACATGTGTGAGTACTATGTACTGTAAAGCTACCATTTACATTTAGTTATTTTCTCACTGACTTGAATTTCCCTGGTGGCTGAGAGAATGTCATGCTCACTCAAATGTCTCGCTGATAGTAGCGGGTGTGTCGGGTCATTTAGCTCCCTTCAATATGGTTGAGCTAAATGGGGCTGTCTGACATTCAAAAGTGCCTATAATGGTCTAATTGAAATAAATGCTTTTGAATTTGAGTTTGTGTACTAAATTTCATCCAAATCCGTCCAGTAGTTTCGGAGCCTATTCGGTACAAACAAACAAAAAAATCTTTCCTCTTTATAATATTGGTATAGACAACACAATCACACAATACAATACAATGAACAATATACAAAAACCGTTTTCAATAAAAGTTATAAGTCCTAAATTCAAATTACACAATGTTTATTTATAATAATAATATTCTTAGAGACCTAATTACTTACTGGGGCTATCTCATTTATAATCCATGTAGCTGTTTTTGGGACAAATAAACATTTTTCATTTTTTTCACCTATGATTCTGTGCCTCATACATGGCTCATGAGGGTGCTGGAGTTGTATAAAGTTGATGCAACTCTGCGTACCTTCCTGATGTCATGTATGGGCCACTGGAGAACGGTCCTTCGATATCCAGGATGTCGACAGATCCAGGGGAACAGCGAACCGAAAAGGATCGAGCGCGGTATATTCCAGGGCGATAGTCTGAGTCCATTGTGGTTTTGTCTAGCCTTGAACCCACTCAGCACACTGCTGGAGGGCTCAGGTCTAGGCTTTCGGTTGAGGAGAGATGGTCAGGTCGTATCTCACCTTCTTTACATGGATGATCTGAACTTCTTTGCCCCCAACAACTTGCAACTGATGGAGCTACTGAAGGTAACAGAAACTTTCAGAAGCACCATCAGGATGGAATTTGGTGTGGACAAATGTGCAGTTATGCATGTAATGCGAGGGGAGATTATGGAATCTGTGGGAACTCAACTCTCGGATTCCGTACACCTCAGATCCCTCTCCTCAACAGAAACCTACAAGTATTTGGGTATGTCGGAAGCTTTAGGCATCAATACTGATGACATGAAACGATCGTTGAAGGAGCGCTTCTTTTACCGGGCCCTACATGGGCCCGATGTAGACCAATCATAGCGTCCGTATCGTGGCTGAACTTCGGTGACCTCTTCTCGTATTGGGATCGATCTATCACCACTGACAGGACTATTGTTACCAATAAGCCTAACATTGTGGTGATAGAACGATTGGAGCGCCGCGCAATGATTGTTGATATAACAGTCCCGCATGACGAGAACCTCGAGAAAGCAGAAAAAGATAAGCAGTTCAAGTATCTAGATCTAGCTCGCGAGGTTCTCGACATGTGGGATGTGAGAACAGCAGTCATTGTGCCGATAGTCGTGTCAGCCAATGGCTTAATAGCCAGTAGTCTCGACCAACATCTAAGGAGGCTCTCACTTCAGGCTTCACTTCAAGGCAGCTGGATCATGGGCTTGATTCAGAAAGCAGTACTTCTGGACACGGCGCGTATTGTCAGGAGTTTCCTCTGTCAGGAGCCCTGATTACCGATAGCTCGGACGCTGATCCCAATGCTGGTGGGCTACTATTTTTTATATTTTTAAATGTTTTTTTTTTATATTGTTTTATATTTGAATATTTAAAAATGTTATTGATATGTGTTAAAATAAATAAAGGAAAAAAATCATATACTTAGAACAAATTTGTATAACAAAGCTTTTGCTATGAACTTCTCTCAGGCGTTACGTAGATACGAGCGGGATTATTTTTTCTTCTACCGACTTGTTTAGAGATAGTTCACATGTTATGTAGTTCTTGTTTTATAATATACTCGTATCAAAAATAAATGATTTAAAATGCAGCAATGTGAACTTTTAAAGACTACCAAGGGTGGCATAAAATTTAATTGTGATGGTACTTACGACAAAAACCGATTCTACAACGAAAAATATAACTGGGTGTGTGAAAAGTACAAACATAAACAATATAAGTGTAGTGTGTAGTGTAGTGTCATCTGTACAAACATAAACAATATAAGTGTAGTGTAGTGTCATCTGTACAAACATAAACAATATAAGTGTAGTGTGTAGTGTAGTGTCATCTGTACAAACATAAACAATATAAGTGTAGTGTGTAGTGTCATCTGTACAAACATAAACAATATAAGTGTAGTGTAGTGTCATCTGTACAAACATAAACAATATAAGTGTAGTGTAGTGTCATCTGTACAAACATAAACAATATAAGTGTAGTGTAGTGTCATCTGTACAAACATAAACAATATAAGTGTAGTGTAGTGTCATCTGTACAAACATAAACAATATAAGTGTAGTGTGTAGTGTAGTGTCATCTGTACAAACATAAACAATATAAGTGTAGTGTAGTGTCATCTGTACAAACATAAACAATATAAGTGTAGTGTAGTGTCATCTGTACAAACATAAACAATATAAGTGTAGTGTAGTGTCATCTGTACAAACATAAACAATATAAGTGTAGTGTGTAGTGTAGTGTCATCTGTACAAACATAAACAATATAAGTGTAGTGTAGTGTCATCTGTACAAACATAAACAATATAAGTGTAGTGTAGTGTCATCTGTACAAACATAAACAATATAAGTGTAGTGTAGTGTCATCTGTACAAACATAAACAATATAAGTGTAGTGTGTAGTGTCATCTGTACAAACATAAACAATATAAGTGTAGTGTAGTGTCATCTGTACAAACATAAACAATATAAGTGTAGTGTAGTGTCATCTGTACAAACATAAACAATATAAGTGTAGTGTAGTGTCATCTGTACAAACATAAACAATATAAGTGTAGTGTAGTGTCATCTGTACAAACATAAACAATATAAGTGTAGTGTAGTGTCATCTGTACAAACATAAACAATATAAGTGTAGTGTGTAGTGTCATCTGTACAAACATAAACAATATAAGTGTAGTGTAGTGTCATCTGTACAAACATAAACAATATAAGTGTAGTGTAGTGTCATCTGATTTTGCATTATAATTTTTTATCTAAAAAATCAGTATCAGTAAAAAAACTGTGTCTGTACATTGAATATATTAAAAAAAAAAAATTGGGGGGTGTTTAGAAAAAGTAATAGAGCACGAATCCAAAAAAATATTCTGTCTGTCTGTTTGTCTGTACACGCTAATCTTCGGAACTACTCGACGGATTTGAATGATTTTTTTTTGTTGTATAGGTATTAAGTCTGGGCAACATATAGGCCATAATTTATCTTGGAAACTTGAACACCTGATGCAGAACCGCAACAGACCAGCTAAACTATAAGAGATACAAAAATGGTACCATAGCAAAAATTATTCCATGTAATTAGCATTTTCTGCTAAGAGAATAAATTTGAAGATCTGGAACAGCTGATGTGGAACTCCAAGAGCCCAGCCACACTATAACATATATAGGAATGACGTCTTAGCAAGAGTTGTTCAGACTGATAAGCACTCTCTGTTGACGTATAAAAATTGAAGATCTGGAACACCCGATGTGGAAATTAATGCTATCACTAATTTCACTGTATTTCTACCAAGGGATCGTATTACGCAGAACTAACTGGGTTGTGGAGGGCAGATAGACAGTCGTCTCATGTAAAATACTGGTATTCAGCTGCATCCGGTTGTACTGGAAGCCGAACCCAACATCACTACATATTATAACATAATGTTCTCCGCCGCGTCTATGTCTGTTCGCGATAAACTCAAAAATTACTGCACTGATTTTCATGTTGTTTTCTTAAATAGATAGAGTGGTTCTCGAGGAATTTTTTAGTATATAATTTGTCAAGTTTTTGGCTAAAATATAATGATATTTGTTGGAGGTTTTGGAAAAAAATACGCCGTCTGAGGAAGCTTTCAACGAAAACGCTGCCCTTTAAGATATAACAAAATGATGAATGGTAGAATTGTATATCTTATATAGGTCTACAGAAAAATCCGCGATGGCTTATGTCTATCTCTTAAGGATAATATACTATATCCATTTTAATACTTTGAAAATGGTCAAACTAGGTTCCTATGAGTTGGGGAAATGGGATCATCATGATTACTTTTGGTCGCGATAACCGACATCCACGCAGGCGAAGCCGCGGGCATCAACTAGTTATACATAAATAAATATATTGTACATGTACTCAATAAAGCAGTTGATTGTGATCATGTGGTTT
Source organism: Lycophotia porphyrea (assembly GCA_950005105.1). Taxonomy (NCBI): domain Eukaryota; kingdom Metazoa; phylum Arthropoda; class Insecta; order Lepidoptera; family Noctuidae; genus Lycophotia; species Lycophotia porphyrea. The sequence goes on along the minus strand of OX465383.1, from coordinate 27,603,958 downwards.
TTGTAAGTAAGCAAGCATGCAGCATGCATGCAAGTATGCTGCATGCAAGCAAGCAAGCATGCAGCATGGAACATAGAGCAGGCATGGTTTCTGTCACGGTTCCGGCGCTGCGGGGCTCCGGTGGTCCCACGCGAGTTTATCGTCGCAGATGGGTTTAACGCACACCACCGCAGCTAGCTGGTTACTGAAGTTTATGGCAAACGTGTTATGGATAGTGATTTTCGGACAAACAATTTTAGGAGAAGAAAGGGAGTACCGACGGCGTCCCATTCCCTCTCGCTCCGGACCATGGATTGAACCAAACATGACTGTACTTAATATAATTTGATGTCACATCTTGCATGCCATGTGTCTCATGCTTTGGACAAATAAAAAATATCTGCTATTAGTGCTTAATTCAATTTAACATAAACCGTACTTATTTTTACCCAGTGTATTTGGATGGGGCAGTCCACTCTGCCAACACTCATTTTCAGGATGCTGTTCTGAGTGCTACGCAACCGTTGCAGTAAGACAGCCGCTTTCTTACGCAAGATGGCGTGAAAGCCGTCGGCACGTCGCGACAACCGCAACAGCATCCTGAAAGCGTTGTTGTATTGCACGTGCAGGACTTTGTAGGTTCGGCTCGTATATGACTAATCTACCTACCCTACCTGCTTACTCACCTACCCTACCTACCGACTAGTTTTGCTGTTGACCTAGTCGGTCGCCAATAAGACGGATTTTAGTCAAAATTCGGGAAAAAAATTATGTAGTTATTTGATCATCCCTCGGGAACATCGCATTTTTCCGGGATGAAAGTAGCGTATGTGTTAATCCAGCATGTAAACCACTAGCTCATGCCCACGGCGTCGCCCGCGTGGAGTTCGATTTATGTCCCACGGGAACATAGTTTGCGTTCCCATTGAGGGACCACATTGAATTTTGATTTTTTGAATGCATGAGCCGTTAGTAAATGTTCCCAAACGATGGTAAATTCAGCTTTTAGTTTGTAAAAGCAGCCACTCAAAAGTTACAATCGTTTAAAGGTGGTCCCTCAGTCGTGACTGACAGGCATCCATATCTCAAAACCTAGTTAACATTTTAAACTCCTCTATATGACTGCGTATAGTAAAAGATTTGTAAAACTAATTTATTGAATATCAACCCTTCCTGTTCACACAGTAAAAAGAACTAGCATGCGGAAGGTGGTCCCTCAATTGAGCACCATAAGTTCCCGTGAGTGGAGACCACGATGGAATTTGAAATTTATATATGGGTCTAGCGTTAGTAAAAGTACTTGAACGATTGTATGTTCAACCTCTAGTTTGTGAAAGAAGCCATTCGAAATTTGCGAAATAACGCTGTTTGTTCTTCATGACTACTTTAGGTTTTCGACCCATGGCAAACGTGCTTTAAAAACGGCATAAGTAATAATCCATTACAAACAATTCAGAAAGAAAAGTATTTACAAAGATTTCAATATCTCTGTACCTACATACATACGGGGTGGCAGGGACACCAACACGAAAACGGTTACCACGTAAAAATCAGCTGTTTCCTACAAAAGTCATACTTATGCGGTTAAAATGTATGGAACATGACCAACAGGAAAATTATGTGAAAGTTATAAACTTCAATCCGAAAAATGTCAAATGTTGTGCACAGACAAGACATACAAAAGTACATACATACGTATATAAGTAAGTGGTATAGTATCAACAGTCACTAGATAAATCCTGCTGTGTGGTCACCTCATTCTTAGTATTTCTTCCCAGGAATTCGATGATTAGTTGTGATGAAACGGTACATTTATTGATGCTGTTTAGTAAAGTAATCGTTAGTAAGAAAAATTACTAAAGGATAGACTGTAGCATTCGTCTATTTAACTTCCGAATGCTACGTAAACTGATTTTACTTATGATAAGCGTTTCAATTGAGGGACCACCTTAAATCGATTGTAATTTTCGAATGGCTTCTTTTACAATCTACAGGTTGAACATACAATCGTTCAAGTACTTTTACTAACGCTAGACCCATTCATAAATTTCAAATTCCATCGTGGTCTCCACTCACGGGAACTTATGGTGCTCAATTGAGGGACCACCTTCCGCATGCTAGTTCTTTTTACTGTGTGAACAGGAAGGGTTGATATTCAATAAATTAGTTTTACAAATCTTTTACTATACGCAGTCATATAGAGGAGTTTAAAATGTTAACTAGGGTTTGAGATATGGATGCCTGTCAGTCACGACTGAGGGACCACCTTTAAACGATTGTAACTTTTGAGTGGCTGCTTTTACAAACTAAAGGCTGAATTTACAATCGTTTGGGAACATTTACTAACGGCTCATGCATTCAAAAAATCAAAATTCAAATGTGGTCCCTCAATGGGAACGCAAACGGGAACATACTATCGAGATAAAAAGTATCCTATGTTTTAATCCAGGTTATAAACTATCCGTGTTCCAAATTTCATCCAAATCCGTCCACTAGTTTCGGAGGCTATTCGGTACAAACAAACAAACAAACAAAAAAATCTTTCCTCTTTATAATATTGGTATAGTCATTTGAGCGTGAAAGAGAAACAAACATACACACATTCCAACTTTCACCTTTATAATATTAATATTATAGTGTGAAGTGTGATTAGCGTCGGGCGAAAATCCGACTACTATACTTCGTTCCGCTTTTTGAGTATGTTTGTGTCCAATTGCACTCGGCTATTAACATTAAATCGCGGCACAACTTTCAAAAGTGACATGTTGTTGCAGGCTCTCGGGCGCGTACGTGCCTGTCCGGCGAGGGATGCGCGAGGCGCGCGCCGAGTGCCCGCGCGCCGCTGCCTATTACTCGCTGCGCCCACCGTCGCTGCCCATGCGCCTGGTGGCGGTGGCGTGTCCCGCGCCCCCCGCACTCACCGCGCTCACGCCGCTCACTCCCGCGCCGTTCGCTGCCGCACCTCCCCCTTCCGCCTATGATGAGGTATCACAGTAATCAAATCATCTAGATTCGTTCAAAAATCTCAGGCGTTGAGTGGTCTGCCAGGGCTGCGGGACTGTTCGAAAGAGATACCGCGGCCCTGGAACACAAAGGGCAAGGAAGGAACTTGGATGGGTTTTAGTCAGCTTAAGTCAGAGTTCTCAGAGTTCAAAAATCAGAGTTTTTTCGAGATGCTAAATAAAAGTTTTGTCCAGGCGATGCCAATGCTATCGTCGAAGCATAGGCATTAGGCATTAGACAATAACCACGCGAATTTCTTGTCTCAGCTCTTCGTCATTCATGATTAAATTCTTTTTAGGGTTCCGTTCCCAAAGGGTAAAAACGGGACCCTATTACTAAGACTCCACTGTCCGTCTGTCTGTCTGGCTATCTGCCACCAGGCTGTATCTCATGAACCGTGATAGCAAGACAGTTGAAATTTTCACAGATGATGTATTTCTGTTGCCGCTACAACAAGAAATAATAAAAATATAACTTATAATTTAATAATTAAAGGAACATACAAGAAACGTGTATCCGGGTAGTGGAGCATGTTATGTTTGAGGTACGGAACCCTTCGAGTGCGAGTCCGACTTGCACTTATTTTATAAATAATTACTAGCGACCCGCCCCGGCACGCCCCGGTACGCCCCGCATGGCACGGTTATCCGGGTAGTGGAGCATGTTATGTTTGAGGTACGGAACCCTTCGAGTGCGAGTCCGACTTGCACTTATTTTATAAATAATTACTAGCGACCCGCCCCGGCACGCCCCGGTACGCCCCGCATGGCACGGTTATCCGGGTAGTGGAGCATGTTATGTTTGAGGTACGGAACCCTTCGAGTGCGAGTCCGACTTGCACTTATTTTATAAATAATTACTAGCGACCCGCCCCGGCACGCCCCGGCACGCCCCGCATGGCACGGTTGTCCGGGTAGTGGAGCATGTTATGCCTACATAGTTTGTCTGCCGTAGGGTCGCGTCAGCTTAATGCGTCGATAAAGTGGATTAGATTTATTTAAATGTAATATAATGTCTTTATCGAGCGCGTTAACTTTTTGCGGTTAATCCTAAGACTTTTCTTTTAAATTATAATTATGATTATGATTAAATCGACTGACCGGTTTTAAAAAAAGTTATGGTAGTGTTACGAGCTGGGTATGGGATAAATTAATTACCACCGATTAAACAACAAATAACTTTAATAAACACAAAACACTTCAAACTCAATTACAATTACATTACTGATCACTAGTCACTTAAATATCGCACTTCCAGTTCACTTCGATTCGCTTCGTTGTGTAGCCAAAATCAGACTGACTGCCCCCGCAAACGTGACGGCTATTTATAAGTCGACCGATCCTTCTGGAACCTTCTCACAGAGACACAATGGAACATCATCCTTCTAGAAACTTCGACATCTTTCTCGAATGTTCTAGACAGTTCCATAGTAAATACTGTCCTTCGAGAAGGTTCCACAACTCTCTCGAATCTTCTAGAAATTTCTATACTAGAACATTCTAGACTCGAGTCGTCTTTGACAGTTCAATAGTAGATCATTCGAGACTCGCATGTAATCTAGAATGTTCTCGTAAAGTAACCGACGTAACACTGCCCCCTCCTTAGACATGCTCGTCCCGAGCATCATTAGCCCCGTAGTATCGCGCCAATCAGTCTACACGGACAATCTTAGGCGCACCTCGTGGACCCTTCTGTATTCGGTAGGTGACATCGTTGATCCTAGTCACGACTCGGTATGGTCCATCCCATTTTGCTTGCAACTTCGGAGACTTCCCCTTGCTCCGCACTGGGTTATGCAACCACACCAGTGAACTCTCCTTGAAACCCCTACTGTTTGCCTTGCATAACGGGTCTTCATCTTCTCAGACATCTGTTGGCCGGATTGTCTGATATGTTCATATACATCATTCAACTTGTTACGCAAGTCATTCGCATAATCTGTTACACTGCGTGGAGCATCAGGGGGAGTTACAGTGATTAAATTTGCAGGCAACCGTAATTCCCTTCCATAGTCCGCGAAAGCTGGTGTCACAGTCGTACTTTCGTGAACTGCACTACGATAGGACAGAAGAAACGGCTGTATGTGCTTGTCCCAATCCCTTTGCCTGCTTTCCACGACTTTCGCCAGATATCTCTCCAACGTTTGGTTGAATCGTTCCACCATTCCATCAGATTGTGGATGGTAAGAAGTGGTTTTGGTTTTGTGGCTACCCATCAATCGACAAGTCTCCTGAAATACTTGCGATTCAAAATTCCTTCCCTGATCGCTGTGTATTTCTAAGGGTACACCAAAAAGACAGAAGACCTCCTGAAGCAATTTATCTGCGACAGTTGTAGCTTCTTGGTTAGGAATGGCGAAGACTTCTGGCCACTTTGTGAAGTAATCCATGACAACCATGAAGTACTTGTTCCCGCTTTCACTTTCTGGAAATGGTCCCGCAACGTCTAGTGCTATCCGTTCCCAGGGGGCTCCAACGTTGTACACTTTTAATGCACCTCTGCTACGTGTTTGGGGTCCTTTCACAGCCGCACAACTCGTACATTTGCGACACCAGTCCTCCATATCATCTCGACAGTGGATCCAGTAAAATCGCTCTCGGATCTTCAATAGAGTCCTTTTTATCCCGATATGTCCTCCGGAACATCCATCTTGGTAGAGCCGTAGAACATCCGGTACCTTGGCTTTAGGGACAACCATTTGGAGCTGTCCCCACGAGCGTTTTCCCATTTACGGCACAAGACTCCATTCTGGATCACCAAGCTGTTCCATTGTGCCCAATAACTCTTCGTGTTGGAACTCATCGCTGCCACATCACTCCTCTTGGGCTTAGGAGCACCAGCTTTGATCCACTCTAAGATCGGTTTGATGTCCGAGTCATTTTGCTGCGCCTGCTGTAGGGTTTCCTTCCATTCATCACTGAGATCCATTCTTAGAATCCTCACGGGCACTACTTCCTTAGTCTCCTGCCTGGAACTGTGCGTACAGTCTTCACGCCAAGGTCTTCCTGACAGTGAGTCAGCGTTACCGTGAGATCTCCACTGTTGCTGGGGGGCAGTCATCTCAGCCGCCTTTCCTTGCTGGGGTTCATCTTCTCTCGGTGTGCTTCGCTTTTTATAGTTTGACCGAAGATGACCCCTTTCGCCACAAGTGTAGCACCTAGGGCTGTACTTTTGCAGACGTTGGCGTGCAGGTGATGCCGCAACTTGCTTTGGACAGCTTGACCGAAGATGATCCCTTTCTCTACCAGTGTAGCAGCTAGGGCTGTATCCTTGCGAACGGTCGCGTGCAGTTGATGCCACAACCTCCCTGACGCGGTGCGTTCGGTGGTCTTGCCTCACTGCCTCTATTTCTAAGGCATGGGCCAAGGCATCTTTCAGGGTCTCATGATGCCCAAGTCTCACAGCGGCTCTAACTTCTAAGTCGCGTATTCCATCAACGAAAGCCTGCACCAGATTTCCATCGATAAGTGGCAGGGGCAGACTGGTATGATTTTCGAACCAGATATTCCACTTCCAGGACCCACTGCTGTAGGTTCTCGGCACTACGTTGAACACGATCCTTCAACTTGGCTCGGAATATGTGCTCCAGTTGCGCGTCGCCGTATCTGGACTCTAACGCCTCCAGCAGTTGCTCGTAGGTCACATCCTTGCCGAGCGCCTCAAGAATCGTTAGGGCCTGGTCTCGGAGGCCCAAGGTGAGCGTGGTCTTAACTTGCGCTTTGGTCCACCCATTCGCCTTCATAACGGCCTCAAATTGAATCTTATACGCCGACCACGAAGATGTTCCGTCGAATGGCGGCACCTTAAAACCACGTGCTGAAGGTGCAGCAACCACTGAAGCCACAATCCCGTCTCCAGCCTTAAGTTCATCCAAAGCCTTTTTCACCCCGGCAATCTGAACTTCGGCTTCGCAGATACGATTTTCATGCTGGTGAACCTGCTCCTTCATCACCTTGAGATCTTTACCAAATGTGGCGTGGAGATCCTTTATAAAGAGCATCTACTCTTCTTGGCGGCGGACCTGCTCCTCCTGACGGCGAGCCTGCTCCTCCTTATCACGTTGCAACTGCTCTTCTAACCGGCGAGCCTGCTCCTCTTGACGGCGAGCCTGCTCCTCTTGACGGTGAGCCTGGTCCTCTTGACGGCGAGCCTGTTCCTGCAGCAGCGCCATTAATGCAGTCAAGTCTGGCACCACTGATGCTGGAGAAACTACGGATGGGCCAGCGACTGGCTCTGACGACGTAACAATAGCAAAAGGTACTCTAAATTAGTCTACATGACGCTGCTTTGAAAATCTAAATAGCCAATAGAGTGTGTTCGATCGCTTTTTTGACTATATTTTAGCAGTATAAGTACGTGCTAGATAGATGGCGTTGACACATTTTATGAAACCCGGTGTTAAGATTTTCCGTGAAAGAATGACCCTCGCTCATGTCAGTTGGCGCGAGTTTAATTTTCAATCGACGAAACAAAAAGAGGAGGTTCTCAATTCGATGCGTGTACATAAATATTTTTTTATGTATGGAGGAAGTCCGACAATCCAACATGCAGGTTTTTTTTTGTGGAAAGCGTTTATCTTTAAGTTGTTCCCATTTAAAATTGAAAAGTCGCGTCTCGGCTCATTTCCTACACCTTGATGAGAACTTTAAACCTCGCTGGAGTATGACTTTCATCGAAGGTCTGACAATGGAGACGGAGGGCTGTCGAAGGAAGCCCTTATTTGGAAAAAAATAAGGAGAAAATTTAGCGATTAATGCAAATATTTCCAAGAAATTAAATTGTTACCTACTTTAATCTATACTAATATTTTAAAGCTGAAGAGTTAGTTTGTTTGGTTGGTTGAACGCGCTTATTTCAGGAACAACAGGAATCGTTCCTCTTAAAAAGTTATAAAAAAGTAAGGGATAGCATGTCTACCTTTTGAGGTTGACTCACTCTCTCTAAAGATCTGCGCAAACGGGCCACTTTCTACAGCCACCGGTGGCGCGACTCAATGTTCGCGACACGCTACCACCGGCGGCGGCCACTCGCGACTCTGTGTCCGCGACACGCCACCTGTGGCGAATTATAAATAAATACCGACTACTTGTGGCAGCCACTGACCACCTTGCGTTTGCGTGGTACCAAAGGACGTGGCGCGTGACAGCCACCGGTGGCTGTGGTCGGTGGCCCGTTTGCGCGGAGCCTAACCCACAGAGGGTTAGGCTCCGCACAAACGGGCCATAGGCTCTCTTAAGCGATGGAGACGAAGTTGCGCGGGTCAGCTACATAACTATGCACTAGCTTAAAAACTTAACTATTAGGAATACCTTAATATTATAATAGGTTTTCGCCACTAAAAAGCTTCGGAGTCTATTTTTAAATAATGAAAACGGAAGGTCTTTCCATGTCTTCGGCAATTAAGTAGAGAGAAACAATCAGCGAGAAGCGAAGCAGGCCATATCAAAAGTGGAGTGTGTCCGTAAACAATTTTTTTCTTTTTTTGTGAAGGGTATCTTGCAGTTCAACCTAGGGAGGTGGTCCACTGCTTAACCGGGCTTTTCTGTGGATGCCTCGAAATTAAGGCACCCAGCCAGAGCAACTTACAAATCAAACTACAAACTAAGCGACTACGCACTAAGGGCACCCCCTGTAGGGTACGGACCTCTGCTTAGGGCGTCGCTGGGAGAGGACAGCAAAGGGACAGGCTGGATCTGAGTGAAAGTGAAGTCCGTAAACAATGCTAGTCCGCGGTATTTATACCTACTAAAAAGTCATACGCACAGGTTCAAATTTGTCACTTTTACTAATTAATATGACACGACCATAATACAAAGGACGATCGTTGGCCATCTTGTTACAGCGACGTAAACAAAAGGATGCGACCGCCCCCTGTTCGAAGTAAGTAGGTTTTACGCAACATCGTACGATATTATTGATGAAGTGGTGGCGTGGTTCCTTGCCAAGATCTCACCGTTCGTAGCGGCAGCGGTTGTCGTAGCGGTTTGGGTCGCTACAATGGCCTACCAGAGCGAGGCAAATCTTCCATCATTGATATCATTTAAAGTGCGTTTTTTAATCCCTGAGACTAAATTGGCATTACGATGGTTGCCAGCTTTTTTTGCAATTCTTAAATAGTGATTTACCACGACCGTATATTGTCGTTAATAAAATCAAGTAGTATCGTTTTTTTTTTATAAGTTATCTTGAACAAAAGGTTTAGGTAGTTATTTAAAACGAAATAATACAAAAGTAATAAGGTATAGATAATAAAGTAATTATAATAATAAAGTTTATTGTCAAAAAAGGAAACATACACATGACATGACATGATACATGTATACACTGATTTAACAAGATGCTAACTACGCTGCAGTAGTCTGTATACAGATATTGTGAGCCCTGCCTCTTCAACTAGGATAACCTGTATCTTAAGAGACAGTGCTCAGCTGTAAGGTTACTAAACAAATAGGGATTAAACAACTGCGGACTATGCCAACTTATTTTTCGTGTTAACAATCAGATTTACTTTTAAACATGTTTGTATTATATTTTAAGAAAAAAAAGGAAAGGAAAAGTAGTATAAAATAATAGTTTAATACTTATGAAATATGAATGGGTGATATACATAGATGTATATAATGTGAACATACATTTTGATTAATTGCTAACAGTTTTTTATTAATCATGCATGCATGTAATTTTACTAAACTAATAAAGTATTTTAAAAAAAATGCCGTTTTGTAAGAGAAAAGGGTTTATATATACGTTTGGGGGCAGCCTGCAGTACAGCACTGATGGCATCTATGTTTTTTTTTCTAATCGTCTAATAAATATAAAAAGTGACGATCAACAAACCGGTAGGTATCGCAGGTACAACACTACACAAACCGGTATCGCAGGTACAACACTACACAAAAGAGCTGGTATAATCTATACTAATATTATAAAGAGAAAATTTGTTTGTAAGTTTGTATGTAGGGGGTAAAACAAGTTTAATTCTTTTAAACGATATTATTATTTTTAAGTAAATTTAAAGTAGATATAAGTAGGATTTAGAAATAAAAGTCTGGAAATAGTGTGCTTATCACAGTCACAGATAATATAATTCACAGTCAACATAAAAATGGTACAATTTTGTGGTACGTGTGTTTAGGTATAAGTGTTCAATTCAATGCTAAAATATAAATATGATAAAATTCGAATAGTAACTGGCCACCTGACATAGCTAAACCGCTACAGATTTTACATAAAATGTGCTTCAAAGGCTCAAAGCTCACCTGTAAACCAATTTAGACCCTTTCACATAGCTTTTTAAACTAATTTTTTGTCGAACGTAACCTCAAAATAGTAATTTCATTTTTGTAAATATCTCGGAAATGCCATTATGGTTTGTATTAAATCTTTTGAGGTAGTGTTTAGACATGCCATCGAGTATTTTAAAGATGATTTGATGAAGACACAACAATGTTGAATTGAGTACATTTGTCCATAGTGCCGTGGGCATTCTCCTATCTTATATGTATACAAACCTTGACCTGACAATAAGGAACACATAAAAAAAAGTATAATCCAATTTGGTTCAGTAGTTCGGAAGTTATGCGCGTACATACATTTCGGCGATTCATCTATACTTCTATACTAATATTATAAAGAGGTAAAATTTGTTTGTAAGTTTGTATGTAGGGGGTAATCTCCGAAACTAATGATCAAATTTCAAAAATGTTTTACTGGTAGAAAGCTACATTATTTGTTCGTATAGGCTATAAATTATATTGATAGCATGCATATTAGCCGAGCTATAACAATTATTATCTGGACAGGCGGAAAAAAATACCTCTCAAAAGAGAGTTATTTGCATGCGCTGCCTAAACCGCTGTATATAATTGAAAACAATGTAGGGCAACCTGGCCCGTTTTAAATAGTTCTACAAAAAAGTCCGCGACACCTTCTTTCTATATTTTATATTTTAGCAGATATAGTAGCTTTTATGTATTAAAACAGTATTTTTCGACATACCTACGTTTGGACGATTTTTTAAACCACAAAATGTTAAACTTTATACAAAAAAATATTTTTATACATACATACATACATAAACTCACGCCCTTTTCCCATGGGGGTAGGCAGAAACCACAGAACGCCACCTGCTACGATCCTTACATACTCCTTTTGCCTCGTCCACGTTCATACATCTGGTCATACACGCACGCCGGTTGCGAGTACTACGCACCTGACCTTAATATTTTTATAATCACAAGGATATCATAGAGATAAGATTTACCCTTTACAGTATGTCGATTGGTTAAATAGTTTCGAAGATAATATAAAATTAATAAATCGCAAAATGCCATCAAACATTCACGAACCGCATTAGAACATGCCCCTTGGTCAGTTGTTACAAGATTACGTCGCGTACGTATTACGTATATGAGAAGATGTACCATGAGTCAAGCTCATGTTGAAGCAGTGGATCGAACAATTAAGGACTTGAGAAACTCAGTCGCTGTCGTAGGTGGTGTAACTTTTATGTTTGCTGGTGAATTTCGGCAGACACTTTCCGTCATTACAAAAGGGACATGTGCGGACATCATTAAGGCATGTCTAAAATCATCGTCCTATGGAGTATAACTCAAACTTTAATTTACGTACTAACATGAGAGGCCACCTTATCGGAAATATGGTTAACGATTTTCCTCAATAGCTGCTCAAAGTTGGAGACGGGTGTTTTTCTTCTCCAACCTTGGGCGCTAACGCTGCGGAAATCGTTATAAAAAAGAGTCTGGGTAGGATAGTTCACAGTTTGCAGCAACTAGATAGAATAGAATAGATGCAGTATATCCTGACCTTGAATATTTACTAGATATAGAGATATTCATTGCCTTTGTTCAAGGGCTATCGTCTCACCTAAGAATGATACCACATACCATACCGATAACATAACATCACGCCTGTAATCCCCGAAGGGTTAGGCAGCTGTGTACTATTAGGTACACCTCTGCCTAACCCTAATAGAACACCTACGTTTCGCCAGTTATGCTAAGTTCCATGTCATAGGGGGGGAGTCTATTACCATCAACCGGGTACAAATCCAGATTCCGTGGCTGCTACTGACAAATTTCTGATGGAAAAACCCAATGACACTTTCGACTACTAGACCAACGAGGTAGTCAATAATCAAAAACATCAATAAACTAATTTTACAAAAAGTCTCCGGTTAAGTCAAAACCTACAAGTCCATTGAAACAGTGTGTAATATCGAGGATGCAGTCCACTATCCGCAAGAATTTTTGAACTCCTTTAGTCCATCTGGCCTGCCACCTTACGAACTGCTAATGAAAATCGGAACGCCTATCGTGCTTTTAAGAAATTTAAGCCCCCCTAACCTGTGCAATGGCACAATACTAATAAAAGATCACTTAATTGTAGCGACCATTTTCATCGGACCAGGAGCTAGCCATCAACAAGTCTATTAACAAGTCGATTAACAAGTCCCAGTGACGAACATTCTCTTTGGTTTGCATTTACCTAAGAAAAGAATATTTTACCCATGGCCAGTTATATGGGCGGTTTATCACAAATTGGATCACCTGCAAATCAGATGAGTTTGTTACCGAAAAATAAAACAGCCTCAAAAATTCTAAACAGAGCAGCTTTAATTTAAATACCTATTTAAATTCATTAAGTGCCTACCAGACTTAAATTTTATAAAATTCCTTCATCTATAGAAAGCTACAAAATCGAGTAATAATCCACGCGGACGAAGTCGCGGGCGAAGTGCTAGTTATTTATAAGTTTGACATTAGCATGTGTCAATTTAGTCTCAGGGTTTAAAAAACAGAGTTTAACCAAACACAGCACTGTATCTAATCTAAATTATCGATGCAACTCAAACTCCGCACCAAAATGAAAAACAGTTACCTATGAAAATGACATTAATAGTTCTCTTGACTCACTAATTAAATGGCTAGACAAAAATAATTTAACAGGCGACAAATAATCTCAAATAAATATGTGTGTTAATTGTTTTTGTGTGGTTTTGACTCACCGAATGCAATACAAATTGCATCTACGTTTGGATAAACGCGCAAGACAAACATTACCTATCCTGCAGGTACGCCTGAAGGTCAGACTAAAATATAAAACACCCGTGACTGCCAGAGTTGTATTGCTAAGGTACCTTAAAAAAGTTAACGGTTTCACGATTATCACCACTCACGTTACACATTATGAATCAATGAACAGTAAAAACATAAAGCGGAAGCTGAAAGAACATTACATCAACTCGATTACAACTTAACTGTTAATAGCGCGATGATCAAGTATGCCGTGGCAAGCTAAGGCCTACCCCAGATAATTGTGGGCTTTGTATAAGAAACACGAAAATTAAAAAAAAAAAAACATTTTTTTCAAGAGTGTGTATCCAAACATCCTAGAGATTTGATGTTTGTGCGCGCGATAATTCAAATTGTCAAAACTGTCTGTGCAGTCTTGCGTTGATTTTTTGCGTGTATTTTCGTTTCTGAATTGGATATTTTAACTTGATCCTACGATATTGTTTATCGGACTTTCGTTTACGCTTCTAATGTTAATATTCTGCTGTGCATACTGGACTTGTTTGTTTACGATTTTGATTCTGACGCTCACGATAATAAGGTGCCTGAATTGTAGTGTGGTAACTAATCGAATTCGAAGGCATATTGTAACAACTTTAGCACCGCAGTTACAAAATAAATTGACTGAATGGTTATCTATACAAGAAGTAAGTACCCACATAGTAATTATTTTCATATTTTACCAACTTCACCTGCCATCATAAACAGTTCCCGAAAGAGTAGCACAATATAACTGATACGTATTATTACTTTACCCAGTACAATATTTCATCTTTTTCAGCTTCCCTCAAATAGGGTGATTTGCAATGCATGTTATGTATTGTTAAACCAACGCTCGGAAGAAGGTACACATAGCAGAGTACTGGGCTACTCAATAGTGTGTATTGGTTGTGGATGCTCTGTTGTGGGGGGGGTGTTACTCAGTGCGACAGACACCACACAATTGAAGAAATCAGTCCATTAATTGATATTTTAATAATGATTGATTAAAAACCGTTTAACAAAATCAAAAATTAGATAAAAGGATCTATTTTATCATGTGTGTAGGTATATCCTACCTACCTAATTAGATAATTAAATAAAAATTCAACCATTTTAGTGTTTTATTTCCTATCCAATTGTATATTTTTTGCAAAGTCGCTTTAAGGAAGTCATATTATTCAGAAATATCTGTAGGCGACAAGCTCTTCTTCGATATCGTGGCCTGCTTTGACGACGCGTGACGTATTACAGGTCTCACCCATAGACTTAGAGAATGGAGTGAGCATTAGCCTCACAAAACTGACCTCTCTCTAGAAAGAGACAAAGCGAATACTGCAAACCGCAAGCAAGGCAGACAACTACTGGCCGCAAATTCGCTTTGTCTCTCTCGTACTTTTCAGTATGTATTCACTGCATAACTGAATACCAAACGCTCAGTCATGTCTATGGTCTAGCCAGACACTATAACCAATATGTGTGTACTACCAGTACTAGAAGTACCAGTATAAATGTGATTACCAGTAAGTTTTACTTGGTATTCTAATTTTTGGCTCTGCACTAGCCGACGTGACGCGCGCAAAATGTAGGTAGAACACGAACTTGAGAGTGTTCCATACATTTTCATAGAATAAGATATTCACAGATTCACTGAAACCGATTTCAAATATCGTGTCGGCTAGTGAAGAAACGACCTTTATATCCATTAGTAATAGCATTTCTCGTATTTTTTCGTCTCGGAATGTATGATCATTGCTATTCAAAATGTTTAAGCACATTTTTGTATCCTATTTGTAGTATCTCTCGCTTGTTCTCTGGTCATAAAACTTAAACTATTATGAATACGGTCCTGTAAGCTTTAATATGACCTACTGCGTGTACATGAATATTTTTTTTAGGGCACAGCTCTCTACAAATTCCGGCCATGTCCTTTAAGTAAAACAAAAATAATGCACTTTAGACAACGTACTCCCGGCGTTACTAATCTTCACATACATTACAAAAATGACAATATTGAGGAAGCAGCAGATACCAAATTTTTAGGTTTACAAATAGATTACAGCTTAAATTGAATAGCACATATAGAAATGATGTTTAAAAAACTGAGTGCATCTGCATATGTTTTATATACCGTGGTCGGATGCTCTCTCTGTATCAGGTGCTTGAGCCGGCTGTCAGCGTGTCGGCGCAACGTCTGTCGAATCAGATGCGTGTCATCCAGTGTAACCATATTATGTTGGATGACACAGTACATGATCGACTACGCACCGAATCACGGAGTAACCCAGTTACGCCTGCTTCGCCAATGATCGCGGTTCAGCGCCAAATATTTCCAGTGCGCCACCGCGATCCAACCGCGATGGTGAAGAGGATGATGACGAAGTTATATCCGTGAGTACCTAATGCAACGTACAGTTGAGGAGCGCTTTGGAAGGTGCAATCCGCAGTACCGATCCACACCGCCTGCACTTAGACCACGTTTGCCTCGTTTGCCTATGCACAAGAAAAAAACTTCAGTAAATCGACAAAAGAATGAGATGAATATATATAACAAGGGTAGGATAATTACAAAGTTTAATTGTTTAAAAATGAAAGTATTTTGATTAATTTTATAAGATATTTTATATTTTATTTAACATATGTTACATAATCTATTGCTCAAGTTCCATATTTTTAGTTTCAACAAATGATACAAGAGGCTTATGATAACTAAAATACGATACAAATGTTTTAGTTTCAATTTGGTTGATATATCTTTGGAATACGGCATCTATTACCGTTTTTGATCTCGTAGTTGAAAGAGTGCGATTGTTACACATTTTTAAATTAAATTTTGTATCGAGAAACTCAATCAAAGGAAGCGCTGTATCTGATGCAAAATTTATGTTAAAATCCCCACTTAAAATCATCGGAATTTTATCATAATTTTCCTTATCATAAACCTTCCTTATCATAAATATGTACCGAATGCTCTGCGTTCTAATTTGCTCAGCGTGAATTAACCTAAAGTAGTAGAAAGATAATATTTCAAATAGATAAAATAAACATTGACTAAATAGACATTTCCTATTGTGACCACACCCTAGCTATTATTGTTATATTCTCCATTAAGTAAACGAACTCCCTAGCATAAAGCCCGTCTATATTGTTATTATTTCTAACACATTTACTTGGTACCACGTTTTACCAACAGATGTCACTGTGCGCTGACGTCACGTTCCTGAATCGCGGTGTTAAGATTCTCCGGCGCTTGGTTGGGTGTCTCGCATCGAAAAACTTTGGTATCTCTAGTTTCCCTTCAAAACGCATAATAGTGTTTTATTAGTCTCATTATTTGCTGGCTTCATCCTACACATTTTTGTATTTGTGTGTCTTACCTGTCGTTTTTCCGTTGCATCCGGTTTGAAATCACTACAATTCTAAAGAAGTTACACTTCAAAAAGGCGCCGGTGTGTGCTCTAGATTCGCAGCTGACGGACTGCTTTGACAGCAGGAAAGACCTCGCCGATACCCACTTAATATTGTACTGTGGAGCTGTAGTGGCATATCGTGTAGCTCACGTCAAGTTTCCCAACAACGACACAGCTACACGACCAAAATTAGCTGTTCCAGCTTGGCAGTGCAGGATTGAGCGGCGTATCGGTGAGGCTAGAGCACTCATCGGCAAGTTAATCTGCTTCAAGGAGGGCAATACTCGTCCTCGAGTGATGCGCTTTGTGAGGCAGGCGTTCTCGGGAACTGATGTTACCTATCGGAATTACTTGACCCGCATCACAGAGCGTCTGTACATGGGCAAGCCGTATTCGTCGGTACAAGTGGCGAGTGGAACGATACACTCAGAATCGCACATTCCAAAGCGATGAAAGGTGGGGCTTGGGAAAGACCGGATCAAGGCGTAACTGACACGCGCCTGCCGGATGATGAAACCATGTGCTCATTCTGACGCAGCATTTGGTCGGTGCCTGTCAGTCACACTGAGGGCGATTGGACCCGGGAGGTTGATCAAACGTGTGATCATGATGGGGGCAATCATCATAAACCCCCAAGACGTAGCTCGTGCAGTCCGCCCGTTGCTTAACTGGAAATTTCCAGGGCCAGATGGACTGCAGAACTTTTGGATCAAGTGGCTCCAAAGATCGCACGCTTGCTTGGCGTCCCAGTTTCAATCAGCCTTAGAGTCAGGGTCGCTGCCCCTAGTTCTTGACTACAGGAATTACCCACCTGCTTCATAAATCAGGTAGTAATACGGAGCCCAAAAATTATAGACCAATTACTTGTCTACCGACGGTCTATAAAGTTCTTACATCCATTTTGAGAGTTAAAATCAACCAACATATTGAGAGTAATTCTATCATGTCTGCCTCTCGAAATGGATGTAGGAACGGGTCCCGCGGTACTAAGGTGCTGTTTCTCATTGATATGGGCATTAGCCAACAGGTTCGTCGCTCCCGAAGGGATCATATCTCATATATTATAGATCATATCATATATATCATAAAACGACATAACCCCATCGAGTTTGGGCTCGTTTGATTCGTCGAGTGGTTTTAGTGCCACAGATAAGGATGGAACGAATTTCGAGAACAAATATTGCAAATGATGGTCACAATCACAACCAACCAAAAATAATTTTTGGATAAAGTAAGTGGGGATATTTCTACAATAAAGGAAAAAGTGGACGATATGAAAATTACTTTAAATAATCTCGTTATAGAACAATCCAAACTGAAATCAGATATTTCAGAAGTACAATTAAAAACCATTGCCACTGATAAAAAACTCGAAAAAGTACAATCTGAAATTGACATGATCAAGAAGTACTCCAAGTGCACTGCACCATCACTCGTAACATCGGATTCATATGAGTCTACGAGTATTATGACGGAAATTAGAGAACGTGAAGTAAGGAGCAAAAATATCATAAACGTTGTAATAAAAGAGCCAGTCTCAGCATCTAAAGATGACAGAACAAATATGGACATGGACCAAGCTGTTACAATTATAAGGATGACAGGTGTAAATTGCTTACCTGAGAAACTTTACCGTCTCGGGAAATATAACCCCAATAAAAATCGTCCTTTAAAAGTATGCCTCAAATCATCAGAAACGACAGTGGTGCACCACTGTCGTCGGAAGAGAGTCTTGATTAACTTATTTTGTGCTATTTGTAGCGTTTCAATATTGGTTTTAGCCGCTGTGCCCCATACTTCAATTAGATAGCCCAGGTGAGGTTTGACAAGAGAGTTATATATGTTGTGCGTACTTGGCGTGGACAGGACTAAACTAAAATTTATCTTCTGTCCTAAAGAAAAAGATGCACTCAACTTAAATTTAGTTTAATTAAACTAAATTTAAGTTGAGTGCATCTATCATATATAACTCTCTAAAAAAATATATTTTTAAAATATATATTAATAAAATATATTTGGGTAAAAAAATATATTTATTTTTTGAGAAAATCCGATCACGGTATTAGTGGATGATCCGTGGCTACTTCAGTCAGATAACGTGATCGATGGAGACAAACCTAAGAAAGATTCCTAGTTCTCTAATTTCCCTATACTGTCCCGGTTAAAGCGATAACTCCGTAAATTATCAATACCAGGAGAGGTGCAAGAATGCGGTTCGCAACGTGCTCTGTGAGCTGTTGACGGCGCTGCCACTGAAGGCTTCCGCTTCGCCTACCCGCCGCTCGCCGTCGCTGCGCCACGTGTGCTCTCCACGCCGCCTGCATCGCGGTGGCACCGCTCGCCCCGCGCCTCCGGTGCCAAGCAGACCCACTACTTTCTCCTTGGACGGTCACAAACGGTGAGTCTGTGGGAAGCATTCACAGCTAGTTTCAAAACCTACATATAACTGCATCTCTATACAAGAGTTACTGACCCAAAACTTAGAATGTATCAGCTGCTTCACGTCCCGCGCATGTTGTAAACCAGGGATGTTGCGGATATTCGCATCCGCATACGCGAATGCGGAGCATCCGCATCGATTTGGACATCCGCTTCCGCATCCGCAATAATCGATGCGGATGTTCATGCAGATACAGAGCAGGTCACAGGCAAGAAAAAATTGAGTGGGGCTTGCGAGTGGCGTGTGCCGTGGCCACGTGCTGATTGACCAAGAAGAGTGAAGGTTTCGGTGACGAATCCGAGGCGTTAGTTTATCATTTGTATAAATCAGTCATAACGTATTTACTTGAGAAAATAATTGTGTGATCCTTTCCATACTTTGTGAAGTTGTCAAGCAGGAAAAGTCATTTTATCCATTGCATAAACGATCTCATGCATGTATTAGTCAATCACTTTAGTGACAAGTTGATATTTTTCAACACCAACAGTTTCGTTCAGAAAATGAAGTCAACTCGGAATAATGCGTACCTGCCTATTAGTCTTAGACATCAAATAGCTCGGCTATTAACTTTTAATATAAACTCAGACATAAGTGGTATACCACAGATTTTTGTAAATAGGTCTACGATAGTTAGTAATAATACTAATTGTAATTATACACATAGTAACTTAGATTTAAACTAGTCAATAAGACAATAGAAGGTACGTATAGCAACTAAGTTAAACTTATCAACAACAATGTACTTTCTTGCGCTAGTTGCTCACAAATAGCTAAATGTAAAAAAAGGGACTAAGCAGAATTCTATGCAGTTATTTCATCAAAATATTCAAGGTTTCTCTTCAAAGCAACTAGAAATTGAATTGTTTTTAGAAAAAACAAAGTTTGAAATTGTTTGTAGTCTCATAACCAATGTTTAGTAAACATTGGTTATGAGACTATGAAAAGCTAACGCTTACGCAAATTACAGTGTGGGCAGTTGCTTTATCCGGAAAGCTAAGTTAAGTGGGGGTTCATTGGGCTGTGGGCTGTTCGAAAGAGATACCGCGGCCCTGGAACACAAAGGGCAAGGAAGGAACATGGATGGCTTTTAGTCAGTACAAGTCTGACAATCCATACGTAAAAAAAAAAGTGGGGTTTCATTAACATTAGTTAAAAATTGTATTTAAGACTCGTAATGGTATTGTTGATCTATCGGTTGAACATAATATTGAGCTGTCTTGTGTTGAGCTGGATAAGCATGTAATAGTAATGTATATTTGAGTTAGTAATGGAAGATGCTTTGGCAAAACTTGCAACTGCTAATAAATCACTAGTTATCTGTGGTGACTTTAATGTTATATTTAGACGAAAATTTAGATAACAGTAGATTTTTACAGCTTTTTAAATATCTAATTTATTAAACGTGTTTTCGGACCAACTCGAGCTATTACAAATACTGCTACATGTATTGATAATGTTTTTTGTTGCTGCGACTACCTAGATAAATCCATTTCCTGCCTTCTGATCACAGTGGACAAACCGTTGTTTTCGAGTCCTTCCCACCATTACAAAAAAATCAGATAAAATCCAGACAAATAACACCCAGCAGTTTGAATAAATTTAATGATAACCTAGTTAGTAATTTAGGCATTCCGGGCCATATTATTGAAAACGTTAATCAATTTTATGAGGAATTATTTTTGGTAGTTAATACAGAGTTCAATAAAAAAAAAAAACTATTTGCCTAAAGTTTATGTTCAGTGACTGGGCAACTAATAGACCAGGGTCGATAATTTTTGAAACCAAACAAAATAATAGTAGGTTGAAACGGACAATAGAAAAGGAAAAGAATATAATACCAAAAATGAAAGGAAAAATAATTTACGGGCGATCTGAGGTGTGAAGTGGATGGGGTGAGTTTTTAAGGGAAAAAAAGGGTTTATCTCGATTTCCGGCAAAACTACAAGTCCTATGGAAAAAAGTGAAATGGCAAAGTTGTAGGTAATAATAAAAAGATCTACAACTTTTGTATTTACACTTTTTTCACATAACCACAAAATGTATGTGAAAAATTCAAATAAGCAAGTTCTTGGTTTTTTATTTTTATTTATTTATTTATGTGCACACAAAATACTACACCACACATTTTTTTTTTACGAAATTTGGCGAAATCTTACCTTTTTATGTCCCAAACACACTGTATTTTTTTTGCATTAAAATATTTATTTTATCACCTTATTTTGACTTTATAACGAAAAAGCACCTTAATTTTCAATCGAAAATAATCGCGTCAAAACAGTGTTTTCACCAAACGTGAAAATAAAAAATGTTTTGTAAAAGATAAAAAACCAAGAACTTGGTTTTTTTAATTTTTCACATATATTTTGAGGTTATTGCCTACAACTTTGCCATTTAACTTTTTTCCATAGGACTCGTAGTTTTGCCGGAAATCGAGATAAACCCTTTTTTACCCTTAAAAACTCACCCCATCCACTTCCCCACCTCGGATGGCTTGTAAATTATTTCTTTCATTTTTGGTATATTCTCTTCTTTTTCCAATGGGTTTCATCCTATTTTTTTTTCACTGCTTACCATTTTCAAAGGCGTCTACCCTGGTCTATAAGGGTATTAGGGGTAGTAGGGAGCAATTGTTTGAGCTGTAAGGCCTTAAGCCTTACATCAACTTGGAAACTTTTAGTAAATATTGTTCGGGCGTCAGATGTTCTGACATCTGACGCCCGAACGTGCATGCGTGGCGTGCGTGCGCCCTTCATTATTTGAAGGTCACCTTGGTCGCGTCTTATGCCCAAACGGCACAGCCGTAACAGTGGTCTTTCTACCGCCTCCTAAAAAAAAACAAAAGCGTCAGGTTTCGTAAGTGTCGATGTCGTAAGAAAAGCGTCGCGTCACCGTCGTCAGCCTTCAGAGTTCAGAAACAAGGATACCTATGCAGGGAGACATAATTCCTGCATCGAGGGTACCTACAGAACCAGACTTCAGAAAATAGGATACCTATGCAGGGAGAAATAATTCCTGCATCGAGGATACCAACAGAAACACAAATCAGAAACAAGCAAGATCAAGAACCTTAGAAAAAGGAACCGACTGAGTGAGTTCATTCCAATTATTTCCCCATCTATTCCTGTTCCATATTCCTAGGAATATAGGAATATATTATCATCTATGTGTGCTTGGTGTCCTGGGACATGCTTCTTCTTGTGTTGATGCTTGGCAGAACGTATTGCATGATTGCACGTACTTACTACCAGACTCGTTTCATCAGCAACATTAAGCATCAAACAATAGCTTAGAATATGTTGTATTTCATAAAATAATAATCATGGGTGAAAAATTAAAAAAATTGATCTCATCACGAGGAGGCATAAAAGCAAAGATAACTCTGTTTCAAACCTTTTTAAAAAATATATTAGCATGTGAATCTATCAGTGAAATTCAAATTACAGAACTCGAATGCCGTCTGTCAAAATTTGATAGTATATCGGCTCAATTTGATAAATTACAGACAGAAATTGAAGCGTTAACTGATGAAGAATAGCAGCGAAGTGCATACGAGCAGCGCGAGCAGTTCGACAATAAGCTGTTCTCGCTGCTCGCCGAAGCTACGGCGCTGATCAAGGCAGCGCGACCGCGGACTACCCGCGACGAGCGCGAGATGGATTGGCATGACGCCAGCGGGTCCGCCGACGAAACACATCGAGATTTTGTGAGGTTACCCAAGATCAACCTGGCTCACTTCGACGGCAACTTTCAGTACTAGCTCGAGTTTAAAGATACGTATTACTCACTCATACACAACAACAAAACCATTAGCAATATTAATAAGTTTCACTATCTTCGCGCTTCTCTTAAAGGCAGCGCATTGTTAATTATTCAAAGTTTAGAGTTCAGAGTAGATAATTATGCAATTGCATGGCGTTTATTACCAGATAGATCCGACAATGAACGTCTGTTAGTAAACAATCATTTTAAATCTTTGTTCAACATAGAACAAATTCAAAAAGCACAGCTCGTCATAATTGTTGCTCATGAACTGAATGGAGGACTTCACGCCTTCGAATTCGGAGAGGAGCGCGGTAAACTTCTCATCCTGTTTTTTGAACCAGCTGTCTAGCATACCTTTTATGTCATTTTGTAGCATATTGAAATCGTCGCGGTAGGTCTCTCGCAGGTTTGCGTCGCTGATGAGTGATATGCCTTTGCGAAATGTTACATAGGGTGGTGGGGATTCTTTTTCTATAAGAGACCCATCGACTCTCATATCACCGGACCTGGTCGGATGGTCGGTGTCACTTGTGCAGTTGAACGTGGTATTTATGTTGTCCATAGCTCACGAGATTAGGTGTAGTCTCTGACAGCAACACTACTCTGTGTCGAGCGGGGTGAATCACAATCGATGTCGCGAGTCGGTCGACGGCCGAGTGCTTGACTATTGATGGAACACACACGAACGGTTACGCACACAAAGAAGCGACTAAAAGTTCTTGCCGCCGGAGTGACAACTGGACGGCCGGTATGCCCCGAGGCGTGCGGCGGTATGTCATGTATCGTTTTGTCGTTGTTGTTAGTCAAGTCAGTAAGCGAGCTTGATCTACAAGGTTTCATCATCTGCCTAGCCTTTTCCCAACTATGTTGGGGTCGGCTTCCAGTCTAACCGAATGCAGCGACTGCCTATCTGACCTCCACAACCCAGTTACTACTGGGAAATACGATACCCCTTGGTAAGATATACAAAGTTTGCGGTAGGTAATGTTGTCACTGCTGGAGTCCATCTTTACTTCAAGCTACAGTAGCGCCCTCTGTTGCGAAATTATTAACAGAATAATTCTTCCAATCGATCGATAATTTATATTAGGTGGTCTGAGCATTATTTTGTGTAATAATTATAGATTTTAGAATTCACAAAAAGTGACTGTCTAGCTCTGGGAATCGAACCAGCGACCATATGATTGGCCCACAAGTGTCACCTTTTATTCCTTCGAACCAAATGAACACTAATAGTAGAGGCGAAATTATGTATCGCCTTGATGTTGCTATATTAGAATCAAACCAAACCGTTGAAATGACTCATGTGATTGGTATTTTTTTCACTGTCAAAACACTGTTCACTTTGTTTTTGTTATAGTTTTTTACCACTATTTATGCACTTTTTTGTTTTGTTTGGACGTTGCACGACTGACGCCGGTGTAACCTTATTAAAACACATATTTACTGCGTGGGAAGAGGCACAAGATGCCATAGGAATCTTCTGTGAACTCTCGAAAGCATTTGATTGCGTAAACCACGAAACCCTACTCTTAAAACTTGCACATTACGGTTTAGGTAAACTTGCGCTCAGTTTAGTGAAATCATATTTGAACGATAGACATCAGCAAGTACAAATAAATGGTGTCAATTCAATGGGTTTAAAAGTAAGTATGGGTGTACCGCAAGGTTCGATATTAGGTCCTTTCCTCTTTTTAGTCTATATAAATGATCTCCCCCATTTATTTAAAAACCAACCACAGATGGTGTTGTTTGCTGACGATACCTCTTTAATATTTAAGATAAACAGACGTGCTACAAATCTTGACGACGTAAATAACGCTCTACTACAGGTTCATAATTGGTTCACCGCGAATAATTTAGTATTACATGGGAAACGAAGTGCATCAGATTTGCTCTACCGAATGTCAAAAGTAGTAATAGTGACATAGTATTGAATCAAGAGAAACTAGAATTCGTCGAAAAAGCTGTTTTCCTGGGGATCACGCTCGACTCAAACCTACAATGGGGTCCGCATATAACATCTCTTGAAGGACGGCTGAGTTCAGCAGCATATGCTGTTAGAAAAATCCGTCAATTTACTGATGTAGATACCGCGAGGCTGGTCTATTTTAGTTATTTTCATAGTATTATGTCTTACGGTATTTTACTATGGGGACGGGCTGCAGACATCGAATCTATATTTATTCTGCAGAAAAGAGATATCAGAGCCTTATATGATCTACGTAGGCGTGACTCTCTAAGAGAACTGTTTAAGGAAATTAACATCATGACAGTACCAAGGTACTGTCATGATGTTACGTACATGATGTTTGGTACTGTCATGATGTTAATTTTTTAGGAAAAATCTGCATTTATTTAGTAAAAGAGGTGACAGGCACCACTATAGTACTAGAAACAGGAACCAACTAGTACAGCCAGGTTTTAGGTTAGCTAAAGTAGACTCATCTTTCATGGGGTACTGTTTAAAATGTTACAATAAAATACCTCCCCACATTCTACAACTAAACGAGACGAAATTTAAATCTTGTAATAAAACGCACACTATGTAGGCAAGCATATTATAAGTTGGGGGATTACCTTGATGATAAAAATGCTTGGCTTACTGCTGGTCCTGCTCCACAACCATAGGGGCAAACTAATTTATTACCATGTGAAGTTATTGTGGAAGCTGCAGAAGATTGTAATAATATCTTTGCATTGTATAAATTCAATCTCTTAGTATTATATAATTGCATAGCACATGTGTGAGTACTATGTACTGTAAAGCTACCATTTACATTTAGTTATCTTTCATTGACTTGAATTTGCCCTGGTGGCTGAGAGAATGTCATGCTCACTCAAATGTCTCGCTGATGGTGGCGGGTGTGTCGGGTCATTTAGCTCCCTTCAATATGGTTGAGCTGAATGGGGCTGATCCATGCGTCATGTTCGTGAACGGGCGCTGTCAGTTGGGACTGGTCATCTCTAGGCTGCCATGGTTTATTTTAACGCTCTTAACGTGCACGTATTTCTACATCGTTCTCACATATGTATAATCTCAACATGAATGATGTAACCAAGATTTTGTACAATATTTTGTTTGAAAAGAGTGTCCATGGATTTTCTTGCCCATTCTTCTGCATAGAGATCTACGCTTTGGAATGGGCAACTACAGTACTTTCACAAGTTATTATGCCTTGTGTCTGTGACTGTAGCTTAGCCTTATTTGTTTTTCTGACATTCAAAAGTGCCTGTAATGGTCTAATTGAAATAAATGCTTTTGAGTTTGAGTTTGAGTTTGAGTTTACTTAGTGGTTTTTGTTTGTATTTTTCAAGTTTTATTTCTTCATGAATTTTTCAACTTATCTTCATAGTTTGTGTATGAAACTCGTAGATAACACTCTCACTTAGTCTTTAGTCACTGTTTTGTCGTTTGTGTTCGTTTTATTTAGTTCGGCAAGGAATTAGTATTTATAAACAGATATTTTACACAGAGCGATTTTTTAGCGTTAGGCTTAGCGCCTTTAATATTTAAGATAAACAAAGGTGCCACAAACCTTGACGACGTAAATAGCACCCTACTGAAGGTCCATGATTGGCGAACCTCGAATAATTTTGTATTAAATGGGAAAAAAGATGTTTTAGTTATAAATATTTTTTTGTCTTTTTTTTCTGTTATGGCACCTACTTTATATTGTCTCTGCATCCAAGGTAGACTAGTAGAAAATACCCAAGTCTGCCTTTGTACAATTTTTTTACTTGTGCATAAAGTTTTAATAAATAAATAAAAAAACGAAGTGCATAAGATTTGCTCTACCGAATGTCAAAAGTAGTGATAGTGACATTGTTTAAACGTACGAACGAATGTTTTAAGTAAATAATATGCACCTAACTATAGTTCATCTTTGAGTCCATTAACCTCACGTATTTAGTTAGAAATAAATTTTGTAATGGATACACGTCTATTTAATTCGAGAATCCTGCAAACAAACATCAACCTTTTTTTTCTTTTTTTTTTACGGATGGGAAATCATCAAATGACTTCTCCCGCTCTGGTCAGAGCGGAAGGGAGTGTCAGACTTGTACTGACTAAAACCCATCCATGTTCCTTCCTTGCCCTTTGTGTTCCAGGGCCGCGATATCTCTTTCGAACAGCCCGCAGCCCAACAAACATCAACCTTAACGCTCTAAACAGACATAGTATTGAATCAAGAGAAACTAGAATTCGTCGCCGAGACTGTTTTCCTGTGGATCACGCTCGACTCAAGGCTACAATGGGGTGCGCATATAACATCTCGTGCAGGACGACCGAGTTCAGCAGCATATGCTGTTACAAAAATCCGTCAATTTACTGATGTAGATACCGCGAGACTAGTCTATTTTAGTTATTTTCATAGTATTATGTCATACGGTATTTTACTATGGGGACGGGCTGCAGACATCGAGTCTATATTTATTCTGCAGAAAAGAGCTATCAGAGCCTTATATCATCTACGTAGGCGTGACTAAGAGAACTGTTTAAGGAAATTAACATCATGCCAGTACCTTATCAATACATCTATGAAAACATCATGTACGTTAGCAAAAATCTGCATTTATTTAGTAAAAGAGGTGAAAGGCACCACTATAATATTAGAAACAGGTACCAACTAGTATAGCCAGGTTTTAGGCTAGCTCAAGTAGACTCATCTTTCATGGGGTACTGTTTAAAATGTTATAATAAAATAGTAGGTAGGTAGTAGGTAGGTAGTTGGTCGGTTGTAAGTAGGTAGGTAGTAGGTAGTTAGTAGGTAGGTAGTTAGTAGGTAGGTAGTAGGTAGTTAGTAGGTAGGTAGTAGGTAGGTAGTAGGTAGGTAGTAGGTAGGTAGTAGGTAGGTAGTAGGTAGGTAGTAGGTAGGTAGTAGGTAGGTAGTAGGTAGGTAGTAGGTAGGTAGTAGGTAGGTAGTAGGTAGGTAGTAGGTAGGTAGTAGGTAGGTAGTAGGTAGGTAGTAGGTAGGTAGTAGGTAGGTAGTAGGTAGGTAGTAGGTAGGTAGTAGGTAGGTAGTAGGTAGGTAGTAGGTAGGTAGTAGGTAGGTAGTAGGTAGGTAGTAGGTAGGTAGTAGGTAGGTAGTAGGTAGGTAGTAGGTAGGTAGTAGGTAGGTAGTAGGTAGGTAGTAGGTAGGTAGTAGGTAGGTAGTAGGTAGGTAGTAGGTAGGTAGTAGGTAGGTAGTAGGTAGGTAGTAGGTAGGTAGTAGGTAGGTAGTAGGTAGGTAGTAGGTAGGTAGTAGGTAGGTAGTAGGTAGGTAGTAGGTAGGTAGTAGGTAGGTAGTAGGTAGGTAGTAGGTAGGTAGTAGGTAGGTAGTAGGTAGGTAGTAGGTAGGTAGTAGGTAGGTAGTAGGTAGGTAGTAGGTAGGTAGTAGGTAGGTAGTAGGTAGGTAGTAGGTAGGTAGTAGGTAGGTAGTAGGTAGGTAGTAGGTAGGTAGTAGGTAGGTAGTAGGTAGGTAGTAGGTAGGTAGTAGGTAGGTAGTAGGTAGGTAGTAGGTAGGTAGTAGGTAGGTAGTAGGTAGGTAGTAGGTAGGTAGTAGGTAGGTAGTAGGTAGGTAGTAGGTAGGTAGTAGGTAGGTAGTAGGTAGGTAGTAGGTAGGTAGTAGGTAGGTAGTAGGTAGGTAGTAGGTAGGTAGTAGGTAGGTAGTAGGTAGGTAGTAGGTAGGTAGTAGGTAGGTAGTAGGTAGGTAGTAGGTAGGTAGTAGGTAGGTAGTAGGTAGGTAGTAGGTAGGTAGTAGGTAGGTAGTAGGTAGGTAGTAGGTAGGTATTTACAGTTGACAGGACAACGGCTGCCGGGTCAGCTAGTTGATGATAAAAATGCTTGGCTCAATGCTGGTCCTGCTCCACGAACATAGGGGCAAACTAATTGATTACCATGTGAAGTTATTGTAATAATATCTTTGCATTGTATAGGTTCAAGCTCTCAGTATTATATAATTATATAGCACATGTGTGAGTATTATGTACTGTAAAGCTACTATTTACATTTTGTTATCTTTCCTGACTTGTATTTGCCCCGGTGGCTGAGAGAATGTCATGCTCACTCAAATGCCTCGCTGATGGTGGCGGGTGTGCCGGGTCATTTAGCTCCCTTCAATATGGTTGAGCTGAATGGGGCTGATCCAAGCGTCATTTCCGTGTACGGGCGCTGTCTCTTAGGACTGGTCATCTCTAGGCTGCCCCGGTTTATTTTAACTACTTACTTTTTTCTTAAATTTTTCATTAATCTTTTACTCTGGACGCTCTTAACGTGCACGTATTTCTACATCGTTCTCACATATATATGTATAATCTCAACATGAATTATGTAACCAAGAATTCGAACAACAATTTAATTCATAAGAGTGTCCATGGAATTTCTTGCCCATTCTTCTCCATAGAGATCTACGCTTTAGAATGGGCACCTACAGTACTTTCACAAGTTATTATGCCTTGTGTCTGTGACTGTAGCTTACACTGGTATTCAAGAACGCTACAAACATAAGTATGGCAGCAACACTATGCTAAGTAAGGCATTTCTCACTGCGTTCGTCATGGCAGGCCATTCAATTCATAAACAATACCTAATGGACTCTTTGCTGTGCGGACACATAGCATTAAATGGGGCGCTGTGATTGGTTAACGTTGTGAAGCGACTTCACTCGGGTTGACTGATTGACAGAATAAACGTCAACTAAGATATTTTAAAACAAAGACTGTTTTAAGGTGGTTGCGTCAGGGTAGCCCGCGAAATTCTTAGAGGGTTGTATTGATGATTTTCACGATTAGAAAATGTGAATTTCGCGAGCTACCCTGACGCAATCGCCTTAAAAGTTTTGTTGACAGGTTTTACATTATTTCAAATAAACTTTTCATTATGAATAATAGTTGCTTGCCTATAATTATATAATACGATAATGATATAATATAAGGATATAATCATCAAAATCATCTTTGCTGCTGTAATCACTACAACATAACCTAATACCCGATACCAGTTTGACATTTGTGTTGATTTGTCGCACTATGCGTTGCGTAAAGTAGCAAGTGAGCTACTTTATCTGTGCGTTCATTATAATGAGCGCATAGTGTCGTTCGTCCCTCAAATATTTTTTATGAATAGGTTTTTGGGACACTGTGCGTCCGCGCGTACTGTGGGACCACATAGTAACGTTCATGAATACCGGTGTTAGCCTTCTTTGTTTTCAAAAGTGCCTGTAAAGGTCTTATTGAAATAAATGCTTATGAGTTTGAGTTTGAAACGGAGGTCGACCCAATGAGTTGCACGAAAAAGCTCTACAAGAGCGGAGGCGACACCGATTCTACTTGCGACAAAACTTCCGTTTGATGAGGTCAGCTTTGTAAGATTTTAATATAAGTAAAGAAAATATTTCCACAGTTTTTGTCATGTCCATATTTGATTTAGCACTGACCAAATTGAAAAAAAATCATACAATATAATATATAACATATTTCGTTTT
This sequence comes from Lycophotia porphyrea, assembly GCA_950005105.1. Lineage (NCBI taxonomy): Eukaryota > Metazoa > Arthropoda > Insecta > Lepidoptera > Noctuidae > Lycophotia > Lycophotia porphyrea. The sequence goes on along the minus strand of OX465383.1, from coordinate 27,573,825 downwards.
ATTTATCTATTGCAGTCTTAAATTATTGCTAGGAACTTAGTTTCAATCGATCAATCGTTTTTATTTCAGGCATCGAAGGCCTTTAGATACAATAAACAAAATAATGTTCTAATACAATAATAAGCTATACATATCGATCACATTTACAAAAAACTATTAAGTACATTTAGTCTGCCACTTATTTCGAGTCGAGGTGTCACTGACTCCCGTGAATACTCCGATACACGACTCCCTGCGGCCGAAATTCCTTCACAAAAGTCTCGAGATAGTGTGTTGCGACCCGCACAAAAGACAAAGAAAGTTAATCTTGTGGCTGGACCCTAACCTCTCCACTGTCAGGGTGAACTTTGGTTTTGCTCCTTATATAGTCCACCTCCTCTGTCGTCGTGGTGTGATGTAGACGAGACATGTACAGCTGCGTCGATGAAATAGCAAGACGCAGCAACATGTTCGGAACTGCTAATGCGGTACCGCACTGATTGAGAGTAAGCTTCTTCTTCTTCTTCTTTTCCACACGAATGAAGATTTCTTTATCAGCCTGTCCTCAGCTTCTTACTGGTGGCAACGAGCTTCAAACTTGCTTGGAGGACCCTCGGGTATCCCTGGTGTGTTTTGGTTGCCGCTGATGTTTTGCAACTCGTTGATCATACATAAAATTGAGGAGTGCTTTCGGACGGGGCCGTATTTTCTTTGATGGACTTAGAAAGTAGATCTTCAGGACAAACTTTAGATGCCGCACATATACTAGTGCTAAATTAAAATATGTAGTAAAGTATTTACATTGAACAGGAACTTATCATTGCTGGAGGGTGCGGCAAGAAGCGTGGTCAGCGCGTGCACCGCGTGCAGCGAGCGCACCGCATGCAGCGCGTGCAGTGCGGGCAGCGCGCACAGCGCGGGAGCGACCCTCGCTGCAGCCGCCGACACCGCGGAGTGCTCGCGACGCGAGAGTCGGCGCTGCGTCGCGCGCCACGCAGCTACGCAGATGCACGCCTGCGGGTGCGCCTTTATCATTCCTTATGTTACTCTTATCTTAGCTGCGGTCTATTTGGCACACGCTGACTGTGACCAACCACGTGTAGCATTCCGCCACTGATGACGGCTGGATCCTATATTCGTAGGTACACGGGTACTAGGGTGAATAGTTCCAGGAAGTTAAAAAACAAAAATGTTCGAACCTACTTCTAGCCCTCTACCATTGCTCAAAGATTTGAGAAAAGCGTAAAATAGCGCTAAAATAATAACAAACAAATATTAAAACAATACCATGTCAAGAGCGCTGAAAGGACCATGTGCAATTTTGAATGAAATCTGGGCGAAAGACCAACAGAATTAAAATATATCTCAAATAGTAGCTTATAATGTAGACCTCACGTCATACTTAAACACATGGGATGGGCAGCATGTCTTCTTGCATGGTATAAGGGCAGAAGGATGATGGTGTAGGAAAGAATGGAAAAACAACTACCAAAGTTACCGGAGAACAGAAATAGAGGCACCTGAAAAATGTTGCGTTTTTATGGGTATGAACACTTGTTTGAAATACACTTGCGCGCATCCACTTAGGCGAAAGACACTTGCGCGACTGCACACTTGCGTGACTAATGCCCGGTTCCTATGTTTGAGAAACGATCCGTTTTAGTTACGAATAGTAGTTTTATATACGAGGCGTAAGCTGAAACCGTTCCTTTAAAAAACGTCTCGTCGTGCAACTTACTGACGGCTGGCTACTAACGGATGGGAGGGTACCGGTAACCGGCACTTTATTGTATGGAGATGAGAGTTTATGGTGTTCTTATAAATATTTTAACCGTCCGTAGACTGACAAGATGACGATTCGTAATGTCATTTGGTTACCTGCCAATTTCGGTCGGTTAGTATAAAATTTCTAAAGTATTTCACTGTTTTCGCTTTTTTATTTTGAAATTTCGAGTTCAGTTAGTGTCATTATTACTTCGATCAATAACAGCACTAGATAAATGATTGGGAACAAAAGTAACTCACTAAAGTGGCCACGTTTGCACACACACAAACATTTATATTTCTTACTACGAAATATAGAAAAAGGTTTAATAATATGTATTAACAACTTCAGATTATTATAAACCTTAACACGCTAACATAAACTTTAATTACGATTGCAAATTATTAATATTTAAGTCCTTCTGTCATCAGAGAGAGGTTAAAAACAATAAAATGAAAATGTCACTTGAAAATAAAAAGTCAATTTTATAATAACTAAAAAAGTATTTATTCTAAAATGAAACTTAACGTCTAAGTAATAAGGTTAAAAACATTTTGTTGACAATTTCGTGCTTACTCTATTTTGGAACTAGACCTAGTTCTTGGTATGACATTTCAATGATCAGAACACAGTAATTATTGAAAGACGTAGAGTTGTTGCAGAATATAATATTTGTTAGGCGTTTTGTATGATGGCAAATATTGTTAGCTGATTTAAAAAAATAGGAGGACTAAAATAGTACCTACAATATTATTACAGACTTCATAAAAAGGAGGTTATCAGTTCGACACGTATGTAAGTAATATTATTGGAACTGCACTATATTCACATATGACTATCTATTTGGGCTTCCAAACAAATATACAAAGTTTCATAGATGTATGTATGTATGTTTGTTCACGCATATCTCCGCAACTGTTGATCAGATAGTGATCATTTTTTTTATTGGCTTACATATACTTCAACTTAGTTCTCAGTGCAAATTTCATCAAAATCGATTCAGTAATTTCCAAGATATGAACTAATACGTGTAAGTGTGACGGCCTGGCTTATTTAAATGAGCTACGGGTGTAGTATCAAAGGGAAAACATCTCAAAACCTTGGTCAAATTCTAGTGCAATATTTACAACAATACTATTACCTACTTATTACAAAAACATATTCCAGTTTTTACTTAAAAATAAAAAAAGTAAATTAAAAAAAAAAAAATGCCTGAAATTGTATACCTATAGAGAACATACCAATGTTATCCGGATCATCATCGCTAAACAAAATTAATAAGTTGTCTATAGGATACCCGTTAATAAGTTGTCTGTAGATTTACCCTTTACAGTATGTCAATCGGTTAAATAGTTTCGAAGATAATATAAAATTAATAAATCGCAAAATGCCGTCAAACATTCACGAACCGCATTAGAACATGCCCCTTGGTCAGTTGTTACAAGATTACGTCGCGTACGTATTACGTATATGAGAAGATGTACCATGAGTCAAGCTCATGTTGAAGCAGTGGATCGAACAATTAAGGACTTGAGAAACTCAGTCGCTGTCGTAGGTGGTGTAACTTTTATGTTTGCTGGTGAATTTCGGCAGACACTTTCCGTCATTACAAAAGGGACACGTGCGGACATCATTAAGGCATGTCTAAAATCATCGTCCCTATGGAGTATAACTCAAACTTTAATTTACGTACTAACATGACAGGCCACCTTATCGGAAATATGGTTAACGATTTTCCACAATAGCTGCTCAAAGTTGGAGACGGGTCTTTTTCTTCTCCAACCTTGGGCGCTAACGCTGCCGAAATCGTTATAAAATAGAGTCTGGGTAGGATAGTTCACAGCTTGCAGCAACTAGATAGAATAGAATAGATGCAGTATATCCTGACCTTGAATATTTACTAGATATAGAGATATTCATTGCCTTTGTTCAAGGGCTATCGTCTCACCTAAGAACGATACCACATACCATACCGATAACATACTACTGCCTAACCCTAATAGAACACCTACATTTCGCCAGTTATGCTAAGTTCCATGTTATACGGGGTGAGTCTATTACTATCAACCGGGTACAAATCCAGATTCCGTGGCAGCTACTGAGAAATTCCTGATGGAAAAACCCAATGACACTTTACACAACCCGAGAATCGAACCCAAGCCTCACCTCATGCTCAGCAGTCGTGCTTTCGACTACTAGACCAACGAGGTAGTCAATAATCAAAAACATCAATAAACTAATTTTACAAAAAGTCTCCGGTTAAGTCAAAACCTACAAGTCCATTGAAACAGTGTGTAATATCGAGGATGCAGTCCTCTATCCGCAAGAATTTTTGAACTCCTTCAATCCATCTGGCCTGCCACCTTACGAACTGCTAATGAAAATCGGAACGCCTATCGTGCTTTTAAGTAATTTAAGCCCCTAATTTTACCTGTGCAATGGCACAATACTAATAAAAGATCACTTAATTGCAGCGACCATTTTCATCGGACCAGGAGCTAGCCATCAACAAGTCTATTAACAAGTCGATTAACAAGTCCCAGTGACGAACATTCTCTTTGGTTTGCATTTACCTAAGAAAAGAATATTTTACCCATGGCCAGTTTTATGGGCGGTTTATCACAAATTGGATCACCTGCAAATCAGATTAGTTTGTTACCGAAAAAAAAAACAATCTCAAAAATTCTAAATAGAGCAATTTTAATTTAAATACAAACCAAACGAAACCAAAGTCCATTTACATTACTTATCTTATACCTTTAAACGAGCAATTTTTGTATATAATTATGTACCTATATATATTTTCTGAATCCCGGAAACGGCTCCAACGATTTAACAATTTTCGTGAAATTTAGTATGCAGGGGGTTTCGGGGGCGATACATCGATCTAATTATTCGTCAGATTCAGATGTTTCCATTTCTGTGTCAGAATCAGTGACATGTATCACGAAGCTGTCTACAGTTTTATCAATCATCTCATCGATTTTGGAATAAAAATTATCTTCTTCCTTGATAACATGCTCCACACAACGCTTCCAATTTTCCGAAGTAATCTGCTGCAGTCCCTCTTGTAATAATTGTTTTACCTCGTCAAATTTAAAATTTGTATTTTTGCGAGCAACATATCCTTTTACGTTGGCCCAAATTAGCTCAATTGGATTAAGCTCACAATGATATGGCGGGAGTCTCAATACTTCCACCTTATATTTTTTTGCGAGCTCGTCCACTACATAAGTTTTAAAATTGTCTTTAACATTTTTTACTTTTAGCAGTAATTCAGTCTTAATTTCATTGTCGTCGTTAGAAATATTCTTACTTACAAGCCAATTTTGTATATCATTTTTTTTCCAGGCAGTAGTAGGAATTCTTTCAAGACGCCTTGAGTCGTATGGTGCATTGTCCATTACCTCTACTGCATTTTCTACAAGTTTTGGGAGAACGTTTTCAAACCATTGTTCAAAATGTGTTGCATCCATTGATTCATGGTAATCTCCCGTCTTCTTGCATTCAAATATATTTTCACCGTCCTCTACAAAACCGTTCTCATTGCCGATATGGGTAATTATTAATCGTTTACCTTTTGACGTTGGGTTACGTGCACCAATGCTAAATCCTTCTAGGAAAGCCTGCTTCTTACTTTTAACTTGTTTGTCTACCCAAGTTTTATTTACGGTATGTCCTGTAAAAACAATTTAACATTTGTTAATTAGCATCTTGCGCAGTAAAAGAGTTGAAGTACATTATTATTAATACACACTTGTGATAGCCCTTAAGAACTAATGTCTCAAGGTCGGCGGCGCGTGGGTTATATTTTGCAAATAGATTTGCAGTATCATACACATCACTTCACGGTAAAGGCGACGGTATTTGCTTACAATCAGGCGAACCGTATGGTAGTCCGCCGTTTCACTGCAATAAAAAAAACACACACTAACCTGCATTCACCCATGTCTCATCCATGTAAAATATCTGGCGATTTTGTTGTCTATAGTCTTTAATAGATTTCAAATATTTTCGCCGCCATATTGTTATGTCATCTCTATCAATAAGTGCGTTATTTCGCTGTCGTTTTATATATTTAAAGTTTAAATGCTTTATTAGCTGCCTGAGAGTTGTTTCGCTAAAATTTGGCAAATCTTCATCGTCATTGACTGCCTGAAGAATCTTGAGAATTGTTGGTAATTGGCCATTTAAAAAGAAACTGTGATTTTTTTTCCTAATTACGGATTTATCAAAATCGTCTACTTTCTGATAAAATTTAGGCCTGTCTTTAGACTTGATAGGTGATTTTATTCCCTCTTCTGATTTATATTCTTTTAATATATACATACACAGATGCTATGCCAATTCCCAAAATCGATGCTGTTTTTTTATTTATTTCGGTTTTGTAGGGATATTCATTCGATGGCCAATTTTCTTTCACGTACTTATATACGTTGATCACCATATTTTTCTCATTAGCCGTAAAGCTCGTCACCAAAAATCACCTGTAGTCACTTGTCACACGAAGCTCAAGCTATATCTCCAGGTATACCAATTAACCTAACCAATTACTTCACAATTTAAAACCTACTTCTAATATTAACCTTAAGTTTCCAAAGATTAGCGCGTTTGAACAAACAACTCTTTCTTTTTACTTATTATATATTTTAGATAAATTGTATTACGCACTTTTTGACGTTTTTTTCGTGGCGAATTTATTTCCTTAGATGTACTGGCTACTGGCTCCATTATACGTAATAACAAAATAAAATTAACGCAACAATTAAAGTAACAACAATAAAAAAGTGATAACGAAACAATAACAAAATTAACAATAACAACCAGATCCGCGATATATGCAAAGCAATGAAACAAACTCGTAAGCATTCGAAACTCGAATGACGCGTTTATTTCAAAATGGCATCCCGATAGTTTACAATCCCTGCGACGGACGCTTTCCGGTACCAAGAAACACAAACGATAGCGCTTTGCGTCGTTAAAATATGATCCGACTAAATTAAATAGGTTGTTACTTTCATAAAACCCGTCTATATTTCATGCCGATTGAATATGGTCAATTTATTATTATCTCGCAGTATGAAATGTTTACTTAGTAAAAGATGTTTGTTTAAATAATTTATAGCTTCTCGTGACGGGTACTTTAGCTAGGTTTCATTTTTAGAAAACATCAAAAAAAAAACGAGCTACTCTCGGTCATCCAGGTACTAATAATAATGGGACGTGAATACAGCAGTCTTTGTGCCGATAGTCGTGTCGGTGATCAATGGCTTAATAGCCAATAGCCTCGAACAACATCTGAGGAGGCTCTCGCTTGGCAGCTGGATCAAGGGCTTGATCCAGAAAGCAGTACTTCTGGACACGGCACGTATCGTTAGGAGGTTCCTCTCTCAAGACCCCCGACCACCGGTCGGACCCTGTTCCCAATGCTGGTGGGCTATTCTTTTTTATATTTTAAATGTTTTGTTATATTGAAATATTTAGGAAAAGGAATTAGTATGTATGTAAATAAATAAAGGAAATAATAATCCCGTCGGCAGTGGAGAGGCCGCCCATCGAGGAGCTTGGGACTTAGGGGCCATCCGGCCCCACGCCGGGTCCCCGCTGCTGGTGGTTGTGTGCAGCGCATGAGATGGTCATATATGCGTGCATGACGTTCTCATTTATTGACTGAGTGTCAATAAATGAGAACGTCATGCACGCATATATGACGAACAACTACCGGAAATATATTATGAAGGACGGGGCGGTTGACGTGTGTCGGGCATGCCACCGTCCGGGTGAGTCCACCAGATATATTATTTTTGGTTGTTCTCGTCTGGCTAACGGCGAGTACTTGCACAGGCACAACCAAGTAGCCAGGATTATTCAGCCAGGATTATACCAGCAACTTGCCTTGAAATATAAACTTGTGGAACCTGAGGTACCGTACTACAAGTATGTGCCCGACCCAGTTCTCGAGAAAGACCATGTCACACTGTACTGGGATCAGTCTATCATTACTGACAGGACTATTGTAGTCAATAAGCCTGACATAGTGATTATAGACCAATCAGCGCGCCGCGTAATAATAATCGATGTCAGAATCCAAATCAGAAACAAATAAAATATATCTCGACTTGGCACACGAGGTTGTCGGCATTATGGCTAAGAGCCTCGACGACCATCTCTCGAAGCTCTCCTTAGGTGGTAAGATCAAGGGCCTAATTAAGACGGCAGTACTCCTCGATACGGCTATCATTGTGAGGAGATTCCTGTCTCTGGAACCCTAACCACCGGTAACTTGGACCCTGTTCCCGACACCGGCGGATCACTATTTTTTTATATTTTTAAATGTTTTTATATGGTTTGTTTTAAGAAATATTTAAAAATGTTAAAAAATCTGTATATTAATTAAAATCAGAAACAATAAATACACACTACACAATACAATTATAAAAATAAATTTGAATAAAATTTTGAAAAATTACATAAAAATAATTTAATTAACTAAAAAAAAAAAATATATAAAGTAATGCCTAATAATTAATACGCCAGCCTCTGAGTCATTTAATGTTATTGCTGGCCTCATGACATGTCAGAGTTCACACGCACTGATAAAAACTCAAGCAGGTTTTTGAATTGACTGTGAGATTAACAAAGTGATAACAAGATAATGACTATAATATTCTATTACTATTCTTCTTTCCAAAATTACAATTAAACTACAAAAACTTATTTTACGTTATACTTGACACCGCCCGACCCATGTACGGTATTCCAGTGCCTCACAACCGGACAATCAACCCTTTCTAAAATAGTATTCAGAAGGCTGTTGGTGCTGCCCTGCACGCGGCGCATCAGGGAGGCCACTCTTTTACGAAGTATCGCCCTAAAGCAGTCCGTGCTGGCCTCAGCAAACATACCTGATGCACTGCAAAAGCGAGGCAATCCCAATAGCATCCTAAAACCATTATTGTACAGGACTCGTAGGGCGTTGAAAGATCTACGCGTATAACAGACCCACAGGCTGCAGGTATAAAATGTCTGGCAGTACGCCTTAAAAAGAGCAATTTTAACATCTTTTGTGCACCTTGCAAACCTGCGTGCCAGCATATTGCATCTCACTGCCAACGCCCTACGTTCCCGCTCAGTATCTAAATCATCTGAGAGGTCCTCGGTGACCCAGTGCCCCAGGTACTTGAATTTAGTGACCCTACTTATCTGCATTCCTTCAAGCCTGATAGGTGGAACGGTTTTCGGACTCCTGTTACCCACCTTGAATATAAGTAGTTCACTCTTCTTACAGTTATACCTGAGGCCTTGCGCCTCCGCGTACCTCTCACAGATCCCTAAGAGGATGTTAAGAGCAGTGACAGATGGGCTCAGCAGCACCATGTCGTCGGCATAGCTAATGTTGTTTATACAAACACCATCCACTGAACAGCCGACACCGGCCCCACTGAGCTCACCTATCAGTCCATTAATGTACAGATTGAAGAGCCGTGGTGAGGTCAGGCCGCCCTGTCTCACTCCACACTCCAACCTGTACTCTGAGGAACATGAACCCGCCCACATAACATTATTGGTCTGGTTACCGTACCAATATTTTAAAATGTTTATCACATCTCTGGGAGTGCTGGTTTCCCCCCTGGAGCTTATCCCACAGCACGTCATAAGACGCCAGGTCAAATGCCCTCAACAGGTCCAAGAAACAACCGTATACAGGCGTTTTCCTTGTAACATAGTACTTGACAGTATGCTTGAGTCGCAGTACCGCAGTTTCAGTCAATAGCCCAGCCCTGAAACCAAACTGGGCCTCGTGGAGATCAATATGCTCACTTAGGTGACTATCAAGCAACCCATCCAGCACTTTGGCGATCACCGTAGCCAATGAGATAGGTCTGTAGTAAAATAGTATATAAATACGTTAGTACATGATCACTTAAAAACTATGATAGCGTACAAAAATAATTTCATACAAAGACGTTAGTAACATAAAAACATAACTATGTTAGTAGACATTAACTGTCTGACTTAAATACCAGATGAAAGGACAATCAACTTAGTCGGCGATGACATTCAGGAGACTGTTGGTACTGGCACGCATCCTGTGTAACCAGGACGTTGCTCGCTTGCGTCTGATTGCAGCGAAGCTGTCAGTCTGGGCCTCTGCGAACATCCCTGAGGCACTACAGAAGCGTGGCAGCCCCAACAGCATCCTGAATGCATTATTGTACTGGACGCGAAGAGAATTAACGGCATTTTGAGTAAAGCTAGTCCAGAGGCTACACGTGTGAAATACTTGACTTGACTTGTGAAGTAAGTGGTTTACTTATCTGGGGGCACGGTATTGCCCCGCCAAGACGAACCAAGCAAAGCGCATGGGCACTACCTACATTTTCTAGAAGCGATTCGTCGTTTTTTTTTAACTTGGGTTTGGATTATATCAGATAAACAAAATTCTCGGGATATGGTGTCATTAGTGGACGTATAAACATATCGTCGTATCCTACAAATGATGCCCTAACGAACATAGCGGCTTTCTTTTTTTATTGCATAATTAAATTCTGCTCATCCTAACCACAACTATAACCAGTTCAACAAAACAATTTAAAACGGTACAGGTTATAAAATAATTAAGTTTTCTACAATGCCATAATTTTAAGCACTACGTTTTCAACGAAGAATAAAACCACAATCGCCATCACGTCCTCTTGCTTCGCGAGTAGTAGCCCAGTGGAAATTGACGCTAAAAAAGGCTTAAATCGCAAAGCATGATGCAGTTCTGCATTTTTGATATGTTGTACAGATTAGTTGACTGCTGTAAGGGTCTAATGGAAATAAATGCTTTTGAGTTTGAGTTTTGAGTTTAAATTTAAACACATAAACCCTATGATAGTTATTAAAGCTTTTCGCCAAATAAAAGTCAAACTGACCGAAGATTTATGGGGAATGTCTATCAAAATTTGTACATCCATAGTTGAGACTATAGCATCATACTCAGCTTTAATTTTTAATCTGTGTATAGACCAATAGCCCAGTCAAAATGGACACTCAGGGGTACTCTTGCATAAATTCCCAGAAAGCTGAAAATTTGCATGAACGTTAGGAATACCATTGTAATGAAATTGTGAAAAGTCCCCATCGATCCCATGTGTGCAAAAAATTGTATGCAAGGTCAATTTTAAAGATCTATGCAACGACTTACGGAGGCCGCGATGATAAAAAATCTTCCCCCCTTTACGTGTACAGGAGATACCCTAAAAGCAAATATTTTTTCGAGACTTTATTATAGTCTCGCTGATAGTGGTGCGTGTGTCGCATCTTTTAGTTCCCTTCAATATGGTTGAGCTGAATCGTTCTGATACATGCGTCATGTTCGTGAACGGGCGCTGTCAGTTGTGACTGGTTGCCACGGCTTATTTGAATTAATTATTTTATTTTTGTATTGTTTTTTTGTTTTTGTTCGGGCTATGGACACTTTTAACGTGCACATCTTGCTACATCGTTCTCACTTATGTGTACCATCTCAACATGAGTGATTTAAACAAGGTTTTGTAAAAATATACTGATTTAAAAGAGCTTCCATGGAGTTTCTTGCTCGTTCTTCTCCATAGAGATCTACACTAGGGAATGAGTAACTACAGTACTTTCGCAGTTTTTATGCCTTGCGACTAGGACTGTAGCTTCATTACATTGTTATCTTTGTTGACAATTCAAAAGTGCCTGTAACTGGCCTACTTGAAATAAATGCTTTGTTTTGATTTCTTCCTCCAACCTCGGCTTCTGCTCACCAACATTTTTATCGAGTATACTACTACAATCAACTGGACCCAGAAGAATGGAATTAGAAGCTCAATAATGTATTGGAACCAATTCACACTCAACTTCACCTGCACCAGAAAAACTCCTTAATATTATTTTTTGCAATTGCTAAAAGTGGTGAAATTCGAAATGCGGCTGCAAAGAAGAAGGCTTATTTTTCACCAGTATGCACCAATTGTCAAGGCCAGTGGTGTTTAAATGTTGAATCTTTATAAGAAGAAGATCCTTTTTTTTTCCTTTTTTTTAATTACTTCTCCCGCTCTGGGCAGAGCGGAAGGGAGTGTCAGACTTGTACTGACTAAAACCCATCCATGTTCCTTCTTTGCCCTTTGTGTTCCAGGGCCGCGGTATCTCTTTCGAACAGCCCGCAGCCCTGGCAGGCATCGGCCCTTGCGCGCCCCTCCCTGTTTACAGACATCTCTTTGAGGCGCGCGTGGAACACGAACGCGCCGTCTACACGGCCTGTCGTCAAAAGACGGACGGACGGCGAGCTAGCCTATTACTCACCGTCCACAGGTCCGCGTCTACGGTGGCCGGAAGCCACCACGTGACCCCCGACGCCCGAGGTGTCTCCCGCGGCGGCTGGGACGAGAGGTTCTCTCCCTCTCACGCTCCGCCACCTCCTTCGCTAGCATGACTGCTTCGCAGAAGGAGAAGAGGATCCCTACAGCAACGAACTTCTCATAAAACGAACCATTTCGAAAAAAAATCCAAAAAACCCATTTTGGCACACTTTGACCTCGCATAAAAATTTTTGCACACATGGGATCGATGGGGACTTTTCACAATTTCGTTACAATGGTATCCCTAACGTTCATGCAAAGTTTCAGCTGTATGGGAATTTATGCAAGGGTCAATGTCTATTTTGACTGGGCTTAAGGAGTTTTTCCTGATTTAATGAAATACAGTAAAGTCATACCTCTTTTCAAATCCGAGGATAGTAAAGATACTAATAATTATAGACCTGTATCCGTGTTAAAAGTTTTTAATAAGGTGTTTGAAAAAGGAATACTTAATCCAATGCTCAATCATTTTAACACCAACAGAATCTTACACGATCTACAGTATTGTTTCACCAAGGGACGTTGTACAACTGACGCCAGTTTAACCTTATTTAAAGAACATATTTACTGCGTGGGAAGACTCACAAGACGCCATTGGAATATTTTGTGACCTCTCCAAAGCATTCGATTGCGTAAATCACGACACATTACTTTTGAAACTTGAGCATTACGGACTAGGTAAACTTGCACTTAGTTTGGTAAAATCTTGAGTGATAGAAAGCAACATGTTTGAATAAATGGTGTTAATTCACCGGGTTTAAAAGTAAAAACGCAAGACTCAATATTGAGTCCTTTCCTCTTTCTAGTAAATGTATATTAATGATCAACCTTATTTATTGAAAAACCTACCTAAAAATATGGTGCTATTTGCTGATGACCCTTCCCTAATTTTTAAGATAAATAGAAGGGCCCAAAATCTAGATGACGTGAATAATGCCCTAATTCACATCCATAATTGTTTCACAGCAAAAAAGGAGATTGCCCACGAACGGTATTCTTGATAAATGACTTATCTCAAAACCTTGAACGGTATAAAATATCTAAAATAAAAATACATTTTTAAATAAAATTTAATGATTATTTATAATGGGATAGTTTTTTGAACAAAAATTAGTATTTTTAAGTTTCCGACTAGGAAGAACGCCTTTTTTTACTATCTTTACTCTAGGGATGTCCATTTTGTCTATTGCGGGTAATGTGCCTACCTACCTACGTAAAATAAAATTATATCGATTTTGTTATTGTAAATTAATAACAGACTACGAATCACATCGCATCCTTAATAATGTAACAAGGACACAACTCGAAACAGTGTATTTGACTTTTTGTGTTAGATGGGCTCAATAAAACTAATCGAGCATTTGTCTTTCATAGAACGAGAAAAAAAAATTAAAGCGAATACTGTAATTGTATGTCTTTCACACCACCCTAAAAACATCGGGTTTCCTGAATCTTATCACGATTTCCCAAAACTTGATATTTTTTAAATAGGCGTTTACTTTATTAAGGGTGCAACAAGTTCTTGCTGGTATTTCTAATACCAGTGGTTGTCAACGGCGGCATGGGCGCCAAGTGGTATTCGTGAAATACCACTGGCTGGTTTACGGAAATCGATCAAAAATCGATCTTCTATCAGTACGGGTACAACCTTATTTGGCATTTATTACCCGTCTGTCATATTTTTGCATTACAGCATGACAGTATATTATTTCTGCTGGTTTTGGTACTTTGTGTGTCGAGTTGTCTTTTAGTTCCTCCGTTAATGCTGTCCATTGAAAATAAACCCATTGAACCCGTTGAAAATAAACATACTTGCAACGCCGCTGCACCGTGTGTCTTGTTTATTATTGAATACTGGACTTTTTGTTGCTGTTTTCCTTCCCTTCCTACGTAGAAAGACCATTTCATGATACCTACCTGAATCTATGATTTGAGTACGATCTAGATATAACACTGAGCAATTGATTATCTTAGTAATGATTTCTTCCATGCTTTGCAATTTCATGAAATGCAGGAATAATATTTTAAAGCACGAAGATGCTCAAAACCTAAATCAGTAAGACTTGGTAAGGTAGTCACAGGTGGTCACTAGTAACTGGTCACCTGACATAGCTAAACCGCTACAGATTTTACATAAAATGTGCTTCAAAAGCACAAAGCTCACCTGTAAACCCATTTAGACCCTTTCACATGGCTTTTTAAAATTTTTTTTTGTCGAACGTAACCTCAAAATAGTAATTTAATTTTTGTAAATATCTCGGAAATGCCATTATGGTTTGTGTTAAATCTTTTGAGATAGTATTTAGACATACCATTGAGTATTTTAAAGATGATGTGATGAAGACACAACAATGTTGAATTGAGCACATTGGTCCATAGTGCCGTGCAGCCGTGGGCATTCGTGGGTATTAAATTAAAAAAAAAAACGAAATGCATAGGATTTGCTTTACCGAATGTTAAACATAGCGATTGTGATATAGTTTTGAATAAAGAGAAACTTGAATTCGTAGATAAAACGGTTTTCCTGGGGATTACGCTTGATTCAAGGCTACAATGGGGTTCTCATTTAAGTACTCTTGCGGTGCGGCTAAGCTCAGCAGCATACGCTATTAGAAAAATCCGTCAATTTACTGATGTGGATACCGCTGGTCTCGTCTTGGCAACATTTTACATGAAAATGTTTTTGGTGGGATAATATTTACAGCATATTAGTGACACATATTATGTTTGAAGTAGAGTTTTCTATGTCTGGGCAAGTGTCAGGGCTGACAGCGTCACGTCATCTCTTGAAAAGATTCCTTTACTCATTCAACGATTATACGTGAGTGACACTCTAATGACAGTTTGGTTTTTTTAATGGCATTTTTCTAAAGGCTTGTTCAGACACGCGAGAACAGCGCGTTTACAAATCGTGCGGTATGGAACCGCAAAAAGCGTGTTTTTACGATATTCTTTCTTGAGATGACGTCATTGAAGGTCACATAAAGGGTAACCACATTTTCCCAAAAATATAAATGAATAGAGTGGATTAGTTCATTTTAACGAGAAATAAATAATTAGAAACCTTATTCCTGGAAATGGTTTTGTAATTAGCAGAATCTTAGAAGAATGAACAATTCTCAGTGGTTTAAAAGTTACGGTCAGAAAACCAGGTCCTTGTTAGCAACCCAACTGGCAAGAAAAGACTTTATGAAGTCAACCTTTATGCTTGTACACGACTTCCCATTCCAGCACTACGATGAGGCAAGCGCAGACAAAGATTAGAATTAGACTTGTAATGATCGACAGTATTGTGTGTATGTCAGTTAGTCATTACTGATGGAAATTCCAACTGGCACACTAAAATAATAAATTATCCATTGGTTTTATTGTTCACAGGAATGTTCCACGCGACGACTGCCGCCCAGGTTATCTTTTGATTTTTACTATAATATTGAATTAATTTATCGTAGATTGTTTACCACTGAAAACAATACACTGATATCTAAGCCTAGCACAACTAAGACCCCAAGCGACTTTAGTAATTTCTTCTCAGTAGCAATCAGATTGATAAACATTGTTAGTGAGATTCCGCACCTTTATTGAAACATGTTGACATAATGGTCACAAAAAAATAATATTCGTGTTCCTTATGTTATATCATTGCCTATGCTTTATGAATAATGTGTGTACAAGGTCAACCTCGGAGGGAAACAAAATAAGCTGGAAAAGTCAATGACCAAAGTATATACAGCAAAGGTGCCTTTATAATCTTTTTGCGGCCATTAACGAAACTATAAAATAAGTATAGTTTGTAAGTAAATATCCGTATATACCAATGACATTACCAAACAAAATACGTTCAAAATATTCATGAAAGTTAACATATTTTTAATGAATTTTAAAATGCATGATTAATGGGTTCAAACTACCACCATTTCCCTAAAATATATCAAACTTTTAATGTAGTATGCTGCACTTAACCTTATATTTGTAACTGCACACACTTATATTGGCTTTATACGCATTGTTGAATTGAACAGTTCTCTTTTATTTTGCCAACATCACTCTAATACATGGCGACCCTTAGCCTGCAAATAAAATTTTGCAACTTACGTGAAGACGTCTGTGGTTGAAGAAATCATGAAGATTTTTACTGATAGAAATTTGTGAAGACGGAAAATTAGAAGAAAGGAAGCGAAGAAGATTTTAAAAATTATATATAAATCTAGAGTCGGAATCCTTATAGAAGATTTTGTTTGAAGAAGTTAAATAAGAAGATAGAAAAGGAACGTTGCTGCCGGGTACCGGGAGAATGCTCAAGCCTTATGACGGGAGAATATGCAGGGCGCCGGGAGATAAATTGTACGGGTCCGATGTGCAGCAGCTGGGAGTCAGTTCGGGTCCAGTGTTGAGGAGTTCGTTCATCCACGCCACGTGAGACGTCGTGACCTACACATAAATTGTCAGTAAAATGCAAACCACGTCGTGACCTACACATAAGTTGTAAGTAAAATACAAACCTACTGCAATGTAAGTTTTGCATTGCTATCATTTTTAATATTCTACAATATTTCATGTCATTGTAATTAGATCATGCAGTAGCATTTTATATTTTGTTTTGGGGATTAGGAATGTCCCAACAATTGCAAGATTTGCATGCTAACTTAAAATATATAAGAGAATATTTAGTCTTAAATATTCTATTAAGGCCGAATACGAAGAGAACTGGTGAAACTTCATGTATTTCGGTTCACTAGAACTTTGACCTGAAGTAATTCTAAGCATTAAAATATTTTTTGTAGGTTTTTTCGGTTTATTCAAAGGTGCCCGCCTTGTTAAAATTTTAAAATAAATCAATAAACCATTTAAAAAAATGTTAAGAGATGATATCTAAAAATTATTTGCTTCCAAAACTCTGTGAATATAAATTTAGGAAAAAATAATTTTACGTAAAAATATTTGTGTTATGATTCCGAAGATGCCAGCCTTCTTCATTTTCAATACAAAAGCACAATTATTAACATAATTCGTTTTAATTACAAACGCTAGTAATATTGTATATTGGCAGATAAAAAGTTTGCTCTCATAAATTACCAGGCGCTTCAATGTATGGCGTAAGGTGACAACTGTCAGTTGTGTCTGTATTGAAAATCGTAAATTTGAACATTATTGGTACTATCAAGTTTGAAGACAGCTTCATGTCACAAGAAGAGAAAAATGTCTTTTTGCAATTTAGTCGGGTGACAATTTACCTGTTAAAACGGAAATTATTGAAAGGAATGACCATTTTTGGTCAGCCAAAATGAAGAAAAAGTTAAAGGATTTTTATTTAGACGGTTTACTTCCTGAGCTGATAGATCTTCGGTTCCCAAGAAAAATTAGAGACCCAAAATATATAATAGACGCAATTAAAATGAAAAATGAAAAACAAGAAAGAAAACGAAAACTAGAGCCAATTAATTTACAAGTTAATAAAAAGAAATTATCATTAAATAACACAAAATAATTTATTTTACATTCACTTCTATCAGTAGCAAACAAACATGTAGTATCGGTCCTGACGAGGGCACAGACTTGAAGGTTACGCACTGACTGTGACAACAATGACATCACTGCTGAGGTATCCTCTATTCCAAGGCCTGATCAACCGAAGGTAGCGGAAATAGTCAAACGACCAAACGACAGCATTGAGTTTATATTATTTAGTGATAAAAATACAATAAATCAAATAGGATAATCAAAACATTTCACTACTGATAATGGTAACTGCAAATTTATGCCTTTTAAGCAATTTTTGTGATTTCTCAATCATTATCGACCGTAAGTGTGTTAGCGAGCGAACTACAACTTGTTTTCAAGCAAATCAAAATAAAAGAGCTCATAATAATTAAAAGCAAGCGCTTCAAAATGTTTGTTAACAATTTTATAAAGGAAATGAGTCATTTAGATGACATTCCTACGCTACTTGTTATTAAAGATGTGACAAGAGTTACTGACAAAGACGCGAAAACTGTGATCTTGAATGACTTCCGCCTGTTATCCACGTGTGGCCACGCGGGGGTAAACAGAATGTTTAATTTTCTTCTCAAGGAATAATCGCCGAGGGGCTCATGTATCTTATAACGCAATAATCATGAATTTAATCCAATAACTCCACCAAAACTATATTGCGTCGAAGGCGTTCTGGAGTGCTCGGGCATCGAACTTTTAAATCATAATATCTTAATATTTTGTGTATGTGACCACCAAGGTCAAAAACAGCTGACTTAAACACATTTTTCGACACTTTAAACTTGGGAAGTACTGCTACAGTAAAAAGAAAATAATAGTTTGTGGCGACTTCAACATAAATGTATTAAACAAAAACAAAATGACTACAATGTTTATGGAAACTCTAGCTTGTCACAACCTACAGTTAGGATTATTTGAACCAACAGGGACTATTAGTGGAGCATTGATAATTTCATGTATAACATTCGTGGATGTAAATGTTAAACTATGGAGTTTGCCTTATCTGATTACTTGGCACAACTACTCACCTGTCCCGTAAAACTTAGCTGCTCCCTAAAACATTGGTATGTAAAAAGACGAGATTACAGTAAAGATAATATTAAGAAATTCAATGATTGTATAAATTCCGTTTTCGTTTCATAACGTATTTGAAAATAATGACCCACAGGAAGCTTTAGACATTTTTTATTTTTTTATTTACTTTATTTTATAATTTATGTTTTACCTATATTCAAATTAAAAGATATTCTCAAATATGACCCCGGTGGATGACTAAAGGAATAAAGAATGCTGCATGCGTAAACAGCCATTATGAAACAAAACCAATTTTAAGAATGTTGCGAGTAGATTACAACGTGTTATAAAACTGACAAAAAGTTTCAGAAGAATTACTTTATCCATACAGCTCAAAACAAATGTAGGGCTACTTGGAACGTTATTAGTAAAACAATGTGTAATGTGCCAAAACAAATGTAGGGCTACTTGGAACGTTGTTAGTAAAACAATGTGTAATGTGCCAAAACAAATGTAGGGCTACTTGGAACGTTATTAGTAAAACAATGTGTAATGTGCCAAAACAAATGTAGGGCTACTTGGAACGTTATTAGTAAAACAATGTGTAATGTGCCAAAACAAATGTAGGGCTACTTGGAACGTTATTAGTAAAACAATGTGTAATGTGCCAAAACAAATGTAGGGCTACTTGGAACGTTATTAGTAAAACAATGTGTAATGTGCCAAAACAAATGTAGGGCTACTTGGAACGTTATTAGTAAAACAATGTGTAATGTGCCAAAAAGCGAAATCAATCAAATTAATATAGACGGTAAACATCGTACAGATATCCGCAAACCATTGCGGACTGCTGTAATGATTTTTTTATAGACCAAATAAAAAGTAACAAAAGTGGTACTAATAAAACAGACACCTTACCCAATCACTCGGAAACATTATAAGTCCGATCAAATTAAGCCGAATCAGGGGACATAATTCGTGTAGTTTTGTAAATTGGTACAGTTATACCTTGCGGTATCCAGATGAACATACTAGAAGTCCTCAAGGGTGGGGGGGGGGGGGTGCTGAGGGTGTAGGGAGGGGTTGAAGGTAGCTTTTTTCAGGCTTTTGCTCATGTCTCGAATATCTGTAGGAATAGCATTATGAGTACTTGTGATAAAAGTTTTTACATTAAATTTTCTACAAATTTGGTCATATTTATTTTTGCTCTACGATCAATATTTTAGGAGCTGTAGAGGTGTAGAGTTTGTGAAGTTAGGGCCTGTAAATGTGTAAGTTGCTTAAGAAAATATATTTTTTTTTTATTTTTTTCTTTTTTGTTAAAAATCCTGAAATATGTATTTTATTATTTACTAGCTTATGCCCGCGGCGTCGCCCGCGTGGAGTGCGATAATTGTCCCACGGGAACATACCTCCGGGATAAAAAGTATCCTATGTGGTATCTATCCAGATTATAATCTGTGTCCCAAATTTCATCCGAATCCGTTCAGTAGTTTTTACGTGAAAGAGTAACAAACATCCATACATACAAACTGTCGCGTTTATAATATCATTAAATAAGGATTTTCTCCGCAGAATAATACTATTTTTCTTCCTCGCCCTTTCAATTGGTTTTTATTCTTCTACTTTTCCCTCTGAAGTTTTGATTTGAGACTGTTTACAGAACTATAAAACCCCTAACAACCCTCAGATCAGAATCTCTAGAAATCGTTATAACCTATTATATTTTCTTAGCAGAATATTTTGTCCCTTTTTGCTCTCCCTCTCCCTATTGATTGTTTTGAAATTTCGTTATTTTCCCTGCTCTAGAATTTCCTTCCTTGCTATCAGCACCACAAATCACACAGGTAAGCATACACTCAAATAAAAGGCCATCAAAAAGATATTCCTTCAAACATCTCAACTTCTACACACCCAGCCGTGCCGTACGTGTCTGATGCACATTATACACCGCTACACGCTGTAATGTCAGTTTTCTCCATACTCCACGTGTACCACCTACCCAAGTATGTGTTTAGAAATCTTATTTGGATCACGATGTCTTCGGGCCCGGGGTTACGGGCCGTTAATATAGAGAAGCGTGTAAATTTATCTGTGTTGTTGGCTAGTGTGAGATTTTGTTAGGTGTGCTGTTAGGACATCGCTACAGCAGCTTGATTATAGCAAGTCTCTACTCCTTTTAATTCTGTGTCTCTACTCCTTTTATATTTAGCCTCTACGGGACAAAGGCTTCCCCCCATTCCTTTCACTTCTCTCGATGTTGTACTTCACGAGAAAACCATTAAAGTCGTGTGAGCTTTTTAGGCTTAAATTTGTATCATGTAGATACAGAGAGAAATTAAGACATATTTTCGATGTGGTTATTTTATGGGTCAATTTCGATGAAAGTCCAGGAATGTATCTGTATTTTTTGCCTTTTCATTGTATTTCAAATAGATTTTCTGGCATTAAACTCATTTAAATTAAATTAAATTCAGATCGGAAAAAATAAGTCTTGTCAATTTGACACTCGGGCCACAGATTTGACAGATTGTTTTTGGAATAAAATCGGATTCAGTTTTCGGCACTAAGGAGTATTGATATCAACTTCGTTGCAAATCACCCGCAAAATAACTTTATATCCCTTTTTAACCCCGTTAGACGATGAGTTTCAATAAAATACGAAACACGTCTTCCATCGATTCTGTTAAAGAATGTTTATGCAACATTTGAAGAAGATTGGACCAAGGAATCACGTTGTCCATAGATAACAAGGAGTCCCTATATCAATTTTCAGACCTCTAGCACCAAATTTGCGGAAGTCTCATACAAACTTCCATTCCCTAGTTTAAGGGGTTGGGGGTAAAAATTCCAAGTTATAGAATTTGTTTGTTGTTTGTTTACTAATACTAGCCTACATGCCAAATTTCAGCTTCAGGAAGTACCCTAACAATTATGGAAAATCGACGCTGTTTTCTTAAATCGTCTATTTTTATCTCTCTGTTAAAACTTACATATACATATAGCTCCTAAGGTATTAATCGTAGAGCAAAAATAATGATGACCAAATTTGTAGGAAATTGAATGTAGAAACTTTTATCACAAGTACTCATAATGCTATTCCTACAGATATTCGAGATATGAGCCAAAACCTGAAAAAAGGTACCTTCAACTTTCCCCTACACCCTCAGCACACCCCCCACCCTTGAGGACTTTTAGTATGTTCATCTGGATACCGCAAGGTATAACTGTACCAATTTGCAAAATTACACGAATTATTTCCCCTGATTGGTAAGTGAGTGCAGGCCTTAAAATGGGTGATACTTGTCATGTCTACTTATTTCGAACAAATAAAAAGTAAGAACGTAGACTGCACAGTTAAATTTAATTCGTAAAATAGGGGAAGTACAAAATACAGTTATGATAAAAAACACACCTACTCGCACTTGACCACTTTTAGTGGAGTAGACTTCACCGTACTAATTACTGCGCTACTGGGATCCCGTCGTAAACTGATTGAACTACGTCAGCGCCTTTATAGGGAAATTTTGAAGCCAATAATCATCTGACCTGCCAGGTGTAGTCGGCCAAGACATATAAAACCTCATAACCCGAGCGTGCGTTAAGAAATGTATAATTATCATTTAGTATTCCATTAATCAGTAGACAAACGTAATTCAATATAAAAACTAGATTTAGTCTAGCCAAAACGATAGAAATGTTTTTTTTAGTAATACATCCTAATGCAACCTTCATTGAATAGGCTGGTACAGAAAATCTAAAAGAAAGAAATAACCAGACAGCAGCTTGACATTATTTGACATTTCTGGAAAATATTATATAACATTTCGTAAAATCTATAAAAGTGACAAAATTACATTGTTAATAAAGATAATCATGAATGGAAAGGTAAATGCAGTGATTTATATCCAAAATCTGTTACCACAGATACTGTATTTATGATAATAAGTAACACGAAAGAAATTATGAAATGAAAAACGTGAGTAAAATGTTATTTATACAATATCCGAATACACAGACACTATATACTAGAGCTCATTTGCAACAAAGAAGAACGGTCCTTTGTGACTCAGATCCGACACGAATGAGTCATATCTCAGTTTTTTTGTTATTTTAAATACACCGTGATTTTTTAGTCGTCTGACGAAGGTGGTCCACTCAATGTATCCGACATACAATACCTCTAGGCGTGTGTTTTTTACCATTAATTAAGATAATAGGTACAAAGAAAAATAAATAATACATTAGAATTATGAAACATCCTCTTAACAATGTTTACGTATCAAACAGTAGAACATACATAACCATCGCACGAGTCGAGTAGATAGATCTTCGTTCGCAACAGAATGTTTCAACTACGTTATGCATCATAATAATGAATAATATTTTATTTTATCCCTTGCATACCATTTTTTTTTGTTATGAATGTATAGTAATCATTGGATACATATATTTTTTATATTAAAAATTAATGGCTAACACCAACATTTTGCCTTATGTTTTTGTTCAGGGGATTTTTTTAATACCCCTTTTTCAAAAATCTAATGACGCAGTTCTAGTTTTTATCTATTCCTCATGGTTTCGGATTTGGCCATCCACGCCCACTTTAAAAAAATCACCCTGTATAGTGTTAAAAGGTTGATGACTGTCTATTTTTTGTGTTTTTATTTAAATTGGTGTCATTTTAAATAGATATAATTACTATTAATTAAAAAAATATATTTCAAAATATTTAGCCTGAACAAAATCGAACGGCATTTTTATTACATTATTTACAAGCTACAAATCTATAATAGTAATAAAAATATGTACAAGTATCAAAAGGGTTACAGGGCGTCAAAAAATTCGTCCACATCGCTGTCAACAGGAAAAGTGCTCAGAAGGTTGGCAGCATTGCCACGTTGGATGGCAATGCTGATTCTTTGGTCAAAAAATAGGCCCGCCCTCTGGTCACGTGTAGAGTCGACCAACCGCTTGGAGATTTCCCGAAATACTAAATGGGCACTCGGACCCTATGGCCCTAGTGTTTCAACCCCAAACGGCTCAAACACATAACTACCAATTAAATTATTGTATTTGCGCCGTTTGACGTTTTCAGCACCTGCAGCAGCCGCCCCAGCGCAGCCCGCTGTGCTAGGAAGATGGGATGGCGCAAGGGTGTCGACGCAAGTTGCGTCCCACACCAAAGGCCTACCCAACTTCCATGGCATTATGGTCAAACCATCTGGTCTCTTCCCATCGACGCGTGCCAAGCCAGTGGGTTTTAAGACAGCTGGCACACCGGCGGTGGCAAGAGCACGACGGATGAGATCATTAATGCTAGCGTGCCGCGCAATACGACCTGCACTCTTACTACAAGAAAGGCCATGGTGTCCGAGGCAGTCGACTGCTTCACCACATTGACAGCAATGTGGAGCCCCACAAGGAGCGCCCAATCGCAAACATGTAGCGAGCTGGAAAGTTGTGTCACCTAGCATAGTGCCTATATTAGGTGACGGTAGTGCCTGAAGCCAGAGGCCCGACTCCCTCTCACCCACAGCCAGCAGGCGGGCACGCTCTGCAGTATTGGTAGACGTATTAATTAATTTATTCCGTACCAACCTGCAGAGCAGCTCATCCCACTGTCTCTGGGAAAATGGGAAAACGGGTTCTCGGGCCGATACGTATCTGGGCAAGCCACTTTCCAGGCGTCCTCGGCGTCGGTCAAGCACGGTACTTCCGAGACAACCAGGGAAAGAGTTAAATTTTCCTGGTTAGCTTTTCAGTGCTGTGGACAGAGGACAGGAACGCCGGTAAGCTTACACTAGAAATTTCGCGGACGCCGAGGCCACCAAAACGAATTGGTAGGGTGGCTTGCAGCCACGCTCGGTCGTCCAGGGCCACATTAAGGATGGATGTTAATGTGTTGCGAATAATTTGGTCAATTTTTTCCAAAAGTTCTGGTTTCTTCCAAAGAGGAGAAGAACGGAGAAAATACATAAAATTTGGACCAAAACAACAATATCTGATAATATCTTGGGACAACCAACACACCGCCATCTGATCCCAAAATAGGCAGAGCTGTACTATGGCAACTAGACAACTGATAAACATACTTATATATTTCTAAATACATACACATTATAGATAAATTACACACCCAGATACAGAACAAATAATCGTACTCATCGCACAAAGATTTGTCCTGTGTGGGAATCGAACCCACGACCTCCGTCCTAGCAGTCAGGCCTAACCACTAGACCAACAGGTCATCCATCATGATAAGGGTGAAAGCCGAATGTAAATTAATTTTGGAGAGTTTATCCGAAATAGCATTAAAGTGTTTGATTTTGTCGTCGATGAAAGATGAAAAACTTTCTTCTAAAATAGGGAACCTAGGAGGTGCAGAGAACATTTTTCCTAACTTTTTT
This sequence comes from Lycophotia porphyrea, assembly GCA_950005105.1. Taxonomy (NCBI): domain Eukaryota; kingdom Metazoa; phylum Arthropoda; class Insecta; order Lepidoptera; family Noctuidae; genus Lycophotia; species Lycophotia porphyrea. The sequence continues at coordinate 27,548,794 of OX465383.1, read as the reverse complement.
TAACTTTTTAAGTAAACTGCTGCAAGTGTTTAAAAATCGAAAAAAGAAGTTTTTTTTGCTAATGTTATAAACTGATTCAACTAGACAACTGAACTAACTGATCAATAGATTAAATAATACACGTAAACAAGGTAATATCCTTCTATTTTCCTTAATTATATGTATAAGTAACTAGTAAGTACACTGTATACTGGTATAAGTGGTCACTTGTACCAGCTTACCGGTTCTATCTGAATATAGAACACACGCTACATCAATGCGAGTGATGCTATTTTCTAAAGTATAAAAAAATAAGAAAAACAAATAATGCAGCTTTTTCATATGATATTCAAATATAAAATTATAAAATTTCAAATATTTCTATGGATTTATGTCAAAATTACAAGCTGTAGAACCTTTAAATAGCTCTCTCTCCTGTACACTTGTGCTTTTGCACTTGTACTAGTATACGTAGGACCCGTCGAATATAAATATACATACTCGTACATATTGATTATGTTGACAGGAAATGCTCCTTTATTCCTCTCTTGATCACCTTTAACGAAGGGCTATCCCGCAAGGAGTGTGGAAGTGAATTTCAAAGACGCACAGCACGAACAGTGAAAGATCCATCATACCAACTTGAGGAGTGGGGAGGGAAGCGAAGTAGAAGAGATGATGATGAGCGACAAGGTTTACCTCTAGGGACAAGGTATTCAAAGCGTTCCCGAAGATACGAAGGAGCATTAGAACTGTGAAGAATGGAAAATAGAAAAGAAAGAGTGTGACAATCTCGACGCTGCCGAAAAGGCTTCTCGACTCCAGCTGCTTCCGAAATTCCGACACATGGTCGTACTTACGAAGCCCGAAAATGAAGCGAATACACAGATTCTACAGACGTTCGAGTTTCTTAAGAAGTTCCTCAGTCGCGTCAAGGAAAGAGACATCAGCATAGTCTAGAAGAAGAAGAAGAGACTGAGCAAGAGTAATTTTAGTTTCAAATGGCAGAATTTGAGAGTTTTGTTGTTTTTATTTACAATCTTGACATTTTCAATTACATTTAATTTTTCTAGTGACATTATTATTTCATTTATTTATCATTCTTCTTATTTTATACATTTTAGTCAGACGAGAACACCCGGAGATAATGTGACGGATTGATTCGCCTGGACGGTGGCATGCCCGACATATGTCAACCGTGCCGTCCTTCACAATAAATCTCCGGTAGTTATTCGTCATCATAACTTCATCCATAATTGCACAGACAAAACCTTCGGTTTCTCCAAAGAGGTCCCCGGAACGTAGCCAGGCTACGGACGCTGATAGGTCTACATCGGACCCATGCGGGACCCGGCGTCCGTGACGCTCCTTACTCTGCGTTACTTCTGTACGGTCGTTAGTATCAAGCACTACATGTTTGCGCCAGTTCTCTTTAGTCAAGGAGAGCAGGGTGAGGCCCTTGTCCACCGCGACCACATCTCGATGCATCCCCACGTCGGTTTCTAGGAAATATTCCCTGAGACTGCATATCTCGCGATTGTGGAGAGTCTTAGCGTTTAAAAAGCCTCGACCCCCACTCTTCCGCGGGATATACAGTCTCATAACCGAAGAACGTGGGTGATGCATTCGAGATGACGTCAACAACTTACGGACCTTTACATCCAAGGCGTCTAAACCGGCATGACCCAACCGTTGAAGCCACGCATCTTATTTCCGCCTGAAATGAAATGAAATGATGAACTATGAAATTAATTAATATTATTAAAATTTGCTTATGTTTCATTATTATTTGCCATGTTATTATTTTTGCAAGTAATCGTATAACTTGAGATCTGCTTGCCTCAAGGCGTAATATGGTTGAACTATACAATTTTTTTTAACAACTGTATGTAATTACCCATATTAGCAAATAAATTATTTTGAATTTTGAATTTGAACAAATTGAACGGGTTATTTTCAAACCAAAACAATTTTATAATTGTCTTAGGATGTCATTCAAATACCAAAAGATACTTCTAGCCGTCGTTCTAATCGGTATATTGAAAATTTGAAAACCCTCAGATGAGTGGCTGGGAGGCGTGCGCGCCCTGCGCGACTCGCACGTACGCCTCGTGCGGTGCCAGCTGCGCCACATCGAGCGCCTCAACCGCGTGCTGGACAGCTTTGCACGCTGCGCGCCCCCCGCACACCCCGCGCAGTCACCGCCACACAACACCCTCACCCACTGACTTGATATTAAAAGGGTCATTCCAATAATAAAACCAGTGTCTTTTAATTTATTAATGAGCATCTACCATGGACTTTCGGACTGACAGACGTACTGCCATTCACACTTGTATGGTATCCCGCCAATCGTACTAAGGGCCCTCGTGCAGTACGCGGCCACGACCACAACTTTTGGGGTTAGATCAGTATTGTTCGAGATAGCGGCCAGCAGCCTCCGATTTCCACTTAAGCCTACAAGGCTCCGGCCTAGGGGGCCGACCAGCTTAGGGGCCCCACCCACCCAGCTACGCCTAGCCACCCAGCTGGGTGGTGGGGAATGCCTGGCAGCAGGCGGAAATAAAATTATCCCATCAAAAACATAAATGTGAAATGAGAGCCAAGTTCGACGGCAAAAGAAGTGAGATCTAAATGGGTGCCAAGTTCTATGGTCCAGTCCTGAAATTTATTTATAAAAACATAAAATATTATATAACAACTTATTATAAATCATTTCTTCTATGGGCCGTTTTGCACGGCACGCTAATATAAACGACATCATCCGACGAGCTCTTGTCACCGTCGGCGTCTCAGCTGTTTTCAGCTGTTTTAGAACCCAATGGCTTGGCACGCGACGATGGCAAGAGACCGGACGGCATGTCTTTGTTTCCTTGGAAGATGGGTAGGCCTTTAGTGTGGGACGCAACATGCGTCGATACTCTTGCGCCATCCCATCTTCCAAGCTCATCGTGCTGTGCTGGTGCTGCCGCTGCGGCTGCAGAGAACCTCAAGCGGCGTAAATATAGAAACCTTTGTAGTAACTATATTTTCGAGCCGTTTGGGGTTGAAACTCTAGGGCCGTGGGGTCCGAGTGCTCATAGCCTATTTAAGGAAATTTCGAAACGACTAGTTGACGCTTCCCGTAACCCAAGGGCTGGCTTTTACCTTGGCCAGAGTGAGTGTTGTTGGTGAAGTGTTGCCATACCACGTGGCAACGCCGCCAGTCTCTTGGGCACATTACCAGCTGACAGCGTTGAGGAGGAGTTTTTCGATGCCCTTTTATAGTTTGTTGTTAGTTTATTTATTTTAGTTTAATAGTTTTTAACTATTAATGTATATATAGTTAGTTTAACCTAATAAATCTACAATAAACAAGTCAAAGAAGAACGGTCATTTGTGACCCAGAACCAACACGTAAGAGTCATATTTCAGTATTTTTGTTATTTAAATATAGCTAAAATATATATAAAGAGGCAGGCAGAGCACCAGGATCACACTATCCCCAAATATCAACGCCATCCGCCATATTGTCTTGACATGACAATCATTAGGTAGGTGGGTAGTAGAAACTCAAACTCCAAACGTTTATTTATAATAAACCATTTAGGTACAGCCACTTGTGAACTCACTTGTGAAGTAGAGTCCGCCCGTTCGCAAACATGGTTGGTTGTTAGGAGAAGCAAGGTGCCGTAGAAACTCCTTACACACTCTTTTAAATCTTGTTACAGTTCTCATTTACATAACATATTATTATTGTTGACGTGACAACGTCTAATAAATCGATGAACGCCGGCTGCATGCGCGAAAAAGTGTCCCGTTACGCTCATTGTACGCATGCGCCACTTTCGTAGTGTTAGATATTGACAAGTCTACCTAGGTTATTATTTTTAATCTACTGCTGGAGCTAGAAAGTTAGGTTGTATAGGTAATTTATCTCTTCCACTCGATTTTATGACGTCACGTTAAACTATCGTCCGTAAACCAACTTTACAGACAACCAATTTTTTAGCTCAAAAACCACTTTTAATTACTTAATACTTCAATTATTGTCTATTGATCGAGAGCTAACGAGACTTGTTGTTGCCTGCGTGGTCTCTCCGTGGGTGGAAGTTGCATTTTTACTCAGTACACTAATACACTCGCGAGCAAAAGTATGGAATCACTTATTCGGCATTGATTCCGCGCGATCTTGAGTACTTAATAACTAGTTAAGAATAACAAAAATGTTACCATTTTAAAGGTTAAATTGTTAAATTTAAATTGATACCAAATTCATTTAAAGCACGCCAGGATTTAAAGAGCTATCCCGGTTAGAGCGAAGAAGTTAGGAAAACATAAGGATAATGGAAAAATAATAAATTAAGAAAACAACAAAAATTAAGTGATAAAAAATTGAATTGGCCTTAAAATTAATTTTCAATATTTTGTGTTCCCTCCCCTCGCCCGAATCTTGTGGGATACCTTCCCACTCTTCTATCAAAGCCAATTTCAGCTCATTTACGTCAAGGAGCAGGATTTCTGGAACGAACCCTCCTCTTCAGTTCATCCCACACGTGCTCAATGGGATTCAAGTCCGGGCTGAGCGCTGGCCAGTCCAATGTGGCGATACCGACTTCTCCGAGGTATTCAGTTGTGGCACGGGAAGTGTGACAACGAGCGTTATCGTGCATAAGGAGAAAGTCATCACCGATATATCCCGCATAAGGAACGAAATGTTCCAGCAGAATATAGGAAATGTAGCGGTCTGAAGTTAGACCGCCTCCTCGTCCCACGCCAGGCACGAAAACAAGCTCCGTTTTACCGTCGAAGGAAATGCCGGCCCACATCATACAAGAACCGCCTCCATAAGCCACTGTCTCAGCGAAACAGCACTGCGCAAATCGCTCCCCAGGCCGCCTGTAGACCCGACCCCTTCGATCGCTGCTATGCAAACACATTCTGCACTCGTCGGAGAACAGAACTCGCCTCCATTGCTCAACCTCCCAATCAAGATGGAAGCGAGCAAATTGAAGGCGTGCTTGTCGGTGACCTGCCGTCAGTTTCGGGCCTGTGGCAGGCCTTTTTGGAGTCAAATTAGCTTGCTTAAGTCTTCGACGAACTGTCCTCTCGCTGGCAGCTACCCCACGAACATTTCGGAGCTCCTGTTGGACGTCGACACCAGTCATGTCATGTCATATGTCGATTTCGGAGAGAGGTTGACACGATAAAACGGTCATCCCTCTCCGATGTGCACCGGCGCCGTCCAGATCTTGGTCTCGGGAAAGCCACCAGTCTCCCGAAAGCGTTTATAAACTTTCGAAACACAGGACTGGCTTATGTGGAGCTGACGTGCGACAGCCCGCTGGCTGAGCCCTTCTTGCAATAGGGCGACGATTTGTGCTGCTTCTGTAGGTGTAGTATCCATTGTCTTCCAAGTTCAAGGGTCAGACGTAGCGGAGATGTGTACCGGTCAACGTGTGAAAGCCGACAGATAAAAAAAATTTTTTTTTTTTTTGTGAAGGGCATCTCGCAGTTCAACCTAGGGAGGTTGTCGACTGCTTAACCGGGCTTTTCTGTGGATGCCTCGAAATTAAGGCCTCCAGCCAGAGCAACTTACAAACTAAACTACAAACTAAGCGACTACGCACTGAGGGCACCCCCTGTGGGGTACGGACCTCGGCTCAGGGCGTCGCTGGGAGAGGACAGCAAAGGGACAGGCTGGATCTGAGTGATATTGTTAAGGGGCTGATTTAAGTCTACAGGCTCAGCTGCGCGGGCTGGCTCGAGCAAGGGTCGGGGAGGGCGTGTACCGGGGTTTCGCGACGGGCCTCGTCGGCGAGGACGGAAAGACGGATAACGGCGTCTGTGTTTTGTGAGCGTGCTGGTTTCCCTACTGCTCTCCTGGAGGAGGGTGATGTCGTCGTCGGGGTCAACGAGAGTGTGCCTCGGGCGGCGGATCTGACTAATACGCGAGGGCTCGTATCGGGCAGCCGATGCGATCAGAGGGTTACGGTGTCTAACAGCAGAATCGAAGAAGCGCTTGGCGAGGCGTTTCATGAACTGCTGGATAGTGGGCAATCTAAGATCAATGTGCAGACGATCATTGCGGACATAATAAGGGGCTCCCGTGACTTTACGTAGGAATCGGTTTTGGAGAACTTGCATTTTATAAAGGTACTTTGGATTGGCGTGAGCGAATACGACGCACGCGTACGTCATGATGGGACGGATCACCGCGGTATAAAGGCGCAATTTACACCTAAGAGATAGTTTACTTTTTGCCATGAGCAAAAAGTGGAGTCTACCCATCGCGAAGGAAGCGCGGTTACGAGCTTCCGTAATATGGTGTCTGAAGGACAGATGTTGGTCGAGAACTACTCCTAGATACTTGGCTTGCTTCTCCCAAGGGATAGGCTTACCGTACATAGTGATCGGGCTGGGGGAGGTGCGATTGTTACCGCGCGACGGTTTCGAGTAAAGAACCGCCTGACTCTTATCGGGATTAACCTCGATTCTCCATTTCCTGAACCAAGCGCCTAGGACGTTGGCTGAGGTTTGGAGGGTTTTGGCGATAGCGTTCTTACAACGACCCGTATAGAAGATGGCCGTGTCGTCTGCAAACAGGGCCAACTGAGCCTTTTTTCTCTTTGGTATGTCGCTCGTGAATAGGGTGAAAATGAGCGGAGAGAGAACGGAGCCTTGCGGGACTCCTGCGCGAATGGGGTGAGGGGAGGAGAGAGCGTCTCCGATGCGATAGCGGAAGGTGCGATCCGACAGAAAGTCTCGTAAGATGAGCACGAGACGATCCGGCACGCCCAGTTGGTACAGCTTGTACAACAAGCCGTTGTGCCAGACTTTGTCGAAGGCTTTCGCTATGTCGAAGTACAAAACACCTGTCATCGCTCCGCGCTGGAAGCCAGCGCTCAAATGTTCGACGATGCGGTGAACCTGCTGAATGCATGAATGTTCGGTCCTGAAGCCGAATTGCTTATTAGGAATGAGGCTCTTAGCTTCGGCGTAATCCTTGAGTCGCTTATAAATAAGCCTCTCGTAGATTTTGCCGAGTGCGTTCAGGAGACTGATAGGACGATAGCTGGAGGGCTCCGCCTTGGGTTTGCCGGGTTTCGGGATACCGATAACAGTGGCCTCTTTCCATATTTGGGGGAAGAAATTGTTACTCAGGGCGCCATTGAAGATGGCCGCCAATAAAACTATGAGTTGACTGGGGAGAATTTTGAGTACCTTGTTAGTGATACCGTCGGAGCCTGGTGCTTTCCGTGGTCGAAGCTTTTTAATGATGTCGTGCACTTCGTCTGGTGAGACTTCAGGCAGAGGATCATCGGGGTCTTCGACGGGAGGCATGGCAGCCCTACGTTCGACTTCAGCGTTCACCATCTCGCGGTGAGCTCTGTCTACTGGTTGAGAGCTAGGAGAGCACTGAGTTTCTAAACTGTCGGCTAGGCATTCGGCTTTTTCAGAGTCGTCAAAAGCGACGCTCTTGTCTGGTCGGATGAGAGGAGGCATCGAAGCCTGATCGGTGGCACGCATCTTTCTTTGCAATTACCAGAAAGCGAGGTGGGTGGGCTCGAGTTCACTTATGTCCTTCTCCCATTGGGCGGAGCGATGCTCACTGATGCGCTTCTTTACAGCGAGCTGCAATAGCGCATGTGGGTCTTATTCGCGTCGCAGGGAAAAGAGCTGTAGGCACGGATGGCCGCGTTCTTCTCGTTTATCAGTTCACGTACGTCATCGGGAAGACGCCAGCGATGATCACTCATGACTGGGACTTCTCGTGAACAATCCTTCAGCACGGATTGGATGTGTTCTGTAAACGAGTCGATGGCGGCCGTCGTGTCAGCAATTGAGACAATGTGATTGGGGATAGTATCCAGGTGAGGCGACGAGAGGCACTTCAGCTTTTCGCTGACTTTCCTCCAGTCGGTGATCACTTGGGTAGGCGGGGGCTGGCTGGGGTCTGAGGGACCTGAGCGAGGAGTTAAGTGCATGAGCACTGGACGGTGGTCGGAGTTGAGCTCATGGAGCGTTTCGATCGAATGCAACTTGAGGTTGACATTCTTGAGAAGCGCTATGTCTAGGACATCTGCGCGAAGATTGGGATCGTGGGGATAATGAGTGTGCTCCATAGGAGCGATAGGGTCAAAGATGAGAGAGTTCGCTAGGTTGAACACGAGTCGCCCTCTAGGAGAGGTCAACGTGCTGTTCCAGGCTGGGTGTTTGGCATTGAGATCTCCCGCTAAGATAACGGAGTCACTCAGACCGAAGAGGACAGTGAGGTCCTTGGTGAGTGGGATGTGCTCCTCGGTCGAGCCACCGGGAGGAATGTAAGCCGAAATGATGGTGATCGGCGAGTGACCGGTCATGCCGAGCCGACAGATGGAAACCTCAAGAAGAGACTCTAACGGGGGGGGGGTCTAACGGAATGCAATGTAGTTCTTTCCTAAAATATATTAAAGTACCGCCCTTGTGACAGCGCGACCGATCGTTGCGAACTATGCGATAGTTGGCTATTTTCGGATCGCGATTACAGGGTTTGAGGAACGTCTCCTGTATGAGGAGGACGTCGACTTGATGGTCGCGGAGGAAAGCGGCGATCTCATCACGTTGGTCTCTAAGGCCATTAGCATTGAAATAAGCTAGTCTAAGGGATCGGGGTTTGGTGCAATTAATATTTCTAGCAGCCATTGGAAATATTTTAAAGATTGCGAAGGGCATCCCTGATATTGGGATAGGCATCAAATATTGCCGCGATCTCTTCAAATTCTCTTGCCTTCCTGAGTTCGGCCGCTAAGCGGTCGGCCTCCGGACTGCAAAAGATTTTGTACCTAGCTATGGTCCTAAAAGAGCTTTCTACGGCCTCGGGGCTTGACGGCGCGACGCGAGGGGAAGCTGATGGGACTGCAGGTGCAACAGGAGTTGCTACGAAAGGTGCCGGGGGAGGAATGGGGGTGTCTAATAACCCGGGCATGGGAGCGGCTGAGGCTTTACCGAGAGCTGGGAACGCTCTCTGGTGGTTCAGCGGGTTCCAGGGTGACGGCCTTTGAGGGGCGAGTCTCTCACAGGCAACTGGGAGGAGGGAATCCTCACAGAGGGGCATTCTCGCTGCTGGCGTGCGTTAGCGCGCTTAGCGAGCTTAGCGGATGTGGGTTTAGGGGCTTTGGGGCAGCCGCGGTAGTTGGCTGGGTGGCCGGACTGACCACAGAGAACACAGCTAGGTGCCTCTGTGCACTTGGAGATGTCCTTAGGACGTGAGCAGTCCTCTGTGCCATGGTCGCCAAGGCACTTGACGCACCTGGGACGGGCATAACAGTTTTTGCTGCTATGGCCGTACAGCTGGCAGCGATGGCACTGTCCAATTTGTGCCGAGTTTTTAAAGGGCTTCTCAATTTGAATGCCCGAAAGGGAACAGACCGACTTGATTTTGAAAATCGGGTGTCGACCTTCCACCTTGTCAGAGACGACCAGCACCATGTCGTACTGCTCGCCTCCACGAGCCTTGTGAAGGCGGTGGACTGCAGTAGCGGGGATATTCTGACGTTGGAGGTCATCTAAAATGTCCTCCGTGGGGATTTCCTTGGGAACGCGCCTGATCACGACGCGGTGGGGCGCTTCCTCCGGAAGGGAGTACGAGTGGAAGGGAATGTTCCTTCCGCGAAGGTGACGGGATAGTTCCCTATAGTCCGCGACGGTGGGCACGGTGACCTTAATGCCCTGTAGGGTACTGCGGGCGTTGGTGTAGTTGATCCTTTGATCAACACACATTTTAGACACATCAGTCCACTTGGACTTGTCGTGAATAAATATCGGGGGAGGGGGTTTGGGCTTCTTGGACGAAGCGGCGGGCGGGTTTGCCCTAGGGCTAGCTGGCCTCCCGTCCTTTGCAGATGCCGATTGGACGGGCGAGGAGGGACGAGAAGTCACGGGAGTGGGGGGATTCGCGACAGTCGCTAGATGTTTTTTGGCCGCGGTGGCTTGGGAATTTTTCCCCTTCCTCCTTTTCCCCTTTCCGACGACTTGGTAGTCGTCTTCAGAGGACGAGGAGGCGGACGATTCCGAGAACTCGGGGTCACTAACCGGGACTGAAGTGTCCATCTTCTCGGAAGAGGACAAAGACGGTGCAGGTGCGGAACGCTCCATTGTGCTCGAAACAATGGGCATTTTAACAATGGGCGTCTTAACAATAGACTGCCTTATCGCAGGAATGCCTTTGTCGGCGGGTGGGGGCGATAGCGGGCTATCTAGCTCGCTAAAAACAATGGGTGCCGACTCTGGCATTCTAGGAATGTCATTGTCGGCGGGCTAGGTAGCAAGGAGCTGTCGAGGGCATCGCTGAATTCTGCGATGGCCGCGTGCTCTAGGGCGTCAAATTGGGCGCCATATTTCTCCCGAAAGTAGGAGTCCTGGAAAAGAATGCGTTTGACAAAATCCAAAAGGATTTTGTCAGACATTATGGGGCCTAGTGGGCTAAAAGTTAGCCGACATTGAGTGAAGCTCACACCTAATTAACCTAATACCCTAACTCCCCGGGTGGGTGGGCCCGGGGGTGTGTGGCCTCTCTGTCTGTTGTGGCAGGACAGAGAGGTGAGTACCTAAGGTGTGCCCTAAGCTGTGATACTGTCGCCAATCTTAATGTGCGACAGGTCCCTACGCCCACGACGGGGCCTCAAGGTCGAAGGGGTAGACACTCCCAACCGACACAAGGTGAGTAGCTGTTGAGAGAACCAGAGACTAGGTTTGACGAGGGTAGCCCCCAAGGCCAAGGTCCTAGCTCTCGACTCCAATGGATAGCTTCACCCTGAAGGGGCTAGGCGAGTGGATTGGGTCACCACTCTCTTGGCTTCGTTGGCACCGTGAGGTTTCCACCAAGAACCACGAAACTGTGGCTTTTACTCCTAAGGAGTCAAAAGCGCGACGCGAACCGCGGGCGTAGCAAATCAGCTGTGATCGCATACGCAATACACAACCGACCTGCTACGATGTTGCACTACACAAACACAGCACTGACGGAGCCGGCGGCCGGCGGGCGGAGCATACACCGTGTGCTACGACGTAGCACACAGTGACAATGGAGGGGCGCGGGGTGCGCGGGGAGCGATCGGTAGCAGCGGAACGCACGTGTGCACTCTGCGGCGGCCGAGAGCGGAATGATAAAAAAAAAAAATCCGATAACACGTGCTTTTATAGGGAGTCAATAGGGTGCAACTCGCGGCGTATCAAACAATTGAAACATATCTTTTTCCTTACTTCTTCACGTATTCCGGGATAGCTTCTTAAATAATCGCGTGATGTGGATGAATTAGGTATAAATTTAAAGTTAACAGTTAAACCTTTAAAATGGTATAATTTTTATTATTCTTAACTAGTTATTAAGTACTCAAGATCGCGCGGAATCAAGTCCAAGTAAGTGATTTCATACTTTTGCTCGCGAGTGTACTAGAAATACTTCACAGTTGACTATTTTAGCCATTAAACAATACCAATATTCACAAATGCAAAGGCATTACACAGTTAAAGCTAATTAGTCGCTTCAACTTTTAACAACAATATTCCCTCTTGCTTAGAATCATTTCCGGCAAATCAAAGGATTTAATACAAAGAGCATATAAGAAGTCTTACACTCATAAAATTGCTCTGTAAAATAATCTTGTTACTTTTTCTTTTTAATTAGTTACAGAAACTGATTTAGCTGTTGCTTCAAATTATAAATGATCATTAAAATCATATTCAGCGCCGTGTCCCACAACATGGTGGAGAGTTGCCGCAAAACAAATCTCAGTTTGACATTAAAAATTGTTTGAGCAATAATTGTTAGTATTCAATTGTCATCAAATATTTGCTTATCTTAATTTTAACTATAGATCTAGCTAAAGGCTTCTATTTAATTAATTACTCTTTGAATTGATAATTTAATAATGAACTATCTATGTGGTAGTTAATTGCTAGTTTATGTTGGGGTCGATTTCCAGTCTAACCGGATGCAGCTAGAGTACTGCGGAGTATTTTACATGGATCGACTGCCTATCTGACCTCCACAACCCAGTTAGTACTGGGTAAAACGATACCCTTTGGTTAGACTGGTTGTTAGACTTTTTTGGGCCACTGACTACCTAACGACTGTCAAAGATCTTCAAATGACAGCCGGGACCAACGGCTTAACGTGCTTTCCGAGGCACGGAGAAAACTCGGTATGTGGTCAACCATCAACTGACCAACCTAGGTAATCACGGCTTAACCTAAAGATAGACCCGAGCGGCTGTTATTATATACAGAAGTTGACTTTTTACTGCCAAGATTAGTACACTGTGAATTAGTATATGTATATTTATTATCAATAAATTATTCAAGCGCCCGATGTATGTTGTCTATTAACTGAAAATAAATATTTTATTAGATATTTTATTAGATACTAGCTGATGCCCGCGGCTTCGCCTGCGTGGATGTCGGTTATCGCGACCAAAAGTAATCATGATGATCCCATTTTCTCAACTCATGGGAACCTAGTTTGCCCATTTTTAAAGTATTAAAATAGATATAGTATATTATCCTTAAGAGATAGATATAAGTCATCGCGGATTTTTCTGTAGACCTACATAATACATACAATTCTAACGTGCTCTATTACTGTTTCTAAACCCCCCACAACTTTTTTTAAAAATATTTTCTATGTACAGGACACATTTTTTTTTACTGTCTTATTATATGTATATAGATAGATGTAGTAATATAAAACTTCAGTAATCTATACATATAATAAGACAGTAAAAAAACTGTGTCTGTACATTGAATATATTATAAAAAAAAAAAATTGGGGGGTGTTTAGAAACAGTAATAGAGCACGAATCCAAAAAAAAAAATCTATCTGTTTGTCTGTTTGTCTGTACACGCTAATCTTCGGAACTACTCGACGGATTTGAATGTTTTTTTTTTGTTGTATAGGTATTAAGTCTGGGCAAAACATAGGCTATAATTTAGCTTGGAAACTTGAACACCTGATGCAGAACCGCAACAGACCAGCTAAACTATAAGAGATACAAAAATGGTACCATAGCAAAAATTTTTCCACGTAATGAGCATTTTCTGCTAAGAGAATAAATTTGAAGATCTGGAACAGCTGATGTGGAACTCCCAAGAGCCCAGCCACACTATAACATATATAGGAATGACGTCTGAGCAAGAGTTGTTCAGACTGATAAGCACTCTCTGTTGACGAATAAAAATTGAAGATCTGGAACACCAGATGTGGAAATTAAAGCTATCACTAATTTCACTGTATTTCTACCAAAGGGTATCGTATTACCCAGAACTAACTGGGTTGTGGAGGGCAGATAGACAGTCGTTCCATGTAAAATACTGGTATTCAGCTGCATCCGGATGTACTGGAAGCCGAACCCACCAGGAACTGGTATTACCCATCAGGAACTGGTATTCAGCTGCATCCGGAAGTACTGGAAGCCCAACCCAGTCTCCCTAGCACTACATATTATAACACAATGTTCTCCGCCGCGTCTATCTGTCTGTTCGCGATAAACTCAAAAATTACTGCACTGATTTTCATGTTGTTTTCTTAAATAGATAGAGTGGTTCTCGAGGAATTTTTTAGTATATAATTCGTCAAGTTTTTGTACAGATTGGCTAAAATATAATGATATTTGTTGGAGGTGTTGGAAAAAAATAAGCCGTCTGGGGGAGCTTTCAACGAAAACGCTGCCCTTTAAGATATAACAAAATGATGAATGGTAGAATTGTATATCTTATATAGGTCTACAGAAAAACCCACTATGGCTTATGTCTATCTCTTAAGGATAATATACTATATCCATTTTAATACTTTGAAAATAGGCAAACTAGGTTCCCATGAGTTAAGGGAATGGGATCATCATGATTACTTTTGGTCGCGATAACCGATATCCACGCAGGCGAAGCCGCGGACATCAACTAGTAATCTAATAAAACGTTACCTATTCTAGTTTAAAGTATCGTGCTAGAAGTATGAGAACACAATGAAGCAGGATACTTCAATTAAACCGTGATTTCTTTTCTAACCTTAGTCAAATCAATTCGTAACCTGAACATGGTGGGCCAAGGAATTTAGGGATCTGTAGTAACTGCCCAAAACCAGTAAACGAATAAGGGGTACAGAAGTGGTATTAAGCTCTATTACTCTACCTAAAGTTATACTGAAGTCACATTAGGCACTTGAAGATCTATGATAGCGAAAAATGTTCCTACTGTTCGACTTTAAGTAACATAAGAGATGTTTGTAACTCTTTAGGCATTTCGTGGTACAAAAGAGTTTATGAGCACCATTGTAGATCTGGTAGCGGTAATTATTGCTTTTGTGCAACTTTTGGTTCTTGGCGAGAGTTTATTATTGCTTGCAGAGCACGTTAGGGGGTTGTAGTCAATGCTTTAGTTCTTATTTAGATCTTATAGTTGTAAGATTCTCTTAAAGCTATCACACAAGATGCTTCGCCCGTGTTAAAAAATTCTGCTGCATGTCTTAAACCTTTAAACTCATCCTGTTATAGATACTAGACACAAACGCACAGTTACAGACTTAAAGCTGCTTGCAATTTTTATTTAAGAGTATGGTTATTGGCTGTTAGATGAATAAAATATTGATACCTGAATTATCCAATAACATGAATTGAATTAAGTTTATTGATATTGTTTGATCAGCTACTAGCCGAATAGAATATTGTTGTCCAAATTATCTAACAACATAAATTGTATTGACTTTATTGACATTGTATGATCAGCTACTAGCTGAATAGAATATTGTTGCCTCAATTATCCAACAATATTTGTCGAATTGTTGTGTTTAGTATCAGTTAGTTGCAAGCAGTTTTGTAAGTTGTACTTGAGTTTATTGATGTTGAATGGTCAGCTGTTTGCTAAAAATAATATTGTTGCTTGAATTAATTAAAATTTTCATTGAAATGTTAAGCTTAGTATGTATTAGGTTTTTAGTTGACTTTGAAACCATGAAATAGATCTACTGTTTACTAGATTCGTCTTAAAAAAATATTGATTGCTTTAGATATTCTGTAATTTGTATTTGGTAAGCGTAGTGTAAGTAGTATTTTTTTGTTTGTTCGTTCTCACGGGAAGTCAGACCTAGTTTTCATATACGAATTATGTTATAGCTTTCGCAAGTTCACCTTATTGACTACAATAGTCCTGTCAGTAATGATAGACTGATCCCAGTACAGTGTGACATGGTCTTTCTCGAGAACTGGGTCGGGCACATACTTGTAATACGGTACCTCAGATTCCACAAGCTTATATTTCAAGGCAAGTTGCTGGTGAATAATCCTGGCTACTTGGTTGTGCCTGTGCAAGTACTCGCCGTTAGCCAGACGAGAACAACCAGAAATAGTATGTCTAATGGACTCACCCGGACGGTGGCATGCCTGACACACGTCAACCGTCCCGTCCTTCATAATATATTTCCGGTAGTTGTTCGTCAACATAACTTCGTCCATAATCACACAGACAAAACCTTCAGTTTCCCCAAAGAGGTCGCCGGAACGTAGCCAGGACACGGACGTTATTATTATTATTATTTCCTTTATTTATCTATATACATATTACTTAATATTTTTAAATATTTGAATATAAAACTACATAAAAAAACATTTAAAAATATAAAAAATAGTGGCCCACCAGCATTGGGAACAGGGTCCGAGCTACCGGTGGTCAGGGCTGTTGAGAGAGGAACCTCCTGACAATACGCGCCGTGTCCAGAAGTACTGCTTTCTGAATCAAGCCCTTGATCCAGCTGCCAAGCGAGACCCTCCTTAGATGTTGGTCGAGGCTACTGGCTATTAATCCATTGGCTGACAGAACTATCGGCACAATAACTGTTGTACTCACATCCCACATGTCGACAACCTCGCGAGCCAGATCTAGATACTTGAACTGCTTATCTTTTTCTGCTTTCACGAGGTTCTCGTCATGCGGGACTGTTATATCAACAATCATTGCGCAGCGCTCCAATCGATCTATCACCACAATGTCAGGCTTATTGGCAACAATAGTCCTGTCAGTGGTGATAGACCGATCCCAATACAACGTGATATTACCATTATCGAGAACTGGGTCGTACGCATACTTATAGTATCACTTCTGATTCCAAAAGGCTATACTCAAAGCAAGTTGCTGGTGGATAATCCTGGCAACGAGGTTGTGTCTATGCAAGTATTCTCCGTTAGCTAGACTAGAACACAGAAAGACTATTAAATACTTTTTTCAGGCGGCCAAAGAAGCGCTTCTTCAACGATTGTTTCATGTAGTGTTGATGCCTAATGCTTCCGACATACCCAAATACTTGTAAGTTTCTGTTGAGGAGAGGGATCTAAGGTGGAATCCGAGAGTTGAGTTCCCACGGATTCCATAATCTCCCCTCGCTTTACATGCATAACCGCACATTTGTCCACACCAAATTCCATCCTGATGGCGCTACTGAAAGTTTTTATTATTATTTATTAAAATAAAGTTTATAAAAAAAACATACATATGAACTAAGCCCCACTTAAACATAACTCGCGAATTGTGGGTGTACTTGTTAGGTACACCTCTGCCTTACCCTTCGGAATGACAAGGCAGGACGTTATGTTATGGCCATTAAGCACAAGTGTCGCACAAATTTAATCTATTGCGAAATACATTTGCGAAAAAGTCCATGCGCGCAAATGTCTTTTCGAGCATGTAACCTGAACCCTATTTGATTATACGAATGGCCCGGAAACCATCTACGAATATGAAAATCGGTTAGCGATTTATCACGGTAGGTGGGGAAATGATAAAGAAGTAAGGAATAACATCACTATTTACTTTTTCTAAAAACATTCACAACATTTTAAGTTTAAGAACCGGATGGAAGAGGCTTTTTTTTAGGGGATCGCTTGCAAGGTTTCTTTATGCGGCGCTTCGCTCGCCCACTGCAGCCGCGGGCTACACTCGCCACGTACCTGCTTCCCTGCCGCTCTAGAAAGCCCAGCATGGCACTCCTCTTTAATGTCTCTTCTGCTTTGCAGGTTAATGCACTCGCCTTCCACACGTCGCCGAACATGTCCTGCAAGTAGTTCGTGATCTCTTCCGCCGTGGCGCCATCTCTGTCAGCTACTTTATGGAATGCGCTCATCACCAGCTTGCCTGTGTTCTGCTCTTGCTCCAAGTGGTGACAGTCGTGAGACATCGTATCTATGTTTTTTGCTCTTGTTACGTATCTAACATTATTTCGGAATTTTCTATAACAACCTAAAAGCGTTTTCAAACACTTTAATTTGGTGGCGTCATACAATCCAAAAATCACATTAACCAAAGCATCAAAGAATAAGCAAATGTGTCAAATAAAAATAAGAGCTCGAATGACATTGACAGCGGGCAATGTTGATGAGAGGAGGTTTTCTTCCGAGTACTTATCTGTTGCTCCATTATTAAGATAAGTAAAGAATGATTTGCACCAAACGGCTCGCATCGCATCGGACTGGAACGGATTTTACAATCTCTATATGATATTGAATCTTGTAAAAGTCTATATTACCATGCCGCACAGAGCAGCTTGACCACGGGCGTCTTCCACGACACACGATCGTATCCGAAAGAATGCTGCGGCGCGCGGTCGGCTCCATTCGCCTATCGTTGAATCCGATCGGATCCTTTCGGCTGTTTAGAACACGTCAACACGATAGGAATGAAACTATTTGACTAGGTGTAGAAATATTCGCAAGCGAAGGTACGGAGCCGGTCCACAAGCCGGTCGTATGCATCGGCATCTTACCGGACGCGGTCGGCTGTCGCCGCATCCGTTCGTATCCTTTCCAATCCGATGTGTTGCGAGTGTTTGGAGGAAATCATCCTTAACTAAAGAAATAAGCTGGCCGATGACCGATCAACATCATTAACATCAAAATGATGGCAGTAAATAGTTATGCTATTTTTAACATTTTAAGAAACTTTGCCTCACTTTGATCAGCTGTATCTCCGTTAGTATTGGGTTCCTGCAGCTCTAAGTGATCTCAACCACTATTATGCCGAAAACGCTCTGAAACCGAATCCCTCAAAAACGCAGTCATATGCGTCCCACCTCCGTAATAGACATGCGGGTTGTAAATAAAAACATCTCTCGGCAAGGGGTGCCCACCGCGCACAGTTCTCACCCGAATTACACAACCGCCTCACCTGACCCTAACCCCTAACTTTAGACCGGTAACTCACATAAAAATAAATGTGCCATAATCTGTCTATCTATGTATCTAATCACATAATCACATCACACTAATATTATAAAGGCGAAAGTTTGTATGTGTTTATGTATGTATGTGTGTATGTTTGTTACTCCTTCACGCTCAAACGGCTTAACGGATTTGGTATCAAGATAGCTTATATGCGGGATTACGCTACTTTTAATTCCGGAAAAATGCGATGTTCCCGTGGGATGATCAAATTATCTACAATATAATTATTTTCCCAAATTTTGACTAAATCTGTCTTATTGGCGACCAAAAGTACTAGGTCAGCATACATTCAAGGTGATGTTTATTCAAACAAGGTAGGAAGGCAGGGTAGGTAGGGTAGGTAGGGTAGGTAGGGTAGGTAGGGTAGGTAGGGTAGGTAGGGTAGGTAGGGTAGGTAGGGTAGGTAGGGTAGGTAGGGTAGGTAGGGTAGGTAGGGTAGGTAGGGTAGGTAGGGTAGGTAGGGTAGGTAGGGTAGGTAGGGTAGGTAGGGTAGGTAGGGTAGGTAGGGTAGGTAGGGTAGGTAGGTAGCAGGTAGGTAGCGAGAATTAAAAGAGACTAAATTCCGATTACTAACTAATCATCTGCCCTCTACAATTTTTGTGCGTATACAGGAGTGCACTGATTACGATATTGCTATAAAGAGACTGGATACACTATTTCTGAAGACACCTAATGAAATATATTCCAGGCACAAATTAGCAATACGAGCGCAACAATCAAGTGAGTCCATCGACCAAAATCTACAAGCCTTGAAACTGCTCTCAAAAGAATGCAATTTTAAGCAAATTACAGCTGAACAAAACGAGTGATTTTATTAGAGACGCTTTCATATCCGGAATTTCGTCCATAGTACGTCAAAGACTGCTGGAAAATAGCACACTCACTTTAGACGACGCATTCAAGCAGGCCCGCGCTCTAGAGATGGCGCAAATACACAGTGATGATTACCAGAAATCTTGTTAATACAAGATTTCTGCATTGACAAAGGTACATTAGTACCTTGCAAATTACATTACATTAGTACAATGCAGTCCCCAATAACAAACAGAGAACAAACACATTCAAGAACTATGCGGTTTCTGTGGAAACAAGAGACATGCCCGGCAAAAGTGTGCACAAGTACAGTGACTGCGCCACCACAACACAGTGCTTTTACTAGTGCTATAGACGAATAATAAATTATGTCAGCATGGCGGCTTCAAATCTAAAAAAAAAGGTAGATGCACTGTGTTCCGTCAAGACTGCAAGCCAATAGCTGTCAAATCACGAAGATAGTCAGATAGTAGCTCTACCGAATGTCAAAAGTATTGTTAGTGACATAGTATTGAATCAAGAGAAACTAGAATTCGTCGAAGATACTGTTTTCCTGGGGATCACGCTCGACTCAAGGCTACAATGGGGTCCGCATATAACATCTCTTGTAGGACGGCTGAGTTCAGCAGCATATGCTGTTAGAAAAATCCGTCAATTTACTGATGTAGATACCGCGAGGCTAGTCTACGAGTATTTTAGTTATTTTCATAGTATTATGTCATACGGTATTTTACTATGGGAACGGGCTGCAGACATCGAGTCTATATTTATTCTGCAGAAAAGAGCTATCAGAGCCTTATATCATCTACTTAGGCGTGATTCTCCAAGAGAACTGTTCAAAGAAATTAACATCATGGCAGTACCTTGTCAATACATCTATGAAAACATCATGTACGTTAGGAAAAATCTGCATTTATTTAGTAAAAGAGGTGACACCACTATAGTACTAGAAACAGGGACCAACTACTACAGCCAGGTTTTAGGCTAGCTAAAGTAGATTCATCTTTCATGGGGTACTGTTTAAAATGTTACAATAAAATACCTCCCTACATTCTAAAACTAAATGAGACGAAATTTAAATCTTGTATAAAACGCACACTATGTAGGCAAGCATATTATAAGTTGGGAGATTACCTTGATGATAAAAATGCTTGGCTCAATGCTGGTCCTGCTCCACAACCATAGGGGCAAACTAATTGATTACCATGTGAAGTTATTGTGGAAGCTGCAGAAGATTGTAATAATATCTTTGCATTGTATAGACTCAATATCTTAGGATTATATAATTGTATAGCACATGTGTGAGTACTTACATTTGGTTATCTTTCATTGACTTGAATTTACCCTGGTGGGTGAGAGAATGTCATGCTCCCTAAAATGTCTCGCTGATGGTGGCGGGTGTGTCGGGTCATTTAGCTTCCTTCAATATGGTTGAGCTGAATGGGGCTGATCCATGCGTCATGCTCGTGAACGGGCGCTGTCGGTTGGGACTGGTCATCTCTAAGCTGCCACGGTTTATTTTAACTACTTACTTTGTTTTTAAATTGTTGATATAATCTTTTACTCTGGACGCTCTTAACGTGCACGTATTTCTAAATCGTTCTCACATATATGTATAATCTCAATATGGATTCTTCTCCATAGAGATCTACGCTTTGGAATGGGCAACTACAGTACTTTCACAAGTTATTATGCCTTGTGTCTGTGACTGTAGCTTAGCCTAATTTGTTTTTCTGACATTCAAAAGTGCCTGTAATGGTCTAATTGAATAAATGCTTTTGATTTTGAGTGATATGCAGTTTATTCGTACGGAAAAAAAGAAATTACAAGCTGAAAAAAAAATAAAAAATATTTTATTACCTTCAACAATTGTACACAAAAAAAACACTTATATAAGCACTGCGCAGCGTTACAACCAGTGAACAAAGTGTTTTCGATGAGCTCTGGCACCCAATATAAGATTTAACTTGTGTTTAGGGTGCCAGCGTCCTCGCCTATGATTTGAACATGTAGCAGTACATAGTTGCAAGACGGGCACAGTATATCATCAATCAATTATTCTAAATTATTACAATTTTATATCCACTATATTAATGCAACTAGGAAGTGGCCTATTTCTGTACCTATGTATGGGTGTACATATACATATGGGAAAGATAAATATGGTAAAAACTTGTCTAAATATAATAACATATTACTTTATTATTATGAAGTACAACAAAAGCCCAGGTGAAGATGGCATTACAACCGATTCACTGCGAGTGGGAGAGTCAAATTTATTACCACACATATGCAACCTATTTAATTCTATTTTAAAAACCGGCATATTTCCAAATAACTTCTGTCATTCCAACATTATTTTACTACATAAAAAAGGAGATAAATCTGATGTAGGAAACTACCGTCCTATTAGTCTTGTTTCCCACCTGTACAAAGCCTTCATCAAAGTTCTCGAACACCGTATATCCGACCAATTAGACATTCACCAACCTCCGGAACAGGCTGGTTTTCGCCGAGGCCTATCCACTACCGACCATCTGCACTGTCTGAATCAGTTGATCGAAAAACACGAAGAATTTAATTTACCGTTGTACGTTGCGTTCGTAGATTATTCCAAAGCTTTTGACAGTTTATCACACGAAGCAATATTTAGAACCCTTCATAAACAAGAAATAGAACCAACTTATATCAAATTACTAGAACGAATCTATCTCAATAGTACAGCTGCCATACGTTTAGATACCACTGGCCCATCCTTTCCAATCCGCAAAGGAGTAAAACAAGGCGATCCGTTATCTCCAAAACTCTTCACTGCAACCCTCGAAGAAGTTTTCCGAAAATTAGATGAACCCTGGCGGGACAAGGGCATTGTCGTTGGGGAAAAGAGATTAACTAATCTACGCTTCGCCGACGACATTGTCCTGTTCTCTTCTTCAGCGGCCGAGTTGAGCCTCCTGCTCGAACAACTGAGCCACGCCAGCCTCGAGGTCGGACTTAAAATGAACATGGCGAAAACTAAGATAATGACGAACAGCAAGAAGCGCAAAGTAAACATAGTGGGTGTGGAGGTTGAATATGTCCATGAGTACATATATCTCGGTCAAATAGTCTCCTTCCAGGCGAGACACGACAAAGAAGTGGCTCGACGCACCGAAAACGCTTGGAAGAGCTATTGGTCGATGAAGAATCTAATGAAAGGACGCCTTCCACTTTCCCTCAAAAGAAAACTCATGGACATGTGCATCCTGCCCACCCTCACCTATGGAGCGCAAACGTGGTCATTAACGAAACGTCAAAAGTCTGCACTCGGGGTCTGTCAGCGAGCAATGGAACGAAGTATGCTCGGAGTCAAAATTACTGACCGTATAAGGAACAGTATACTTCGTTCCAAAACACAAATTGCAGACGTAGGCAACACAGCCGCTAAACTAAAATG
This sequence comes from Lycophotia porphyrea, assembly GCA_950005105.1. Classification (NCBI taxonomy): domain Eukaryota; kingdom Metazoa; phylum Arthropoda; class Insecta; order Lepidoptera; family Noctuidae; genus Lycophotia; species Lycophotia porphyrea. The sequence goes on along the minus strand of OX465383.1, from coordinate 27,526,345 downwards.
GAACTGGGCAGGCCATATACGCCGCATGTCGCATCAGAATTGGGCGAAAATAGCCACAGATTGGGTTCCGAACAACAGGAATCGGCGACGCGGCAGGCCCAGAAGGAGATGGCGCGATGAGCTGGACTGCTATCTAAAGGATTGGGCTGAAATAGCTCTAGACAGAGAAAAATGGAAAAAAGGAAGGGAGGCCTTTGCCCTGCAGTGGGACACAACAGGCTCATAATAATAATAATAATACTTTATTAACTACATTAAGTTAAGCAATCGAAATCTGTAGTAGATCTTCAGTTTTATTGTAACTCAATGTCAGGAGCCACTTCGTGACCTTGGTTTTGCATTCATTTAGACACATGGGAGCAATGGAGCAGAGTTTATTTATTTTATTATATAAATGGTTTGACAGAATACCAAAATGATGCTGAGCAAGGGCCGTTCTACATCCGTGAGTTGAGCATACTTCGAAGTTTCTACGCTTTTTGGTAGCATTCGGATCGTATACCACAAAGGGGTGCTTGCGCAGAATAGTAGCAAGGACATAGAGCTGTCTCACAGTGAGAACCTGACATTCCGTGTAGAGAGCCGTGGTGGGATACCTAAAAGGCTTAGAGGTCATAACCTTGAGAATAGCTCTCTGTGCTCGTTCCAATGGCAGGAAGTTTGTCTTGGGAGTCCCACCCCACACTATGATGCAGTAGTTTATTATGCTTTGACACAGGGCATAATAAACGGTTTTAAGCGTAAGGCGGTCCGCGGAGTGCCTTAGCTTTTTAAAAATAAATATACACTTGCGGACTCGTGATATGAGATTACTAAGGTGAGGTTTCCAGCTCAGAGAACAATCTACATAGACTCCGAGGTACTTGACAGACTCACACCTTTTGAGTTCAGGACAGTCACATTGTGAGGAAGAAAGACCGACTGCGCAAGTATGAGCTCTGAGCACCATTGAATCCGGAGGAGGGAGGTTAGTGGCTAGTAAGGAGAAAGGTAGGTATACCGTTTTATTTAAGTTTAAGGTAAGGATATTATTTGACAGCCATTTCATCACTGAGTTTAGAGCAAATTCCGCGTATTTTACTGTTTCAGGCCAGTCACTACCATGAATTAATAGAGCCGTATCATCTGCGTAAGTAAAGATGGAACAATTCATTAGAGCCATTTTACATAAGTTGTTAATATAGATAAGAAACAGGGTAGGACCCAAAATTGAGCCCTGAGGAACGCCAAAAGTCAATGAAATGGTGTCACTAATAACATCATTTATTTTGACGCATTGCGTTCTATCACACAGGTAATCCTGGAATAGTTTTAAGGTATGTCCGCGAATGCCCGTAGCTTCCAGCTTAGATAAAAGGTGGGGAACGGACACAGTGTCGAATGCCTTAGAAAGATCTAAGAAGATAGCCAAACATTTCATTTTACTGTCTAATTTAGATACTACAAGGTCTACCAAGGCAGCAACAGCATTTTCTGTTGACCTGCCACCTCTAAAACCATACTGATTGTTACTTAGTAATTTGTGTGACTCAAGATAGTCTACCAATCGATTATTAAGGATCTTTTCTAATATTTTAGAGATAGCAGGCAAGACTGAGATCGGTCTATAATTATCTACACTGTGTCTGTCCCCATTCTTGAAGATTGGGTGAACAACAGCCCTTTTGAACACCTTCGGAAAACAGCCTGTGGAAATAGAGCGATTACAGATATGAGTAATGGCTGGGACAATCGCAGGCAGGCAGGATTTTAAAAATCTCGATGAAATGCCATCCCAACCAACCGCAGCGTCGGTTCGTAAGCCAATAATGAGATTCGAGACTTCCACTTCATCTGTTGGTAGAAGTACTAGCGAGTTAGAGGGCGGCGCATCGAGAAAATATTCCGAGGTATACGAGGAGGGCAGGAATTTGTCAGTCAAGTTCTTGCCAACATTGGCAAAAAACTCGTTGACTTTATTGACCGAGGACTTTTCATCCGAAGAAATTTTTAGTAGCTCGTTGGGGGATTTAGCATTGAGACTAGTACCAGTAACATTTTTAATGACCTTCCAAGTAGCTTTGGGGTTGTTCTTCGCTATTTGGAACTCCTTCCTTTCATATGCGTGTTTTAGATTTTTGAGAAGCTTGTTACAAAAATTACGATATCGCTTATATGTAACCATAAGAATGTAGTTTTCAGGATCTGCCTTTACAGTTCGAGCCATGCTATCTCTATTCCGGATACAGCGGAGCAGTCCATTTGTAATCCAAGGTTTCAAAATCCGCCGTTTCGAAGACATGTGCACTGATTTGGAGTGATTGGCGATGACAGAGCTAATGATGGAAACCAGAGACTCCGCGGCATTTTTTGGGTCTTGTATAGTCAATATTTCACTAAAGTCAATTGATAGGATGCCAGTAATTGCAGCTGTATAATCAACTACTATGCGACTATGTTTAGAGGCAGGGAGTGACATTACACGTTGGATGCTAATAAACGTAGGTCTATGATCAGTAATATAAGTATCGAGAACCAGTGTCGTATTTTTATGATCAGATCTTAACATTACGTGATCAATACAAGAGTTAATACGAGTCGGGAATAGATGTGTAGGAAGGAGGCCGTGTGAAGCAATAAGGTTCAGGTACTGATTTGCTTGTTGGGAGATAGCATTCGGTGTGATGTCAATATTGACGTCACCCATGAGCACAAGATTATAAAACTTTATACAGCATTTGAATCAGAAAGTAATTTATACCAATTTTGAAGAATACCTTTCGTTATACCAATGGAGTACCGGTTTTTCAAAGAACTGTCAATAATATAATTGCAAAAGAGCAACTTAAACGAGTATACGCGTATTTGGATGATATAACAGTCTGTGGAAATATCTAAGCTGACCACGATCAAAAACTGCAGCGTTTTCTTGATATTGCCAAACGGTATAACCTTACACTGAATCTTGAAAAGAGTGAATTTTCATTGAAAGATATAAGTATTCTAGGATATACTATAAACAGTGGAGTAATTAAACCCGACCCGGATCGTCTACGTCCATTATTAGAGCTGCCTCTGCCTTCAGACTCGGCATCGCTCCGGCGAGCATTGGGATTATTTCCTCACTATTCTAAATATGTGCCAAGATCCTGTCATAAAATTCAGTCCATCGTTTCGCAAGGCACATTCCGTGTCGATTCTGAGGCACTAAACGCTTTTAACACTCTAAAGCAAGAGATAGTCATATTAGCATTAAACGTGATTGACGACAACATACAATTTGTTGTTGAAACTGACGCTTCAGACTATGCTATCGCGGGAACTCTGACACAAGAAGGCAGGCCTGTTGCGTTTTTCTCGAGAAGCCTTCACAGTAGCGACGGAATCACCCAGCCATAGATAAGGAGGCCGCGGCTATAGTCGAATGTCTTCGAAAATAGAGACAATTCCACATCGGACGAGAGTTCAAACTGATAACTGACCAAAAATCGATTGCATTCATGTTCAATCAGCAGCATGCATCAAGAATTAAAAATTACAAAATACAACGTTGGCGATTAGAACTTTCTAAATACAATTTTGACATAGTTTATCGCCCTGGAAAGGAGAATATAGCAGCTGATGCGTTATCAAGAGCAAATTCACCATTAGTAGCCTCTGTACATAATTCAGAAAATGCACTCAAAGAACTGTATAAAACCTTGTAAAATTTTCCATATGTGCAGATGTAAAGCCTCGCGTTCAACAAAACATTGGAAAACTAATAAAAGCGTTGGCCCCATTCGAAACAATATTAATAGATTTTAAAGGTCCACTTCCATCAGATGGTGCTGGAAACAATCAATGTATCCTTACGATTGTCGATGTATATTCCCGATTCCCATTTGCATATCCCTGCCCAGACTTGAGTACAAACACGGTAATGAATAAACTGACTGATTTATTTTCTATATTTGGAATGCCAACTTACGTACACTCAGATCGTGGCACTTCTTTTCTTTCAAAAGAGATGAAAGACTTTCTCCACCAGAAGGGCATTGCTACGAGCTACACTACGCCGTACAACCCTCAGGGTAATGGACAAACGGAGAGATACAACGGAATTATTTGGCGAACAGTACAATTGGCTCTGAAAAGCCATGATCTACCTATAACCAAATGGGAGTCAGTTTTAACTCAGGCTCTGCATTCTGTAAGATCACTTCTTTGCACGGCCACAAACAGTACGACCCATGAGAGGATGTTCTCTCACGCCAGGAGATCGTCAACTGATCAGTCGATGCCTACATGGCTAAACGTCCCAGGAAAAGTATTAATGCGAAACCATAATCGAACTAGTAAATATGATCCAGTGGATCATATTTTTAGTTGAAGTAGAGACTCTAGAAAGTAATCCTCAACATTCTCGTGTGCGTTTGAGCAGTGGTAGAGAAGTTGTCGTATCTGATAGACACTAAGCTCCTGCGGGGGAATCTTCTTTAGAACAGGATGAAGCTGATTCCAATGATGACGACGAGTACATCGATGCAGTCGATGGCGATGAGCGTGACACGGAAGACCAGCGAGATTCCCAGAATGAGATGGTCCAGCCACAGAACATCATGACAGAGAGTCTGCGTCGTTCTGACAGAGTACGACGTCCGCCTGCTCATCTAACTAGCTACGTAGGATATTAGTAAGCCCAGGAGAATGTAGTAATATAATATTAACTCCTTGGTCAATATTGAACGTCCTATTTATAGAAGAAATTGAGTTGTCAGGATTGACTGTGTCATTGTATCAATATGTTGAATTTTGTTAAATAAATCCTTAATATTACGGGTATATTTTTTACTACAGCCGCCTTAAATCCACCAAATCTCCAAAAGTTCTGCGAACCACAGGGATAGTGCTCTGCTTCTCTGCTGGTGAATATGCCTGTCTAGTATGGGACCGTTCTGCACATGCACACCTAGCTCTAAATGAGACGTGCCAAATAATTATTAGTTGTTTTAAACCGACTCTGGGTATTGCTGTATCCACTGTCAGGCATCGCGCTTCCTCTAGTTCGCAGGACTATAGCCAACCGTATCAAGAGGACGAAGCTACAAGCTGACTCACGCCATCCATTGCACTGCTACGTCTCAGTGCGCCAGAGGTTGAAAAATCGTAAAAGTTTTCTTGGATGCGTGGACCCTGCTAGCCCAGTCAATCTCAACGCCCCCACAGCATGATGCAATCTTTGGCGGGAGCGGTTTAAACCCCCTGATAACTTCAATGATCCATCAGAAAATCTTCCACTTGCTTGTGCAGTTGCCGTGCCCGTCTTGGAAATCTCTTAACAGACTTCGAACCCAAGTCGGCTGGAGCAAAGACAATCTCCGTGATGGACTGCTCAAACCTCAAGTGCGTATGCGGCGTCTCCCCACAAACAATAACCCACCTCCCATCTAGCACCGCATGCCCTATCACCTACGCTCTTGATGATTTATTTACTGCATCAGTAACCGGGGCTGAGTTTTGGACTAAACATATTTAAACTTTTTACCATCGATACGCTAAGAAGAAGGAGTTGGCTTGAAAATCTGATTTACCAACGAACTTTTAGGAAATTTAATGTTCTTTAATTTGTTGTCTAATGTATTACACACAATGTGCTTAGTTTAAGAGACATAAGCGAAAAATGAAACCAAGAAAGGGCAAAAAAAAATTAGTTTTGATCCCTCTCCTCCCAAGTTTGCACAGACAAATAAAAATTTAAAGTGGACAACGATACGTGAAATCTTAACTGTCCGTTGTCCCCATTGCCCATATGTACATAACAGGGACAACGGTAAGGAGTCATATTATGACGTTCTGTTGTCTCCGTGACGGTCACAGATTACGGCGCCGCGGGAATACAGGACCCCTCGAGGTTTAAAACTTAGGATAGTCTTCCTAGTGTACCACAAAACAACTTGTTAATGTTCCATTAACTTCGGAATACTTTCTAGGTACTGTATTGTATTGTCCGCAACTCCACGTCCAAGCGCGTATTTTATACTTTCCAGGTAAAAGTACGTAACTGTTTGATTAGTGTTGTGCAAACCTTGATGTTTGACATTTACCATAGAGTTTCCTCTTAGTTTCTTTTTGAAATACGAACAGACTATTCTTACATTCTTACTCAATCATGTTGACTGTTTTGACATTTCAACAAATAAAACAAACAACTTGGTTTCAAAAATAAATTCTTAATTTTTGGATAAAACAATCAAAATTTAAATAAAAATAATGGAACATGTATCGATGGAGACAGTGGAGGAAGATCCCAAGCCTTCTGAGGGCTTTCCGGTCCCGGGCAAGCTCCCGGGAAAGTTAATCATCCAGTTCCTTCAGGAAAAGAAGTCAGGAGCAACTATGAGCGAGATCGTGAACTACCTGAGCGCTGAATGTATGAAGGACACCGAAGAACTATCTAGTTCAGTATTTAATGCTTTAGAAAATGGAGCTGCTTTGGGTTTTTTGGAGAGGAAAGGTTCTCACTCCTTGAATTGGGCAGCCCGTGAGGCGTGTTGCCGACGTAAGCGGCGACGGCGTCGTAGCAGCTGCGGGCGGCACAAACGGCGCCGTAGCAGTTGCGGACGGCGCAGACGACGCCGTAGCAGTTGCCCGCGGTGTAGACGACGCCGTAGCAGTTGCCGGCGCCGCCGCAAGAAAAGCAGCTGCAAGAAGAAACGGCGCCGGCGGTGCTGACTAGAGGACTTTCCCGAATTTCCTGATCCTGTACCAATGCGACAAGAATAGTAAGAGCAAGAAACTAAAAAGTAAACTAAGTAGTTTAAGACAGTCCGATGATTTTTTGTAATATAACGTGTGGTTCTTACAGTATCTGTTCACAATGTATTTTGGTTTGACCCGTGTAAAGTGTAAAGAAGTTTTTGATTTGCGAAAGTGGACCTTAATCTCTGTGTGTTTAAGCTACCGCTCGTAATAATATGGTTTTTGTGTGCGTGAAGACGAATGAATCGCCCATACCGAGTGCCTCCGAGCTTTTGCATACTTCCATGCAAGTTGCAAGGATTTTTTGAAACTTTGAAAACGACGGGTCAGTCCATCTATACAAGGCTACGCTTTATGGTCACAGCACACAATCATATAAAGTCGGAAAGGGATCGTTACCGTATCAACTCGAGCCATTCAGTATTCTTTATATGAAACTCCCAACTGGATTGGCCTGTTGGTCTAGTGGTTAGTGACCCTGACTGCTAGGACGAAGGTCGTGGGTTCGATTCCCACACAGGACAAATCTTTGTACGATGAGTACGATTGTTCTGTATCTGGGTGTATAATTTATCTATAATAATGTATGTATTTAGAAATATATAAGTATGTTTATCAGTTGTCTGGTTGCCATAGCATGCATGGCTCTGCCTAGTTTGGGATCAGATGGCGGTGTGTTGGTTGTCCCAAGATATTATTATTATATTATTATTTCCTTTATTCATTTTTATCCTTATTATTTAGATTTTTAAATATTTTACTAACAAAAATTACAATATACAAAAACATTTAAAATTATAAAAAATAGTAGTCCACCGGTATCGGAAACAGGGTCCAAGCTACCGGCGGTCAGGGCTCCAGAGAGAGGAACCTCCTAACAATACGAGCCGTGTCTAGGAGTACCGCTTTCTGAATCAAGCCTTTGATCCAGCTGCCTAACGAGAGCCTTCTCAGGTGTTGGTCGAGGCTCTTGGCAATTAAGCCAATATTATTATTATTATTAACTGCAACGCACACTAATCGGAATCGTTACATAATCGCCTCGCATCGGGAAAAGCTCACGAACGGCGAGCCGTAGGCACAGCGTCGCCTAGCTATAACTGATTCGACGTATCGGACCTGCTGATTCGCTTTGGTTACGTGCTTACATTAGGTTCACGCCTATTTGAAGGCGAGGTGAAAGGCGATACAGTGACGATACCTTTCCGAGTTGATAAATGTGCTGTGACCATTAACGTGCTACGAGCGGGTTTTCTTAATAAATAAGTAGGGCGTAATAAGTGGCTGCTACTAGCTAGCATAGTCATCGTCATCTCATCATCTTCCCGCCCTTATCCCACTCTACTCGGGGTCGGCGCAACACGTTTTCTTCTTTCATTCTCCCCTGTCAGACGTCACGGCATCATTTACTCCTTTCTCTTTCATATCAGTCGTGCTACAAAATTACCAAATTAATTGTTCGATTGAATTAGTCCATTTTATTAATTGTGGAGGTCCATCAAAAACAAACCAGTATTCAAATCCTTTAAATGAAGATATAAAGGGTGTAAACAGACTCTTAACGAAGCCGAAAGGCACTTGTTCTCCCCGTCATAGCGATCATTTCTTTAAGTTAGACCTTACCTGGGAACCTTCTAGTTACGGAGATAATGGGGGTCAAAGTTCCAATTTTTTTACAAGTTTTTGTTTAAATACATGTTTTTATTGTATGATTTTTACTTTAAACACCTCTAGAACCCCTTACTATTCAATACATCCATCATCACAATGTTTTGAGTGCGTTACATTGAGTCCTACTGTAAAACTGATTTTTCAGCTCAAAAAAAGAAGTTATTTCCCAGCACTAATTTTTGCGTAAAGTTACTACGTTTGTTGTAGATAATGCTTGGTTGACGGTTTCGTGAAGAGTCTGTTCACACCCTGTATACTATCTACTAGTTTACACCCTGTATAGTTGAAAGAAGAACGCTCCTTATGAGTTTAATTTAACCTCTACAAAATCATGTTTGCTTTGGTTTTCATTTACATAAAAACTTAATTTATCCGATTTAACTGTAGCTCAACAAAAATCTGTTGTTATTTAACAGTCCCTATTTTTTAATATCGATAACGCTTACTAAAATGGCATACAATCACTACTCAATCTTTTAATAAAGACCTTGTGGCGGTAACGCCAGTAGTATCTACTGTGCAGAAAGGTCGCAATATAGGGGGTTAGCCAGAAGGTTTTATCATGTAGCTGCTAGCTGCAAGACATCAACAAATTTGTCCGCCGGCACAGCGAAAGATTCACTGGCGAATCCGTGGCACTGTGAGTTATTTATATGAGTGCACAGCGCGCGCCCGCTGAGTCGACGCGACACCAACGGATTGAGCTTTGAAGCGTAGTACTGGGTATTGGTCCGGTTTGGTAACGTCGTTCAATCTTCTGTAGTCGCCACATACGCAAATATCGCCATTTTTCTTTGGAACAACGTGCTGTGGTATGGAACAGGGACTTTGCTTGGACGGGATATTCCTTGTTGCATCATCGTTTCAAATTCTTTCTTCATGGACAGGTGTTCGATGTGGTGGGTTACCACCGATCTGGTCTTGCTGTATATTGTTTGCGTTCCTATTGAGGGCCTTTGAATTTTGATCTTTTGATTGCGTCAGCCGTTAGTAAAAGTTTTCAAACGATTGTAAATTCAGCCTCTAGTTTGTAAAAGTCTCACAAGTTAAAGTACTCACAAGTAACAATCGTTGAAAGGTCCCTCAGTCGTGACTGACAGGCATCCATATTTCAAAAGCTAGTTAAAATTTACTACTGCTCTATATGACTGCTTATAAAGGGTGTCTCAGGAAGAGGGCACTTTTTCATTTTAAAATAAAAACAAGTATTTTATGACAGAGTTGTGATATTTTTATTTTAATTTAAAGGAATGTTCTTAAGTATGGAATAAAATATCCGGCGTTAAATCGCACGATCTTGGTGGCCAGTTGACATCAGAATTTCGTGAGATAATGTGTTCTGGAAATCGTTGCTGCGTATAATAAGTCGATTGTTTCATGCTTCAACTGGCCACCGAGATTGTGCAATTTAACGCCGTGCGATTTTTTTCTTTGGGGTTTTGTTCTCGAAACAATCCCTGAGCTCAAATCGGAAATCCAACGCGTCATCGGTGAGATACAGCCACATCTCTGTGCAAAAGTCATGGAAAATTTCATGAAAAGAGTAATGGCCTGTCATCGGAGCCGTGGGGGTCATTGGCCGGATATTTCATTCCATACTTAATCGGAACATGTCTTCTTTACAATACAATAAAAATATCACAACTCTGTCATAAAATGCTTGTTTTTATTTTAAAATTAAAAAGTGCACTCTTACCTTAGACACCCTTTTGTAAAAGATTTTTAAAACTGATTTATTGAATATCAACCCTTCCTGTTCACACAGTTAAAAGAACTACCATGCGGAAGGTGGTCCCTCAATTGAGCACCATAAGTTCCCTTGAGTGGAGACCACACTATGGAATTTGAAATTTACATATGGGTTTAACGTTAGTAAAAGTACTTGAACGATTGTATATTCAACCTCTAGTTTGTAAAAGAAGCTATTCAAAAATTACAATGGATTTAAGTTGGTCCCTCATTGAAACGTTTATATTGATAAACGTGCATAAGTTAAATAGACGAATGCGACAGTCTATCCTTTAGTTTTTTTTTTACTAACAATTACTTTATTAAACAGTATCAATAGATGTACCGTCAACTAATAATCGAATTCCTGGGAAGATATACTAAGATTGAGGTGACCACACAGCAGGATTTTCTTGAAAAAGTAACAACTAGATAGTGAGTATTTGTTGATATTTTTTTTCTATTTATATTTAACATCGCATAGATAATTAAAAACACAAAGAAAATAATGCTTTTAATGATTAAAAAAAAATTACCCTGCAGTGACAGTGTAACTCTGAACTTAAATTAACCTTGTAATAGAAACAATACTACTAATAAGACAGTAGCAAAGTGTATTTGGTGGTATGGAGAACAGGGTGTAAAGTTCTACATCCCCCATAGAAAAGGGAGAATCCTCCGACCAGGCGGGTGTTATGTCTGGTGGGCTACTGCCGGACAGCTGTTGTTGCGTTCTTCTATATAGTCGTTGAGTCGCGAAGTAACTTTACTTGCGCGATGTAGGATTTCAATGTATTTAGATGTTTTAAAAACATAACTGGCGAAATGTTGGTGTACTTTTAGGTACACCTTACGCTTCGGGGATTACAGGCGTGATGTTATGTTATGTAAGATGTTTTAGTTAATAATGTGTGTCATAGATGGCGCTGTAGTACTCTTTGTAGTGCCGCTACATGTATACAGGGTTATTTGTAAAACACCAATAACCTCGCAGGAGTAGTTTACTAACATCATAAACAACAACATTTGTTCTACGACTTTTCCGAAAACAACAAAAAAATATCGACTTTTCATACAAAACTCGATCAGCTGTTCGGACATAATTATGTATCGAGAGTTGATTTTTTTTTTTCTGTTTCTAGTAATCTACTCCTGTGAGGTTATTTGTGTTAACAAATAACCCTATATATAAAAAAAATGTTCGTTTGGAGGACTTTCAAGCCTTCGACAAAGTCTGGCACAACGGCTTGTTGTACAAGCTGTACCAACTGGGCGTGCCGGACTGTCTCGTGCTCATCTTACGAGACTTTCTGTCGGATCGCACCTTCCGCTATCGCATCGGAGACGCTCTCTCCTCCCCCCACCCCATTCGCGCAAGAGTCCCGCAAGACTCCGTTCTCTCTCCGCTCATTTTCACTTTATTCACGAGCAACATTCCAAAGAGCAATAAGGCTCAGTTGGCCCTATTTGCAGACGGTACGGCCATGATACGGGTCGTTGTAAGAACGCTATCGCCAAAACCCTCCAAACCTCAGCCAACGTCCCCGGCGCTTGGTTCAGGAAATGGAGAATCGAGGTTAACCCCGATAAGAGTCAGGCGGTTCTTTACTCGAAACCGTCGTGCGGTAACAATCGCACCTCCCCCAGCCTGATCACTATGTATGGTAAGCCTATCCCTTGGGAGAAGTAAGCCAAGTATCTAGGAGTAGTTCTTGACCAACATCTGTCCTTCAGACACCACGCTTCCTTCGCGATGGCTAGACTCCACTTTTTGCTCGTGACAAAAAGTAAACTATCTCTTAGGAGTAAATTGCACCTTTATACCGCGGCGATCCGTCCCATCATGACGTACTCGTGCGTCGTATTCACTCACGCTAGTCCAAAGTACCTCTATCAGATGCAAGTTCTCCAAAACCGATTCCTACGAAAAGTCACAGGAGCCCCTTATTATGTCCGAAAGACCTGCCCATGACTTTAGATTGCCCACAATCCAGCAGTTCATGAAGCGCCTCGCCAAGCGCTTCTTCGATTCTGCTGTTAAACATCGTAGCCGCCTGATCGCATCGGCCGCCCGATACGAGCCCTCGCGTTTTTGTCAGATCCGCCGTCCGAGGCACACTGTCGTAGACCCCGACAATGACATTACCCTCCTCCATGAGAGTAGTAGGGAAACCAGCACGCTCAAAAAACACAGACGCCGTTATCCGTCATTCCATCCTCACCGTCGTGGCCCGTCGCAAAACCCCGGTCCATACCCTCCCCGACCCTAGCTCGACCCAGCCGCGCAGCTGAGCCTGTACTTATAAATCAGCCCCTAAATAAAATCACTCAGATCCAGCCTGTCCCTTTGCTGTCCTCTCCCAGCGACGCTCTAAGCCGCGGCCCGTACCCTACAGGGGGTGCCCTCAGCGCGTAGTCGCTTAGTTTGCAGTTTAGTTTGAAAGTTGCTCTGGCTGGAGGCCTTAATTTCGAGGCATCCACAGAAAAGCCCGGTTAAGCAGTGTGCTCTCATTTACATTTGACATCACTTAGCTCATTTAAAACACAGAAAGAAAATAATGCTTATGATATTGAAAATAATAAAAAAATACCCTGCACTGACAATGTAGCTCTTAACCTTTAAAAAAAAACACGTTTTACGGTAGGACTCAATGCAACGCATTTAAAACATTGTGCTGATGTATAGATTGAATAGTACGGGGGTCGTGATGGTCTTAAGTAAAAAAATAACATAAAAAACATAAAGGGTGTAAACAGACTCTTAACGCAGCCGAAAGGCACTTGTTTTCCCCGTCATTACGATTATTTTTTTGTTCTAGACCATACCTGGATAAAAAAAAAAAAAAAAGTTGTCTCCCAGCACAAATTTTTGCGAAAAGTTACTTAGTTTGATGTACATAATGCTTGGTTGACGGCTTCGTGAAGAGTCTGTTTACACCCTGTATATTACAAAAAAAACTTGTAAAAAAGTTGGAACTTTGATCCCCAATATCTCCGTAACTAAAGATTCGAGACTTCCACTTCATCTGTTGGTAGAAGTACTAGCGAGTTAGAGGGCGGCGCATCGAGAAAATATTCCGAGGTATACGAGGAGGGCAGGAATTTGTCAGTCAAGTTCTTGCCAACATTGGCAAAAAACTCGTTGACTTTATTGACCGAGGACTTTTCATCCGAAGAAATTTTTAGTAGCTCGTTGGGGGATTTAGCATTGAGACTAGTACCAGTAACATTTTTAATGACCTTCCAAGTAGCTTTGGGGTTGTTCTTCGCTATTTGGAACTCCTTCCTTTCATATGCGTGTTTTAGATTTTTGAGAAGCTTGTTACAAAAATTACGATATCGCTTATATGTAACCATAAGAATGTAGTTTTCAGGATCTGCCTTTACAGTTCGAGCCATGCTATCTCTATTCCGGATACAGCGGAGCAGTCCATTTGTAATCCAAGGTTTCAAAATCCGCCGTTTCGAAGACATGTGCACTGATTTGGAGTGATTGGCGATGACAGAGCTAATGATGGAAACCAGAGACTCCGCGGCATTTTTTGGGTCTTGTATAGTCAATATTTCACTAAAGTCAATTGATAGGATGCCAGTAATTGCAGCTGTATAATCAACTACTATGCGACTATGTTTAGAGGCAGGGAGTGACATTACACGTTGGATGCTAATAAACGTAGGTCTATGATCAGTAATATAAGTATCGAGAACCAGTGTCGTATTTTTATGATCAGATCTTAACATTACGTGATCAATACAAGAGTTAATACGAGTCGGGAATAGATGTGTAGGAAGGAGGCCGTGTGAAGCAATAAGGTTCAGGTACTGATTTGCTTGTTGGGAGATAGCATTCGGTGTGATGTCAATATTGACGTCACCCATGAGCACAAGATTATAAAACTTTATACAGCATTTGAATCAGAAAGTAATTTATACCAATTTTGAAGAATACCTTTCGTTATACCAATGGAGTACCGGTTTTTCAAAGAACTGTCAATAATATAATTGCAAAAGAGCAACTTAAACGAGTATACGCGTATTTGGATGATATAACAGTCTGTGGAAATATCTAAGCTGACCACGATCAAAAACTGCAGCGTTTTCTTGATATTGCCAAACGGTATAACCTTACACTGAATCTTGAAAAGAGTGAATTTTCATTGAAAGATATAAGTATTCTAGGATATACTATAAACAGTGGAGTAATTAAACCCGACCCGGATCGTCTACGTCCATTATTAGAGCTGCCTCTGCCTTCAGACTCGGCATCGCTCCGGCGAGCATTGGGATTATTTCCTCACTATTCTAAATATGTGCCAAGATCCTGTCATAAAATTCAGTCCATCGTTTCGCAAGGCACATTCCGTGTCGATTCTGAGGCACTAAACGCTTTTAACACTCTAAAGCAAGAGATAGTCATATTAGCATTAAACGTGATTGACGACAACATACAATTTGTTGTTGAAACTGACGCTTCAGACTATGCTATCGCGGGAACTCTGACACAAGAAGGCAGGCCTGTTGCGTTTTTCTCGAGAAGCCTTCACAGTAGCGACGGAATCACCCAGCCATAGATAAGGAGGCCGCGGCTATAGTCGAATGTCTTCGAAAATAGAGACAATTCCACATCGGACGAGAGTTCAAACTGATAACTGACCAAAAATCGATTGCATTCATGTTCAATCAGCAGCATGCATCAAGAATTAAAAATTACAAAATACAACGTTGGCGATTAGAACTTTCTAAATACAATTTTGACATAGTTTATCGCCCTGGAAAGGAGAATATAGCAGCTGATGCGTTATCAAGAGCAAATTCACCATTAGTAGCCTCTGTACATAATTCAGAAAATGCACTCAAAGAACTGTATAAAACCTTGTAAAATTTTCCATATGTGCAGATGTAAAGCCTCGCGTTCAACAAAACATTGGAAAACTAATAAAAGCGTTGGCCCCATTCGAAACAATATTAATAGATTTTAAAGGTCCACTTCCATCAGATGGTGCTGGAAACAATCAATGTATCCTTACGATTGTCGATGTATATTCCCGATTCCCATTTGCATATCCCTGCCCAGACTTGAGTACAAACACGGTAATGAATAAACTGACTGATTTATTTTCTATATTTGGAATGCCAACTTACGTACACTCAGATCGTGGCACTTCTTTTCTTTCAAAAGAGATGAAAGACTTTCTCCACCAGAAGGGCATTGCTACGAGCTACACTACGCCGTACAACCCTCAGGGTAATGGACAAACGGAGAGATACAACGGAATTATTTGGCGAACAGTACAATTGGCTCTGAAAAGCCATGATCTACCTATAACCAAATGGGAGTCAGTTTTAACTCAGGCTCTGCATTCTGTAAGATCACTTCTTTGCACGGCCACAAACAGTACGACCCATGAGAGGATGTTCTCTCACGCCAGGAGATCGTCAACTGATCAGTCGATGCCTACATGGCTAAACGTCCCAGGAAAAGTATTAATGCGAAACCATAATCGAACTAGTAAATATGATCCAGTGGATCATATTTTTAGTTGAAGTAGAGACTCTAGAAAGTAATCCTCAACATTCTCGTGTGCGTTTGAGCAGTGGTAGAGAAGTTGTCGTATCTGATAGACACTAAGCTCCTGCGGGGGAATCTTCTTTAGAACAGGATGAAGCTGATTCCAATGATGACGACGAGTACATCGATGCAGTCGATGGCGATGAGCGTGACACGGAAGACCAGCGAGATTCCCAGAATGAGATGGTCCAGCCACAGAACATCATGACAGAGAGTCTGCGTCGTTCTGACAGAGTACGACGTCCGCCTGCTCATCTAACTAGCTACGTAGGATATTAGTAAGCCCAGGAGAATGTAGTAATATAATATTAACTCCTTGGTCAATATTGAACGTCCTATTTATAGAAGAAATTGAGTTGTCAGGATTGACTGTGTCATTGTATCAATATGTTGAATTTTGTTAAATAAATCCTTAATATTACGGGTATATTTTTTACTACAGCCGCCTTAAATCCACCAAATCTCCAAAAGTTCTGCGAACCACAGGGATAGTGCTCTGCTTCTCTGCTGGTGAATATGCCTGTCTAGTATGGGACCGTTCTGCACATGCACACCTAGCTCTAAATGAGACGTGCCAAATAATTATTAGTTGTTTTAAACCGACTCTGGGTATTGCTGTATCCACTGTCAGGCATCGCGCTTCCTCTAGTTCGCAGGACTATAGCCAACCGTATCAAGAGGACGAAGCTACAAGCTGACTCACGCCATCCATTGCACTGCTACGTCTCAGTGCGCCAGAGGTTGAAAAATCGTAAAAGTTTTCTTGGATGCGTGGACCCTGCTAGCCCAGTCAATCTCAACGCCCCCACAGCATGATGCAATCTTTGGCGGGAGCGGTTTAAACCCCCTGATAACTTCAATGATCCATCAGAAAATCTTCCACTTGGGCACGAGTTGCCGTGCCCGTCTTGGAAATCTCTTAACAGACTTCGAACCCAAGTCGGCTGGAGCAAAGACAATCTCCGTGATGGACTGCTCAAACCTCAAGTGCGTATGCGGCGTCTCCCCACAAACAATAACCCACCTCCCATCTAGCACCGCATGCCCTATCACCTACGCTCTTGATGATTTATTTACTGCATCAGTAACCGGGGCTGAGTTTTGGACTAAACATATTTAAACTTTTTACCATCGATACGCTAAGAAGAAGGAGTTGGCTTGAAAATCTGATTTACCAACGAACTTTTAGGAAATTTAATGTTCTTTAATTTGTTGTCTAATGTATTACACACAATGTGCTTAGTTTAAGAGACATAAGCGAAAAATGAAACCAAGAAAGGGCAAAAAAAAATTAGTTTTGATCCCTCTCCTCCCAAGTTTGCACAGACAAATAAAAATTTAAAGTGGACAACGATACGTGAAATCTTAACTGTCCGTTGTCCCCATTGCCCATATGTACATAACAGGGACAACGGTAAGGAGTCATATTATGACGTTCTGTTGTCTCCGTGACGGTCACAGATTACGGCGCCGCGGGAATACAGGACCCCTCGAGGTTTAAAACTTAGGATAGTCTTCCTAGTGTACCACAAAACAACTTGTTAATGTTCCATTAACTTCGGAATACTTTCTAGGTACTGTATTGTATTGTCCGCAACTCCACGTCCAAGCGCGTATTTTATACTTTCCAGGTAAAAGTACGTAACTGTTTGATTAGTGTTGTGCAAACCTTGATGTTTGACATTTACCATAGAGTTTCCTCTTAGTTTCTTTTTGAAATACGAACAGACTATTCTTACATTCTTACTCAATCATGTTGACTGTTTTGACATTTCAACAAATAAAACAAACAACTTGGTTTCAAAAATAAATTCTTAATTTTTGGATAAAACAATCAAAATTTAAATAAAAATAATGGAACATGTATCGATGGAGACAGTGGAGGAAGATCCCAAGCCTTCTGAGGGCTTTCCGGTCCCGGGCAAGCTCCCGGGAAAGTTAATCATCCAGTTCCTTCAGGAAAAGAAGTCAGGAGCAACTATGAGCGAGATCGTGAACTACCTGAGCGCTGAATGTATGAAGGACACCGAAGAACTATCTAGTTCAGTATTTAATGCTTTAGAAAATGGAGCTGCTTTGGGTTTTTTGGAGAGGAAAGGTTCTCACTCCTTGAATTGGGCAGCCCGTGAGGCGTGTTGCCGACGTAAGCGGCGACGGCGTCGTAGCAGCTGCGGGCGGCACAAACGGCGCCGTAGCAGTTGCGGACGGCGCAGACGACGCCGTAGCAGTTGCCCGCGGTGTAGACGACGCCGTAGCAGTTGCCGGCGCCGCCGCAAGAAAAGCAGCTGCAAGAAGAAACGGCGCCGGCGGTGCTGACTAGAGGACTTTCCCGAATTTCCTGATCCTGTACCAATGCGACAAGAATAGTAAGAGCAAGAAACTAAAAAGTAAACTAAGTAGTTTAAGACAGTCCGATGATTTTTTGTAATATAACGTGTGGTTCTTACAGTATCTGTTCACAATGTATTTTGGTTTGACCCGTGTAAAGTGTAAAGAAGTTTTTGATTTGCGAAAGTGGACCTTAATCTCTGTGTGTTTAAGCTACCGCTCGTAATAATATGGTTTTTGTGTGCGTGAAGACGAATGAATCGCCCATACCGAGTGCCTCCGAGCTTTTGCATACTTCCATGCAAGTTGCAAGGATTTTTTGAAACTTTGAAAACGACGGGTCAGTCCATCTATACAAGGCTACGCTTTATGGTCACAGCACACAATCATATAAAGTCGGAAAGGGATCGTTACCGTATCAACTCGAGCCATTCAGTATTCTTTATATGAAACTCCCAACTGGATTGGCCTGTTGGTCTAGTGGTTAGTGACCCTGACTGCTAGGACGAAGGTCGTGGGTTCGATTCCCACACAGGACAAATCTTTGTACGATGAGTACGATTGTTCTGTATCTGGGTGTATAATTTATCTATAATAATGTATGTATTTAGAAATATATAAGTATGTTTATCAGTTGTCTGGTTGCCATAGCATGCATGGCTCTGCCTAGTTTGGGATCAGATGGCGGTGTGTTGGTTGTCCCAAGATATTATTATTATATTATTATTTCCTTTATTCATTTTTATCCTTATTATTTAGATTTTTAAATATTTTACTAACAAAAATTACAATATACAAAAACATTTAAAATTATAAAAAATAGTAGTCCACCGGTATCGGAAACAGGGTCCAAGCTACCGGCGGTCAGGGCTCCAGAGAGAGGAACCTCCTAACAATACGAGCCGTGTCTAGGAGTACCGCTTTCTGAATCAAGCCTTTGATCCAGCTGCCTAACGAGAGCCTTCTCAGGTGTTGGTCGAGGCTCTTGGCAATTAAGCCAATATTATTATTATTATTAACTGCAACGCACACTAATCGGAATCGTTACATAATCGCCTCGCATCGGGAAAAGCTCACGAACGGCGAGCCGTAGGCACAGCGTCGCCTAGCTATAACTGATTCGACGTATCGGACCTGCTGATTCGCTTTGGTTACGTGCTTACATTAGGTTCACGCCTATTTGAAGGCGAGGTGAAAGGCGATACAGTGACGATACCTTTCCGAGTTGATAAATGTGCTGTGACCATTAACGTGCTACGAGCGGGTTTTCTTAATAAATAAGTAGGGCGTAATAAGTGGCTGCTACTAGCTAGCATAGTCATCGTCATCTCATCATCTTCCCGCCCTTATCCCACTCTACTCGGGGTCGGCGCAACACGTTTTCTTCTTTCATTCTCCCCTGTCAGACGTCACGGCATCATTTACTCCTTTCTCTTTCATATCAGTCGTGCTACAAAATTACCAAATTAATTGTTCGATTGAATTAGTCCATTTTATTAATTGTGGAGGTCCATCAAAAACAAACCAGTATTCAAATCCTTTAAATGAAGATATAAAGGGTGTAAACAGACTCTTAACGAAGCCGAAAGGCACTTGTTCTCCCCGTCATAGCGATCATTTCTTTAAGTTAGACCTTACCTGGGAACCTTCTAGTTACGGAGATAATGGGGGTCAAAGTTCCAATTTTTTTACAAGTTTTTGTTTAAATACATGTTTTTATTGTATGATTTTTACTTTAAACACCTCTAGAACCCCTTACTATTCAATACATCCATCATCACAATGTTTTGAGTGCGTTACATTGAGTCCTACTGTAAAACTGATTTTTCAGCTCAAAAAAAGAAGTTATTTCCCAGCACTAATTTTTGCGTAAAGTTACTACGTTTGTTGTAGATAATGCTTGGTTGACGGTTTCGTGAAGAGTCTGTTCACACCCTGTATACTATCTACTAGTTTACACCCTGTATAGTTGAAAGAAGAACGCTCCTTATGAGTTTAATTTAACCTCTACAAAATCATGTTTGCTTTGGTTTTCATTTACATAAAAACTTAATTTATCCGATTTAACTGTAGCTCAACAAAAATCTGTTGTTATTTAACAGTCCCTATTTTTTAATATCGATAACGCTTACTAAAATGGCATACAATCACTACTCAATCTTTTAATAAAGACCTTGTGGCGGTAACGCCAGTAGTATCTACTGTGCAGAAAGGTCGCAATATAGGGGGTTAGCCAGAAGGTTTTATCATGTAGCTGCTAGCTGCAAGACATCAACAAATTTGTCCGCCGGCACAGCGAAAGATTCACTGGCGAATCCGTGGCACTGTGAGTTATTTATATGAGTGCACAGCGCGCGCCCGCTGAGTCGACGCGACACCAACGGATTGAGCTTTGAAGCGTAGTACTGGGTATTGGTCCGGTTTGGTAACGTCGTTCAATCTTCTGTAGTCGCCACATACGCAAATATCGCCATTTTTCTTTGGAACAACGTGCTGTGGTATGGAACAGGGACTTTGCTTGGACGGGATATTCCTTGTTGCATCATCGTTTCAAATTCTTTCTTCATGGACAGGTGTTCGATGTGGTGGGTTACCACCGATCTGGTCTTGCTGTATATTGTTTGCGTTCCTATTGAGGGCCTTTGAATTTTGATCTTTTGATTGCGTCAGCCGTTAGTAAAAGTTTTCAAACGATTGTAAATTCAGCCTCTAGTTTGTAAAAGTCTCACAAGTTAAAGTACTCACAAGTAACAATCGTTGAAAGGTCCCTCAGTCGTGACTGACAGGCATCCATATTTCAAAAGCTAGTTAAAATTTACTACTGCTCTATATGACTGCTTATAAAGGGTGTCTCAGGAAGAGGGCACTTTTTCATTTTAAAATAAAAACAAGTATTTTATGACAGAGTTGTGATATTTTTATTTTAATTTAAAGGAATGTTCTTAAGTATGGAATAAAATATCCGGCGTTAAATCGCACGATCTTGGTGGCCAGTTGACATCAGAATTTCGTGAGATAATGTGTTCTGGAAATCGTTGCTGCGTATAATAAGTCGATTGTTTCATGCTTCAACTGGCCACCGAGATTGTGCAATTTAACGCCGTGCGATTTTTTTCTTTGGGGTTTTGTTCTCGAAACAATCCCTGAGCTCAAATCGGAAATCCAACGCGTCATCGGTGAGATACAGCCACATCTCTGTGCAAAAGTCATGGAAAATTTCATGAAAAGAGTAATGGCCTGTCATCGGAGCCGTGGGGGTCATTGGCCGGATATTTCATTCCATACTTAATCGGAACATGTCTTCTTTACAATACAATAAAAATATCACAACTCTGTCATAAAATGCTTGTTTTTATTTTAAAATTAAAAAGTGCACTCTTACCTTAGACACCCTTTTGTAAAAGATTTTTAAAACTGATTTATTGAATATCAACCCTTCCTGTTCACACAGTTAAAAGAACTACCATGCGGAAGGTGGTCCCTCAATTGAGCACCATAAGTTCCCTTGAGTGGAGACCACACTATGGAATTTGAAATTTACATATGGGTTTAACGTTAGTAAAAGTACTTGAACGATTGTATATTCAACCTCTAGTTTGTAAAAGAAGCTATTCAAAAATTACAATGGATTTAAGTTGGTCCCTCATTGAAACGTTTATATTGATAAACGTGCATAAGTTAAATAGACGAATGCGACAGTCTATCCTTTAGTTTTTTTTTTACTAACAATTACTTTATTAAACAGTATCAATAGATGTACCGTCAACTAATAATCGAATTCCTGGGAAGATATACTAAGATTGAGGTGACCACACAGCAGGATTTTCTTGAAAAAGTAACAACTAGATAGTGAGTATTTGTTGATATTTTTTTTCTATTTATATTTAACATCGCATAGATAATTAAAAACACAAAGAAAATAATGCTTTTAATGATTAAAAAAAAATTACCCTGCAGTGACAGTGTAACTCTGAACTTAAATTAACCTTGTAATAGAAACAATACTACTAATAAGACAGTAGCAAAGTGTATTTGGTGGTATGGAGAACAGGGTGTAAAGTTCTACATCCCCCATAGAAAAGGGAGAATCCTCCGACCAGGCGGGTGTTATGTCTGGTGGGCTACTGCCGGACAGCTGTTGTTGCGTTCTTCTATATAGTCGTTGAGTCGCGAAGTAACTTTACTTGCGCGATGTAGGATTTCAATGTATTTAGATGTTTTAAAAACATAACTGGCGAAATGTTGGTGTACTTTTAGGTACACCTTACGCTTCGGGGATTACAGGCGTGATGTTATGTTATGTAAGATGTTTTAGTTAATAATGTGTGTCATAGATGGCGCTGTAGTACTCTTTGTAGTGCCGCTACATGTATACAGGGTTATTTGTAAAACACCAATAACCTCGCAGGAGTAGTTTACTAACATCATAAACAACAACATTTGTTCTACGACTTTTCCGAAAACAACAAAAAAATATCGACTTTTCATACAAAACTCGATCAGCTGTTCGGACATAATTATGTATCGAGAGTTGATTTTTTTTTTTCTGTTTCTAGTAATCTACTCCTGTGAGGTTATTTGTGTTAACAAATAACCCTATATATAAAAAAAATGTTCGTTTGGAGGACTTTCAAGCCTTCGACAAAGTCTGGCACAACGGCTTGTTGTACAAGCTGTACCAACTGGGCGTGCCGGACTGTCTCGTGCTCATCTTACGAGACTTTCTGTCGGATCGCACCTTCCGCTATCGCATCGGAGACGCTCTCTCCTCCCCCCACCCCATTCGCGCAAGAGTCCCGCAAGACTCCGTTCTCTCTCCGCTCATTTTCACTTTATTCACGAGCAACATTCCAAAGAGCAATAAGGCTCAGTTGGCCCTATTTGCAGACGGTACGGCCATGATACGGGTCGTTGTAAGAACGCTATCGCCAAAACCCTCCAAACCTCAGCCAACGTCCCCGGCGCTTGGTTCAGGAAATGGAGAATCGAGGTTAACCCCGATAAGAGTCAGGCGGTTCTTTACTCGAAACCGTCGTGCGGTAACAATCGCACCTCCCCCAGCCTGATCACTATGTATGGTAAGCCTATCCCTTGGGAGAAGTAAGCCAAGTATCTAGGAGTAGTTCTTGACCAACATCTGTCCTTCAGACACCACGCTTCCTTCGCGATGGCTAGACTCCACTTTTTGCTCGTGACAAAAAGTAAACTATCTCTTAGGAGTAAATTGCACCTTTATACCGCGGCGATCCGTCCCATCATGACGTACTCGTGCGTCGTATTCACTCACGCTAGTCCAAAGTACCTCTATCAGATGCAAGTTCTCCAAAACCGATTCCTACGAAAAGTCACAGGAGCCCCTTATTATGTCCGAAAGACCTGCCCATGACTTTAGATTGCCCACAATCCAGCAGTTCATGAAGCGCCTCGCCAAGCGCTTCTTCGATTCTGCTGTTAAACATCGTAGCCGCCTGATCGCATCGGCCGCCCGATACGAGCCCTCGCGTTTTTGTCAGATCCGCCGTCCGAGGCACACTGTCGTAGACCCCGACAATGACATTACCCTCCTCCATGAGAGTAGTAGGGAAACCAGCACGCTCAAAAAACACAGACGCCGTTATCCGTCATTCCATCCTCACCGTCGTGGCCCGTCGCAAAACCCCGGTCCATACCCTCCCCGACCCTAGCTCGACCCAGCCGCGCAGCTGAGCCTGTACTTATAAATCAGCCCCTAAATAAAATCACTCAGATCCAGCCTGTCCCTTTGCTGTCCTCTCCCAGCGACGCTCTAAGCCGCGGCCCGTACCCTACAGGGGGTGCCCTCAGCGCGTAGTCGCTTAGTTTGCAGTTTAGTTTGAAAGTTGCTCTGGCTGGAGGCCTTAATTTCGAGGCATCCACAGAAAAGCCCGGTTAAGCAGTGTGCTCTCATTTACATTTGACATCACTTAGCTCATTTAAAACACAGAAAGAAAATAATGCTTATGATATTGAAAATAATAAAAAAATACCCTGCACTGACAATGTAGCTCTTAACCTTTAAAAAAAAACACGTTTTACGGTAGGACTCAATGCAACGCATTTAAAACATTGTGCTGATGTATAGATTGAATAGTACGGGGGTCGTGATGGTCTTAAGTAAAAAAATAACATAAAAAACATAAAGGGTGTAAACAGACTCTTAACGCAGCCGAAAGGCACTTGTTTTCCCCGTCATTACGATTATTTTTTTGTTCTAGACCATACCTGGATAAAAAAAAAAAAAAAAGTTGTCTCCCAGCACAAATTTTTGCGAAAAGTTACTTAGTTTGATGTACATAATGCTTGGTTGACGGCTTCGTGAAGAGTCTGTTTACACCCTGTATATTACAAAAAAAACTTGTAAAAAAGTTGGAACTTTGATCCCCAATATCTCCGTAACTAAAAGGTGCCCATGTATGGTCTAGATCAAAAACAATATCGCATTGACGGGGAGAACAAGTGCCTTTCGGCCTCGTTAAGAGTCTTTTACACCCTTTATATATTTTATATTATATAGGTACTCGTACATATAATATATGCCTTCCTCGATAAACCAAACAACTCTTCAGCTTTATAATATTAGAATAGATATATGTAAGTAGATTATTTAGTATCAACAAACAGTCACTAGATAAAACTGTGTGGTCATCTCAATCTTAGTATTTCTTTCCAGGAATTCCATTATTAGTTGTGATGAAACGGTACATTTATTGATACTGTTTTGTAAAGTAATCGTTAGTAAAAAAAATGACTAAAGGATAGATTTGGCATTCGTATATTTAACTTCCGAATGCTACGTAAATTGATTTTTCTTATGATAAATGTTTCAATTGAGGGACCAACTTAAATCGATTGTAATTTTCGATTGGGTTCTTTTACAAACTAGAGGTTGAATATACAATCGTTCAAGTACTTTTACTAACGCTAAACCCATATGTAAATTTCAAATTGTGGTCTCCACTCAAGGGAACCTACTTCTACAAACTGTTAGTGTTTTACAATCGTTTGAGAACTTTTACTAACGGCTGACGCATTCAAAAGATAAAAATTCAATTGTGGTCCCTCAATGGGAACAAAAACCTGTATATTGGCGGTCCGGTGGTTTCTATGTGATGTTCCACACAGTGTTTCGGGATATCCCTCCCTCATGCAAGATGGTCTCAACATATCCGGAAACTTGCTGATTAGCTGGTGATATGGCTGGTCAATGTCAATGCTTGACGATGAGGTTGGTTACCTTGGCGGCGAGACAACGGCATCGACATCATCAGCTACTTGTCGACATAGCCATGTCGACAAGTAGCTGATGATGTCGTAGGAAATCGGCAGCGATGATAAACTTGGACGAATAAGGTCTTCGCAGGTTGAAATCCAATTGTAATGTTTTTTCACCATACGTTTGGATGACTGTATTATTAGCTGCGTACAAACAAAAATCGTTCAGCGTTGTTTTCTCGCTTTTTCTCCTATATAAGACGGAGACGTTCGCATCGGTGTCAAAAAATAATTAAAAAATAAAAACAAAACCACCTTCAAAAACTTATCCTTTAAACCTTTTGTCTACACTAAACATTTGTGAATAATATTAAAAATTGCATATAGTGTTATTAAAATATTTAACATAAACCAGCTATTTTTGGAAATTTGAAAATTATTTAATTTTTAGTATTTCATAATTAACTAGTTTTTTTGTAAATGTAATTTACTGTACGTGATCAAGATACGATGCTGATACCGAATATTATCTTGGATGTATCATTTCTCTTAAGAATACCTATTATAGAAATAATTTACTACCAACCATACCATGTTCAGATGAAAATTTCTTGTTGATTTTTCTAAGTACCTGGTGTTATTCGAAAGATATAACGCGAGGTTTTTTTTTACTACACAGTGAATGATATTCCAACGTAGACATATTACCGCTTTACTTTGCACCTACATTTAAAATTGTTTAGATTTTGTTTAGAAAAAAAATGATTCCTCATTTCTATCTAGACGGCGTTGACGTCGAATTAGATCCCGCTATGGTTATGTTCACAAAAAGTGATGTTAAGGCTATCGGTATCGCGCTCGCGACATAGAGAAGCAGGGGTCACCTCTGCCGCTTTGTCATCTTTATCAAATGTTTTCTCTTAATTTTCCTGCGAAACATTCCAGCTCTACTTCGTGTTAGTTTTAAAGGACTTGTAACAATTATTTATTTTATTTGACTGTCGTTATAATATATTTGCTATAGTTATAGCAATTTAACGATCGTTTTTAGCGTGATACTATCATTTGTGTGTAGTTTAAATATGGGTAGGCCTTCTAAACATGCTACTCGAATGAAACAGCGCCGTTTAAACTCGGCCCGAAATAATCTCGTTCTCGGTGACGGTCCGGTGATGGCGGCGGTGGACAAACGGCCTTACAGGCACTTTTGAATGTCGGAAAAACAAGAAGGCTAAGCTACAGTCACAGTCACAAGGCATAATAACTGGTGAAAGTACTGTAGTTGCCCATTCCAAAGCGTAGATCTCTATGGAGAAGAATGGGCAAGGACTCCATGGACACTCTTTTCAATCAAAATATTATAACAAAATATTGGTTACATCATTCATGTTGAGATTATACATGTATGTGAGAGGCGTGCAAATTAAGAGCGTCCAGAGTAAAAGAATAAATCAACAATTTAAAAATAAAGTACTTAATTAAAATAAACCGTGACAGCTAAGAGATGAGCAGTCCCAACTGACAGCGCCCGTTCATGAACATGACGCATGGATCAGCGCCATTCAACTCAACCATATTGAAGGGATCCTAATGACCCGACACACCCGCCACCATCAGCAAGACATTCGAGTGAGCATAACATTCTCTCAACTGCCAGGGCACATTCAAGTGAATGAAAGATAGCTAAATGTAAGCGGTAGCTTTTCAATACATAGTACTCACATATGTGCTATGCAATTATATAATACTAAAAGATGGAATCTATACAATGCAAGGATATTTTTATAATCTTCTGCAGCTTCCACAATACTTATCATGGTAATCAATTAGTTTGCTCCTACGGTTGTGGAGCAGGACCAGCATTCAGCCAAGCATTTTTGTCATCAATGTAATCTCCCAACTTATAATATGCTTGCCTACATAGTGTGCGTTTTATCATCATCATCATCATCATCAGCCTATAATGTTCCCACTGCTGGGACACAGGCCTCCTCTCTATGAGAATTGGCTATAATCCACTACGCGGCCCCAGTGCGGATTGGTAGATGTCACATATCTTCGAATTTCTGGTTCTAGGACATGCCGGTTTCCTCACGATGTGCGTTTTATACAAGATTTAAATTTTGTCTCATTCAGTTGTAGAATGTGGGGAGGTATTTTATTGTAAAATTTTAAACAGTGCCCCATGAAAGATGAGTCTACTTTAGCTAGCCTGAAACCTGGCCGAACTAGATGGTCCCTATTTCTAGTATTATAGTGGTGTCTCTCACCTCTTTTACTAAATAAATGCAGATTTTTTCTAACGTACATGATGTTTTCATAGATGTATTGACAAGGTACTGTCATGATGTTAATTTCTTTAAACAGTTCCCTTAGAGAATCGCGTCTACGTAGATCATAAATGGCTCTGATGGCTCTTTTCTGCAGAATAAATATAGACTCAATGTCTGCAGCCCGTCTCCATAGTAAAACACTGTATGACATAATACTATGAAAATAACTAAAATACACTAGCCTCACGGTAGCTACATAAGTAAATTGACGGCTTTTTCTAACAGCATATGCTGCTGAACTCAGCCGTCCTGCAAGAGATGTTAAATGGGGACCCCATTGTAGCCTTGAGTCAAGCGTGATTCCCAAGAAAACAGTTTTATCGACAAATTCTAGTTTCTGTTGATTTAATATTATGTCACAATCACTACTTTTGACATTTGGTAGAGCAAATCTTATGTACTTACTTTTTTTTACCATTGAGTACTAAATTATTTGCGGTAAACCAATTATAGACCAGCAGTAGGGCGTTATTTACGTCGTTAAGATCTGCGGCACGTCTGTTTATTCTAAATATCAAAGACGTATCGTCAGCAAAAAACACCAGTTGCGGTTGGTTGTTAAATAAATGGGGTTGGTCATTAATGTATACTAAAAAGAGGAAAGGACCCAATATCGAACCTTGTGGTACACCCATTTTTACTTTTAAACCTTTTGAATTGACACCATTTAATTGTACTTGCTGCTTTCTATCATTCAAATACGATTTTACTAAGCTGAGTGCAAGTTTACCTAAACCGTAATGCTCAAGTTTCATGAGCAGGGTCTCGTGATTTACGCAATCAAATGCCTTCGAAAGGTCACAGAAGATTCCAATGGCATCTTGTGCCTCTTCCCACGCAGTAAATATGTGTTTTAATAAAGTAACACAGTCAGTCAGTCAGTCGTACAACGTCCTTTGGTGAAACCATATTGTTGCTCGTGTAAGATCTTATTGGTGTTAAAATGGTTAAGCATTTAATTGAGCATTATCTGTTCAAACACTTTGCTAAAAACCGGCAACACGGATACGGACCTAAAGTTATTGGTGTCTGTACTGTCCCCGGATTAAAAAACGGTATTACCTTACTGTATTTCATTAGATTCGGGAAGACCCCTTGATCCACGCACAAATTAAATATTAAGGCTAAATACGGTGCTATAGTCTCAATAATTGAGGTACAAGCTTTGAACGTTTATCAAACGAAACTGAAGAACAACGTTCTCATCGGCTTGGATTGATACACGAGCGTTTATCAAACGAAACTGAAGAACAACGTTCTCATTGGGTTGGATTGATACACGACCGTTTATCAAACGAAACTGAAGAACAACGTTCTCATCGGATTGGATTGATACATGAGCGTTTATCAAACAAAACTGAAGAACAACATTCTCATCGGCTTGGATTGATACACGAGCGTTTATCAAATGAAACTGAAGAACAACGTTCTCATCGGCTTGGTTTGATACACGAGCGTTTATCAAACGAAACTGAAGAACAACGTTCTCGTCGGCTTCTTTTGATACACGAGCGTTTATCAAACGAAACGTAAATAACATCTTTCTCGATGGCTGTCCCGCTCACTATCCGCTTATCCAAATAGGTGGATAGGGCGTTTAGGTCCAATATTATGGCCACCGCGCTGCCTAGACCTGTATCCCCTATATTTCTTTTATTGGGGTTGCCTAAAAGAAAAAGTTTACAAGGAACAAATCACAAATATTGACCATTTGAGCACTAGAATCCAGACAGCAGCTAGGGAAATCAGCGAAAGCGGGTTAGCCCACTTAAACGGTCGTTTATTCGACGTTGCACAGTGTGTTTAGCTGCGAATGGGGGCCACTTAGAACATTTCGTTTAATTTAAATATTTGTAATCATCATCATCATCAACATCATCATCATCATCATCATCATCATCATCATCATCATCAGACTATAATGTTCCCGCTGCTGGGACACAGGCCTCCTCTGGAATGGGCTATAATCCACCACGCGGGCCCAGTGCGGATTGGTAGATGTCACATGTCTTCGAATTTTTGGTTTCCACACGATGATTTCCTTCATCGTTTGTAATCATATCAAAGATTATTAATAAATGTTAAATAAAGTGACTTGTTTTTTTTTTAATGCTTTGCTCACATACCTAAGTAACAAGTTAGGTCTAGGTAACTCTGCAACAATAGTTTTTTTATGGTACTAACCCATTTTAAAATTGGTACACAAATGGGCACGAACACTGTAGTGCGTTTTTTTTTTCAAATATCGTAAGTGTTAACGCAACAAATGTTTAAAAAGTAGTTTAATGAAAATCTTTTCTTCATTTAAAGTTGTATATCTTTTTGTTAAATAATAGGATCTGTTATAGTGAAATCGGTATTTAGAAGGCATATCATTAAATGAATGGGCACTGATAGTGTATTAGGTTTTTTTACAAAAATCGCTCTTGAATTTGGATGGTGTGTTAAAAATTAAGGTTAAAATAGAAAAGAACCAACTTTTTCTTCAAAAGTTCTCAAGGAGACAATTTTTTTATGCCCACTTCTATGTTACGTATAATATTCATACTTCACCAAAAAAAGTAACCAATTTACTAGAGTAATAAACGAAAGATTACATATAAATGTAACCGGAATCTTGAAATCATAAATAAATATGTTTAGTTTTGATATTTTTACTAAAAATACTTACGTGAATAGGGGCGTTTTTCACGTTTACAAAAAAAAGCAGTACCCAGTGGTAATAATATCTGCTTTAATTATAATAGAAATAGTATAGAATATAGAAAATATTATTAAACTGTGAACGTTTTTAATGCTATTATCATTTATTTTCCTATTAAAATGGTGCGGGGTGTATTACGACCGAGTTTCAACAGAAGGAACATTATAGTACATTATGATATAAGTGCGGTAAGTTGAAAATTACAGCCGAGGCGATATAGCTAGCCCGACCCCGAGCCATAAAGGTTTGCGCTAAAATCGCGTAGATGGTTAAAACAATCACCATGACACGAAACGTTGTAAATCCGCCGTTTTGATGGCTGACAGACGACTCGTTTGACGTTTACTCTTTGTTTATATTGATTTTCGTAAAAGTGTTTCTGTCGATTTTTCAAATTTATTAAAAAATATTTCATGAAAATGGCATTGAAAGTACAGCGCATAATCCACGCTGTTAATCAAAGCTGTTGTGTCAATTGTGCACTGTAAGATGCTACAGACGTGCGCCAACTTGTATTTGTGTGGATTTCTCGCGAGGTAAGTGATGATAAATCTTTTATAATGTGAACTTGATTATAATTATCATTTACGTCGTTATCTCTGTGTTGTTAATAACATGATAACGTGCAAAACCGTTAGAATAGTTTGAGTACGTATAGTGTACGTATAGTGTACGTGTAGTGTACGTGTAGTGTACGTGTAGTGTACGTGTAGTGTACGTGTAGTGTACGTGTAGTGTACGTATAGTGTACGTATAGTGTACGTGTAGTGTACGTGTAGTGTACGTATAGTGTACGTGTAGTGTACGTATAGTGTACGTGTAGTGTACGTGTAGTGTACGTGTAGTGCCTGTTACCCTCCTTATCCACCCACCGCTTTAGGATTTAGTTATCGAGTAAAGAACTAAAAAACAAAAAAAAAAGACTTCAAAAACAAAAAAGTGGGAAAATAACTTTAGCTTCAGAAGTCGGTGCCTTTTGTTTATCTTATTCAGTTTTTTTATTTGTATTCACGGTTATTTTTGACTTTTTTGTTTTTGAAGTCGTTTTTTTTTTGGAAAAAAGTTTCATGGTAATTGCCTTATCCCCAATAAAATGGAACTTAACATACCTAACTGTCGAAATGTGGCTGTTTCGACGACACATCTCTACTCTTATATCGGTGCTAGGAGCTGAGGTAGCACTCTTGCTTTTAGGCAATTGGGATATCGCCCTCTCTAATAGTTTCCGTATGACCGTGTCTTCATTTTAACTACTTATATTCAATGAAGTAGAAGGTTCCCCTATCATCATATCATGTTCATGATCAGTCATTGTTGTAATACCGTGATCACGGTATTGGGCGTCAATACCGATATTGAAACAGGCCGATAATTAACCCGTGACCTTGAAACCCCTACGCGTGATAATGTAATATACAGATGACATGGAGCTGATCTGATGATGGAGCTGGAAGGTGGCCTTAGGAACTCCGTTATGAAACGACATTACTCCATCTAGTTTGGGCTCGTATGATTCGTCCGCACAAGTATTTTGTCTCTAGATGGTATCCAGGGTCTAATGATGGAGCTGGAAGGTGGCCTTAGGAACTCTGTTATAAAACGACATAGCCCCATCGAGTTTGGGCTTGTATGATTCATCTTGACGAGTACTTAATAAGGTACAACATGATTAAAAAATTACATAACACATCAAGTGCTGAAAACATCACATATGAGTGCGTACTACGAATACGGCTACGGAAAAACGCCGCTACGCGCTACGAACTACGCCGTAGTAAATCCCAAATCATAAATACTAAAAAGATAAAAATAAAGAAATTATTTTAAACACGCTTTTATTACTTGTTAATAAAATGACTAAAAACTTAAAAATAATTTAATTCTGATAAGAAATATACCATTTTATAGGTAAGTACATTATATTTTTTTTAAATAAAGCAGGTTACATTTTGAAATAGAAGTGTGCGCTTTTCTTGTGGGTTATGTTGATGACAGGCTGATCTCTTCATAACTTCTAGTTACAATAAAAAAATTAATTCATGACAAGAATTTGTGTAGCATGCTACAACTAAAAAGCGTAAAATAAAAAAGTTTCTAGCCTGTCATACTATCGATCATTTCTGTGGTGTTTCCCAAATCTTATAACGATCCTCATTACATAAAACTTTCCTCACGACTTTTCTTCATTCCTCCTCACGACAACTCGTTCAATTCCCTCCAAAATACCCTTAAATGAAAGACAAGTTTTATTCATACTGGTTTATTAAACATTAACTTAAAATCAAAATTATTATGACTGTATCGGATCTTCCGCTTACGAAAACTAAATTGATTGGATTAAGTTATAAATAGATCTAAAAAATCACTTTGGTTCTTTAACGATCGATTTAAGCGTCCAGCGTGTGTACCTGTAGAAGATAAAAGTGATGTTAGGCGGGTTCTTCAAATACTGCAGTTCATCATAAACATTTGAACTCAAAGACGTTCACAGCTGTACATACTCGTAGGTGAATTAGGCCACATCGACTAGCCCTGTACTTCTCGCATCCAATGTATTCCCGTGGTCATCGAAGAAATAATACAATATTATGTTGGATATTATTAAAATATCTTAAATTATGGCTAGAGATGAGTTTGTCCCATAGTCTGTTGAGGCATAGTCTCGGCTTTTGTATGCATAGGCACCTAACAATGAGAAACAAAAAAATGTGACCTCTTGCTTCGAACTTTGAACCGAATTTTGAACGAACATGTATTGTAGGTAGGTACAGTAGTAGTTGAGTTACAGACAAGTCTAAATATAGAAGCAAGAGCGTCGCTATAAGACGCAAAAACTATAATATTTATCAGGACTATTGAGAGATAGATTCACTGTGTTTTCTCTTCAGAGGTCCTGCCAATTGCCATGAGCCTATGTAGAATCAACAGCCTAAAATATACCAACTGGTCTAACCTTATGATATTGGTATTTCTACCAGTTGGGTTGGTGTACTCAGACGGTCAGTGGCTCCGCACAAAATATTGACATTCACGTGCATCTGGTTAGAAAAACATAAAATATCGTAAAATATTAATTCAGGAAAATATATA
The DNA here is from genome assembly GCA_950005105.1 of Lycophotia porphyrea. NCBI lineage: Eukaryota > Metazoa > Arthropoda > Insecta > Lepidoptera > Noctuidae > Lycophotia > Lycophotia porphyrea. The sequence continues at coordinate 27,492,972 of OX465383.1, read as the reverse complement.
GCGAAAGATATATTGCTTATGGATGTTCAGGATTGCGGAAAAACTACCGTCTAGCATCCATAGTTTTGCAATATAATCCATCATAATCTTGATTCTATCTTCCTGAAGGTGCGCTGTTTTCTTTGCGTCGATGAGAGGGTGGCGGGCACCTAAGTGACTACAGATTAATAATATTTAATGTCTACCAAGAACCCAGGGCTGCGGGACTGTTCGAAGGAGATACCGCGGCCCTGGAACACAAAGGGCAAGGAAGGAACATGGATGAGTTTTAGACAGTACAAATCAGACACTCCCTTCCGCTCTGCCCAGAGGAGCGGGAGGAGACCTTTGATGACTTCCCACCCGGAAAAAAAAAAGGTCTATCAAGAACGTGATTGCAATAATCCTTTGCTCTAACCGCACAGGCTGAAATTATGATGATTTTATCTATTTACCGCCTAGTGGCATAATGTCACAACCATTGAATTAGGTGTACCTACAATATACAGGGTGTAAACAGACTCTTCACGAAGCTGTCAACCAAGCATTATGTACATCAAACTAAGTAACTTTACGCAAAAATTAGTGCTGGGAAACGACTTTTTTTTTTGGGCTGAATAATCACGTTTTACGGTAGGACTCAATGTAACGCACTCAAAACATTGTGCTGATGGATGGATTGAATAGTAAAGGGGTCCTGGAGGTGCTTAAAGTAAAGAACTTACATTAAAAACATGTATTTAAAAAAAAAGTTGTGAAAAAGTTGGAACTTTGACCCCCAATATCTCCGTAACTAGAAGGTTCCCAGGTATGGTCTAGAACAAAAAAATGATCGCAATGACGGGTAGAACAAGTGCCGCCCGGCTTCGTTAAGAGTCTGTTTACACCCTTTATCTTTATAATATTAATATTCAGTCGTCGTTGTCAGCTTCTGAATTGGAGACTTAAGTTTAAGAGAGCCTAAACTCAAACTCTGTACTAAGAACATAATTATTAGTTATGGTGTACATTAAAGAGTAATCCATTACTAATAATATCTTCCCGCCGAATGAATTCCAGAAATATATCAGGCAGCTCAAGCTGGTACTGAGAAACCCAAAAACACTTAGCCCGACCTGAAAATCGAACCCAGGCGTGAGATCCCTCACTCAGGCTCAGCAGTCACTACACTAACCAGGCAGTCGAATGTATCTGTCTAACGCCAACACACCTTTTTCCGCAACTTCATGTTCCTGCCGTCGATGTACTCTTGCAGCGCGAGGTAGATGAACCTGTACTGCATTTTATTCTGCACCATGCCGTTTCGCTGAGCCCTCACCAGTTTCACTGTAGAGTGGACGTCGATGTCACAGTTGAATCCTATTACAGAAAAGTACATCGGTAAGATCATGGCATACTATATAATGGTCTGATTAACATTGCAAGCTAGTACATGGGACTCGAGCATAGCAGGCGAAATGTGGGCTCATCACTTCTGCCTAACCCTTCAGAGTTTACAGGCGAGATATTGTTATAGCAAGCAATTCGCTGAAGACAAATTGAAAAGTTAAAGACGATATTCTAGAAAATAAAATAAAATACAGAGAATCAACAATATTCGCCACTGAACAATAGTAATATAAGTAACTGCAAGCAATTCGCAGGTAAGTACACTAATAAAGGTTAAAATTAAATAAATAAAAACGAGTTAAATAGTATGTCAACACGGTCACTCTGGTCTTATCTACGAGTATGTGGGGAAGGGAGGGACCGTGTTCTAGCCGTCGCAGTTACGATTGGAAATTAATAAAAATAGGATCGAGTTCGTTTTAGAGATACAACAGTACTGAAACAAACGATACCGGTACTGTCTTAACATTATGTTTTAGAGATACAACAGTACTGAAACAAACGATACCGGTACTGTCTTAACATTATGTTTTAGAGATACAACAGTACTGAAACAAACGATACCGGTACTGTCTTAACATTATGTTTTAGAGATACAACAGTACTGAAACAAACGATACCGGTACTGTCTTAACATTATGTTTTAACGTTCGTTCTGCTTCAAGATAAGTGAACTAGTAAGAGATTCGTAAAAGCACAAACACACATAAATATGCATAAAGTGTTGTTTGCGTTCCCATTGAGGGACCACATTTGAATTTTGATTTTTTGAATGCATGAGCCGTTAGTAAATGTTCCCAAACGATTGTAAATTCAGCCTTTAGTTTGTAAAAGCAGCCACTCAAAAGTTACAATCGTTTAAACGTGGTCCCTCAGTCGTGACTGACAGGCATCCATATCTCAAACCCTAGTTAACATTTTAAACTCCTCTATATGACTGCGTATAGTAAAAGATTTGTAAAACTAATTTATTGAATATCAACCCTTCCTGTTCACACAGTAAAAAGAACTAGCATGCGGAAGGTGGTCCCTCAATTGAGCACCATAAGTTCCCGTGAGTGGAGACCACGATGGAATTAGAAATTTATGAATGGGTCTAGCGTTAGTAAAAGTACTTGAACGATTGTATGTTCAACCTGTAGATTGTAAAAGAAGCCATTCGAAAATTACAATCGATTTAAGGTGGTCCCTCAATTGAAACGCTTATCATAAGTAAAATCAGTTTACGTAGCATTCGGAAGTTAAATAGACGAATGCTACAGTCTATCCTTTAGTAATTTTTCTTACTAACGATTACTTTACTAAACAGCATCAATAAATGTACCGTTTCATCACAACTAATCATCGAATTCCTGGGAAGAAATACTAAGAATGAGGTGACCACACAGCAGGATTTATCTAGTGACTGTTGATACTATACCACTTACTTATATACGTATGTATGTACTTTTGTATGTCTTGTCTGTGCACAACATTTGACATTTTTCGGATTGAAGTTTATAACTTTCACATAATTTTCCTGTTGGTCATGTTCCATACATTTTAACCGCATAAGTATGACTTTTGTAGGAAACAGCTGATTTTTACGTGGTAACCGTTTTCGTGTTGGTGTCCCTGCCACCCCGTATGTATGTAGGTACAGAGATATTGAAATCTTTGTAAATACTTTTCTTTCTGAATTGTTTGTAATGGATTATTACTTATGCGGTTTTTAAAGCACGTTTGCCATGGGTCGAAAACCTAAAGTAGTCATGAAGAACAAACAGCGTTATTTCGCAAATTTTATATCATTCGATTTAAACGACAGACCTAAAGAATCAATAAGCGAAATACCTCGAACGATCAAAGTCAAACCAAATTTGTACAAATTAGTTGGAGCTCTTGAATTTATTCCCGGACCTAGCGCCAGTGACCTCGGCCATTACAGATGTCACTACTTTTTTAATGAAAGCATACGTATTTACTACGACTTACGCTTTAAATTTGATGAAAGTCCTCCAAACGAACAAATTTTCATACATACACTTTGCTATTGTCTCATTAGTAGTATGAATTAAAATGTTCAGAGCTATGCTGTCAGTGCAGGGTATTTCTTTTAGTTTTTTTTGAAGTTATACTTCTTTTGGCACGTTAGGGAAAAAGGATGCTTAATTTTTTTACGATGCGCGTGCACACCGTCACGAAAAACCGACACCCTGAAGTTAGCTAGTCAACATACACCCTGAAGTTAGCTAGTCAACATTTTAGTTTTATGCGCCAAAGAAGTATAACTTCTTACGTGCGTAATAAGTACACACACATTTTTTTAAATATCTTTAGCATTATTTTCTTTGTGTTTTTAATTAGCTAAGTGATATCTAATATTATGAGAGCACACGTTCTTAGAACGACTAACGCTTTAAGTTTGATGAAAGCTCTCCAAACGAACAAATTTTATACATACATTCTGCTACTTTCTCATTAGTAGTACTGTTTGAGTTAAAAATTTCAGAGCTACACTGTCAGTGCCGGGTATTTCTTTTTTTTTATCATCATTAGCATTTTTTTCTTTGTGTTTTTAACTATCTAAGTGATGTTAAATATTAATAAAAAATAATATCAACAAACAGTCACTACCTAGTTTTTACCAGAAAATCCTGCTGTGTGGTCACCTCAATCTTAGTATTTCTTCCCAGGAATTCGATGATTAGTTGTGATGAAACGGTACATTTATTGATGCTGTTTAGTAAAGTAATCGTTAGTAAGAAAAATTACTAAAGGATAGACTGTAGCATTCGTCTATTTAACTTCCGAATGCTACGTAAACTGATTTTACTTATGATAAGCGTTTCAATTGAGGGACCACCTTAAATCGATTGTAATTTTCGAATGGCTTCTTTCACAAACTAGAGGTTGAACATACAATCGTTCAAGTACTTTTACTAACGCTAGACCCATATATAAATTTCAAATTCCATCGTGGTCTCCACTCACGGGAACTTATGGTGCTCAATTGAGGGACCACCTTCCGCATGCTAGTTCTTTTTACTGTGTGAACAGGAAGGGTTGATATTCAATAAATTAGTTTTATTATATGTATATTTATCTTTTACTATACGCAGTCATATAGAGGAGTTTAAAATGTTAACTAGGTTTTGAGATATGGATGCCTGTCAGTCACGACTGAGGGACCACCTTTAAACGATTGTAACTTTTGAGTGGCTGCTTTTACAAACTAAAAGCTGAATTTACCATCGTTTGGGAACATTTACTAACGGCTCATGCATTCAAAAAATCAAAATTCAATGTGGTCCCTCAATGGGAACGCAAACTAAAGTGTTAAGTCTCACCAGATGTTTTAATTTTGTCAATTAGAATGTCGAGGACTATGAATGTGCCCGTCCTGCCGACGCCAGCTGAGCAATGCACGCACAGGATGTTCTGAAACATTTACTTCAATATTATAGAATTACTGATAATGTTTTCAAGAATAAAGTGTTTGGGACTTTTATAACAGCCGAATGTTATAGGGAGAATGTTTTAAAGCCCCTACTGCAAACTTACTTCTACACCTCGTATCGGTATAGCGTTATCTTCAATAGATAAACGGTTGGAATAAAATATGACTACAGCTGAATATGGCTACAGTTAAGTATAATACCTATAATCATTTAAAAAGGACTTATTTTTAAATGCACATCAAAAAATTATCACCCGTCAATTTGATAACATCAATTAAATATTATTTTACATCAAAATAATCATTGTAATGCAAACAAACCAAATGTCTAACAAAACTAGTACTAAAAATAGTACGAAAATATGCATCAATACTATATTGTATGTTTTCCTCTAATACACTGCAAAAAACTTGTCCAATGTAAAATATTCTTTGAATATCAAATAACTATTTCTGCAGCATGTTTTCTATTAAGCAACTCAAAACTCGCGCAACATAAATCATATATCATCTTACAATTTCAGAAAACACGCTCAGTAAATTGAATGACTAATAAAGCCAAGTATTGCTATTTATATTTTTTAGTTTCACCTATTATACCGAAACTAATATCGCGCGCTTTCCGCGCACTTTGCCGTTGAGTAAGTGCCTACCGAGCGAGCGAGCGAGAAAGCGAGATGCGAAGCTTGCGGTAAGTGCCGGTAAAACATTTGGGTAAGGTTAGGTTAGAACAGTGACCATTAGCGCCAGATCACCTCTATTGCTGGGGAATCATATCGGTTAGGTTAGGTTAGGTTAGAACAGTGACCATTAGCGCCAGATCACCTCTATTGTTGGGGAATCATATCGGTTAGGTTAGGTTAGGTTAGAACAGTGACCATTAGCGCCAGATCACCTCTATTGCTGGGGAATCATATCAGTTAGGTTAGGTTAGGTTAGAACAGTGACCATTAGCGCCAGATCACCTCTATTGCTGGGGAATCCTATCGGTTAGGTTAGGTTAGAACAGTAACCATTAGCGCCAGATCACCTCTATTGTTGGGGAATCATATCGGTTAGGTTAGGTTAGAACAGTGACCATTAGCGCCAGATTACCTCTATTGTTGGGGAATCATTTGGGTTTAGTTGAGGTAATAACAGTATGATGTTTCCTGATATTTACTTATTCATTACAGAATTTTCACTGAAAATGAGTAAATATGAAAATTAAGTCCAATGAAAATTAGATCAACTGAACGTTGTATAAAAACATAATTATACAAATTTAAAATTAAATGAAATAACGTTATACTATGTTATTAGAGCAAGAGAAGGTTATCACCAATCAATACATATAATAAAAATGTAACGGATCGCTGTCTGTACATGAAAGATATATGAGAAAAAATATTATTGGGACCATTATCAACACAAATAGGACCCAAAACAACGGTTGTTAGAATTTTTGTCTGTGCGTTTGTGCACGCTAGTCTCAGAAAAGGCTTATCCGATTAGGATGTGGTCTTCGCTAATATATTGTGGTAAGCTTCACTTAACATTTAGTGTTTGTTTTATGTCAATCGGTTTATAAATAAAAAAGTTATGCCAATTGAAAGACTCACGTCGAATATTTGTTAAACTATCTATTCTTTCTCTGTTCAGTAGCATTGACTGAAACTTTACTAAACTTTATAATAATGGTCTATATAAAATTATGATTATGTAATAATAAAAAAATACGCCTGCCATATCAAAAAATGAATTTAAAAAGTGAACTAAAAAATTAAAAACTGGTTACATGATTTTAGTATCAAGGTAGGAACTAAATAGATTATAATATTTACTGTGCAATTAAAACGCCATTGTGTCCAAAAGTAAAAAACTGAAAACTGCTGTATTCTTTGTAAAGAGTAGGTATCCACAAAGAAATGGTTTTTCGAAATACGGGTGGTACTTCGAAAAATCATTTCTTCTTCTTTCAAAGAGGGTGAAATGGGGTGTTGAATGCAGAGCCTAAACCGCTGGTCCTAAAGACGTGAGGAGGGTGTATTCTTTGTGAAGAGTCCACTAAGAAAGGGTTTTACGAAATTCCACCCCTAAGAAGGTGAATTGAGGTGTTACAATTTCTGTGAAACATTTCACACTCAGGGTTGATTGACTTGAAAATTAGTGTACAAACTCATCTATCAAAATTATGAAAAACGTGTATCACAGTTTTTCCAAAATCATCTCCTGACTGAATATCAACGCACAGCCCAAACCGTTGCTCCTAAAGATATGACGGCTCAAAAGATCGGGATAAAATTTAAAAATTCTATGTAGGGCTCCAACTGATATACTGAACACGTGGTAACCATTTTCGCGTCGGTGTCCTTTCCACCCCGTTAACTTACATAATAAACTATTATAAATGCGAAAGTTTGGATCGATGGATGTTTGTTACTCAATCACGCCAGAACGGCTCAAAAGATCTGGATAAAATTTGGCACAGAGATAGATTATGGTATGGTATAGCACATAGAATACTTATTATCTCAGAAGATCTCGAGGGCAATTCCCGAACTCCACGCGGGCGAAGTCGCGGGCAAAAGCTAGTATGAAATATAATATAAGATAATTATATTATCATCTGGACGTTATTTCAAGTAATATTATACTATCTGTCATTATGCCCTATACTACACACCCGTGCCAGTGTCTGAGAGACTGTTGATCTCATTGTGTTTTAATTTGTGAATAATTCGTTTGTTATGAGTAGATAAAATGGTGTTTCATTTAAATTAACTGCTATACACGTTAAAAACATAGAAGCTTGTTTTAACAAAAAATGAATTACAAACTACATTGTGCGCTAATTATTATTTGATATGCGTTCATAAAAAAGCTTCGCTTTTCAATGAACAGCGATGCATCAAGAACTAAAATTGTTGCTAAAATAATAAGGCTTATAATTAACGAACCACCAGATAGTAAAAAGAAACGGCAAAAAAATCACTTTTGATTGCCTAATTAGTAAATGATCACCAAAATTAATCCTCATTTTAGCGTGAAATTAGAACCAAGAATTTTCAACTTGAGATCCTACCTAAAACAACGGACTCAAAATAATGATTGTTTAATCCAAAAATAGAAAAGGACCACCAAAATGTACTGATACTTACTAAGTACCAAGTACAAAACAGCAGAGAACAGAACAGCGGAGAGCAGCGGTGGCCCAGTGGTAGCGACCCCGACTTACGAACAGTAAGTCGTGGGTTCGAACCCAGGCAGGCGCATTACTTTGTGTAATTTATTTCATCACCACTGCTCTCAAAAACGGTGAAGGAAAACATCGTGAGGAAACCGGCATGTCCTAGAACCAAAAATTCGAAGACATGTGACATCTACCAATCCGCACTGGGCCCGCGTGGTAGATTATAGCCCATTCCCTCTCATAGAGAGGAGGCCTGTGTCCCAGCAGTGGGAACATTAAAAAAAAAAAGGCTGATGATGAAGTACAAAACATACAAATAACATAACTGCCAAAATGTGGGTGTTCTGTATACATTTGCGTACCCCTTCAAAGATACAGGCGCGATATTACGTTATGGAATAGTGCCAACAATACATAACAAAGCGACTGCAGCAATAGCGGGAGATTTGCAATGGTTTATTATAAGAGTCCCACTGTCTATATCCCAAGATTTTCACCAAAGTCATACGAGACCACCGCAAAAGAATCTTCCTTCTATCAAAAAAAAATATAGTCAGAAACTGTTAGTAAATGCTGAAGATATCGCTGAACTTCGTCAGAATGTCGATTGCTGCTTGTTAAAGTAAGAGTAGAATGTCGATTGCTGCTTGTTAAAGTAAGAGTAGAATGTCGTTTGCTGCTTGTTAAAGTAAGAGTAGAATGTCGATTGCTGCTTGTTAAAGTAAGAGTAGAATGTCGTTTGCTGCTTGATAAAGTAAGAGTAGAATGTCGATTGCTGCTTGTTAAAGTAAGAGTAGAATGTCGATTGCTGCTTGTTAAAGTAAGAGTAGAATGTCGATTGCTGCTTGATAAAGTAAGAGTAGAATGTCGATTGCTGCTTGTTAAAGTAAGAGTAGAATGTCGTTTGCTGCTTGATAAAGCTGCTGAAAGATTCTAAAACCAACCTGTTCTGGTGCATCTGTGTCGTGTGAGTTCCTTATCATTCTCCTGTTGATGTCATCTATAAAGGACAGCACTCCGTCTGGGTCTCCAGGGGTACCATGGTCGGGCCAGGCCTGGAACATAAAGAAATAATTCTCAGTGATATTATATTATATGAATTGAATTATAGAGAATCGAGAATCGAAAATCGAGGAAATTGTTGCTATTGTGGGTTATTGTCTTCATGTTAGGGAGTTCTTTTCACGGGTATGGGAATAATTTATGGGATTCCTTCGATTCTACACTTTTGTTAGTCATCATATCAATAAAGAACTTAAAACTCACTGAACGGCACGTTTGACTCTATTCCTGCTAAAAACATGGCTGGCACTAGCAGAAGTCGCCGAGTGTGAGTAACTCGGCCGACAAAAGCCGAAGTCCCTACGATTAACATCTACGGAAACTACTGAGATCCTGTCCTCACGGTGATTTCACTATATCATTTTGGTATCATACTGCGTTTATTTTTAAGCATGCCTTGGGATGTTGACGTATGATCCCAACTTTTTTACCGTAAAATGTCAAAAATAACAACATTCTTACCGTGAACTGATATTGGAAGACTGTTCGACAGCTCTTGTCATCACAGACATCGAACTCCCTCAGAAGGTACTCCTCATAGTTTGTCTCGGATATAGACTTGACTGTGAGACCATCGAACTTCTCCTCATGACCTGACAGAGGCCAGTATCGTTCGCACTTTTTCTGTAAATAGAATCAAGTAATGTTCGGTTAATGAAAAGTTGCTACCATGTAGTTTATGCTTTTTTTTTTTAAACTAGCAAGACAATAATGCATAGCATGATAACAAAGACGATTTACATAAAACCACCATAAGTGGCGAGATTTGGAAGAGCGTTGGATGGCCAACAGTTGAAGAAAAAGAAGAAGAAAGAATAATAACTTAGAAAAGAAACAAACAGTAGGTAACTATTAGTGGTGGTGGTAAACGTACTGCTGAGCTGGGTTCGCGCCACCAAGGTTGTTATAACCCCTTTATTTAAACGACTCTAAACTCAAGTGAACAGAACGCCTAGGCCAAGTGACATTCAATCAGCACAATGTATTGAGTGCGTTACATAGATTCCTACTGAAAAACGTGATTTTACGGCTCAAAAAAAAAACGTTTCCCAGCACTAATTTTTGCGTAAAGTTACTTAGTTTGATGTGCATAATGCTTGGTTGACGGCTTCGTGAAGAGTCTGTTTACACCCTGTATTATTTTAAGCGTTAACGTTGATGTAAAGTTTATGTATTGGATTGTCATGAGCAGCCGCATGTAACTTAAGTTACTCCTGTCAGAAGTCGTTGAAGGGATACTAAATAATTTGCAATTATTGTCACTTATATTGAGGCCCCGCTGAAGGTGAAGAAGTTTTACCAAATTTACGTACCTTCCCATTTTCGACCTCGTTAGTGATCATAGCTATAACTCGGACATCTTCTTGCCAGATCATTCGCCAGAAGTCGTCCTTTGTGTTGGAGAGGCAGCCTTGCGCCGCGATGTATGATTTGTCTTTTACTGGTATGAGAAAATTTGTAGAAATCAGATACTTAGGAAGTACGTGTTCTTTTGTGTGTTGATAGTTATTTTTTTATTTGAACGGGTTCGATTTTAGAAATCAGCAATGATTTTCATGAGTTATCTATATCTATACAATCTATACATATGTATAATAAATCTGTATAAAATTTGTTTTTTTACATCGAAAATATTTCTGAAAAAAATTGCCTGGGTGTTTAAGGATAACCAATAGAACTCATTTCTAGCATTTTTGGGATTTTTATCTGTTTATCTGTCTGTCTGTTTCGATGATCATGCATCACGTAAAATTTACGAAACCAATGTAGATATAATTTTTTTGCCGTTTTCATAGATAATGGTACGGAACCCTTCGTGCTCGAGTAGGACTCGCACTTGGCCGGTTTTTGAGTAAGATGTAATACTACCACTCTATGGGCCTTGACGCCTGACAATATTTTTTTTTATATTATTTTATTTAACGACATTTTCTTTGCTTACCTGTTACATCTCGACATAGATTTCCGTTAATTTTGTCCAAATTGAACGACTTTTTGACTTCTCTGAGAGCTTCATCTGACAGTGACTTGGTCACCAGTGGCGGAGCTTTCTTTATTTCGCTGTTCAGTACTAATGCTGAAATTGAAAAAAAAATGTATGAGTATCATCATCATCAGTCATTTGTGCTAATCCTAATTTATTTGGGGTTCTTCCCTTTCTTCTATAGTTTTCTATTACTTAGTTGTCATCTCAGTTTCTGTTACTAGGGTTCTGAACATATAACCGAGGTCAGGGATGACAATGACAACTTGGGCTCAGATTGTATCTATTTGTTGAGAAATTCTACGAGGAGCTCTATACTTCTAAATCTGTAGAGCCAATCCAGCTGTTATTCCTGGAGACAAAACTAGGTTGCACGCTATTGAACATTCAATCTCAGAAATTTTACGACCTTAAAAATAAGGTCGTAAAAGGGCTCGCGTCACCGTGGTAAAAACCACGGTGACGCGTTAACTACTTAAACAAACACACATTATCAGTGCAAACTTCACAACAGATCACCATTTTTATGTAATTAAACAAATAATAAACACGACAAAAAATATTTACAGTAACTGTCCCTTTTGAAACGAGTTACTTATAACTTAGTAGAAAAAGCAAAACATTCAAGATTCCGATTTAAATTGCGTGTCACATGAAACAATATGGCTTCTCAAAGAAAAATAATTTCTAATTTGTCGATATAAACAACACTACCTAATTAAATTGCATCATTTTCATACCGTGATCTTTTACATTAATGAAAAATGAGTCGCACCAGTAACACTTAAGTAGCTACAGAATTACAATCACAAAAATCATCTTAAACTTTTTAAACGCGAAAACCCTCCACAACCGCGAGGTGTGCAGTCTCAGAGAATGTTTTTTTAAAAGCCGAAGTGGGTATGTACCGAGATGTGGTCGCAGTGGACAAGGGACTCACCCCGCTGTCTATGGTTGTTCTGGTTGTTCTCGTCTGGCTAACGCCGAGTACTTGCACAAGCACATCCAAGTAGCCAGGATTATTCACCAGCAACATTCCTTGAAATATAAACTTGTGGAGTCTGAGGTACCGGACTACAAGTATGTGCCCGACCCAGTTCTCGAGAAACACTATGTCACGCTGTACTGGGATCAGTCTATCAATAATCCTGACATAGTGATGATAGACCTATCAGCGCGCCGCGTAATGATAATCGATGTCACCATCCCGCATGACGAGAACCTCGTGAAAGCAGAGAAAGATAAGCAGTTCAAGTACCTAGATCTGGCTCGCGAGGTTGTCGACATGTTGGACGTGAGTACAGCAGTCAATGTGCCGATAGTCGTGTCGGCCAATGGCTTAATAGCCAATAGCCTCGAACAACATCTGAGGAGGCTGTCGCTTGGCAGCTGGATCAAGGGCTTAATCCAGAAAGCAGTACTTCTGGACACGGCGCGTATTGTTAGGGGGTTCCTCTCTCAAAAGCCCTGACCACCGGTAGCTCGGACACAGTTCCCAATGCTGGGGGCTATTTTTTATATTTTAAATGTTTTTTTTTATGATATTTAATTTAAAAATATTTAAAGAATATGTGCATAAATAAATAAAGGAATAAAATAATCATTTTATTATCAGGCAACTTAGGCCCATAAATAGAAAACACAAAATAATCTTTTTTTTTTTTTTAGCCTGGTTGAGTTTCCCACTGCTGGGCAAAGGCCTCCCCTTTTTCCTTCCAAACCTCTCTGTCCTGTGCAATAAACCCTTTTAAAACTATGTTATGTTATATGGCGTCGTGTTCCACTGCGAGGTGTCGTGTACCCGTCCTCGGAAACGTCGATCTAAGACACCTTTCGGCCAAAAAAGATATGGGCAAATTTAGATTTTCGAAAACTTGTAAGTACCAAAATTTACCTTAATTTTTAACTTTTTTTTTTCGGACTTTTCCCTTTACTTTTGCTATAAGACCTTGCTTTTAACCAACATTGACAATTCTAGGTCAACCGGAAGTACCCTATAGGTTTTGGGTCGAAAACCTATATGGTAGTTCCCGTTGACCTAGAATCACGAAATTTGGCAAGAAGCAATGTCTTATAGCACATGTAAAGGAAAAAACCTGGCAACCACAAATATGTAGTTTAAAAATAGTCAGACTTTCCGGCCACTGACTATCTGTAACGACTATCAAAGATCTTCAATTGACAGCTGGGGCCAACGGCTTAACGTGCTTTCCGAGGCACGGAGGAAACTCGGTATGTAAGCACTACTTAACCTGCAGATTGATCCGAGCGTTTGTTATAATTTTACCACGAGCTCCTCCATTGTAAACGACTTTGCAGCCATTGCGGGTAAATCCTGGATGTGGTTGGCGCAGAGTTGTGGAGACAAGCACGAGCCCAGAGCGGTGGTCCAGCAGTGGGTAAGGTCGGGCTTTTGGATAGTGATGATTGCGCAGGTACTAAGTTTAACTTATTTTTCTCGAAGTGCAACCATAAATATTCAAATGAGACAAAACTGCATGTACGTGCGAGCATCTTTAATTTGCTCATTGTTTCTCATCTCCATTAGTATTCTATTCGGTCTTTAGTGTGACCAAATAGAATACTAATGAACCAGCTTCACTTTGTTTAAAATTATTGTTACGGACAATAAAAAGCAAAAACAAAGAATACTCCGAAATTAACTACCTTGACAAGGTTTCTATGCAATTCTAACTAACTACGAGCCTTGCTCTCTGCAAAGCAGAACTTCTCTTGAGATTTTTTCGACAGTCTTGCACATTATCAATTTGGCTCACTGGCCAAACAGATTTTTTTTTTCTTGTACCTCCATAATTCGGATCTGTATTAATAAATCTGTTGTTCGGTTATTGAATCAACAAACATTATTGCCAATAAAATTGACGTAGGTACTGTGGATTTTCTCAGAGACCTAGACCAACGATAATAAATATAAAAGTACAACACGAACGAGTGAAACATGAACAAATATCATAAGCCTAGACCAGCGGCCAGACAGAAAAGACGCCAGACGAGGGCGGGGCGCGGACTCGTCGCAGACAAAAGCGTTGCGCCCGCGCCCCGTCTCTTCTGTCTGTTTTGCGTCGCGACGCTTCTATACATTTTGTATGAAAGGGACGCGATAGAGACAAATGTCCGCGCCCCGTCTGCGTCTTACGTCTTTTCTGTGTGTCCAGCGCCTAGAAATCCCTGTTCCTGAATGGACCCTTTTAATAACTGTTTAAATGAACCATCGATGATGCTGATGTTTGTTACTCGCACAGACAAGACAAGCGTGACACAAAAGAGGAGAAGAAGACTGCCAATGATACCTAATGTTGAAATCAGAATGAATGAAGAATGTTTCATAGCGAGGACTCGGTTGTTGAGAGGGTCGAAAAACTGGATATGGACTAGATACATTCTAAGTGTACCTATTTTCTCTTTATGGTTTATCAAAATCTTTGATATCCTATATATTAATGATCCTAACACCGAGGGAGTTACTACAAAACTGCAAGGTATCAAAATAGTAACAAAGGAGTAGGTTATTAAATCCGTAACTGTCCTATTCGCATTTGGACCAAATATTGTTTTAATACTAATTTTATGCATTAATTTGACAAGACTACTGCGTCATGGTTAGAGCTTGTCGTTTGAAGACCAAAGGGGCTAGACAAACTTTACGCTAGTTTATGTCTGCGCTAGGGGCAGGCAGAGGATTGATTTCTCTAAACGGTTACAAGAATTCTGGCGGAATAATATGCCAATCTTAGGCAGTATACTTTAATGTGTTTGTTAATACTTTTATAAATCTATTAAATCTTAGCCATAGCTTCACATAGGCTAAGCCAATTCTCACAGGTTCTCATGACCTGCACTAAGTTGGTAATCTACCTTCTGGACCTCCTATGTTTTCGTTCTTCTACTCACATTGAACACTGTCCAGGCTTTCGTTGGAAGATTGTACTGACGAGGAAGAGTCGCTGAGTCTTGAGGATCGGACGTAGCTGGCGTTGATGTAGTCGGAATCCGACCGGTTGTCTCGCCGACGTAGCACCACTCGGGTCTGGTCATCTGTAAACGAGAAAAGTAAGATTGAGAATCGTAAAACATCATTATCCTCATTATATTAGCCGATAGACGTTCACTGCAGCACAAAGGCCCGCTTCTACAATGCTATAATTCGTATCGTTTGAGAAAGTCAGAGTGTACGTGGCACTATTCACATTCCTACGCAGCATTCCATTGTTTACTTGCAGTGTTCGGCTCTTTAGTCAACTGGTCCCACTCATTTGGGACCCGCGGGATGAGTCTACTATAGCGCTAACGCGAGTTCATTTTGCAGCCATATCGCCGTCATCTCACTATTCACCTTCTTTCTTCCTCACCACCCATCCACCGTCACACTCATATACCGAGCTCATCACTGTTGCCCATCACGGTCCATAGAGACCTCGGTTGTCTCCTTTTTAAATTTATGTTGGCCTTCACTGACATTGGTTAAAGAAAACGCCTGTGAGGAAACCTAGCCCTACATTGAATACAAGTAAACATAGTTCTGAAGATGTCTATCCATCTTGGGCATATGCGGTGATCGATGAACATGCCTTTTTTGGCTGATATCATCACACCAATATAGTACAACTTACAAGGTAGGATATTTCTATATCTGTTCTTGGGTACGTTCTCTGGTTTGGTGCCCTCGAAGTTGGTAAATACGTGTCTGTCTTCTAGCATCTTCAGCGACTGGAACTCTCCGTCGAAACCGGACTTGCTGTCCAGCTTCTGATAGTCTTCGATCTCCTGGAAGCAGGGATTAAAAACCAAATTAATGCATTGTAACCATGATTCTGTTATGTTTTTTTTTTTCAACCATAATTACGGTAGGTACATACAGAATTCAACTACTTTCTTTTCTATTTATCTGTCAAGTAATTCTGAATATTAGGTACTCATGTAGCTAAATAATTGAATTTAAAAGCTTATGAGTATTTAAACTAAAAGTAATTTGTTTTCTCCATTATTATCTCCAGACACAATAAAATAATCTCAACTGCTAAGAATGAAATGTATATTTCCCACCGTTTCTTGCGTAAGGTTGTCCTGCCTACATGACATTATCACGCGCATGCGCTATGCTGACACATACTCGTAGGCCGTAGCATTTTATAGAATACCCAAGCGCATGTTGACAAACACGTACTAATTTAATGGGTTATACATATCTTAAGCGCGCCATGTTTTATTCAACCAGTTGCTAGGTGTTACAATAAAGCTCTTTGTCACAAATGTTATGATGTTTGTATTCGCTCTGAATACTGTCTGGAATGACTTGCGACAGAAATGTCGCTCTTTGCTTCACGTAGCGTAAGGTGAACGTATAGGTGAGACGTCACGTCTACGCCAGTTAAGCTTCGATACTGTTGCGTCCACGCGACATAAACTTGATTTCAAACAACCCCAGGAGCAAAGACACCATTAGTATACATAATATCGTACACCTAAGTGGCATTGCTAATGGCGTAGTTAAAATCGATATGCTTGTGACCTAACAATGCGTGGTAACAATATCTGACACAAACTTGGACTTTCTTGTCAGTTCTCTCTTTAAAGAGAGGTACAAGTAGACCTACGCCTCATTAAAGGTAGCTTACTTATTTTCTGTCAATTTGGCAGACTTACATAATAGAGCATTATATTCTCCACTAGCTGTGCCCGCGGCTTCGTTCACGACGTGAGCGCGTTTTCTTTTGGCATTATCAGGGAATATTACTTGGGAACTTGAAGTCGTAGTATATTTCTATCATCCTCTAAAAATAATGTACCAATATACTGACTTGCAGGAGAATGATGATGATACTGACTTACTGTTAATATAAACTAAAACCTGTTAGTACATCTTTATTTTAAGTACTAAACGAACTCGTAGTCAGTTACGAGGGGGAATAAATTTAGATTGTCATCGACACGTTAAAAAGAAGTTTATAAACAAAGCAAATAGATGCAATTCATGGTCTGTCATAGACCCGGTCGCAGAGTATTCTTAAAAAAAAAAACAAAAAACTTTCAACTCTGAGAATATGACCCCGTTACTGAAAAATACTGTAAACACTTGAATTTAATCTCCTTTAATCTATATCTATATACATATAATAAAATCGATAAAATCCAAATCGATGTTATGACTTGGCGCAAAAACTACTGCATAGATTCTGTTCAAATGTAACACAAATATTCCTTATAGGCTTCTTCACAACTTAGGCTATATATTATCACGCTGCTTGCTTAAGGGGGTGAGCAACATTGCATTATGTTCGCATTCTTCAATTGTTTGACATTTCAACCATGACGTGCTTAAGCACGTCATGGTTGGTTGGTTGTTTCTTATGGCAAACTTATGGCAACGGAAAAACAGCCTAGTGGTTTCATGATTGTTCAAACCAGTACCTACTATTTTCACTTTTTGGGAATGTTTTAATATTTTTTTGGTGCTGTGAGATTTAAGGTTTTTTTTGGATTGTTCTAGTACTTTTTTCCTATTTTTTCTTTCAAATATTTCTCCAAAAAGAAATCGGAAAGTGTGGAAGAAGAAGATATGCTGCCCGACCCCAAATAAATTGCGATAAGGGTAGATAATGATGGTGATGACTTCTACTAAAAGGAGTATAAGGGGAACCAAAGTCTGAGATGATGAGCAATTGAGCATGTGTTATTGAGTTTTTCCACAAGGAAATTCTCAGTAGCAGCTACGAAGTCTGAATTCCTGCCCGGTTGATGGTAATAGGCTCGCCTCTTATTTCATTGGGCTTAAACATAACTGGCGAAATGTGGGTGTACTATTAGGTAAACCTCTGCCTCACCCATCAGTAATTACAGGCGGGATGTTATGTTAGTTCAACATCCCGCTTAAGATCGAGCTTCACTTATCTGTCTACTGTTGGGGTCAGCTTCCAGTCAAACCAGATGCAGCTGAATACCAGTACTTTACATGAAGCGACTACCTATCCGACCTCCACAACCCAGTTATAGTACTGTTTAATACGATACCCCTTGGTTAGAATGGTATTCAAAGATCTACAAATGACAGCTGGGACGAAATGAAATTTAGTATGCGGGGGGTTTCCGGCGTGATAAATCGATCTAGCAAGGTTTCATTTTCAGAAAACATCAAAAAAAACCTTATTAAAGCTCGGTCATCCAGGTACTAACTACTACTACTTAATTAATGGACGAAAGGCAAAACTGATCGGAACACAATAAAACTTTGACCAAAAAAGCTACATTATATCCGAATGCTATAGAACAATGCATGGTTCCTGTGGGAATCTCCACCGGGTGAAATAAATGTCATGCCTAGTCGGCTCCACAATCCAGCTACTTGATAGCATGGGACTCACGGCAAGAGGTTGTCATACTCTCAGACTTCTGATCGGTCGTAGCGGGTGTTGACTGTCCAACAACTGAGACGTGTTTTTCAAGGCACAGAAAAACGGTAACCAAAGGAACATAGTACCTGCATCTCCTGCACCTTGCGGTCAATGTCGTGTGCCCGCAGCCTGGTCCCGCTGACTGGCTGCAGCAGACGCAGGACGTCGCCCGACGTCTCAATCATAGGGTAGGACCTGAAGTGCTCTATTAGACCCACCAGATCGTCGAACTGCTCTCCACTACCCACGTCGTATTTGTTGTGCTGTGGACAAACAAAAACAAAGTTTATTATAATTATGACGGCGGTACTTAAAGTTAGGCGAGAACATTCAGAAATTATAGACTAACAACGGCTGACAATAATGTTTTCAACTTCTTTATCCCAAGAAAAACACGAATTTTCGCCAGTTTTTCCACTTTTTACAAAAACTGCCAATCGTCAATTTTATCCAGGCGATCCCAGCGTGCAGCGTGAAGAAAGTTAATAAGTTTATCGCGTGTTATAACTATGGTAAGTAACTAATAATATCTTTATTAATGTCGATCTACTCCTACTGAACTTAGGAACCGACTTTTACCGGTTCCCTACGTATAGGAAAAATAGGGCTGGCAACTTAAGAATTTAGTCGAGAACAGCGAGGATCTCATTGATACACTGCAGGGCTGATGTCGTTTAGCAATCGTCTTATTTCAAAGTTGCGACGGTTCTATTCGACCAAAACTAACCATACCAGCCAGGGCCAGGATACAAAACGCCAAACAATACTGCTTTAGGGCGGGCAATACACGACCACGTGTGATGCGCTTTATGAGGCGGGTTTTCTCGGGGACTGGAATCAGTCCTCAAGTATACATGTCCCGTGTCACAGAGCGCATCACCTTCCTGAAGCAGGAGTTAGTGCATGGGCCAACTATATTTGGTAGTATAACCTTCGGTTTGATCAATACTTGCAACTTCTAAGCACAGTACTACACACACAGTACACACAGTAGTACAGGATTCAAGTCTAGCCAACCGGTTAAGGGGAGGTGGTCTGGTCATATCTCAACCACTTACATGGATCATCTGAAACTATTTGCCCTCGACAAACTGCGAAACTTGGAGCGGTCACGTTACTAACAGCCCGCCACACAGATCTGTAGAGACAGTCGAGTTCGTATACCCTACGCTATTAAACGAAATTAAAAATTTAAATCAACGAAGTAGTAGGGGAGCCGTAGAAGGAATTTTGGGATTTACTCGAACGCGTCAGATTAATATAAGGGAGGATACATTGCATATTGACAAGTACCTCCAGCCAGTATGAGCCCTTAATACAGAGGGGTGCGCTCAGGGGGGACCAGTCAGATAAGTCAAAAAAAACGATCATTAGATTTACACGAGCGCGTCAGATTAAGATAAGGGGGGTTAATTACTAACTGAGAAGTGTCAATTTTCTTAATCTGACGACTTAAGCGTAACCTAAGGGCGTGGGAGCGTTGCAAAGTTGCATAACAAAAATCGATGTCTGGATTTAATCGAGCGCATCTGGATTCATTCCAGAATAACAGAAAAAATATAATCTATCGATTTCCGCAAGTCGAAAGTTATAAAAAACGTTACTTAAGATCATAACTATAAGTATACTTACCTTACTAAAATTCATCGAATTATATTTTTTTTTTTATATCAAATCCATAATAAATAATATTTTTAAATATATGTATAATTTCTCACACTTTTATTAGTCCTTCTTTACAGTATTTTTTTTTTTAATTTTTAATCGTCAGATTTTTAGTCAGTGTGCCTGGAACATCATGATGAACTTTCAGTAACCTAATCTGATGCGCTCGAGTAGTTCAAGATGACGATTTATTTTTACATTTTAAAAAAATCGCTGCGTGCTTACGTCAATTCCAAATCGTCAGATTAAGGAATTGGAGCATCTGTAGGGTTCACTGAATAGCCCCTATGAAAACCAGACGCGCTCGAGTAAATTTTTTTTTGGGTTTTCACCCCTCCCATGGACACCCCCACCACTCAAATCGTCAGATTATTATATATTGCATATCAGAGACATGTTGGGCGATGAAAAATATCAATATCTGACGCGCTTAAGTATTTCGGTGTCATTGTTTTTTTTTACAATTCTGAAAATCTGTAGACGCTTCCCCCACCCCTAAAATTGGAAACATTTTAGGACCATTTTTTCTTCCTATCTACCAATTCTAATATGTTTCCGCGGCCCTCAAGTAACTACACATTTAGCATCATGGGCTCATCATCAGATCCATACTAGGCTTAGCAGACTGGCCTTTTTAGCAATTGGTATTTTTAAAGGCCGCTTCACTTACCTACTAGTGTTCAGTACGCTACTGAATCTGATATAGAATAGATAAAAAACTTATAATTATAAGGATAAAATCGCAGCCTAAAAATGACCATAAGTACCTAGATGGCCAGCCAGTGCAGCCAAGGGCACACCACTGTGACAATAGTCACGTATATCACGAGACGTCCTTCTTATTCCATGGTGTTTCCTTCTACGTTCATTACTATGCCGGCGCAGGCGCCGCCATACGGTCACGTACGAATTCTGCTCACGTTCAACTGTTTACTATGTTTTATAGGAAAATGGTGGGTTTGTACGATCTAATGCGACGCTTGTTTGGATCTCGGCCAAAGGGTATTGTTGATGTTTTGTTGTATTTTGAAAACAGATTTAGGTTAGGTACATTTGCATGTGGATGTGACCCTACCTATTGCTAAGTGATACCTCAGAACATGCAATCAAAGTAAATTGCAGTGCCAAACTTGGAAATGGGGGGCCTAGTTGGCTGCAGAAAAATAGTCTGGTCAAATGGAGTATCAACAACTCTTTTCAAACACAGTGACACTGTGGAGAGGTGGCCCAGTGACACAGTGGAGAGGTGGCACAGTGACACTGTGTAAAGGTGGCACAGTGACACTGTGGTGAGGTGGCACAGTGACACTGTGGAGAGGTGGCACAGTGACACTGTGGAGAGGTGGCACAGTGACACTGTGGAGAGGTGGCACAGTGACACTGTGGTGTGGTGGCCCAGTGACACTGTGGTGTGGTGGCACAGTGACACTGTGGAGAGGTGGCACAGTGACACTGTGGAGAGGTGGCACAGTGACACTGTGGAGAGTAGGAGCACCCTCACCCTTACCCTCATGCTTCATCTTGGATTCGCTTCAGGATTTGAACGAGACAATTGATTCAAGCTGTTGCTCAAGCTGTTGCTCGACACAAGAAGACAGAGCGTGGAAAGCGGGGGGGGGGGGGCATGTTGTTGTGTCACGTACTGCGATTTGTTGGCTCAGCTCTCTTAATTGATATGGAAATACACTTTATACGGAAGAAAGTGGAAACTTATGGTCATCGTTGTTTAATTTCCATTAAGTTGGGGCGAACCCTTGGCCATCGACCGGCATACAACAATATCTCTTCAAGAAGAAGGAGCTTCCTATTAAGACCGGCGCGCAAGAGTCTAGTTTGGCGCGTTTCTTTTCGATAAAAGCTCAATCACCGCATCGTTAATCGGTGTAGTAAGATAGCAGAGTGAGTTTGGTACTTCGTAAGTTCGTAACTGACGTGACAGCGGTTACTACATAAACTCCCAGCACCTGGCGGTAACGATTTCAGTTTGGGGAATAAAGCTGAAGACTACTACGCATGCGCCACCACACAGCATAGCTCTACGATATACGACAGGATTTCTTTCAGCACCATCTTCAGTTTAAAACTACTAATCTCCGAAAGTACTTCACGAATTTAAATTCTTTTTTCATCATAAGAAAGAGTGTTTCTCTGGGAAGGCTGAGGTGTCCATCACTTATCACATACATGTAGGTTTTGTGTGAGCGCTGGCGCTTACTAAGCGAAGTGAGTCTTGCGAACAGTTGAGTGCTGTACCCGAGTGAGCCTGGTTGGGAGACGAGGTTTATAATTAGGTACTTTTAGGAAATTAACAGGTCTACCACCCCAGGTCATTCACCTGCAATTTTCTATAAAGACTTGCCTAAGGTGGGAACCGCCATGTTTCCCCCCCTACAAAACTGATGATGCTTGTGTGCTCATCTAGGCTAATAGGTTGTCGGGAGATAATGAGCTGAATATTCAATAGTAATGCAACTATGTCACAACATTGTCGCAACGTCACAACGCACGAGGCATATAAAGACAAAAGGACTCCCGACCCTGTCAAAAAGGTAGAATTATATATTTGCCTAATTATAAACAATATAATTATTAAACCTACTTAATAAAAGTAAATAGTTTACACATATCATATAATCCCCGAACTCCGCCTGTAATCCCCGAAGGTTTAGGCAGAGTTGTACCTAATATTACACCTACATATCGCTAGTTACGTTTTATAATATGGGGCGAGCCTATTGCCATGAACCGGGCACAAATCCAGAGTCCGTAGCTGCTACTGAAAAATTCCTGATGGAAAATCCTAATTATACTTTGCCCGATCCGTGAATCGAACCCAGGACCTCATGTTCAGCACCAACACCACTCGACCAACGAGGCAGCCAAATAAATATTCTATAAAATATATGCACGTAAGTGTTAATAAAGGCAATATCAAAGAGTAGATTTAGGTTGATGGCAATAGGCTCTCGCTTCCTGTAATCGTATTTCATGGCATTTAAATATAACTGCAGGTGAATTGTGGGTGTACTACCGATAACCGACGTAATAAACAGTACAATATTTCGTTATATCAGAAACAATAGATAGAATCGGATAACGACACGTAACACACTCGTACTTGTGACGTCAAACGACGTTTTTGGTTGACCATATTTTAAAAAGCATTAATTGTTCGTTCACAAAATAACAAACAATATTTTTGAAAACACTTCCTCAAAAACTGTTATATATTGTTTTATATTTGAATTTTTAAAAATAAATAAAGGAACAATTCCTATGGTCGGCGTTATGATAACGGCTATTATACTATTAGACTGTATACTGATCTTCTCTAATAATATATTACACTAGCTTTTACCCACGGTTTTCTTGTGTATGCCTAATTGCATAAACGAAGTGCCTAATGCATTTAAGCCCAATAGTATTAGTATACAAATGTAGAAAAGAAATGCTTAATAGAATAATTAATATATAATGTTGCATGCATTTTACGCGGTTAAATAAAAATCTTGAAGTCCATAAGGATGGTAACTGAGATACATAACTAGTATATAAAAACAGCGTAGGAGAAGTTTACCATGAAATTGATGTGTCTGTTTGCAATATCAAAATAACAGCTTTTTACTGAATTCTTATGAATAAAAAATATATAGGAGACTTCTAACAATCTTCGTACGCCCAACGCAATGTTCGTACGCCCAACGCAATGTTCGTACGCCCAACGCAATGTTCGTACGCCCAACGCCCAACGCAATGTCTCATCATCTAACAATCTTCGTACGCCCAACGCCCAACGCAATGTTCGTACGCCCAACGCCCAACGCAATGTCTCATCATTTTAATTGAAGAGTGTGTATATCAATTTTCGAGTCAATGGACCCAGAGAATATTAAGTTTCACACTAAATTCATCACCCCATTTTACCCTCTTAGGTGTAGAATTTCGAAAAAACCCGGATTCTCAGTGGATACCTACTCTTCACAAAGAATACACCTTTCAAATGTTATGTCTTTAAGACCAACGGTTTAGGCTGTGCATTATTATATCAGTTAGGGGAAGATTTTGGAAAAACTATGATACATGTTTTTCATAATTTTAACTGGAGGGTATATGTACTCATTTCGACCCCGAGAGTAAAAACCCAATTACAGAAAGTTCAACACCCCATTTCCACCCCTTAGTAAAACCCGTTCTTTGTGGATACCTACTCTTCAGAAAGAATACACTAATAAGTGATGTCATACGAAGCTAAAAAGCAAAAACCAGTAGCGCTCTGCAGCACAGAAGCGCAGAATATGGCCTTATCAGAATCCTGTACAGAGGCAATATATAAGGTGAATTGATTGTGTTAAATGAAAGCATGCCGCTATGTTTGTATAGCGACGACCACAGTTCCAGGAAGTTCGCAACCAATCCTTCTTCATAATAAGCGCACCAAACACATAGACAAACGGGATATTTTGTAAAAGAATAGGTTTCAGAAAAGAAGATAGTAATTAAGTATGTATCAATCTTAGATATGCCAACAGACATATTTACAAAAGGTTTAAGTGAAATAAACATTATAATTTTTAAAATTAATACAATTCTTTTTAAAAATTTATTATTGTATTAACTATATACATTGATAATTAAAAACTATTAAACTAAAATAGATAAACTAACAACAAACTATAAAAGGGCATCGAAATTGGGATGACATTAATTGATTTTATTTTATAATATTAAAAGTTTATTTGTGGTCGTTGCAACTGTTTTATTTTGAGAGCTAGATTATTTTGTTAGGACAGGATGTTATTTAGGTATACTATGTAACTAACTAATCTTATGAGCACTAGCCCTTATAGTTTGTGGTTACAATGTGATTGAATATGTTATGTGTGGCAATAAAGCGTTAGTTCATACCAAACCGAATTTGTGTTTTAATAGTGTATAAGTATCGGCCCCTAATTACCAGTCACCCTATAGAGAAAAGGCAGAAAAACTTTGTGTTGTACCGGTGGTCATAGAAACGACTAGAAATCAACAAATTAGTCAAGGATGAAAACTCAAGGCCTTTACATAATTGGTCTTCCTGAAAAATCTGTGTAAAAAGATCGTCATTACCGTTATATGAAGAAGCAATAAGAGAACTAGATCTCATGTTCAAAATAGCAACAATAACGATATTCTGGAAGTGAAGAAAGTAACTGTTGTTAGCAGTGAAATAAAAATATACGGCTACAAAATTACAGGCTTAAGTAAGTATACACACAACACAGACATAATGATTGGCGCTGTGTCTACAGTAAATGTACTACGAAACTCTAGGCTGCAGTAACATTTGGTGGGCCATCTAATCAAATCAAAGCATTTATTTAAAGTAAGCCAGTTACAGGCACTTTTGAATTGTCGACAAAGATAACAATGTAATGAAGCTCCCAGTCACAAGGCATAAAAACTGTGAAAGTACTGTAGTTGCCCATTCCCTAGCGTAGATCTCTATGGAGAAGTACGGGCAAGAAACTCCATGGACTCTTTTAAATCAGTATATTTTTACAAAACCTTGGTTACATCATTCATATTGAGATGGTACATTATGTAAGAACTATGTAGCAAGATGTGCTCGTTAAAAGTGTCCATAGTAAAAACAAAAAATAAACAATTCAAAAATAAAATATTTTTTTCAAATAAGCCGTGGCAACCAAGAGATGACCAGTCACAACTGACAGCGCTCGTTCACGAACATGACGCTATAATAGTATCAGCACCATACAACTCAACCATTTTGAAGGGAACTAAATGATCCGACACACGCGCCACCATCAGCGAGACATTGAGTGAGCATGACATTCTCCTAACCGCCAGGGCACATTCAAGTTAAGAGAAGACGTAGGTTACCAGCGAATGATAGCTATCTAGTACATAGTACTCACACAATATGGGCTATGCGGCTATATAATACAGAAGAGATTGAATTTATACAATTGAAAGATAGTTGTACAGTTTCCAGCAGGTCCAACTTTACAGTTAAATGCTATCCATTTATGCGCCTCTATCCTTGTGGAGCGGGACCGGCATTGAGCCAAGCATTTTTATCAGCGATATTATCGTCCAACTTGTAATATATATACTTGCTTACATAGTGTGTGTTTAATGCATGTTTTAAATTACGTCTCATTCAGTTCAAGAATACGTTGTGGAATTTTATTATAGCATCTCAAACAGTACCCCATGAATGATGAGTATACTTTAGCGAGCCTGAAGCCCGGCTGAACTAATTGGTCCCTATTTCTAGTGCTCTAATTGTGTCTGTCACCTCTTTTATTAAAAAGATCTAGACTTTTTCTTACGCACATTATGTTTTCGTAGATGTATTGATAATGTACCGTCATGATGTTAATTTTCTTAAACAGTTCCTAACTAAGTGCAAGTTTACGTAGTCCGTAATGCTCAAGTTTCAAAAGTGATGTGTCGTGATTTACGCTATCGAATGCTTTGGAGAGGTCACAAAATATTCCAATGGCGTCTTGGGAGCCTTCCCACGCAGTAAATATGTGCTTTAATAAGGTTTCATCGGCGTCAGTTGTACAACGTCCCTTGGTGAAACCATACTGTTGATCGTGTAAGATTCTGTTGGTGTTAAAATCCTTGAGCATTTGATTAAGCATTACTTTTTCAAACACCTTGCTAAAAACTGGCAACACGGATTCAGGTTCATAATTATTAGTATCTTTACTATCCCCGGATTTAAATACAGGTAAAAATTTGCAGTAGTTCATTACACACATTAAAAATTAAAGCTAAGTATGGTGCTATAGTCTCAACTATGGATGTACAAACTTTGATAGACATTCCCCATAAATCTTCGGTCAGTTTGACTTTTATTTGCCGAAAAGCTTTAATAACTATCGTAGGGTTTATATGTTTAAATTTAAATTCAGCCGAGCAGCCAGACACCAGAGCCTCCGTAGTTTTTAATGGTATATCGATAAGAAATTTTCAAATTCTTGAGCCACTTCCTGATTAGAGCTTTTAGGACTACAAGTTGTATCTAATGTGCAGCTAGTGGTACGTATTTTCGTCCTGTTAGTCTCGTTATTTATGACTTTCAAACTGTTGTTATTTTATTTTCTGCTGTTCTGATCTCGTTGCTAATGTGCAGGACTTTGGCAACTTTGCATGTGTTTTCTAAAAATGTTTGAATAATTAGCAACATACTTGTTAAAAGTTTCAGTGTTTGTATAAGGCCTACGGCCATAAAGCTCAAATAGTCTTTCCCTACTTTTTCTGATACCTCTAGTTGCCCAATCGCTAAAAATAAATTTAGGGCAAATACTTTTTGTCTTCTTTTCAAAAGTTTTGTTGGATTCAGTGTAAACTATTGAAAAGAAATGACCATACCATTGATTTATATTAATATCGTCCATATGATGGCTCATAAGATTTAACTTGTTCTGTAGGGAAATGTTATACATATTTTATTTACTAGTAGTAGTTAAAGGTCTAAATTTAATCTGAACTTTTTGCAATGATGACACCTGAAAGTTACAGTTTGTCCACTATGGTCAGACGGCAAACAATTTTCTATGGGTTATCTAAGTAATCACAATCGCAGAAAACATCTATACAAGTAGCAGAAGGTGGCGTGGCTCTTGTAGGTTCTATACTGGTTGGTCAAGTCAAATGAGTTAAAAAGATTTAATTACAAACTGCAATTTGAATTTTCTTCTAAATTATTGATATTGAAATCACCACAAATAATTGTAGATTTATTACTGGCTGCAAGTTTTCGTTGTTTTTCTACACGCTTCCTCAGTGTCTGCAGGTCACAAATACTAGTACTATATCACCTAGTTCTTTCCTCGTTACGATGGGGGTTAAGGAACAGGCACAAATATGTTTCATGCATATCTAATAATAGCTGAACGAGCCTAAACTCGCATCATTAGGACTCAACCTACAATATTGCCAAATAACATATCATGCTCTGGCTTCTGACTTAATTCATGCTACGAAGATGTCTAAGAGTGTACACCTCATGCTACCAATCAACATCTATGCACTTCTGACTCACCGGTTTAGTAAGTTTCTAATGATAATGCGCAAAACGATCAGAATATTCTAAATCTAGTAAACAGGTATAATATGCTAATTCCTTATTAATGGAATGGACTAGATATACTAGTAGTGAACCTGGATAAAACAACAACTACATCAGAAACTGCGTCTTTAAATAAATTAGAATAACGACAGGACCATTTTACACTCAAATTCGAAAAAACATACAATTTCGATTTTCAATTGCTTGCACGATTCCAGTTTCAAGTTCAAGCAGCAACTGATTATTTTGTTGCTTCAAATGTAACAACGCAAGATGTAATGTTGATTTTACAGAATCACGAAGTACTTATCCTAATATTTTTTGCATTGTTTATGAGACGAACAATTAATAATGAGTTATTGTAATAACTGTGGGTGGACACTTATACACGAGCAAAATAAGAATATTATTATTATTATTCTATTATTTACAGTCGGATGCTATATTTTTTTCTAGCCTTTAGTAATGTTACAGTCACCAGCACCAATTTGTATACACGCAACAACTTTCAAAAGTGATTTTCTGTTACTGTATTGATTAACAGTATTTTGAAAGTCATACTATTACAAGGAGAGAAAGGTCTTATTTCAAAGTCATCATCATCAGCCTTTTAATGTTCCCACTGCTGGGACACAGGCCTCCTCTCTATGAGAGGGAATGGGCTATAATCCACCACGCGGGCCCAGTGCGGATTGGTAGATGTCACATGTCTTCGAATTTTTGGTTCTAGGACACGCCGGTTTCCTCACGATGTTTTCCTTCACCGTTGTTGAGAGCAGTGGTGATGAAATAAATTACACAAAGTAATGCGCCTGCTTGGGTTCGAACCCACGACTTACTGATCGTAAGTCGGGGTCGCTACCTCTGGGCCACCGCTGCTCTCTACGTACGTAGGCGTTCGTTAACTAGTACTTATATATAAGTTTCAGGTAATATCTTGATAAGAAATCAGTACAAGAAAGATATCAGTCGATAACCGCAACAGATCAATTGTGGACGCGGCTCCGGACATAGACATCTCCACACGAGTACCTACTACTGAAGTCTGATCTGTCAGTGTCCGTGTCTACAGCCGCGT
This sequence comes from Lycophotia porphyrea, assembly GCA_950005105.1. Classification (NCBI taxonomy): domain Eukaryota; kingdom Metazoa; phylum Arthropoda; class Insecta; order Lepidoptera; family Noctuidae; genus Lycophotia; species Lycophotia porphyrea. The sequence continues at coordinate 27,463,712 of OX465383.1, read as the reverse complement.
CCGCCTTAAGTCTGTGCCGTGCCGGTTTGACAAATCTTAAACAGTGCCAAAAGACTGATTTAAAATAATGGAATGTGTACTCTGTACATATAAATAAAATTGGAGTGTCTGTTTGTAATATTAAAATAACCGCATTTTACTAAGTGCATATGGATGTACACATGTGGTACATATACCAACACAATATTTTTTACAATTTTTGTCTGTCTGTCTGTTTGTTCCGGCTAATCTCTGAAATGGCTGGACCTTTTATTTTAGATAAATAATTAGGGTTCCGGGCAAAGAAAAAAAAACCATGAAATTGGTAACAAAATTCGATTCAAATAGGGAAGTGCTTATAATAAAGGGGATTTTTTAATAATAATTTCACGCGAACGAAGGTCGCGGGCAACCGCTAGTCTAAATAAAATTAAGTTACGCAACGTTTTGTGAGTAGTTGAAAAAAAAAAGAATATCTACAGTGTTATATGGCAACGGTATAATAGATTTAGGTTTTCCAGCAGGAATTTCACAAAAGCAGCACGGAACGTGAATGTGTTCTTGGTTGATGCCAATAGGACCGCTCACTTTAACGTAAGTCTTAAACTAAACTGGCGATGTACGGAAGCGTACACCTCTTCCTAGCCCTTCGCGGACGGACAAGGCCGTGACGTTAATTTTGAAACTATCAGCAATGCTACCTACGTATGTTAGAAAGAAATCGTGCGATATTATTGTTAGCCTCAGATATCTACACAACACACTTATGGCGAGATGGAGAGAGTGACTATCGCAAACCCGTGCAGAGCACGTCACAATAGTGGCGATAAGTCCCCTCTTTGAAGACTGGCTAGAGAGGCGCCATGGCACTTCCACCTTCCGCCTTACGCAGGTCCTAACCGGACACGGTTGTTTCGGGATGTTCCTGCACCGAACCGGACGCGAGGAAACGCCTGGGACGAGGACACGGTGGAACACACCATGGCGGTCTGCTCCGCTTGAACGGAGCACCGCCGTGTCCTTGTGGCGGCGATCGGTGGCGGCGACCTATCGCGTCCGGCCCTGGTTCATTCCATGGTCCGGAACTAGAGGGATTGGGACGCCGTCACCTCCTTCTGCGAAACAGTCATGCTAGAGAAGGAGGTGGCGGTGCGTGAGAGGGAGATAACCTCACGTCCCAGACGCCGCGGGTGACGCCTTGGGAGTCGCGGGTCACATGGTGGCTGCCGGCCACCGTAGACGCGGACCTGTGGACAGAGAGTAATGGGCTAGCTCGCCGTCCGTCCGTCTTTTGACGACAGGCCGTGTTGACGGCGCGTTCGTGTTCCATGCGCGCCTCAAAGAGATGACAGCTAACAGGGAGGGGCCCGCAAGGGCCGAAGCCTGCCAGGGCTGCGGGACTGTTCGAAAGAGATACCGCGGCCCTGGAACACAAACGGCAAGGAAGGAACATGGATGGGTTTAGTCAGTACAAGTCTGACACTCCCTTCCGCTCCGCCCAGAGCGGGAGAAGTCATTTGATGACTTCCCATCCCAAAAAAAAAAGATAATTAATTTCCACTCAAACAAATATTTATTTGTTTATGAACATAGTAATTCTATGAAATTCTTACTGTGTATTTTGCAAGATACACGATTGTGTATCGTTTGTGTGTTAATTTAAATCATATTTATGAAATACATATAGCACTACCTATTCAACGTAAAACAACAAATACAATAACATGTTAATTTACACAAATATGCAATATAACACAGACAAATCTATCGACATACTTTTAACGCTTGATTAAAAACATAGACGTCTGGCAAAACAGGTTAAGAAAATTATGCAATACCATCTGAAGTATGTTTATTTGCTATTTTTTTATATTAAACATGACTTACATGAGTATATCGGGAGTATAACAAGGCAAACGTTTAAAAACCTGATCCTACGCCGAAAAGTGTAAAGAAAATTATGCAAAATTGTGAATCTAAAGTTTATTTGCGCAATTTATTGAGTAAAACATGACTTACATGAGTATGTTCGGAAGTAAACGACGCGGTAGAGTGGCCGCCGCCGCCGCGCAGTGTGCCTGCTTTGTTAGCTGTATTAGCATATGTAAACATCGGACCAAGTTGTTATGTACTTCGGGGCGGACACACGAACGCGCTGGCCGAGGAACATGCTCGAGATAATTTAGCTTTACATCATACGTCTACATCTGCCTTACCGTTTTTTTTTTTATCTTGACGTTAGCTTTCAGTTAAACCATAGTGGTTGTGTAACACGATACCCAGTAAGACTGGTATTCAGATTTTCGGGCTTCTGATAACCCATGACAACATAAGCTGGAGCAGGAGTAAGTAAGAATATTATTTATTTGTACCTTCTCAGCGAGAATTCATTCAGTATCTCTAAATTATAAACCGGGTACCCAATGTGATTGTGTCACAACTTGGAGGAGCTCTATCTATCAGTGGATAAGGTCAAGATGATTGAAAACTAAATTTCATATTTTTTTTCACTTCATCTAGAGTTTATAAAACCGTTGGCCGAGAATGTAATGTATTTTCCACAAACTAAGCAAGGTTAAGTACCTCAGTTTGACCTTGTCGAAGGTCAACCGTAAATGGTAAACCTTGACCTCTCGTGAATCAATATAATTATGACATTATACAGTTTGATTCCTGTTACTTTATAAAGTAGGTATCTCTACAAACCGCTGTCCAACCTTCCGGCCGGTGTGTCACACCGTTTGATCTTGAGAACAGTCATCGATACAACCCACGCGGTTCGTTTCCATCGCTAAGATATTTGTGACATAGACAAAAAATAAAATGTATTATTACACTGTCATAAATCGTTTTATTGACCTGTCTTAGTTGATGGTACAGGATTATATCTATTATTGAAAGACCATCTGTTCAGATTATTATTTTTTAATTTTAATACGTTCAAAACTTCAAACACCGTCTATTTAAATAATACATTGAGTAATGAAGGTCATTATTTGTTTATTTAATATAAAGGTTCACAAACTGCTTCTGTATGCAATATTTGTAATTATAACTTACGAATGGGTGTCATGAAGAAAATGAGAAAGAAAATAATGATAAGTAACAGAAGTAGCCTGTACTTATATACAGTCGCCTTGTCAATGATAAGTAACAGAAGTAGCCTGTACTTATATACAGTCGCCTTGTCAATGATAAGTAACAGAAGTAGCCTGTACTTATATACAGTCGCCTTGTCAATGATAAGTAACAGAAGTAGCCTGTACTTATATACAGTCGCCCTTGTCAATGATAAGTAACAGAAGTAGCCTGTACTTATATACAGTCGCCCTTGTCAATGATAAGTAACAGAAGTAGCCTGTACTTATATACAGTCCCCTTGTCAATGATAAGTAACAGAAGTAGCCTGTACTTATATACAGTCGCCCTTGTCAATGATAAGTAACAGAAGTAGCCTGTACTTATATACAGTCGCCCTTGTCAATGATAAGTAACAGAAGTAGCCTGTACCTATATACAGTCCCCTTGTCAATGATAAGTAACAGGAGTAGCCTGTACTTATATACAGTCGCCCTTGTCAATGATAAGTAACAGAAGTAGCCTGTACTTATATACAGTCGCCCTTGTCAATGATAAGTAACAGAAGTAGCCTGTACTTATATACAGTCGCCCTTGTCAATGATAAGTAACAGAAGTAGCCTGTACTTATATACAGTCACCCTTGTCAATGATAAGTAACAGAAGTAGCCTGTACTTATATACAGTCCCCTTGTCAATGATAAGTAACAGAAGTAGCCTGTACTTATATACAGTCGCCCTTGTCAATGATAAGTAACAGAAGTAGCCTGTACTTATATACAGTCGCCCTTGTCAATGATAAGTAACAGAAGTAGCCTGTACTTATATACAGTCGCCCTTGTCAGTGAAATTGTTCTCATGATTAAATAATTAAGTGATAAAAAATACAATTTTTCCTGAGTTCTAAAAAAATAGGAAAGCATGGTATTTAGGACTTGCGTGTCTTTTTCTAAAAAGAGTTATTTAACTGAAGTAAGTAGAAAAATCTTTACAATTTATGTTATTTATGTATTCAATGGTATACCCACAAGGTATAAACGGAGCCATCAACCAAGTATTCTGTACTTACATCAAACTAAGTAAGTCGATGCAAACATTATTGTTGTATACGATTGTTTGTTTGTTGGGGTGTAGTAACGGGTTTCACCCAATGTTACGCACTCAAAACATTGTGCTGATGAAAGCATAGGTCGGAGTCATGTCGGTATTTAAAGTAAAGTTATAACATTAAAAACTTGTTTTTAGATTGATGGTTTCCTCCCATTATATGCGTTAATGCGACATATATATTCATAAACTAGAGACGTTTATCTAAACATCCTACCCTATTTTTTTTCCTTAGGTTCCATACTTCGTTGCCCAATGACCATTGCTTAGCACGTTGATTTCTAGCACTTCGCAAAAAATTATCCATGCATGTTAACCGCCTAATTGTCTATGTTCTAATGATCGCTCATCGGTGCACGGTATATTAAATATGACATTTACGCGGGACTAATGGTAATTTAAAAATAAAGTTCATCTCCAATTAAGGCGGTTGCGTCAGGGTAGCCCGCGAAATTAAAATTTTCTTCTTCTTCTTAGCGTGTCGATGGGGTGCATGAAAGGAGCCTCCCCGAGTGACGTACCTACTGAGTATTACTATACGTCCGGCGCACCCTGGGCAGTCAGCGAGCCCCCAGCTGACTGGCTAATCCTTTCACCACGATGGTAATCCAAAGTCCACTTATAAAACCGGCTTTGTGCGTAGTCTCGGTCAACATCGAAGGGTTCTCACAAGACAAATCAGAAATTCTTTCTGATATCTACCGCAAAAGTCACTGCGACATTCTTTGCGTCCAAGAGACTCACCGAGCTGAAACACAAAGTCGGCCACACATCGATGGACTTACGCTTATCGCCGAGATCTGTCACCCGAAGCACGGTAACGCAGCGTTTGCTGCTCCCGGCGTAAGCATACTATCCACCAAGTGCTCAAACGAGAATGGTATAGAGATTATCACCTTGGATGTTGGCAACTGCACCATTAGTTCCGTTTATAAACCACCTGGTACCACATTCAATTTCACTCCCCCAGATAACTTTAGCAACCAACCAATTAGAGTTGTAATCGGTGACTTCAACAGTCATAGCACCAACTGGGGCTACAATGAGACGGATACTAGCGGAGAAGCAGTCGAGGAATGGGCTGAGGCCAATGACTTGACGCTGATTCATGATGCCAAACAACCTGCCTCGTTTAATAGTGGACGCTGGAAACGCGGATACAACCCAGACCTTATCTTCGCCAGCTCATCTATCAGCTCACAGTGTTCCAAAAGCGTATGTTCGCCTATCCCTCGCACTCAGCATAGACCTATAATGTACTGCATCAAACCCGTAGTCCAGCCTGTAAGTTGTCCCTTCAAGCGCCGTTTTAACTACACCAAGGCCGATTGGAAGTCTTTCACGCGTTCGATTGATGACGCCCTCTTGAATGTTTTGCCAACCCCGCTAAACTACGACAAATTTGTTGATATCGTGTCTACTACTTCTCGAAGACATATCCCAAGGGGTTGCAGGACTTGCTACATTCCAGGGCTATCCACAGACTCTCGTGAACTACTAAGCCGATATGAGTCATTGTATCAGACTGACCCTTTCTCTGAGGAAACTACACTTGCAGGAGAAATGCTACTTGCAAATCTAGGTCAAAACAGGCAAAATTTTCTTACGTCTTTGCTATTTGCAGACCTCTGTCGGGTCAAAAGATAAAAGAGTTCGTTCGTAAAAGTAAGTTAATAAGGTAAGTTGTTAGTTCAGAACAACTTTTTTTATAGTGAGTAACTATACCATGTAACCATTGATTTGATTTGATTATTCACATAGTCTTTTTCCAACTCTGTTCGAGTTGGCTTTCAGTCTTACCGGATGCAACTGAATACCAGTACTTTACATGGAGCGACTGTTGTCCTTAACAACCCTGTTCCTAGTTACACTGTACTGCCAGACTTTCGGGGTTCAGACTTCTGACTACCGGTAACGACTGTCAAATATCTCAAAATGGCAACCGGGACCAACGGCTTAAGGTCACAGCACGCTAATCAAATCGGAAAGGGATCGGCACCGTATCAACTCCAGCCGTTCAGTATTATTTGTATGAAACTCCCTGAATGCACACTAATCGGAATCGTAACGTAATCGCGTCGCCTCGGGATAAGCTTACAAACGGCGAGCCGTACGCGCGGCGTCAACTCGCTTACGGCTCGTCGTCCCCGCGCTTACGTGTCTCCAAACTCGAGTTTACGGCTTTTCGTCCACCCATACGCACTACTGTTGCCACATGTGCCGTCATTCACAGCACAGAGCAAGCTTCCCGTCGTGTTGTCCGCGTGTTTTATTAAACGATCGATCGATTCAAACGGATCTGGTGCCAACCAAGTCAACCAGCGGTCGGCGAGTCGTAAGCGCGGCTAGCTCTACAGCTATGCAGCAAGCAGCCGTGTCAACGTATCGGATCTGCCGATCCGCTGGCTTACGTTAGGTTGACGCCTGTTTGACGGCGATGCAGTTTCACTACTTCTGCTATAGTTATAAAATATTCCAACAGAAAAAAACTTCATTAGTAAAATTCTTAACATGACAGCAGATAAGTATAATCAAATAACATCAAATCCGACATATTATGTACTGTTCCAACTAAAGATTTGGATAAACTCGTACGGACAAGACTGAGGACTGAGGAGCTCACACCGTGGAGGTCTGCACCGCCGTGACCTCGTGGCGGTGATAAGCGGCGGCGACCTATTGCGTCCGGCTCTGGTTTAATCCATGGTCCGTAGTGAGAGGGAATGGGACACCGTCATCTCCTTCTGCGAAGCTGTCATGCTAGCCAAGGAGGTGGCGGAGCCTGAGAAGGAGAGAACCTCTTGTGCCAGCCGCCGCGGGAGACGCTCCGGGCGTCGGGGGTCATGTGGTGGCTTCCGGCCACCGTAGACGTGGACCTGTGGACGGTGAGTAATGGGCTAGCTCACCATCCGTCCGTCTTATGACGACCGGCCGTGTTCCACGCGCCTCAAAGAGATGTCAGCAAACAGGGAGGGGCCCGCAAGGTCCCATGCCTGCCAGCTAGGGCTGCAGGACTGTTGGAAAGAGATACCGCGGCCCTGCAACACATTTTCCTTCCCTGCCCTTGGGCAGGGAAGGAAAATGGATGGGTTTAGTCAGTACAAGTCTGACAGAAGTCATTTGATGATTTCCCATCCGAACAAAAAAAAAGAGACCACTGGGTCTCCAAGCATGAAATCTTGCTCTAGAATTTCTTTGAAAACGTATGCAGGTTAAAATAAAAATGTCCGGGGGTGGAAAATCGTCATTTCTGCAGGGCTTGTCAATATGATTGTTGTGAACCATACTTACATACTCGCCCTTGTTTGTGACCCTTGTCGTTACAGTTATGGTGGCAAGAGGAATTCCACAGTTCACTAATAACATGCTTCGCGTATTAATATTTCACACAATTCATTCATAATTTTAATTTTGCGTATACCTCATGTGCATTGTGAAGTGTAGCAAAGTCCCTACACTTCAGTATAGGTTAGGATGTACTGATGTTGTTATGGTAAAGTTGCCGATGAGTTTTTTCAAGTCGTTGTGTTCTCGTTGATCATTAGGTACGAACAATTTAAGTCCGTTATTTCGAGTTGCACTTTTTAACGGCCATAGGAGTTACTTAGTAGATAATTCGTTTTTATGGATGATGTTTTATGAAAGAGAAATCAATGAGAAAATCGCTGAATTCTGATCCTATCTAACGCTCTTCTATTTGCATTGAAGATGACGCAAATATTGACCGAGATATAATTGCATCGTTGTTAGCCGAGTAACAGGAATGCATACATTGTATCAAGTACCTACATAATTACTATGCCAGTAGGTAAATAGTGGCACGCTCAATCGGTCTGATTTGCTGTACTGGATAAATAAACAATAGTGTTTATTTACATTTGAAAACTAATTAATTATAGTAAAGATGATGCATTTTTGCCAGTTGTTAATCCCAAAACTTGCAACGTCTTACAATGTGCTACTTATTTAGGTACATTGAAATAACCAATTAGAGTGGTAATATTGTCCGATCTAAATTAAACAATCTAAAATATTTTTTAAAGAGTTTGAAAACGAAAATATCAGAATTTGAGTTTTGAGTTTTTTTTGAGTTTTTTTTCATGTGCCACGTACATATATCGCTCACCTAGTAATATATTGGCACATCTACGTTTTTCATTTTTTTACAGAAACGAAGATCAAAGATTTTATTAATGTTTAAAATTAATTAGTTACAAGTAATTACTTAATTAAAATATTTTTTTTATAAACTTATAAAATCTGTAAAAAAACGTAAAATGAACCCATAAATTAATTTTGAACATTTATAAAATCTTTGATCTTCGTTTCTGTAAAATATAAAAAACGTAGATGTGTCAATATATATTACTAGGTGAGCGATATTTGCCCGTGATTGTACATGTAATTGTTAACACAATAATAATATCGGCGCTTAAGAAGCAAAAATTACCAACTCAGTATCGCCCAACATGTCGCTTGGTAATTTTTGCCTTTGAAGCGTCGATATGATTAGGTATTCTAATTTATCTCCAATTATTGCCAATCAGCTGCAATCTTAGCAAAACGACAGAGGCAGTAGCGTAGCAACCGGAGCGCTAGACGAGGCAAAGCCGGGGGCCCCCAAGCTCTGGAGCCCCTCGTACTCTGACTTACAAACTATAGGTAAATTTTAACTAGTGAAAATTTCGGTATTTAAATAAACCGGAATCAATAAAGATAAGGTAGTACTTTCTATTTCCATGCATTTAGTAAAGTACCTCACTAAATGCCGCGCATTTCGGTGTACGACAACACTAGAAGCGTATAATAATTCAATTATTTATTCAAGTAACAAAACTCATGTGTTAGTAACAATCTGACTTATTCCTATGCTAGTAAACTAAATTAAGACAAGATAAAGAAAGGAAAGTAACATACAATATACAAGACAGCGATATTAACCTGCAGGTCCAGCAGAAATTTTGCAGCATCGGTTAACGATCGCACAATCCAGCCGGCCCGCGATCATGTTTAGGATGCTGTTGGTGCTGCCCCGTACCCTGCGTACCAGGGATGCGCATCTCTTACGCATTACTGTATAAAAGCAATCCACGCGGGCTTCTGCAAACATCCCTGAAGCACTACAGAAACGCGGCAACCCCATCAGCACCCTAAACGCGTTGTTGTATTGGACTCGAAGGGCGCTGTACGCCTTTAGTGTAAAATGAGCCCACAGGCTACACGACGTGTAGAATGAAGTACAATATGCACGGAACAACACGACTTTGACTTCACTCGAACAGCGTGCGAACCTGCGAGCTATCATGTTAGCACGTACAGACAGCGCCCTTCGCTCCCGTTCGATGTCATTATCATCCCTAAGGTCAGCAGTCAGAATGTGTCCTAAATATTTAAATTTGTTTACTCTCTGTAGAGGAACATCGTTCAGTTTGATGATAGGCATCTCAATAGGCACACAACTGCTGCCGGCCTCAAAGACCATAACTTCACTCTTTTTCACATTGTACACAAGTCCATGTTGTAATGCATACCTTTCACAAATCCCCAACAACTTGCTGAGACCACAGGGTGACGCACTCAGCAACACCATGTCGTCCGCATAGCTAATATTATTTAAGCACACTCCATCTACATAGCAGCCCACCCTGGTGCTGCTGAGCTCCTCAATCAGCTCCTTCACATACAGGTTGAAGAGCGTGGGTGATGTCAACCCTCCTTGTCTCACCCCGCACTCCAACCCATAAGCGTCAGATACGACCCCTGCCCATCTGACACTATTGACCTGGCTTCCATACCAGAACTTAACGATATTTATAAGCTCTTTTGGTAATTTAGCATCATCAAGCTTTTTCCATAGCATTTCATATGAAACCAGGTCAAAAGCTTTCGAGAGGTCGAGAAATCCAGCGTATACAGACGTTTTCCGATCCGTATAATATTTGACAGTCTGCTTAAGACACAAAATAGCACTATCCGTAGACAAACCGGGCCTAAACCCAAATTGATTGTCATGTAATTTTACACATTTATTTAGTTGCGTGTTAAGCAGACCGTCAAATATCTTTGAGATGATTGTCGCCAATGATATAGGCCTATAGTTATTTTTGTCGGCTAAATCGCCAGTTTTATTTTTAACTACAGGTACTACCAGCGTTCCCAACATCTCAACAGGCAGATACGCAAACTCATGCACAATGCGAATAACATGGACAATGTCCTGGGCAGATGGGGACCCGCGTATCGCAGGTGCTCAATGCTGAGGCCATCATGGCCGGGTGACTTACCTCTAGACATTGATGATATTGTTTTTTCAATATCTTTGGCGCTGAACCTTGTTTCAAGCTCCATTACAGACCTAACATCGAGCACCCATGACGACGGCCCCAGCGGCGATTTTACACTAAAGTGATTCATAAAGATATTCGCAATCTCCTTTGAATCACTTTCTCCATCGATACACATATAGACTAAGATTTTAAAATAAAACATATTCTGTTGCTGTGGAAAACAAACTTAAATATTTTTTAAGGTTAAAAATGTGCCTCTGAGTACTTTTACTGCCGAACGAACTATACATTTTCATTAAGCCGACGCGCGCGGTTCGTACTTGAAACCCTGCGAAAAAAAAATATCACAAAGGGTCCTTTTTTCTGCCTCTGAATTAACACTCCTGCTGGATTTTCACATGTATAGACAGAGGCTGAAATAAAATAGGAGCCCCTTGCCCCCCTCGGGGCAAGGGGCTCCTATATATTTTTTCTTCTTTATAATTTATATTCTTGATAGGCAGTTATAGCATACCTACATACACAAGGTTGCAAAAAATGGAGAATGTAGATATTTTGATCCCATTACATAATTATCTGAATTTATTCGAGACAATACACGTCTAAAAGTCGACTAAGTAACAACCCCTGTATGAAGGACCGAAACAATTCTAACCTGTCCAAGGCAAGGTGTCATAAAAATTTCGAGCTCGCTTCGCTCGCTCTTGCAGTCTACTTCCTCTTGAATGCTAATTTTGTCTGTAAGTCAATCAAGTAACCCCTGCATGAACAAAAGGTCGAAACAATTCTAACCTGTCCAAAGTATGATTTTACCTAACTGTTAACCGCAATTTTATTATTCTATGACGATGAAGTAGTTTTGAATCTTTAACGTATTTAAGTTTAGTTTAAATAGGGCCCCAATTTCATTTTGCCCCGGGGCGCTTGGTTACCTAGCTATTCCACTGTACAGAGGTCACAATTACAGACACCTGATGATATGACATAATTTATTCCAGAACTAAAATAATAATGTCAGAACTACCAAATACATCTTCTGTTAGAATATTGTCAGCACCATGCAGACAATATTCAAGGCAAATTCATCATCTGCCTAGCCTTTTTCCAACTATGTTGGGGTCGGCTTGTTACTAATGTACCTATTAACGGGTGAAGAAATATCCTGTTCGACTGCCGGCCCCGTACTACTCAATGCATCCATGAGCACAATGTTAGGAGTGCGTTACATTGAATCCTAGCGAAAAACTCGATTTGAAAAGTCGTTTCCCTGCAATCAGTTTTGCGTAGAGTAAGTCTTACTTAGTTTGATGTACAGAATGCTTGGTTGCCGGCTTCGCGAAGGGTCCGTATACACGTTGTATAAACCCATACATACTGATGGCGAATCGCGAACCATCAGACGCCAAAGGAAACAGGTGTAAAACTACGTTCTCGATCAAAACAATGCAAGACTCACCTGTCTCCTAATCATCACATGGCTGACTCTCCCCCGTACCCCCACGGAGAGCACGTACTCCCCCGGGTGCGCCAGCGACTCCCTCACCAGGAACGAGCCGTTCTTGCCCTTCTCCATGATCAGGTGCTCTGCCTCCTTTGCTGACATCACGCCGTGGAACCATCTGAAAAGGTGGGTTCAAATTTAGTTCGTCCGTCCTTTCCGTTGTCAAGATCATGTTACATAATTATTGTTTTTTATACCTGGGATCAAAGAGATTTAATATTTGAATGTCTTTGCCTATGATGCTTTTTACCTGGGGATACGAAGTAAATACACCATTTCCTTATGATGACAATGAATAAACGCTTATTATTATTAATCAATGTCAAAAATATTAGTAAATTAGATCTAAAAACGGTCGCATTGTATAAAATAAGCATAGCTTAATCAGTCTATTAGCTTAGCTTCTCTCCGAGGAAGGAGTGGCCTGCAATGCTGAGTGCTCGATGTCTCCAATTTTCCTTTACGGTTTTGAGAGTAGTGGTGACATATAAAAGTAAAGCCATGCGTCTGCCTGGATTCGAAACCACGACCCACGATTGTTGGTAACTTGCAAGTCATACATAAGTTACCAACTACCACGACACCACAGTTCGTTAACAAAATAGAATGCAATCGTTATTAAAACATCAGAATTGCTACTCTGATCTGGATCACGTAGGCATAGGCATTAGGTACATAACAGATACGCAAGCGGTCGTGGTTCAGTACCCTCAGCCAGCCCTTGGAGCTGCTCACTCATCTGACAATGCGACTCAAAACGTTTATTAAAATAATCGATTGCGAGAAAAAAGTCGCCTTGAAGCTTGAAGACGCTATGCTGTGTAACGTTCCGTATTATTGTGAGGAAAAAATGAAGGTGCATACCGGAGTGGCTCCAATTGAGGAAGAAGATTATTCATTGAGAGTATTAAAAGGTACTGATGATTCGGTACATCACATAAATATATCAGTCGGATTTCGGGCTACTAAAAATAAAGACATGTTCCTTTGAACATGTCTTCTTATGTAATGTTAATTAAAAAAAATATATATATAAAATAATGAATGGACTGTGAAGTTATTATTATTCAGTTTAATAATTTTTCTACATATTTTTTTATATTTTTACATATTTTTTATAAAACTTAAAAAAAAAACATTTAAAAATATTAAAAATAGGTTTCCGCCGGTGACGGGAGCAGGGACCAAGCTACCGGTGGTTAGGGCTCCAGAGACAGGAACGTCCTTACATTGCGAGCCGTATCGAGGAGTACTGCCTTTTGATTCAAGCCCTTGATCCAACCGCCTAAGGAGAGCCTCGAAAGATGGTCGTCGAGACTCTTAGCCATAAGGCCATTGGCCGTTACGACAATCTGGACAATGATAGCAGAGTTCACATTCCACTTGTCGACAACCTCGTATTCCAAATCGAGATATTTTATTTGTTTCTTTTTCTCAGATTTCATGAGGTTCTCGTCATACGGGATGGTGACATCGATAATCATTACGCGGTGCGCTGATCGGTCTTTCACCACTATGTCAGGCCTATTGGCGACAAAAGTCCTGTCAGTAATGATAGACTGATCCCAGTACAGCATGAAATGGGTCTTTCTCGAGAACTGAGTCGGGAATATACTTGTAGTACGGTACCTCAGATTCTACAAGTTTATATTTCAAGGCAAGTTGCTGGTGAATAATCCTGGCAACTTGGTTGTGCCTGTGCAAATACTTGCCTTTAGCCAGATGAGCACAACCAGAAATAATATGTCTGATGGACTCACCCGGACGGTGGCATACCCGACACACGTCAACGTCCCGTCCTTCATAATATATTTCCGGTAGTGTTCGTCAACATAAATTCATCCATAATCGCACAGACAAAACCTTCAGTTTCCCCAAAGAGGTCGCCGAAACATAGCCAGGACACGGACGCTACAAAATCAACATCGGGCCCATGAAAAGCCCAGTAGAAGCGCCCGTGAAGCTCCTTGCCTTGCCATACTTCCTTGCGGTTTGCAACAGTTCTCTTTAGTCATGGACAGCGGGGTGAGTCCCTTTTCCACTGCGACTACATCTCGGTGCATACCTACCTCGGCTTTTAAAAAATATTCTCTAAGACTCCACACCTCGCTCGTTGTGGAGGGTCTTTGGCGTTTATAAAGTTCACACTTCCGTGGTATGTACAGTCTCATCACCGATGATCGTGGGTGATGCATCCGGTTTGCGGTCAGCAGTGTACGGACTCTCCTGTCTAGGGTGTCGAGATCCATCTGAGTCCATTTGAGTATTCCGAAGGAGTACATTAAAACTGGCATGACCTAACCGTCGAAGGCGCGCACCTTGTTCCCACGTGAAAAAAGGCTATTTAGTACCTTCTTCAGGCGTCCAAAGAAGTGCTCCCTGTACTGTTAGAACCACTGTGTACTAGAGGGTAATAGTCACTGTGTACAGGTCGTAGTACACAGTGGCTCGATACACAATTTTAAAAAAAGAATGAAAATCTCTTTGAAAGTAATAGCAAATCTATTTGCTACATAGGAAAGTTTAATATTGCACTGTGATTTGTGCTTGCAGCAACTATTTCAGGGATTTATATTTTTCATGCAACATCCTGTTGAAAAAATCCTAGCCACTGTTCCCTCCCAACCCTACGGGTGTAGTGAGCCCTTCAGACACAAGCTGAAGAAAACCGAATACGTTCGTCATTTGTTAATGCTTAAAAATACTATTTTGGTAAGACCAACGTAAATCACGAATGTATTTCGGTATCTGGAAGTTCAAATAATGTATTTTTAGTTCGTAGTGGAAGGTCAAAATCTCTAAATATCTTATTTGTACTATATTTCCAACCTTCAAATTGTAGTAAATAACTTGAGCAAATTGTACATACTATGCAAAACATCACGTTTTTGGTTCATCATCATCATCATCATCATCATAAGCCTTTTTTAATGTTCCCACTGCTGGGACACAGGCCTCCTCTCTATGAGAGGGAATGGGCTATAATCCACCACGCGGGCCCAATGCGGATTGGTAGATGTCACATGTCTTCGAATTTTTGGTTCTAGGATATGCCGGCTTCCTCACGATGTTTTCCTTCACCGTTTTTGAGAGCAGTGGTGATGAAATAAATTACACAAAGTAATGCGCCTGCCTGGGTTCGAACCCACGACTTACTATTCGTAAGTCGGGGTCACTACCACTGGGCCACCGCTGCTCTCATTTTTGGTTCATGGCCGATCTTATTTTTTTTCCTTATTTTGGAAACAGTCCATTGACATTCTAATTTTCTAACGTAAGAAAATTAGAATTTTAAAAGAGTACCGTGCAGTACCTCGATCATTCTTCTTTATACGAAACCATCTATGCGAATGTGTTACTAAATTTCGTGTCCGTGTAAAGTTCGACGTGCCTTTTGATGCCCTAAATTAACTGTTTACACTAAACTTGACATAATATTGCAACTGCGAACTATCTACGCTCATGGAGGATATTCGCATGCGAGTCTAGTGCAAGGTACCAGGAACACAAACAATGCAAGAGGTGTTATCAAACGATCGTTCCCGCCACGGACACAGTCCACTAATTTGCTCTGTTCATCATCAGTCTGACCACCTGTTCTCTTCGAGACACAGATAATGTTCGTAGGCTGTGGCGCCATACATCAATCGAAACATGTGGTAGCAAAAGTGTAATCAACCTGCATTTCACTCGCACACCGCTATGGAAAAGGAAACTAACCGGTTTGTTTTTAATAGCGATAGCAATTAATAATAAATTATAGTCATTACGTGTATTATTATTTGCATTTTGCATAACTATTGTACGATTTACTATTCTGCGACCGGTAAACTATATCGTGAACCGGTTTCTTGGATTATTCAAGCACCTTGCAGATGTTGGGGTGAGCACACACTGAAGTGAATACCGCATTTTTTGAGAGCTACTCGTACGTTCAACAGAATATTATTATCCTAATCTTATTTTTATATTCATATTGAAGAGTTGGTAAAGAAAATATTGATTTATGTCAGTAATTGAAGGTTGAATTAATTCGAGTGTTAGAAAAATATCATGGAAGACTTCACTTTGATCGACATCAGTTTCGACAATATTTATGTTATTATATCATCGCTACCTGCATGCATGCATCTGCATGACCAGAGATCTACGGAAAGTGATTATACCAGCAATTATGATGAAGAAAAATCGAAATGTATTGGATTGACATTTGCTATCGAAAAGCTTCTGCCAATCTTGCTTAAAAGCCGTTTATTAACATGAGAAAGAGAAAATTAGGTTTATCTATCAACATCGTGTCCGTGCTATTAATCGTTGAGGAGTTCTCTCGTGAGGAGGTGATCCTGACCGAAGGATAAAGTCACGTCTGCCACCAAAATGTGTTGCTACCAGAACAAAAGTAATCAATCGGATACCAACAAGTGGTTGAAATATGTTTTGCACATTTTGAGGCGGACCACTTACGTACAAAGTAAGTTGAATATAAAATCTCTTAAAAAGACTCGCCAAAACGGAGCCGAATGTGCAACGAAACATGACGAAAGCAAACGAATCTTCGATGCGCACCTGTCTTTAGTCTACAAAACTAGTAGAACAAGTGCGAGTACTGAGTAGTTGCTGTCAGGGCGAGGAAGCGAAAGTTCCCTTTCGGGGAGACCTTCGGCAGTAGTCGTGCCCAGTGCGAGCGATGTGACCAATGAACTACGGTGCTGTCGAATTTAATGAAGGCAATATTATTATTAATGTTACTTGTTACAACTCAGATTTGATAGCGCATGGTATATTTTAAATGCTTTATTTCTTTTACGGTTTGACAAAACATTTAGATTTTCGTGTTATATCTAACCGAATACTGATAATAGAGTATAGTTCAACTTGTAATTAATGTTCAAAATATGGAGCAATACCGCATCGAAATCCATTTCCTAATTATATAGTTTAGAAAGTCTCTGAGATGTAACAGACAGAAAGCAACAGCATCTGTGCTTTATAAATATTATTAACTAAAAGACAAATAACGAAATAGTATTTCGATTGTTACAAGGAGCGCTTTCTTTTGGATTGGAGAAATTCTCATGGACGTCTGGGGAGATCGGCGAGTTATATCGGAGGCTTACCGGCTGCCGGCTGCCGGCTGCCAGCTGCCGGCTGCCGGCTGCCGGCTGCCGGCTACCACCCACTGCTACTACTTCCTACTACTGCCATACTTAACTACGAAGCCGCTTCCTGGGGTAACGGATCCTAAACATCATAATTAACCGAAAACATTCTATAAGTATGTCAATCAGTGTTAATTCAATCAGATATTTTCTATATCAACATTCAACAAACTGCGAATCAGGAAAAGGGTTTAAACGCAAAACGGATGGCGTATCATCAGTACAGAGTGTCATGGAAGGAGACAAAGGAACACACATTTTTACTTCAACAAACATAAGTCCGCATGATAAGAACACCGGTATGCCGGAAACATTAAGGTTTTAAACATGTATGTATACGTACATACAAAATATAGGTAGATATATAATATAGGTAGATATGTAATATCACACGGGCCGCTAAAGATATTTTCCGTAACTAGCCTACTTCAAGGATGTATGTGATTAGCAAATTACAAAAGTAAGTCGCCAATTGAAAGTCCACTAATTTGATCAATAAGTTCTTAAGTGGACTAAAGCCGCGTTTTTGTAGACCCTCATAAGTGGCCGGAGAGCAAAGTAGTTCCGTAGACCTTCCATTGCAAATGTATACACATGTATAGATATAATGATGTATACACGTCGCATCCCTGGCCACATACTGTACAAAAATACCCGCATGAACATTATTTATGATATACAATCAACATTGCGTGCGATTTTGCTTCAAGCGATACAAGTAATTACTGAACAGCTATTAAAACTAAGTACCAACATATACATACAGGTATGTAAGTACATGTGGGAAAATTTCTTGAACAAAGTTTTAAAAACGTGCGAAGTTCTACTTTGTATACAATTTTTGTAATAGGCTGATTTTTTGTTTCTAAAGTAGTGGCGTTTTCATGTGAACTTACAGAAGGTATGGCATAGGTAACCGTTAGGAGATGAAACTCTGCCTAATGTTTGTCGGTGTTCACGAGTCACGTTTTAAATTTTCAAACTCTTAAACCAACGAAAAAAAACCAGCCAAGTGCGAGTTGGACTCGCACACCGAGGGTTCCGTTTAAACTTTGTAGGTATATTGTTATTAAACTACATATTTGTGGTTTTCAGATTTTTTCTTTTACATGTGCCAAATTTCGTGATTCTAGGTCAACAGGAACTACCATATAGGTTACCCAAAACCTATAGAGTACTTCCGGTTGTCCTAGAATTGTCAATGTTGGTTAAAAGGAAGGTCTTACAGCAAAAGTAAAGGGAAAATTCCGAAAAAAAAAAGTTGAAAATACTAAAATCAAAATTTGCCCGTAACTTTTTATCGTGTTGACTCAAGACCTTTGTTTTTATACACCTAATAGGAACTATAGACCTCAAAATATGGTAAAATTTCAACTAGCTAGGTCCACCTGTTCCTGAGAAAGGGTGGTGACACACGGACAGATCTTCATAAGAGTTCCTACCTTTCGAGGTACGGAACCATAAAAAAAAACATGATCCGTTTTTTTTCATGAACCATGGCTCCCCCTTTAATTTTTTTTAAATGTTCTCTAACCTATGTTACCCAGAATAACTCAACACTTCTGACGATACCACATACATTGAAATCGGTTAAGCCGTTTAGCAGTTTTTGTGGGATAACGAAACTCACAAACATACGTGAACCCTGAAAACATAACAGTCCTTTTTTTGGGCACTCGTGTAAAAATTAACAGACATCTACGTCTCTCTTTTCTCTTGGCATATGACAGAGATAGCACGACAAAAAAAATGAAAACACAATGGCACTGGGGAGGTTTAACCCTTCCATGCTGTCCTTGGTTATGTCCTATCCGAACGTTAAAAGCCGACCATGCTACGCACATGCAACTAATTACTAACTATACAAGGTGTAAACAGACGCTACACGAAGCCGTCAACCAAGCATTCTATAACTCGAACTAAGTAACCTCCACAAGAATTATGCTTTCTGCTGGCTCTTTTTGGTGTAAAACATCGTGGTCTACGGTAGCGCTCAATGATACGCACTCAAAACATTGTGTTTTGCTGATGGATGCATTGTACAGTACATAGTCATGGAGGTATTTAATGTAAAATTATATTTCATCTTTATAGCGCGTTTAAAACTTATACTTAAATATCTCTGTAGCTAAAGGTTCCCCCAGGTACGAGCTAGTACAAATTAAGAAATGATCGCAATGACGACGGAAGAGCAAGTGCTGCTCAGCTTTGTTATGTTGTTACGCCCAATATATGAACGTATTCTACAAAGACTAACCCGTATCTATAAACAAGTCAAAATGATTATTTGAGTAATGATTGTTTGAATAAAAGTCATTAATTAAGGTTTTTTTTTCGTTTACTGCATAAAAACGTTACTTGCATAGTAATTAAGTAATTAGTTAAACTTGACTATAGATACGGGTGTAAATATCCACTAAATAGAAACGGTACAGTTATTTACAAAAAAAAACACCTTACTAGGGTAATCGGTAATTCTTTGACACTGCTCAAAGGAGATACCAAAAATTGTATTAGCCTGCTCCCCAGAATGTAGATAAAATTAATTTATGTCATTTAATAGTAAATACCTTGTTTAACAAAAATGTAAAAGTGCATATTGCTCAGCAGTTAGTGACAACAGTTATAAAGGTTTAAAGACGTTGTTTTTGTCACTACTAAGTATTGTTATCTACATTGTAGTGTATATTTGTATAATAGTTACGATTATAAACAGGTAATGTATCAATGGATGTACGGGGTAATCTACGGATCTACTGACCCGATTCTGAGAATTGTCACTAATGGAAAGCTAGATTATCGTTAGAGGTAGATCAATGTCCCAGAACTTTGACAACTAGTCTTACCAATGGGTATCGTATTACCCAGTACTAAGAGGGTTGTGACGGTCAGATAGGCAGTCACTCCATGTCGAATACTGGTATTCATCTGCATCCGGTTTGGGAAAAGGCTCGAACCTGAAATCACCCACTGCTGGGTGTAGGACTCCCCTTTCATCTGCCACACTCTTCGGTTCTGTGCGTTCCTCATTAAGGTGTTAATCGCGATTTTTATGATATCGTCAACCCAAGAAGTGTCGTTGGTTATAATTAAAAAACGAATCCATGGCGTTTCCCGAAGATAATGCAAGCGATGTCGCGAGCAAGAGCCGGTACTAATTAAAATGCAATCAACAAATATACATATACAACAACACTGGGGGACAGTAATATTCTTCAAACTGATACAAAATATTAATTTGTAACAATAAGATCACCGGAGAAACAGTAGGTATGTAATCACTTTGCTTGACACAAAGAGATTTGAGTCTGGCACAAACCAAAACACATTCAAATTATAACAACATTGCATTTGCATTGCATGGAAACCGATAGAACACACAATAGGATATGTAGATTTTCAAAGCAGCGGCAGCGTCGTGTAGACTAATCTCGAGTACCTTTTGTTATCATTAAAGTCGATTAAAAGTCTGTTATCTATATTGACTGCATCCTGAGGGAATTCACGCAGGGGTTTGATGGCCAGTACCCAACCATTCCTGTAGGTTTTTTTTTTTTATAAAATGTGATTTAGTGATCCTTTGTTGATTGAAATAAATCATTCTATTCTATTCTATTGGACCCGTATGTTAGCTTACGCCACCACACGAAGGAGGACTGCATCCCAGTTCTGGGAATATTATAATATAAATAAAATAACGGGATTTGTTAACACCATGAGCGGCATACTGTATGATGCATGTCGGAAGCTAAGTTCAGTATTCTCAGCACTGGTCAATGGTCATGACTGGGTATGGCTGTGGCTTCTGTTGTATAGGTAGCCAGCTATGAATGAAGAATGAGGTACCAATTCAATAACAAACATGAAAACAAAACAAGAGTACATCATTTACCGGTAGATTGACGCAAGTAACACCCGATTTGTACGTTTTAATGTGAAAATTATTTTAATAGCACAATTATGCGGTGGTGCCGGCGACACCTTGAAACTTAATGAGTTTACAGCCAAATAAAGAGCGGTTTAAACAATAAGTGATAAAGAGTTTAGACTGAAAAGAAGAATGTAGTAAGCGACAGCACTTAGTACAGTCACAAGCTAATATGATACACTTGGCTGAATATGTAGACAGTACATACAAAGATTATCGTCATCATCGGCTTTCAGTCTAACCGGCTGCAGCTGAGTACCAGTATTAGACATGGAGCGACCGCCCAGCTGACCTCCACACCCAGTTACTGGGTAAAATACGATAAGTCTGACCATCGTCAAAGCTCTAATGTCAGCCGAGACCAGCGGCTGAACGTGCTTCCCGAGTCACGGAGGAGAGTCGATATGTTATGATCATCCATCCATGCTCGACCTTGGCAAGCGTAGCTTACCGTCTATCGAACTATGTGACTGTTATTATTTGGCCACGAGCCCCATTTCATTAATAGTAATTCCAAATTGTTACGATCATAGAATAATATTGTGGCGAACGCTATGTACGCCTGTTATCTTGTTATTTATTAAGTTTGTTTCCAGAAAAAGTTTAATGTATGAGATGTGACTGTGCTTTTTTAAATAAATGAGCAGAATACATTCTGAGGAGGTTTCTGTCTCTGGGTGCTCTGCCAACCTCTCCCTCTCTCTCTATCGCTAACCACCGATGGCCTGGACCCTGCTCCCAACACAGGCGGATCACTTTTTTATGTTCTTGACACTCATTGTCAGTGTCAAATGTCTTTTATTCATAAACATTTAAAAATGTAAAAAATATACAAAGATAAATAAAAAACTATGTATGTCAAAGCAGCAACAGAAGTCCACAAAAAAAGTCGTTTTGCTAAGTACCTACCTAAGGTACACATCACATTTGTGCTAAGTACCTACCTAAGGTACACGTCACATTTGTGCTAAGTACCTACCTAAGGTACACATCACATTTGTGCTAAGTACCTACCTAAGGTACACATCACATTTGTGCTAAGTACCTACCTAAGGTACACATCACATTTGTGCTAAGTACCTACCTAAGGTACACATCACATTTGTGCTAAGTACCTACCTAAGGTACACATCACATTTGTGCTAAGTACCTACCTAAGGTACACATCACATTTGTGCTAAGTACCTACCTAAGGTACACATCACATTTGTGCTAAGTACCTACCTAAGGTACACATCACATTTGTGCTAAGTACCTACCTAAGGTACACATCACATTTGTGCTCGTGATTTCACTTTTTCTACCATAGCAAGTTGGGGTACTGCCGACGTGGCTTCTGTGTGGAACTCCTACTGCGTCTATTTAACTTTATGTAAGGCTGTTACCCTTTCGCCGTTAATGAGGCATTGTTTTATAAGTCCAAACAAGTCTGATCAGAAGCCTACGTGACACTGACAGGGGTAAATTCGGAAATTAGAAGTGTTACAAATTCTGATAGGAGGTTTAAAAAAATAATAATATATACTCGTAAGTATCTGAGGTAATTTTGACCACTTCGCTTTATTGAGAAGGGTGATTTAATTTTGAGGATAATTTCAAAATGAAGCATCTCAAACCATATTTTATTTTATAAAAAAATGCGAGCGGAATAAATATTTTTTTCAAAATACTCTGTGCTAGATAATAACAGCCGCTCGGGTCGATCTTCAAGTAAAGCCCCGCTTGCCTAGATTGGTCAGTGGCCCGAAAGTCTGACAACCAGTCTTACCAAGGGGTATCGTTGTACCCAGTATGAGCTGGGTTGTGTTGGTCAGATAAGCAGTCGCTCCATGTAAAATAATGGTATTCAGCTGCATCCGGTTAGACTGGAGCCGACCCCAACTTAGTTTGAAAAAGACTGTTTAAGTTTTTAACTCAACAGAATTGGAAGAAAATTATGAAAATCGGAAACACCCTGCGAAAACATTTACATAATGTCCTTACTCTGCAAATATTGCCGACGAAGCAGAAATTAAATACGGAGTCATTAAGGCGTGCTCCACAGGTGTACGGATCGGCATGACACGATATGTATGATACGGTGGCAAAATCGAATGTGTACAAATACAATGTACGTTTGGGAAAAACGGCCCGGGTTAGCTCAAGTGATGGGAGATCTAGAAAGGAGTTTGGTCTTTGGCACTAGCCGAAAGAAAGCCAAGTAACTGTACCTGTTTGCCTCGAACGTAATAGCCGTTGGTTGGGCCGTTAACCATAAATCTGGCGAACAAGTGTATAGCGCCGCCGGCGCTGAGAGTCACGTGTAATATTTTGCATCTGTTGCGTAATAAATTAATTAATTCAAGAGCCTGTTATCATTGAATGTTTTCAAAAATTAGCCTCATTTGCGTATAAAGTGGAGCGCACACTACATGACTGCCGCATGGGGCCGCAGCGCATCGTATTTCAACACAAACTCCGCGATCTGGACCATGAAATAGATAAAAGAGGTTTTATCCGTTCTGTGATATGGACTGCTTGCAGTGTGCATCGGTTCAGAGAGTGACGTGGAATCGTCTTGAGTTGGGCAGATCGTTTATGGTGGTCCTTGCAATAAAAGCGAATGAAATTATGTTGGATGACGCTACACGACGTGACTATAAAGAGACACCATACCAAACTTAATGCCACAACGTACCTAGTCCGACAAGCTATAAACCATTCCATGTCGACAGTGCGGTCAGAATGCTTCGTAATACAAAATAAACGAAAATGACTTAAAAAACAGTCCTCTAAATGCAATATTTGTGAAGATGTGAGCACCAACAACAACACAACATCAGTCAACATAATAATTTAATTTATTTATTACTGCTTAATTTGAATTATTTATTTATTTAGTGACTCAATCGCTTGTTTCCAAACAGGCATATTCAATGAATGTTTGGACAAGCAAGTTTCCTGATCTAATGAAACATAGTAAAGTAGTATCAATTTTCAAATCGGGTTGTAAGAGTGATCCTCCTAATTATAGACCTATATCTGTGCTTCCAGCATTACCATCTGTGCCACCAGACAAAATCATGTTAGAGCAGATGGTGTATCATTAATTTCAACTCAAATGGGATTGTGCATAGTCAACAGTTTGGTTTCACCAAGGGTAGGACGACAACAGACGCGGGGGAAAAACTCATCAGTCACATTTTGGAATCCTGGGCGAACTCCCAGGATGCCATTGGCATCTTCTGTGATCTCTCAAAAGCGTTCGACTGCGTCGACCACAACCACTGATCTGTAAATTACACTAATACGGAATTCGTGGACAAGCTGCTGATCTTGTTCTTTCCTATTTATCAAACAGGTAGCAAAAAGTAAATGTTAAAGGGGCGATGCTATTAGAGACCTAAAACAGATTAACTGGGAAGAAAGGTTTCATAATGATGACCCAAACGCAATGATGAATATCTTCTTGAAAACCATCAGAGACATCCTTTCCAATCACACACACACCTTCAAACAGCCTAGGCGACAAATAATCGTTAAGCCTTGGATTACACCTGGTCTATGTCCTGGTCTATGAGGAATCGCGATCAACTTCATCAAAAACTAAGAATGGACCCAGAAAACCCAACCCTTACCATAACTTACAATCGCTACCGAAATAAATGTAATAATCTATATTTTAAATCAGAGTTAGCTAAGTCCAGTAACAATATAAAAAAACAATTGGTAAAAGAAATTTCTAATTTAAACAGCTACCCAAAAATGTCATCAGAGCTTCTTTCCACTAAGTGAACACATCAGGACGCGTTCAATACCATAAATAGCTACTTTGTCAATGTCGGTAGTAATTTGGCAAACACCATCCTGTCCAGGACCCCGGCACAAATGAGATAGATCTGAGCAGGCGGTGTAGACCAAACCGAATAGCGGAACCATAAACTCCTTTATGCTTCTCCCAACAGACCAATTTGAAATTAAAGAAATAATTGCTAACATAAAAGCTAAGAACTCCTCGGGATGGGACGGTCTCCACGTTTTTTATTAAAAGAGCAGTGGATTTCCTTATTGCGCCACTAGCACACATTTGTAATGTTTGCTTTACAAAAGGAGTCTTTCCAGATGCCCTTAAAAAGTCTGTCACTATTCCTATATATAAAACAGGAGACAAAAGTTTGGTGTCAAATTATAGACCGATTTCTATACTTCTTAGTTTTTCAAAAATCCTAGAAAAACTAATAAATAGGAGGCTAAAACACTACCTAGAAACTCATAATCTTCTCTCAGGTAATCAGTTTGGGTTCAGGGAAAAAATATCAGCCGCTGACGATCTTCACAAACTAACTTCGTATGTAGTCGAAAACATGGATAGGGAACAGTCTCTATACCCATCCTCCTGAACAAACTCGATAACTTAGGAATTCGAGGAATACCCCTTCAACTTTAAAGATTACTTGACAAACCGGAAACAGCTTATAAAAAATTAATAAAAGTATAAGCCATGAGGAAAATGTCATCTTCGGAGTGCCTCAAGGAAGTGTAAACTTATACAAATCCAAATGTGCGTCAACCTTAAAAGTTAATTGTCGCGTAGGTGCGTTTGTGTTGCAAAACGTTCGTTGGTCAATTCATTCATTTTTTTACCTCGTACGTACGAGGTAAACAAAGTTGTAAAAAAGTTTGATGTGGTGCTTGTGGGCTTGTAAATTAGTTATTTAATCAAAAGAATTGCGTACATACGGCGGCATGGATACCGACGCTACAACGGTTGCCAACAACGGGGCACTGATCTAGGCCTCATTCTCAACATTGTGCTGGCCACCACTGGTCCAACGTTGGTAAATAATAAATATACATAGATATCGGTCGTTCGTTGGACTTTTCAAAGGATTCTCTTCCCTCGGTTTTTATACGAGAGAAAAATAATGATTCCTATTCCTTGAGTGCTATTAAACTACACGGTGAATGTGTCGCTGACAAAACAATAAATCATTATCCTACAAATAATTGACTTTGTCTAGCTATACCTACTATTATTAGTTGGATAATGGAAATCGTTTCAAAGTTATTTAAAACACGGTCGTTCACTGAATGGCTGTGATGTAGGTGTTGAGTTATGTTCTAATCATCTATTGTGTATGCTTACTAAGTAGTAGTCAATAGGTATTTTGTATATTTAGAAAAGGGCTGTAAATGAAGCCTCGCGCTTAACTATCTGCCATTTTATTTTCTTTTTAAAATAGCAGCAAAGTTAGAATATAACATGATGGCGCCATGAATACAATTTCTAGAGCTTACCTTTCGAACAGTTAGGAAGATCTTGTCCCATACAATAATGTTGTGTCGGTGCCAGCTAGTTATTGACCTTCTGGACGTCATTGTTACATATACGTGACATGCCAGCGCGTGCTCTGTACGGCAAACGACACAAATATGTGACAAAATGGTAGCTGAAATTAAGTTTTGGCGTGGAGGGCATGCGCGTGCGTTTTATGCTCTGGCGTTCAAAAGGTTAATACAGCCTGGTCTGTCTACCAAAATACACTTAAACTAGTACTTTGCCCGCGACTTCGTCCGCAACAGTTGTGATAGCTCCTACTATGCATGATATAAGCATAATTAACAGCAAAAACCCACGAATTAATTAATTTAGTTGCATCATGACAGACAGACGGACGGACAGTGGAGTTTTAGTAATAGGGTCTCGTTTCACCATTTGGGTACGGAACCCTAATCATCATCACCTGCCTAGCTTTTTCCCAACTATGTTGGGGTCGGTTTCCACTCTAACCGGATGCAGCTGAATACCAGTATTTTACATGGAGCGACTGCCTATCTGACCTCCACAACCCTAACTGGGTTGTGGAGGTCAGATAGGCAGTCGCTCCTGGGTAATACGATACCTTTTGGTAAGACTGGTTGTCAGACTTTTTTGGCCACTGACTACCTGTAACGACTGTCAAAGATGTGCAAATGACAGCCGGTACCAACGGCTTAACGTGCTTTCCGAGGCACGGAGTAAACTCGGTATGTATTGGGTGGTCAACCATCCACAAACCAACCTTAGCACCCTAAAAAAGGTAAAATTTGTTTGTAAGTTTGCATGTAGTTGTGGGTAGGTAACCTCTGGAACTAATTAATGATCCAATTCTAAAAAAATCTTTCACTGGCAAAAAGATACATTATTCGTGAGTGCTATAGCCTAATTTAAAAAAAAAAAAATTTGGTATCATGCATACTAGCTGAGCTATCGCAATTTTTGCGGACGAAGTCGCGGGGGAAGTGCTAGTAAATAATAAATCGATGCAAATATAACTATTGTTAGGGATCGTCCATTAATCACGTGAGGCTCGAAAATCTCTTTTTTTTTCGAAACCCCTCCCGGGTTTCGAAAAAAAAATCACGAAACATCACTAGGGGGGAGGGTGACCTTGACTCGTCGTTGCTAGGCAACGATTTCCCCGCGCGCAGCAGTTCAGAAACCACCACAGCAACCTTACTGTCTGTCTGGACATTTTTATCACGGTGTTTAATTTTCCAGAATTAAATTAGATTATACCTGTAAACCAGTTTTCAAAGATAATATTTACTGATTTTTTTTAAGATACTTTGTACACGTACAACAAAAACGTGATTAAAACCGCTTATGTATAAATCTAAATGTATACTACCTACTATTTAGATAACATAATTATTCTAACTGTCCTATAATATATCACTATATTGGTGGGTCTTACATAATCTCAAATTATTTTATTTACTTTTTATGATAAACGTGTTCGAGATATTTTGACCTGAATAAAGGGTGTAAACAGACTCTGAACGAAGCCGGGCGGCACTTGTTCTGTCCGTCATTGCCATCATGGTTTTTGTTCTAGACCTGGGACCATACCTGGGAAGTGGGAACCTTCTAGTTACGGAGATATTGGGGGTCAAAGTTACAACTATTTCACGTTTTTTTTTTTAAATACATGTTTTTAATGTAAAATTTTTACTTTAAACACCTCCAGCTCCTCTCTTTCGTACTATATAATCCATCCATCAGCACAATGTTTTGAGTGCTTTACATTGAGTCCTACTGTAAAACGTGATTTTCAGCCCAAAAAAAAAATCGTTTCCCAGCACTAATTGTGGATGTACATCAAACTAAGTAACTTTACGCAAAGTAAAGTTACTTAGTTTGATGTACATCCACTTGAATTTATGAGTTCATATTTTTGATAGGTGGTGAAATGGGCAAAGTCTTGGGTAAATAACAAGATTTTCTTACTCATAATAAAAATGTTAAGTTCTCTGTCCTGAACCATCCTGGAAATGGGCCAAAATCGTCACACAGTCGGTGCCTGAAGACGGTTCTCGTCACCGAGGCAGGCCCAAGGAACGCTGACGTGACAATTTGGACTCGTTCCTGACTGATTGGCCAGATGTGGCAATACACCGGGAGAGTTGGAAAGGAATCAGGTAGGCGTTTGCCCAGCAGTGGGACAGAATAGACTAGTTCTCAGACAAACGATGGAGCTACATTTCCTTACACAGTTCTAGCACTAACAAAGGAATTTTAGAATCCTTCCCCTTACACATAGAATTTCGCACGAAACTGATTTCACAACTCCCTTTATACAGCCGGCGTTTGCTCGGCTAACACACCACCGATATGCTTAAAATGTACGTTACAACAAATCCTTCCCCGAGAAACTCTAAAAAATGTGGTAACCATCCAGTAGTTTCAAGGATTAGAACTTTTAAACCGAGAGGCGCGGTGACGAGATGATTTTTGTAATGATAATCTTATACTAAAGAAATTAGGTTTAAACAACATTAGCTTAGCTAATTCACAACCAACCTGTCCGTTATATACACCTAAGATTTTGTAAGAGTCACTCTGATGGTGAAAATATTATTAAAATCCACTCAGTACTTTTCGAGATTTCGAGAGTGCTTTTAAACAGACAGCGCGCTACTGGCACCGCGTCGTTTGACTTAGTAATCCAATCGTAGAGATGATTTCAGAATTCTAAACATTCTACATATACAAGGTGTGACCGGACCCTTTCCGAAGCAGTCAACCAAACCTATGTATGTACATCAACTAAGTATCTCCACACAAAAAAAAATACGGGGAAACGAATTTTTTTGGGGGAGTTTAATCACGTTTTAAGGTAGGACTAGAAGTAAGGTACTCAAAACATTGTAGTAAGAGGGTCATGAAGGTATTTAAAACAAAGTTGGATTTGGATCATTTGTTCCGGACATTACCCCCTACATAAAAACTTACAACCGAATACCTGTTTATAAAATTAGTATAGACGAAGAAAATCGTAATCCAATGTATAAAAATATTCTCAATGTGAGTGGACATTGTATAAAAATATTCTCAATGTGAGTGGTGATTGTATAAAAATATTCTCAATGTCCACTCTATAAAAGTTTTAGATCTTTTTGGCTTAGCTTCGAGATCCCAATAACCACTTGAAAAGCAGTTTGTTCGAAGACGTATACTTAATATCAGTTTTGAATTTTTATTCAAAATAGCAAAATATTATGTTTTTTGTCATCAAGTATTAATCTAATTGTTTGTTTTTGGGGAACATCTACAAACATGCATACATATATTATATTAGTGTATTGTTATGTGGACTATAATTACTTAGGTGATTTCATCATCATTGACATTCTCATTATTGGCATCTCCGGCATTTCAAAACCGGTTTGAAAAATTCTTCTTTACACGATCGGAAAGTATATCCTTTCACATAGAAAGGATATACTTTCCGATTCGTCCCATAGAAATTTCATCAATATCTGTTCAGTAATTTAGTTCCTTTTTCACGTTTATTGCTATATCACGCGACGTCGCGTGAAATCTTGCATGTTAGTTTTGACATACTTCCTGATTTCCTATTGAATTAAAATTTTGCACGCTTATGTATATCGCGTGGTACTATAATATATCGATGACATGGAGCTGATCTGATGATGGAGCTGGAAGGTGGCCTTAGGAACTCCGTTATGAAACGACATCGAGTCATCATCAGCCATCGAGTTTGGGCTCGTATGATTCGTCTTGACGAGTACTTGTACTTGTCTCTAAATGGTAACCAGGGTTTGTTGATGAAGTTGGAAGGTCGCCATAGGAACTCCGCTATAAAACGACATAACCCCATCGAGTTTGAACTCGTTTTATTCGTCTCAACGAGTACTTTGGTCCTAAATGGTAACCAGGATTTTATGATGAAGTTGGAAGGTGGCCATAGGATCTCCGTAATAAATCGACGTAACCGCATCGAGTTTGGGCTCGTTTAATTCGTCTTGATGTGTACTGTGGTCCTAGATAATATCCATATGCAACCCTCTCAGATGTCGGAAATAAAGTTCGTATAATTTGTTATGAAAGTGAATTCTATTTGATAAGATGGATGACCCAATGCCAAGGTGAGCACGTGCCGAGGGTTGAATGATATTAGGGTATATAAACACGTCACATCGCTAACGTTACGCCTCAGAGTTCCAGGGCGAAGCCTGTTGACCTCTGGGGGGATGGACAGTTAATGTCCTATATTCGTGGGAATAACATGATTAAAAAAATCTCATAACACTGTAAGTACTGAAAACGTCACATAAATGTGACGGTTACGGAAAAACGCCCCTACCCGCTACTAACTGCGCCGTAGTAAATCCGGAATCATAAAAAGTTAAAAATAATTTTATTCTAATAAGAAATAAACCATTTTATAGGTACATTATATCCCATTTTTTTATACCTTCCAAATAAAAGTAGTCTAAGCTATGGCGGGTAACAAAAAGTTGTTAGGTCAGGTTAAGCTTAGGTTAGGTTAGGTTTGTTTCCAAAAAAAATGAGTTTCCTCGTAACCAAAAAACTAAGGTAATTTTAAGCAAATTGTGAACCAAACGCGTACGAAGTTGCGGGTAAAAGCTAGTTTATAATTTTAGTATGGAAGTATGGATATAAAAAAATCAATGAATTTCAAACTAACAATAAAATTAAATGTCAAGCTAATCAAAATAAAATCATTACAAAGAAATAGAAACCAAACAGGAAATTGGCCAGTTTTTAAATAAATAAAATACTTCTATTCGGTCTTTTTTTATTGAAATGCGTAATACTGACGTGTTCTCAGTTACTATAGTAAACAAAAAGCGAAAATGAATGGAAATCTTATAAACAGAGGAAAATTACGTGTTATCAACTATCAGTGCATAACAAATTTGTTTGTTTTAGTCTCTTCATGTGTGCTCAGTGTTGTTAAATTCCTAGGTAGGTCGGCGTGAAGAGTTACAACTACAATTGTTCCAGTCACAGTTTTCCCACAAATAATACCTAATTTCTTGGCATCTTCGCACTAACAGTCATAAAATCAAGCTTGTAATCTCAGAAGCATTTGATAAAATAATCGAAATTCTTTCACGCAAAACAACTGAGAGAGTTTGGATGAAAAGCACGCGGATTGTTTGTAACTTGGATTAACACAAGTTATACTTTATATCCCGGTAGCAAGATCCCGTGGGACAATCACCGAACTCCGCGCAAACGTAGCCGCGGACATAAGCTAGTTACATTCAATTCTATAACATTGAAAGTGGACTCTGC
Organism: Lycophotia porphyrea; assembly: GCA_950005105.1. Lineage (NCBI taxonomy): Eukaryota > Metazoa > Arthropoda > Insecta > Lepidoptera > Noctuidae > Lycophotia > Lycophotia porphyrea. The sequence continues at coordinate 27,432,085 of OX465383.1, read as the reverse complement.
TGTCAACCTTCTGAGACCAAAGGCGTGATGATATTTTGTCAAATGATCAATGTAAACGAAGCATACAAATTTGATAGCACGGGGTCTTGCTTACAAAACACCATGCGAACAAGATTCTGCCCAGACACCAGTTCGTCGCCTACAGCCTCCTAGAGGTACTTGGACCTCTGAACCTAGCGCGGGTGATATCAACTGATTCGACTAAAGGAGAAACGTCAACTTCAAGTACAGACGCCAGCATATCAAGCTACTACAATCTGTGAAATTTGTTTAATAAATTTTCAACTTTATCGCTAAAGCATTAGGGTCAAGGTTGATTGGGAAAATTGGACACTTTCGAGGAGCTTGATGTGCTGGCGTCTGTGCAACCATAATATACTGACGTCGGATTGGCGTAATACTTGCTTAGTGCGTACTTATTTCTTAGAAATTATGTCATTATTACCATTTTAGGATAAGCTTTGTGTTGCTCATTCTTTGTGCTCGGTGGACGGCGCGCGGCGTTCGAGTAGGAAAACTACGTTCGAGAATTAGTATCCAAACTTGTAAACAAAATGTGTTTTTAGAATTACACTTAAACTGATATATAGATTGGCAGAAAATGCCCAAGCCAACCAAGGGTCCTTATTTGAACAGTGTTTTTTACTTGTGCATTAAGTTTTAATTAATAAACATTATGATAAAGTTTAGTTTGCCCTTCAATTTTAAGATGTCATCAAAATCAACTTTTTTTAAAGTTTTAACTCTAAAAAGTAGTTTTTTTTTTTAACATGAATTGGAAACATGGACTTGTATAGATTACAGGTATAGTACACTGCATACTTGGGTAATAGAAATACGGCGGAGGAATTCCAACGCAATCGAGCAGATGTGCAATTGTTGTTATGTACGAGTATAACCGAGGAAAGTAAATCTGTAGCACCTGCACTAGTGAGTTGTGACTGAGTTCTACGTGTAGCTTGTGTGTGGTCGCGGTGGGACATCCTCAGTACATCGTAACTTCATGCTGATATACAACGAAGAGTTAAGCAGAGATGTTCATAATTATATTTATTAATATGTAATAAAATCTCATTTCGCAAGTTTGAGTGTCATGTAGTTAGGTTACAGGGGGCGGGCCTATTGCTATCAACAGGACCCAAATGCTAACTCCAGGTTACGACTGAGAAATGCCTGATGGAAAAACACGAATAACACGTTGCGTGAGTAGAGAGCACTAGAACAAGTTCGTACCTACCTAACATGTTACATGTTTCCGGATTACCGCATTATCTTCCAAAAATTAACATTGAGAAAACCCCTTTGACATTAAAACATGCACAGCGAGGTCATCGGAATTAGGTAAATTGTCTAGTGGAGAAACCCAGGCACAAATATCCTCTTTCAAACAACCGTATTTATCTATCGATATTGTGCTTAACATCCTTATTTTATTACATTTCTTTTAAAGTACTATAGAGTCAAGATATGCAGATAAAATTATCAAGACTTCGATAGTTCGATATTGTGTTTACACATTCGCGTTCTATAAAGATTAGGTAGAAAACGAATGATTAATGTGAAGTTAGTTGGTATCAGTATCGGTATCGGTATCAAGCATGTTATCTCGTGGCATCCCTACATGGTGGAGCGAGGAACATCCACGACACACGGCGCGCATGACTCAGGGCATGTCGTCACAGTCTGGCACCTTTTTTGGACGCGCCTTTATCAAAACGAGAATCCGCTGGCAGCCTGGCACATTCTTAGAGTAAGAGGAGGAGGTACTTGGAGTTGATCAGTCTTGGGCCAATTGTACTTATTGTTGTTTGTGCTGGTTGTTCTTTAGTTTATTTGGAATACGTCTGATGTTGATTGTGAATGGGAATCATACAGTAGTAGTTGTTATTAATTTGATGTTACTTTTATTGTGACAATTGGGTAAATTTTTGAGAAATTCATGCTAGTCTTTACTAATACGAAGCGACACCTTAGTGGATGCCCAAGTGTTATCTACCTATGGCATTGTACACACTTTGATCGACATTTTTTTTAAAATGACTCATAATTTTATTGAAAACGGGAAGGAGGGACCAGAAATAGTGGTACGTGTATGCAAAGCCTTACTTAGTGGAATTACTAATTTAAAAAAAAAATGCAAAGATCTGTAGAGCTTAATGCTGTGATGAGTTGATGACTTATGATTATGAACATAAATGTAAAATAATTTGCATGATGTTACTTACCACGAATTTATGTCAATGCGTTTATGTATTGAGGCAAATACATAACAGTGTAGAAACTTTACACACAAACAACAAATTACTTGTCTACTTCGTATTTTTTTTGGAGTGATTCATTCCTTGGAATCTTCGAGTTACGGAAAATATTAAACTCCAACATTATTCAGGTAGCATGCACCAATAAACAAAATATTTTGCGTAATATTGAGCGCTACCGTAATATTGAGCGCTACCGTAATATTGAGCGCTACCGTAAATAAACAACAGTTTCTTTTATCGCACCAACAATCAAAAGATCTTAAATGTTTACTCCGTCTGCAGTACTGATTATTGACTACTAATTGAATGTATGAAATACGCAGATAACGATCATCGGCCAGACAGATTACATTAGCACCATACATACAAGATATCGCAAGCCATCATAAATAATGCATAAACAAAACACAAACAAAAGTAAGTCTAATTTATCGCCATTTAAAAAATTACAAAGACAATTGTTATGGTAACTATATTCGAAATGTTAATAAACTAGCCCCAAAAATAAAACATTACTTACTTTTTCAGCATAAAAGCCTTGCTGAGTTCCTTCAGGACTGTGGAGACGATGGCCCCGGCAGCCGGCACAGCCAGGACAGAGGCATCCATGCAAGCAGAAAGTGCGGCAGGCGCCAGCACTCCCAACCGACTCAACCTTGGATTATCCTTCGACATCACTTTAGTGTTCGAACCCTAGACCGCCCACTTGAACCGTCTACTAGTGGTCGGTAAGTTGTAACTTGTTGCGCGCGACCGTCACCGCTTGCTAGCGATCCGCTTCGCACGATACTTGACAGCTGAATGCTGGCTTGATCGAAGCCTGCGCGGGCGCGCGTTCGCAACGCCTTCCTACGGCCCGTCGAGCGAGTTTACTAACAAACGCACGCAGGGAGGGGCAAGGCTTTTTGCGTGCTTGACCCTTGTTGAAGATGACCAACACTGATGACGTATTGAATGGACTAGTCGGGTTTTACCTTTCTGCGAATATGATTAAGTATAAATAATTATTAAGGGAAGAAGTAACGATTTTGATATTGGGTATTTCTTTAGTCTTGTAATAGATCTAACTTGATTCTTTGTAAATGAGTTAACTATTTCGAGGCGTGTATGACCAGATCTATGAAAGTGGACGTAATATCACAATAATAATAATAAAAATAGTTATCAATATCACTTCACGTGTATACGAATGCGATTTGTTACTTGAACGTGTATCCTAACTTAAAAAAAAAAGTCACATACATTGGGTTAATCCAAATAAATGATTTAATTTGTACGAGTAAGAAGGAGGAATGTGAGGATAACCTTGTTTAATAATGGAAACGTACTTTATGAGCAGCACTTACTCAAATAAATTGTGGTACCTATCTTGTGATGGGTGAGCCACCAGTTAGTATTGTTTACTTCCTTTACACCTTCGTTAAAGGTTACACGGGTAGTAACACTACACATGTTTATTATGGTTATGACGGCAATGCATTATAATGAGAACACTAGGCAATTTGGCATGCAACGATGACGTTCCAATCTATCATACCTATCATTTGCGGACTTAGTACTTCAAAATGACACACATTACAGTAATACATAAGGAGAAAATCACAACACTAACAAATTACGTTCTTAATTACCTACTGCAGGCAGGTAAGCTTCTTATGGAACGTCTAACCGAATGCAGCTGAAGAGGCACCAGTATTGAATGCAGCGCAATTCTGACGAGCACAAGCTAGTTACTGAACAGCACTTGGGTAAGACTGTAAGACTGGCACAAAAGAAATACCTAGGAATATCTCTAATTCTAGTAACAGGAAATCCGGATAAAACACAGCTGAATCACTGGCTCTGCCCCCAGAAAACCAGTTTTGAATGTATAAGAAAGGAGGTAAATAGAATAGGTAAGATAAATACTTAAGTAGTTAGGTAAGGTAAGATATTATGACTAAGTATGTCGTAACAAACACACATAAACAAACGACTTTTTCCCATGGGGGAAGGCCGATACTGGTAATCATAACATAACACCTACGGATACTACCCATTTTTATATCATTCGTGTCGGGAGTGATCGGACTGGACACTTTGCAGGTTAAGCGCAAATAAATGCATATTTTACACTACTCTTTGTTAATAAGCAGTCGTATAGATAATCCATCGGTAAGAGAGCATATCCATCTGTATGTTCCGTAGCAATACTTGCGTGGTGTAGGACGGCGGCGGCACCAACTTTTTGCATGCCCACCGGAATAGCGCATTCATCAAGCTAATAACCAGTACCGGGAATAAGGGAACTGACTCAAATGAGGTAGGTACCGGGCACACGATCGTACGGATTACAGGTAGGGATGTCGCGCTGGCGGTGAAAAGTATGAAACGAGAAAAATCCCCTGGCTATGACTCATTGAGTATTGAACACTTGCAAAATGCAGGCGGTCACTTGCCAAGGGTGCTGGCCATGCTTTTCACCTTCTGCGTAGGACATTCATACCTGCCTGATGCATTGATGAGAACCGTAGTTGCCTCTATTTTTAAGAATAAGACAGGGGCGCATCTAGCTTAAGTAATTATAGGCCTATATTGCTCGCAACTGTGTTTGCCAAGGTACTGGATAGCGTGGTTAAGAAATATTTAGATAATCATCTTAAGTTGCTTGACGCTCAGTTCGGATTTCTAACTGGGCTGTCTACTTAAACAGCTATATTGAGTCTCAAGCCACGCTTTTGTAGCGCATCAGATATGTTTTGTAGTGCATCAGGTATGTTTTGTAGCGCATCAGGTATGTTTTGTAGCGCATCAGGTATGTTTTGTAGCGCATCAGGTATGTTTTGTAGCGCATCAGGTATGTTTTGTAGCGCATCAGGTATGTTTTGTAGCGCATCAGGTATGTTTTGTAGCGCATCAGGTATGTTTTGTAGCGCATCAGGTATGTTTTGTAGCGCATCATGTATGTTTTGTAGCGCATCAGGTATGTTTTCAGACGCTCAAGTGGATGGCTTTCAAGCCATATATCGCAAAAGAATAGCGTCTCTGATGCGCCGCATACGGGGCAGCCCCAAACAGTTTCCTGCAGCTCATTTTTGGGACTACTCGTTCCTAACAAATAAAAAGTAAGAAAGTAGACTGTACAATTAAATTTAATGAGTAAAACTTGACGGGGGGTAAAATACAGCAATTTTATCAAAACACGCCTACCTACACGCACTCAAGTCTCGGGAGGTAAGAGGAGGAAGTTTTTTATATTTACTGGTTCCTGGAAGAGATGGGTAGATACCCGAAGCACCCGGTCCTGCGGGCTCCACAGAACAGGCGTCAGATCAGTCCTGACAGTCTCCGCAGCTTGGAGAGGAGTTCCCGGGCGAGTCCGTTAGCGGAGCCCCGGGATGTAGTCACGACTCCTGGGAAGTGGAGGGAAGCTTCAGAGCGTCGGCGCCCTACCACTGCTCACTGGCACTTGTCCACTTTTAGTGAAGTAGACTTCACCGTACTAGCAAATTCTATACTGGAATCCCGTCGTAAACTGATTGAACTACGTCAATGCCTCCTTTTATAGGGAACTAGCTGTTACCCGCGACTTCGTACGCGTTAGGTTCGCGATTTGCTTAAAATTACTTTAGTTTTTTGGTCCCGAGAAATCTCAATTTTTTTGGAAATAAATCTAACCTAACCTAAGCTTAACTTTTTTTTTTGTTCTAACCTAACCTAACAACTTTTTGCTATCCGCCACAGACTACTTTTGTTTGGAGCTATGTGTCTCTGTGCCAAAGCTCATCAAATTCTGTTCCAGGGTTCTGTATTTATTTCAAGTCGAATAGGTCTACTTACTGAACATTATTGAAACAAACCTAACGTAACCTAACAATTTTTTTTGTCCGCCACAGCATAGACTACTTTTGCTTGGAAGGTATAACAGCCATGTGTCTCTGTGCCAAAGCAAATCAAATTCTGTCCCAGGGTTCTCTATTTATTTCAAGACGAATAGGTCTACTTACTGAACATTATTGAAACAAACCTAACCTAACCTTTGCGGCCTTGACGGCACGGTTGGCGCAGTGGCTGAACAATTGACTGCTGCGCTGCGTGTCGCGGGTTCGATCCCCGCACGGAACAAATATTTGTATGGCCTACAGATAGTTGTTCCGGGTCTGGCTGTTTGTGTATGTGAGTTTAAATGTTTGTGAACGCACCCGCGATACAGGAGAAATTCCTAGTGTGGGGCAACGTTTTTTTTAAAAAAAAAAAAAAACCTAACCCAACTACTTTTTTCTCCATCACAGCTTTGATTACTTTTGTTTGAAAGGTATCACAGTCGCGTGTCTCTGTGCCAAAGCTCATCAAATTCTGTTCCAGGGTTCTGTATTTATTTCAAGTCGAATAGGTCTATTTACTGAACATTATTGAAACAAACCTAACCCAACAACTTTTTTTTTCTCCGCCACAGTTTTGATTATTTTTTTGTTTGAAAGGTATCACAGCGTGTCTCTGAGCCAAAGCGCATCAAATTCTGTTCCAGGGTTCTCTATTATAAAGTATGGAATTATGGAAGTATGGATTTGGGTGTTCTTTTAGTTTCCGTATTATTCCGCTTGGTTTTACCATTTAAGTGCTTGTAGCCTTCGGACCTGCTAGGTGTAGTCAGCCAAGACATATAAAACCTCAAAGCCCGAGAGTGCGTTAAGAAATTTATAATTATAATTTAGTAATCCATTAATCAGTAGACAAATGTAATTCAATATAAACACTAGATTTAGACGAGACAATACGATATAAATTTTCATTGAATAGGCTGGTTCAGAAAATCTACGACAAAAAGAATGAGTAGACAGCAGATTGACGTTAAATGTCATTTCTGGAAAAATATTATATAACATTTCATAAAATTGATAAAACTGACGAAAGTACAGTGTTAAATATGATTATCATGAATGGAGATGAAAATACAGTGTTATATACACAATATCTGTGACAAACAGATACTATATTTATAATAAGAAGTTAACATGATAATGAAATTATGAATGTTAAACGTGAGTATACAATATCTGTTTTACACAGATACTTTAGTCCTCCATGTGCGAGTAGTGCGATCCTAGTCTAATGATTCCATTTTTGTGTAATTCGTTGTTGTCATTGTTGTGTTGTTTTTTTTGTTCGTCTTATATATTATTTATTAAAAAAACATGTATGGATTAAATGGTGATGCGGCGTGTAAAGAGCGGACGGGACGGAGGAATGTGGGACGACAACCAACTAGGTGGACAGCCGACCACATTAAAGTGGCCGGAAGAAACTGGATAGCCATGTCACAAAACCGCCAAAAGTGGAGAGAATTGGAAGAGCCTACACTCAGCACTGGGTGGCCAAGGGTTGAAGAAGAGAGAGAGAGGGAGAGAGAGAGAGATGTATGGATTAGTATCGGAAATAAATGAAATTAATTGAATTGAATAACAGCCCAACCGCGAGAACAATAATTTGGCCTCATTAATCTCTACCTTGACAGCGGTCCAACTACCGACATATTTGTGGATACTATTAGCACTTTAAGGAAAAATGTAAGAATTGTCATTTCTAAACAATTGATTTGTGCCATTCTCGTCTTTTATTTTATTATAATCAAGACCATTTATTAATACTGTAATAAGTATTATTGGTGTAATTTCATAATTGGGGGTTTTGCCGTACTCGCCACGCTTGGCAGGTGGGTTAGCGAGCGCAGTATTTTAGTGAAGATCGCGAGGGAATGCTGCTGGATGCAGGTGGCTTCTGACCGGACACGTTGGAAATCTATTGGGGAGGCCTATGTTCAGCAGTGGACAGCAACGGGCTGATATGATGAAGTATTATTGAATTTCTCTGACATGTTTGTGTGACACTAGTGTATTAATGTTGCAATTAATACAGTCTAACCGGGCCTGACATTACGTGAATTGATTTTTGACATATTGGGACTTTCTTATAATATTTTATTTATAAGATATTTATTAGATATTATTATGTATGACACCACTTGACATTAATTTTTATTTTTGTTTTGCAGTCTGTATTATTGTGAGTTATTGATGCTATTTGACATTGTTATGTTATTATTGTAAGAAAAATGACATCGGAAATGTGCATAAGAAAGAATTCATCCGGGGAATTACTAAGACCACACACTGCACTTTGTACTGTATCTACTTTTAAGTATTTAATTATACTTCTTTAAATTATAAAATTTACTTTCTCTCTCTCTAGCGTTTGCGGACTACGAGAAAGCGCTCGATTCGATCGAGACTTGGGCTGTACTGCAGTCTCTCGACTATCGGTACATCGAGGTGTTCAAGTGTTTGTACAAAAAAGCTACCATGTCAGGCCGACTTCAGGACCAGACCTCGGAACCTATTCTTCTGGAGCGAGGTCTGAGATAGGGATACGGCATATCTCCAAAACTGTTCACCGCTGTACTGGAGGATGTCATCAAGTTTCTGGACTGGAGTGGGCTAGGCATCAACGTCAATGGCGAGTAAATCTCTCACCTTCGGTTTACCGACGATATAGTGGTCATGGCTGAGACCATGGAGGACCTCAGTACAATGCTCGATAACCTCAGTAGAGCTTCCAAAAGAGTGGGTCTTAAAATGAACATGGACAAAACCAAGGCCATGTTGAATGTTATGAGCAATTGTAACACTCACTCCTATCAAGATCGGAGACTCGACACTCGAAGTTGTAGACGATTATGTTTACCTGTCCCAGGTAGGCATAAACTGTCCAGTTAGGTAGGTCTAACTTCCTTGCTACCTCTACAGTTAGGAACGCGTGGGCAGACGGACAGACGGAAAACAAAGTGATCTTATAAAGGTTTCGCTTTTGCCAACTGAGGTACGGAACCCTAAAAATGAATCATTAGGTATACTATGCCTATTTTACGTTGTTTATGTATGTGATCTTAGATAATTTACTAGCCACCTTAAAATTTAAAGATATCAAGGCACCTACAAACGTGCGTACCTACGTGAGATACAACAGGAAAGAAATTCTTTCCACAAAATTCCCCTTGGCCATTCGCTTGGGAGGTTAATCAACACTTGCAGATAATCTTGCGCAAATGTTGTAATGATTGCATCTTCGAATTCGAATTATACATAATTCGAACACATCGAACCTGTTTAATCAATCGAACTGAGCTATGCAATTATCTGATCTACTTAACTGCATGCTTTCTTATTAACTAATAGTCTGTACTGTTTCTTCAAGGTTAATTTTGTTTTCGCACTTGCTTCATTGCTCATTTATTCAACAACACCTTCATTCGCTAAGTTTGAACCTAGTGACTTGTTATGGGAATAAAGCCTATTCAAATCCTTCCGTATTACTGGTATTCAGCTACATCCGGTTAGACTGGTGCTCTACGCATTCAAGAGAGGCAACCCCGAATAGCTTTTGTGCATTAATTCGAGGCGACTCAAGTAGAAGTATGTACACGAAATGCTTATCGTGAGTTTTATAGCAATTCGATCACGTATGCGCCAGGGTAGCCCCGAAATTTCTGACGTTTTTTTGCAATTTGCAGGTAAATATCAGGCTGTATCCACCGTATTTTGAACAAAATTGATGATATGATTCACGGCTGTAACACGTACCTATGTACAGAATCATAATCCTCAAAATCATCAATACAACCCTCTAAGTAGTTTAAGTTCATTTAATACCATTGAACTACTTTTTCATGAAATAGTCTTCCCTTCCCTTCGCATCCCCCTTAAACTGAACTAGCATCGTCTGGGAAAAACATACAAATTGAAGTTTACTTCGAGTAAGTATTGCCACTGATAAAACACGCACAAATTAACATTGAAAGTGTTCACTTCGATAACCGCATGTTAATGCACAATGGTTATCGACTCAGATACTAACAAGCTTCTATTGTTATATTATTTCATGGCCTCTCACCGTGACGCTCTTGTTGTACACGCCCATTATTTGTGCCTCACTTTAAACATTAGTAAATAGGTAGCCACTCACCACTACTCTCAAAACGGTGTAGGAAAACATAGTGAAGCAACTGGCATATCCTTGAACTAAAATAAAATAAAAAAACAAGTGTGCTTTAGACCACACGACTGAAGTAAAACTTGTTTAGATCCATCTATGTGTTCCGTTCGCCTCGCCCGAACGCGTCGTAAAACACGTTACACTCGAAGCGACACTAACAAAAAATATACAGAATTTCAAGTAGATAATGATGTTTTTCGCTTTTTCCCGTCCGTTGTATATATATTTCAATGTTTTTATCAAATGGGTTTTTTTTTTATTGCCATCGAGCTCGCACGCGATGCGCAGAGGTGATTCGAGAAATACTTGGATAGGGATTTAAACGTTGAATATACTGGATGTTGTCACAAGTAAAGAATAGCACCATCCCATATCTTCCCGTGGATGTCGTTAGAGGCGACTAAGGGACTTACCAGAGAATGCGCAGCAGCGTCCTCTGTGCCTTTGTAACAACAGTACTGCGAACGCCGTGGCGATTGTAGCAAAACCCCTCTTTAAGGGAGACCTATGTCCAGCAGTGGACGTCTTTCAGCTGAAATGATGATGCTAAACGTTGAATTAATATTATGATGTTTCCCACAAAGTCACTAGATAATTGAGTACTTACCTATAATTAAGTAAATAGAATAGATGTTGGTAACATGTCGTATTAATTCAACATAAAATCATTTCCTTCTTTTTGTTTATATTTCATAAATTATTTTAATTTAGAGTTTTATAAATAAACCTCCGTTAAATTAAATATGAATCAATAACACAAACGGGCACATCATGAGTACCTATATGACGTCATATCTAAGTTAATGATTGAATGTCTAGAAGAAATACCTAAACAGAAACTCTTGCGCACGTCATGTAGATTAAGATCACGTGGTGAGAACGTCACTGTTCCTCTAACAATAAATTGTTGAAAAATAATTTCTCTTAAAATGTTACCTTCAGTTAGCTACAGTTTCTGATAAACACGCCAAGGATTTGTCTATTACCGTATTTTATATTATTACAACTGTCACTGTCACCTGTTATTAAAATTTTTAATAGTAAATTAATTGATAATTCCGTAATAATTGCGTTAGTCTGCGTGATCGGGGCGGACGTCAGCGCGCGAACCGAACAAGAACTCACTAAGATTGATCTAATAGCTTTTCCTGTAAACACATTAATAAGGATGTTGAATAATTGATTCTTTATGTGGGTACTTAGTTCTTTACGTACCTACTTCTTTCTTGAATTAGATAGACAGCAACTAGAATTACTTAGTTCGAAACAAAGACTGCCGTCTTAAAATTCTACAATTCTGGAAATGTAACAGCAATGAAGACTGTTGTCTACAATTCGTCAATGTTATATAAAATATATAAAGACATTACTTATTATCGTTTCCCTTTGTTAAAAAAATATTTCTAATTTCCGATTACTGGAGTCAAACTTGAACGGATGAATTGCGGTCCGTCTACAGACCCGGACACTGACATGTACTTCAATAGGATTTCTATGCCGAAACTACATTTGGGAGTCCGCGAAGAACCCACACTCCCAAGTTACCCTGGTATACAACCAAGGGTTCAAGACGCCAGAGATACCGTTACGTTTCAGGACATTGACAAAGTGACCGCCAAAGGAACGTATTGTATCAACCATACAAAAATATTGGAGTAACTGTACATTTACCTATTCACGCCGGAATGGTTCACCGCACTTAGGTACCAAACTTTTGTGGACTTATAAGTCTACCATCAGTCAGACAATCTCTTTTGCTCTGACTTTAATTTGTGATTGCCAAATGCTGGCTCTGAAAATCAGTAGAATCGGGTTCCGACGATTTTGTCGGTAAGACGGACAGTCGGACATCGTCTAGACACATCACCATTCTCCTGGACCTATCCCAATTTATTTGAGGGCGGTATATCAAGTCTTCTTCTTCCATACTTCTCTATTACTCGTCATCTCAGCAGCCACCTCCTTCCTATCCATACGAATAAATTGTCCGTATTCAATAATCTGTATTACTGTACTAACATAATAACCACGTGTAGGCTTGGCATTTATAACTCCGAACCGTTCAGTTAGTTAGTCAGTAATAATAATAACTGTGGAGCTGTAGCGGCATGTCGTGTAGCTCACGTCAAGTTTCCCAACAATGACACAGCTACACGACCAAAATTAGCTGTTCCAGCTTGGCAGTGCAGGATTGAGCGGCGTAGCAAGTTAATCTGCTTCAGGGAGGGCAATACTCGTCCTCGAGTGATGCGCTTTGTGAGGCGGGCGTTAAATATTTTTGTTTTGTCCATGCATTTTTTTTCTTGGACCATGACCATCATAAAGGGCTTAATGTTTTCCTAAATATCCTCAAACAAACCCTTGCTCACTTTATAATTTGCTTTAAATTCGTCTTCATTCATTGAAAACGCTTGGTCTGTATAACGCATCATCCGATGCTCATCTCGTCTTTGTTTTCAATTGTTTTTTATGAGAACTTAATAAAATACTGTATATTATTGCTAATCGTGCCATATTATATACTTATTACTTACTCAAAACCATTTAAAACGCAAAACAATTTAAAAAAAGTTACACTTTTGTTATTGGAATATCACAATCAAGAAACAATCCCACCGCAATTCTGTCGCAATATACAGCTGTCAAAATAAACTCAAGAGTACCGTTTACGGCACGCCAAGCCCGATTCCGATCCCACTTAGTTCCCCAAAATAGACACGCAATTTAATATTAATGTGGCGCTAGCAGCGAACTCAAGAGTACGAAACGTCAAAATTCCAATGTCGATCGATTGGAATTAAAATCAAGAGTAAGCGCGCAGGTTCGCCGCTCCCGCAGGGAACTGTCTACATGTTGGATAGTTTATAAGAAGGCCTTCTGTGCCTCATACATGGCTCATGAGGGTACCGGAGTTGTATAAAGTTGATGCAACTCTGCGTACCTTCCTGATGTCATGTATGGGCCACTGGAGAACGGTCCTTCACTATCCAGGATGTCGACAGATCCAGGGGAACAGCGAACCGATAAGGATCGAGCGCGGTATATTCCAGGGTGATAGTCTGAGTCTATTGTGGTTTTGTCTAGCCTTGAACCTTCTCAGCACACTGCTGGAGGGTTCAGGTCTAGCCTATCGGTTGAGGAGAGATGGTAAGCTAGTATCTCACCTTCTTTACATGGATGATCTGAAACTCTTTGCCCCCAACAACTTGCAACTGATGGAACTACTGAAGGTAACAGAAACTTTCAGTAGCTCCATCAGGATGGAATTTGGTGTGGAAAAATGTGCAGTCATGCATGTAAAGCGTGGGGAGATTATGGAATCCGTGGGAACTCAACTCACGGATTCCGTACACCTTAGATCCCTCTCAACAGAAACCTACAAGTATTTGGGTATGTCGGAAGCATTATCACTGCTTGGTCTGTTTGGAATTACTCATCATACAAACTACTGAACCGATCTGAATACATTACTCATCATACAAACTACTGAACCGATCTGAATACATTTGACTTCTGTCTATTATAAACATATAGGTTGTTGTTAGTTGAGCTAACGCGTTTAATATAAAGAAAGAAGTTAAACCCGACATACAGATAAAATCATGATTTTTCCAGATGATTTCCTGATATTATTATATCCTGAAGACCTTCATCGTCATATTATTTTCAGTAGCAGAAGTTAAATCCACAAAACTCACATCATACATATTGAATGGGTTTTGTTTAATTCCTTGACCAGTCATGCAGTTATTTTTCTAGGAGTCGTCTACGCATGCGCCGAGCGGACAGCGTGGAGGGGTTAGGCCGGGGTACTGGCGGAGCTCACTGCGAGCGTGCGTCACCGCGAACCTCCTCACGGGACAGAACGGTCTTCCCTGAGGAGGTTCTGCGGGCAATAAGCTTTGATGCGCTTGGTTGCTAAACTCATATCTCAAACTCGTTTTGAAGGTTATGCTTTGAGCTTTGGTTATGGTATGAGAAAAATAAAGAAAAAAGGGGACACATTAGGCAAGTATGTTGGATGTTGGATTTTGGCATCAAGCCCCAGTTATTAAAACAACATTAAATTTTCATAACCAGATGAGCTTCGACGACTTCAGGGAGCCGGTGGTGGTGCAGTTCATGTACATTTACAAGAACCCTAGGATTGGTGGCGAAGGTATGTTTGTATGACACAGTATTATACAGTTCTAGTTTTATTTTACAATAGTTTACGCCCGCGGTTTCACCCGCAATTTCTTTTTTTTTCCCATAATCTTTTAATGTTAATTATGGCCTATGTATTATTCTGATGGATGAAACATACTCGTACAACGTGTGTTCCTGAAAGTTGTGACTCTCGCACAACAGCCAACGCAAAAACAGTATGTTTGCTCTCGAAAATAAATTTACTGGTAGTAAGACTATTTCATGAAATTATGAAAATTACTATGAAAATTGCTTTAGACTGCCTCGTTGGTCGAGTGGTTGCAAGCGCGACTGCTGAGCATGAGGTCCTGGGTTCGATTCCCAGGTCGGGCAAAGTGCTATAGGGTTTTTCCATCCGAAATTTCTCAGTAGCAGCCACGGAGTCTGGGATTGTGCCCGGTTGATGGCAATAGAGCAGCGGTGGCCCAATGGTAGAGCAGCGGTGGACCAGTGGTAACGACCCCGACTTACGAACATTAAGTCATGGGTTCGAACCCAGGCAGGCGCATTACTTTGTGTAATTTATTTCATCACCACTGCTCTCAAAAACAGTGAAGGAAAACATCGTGAGGAAACCGGCATGTCCTAGAACCAAAAATTCGAAGACATGTGACATCTACCAATCCGCACTGGGCCAGCGTGGTGGATTAAAGCCCATTCCCTCTCATAGAGAGGAGGCCTGTGTCCCAGCAGTGGGAACATTATAGGCTGATGATGTGTGATGGCAATAGGCTCGCCCCCTATTACATGGCACTTAAAACATAACTGGCGAAATGTGGGCGTACTATTAGGTACTCCTCTGCCTAACCCTACGGGTATTACAGGCGTGATGTTATGTGATGTTATGTTATATTTTCGAAAGCTTTGTTGATGTATTGAATTATTATAATTAAACTATTATATCAAACTGAATTTTAACTAACAGGCAACATAATTTTTTATTTATTTATTTAATCCATACTATACACTATACATAGTTTTGCCAACATCTGCCAAACTGCAGAGCATTTTGTCGGCAGTAAGGTCTAGCGGAATCTTATTAATATTGTATCTGTCGGATCTGGTCATTGGTATAGACTTAAAATGAATCGCAGTACGTCTGTGGTGATACTGATGACATCACGCGACCTACTTACCCACACCACAGCGTGCTTCTACAGAGCCCTGATGTAGACAGATGAGGAGGCGACAACAACAGTCAGTGTCTGATCGCGGCCGAGTTAAGACCTCTTGGAACTGTACCCGATGCATTGTGCCCCATGTTATTGTGTTAAGTTGTAATCTCAAGTACTTTGTTAGTTTTGCTAGAAACAGTGTATTGCACCCAGTGTGTTTTCATAGCACGAAACCCATCCTCTACCCACATAATGCTCGAACCAAATAGAATGAACATTTTTTTTTTTTTTTTTAATATGCGATCAGACTCCATCCTTACCTCAAACAGCAACTTGAGGTCATCTGCGAATAACAAACAAGGTCCATTTTTGCCATTATTATAAATACCAGAGGATGTTGCTGCCTTGACTCATCCCGGAACAGGTGTAATACGGATTGGATTCTGTGTGTCGTGCATATAGTTGGCTAAGAACTGTGTCGAACGCTTTTTTGAAGTAAAAATAAGCAGCGTCAACCTGCACACCAGCATCAACCTCTGGCATCAGCAGTGACATGAAGTTAAGGCACACATGGTGGCAGTGCTGCGCCCTGGCTGGAACCCGCGCTGTGCATCTGATAGCTGAGCGCGGACCTGCTCCTGCATGCTACGCTGGATGGCGGACTCAAAAACCTAGACCGGCGTCGACAACACGGCCACCGGTCTATATGCGGCTTAACGTGCTTTCCGAGACACGGAAGAAACTCGGTATGTTATGGATGGGTCACCCATCCACGGACCAACGCTGGACAGCGCGAAAATATTTTTTTTTTTATCAATCTTAAAACTTACATTAACAAATATAATATTGTGAATGGGTTGCCTGATAAAATTAAGTTAAAATCAACAGAACTAATGTGTTTTCCAAACCAAACGAAATCAATATTGAAAAAACTACAAAGCATAAGAACTTGTTGGGTTGACTATCTTTTTGCCCCTACTACAGGGTTGAAAGATAGATGTGTTAATACCTTATGTATATGTGTAACTGCACTCGCATGTGAACTTCGGAGCAAAGTATTATTGATAACATCCAACATATATATGGTGAATAGACAAAGGGCTTGCTTCAACAGTATTTTTTACATAGCTTTGCATCTACGCATGATTTTTTTTGCCTGTTCATCAGAGTTCTTCAGAAATCGAGCTCTGTTCCTCTTCTTCTTACGTATCGATGGTACGTTTTATCAAATTATTCATACGGATGGTAACGTTAGTCGTGGCGTCAGTAGCGATTTCGATAGTAAGTCCTCTAAAACGCAAGTGTAGGGATACTTTGGACACTCCAGCAAGTCGGCCTTGATCTGCTTGGGGGCCACGTATGCACATTGGTTGTAGCAAACCATGGAAGTAAATGCCTATTATGTACCACCATGGTTAGAATATTACAGATTTACGATTAAAATCTTTCCAAAACTTAGAGTAACATAAATAAGACGAAGTGCGACTAAAGTGGAGAGTTCATAAGTGCGCAATGAATGCACTTCAATGCGTTGAACCAAACTTAGAAGCTTTGTATCTGTGGGGATTAAACTGCGGCTGACGTTCGTGTTAATTTTGGAAACATGAAGATTACCGAACCGCATACTCTTTCTGGTTCTATGACTAAATACATGAAATTCAAGTGTTTACTGTATTTGTCAGTAACGGGGTGTTTACAGTATTTGTCAGTAACGGGGTGTTTACAGTATTTGTCAGTAACGGGGTGTTTACAGTATTTGTCAGTAACGGGGTGTTTACAGTATTTGTCAGTAACGGGGTGTTTACAGTATTTGTCAGTAACGGGGTGTTTACAGTATTTGTCAGTAACGGGGTGTTTGCATATTCTCACTTTTTATTTCCATCGGCTGATAAAACTCTCCGAGTTTAAAGTTTTTTTTTTTTTTAAGAATAAATAAATTTATTCCCCTTAGAAATTTAGTACGCGTTCGTTTAGTACTTAAAACAAAGATGTACTAACTAGTTTTGGGTTAAATTGACAGTAAGTCAGTATCATCATCATCATCGTTCTCCTGCAAGTCAGTATATTGGTACACTATTTGTAGAGGATGTTAGAAATATACTACGACTTCAAGTTCCCAAGTATTGTTTCCTGATAATGCCAAAAGAACACAACTGCGAGCAAAAGCTAGTACTTTATAATTATTTTTGCCTCGCAAACATTGTAAACACATTATCCGTGGTAATAATTACGTACATTTTGTTTGGGTAAATAGACAATTTGCCGTAATATCAACTTTTTAGCCGTAACCTGTTACGGTTAAAAAGTTGATATTACCGAAAATTGGCCTTTTTTCGCTTTTTGCTCGGGGCACTCTTATCCAAATCCAATGACGTAATTTCAGACTACTGACGCGATGGGTTTGTGAAGAGCATGCATAATACTGATATACAGTAAACGTACGTGTAAACGGACTCTTCACGGAGCCGTCAACCAAGCATTTTTTACATCAAGCTAAGTAATTTTACGCAAAAATTATTACCGGGAAATGATTTTGGGGAGGGGGGGGGGGGCGAATCACGTTTTACGGTAGGACTCAATGTAGCGCATTCAAAACATTGAACTGATGGATGGATTGAATAGTACGAGGGTCGTGAAGGTGGCTGAAGAACCCAAAAAAAATACATTAAAAGCATGTATTTAAAAAAAAATGTGAATACGTTGAAACTTTGACCCCAAATATCTCCGCAGCTGAAAGATTCCCAGGTATAGTCTAGAACAAAAAAAATGGTAGCAATGACGGGGAGAACAAGTGCCTTTCGGATTCGTTAAGAATCTCTTTACACCCTTTATTATCCCAACAAAGGAGTACCAAATGAGTAAAAAATATGTGTCTTGTTCAAAGTCTAGGATCACATGGTTCTACCACGTTTTCGTAGCGGTCTGGACCTGGTAGGTGGCCGGCAAATTTTCAAGCTGGAACCATCATATGGGTGGTTTTGGGGATTCGCGTGTACGAACATATTATTGACACGTGATTTTTATAATTATACAAGGTGTAAACAGACTGTTCACGAAGCCGTCAACCAAGCATTATTTACATCAAACTAAGTAACTTTACTCAAAAATTAGTGCTGGGAAACAAATTACTTGACCCGTTCTTGAAAATTCCGGAAGTCGAATTTAAAGTGTATAATGTATGTATAGTAAAGGCCTAACTATTGTGCCTAACAAGTGTTTAGTGTATACGAGACCACATACTGTTTTTGGACTTTATTTTTTGGGCTGAAATATCACGTTTTTCAGCAGGACTCCATGTAACGCACAACATTGTGCTGATGGATGGATTGAATAGTAAGGGGGTCCTGGAGATGTTTAAAGTAAAAATCTTACATTAAAAACATGTATTTAAAACAAATCTTGTGAAATTGGAACTTTGACCCCCAATATCTCCGTAACCAGAAGGTTCCCAGGTAAGGTCTAGAACAAAAAGATGATCGCAATGACGGGTAGAACAAGTGCCTTTCGGCTTCGTTAAGAGTCTGTTTACACCCTTTATTAAGAAGACAATGAAAAAACTGTAGGTATGGCATATGTCTTTATATAAATTCTTGCTGGTATTGTCACAGTGTCATTATAATCATCATAATTTCAAGAGGAAGAGGTTTCTGCTGGAGCCAGGCTCTCTCTAAGCGTCGCCATTTCGGCCATGCTTTTCGCATCCCGCGAATTCCTACGACTTTCACCAGGTCATCGCAGTGGTAATAAATAATGAGGAAAGTAAACAAGAACCTGATTGGTCCCGTCTCGATGTGGTCTTACTATAGATTCAAGCATTTCCTCCCATCTAGCACCAGCCTCACTTTGGTTCAGTCACTTGTACTTCCCATTATCGGCTATGCTGATGTTTGTTATTATCATCTATCCCAAGAACTTGGAAATAAATTGGATTGATTTCTTAACAACTGTATTCCCTTTTTTTTGGCTTTCGTAAATAAGATGACATTTCTTCGTTCTGTTCTCAGGTTTGGTTGCCTGTCCGACTCAGGAGGCCTCTCCGATCTCTCTGCATGTTCTCGACGATGATGAACAATCCATGTGCTCCCGATTATGTAAACTTTACATTTATATTGTAAAGTGTTGGTAGTTCTCACAGTCGTAACCTTCGAGTTTCCAAAAATCTACTCTCCAAAAAAATTAAGAATCTTATTACTATTATAATTGTGAAAGTTTTGTTACTCTTTCATGCAAAAACTCCTCAACGAATTCGGATGAAATTTGGCACTCAGATAGTTTATAACCTGGATTAACACACAGGATAGCCCGATACCGGTAGTACAATCCCGTGGGACATTGGCGAGCTCCACGAGAACGAAGACGCGGGCTCGTGAAATATAAACGGGAAGAAGGACGGGTCACACATAAAGAAATAACAAAACTCGTTAATGCATTTTATAGTCAGTAAACGTTACACCAATTTTACTTATAATTATATCAAAAAATGTACGTACACGTATTTTATTTCTAAATAAAAAATAATAAAATAAAATAGTATCCAGAAACCACTCACATAATACAACATACAGTCTATTACTTACTAGTTGTCTTAATTACTATCACGTTATTGTAACTTTTTTGAGACGGCACCGATCCTGCAGTAAAGTTACTGCTGGTAAAAGTCTTCATTTCTATAGCGCAGGGTACTTTCGCGTTGGGGAAGGTCCAGTCTAAGGACTTATGTCTCCTCTTGCTGTCAGTTACGCGCGTCACTTCTTTTCGGCATACGGTATACAAGTAGTCATCGGAGTTTGAACGCGTCTTGTCGGTGCTGGTCGATGCTTCTTCTTTGGCTTGGGTTTCAGTAGCGACAGGCACGTTCAGGAAGCTGGGTCTGCCTGAGAGTTGTCCCAACTCTCTCCTTTGGTATCTCCTTCGAAGTACGTTTCCTCTATCAATCTCATCTCTTCTTGCCAGCCAGTAGTAGTGCGTGATCGGGTCCCGCGGGCCCCAGTGTCGAGACGACTTGAACGAAGACTTCAGTTTCTGCGGAAGAGCAAGCGTTTCCTCTGAGTAAGGAACTAGTGATGAATTCTTAGCATGCGTGGCTAGACAAGGCTGTAACCTTAAAATTGAGGTAATAGGAAAATTATATTAGATGCCGCTTAGGGAAATGGCGTCACATTCGCACTCGCATACTAAACATATTATATACGTACAAGTAATAAGGAACTCGATTTAATGATTCACTAAATTGCAATAGAATAGGTTATTAAATAGGTGTGGTGTAGGAATCTATTTTTAGACTCGATCGCTAATTGTATGAAGTGTTTGTAGTTTGTAGTTAGTACTACATATACTACGAAATGCTGTATGTTACTGATTATCATTATCAGATAAATAAATATCAATCAAAATTCGTAGTATGTTTAACATTATATTTATCATTGATCACGGGATCATTTCAGATCGGTGGATCAACATGTGTGGGAAAGCTAAAAAAAAGTTATGGATTTCCAAAAGTCATAGAACAAAAGTGTTTCTGTTTCATGGTCTAAGTCATCACACGAAAGGTCTTGCGTTTATTCTGTTACACCCTGTATATAATACAAATGCTACACATCTTCTTAGCGTTTCGATGGCAAAACATGTAAATAGTAAGTTTAGCCCAAAACTCAACCACGCGAACTCCGCTCACTGATGCAATAAATAATATTATGTTTCTTCTAACCACGATCGCAGCGAGATGTATCGCTAGCGGCTCAAGTCATGTTTGACTTTCAAATACTTAAAAAAAGAAAACTACATAAGCGTTAGCGGAAACACATTAACAACATACAGTCATACAAAATAAATTCGCTTAGCGAACAACTACTAATAGCGCAACTTGACACAATTCTTACCCCAATGAAATCGTACTGAACCTGCTTCGCTACAGCAACTGAAGCAAACACAATGAAAATGAGGAATGCCAGTGTAGCAGTGGAAAGAATCGAGATGGCTGGCCAAGGCTCCTGGATCCAGTTCTTGTCTCTGATC
Organism: Lycophotia porphyrea; assembly: GCA_950005105.1. Taxonomy (NCBI): domain Eukaryota; kingdom Metazoa; phylum Arthropoda; class Insecta; order Lepidoptera; family Noctuidae; genus Lycophotia; species Lycophotia porphyrea. Next base: position 27,410,478 of record OX465383.1, on the reverse strand, counting down.
ACTATCATCGTCATCCACCACGCAGTGAACGGGGCAATTATCCCGGGAGCAGCACACCAGCCCAGCACCCAGAACCTTGATAAATCATGACCCGTCAGGAACTCCACGTCTTCTACTAGAACTTTCCAACCTAGAAAGAAGAGAAAACAAATAGAATCAAAATAACTTAACATAAGCAGTCTGCTCCTTCATTTACATCATTAAAATATTGGGTGGGCGAGGTGGTCGAGACCGGTAAGATGATCATCGCAGTAGACGACCAAATGACATGACTACGCCAGAAATGGTGAAAATAATTCAAAAATTGTTATTGGATGAACGACAATCAAAAGAGTGCAAACTAGCCGATACGATATATTTCAGAGTGCTGTACAACGTTAAAAAAATCTAAAATCGTTTCTATGAATACGACACAGCTGTGCCGGAGCTGCCGCGATTCTTCAAAATGGAACAAAGCAGAGTTGTGAAGATCTTTCAGTCGAGTGTTATAAGAATAAGAAACTTTTATTTGTATACATAGTAGGTAGTTACACAGTGTGTTAGATGTTACAATTATACTTAGTTCGATTCTCTATGTTTTGCCGTGAAGCGTACAAATATAAACAAATAAATGGATTCATTTAAAAACAATTTATCAGTACTTAAGTTTTCCATGCAATCATTATCTTATGAAGTGATTATATTCCTATATAATAACTTCATAAGATAATTATTTAAAGTTTCAGTTTTTCCTAGAACTGGAACTTTAAATTACTGTAACATATAAAATGACAATTAATTGGAACAATAATAAAATTAGAACCTATAATAATCTTTCAATTCATTAGCAAATATTAAAATTCAAGATTAGATGTCATGTAATAAGGAAAAAACAATTTAACAAAGGTCAATATAAGATGTCAAAAAATGACAAAAATAAAAAAAATATTATCAAAATACACAATTGGATGTCAAAACAATAAACTGCAGTAATTAAAAATAAACAATTGTTAGGTGAACGGTCAGGGTAATAAAGCAAGTTTTTGAAAATGTACATCAAGTTAAAAAAGGGACTACGTATAGGAATACATAAATAAAAATGTCCACCTAGCCTTACCCTCAGGGACTGTCGTATGTCGACTGTGTGTGCCACTACAATTTTTTACCTTTCTAGGCCATCTAGCTAGAGGATGAACAGACAATTATTGAACCAACCCCGTTGGCTAAACTATTGAAAGCATCATATTGTGGTGTGAGCGTGTAGGTAGGCATACGTACCTACCCACCTACATTAACCTCGCTTACAAAAATGCCAAATTAGGCTACAAATAACTCGGAAGAAACAGGACAATACAATGTTGCGTTGGTTCACAAAAAAAAATACGTAATCTGCATACTAATACGAGTAGACTACAAGGGTCCACCACTGACCTCATTATTTCAACATTTGGAAGATCGATTATAATCTAACCTCGAATTACTAAGGCGCAGCACTTGCAGCCATTGTATTGCTCACCCTAATGTTGTGCCAGCTGCTTACCTACTCACTTTTCATTTGTAATTCCCCTTTTCTGAATGTATTTCAACTATACAGATGATTAGATTACGACGATGACCTTGGGACTAACGCAGGAACATGATGACGACGACTTATGTTCGCGGCTCCGACCAATGACTTTGGTCGCACGGCGTCCGACAAGGAAGAAAGTTTGGTTGCACGGTATCCGACCAGGAAGAAAGTTTGGTCGCAAGGCATCCGACCAGGAAAAAAGTTTGGTCGCACAGCTTCCGACCAGCTTTTTCAAGGGGCAAGATGGTCCTATTAATTTGATGTTTTGTCCGATATCTTTTTCAATTACTTATTTGCACCGGTCGCTCGTAACCTTAGGTTTTGATCACGAAACAAATAAATAAACGAGTAAAACGGGGCGTTGAGTCACTTGTGTATGCGATGAACGTATCCTTTAAAGTCAAACAAAGGTTAAGTGCTACAAAATGGTTGGATGAACTTCATGTGTATTAAACAAGCCAATATTTTATCCACTGACGAGATCAGTACACAAGGGAAGGATTCTTGTAATTCATTTAAGTCGTTGTAATAGCATAATGCTGTATCTGTAAAACTGAGGTCAGTGACCCACACATTAACAATCCTTGCATCCTCCCCCTCAATGTAAGTAGTCTGACATCTCAGAACCACTAGACTTTTTTGATAAAGTGCTGTCGCAGTGTCAGAGCTGTCGAAATAGACTTAGGGTAATTTGATGGAGTAGAAAAATGGTCCTTTTTTTACTGAACCTGAAAACTGGCAGTAATTCCATTAAGAAAACAAGATTCTTAAAGCTAATCTAACATCAGGCCAAAATAAGGACCGGTATGTAAATCAAATGAACCAATTACCGTATATAAACACGAAGGCCAATATTTCGAGCACAGTGGCGATGCTGACGAGAAGCGGCACAGCGTAGTCTGTCAGCAAATTGAGGACCGGCAGCCGCCCCCACAACGCAACGAGGGTGATGAAGGCGCCGGCCAGTGACCCCGTGAAGGAGATTAGCCGCCACTTCACACCGCCGATACGACGGAAACGATCGTATATGGGGTAAAGTAGAGAGAGCTGAAAGATAGGGTAATAATTAGTATTTGTTGGTCTGCGACTTCGTAGACATCTTTTTTTTAGCGAAAACTTCGCTCCACTTTTCCGAACCACTGCAAAACGCCGAAGCAATGGAGCTCGAAAAGTCCCGTAGAAGGATTTCAACTTTCGTAGATCCCGGAACCAGATTAACTGTGGAGAAGTGGCATGAGAGTGAGAACCGAGTAACATGGCATAATCTAATCGGCCTGTAATGTTCCCACTGCTGGGACACAGAAGTCTTTTTTGTGAGAGAGGGTAGGCCGTAATCCACCACGTAGATCCTGTGCGGGTCGGTGATAGTCACATGTGCTAGGTTTAGTTCGAAGACTTCCCGGTATTTTCTTTAACAAAGATTATGTGCCATCTGAATTCTCCAAAAGCAGAGCTATAGCCATATTATTTTTTTAAGTTCTATGTATTATGGGATTTAATAATAGTTGTCATAATGGGTATTGACACCTGCTATTGAGCAGTCACAAATCCAGACACAAAGCCACTACGGAAACGTTGCATAATATACATGGAATAACCCGATAACGCTAAGCCGGAGATTCGAGTAGACCTACCTCAAAGGTGGAAAAAACTCTAAGTACGCATATAACACCTTTAGTTTTCTATGTGTGGACTATGTTTTGGTTGCGACAGTAACCCAATCGACTCACTCAAAGGAATTAAAGCATTACAAGGTTTTAAATTTATATCATCCTACATCTCAAACCACAGTTATCTAAAACAAAACCAAAAGAAAGATCCATAGGTTATCTAAGGTACGTTATGAAATGATACGGAATTGTAAAAAATAATAAATGACGTGACCGGTTGACACTGACACGAGAGAAAGTAGGGCAAAACCGTGTTGCGGAGAACACAAGTAACATGGGCCAAGGGCAGCAAGATAATGATGGTTTGATGAACTTACCATAGTAATTAATCCAGAGAAAAATAATGTAAAGAAGATGGCCACTGGCCACGCTAAACTAGTAGTGAAATCATCTCCGAGTTGATAAGCCTGGATCAGCACTGCGAACACACTGGTATCCTTTTCTGGACCTCCTATGGAGAACCAGAATGCCACGCTGACCCATGTTGACAACACGTTCGCTATTAAGAATGCTATGGCGGTCCTGAAACGTAAACATACCTTCAGATTATGTTTATGTATTACTCCATTTCGCCAGTTACATCCTATGCGATAGGGGACGAGCCTATTGCCATAAATTGAGCACAATTTCAAAGTCCGGGGTGCTATTTTTAAAACCCAAAAACACTATGGGAAATCAACAAAATACCCAATACTCAGTCGCACCGTTTGCTACTGGACCAACTAAGCCCTCTTTATGTAATACTGTTGAGAATAATAGAATTTGTTTTAATTTAAATGACTGCCTAGGACTGCTCTAACCTATAGTAGTAGTAAAGTAACATAGTAGGGTTATAAGCCGTCTATACCGGCGTCATCATCTCTGACGACGAAACGAAGCACTTGCAAAGCCGCTGTGCATGTTATTTAATCTATCTTTGGAGTAAATACTCCCGGTATTCCCCGACGAACGATAAAAGGCCCGTATTGTTCCTGTGCATAAAAAAAGATGACTCGAGCGACATCAAAAACTACAGGCCGATTTCCATATTATCATGTTTCTCGAAACTATTTGAGTGTCTCGTTTGTCCCATTCTAACCAATTATTTAGATACTAAGCTTTCTTACAGTCTACACGGATTTCAAGTTAGGCGATCTACTGAGACTAATCTAGTCAGATATTTGTATATTATTATAGATATTTCTGAAGCGCTTGATAGCAGACACGAAGTCGATACAATATACACGGACTTTAGCGGCGCATTCGACAAGGTGAGCCATTCAATCATGGTAGCTGAACTCGAGCTCAGTGGTGTCCACTGGATCACTGTTGAGGTGGTCCCACAAGGCTCCCATCTTGGCCCAGTTCTGTTTTTGTTGTTAGTAGACGACATCACAAGTCAAATAAAGCACTGTGAAGCTTTGCTGTTCGCTGTTGACTTGAAAATTTATAAAAGATCACGGGACCTGCTGACAGTAAGCTTGTTCAAAGTGACTTAAAAAATATTGGAAACTGGTGCACAGCAAACAATATGGTCCTAACCACCAAAAAATGCTTCTTCATTCGGTTTTCTAGAAAAAAGTCATCTTTTCCTATTTCCACATTGTCAAAGCAGATGCTGGGTTTTGTTAAACGCAATACTCGGGGCTTTCATTTCCCAAACACTCTTGTGAGTAGTCGGTTAGAATATGCTAGCGTTGCATGGAATCCGTTCTACGCTGTCCATCCGCAAAGAGTTGCGAGAATTCAACGAGCCTTCACAAAGCATCTTGCCTTTTTATCTACAAAAATAACCCATCGCTGTCCGTATGAGCAACGCCTACATTTTTTCAACATAATGACGCTGCGAGACCGTCGCCTTATGCGCGATCTTATCTTTTTGTACAAAATTGTCAAAGGAATCGTAAAATGTAGCGATTTAGTTGAACATATTCCGTATTCAGTCCCTTCAAAACTTCCCAGATATCCCACCACCAGACTGTTTCATATTCCTTTCCGCATATCAAACCTTGGTGTCAACGCTCCTTTTATACGATTATGTAGAAGCTACAATAGCTCCTGCACATCACTGGAAATCGATTTGTCCAGTATTTCCCTCAACAAGTTCATCCGTTTCCGTTTCTGAATGGGAACGGGAATGCACTAATTTGCCTTTAAATAATTAATTTCCGTCAATTCAATACTTTAAATATTTGCAACTAGTTAACAAAAATGTAAATAATTAGATATCAATCTAATTATTTACATTTTTGTTGACTCATAACACATAAATCATCTTATTTCATACCATCTCGTGTATAAAGTAAAGGTACAAGTAAACTTTATATGCATATTTTATTCAATGTTGTTGTCTTATGGTGAATGCTGCGTATACCTATAATAGGCATACATACCAGCACTTTTATGTTATTTTAATTGTTTCACATTAATTCTTAGTATGTACTACTGTTGCTGTACCAAATAGATAAATAAACGGAAAAGTAATTTCCCATTATTAGCTTAATAAAGTACCCACGTGCACAATAAACTACAAAATTAAAGCCAATTGCGCAGATTAGTCGCCGATTACAAATTTTATTTACCTATTTACCTTTAACTCAGGTAGAGCCCACAAATTGTACAGGGTTTCCCGACTACTCGGTATATTTCTAATTCCGGTAAGTACACCTGGGCCATGCGTTGGATGAATTTTAACGAAGTGAAGCAGATGTGCAATTGATCAACCGCTTTGTTTATTTGTAACTGGTGAAACTAAATCTGTTGCACCAGTTTAAGAGTTCTTAGTAATGCCTGTGTGGTTGCGATTTAACATCATCGTAGCGGCATAATAACTCACTTATAATCCCCGAAGGGTTAAGCACACTTTGCCAGTTATATTTATGTCCCATAACAGTGGCGAGCCTATTGTCATAAATCAGGTATAAATCCTGATATCGGAATGCTACTCAGAAATTTAAAAAATCCAAATAACATTGCCTGGCCCGGGTATCTCCCAACCCAGGACCTCATGACCGAAAGTCTTCAAGTAGTTATCTGTTTTCCCGATACAGAATTCAGAAAAAAAAGAATAATCAAGAGAACAAATAACTACTTCAGAGAACTTTGTAACTTTTTTAGTAAATGAGTATGTCTTAATGCCTAGTCTTTTCCCAACTATGTTGTGGTCGGCTTCCAGTCAAACCGGATGCAGCTGAATACCAGTATTTTATATGGAGCCACTGTCTATCTGACCTCCACTACCCAGTTGGTACTTGGTAATACGCTACCCCTGGTAAGACTGGTTGTCAAACTTTCGGGCCACTGACTACCTGTAACGACTGTCAAAAATCTACAAATAACAGCCTAAACCAGCCACCACCAACCAGCTTATCGTGCTTTTCGAGGACATTTGTTTGTAAATTAGTACATGTGGTCCCCAGAAGAGTATTACAAAAAACGCGAAGTTGCAAGGTTTCCTCGTTGAAATGTATGTTTTTCGTTCGTTGCTTGAAATAACAATAACTTGTTAAAAAAATTATTGTTTTATCTAAAACAATAATAATTAAGTGAATTTTGGATAACTCATTAATTTATTTATTTAGTACTGGATTTTGCCCGCGGCATCGCTCGCGTTAATTTAGAATTTGACAATCAATTCGGGTTGCACTCTGCTTGTAATAATATAATTCAATCATGGTTCGAAAGACATGTGGCGCCATCTGTTATATTAAGAACGTTATTGTTGTTTTCCTCGAGATCTGTATTTTTTTTAGGTATGAAAGGTACACCGTATGTCCGTTTCTGTATACCTAACAACGTAACAAAATTTCAGGATGATCGGTTTAGGGCGGATACGACCAAACAAGAATAAATTTTATTCTAGGAGTAAATCGCTACCTATTCGAAAATAACTTAATTTCACGTTTAACCACCTACAATCCGAGGAATAACGAGTCTATTCGGGAATAGTCACTATACCACCGTTGGGCATGGATTAAGCTGGTTTTAAGCTGTGATTTCAACTTTCCCGCACTATAATACGACTAATGAGAGTTGACATGCATTATTCTTCTGTACTCTCCCGTTTCTAGAACAACTTTTTTTTTCTGGGTATTACATTCGTTCACATCATGTTCACATTCACTCCGCTATTCGCGCGTAACTAATCCAAATATAGATATATTAGATTGCATGGAAAAATGACTGTTGTCGAATAAAGTTCGAGAATTAAATCGTGGAATAAATTATTGTCGGTATAGTTATTCGTGTATAAATTCGGGTTTGGTCGAGTCCGCCCTTAGTGGTTTACTCGTGAAAAGGTAACAAACAAGCTTATTCCGCATTTATAATATAAAAAAGTAAGGAAAGTAAGGACAAGTAAGGATAATAATTTCACTCTCCCGATGCATGTTTACGCAAAAACTCACCACCTCTAATTTGTAGATACTTTTGAATATAGTTATAGACTATAATTTTTTTTCATCTCGCAATATACTTTTAGAATACATTTTTGTTGAGTATATGCCTTTTAGGTAAATTGTAAAATTAGAGAAATGTAAGAGTCCTCATAAGAATCAGAGAGTAGCTAATGAAGTGATGTCGTCTGCAAGTCCACCACTTGTGCAAAGTATAACGTTTTAAATGTAATTCTTGTACAGCATTGGTAGAATGTACTCGCTAGCAAGTTTCTGACCATTGTTATATCTATTGTCGCGATCAGGCGACCGGATGCTCCCCATTAGATCAGATCCTCAATTGGAGCTGCGGCCTGCGCTTACTGCACTATCAAAGAGTGGATGGTGCCAGAATAAACTACAATCGTAATAGAAGTCAAGTATTTCTTCGAACGATTTATGCACTTCGTTTTCGTTGTGTTTATCGGTGTTCGAAAGTTGAGTTTTGTTTCGAGAGGAGGCAAGTTTCGGTAACGTTAGTTACTTCTTCAAGCAATTTTCAGTAAATTGTAAGAAAACAGGGAGAAAATTCTATGAGACAATTTCTGAATGTCGTTGCGAGGAATTTCCACCACGAGGATTGTCCATCAATTAGCCAACCTACAAGTTTGTTCACTAATTAACATGTTACTTAAAAAAATATGCATTTTCTACTACAAAATGTGACATTCATAAAATGAAAACTTTTATAAAGTTCAGAGACATTGCATTGCTTAATATTCAGGGAACTCATTTTTTTTAAATTTAATTGCCGTTAATCTAAAAGCTTTATTAACCAATAGCTGATATCTGTAAATAGACACCTATCTGTAAACTATATTTGTAAGAATGGTTTCAATTTTTGTAAGAATAAACGTTAGTAAACAACATCAACGTCACTCAGACACAAAATTGCCTCCACGAGTTTAATATCCATCACCAGCGCAGGAAATATCTGTCAAAGCAGATTGTTAATGAACCGTCTCATTAAATAACTGGCTATTATGATATGAGCCAATGAAAACAAATAATCAGACAAATGAGTGTTGTACATGATTCACTTGTTACGTAGTTAATAATTTGATGCAATTGATATTGGCGGGAATCTCATAATAACCTCATTAATCATGAACGCGAGCATATTAAGGCTATGTTTCTAACAAAGATGTGCGAGAATGTGCAGCGAGAGATGTCATCATCATCCATCACAAACTGTTTCAACCACTAATGAGTAAAGATATCCCTATTGTAGCATTCTTCCCTGGTCGGCGCGAGTCTCAACCAAGTCTTACAAAGCCAGAGACGTGCGTAAAACTAACCAATCACATAGCTTAGTACAGGGAAGCGATATTATTGGTTAGTGTAGTTCCACATCCCTCACTTTACGTAACCTCGCACATCGCTGGGGGCAACGCAGCTTTAGGCTTGCCTCGTGTAGCACATTATCAGAGTGTTCACCTAGACAGCCTTTGAGATGATATTCAAGGTTTACCTGATTGTGGTCATTAAGCTCTCATAATGAGCACATCAAGAGGAAGCGGCATGACATGGTGAGTACTAACGAGCTGTAGACTGTAAGTATAAACCCGGGCGCTGTGCAAGCGTAGAGAAAAGGAGCTGACGTGTCATCAACAGTTGAGCGGTTGAATTTGGTCAAAATAGCGGTCGGTGCTCGGGATAACTTTACGTCTTTCCAAATGGCCAAAACGGGACCTCAGGACCATAATTCTTCTATTATCTTCAAAAAATAGCCAAAACAGAACGATATTTTAAATTTGTCTAGTGCTAAAGGCATTTAGTGAGTTGTGCACTTATGATGCAACCTAAGAACAGCATTTCAAAAATACGCACTGAAGTAGAGGCTTCTAGGGACACATTTCTCTTTCCTCGGATAACTTAGAAAACGAAATTAGAAACAAATAAGCACAATGTTATAGATTGGTACACTCAACAATGGCAAAGAAAATTTACACAAGATTTTTAAATTAACTAGCGAAATTCCGCAAACGTGATAGACCGGTTATAAAAATCGGAATATGAACAAAATTAAGTAGTCAAATAATTGAAGTATCAGTTTGGAAAGTTGTTTGTCTTGCAAATTTCGACCATGTATACAGAAAGAACAAAAAAAAATGAAAAACTTACCACTGCACATTTGTACTGGAATAAATGGTATCACCAGACGAGATGAGAAATCCGCCAGCTACCTGAGAAGCCAGCAGTGCTTGTACAATAGCGCCGTGCCATATCCCAGGGTCTAGGAAACTCTTCCAGTCTTCTACTTTCGAGAACGAAGTCAAGTGCTCCCCGTTACTGATACAAGCCATGATCACCACAAGGAGGCAGATCACCACCGGACCCAACACGTAGAAGATCCGTTTCATCAGTTTTACTGGATTGTAAAAACTGAAAAATACTCTGTTGGTAAAATTGTTCTTATGTAGTTGTTACGTCGTTGAACCAACTACATCTACTAGAAATATATATTTATGAAGTGCTATAATTATAGTCAGTGGATAAACATATTAGGCATAGAACATAGGGTTCTTATTTATTAGCATTTGACAAGGACTACAATTTTACCATTCCACAATGTCTTTTCCTATGGAGGAATATAGAAAGAAACATCATTCAGCTTGGATCAGTTTAATGTTTGATTAAAATGGATTTCATAGACACGTGCGAGAAATAAGTAATAGAAAGTAATATTGAATATGAGCAACACTTACACAAAAGGAAACACGACCCATAGGACCAGGATGATCAGAGAGACTGCTAAGTAATACTCGGGCCTCTCGGTCACAGGCGCCATGAACGTATCTCTGGAACAAACTTTACATTTTAAAACTATTTTCTATCTATTTATCTGACAATTTGAAGTCAGTATCGTTAATATGGTTAATCATTTTCTTGGTTGTATTGTTTCAAGATGGAACGAATTCTTTTGGTTTTCACAGGACAGTCGAAATAAACAAAGACTTAACTATTTCGCTTGATAATAATATTTTGGAAAACTCGTTGCGTAATCCTAGATCCTGACAGATCAGTACAAACAAAAAAATAATAATTATAGAAAAATAACATTCGACTGAAGTATTATAAGGAGGAAAATTTCAAATTCAGCCAAACTTACTTGAGGCACGACGATGCATTCACAGTATTGACATATTCGTCCTGAAAATTCAAAATATGGTTTGGTTCTGCTTGAAAGATATAAGACTTCAATTAAAAACATGGCAAATTACACACTTTTATTATGAGTAGGAGATAAAAAAAAATGTGTTATAACCGGATCTAAATTCGGATAATGCAGGATAGGATGACGAAGAATGACGAAGAATGAAAAAGAAGAAAAATTGCACTAGAGCTCCAAACTTACTTGTTCAAGTACCAGCTCAACGCATTCCCAAAATGGTAAGGCGTTACTTATTGTGTACAGCAAATACGTTGATGTCATCGCTAAGAAGATGATGGAGTATACCGAACCCAAGAAAGATATCAGTAACCTCAGGTATCCAACACCTACAAAAATGAAAAAGTATCTGAACATAGGCTTATTTCTTTCTTAAGGTTGGTTTGAACCGATAACGGTAACAAAATAAAATGTAATCAAAATAAACTTAATAAAATGGTAATTGGTGACAAAATTAAATACACCATCCAACGTTCAACGTTCAACGTTCGTGTTGAGCCGAGCAGAACCGAGCATGGTTCAGCGATAGTGGACGCCGAACAGTGCGTCGACGGGCACGAGACGAATGTTAACCGAAGGGGTCAGTAGGACGTCTTAGGGGCGGATTTAGTGTAGTGAATGCTTCGGAACGGCTTTGTTGTTCAAAAAATACTACCGAATCGAACCATCGTTTAATGATAGCAATTACATGCATATTGCATTCAGATTCACGAATAAGAACTTCTAGTTGACATACCGTATCCATTACAAACAATTTTTTTTACTAAAATACATTATGATACAATCACTGGATAGCAATTTATTGGAACCACACTATCGACGTCAATTTAAAATAACTATCGCAATGTGCAATCGTACAGCTTGGCATAAAGGAGTGTAGAATAAATGAGAGCGCTACTAATTGTCATATAGCCACCCCATATACTATGACTCGGCTGGTTTTGATACTTTTGACTTGAAAAATATAATTTATTGTCATTGTTTTATTTATATCAACCTGACTCGAAAAAATATTACTCGAGACAATATTCAACTCGAGAAAATATTTTAGTACCACCTGTCACCACTGCAAACTCCTTTTTTGCCAAGCTGTAAGGACTGCATCTTGACGGAAACTTTATGGACTTGACACACCAATGCCGGCCACATTAGTTCGCTTTCAGTTGACATTTCGCCGATATTGGCGGAATTGGTGTGTAGAGTCATTAGGAAGCTACACACATACCTCTAAAAAAAGGAACTGCCCTCCAAACTCCGACTGTATCTTGCTGGCTTAGCTGCCCGACCGAAAGCTGCAGTAAGGCCAAAGGCAGTGCCACAATCAGCAGTGCCACAGTCACTGCTACTCCATACTGCACCCCTCCGTGGATGAAAGCATCGCGGGGGAAGTGCCAAGTTGCTTGGAAGCTCACCGCCACTGCCGCCGTGCATATGTGTGCCCGGATCAATGGCCAACTTATACATTCCTGGGAACCAGTGTCAATATTAACCCAAAATATGTATGTATTATATCATAGTTTAGTCTTCAAAGGACGAAGTACGGTTTGATCAGTCTATGGTCGATTGTTACAAGCCAATGACAAAGAGTAAGCAAGACCTCGCATTGTCACCTTGGCAGTCCATGCCTGCTGTTAGCGTATTTATAACGCTTCTCTCTTCATTCCATCTCAATTTTTAGGCAAGTCACTTTTTTATGCACTTAATTATTATCTAAACAGTTTTCAGTCAGTTCATCCCTAGACAGACATGGTACATGACACAATAATTCACATAACTCTTGACACCATTAGAAACTTTCAACCGTCAAAATATACTACAGCTAAAGTATGACCCGTCGCGTCTGTCAAAATGATGATGCATGGCATTTTAAAAAACATACATATATAATTTCACGTCTTTTTCCATCAGGGTAGGCATAAACCACAGAAAGCCACCTGCTACGATCCTTACATACTCTATCTACAATTTTGGCAAACAGACGGAAATGTAGCAGATTTATGGTGGAGATTTATGGTGAAGATGGCCTGTGGACCATGACGGATGGACAGGTTGACTTCATTGATATGTAGAACTACTGAATGGGAATTCTGTTGTACCAGCTCTTGTCAGTGATTTTCAGGTGATCGAATCTACAAGTAATACTAATAAAATTGTTATTGCATTCTTAGCGAACAGGGTTTACAGTGCACAACACCCACACAAGTGTTGATGATCTGGTTGTCAAGCAATACTTCCGCTAGCTTGGCTTCATGGTAGTCCGTTCTCAATCCAGGCGAGTGATTATAGCTGTGTAATTTGTATGTTTGAACGCACTTATCTCAGGAACTACTAATTATGGGAAATAGTGAAGCTGAAAAATGTACTTCTCTATAATACTACATTAATGACCTCTTCAGGATAAGGTGCGAATAATAACCTAACTACTAAGTTTTGATATTACATGTGCCAGACACGTTCAAGTGGTTGTGTGAGCAATGACGCCCCCATCCCTTCCAGGAACTCTTTACCTGCGCCACTTCGAGCCAGCCCTCGCGGTAATCGTCCAGATCGTCTCTCCGCTTCTTGCTGACCCGCTCAATGCCATTTCAGCCTAGCAGCTTCCCCGTTGTATCGTAAGCACCATTATAACCGACGTCCAGTTATCACGTTTTAGAAAACAGCGTGGTGCTTTGAACTCTGTCTTTTTTTTTACACCCAAAGTGCTAGATCCCATTACTAACACCAAGGTGGAACTTTGCTACTTGATGAGCTCCCAGGTCTGACCGCCCTAGGTTAGGAACTTAGGACCCGTGGCTGAACAATAATAACCGCACAGGTTAATCTTCGAAGTTAAGCAACGATTTCTGAGGTGCAGGCTGCAGATGGGTGGACATGTCATATGGAGGTCCCTCCGTGTGTTGGACAGTACGTTACGCTGTTGGTTTTAGCTGTCATTAAAAATCTTTATCACTCGGGTAGAAGCCCGAAAGGTAGGTCCCTTACTACATAGGACTTAAACTAGCTCTGCCTAGCCCTTCTAGGAAATAAAGGCGGAATGTTATGTTATACAGTAACATAATATGTAGTTGATTATAATGCTGTACATCATATTGCAGCTTCATATAGCGTACTTTCCGATTGAGAGTCATCTTATAATGGACTTGAAGCGTCGGCGTTATTATATTATATTGTTGCGCGAGTTACTTACATTCTATGATAAGCATTTCCTAAGTCATTGATCTAAATGAAATGGGGTAAAAGGCAATTTCGGTCACAATTAAACGCTGAAGATGAGTAACATATTTATTTTGATAAGGACTAATAGCATGTCGGTAAAAACACCTTCGTTAACAAAGCATTATTTTCGACCAGATTTTAAAATCATTTTAATGATTATTGTGAGTCAAATTTAAAAAAATATTTAATTATGGATAAACTAACTATATAAATTTATAATTAGAAACTATTAAATAAACTAACAACAAACTACAGAACAACCTTTAAAGATAGGCATAAAATATGCTGACGCGTATAAGACGGTATTAAGAGAAAAGAAATAATTCCTTCATACATTATTTTCGTGTAGTTTCCCTACGAAAGGACTTTTTTTCCGTCTTAATTCCAAATATTCATTCAGCTAGCTTTCTTTCGTAAAATGTTTTTAAATTCTATCCTATACCTAACCTTCTCAGATAATCCCTCTTTCTATTGGCGTGCCGTATCAAAATCTGTTCAGTAGTTCCAAAATTCACCCTTCACAGACAGACCCTCTGCCCACCGGGGACTTTAATTTATATTACCTATGTAGTGACAGTGATGATGATACTTATGTATCACATAGCCTAGGACGTTTTGTTCTTATAAGTAGAGATTTCTACTTAACAAATAACATTGAATTTGCATTCGTGGAACTAGCCAAAGTTTATTTTAAGAAAGTGTAAGAATATTAAAAGTAAGCTGTACAGATATTGTTACGAGATTTTCTAATTTAAAAAGATATAAAAATTGTGAACCAATGTTAAACAAATGTGGCTGAAACTTAAAGCTACACGTTAAAACACCGTAACCAAGCAACTGAAAACAAAATAATAAATGAAACATACCTTTAATATGTGAGAACCGACCATCTCCGACCGATCTTACCCCAAGAACCACTAGGCACACATGACACTTACATCTAACGAAACCACGACTGTTGACATGATAGCACTGCACCAGAACTGACGAAGATTTAGCAATGTTCTAGATAATCTGGAGATAAAGTACGGTATCTATTGGACGACACAATCGATCTGTGAAGGCGGCTTATCAGCGGCGCTGCTGCTCTCAAGTGTTCGCTTGTTATCATGCCACGACAAAGATACAACGGGCTAGGACATCGCGACCAAATTCGTGACTCACACGACGGTATTTCGAAAGTAAATAATAGACATTGATGTTTTTATTCTCCCGTACAATGCCTATCAAATATTGTTTACCAACACTAGACCTTTTGTAAAGCTACCTCACTAAGATACAGGTCATAGGTCATGTCAGCAGTTTGTGTCATCATCTTAATTTCTAAATCACAGAAAATCTCTTGAAAATACCTCTTTACATAGCAATCTTGGTACGATAGTACAACATTGAGCAGCAAAGTTGCTTGTTTGGGAATCTTGATATAAAGAATTCAATTCAAATTTTAGTCAGGAAACGCTGAGCTGTTGTAAAATTTATTGATTAAATGCATGTTTGGTAACATCTAACTTGCAATTGTTACTTTTATGTAATCATCATCATCAGCTTAGTCTAACGCAGTCCACTGTTGGATATAGGCCTCCTCAATCGCACGCTCAACTCGATTCTCAGCAATTTTATAGAATATATGTATATATATATGTTATTCAATTTTATATTTCAGTGAAAAATTCATACAAAATATCAGTAAAAAATGTATTGAAGCTGAAGTTATAAAGCTAGGATTATGCTGAATAAATGGAATCTAGATCCGTAAAAAGTTAAGAAATAGAAAATATATCATAAAACAAGAGTTGTAAAAATAAACAAACAAGCTAAACTACGTACCTCCGTATTCATTGTTTTGTTATGATGCGCGCGCGCAGGCGACTGTTAGCGATCATGAGCCGGACACTGTCTGTCGACACGAAGGGTGGACTGGAAAACTACATTGGCATGATTTATAATGATGCACCAGGCACCTATCTCGATAGCTTCAGAACTCAGTCACAGAAGGTCACAAAGTGGTCAAATGTTTCAGAACTGGCTAATCATCTAATGGGATTGTGTATCGAAATAGATCTACTAGTGGTAATCACGCGACTTTGTCCGTGTGGATTTAATTTAACACAAACCATATCACACTACTACCTATTTAACTTGAAGGGTTTCTTGTCTTCGCTATATCATGTTGATGAAGTTAAATATCAATTTTGTTCAGCGGTTTCGCGAGATCCTACGTGATGCGATAATTTTTTGCCTGGAATTTTTGACTCTCTCTGAAAATGCATCGTCCTGTTTAAATTTCATTTAATTAGTAACCAGCATCAACACGATGTCTGACTCACGCCGTCGTTGCTTTTGTAATCTTTCTTAGTCATTACTAGCTGATGCCCGCGGCTTCGCCTGCGTGGATGTCGGTTATCGCGACCAAAAGTAATCATGATGATCCCATTCCCTCAACTCATGGGAACCTAGTTTGCCCATTTTCAATGTATTAAAATGGATATAGTATATTATCCTTAAGAGATAGACATAAGCCTTAGCGGATTTTTCTGTAGACCTATATAAGATATACAATTCTACCATTCATCATTTTGTTATATCTTAAAGGGCAGCGTTTTCAGACAGCTTATTTTTTTCCAACACCTCCAACAAATATCATTATATTTTAGCCAATCTGTACAAAAACTTGACAAATTATATACTAAAAAATTCCTCGAGAACCACTCTATCTATTTAAGAAAACAACGTGAAAATCCGTGCAGTAATTTTTGAGTTTATAGCGAACAGACAGATAGACGCGGCGGAGAACATTGTGTTATAATATGTAGTGCTATTGGGTTCGGCTTCCAGTACATCCGGATGCAGCTGAATACCAGTATTTTACATGGAACGACTGTCTATCTGCCCTCCACAACCCAGTTAGTTATGGGTAATACGATACCCTTTGGTAGAAATACAGTGAAATTAGTGATAGCTTTAATTTCCACATCGGGTGTTCCATATCTTCAATTTTTATTCGTCAACAGAGAGTGCTCATCAGGCTGAACAACTTTTGCTAAGACGTCATTCCTATATATATTATAGTGTAACTGGGCTCTTGGAGCTCCACGACAGGTGTTCCACATCTTCAATTTTTATACGTCAACAGAGAGTGCTTATCAGTCTGGACAACTCTTGCTAAGACGTCATTCCTATATATGTTATAGTGTCGCTGGGCTCTTGGTGTTCCACATCAGCTGTTCCAGATCTTCAAATTTATTCTCTTAGCAAAAAATGCTCATTACGTGGAACAATTTTTGCTATGGTACCATTTTTGTATATTTCTTATAGTTTAGCTGGTCTGTTGCGGTTCTGCATCAGGTGTTCAAGTTTCCAAGATAAAAAAAATCATTCAAATCCGTCGAGTAGTTCCGAAGATTAGCGTGTACAGACAAACAGACAGTTTTTTTTTTTGATTCATGCTCTATTACTGTTTCTAAACACCCGCCATTTTTTTTTAATATATTCAATGTACAGACACAGTTTTTTTACTGTCTTATTATATGTATATAGATATAGATTTACGAAGTACCACACACAAAATCAATTAATCAATTCACAATTTCGTTATAAATTAAGTGTTTACCATAAATTAACAATGATTATTTTTCCGACCCAAATATCGACCAATAGAATTGCACCATTCGACGTCACGTGGTACAACCTACATGGTATAATACTGATAATTTTTTGAAAATTTTCTCTGGTCGTTGCTATATATAAAAAACAAAACATGATCCAGTCAAATTAACCACACGTCAAACTGACAGGTTGAATTCAATTGTGAAAATTGGAGATTTTGCTATTTTGCAATTCTATTGGTCGACATTTGGGACGGAAAAATAATCCCCCGAATACCACACGAGCTTCAAAATTATCTGGCATTTCCCTCAAGGTTCCCTGCAAACAAATAAAGTCGTCAAGTTTTTCAGGAAAAATCACTCGCGCTTCGCGCTCGTGATTTTTTAACCTGAAAAACTTGACTCCTTCATTTGTTTGCAACGAACCTATCGGGAAATACCCGATAATTTTGAAGCTCTTGTGGTATTATAAGTGAATATTTGCTACGTTAGTATTAAGATAGCTTTTAAGTGTTTCAACGTCCGGAAAAACTATTGAGGTTTTTGTGATGTTTCTGTTTATTTGTAGGGTTCCATACGGTAAAAAAAACGAACCCTTATAAGGTCACTCTTTTGTCCGTCTGTCCGTGAGTCACCACCAATTTTCTCAGGGACGGATGGACCTTGCAAGTTGTTTATACCAGATACTGAGGTCTATAGTCCCTATTAGGTGTATAAGAAAAAAATCAAGGTCCTGAGTCAACATGATAAAAAGATATGGGCAAACTTGAAAGTACCAAAATTTACCTTAATTTTTAACTTTTTTTTCGGAATTTTCCCTTTCCTTGCTTTTATCCAAAAGTTATAATTCGAATTGAAAAATAAATCATTCAATTGATTGATTTTTTTTTGAATTGTCAATTTGGTTGGCAACCTGGTTTTGGGTCGAAAACCTATAATTTAGTTCCCGTTGACCTAGAATCACGAAATTTGGCAAGAAACAATGTTTTAAAATATCTGAAAACCGCAAATATGTAGTTTAATAACAAGTTTATACGGAACGCTTCGGTGCGCGAGTCCAACTCACACTTGGCCGGTTTTTTTGTTTTTTTTTTCTATAATTAATAAACAATAAAAACAAATAAAAAAATTGTTACGAAGAATGTTTTGTTATACAAACTGCAGCAAAGTCGACGCAGTATCTTTAAAAATGTCGTAGAAAACGATTCGATTCAGTATTGTTTTTCCCATTACAATAATCTCAAAAAGATATTTGGTTTTTCTAGCTTTCTAGATTAAAAACATTTTTCAGATTGAAGAAATACTTGCGTTTCTCTTACAGTTACCAGTATTCGGTACCGAACTGTGTTGATACTAACATGTTTTCAACAGAATTAAATGACTTATTATTGTTTTGTTTGTGTTAATTGCGAGCTTTCTAGGTCTCTGCACGGCAGCAAAGTGAATATTGTTTTACAGTAACTACTGTTCTGGTTATTGACCAAACAAAAGTAAAAGTGCAGCTAAGCAATGACACACTAGCTGGACAGGAAAACGGGAGTGATATGAAACTTCGAATGACGTTATTGCGACGCACGCTATTTCGAAAAAAATTACGGGTGGTACGCCATTTCGAAAACTCATTAAGTCGAAAACCCCTATATCGAATAACGTTGTTGCGAACACGCTGTTTCGAAAAACTGTTAGAATGGTACGCCAGTACGAAAGTCTTGGTATCGAAATCCACTGTTGAGAATAGCGTATTCCAATCTGAATTTGTGTGGGATTCGAACTCACGACCCAGTCATTACCAAGAACTAGCTACGATGATAAAACTGATTCTGAGCTAGTTGTCTATACCACTAAGTATAAATTATTAATATTAGTACTTATTATGATTTAAATTTGTATCCCCAGAATGCTTCCCATTTAAAAAAAAAAAAACAAAAATCAAATTCAGATTGGTATACGCTATTCACAACAGTGGATTTCGATACCAAGACTTTCGTACTGGCGTACCATTCTAACAGGTTTTCGAAACAGCGTGCTCGCAACAACGTCATTAAATCGTACCACTCGTAATTTTTTTCGAAATAGCGTGCGTCGCAATAACTTCATTCGAAGTTTCATATCACTCCCCAAGAAAAAATTTCCATAGAAGGTAGTTAAAGAAAAAGAAACTTATAAACTGTACAGATCAGTAACAACTTATTATTATGTATTAAGATACATACTAGTATTGGAGATGCATCTACCACAGTTAAGCTGAGTAGTACGTCCCTGGGTCCCTGCTACCGTTTTCAGGATAGAACAAGTAACAGATCAGGAAGCTATGTTCCGGTATAAAGCGTCAGGCAGAGACTTTCCTTTTCCGTAAACAACAGTAACTGATCCACTTTATAATGTCCTGAAAATAGGTACCAACACTTTACAACTCATGTTTTATTGGCGCTTTGCGTGTGACTGTTTGAGGGACGAGTCGCCCCTAGTTCGGGTTTTGCAGGGTCTACCTTAAGGTGGCTGAACATCTTATCTTGAGTACCGTTCGATGCCCAGCTGCTCTTGTAGTGCCGGTGAAGTGAGAAGTATGCTGTGTCTTCCTCCATGTCTCCTTTGCATCACTTCCTCGAAAATACGAACGACGGCATCCCACGCGTGCTCGCGCCGACCTTGGGAGTGACCCACGACCAAAAGCGAGTGATCACCCACATCAACTGCCGCGAGGATGGCACAATGCTGCTTCACTCAAGCTGAGCACTCCTGCAGCGTAACAAACTGCGCAATGTCCTCGGGGCCGTCCACGCAGTGATCTCTAGCGGGCATGCGGTTCCGACCGAACTCACAGCTACAGTCTAGACAATGGTAAAGAGCTCAAATTCTCAGTCAATAACAAAAAAAATACTGTAACTAAACTAAAACTAAACCCCAGCCCAAAATATCGTCGTTGTAGTGCGAGGAGTCACTAAGTGACATTTTAGCCAAAATGAGTTAATGATGTCAAAGTGTTTTTAAACACAGTATCTACCTTATAAAAAGGAAAGATACAGTTTTTTTTTAGTATGTTAGATAATACGAGAATGTCAGCAGTGCATAACTACTTGTTAAGGCAAAACGCCAGCCCATGAAAATTAACTAACGGTACTTGGGTAATTTATGTCAACTAACTTTTTCTCAATTACTGGGGCTTCCCTGCTCACTAATGTTACTGAGTTAGATTTTGCATTCAATATTTTCGATGAAAACCCCTTTACGCCGGTTTATGTAACTTCTTGTATATTGTCATTGTCATCACATTATATAATATAACTGTTATTTTAGTTTTCATCTTATTTATACATATCTCTCTAGTTACTTATTGATTAAAGTAATCTGTGGAAAACGTAGTGGGTAGCATATTTATCATAATTTAGTATGTAAAGTTTATTATAAATCTGTAATATGTTACTGTTTGTTTTTCCTAAATAAATAAATAAAAATAAATAAATAAATAGTTCGCGATTTAGACCCGTTTTAATTACTTTAGTTTTTTTTTGTATTAAATAACTGGTGTTTACTTTGATAATATGATTTTTCTTTCTTATCCACCTTTGAGCAATAGTCACTAATTGCTTGCTATCTGAAAAAAAAAGCTGTAGCAATAATTAATTAAGTAACACAAAAAGTTAATCAACTAACCTAAATTTCATATTTTGAGTATGCTAGAATTACCTAACTTTCTTTTATTTTATTTCTCAGTAATATTACAAATATTTACATAATTTACTGAATATTAGAGCGCAGGGTAAAAATATCAATATTTTGTTCATAAAAAGCATTTTTGTAACTATACACGTTAATGAGTTATAAAAAAATATCGCAATGACGGAGAGAACAAGTGCCTTTCGGCTTCGTTAAGAGTCTGTTTACACCCTTTATAATAAACAACGAGAAAGAGGAAGATTGTCATGACTCGTTATAAGGGTTGCCAACATTTCTTCGGCGAAATATAACAACTTGTATTAATAAACAAAATATAACAACTTTATATATACGAATCATATTGCCTTTGCATGTTCTTAGGCTGTAAGTTTATAGTTAGGGGTGTGTGTGCAGTAAAAATAAGAAGGCAAACTCACGTTCTAAAGGATATATATTGTCCACAACACCTTCCTTACACAGTAAACCAAGTTCGGAAGGCACAATAGGGAAGTGTTCACAAGCACAAGCACGCTATATGGTAGCGGAAGGACGAAAGCAGAAGGATGATGGACAGACGAAGTATAGTTGAAATTGGCATGATAACATATGAAGCTAAATCGGGATAATTAAACTGACTAAGAAAGAACGCATCAAAGATCATGAGTGGGGGGTTATGACGTCACTAATTTGCCGGTAAAAAGTGTACTGACATAGTGCCGTCACACAAGGTTTTGAAGCACTGTATCGTCTTCATTTATTGTTTAGGTGAAAAAAGAAAAAATACGTGTCTAATATTTTTTGGAAATCTGACGGATAATCGGATCTAATATATTAGATGTTATTGGTAAACTAACCTATTGTCCTCATTTTTTTTAGGGTTTCGTACCTAAACGGTACAACGGTATCCTATTACTAAGACTCCGCTGTCCGTCCGTCTGTCTGTAGAACAGATGATGTATTTCCTTTACGAGTAACACGTATGTAGTTACAGAATTATAATCATGAAAATCATCAATACAACCTCTAAGTTCATGTAACCCTAACTAATGAATATTTCATGAAAAAGTCATTCAATAGGATTACATGGACTTACAGGGTTATATTGATGATTTTTATCATTTTGATTCGGTATCTACATATGTGTTACCGTCGCGATTCATTTTTTATCAACATACAAGCTGACAATGACCTACAAATTGCAAAAAACGTAAGAAAATTTGAATTTCGCGGGCTACTCTGTCGCAACCACTTTAAGGAGGGCTCTAATCAAGTCGCAGTCATCAGTATACCTACAGGATTTTAAGAAAATGCGGATGGTTCGGCGCGGTTAGGTGCGCGATGCCGTATACTATTTCATATAAAGATTTATAAAATGCGATGACTGCGGCGAGTGCGGCGAGTGCGGCGCGGTCAGGTGCGCTTTCACCTTTATACAACAAACTTGATTTTTTGCCGTTTTCTTGATCGATATTCATAACGGCGACAGATAGACGCTTGAAATATTCACAGAATATTAAATTGTATATTCACTTTAAAAATAAATAATTGATTTAAAATAAAATAATTATTAAAGGGGAGCCCATACAACACACGTGATTTTTTGCCGTTTTTGTCTAAAGTTGTATAGATAATGGTACGGAACCCTTCGTTCACGAGCCCGACTCGCACTTGGCCAGTTTTTATATATTGGTTCAGATGATTTCTGAAATAAAACTGATTTACCGCAAGCATTAGAAAATAAATCGAGTAGTTTATTTTTAAAGAGTGGCCTCGTCTCTACAGGAATATGTTTTATTAAGTGCGCAAACTTTGACAAATAAAGCTTAAATGAGTTTTATTTACCATCCATTTTTTAATTTTGATAAGGCTTAGTACAATAAAAAAAGTTATCGTTAATGTTTACTTTGAAATTGATTTTGGCCACTCTACTCGCTGCCGCCCGCCGGCGCAAACTTGAAATAAATGCTTTGTTTCTTTTTTTTATTGTATCCACATTAAGACCGGCTGTCATCAATTTTGATTGCTGATTCTTATATTACAGGCACTATTTATGTAAGTGTTTTTAAAAGAATCAATTAATTGAAAAATTATAATAAAATCATAAAAATTTACTAGTTTCTGATTTATTCCTTTTTATTCACCCAATTACCTATCTGGATGCCAAATTTGAACTTTCTAGGTCATCTGGAACTGGGTTAGAGTTTTGAACTATAGGTCAGTCAGTGGTAAAAATGACGATTTTTGGACGTTAATATCTCAATAACCGTTTGATGGGTGTTTATGAACTTTAGATCACATAATATGTATCTTGCAAGTCTCAATATATGAGCCAAATTTGACATGTTTATGTGAAATAGTTTTTGATGAGTTATGAGGAGGTCAAAAGTGGCTCCAAATGGTTCGTGTAATATAACACACGGTGCTGTTAGCCAGTTCTGTTAGCTTAAACTTGGCTTGACACGCTACCGCGGGGCATCCAACTACCATTAGATCCAATACTTTGAGTGGCCTCGGCGGTGGTCGGTGGTCTTTCTTGCCTCGCCTCTTAGTAATGACGACGCTGCGGCCGTACCCAACCGCGCTCACCGCTTGCCCCTTTACCGCGGAGAAGTCCGCTGCACTAACCTTCGCGTACTGCAACAGTGATATCGACTCCGCCTTAAGCATACCTATGTCATTTTCCATGAGTGTTAAGTCATCCATAATCTGTCCCCTAAATGCTGGGTGTTTATACAGACACAATATCTCGAACAAATCCTCGTTTGGTTTCATTCTTAATATGTTCTTATGTTCCATTCAGTGAACCATCCCATTGAATATTTGTCCAGGAACCTTATGCACTGCGCGGCTGTTAGACTCCACATCGCTCTCAACACCGAGGCCGTGCAGAACGTAAGGCTTCGATTCACTCGTGTTCACGGACACCACCTCTAGTTTAGCAACATAATTATGGGAACTCATCTTGTAACGCCACTCTGTCTCCAATGACACACACCCGGAATGCACTACATGCACTTTAATAAACAACAATAACACCGTTCTTATATTATATAAGTCGCAATAAGTCATTGTGCCCGATTTAATTATAATTCTCACTACATTGTTCAAATATAACTTTTTCTTATTTTTATTGAATGCGTCGTATAGTAGGGTTGTTTCAGTATTTCTCATAATATTTTTATTACGCGGTCGTAATCGAAAGCCAGTATCAACAAAATATGTAAGCAAGCATTCTAACACAAGATGTATTGCATCGTGTACACATTACTTACTTGTTTCATATCAAGAATTACTTGCGTGCCTTCAGGCCTTAAGCTTGGAACCGTTAGAGACGTTACAAACGATGAATATTCGTTCATAGTGAGATTGGAAAGCCGAATAACATTAAAATTTGATGGAAAAATTAGTGCTGAGAACAATATTCACTTATGTACTTGTGTCGCCCTGAGGGCCACATGGTCGCTGACGGCTGGCCACTGCATCGACAGCGCCAGCCCGATGAAGGACCTCACCGATAACCTGAAGATCGAGACAGTCGTACGATACGGATCTTGGAACAACAGTACGGCTGAAGTGACATCGACCATCCTCCATCACAGCTACCATGACCCACTATTGAGGACGCAGAATGACATTGGACTACTGAGAACCGAACCGATCCCGCTGAAGAAGTTCGCTGTGCTGAGTACAATAGATATTTACACTTTAGGTGGCTACGAAGTCGTTCTAGCTGGTCATACTAACACAAATGGATCTCTGAAAATAGGAGAAACTGATTATTCGGCTAAGAGAACGCCGCCACAGATCCTAAATGCGATTGTGATACGATTTGAAAGTAAGAATGAATCAATGCTTCCGACAAAGTGCGTGGCAAATCGCTGTGTGTCGTCGTCGCGCGAGTGCGACGGGGACTCCGGCGGGCCCATGCTGCACGCGAGCGGGGTCGTAGGCATCGTCACCATAAGCCTGGAGAATATTAGACTGTGCTCCGCGGTTAATAACAATGGACTGGTCAGGATGGAATTCATAACCCCGACGAGACCGCACGTCAAGTGGATCAATGAGACGATTAACCGCGATGCCGTTGAGGTGTAGTATGTACGAACTAAATCCTTACTATGTTATTAAGATCATAAATAACAATATAATATTATCATTTTTCTTGTCTTATGATAATACATATGATGTAATTTTGTTAATTTGATTGTAATGTAAAAAATAGTTTTTAAATTGGCATGCTATCATTATGGCGTAATGTGTCCTTCTCTAAACATTTATATGACATCCTTATATACCGCATTTTATAGGTACTTTAGGTATTTTGAGTCAGTGTCAAAGTGACAATGATCGTTGATCACATTACTATAAGTTTCATATTGGGTTGCTGCCGTCATAGCTCAAATATCTGCGACAGAAGGTGTATGTACTGTGTATGTGTTTATAATCGAGTTATATTTGTTAAAAAATATATTATGTCAAATATTGTCATTTCCAATGACAATATTTGACATAATATATTTTTCGTACGGACATTCCGTACAGGACATTAAGCAGAATGAAAAACTTAGTAAATGGGTTTTAAGCTTTATTGTAAAATAATCATTGTCTTAACAACACTAGATTCATAAACTACATCTAAAGTGCAATGATCTATAACACATAGTTATTCTTTGTGAAAACTGTCAATAAAAGTACAATCATAATTAAACATTAATAATTTCATACTATGTTTTCAATGTCTATTTTAATAAAAATAAAGTGTAAGAAACAGCGGTATTGAGAAATATCATCAGCAGAAAAATAGCTCTGAAGATCAGAGATAACTTCAGGTAGCTCTGAAGATCAGAGATAACTTCAGGTAGAACCCACGGCAGCTTTTTTACTTAGACTTGATAATGAGTTCCCATTGAAAGTATTCGTTGACACGTGTCATCACTCATCACTCATCACTCATCAGGTATCATATCACAATGACGATCACATTTCCAAAAACAAAAATCCCTCCACCATTTAACTTAAAACTAATTATAAATTAAAAATCAAAATAAAAGTACACCAAAAGTAATTTAATCACGATTTAACATTGTAAAATGATTATCAAAAAGAGATCTCGATAGTATCTATCTAATAAATAAGTTAGTTAAATAAGACGCTTATACCACTAAGGTTGGAAATACAATAATATCATACGGTTTCAAGTTGTTTCACCTTGTATTTAGAATACTTTGGGGCTGAGAACTTGCCCCTTGCGAAGTATTACAGACATCGCTATAGAATCGCCTTCACTTTATCTAATCTTCACGATCGTCACATACATTTTTCTCATACCTCGTTCGAAATTCCACTTTCAAGTCTTCAAATGCAGTCTTATACTAGAGTTACAGTTCCGTTACAACGAATTCACTCCATGCACGGCAGGACAGGGCGGGCACACTACTTAGTGAGTTATCTTACGTGTTATTCTGCTAATCCCTTGAAAGTCCATTTTCCAACCAAATAAGCGGATTTCTTCAATTTGACTTGTTAAATTATTAAAAGCAAATCGCGGTATTTAAGAAAGATTGCTACAATGGACAACGATGCGTCTGCGCAAGCTTTGTGGCAACACGCATACACTTGTAGACAGTGAAGTGTAAACAATTGTTATCAACTGTATTATAATGTTATCGTGATAAGTTATACATCAATTTTATTTGTACAACAACGATACATCTCTGCTATCTGCTACGACATCTATGTATACGGGGTGTAAACAGACTCTTCACGAAGCCGTCAACCAAGCATTATGTACATCAAACTAACTTTATGCTGTGATTTTTTTTTTTTGGGCTGAAAAATCACGTTTTACGGTAGAAATCAATGTAACGCACTCAAAACATTGTGCTGATGGATGGATTGAATAGTAAGGGGGTCCTGGAGGTGTTTAAAGTAAAAATGTTACATTAAAAACATGAATTTTAAAAAAAACTTGTAAAAAAGTTGGAAGTTTGACCCCCAATATCTCCGTAACTAGAAGGTTCCCAGGTATGGTTAGAACAAAAAAATGATCGCAATGACGGGGAGAACAAGTGCCTTTCGGCTTCGTTAAAAGTCTGTTTACACCCTTTATAATAATAATTTATTCAAGAAAATATTATATTCTTTTTGGTTATAAATGCGCAGTGAAAAGGAAGGCTTGCTAGTGGTGTACAAGATTTAGACCGTCGAAGCGCACGAGTTACTTCAGGTACGCGACTTTCGAGCAACCGCAGCAATAGCCACACGGCTGGCTTTTACGTAACTCAATGAAAGTTGACTGTTCATGTTAGGACTGCTCCGTTGGTGGAGTAGTGGAGCGCGAGTGCTGAGCATGACATGGTCCACTTGGCTAAATGTGAGTGTACTATGAGCTAGTACTAACTTTACACAGATCACAGGCGTGATGTTATGTTTTCCATGAAACCTGTGTCAGGCGGCAAAATTGCCACCTGCGGAAGCGTTGCCGTGTCTCTACGGTGTCATTACGGTGAGGCAGTGGCACCGCTGCACGCTGCGGTCTGCTGTAGCGGCCGCTGTAGCTTTCTTCGTGCATTTTATCACACAGTACATCTGGCAGATTGCACATTAACGGCGTATAAACATTTAAAATCTCAACATTAGAAATCCCACAACTTACATTAAATTCAAATACATGAAATGGGCATATTATAAAAATAAATTCCGTACATTTTTGTTCTATATCACGCAAATAAGTACAAGCATCTGGAAGCGAGCTTTCGTCTGCAGTTCGAGTGAGCGCGGGGGAATGTTTGGCATAGAATACGGACTTAAACTAAGTTAATCTACCTAAAATAACAGCCAGAAAACTGACTATAATACGTCAGTCTAAGGAGAGGAGAGTAGACATCCTACAGACATGGACTAGGCTTTCTTCAAGTGGGTAGAACATCACTGCAGACTCACAACAATTACACATTGGACATCGAAGATCGTAAATTTACGTCGAATACGACACTGATCTATTAAGCTATAAGAGAACTACAAAGGAGTAACCACACTTATCAACGCAGAAAACGCTCGAGCCGATCACAAAAAGTTGTGTGCCCTGCAATGAAAATGACGTCATTAGTCTCGGTTCGGTTCGGACGACGCGACTAAACACCGGGTCGAAGTAACATCTAAAAATTGTGCTCCGTTTCCGCGACCCGCGTAGATAAATGAAGTCACTCCTCAGAAAACATTTATGAATATCTGTACTTTAAAATGTAATGTTTACTGGACCGAATTATGGATTCTGACGAATGTCGAATGAGGCCGAAGTTCGGTCTCGTCTAATCGCACGAAAGAAAGAATAAGATTTATTTGGCGTCAGTACATTAAGCACACAAAAAAAAGACGCGCCTTTAGTCGGCGACCATCGCGTTTGTTAGTGGGCCTTCCCCCCGCTGCCCCCATGCCCTCTCAATTATCTTGTTGCATTATTAGGTATTAATAAAGGCTTTGTTGCCCATTTTATGCAATTTCATTTAAAAACAAATTTTAAAAATTTTCACTTAATTTTGTATTTTCCTGCTGATTTCTTCAACCAGCAGTGAGTTAAGTTACTAATATGCAGGATACAGACAGGCTACACTAGTCTATCCTACATATTATTAAATGTTTATTCAACCGAATGTTGGGTAAGTGAGCTGAACCTCGGCCGAATACTGAAATTCGGTTAAAGCCACCGAACTTCGCTATTACCAAATGTGAAACGAATTTCGATCCATCCCTTATGTTTACTATAGACTCATAATCAAAGATATAATTCTGAATTCTTACGGTTGACAACACTGAGATTATTTTTATTCTGGTTACATTTAATATTCTTAATACACAATATCGATTTAACATTTAAATTATGAGTTTAAAATCATTCTACAACATAATTATGGATAATATAGATAAATGGTAGCATTATGAGAATGTCTGATTTTGACAGTAATTATTTTCTCTGGGTTAGTTCTTATGTCCGGGAAGTAAGGTCGTATTTTGGTGTTATTTTATCTTTAACTATGTAAAAAAAGTGTTTCAGGCAGTAACTATGAATGTGCAACGTTAGCAAACTTCTGCATAGTAATATTGTTGATCGATGTGTTGCGTGTCATGACACAAGGTAGTTCGGACGAACATGCGCGTGAGCAACGTTGCACGTTAATAGTTGCCCTGAGTACACAGCTTAAATATTTCTCAAAACTCGTTATGTATTCGTATGTTATTTCGTGTTTTAAAGTGTGTTTATCCGTTTCTAATTTGTCAAGTTAATTCGTGTTTTAAGCTTAAATGTCGTATTTTCGTCGTAAAATCTCGTGTAGTACATATTTCATAACGTTATTAAAGTCCGTAAAATCATCCTGATATCGACGTAGTTTAGTGGAATCCGTTCGCACTCGAGAATGGCTCAGTCAGAACAGTTGTTATCACCGGGTATAAGTTAATTTAGTTCGTCGTAGAGTAATTTACGATGTTGTTTTTTTTTTAATGTTTATTGGCCATAGCGTGTAGGAACCTGGTGCTCCATGGTCGTGTATGGCGCACTCTGTTATTCAGAAGCCCTGTGCGTGCCGACACACTCCGCAGCCGAGCGCGAACTCTTCGCCGGTCTCTGGATGCGAAACGTGTAGGGGACATTCGTCGGATGAGCCGGGTAGTTGCTCGCCTTTGGGACCTATACAAAAGTTAAACATTCTGTTATCACCTTATTACTGAACATATTGTGGTTATGTGCAAGCACAAGCCAATTATATAAAGTACACGTTAAAACGATTAGCCAATATACATTTAAACGTAATCGGACGTCTATATCTACAGAGCACAAGCAACTTGAACCACGAACAATGATACCAGTCCATCATAAGACCGTCATTTGGTTATGCACCATGCACCACAAGACAACAGTCAAAATCATCGATCGACCACAATTTAAATTGATACAATAATGTTCTGGAGCTCGCATGATGTTGATAGAGGCAATATTAGTGAACATTTGTGAATTTGTGTTACAACATTTGAAAAGATCATGTTAATCCCAATTTTTGGTATCGTCTGGTGAGTAGTACGTACCAGCGGGGCACTGCGGCAGGCTTTGCTTGGGGATGCTGGTGACGCGCTGGAAGTCGTCGTGGCACGAGTTGCAGAAGTGTGACGTACCGAAACAGAAGAATACTGCCACCTGTAACAAATAACACATAATATGTATTTGTCGGACAGGTCATTGTTACGGACATAAAATGAATCGCAAGCGCGCCCGTGGTGACATCAAGCGAACTACTTACAAGTCTACCAACACCACAGGGTGCTTCTACAGAGCCCTAATGTTCACAGTGTTGGATCGCAGCGGAGTTGAGACGTCCTGGAACTGTACCCAATTCATTGTGCCCCGTGTTAGTTTATTATAAACAGTGCATCGCACCCAGTGTATTTTCATTGCACGAAACCAATCGTCTGCCCACATGATGTACGAGCCTAACGGAATAAGTCCTGACCAGCCAACATATTTGATTAGTTTTTCACCAGATTATTAGAATGAATGATGGGGAAGAAAACTGACAAATGACGCGGAGAAGGTGCTGAGCCACTAAGTATTTTGTTTTGTCGCCTATCGGTCGATTTTCATTCAATATGAGGTTATACTACTTTCTCTATCTACCATTGTGGTATTTAAGCGGAACAGGTGGAGACATATCCACTACAGCTACAATTAAGAAACCTTCCAGCGGATTCTAAAAGCGTCTTCAAAGGCCTTTTAGGGTTCCCAGAGAAAGTTTCGATAAGACCATGCCGTACCACGACTCCTGAGACTCTTTGGATTCCGGATCTCAGTGTTGGTCGCAGTCTCCTGCAAATCTGATATACCTATACCAGAAGGATGCTCCAGAAAAGAGAGTAAGTGCTTTGGTTCCCAGTTCAGTTAGCTCCATAATGCCACTTTGCCGCTGTAGCAGGATCTCACACCAGGGTGTGGTGTGCTGCTTTTCATCAGTATGAACTACGCATGGATGCCCAAATGTAAGATAAAGCCAATCTCCACAATTATTGCCTTACAACTAGGAAAACGGCGTGTTTTGTATGTATTTACCAGATGGACCAGTGCAGGTACTATTTTTGTACTATGAGGGTACTCCAAGGAAACAAAGCGTGTTCTGCAGACCTGTCTGAAGCTACTGATAGAGCTGTCGATGAGGCAGAGTTTCGGTCGAAGCTCATCTAATATAAATAAAAGAGTTATCCAAGAAGAAGATCGATCGTATACTCACAGAGCAGCAGTAGCGGCACTTGTACTCCAGGAAGTCAGCGCCGTGCTTGGGGCAGGTGCGGGCTCCGGCGACGTCGCTGCAGGCGCCGCACACGAGCTCGGCCGGCTCCCACCAGCCGCTCGTCTCGGCCTCGCAGCGGGCTAGGCCGCCGAAGTATGCCTGGATGTAACGCGTTGCATTCAAAATAGCTCATTTATGTCGGTGTACACAAGGCCGAGGTTTTATTGTTTAGTACTTACATCACGGCCACGTTTTTTTTAGTAGTTGCATGTGTGAAAGCATTCAGTACAAAATTTATGGAAAAAAGAACTACAGCTGCACAATCGATCAATAACTAACTTCTGTTCACGAGATACAAACAAAAGCTTAACACAAACTAAAAAAAAAATGCTATAAGCATCATACAGTATGACAAAAATTGCAAATGTACGGGAACTACTGCAACGTTCGTAATCTGACAATGATTTTCAACGAGATTGACATAATATTTTCGATAACTTTATAAAGTATCACCGTTAGACTGTTACTCTGACTAGAGTTAGTAACTACGATCTGAGGACATTGATTGCTTCGAAACGTAATCGATAGTAGATTGAAAACATTAGTCCAGCATAAATCATATCAACTTCCATGTGAATAGTCTGTCCGTCAACTTTAATGTATTTACACTACGGCCAAAGTTTTCAGTCAGCATAGGTCAAAATCACTAAATAAAAAACTGGCAAAGTGCGAGTCGGACTAGCGCACGAAGGGTTCCGTACCATTATCTATACAACATTAGACACTATAAAGGGTGTAAACAGAACTTCACCAAGCCGAAAGGAACTTGTTCTGCCCGTCATTCCGATCATTTTTTTGCTCTAGAACATACCTGGGAATATTAGGGGTCAAAGTTCCAACTTTTTCAAAAGTTTTTTTTTTTAAATACATACATGTTTTTAGTGTATTTTTTTACTTTAAACACCTCTAAGACCCTCTTACTATTTAATCCATACATCAGCATTATGTTTAGAGTGTGTTACATTGAGTCCTACTGTAAAACGTGATTTTTCACCCCAAAAAAAAAGTCGTTTCCCAGCAATAAATTTTGCGTAAAGCTACCTAGTTTGATGTACATAATGCTTGTTTGACGGCTTCGTGAAGAATCTGTTTACACCCTGTATTATAACCTTTTCAAGTATTTCAAGCATCTACCTAACGATGTTATTAATATCGAGCAAAAAAACGGTAAAAAATCACGTTTCTTGTATGGGAATTATTATTTTTTATTTAATTTTTAAATAATTTTTAGTTTCATTATTTTTTGTTATAGCGGGAACAGAAATACATCATCTGTGAAATTATCAACTGTCTAAGTTATCACGGTTCATGAGATACAGCCTGGTGACAGACAGACAGTTGGATAGTGGAGTCTTAGTAATAGGGTCTGGTTTTTACCCTTTGGGTATGGAACTCTAAAAAAGCACGTTAAGACCCACCTTTCCGCACTTATGACACACATAGTAGGCGTATCTCTCCATGGCATAGGTCGCGGGGTCGGGCAGCGCCTTGCCCTTAGCCCCTCCAGGCAAGGCGCATCCCTCGTACTCCAGCCGCATCAGGGCCTTTCGCTTCACCTCCTCGTATAGCTGTCTGATTGGTGCCAGTAACTCCTCTAGTGTCCAGTGATTCATGTCCTCCTACAATTGTTATTTGTAACTCTTCAGTACATTTAAACCAGAGAAAGTATGCCCTTCGGGAATCATCGTCAATCATCGGAAAAATAAACGGCTATGCGATGATCTAGCGTAGAGTTACAACTATGGAGGTGCTGATTGCAGATCTCTCCCCACAAAGGCAGTCTCTAAAGATTATGGTCTTTGGTGAGACGTTCGCAATCATCAAATTCGCATTAGAAAACACGAATGATACCGAAGCATTTTCTGGTTTAAGTCTAAATCTTTTAACATAGATTTTATGAATAGCGTTATTTCTGTAAAATCCGTTAACCATGATCGAGCCGTATCAGGACTTCAGGTGTAGAATGAGAAGAATTGATCTTTGTCAGTGTCAATTAACTTATATGGAGGTTTAAAACTGGCACTTGTACTAATATGATATCCTAATTATTAAAATAAAAGACAATCATTTTACCTTGCAAATGGGGCATTGTGAGAATGAGAACGTTATCCTGGGACCAATCCATTTGTTGGCTAGGACTTTTTTGCAGCAGTGAAGATGGAACACGTGACCGCATTTCAACTGGAAATTAAACAAGGATTACACAATTGGTACACCATGGGTGTACTAAAGGTACCATTCTGTCTTACTATTCGGGGACAAGGACTCTCCAAGGTCGTCATCATGTCCGGACTGTTCGCACAAGTGTGTGTGCAAACACAAGCGCACTCTCACCTTCACTTTTCTCAAGAGTCCAGGGGCGTAGCACTATAGCACCAACCGCTTAGCTTGCTCACCGAGCACGGGGTGTGATCAACTTTCTAATTCTGGGCTGCTACTGTGAAATGCCTAATAGAATAACCCAAGAACACTTTTACCGACCCGGGAATCAAACTCAGAATCCCACGCTCAGCAGTCGCGCTTGCGCCCATTAATAGGAGGAACTACGGACGGTCGTCAATATTTGTGGTGCCAGCCGCTCGGGTCGATCTTTAGGTTAAGCCGTGCTTGCCTAGGTTGGTCTGTGGATGGGTGACCACCCATTACATACTGAGTTTCCTCCGTGCCTCGGAAAGCACGTTAAGCCGTTGGTCTCGGCTGTCATTTGAAGATCTTTGACAGTCGTTAGGTAGTCAGTGGCCCAAAAAAGTCTGACAACCAATCTAACCAAGGGGTATCGTATTACCCAGTACTAACTGGGTTGTGGAGGTCAGATAGGCAGTCGCTTCATGTAAAATACTGACTGGAAGCCGACCCCTACAAAGTTGGGAAAAGGCTAGGCAGATGATGAGAATACGTGCCATTTACTTAGGAACCACTAGGGTTACCCCTTGCCAGTTACGAAGTTACCTGTAAAGCAGGTGCCGCCTGCAAGGGATCGGTGAAGCAGATCATGCACATGTCGTCGGCGTCCTGCCGTAGAGGCGCGGCGTGGTCGGCGCCCGCGCACCCGAACAGGCAGGGCAGGCAGCTGCGCTCGGCGCGCACGCCGCCGCACAAGTGGTTGCATGGCAGGACGCGGCTGCAGGCTGCCTTGCCGTGCTCCTATTGAGTCACGAGATAGAACATTTAGATAAAATGTACTACACATCATGCAGTGGTGTAGACATGTACCTGCACAGGGGGCGGCTAACTCGTATATAATGAATATCAATACAAATACCAAAAGAAGTATGTACAAACACCAGCACATCAAGCTTCTACAATCTGTCAAATTTCTAAAATCAATTTTCAATTTTATATCTAATGCATTAGGTTCAAGGTTGGTTGGGAAAATCTGACAGTTTCGGCTAGCTTGACGCCCCGCACGGCCCCCTAGAATTTGCGTTTTAGGTGTGAACCAATGCAATGTACTCACCTCTAGGAGAATTATGTACCTGTTTCTTTTTCAATGTACCTCTGTAAATTTGAGGAAATATACAAAAAAGGGTGCCGTGCCAGCCAAAGGTTTTCAGCACGGCCCCAGAGTAACTTGAAAAATATATAGCATATTAAAAAGTTTCTTAACTCAAGGAATGTACTCCACACGTTATAAAGGATGTAAAAAGACTCTTAACGAAGCCGAAAGGCACTTGTTCTCCCCGTCATTGCGATCATTTTTTTTGTTCTAGACCACACCTGGGAACCTTCTAGTTACGGAGACATTGGGGGTTTTTTCACAAGGGGTATTTTTCACAAGTTTTTTTTAAATACATGTTTTTAATGTATTTTTTTTACTTAAGACACCTTCACGACCCCCATACTATTCAATCCATCCATCAGCACAATGTTTTGAATGCGTTACATTGAGTCCTACCGTAAAACGTGATTTTTCACCCCAAAAAAAAAAGTTAAGTTACTTAGTTTGATGAACGTAATGGTTGGCTAATGGCTTCGTGAAGAGCCTGTTTACACCCCGCATGTGCCGCAACAGATATTGTGAATTCATAATAACAAATAATATATAGACGTGGATAAGGGGCCGTGCTGAAAAAAATAATAAAATATCTAAAAAAGACAAAACAACCTTAGCCAAAAACTATTAAAAAATAAATGATTTTTGGTAGGTAACATAATGTAACGCATTGTTTCTCATACAACTTGCTAAATTTGAAAAATAAACCAATTTTAGTTCATTCAGCACGGCCCTCTATAGTTGCCTATATCTTTTTTTTAACTATAATATGATTCCACGTGAAAATGGATAAAAACTGCTGAAAAATTGAGTAAATCTTTAATAAAATAAACAAATTAATCAATTAATTAATTCGAAAATTACGGTAGCGTCAGTGAACTAATAGCGACCGCACACGACAAGTTGTAATTGATGTAAATTCTTTATATAGGCGTATAGGCGAGGGCCATGCTCAATGAACTAAAATTGGTTTATTTTCAAATTTAACAAGTTGTATGAGAAAACAATGCTTGACAAATGTTACTTGCCAAATAACAATTATTATTTTTTAAGATTTTAGCTAAGGTTGTTTTGTCTTTTTTAGATATTTTCTTTTTTTTTCCAACACGGCTCCCTATCTACATACATTAATATTATTTACATATATTATTTGTTATCAAGCATTCACAATATCTGTTGCGGCACATATAACGTGGTACATTCCTTGAGTTTAAGAAACTTTTTAATACGCTATATATTTTTCAATTATTATTATTTAAATAATACAAAAAAAAAACAAGATTAAGGGTAAGTATTTAAATCATTTTCTTAAGTCGTAGATTGGGGTAAAAAAAGGTATTTTCTAGTCAATAAAATTAGTTTTTTAACAAAAGGACGAATTTTCTACTTGGAAATTCCCAAGCAGATGGCGGCCATTTATTGTAAGATATAATTTTTAGCACAGTTCATAAAATTTAAATCTATTACATTATTCAATATAACGTATAGCTAGTTTATGGCAACTCTGATACACAACAACAATAAAAAGAATGTACTTGAACTCCGATAAGAATGGTGTTAAAATCAGTTTAGCTGTGCATGGCGTCTCGCCGCTCCTCTACGGCGACGGTGTGGACATCTATGTCTCAGCCCGTCGTGAAGGGAAGAAACTAGGTCAGAGAGCAGTACAGCATCTCTAGAAGAACAACGACGACAAACCCAAGATAGACCGGGAGACCGGGGGTTCCGAGGGGGTTTGCGAGGGGCTTAAAAAAACGTCGCCCTTATCCACTAGTTGCTAAACCTTAGGAGGAGATAAAGAAACACGGGCTTACTAACACAGTCTCAAAGGACGGGATTAATCAGGGGAAAAACAGCAACCACATAGCAGGGATTTTTTAACACGAAAAAGAAGATGTTTACCACGACAAAAAGATGGAAATCTCACATAGAAATATCTTGATTATCTTGATTGTTAATATCACCACTGCATGATTTCAATCCATACTTTTATATGATAAAAATTAATTTATCATTAAACTGTTGGTAAAAAGCTTTTTAGTGTTCGGTTATACTCAAAAAGACGATATAAGAATAAAGATCTCAAAATAGAATCATGTCAAAAAAAAAATCTGTTTCCAATTTGAAAAATTAATCGCACAAAAAAAAAAATGTAATGAGGTTTTATGCGGCAGGTTTGAACCACAAAGGTTTAAAAGCCGGAGTGTAACTCTGCAAGAGGTACATTGAAAAAGAAACAGGTATATATTATTTTATTATACTCCTAGAGGTGAGTACATTGCATTGGTACACACCTAAAGCGCAAATTCTAGGGAGCCGTGCGGGGCAAACGTACATGGCTCAGCTCGAACTATGCAGAGTCGAACCTTCGTATGACGACCGAAACAAATGTGTAGCAACACCTAGGTGTCAGTACAATGGACTATCCAAAGGTCATTTTCACACGCTCACAAGTCCCGACATAATCAAATAACAAGCCGAGTAAGTTGTGCCAATTGATGTGTCAATAAGAGGGAATGGACCGATGCATTCACAGCCGCGGTCATGACGTCCGTCGGCGCATAGGTCAGCTTTTGATGCCATTTTCAATATTTTTTACAATGCATATCTCATTGTTTTTGGCCATTTGTCTATTTTATTAAATTAAATGAATGTTGGATTTCCGCAAGCAACGCCTGATTCTATAATTTATTTTTCTTTCAACTACATAGTAATGTTATCATTAATCACTACAAAACCGATCACAAAGGATATATTTTTTGCTTAGAACCAAAACAGTGCAGAAATGTTATATGAAATCTCATTGTTGCACAGTTTTTCATTAATGCACTGTTTTTTATTTTTGAAAGTGAGGAATGAGGTTATACGGAAACGTTGCGGCTTAAAAGAAGATCTAGTGACAAAAATTGAAAAAAGTATGCTTAGATGGTTTGGTCATGTGGAGAGGATGAGTGAAAGGCGACTAACAAAAGGTATTTACAAGGCAGATGTGAGTGGCAGCGCCGGGAGGGGACGCCCTAGAAGAACATACGCTGACCTCATTGGTGAGGTTCTTCAGAAAGGTCAGGTGCGTAGTACTCGCAACCGGCGTCCGTGTATGACCAGATGTATGAACGTGGACGAGGCAAAAGGAGTATGTAAGGATCGTAGCAGGTGGCGTTCTGTGGTTTCTGCCTACCCCCATGGGAAAAGGGCGTGAGTTTATGTATGTATGTATGTATGTTTATTTTTTATTTAGAAATTAATTTTATTCCCAAATAAACCAAACAAATAAAAGAATAAATGTTCCAAGTAAAAGTACAAATTTCACTTTTAATAATTGCACATTTAATAATTGTAAGTTTTAAATGTTTGAGGAGAAGATGAATTAAACTTTGTTTTCATTAACTAGAGTTTTTATTTTGAGAGGGTATATTTTATAACGGTCTGCTTACCGTGATAAAATATACACACTCAAATTGAAGGTAAGGAAAATAGATTTCGCACCTTGCTAAAGTGAGTATGTGAAGTCAAGTATCTCTCTCAGCTTTCACGAGGTTCTCGTCATGCGGGACCGTAATGTCAACAATCATTGCGCGCCGCTCTGATCGATCCACCACCACTATATTAGGCTTATTGGCTACAATAGTCCTGTCAGTGATGATGGATCGATCCCAGTACAGTGTGATATTGCCATTATCGAGAACTGGGTCGGGCACATACCTATAGTACGGCACGTGTCTATCTAAGTCTCTCGACTCTCCATTAGCAAGACGAGAACACCCGGAGATAATGTGACGGATTGATTCGCCTGGACGCGGGACGGTGGCATGCCCGACATATGTCAACCGTGCCGTCCTACACAATAATTGTATTGTTGTATTGTAATCGTTACATTATGCAATAAATGGTCCATTAATGGTCACATCAAAGCGGTATTTACTAAGGAAAATATCCATATTTTACTATACAGCGTGTTTCAGAAAGGTGTGGTCTATGTAAGGGTAGAAAGATTAAGAGTGTGATACAGAGCATAAAACTGAACAACTCACCGTCATCACGAAATTTCATCTGTCCTGAACATTGGGTCGAGTAAGTATTGAACTTTTGGAAATTAGTGGGAACTCCGAATTAAATCTCTAAAAGAACTCTCACCTGGCACTGCTGATCAGCACACACGTTCCCAATTGCCAGTAGTCCAGTATTGCCCCTTGTGCCACAGAACCGGCAAACCCCCGCTAAGCCGGGCGGCCCGGGCAAGATGGGCGCGCTCTCTCCCGCGCCGTTGTCACAGATACCGCTCTCCATGCCCCTAAACTCAGCCAGACCCTTGAGAGTGCGGCGGTCGACTAACAGCAGGAGCCAGAACAGCTTGGCTCGGCCGCAACCCTCGTGGATGTCGATGCGAATGGCGCTTTCTTCTTCTTTGCATATCTGTTGAAGATATTTTTCACAATTAGCTAAGTATGTAGAATGGATAAGTAGTATAATTTGCATTTGATGCATATCTCAAATGCAATAGCTATTCCTCCCGTTTAATTCGGCAAGTTGATTGGTTATTGTGTCTATGTGTTATGTCTCTGTGAGAGGGAACGCCCACATGGTGGTGGGCGACGCGGGCCGGGCGTGCTGCGAGCCTGACCTGTCGATGATGCGTCCTGGCCGACCTGTTGAGGTGCAAGCACCGGTCGCACTCGGCACACAGCGCGCCACAGCTGCGGCACTCGATCACGGCGCCCGTCGAGCCATCGTCGTGGTTCGCGCAGAGCGGCCGCCCGTCCGGCTCCCCGCGGCGGGCCTCGCGCCCCTCACCCGACCTGTTTATACTGAACATAAATAGATTAGTATGACTTTCTTGACGAGATAATACCCCCGTCGATCAATTCTATGCTTCTCGCACCCAGCGTTGAATTATCATATCACTGCAAATTATTTACTAGGCACCTATTTGCAGAATGCCAGCATTTATTATTAAAGTAGACTCACAGTTCTACATGTGACTGCTCAGTGACACACAGAGCCGCTAGCGCGACCCACATCGTAGGCGCGGCGATGCACCGCGTAGGCCTTCGCTCCGACTCCGACAGCTGAGCCACGGCAGACACGTAAGTAGCTAGCGCCTTCCTCGTCTCTAGACCCCAAGCTGGAGATATTTTGTCCTGTAAGAGTTTATCGAATCATAACTTATACAGCGAGTAAATATTATACATATAAGACACGAAGCAAATCAAAGCCCCAACTAAGCACCTTTTATATCACGCACTGCACAACCAAAAATGTTGATGATCGAATGACAAAATTAGTCAGTTTGTGTAAGTTGATGCGCTGGCGACTGTACAACACGTCGTGCTCAAACGAAACGTGCAAACACACTATTTAGCAGGAGCGAGCATACCTCCGCCATATCCGATAGTAGCTTAGCAACTAAATGTGCGTGTTTCTTCGTGGTGTCTCCCCTCATGAACCAGGTCGCGGGCGAGGCTTGACCGACGCTTCCGCCCATCGTCACCGTGGAGGGGGCGGCGCCACTGCTGCCCTTTACCTTCACTTGGACGGTGATCGCTTTGCCGAGGTAGCATATTAGGTGGTCGAGGAGTGTCACTCTGGAAGCAAGAGAGGTCCAATTGTTTTTCAAGGAGGCATAGATTGTCAAAGAAAACATCTCGTCAGTTATGTTTGAGTCCTATGTAATAGGGGGGCGAGCCTATTGCCATCAATCATGCTCAAAGATAAATAAAAATATATGCGACATGTAAGTGTTTTGGTTTAGTTATTACGGGTGAAAGGTAATTACTGTTTTACGCGGGAGCCACAGACCCAAGTAACTGAATGTGCATACATTTTTCCGTAGCTGTACTTGCATTTCAATGATGTACTTTGAAAATTAATTGATAACGTAATTCTGTCTGTTTGTTATACATTCTGGTAGTACGTTTCTGTGAGATAATTACCATCTTACACGAGAGCGAAGCCGTGGGCAAAAGTTAGTTTTGTATATTCTGAACATGATAAACTTTTCTTACCTTGCATTGAGTTCATTGCCATAATTTACAGCCGCCAACATCTTCTGCGGAGGTAGTTCTGTGATCATGCGCTTGAGTAGTGATATAACCTGAAACCAGAAGTGTCACACAGAAACTAACTAATATATGTATGTAGTTTAATATAAAATCAAAAACAGGCTTTAGGTGATGGCTGCGATATAACATGTCATAACATTCGGCCCTCCGCACTACGTTTGTCCCCTGGCTTTGTTGGGATATTTTGTACTCCACACACAGCACTTTCTTTTTATTCATCGTGTGGTGTGTGCCCAAACAGGTGGCATGATGTCAGAGTTGTTGTGCCCCCATGGGCCTCTGACTTGGCTTTACATGCCGTCGAGAAATATCTCTCAGGCATGCTGATTTCCTCACGATGTTTTCCTTCACCGAAGCAAGTGATAATTATACAATTCGCACATGAATCCGAAAAATCAGAGATGCGTGTTTTGGACACAGCACTTAAACCAGTCGAACAAAGTAGAGCGGTTTACGAGTAGTCAATAAATTATTTTGTAAACGACTCTTTTATCTACGCGTTGAGTCTTCTGTCCATAATAGTAAGACTAGCGCAGGCCTATTACTTAGCGGTGGCTGCCAAAATACACGATGTTGGATTATAAACACAAGACCTCTTGTGTGGGCTCTCAGACCATGGACTAGATAACTTTTGTTCTATGAATTTTGGAAATTCATAACTTTTAATTTTACCATACATGTTGATCAGCTAACTGCGTAAGTTCCTACAGAAAGTACAATTTCTTTTTTATTAATTACAAGAAATAGTAGTACAAACGTTGTACAGGTCTTGCGTTTATTATGTAACCCCTTGTATATGTATAGTACATTCTTCTTTCTTAGAGGAGCTCGTGGCTAAAACAATAACAGCCGCTCGGGTCGATCTTTAGGTTAAGCCGTGCTTGCCTAGGTTGGTCTGTGGATGGGTGACCACCCATTACATACCGAGTTTCCTCCGTGCCTCGGAAAGCACGTTAAGCCGTTGGTCCCGGCTGTCATTTGAAGATCTTTGACAGTCGTTAAAGTAGTCAGTGACCCAAGAAGTCTGACAACCAGTCTTACCAAGGGGTATCGTATTTCCCAGTAGTAACTGGGTTGTGGAGGTCAGATAGGCAGTCGCTCCATGTAAAATACTGATATTCAGCTGCATCCGGTTAGACTGGAAGCCGACCCCAACATAGTTGGGAAAAGGCTAGGCAGATGATGATGATGATTCTTCTTTCTTAATAATATATGTAAATGAGTTCACCTGACGTTGTACTCTGTCGCTGCCCGTGTGTAGGAGGGCCAGCAAGTCAGCGAGTAGTTCTGTGCGCTGCGCTAAATGTGCGCGTCCCACTGCACTGCCACTCAGTGCCAGTAACTAGAATATTTTCATTGAATTATAAGCATACTAGACCAGTGTCGATACTTTTTGAAACCAACAAAAATAATAGTAGGATGAAACCCATTGGAAAAGGAAGAGAATATAACAAGAATGAAAAGAAAAATAATTTACGGGCGATCTGAGGTCGGAAAGTGGATGGGGTGAGTTTTTCAGGGTAAAAAATGGTTTATCTCGATTTTCTGCAAAACTACAAGTCCTATGGAAAAAAGTGAAATGGCAAAGTTGTAGGTAATAATAAAAAGATCTACAACTTTTGTATTTACACTTTTTTCACATAACCTCAAAATGTATGTGAAAAATTCAAATACTTAAAATAGAAAAACTGAAAAAAAAAATTGGTTTAAATACAAAAATTGCAGATCTGTTTATTAGGCATAGTTGTGCATATAGCACAACCACATTGAAATAGTTCTGAAGCCCATGCAGGGGGCGATCCTAAAAGAATATTGAAAACTTTCAACTTTTTTTTTTAAAGTGTTGTAAACACAACGCATGTTAAGAATACGGCTAGGCCGATGACCGGTTGACTGAACCATAGAGTTACGAGAAATGTATATGGATGTAAAAGTTACCAGCGACAGCATCTCGAAGCAGTAGTTGTCCTGCATGAGCGGCGGCGGCCTAGCCGGCTGGTCGTCAGCTGTGCGCTCGGCCGCCTCGGCGCACAGCAGCGCCGTCTCCCAGTCGTCCCGCACTCGCGCCGCCTCGCCGCCGATGGCGCCCACGATGTGCGTCATCACCTGACGACGATATACACGGTGCCATTGAGCCAACACAAAGGTGTCAACCTATCATTCTGTACATTAAACTAAATAACACTGTGCAAACACTGTAGTTGGGAAACGATTTCTTTTAGGAGTGAAAAATCATGGATCACGGTAGTGCTCAATGTATGTACTTAAAACATTATGCTGATGGACTAAAAGAGTGATGCATATAAATGTTGATAGATAGAGAGGGACACGCAGATTAAGGAAATGATAGATGGATTGTGTGAATGATATGAATAAAAAAAAAATTATAGCTTACCTCAAGTAACACGGGCAAGGGAAAGAAGATGATGGTGGCCATACACCCGAAGATCCAATACATACCTGTCTCTGCAGTGTAGTAAGTTTGTGTCCCGCGAACAGGATGCCGACGACATGTTCTCTGAGGTCACTGTCGTCTGCCGCGGCGCCGTCCTCTACCGCGGCGCTGGCCTCCGTGCCCGACTCGCTGCCGCTACGGTCCCATTCTAGCAGCTTACCGAACACCTGCAAACGGACAGTGATCATAAAAAGGGATGTTAGAAGCTGTGAGCTGATTTACTGCTACTTCATGGCGATACGATAAGCATTTGCCAGGATTTATATCACTTTGTCACAAAAATGCTTATCATACGCAATGGAACTTGATTCTATCAGAGCGACAGTGTTAGTGTGTGTGCCTTTTGTGTTCCTGAGTCATGAGACTTTAATAACATATCATAAATCATAATAAAATCAGTGCTTTAATATACATTTTTTTTCGTTACTCTTCCTCGAAAACTGGCTCTTAACACACTACGATTAACACACGGATTTTTTCACTTATCACAACGTGTGCGGAAATAAAAAAATCCACAGATTGTTTTACACATACATAAACTCACACCCATTTCCCATGGGGGTAGGCAGAAACCACAGAACGCCAAGTGCTATCCTTAAATACTACTTTTGCCTCGTCCACGTTCATACATCTGTTCATACACGCACGCCGGTTGCAAATACTACGCACTTGACCTTTCTGAAGAACCTCACCAATGAGGTCAGCGTATGTTCAACTAGAGCGTCCCCTACCGGTCTTGCCACTCACATCTGCCTTGTAAATACCTTTTGTTAGTCGCCTTTCACTCATCGTCTCCACATGACCAAACCATCTAAGCATACTTTTTTCAATTTGTGTCACTAGATCTTCTCTTA
Organism: Lycophotia porphyrea; assembly: GCA_950005105.1. NCBI lineage: Eukaryota > Metazoa > Arthropoda > Insecta > Lepidoptera > Noctuidae > Lycophotia > Lycophotia porphyrea. Next base: position 27,366,002 of record OX465383.1, on the reverse strand, counting down.
AGCCGCAACGTTTCCATATAACCTCATTCCTCACTTTATCATTCAGAGTTACACCACGCATGCTTCGCAAGGAACGCATTTCCACAGCATTCATTCTACTTTCATGCCTCGTTTGCCACACCTAACATTCACTTCCGTACATAAGTGCAGGCACCAGCACACCATTGTGAACAGCCAGACGAGCCTTATTTGACATCGACTGGTTGGTCACAACCGCATGTATAGCACCATTCACTTTATTTCCCGCATTTAGTCTACTTTCCACATCTGCGTCAATCTTTCCATCTCTTGTAAACATACTCAAATATACAAACTCATTCACTTGCTCCACACTGTTATCATTTATTTTCACATCTCACACCGATACATCCTTTTTCCTTCCAAACACCATAACCTTCGTCTTAATAACATTTACATGATAAAACATACCCATATAAGTGCAACTTGGTTCAATTCCTATAGTCGGTGGTGATTGTTTTGTTTATCTCGACAAAGAGATATGCGTCTTTACGGCGTTGTATGTTATGTCCGCTTCTCAAGATATATGTAGGAACGGGTCCCGCAGTACTGAGGAGGTCTCATTGATATGGCCATAATTAGTCAAAAGGTTCGCCGTTCCCGAAAGGATCTTTCGACATGTTGGATAGACTATAAGAACGCCTATGACTCGGTGCCACATACATGGCTCATAAGGGTGCTGGAGTTGTATAAAGTTATGTAACTCTGCGCACCTTCCTGATGTCGTGTATGGGGCAATGAATGACAGTTCTTCGCTATCCAGGATGTCGGCAAATCCAGACGAATAGCGAGCCGACAAGGATAGAGCGAGGAATATTGCAAGGCGATAGTTTGAGTCCACTTTGGTTCTGCTTTGCTTTGAATCTTCTTAGCACGCTGCTGGAGGATTCAGTTCTAGGCTATCGGTTGAAGAGAGGTGGTCAAGTTATATCTCACCTCCTTTACAAGGATGACCTGAAACTCTTTGCCCCCAACGATTTGCAACAGATGGAGCTACTGAAGGTAACTGAAACTTTCAGTAGTGCCATCAGGATGGAATTTGGTGTGGACAAATGTGCGGTCATGCATGTAAAGCGATTACAGATTGTAGAATCTGTAGGAACCCAGCTCACGGATTCCATAAATCTTAGACCCGTCTCAGCAACCCAAACCTATAAGTATTTGGGTACGTCGGAAGTGCTGGGCATCAATGTTGCTGAGATGAAGCAATCGTTGAAGGAGCGCTTTTTTGGCCGCCTGAAAAAAGTATTTAATAGTCTCTTATCAGGCGGAAATAAGGTGCTTGCTTTCAAAGGATGGGTCATGCCGGTTTTGATGTACTCTTTCGGCATACTCAAATGGACTCAAACCGAACTAGACGCCTTGAATGTGAAGGTCCGTAATTTGTTGACGGCATTTCGAATGCATCACTCACGTTCCTTTCTCTGGAGCCCTGACCGCCGGTAGCTTGGACCCTGTTCCCGATACCGGTGGGCTACTATTTTTATATTTTTAAATGTTTTTTTTTTATATAATTTTTGTAAAAATATACATAAATATACATAAAAAAATGAATAAAGGGATAAATATATAAACAAACCTGTGACGTAAGAAGTCGGAACACCCTCAAAGTGTCAGTCTCAGACAGTCCATGCAGTACATGTGCGGGTGTGGCCGCGGCCGACGCGAGTGGTGCGGGCGAGCCGAGCACACGCACTTGTCGCACCCGCACCGCCGACTCGGGCCCGCGCAACTCGCACCGCACTCGGACTGATGTGCTGGACCCTCCTGAATGAGAAAACACGTCTTTCAGCTTAAATTAAAGAAAAAATAAACAGTATCTAATTAGTTTGGGGCTGTAAACGTAGAAAGAGGTACAGACGATGTCGTCTTTGTGACAGCTGTACAGTAATTAGACAAATAATACGCAAAAAGTGGATCGAAGCTTATAGTATAGTTTATAGTATTTATTAATTGATCTATTGAATAAGTGCATATTTCATAAATAATGTAAATGTTTGCATAACCAATGGTAAAATATAGCTGAACTTTAATATTTCATAACAACTGTTATGTCGGCAATAGCGACCAAAAGTAATCATGAAACTTTGATCCCGTTCCCGCAACAAAAACTTGACAAATTACCTTCCTCGAGAACCACTCTATCCATTGGTGAAAACAGCATAAAAATCGTTGCAGTAGTTTTTGAGTTTATCGCAAACAGACAGACCGACGCGACGGAGGACTTTGATTTATAATATGTAGTGATAGAGATCGTGATAGATGTCAAGCTCAAGAGGGAAAATATTCGACTGGTTAACGAAGTCAAATTTTTAGGAGTTTATAAAATTTCCCTATTAAATTGGAAAAAAGAGCTCACCGCCATTGATTCCTCAATATCTTCAGCTTGCTATGCGCTAAGAAGCCTTAGGGACGATATTGATCTAAAGCAGCTAAAAGCAGTATATTATGCATTGGTAGACTCCAGGTTGCGCTACAGCATTATGTTACGGGTATAATTGCCAAAGAGCTACATACTACAGAAACGTGCATTAAGAACGATTGTCAGAATCCCATAACGAGAGTCATGTAAAGAATATTTTTTTAAAATAGATATTTTAAAAAATAATAAATAATTGTTTTATTTTTACAGTACAAAGTATGTTTTAGTAGTACTCAGCCACTTTGCGAAATATATACACGAGCACGAATCACAAGAAGAACGTGAACTTAGAGAGAGCACTAGAAGAAACGTTATAAATAATAAAATTGCAACTAATTCATATTGCTAAACATTGCTCTAAATACCAAGCAGTAGAATTATTTAATAGGTTGCCTACTGACTTAAGATCTTTGAGTTACAAAGGTACTTTATTCAAAGCTAAACTTAAAGCATTCCTGTTAGATAAATGTTTATATCCTATATCTGAATTAGTGGCAAATGATGGTGAATAGTTTTTATATTTAGTAATTTAACTTTTTGTGTATTATGACATTAAATTTTTAATAAAAAAAAAAATATTAGCCTGTTCGGTCCCACTGCTGGGCAAAGGCCTCCCCCATTCTCCTCCAACTCTCCCGGTGTTTTAATTAAATTAGATATTTTAAATTTTAGAGAATAGATTTATAATAAAACATTAATTTTTAAAATAACCAGAGGAGACCAACCCCGGATTTGACTTGTTTGCTGATGAATGGAAGGCGACAATGTTAGAATGTTTGTGGTTCTGTGACAAGACCGAGTAAAAGGATTATTTATTTAGTGTTAATGGCCTATGCTGTACTAAATAATATTTATCACATGTTATTGATTTTATTTTATTTTTAGTGACTATTTGATATTCATACTTTATTATTTTTAGCGGTAATAAATTCCTTAATGTACTAGATAATTCAAACACATTGTGAATTGTTATATGAATGAATAAATAAATACTCAAATATTACCTATATTTGCAAATTAAAACTCTATTCTATAGTGGTCAGATTTTCATGGGACTTTTCTTAGCTCAACACTTTGTAATCGATTTTCCTGTTATCTAATAAATTAATGGAGCTACGAATCGTGGCGGTGGTGGCACCATCCTGACGCTACGCAGAAATCCTTCCTGGCGCAGACGCATCCGCGAGTTTAAGATAAACAACAGCCAGACAACAAACGTGTAGCAGTAGCCCACCGCGCCACCGCGCCACCGCGCCACCGCGCCACCAGACATAACCCTTCCAGTCGGAGGAACCTCCGACCCTTATCTATGAGGGTTAGGAACTTTCCATAGTGATCCTGTTACTTCTACAGCCAAGATGACGAATAGAATGTTTTTATTGCGTTAAACCAACTTTTTAAGCGATTACAGGTGCACACTTGCACAGTAACACTACGCTTATTAGTGACTAGTTATTACTTACGTGGCATAGTGTAGCAGAGCCAGGTGGCATACTTAGGGTCCACCTCCACGTCTTGCATGTGGAACATCTCGCTAGACCCGCCGCTGTACAGGAACGATACCAGCAGCGTCTTGTTCTACAATGTGGAAGTGATAGCTATTATGAACAATGTGAACCAATGTGTAATCAAAACAGCAAAATTTTGGTGCCATATGCAACGTTGAACAACAGAACAGAATCACATTTCAGATTCAACCGTTTTTAACCAGTTTTCAACCATTAATCTTAATTGAAATAACAACGTACAATAGTTTACACTTACCGCAGGGTCCCTCGTATTATCAAGATGCACGCACAAAATATGCGGGCGGTCATCCGGGGTACCTCCAGGGTACGCCATCTGGATCCACTTGGCCTTGTTCCTGTCTTCATCTCCTGACTCCCAGAAGGTCTCAGTACTGCCATCGGTTAGGGCACCGGCCATGCCTTGGCGGGAGGACACGCTGATGTCGCACCAACCCGTCACATCAGGGCAGCTCCAAACGTAATTCTCCTGGACAGCACAGGGACATGTTACTTGGTAGTTTCTTTTGCTGACAAACACCAAACTGCAGAAGTACACGTCCGGATACTCCATTTAGTCGCTATCGTTTTTTGACCGGAATTGCTGAGGTGTTAAGCTTGCAGTGAAGAAATGTACTTGAAAGTCCAGAGTTCAACTCAATAAAATACGAAAAACCAATCTGTTGTCCCCTGGAAAAATGAACGTCTAAAAGCGTTCCATAAGAAATACGCGAAGCAACCAGAACTACTCTCACAACACACCGATGTTGCACTAAGAAATAATGTATAGTCAGGGTAGTGAACAATGGGTCAGTTAACGATCATGATTAACGTTAAAAAAGACTGTTTATTTGCGAATATTTGTACGATCAACTTACGAAAACAATGTTTTTTATTTATTTATTCACACTACTAACTAGTTCGTTGTCAGACTCATCCAGTTCGTTGACGCGTCACATTTTTGCAGTCGCCATTTACAACATATGACAAGAATAAAGTTTTCATAAACCGATCTTACTTTTGCAAATGAGATGATACCTTGTTGAGATAACTATGGAAGCTCTCCTGTATGGCTCCCAGCAGACCTTCCTCGTAGGCCCCGTCCTCCGAGTGCGACAGAATCTTGCTGATCACACTGAACACTTGCGATCTATCCCGGCAGCGTTAACAGTTCGCAAGGGTGGTTAGTTAGAGACATACACATATATAAATGGCAAGGGTGCATAGTTAAGCATGAAATGAGAACTAAGCTGTTTAGTATGGTTAGTAATTTAATGAAAGAAGAGAAAAGAAAAAAAAGCTTAAATTTTACAAAAAAAGATAGTATAATGTTTGAAGTATTTTTTAAGCAAGCAACCTGTACGCAACGTAAGCCGAAAATAATTTGAAAATTCGTTTTGTTAGGTTTTTCTAACATTTTTATATCAGAAAATCTAATTTTTGCTTTGCCGTTTTTGCTTTGATTTCAAAATCCTGATATTGTTTTGTATAGCTACTATTCTTCCTAGCCTGCTCTACTCCTGTGCAAAGGAGAGGAGGAATCCACTGCTTACATAGTTCTTAGTTATTATTGGCATTCTGGTTATTTGTATAAAAATAAAATGAATTTTCGAAAAAGATCGTTGAATAAGATTTTTCCAATTATCCTGCGTTAAGGCCTATTCTATCGAAATCAGGAGACGAACGAAGGTCTTCAATATTGGAAATCGCGTTATGGAACTCAAATGGAGTTGGGCACGACACCTAGCAAGGCGCAGTGATGACAGGTGAAGTAAAGCTGTGACCGAATGGCGTCCAGAGAATGGAAAGTGAAGTGTTGGTCGTCCTGCGGCGAGATGGGCACACGATATTGTTGCCATTGCGGGAATATCCTGGATGAGGCTGGCACAGGAGCGTGGAGCTTGGCACAAGCACAGAGAGGCGTATACCCAGCAGTGGGCGGGGTCAGGCTGTGGATGATGATGATGACCTATTCACACGGGTATTATACACGCACCGACCACGTGCGTGTCACAAACGCGCATCTACGGCGCCATAAAACCTGATTCAAACGATGTGCGCGAGAAGGTTAAGAAATGGACAAAGCAGGCGTTATCTTGACAAACAGAACGTGAGCACGTCGACGACCATCATCACCATCCAGCTCTTGCCCTTATCCAACTCATGTGGTGTCGGCGCAGCGCGTCTTCTTCCATACTTCTCTCCTCATCTCATCAGGACGCCGACGATACAGTACATATAATGATAGTAAAGTGGTACCTGTGGAGGAACGTCCTATCGTGTGGCGAGTAGTGAAGCGCCCAGCACCTCACAGCTTGCAGTCCCGCAGCACTGGCGGGCGGCAGAGAGGGCGCCAGTGCGCTCACCGAGCCCAGGAAGGCATGGAAAGCGGCGCGGGCGCCCCGAGCGGAGCGCGCTCCGGGGCAGATGGCGGACGCTGAGGCGGTTGGAATCACGCCGCGAGGACTCTCGTTTGCTGCGTTTTGCTAAGTTAGGCCAAAAACAAGGTTTTTATAAGATCTATAAAATAATCGGCAAGGTGCCACATTATATCGCGCTTTAACATTAAACTCTAAACGGGCCTACCGTTCAAAGTGGAGACTAACTAAGTGCTCCTAACCGCTCCACATATCTTCTCTTTGGTAGGAAGAGAAGAGCCTGAGGGCTCTGCACTACCGTCACTTTTATAAATACTCTTCTCTTTTTTATTTGGCATGATATGCCACATGGTAAAACACACTGTGTGGAAATGTCAACGATTTTCTTATTGCATTTAAAATATCACATTCCTAAGTTTTTAAATGCAGTTAGTTATTATTAAATCTGGTTGATAAACATAAAAATGTACTAAGAAACTTAATTTTTGTACTTTTAAACCTGTTTTTTGCCATGATTTTGTATATCGAATAACACTCTTTTTAGTAAAGGTTTTGGTATCATAGTGACAGCAGAACACTAACTCCTAAGTCACAAGATCTCTTAGTTTGGGAGTCAGGGTTTACACTATCTGTATTACCTTTAATTCACTGAAATTCATGTGACCTAGTATTTAAGCAACGTTGAAGGTTTTTGTACAAATAAAGCTTTTTATTATTATTTCCTTTATTTATTTATATACATATTTTTTACATTTTCAAATATTTAAATATAAAACGACATAAAAAAACATTTAAAAATATAAAAATAGTAGCCCGCCGGTATCGGGAATAGGGTCCAAGCTACCGGCGGTCAGGGCTCCAGAGAGAGGAACCTCCTAACAATACGAGCCGTGTCCAGGAGTACCGCTTTCTGAATCAAACCCTTGATCCAGCTGCCTAACGAGAGCCTCCTTAGGTGTTGGTCGAGGCTCTTGGCAATTAAGCCATGGGCTGATTATATTTTATTATTTTTATTCCGATTATTATTTATTATTATAATCTTTAAGTAAATATAAAATTTAAGCTCCCACCTCATTCCCACGTTCATTGCTCACCAGACACATGAATTATTGCCTAAAAAACGCACACTGATGCATTTTCAATGCCTGGCTCAGAGTATCGACAGTTTAAATTCTAACAGCTACCATACCACTTAGGCATTCTTATAGGTAGCTTAGTGTTAGTGAAAATGTAGCATTGTACAAAAGAAGGATCCAAATGGTAACTTACCTCTTTATTATCGTCGACAATGGGACTGGGGGGCGGCACAATGCGCGCGAACTTGTCGAGCGCATTGCAGAAAAACCACATGACGTCGTGCACGCACGTTGGTTGCGTCGCCGAGCGGAGGAGCCAGTTCATTGCCTGCAACACACCCTCGTTAGTGTCTTACGCATAGTTCCCGATCTCGGGACTGTGACTTGCGACGTGACTCCCGTCCAGAGACGCGCGCGAGCGTCACTTGTTACAATTGCGTCACGTGTCGCGTCAGTCGTGGCATGATCTACATTCACGTCATATCTCAATACAATTTACGTTATTAAGTAAGCACTTTAGTAACGTAAATTGTAGACACAGATTCACTGCAGAAACGGGTTTCGTCGATGGAAGAATCGACAAAAGAAATCGTGTCATTTTGTCGATTCTTCCGTCGACAAAACCCGTTTCTACGGTGAGCTTGCTACGCGTGCAGGTATGCATATAGTATGAAGCGTAGAAACAAACCTGAGTGTTTGTACATACACAAAAACATTATTTTTTTCGAAATAATCACTACATCTCACCTCAAATGCGTACTGCCTCACAGTATTAATACGGACAGCCGCATCCATTTTTTGCCTGTGAGCATGTAGTTCTCTCTTGCCCAGTATAAAGGCCATCACGGGGCTATTCATCAGGGACTCTGAGTCCACCTTAGGTGCTTCGAAGGCAGAGAGGGAACCGCCTGCGGACTCGCCGCCACCAATGAGACGGCGGAGTGATGCGCTGGGCTGAGCTAGCAGGGACGATCCGGCGCCTTGGGAGAGAGATAAGTACAGTTTAGCATGATGATTTTAAGTGATACAAATATTTGAAATGTGAGAGTGGTAATTCTACAGTTAACAGACTAATCTAATAAAAAAACTAGCAAAGAGCAAGTCGGACTACACATATTAAAGGGTTCCGCTGTTGGTATAAAAAATTGACGCATTTGCAACGTTGACTTTATCCTGTGAAAAGATTACACGCCTTAAATTTAAATTTAAGGCCAACACTATGTTTTATGGTGCGAGAGGGCCTAAGTGTAACGTGCCTGCGTTTAATTGTATCACATGATGGACTGCACCCTAGTACAGAATGTAGCTGTGTACTAGATGTAGGTCAGTACAGGAGCTGTTGGTGCGGCGGTGCTTGAAAGGCTCATGTCCAAAACTGAACAACATTCAGCATATCATGATGTTCATATAACTTACCAGTTAGCGTGTCTTGGTCCATGGGCGTGTCTCGTGAGAGCCGCGGGCGCGCCGCGTTGGCGAGGTTGCGCTGGTCCGCCTGCCCCATGGACACGGAGCGATGTACCCGCGGCCAGTTGGAGCCGCCGCTGCTTTCCATGCCACCGAATGCAGATGTCTGTGTTCAAACAAGGATTGTTTCAAATACTGTCTTAGAAATTCTAAAAATTGAAACTTACAAAATAGGTTACAAACAATTTCGTTTCAAAGATTAAAATTCACATCCGATCACTGAACCAGTTTTCAGCTATTTTGTTGAAAACTGCAATTACTTTTGTCCGTGCCGCTTGTGATGACGGAGACAGAAGCTTTTCGGTAGCCTACCTACCGTCGTTGAAGTTCTAAATTTTTAGCAGTTTTTTCAGCATATCAAAAACAAGCCACGTATCTATCTAATTCGAAATGAACACAAATAATAAAGTAGTAATGAACCATAACTTAGGTATAACTATGCAGTTTTGCCACTCGCCTGTAAACTTGCTAGTTTTGACTTACGTGGTGTTACAACGTCCACAACGCTCTATTCAATACATTTTCGACTTATTCCACCACCGTTAACGCTGATGGACTATCACTATGTCTCGTCCCTCAGGCCTTTAATGATCAACTGAACTTACCAAAGGCGCAACCGCGGGCGGCATAGGCCTGCCTAAGGAGTGGTACCGCGCAGCATCGGACGCCGCATAGGTCTTGGGGGCAGCCCCTAATGCCGGCAGACATTGGAAGGGTGGAGCTGGTTGCCACACGCTGCCCGGGGGTGTGGGCGGGGATCGAGACGCGTTGTCTGCCCAGGCCGCCATGCTGACTGGTTCTACGAGATTTGGACAGTACATTAGAACAATGAACAATGTTATCTGTGACGAATTCGAAAACGAGATTTGTTAAAAAGTTAGCTAAAAAAATGAGACTTCACGAAGGATCTAAAAAGAAGTGACGGTCTAGTGATGTGACCATCGGACTACCAAGTCTTAGGTCTTTGTTTCGACCCCAATTCGCATCTCTGATTTTTTGGATTCATGTGCGTAATGTATAATTATCACTTGTTTCGGTGAAGGAAAACATCGTGATCATATTTCTCAAGTGCATGTATAGCCAAGTCAGAGTTCCATGAGTGGCTTACAACTCTGACACCAGGTTAGGCACCGACCACACGATCAAGAAAGAAGAAGGATCTTAACGCCCCATTCAAATGCTTGGGCAATACGTCTCGTTTCCTTTGCGTGCGCCCTCGTGCCCTGCACTAAACCAGTTTGTACTTGTCCACAGTCACTGTGACAGAAAGCATGCCAGTTGAGTGTATGCCGCATACCTGGAGTGGTCAGCGGTGCTAGATCCAATAGGAACACAGCATTTTCCTTGATAGTGTTATGGTCGATGATGATTGGCTGTTCCAAGCGCTCGCACACCGCCATCTCTGCCTGACTCTTGGCTCCTCCTTGCCTTTTATCAGGTGCTGCCTTTATCGCCTTGTCGTAGCACTTATCGCAGAAAATGTACCAAAGTTGGACAACTATAAAATAAAATGTTAACTTTAATGTATGAATAAAAAATTAAATGTATGCTGACGGAGTTTAAGACTTAGGGCTGAAGTAGTAGTGGTCTGAAGTTTCTAGAAATAACATCATGACTATAATGGGTGTAAATAGACCCTTAGCGAAGCCGAAAGACACTTGTTATCCCCGTCATTGCGTTTTTTTTTTGTTCTGGACCATACCTGGGAACCTTCTAGTTAAGAAGACATTGGTGGTCAAAGTTAACTTTTCCACATTTTTTTTAGTACTAGTTTTTAAGATTATAACTTTATTTTTAATGCCAATGTATAGATATGGGCGTCACCTCCTTGGACTGTAGACGGCCATCGTGTGTTGTGATTGGACGAATGGCTGCCCCACAAAAGTCAAGACGTAAGGTCACGGTAGCCCGCGAAATTCAAATTTTCTTACGTTTTTTTGTGATTTGTATCGCAATCTTGAATGTCTTGCTTTTTTTAACTTACTAAGTTATAAATAGTTAGTTTCAAAACGTACAGTTACTGTAAATATTATTTGTTGTGTTTATTATTTGTTTATTTACATTAAAATGGTGATCTGTTATGAACTTTGCGCTGATAATGGTGCCGATTCTCTTGTCACAAATACCTCTAAATTAGACTAAAAATCACCAAAAATTAGTTAATTCCTGTCAAACGACAATTTTCCATTCTGAAATTGACTTAAGTGACACAAATTAATATTTTAGTTTTACAGCACTAAGATGGCACGGAGATATTAATTTATTGAAAATGGCAAATTTTGCTTTTTTGAATTTGACGGTTTTCACCCAAACTTTTGCGATTAAAAAGATGTGGAATAAAATTAGTTGTCATGGACTAAAATTCACACCAACACCTCGAGTTCAGGTGCAAAACCAGTACCGTCTTTTTTTTTTCTTTTGCTTATATCTCGAAAATAGTGTGTCCTATCGCAAAAAAATGAAAATTTCGACCCCCTTTATAAGACCCAATCATCTGCCTCGCCTTTTCCCAACTATGTTGGGGTCGGCTTCCAGTCTTACCGGATGCAGCTGAATACCAGTATATTACATATAATATTTTTATTATTACATATTATTTACATATTATTTATTACATATAATACCAGTATATTATAAGACCCAATAAATTAAAACTTTGAAGGTCATCTTAAGTAGAACGACACTGTAATGTTGCGCTATTTTTTTTTTTCGGAAGTCAGTATACGTGGCCTACTCTCCGTGGAGAACCACTGCACGCCACTGTTGTTACATAGCGTTTTGCCGTGATTTTTTACCCCAAAAAAGTCGTTTCCCAGCAATATTTTTTGCGTTGTGTTACTTACTTTGATGTATAAAATGCTTGGTTATCGGCTTTGTGAAGGGTCCGTTTACACCCGTTATGTACAGTCATCATCATCATCATCATCATGCGCAAGAGACGATTCGTGATGACTCTTGGAAATAACCTGTAGACATTGCTCAGAAGTGAGGTGAGCCTATAGTTCTTCAGCCGGGCATTGTCGCCCTTTTTGAAGAAGAGTACCACCACACCCCTGCACCATGCCTGTGGCGTTTTCCCCTCGAGTACGACGGAATCAAGCAGTTTCTGAAGGTCCTTAAGTACCGGTTTTCCACCCGCGTTCAAGACTTCGGCCGTAATTCCATCATCACCCGGTGCCTTGTTGTTAAGCTGTTTCAGAGCCATCCTGATCTCGTACAGGCTGACGGCCGGGATGTCATAGGTATAGTGTCGGGTTAGTCTATCTCTTGGGTCGTTTGCTAGATCCACAATAAATAGATGTAAATATTTGTTTCCCACTACTTTCATTTCCTCCACACTTCACTATATTTCTATCATTTCCTTTCTTTTACTACTTTTGTGTTAATAGCAGCAAAAGACTGAAATATTGAAACACTGCTTTCTGAACAGTTTATAAATGAGTAAATGATGTTAATTTTGTAAATTGTGTTTTACAAACACTTTTACACATAAAATTAAATATCAATTAATAACTAAATGAGGCCCCTGGGGATTCTGAGTAGAAACAGCCGAAACAAAGTAAGAGGTGACAGTCTATAGAAGGTTACGTTACTTTTGATCATCTGGCCGCAGTAGGCCGTAGGGTACAGGTCCTCGGTGCCGGGCTCAGGGTCGATCTGCTCGTAGTTGCCGGCGCGGTCGAAGCCCTTGCACGTGGCCGTCTTGCAGCCGGGGTGCTTGCTGCGCATGTGAGCGGCCAATGGCTGTATCACGTTGGTTCCGCCGCATAGGTCGCATATTACTGTGCGAGTCCAATTGTATGATTAACTGAGCACAGATCAGGAAAAGTGTATAATAGAGAAGTGACTGCCAATTCTCCCACCAGAGGGAATCATTGGAAAGGTTGACCAAGAGTATCACCAGCACTTCATCAGCCCATCAAAAAGAAAACAATAATTTATAACGGTGTTAATAACCGGCTGCTCGGACATAATTGCGTTAGCAGTCTTAGACCCTTGAATGCATGCGTGGGCGCACTAGTAGCCCTACTGTACGAACTGTAGTACACTATGATTCATGTTTAAGATGACCACATTGCAACCACGCTTGCATTTATGCTAAAAACTTTTAAGGCAATGCAATCACTATAATTACCATAACGTGGTGCCCTGCCGCTTTTTACAATATATTCTTTCCTTTTGCGAATGCCGCTGTGTGGTCTTGATTCTTCGTTTTCATTCTTCTCTACATTTTTCAATCTAATAGAAAAAGAAAATGTTTTAGAATTGATAATTTGAATTAAGAACCTTTCACACAATACTTTATAGTCACCAGAGCACTTAACTTATTTGTTTACTTTATTAGTTAACTACAATAATGGTGCTGGTGGGATGCTGCAACCGACGAGTCCGTGCAAAACACATCGATCTTTATTATCGTTACAATTACTAAGGTTCCTGCTGGACTGGTTCTGCTGAACAACGGGATATAACTTAGAAATATGTACAAAGCTCTTACTTGTCTGTGGCAGACGTCAGTTGGTCGGCATCGTGGAGTGCGTCCCACAGCGCAACTAACGCGCGCAAAGCTGGTGGCAGCACGTTCACTACGTACCGCGAGGACCCGGCTACGAAAGATGAACTCATTAAGACAAAAATATATATAAAAAAACCTATTACACTGAAATTATCCTTGGTCTTATCTTATCTTATTAAACACAAAAAAGTGTGTGTGTACTTATGTACACACGTTAGAAGTTAATAAAGAATATTTCTGTGACGTAACAAGATAAAAATCTTTTTAAAAATTTTATCTTTCGCCTTATCCTACGTTTGTAGAAACAAGGTCTAATATCAATTACCTATACAACCTAAACTCTTAGCTCCAGAAGTAGATTAAAAATAATAACCTAGGCTTGTCAATATCTGACACTAAGCTAACTTCAGGGTGTATGTTGACTAGCTAACTTCAGGGTGTCGGTTTCTCATGAAGGTGTGTGCGCGCGTCTTAAAAAATAATTCTAATCATTTTTCCTTAACGCGCCAGAAGAAGCATGACTTCAAAAGCGGCGATGCAAATGGAGCTCGACGAATCCCGGAAAATGACTCCAAATTCTGACAAACCAATCAAACCAAAATCAAAGCATTTATTTCAAGTAGGCCAGTTACAGGCACTTTTGAATTGTCAACAAAGATAACAATGTAATGAAGCTACAGTCCCAGTCGCAAGGCATAAAAACTGTGAAAGTACTGTAGTTGCCCATTCCCTAGCGTAGATCTCTATGTAGAAGAACGGGCATATTTTTACAAAACCTTGGTTACATCATTCATGTGGAGATGGTACATTATGTGAGAACGATGTAGCAAGATGTGCACGTTAAAAGTGTCCATAGTAAAAACAAAAATTAACAACTCAACAATAAAATAATTAATTCAAATAAGCTGTGGCAACCAAGAGATAGACCAGTCACAACTGACAGCGCCCGTTCACGAACATGACGCTTGTATCAGCACCATTCAACTCAACCATTTTGAAGGGAACTAAATTATACGACACACGCGCTACCATCAGCGAGACATTTGAGTGAGCATGACATACTCCTAACCGCCAGGGCACATTCAAGTCAAGAAAAGACGTAGCATACCACCGAATGATAGCTATCTAGAACATAGTATTCACACAATATGGGCTATGCGGATATATAATACAAAAGAGATTGAATTTATCAATCCAACAAAACAGTATCATGCTATCCATTTATGCGCCCCTGTCCTTGTGGAGCAGGACCGGCATTGCGCCAAGCATTTTTATCAGAGAATAATTGTCCAACTTGTAGTATGCTTGCTTGTGTGCGTTTAATGCATGTTTTAAATTTTGTATCATTCAGTTCAAGAATACTTTGTGGATTTTAATTATAGCATCTCAACCAGTACAAGATGAGTCTATTTTGGCGAGTCTGAAGCATGGCTGAACTAATTGGTCCCTTTTTCTAGTACTGTAATTGTGTCTGTCGTACAGTCGTTTTCGTAGATGCATTGACAATGAACCGTCATGATGTTAATTTCCTTAAACAGATCCCTTAGAGAATCACACCTACGAAGATTATAATATATGGCTCTGATGGATACATTGTTTGCTGTGAACCAATTATGGAGTTGAATTAGGGCATTATTCACGTCATCTAGATTTTGGGCCCGTCTATTTATCTTAAAAGTAAGGGAAGGGTCATCAGCAAAATACACCATATTTTGAGGTTGGGTTTTCAATGAATAGGGTAGATCATTAAACACTACACAGAAAGAGGAAAGGACCCAATATTGAGCCTTGCGAAACCCTATTTTTACTTTTAAACCCAGAATTAACACAATTTATTTGAACATGTTGTTGTCTATCACTCAAATAAGATTTTACCAAACGAAGTGCAAGTTTACGTAGTCCGTAATGCTCAAGTTTTAAAAGTAATGTGTCGTGATTTAAGCAATCGAATGCTTTGGAGAGGTCACAAAATATTCCAATAGCATCTTGGGAGTCTTCCCACGCAGTAAATGTGCTTTAATAAGGTTACACCGGCGTCAGTTGTTCAAAGTCCCTTAGTTTTGACCAGTCTAAAATTCTGTTGGTATTAAAATGATTGAGCATTTGATTAAGCATTACTTTTTCAAACGACTTGCTAAAAACTGGCAACACGGATACAGGTCTATAATTATTAGTATCTTTACTATCCCCGGATTTGAAGAAGTATGACTTTACTGTATTTTTTATTTGTAGTTTTGTTGAATTCAGTGTGAACTATTGAAAAGAAATGACCATACAATAGGGTATGTGACAGGAAGTCAAAATAGTTACTTTTTTATGAACTGTCAAAACGCAAAATTTGTACGTGATTTGTATGAAATAGCACGTTGTGACGTCATACTTATTTGGGATCAAATGTAATACTTATTATCAGTAAATCCAATTTTACAATTATATTGTCCCCCAATATTTAATTTCTGTACGGTGATGGTAGTTTTTAAGATGAGTGGCCTTATTTCTACGTATTTTTATATTTTATTTTTGACCTTGCCAACTAGCCTATTCATTTATATTAATAACGTCCATACGATGGCTCATAACTATTTAATTTACTAGTAAATTTTTTGCAATGGTGTGTTACACCTGAAAGTTACAGTTTGTCCGCTATGGTCAGACGGCAAACTATTTACTATGGCTTTATCTAAATAATCACAATCGCAGAAAACATTATCTCTACAAGTAGCAGAAGGTGGCGTGACTATAGTCGGTTCTATAAAAATGTTGGTCAAGTCAAATGACTTAAAAAGATTTAATAACCAACTGTAATTTGAATTTTCTTCTAAATTATTGATATTGAAATCACCACAAATAAATGTAGATTTATTACTGGCTGCAAGTTTTGCCAGGAAATCTTCCATTATTGATTCAAATAAGAAAAAGTTTTGATAGTTTGGGGGTCTGTACACACACATAATTACATACTTATCTAGCTCAACACAGGACAGTTCGACGCAGTGTTAAACCGAGAGACCTACTATGTCATTACTTTGTTTATATTTAACTACATTTTTAATAATATTAGGGAACCTCCACGCAGCATAGATTTACGGTTAAAGCAGCTAGCCACCGTATAGTTTTCATAATTAATAAGCATTTGGTAATCCTTTAACCAATGTTCAGTAAAACAAATAATGGTGCCGATTCCCTTGTTCACAAACTAAACTTAATTTAAGTTGAGTGCATCTTTTTCTTTTTATTTCATTAAGAAAAGGACAGAAGATAAATACTAGTTTAGTCCTGTCAAATTAGTCAACACCTGACGCAATTTGATGTAATTTTAATAGTCAACTTTTTAATCACGTCTAAACTTGTGTCAGGCGCTGGTTAATTTGACAGGACTAAACTAAAATTTCTAGTAAATCTTCTGTCCTTTTCTTAATGAAACAGAAAGAAAAAGATGCACTGAACTTAAATTTGGTTTAGTTTGTAAACAAGGGAATCGGCACCAATGTCAAACATACTTTTTTCTAAAAACGGAAGAAATGCCATGGATATTTGGTGAAATAATTTTGAGGTGGTCTGCTGAGGCCCTTTTTTACGAACTGATTGAGTGCAAGAAGTTATTTTGCTGTTGATAAGTTTAACAATACTGTTAATGGTACTTTCTGTTGTCTCACTTCCTAGTTTAAATTAATATTAATATCTGGAATGAGCCCCGAGACTCCTGTGCTATCGCTAGACAACAAGATCCTATCACTACTTAAATCTAAGCTAATATGTGTATAATTAAAATTAGTATTCAGATTAGGTGGAGAAATAATCTAATCAGAAATTGACTTTCTAGGGAGCGCATTAGCCATGTTATGATACGTTACCACAACACAACACGGCAGTAAACAACGAACCGACAATACACGAACCTGGTTCATTGCTAGGTCCTGGCATGTTGTCTTCTTCTCGTATCGGCATATCAAAGTCCACCTTGCGCATGCGACTCGTACTAGCTTCCATGCCGGAGCGCGTCAACGTTTCCAACGTAGTCGGGTGGATGCGTAAGTACACACCTGGGAAACAGGATAATGCGTTAGGCGCAGATACAGGGGTACAAACTGACATATACTACTATATCAGCGAACACGGTGAAGAAAATGTTAAAAATGTATTGTAGATTCACATAAGGTACTGAAAACCTTTCAAGTTATTGTAAGAATAAGAATCGCTTTGAAAATTATTGTCTATTGTATAAACACGACGATTTTAGAATCGGCGGCGACGATACTGCGCGGCGATGCTGCTCTATTTATAGGGTCGCTGTAAAAAGTTGAGCGTCCCATTGAAATCCCGTGTATCGCACTTGCCAAAGCCTCTCCATCCGCGGGGTGCGATGCATTCCGCGCCAGTGCTGCAAGGGCAGCTTTCTCTCTCGATCTATTACGATAGAAGGGTTCTCTCATTATCCTTACCAGCATTGGCCACTTCGACGGAGTGCCTCTGAAGTCTGGCGGGTGTGACGTCATGCGCGTGCCGCGTGACGACGCGAGCGCCTTGCTTCGGTAGCTGCGGGTGGAACTTTAGAAAAGCTGCGCACGCGATCGCGTCGTGGACTATACCTGTGGAAATCAATATGAAATTGTCAACTGATCATTCACAAGTTACAAGATTTACAATGTAAATGATAACTCACACGTAAAACTACTTGGAACTGTGACTCAAAAGCATTTATTTCAATTAGACCATTACAGGGACTTTTGATGTCAGAAAAACAAAGAATACTTACACTAATAACTTGTGAAAGTACTGTAGGTGCCCATTCCAAAGCGTAGATCTCTACAGAGCAGAATGGGCAAGAAACTCCATGGACACTCTTTTCAATCAAAATATTGTTACAAAATCTTGGTTACATCATTCATGTTGAGATTAAGGGGCGGCGGACGATGAATTCTCCATACAAACGTAATACCAAAATCATTTTCAGTTTAAGCATATTTCGACCTTATCATGTTGTTATTCGGAACAAGACAGTGCTTACCTAGGTTTCAATTTTATTTTTTTTGCAAAATATTTACTAAAACTAACTAAAACGAATTTGTAAACAAATTGAATTTCTCACATTTTTACAGTATAAATAAGATGTTTTCATCTCATATGTTCTATATTAAAAACGGTAATATTTTTAATTTTGTTTAATTCGAAACATTCAAGCCCATGAAAGACAACTAAATGTAAATGGTAGCTTTACAGTACATAGTACTCACACATGTGCTATGCAGTTATATAATACTAAGAGATTGAATCTATACAATGCAAAGATATTATTACAATCTTCTGCAGCTTCCACAATAACTTCACATGGTAATCAATTAGTTTGCCCCAATGGTTGTGCAGTCAGATCAGCATTGAGCCAAGCATTTTTATCATCAATGTAATTGCCCAACTTATAATATGCTTGCCTACAAAGTGTGCGTTTTATAAAAGATTTAAATTTCGTCTCATTTAGTTGTAGAATGTGGGGAGGTATTTTATTGTAACATTTTAAACAGTACCCCATGAAAGATGAATCGCTAGTTGATGAGTACCTAGCCTAAAACCTGGCTGTACTAGTTGGTCCCTGTTTCTAGTATTATAGTGGTGCCTATCACCTCTTTTACTAAATTAAATGCCGATTTTTTCTAACTTACGTGATGTTTTTATAGATGTATTGACAAGGTACTGTCATGATGTTCATTTCCTTAAACAGTTCTCTTAGAGATGTTATATGCAGACCCCATTGTAGCCTTGAGTCGAGCGTGATCCCCAGGAAAACAATGTCTTCGAATTCTAGTTTCTCTTGATTCAATACTATGTCACTACTTTTGACATTCAGCAGAGCAATCTTATGCACTTCGTTTTTTCCCATTTAATACTTAATTATTCGCGGTGAACCAATTATGGACTTGCAGTAGGGCGTTATTTACGTCGTTAAGATTTGTGGCACGTCTGTTTATCTTAAATATTAAAGAGGTATCGTCAGCAAACAAAACCATTTGTGGTTGGTATTTAAAGAAATGGGGTAGATCATTTATATAGACTAAAAAGAGGAAAGGACCTAATATCGAACCTAGCGGAACACCCATACTTACTTTTGTACCCATTGAATTGACACCATTTATTTGTACTTGCTGATGTCTATCGTTAAAATACAATTTCGCTTAACTGAGCGCAAGTTTCTCTAAACCGTAATGTTCAAGTTTTAAGAGTTGGGTTTCGTGGTTTACGCAATCAAATGCTTTCGAGAAGTCACAGAAGACTCCTATTACATCTTGTGCCTGTTCCCACGCAGTAAATATGTGTTTTAATAAGGTAACACCGGTGTCAGTCGTACAGTGTCGTTTGGAAACCGTACTGTTTCTCGTGTAAGATTTTATTGGTCTTAAAGTGGTTGAGCATTTGATTAAGCATAACCTTTTCAAAGACCTTGCTGAAAACTGGCAACACGAATACGGGTCTATAGATATTGGTGTCTTTTCTGTCCCCGGATTTGAAAAGTGGTATTACCTTGCTGTATTTCATAAGGTCCGGGAAGACTCCTTGGTCTTTAATGACTGCTATGGGGTTTATATGCTTAAATTGAAACTCAACTGGACAGGCCAAAAACGTTCGCTCTTAATAAATCAATAGAAAGCAAGGGTGAGGAATTAAAAGTTTCAGTAGTTTTAAGTGGGATAGTGAAGAAGTCTACAAATTCTTGAGCATAATATTCGTTTTTAGAGCTTAGAAGACCACGTGAAGTCTCTAGTGTGATATCATTATTATATTTTTTATTTCTATTAGTCTCACATCTATTGATAATTTTCCAAACCGTCTTAACTAACTACTAACTGTTTACAAATCAATACTAGGGAAATTATTTGTTTTGGCTTTATTATTTCTGATTTTAATAAACCCAATAGCAAAGCGTTTTATTTTTAGAATGAAACGAAGACTAAGATAGTGGTAGAAACAGTTCTTAGTAAAGTAAATTTCATTAGTCATGCTTATTTGTAAACTTACTAACTAACTAGAACGTTAATTAAAAGTAAGTTTGCATTAATCATCTTTCCTAGTAGGCTCAGTTTAAATTCATACTAAAATAATATTTTTTTCGCTATGGTTGTGTATACTTGGTAGTTTAATAATAAATAGAATATTCTTCATTATGTTCTATTGTTATGTTAAATCGTATTATTCGTCATCTATTCAGGTTAAGCTAACTATAATTTATGTCAAATATTACGTAACACAGTCTCCCCACTATCCACCACTTCTGAAGTGCTCTAAACGGAGAGGAGCGGCACAACTGATCTGTCTGTTCAGTTAGAAGAATAACAACAGAGAGTATACCTTCATGCCACAGCAGAGCACCGAACACCGCTCGCAGGCTCTCCGCCTGCGCTGGGCTGAGCGCGGGCTTACGCGGCGGAGGCGGCGCGGGCGCAGAGCGCGACGGTAGTGGCGGCGGTGGCGATGATGATGTGCGCTTGTACGCACGCGATCGACTGGCTAGCCTTTCGCGAGCCATGGACTTTGGGCTGAGACGACCGGGAGGGTCCTGGGAAATTATGGAGAAAAGAACATGTTATACTGTTTTGTTCTCTGATCTTCTAGATAGAGAATATTCTGAAACGGACGAGCATTCAGGAGAGCTTCTGTCGATGCAATCAAAGCGAAAGAGACGTCATTCGCTACGTTTCGGATCGAGCGCCTAGTTGCCGCGCACCGTATGCCATGTACACTAGATAGACTTTCTTTCATTTACGGTTTGCTACCGCGTTTGAAGACTATTTTGCACGCTAGAAATTTTGTAACGGCACTGTTTTTTTTTGTTCTCATATTTACATACACAGCAACAACAGTGCTCCAATGAGGCAAATCAAATACATTTCTCTCTCATTTCTTTGATGAATCCCTTATCCTAGTTAGGGACTAGACAAGGCTGAACCTACACTAATGAATGAAGCACTGCACATAGTTTAACTTTCCTTTATAATATTGTCACATAAACAAACACTGTTGAGTAATAATTTATTTTGTTATAACATTCTCTTGAGAATTAAATTTACCATTGTTTTCCTCATCTTGAAAAACGTAAATTAAATGAACATAAATGTTTACCTACTTTTCTGAGAAATGTTCTTTCCTGTTCGTATAATTATTAGTACCTGGATGACCGAGCTTTGCTCGGTAACACGGATAAAACGACGTTTTCTAAAAAATGAAACCTAGCTAGATCGGTTTATCGCCCCCGAAACCCCCTTCATACTAAATTTCATGAAAATCGTTGACACCGTTTCCGAGATGAAGATTATACAAGAATTGCTCGTTTAAAGGTATTAGATAGATGAATAACCTGGGCTTGAGAACTCACCCAAGAAAGAAAATTATTTCAATATGAAAGTAGTTGTAAATATGTGTGTCATAATAACTAAATATTGATTATCTTTATCCTCTTGGTGTGTTCCTCGAGTTATGACTCAATATACCATATTAACATTATATAAAGTCAAATGTAGATAAAGTAGCTTGTTTGTAGAAAACCCGGTGACATTTGCAACCTACTTGGCTTATTTGTAGTGTATAATTGGATGTCCTAAATCCACTCTTAAGTTCTACATACTCGTGCGGGAGAAAACACCCGATTTGGCGGCAGATTGTTGAACAATGAAGCCGTCCACAATATTAAGTAGGTACACATACTCAATTATCATTCGGCTTATTCCGATCGGCAAACTTCCTTCAATATGTACAATCGCTCCAGTTCAGGTCGGGGGCAATTTGAACTGAGCCAAGCGCCGTTTTCTCTACGTATTCTCTTCTTACGTATTTGTACACACATTCGGTTTTACCGCCTGGATGTCCAGAATCATGAAGATCCGAACATTTGTGCAGTAACCACACGTTTACTAAATAATCTGGAGAGACGTTAAGCGGGAATGAACAAGCGGCGCGGGCGAACATATGCGCATAAGCTACTGTTAGACTGAGATAACAAAGGCCAGGTTTTTTTCGGGCTGTGCATGTTAGTTCAGTTTTTCCGGTACCTTGGACGTCCCGATGTACACTTGCATGGTTGACATGCTGGCACTCTCGCTTCTGTCCGGCGAGGTCTGTGTGCCGGTCTGAGCGACCTTGCTACTGCTGCGGCTATCGATGGTCGGCTCTGGTTCTATTTCGGTCTGAAAACACACAACCATATGAAATATAGAATTTGTAGAAGTGAGACACAAAATCCGCTATAGCAATCAAAAGATTAAGATTTTTTTTTTTAAGTGTACCCGTTCGAAAAATACGCGTTTTGGACGTGGTGTTGCGGACACCAGCCCATTATATAATACAATATTATTAAGAGCCCATGGTGTCCCACTGTAGGGCAAAGGTTTCACCATTCTGTGTACCTCCTTAACTTTGAAGTCTAGTAAAATCAGTGTTCGCCTTCAAAGACTGATTCTGCTGACTGAGCCTGCTGCGTTGCTTTTGGTAATTGTAAATTACCTTGCTGGCTTGGGTCATTAATTTGGCTCTTCGTTTGTCTGACATCCAGCAGCTGAGGTCGATTTTATCGTGACAGCTTTCACAATAAAACAATAACTATATAATTTCCGTTAAATCCGCACCAATCCGAGATCACTCTCCATTTACACGAAGCAGAGCCACAGATTGTGTCTGGTTTCCTCGAACGTCATGGTAAATCATCATTGTAATCATCGGAAAGACATCAACTGCCGGTCATAGGCCCCTCCCCAAACAACTGGTCTGATTAATACAATGAGTCATTCATTGCTTTTCTAAGAACAGCAGTTTTACCCCCGTCATCTTTAAGTTCTGAATCACAACAAATAATTCAAATGTTATTTTTTTGTGCTAAATTGACTAAATATTGAACTGTCAAAGAAAATACTGAAAAATGGGCAAGTATGCAAGGTAATGAATGCAGTTTCAATGTTCATCAAAAAAGTATTTGGAGAGGTTCATCGAACCAACTTGTGTAGTTGAATTAAAATCTTAATTTATTGGTCCTTATTCCTATATCAGTACCTATCGCATCAATTCTTAAAAAATAACAAGTTATAACTGATTTAACTTAGTCACAAAAAAGAGGTTCATAGTTAATTGTCTAGAGGAAAGTTAAATTTCTTTTCGACACACCTATTTACACATTTTTAAGTTTCAGCACAAAATCGCAGAAGATAAATTTTGTAACACCATACCCGCGTCGGTCTCACAGACCGATATTCGCTTAATACGGTAATTTGTTCTATTCCCACAAGACACTTTTCATCCTGAAATGATCGTAGGTTATGACATTTTTGATAAGGAATCATATGTTTGCATAACAGTGGCGTAGCTAGTCCTAGTAGGGTCCTGTATCAATGTTTTGGGGCTCCTTGAACCCCAGTGCGGCGAAGCCCGAAAAGAGGAGCAAATCATTAGTATTAAACAAATGTTTTTTTTTTTTGTTTTTTCACTACAATAGAATATAAATAATAGAATCCTGACTTACATCGCTTTAGCTCGTTCACACATTCTCTTTCAGTAATAGTACAGAAGCCAGCACATCAGCTACTACAATCTTGTCAAATTTCTTTAATTTTTTTTTCTATTTTTGTATGAAAATCTTAATGCGGTTCACAGAATACATCTACTTACCAAGTTTCAACAGTATAGTTCTTATAGTTTCGGAAAAAAGTGGCTGTGACATACGGGCGGACAGACAGACAGACATGACGAATCTATAAGGGTTCCGTTTTTTGCCATTTTGCTACGGAACCCTAAAAATGTGTAGCAGTGATCATCGGTGAGGACTTCAATGAAGAGTTAGAAAATTACAGCATCCTGAAAGGGTTTAAGTTTTTATCGAAAAGCGAGCTCGAAAAATTGGTGCTTTCTCGACCGAGATTGGTGGACCATGATAAGGTATATTTTTATTTTATCTTTTATCAAGAACGAAAAGAAGATATTTGAGGTTGTAAGAAGTTTTTGTGATATTTTTCCTATTTTTTTTTATTAGTCGTGGGCCCTGTATCATTGATATGGCTGTTACGGCGGTAGCTATGCCCCTGTCGCATTATGATGACCTGTTGGTCTAGTGGTTAGTGAACCTGACTGCTAGGTCGGTCTGCTTGGTCGTGGGTTCGATTCCCACACAGGACAAATCTTTGTGCGATGAGTACGATTATTTGTTCTGTATCTCGGTGTGTAATTTATCTATAATATGTATGTATTTATAAATATATAAGTATGTTTATCAGTTGTCTGGTTGCCATAGTACAGGCTCTGCCTAGTTTGGGATCAGATGGCAGTGTGTTAGGTGTCCCAAGATATTATATTATTATTACTTACATCGTCTAAATCTTTTTAGTTGAATAATAAAGTCGCAGCAACTTAATACTTATATTTCTTAAAGGATATGTATTCTATAGGTTTCATAATAATGTCAATTATGTGGTTTCAATATATTATTATCTTACTAGCTTGTGCACGCGGCTTCGCCCGCGTGGAGCTCGGTAACTATCCCATGAGATCATCTACCGAGATAAAAAGTTTCTTATGTTTTATTCCAGGTTGTAAACTATATATGTGCCAAATTTCATCCAAATCCGTTTAGAAGTTTTTGCGTGAAAGAGTAACACAAATTCATAACCACAAACATTCGCATTTATAGTATTATAGTAACAAGTAAAATGAAAAATCTTATCAGGAAACATAGTGAGAAAACCAGAAAGTTCTAGAACCAAGAGTCAAACCGCAGCCGCTGAAAACGCTTGAAAATGGCGACATTGCCACCTGTAGCCGTTTCCCTTGAACACATCTAATATTTGAGTAGCTGCGGTCTTACATGGCATGGGCAGCTTTGACGATGCGGAAGCCTTAAAAAACCTTAATAAGCTGATTATGGGCCTTATTGCGAAGCATGTTGACACAAACCTCTTGAATGGCGATGGGGTCCCCGTTGTCACCAAATCGCTGCTTGATAGGCGACCACCATTCGTCACTGTTGCCATTGCTGCGCCGCTGGGCTCGTCTGTTATACCATAAAGCGTTTATATGGCAACTTTTAGATGAAGCACGGATACTGGTTAGGTTGGATTTGCTTCAAGTTAAATTAATATGAGGGCTGTTATGACCATTTGAAGGCAATTTGTAAATTGGCAAAATATATTTGGCAAAATATAATGTTCTTTTTTTGTGTGCTAATTAGGATCAAATTCTATGAAGTCAAGTTAGACGGCACTTCACTAAAGTTAATCATCACTTGATAGCGACGCTATCAACTGGTGTAATAATACATCTTTATTTTTTTCAAAATCAGCGGCTTCGATTCTTGGCTAAGAATATTAACTTTACAAAAAAATCAGTGATGCCGTTTTAATATTCATCAAAATCGGCCTCGAGACTCCTTGTTTCGAGCCCGATTTTGTTTAATTAGTTTTCGTTCGTTCGTATTTGTTTTTAAGTAGTTTTCGTTATTCCTCAAAGTTTCAGACTTGACCATTCAGAACTTCCCGTTCACAACTTGCTTTTTAGACGAGTAAACCAATGTTTTGCTTTTTGCTTTGTGGAAACATATCTTCAGTATCCGCACAGAGATCAGTATGCTAAACATATTAAACAAACATTTTGAAGTCGATCGTCATAGTATACAGGGTGTAACAGAAAAAGCGCAATACCTCTTACGCGGTGATTCAGACCATCAAACTAAATAACATCCATAAGGAACATGACTCGAAAAAAAATATTGGGCTCTTCATAGTAATTGCGTCAGCTAATGCGATATTATGTATGGGAAGTGCGGTTTTATAGTTCCGCTTTTTGTTACTCTTGATATCCTACGAAAAAGAAATGCACAAAGTGATACTGTTGCCACAGAAGTGTAGCATGAACTCGTTATATCGAATGAAAAAAAAACAATGAAGAAATACTTAGGCGAGCCCGCAGATGATAACGCCGAGATCTGTTCACCACGGATGACCCGGTCTCGCTTGCTGGGCTCCGATGAGCCCGGCACCATGAAAAGACTGCCATCCGGCTGGACATGGAAATAAATACACAAATTAAGCCGAGAATCGATAAGGAAGCTGGAAGAAAAGTTTTTTACTTTCGTTTACCCTGTCCACTAACACGCTACGAAATAAAAGGGATTTATTAATTCACACACTTTTATTTCATACTTCTTAACACAATCCATCGATGTTATCTTTAATAGATAATAAATAAGAAGGAAATTAAAAAAAAAAAGCTTTAAAAGAATCACACTATCCACCTCCTGGCTCCATCGTCAGATCAGTTAGCCAAGTAATACCAAATTATAGTATTGTCATTAGAACTACCGATGCATAGAAAATTTCATTTCGATTCGACCAATAGAAGAAGGTTAAAATTGACTTGCAACATTTGATTACATTGTCTGTTACTGTGAAATAGTTATAATCACCTGAATTATCGGGAAGCTTCTGTCGTCAATACAGGCTATTTCTGTAACAAAATAGAAAAAAGATCAGAAAACAATGTTACTGTAGTTTCAGGGCTAGGTAGAGCCAGCAACAAAAGTTAATCAACACTGGGCCTGCCTCGGTTACGACGACCGTCTTTAGGCACCTACTGTGTGACTATCTTTACCCATCTGTCCGGATTCATCCTAGAAACGTGACCCGCCCAGACCCATTTCAACCTCGCAGACTTATCCCCAACATCGGCGATGCCTGTCTTAGACCGTTTTAGGTGCTGCGCATTCGATCGGAGAGTCTAATTTTCAGAATGCTTTTTTCCATCGCTCTTTGGCAAACACCGAGTTTGAACTTCTGAACTTCAGTCAAAGACCAAGTCTGAGCGCCATAGGTTAGGATAGGCAGGATACACATGTCGACGAGCTTGCGCTTCAGTGAGATAGGAAGGTCAGACTTCATAAATGCCTTCATAGACCAGTAGCTCCTCCAGGCATTTTTGATCCTCCTAGGTATGTAATTATTCGTCGACATAGTGTATTTCCTGCCCATCAACCTCGACCCTTTTTTAGCGGCATTGCTCATGGCTTTAGTCTTTGACCAACTCATCGTCCGTCCAACCTCAAGGCTTGCAGTGTTCAGGTCTTGGTACATTTGTTCTAGTTGATTTGCTTCAGAAGCAAAAAGAACAATAAACGATACGATAGACTTTCATCCCCGATTGGAATGCCTTGACTCGTCCATCGGTCTGCATGTTTTTAAAGACCTCCTCGAGGGTGCTGGTAAATAGTTTGGGAGAGAGCGGGTCACCTTGCTTAACTCCTTTTTTGATTTTGAGTGTTGAGCGTATGGAATCTAATTTCACATTGGCCGAGCTATTGTTATAAATATTTTGCAAAACTTCTATAAAACTCAGTCAGATCAGTGACTCCTCAGATTGGATATGGCCGCCAGACTTTTCCGGATGCCACCGATGTTCCCATACCGTACCTACTGCGACACCTATCTGGTCCTAGACCATCCTATCTCCTACCTGGGGCCAAGCATACAGATTCACAAAATTTCATTGAAATCGGTTAGGTGGTTGCAGAGATTAGCGTGTACATACGAACTTGGATTTTAATTGTAAAGAAGTGAACAAATCAAATATTTATCTGAATCACTGAATTTTCTTACCAGTTAACAAGCTATCGCCCTCGTCTTGTGACCACGACTGCATGTCGCCTTGTGCGTCGCCGTAGCCGCTCCAAATACCCGTACATTCAGACTAAAATTAAAAAAAGTATTTAATATATAAGAGACAAGCCATGCGCCCGGTAAGGTTTCACGCAAACTTTACAAAATCCTGCCCACTGCTCACTTTAGGTATATGGCCCATTTACACATGGTTATAGACTCAAGAAGCATAAAGAATGGAAGCATGACGTTCCTGGATTAGTCAGAGCTTTGTCTGCCAGTAATTGAATTTAAGAGTTTTATGAAGAACTTACTTTAACTTCTTTTATGCAGTAAAAGAGTGCATGTACACACGGCAGCACGTTAAGCTTGGCACCCAACATACTCATAACTAAGCTACATTCAATATAGAGAATTGTCGGAAAGGGACTGAGCATCGTGGCATCGGCCAAACTCAGTGCGGTAAAGTTGAATGCTTTGCACTTACACACACAGACGAACTTTTTTTACACACGAACGCACTGTTCCCAAATATCGGTCAGCTGGGGTTTTTATGATTAGTTACTAATAATTTAATGCTTTGCTACAAAGCAATTAAATAAAAATAACTCAGTAGGTATAGGCACTTAATTGTTTCGAGATTTTGAACACCGATTCAGTTTACTGCCTGTTCACTAAGTCATGATAATAATGAGCTTATTACTCGAGTTTTAAATATTCATTTCTCTCTATGTATTGATGTATATATTTAAGTTGAGTTGTTACACTACTTTTTTATATTTGTTACTACTGTTAAGCTCCCGAGATTTATTGATTAAAGGTATAGTAAACCATATTCTCTTGCAAAACGGCAGAACTTTAAAAAATACGGCAATTATTGACACCATACAAACAACTACAATTTTAAAAATAATTATGTTGATACAGCAGTTAGTGTGAAAATTTTGAATACGGCAATCCTTAAATTAACAGGAGCAACACTGGACGCCATTTTGTTTACCTTATTCGTCCTTCAACCTCTGAAGTGTGCCAAAGCGTCCGTTGTGTCTATTGCAATACAATGGTGCCGATTCCCTTGTTCACAAACTAAACTAAATTTAGTGCATCTCATTCATTTCGAGTGCATCTTTTTCTTTTTATTTCTTTTTTTTTTATGAAGGGCATCTCGCAATTCAACCTAGGGAGGTTGTCGACTGCTTAACCGGGCTTTTCTGTGGATGCCTCGAAATTAAGGCCTCCAGCCAGAGCAACTTGCGGCCAAACGAGCGGCCGTGTGTACTCATTACAAGCTTTTAATAAACTTGCTTTGTTTTTAAGTTTGTGGGTACCTCCAGTGGCGGCGGCGTGGACGGCTCGACGGGCACCAGCAGTGCTCTGTCGAAATGGCGGTGATGCTGCAAGCACCATGCCACTTCAGCACCTCCCTCAATGTAAGCCCGTATGGAATCTGAGCTTAAACGAACCCAATTGCCGTCCTTGTTCAAGAGCTGGGAAACAAAGAAAATATGTTATGGTGGCTATTTGTGTAGTAAACTTTTATCTAAATCTGTTTGTTTTACGGCACGGCTTGTCAAGTTTCACTGAAGTGCATTATGTTTTAGTATGGCGCGGCTACATGTCGCCTGCTACTGCCGCCTGCCGCCTGCCGCCTGCCGCCTGCCGCCTGACATTATTTTTTGTTAATGCATTACAATCATATTTTTTTAACGCTTCAGAATGATTAGCACTACAGTATTTATCGAAATAGTAAAAATTGCCGTTAAATAGCTGTGTCATCTGAGCAGCAGGCGGAAGCGAAATTCTTAAAATAATCACGTCTGCCTGAAAGTCCATTCAGGTTCCATTTTTGCCGTTTAGCTTCATTATGCCTTGCCTTTTCCAAATGGTATAGCCAATTGGCAACGGAACCCTAAAATGAAACATACCTCTTCAACAAATGCGATGTTAGCCCCAAGCGGTATTCGGCCAATTTCCTCGGCCTGCAGAGAGGGACTGGCCCTCACTCGGAGCCCTGCGCTAAAGCGCGAAATGAAGCGCCTCAGCTTAGTCAGAGGTGTAATGGGGAGTGTGCCCCCGACCTGCACCGCACTCTCAGCAGGCTCTACTATACTCTCGGCCACTTCTATTGTCACTTCCTGCAATGAATTCACATGAGTAAGAGAGTGGCATCACTAATGGATGCGGCGTCAGGAAGAGCTTTGTGTCCGTGCATGTAATAAAAGCGAAAAAGACTTGATGCGCTTCGTTCTGATTCGAATGACACGACTCGATGCCACTTCGTAATTATTCACGTTAAAGCATGCTTATAATATCTTTCGGCGATGTCAATCCCAAAATCCACATAGCACATTTAATTGCTCTAACTCATAAAAATACACAAAAAATCAGCACCAAAGGCACAAACTTATTGTTACAGTGCGTGTGTTATTGGGGGTGTGTGTTTATGAGCAGACAGAACGATCTCTCTTAATCGCTTGCTGGGCTGCTGGCACTACCACTGTCACTCACAACTAGATTCTGTTCCCGACACACGAAACTCACTGTGTTCGCTCACTCACTTCTTTCGTAATTTTTTCGGTTTTTACCATTTAACCACTGGATTACAGGCTCTTTACAATTAAAACTCGTTCGCCGTATCCTTGTTAAGTACAGAGTTAGTGACGATGTCAGTATAAAAACGCATAAAGCTCCAGCTA
This sequence comes from Lycophotia porphyrea, assembly GCA_950005105.1. Taxonomy (NCBI): domain Eukaryota; kingdom Metazoa; phylum Arthropoda; class Insecta; order Lepidoptera; family Noctuidae; genus Lycophotia; species Lycophotia porphyrea. The sequence continues at coordinate 27,335,312 of OX465383.1, read as the reverse complement.
TTTTGTTCTATTCCATGCTGCTGATGCATCCATCACTCGACGTCACAAATCGCGACAATAGTTAAAAGTATTAGCTAAACAAACTAACCTGTGACGCTGGATGATCATCGAGGGTGCATCTGAAGATATAAGCTCCCGGAGTTCTCGGGACCCAGATCGCGGCATAGGACCCGTCACCATTCTCTCGGACCGGCAGTCGCTCTGCAGGGATACGCCCGCCATGGACGAATACGCCGCGCAAGGAATGGCCATCACTCCACGACTCACTCGCCAAGCGAAGTTCCTCGAACGAAAAGTCTTGATAAGCCTGTAATGAAATAATAGATTAATATCACTCGCTCTTTTATTGGACCAGCCCGACACACTATAATAATGTTTTGATAGTTTATTTCAATGAATTACGTGTGAAGTATAAGCCGTCCTCAATGTGGTCAATATATAATTAAATGTTAAACACTGCTGCAAGCTCCGCCGCCACCGATTTTAACGCCGTCGTCGCCGAAGTTTACGCCACATTCTCCCGTTCAACATAATACGTGTGAAAGGAATAATGTCAGCCAGTCAGTTAAGCTTGCAGAGCAGCAAATTTCACTGAATTTCAATAATTGTTCAAATTTTACTATTAATTTCCAAGAGTAGTGACCTATCTGTATAATTTCTTATTAAAAATAGTATAATAAAAAAGCTTGTTTCATTGCATATTTTACTGTTTTCTCGCAAATGTGTTGAAAAACATTGCAGAAACACACACACGTGCAGAAATTGGTATTTACAAACTCGTGACTATGGTAAGTTACATTCGTCTATACGTTTGTAAAAACCAACTTACCGCATTAGTATCATAAATAACTAAATTTATGGTAGCCTGTGTAGTGGTAACACTGTCCTAGGTATCTCGGAGTTTCAATAAAAAAAGTAAGTTTAAAAAAAGAAAAAAAAAAGTAAGTAAGTAGTTTAAAGTAAGTTCGTTTGTTATCTTTTCACGCCTAAACCGCTGAACTGATCATCCTGAACATTAGCATATACCTTAACAGGTGTACAGAAACGGACATAAGATAACTTTCATCCCGGAAAAAAGTACTGTTCCAGAGGAAAACCACAATAACGCTCTTATGAAAATAGATGGCGCCACGTGTCTTTCGAATCATGATTCAAATAGATTATTACAAGCAGAGTACAACCCGAAATAATCTCGCGTTCATTTAGAAAAAAAAGGCGTGGGGTGCTTTTTAAGATATATTTTAATAGAATAGAATAGAATAGAATTTTCTTTTCTCGAGTATCCATGACTCAAAAACTGTTAGTATAACTTAAGACTATGTTAGTAAGCACAGATAAAACAAACAACACAATACGGTGGATCTCTGCTGTGACAACCCATGTGTAATTGCGGCGATCCACATAAACACAGTCAAGGCGAGTAGCAGATAATAAAAAATGTTAAGGAGAACAAGTTCTAACAAAATATTGTATTTTTTTTTAGCCGCCATTTTCAAATTTGGACCAAAATGGGTGATGTCCTTTTCTGTTGAATTTTTTTACGGAATTGCAAAGTTTAAAATTTAAGAAATTGAAATTTCTTATAAAATAGTCTAATTTGGAGATTTTCATCAATTCTTGAACATAATTCAAATCAATTTTTCTCTAAAATTTAAGAGAGATTTTTAATTTAATTTGTTATCTTTTATTTGATGGTAAAACGATAATGAAACTCCCGATTTAATTCTGCCAGTAGTCAAAATGCTTGTGTCATTGATAAAGTCATGTACATATTTCTGAGTACAGTTATATGGTAAATGTCTACCTTATCAACTGTCGATGATAGGTTCTGTTACTACGGAGGTTTTAATAATAATAATATCTTGGGACAACCAACACACCGCCATCTGATCCCAAACTAGGCAGAGCCTGTACTATGGCAACCAGACAACTGATAAACATACTTATATCGCTCACCTAGTAATATATTGGCACATCTACGTTTTTTATATTTTACAGAAACGAAGATCAAAGATTTTATAAATGTTTAAAATTTATTTATGGGTTCATTTTACGTTTTTTTTACAGAATTTAAAAGTTTATTAAAAAATAATTATAATTAAGTAATTACTTGTAACTAATTAATTTTAAACATTAATAAAATCTTTGATCTTCGTTTCTGTAAAATATGAAAAACGTAGATGTGCCAATATATTACTACGTGAGCGATATATTTCTAAATACATACATTATTATAGATAAATTTACAACCAGATACAGAACAAATAATCGTACTCATCGCACAAAGATTTGTCCTGTGTGGGAATCGAACCCACGACCTCCGTCCTAGCAGTCAGGGTCACTAACCACTAGACCAACAGGCCATTCAAATTTAACGGGGAATTATGGTTCGATTCCGGAGCAGGAGCGTGCGAAATGGCATTCATATCCAACGAAGGCAGCAGCCACGTAAATTACCCACTTCCGTAATGGAGAGGAGTTTTTTTTTCAAACCATAATTTTATTTCGTTGCGGTATACACAAAACTCCTCAGTTGATCCTGTCAGTAGTCATATGCTTGTCTCAGAGCAAGGACTGGGGGGTGGGGCAGAAAAACGAATTTGTAAGTATTAAGTTTACTATCTACGGATGCTGCTGAAGTTCTCCTAAGAATATTAAATATAATAGCCACTTTAAAAATATTAACATCTCGAAGGTTCGTGCTGTTTACCATTTAGGAGTTTCTTCGTGAGCAAATGATTCTGGCTGCTGGATGAGGTCATGATATAAATCACTTTTATCCATCAATTTATCCAAATTTTGATGTCCGTGCTACTAACCGTTGAGAAGTTGAGATGAGATGACAATCCTGGCCCGAGGATTAGGCAGCGACGGAAATTATGTTTATTCACCAAAATTGAACGCGTCTACAAATTTTGGTATCCGTGCTATTTACCGTTGAGGAGTTTCCTCGTGAGAAGACGATCTGGCTGCAGGATTAGCTCAAATGAAGTCAAATTATTGTATTGTCATCGGTCCTTGATAAGTGTGCGAAGTTTCAGTTCAACCCGACGTTTCGAAGTGGTTGAAAATCAAGTTCAAAGAATCCATCACATAGATACATACCAAACTAATAAAAGCGTGTTAAAAAAAGGTTAAGATTGGCCTCAAAATAGGCAAAGTCTGCTCAACACTACAGATCGAGAATTATATGCCATTACAAAACTAAAAATAATTGGTGAATTCACTAGTCGTTTCTTTTCTTCCACGCTCTTAAAAAAAACCGGACAAGTGCGAGTCGGAGTTGCCCACCGAGAGTTCCGTACTACTTAAAGTAGTACGGAACCCTCGGTGGGCAAGTTAGACGTGCTGTCTTGTATGGATCAGAACGATGGGCCACAAAAGGGATGCATGAAAGGCATTGCATGTGGCTGAGGTGAGAATGCTGAGGGGGATTTGTGGTGTTACGAGAATAGATAAAATAAGAAATGAGTATATTAGAGGAAGTCTGAAAGTGGCGCCGGTGACTGAATGGTTGTGTCGTAATCAGTTGGCTTGGTATTAATAAGCATGTAATGCGTCGGAATGAGGAAAATGTCGTAAGGAAAGTTTTGAGTAGGCGTGTGGATGGGTATAAGAGGAGAGGAAGACCAAAGAAACGATGGAAGGACTGTGTGAAGGATGATATGGGAAGAAAAAAGGTATCTGTTGAGATGACGAGTAATAGAGAACTACATGGAAGAAAAACCCATGCTGCTCTAACCCCAAATAAATGTCATGCCAGGTGCATTTCTGTATGAAAGAACCATCAGTGCGTCTCATGGCGATTGCTAGTCCATGGTTCCTACCGATGATTATACCACAATAATTACCTTCATCATAGAAATGGCATGGAAGCACATGGTTTCTCTTACGGTGGGTTGGTAGGGCACGTCGGGAATTTTGTTACGCTGGTTCTCGACGTTCGACGAGCGACCGGAACCGGAGCTCAGCCGTTGAACCACTACCTGCGAGACAAATGAAAAAAAAAAAACATTTAAAAATGTGCTATGAAAAGTAAGTTGCGACGTAAATAAAAAGATTTTATTTCGCATCGTTCATGGGTTCATCGAATGTTTGTTCCTAAAATTGATCTGATTGATTGTCTTAACTTAGAACATTACCTCTATACAGTCTTTGATGCTATGACCTGATGGGCTCACTCAGTGAGTATACACACACGTACAGATGCCAGCACATCAAGCCACCCGAAACTAACAAATTTTCCCAATCAACCTTGAACTTAATGCTTTAGCGATAAAGTTGAAAATCTATTCAAGGAATCTGACAGATTGTAGTAGCTTGATATGCTGGCGTCTATACCGTGCGGCAATGCGAAAAGACGAACAACCTGCTAAACTGAGTTAGTGAGTTACTGAGTTTTAATGTATACTAAGTATTAAGTAAATCCCTTTTTCAAATTTACCCTTTTGCAAAACCTCGTTTAAATGCCTACAGTCAGTGGCGTAGCGTGGGGGCGCGTTATAGCCCAGGACGGCGCGCGGCGCTCATGTCATAGTCATCAGATCAGATAATTACTATTGTCATCGGGACCATGTAGTAAGAACCAGAACAAGCAAGCTGTGGCGTAGAGACCTATCGTACTGTCCGCCACTAGCACGAGGCGGCAGATAACGAAGGGCGGCACTCAGACATTTAAAATTGTATATAAGATTTTCCTTCGGAATAAAAACGTTTCCTTTTATTTAAGGATTTGATTTGCTTGATATTTTGACCTTTCTTAACTAATGAAGGTAATTAATAGGGCAGTGAATTTCCAGTAAGCCCCGGGCACAAATAAACACTCTGAGCCACTGACTACAGTTTTCGCATAACTACGATGCACGATGTTCATATAAAAGATTAAAACTGGAAACCTTGCTAGGATCCCGTACCAAAATGTTAAAATAAAAGATGTCTCTAACTAATAAGTATCTACAGGTTTTTTTAATTAGGAAACAAACTTGGTTATGCGGTCGCAAGCAATGGAAACTGTACTTGAAAATGATTTTTTTTATCCAATTACTGTACGGAGCCCTCTCTTCTATGAGCGAGTCTGACCTGCTTTTTTTAGTTTGCATGTATTGGCTCACCTTGATAAGAATGCTAGTGACAGATAATCGCGCAAATCAAACAAAAAGAAGCGCTCTTTGTGTGTAGTATTTTGTATTTTGTAGTATTGGAATGGATGACATAGGGAACCGATCACTTTTCCGAAATATTTTTGTTCGAATTTCATTTTACCGAAAACTATTGCCCGACGTCTTTTTTGCTATAATATGCATTATTTGACATAGATCAACGAAGTATCATAGGACTCATAGGTATTATTTTACCGAACTATATTTCGCCGATTTACAAAATAACTTTTTGCTATTAGCCGAAGTCTCTTATGAACTTTTTTTATTTGCCAAATGATTTATTTGCCATATTTTCACCACTCCGAAACAACATTTTACGGAATATTATTCGCTCACAAATATATAGCGGTACCTTGGTAGCATTTTCGATATAAAAAATTAAATAGTGTCATAAAAAGGTACTATTTTAATTTAATATCAAAAATGCTACGTGACAGAAACATTGCTTGCTGTATGTTGCATGCCTGCTTGCATGTTGCATGTTTGTTTGCACGCTGCATTCTTCCTTGCATTGCATGCTGCATACCTGCTTGCATGCTGCTTGTATGCAAACAAGCATGCATCATGCAAACAAGGTTGCTTTAGGTTACTGGGACCACTTAAAACCACTTTCGTTCTTAATCAATTGTTTTATTTAGTAGGCATTATATAAAACAATTGATTATGAACAAAAGTGGTTTTAAGTGTTTACTGTTGAAAGATTTTTTTAAGGATACTCAGCGTCGAGACCTGTCATAGACCATGAATTGCTTCTATTTGCTTATTAGATTAATTTATTCTCCCAAGAAATTAACTACGAGTTTGTTTAGTGCTTAAAACAAAGATGTACTAACAGGTTTTAGTTCAAATTAACAGTAAGTCAGTATATTTCGTAGAGGATGTTAGGAATATACTACGACTTCACGTTCCCATGTAATGTTCTATGATAACGCCAAAACAAAACGCGCTCACGTGAGCGAAGCCGCGGGCACAGCTAGTGGTAATTAAAACAGTGGTATAACGAATGTTCGGAAACATAATACTTCGAACAGATGTTATTGCGGCTAAGTGTAACGTCGGTAAAAAGTTTTTTGACCAAATGAAACGTCGGAGTAACGAAAAAATCGAATTGATAATAGCTCAACTGATACGAGTACAGTGGCAGACGCGACTTCAGTGAAGTAAAAAAAAACTAAACGATAATAGTTGAAAAGTTTTACGTGAAATGAAATTCGGTCAAATATTTTTCGAATTTATGATAGGTAACCACGTTACTCAATTAAACTGAAGAGTACGCACACAAATTTTCAAGCCAATCGACCCCGAGAATAAAACCCCTGACCCCAAGAATTATTGACAGTTGTAACGTAAACTGTTGTTATGTCTTAGGTGGTTTCAATTCGCACCCAACGGAATTATTTTAAAAGGAACGTTCAAGTTTTTTTGTTGAACAAAAATGGACATGCATTGACACTGAGTTGTTAGGTCTGGGTTCGGATACCCACACTTTTATTAGTGATGCTCATGGATCGCAAAGGTGGCTTGATCATTGTTTAGTCACAAAGGCGGCTGTGCCTACTGTTATGAATTATACACACATACAATTACATTTTTTTGCTGGCTAGATAATGGTATGCCGACATCGGGACGTATTTTTGAAGTCATCCGTTCTGCCACTGCCACTTAAGTTTGGCATTTCTTCGGGCTACGTCAGTAACCTAGGTTCTCTCTTGCAGGATGTCTTCATTTCAAATAAATTGACAGTGCCAGTTATTAAAAATATTGTCAAACAAAAACTCTTTGACAAGCCTACAAACATAGGCTGCGTGCTTGTGCGAACGACACGAATGCTGCTGCATGGTTGTATTAAATAGAAGGGGGCAAGGGGCAAGTAATAATGTCATGGCAACAATTTTGGAACCTGGAACCTCGCAAGACCTCGCCTCGCCGATTGTACAAAAAGCTTGATAAGATTACAATGTTCCGGTATTTCTAGGAACCGACGATGCAGCGATTCCTTCGGAAGCTTACACCATGAATGTGGGCTCTGAAATTCGGACCGAATAATTGAGTAGAATTCTAAAACGTTAGCACGATTGTTTGTGAGCAGTAGATGCTAGTTACGGCTGCAGATTTGTTTGACCACAATTCAAACTTGTTAAGTAGCTTACCTCAACTCTCAGGGCCGGTGAAGACACGTTTTCACCGTATTGATCTCGGATGAGTATGGGCAGCGTGATCTTGGCCGATGGTCGCACCGGCTGGGGTGGCGCCTTTAGCTCGCACTTAGAAGGCTCGACGCGCGACGTCGGAGCCAACCAGCGAGCCAGGCGGCCCCCAGCCGTACTCTCCGCGCCTGCCACGAAGTCAGTCAGGAATTGTCGCTCCGTCGAAATACACCTGTTAACCAACAAGTACTCAATTTAACCCATTGGCGTACTGCAAACTAACTGTCACGCACCACCTTGTCAGCGAGACATGTCAATAACTCGAACTTCGTAGCCGTCTCCATTGCCTTTTGGGTGACTTTAAGCCTTCTGATGAGGCCCATTGTTAGCGACCACGTTTCGGTCCCGTATGTAATCACTGGCAACACACACTGGTCATAGATTTTTGTCTTGTCACACTGCGGTAAGTTGGACGAGAAGATACCAAGCAACATCCCGAACGATGCCCAGCCGAGTCGGATTCAACGATTGACTCCGATCTTGAAAGGAGTGGGTGTTACATGGTCATTAATCATTAAAAGAAACTCCAGAGGCTCCAGATTAGTTCCCTAGCTTACCCCGGATCTAGTATAATATGCGTTTGATTGATATCTTGCATAGTCAACCTACTGTTGCCTGTTACTCATATAACTTGCAAAAAACTTAAGTAAATGCGGGGTGAAATCGACCCCTGTTAACTTTTTCAGTAAAAAACTCAAAGCATTTATTTCAATTAGACAATAACAGGCACTTTTGAAAGACAGAAAAACAAAAAAAGGCGAAGTTACAAGTCACAGGACACAAGGCAACTACGGGAATAACTTGTGAAAGTACTGTAGTTGCCCATTCCAAGGCGTAGATCTCTATGGAGAAGAATGGGCAAGAAACTCCATGGACATTCTTTCCAATCAAAATATTGTTACAAGATCTTGGTTACACCATTCATGTCGAGCTTACACATATATGTGAAAACGATGTAGAAAGACATACACATTGAGCGTCCAGAGTAAAAGGTTATATAGCTTAAATAAACCGTGCCAGCTAAGAGATGACCAGTCCCAACTAACAGCGTCCGTTCACGAACATGACACTTGGTCAGCCCCATTCAGCTCAACTATATTGAAGGGAACTAAATGACCCGATACACCCTCCACCATCAGCGAGACATTTGAGTGAGCATGACATTCTCTCAGCCACCAGGGCACATTCGAATCAGAGATAACTAAATATAAATGGTAGCTTACATAGTACTCACACATGTGCTATGCAATTATTAGAATAAGTCAACGCCAATCCGGAATCAGGTGATAGCACAAATCATAATAGTTAGTAGAAAAATATATATAAAAAAAAACTTAGTACCGTACCGTAGTAAAAAACGTAATAATTTAAATTACAGTATTTTCTTTTTTTATTCGAAAATGTATACCCTGTGATGGTTTTTAGCTCCCTTAGCAACAAAGCTTTACTTTTTTTCGTTTTTTTTGTGTAATTATAAGTAGTGCTTGTGTAACCTGTTGTTTTAAATTCTTAGTTAACTGCTCCAACTTAGAAGAAAATGTCACATTTATCCGAACCAATAATGAAAAATGAATACTTCGTCTTACTTTAACTGACTGTACTGAAAAAATAAAATTTACAACGCCAGTTTGGCAAGCAACCTTCAAAGTTGACGCATTTAATAAGGATTCTAAAATGGTATAGGATAAGTGCACTTCTTCTTCTTAGCGTGTCGATGGCAATCTATATTGTGTCGGCCCAGAACTGAGCTACTAGTTTGGCGCTTTCGGTAGCATCCATCAGTTCCTGTAGCACTTGCAAGATTATTTCTTAGATTACAAAAAAAAATCTTCTAGAATCGCAGTTGTTTAGTGTAACCAACGCTCACCTTGAGCGTAACTAAGATTCTAGTTTTAGCGAGAAGAAGAATCATTCCATGAAGTGTGAGTGAGATAGATCGTGACGCTTTCGAATCTTACTTTTTCTTAAATGTAGGATAAATTTTCCTTAGTTCAAACAACACCATTTGTGGTTGGTTTTTAAATAAATGGGATAGATCATTTATATATGTCTAAAAAGAGGAAAGGACCTAATATCGAACCTTGCGGTATACCCATACCTACTTTTAAACCCATTAAACTGACATCATTTATTTGTACTTCCTGTCTAGTATTAAATATGATTTCACTAAACTGAGCGCAAGTATCCCTAAACCGTAATGTTCAAGTTGATTTTATTTTTATTCAAAAGGAACAACAAATAGCTGCAATATAAAACATAAAAATAAAAAATACACAAAACTTATAGACAATATTGCAGCCCATACCGCTGCTTACGGATTAATGGATACGTAACAGTGAAAATAATCGCTAGGGTTACAAAACAATAAAAAAAAAAAGTTAAATAAAACTGTAAACTGGTGTATAAATATTCAAGAAAGCTCCTTAACCTCCAGACTTTCTTCAAGATTCTTAAACTTATACACACAAAAATATCAATGTGTTCAAAAGTCCTATTGTAGGAATCGACTATTTTGCGAACAGGCGAACGCAAGCCAGAGTTGGACTTGCAAATGCCCACTGAAAATAAAAAAGTTTTAAGAGTAGGGTTTCGTGGTTTATGCAATCAAATGCACATGTCACAGAAGATTTCTATGGCATCTTGGGCCTCTTCCCACGCAGTAAATATGTGTTTTAATAAGGTGACAGGTCAGTCGTGCAACGACCTTTGGTGAAACCATACTGTTTCTCATGTAAGATTTTATCAGTGTAAAAGTGGTTGAGCATTTGATTAAGTTTTACCTTTTCAAACACTTTGCTGAAAACCGGCAACACGGATCTATAGTTATTGTTTGTTGTTTTGACTGTCTCTGGATTTGAAAAGTGGTATTACCTTGCTGTATTTCATGAGGTCCGGGAAGACTCCTTGGTCCACACACAAGTTAAATATTAAGGCTAAGCACGGTGTTATAGTTTCAATAGCTTGACAAACTTTAATTGAAATTCTCCATAGATCTTCAGTTAGTTTTATTTTGATTTCCTTAAAAGCTTTAATGACTGCTGTGGGGTTTTTATGCTTAAATTGAAATTCAACCGGATAGGCTGAAAAGTTGGCTCGTAATAAATCAATAGAAAGCAAGGGTGAGGAATTTAAGGTTTCACCGGTAGTTTAACTGGGATACTAGTAAAAATATCTACAAATACTTGAGCAACTTTGTTTTTAGACCTTAGAAGACGATATCATTATTATATTTTTTATTTCTTTTAGTTTCACTGCTTTTATTTATTTTATTATCGGCAGATTTAATCTTGTTGCTAATGAATAAGGCTTTAGCTACCTTACAAGTGTTTTAAAAAAAATTGAGTAAGTTGCAACAGATTTATTAAAAGTTTCTGAGCGCGGAAGTAAGGCTTAAAGCCGTGACAGTGGAACCGGCGAGAGATGTCATGCGGTGTTCTGCAGGGATCGGTTCTGGGGCCGCCCTTGTGGAACATCGTCTACGACTGAGTGCTGCGCGCCGACCTCCCTAGTGGCGTCAGCGTAGTTTGCTACGCTGACCACACGCTGGTGCTGGTACAGGGGAGGTCGTACGAGGCGGCGGCCGAACTCATGACACGCGGGGTTGCGATAGTCGTGGAGAGGATCCGGCAATTGGGTCTCGAGGTGGCTTTATACAAGTCCGAGGCCATTTGCTTTCATGGGCCTCGGAATGCGCCACCATCGGGATCCATAGTAACGGCGGGAGGGGTTCCCATCGGCGTCGAGTCGACGTTGAAATACCTAGGGCTCATCCTCGACAAATAGTCGCGCGGCGGACAGACTTCCGGCGCGATCTCACATCGCGATATGGAGAGAGCGACTGTCGCAACCCTGTGCAGGGCACGCCACAATAGTGGCGATAATTCCCTTCTTTGAGGAGTGGCTGGAGAGGCGCCACGGCACCCTCACCTTCCACCTGACGCAGGTCCTCACCGGACACGGTTGTTTCGGGAGGTTCCTGCACCGAATCGGGCGGGAGGAAACGCCCGGGTGTTACCACTGCGTGGATCGCCCAGAGGACACGGTGGAGGTCTGCCCCGCTTGAGCGAAGCACCGCCGTGTCCTCGTAGCAGCGATCGGCGGCGGCGACCTATCGCGTCCGGCCCTGTTCCAAGCCATGGTACGGAGCGAGAGGGAATGGGATGCCGTCACCTCCTTCTCCGAAGCAGTCATGCTAGCGAAGGAGGTGGCGGAGCGTAAGAGGTAGAGAACCTCTCGTCCCAGCCGCCGCGGGAGACGCCCCGGGCGTCGGGGGTCACGAGGTGACTTCCGGCCACCGTAGACGCGGACCTGTGGACGGTGAGTAATGGGCTAGCTCGCCGACCGGCCGTCTTTTGACGACAGGCCGTGCAGACGGCGCGTTCGTATTCCACGCGCGCCTCAAAGAGGTGTCAGCAGACAGGGAGGGGCCCGCAAGGGCCGATGCCTGCCAGGGCTGCGGGACTGTTCGCAAGAGATACCGCGGCCCTGTAACACAAAGGGCAAGGAAGGAATATGGATGGGTTTTAGTCAGTACAAGTCTGACACTCCCTTCCGCTCTGCCCGGAGCGGGAGAAGTCATTTGATGATTTCCCCTCCGTAAAAAAAAGGCTTAAGGCCGTACAGCTCAAACAATCGCTCCCTACTTTTCTTAATACCCTTTGTTGCCCAGTCACTGAATAAAAACTTAGGGCAAATAGATTTTGTTTTCATTTTTAATATATTATTGAACTCTGTGTAAACTACTGAAAAGAATTCCTCATACAATTGATTTACATTTTTAATAATATGGCCCGGGATACCTAAATTACTAAGTAAGTAATTATTAAACTTATTTAAATTACCAGGTATTATTAGACTTTATCTGGATTTTTTGTAATGGTGTATAGGACTCGAAAACAACGGTTTGACCGCTATAATCAGAAGGAAGGTAATTTACAACGGATTTCTTCAAGTAGTCGTAGTAACATAAGGCGCCGCAATTCCCTCTTTACTCTTTACTACATTTGACGATTTCCATAGTATGAGGGGCTCGTAGGAGTTCGTTTGATTTTAATATATTTTTGATTTATTAATGAGCTCATGTTCTCATTAATGAACAGGAGGAAAGTTATTGTTCTTTCGAATAATATCAACCAGTACCAGTATCAATTTATATTGTTCATGATATTCGTTTAAAACGCGGGTGTAAATAAATTGGCTTTCTTGGAAAAATTACTTTTCCAGGAAGCATTTCATATTGTTTCTTGTAAAATAATAGAGAGCGTTTAATATTAATATATATTAAACGCCCTCTATTATTTCTCACACTTTTCTTATCTTAGAATCAAAGAGAAGATTTAATCGGAAACGATAAGCGCTTTACAGGTAAAGCGCTCTCCCAGGGGAGACTGATAAGACTTTATAGCGTATTAAATTGGTCTTTTATAGATAGATATTAAAAGAAAATACATAGGAATATAAGAAGTCAATACTGCTCATTGGATGCACCTATACATCAGTTTTGTCGAGCTTCTATAACTGGGTAGATAGTAGCGTTACGTAAACAATAAACAAAAACCATCTAAAATGGTGGACTACTTTCATTATGATACAGTTTACGATGGTAGCCGAGTTTTGGAAGTTATTTAAAACGCAGTCCAACCACTGGAGCGCAATCAAACACCGTCATGGTATTTAATGGAATTTTTGTGTTTGAAATCTCAAGGAAATTATTATTTCCAGCTTTGTAGTTTAGTAACTTGTCTTATAATGCATGTCGGTTGTCAAATTGACGGTAAATGTGTCAATAATCTACGTTATGCTGACGACATGGTGCTGATGAGCGCTTCGGTCTGTGGCTTAAGGAAGCTGTTATAGATAATATGCGAGGAATATACTTGTGGTCACGGTTTATTATATAATGTAAAGATAAGCCAGTGACCATCTTTGAGACCGCCAGTGCAAAATGTCCGGTAAACATATCCGATCAGACTCAATGGGGTTCCTTTGCAAAGGGTGGAAATGTTTACATACTAGGGGCATGTTTTGACTGTCGATCTCAAAGATCACGCAGACATGGAACGGGAGCGGAGGGCGTTGTCTGTTAGAGCGAACATGATTGCCCGCAGATTTGCGCGTTGCTCCAATAAGGTTAAGGCTACGCTCTTAAGAGCGTACTGTATATCGCACTCATGTAGTCTGTGGGCTCACTACTCTAATAAAAGTTACAGCGCACTCCGCGTCTAGTACAATAACGCGTTCAGTGCGGTGATGGGGCTCCCCCGATAGTGCAGCTGTGCAGTGCATCGGGTATGTTCGCAGAGGCTCGCACCAACATTGTTCCGACAGAGATGTTGCTGTACCAGTGTCGGAGAGAAGGTATTAACTTTTTTTGTTCGATATAAATTTTATTTGATTGATTCAATTTGATTTAGTTTGAGTTTATTGTATTATATTTTACTTGGTTTAATTCAGTTTTTTCTTTATTCTATTTCATTTTATCCTTGATTTCTATCAATTTATGTGTGGCAATGGGTGTTATAAATTTACCTGCAATAAATGAATTTATATATTTAAATAATACAATTTGTCGTTTCGAATGACTTTTAAACATACAGGATATATCTATTTTCGTAATCACTATTTAAATCCCTTCGTTATGATACCCCATTACCGGGTTTGAAAGAAATTCGGTCTCAACAATTTGGCACACAAAATGCGCCATTTTTCTGTTTGTATACAGGGTGTAAACAGACTCTTTACGAAGCCGTCAACCAAGAATTATGTACATCAAACTAAGTAACTATACGCAAAAATTAGTGCTGGGAAACGACTTTTTTTTTTGGGCTGAAAAATCGTGTTTTTCTGTGGGACTCAATGTAACGCACTCAAAACATTGTGCTAATAGATGGATTGAATGGTAAGGGGGTCCTGAAAGTGTATAAAGTAAAAATCTTACATTAAAAAAAACTTGTAAAAAAGGTGGAAATTTGACCCCCAATATCTCCATAACTAGAAGGTTCCCACTTCCCAGGTATGGTCTAGAACAAAAAAAAAACAAAAACACGTGATGGAAGTTGTCAGAAGTTGTAAAGTAAGTATCTACCTTATTTTGATTCGAAAGATTATTAATTAGACATGAATAATTTCGATGGCTACTTCATAACTCGATTGGTCTAGTGGTCGCATGCGTTAATCAGAATTTCTGCATCAGTGACTAACCCCGGGTTCAAACCGTAAATTCTGTTTTTTTTAAATAATTTGTTTTTAAATTATTATTTTGTTTTGTCTTTATTTTTTTTATTAGTTTGTTTGAAAATAATTCTTATTCTTTATTGCACACAAAAAAGAGAAATACACACAAAATCATGACATTAGCTTATGTAGTACAAAGGCGAGCTTAACCCAGAATTGGGTTTACTTACAGCAAACCTAAATTCGATTGCGAAATTTGCAGAAAACCCTTATGTGCATAAAGAGTACATTTAAGATTAACTTATTTTATAAACAAACTAAACTTATATATACAATATAATATACGTAATACATACAATCTATATAGATAAACATACATATAAAATACTATATACATACTATTTTCACGTTGACAGGAATTTCGGTTTTCAGAATTTCCGGTAATATTACAATATTACATCCTGAACAATTATGTTATCCACTACGTTCTCCATAGGCTAGTAACAACACAAATACAATAACCTATACAATTGTCAACGGTCCTGGAACTAATACTTTTCTGGAATTTCAAAAATAGATACATATTATAAAAAAAAAAAAAAAAAAAAAGTAAAGGACGGTAACAAAGTTTACAAAATGTAATTAATGTGCACAGAAATAAATGTAAAAAATAATTAAAATACTTTGAAAATCAAAAAGTATGGCTTATAATCAGTTATTTTGTACCAAAATTAGTTAGTTAGTACATGATTTTTCTCGGAAACCCCACACTTTTGAGAGTTGTCGCCATAATAAAAAAATATGTGTGTGTACCAGAGTACACAGGTAAGAAGTGAAACTTCTTTACGACATACTCGTATCATTTTTCTACTATTTGCAACTTCACGAAAATAAGTCTTTTTATTTTATCACTTTCAAATTAATATATTGTTATTCTTATTTCAAACCAAACTTCAAAACTAATATATTGTTGTTATTATTATCATATATTACATGCAAAAATAAAAAAACAAAAAAGCAACATGGCGCGTAACCGAAAAACGTGACGATTTGCTACAAAATTTCTCCCATACGTCGATAAAGAAGTTTCACTTCAAAAATGATCACTTTACTAAGCTCTTTTGACTGAGATACATTTTAAATCTGTTGGTCAATGTAAGGGTTGGGGGGACGCTTGACGCATCGTCCTTTGTGTGCAAATTCAACATTAAGTTATTATAATATAGCTTTTTTTTTGCTTCTTGAAAGCATTTTTCCTTAGAAAAAGTATGTCGATTGAATGGAACTCGTTGTTGTATGTCTCAACCAAACGATGAAGTGGTGAACGCGAGCCAGCGTTGGATTTACGGAGGCTAGTAGCAAATAGACGTCGAGTGCGTATCTCTCGTACATGAACTGTTCGAGGAACGAGGTAACACAGACTCCTTGCTAAAATTTACGTGGGATTCTCCAAACAAAAAAAACTGGTTCCGAATATTTTGTGTTTGTACAGCGATCTTTTACAACACGAGCCGTTCCAAACAGGCGATACGTGTCCACTCTCGACGGCGGCCGAGCGCGGACTGCAGGGGGGAGACAGTTAAAACAAGCACAACTTCAGTGAAGATAAGAGTCGCCATCTTCATTTAATGACAGAGAAACTATTATTCATTCATTTATCATATTATCGATAGATGTCTCTATGACCGCAACTTTAATTGCAAAAAAGAAAATCAAATAATTTAGTTCTCTAAATTATTTTGTAGTATTTTTCTATAGAATAATTGTTAAATTTTTCATTAAAATTATCACATTTTTAAATTTCATAGCTGTCCAGTATTTTCAATTATGGCAACCTTATCATTATATCGTCATTGTATTGTAAAACATATTCTGAAAACTGACAACATCACATAATGGTCGCCGCAACTTGCGCCTGCGCTTGTTTGTGTTTCATGTGTCCATTTTGTGTTAAATTATTGGTATTTAGGTATTTACATTGTATGTTGATCAAAATGCATTTCGCGAATATAATGATGGCTCGTTTACATTACTGAATTACGATCATATATCTGTAATAGCTCCTTAAATTATTAAAATAATATTATATTTTAATGATCGTAATTTATTAAATGTATCATCATTATATTCGCAAATCGCATTATGATTAACATACGATGTAAACACAGCTGCTATCTGCAAAAAAACATGAAAATTTGAATGATCACCTTTAAGTAAACAAATATTGATCTATAGCTATACGTATCAAGGTACAATACATTCATACCTACCTATAGCTACATATAGACCCTTAGTTTGCGTCACAAAATCCAGATGGCGTTTCAAATCGGTATGCTTCGAAATGGCACAAGAGGGCTCTCTTCTCCCCTATTATTATTATACACTTTGGCGGACTGAATTTTCATTCGAAACGCTTGTGCAATAAAGCAAGACGGGACCATAAATAAAATAACCCTTAATGCAATCGATTAAGATTCATCCGGATTAACAAGAAAAGTGAAAAAATTAGTTTCGGTTTTCATTTTGTTTGCCACTATTTATAGCATTTTGTTAAAAACTAGCAGTTCGCCCGCGTGGATTTCGAAAATACAGCCCATAAGTATTACTAGATATTGTAGCTTTCTATAGGTGAAAGAAATTCATAAAATTTAAGTCTGGTAGGCACCTGATGAAATTAAATAGGTATTTAAATGAAAACTGCTCTGTTTAGATTTTTTTTAGGTTGTTTTATTTTCCGGTAACAAAATAATCTTATTTGCAGGTGATCCAATTCGTGATAAACCGCCCATATAACTACCCATGGGTAAAATATTCATTTCTTAAGTAAATGCCAACCAAAGAGAATGTTTGTCACTGGGACTTGTTAATAGTAAACAGGGCAAATTGGAATTCTCGTGATCTGCGACAACTGGCCAGCTCCTGGTCCGATGAGAATAGTCGCTACAGTAAAGTTATCTTTTATTAGTAGCAGTGTGCCATTGCACTTGTTAGAAGGGCTTAATTTTGTTAAAAGCACGATAGCGTTCCGATTTTCAATAGCAGTTCGTAAGGTGGCAGGCCAGATGGATAATGGGAGATCAAATTCAAATTCTTGTGGACAGTGGACTGCATCATCGATATTACACACTGTATCAATGGAATTATAGGTTTTGATTTAACCGGGGACTTTTTGTAAAATTAGTTTATTGATGTTTTTGATTATTGACTACCTCGGCGATCTAGTGTTTGAAAGCACGACTGCTGAGCATGAGGTCTTGGGTTCGATTCCCGGGTTGTAATTGGGTTTTTCCATCAGGAATTAAGTAGCAGCCACGGAATCTGGATTTGTACCCGGTTGATGGCAATAGATTCACCCTCTATAACATGGAACTTAGCATAACTGGCGAAATGTAGGTGTTCTATTAGGTACACCTCTGCCTAACCCTTCGGGGATTACAGGCGTGATATTGATTGTATCGTTCTTAGGTGAGACGATAGCCCTTGAACAAAGCCAATGAATATCTCTATCTAGTAAATATTCAAGGTCAGGATAACTGCATCTATTATATTCTATCTAGTTGCTGCAAGCTGTGAACTATCCTACCCAGACTCTCTTTTATAACGATTTCCGCAGCGTTAGCGCCCAAGGTTGGAGAAGAAAAAGACCCGTCTCCAACTTTGAGCAGCTATTGTGGAAAATCGTTAACCACATTTCCGAAAAGTTGGGCTCTCATGTTACGTAAATTAAAATTTAATTTATACTCCATAGGGGCGATAATTTTAGACATGCCTTAATGATGTCCGCACGTGTCCCTTTTGTGACGACGGAAATTGCCTGCCGAAAGTCACCAGCAAACATAAAAGTTACACCACCCACGACAGCGACTGAGTTTCTCAAGTCCTCAAGTGTTCGATCCACTGCTTCAAAATAAGCTTGACTCATGGTACATTCGTCCAATATTATCAGTGACGTAATCTTAAAACAACTGACCAAGGTATGTTCTAATGCGGTTCGTAAATGTTGGATGGGATTTTGCGATTTATTAATTTTATATTATCTTCGAAACTATTTAACCGATTGACAAATCTTATCTCTATGATATCCTTGTGATCATAAAAATATTTTTTTGTATAAAGTTTAATATTTTGTTGTTTAAAAAATTGTTTAAACGTAAGTATGTCAAAAAACACTTTTTTTAAAGCTACTATATCTGCTAAAATATAAAAGATAGACATATGGTGCCGCGGACTTTTTTGTAGAACTATCTAAAACGGACCAGATTGCCCTACATTGTTTTCAATTATATTTAACGGTTTAGGCAGCGCATGCAAATAACTCTCTTTTGAGAGGTATTTTTTTCCGCCTGGCCAGATAATAATTGTGATAGCTCGCCTAATTTGCATGCTATCAATATAATTTATATATATATACACATAATTTAATTTATATATATATAGCAATCACGAATAATGTAACTTCCTATCAGTGAAAGAATTTTTAAAATTGGATCATTAGTTCCGGAGATTACCCCCTACATTCAAACTTACAAACAAATTTTACCTCTCTATAATATTAGAGATAATACCATCATTATGAATTGAATAGGTTTGTCTACATATTGTGATTTTAGACATTTTATTATTTGATTTTATTTATTTAGGGAGTGATATGAAACTTCGAATGACGCTATTGCGACGCACTCTATTTCGAAAACTCATTAAGTCGAAAACCGCTATATCGAATGACGTTGTTGCGAACACGCTGTTTCGAAAAACTGTTAGAATGGTACGCTAGTACGAAAGTCTTAGTATCGAAATCCACTGTTATGAATAGCGTATTCCAATCTGAATTTGTGTGGTAATCGAACTCGCGACGATTACCAAGAACTAGGCTGCTACGATGATAAAACTGATATTGACCTAGTTACCACTAAGTATAAATGATTAATATTAGTACTTATTATGATTAAACGATGTATCCCTAGCATGCTTCCCGTTTTAATAAGCGAATCATCATCATCACTAATAGACTTGGGGGGTAGTTTGAGAAAAGTATAAGAAATTAAAAATAAATTCAAGTC
This sequence comes from Lycophotia porphyrea, assembly GCA_950005105.1. Lineage (NCBI taxonomy): Eukaryota > Metazoa > Arthropoda > Insecta > Lepidoptera > Noctuidae > Lycophotia > Lycophotia porphyrea. Next base: position 27,315,713 of record OX465383.1, on the reverse strand, counting down.
AACCTTCATCAATTTATTTTTATTGTTGTGATGGAATTATATTAAAGGTACTGTAGTATTAGTATTTCCTTTATTTATTTTGTGTTGTGTTTTTGTGTTGTTTAAAACAACTTAAAAAAATATAAAAAATAGTAGCCCACCAACCAGCATTGGGAACAGGATCCGAGCTACCGGTGGTCAGGGCTGTTGAGAGAAGAACCTCCGGACAATAAGTGCCGTGTCCAGAAGTACTGCTTTCTGAATCAAGCCCTTGATCCAGCTGCCAAGCGAGAGCCTCCTCAGATGCTGGTCGAGGCTCTTGGCTATTAAGCCATTGGCCGACACGACTATCGGCACAATGACTGCTGTACTCACGTCCCACATGTCGACAACGTCGCGAGCCAGATCTAGATACATGAACTGTTTATCTTTCTCTGCTTTCACGAGGTTCTCGTCATGAGGGACTGTTATATCACCAATCATTGCGCGACGCTCCAATTGATCTATCACTACAATGTCGGGCTTATTAGCAACAATAGTCCTGTCAGTGGTGATAGATCGATCCCAATACAACGTGATATTACCATTATCAAGAACTGGGTCGGGCGCATACTTATTAGTATTAGTATTCCTTTATTCATTTTCAAATATTTAAATATAAAACGACATAAAAATACATTTAAAAAAGCTTCGTATTACCCAGTATTAACTGAGTTGTCGAGGTCCCTCAGTGTAAAACACTGGTATTCAGCTGCATCCGGTTAGACCGGAAGCCGACCCCAACATAGTTGGGAAATGTAGGCAGATGATGATGGTGATTAGCTTATAGAAACGGGAAGCATGCTGGGGATACAAAGTTAAATCATAATAAGTACTAAATAATTTATACTTAGTGGTAATAGACAACTAGCTCAGTGGCAGTTTTATCATCGTAGCTAGTTCTTGGTAATCACTGGGTCGCGAGTTCAATTCCTAGAAAAATTCAGATTGAAATACCTTATTCGCAACAGTGGATTTCGATACCAAGAAGAGCACAAAAAATGTACCTGAACTCAACTCGGTATGGATAATTTTGTGGAAAATGGCAACGAAAGATCGATGTTACACTTTAAAAAAAAACTAAAATTTTCAATAATAAAGTTTTCTCCTTATTTGAAGACGAAGAACCAATCTATACGAGGTAGTTTTAGTTATCTTGAATTTTCTTTAGTTATGCCATAAAATGTACCCAAAAACAGCGTCATTTTACCTGATTAGCAAACGCGCTCTTAAGTTGTTAGCTTTCAATAATTGATTCTGACCTACTCGTTAAATGATGAACTGTGGTAATTAACACCACATTAACTTAGATTCTGGGAAAAACTGTATCAAAATGTACTAATAATGATGACTGATTATAATGATGGTTTAAAACCATAAAACACTATGATGACTATACATCATCATCACACGTCATTCGTGACTACTTTTGTTAGTTTGGGTCTTACCTGTAAAAACAATTGAATGTGATAATGAATAAAATAAATAATAAATAAATTATTTTATAGATTAATTAGCGAACGGTTGGTGTGCACCTGCCTCCACTTTAAGTCGATGCTCCGACGACATGTTTCTTTGCATTACAAATTACAAAGTCGAGAAAATTATTTGTGGCCACATGTAAATTGCATGTTGATGCTACAAGGTGTACCCGTTGGGATCTCCCAGCGGCAACTTCTGTTCCGAGGAGCCTTAGTGGATGAGTTTCCAAAGTAATGATACACTTAACTTTTCAAATATAAATAGAAGAAGACCTTGAAGTCTTATTTTAAAATGATGATCTTACACACCATCATATATGCCATAACTTTCACCATCTATTTAACTCCTTAATGCATATCCATGCCTTAAGGAAAAAAAAACATTAATTTTTTTTTCAAAATTTTTACAAAAATTTCATTAGTGTTCACCTTGTTTGTAAAAGAAATCATTTTACTAAGCTTCTAGACCCAGTGGTTTAGGCTATGAGCTATCTGCCAGTGAATATATAAAGGGTGTAAAAAAACTCTTAACGAAGCCGAAAGGCACTTGTTCTCTTTGTCATTGTGATAATTTTTAGGGTTCCTTACCTCAAAAGATAAAAAAGGAACCCTTATAAGATCACTCTCTTGTCCGCTGGCCGTGTGTCACCACCGATTTTATTAGGAACGGGTGGACCTAGCAAGTTGAAATTTATACCGGATACTGAGGGTCTATAGTTCCTATAAGGTGTATAAAAATCAAGGTCTGGAGTAAACACGATAAAAAGATATGAGCAAATTTAGACTTTCGCGATAACTTGTAAGTATCAAAATCTACCTTAATTTTCAACGTTTGTTATTTTTCGGTAATTTGCCTTCACTTGTTCTGTAAGACCTTGCTTTTAACCAAAATTGACAATTCTAGGTCAACCGGAGGTACCCTATAGAATTTTGGGTCGAAAACCTATATGGTAGTTCCCGTTGACCTAGAATCACGAAAGGCAAGAAGCACATGTAAAGGAAAAAATCTGAAAACCGCAAATATGTAATTTAATGATAAAATACCTATAAGTTTATACGGAACCCTCGGTGCAGTAGTCCCCTCGCACTTGGCCGGTTTTTTTTTTGTTCTAGACCATATGTGGGAACCTTCTAGTTACGGACTCTATTAGGGGTCAAAGTTCCAACTTTATTACAAGTTTTTTTTAAATGTTTCTAATGTAATTGTTTTACTACCTTCACGACCCCCGCGGCCCCGTACTATTCAATATATCCACCAGCACTATGTTTTGAAACCGTTACATTGAGTCCAACCGTAAAACGTGATTCTTTACCCCAAAATAAAAGTTGTTTCCCAGCAATAATTTTTGTGTAAAGTCACTTAATTATTATATCTTTATTTCATTATGGATAAACTAACTATATACATTAATAATTAAAAACTATTAAATTGAAACAACTGGAAGTCATGGGGAGAGGCCTTTGCCCAGCAGTGGGATGACGCAGGCTAACAGTATCAGTATCAGTATTAAATAAACTAACAACAAACTATAAAAGGGCATCGAAAAACTCCTCCTCAACGCTGTCAGCTGGTAATGTGCCCAAGAGACTGGCGGCGTTGCCACGTTGTATGGCAACACTTAGCCTCTAGCCAAGGTAAAAGCCAGCCCTTGGGTCACGGGAAGCGTCAACAAGGGGTTTCGTTCCATAAATAGGCTATGAGCACGGACCCCACGGCCCCTGAGTTTCAACCCCAAACGGCTTGAAAATGTAGTTACCACAAAGGCTTCTATATTTACGCCGCTTGGGGTTCTCTGCAGCCGCAGCGGTAGCGCCAGCACAGCACGATGAGCTTGGAAGATGGGATGGTGCTAGAGTATCGACGCATGTTGCGTCCCATACCTTCCTTCCTTGGAAGATGGGTAGGCCTTTAGCCTACCAATCTTCCAAGGAAACAAAGACATGCCGTCCGGTCTCTAGCTATCGTCACGTGCCAGGCCATTGGGTTCTAAAACAGCTGGAACGCCGACGGACTTCGTGAAGAGTCCGTTTACACCCTGTATATATTTTTTTGTAATTAGATTACAATATTTCTGTTACAGTTAGCCCTTAGCCTACATTTTCCCACTGTTGGGCATAGACCTCTCCCCATCTTCTAGTAATTTCAATCCAGGGCTAACTAAATGTAACATTAAACTAACAAAAAAAATGGCACAAACAGAAAGGGTCAAGAAGAGCGTTCAGCCCAGATTTTGAGATTCTTATGTTTGCAACAGTAGCGCATTATTCATTTCATTACGCACTGGAGACTGAGGAGTGCATGGGTTGTGTTGTGGTTATCAGTGCACAAGCACGCCGCAGCTCGCAGGTTCGCTAGCTAACTGCCAGCACCCGCCGACCTCTGTATCTCGAGCCATAGGCATGTGCAACGTACATTGTTTATCGATGACGCGCGGTTAAAGTATTATTTTATTCGATATACAATAATTTTGTTGTTTCAAAATTTTGCTCTAATAATAATAATAATTAGATAAATTTGGTTTGAATATTAGATGTTTTAAAACTGCTCCTAAAAAATAATAAAACAAGTACTAAAATACCAAGTATGGTTAAGTTTTCTTTTTATCATAAAATAAAGTTAATTTTTGTGGTATATTTTGTGTAATTAGATCGATACTTTTTCTTCTTTAACTACGGCGAAGCCCATAAGGAAGATTATGTGTTTGACCTGTATGTATGTTATGTATCTTTTCCCTGGTATATACTAAACGCATGAACAGATTTGTATACATGATACACTTTGTCTTAGTGGAGCGAGATCCTTAGGCGCGAAATTTAAAAAAAAATGAGAATCTTCTCGTTACGGAGACATTGGAGGTCAAAGTCCAACTTTTTCACAAGTTTTTTTTTTTTAATTCAATTTTTTAATGTTATAAGTTTACTTTAAATTTCTCCATAAGCCCTGTATTATTCAATGCATCGATCAGCCCAATGTTATGAGCGCATTACAACTGTTTGAGTAACCGTGTCTTTCAGCCCAAAAATCGTTTCCCAGGAAAAATGTTTGCGTAGGTAGAGTTACTTAGTTTGATGTACAGAATGCTTGTTTGACGACTTCGTGAAGGGGCTATTTTCAACTTTTGTGTTTAATTCGGAATGGCATAAAAATTGAAAATTCAAATGATAAAAAGTTAAGCGTTACCAATGTAAAAAAAATTGGAAATAAAAAAAGTTCTTAAAATAATAAACAACCGACTGAAAAAATCTTGAAAAAGCTTTTTTTGTTTGCTTTTCGTTTGTTCAGTCGGGCTTTAATGAAGAAATTAAAAAACTAAAATTTCTTATTTCTTCATTAAAACTTTACTACTAAACATTAATATTAATTTATGATACTTATTCAACCACGGTAAAATAATCATTGTAGTTGGTAATGTTTGTATATATTACTGGAAATGTAATATATACAATTCCTAGCCTACTTAGGGAATGTGTAATATAATGTTTCAAAGATACACACGCATATCGGCATACACGGATACTCGCTCGCTGTCGACTCGTTGTTACGCGTAATAGATAATCAACAAGTTGCTACCCTCAACGTTGTGGTCTGTCATCACTTTAGTGTTTCACAGCTAGGTTCGAAGGTTCAGTGTGTTATACATACTATGAGAATTTATTACCTATTTATTACCTGTTTAATTATTATTTTGGTAAAAATTTAGTATCGTTGGGCAGGCGGAGGGGGGTGGGAGGGGTTGGAGAGGAGGGGGGAGGTTACCCCTTGTCCCCTGGCACTACTCCCATGAAAAGGCAATGCACCGTTCTTGAGAAAAACCAATTATTGTAACCTAGCCTCAAAACACTTTATATTCGCCTAAAAAGCCTAAGTAGTCCAAGCAGCCACTCAACGTGGCGCAGTCGAGGGAAGCCTAGTCGACGGAGCCCCGCTTCACAGGGCTCCTAATTCTGTGTGGTTTATAAAAAAATAACCACGAAGGGGATGGCGGGGTCGAATGAGCGAGCGAAGCGAGCGAATAGACCCCGCCATCCCCTTCTAACCTAACCTGTCCGAGTCGGGATGCCAGAAGTCCAGAGCTCGCTTCGCTCGCTCTTGCATCCAAATACTCCTAGTAGCAGTAGTAACATTGACTATTGTACACACATATAATCACTAATCAGTATAAAAAAAAAACGTTTTTTTACGTTCCTTTTTGCAATTTTTCACGTCATTTAGCACCACAGACAATATAAGGGACAGATTTGGTTGTCAATCGCCCATTTTAACGTTCCATTTCACTATTTAACTGATTTGAGGTTAGAAACTTTTTTCATTAATTTCTCGAAAAATATGCATTACCTTGTAATAAGAGTGGTAGCGTTATAATCGGGGACTCAAGCCCTAACAGCTTTAACCCCCAATTCGTGCCAAACGATACTAAATCCAACCCATTATTTTGTACCTAAAAATTGAACTGCGATCTCGATAAAGCTATAAGTAAAGTACGAGTCGGACTCGCGCACGAAGGGTTCCGTACCATTATCTTATACAACATTACACCAAATTGTGGTTTACAATTTATGACGTATTAAAAAAAAACTACTAACTAGATCTCGTTCAAACCAATTTTAGGTGGAAGTTTGCATGGTAATGTAAGTACATCATATGATTTTTTTAGTTTTATCGTTCTCTTATTTTAGAAGTTAAAGGGGGGGGGGGGACACACATTTTACGACTTTGGAAGTGTCTCTCGCGCAAACTATTCAGTTTAGAAAAAAAATGATATTAGAAACCTCAATCATTTTTGAAGACCTATAGATACCCTAAATTTTTTGAGTTTCATTTTTAAGTAACAAAATTTATTGTTTTTTTTCTATTTTTGTGTGAAAATCTTAATGCGGTTCACAGAATACATCTTCTCTTACATCTTACCAAGTTTCTACAGTATAGTTCTTATAGTTTCGGAAAAAGTGACTGTGACATACGGACGGACAGACAGACAGACAGACAGACATGACGAATCCATAAGGGTTCTGTTTTTGCCCTTTGGCTACGAAACCCTAAAAATTAACACGTTCAATCAGAGCCCGGATAACAAACATAGTCAAAGTTCTTCCGCGCACTGTTTTAATTTGTTATAATTATCGTCTCATTAAAATGATCACGTTTTAGCATTGAACATTCTAATGGTGATAACTAAATAGTGTTTTGAGTGTTAATAATACAAATGAAATCGCATCATCGATATCTATAATAAGCGGGAGCGCAAGTGCATGGCATCACTAGCACATGGTGCGAGACAGTGGCGATCCCAGTGATACCGTGCCAGCGTGCCAGTCTTTGCATGACGCTCGACGCGCGCGGTTAGTCGCGCCCACGCGCGCACCATGACGCCCCGCACGGCGTTACTCGCAGTCCTCGCGCTAACTCATCTCATAAGTGGTGAACAACAAATTGGTGTCTGCAAATTGGACTATTGCAGTTGCACCCCAGACGCACACCCATCATGGAAGATCGTCAACTGCACTCTTCGGAATGATCAGGTACGTCTTAACTATACTCGTATGTTTCAAACAAACAAAAGTGAACGTGCTTCGCCAGATGTACGGTCAGGCGCCCTCAGTTATTCGGACATTAACTTATTCTCGGAATACAAAGTGTCAGAAAAGTTTTCCGTTCAGATATTTATCTAAAAAGTTTGTTGAGCGGACTTCTTTGTACGGCGGGACATGTTGACTAATCGGAAACACAACATAAGTTTAATTATTGCTAATGTAAATCAAACATACGATAAGTAGCCCTTGCTAGGAGGAAACGATAAACAACGGAAGGAGTTCTATTCTGATTCTCAGCACGTCGGAACATGTTAAAGACACATTACGACAAAAACCATGGAGTAAATGTTGTTTTAAAATGAACAAACGTCATGCCACAGGACTAATTTAATGTAGAGTAGCATTTCAAAAATAGCATCAAGCTAACACCGACACATCTCAAATGGAAATTGTTTCGTTTTGAATCACCTACGCTATGTGACCTCAATACTTACACACATTTCGGATGCAGCTAGGTTTGGGAACATTTTAAACATTTACTTACTTTTTAAATGACACTACAATTTATTTTTTACTAAAAAATAGAATACTAAACGTCAAAGTTGTGCCAAACAAAACATTTATAAGAAACGATATTTCCTGCTTTTGTAAACCAATTCATACATTCTGCAACAGTGTCCGCAGGCACTGACATATCATCTTAAAGCTTAAGTATTTTAGACAACCATTACTTCACAGCTTGTCGATCTCAAAACAGCTTCATTACGATATAAACAATAATCATACGGCGGTAGTCGCAAAAATCAGTGGCCGGAGCAAAAAGTTGTAAATAAAAAGAAGTTTACCTGAGTCCCGACCCTCGACGCATTGTCTGCACTCTCAACAACAGGGCAGACGTGCATCGACACAACCCAATTGTTTACGATGTAACTCCATACAGCTTGAAACTACTTTTGTTTCATGCGTCACTCAAATAATACACTTTATCGAACATTAATGATCTCATCACTCATACAGTCATACAGTCATACACACCGAATGCTAAATTAGATGGACAATCGTCGTCTTTGTTAATAAGTCGACGCCATTAGGTACTTCAATACAGATTTCTAACATTAAAATATTATCTTAACTGCTACGTCAATATTTGAAGACCGTGTTATTTTAAACTTGATTTATTTGGTCGTTTGGAGAGAACACTCATCTATACGAGTATGTATATTTTGCTTACGTTCAGGAAAAGTGTGAATGACAAAGAGTAAGGACTAAACGTCGATCGCGTAACCCTTTCTATTGTAAGGATAACTTTTTCAGTACCGATGGGCCAGGCCAGGCCAGGGCAGGCGGTTGGTCGCCAAGACTCAGGTCCGTTTCGGCCGCCGCTCTCCCGACCCGGCTATTTGCGGTGGCGGCGGCACCCGCAACATTCAAGTCTAGTTCATACACAAATACATGCGTCCATGTAGACGTCGACTCAGATATTCTAAATTAAAATATGTTTCGTATGAAGGAAACCGGCGTCTCGCATCAAAACAATGTCAAACATACAGCGCTCAGCGAAATATTGGACACGGTTCAAAAACCTGAAAAATATATAGTAATATATGTCAATGACCGTTGTGGTATTATTTCTGCTGTAGATAAGAATCAACGCATATCAAAACAGTTGTCTTAAGCAAATCTTCTAACACCTGATTTTTTTTACTGCGGCAGAAACTTTTCGTAAATAGAGACCAGAAGATAAATACTTAAAAATTAAATTACATAAAACAGATGAGCTAACAAAATAAACAGGGATAACTAATAACAAACGCGAGGAAATGAAGATAAAAATTCTAAGAAAGTCTAAAAATATTAATGATTGACTGTGAATCATTTTAGAACACATTGCGCATCAAAAACCACCGTGGGGCCATTTCATATGAGCTAACGGTACATTTGGATAAATTGATACGTTTGCGTGTTAGTCCGCTCCACGCCAACACAGTGGTGACCACCGATTGTAGCTTCGAATAAAACAGGAAGTTAATTACTGTCGCTGTATGTATGCCCTCCCGGGGCTATTGTCTACTGGCCGTCGTCATCTGCATGCGTGCAATGTACCAAAAACAGCCAACCATTACCAATCTGTCTATTTCTATTAAATGTAAGCATCTTTAATAATAAGACGTAAATGACGACACTTAATGGCGATAACATTTTCTCCGCAAAAACATGTGAGAATCCTTTTAAAAACAAATAAGACTATATCTGGAAACCAACTAGAGGATACAAGGTAATCAACAGACGCATTCAGCTACGACGAACTGCGTTCGGTAAAGTCGAAGAAGATGTGTTTAGGGATCGATATTTAAAGACGATGGACTAACAGAGGAGTAACGCAGTGGTTAAAGCACTCAAGTCAGTGAAACAGCACGTTATGAAGCTTGCGAAACTGATCTACATACGGATATTGAAACAGACCAAAAATAAAGAAACTGATTCGGTGTCCATAAAACTACACACAAATGGCAGTGAACAGACTACTTGGTAAAAGGGTCACCAAAATAAGAAAGGAGATTGTCAAGGAACAGTATTCTTGACATGACATATATAAATTAAAAGATTTTTTTTAAACAAGACAAGACAGGACTTTTTGTGTTGTGATCATGACGAGTGCGACTGTGGTGCTGTTTCAAAGGTTCACCAGTAACTGGCCACCTGACATAGCTAAACCGTTATAGATTTTACACAAATGGGTTTCTAAGGCACAAAGCTCACCCGTAAACCCATACAGACCCTTCAAAATAGCTTTTTTCAACTAGTGTTTGTCGAACATAACCTCAAAATAGTATAATTTTTGTAAATATGTATCTCGTAAATGCCATTGTGGTTTGTGTTAAATCTTTTGAGATAGTATTATATATAGTAGATATGTCATCGAGTATTTTAAAGGTGATTTGATGAAGTCACAACAATGTTGAATTGAGTACATTTGTCCATAGTGCCGTGGGCATTCTCCTTTCAAAGGCATGGAAAGTCATAGTTAACCTGAACCAAATTTTCGCAAATCGGGATATCCGGCCCAATAAAGCTCTAGGTTTCTCGTCGAACGATTGTCTTTGTTAGCAGTGCTGCCTACAGGTATTCAAAATGAATACCGTGGTGGCCAAGAGGATGACGGATCGCTGCTCCCGGGACCATTGCTAATGAGACTTTAGTTAATTTTAGGTATGACTGATTGTCGATGATGAAAACAAAATTGTGTTGAGCAGGTGATGGCGCGATGGCGTAGGGATTACTCGATCCTTCTCTGTATAAGAAGTGGGGTTTGCCTGCTGTAGGACTATTACAAGCCGCTATAGGTACATTACTATAATAGTAGTGCAATGATACAATCTAATAATTTCGGATCTACTACGAGTAGACCCGTTAAAACGTGATAGTAAGACTGAAAAACGAAAAATTTCATTTCTTTTAATCTAAATACGCTTCTAAATTAATAGAAATAACACATATTCAGGCGGCGCCGAATATACAAGCAAATTAATGACGTATGGCGTGAAATGCGTAGCTTGATTGATCTTCTGTGTTTTTATTCCCGTATTATCATTTTCCCTTTATTCACTTCTCTATTATTTTGAAGTGTCATCAGAACTACAAATAAGTACCAAATTTCAACAGAATCGGTTCACAATTGGAAATTCAGTAAGTAAAACATCAATCATTTTTCTACTGTTAGGGGTCGGAATTTTCCACTGTGAAGGTCGCCCAGAGGACACGGTGGAGGTCTGCCCCGCTTGGGCGGAGCACCGCCGTGTCCTCGTAGCGGCGATCGGCGGCGGCGACCTATCGCGTCCGGCCCTGGTCCAGTCCATGGTCCGGAGCGAGAGGGAATGGGACGCCGTCACCTCCTTCTGCGAAGCAGTCATGCTAGCGAAGGAGGTGGCGGAGCGTGAGAGGGAGAGAACCTCTCGTCCCAGCCGCCGCGGGACACGCCTCGGGCGTCGGGGGTCACGTGGTGGTTTCCGGCCACCGTAGACGCGGACCTGTGGACGGTGAGTAATGGGCTAGCTCGCCGTCCGTCCGTCTTTTGACGACAGGCCGTGTTGACGGCGCGTTCGTGTTCCACGCGCGCCTCAAAGAGATGTCAGCAAATAGGAAGGGGCCCGCAAGGGCCGATGCCTGCCAGGGCTGCGGGCTGTTCGAAAGAGATACCGCGGCCCTGGAACACAAAGGGCAAGGAAGGAACATGGATGGGTTTTAGTCAGTACATGTCTGACACTCCCTTCCGCTCTGCCCAGAGCGGGAGAAGTCATTTGATGATTTCCCATCCGTAAAAAAAAAGTGGTCGGAATTTATTTTTCAAATTTTAATGGATCCAATTTCGAGAATCGATTTAAGTAGCGTGCGATTGAAGAGGCCTATGGCCAGCGGTGGACTTACCGTAGGCTGATGATGAAGATAAACTGAAGAGGCACGCCCTCTCAAAAGTATTTTCTAATCGGACTGTTGCCATAGCTTGTTTGTGTGTTGCAAACAAGCTACGTCGAAATGAGAACCTCCGTGTATTATGTCGGTTAAAAGTTGGAGGGACTCTATTGAACTAGTCAATGATTCAAAATTATGAGGGAACTGTACAAATTAGAAGAATAAATTCTAAATTGGCTGTGTGACAAAACTGACTGATTTTAACTTAGTCAATGCAAAATATACGCTTTTAAATGGAAGAGTTATGTTCAACATAGCAGAACCACAAAAACCGGTTCCGAAGGGTATAAACTTTGATACATTTTTTTTTTATTTTGAACTGTTCAAGGACTTACATAAAAACATACGGAGTTCATGTGTACAATGAACACAACATGTCAAGAACGAGGTGTAAAGATGCGTCAAGTACACGCGCTTGTTAGTCGACTTCGATATATCGGCAAGCTTACACCTGTTGCTCGAGAAGCCGGGTAACTGCATCTCGAGACGTTAGGACACGAAGGGACCGACCCGCTCACAAGTATATATTGAAACTTGCACGCTACCCGACCCTTTCATTATTTCTTTCGGTATCTTTGTGAAACCAAACACAATATTTATAGAACAAAACATATTGGAAATTAAGCACATTTTTATTAATTATAATCTCCATTGGAAATGTAACACATGAAATCACTGTTGAACAGTCACGAAGTATCCTTTAATCAATTCGCATTGCAATTCAGATATTTACATTGAAATACGGCAGTTTACTAAAATAATCTGATCTATAGTAGAACAAATAAATAAAACTAATGAACCGGTCTCAGCAGTCAGCACGCATCGTGAAACGCAGCGCGGCCGGGCGGGAGCATCGGACAAACCATAAAAAAACGTAATGAGAGATCGCTTCCTGCGACGGCCGAGGACCGAGGACCGAGGCCACTACTACGGTATTCTGATACAAACTCCAGATCGGACGTTAGTAACGTTTTACGAAATTTTATGAATTCCCGTTCAATATTATTTTAAGAATGCCACATAGCATGAAAAACAAACTTGATGTCATAGTAAGGGGAACCGTAGAAGGGATTTTGGGAGTTACTCGAGCGCGTCAGATTTATATAAGGGAGGATACCTTACATATTGACAAGTACCTCCAGCCAGTATGAGCACTTAATACAGGGAGGTGCTGTCAGGGGGACCCGTCAGATTAGTAAAAAAAATCGATCATCGGATTTACACGAGCGCGTCAGGTTAAGATAAGAGGGGTTAATTACTAATTAACAAGTGTCAATTTTGCTAATCTGACGATTTGAGCGTAACCTTAGGGAGTGGGAGGTTTGTAAAGTTGCAAAAAGAATCGATGACTGGATTTACTCGAGCGCGGTCGTTTTTTTTTATTTTAGAGGTAATAATCTGACGATTTTCGCAAGCCGAAAGTTATAAAACACGTTACTTAAGATCAGAGCTATATAGTTTACTAACCTTACGAAGATTGAAACGCTATAACAACAAACATAACTGGCGAAATGTGTGTACTATTAGGTCACCCCTACCTATCCCTTCGGCGGTAACAGGCGGTATGTTATGTTATGCTTATGTAAAACGCTATAAAGCTCAAACATTAATACACGAACAAACTAGTCTTAGATAGGACAAATTACCCAGACTTTTGGTGCTACCTCAAATTAAATACTCTGGACGAGAGACGGCAGATAAATGACATGGTGGTCAGACCAGACATATCAGTTCTCAGTCTCTAAGCAGTGCCTTCGGCCTCCACTTATTATCTGAAGATGTCGCCTTGCTTGTGTCTAACCACATTATACTACTCTGTTAAGAAAGTACCGGCAAGCGATCAAAGATACACAAAATGTCAGTTATTCATCCAAAGTTATTTTAGTAACTTCAGCTGAAGACGTTGATGGCCTACCAGAGCGAGGCAAATCTTCCACCATAAGTATCTCGACCGCTTGGGCACGCTTTGTACCACTCATAAGTACGTGTTTTTGATAAAGTCGATTCACCGTAAGCCTTCTGTAACATTTTCAGGGACCCCGAATACAAAAATTTATTGGCGATGCAAAATTTAAGACACTATTTGTTCGATGTTTTTGGTTATTATGAAATTCGCAATACACAATAGATGTGATCTAACTAAAAACTGCAGTAGCACTGTATTTAATCTAAATAACAGATGCAACTCAAACTCCGCGCCAAAATGCTAAACAGTTGTGCCAATCTAACAAAAATAACAAAATAATTCTTTTGGAACCATAAACAAATCATCCATTCTCGATACTTTTTTGACTGAATGTATAATTTCCCAAAACTTGACAAGTTCCCAACACTGAGCCTTTTAATAGCATGTGAAACCGTCTTAAAAAGAGATCATCATAATCCTGGACCCAACACGCGAGATACTCCGTTACACTAGTAGTGCCTTAGTCGTAATGACAGACCGCACACAGCATCACACACATTTGCCCACACCGTACTGCTAATATGCACGCACACAATATAAATATTAATACTAATAATTCGAGTCACTCTCTGCTAATCCTCTTATGTTCCCTGTGTACATGTTTATTTACAGTCAGTTGTGAAGATACCTTTTAAAAATTCATCCAAAGACCACTCGCAAAACGTAAAAATCTTCGGAAACTGATTGAAACCAGTTCTGACAATAGGGTAGAATTGAAAGTAGAAAACGATTTGTCAGTACAAAGAGACAGAAGTTCATATTATTCATAATATTGAAAACGTAAAGATTTTAAAAGGATATAACATATTCAAATATTCAGTTACTTTTAAAATCACCATTGCATCCCAAAACAGGTGTTTTATTAAGCTGCTGTTGAACATAGGCGCGAGACGTAGAGAGATGAATCTTATTTCATAAGCCTTCCTAACCTAACCTTTTTCCTAACCTAACTTTCGTATGACGTTTAGAGCCTGTCGCATTAACATTAAATGTACGTCTAGAATGTAGCTTTTAAAATAGATCAACATTTATGCGATTTTAAATAGCCAGCTACAAAAAGTAGATAGCAACTAAGTAAGTTTTCAATACTAGTAATAATATCATGAAGAGTACAGCAGTCATTGTGCCGATAGTCGTGGCAGCCAAAGGCTTAGCTAGTAGCCTCGACCTGCATCTGAGGAGGCTCTCGCTTGGCAGCTGGATCAAGGGCTTGATTCAGAAAGCAGTACTTCTGGACACGGCGCGTATTGTTAGGAGGTTCCTCTCTCAACAGCCCTGACCACCGGTAGCTCGGAACCTGTTCCCAATACTGGTGGGCTACTATTTTTTATATTTTTAAATGTTTTTTTATGTTGTTTTATATTGAAATATTTAAAAATGTAATAAGCATGTGAAAAAATAAATTATGAAGAGGAAAGATTATATTGTTTGTTTGTACCGAATAAGCTCCAAAACTTCTGGACCGGCTTTCTATTGGTGAAAAAATGTAACCATTTTGTTCCCAGTGGAAATTGACACTAAAAAGGCTAAAATCTAAGCATGATGTAGTTCTGCATTTTCGATATGTTGTTTAGAACAGTTAGGGTGATGTAAATCCAAATTTGCCACTTCGAAAAACTTGTGCTCGATGCGCACCACGCGATATGCTGCGAAATTTTGGGACTTTTTTCACTTTTTGCTTTAAAACTCAAAACTTATGTATTTTTTAAAAAATGTAGGTAGGTCCAGGTAGGTTTTGCTTTGGCAAATCGCTCGTTCTGTGAGAAAAATCATCATAATAAAGTCGTAGTACATTGAATTATCTTTCACGTAAGCATAAAATGAAGTCTGTGACACTAATAGTTCACTCACAATCTTGAAAAAACGATTGATTGATGATTGATTAATTTGCCAATATTTTGCTTACGGAAACAAAAAACGAACGGAAATAAAATTGTCAATTTTCGTGAAAAAATTACCATCTTTGAAGGGGCATAGCTTGGTCCCTATAAAGTTTATAGAGCTGCAGTTGGGCTTACATTGTTGCAAATTTAGTACAATTTATATAAATACTGAATATTATTCGTTAAAAACGCATACGATTTGAGTTTAACAGCAAAAAGCGTAAAAATCCCAAAATTTTGCAGTTCATCGCGTGGTGCGCAGCGGACACAAGTTTTTCGAAGTTGCAAATTTGGGTTCACGTCATCCTAACTGATTATACAACATATAAAAAATGCAGAACTACATCACGCTTTGCGGTTTTAATATTGATTTCTTTTGTCTCAATTCTTCACAAATCCATTTTTACCTTCTTTTCGTTTTTTCAACATTGTGAGTGAATTATTAGTCTTAAGACTTCGTTTTATGCTTAAATTAAAGAAAATTAAATGTACTACGACTTTTTACTGATAACTTTTCTCATAGGAAGAGCTATTGGCCAATATTTTGCGTCGAACGCGAGCAAGTCTTTGAATTGTCAACTCTCGAGAAAAATAAGACCATCTTTGAAGGGCCATAGCTTGGTCCCTGTAAGGTTCATAGAGCTGCAGTTGGGCTTAAATAGTTGCGAATTTGGTGAACTTTATACATATACTGAACATTATTTGTTAACTACATATAATACATAGGTTTTGAGTTTTAAAGCAAAAAGTGAAATGCAGGGTGTAAACAGACTCTTCACGAAGCCGTCAACCAAGCATTATGTACATCAAACTAAGTAACTTTACGCAAAAATTAGTGCCGGGAAACAACATTATTTTTTGGGCTGAAAAATCACGTTTTACGGTAGGACTCAATGTCCATCCATCCCATCCACAATGATTTGAATGCGTTACATTGAGTGCTACCTTAAAACGTGACTTTTCAACCCAAAAAAAAATGTCGTTTCCCAGTAATATTTTTTGCGTAAAGTTACTTAGTTTGATGTACAGAATTCTTGGTTGACAGCTTCGTGAAGAATCTGTTTACACCCGTTATCTCGCAAATTAGTCGAGCTATTGCAATTTTTGCGGACGAAGTCGCGGGCGAAGTGCTAGTTTAATATAATACTAGCTGACCCGCGCAACTTCGTCTGCGTCACATAATGCAATTAAATAATATTGCGACTATAAAATGAGATGTAAGCTATCCTATCTTTCAAGTTGGATCAAACTACACACGGTGTGAAAATTTGATTAAAATCGGTTAAGTAGTTTAGGAGTCCATCGCGGACAAACAACGTGACGCGTAATTTATATATATTAAGATGAAGCGTGCGTGTATAACAAGATGTATGAACGTGGACGAGGCAAAACAAGTATGTTAGGATCATAGCAAGTGGCGTTCTGTGGTTTCTGCCTAGCCCCATGGGAAAACGGCGTGAGTTTATATATGTATGTATGAAACCAAGGCTACTCTGTTACTGATTCTAATTAATATGTAGCAATGAATAGCAAACAAAACAAACTTCACGATAGATATGTAATCATCAGTTTTATTTTAGATCAATGTGCGCAAATCGCATTGAAGTAGCATTTGGCTGGACGTACATCACTAATATTTATTTCAAGAGTAGATAAATGTTTATATTATGCTCATAACCTCTGGTGGTGTAAACGGAAACTACATCAAATAAACGAAAGAAGGTAAATTCTTAATTTATACGTAACTGTTTTCGCAGTACTTTAAAGCTTTGAGTGATGTTTGTAAACTAGACTCGAGCTCGGCCACTCGCATGCCGATATTCAAAACTTTCACAAACAAAAAATAAAGTCTAACAAAATATATCGCCGTTTGCTACGAAGTTTCACAATTACTTTAACAACCTTAAAATTCGTAATTTCTGACGAATTATAAATGAGTAATTACGCTCATTTAGGCAATATGGTGATTGGAAGTTTATTATTTATTTATTTATTTACACACAAAATACTTAACAGGACATTACATTAAGATAGAAGTTCACAAAGGCACTGCATAATTCATAAGAAATTTCTTCCAGCAGAGTAAAGTTGGATTAGAAATGTAGACACAGTGGAAAAGCAAAAAAAGGGAAATTTTATTTAAAACTAAAACGAAAAATCTATCTATATTAAACAAACATACATAAAAAGATACACAAATAAATAAATACTAGTACTATAAATACCTATATCTATAAATAATATGTAAGTATTAGGTATATATTTATAGTTCAAAATATTACAATATAGATGACAGGAAGTTAATGCTCTTTGGCTTGCTTTTTAAGCAGAAATAAAGTTTTAGAATCACGAATATTAGGCGGAAGTGAGTTCCACAAACGTACTGCGTGAACAGAGAAGGAGTTGGAGTAGAATTCTGTTTTATGGGATGGGAAATTAAGACGATGTCTGTGGTGGGATCTACACAGAGCATCAGAAGGTCGAACGAAAAACGATCGCGCAGTTAGCTGGGATATGCAGGGTTATAGAGGATGTTGTAGTGGAGACATAATATCCGAGTGTTCCTGCGAAGACGGATAGGGTGCCACTCGAGTTCTCGAGTCCTTGCGGAACTGAGAATCGTAGCCATATTTCCTCAGACCAAACACAAAACGAATACAAAGACTTTGCAAACGCTCAAGCTTGTTCAACAGCTCCTAAATTATGATGCCATTCATATCTGTATTGTAACAACATCATTCCGGCATTTAGATCGGCAATTAAACAAAAATCTGCCGTTTCCTACAAAACTGCAAACACCTATAAGGTCGAAATGTATGCAACACTTGTTTTTTTTTAAACAAATTTTCATAGGTAATTTTCTTTTCTTTTTTCGGAATAATTGACTGATTACGTGTTAACCGTTTTGTACGTTCATGTGACTTCCACCCTGTATACAAGAAGTACAAAACGAAATGACATAACGCACTTTCGCTTGTTGCTTGTTGCATGGAGGCATCATTACTCTTGGTGAAGGGGCCGAAAAAGAGAGATCTTTAAGAAAATAATTACGGTTACATGCATTGTTTTAATTAATAATAGCAATAAACAAGAAAAGATCTTATGAATGTAAAATGCTTATCATTGCAATGATTATTGATTAGGATATAATAAGGATATAGGAATAATGATTTCTATTATGTTATCCTAGGTAGTCTGTCTTTGTTCTATAATGACTAACGATGATAAAATGTGAAAGGATGATTTGCCGAACGGACGAGTTATCTGCAAACAGTTATCTTCTCAAACTATTTTGTCTAAAGAGATAAGATAAAGTAAAGCATAACATTAAAACAACGAATAATATTTAAGAACAACGAATGTAAGCGCTAAGAGTACATGTTTTTCTGCAGATCATTTATTTGTATGAAGCTCTCTTACTTACAGTTTTATTCAGTTACTTTGTTAGATCTTTATTATTTGTAAAGTGCATCAAGAAGGAAACCATTCTGTTGTGTGTTAATGGTACTGTATATAAATTATAAAGGGACTCTTTCGTCAACGCCGCTTCGTCATCAACAGTCATCCATTATAAATGAATTGCTAACGTAATATTTTTATTGACAGTTCTTGTAAATAACCATTACTCTAGCGTAATAGGTTGGTCAGTCGTGACTCGCACGATACTTCCCATCTTTACCTGGAGCACTTAGAGATACACTTCGTGACGTAAGCAGTTTTCTAACTTGTTATGATAGAAATGTCGGATCGTTCTATTTCTAAAATAGACTTTCCTTTTTTTTGTTTTTAGTCCGATGCAATCTAATAAAATCGGCAACAAGCAACGGGAAGTACGGAAACACGCCCCGGCGAAGTGGATTGTTGAATGCGGCTAAATATTATTTTTATTTAGAAATTTCAATGAAGTGCATTAGAAACTGGTTCAAAGAAAACTAGATCTTCAGCATTGAGATATAAGTGGATAATTAGGTAGTATGACACTTGGGGTTTCCCATCCCATGCCAGGCACGTAGACGGAAGATGGAATGTCTCGGGTCTTCTTTTTGCTCCAAATTCTTTTAAACCAGCTTTAATTTAAAGAATTTTGTACAAACAGAAAACCCAAATTACGAACTTGGCCAATCTTCGAGCTCAAAGACCGTGGTACCGACCGGTAAGGTGGGCTAAGATCGAAGTTTTCTTGGAAGTTTTAGCCGCCCTTTGAATGGCTCCTCCATGATTTACCAGGAACTCCGTCTTATCATCAACATCATCATCATTTCAGACGAAAGACGTCCACTGCTGGACATAGGCCTCCTCCAAGTGTCGCCACATTGACCGGTCCCGTGCGACTCGCATCCAGCGGATCCCCGCAACCTTCATCAGGTCATCGGTCCACCTAGTCATATAAAATAAAATGACCTGATACACCGCCATGCACTTTGCCACGCTGTCTATCTGCCGGACGAACCCAGTGCTATTATGGGCTTTTAAAAAGTTTACATTTTAAATTGAACGTTCGGTCCTTAACTTATTTATTGACTGCAGGTCAACCGAAACACAACAATCAACAACCTATGAATTTAATTTTACTTATTTGTTGGCTATAAAAACCCCACTTTTTTATAGATTATTCATTTTTAAATCTATTACATCTCTAAGTGGATTAATCGGAGGTGACAACCCAGACATTACCTGGGTACTAAATATGCAAAGCAATTACTATCGCAACTTCCAATCGTATAAAACTCCTTCCTTAATTAAGTTGTGGCTTCTTTTTATCTTTGGCTTATCGACTGCTGTCTCGGTGTCTTTTGATGGAACTAAGATGAGCACATTGAACGAGTAGTTGCTGTTTAAGTTCAAATTGCTTCAAAATCGTTTAGCTGTGCAACATATTGTATACTAATATCTACAAATAAATGACATTGAAGTGTCTGTTCGTAATTTCAAAATAACAGTTTTTTTCTGAATGCATATGAAAGTCCTAGCCTATTATACGGTATATATACGGTATAGCGGGCATATAACCTTTTTTTTTGTAACTTTTTATTTGTCTGTCGGTTTGTTCCGGCTTATGTCCGAAACGGCTGGACCGATTTTGACGGGACTTTTATTGGAAGATAGCTGATGTTATTATACATATACTTATTACACAACGGATTTTAATGCAGTTTTCAGCAATAGATAGAGTGATTCAAGAGGAAGGTTCATATGTTATAACATTGCACCCGTGCGAAGCCGGGTATTATAACTAGTATAGGTATTATAAATGCGAAAGTTTGTGAGGATGGATGGATCTCTTGCAAAAACTACTGAAAGGTTTTGGTTGAAAAGCGTATAAATAGTTAATAACCTGGATTTACATATAGGATAGGTAGTTTTATCCTAGTACTACGATCCCGTGGGAGTTGGGACAGTACCGAACACCACGCGGGCATAAGCTGGGTATAGAATAGGATAGATTGTTTCTTTATTCGAGTATCCATGACTCAAAAACTGTTAGTATAACTTAAGACTATGTTAGTAAGCACTGATAAAACAAACAACACAATACGGTGGATCTCTGCTGTGACAACCCATGAGTACTTAATTGCACAACAGCGATCCACATAAACACTGTCAAGGCGACTAGCAATCTTGCTAAGGATGCTGTTGGTGCTGCCCCACACCCTGCGCACCAGGAAACCGCACAGAATTGTTTTTACGCGAGTTTGAATGGATGTTTGTTACTTAATCACGTCAGAACAGCTGAACGGATCTGGATGAAATTTGGCACAGAAATAAATTATATGTAGTTAAAATATCCACGCGAACGAAGTTGCGGGTAACAGCGAGTGTGCTATAAAACTGAACTTTCTGCAACTTTCCCTAAATCTATTGTTCAATGCTATGAATAAAGTATCGAAACTTCCGGATTGCTAAACAAAAAACAAATCGTTGTTTTTGTAATTACAAAGACCTGTGGAGTTAGGTGGCATAATGTTTTGCATTGAATATTTAGTTAGACGTTCGGTTATCTAAGAGTCAAGAGCGGCTATCTTAAGAGGGAACAGGGCCTGCGAGAAAATGGAAAATAGTTATTTGAAGAAATGATTGCCGTCGCGCTGCGTCAAACCTGCCCCCGTAGATTGCGAAAGAGACAGCTGGGGCCCTGACCGATTAGGAGTGAATCACGGACGGTCGTAAAAATGAGTCATTTTTTATCATTTTCAAAAATGATTGCTCTAGAGGCAAACAAGAAAACAAGGGAATACTTTTGCATGGAGAATCGCAGCCCTGTTCCATGGCATTTTCTGTGCAGCTCTGAGCTCTCCCTTCGCTAGATGAGTCAAAGCTCTTAAGGCGGTTGCGTCAGGGTAGCCCGCGAAATTCAAATTTTCTTTCGTTTTTTGCAATTTGCAAGTCAGTGTCAGGTTATGCGTTGATGAAAAATGAGTCGCGCCAGTAACGTGTATGTAGTTACAGAATTACAATCGTGAAAATCATCAATACAACCCTCTAAGTTCATGTAATCCTATTCAATGAATATTTCATGAAAAAGTCACTCAATAGGATTAAATGGACTTACAGGGTTATATTGATGATTTTCATGATTGTGATTCTGTAACTACATACGTGTTACTGGCGCGACTCATTTGAATTTCGCGGGCTACCCTGACGCAACCACCTTAACTCGTAACCAAGTCATAAAGCGTTACCGCTGAGTTTTATTCGTTACCATGTCAAATAGAAACTGAAATTTTCTTTTTCACTGAATCCACAACACTGAAATAAAATAAAAAACATTCTACATTCGATAAAGGTAGATACATTTTTTGATTCAAAGCTTTTCAACGAAAGCGTTCCCAAATATCGCTTAAATAATTGGGCAGCTATTAGTGAAATATGTCATAATGAAGATCCAGCCCAAATACAAAGGTCGGTAACAATCGTTTTTGGGTGGCCTTCTTTACTTCACTGATTGACGAGCAATCTGAAAATATTTTGTGGCAGGCAAAAATACTTTTGAATCGTGTACCGCCCGCTTGATTTTCTTCCGTGACAAGCATTTATTAGTGGATCTATTAAATTTATTTAACATACATTACATTCTACATTTTTAGTTTTTGTCTTAAAACGAACCCTAATCAGGAAGGATGTTTGGACTGACCAAAACGAAAAGGATTTTTTTTCTAGTTGACGGTACTTTGGTTTGGCTATTATTTAAGCCCAGAAAAGGGATGGAAATGGAGATACTAGTTTAGAATAATAGTATCTTAAACATTACATCACGCCTGTAACCCCGAAGGGTTAGGCAGAGGTGTACCTAATAGTACATCCCCATTTCGCTAATTATGTTTAAGTCTCATGTAATAGGGGGGAGCCTAAGGCCATCAACCGGGCAAAAATCCAGTCTCAGTAGCTGATACTGAAAAATTCCTGATGAAAAAATAGTTACTTTAGGTATTCGAAATCGTTATTATAATATATTGTAATAACACGTAACACTCTACAATTTCCTGTGTTAGCTCTCGGCTAGTGATAATTATTATTTCGTGACTTGTTGACCCCAGGCGGCCGCATAAGCAGTACATCGTTTTCTGCATTACTTACAAGTTACAACGAACAAGGAGCATAGAGACCTCGTTTACTATTATCTACCACTTATTACGTCCAAGTACAGAAATGTTCTTAGACATAATGTCTGATGTAATACTCTGCAAACACATTTACTCAGTCTGTTTTCATGGCTATTGTAATTGTGTGTTCAATGCTTATAACGCCGCCATTAACTTTGGTTTCAGATAACTTGACATTAAGCAAAATACCATATTGGATTTTTTTTATAACCGAAACAAATTAGAGGTATATCTCCATTCACAATTAGATCCATACTGTCGACGAAATATAATATGTCGGTTGCAGTACCCTACGTACGCTACCCGCTAACCGCTTGATACACAAGCGGTATCATTGTTTGCCGACAAGGTCGCTACAGAAAACTATTATAATACCAATTACATAAACATAACGTTATATTATACAGTCCCCGACGTTATTGAAATATTTGGACGAAAGTATAAAACAGTCAGAAATTATGGAAATTTTCCTTTTAATAAATACGTAAAATCTTGTGTACATTGTCTGTAATTGGAAATCAGCGCCAACTCGATTCTGTAGTGACTCAAATGACTCAGTTACACTTGAACCGTACAGTGTAATAGCTTCGCAATGTCCAAACCAATCTTAACATTAAGTCACTGTGGTAGAGTTCATTTTCCACCGGACCATGCATGTGCTGAGATAGCTGGCGCTTTGCGACGCAAATCTGGTTAATTGACGCCCAATAAAAAAGGTGAACACCCGGTCTGGCCCACAGCCCAAAGGTCACCAACTTTATTAGTAGGTAACGGGAACATGACATGTCATCTTAGATTGAACCTTCCGACGAATTATTTTTTCAAATAAGTTTTGTATAAAGGACCACAAACGCTTTGATAAAATCATAGCCTTTGTTGTGTAGTTGTATTACATCCTGGGACAATATCATTATACGACGATTCTGGGACAATATTATTTGCGAACACACACGCCGACATTATAGATACTTGAGCGCAGTAGTATCGACGATAGAGATCCCACCCATCTATTGTTTCAATTGACTTATGCCCCATCAGTCGGCCGAAAGTGACCGGGCATTGTGTTCGCCTTCCATCCGATCCACCGAGTTCTGCAATGCCCATGTCCATCCAACTGGAGAACATCCAACTAGAGCACGACCTAATGGTAGCCCGTCATTGGCTTCCGATCTGCGACATAATAAAGTGACAAGTAGCAGTATAATTGCGGCTCGCGTTATAAGAAACGAGTCATGCTGTTCTGACCCACCGTACGGCTCACCTAACTAACAGGTTTCGCATGCAACAGAGCCGACTACCGACTTAATTCGTCGACCACAACATTATGTCGACGAGATAGATCATTATTTATCTTTATTATTTTCATTCTCTTCCAAGTTTGTCACAGATTTCTTGTTATAATACTTTTAAATACTTTATCTAAGCGCCCGTTTAAGCTGTAAATAACCATTTGTTGCTAGTAATCAGGTACCTATGGGTAGGGCAAGAACGAAACGCAATATTCGCTACAGGTTGTACATGGACTGGTGTTTAAGACAATATCATCAATACAACTGAAATATCTTGGCTCACAACAGGGTAAGTAATGAGAATAATACCTCCGGTCATAAACTAATTTTATATGTCAAGTAACATTTAAACAGGTATCTGAAGTTTGAGGTGGTTGAAAACTCGCATTGACCAGTACTCGACTATTTCGCGGTCATCTCAGAACTGAACGCCGTACATGGGAACACTTACAAAAGTGCACAGACTCGACTGTGACTCATGTTGATTGAGGACACAACACCGGGACACATCTGGGAGCTTTATCGTCTTTCTGTGAATGAAAAAGTGAATCGGAGATACTTCTTGGCTGGGATGACGACCGTGACGTCATTAACGCAGCTCAGTTGACGAATTTTTATTCAGTATTTAACATTGAAAACTACACCACGGCATGGTATGCGAACTATATTTAAACCGATAATCTCAGGCGTTTAGAATAGATCTGTTCGTGTATTCATTTAACAGGGTACGTATTTGAATATCGAAGATTAAAATATCGATGTTCAAAACATCGAAAATGGAAGTATCGGACGACCATAAAACCGAAAATTAAAATAACGAAAATTTATATTATAGAATGGTTAAATATCCTACGTCCAATATATCTACAATCTAAATCAGCCGCTACGGCTCCCACGGGTGCTTATGCTTTGTTACAGCGGGCGGGGGTTGCCCGCCCTTCGCGCCTCCGGATTTTTATATACACTCTAGGGGTAACAGCCAAAAGACTACGTAAATTCGGGGTGCCCCAATTCGATTTCGGAACAATTTCAACCTATTTTATCCATGAAAATCAGTGTCAAGTGTACAAGCATAGGTCAATCGTGAAGGTATTATTTAGGTCTTAAAATTAATTTTCTTGAAAGTCAATATGTTGTGCTACTAAAGTTAGTGACAAAAACGTATCGCTGCAAAACCGACTCCGGACTTAAGCTCGCATGGGACTGTCGGAGCCCTAGAGCGCCGGAGCCGTGACAGAAACCATGCTTGCTTGCATGTTGCATGATGCTTGCATGTTGCTGCATGTTTGTTTTCTA
Organism: Lycophotia porphyrea; assembly: GCA_950005105.1. Classification (NCBI taxonomy): domain Eukaryota; kingdom Metazoa; phylum Arthropoda; class Insecta; order Lepidoptera; family Noctuidae; genus Lycophotia; species Lycophotia porphyrea. Next base: position 27,290,177 of record OX465383.1, on the reverse strand, counting down.
CCTACATTTATGAATACACTCATACTGCCAATATATTTTTTTTTCCGGTATTTTAACTAATAAATATTTGTAACGTAAATAATATCATGAACTTAGATGTATTAAATGTTGATATTTTAAACTTAGGCATAATGTCATTCGATATTTAGAATCATTCGAAATTTTAATCACTTGGCATTCCAATCTTCGACGTTTTAAGCGTAGGTATAACAATTTTCGACATTTTGATATAATCGATATTTAAATTTTCGATGTTTTGAACATTGGTTTCTTAAGCGTAGGTATTTTAACCTACGATATTCAAATACGTACCCACTTAACAATATAACAAATCTGAGCATCTGCCATGGATGCGATATACGATATAGCATGAAGATTTCTGTGAAAATGCAAATTAGTAGTTTTACATTAGCATTTTCACTAACGTTGACTGGGTAAATCTAGTTTCTTATAATAATTATGACAAAAGCTATTTGCAAAATGATAGAATCATTAACATAATAAGTTCACTATCGAATACTTAGAAAATGTTATAAACTATAAAGTTCAAGTAGCCGGCACTGACTTGAAATCCGATTGGTGTCGGTTTGTGTGTGTGTGTGTGTGCGTTTATTTTTATTTAGTTGCGCGTATGTGAGAGCGGACGTGTCGTCTATTCATTTGTTTGTAGTTACATAGTTTTTAAGCCCGAAGAAGCGGCTACTTCGGCTACTATTTCAAAATTTTACAGCCACCAAAATGAAAAGAGCACACTGGAACAAACACGTAACAGTTATTAATTTTTCGTAACGCTCATTGTTCTACTATCTTGCGCGCTGAGTCATAATCGTTATCTATGTCAGTGGGAATGAATACCAGCGACTCGATAACAGATACTGTACAAGAAGCCGCCATTAGTCGATAACATAACGTCTAAAATGGGGATTGTTCAAAATATTTGACCGCAGCAATTGATAGGGATAACAGTCGCACTGGAAAGTGAGCGTGGTTATTTATTTGGTCAAGGCTAAGCTAATGCCTACAATGGGAGCGCTGCAGAGGGCGCGTAGGTGTCCTCCCGACAAGTGGTTCACTTTCCCCGCATCATGCGTAATTTAATCAGCAGCCCGTATCCGTTGAACCCCTCTACTTTAAGGACCACCGAAATCGTTTATCTTGTTTGAATTTTAGCTTACAAGCTGCATAATATGTGAATAGTATCGGATTATATTTAAAGCTATTAGATGACATATCCCTAGTAACATTGATTATTCAAGTACGATTTTAGTAACCTTACCTGATTGTTTTATCGCAAAGGTTCGTTATAGCATAAAGCTCGTTTAACGTCATTAGTATATAGTAGGTGAAATAAACGTGTGTAAGAAAAACATCGTTATCGGTTGAAACAAAGCGTCTGTTATGAACCACTTAGTATTGTCTTACTCTCACAGGTTTACGTTAAACATCAACACCGATGACCTGATTTAATAACAATATAACTTATTACGTTCATAATTAGTTATTCATGTTAGTCATTAGTAGTCATTACATTAGTATTACCTGGTAAAACAGTTCTGAAGACAAAATAGCTGAGAAACAAATAAGCGCAGCAGATGTTTTTGAACTCATAGCACTATGACGTCAGTTGTTTGTCATAATACTGAAAGCCATTGCGGTCAGTCATTCAACAGATTTAAAAACTATTTTGTGGTTTGCAGAAGCTCGACCTCTTCGAGGGAGATCTACCAGAAACTACGACGGACCTGATAGTGAGCGGAGCCGGAGTTCTCATGTTCGGTGCCCACTCCCTGTCCAGGCTACGGGATGCCAGGCGCATCTACATCACCGGAGCTGAGATCGTATTCATGAGGTCATACGCCGCCTCCAACCTAGATGTTCTCAGCCTCCAGCTGGACGTTGAGAACTGCGATGTCTTCCGTATGGAGGAGAAGGCTTTCGTTAACATCAAAGGTTAGTGCTTTTAAACGTTTTACCTTTATGCAATGCGATTCTTGCTGCATTCGGCGATCGATAATGCTCCGCCTAACTTGAGGCAGGAGCGGCAGCGTCGCCCGCTAACATCTAATCATATTACGTTTTTTGCAACTTGCCGGTCAGTGTCAGGCTGTATGTTTAATAAAATAATATTTGCGGCCGCAATATCATTTATTTACATAGTTATTATACTAATACAACCCTCTAAGTTCATTTAATCCCATTAAATGACTTATTCATGAAGTAGTCATTCAAAGGGATTCATAATTCATAAAACTTTATAACTTTACAATAAGAAAAGAGTACATAAGAATAAGTCTGAAAGTGGCACTGGTGACTAAAGAGTTGTGTGGTCATTGTAATCGGTTGTCTTGGTATGTGATGCGGAGGGATAAGGAAAGTTTAGAGTATGAATGTGGATGGGTATAAGAGTAGAAGAAGACCAAATAAACGATGGATGGAATGTGTAAAGGATGATTTGGCCAGAAAGGAGGGGGGGGGGGTCTGGTGAGATGCCGAGTAATAGAGCTGTAAGGACGAAGAAGACATATTGTGTCGACCCCAAATTAATTGGGATTTTGGGCAAGAGAATGATGATAGACTCTATTAAACTAATTTGTTACGGTCGCAAATCATATTTTCATCAACATACAACCCGAGACTGAACTGCTAATTGCAAAAAACGTAAGAAAATTAAAATTTAGCGGGCCATCCTGGCGCTTCCCCCTTATTAGAACCTTCATCACTTTATTAAATCGATGTGATTGCATACTTAGAAGTCGTGTTTCATGTCGCAACGTGTCGATAAATTGCGCAGCGATTTTCTTGTATAAATAAATAGAGTTTACTATTGGTGAGCCGTAAGTGCAGATTTATAGGCAAAACAGTACCCTTATGCACAAGCGCAAGCGGTCAAACCATAAATTACATTTTGGAATTTCTAATCCTGGTGACGGGGCAGCTAGCTGCATTTCTCAATGTTAGTAAGTACTTACTACATCTTGTTGATTTGTTGCATAGGTTCACTATCTATTAGGAAATGCTTAATTGAAATATGGGGCATAATAATTTTTAATTGATGGTGAAATGTATCAGCATCGTCTGGTTACCAATTTATCACACGCACAATAATGTTCATCATTAAAACGACATGTCTTGATTATTTGATTTGTTTATTGTTCAAGATTCTCTCGTAACCGCAACCCAACCGACATCAGCACTAACATAATTACAACACATCAGATGTTCTTCGATGGCTTGATTCTCTTCCCAAATTTCGTTATAAATCGGATCTATCGGAGCTAAATTCGACTTCTCGTATCTATTTTTCAATTCGAAACATTTTCTCTATACTTGGGATTTATTTCTCCATTTCAATGTGGTGCAATCCAGGTTTTATTTTAAGGGGATGGTGAAATCGATTATATTGGATTAGACGAGAGATATAGCAGCGTTTTTCATGTCAAGACTCTCGCTAGCAAGACAAGATGCGGCAATGTAAATGTGATTATGTTGTAGCCGGTTTGGGTCGGTGGTGGGTGGTGGTGGCCCGATAGTGGCGAGCAGCCGGATGGTTGTGATTATCAGTTCATCGGCCAATATTCCACTAGATGGACGACGTTCATTATTTTATTGTACTGATTGTGCTTGAAGTCTTGAGATGCTTATATAAATAAATATTATGTTCTAGGTATTCCATATAATTGTAGCTACAATAGAGAACATATAATAACAGCTGTTATTATACGATCTCTCTAGAAACCCTTCAAACCACTATCTACTTGAGTCAGATAACTAATATACATATAAGCTGCCTGTTGTTTGTTGACAACTTTATTATCAATGTTTTAAGGAGAGCAGGCTATTACAGCACATTACAGATCTATATTTACCTTAAAAATAAGTAGGTACACTAGACTATTACAGAATCTTGCATCTCTTATCTCGAACCATACATAAAGAAATACAAAACTTGGCGAAGTGCGAGTCGGACTCACGCACGAAGGGTTCCGTACCATTAAATATTTATTTTATTCTGTTTTTAGTATTTGTTAGTATTTGTATAGTGGCAACAGAAATACATCACCTGTGAAATTTTCAATTGTCTAGCTATCACGGTTCATGAGTTACAGCCTGGTGACAGACGGACAGACAGACAGACAGACGGACGGACAGCGGAGTCTTAGTAATAGGATCCCGTTTTACCCTTTGGGTATGGAACCCTAAAAATAAAATGCGTTGAGCACAATAACTGCATCGTCTGTGCAGATAGGCGTTACATATGCGTTCACAGTTGCTCCTTCATCTTTGGTGACACTGACACGTCATGCGAGCTAAGAATTTGAGCATCATTATTCTCATAACACTAATGAAGCCAGTACCAAGTATTTGTATCTAACGAAACCAGGACATTCGACTTTTACATGCCTAATTAAATAATCGAGGCATTCGACTGATCTGAATGACTGGTCTGATGTAATTTGATGATCTCAAACTATTCGCCTATTGATATTTCCGGTGCCTAACGTACTTACTAGGTATTTGGAACTAAACCGTATTCGTGTGTTCATAAAACATGCTTTACAAACAACAAGTTTGTAAAATCTGTTGTAAGTAAGCACAACGCTATTAGGTACTATAAGTGCAATAAGATTACTTATTTTCTTAAGCTTATGTTTAGGTGCAACAGTAAGAAAGAAGTCAGAGAGAGAGATGTGTACTGAGTTGCTAATTTCAGACAAAGAAGTTAATAATGCAAAGCAATACTTAATTGAAGTTATACAATAGAAACTATTGATTTTATGCTGTTTGTTGACCAAGCAATAACTTTTTTTGTCTAAACTACATGATAAAGAATATAATCGTGATAATAGAATCGTGGTAATCACATAATAATGGACATCAAACATAGCCCAATAATGACACACAAATTCAATCACCCTAGATATAATACGTACTAGCTCCATTACGTTATCTAAACACGCATAGGGTTAGTGATAGCTTTGACTAATCCTATGAGTCTATAGATCATTTAGGAGCTGTTACAAACCCTGACTGCTATTGACAAAACACAGGCGTCACATGTGGACAACAAACACGTAATAAGTATTGTTGTGTACTTGTGCTACGTGTCAAGCCGACGGAGCGCTGCTTGAGCACAACACTTCACGCATTAGCTGTTGACTCACCCGCTCGGGTTGTCCGACCCGCATGCACTAATACTGCACATCGTCCATACTAAACTCTACTCATTATTAAAAACATCACAATACTATCGTCTGCCGTCCCAGTTAAATACCAATTGACAAGTTCTATTAACAAATTTAAGCGCGAATTTAGATACTTACCCATTAGGGTTTTTTTTTTACCTTGCTACTCAATAAGAATTTCTCCTATATTGTGGGACGTCATATCAAACAATTGACGATCGAACATAGGTACTACCGTGAGCGGTGTCATGTTTTAAAAATTTGTTAAATTTTGGGGATGGTAATTTGGGCAATTAAATCGTGCATTTTAAAATTCATTAATATGTTCACGTTTTATTTGGTAAAGGCACTGGACCCCTTTCTATATAATCAAATAATTAACTGTCGTGGTCAAACCTAACCTCATATAAAAGGAGAAAACGGGAGTGCTCGATTATTCCCTGCAATGCACATAAGTTCAAGCGGCGTATCATTAGAGACGATGTCGCAACATGTGGACATGTGGGCAGAAGCTGTGCACTGACGCACATGTCATACCACGCTGCATACTCGCAAACAAAAAGTATACAATATGTCGTAATCACACACCCAAACCAAAGATAGAGATAAGACTTCGCCATTAGATCGACGACCTACTGCAGCCACCGGCGGCTATTAAACTTTTTTCATTATTAAATATTTATAGGCTATTAAAATTACACTTTAAAATTAAAATGAGACCACATTTAATCTGTTTTTTGTGAGAAACATAGTTTTGGGGGAAATACAGGGTGTAAACAGACTCTACACGAAGCCGTCAACCAAGCATTATGTACATCAAACTAAGTAACTTTACGCAAAAATTAGTGCTGGGAAATGACTTTTTTTTTGGGCTGAAAAATCACGTTTTACAATAGGACAATGTAACGCACTCAAAACATTGTACTGATGGATGGATTGAATAGTATGGGGGTCCTGGAGGTGTTTAAAGTTAAAATTTTACATTAAAAACATGTATTAAAAAAAAAAAAACTTCTGAAAAAGTTGGAACTTTGACTCCCAATATCTCCGTAACTAAAAGGTTCCCAGGTATGGTCTAGAACAAAAAAATGATCGCAATGACGGGGAGAAAAAGTGCCTTTCGGCTTCGTTAAGAGTCTGTTTACACCCTTTATGCACTTTCTTGAATCTTTTCAGGTAGAAAATGTTAAACTTTGAAAGGCTAACAAGTAGGAAATTAATAACGCCACTCGTTACGTGACGTCGTTAAGTTTAAACAGATATACCGCATCGTGGCGTCCAGGCGAGGCGCGGGCGTCCAGGGAGGTGGTAACGACGAACGGTGTGTCCGCCACGTTTGCTAGGGACGGCAATACAGGAAATGCTTGCGGCCTCTCAAAATAAACCGGCATTAAAATTATCCACAAATGACGTTATAGTAGGGCAAATATCGGCGATCGCCTTATACAATTTACTTATAGAAAAACACATGACTATGAATTCCATTGGAACTACACGTCATAGTATACCTATTCAGAATATTATCTACAACATCGGTTGGTTTGTTAATTTAAACAAAAACTTTTAAGTAAAGCTTTAGTAAATTTATAACATCATACTTCTAAAACTGTAGTAATTAATCAACGTCTCTCGAAAACACTATTATATATATAAAATTTATTTTACTTCTCTGGGCACTGGATTAGCCTTAAATATATCATCATCATTCTCTTGCACTTATCCCAATTCATTAGCGGTCGGCGCAGCATGTCTTCTTCTTCCATACTTCTGTATTACTGTCATCTCATCAGACACCTTTGTTGTAATATCATTTACACAGTCAACCCATCGTTTCTAAAATTTCGATCAACTAAAATTTTAGGTAATCGGTTGACAGACATGAATGATGACGCAGGCATGAATTGATAAGTTTTTACATCTTGCAATCGGGAACAGCTATCTGACCACACATTTATTGCTCGTCTAGTTACAGTCTCACGATAAATTGTTCAATAATACGGACATAATACAATATTGCTAGCCCCCTTGAACTACCTTTCAGGAATATTTATGCTAAATTTGAACAGTCTATGCAGTAGTTTTAGCGCCAATCCGGAATATGAATACCTACATAACAAATTAAAAAAAACGGACCTAGCATCAATCGTTCGCAAACCTCGACGCAATAATTGTTTAAAAAAAAAAAAAGTACAATTTTGACTTCCCTACGATTTTATGATATGTATCTAGATCAGTTCCTCGGTTAGATAATTATCATAATAGCTATTAAATATCGCGTGTGGCGACACTTGGGAGAGGTCTATGTCCAGCAGTGGACGTCTTTCGGCTGAAATGATGATGATGATGAGGATCGCGCGTGGGCGCGTGGGCGCCACCTGTGTAACGTGGGAAGAACATGCATCAATTCTTATCACAAAATTAAGTAGGTTCGCCTTTGCTCTGTATAAACTTAGGAAAATAGTTAATCAGGCAGCTGTTGTAGCTGCGTATTATGGCTATGTAGATTCCATATTACGATACGGAGTCATTTTTTGTTTTAAAGCACAGAAGAGGTGCATTAGGTCATTATGTAATCTTAAACCAACGGAAAGCTGTAAACAGCATTTTAAATCGCTTAAAATATTAACTTTACCCTGTATTTACATTTACGAGACTGCATTGTTCGTCAAGAAAAATAGTGAACTGTTTAAAAATTCTTCAGAGCAACGCTTTAGATCGACAAGGCAGGAATATCTTCAGAGCAACGCTTTAGATCGACACGAATTATGTGTAAGAGCGTCAGAGACCGCCCTTATGCACAAAAGCATTCTCTGCATGGCTCCGAAAATATTAAATAAAATACCAAATGACACTAAAGATTTAAACTTGATCCAATTTAAACGGAAACTAAAAAACTTTTTAATTGAAAAAATGGTACTATACCATTGACGAATTTTTTCTTGACAAAATGTAACAAACTAAGGTGATAATTATGTATTTATACTTGACAATTCAATACTTCACTAATTAATTGTATTGTGAATACTATTTATAATAATGAATTGTGTTCTAAATGTTTATTATAAAAATTATTATTGATTGTATCCTAAATGTTGTATGTTATATCTATTTTAAATTCTTATATTGTCAAATTGTGTAATGGGTAGTTTTTTGAGTTACCATAACCTAACTATAAGACCTACTGTTCATCATAAATCACACAAATAAATACTTTGACTTTGTATTTCTTGCGCGAGTGACTTCCAACTCTAAAAGCAGAGCATATTCAAAGAGAATTTCGTTTCATGGTTCATCATCATTTCTTCTCTTGTAACACAGGTTTATCACCTAGTACAGGAGTCAAGGACTTCACATATTTACCCCCTTCATGTGTAATAAAGATTAATACAGGGTGTAAACAGATTCTTCGCGCAGCCGTCAACGAGCGCATTCTGTACATCAAACTTAGTAACTGAACGCAAAAATTGCTGCGGAACGACTTTTTTTTGAAAGAAAGGGTGAAAAATCACGTTTTACACAATATTTTGTCCTACTCAATGTAACGCCTTCAAAATATTGTGTTGATGTATAGATTGAATAATATGGGGGTTTTGAAGGTGTCTTAAGTAAAAAAAATACATTAAAAACATGGGTTTAAAAAAAAAAACTTGTGAAAAAGTTGGTAGACGTGCTCAAGAATTTGGTTTCTAAAATAAACATTTCAGTGACTGACTACACGATGTGCAAAAGCTTGCTATGTACAAGCAAACTCAATGCTGAGACTGTGAACCGCTGCCTTGATGTCAGTTATTTATCGGGCACAGTTAACATGCAGTCGTTACCTCCGCACACATAAGTTAATGACAACTTCAATAGGAGCTAAGAACATAAACTTACCCGCTAATATTAAAGTAAATACTACAAACTATTCTCAAAGGAGGAGGAAAGTATCTCGCGTGAGGAATAGAGCATATCCTAGAACCAGACACACAAAGGCATGCCAAATAATTTCGTCTCGCAGGGCGACCCGTGTGTCATCGTTGGTAACATTACAACCTTACAGGTCCACAAACCATCCGGTGCTGTTGTAAATCTGGTTGATAGGAATAGGGAAACTGGCGAAATACGTCTATGGTAGATTTAATCCCCTTACAAGGAATACAGAAGTCATATACCTAGTGCTAACTGGTAGCTTTGTTTTAAAAGATCTAAAAGTTGACATTATTCGATCAATAAAGCATATTTCGCAAGTTGTACAAAGTTTCGCTTACATTACACTCAACATGGCGTGCGCGCGGCTGGATGACTAATTCTGGACTATTTCTGTGTCCCCGCCGTTCATAAAGACCTACATATACGTATGTGTGTACTAATGTGTTTGCATTGCATTACTGTCGGATAATTCGGTGCTTAATTATGTGCTTAAGATCTGTACGGGTACGGGTGTTGTGAAAAGCATCGTTTTACGTCTTTATTAGTAATTTATTAGAATTACGCTTACGATCTAGATCTAGGTAATGTAATGGTGCAGCAGCAGTAATTCACTATCAGAATGATGCATTCTGAAAGAAATATAACGACGATTGGTTGCTCGATCGTTATTGAAAAAAAAAAATAATATATGGATTTGCAAATTGGATTTAATATTGATATATGTTTAAATTTTTCGGTACGTTTACGTAGTATAAATTTTTGATTAATTAATTGCATATATTTATTATTTAACCTTATTGTTAACCTGACCACGTGTTAATTACGATTTGTTTGAGGTTATACAATATCGATGTTTAATTAACTGATGTTTTGATAAATTAATTTCGGTAGAAGCTTGTAACAAAATCCGCATTATCATGACTCCACCAAAGCAGAGACGAGCGGAGCGGAGACGGGATGTTCGGGAATCAACCAATCATATTGGTTGAAATCAGCATCATGTCTCTCGTCCCTCCTGTGATTGGTTGAATCTTGCACGTGTTCGCACCGCTTCGTTCGTCTCCGCTTTGGTGGAGTCCGTGCCTGATTGTGGGTGTCAGTATTCGCATCACATTCACAACGACTTCCAACAGAATTAGTATAACATTTTGCTGTCGTTCATTAATATTACATTTTTGACTTTCCGACCATAGTTATAGCCGAAATACGGGCGTCCCTTCTATAACCTGACAATGTACACAGCTAAATGGTTACCACAAGATGACGAAATTCGACATCGCCTCCCAATACCTACGGCCGACTTACGTAGCTAAGCGCAGGAGGTCATAAATCCTCGTCTAGATGCGCGAAATCCCGACCTCATTCGAATAGTTCGTGTACCTTGATTACCACGTTAAATCTATACAATCAGCCCACACATACAATCCATTCATACTACTATAAACTCAAAAGTAACTTGGCGTCTACCTTTTATATGTTTTCGCCCTGACAGTTGAAGGGTTAACGAAGAAAACTAGGACTTTGGTTGAGAACATAGACCTGGGACCTGGGGGCACGGTAGTCCCCCGCCAACACGAGCCAAGTGAAGCGCAAGGGCACTACCTACCTTTTCTCGAAGCGCTTCGTCGGTTTTTGAACCCTTATAACTTGAGTTAGCATTATACCAGATAAACAAAATTCTTGGGATTTGATGTCAATAGTAGACTTATTAAACATATAAAGTTTCAATTGCATCGCTCTTATACTTTAGAATTTATTGATATCTAAATAACCCCGATTTCGTCACTCACTCAGTCACTCACTGACGAATGACGATCATCAAAATGTTTAGGGTACTTCCTGAAGTCCTAGAAAGCTGAGATTTGGTATTTTAAGGTGTAGAGTTTGTGAAGTTAGGGCCTGTAGCATTACGGCGGGTAGAGTTAGAAGCTTGGCTCTTGGTCTCTCCTTGCAACATTTTACATGAAAATGTTTTTGGAGGGATACTTTTTTTGCTGTAGTAGATACGTCTCCGGAGAATAATTTTTGACCTTTGCGCAAGCTACCGATCCACGGGCAGAAGCTAGTAGGATTTAAGAGCTTCTGTGTATGAACTGTAAGTGACGTCGAACATCTGCATGAGAATATGATCAGGTCATAAAGTGGTTCAAATTAGGAAGGTGGTAGTAGGACTGTCTGGATGTACTCGGGAAGCTATTGTAAGGACCACCATCGAATAAATACACCTACCATGATATAATCTGAGACGTCATCGTTAATTTGCATGCTAGGATTAAAAGGCTTAACAGTAAAGAATTTAATAAATCAGTGCCATACGCACTGACTTATGTTGACCTAATTATCGATTACTAACACGACAGTGATTGCATATACTTTGTACTTTTGCGAAAAGTTGAAATTTAAGTTAAAATTCACATTGCGAAAAATCTGAAATAAATCTTGTTGTTGGAGTTTATGTATTACAAAGAAAAATTAAATGATGTCTAGCTAATTATCATAGATCGGAGTAGGTTGATTGAAATGGGGTCATTGATCCAAAATGTATGTATTAATATGAACATTCCTCCGGATTTTCGGAATTGGTTGATTATTAAAAAAAAAATGGAACTTAGGTAGGAATTGTATTAAAATGAGCACTATTATATTATTCTTATTTTTTATTAACGTTGTCCAGTCACGATTTGACACAAACCAACGACCAATCAGAGCAAAGGATCATGGTTGGTGCACTAACCGGTGGCCCTTCCTTTAAATGAATTGAGTAGTAATAATATCACTACCAACATTAACAATATTTAATTGGATCCGGAAATACCGGAATTACTTTCCAGGAAAATGACTTATCCATGTTCTTTTTTCTGTGAACATTTATGATACAAGTACCAAAAATCAATTTACCAACTCCGATCTATGCTAATTATAATCATTCAATCTAAGTTTATTTAACCCCATCGAATGATTTTTCAAGAAATATAAAATATGAAATGCGGTTAAATGAACTTGTATTGATGATTTTAATGATTACAATTCTGTAACTACTCATTTTTCATCAACATACAACCTGACACTGACCAAAAACGTCAAATTGCCAAAAACGTAAGAAACTTTGAATTTCGCGGGCTACCTTGAAGCTACCACCTTAATTGCGGAACCCTCGATGGTCGAGTCAGTCTAGCTCTTGACTGTATTTATTTTTCATTACTGACTACTAATAACCTCTTTCTCATTAATTGACCAACAGAATTAAAACTTGTGTACTATACTGTAGCCAAAATTTAAGGGCATTATTATATTCTTCTACTCTACACCGGTTAGAGGAAACCAGTTCCATTGCGTCCAATGCAATCTTTTCTCGATTGGTGTCGCAGCCACTTCGTAAGAACTCTTTAAATCACCAATCGTTGTACATTGCTCATTTAGCAACACGGATTGTAAGGTCCTTGTTGGCTGGTCGATATCGACGTACTCATTCAACTGAACTTAAGCACCGTTATACGAGTTTTATTCACTTGTTAATATAGGTATTGCATTACGAAAGCTTTATATTGCAAATGTCACTCCTACATTACAATCAACACTATGACTGTAACGGGAAATGATACTATGTATAATATAACTGCGGCCCTATGTCTTACTTTTATGCACAGATATCCAAAACGAATGTGCTAAGGTGAGCATTACATAAAATACGAAGATAACAGTTTATTAGTTTAAGTCAAAATGGAAGACACCTCTGGAGACGATAGATACGGTAAAGGCGCGCCATCCCGCCAGTCCGCGGATTGCATCTAAAAATACACAATTTCCCCGACTCGATATTAGTGTGCCAAAGGATAATGAGTCATGAGACAGGAGAGTGTAATACGAAAGCTTACATATTATGGCTTAAATAGAAGCTATTGTACTTACTGTATTCAAACTTCAAAACCAAATACGATTTTTTTAATATACTCATAATTTATTAGCAACACGAAAATGAATTCTGTGAATCCATTTTACTTATTACAAAAAAAAAACTTCTGAAATATCCTTAACAGAAGTCGTTACAATATTTTTATAACGACATATATTTCTGAAGATATTTAGTAAAATAAATATAAAATAATGAATATTTAGTTAAATATATGTCTTGACCTCAATGTAGTCCTCTCTTTTTTTTTTACGGATGGGAAATCATCAAATGACTTCTCCCGCTCTGGGCAGAGCGGAAGGGAGTGTCAGACTTGTACTGACTAAAACCCATCCTTGTTCCTTCCTTGCCCTTTGTGTTCCAGGGCCGCGGTATCTCTTTCGAACAGCCCGCAGCCCTGACAACAGCCCGCAGCCTTGGCACCTCAATGTAGTCCTGAGGTCGAGATGAGGTCGACGATGGACGATTTTATATCAAACAAAGTCCTCACAAAACTTATTAATTATGATTATATAGCCATTTGTGTCCCACTGCAGGACAAAGGCCTCCTTCCCTCTTTCCACTTATCCATATCCAGTGCTGTTATTTGCCAATCCCTGTGAAGAGTTCGTCCCGACAAAACTATTAACAAAATAATATTAATTGATTCCAGGTCCACTTTCCGTCAAGATCGAAAATTGTGAAACTGTCTCGGCGGAGGGGCAGACTTTCTCATGGCTGCTTAATATGAATATCACAAATGTTGGTACTCTGCAACTTGGAGCCGGCTCCTTCACCCTGGACCCATCTGCCGGCAACGTCGGCGAACATGGGCCGGGGATGTCGGTCAGTATACCTTCTTTCCAGCCCACTACAACGCATTGCGCATAGCGAAATATACTGCAGATGCGAATAAGACATTATTTTTATCGTGTGGTTAGTGCCCAACCTGGTGTCAGAGTTTTTATGCCGCCCATGGGCCTCTGACTTTGCTAAGTACAAGATAAGAAAACGAGTCAGGTTGGCTTGGAATAAAACATTGCAACGACGGGAACCTAACAACAATGCTCAATTTTAACTTTTTAATATTACAGATCAGGATGAAGAACATCACTGTGCCCGTCATCCCTGCTTTTACCTTCGGATCCTCTGCTGCTGAGATAGTTCTGGACAACGTTAGGATTAATGAGATCTTCGCGGGAGCCTTCTCTGCCAATACGTACAACATTGTGATGGCGCTCAACTCCTCGGTACAAAATATCGATGAAGATGCCTTCTCCCAGCGATCTCTGATTAACAACCTATATTTTTTCGGCTGTAAAATCCGGCAAATCGCTTCAAGAGCGGTTCAATCGGCTGTCGGAAACCTTAATATTTCGTACACCTTGTAAGTTTTGAATACCTTATTATTCACACCTAGATGTTATTTGATTTTCTGGATAGTATAATCAGCAGAACAAATCCGTAGTATTCCGATTATCAAAACTTGTACACCCCAAAATTCATAGCAGCGTCCACTATTAATTTACTAACTATCGTTTGTTTAATTTCAGGATTGAAAAAATGGACACGGGAGCAATAAACATAACAGTAGCTTCCGTTGTAATCCGCGATACCGAATTCAACCAACTGATGGAGCGAAGTATTGAACTATCTTCATGGAATAAACTCCACATGGCGAGAAACTCGTTTGACGAACTCGTACCAAATGCGATAGTTGCCTTGGATACCTTGACTCATGAACAATCTGGACATCATCTTACTTTTATTGAGAACGAAATTGAGACTGCTCATCCTAACAGTCTCAAATTTATAGGCCAAGCTCAAAAACATACCGCGTACTCTGTCGTTTACAAAGATAATTACTTTGGGAAAACTTGCTATTGCAATATAAGTAACTGGCTGCACGAAGTCTTAGCCACTGAGGAGGGTGATCCTTATAAGTCAGACAGTTATTGTACGGTAGACGAGTTCTTGGCGCGCTGTTTTAACGAACCCGAACAAAATATATTATTCGATAAGTTCCTTGATGGTGTATGTAAAAAAGATTCAATTACATTTCATTGCGAATCATACGTACGAAAAGCTGATGGAACATCTACTGAAATAAAGAATCCAAGATTTCCACATAAAAATAAGCATGAACAAATTATAAGTGACCGTGATAAGAAGGTTATTGGAATTGTAGTAGTAACCTGCTTAGGCTGTGTGGTCATAGTGATGATAATCAGCTTAATACGATGGATGCGCCGCAAGGGCTATTGCATTAATGTCAAGAATTTACTTATTTCTTCAAACTCTTCTTGTGGCTCGTTTTGCGAACGAATCTGCACATGTGGAGTCGTTACTGGTTTGGATAATGCAAGATCAATATCTCGACTCTCAGTAAATGAGTATTCTGAGCGTCACTGTTTAAACGAACCAACACGAGTTCATGATATAACGCAAGAGTCAATTTTGCATGACGAACTCGTACCGACTGAAGATAAAACTACCCAAACCTTACCTGAAGAGCTGACTAAAGAATTACTGGAGAATCTGAAAGAGAGATTAGAAAGTCCAGAAAATTACACAGAGGCTCGAGAGACCATCGAACATTTATACGTGCTTACTAAACTAGAAGAAAACCGCAATGCAATGCTACCCAGAATGATTAATGTAGAGGAGAATATTTATGAGCTGCCATTTCAGAATACCACTCCTCGCATTGGAAAGAATAAGAAGCAAATGGTTAGCATTGGGACTCGCACGCCTTCTCTGGACAAGCTGTTACCTCTATCACCGTACAACAGACAAACCGCCCTGGTTCATGAGTATTTCGAACCGAAAGATTTTGCAGTGCACCTGTACGCCGAGATAGCTAACAACGAAAAAGAGAAAAGGACACTTCTAGGAAACATGCCCGATGTTGTTGGAGAACAGGCGGTGCCACGTGGTCCCTATCTTCGTGCCGTGCGGGAAAAGCAAAACTCAGCGTCTGGATCCCCAGTTAGCCCACTTTCTAAGACTCTAAAGAAATCGAGCGGATCCCACGGCATGTCTACTATCAAATCGAACTCGTCCAATACATCGGCTAAGATGATAAACCGTCCTCTGCCAGAGAAGCCCACCACTCTGGACCCTGGCGAGGGGACATCCTTACGGCACGGTTGAGGGTTGGCCCAAGCGCGGCCGGCGCCAGCGCTTAGCGACAGGGCTGAGAAGAAATGCCCTCGCGAAGAAACGCATCGCCGACCGCCGTCGTCGCCCGGACAACGTGGCAAGGACTTCTACATGGAATTGGATCCCTGCGTAACAACCTAAACGGGCGAATGATAACGACGCGACAAGCGAGATGATGCTTAAACATTTCTTTGCTGTGATATTAATTTTGTTTACTTTAATTTGTAATTATTACCTTTGAGTGATGTGTCGTGCCAGACACTGTTGTATGTTTATTTGTAAATAATTTATGAGTTGTAATTAATTCTTAATGTTGAGCCGAGCACCGGCGTGATCTATTGATATTGTACGAGCCTGTATTGGGTTCGTTTCTTGTTTAACAATGCTTTATATATTGACGCTTTTTAATAAGAATATAAAGTCGCCACATTTGATGTTATCATACAATGATTCCACTAACGACACCTATGCATTGAAACATGGACTACAGATATCCTATAACATGTAACTAATTTTCAATATTATACTAATAATTCAATATGTAAAGGACAACTACAGTAGAAACTGTTATTTTATAATCAAAATACAATTTATAACCTTTAAAAGGGTTACATATTGTATTCTTTGATCTTAATAGTTAAAACACCTTATCATTATAATAGCAGTAGATACCTCTTCTGAATCATTTAATAATTATAAATGTTGTATTTAATCTCTAATTAATATTCACCCCGAGCTATCGTCCCAAAGGTTAGTGAATCCTTTTTAAAGTTTTATTTGATATATCAAATCCTATTGATTATATGTATTTCTATAAACATTTACATCTCAGAGTATACAAATGTATTTTTGTCTTGACTTTCGATTAATTTACTTTAACGTACTGAGCTCAAAATATTATTATAAACCATAGGCCATATTTAAGATATTTATAATAGGTCCTATTTATTTTAGTCCTCAAAACCCTGTCCTAAATATTAATATATATTTTAGAACTTAGTTTATTTAATAAATAAATTTGATGTCTCACTGGAAACTACATGATTTTTGCCATAAAATAAAACAGTCATTATCTATATTATGTTTAATTATACTGAGAAAGATGAAAACTATGTTATTTTGAGAGACTTCTTGTAGAAAGAGGTTATGTTATTCCATTTTTCCAATTATTATAATAAATAAATGTTATAATTCGAAAAATGTATTATTTACTATGATCCTAATCTACCCCTGACTAGTATTCGTGTCTGACATAGCATCGGTGAATTAGGTTATTCGGGTAGCTACTTCGGCTCTTTAAAACATCTTAGCAGAATCATTTAGATTCAGCTAGCAAGATTGTTTATAAATCTCCTTATAAAGGGTATAAAAAACTTTTAACATAGCCGAAAGGCACTTGTTCTCCCCGTCATTGCGATATTTTTTTTGTTCTAGACCATACATGGGAACCTTCTAGTTACGATGATATTAGGGTCAATGTTCCAACTTGTTCAGTTTTTTTTAACGCCTACATATTTGTAATGTATTTTTTTTACTTAAGACACCTTCACGACCTCCGTTCTATACAATCCATACATCGTTCTATACAATGTTTTGAATGCGTTACATTGAGTCCTACCGTAAAACGTGATTTTTTACCCCAAAAAAAAGTCATTTCCCAGCAATTATTTTTGCGTAAAGTTACTTAGTTTAATGTACATAATGCTTGGTTGACGGCTTCGTGAAGAGTCCGTTCACACCCTGTGGAATAGAAATTCAAACAAATCAAAGATATTGAAATCCATTCAGATAAGGCATAAACACGAACCCATCTTCTGGTTTTCTTAATAAGAATCAATGATTCTCATAGGCAACCCACATTCATCATGTGGTGCAAAACGATAAAGTAATTATTTTGTTTCATTTATCTTATCGCTCTCTTTATCACAAACACACAATGTTACTTATGTTTGATATGAAAGTCCCTGCACTGCACAATCAATTCATAATCAGCTTTTGTATTTATGACCCAGTTTCATCTCCACAAGTAACACTGCAAATACATAAGTGGCTCACCTGAATGCAATCATAATCATTTGCAAACTAGGTAAGAATCCGATGCAAATGAGATATTATAACTTCATTTTCAGTACTTTTTACCTGACTACAGCGAAGCCAAAAGAAAGAGTTATGATTATCCAGGGCTGCGGGCTGTTCGAAAGAGATACCGCGGCCCTGGAACACAAAGGGCAAGGAAGGAACATGACGGGTTTTAGTCAGTACAAGTTTGACACTCCCTTCCGCTCTGCCCAGAGCGGGAGAAGTCATTTGATGATTTCCCATCCGTAAAAAAAAAGGTTATGATTATAGCAGTCAGCATGTCTGTTTGTATTTACGTATGTTCCTTCGTACCGCCTAAACTCTTCCTCCGAATTTGATATATTCATCAAATTCAATCGATTCGTTATTATGGAACATTTTAACCGACAACGTCAACAATAGGAGAAGTCAATTTTATTTTCTAAACCCCACAAAATTACAGATTTTCCAGTAGTCGGGGTTTTTAGTTGTAGTATACCACACAAGTTCTTTAGTTGCACTGTATCGCACGTGGATGGTGAACAGGGTCAGGGTCAGGTATACATATGTAAGACACAATGAAAGTATTTCGTTTGAGCCTGCATAGTATCGAACTATGTCATATAAATAACCCAGGGCTGAAGGCACCTAAGAAGCAGATTCCTACCGGCTTCGCTTCGGGAACAATGCACTCTACGTGTGTGCGGTTTCAACCTCGCGGCCATGGCGATATTTAAAAATAAAAAAACTATGCCAAGATTATGTAAAAATATGTAAAAGTTGATTCCCAAAACCATAAATTTGTCAGTTCACGTCAGTTGGCCACGGTCAACCCCTTATAACTTTTTAACCCTAACTGGGTTAAAAAGTTATAAGGGGTTGACCGTGGCCGCGCCATTGAAACGCGGAGAACCGCGCGGCCACGGAGATCTTTAAAACTAAGCTTTGCAGAGACCCGAAATTTAGGTAAGTAAAAGCTTTAATTCGTAAAAATAAAGAAAAAAATCCTAGGTTTATATTTTAGGAGCTGTAAGACTAAAACTCCATAGCCGCGCCATTGAAACTGTGAACAATACGTTATCGCCGATACCTCGCTGAAAAAGCATCGCAGACGTCTGAAGTTTTTTGTAGAAAACAGATTTCAATTTGTCGAAATATATAAAAATACACCAAAAAATCCTAGGTTTATATTTCAGGAGCTGTAAGACTAAAACCCCATGGCCGCGCCATTGAAACTTTTACATATTTTTACATAATCTTGGCATAGTTTTTTTTTTTAATATCGCCGTGGCCGCGCGGTCGAAACGCACACACTCTACGTAGTGTCTAGAATAGCCCAAAGGTTGTAAACAAAGCTCGTCAAATGTGGGACCAATTATTTGTACATATTTTTAGGCTACATGGAAAGGCGAGCCTTATCGCTGGAAACTTCATCGGAGTATCCCGCTCAAGCTAACGTGAAGCAAAATAAAAAAAAGCAAGCTTATGCAAATGATTAAAACGTGTATTTTTATTCTAACAGCAAAAATTAAAACAAAGTCCTTAAAAATAACTTAAAACCTAGTGTTACCCCCCCTAGCCCTGATGACTGCTTCCATGCGTTCTCTCATGGACCTAATCAATGTTACAACAGTATCTTGAGGAATGTTGTCCCATTCTACAACGACGGCATCCTGGAGATCTTGGAGAGTGGTGGGGGCAGGATCACGAGCCCGTACTCGCCGTTTCAGTTCATCCCAAAGGTGCTCAATAGGGTTCAGGTCTGGACTTCGCGCCGGCCAGCGCATAACAGAGATCCCAACTTCTTGCAGGTAGTCTCTTACAATACTTGCGGTGTGACAGCAGGCATTATCGTGCATTAACAAGAATCCACTGCCAACAAAACCAGCACAAGGGACCACGTGCTCCTTTAAAATCTCTGTTATGTACCGAGGAGCAGTATGCGACCCTTGCCCGCGACCACTTCCAGTCCGAGAAACACACACAAGGTTCGTTTTGCCGTCGATTGACATGCCGCCCCAGAACATGCAAGAGCCACCCCCATAATCCACTGTCTCTTGAATACAGACCTGAGCGAATCGTTCTCCTTGCCTCCTATACACTCTTTTACGCCTGTCGTTGCAGAAAAGACACACCCTTGTTTCATCCGAAAAGAACACAGCCCTCCATTGCTCAATTATCCAATCCACGTCGCGGGCAAATTCCAACCGGTCTCTCTTATGCTGTGCAGTCAATTTTGGCCCTGTAGCAGCCCTGTGAGCTGCAATTTTCTTCTCCTGCAATCTTCTTCTAATCGTAGAGACGCTAACAGAAGTTCTGCGAGCTGATCGGAGTTGTTGTTGCAGCTCAACAGCATTGGAGAACCGATTACGTAGAGACGTCGAAACAATGAAGCGATCGTCACTTTCGGATGTGCAGCGTTGTCTTCACGATCCACGTCTTCGGATATAGCCACTAGTCTCTTGGAATCGTTGGAACACTCGTCGAACAGAAAAACGACTCAAGTTCGGTTGTCGAGCAACATCACACTGCCGCATACCTGATTGCAGTAGTGCAATGACTTGAACGGCTTCATCTGCAGTGGTATCCATCTTTAGGGTATTTTTTCTTGCTGTAGCTGTTATCTTGTGTTCACTTCAAAGGTTTGATAGCGAATGACCCATATTTGTTTTTTTTTTTTATGTGACCGCTCCCAGTTCAGCCTAGAGAGGCTGTCATCTGTTTAACCGCACAATCTTGAAAAATTACTTTAAGGCCCCCAGCCAGGGCTTACAAACTAAGGATTTAATTTAAATGAGCGATCACTGAGGGCACCCCCTGTGGGGTTCGGACCTAGGCTCAGTGCGTCATTGAGGGGAGGGCAGAAAGGGTTGGCTGGGTCTATATTATTTAAAGGGCAATTTAAAGCTACTTGCTCAGCGTCGCGGGCTGGCTTGTCGAGCAAGGGACGGGCGTTACAAGAGGGTCGCGGTGGGCCTTGGCGGCGAGGCCGGTTCGCGGTTTGTATTTGTTTTTGCGCAATGTACTGGTTTCCCTACTGGCTTCCTGAAGGAGAGAGATAGGGTCGTCAGGTTCGTCAAGTGTCTGTCTAGGTCGTCTGATTCTAGAGGTCTGAGAGGGGACGTATCGGGAGGCCGATGAGATAAGAGGGTTGGGGTGCTTCGCGGCCGAGTCCATGTAGAGCTTGGTGAGGCGCTTCATGCACTGCTTGATGGTGGGGATTTTGAGGTCTAGGTAGAGACGTTCGTTCCTAACAAACCAAGGAGCACCCGAGGCGTTACGGAGAAATCGGTTCTGGAGGGTCTGCATCCTATGGATAAGGTGGGGCTTGTAGTGCGCGAACACGGTACAAGCGTAAGCCATGATTGGCCGAATGCACGTTGTGTAAATACGCAACTTGCACTTGAGTGACAACTTGCTGCGCGCATTCAGCACGGAGTGGAGCCTACCGAGAGCGAAAGCGGCCCGCAAACGGACCGTCTTTATGTGCTCACTGAAGGAGAGACGTCGGTCGAGGATGTCTCCCAGATATTTAGCTCGCTTCTCCCAAGGGATCGCCTTGCCAAACATGGTGATCGATCTGGGGGTGTCCGGGAAAGGTTGACGCGGGCTCGAGAAAAGAACAGCCTGGGTCTTTTCAGGGTTCAGGGTTGACCTCGATCCTACATTTCCGGAACCAAGCGCCGAGGGCGCTTGCGGATTTTTGGAAAATGCGAGCGATGTTGTTAGGGCTCCTACCCGAGTAGTAAATGGCCGTGTCGTCAGCGAAAAGAGCTAACTCGGCCAGCCCGCTCGTGGGGATATCGCTGGTATAGAGCGTGAAGGCGAGTGGTGAAATAACCGAGCCTTGAGGGACTCCGGCACGAATCGGACGGCGACCCGAGTCCACTAATTGCACCACCCTACAAGGGTATACCCTTGTAGGGTGGTGCAATTAGTGGACGTTGCAATGCGTATTTTGACAACATTTTTGTTAACGTTACGTGCTAATGAGATTTGTTATGTTTAGGAATTCTAACTGTTATTAATTTAAAGGTCGTTAAACATACTTTTATTCGACACCAATATTAATTGGGTCCAATGTATTCTTTGATAGCGGGACATGCTAGAAACTAATTTTCGGAGAGGTGCGATTTTTGTGATGCCGTGTATAGTTCTGTGGTTTTGAAGAGCTCTTTTTGCCTCTGAATTGTATTTTCTCTCTTCCTAATACGCTGCGATAGCTAACACATTGTGGTATAAAAACTGAAAAATAAATAGTTTTGACTGTGCCAAGCTAGACTCCTTATTTTTAACCAGTGGTCCGAGTAGGTAGAGCTGTTTGGGGTGAATGACCGCAAACATTGATGTTAACATGGATATGCCTCTGAACTCAAAGCAGAGAAACACCTCCTAAAATTAGGTAGCTATAACAACTTAATGAGCAACCTATTTACATTTCCGCGACACAAGGTGGGTCTAGTCTTAGAGCAAGTTAACTGACGCAGAGCACAATATTGCCATTAGCGTCAACGCCATCCACACATCGGCTCTAAAACTGTTTTGACTCACCAAACAGTGGGTTATTTCTAAACAGTCAATGTGGATATCAGATAATCCCACACAGGCTGCGGGCTGTTCGAAAGAGATACCGCGGCTCTGGAACACAAAGGGCAAGGAAGGAACATGGATGGGTTTTAGTCAGTACAAGTCTGACACTCCCTTCCGCTCTGCCCAGAGCGGGAGCAGTCATATGATGATTTCCCATCCGTAAAAAAAAAGCATAAAAAAAAAGATAATCCCACACAGAAGCACGCCTTTTAGGAGTACATACGCTAATATACAAAACAGTTCAAAAATATACGAGACATGAGCACTCTCGCATGTATATGAATACTGATTTAAGCTGCCCGATCTTTTTACAATAAACTCAGCATAATTTTCGAGTAGTTCTCAGCATAAATTTCGGTTGCTAGAATATTAGGTACCTAAATGATAACACCTTTAATCCCCGAAGAGTAACCTAAGCTAAGATAGTTACATCTCATGTAAAAGGAAGGCGAATTCTTTATGGATAAACCCAAAACAAAACACGGGGCCGTCAACTAGGAGTAAATAATGCATCTGCAGAGAAACAAATAGCCGAACGTAAGTAGCAGAACATCAGCGGTCACAAACCTGGCGAGCTCAATGTAAGTATGTAACAGGTTGTTAGGGGTACGTCGCCCGCAAACCTGCGCAATCTGCCGGCAAGCTAGTGCCGATTGGAGCCATAACCAATACCGTCGTGCGGAACTACGGTAATCCACGATATCAGTATGTAACTACGCGCTCTACACACTAACTGAGAGTTTACATGTCGCATACTACATGGTAGTCGGGTTTCAAGTAGCAACATTTTCTTTTTAACCCCCGATTAAAACAGATGGGTGTTATAAGTATGAAGTCTGTGTGTCTGTCTGTGGCATCATAGCTCCTGGACGGATGAACCGATTTTGATTATGTTTTTTTCGTTAGTAAGGTGTCTTAATTGAGAATGTTTTAAATTCAAATTAATTTATTCATTTTGTGAAAATAGGGTAAAAAATATAAAGATGTTTATAAACAAATGGTGTTCCATACTATGTTCCGCCAGAAGGCAAACAATAGTGTAGAGATAATAAAATAAAGCTAAAAACTAAGTAGTAAATGTCACTATTTCATGTCAAACACTAAAAGTTAATAATAAAATATGTCAATGACATTAAAAACGGCACATAAACAAGTCAGCACTTCACAGTCACAGTCAAAATCAATGAAATCCTAAATAATAAATAATAATAGATGCAATATACAATACAGAATGTCAATAAAACTGGGTAAAAGGGAACAACATTTTACAGACCTATAGATTTATGTAAATACTATTTTAATTTGTCATTAAGAAATGCATTAACAGAATAATACGCCTTGTCATTCAATAATTTAAAAAGCTTACGTTTAAACTCCTTCATGTTGTGGCTTGATATAACTTGATCAGGCAATTTGTTGTGAAGTTTTGGAGCCATTGCATAAATTGTACTATTGTAGAGGAATTTGGTTTTAGTACATAGGGGGTTTTTAGCAATGTTTTCGGCTCATCCGTTTGAAGACTCTTTACTAATTGATGTAGAGTATATGGCTGTTATACTCCCTTACTACTTACTATTTAACGGGAAATACGTCAAAAAAATAATGATGGTAAATAAAGGTGTAATCCGGGACCGCGGCCCCGGTCGCAAAAGCCCCCCGACCCTAATAAACAACTTGCACAGATCCGATCGATTCGAAATTTGAAATTCTATCACTAGTCAATAATAAAACAAATTACAGAAGTCTGAAAACCTTGACCTGATGTGCAGGTATCGCCAAGATCATGAAGGATATGGGTAGCGGGTCGGGACCCGCTAGAAGAACTCCTCAACGGTGTATGGCATCTACCTTGTGTTTGGCCTTATACGATGCGTTTTAACGAGCACGAATGTTTGTGAGTAATATAAGTTTATAAAACATGAAATAAAAATTATACAAAAATATTAAGAAATCCCCTCATATCCTATCATCATTTTCATTTTATGCAAAAAGATCTATATCTATCTATTTATTACTTTAAACTCGGAAACGGCTCCAACGATTGTCATGAAATTTAGTATGCAGAGGGTTTGGGGGCGATAAATCGATCTAGCTAGGTTTCATTTTTAGTAAACGTCGTTTTATGTGTGTTACCGAGCAAAGCTTGGTCATTCAGGTACGGTAGGTATTATTCTAAATATCAACCATAAATAATTGCCAAAACTGATTGTTTTAGTAAACCCAACGGACCGTGAGTAAAGCGAGCTTTAATCGCGTGCATATTAATTAACTAAAAGCAAAATTAGTTATAGCAATCACAAAAGGGATAATCGAGTGCTGGCAGATTGGAGAATGTTGCATCAAAATTCAATATGGAATTTACCATGTACTCATGGATACTGGATAATCGAGCGCTGACAGGATTGTTGCATCAAAATTTAATTAACTTCTGCTATTAGTGGTTATCTTAGCTGCCACCAATGATATTATAAATAAAAAAAGAGGTAGATATCGCACTAGCGCGCGCAAACTGTTGCAGACAAATACAGACAATTACATAACATTACATCACGCCTGTAATCCCCGTAGGGTTAGGCAGAGGTGTACCTAATAGTACACCCACATTTCGCCAGTTATTCAGACAATTGTTGTGATTTAAGTACTTCAAGCGCAATCGCTATCTCTTTCTGTATCATACGTTCCGTATTATCTATCGCAGTCGTAACACGCAACGATATTTGAACGCCGCTTAATATGAACATACCGTAGCTTTCTTTATAATATCATTGGCTGCCACCCCTTCTAACCACATCACACAATAGGTACCTATATCTATTTTTTTTTGTTTTTGGGATGCCCGTACGTTTAAACAGCCAACCACATCGACGCTAGAAATTTTCATCAAGACATTTTCCTGAAGCCACGGTAATAATATTTTATACTGTACAAAAATAAAACCTTCGCATTAAATGGCCGATAAGAATAGATGTTTTTGTTTTTTATAATTAGTATCTAAGAGTGCATAATTCTGTTGTGTATCATAAGGATATCAAAGGGACAGCCTTAATTTTATGTTTTTAATTAAATAAAAACATTAATTGTGCAGTACCTCCATTAATTTAGCTGAACATCAAACTAAGTTCACACTAACTAAGCTCCACTGGGTAATTTCTAATAGCAATTAATGACTACTTTTGTTAGTTTGGGTCTTACCTGTAAAAACAATTGTATGTGTTAATAAATAAATAAGTTACTCTACGCAAAATGATTGCTGGGAAAGGAATCTTAACAAAAACTATTATGAGACTAAACTAGATTCATCATTATAGATAACTGTTTAACATTGCACATTGGTCTTAATTTGGCCCATAACTAACTATGATGTAATCGGAATTGAGTATATCCGGCGCACACGCATGGTGTTACAGCTATTTTGCAGATCTTTTTCAGTTTTAAATTAGACATGGATCGTGGATTTTTTTTTTGAACTTCTTAAGAGGAACAATTCCGTCATATTCGTCGACCGACGTCGTTCTTGAGGTCGAAAAAGTTGTCGGAAGCGGAACGAAAACCACATATCGCTTGTGAACGACGGAGACCAACGAAATGTGGCTCTTCTTGGCTATTAAGAACTGAACTTTAGGTTCAAAATTAGATTCCATATAGCCAAATGAGTTACTGCATTACTGGTATGCACTGAATTTGATAGTTCATTTAAACATCTGGGCAGTCAATGGAACGCGCTCCAACACCAAAAAGTTCCTAGATTGCTTATCTAGGAACGTTCACAAAAGCATTTTAGAGTTTATTCAAAACAAGGACCCTTCGCGGACACAAATAGGCTCTGCGAATTCAACAAAGCTTTCTGGACTCAATAAAGGTGATGTTTACAACGAAAAAGTGTTTTCCTATTTTATATTTAAACGCTATAAAGCTCAAACATTAATACAACCAACACAAGAATATAGTTTCCCTATAAATACATCGCCGTGGTCGGACGGATTCGAGCACGTATGTCTTGAAAAAACTTAGATTGCACTTAACGCGTCAAGGTAGGCCGCGTGATTTAATTTTTTTTCCGTTCTTTGCTCTTTGCCGGTCAGTGTCAGGCTGTATGTTGATGATGTGCGACCGTAACGAAAATGGCTTTACTGAGTTATAATCATTAAAATCATCGCACTTAACCAACATACAACCTGACACTGACCTGACCTGTAAATTGCAAAAAACATGATAAAATTTGAATTTTGCGGGTTACCTTAGCTTCCACCTTAAATCAATCAATCAACCTTCTTCACTTGAAACAAAAGTTTCAAACTGAACAATTTGAACAGGTCGCAGATAATAGACGATCTTGTAAAACTATAGTTGAAACTAAAGCTTTACAAGATCGTCTATTATCTTTTGTTCCAAGTTACCTTTAAAGGTAACTTGGAACCCTAACAAGTAGTAAGTGTTCAGAGTACAGTACCATGCGGGCCGTGAATCGAAATCATATAAACAAACACTCATCCGCCGGTCGTTACGTAAACTTACGGAGAGCATTCTAACAAAGTTACGTTCAGTCGGAAGTCTGCACAGTGTCTCCATTATGCCTTTTGAACAAATATAGCCAATCGATACACAGAACTTTCAACTCTATCCTACACATAAAGGTGATCGTACTGTTTTTTTACAGAAAGATGAACTTGTTTATTTTTGCGGTCAATTAATTCAAATGCGGTTAGTTACGTAGGTATCGTGACTACGTATGCTACGCACGTATTTGTAAATAAAAGAAAGTGTGAATAAACTTGAATGGAGGTGTAAGATAAACGATGAGCCAAGGTAATCTATCTCTATCTACTCAGGACTTTACATAGACCGTTAATCGATTCCTGCGACTATAAGTAGGGTACCGAAAAGCTTGGTGCTAAGGGGTGCTACAAATTGAATCGGTTCTGTAGTAAAAGTAAAAAGTTTTTATTTTGGAACATAGACAGTTGGCACAATTACAAAGAAAACAGTGATAGCTACAAAAGTTTATAACTGTGTCGCAGCTATCAACGTCCATCTAAACAAGAAAACTATAAATACAGTATGATCAACATTAGGGTAGACTTTAGAAGAAAAGAGGTGGTGGGTGGGAGTGTGTGTGTATGAGGAGGTGTGTGTTAGTGTCTATGTGTGCTTGTATGGAGTGTGGGGGTTGTATGTGTGTGTGAGTGAGAGTTTGAGTGTGTGTCAATGTTTTGTGCTAGCTAAGTTTCCACAATTTTATCAGTTGCGTTATATGACAATGATTTCAACCACTCTGCCAACTTCCTCTCAAGAGACTACGGGGTAAATGATAAATATCTAAGGTCTTATTTATGTTGTTATAGAGCCTGCGGCTGATAAACCTGAAATGTTTTCTCGCTCCCGCTGTTCCACTGGGTAAATATTTGCAAACTCTGTCAGAGAGGCGTTTTGCAGTACTATAAGTTGGGTCGTAGTAAATCTGTTTGTGTTTTCTGAGTACAGTCTGTAGTACGAAGATCTGCCTAACCGTGAGGACCTTGCATAGTGAATAGAGGTCAGAGGTCGGAAAGCGGATTAGTTTCTTTGAAAGGACTTTCTGGTACGGCCCTCTGCGCCCTTTCCAGACGTAGCGTGGTAGTTTTGTGCGCTCCACCCCACGCGGTCATGCAATACC
Source organism: Lycophotia porphyrea (assembly GCA_950005105.1). Lineage (NCBI taxonomy): Eukaryota > Metazoa > Arthropoda > Insecta > Lepidoptera > Noctuidae > Lycophotia > Lycophotia porphyrea. Next base: position 27,261,730 of record OX465383.1, on the reverse strand, counting down.
CAAGGACCGATAGCGCTAGAGCAAGGTAGACAGTTATCAGACATTAAAACCCCCTTAAGTTTTTTAAATATTTAAATTAATCTTCGCACACTTTTCACTGTAGAGTCGTCGTTGTTTTTTTCCATTTGAGGAGATTGTCGATGATTACTCCAAGAGACAAGTAGAAAAATCAGTAACTTGTGTGCAAGTGTGAGTTCTGATTTTGAAAGAACGGGGGGCTGGCTTAAAATGCCTAGGGAAAAGGGTATGAACTTGCTTTTGCTGATATTTAGCGTGAGGAGGTTTATGTTTAACCAGTACATGACCATGCTGAGGGCCATCTCCGCTTTATTGAAGGTATCAGACCAGTCCTTGCCGTGAATTATTAGCGCTGTGTCATAGGCATATGTGATGATTTTACATTTTAGAGGAGATAGTTGGCAGAGTTCGTTCGCATAAATGAGGGAAAGAATAGGTTCAAGGACACTACCCTGAGGCACACCGAAAGTAACTGTCTCCTCTTTGCTAGTAAAGGAATTTTTACTACATTCTGGCGGACAGTCAGGTAGCTGCGGTAGATATCGTTAACAATACCTACCGCGAATTCCAATGCTATCTAGCTTGGAAAGTAGTAAGGGGACGAAAACGGTGTCAAAAGCCTTGGATGAAACCAGGACGATGCCAACAGTTTTTTGTTTGTTATTTAGATGGCCAATTATTGTGTCTGTGAGCTCCTAAAGTGCATCAGTAGTATTTATTGAACAACAAAACCGATGATTTGTGCCGATCGGCGAACATCGTTCTGTATATAATATTGCTAAATCATGTTCGGGTCGTGTACGCGCAATTTGTGATAATCCAACCGACTTTTCCAAAACGTAAACCTCTACATATTATATGCAATGCTGCAGGTCGACTGTGCCGAATTATGCCGACCCGAGCACGAAGGAAGCACTCCAAAGTACCTACTAAGAGCACGAAGGCGAACGAAAATGCAAGGTATATACAAGTCAAAATCACCTTGTTCAAGGCGTTTTGTCAAGGTCTGTCTGACGCGGGGTGTCTGTGGGTCAGCTACACCAAAAGGTCGTTAGATGTCTTGCGCGTTCCTCGTGGCGGTAATCGGCGGCGGCGACCTATCGCGTCCGGCCCTGGTCCAAGCCATGGTCCGGAGCAAGAGGGAATGGGACGCCGTCACCTCCTTCTGCGAAGCAGTCATGCTAGCGAAGGAGGTGGCGGAGCGTGAGAGGGAGAGAACCTCTCGTCCCAGCCGCCGCGGGTAACGCCTCGGGCGTCGGGGCTCACGTGGTGGCTTCCGGCCACCGTAGACGCGGACCTGTGGACGGTGAGTAATGGGCTAGCTCGCCGTCCGTCCATCTTTTGACGACAGGCCGTGTAGACGGCGCGTTCGTGTTCCACGCGCGCCTCAAAGAGATGTCAGTAAACAGGGAGGGGCCCGCAAGGGCCGATGCCTGACAGGGCTGCGAGCTGTTCGAAAGAGATACTCTGGAACACAAACTGAACAATTTGAACAGGTCGCAGATAATAGACGATCTTGTAAAACTATAGTTGAAACTAAAGCTTTACAAGATCGTCTATTATCTTTTGTTCCAAGTTACCTTTAAAGGTAACTTGGAACCCTAACAAGTAGTAAGTGTTCAGAGTACAGTACCATGCGGGCCGTGAATCGAAATCATATAAACAAACACTCATCCGCCGGTCGTTACGTAAACTTACGGAGAGCATTCTAACAAAGTTACGTTCAGTCGGAAGTCTGCACAGTGTCTCCATTATGCCTTTTGAACAAATATAGCCAATCGATACACAGAACTTTCAACTCTATCCTACACATAAAGGTGATCGTACTGTTTTTTTACAGAAAGATGAACTTGTTTATTTTTGCGGTCAATTAATTCAAATGCGGTTAGTTACGTAGGTATCGTGACTACGTATGCTACGCACGTATTTGTAAATAAAAGAAAGTGTGAATAAACTTGAATGGAGGTGTAAGATAAACGATGAGCCAAGGTAATCTATCTCTATCTACTCAGGACTTTACATAGACCGTTAATCGATTCCTGCGACTATAAGTAGGGTACCGAAAAGCTTGGTGCTAAGGGGTGCTACAAATTGAATCGGTTCTGTAGTAAAAGTAAAAAGTTTTTATTTTGGAACATAGACAGTTGGCACAATTACAAAGAAAACAGTGATAGCTACAAAAGTTTATAACTGTGTCGCAGCTATCAACGTCCATCTAAACAAGAAAACTATAAATACAGTATGATCAACATTAGGGTAGACTTTAGAAGAAAAGAGGTGGTGGGTGGGAGTGTGTGTGTATGAGGAGGTGTGTGTTAGTGTCTATGTGTGCTTGTATGGAGTGTGGGGGTTGTATGTGTGTGTGAGTGAGAGTTTGAGTGTGTGTCAATGTTTTGTGCTAGCTAAGTTTCCACAATTTTATCAGTTGCGTTATATGACAATGATTTCAACCACTCTGCCAACTTCCTCTCAAGAGACTACGGGGTAAATGATAAATATCTAAGGTCTTATTTATGTTGTTATAGAGCCTGGGGCTGATAAACCTGAAATGTTTTCTCGCTCCCGCTGTTCCACTGGGTAAATATTTGCAAACTCTGTCAGAGAGGCGTTTTGCAGTACTATAAGTTGGGTCGTAGTAAATCTGTTTGTGTTTTCTGAGTACAGTCTGTAGTACGAAGATCTGCCTAACCGTGAGGACCTTGCATAGTGAATAGAGGTCAGAGGTCGGAAAGCGGATTAGTTTCTTTGAAAGGACTTTCTGGTACGGCCCTCTGCGCCCTTTCCAGACGTAGCGTGGTAGTTTTGTGCGCTCCACCCCACGCGGTCATGCAATACCCAAGGACCGATAGCGCTAGAGCAAGGTAGACAGTTATCAGACATTAAAACCCCCTTAAGTTTTTTAAATATTTAAATTAATCTTCGCACACTTTTCACTGTAGAGTCGTCGTTGTTTTTTTCCATTTGAGGAGATTGTCGATGATTACTCCAAGAGACAAGTAGAAAAATCAGTAACTTGTGTGCAAGTGTGAGTTCTGATTTTGAAAGAACGGGGGGCTGGCTTAAAATGCCTAGGGAAAAGGGTATGAACTTGCTTTTGCTGATATTTAGCGTGAGGAGGTTTATGTTTAACCAGTACATGACCATGCTGAGGGCCATCTCCGCTTTATTGAAGGTATCAGACCAGTCCTTGCCGTGAATTATTAGCGCTGTGTCATAGGCATATGTGATGATTTTACATTTTAGAGGAGATAGTTGGCAGAGTTCGTTCGCATAAATGAGGGAAAGAATAGGTTCAAGGACACTACCCTGAGGCACACCGAAAGTAACTGTCTCCTCTTTGCTAGTAAAGGAATTTTTACTACATTCTGGCGGACAGTCAGGTAGCTGCGGTAGATATCGTTAACAATACCTACCGCGAATTCCAATGCTATCTAGCTTGGAAAGTAGTAAGGGGACGAAAACGGTGTCAAAAGCCTTGGATGAAACCAGGACGATGCCAACAGTTTTTTGTTTGTTATTTAGATGGCCAATTATTGTGTCTGTGAGCTCCTAAAGTGCATCAGTAGTATTTAGTGAACAACAAAACCGATGATTTGTGCCGATCGGCGAACATCGTTCTGTATATAATATTGCTAAATCATGTTCGGGTCGTGTACGCGCAATTTGTGATAATCCAACCGACTTTTCCAAAACGTAAACCTCTACATATTATATGCAATGCTGCAGGTCGACTGTGCCGAATTATGCCAACCCGAGCACGAAGGAAGCACTCCAAAGTACCTACTAAGAGCACGAAGGCGAACGAAAATGCAAGGTATATACAAGTCAAAATCACCTTGTTCAAGGCGTTTTGTCAAGGTCTGTCTGACGCGGGGTGTCTGTGGGTCAGCTACACCAAAAGGTCGTTAGATGTCTTGCGCGTTCCTCGTGGCGGTAATCGGCGGCGGCGACCTATCGCGTCCGGCCCTGGTCCAAGCCATGGTCCGGAGCAAGAGGGAATGGGACGCCGTCACCTCCTTCTGCGAAGCAGTCATGCTAGCGAAGGAGGTGGCGGAGCGTGAGAGGGAGAGAACCTCTCGTCCCAGCCGCCGCGGGTAACGCCTCGGGCGTCGGGGCTCACGTGGTGGCTTCCGGTCACCGTAGACGCGGACCTGTGGACGGTGAGTAATGGGCTAGCTCGCCGTCCGTCCATCTTTTGACGACAGGCCGTGTAGACGGCGCGTTCGTGTTCCACGCGCGCCTCAAAGAGATGTCAGTAAACAGGGAGGGGCCCGCAAGGGCCGATGCCTGACAGGGCTGCGGGCTGTTCGAAAGAGATACTCTGGAACACAAAGGGCAAGGAAGGAACATGGATGGGTTTTAGTCAGTACAAGTCTGACACTCCCTTCCGCTCTGCCCGGAGTGGGAGAAGTCATTTGATGATTATATACAAGCCACAAGGTACCTACTCTTCGTCATAATAAAGAAAGGCTCCCGAACATTACCAAGCAAGTTTGTATTGCAAAGAAGTACACAAAACAAGAAATACTTGAGTCGCGTTATTATGCAACAAGATATAGTAGCGTAGAATCGTAGACGTTAAATACTTCGCAACTAAATATCAGAACGGAAAATACCTTAAGAGCCCTGCGGAGGCCGCGCGCAATTGCAATTCGAAGCGAAGGAAAAGTTCGGAAAAATATTGTTATCTCTGTTTCACAGTTCCCGGCGCATTGCGAAGCTGCGCGGGAGCATGTGTGAATAATGTTAACCTAGCTACTATTCTATAATTATCGTTCATTCATATCACCACTGAACATTTGAGATTAATTTGAATGCGTGCCGTAATACCAAAAATAATGAATGTAAACTCAATGCTTTTCCAATTTTTTTTTATATTGTGTAACTAAACAATATAAGTCATGTTTCGAAATAAACAAAATTAAAAATAGTACCGTTTTTAATATAGAACAGATGAGATGAAAACATCTTATTTATACTGTAAAAATGTGAGAAATTCAATTAGTTTGCAATTCGTTTTAGGTAAATATTTTGTAAAAAAGAAAAAAATGGAAACCTAGGTAAACACTGTCTTGTTCCGAATAACAGCATAATAAGGTCGAAATATGCTTAAACTGAAAATGATTTTGGTATTACGTTTGTATGGACAGTTAATCGTCCGCCGGCCCCTTAACAGCTATTATGCCATAAATATAAATTAATAATAACATAGTGAACGTTGTAGAACCGGTCCTTTTAAACAACAGGTATTTAAATCCTGGAGCTCCCATACTATTATTTTGAATGGTCTTTGTTTGTCCTTCTACTAGAAATTATATTTGCTTAATCATATTTATTTCTGTAAATTGGTTTTACAAAACACTTTAACACGTCACTTGTTATATTTTAAATCAAGATGGGGCCGGTGTTTCGTACCTGACTACTCTAAGAAGAAACAGCCCAAACAAACTCAGAAGTCACTGTCTCTTTTTAAGTCCAGACATTGGTTAAATCATATGAGGACCATGCAGATCAATGTCTGAGCTGATCTTTTGAAGAAATTACCACACAGATTTGAGTGGACCTGTCTAGTTAGTGCAAGCATCTGTCAGTGATCATGTAGCTCGACTCAGAAGGAGCTCAACGACACGACGAACAATACCAAAGAAAGGACACTTGGATAGGCCGCAGAAAGTACTCAAACTGCCAGGCATTCGTGAAACTAACTAAACTAAAAACCGTATTAAAAAAAATATGACCCACATAACCCTAATATTCACAGTAATAAACAAAAATAAAATAAAACGCCGCATGAAAAATAAAATAATTTCAAATAGAAAACAAACATAAAAAATAAGAAAAAATATACAAAATAATAATACTATACTTCAAAAAGTAATGTAATGTAAATTAAATCGAAATAATGTCATTGTGTATTTAATAATATTAAAAAAATGTCAATCACTAATAAAAATAGAGAAACCAAAAAAAATAGGTACAAATTCAATTCATTTTCAATTTAAATTGGAGCAGTTCAATCCCAAGCTTTTTTGTCCTCTATACAACGTGTAACGGAAAGGGTATTGTAAACCGAAAGGGGGCCACACAACTCTCATTCTGAACCACTTTTGTTGTAGGACTTTCGGAAATTCGTGAAAAAAAAATTCTACACCCCATACTAAAAAGTCACGTGACCATCTCGAATCTTTAACAGCATAGAAAGCTTTCTGGCAAAGTTTACGTTTTATAAAAGATTTGAATTTATTAAGGCTTATAAGTTAGTGTAGTAAGCGTAGTAACGCATTCAAAACATTGTGCTGATGGATGGATTAAATAGTACAGGGTTGTGAAGGTGTATTAAGTAAAAAAAAACAACGACTTACACTCAGGGAGTGCCGGCAGATGTGAAAACTTGAAACAACGCCATGTAGCTTAAATATCAGAAATTTCAATTGCTTTCTACAAGAACGAAAGATGTCACTGCCGTAGAAAAAAAACTTGAAACAACGCCATCTAGCTTAAATTACACGCACACTCGCGCAAGCGCCCTGCGCCGCCGATTTGATCTGACGATCTGACGCGAGTTTAACAGTTTTTACCCATCCCAAAAAATGCACAAGGCCGCTAAAGAAGTTTTCACTTCAAAAATACATTTGAACTAGCTAAAATAAATGGTCCACGCTACCCAATTTGTTGACATGTGAGACAGCTACAACGTCTGCATCGTAAAATAGCAATATCTTAACTTTTTACTAAAGCCATCAAAGACTTCACCTTGAAAGTTCCCAAGCGGATGATTGAGATAAAAATGTTAGGTTACGCTGATAACCCAGTGGCAGTGAGCTGTCGGCAAGGGTAGTGATGCACTTTGATGTATGTGCGGAACTGAGATTAAACCACAGCCCGGGTTATCCACCGACTTAAGATAACATCGGATCAGAACTGACTATTGATTTGTTTACGCACAGCGCTGTTTTTTCGACAGTTAATTTATACATACCAAATACTAACAATTCTTGTTTTGCAACTAAATCGTTCGACCAATAAAAATCAATTAAGTAGTTCGGTTCTATTATTGATGGCTCTCTAATTGAAACAAGATAGGCTTTAGGTAACTTTTCAATATTGTCAGGCAAATCAAAATAAAACGAAACATTTTAATCTGTATTTTTCTCTTTGTTCACCGGGTTTATTGTGAGAATTGCGGTTGCTATGACAAATCCAGGAATACTCGCTTATTGATTTGGTAGAAGATAGAGCGGTTTAAGTTATGGACTTAATGACTACATTTGCCTGAGATCATGGACGACGATACAAATTGCATTAAGTAGTTTCGAAATAGTTGCGAGATCAAGCAATTCGTGACTCGATGACATGACTAACATAGGTGATCATAGTTTGCAGTAGCCCCACAGTGGAACGAATGTATGGGAGCGGTTGGACGTAGACATGACCGAAAAATAAGAGTAAAATTATGACAAACTAATGATGCCATCTTATTCGATTACTTAATGCCTTCATAAATTGTGGTGATGAATTTCTTCATAACTCCCATATTTCGGGAGTAATTTGAGAAAATGTGAAATTTTACTATGAAAATGAGTGTATCGAGCTCTCTCCCTCCTGATTCCGGGCTTGTTTCAAGTACCGGTCTCTAATATCGTAATGCTATTACTAAGAGCTATATTTAATACTAAGACACATAGTGCGCCAAATGTGCACTTTCTGGGATAAAAGGAAATGAAAATTTAAAAAAAAAAACGTTTTTTCCCCATTTGTATTTACTTTAAACCGCAGACAGACTTATTAAGAGGTCTATAAATATATTATATATATACAGAAATATATATTAACAAAAATATTCACAAGAACTGATGAGAGTATGACTTTTAAGTAAGTTGATAATAAATTACCTAGTTTCATTAAAAGTACAATAAATAATTAAGATGTAAGCTCTAATTTACTAAGTTACACATTTTAAAACAATAACATCATTTAATTATCTTCGTCATCATCATCATCATCAATTAATTCAAATTCAGAATCGATGTCCGCTAAATCATTTATGTTAACAAATTCGATATCACTTTTCTCAGAATCCGTAAGCTCATAAAATTCCTTAAAAGAAGATTTTTTTACAAACTTATTTCCTTTTGGACGGATACTTGTAACAAGTGGATCAGAAGACAGTAAAAGATTGTGCATAATATCTTCATTGCATGAGATACTGCTATGCTTTCGAGAATGCCCCTCTCTATATTTTCTAAAATCTTTATTTCTAGCCTCAGATGCCTCTTCGGATAGAAAACCAATGGGCACAATTGACATGTTCTGAACTATGTCTGGCCCATGCATTAAAATTTTATGAAGTGAAGAAGGCATATAATACCATGGGTATAACTCCACGTAAAGCTTAGCAGTATCAAAGCAGAACTCTCGGAATTTAGTTACGTTGATCTTCTCTCCTGATGAAATACACTGCAAGATCACACAGATTTTTCTTAAAAGCATAGCATCTATTCCGGTCAGTTCAGCAGATTTAGTGTAGTTTTCAAAAAATCTCCTTGCCGAGTTGCCATTGTTGGTGGATCCACTGCCTTGTTTCACAACATCGAGAAGTAAGCCCGTTTCTCTTCTTACAGCCTCTTGAACTCTTTTCTTCCTGTCATCAACTTGCCTTTTTGCTATATCACCCCTTACTTGCCATGATTTTATGTCTAATTTGTAGGAAATGTGTAATAAGCATTCCATTGAGCGAATCCAAGCGTGAAGGGTGCTTAAGCTATATTTATACATGTCCTCGTTTGCGTGTTTATCTTTGATTAACTCTAAATTATTCATTTCTTTAGGACAAGCCTTGCATATGTCACACACTGAAGCTGCTGTATCGGATATAATGGAATGAATTTTACCATCAATCATTGTCAACAGCAGTTGGTGTTTGACACTAATTCCATCAGTGATGGTGGATGGAGTTAAGGCTTCAATCTCTGCTTCGATTTCAGCCATCTCTCTCTGCACATTTTCTTTGGTTTCCTTTATAAACTTAAACAATATTGGCCGGCAAAATGAAGTGGAAGATGGTCGCTCGTTTTCCCAAATTGTTACACCTTTTGAGACGAGCCGCAGTGGTACAAGACTAATCATAAAATTACTAGCAAGATCGATTTGCTCATCTTCACTCGTCCTTTGATGATAAATGCTTTGGCTAGATGATCCGTCAAAACCCCATTTGCTGGTCAATACGAGCTGTTGATTGGGATCAACAGGGGTTTCTAACGACCTAATAAGTCTTCTTGAGGTTAAATCCATCAAGGCTTGTAATTTGATTTTTGCAGAGCTCTCTGTAACTGTGAGATCTTCTTTGGCCGGATAGCACTTAATTTTTTCTTTAACCAACATGTAGTAACTCGGGTATTGAAGAGCTCCTTCTTGAGTGTTGAAATCCCGAAGAGTGTTATAGCGCCATTTCGATAACTTCATCGATACATAAAGAGCCAATGCCTTCAAAGGGGATATTTCCCGTACCTGAATTGATTTACCTTCAATGAAGGCTTTGATTTTTGAGGCCTCTTCTGGATTCTCCGTCAAGTATTTCATAACATAAGCTGTATCGCTTTGTCCTGCCTTTTGAAGCGCCCTTTCGGCCGAAAACATAATTTCAGCGCTGCTACTGCTGCATGAAAGACTATCTTCAGTGCGTCTTCTTTTTTGCCGGTTACTAAGGTCCTCAAAAGATTTACGAGGACTAGGATGTGTACAAGTTGAAGCATCAGATTTAGCAGGAGAAATTATGGGCTCGATGACGTCACTTATATTTTCTGTAGAAGGTTCCATATTTTCATTCTGTAATTCCGGCCATTGAATTGCAGCCTGTAGCCAAATCTCATGTTTCTTCCGAAACTTATCTGTGCTTCTTCCAGACTGTGTCCATTTTGCATAAATGCGGTAGCAAAATCGACGACACCAGTCTTTTAAACTTGTTTCAGCACTTTCACATAACTGAACACAACTGTTATCTTTTAAAACACTGAACAAATAGTTAAAGTCGCGTAAATCTTTATGTGCGTGCGCATAAAGCAACGTGAATATCAAGATTTGTATTAAAATTTGGAAAATACATTGCGAGATTAGCTTGGATACAACGAGGTGTAAATCAACACTGATTTTAAAGTTACTAATAGTGACCTATTTATATAAAATCCAGGTATCCCAGGTATCCTTTGTTAAATATTGCAAGGTAATTAGTTATTGTGATAATTAGTAAATGATGCATGCTAAATTAGTGTATTAAGAGCCATTTAGTAATTAAATAATAGCAATGTTCTTATCAGTAATCATTAGTGCATCAGTTTTATATGTAAACCTTAAGTCCCTAATTATATATCCTAATTAGCTTATATCTTCTCTAATTGGCTGCTCAGAAATGTTATTGTAATAAGGTAAACCTTTAGAAAAACGGTTTTAATCAACAAAATAAACAAAAAATAAAAAAATTGTGTTATAAAATAAACATCACTCTTTATCCCAGAAAGTGCACATTTGGCGCACTATGTGTCTTAGTATTAAATATAGCTCTTAGTATTAGCATTATGATATTAGAGACCGCTACTTGAAACAAGCCCGGAATCAGGAGGGAGAGAGCTCGATACACTCATTTTCATAGTAAAATTTCACATTTTCTCAAATTACTCCCGAAATATGGGAGTTATGAAGAAATTCATCACCACAAGTTATGAAGGCATTAAGTAATCGAATAAGATGGCATCATTAGTTTGGCATAATTTTACTCTTTTTTTTCGGACATGTCTACGTCCAACCGCTCCCATACATTCGTTCCACTGTGAGCCCGGGTAATTAGTACACAGTTGCAATTTAATAAATAATACTGCAGCAATACCAGTATTTAATCTAGTGTCAGTAGATGCCGTAGCACAAAATAATTGGCACGTCGTCAAAGGGAAATTGCGTCCTTTAAAACGGTACTTTTAAGTGAAACGGTATGAAGGATGATAGTATATTTTGTAATTGCCGTGAAGTTCGAGTTCAATTGAGTGTGTCATTGGAACTGGTGTTTGATCTCGTCTCCCTGTACACACAAAGGATCGGTACTTCCTTTCTTTTCCTAAAATAGTTTGTCCGAAAATCATTATCCATAACACGTTTGCTATAAACTTCAGTAACCATAATGTTCAAAATCCCGAAATTTTGTTTAACATAATTATCTTTAGTTTATTATTCCGAATGTTCATTTATAATAACTTTTTTAGTCCTAAAACATTTGCTAAAAATTAGTTTTTAGTGACAGAAACGAATCGCTGTAAATCCGACTCCACGCAGTCTCGTCTGCTCTACCCCTAGAGTGTAATTTAAAATCGCATAGGCGCGGTGGCGGCCCGCGAGTTGAGGAGCAGGTGGTTGTAACACTACCAAACCCATACTAACAAACCCATCGGCGACGATAAACTCGCGTGGGACCGCCGCGCCGGAGCCCTGCAGCGCCGGAGCCGTGAAACCATGCCTGCTGCATGTTGCTTGCTGCATGCTTGCTTGCATGCTGCACGTTGCGTGCTTGCTTGCATGCTGCATGCTTGTTTGCTTACAAAAATCACATAATAAAAAATTATAATGCAAAATCAGATATTTTTAAAAAATCGATTAAAATATTAAAAAATAATTCGAATTTTTTTATTCAGATTCATTTATTTATTGTTAAACATAGGTACATTATAGGTTCTTATTTGGTAAGACATTGAGGGCGCTATGTTTTGCCTCTAGGGCGTACAAAGGTAATACATATGCAATTTAAAACAAGAAATTAATGTACATTTAAGAACCACAAATAAACAAGTAAATAAATTAGTTTATCTATCGCATTACAAATTTTCAATCACATTGAACAGTGTCGATAAAATAAAATAATGAAAATAAAAAATGTCAGCAGTTATATTATAATAAAATGAAAGTTATATTATAAATAAACATTATGTCATTTGAATTTAGGACTTATAAGGTTTTATTGAAAACGGTTTTATGTCTTTTGTATATTATTGACTGTAATATTTATGACAAACGGATTTAGGGCATATTTATACATACATACATACATACATAAACTCACGCCCTTTTCCCATGGGGGTAGGCAGAAACTACAGAACGCCACCTGCTACGATCCTATATAATATTATATAGGATATTTATATTTAGTAATTTCAATTTTATGGCACGTGATATTATGTGATATTAAGTTCGGGTAAGTTATCATTCAGACAAATGATGAATAGGACAAAAAAAGTTATGGCACTTTAAATTATAGATAAAAAAGTTAGGTGACACAATAGAGAACCCAAAGGAACAAGTCATACGAATTTGAATTAATTTACGGTTTAAATTTTAATTCCAACACTGAATTCGTTGTAATAAAACTCAATGCAAATTCATTAAATTCCCTAAGTCTGTGTAAACAGCTGTTTTCTGGATAACATCGACAAATAAATGACCAAAGCATTCGCTATAAAGTAGTTACTCTATGAACACTTCAAATATCAAATAAGGCACTCCTAGCACAACAAGTGCTACAATTTGGACAAATTGAAAAACATAAACTTATAAAGTATAGTTATAGCTTAGTTATAAACCGCGAAAGCTTAAAACAGTAATATAAAACATATTTAATTTCGAATTTCGTTTCACCCAATCAAATAGGGAACATAGGTGGTGGGGCTTTAAAACTACGGTGAATTCCAAACTATAATATTTCGTTGCTCGTCGGCCTCATTGTTGGCACATTTCTTTCAGCAACTGTAAATCCTGGTTGCCTATACAATGTTTCCGGACGTGGACTAGCGATATTCAAAATACTTAAATATAAACTAATTTCAAGTACAAATCACTCAAAGCTTGGGTCCAATACACTTCCCCGTGTTTAATGATTTCCTGTTTAGGTTTCCCACAATGGTCTTATGTGCTTGCGCATACGCTATGTTCACAACAATAACTCTTAAAATATTAGACATACAGTTGTAAATTTTATGTTGTAATGTAGCTTAGCTCAAAATCTGACGATTTAAAAAAATTAAAAAAGTTGTCGGGTGTTTTTTTGAATTAGATAACAATTGTTGATTTGCAAAAAATGTTGGTTCTTTTTCAACTTTAATTTCTTTTACAAAAGTAATGGAAATGTGAACACATTGATTCGTAATGTAGACGGTAGACAATTAAATATTGTTGCCTTTCGAATAAGCCTATTTTTATCTCAATATGACCAAAACTTTGAGAGTATTGATTTTTTTGTACACGCAGAGAGAATATTTCAACAAAAAAACCAAATGGCTGCCACAAAGCGGGGAAGTGGATCGGACCCAAGCTTTGAGTGTATTTGTACTTGAAAATATGTAGTTTATATTTAAGTATTAAGAGTATCGCTAGTCCATGTCTGGACACATTGTATAGTAAATAGAGTGCAAATAAAGAGATACACTTGCAAACGACTGACCATTGAATATTACTTGATCAAGTGAGGTATTACTTCATAAATTGAGGTTCAATCAGACAGCGTGTGTGTATTTTTGAGTACCTATTCTAGGAAAACGCCCTTCTGCACTTTACAGCTCACAACGGCAACCTACAGTTGACGGCACATTTGCGAAAAAAGGCTTTGAGCTGGTCTAGTGCAGTACGGTGTTTACAATAGAATAATATAGTGCTTTTGCTCCACTTCCGCAGTGCCATGTGTGACATGTGTGACATGTGTGACATGTGTCGTCACCTCATCACGTTACATTCATTAACTACTTCCTGTAATTCATAGAGGGAATACATTCCGGGAAGTCCCATATTTCCTAGAAGTTGGCGCCACTCTTAATTATATGCCAATATTTACTTTAAATACGAATTAATGACCGTTACAATTATTAGATTTTTGGAAAAGTAAATGTTCGCCGTAACTGCAACATTGACTAAAACATTATGTATACACAACAGGTGGTATGTATTAGGGTGGTCCTTAATCCTAAGGAAAAAAAATTTGTGCTTTCACTGGGCACCACGTAATTTGATTATATACCATAAGAAACTATTTCAATATTTTTTTTTTGAATTTTTTAACTGACATTTAGGGGTCGCTACCATCATCATCATCTTCCTGCCCTTATCCCATTCTATTTGGGGTCGGCGCAACATGTTTTCTTCTTCCATTCTCCCCTTTTTCGCTACCACGGCCACGGTTTGAAATTTAAATAAAAACTAAAAATCTGTAATTGTTAGATTCTTTTATTCATAAAGCCAGGGCATAAAATATACTACAAAATTATTGTTGTTGTTATGAATTAAGATATTATGAAGATATTTGTATCATTTATTTTTAGGATACAATGGTTGACTTGTTAGTATTAGGGTTCTTTTTCACCAATAAAAGCAAATATTGCTTTTGTTCTTCATTGGTTGAAATCAATTTATTATATTCTTCCATTAAAGCAACACCGCGCTCAGCTATGTCATTTACTACTCGCATAGAATGAACGATATTTTTGGCAGCTAATTAATCAGTGTCTTCGTTCCAAGTGTTCACGTCTTTATTAAAAAAATTCGATGAGATACCTAGGATCTGGAAGAATCTAAAGGAATTACTACTCACGAAGTTTTCTATATTTTTTTCGTGGATATGTGTGATATTAAGGTTTATTATTTTCAAGCAATCTTCTGTCCTTCAATTTCAGAGCTTCTACCAGTTTTTTCTTCTCTTGAACTGAAAGTTCGTCATCGAAAAAGGCAAAGGAAACTAGCTTTTAGCCGACAAATACCACGAATGATTTGGAATTTTTTTTTCAGTGCAACATTATTTAAATTTTTGTTAAAGCTTTAAAAGGTTATAAGGTTTTTCAATCATTGTAGGTCGTTTTAAATCCTCACCGTGAAAATTCATATTTCTCTCACAGCCTTTTCGTCTTTCTTCGTTAGCTTAAACTGATGTTTAAATAAATAAATTTTCAAACAGGACAAGGCTCCTTATCGCTCAAATTCCATGAATTAATAAGTTTGGTAGACAGCTGATGTACTGGTTCGCTCGATGGACGTTCCAATTTTGGAACTGCTAGAAGTTGATCAACTCCATGTCCACCGAAATTGGCAGCCGATCTACAATTTCATGTCCAGTAAAATCTCCTATAAGTTTACCGTCCCAATGGATTGTTAATGACGAATTAGAAATAAAGTGCGGGGCGGGCTAAATCTCAATGCGTCGGTACAGAAGAGGGTTCGAGGGGAGGAGGAGATAAGGAGCGATTGTCTATGCGAGTTTCACTTGCACGTAAAAAGTGATATAAACACTTAAATGAAACACTAGTGAAACCATCATTTAAGCTGTCATTCAACGCTTTTTGTAAAAACTTTGCCAGCTGGTAGCGACCTCTAAATCTTAACAAAAAAAAATAAAATAAAAATTCGTATTTTGATGCATATAATCAAATGACAAAGTGCCCCGGGGATAATTCAAAAGTCGAAAAATAAGGACCACCCTAGTATGTACACTCGCGAGCAAAAGTATGGAATCACTTGGACTTGATTCCGCGCGATCTTGAGTACTTAATAACTAGTTAAGAATAATAAAATTATACCATTTTAAAAGTTTAACTGTTAACTTTAAATTAATACCAAATTCATCCACATCACGCCATTATTTAAGAAGCTATCCCGGAATACGTGAAGAAGTAAGGAAAAAGATATGTTTCAATTGTTTGATACACCGCGAGTTGCACCCTATTGACCCCCTATAAAAGCACGTGTTATCGGATTTTTTTTATCAGTCGGCTTTCACACGTTGACCGGTACACATCTCCGCTACTTCTGACCCTTGAACTTGGAAGACAATGGATACTACACCTACAGAAGCAGCACAAATCGACGCCCTATCGGAAGAAGGGCTCGACGTCCAACAGGAGCTCCGAAATGTTCGTGGGGTAGCTGCCAGCGAGAGGACAGTTCGTCGAAGACTTAAGCAAGCTAATTTGACTCCAAAAAGGCCTGCCACAGGCCCGAAACTGACGGCAGGTCACCGACAAGCACGCCTTCAATTTGCTCGCTTCCATCTTGATTGGGAGGTTGAGCAATGGAGGCGAGTTCTGTTCTCCGACGAGTGCAGAATGTGTTTGCATAGCAGCGATCGAAGGGGTCGGGTCTACAGGCGGCCTGGGGAGCGATTTGCGCAGTGCTGTTTCGCTGAGACAGTGGCTTAGGGGGGCGGTTCTTGTATGATGTGGGCCGGCATTTCCTTCGACGGTAAAACGGAGCTTGTTTTCGTGCCTGGCGGGGGACGAGGAGGCGGTCTAACGGTTCAGAAGCTGATTAGGTCAATGAAGAACCGTCTTCGAGCAGTAATTAGGGCGAGGGGAGGGAAAACAAAATATTGAAAATTAATTTTAAGGCCAATTAAACTTTTTATCACTTAATTTTTGTTGTTTTCTTCATTTATTATTTTTCCATTATCCTTATGTTTTCCTAACTTCTTCGCTTTAACCGGGATAGCTCTTTAAATCCTGGCGTGCTTGAAATGAAATTGGTATCAATTTAAAGTTAACAATTTAACCTTTAAAATCGTACCATTTTTGTTATTCTTAACTAGTTATTAAGATCGCGCGGAATCAATTTCGAATAAGTGATTCCATACTTTTGCTCGCGAGTGTATATGTAATAATGCACATGGATTTTGTTACGGTCGGATATAAAGCCACAAAAGCGGAGGCCGTTTCAGCAAGTGTCACATTACAGCCAGTAGGTACACGACATGCGGCAGTACTCACAAATTACTCAAATGTTTAGTTTGGAATACTTAGAACATTTTGATACAAGTTGGGAAACTCAAGTCATTGCAGTCTAGGTGGAATTCACCTCCCAGCCGAGAACTGCAGTTACAAAATGCACACATGTGTGTCAAACGACGTTTTACAATACACGAAGAAATATACTAATAGAACGAATAGTATCTTTGTCATAATTTTTTATGAAACTATGATTTAATTTATTTTTTCCGCGCTCTGCTTTCGCAGGCTGAAGAAGAAGCAAAGGTACGAAGCCGCAAAACAGCCTAATATGAAAAATAGAAAATTCAAATATTTGAATTTAGAACACAAATAATAAATATTTTTTTCATAAGAGCAAACAACTGTATGAACAATAATGTTTATTTAAGACGTTCTATTTTATAAATACAATTTTAATATTCAAAAAAAATATTTAGGCCTTAAAGCCATTAATGCGCCTATTTGCTGAGATTAAAAAAAAACAATCATCGCCGACTATAGGTAATGGAACGTTGGATTTAGTTTTCTTTGGAAATGAAAGACTTATGTAGGCTCAATTAAATCTAGCTTGATTTGAATGATGCAACATTGTTTAAGATAAATTTTCCGTTGATATCAATGACGTATTATAAATATATAATTGGTTGTTAAGGAGTCTTTTCCATTATTTTATTAAATTCGCCAGTCAGCTGACAGCTGATCATACAGTTGATAATACAATCGTGCGATACAATTCAATTTTCCTAATTTTAACTTTTTTGCCAAACATGTACGTTACTCAAAGACTTTATAGCACACTGTGAATTAATGGCGCGTACCTAGAGCGAAGGTCACGCGAACAGCGCAGGCGCTTGCGCACCTCTCGGCTCGATTCAAGTCTCATATCAGTCGCCTGCGCGGGAACTGAGCGTAACTGACGCGCGCATTGTTGCGCATTCCACCTTATTTATTCATTTCAATTTCTGAATTATAGCGTCATTTACTGCACCAGTGTCACGAAATATTTCCAAAACATCATTTAAAACTGCACTTCTTATCGAAATGTTTGTCGCGTGTGTACAACAGTGATTCGGCGTCTTGTTTACCTACCAATCAGTTGTTCGAGCTAATCACTGGAATACTCTCGTGAGGTGGGTACTATTATTGGTTTTTTTAACGTCCAAATGTTGGTTATTAGAGTTGGCTCGAGATCAAAGTTTTGGAAACACGTGGCTCTTGAGTATGAAGTGTAGTTGTGCGTCAGTAGTACTGAAGAAACACAAGCGGTGCAAATTGATTCATCTATCATGTGTATGCGAAATATCTTTACTTTTAACGTGTATTTTATTTATGTTTCTGTTTGCTACATCTAAAATGTCTGAGTCACTTGCGACCTGCGTGAGAGACATAAAGAATTTTTACTGTTTTTAACCGGTCACTTTGGAGAAAGGGATGCACTTATTTTAAAGCTGACGTTCAGTTTCGCGCGAGTACATTAAGCTGTCAACATTTTTAAAAGTGCGAAAGTGAACATTTTTAATTTTATTGCAGACTTTTTCATCTCGAATTACATTCCGGTCTGTAGAACAAAATATACAGGGTGTAAATGGACTCTTCACGAAGCCGTCAACTACTCAACTAAGCATTATGTACATCAAATTAAGAAACTACGCAACAATTATAGCTGGGAAACGACTTTTTTTCGGGTTGAAAATCACGTTTTACGTTGGGACTCAATGTAACGCATTCAAAACATTGTGTTGATGGATTAGTATTACGGGGGTCGTGAAGGTGTTTTAATAAATACATTAAAAACATGTATTAAAAAAAAAGTTGGAATTGACCCCCAATATCTCCGTAACTAGAAGGTTCCCATGTATGGTCTAGAACAAAAAAATGATCGCAATGATGGGGACAACAAGCACCTTTCGGCTTCGTTAAGAGTCTTTTTACACAATTTATGTACTGAAAGCTGCGACATACTAACATTTCGCATGCGTCATGTCTTATCTGATTACACAGAACCACATTCTATGAGTGGTTCATGGAACAAGTACATTATAAGCATAACATAAGCACGGCGGCGCGACCCATCCCGTGTCCCATAGAGTGCTGTTAAGCGTAAACAAACTGGGACCGAGTTTTGAGAATTGTCGATAGTGTAAACGAACACCGACGACTCACACAGGACTTTATTGAACTTACGTAGGAACCACTTCATTATATCAGGCAGTCAGTACCTTCAAGACCTTTTTATTCCGAAGCCCATCATGGGCATTATGGGCAACGTGGTCTATTTCTTCTATATATACAAGACCCTAACGAAGCCGAAAGGCACTTGGTCTCCCCGTCATTGCAGCTATTGGAGGTCAAAGTTCTTTCTTTCTTTTTCTTTCTTTCTACTTTGTCACAAGTTCTTTTTTTTTTTAAATACGTGTTTTTAATGAAAGATTTTTTACTTTAAACTCCTCCACGTCCCCCGTAATTTTCAATCCATCCATCAGCACAAAAAAAAGTCGTTTCCCAGCAGTATTTTTTATGTATTTTACTTAGTTAGATGCACATACTTAATGCTATGTTGACGGCTTCGTGAAGGGTCCTTCTACACCCTAGATGTAGGTACTAGAACATTGTACCCGTAACAATAACAATGTCGGCCTGCCTCTAACTACAACTACAGCGGTTACAGAATCTTAAAAAAAATGTCTACTGATTAAATGAAAATACTGTACCTAAATTCCTTTTACTCCACATTGTTGAAGAGTTTTATACAAATATATTAGTTAGTATATTATTCAACTACTTGAATCCAGCCCAGTTCGTAAGCTAGTATATTTGAGCCGGGAAATGGTCAATTAGGGCTTAATTCAATAAAGCCAAACTGACCGCGGTCGGTGATTTAACCTATTTAGTGTTGATCCTTTCCACGAGACAGTGTTGAATTTTTAACGAACTAGAAATGGTCCGTCCGAACGTATTTCGAAGTTCTCTTACTTTTTATTCGGTATGCGGCAGTTACGTGTGCACTGTTTCAATCTATAAATCCGATGTGTTATGCTGCCATCATAAGGAAAAAGGGCACAACTACATTTTTTTTCGAAATTGAGTTAAATACATATTCGGAATCAGAAAAAATAAACTGCGCATTTATCATTTCAATATGTTGCGTCAAACATAAGTTGTAATAGAAGTCAATGCTACGTTAACGTCACGGTGCCGAGAGAGGCGACAGGTAAGTCTTCTGTTCGCTTCCTGCGATTCAATGGCTGCTCCATTTCATTCAAGCCGACAGGTATTCGACACTTTCGCCTTCAAGACAGCGCATTGTCCAGTACAAGTAGGGTTGCCAACCATACTATAACATATAGTGTTGTACTATATTTAGGGGCCGCGTACTACAGACTGTTGAAGAAATATATATAGTACGCAAAAATACTAAATTTTTAACACAAAAATCTAACAAACAAATCCTTCATTTAAAAAATGTATGAACGCGCCTTTATATTAACTGTTGACTGATGGCATAGCATGTACAGACGCCAGCACATCAAGCTACTAGAATCTATCAAACTTAAATAGATTTTCAACTAATCTCTAAAGCATTAGGTTCAACCTTGGTTGAGAAAATCTGACAGTTTCGGGTAGCTTGACCTGCTGGCGTCTGTACCTGAAATCATCTGTCAAAAGAAAAGATTGTAGTGAGTTTACTGACAAAAGTACAGGCCAAAAATGGCAGCATTTTTAAAAAAATATTTTCTATACGTGTCGGGAACACTTCGGCATTCAGGAAAGGATATTTTCAGTTATGATTTTCGAAAGGCGAGAAGAATCTTATTAAAAAAAATGAGCCTTTGATATACATTTTATTTTAAACAAAAATGCAAGAAAAGAAAAAACAAATCGTTTTTATAAAAATAAATAAATTACAAATATATCTATATCTTGTTTTTTTTTTTCGTAAAGTTCTAAATTTTTTATAGCTTAGTTTAAAAAATACTATTATTCGCCAAAGAAATGTTGGCAACCCTTAGTATAAGTCACTAGGCGGTCAAACAGACGATAAAGAAACTTTTATACAAATATTTACGCGCAATAAAACTCTGCTCATATTTGCAATGTATAAAAATATCTTATGTCTGCGGGAGTTTAATAAAAAAACAAGTTGTTAACTCAAACGTCGATGCAATACGTAGCCAAACAGTTAAAAAAAAGAAATTTCCAAATCCTTTCAGGCGTCTTCCGGTAAACATACATAAAAAAAGATTCCAACGAATTGAGAAACTCTCCTCCTTTTTTTAAGGTCGATTAAAAATAAATATAAACAAAACATTAGAGTAAGTGCTTACTGTTTCATTCAATATTCAATAAGGACAGGACGCTAATAAAAGTAATAGCGGACTTCTACAATGAAACTGAAAGCAATCAGGACATTTAAACCGGGTTAAAGAGCTGCCAATGATATAAGCCGTTTTGAGTATACTATACAAGATAACGCATGGTCTCTAGGGTAATAATTAGACCACTATTACAGACTAATTACTTGATAGTTCCAGAGAACTGGACGGATAAAACTGTGATTAAAACCTGTCCGCAGGATTTAAAATTGAAATTTAATTGAAATTATTTCAGCGATAACCAGCAAGCTTAATGCCATTATTACCTAAATCAGGTCACATGTGTATCAGGCAATTGACCTTTATGATGATGAGGTCACCGGAGTTAGCAATTAGGCTTAAGACTCTTACTACCTGCCGTGGATAAAAATCTTAAGACATAAGAACATTACGTAAGCAATATTATGTTAGACTGTATTTAAAATCTTCCTCATAGGTACTATTGTATGGAATCAAGTGATCAGATGGCATCAGATGTGTTGCTGGGGAGCCGTTATATATTTGTTTCTGTTAGGTATAAACTTCAGAATAAAGCCCCAAACTAGGTGAAGTGAAGAACTCCGCAACCACCAAGCCACTACACATTCTAAATGGCGAAAGGAACGATGTACGATAAAGTAAACATAGTTTTACATTACCACGTAGGAGATGGCGGGACGAACTGGATGTCTTCCTTGAGAATTGGAAAGAAGTGGCACAGAATCGCGACCGTTGGAAGGAATGGATGGAGGCCTTTGCCCAGCAGTGGGACAATATGGGTTAGCTATAATAATAATAATAGTTTTACATTTAGCGCGTATCAAATAGACACATCAAGAGTGTCTAGGGATATTTTGTTATTCACGTATTTAAACAAAACGGGAACTATATTTTCTATCACCAAAATTTATATTTGTCATCAAGTTGTATCACCTAATAAATAGATCTATCGCCACGAAATATTTTCGTTCTCAGATAAACAAAAATTGTTCCCAGGTATGAATTATCAAATTAATGTTAATATATGTGTAAAATAAGAGATCGATAACCAATAAAATTATATTGCATTACATGAATATAAACTTCGTTCTTATAATAACAGTTTTGTTACTTAAATAATAGCTCTGTGCTCAGAATGGTAGATCTGTCACCAAATAAATCGATTATCGATCCCTGACTGCGACTCCTTTTTATTTGATATTTTGTCACTAATACAGTAGTAACATTTTATTTCGTTCAGATATTAAATTAATAGTATTCGTTACCAATTTAATACATCAATTTATAATTTTAATGAAAAAATGATCAAAGGGGCGGAGACAAATTGGCGCGCTTGTCCAATGGTTCAGCAAATGGAGAGTGGATCTACCGCACAATATTGATTGGATGCATGGGAAATGCAACTGCCCTGCGTTTTACAAGAAATATATGTGCAAACATATTATCGGATTAGCCATACGCTTAAAGCTGGCCAACCCCCCACCAGAAGCAAAAAATGTGCTTATCGGCCAGAAAAGAAAAAGGGGGCGCCCTTCGAAATCCAAACCAGCGCTGATTATTCAGTGATTATTGTTTTTTAAGAATAAATATTGATTATTTTAACTTTAATTAAGTGTTTTATCTATTATTCTGCTAGCCATAAGCCAGCTATTTTAAACCAGCGCTGATTGTTCAGTCGTAATTATTTTAAACAATAAATATTGATTATTTTGACTTTAATTGTTTTATTTACTACTCTGCTAAAAATTTTATTTAAATATAATTTATGCTACCAGTGGAAATTTAAAACCTTGGGAGTCTAGTTAAGTAGCAGAATCTTTTGGTTGAAACGATGATGACAACCCTAATTTTTTATTTGAACTTAATGCAATTTTCTAGTAACATAATATGATTTATTGGTGATCTCTTTAAATTAGTTTGCTTAAATACTTATTAGGACACACCTATTATAATACATACAAAAACATTTATTTGGTACTAGACCTTATATCTCAGGATTTTAGGTGATTTATTGTGGAACTGATTTTGCATTGTTTGGTGACACATTTTGGTGACAGATCTACTATTTTGAGGACAAACCCTATTATTTAAGAAACACAAAACTAATTAAATTGGTGATAGCTTAAATGATACCCCATTTATAAATAATTTCTTAAAGCATCCTTTTAACAAATTGTGCAGAATTTTATACTCTTACAGAAAATATCATAAAAACTGAACTTTTTTTTATTTTTTGAGGGATTTTTTAGATAAAAATGAAAAAGTAATTTACTAAAATTAGACTTTCTGTTTCTGGTGATTAAAGCAGGACACAAAATTAAACAAAACCATAAATTTTACATAAAATAAAATAAGTAAACTGTAAGAGGACCTCGAATGTTTATAACACATCTGCAAAGGTTATTCAAACTCAAAACAATGTTGTCAAGTTCGCGTTGTGGTGTAAGGCACCAGGTCCGACGAAAATGCACGAAAAGTGGACTGTTCGGCAGCAGATTCTCAGGAAAATACGTAGAGACCGCAGTATATTTAAGGCGTGCTTAACAGGATTTATATCTAGGAATTGCTTGGGCCAGTCCAGGGCCACTTCATTATCTTGCTGTAGCCGCTGAGTTACCGCTGGAGTCACAGTTGGGCGGGCCTCATCGCATACGCATAAAATCTAGTCCCATTTCCATCCGGTGTGGTTGGAATATATGTGCCAGCACCTCATCACAGTATTTTGCAGCCGTTAAATTGCATTTTATCTAAACGCGGTCAGTTCTCCCGGCTAGACGTAGTCTCGCCCATACCATGATTGTATCGCTTTGATATGGATAGACTTTCTGGGGATTTCGCAAGCTGGTCTCACGTCCAGGTGTTCTCCAAACACGTATTCTTCGTGTATCTGGAAGTATGCCGAACCGGGATTCATCTGAGAGTAACATCTAGACCATTGGCGATTATTCCGAACCAAGTGTTCGTTTACCTATTCTAAACTTTGCCCGTGATTGCTTCGTCGTAGTGCTGGAAACGGAAATAGTGTACTAGCATGAAAGTTGAATGCTTGTGGTCTCTTCCTGCCAGTTTGGTCACTAGGGAAGATCAGGTGTTCTGACTGTACCTTTAAAACCAATTGCCAAGTCGGTTCGTACGGTTGTCTTATCGGCGTAATTTGTGAAAATCGGTTGGTGGTGGCTTACCGAAAATTGCCAGTGTGCCGCTCAGCCTCCTCACCAGTATCCCGATAGCGAGAACACAAAGTGGATATATAACACTTTAACTGGTGCCAGTGGCATCAGCAATATTGCACTGGCGCGCGCCGACTTCCAACAAGTCTATTGCTCTTAACATCTCTTACCTAACCTAGCAGTATTGAATTAATTCAAAAACGTACGAAAAAAATCTTTGTTTTTAAAGAAAATTATGTTTGTTGTGAATTATATTGTTATTTTTTTTTTATGGGAAATGTCCGAGGAGCAAATTCACGTTTAAATCTTTTTGAAATGTCCAGTACTCTTAAAGTCATGTTAATAAATGTACAATATCCCTAGATACTTTTGATGTGTGTATCAAAGTAAAGTAAACGTGAACTCACTACAGGGATCTAGACATAATTCACTCAGCGAAGGACAGCCCGGTTATAGAATGACGTAATCAGTGAATAATCAACTAGATAGATGATCATAGAAGCCCACGATTCCGTGTTTGTTACCGTATCGATGTAAAAACGGTACACAAACAGACATTACAACCTAATAGAACTCGCGTGAGAAGGCTTTTAGCATTTGCACGCGTTGGTTGATTTGGATGCTAACAAACGTTCGATACTGCTAAATTTGCATTGTATGCTTTAGTGTCTTTTTTGTCAGGCCCATCGCATAGCCTCTCAAGTAGCAGGGTCTAGGAGGTATTACATTTATTTACAACAAATGTTTTGTTTAGATACTTTTCGTGTGCGAGTCCGATTCGCCACTTCTCCTCTTACCATAAAAGAAAATCGGAACCATTATAACAGTGTTTTCTGGCCCGTCTGCCACAGAGACTTTTTTCCAAACCAGTTTCGAAAAGTGGGTGTTACTATATTAAGTACACCATCGAGTATCAGTAAGTTGATATATCTAGATCAATTTTCGCCCATCGGCAGATGATATTTATTCAGCAATTTGACTACAATAATATCACTGTTTAAACGTCAACATACATACTGTATTTTATTCATTTGAGTAAGAAACGTAAATGTTTGCTTTAGTGGGCACAAGGCACAGCTTTAGGATTGTGTGAGACCTATACATAAAATGGCCTTTGCAGGAAACAGTCAACTTTACCTGTTTTTGTATAATTATTTATTAATTACAATAATTAATTTTAATTACATCTCCAATGTACATATTTACATATTGCGCGCAGTACATGTCCTGAAGCATGTCATTATAATCATAGTTCGTAATCAAATCTTAGTTGACCTTTGAATAACTGTTCATAGCATAAATATAGAATGGATAGGATCAAGATGGGGGGAACACCCAAATATTCTGAAATATTTTATTCTGAATTTCTATGTTCCGAGTGACAAAAGTCCGAATTTCATAATACCAAAGACTTATAATATCTATTATTAAAAATCACGAAATTTATTTTACCGAAAGTCGTAAATGCGATTTGCTTGTTCTGATTTTTATAAGTTGGAAGAATCAAATGCTCGATGGGCTCTCGGTCCGAAAAACGACATTCCGGATTTCAATACTTCGATTATACTGCTAAAATTAGGATTCTGATTCAATAAGTATAGTATTCAGTTACGCATATAAATTCAAAATCTATAACGTTTAGTACAGTTTTAAAACGTCTACTTTGTTCCGTTTAGCATATTGTTTATTTAGAGCGACGATTATTTAGAACAATTTCACTTGGCGTACTATGAAGATGGCAGAATGTCCCGGAGGACACGGTGGAGCACACGGTGGAGGTCTGCCCCGCTTGGGCGGAGCACCGCCGTGTCCTCGTGGCGGCAATCGGCGGCGGCGACCTATCGCGTCCGGTCCTGGTCCAAGCCATGGTCCGGAGCGAGAGGGAATGGGACGCCGTCACCTCCTTCTGCGAAGCAGTCATGCTAGCGAAGGAGGTGGCGGAGCGTGAGAGGGAGAGATCCTCTCGTCCCAGCCGCCGCGGGAGACGCCTCGGGCGTCGGTGTCACGTGGTGGCTTCCGGCCACCGTAGACGCGGACCTGTGGACGGAGAGTAATGGGCTAGCTCGCCGTCCGTCCGTCTTTTGACGACAGGCCGTGTAGACGGCACGTTCGTGTTCCACGCGCGCCTCAAAGAGATGTCAGTAAACAGGGAGGGGCCCGCAAGGGCCGGTGCCTGCCAGACTTTTCAGACTAGAAATCCATAATTGAAAAACATCTTGACACTTAAATAACTAAAACACGTTCAACAAACTAACTATAGCACATAATATCTGAATGATGGTCTGTGCGACGCCACCCAGTGACACATTCTTTGGCCATCCACCCTGCCGGCTACAGTAGCCACGAGACTGTTGGGGCTGTCGCGCACCCGACGCATCAGTGATGCGATTCGGAGACGCAGCAGCGAACCGAAATCCGGAACACGTGCGTCCGCGAACATCCCCGACGCGCTACAAAAGCGCGGCAACCGCAGCAATACCCGGAACGCGTTATTATACTGGACTCGTAGAGCACTGTACGAGCCCTGTGTATAACTGACCCACAGGGCGCACTGAAGTGTTATCTTAACCTCTCGCGTACACCGAGCGAACCTGCGGGCCAGCATGTTACACCTGACAGCCAGCGCTCTACGTTCCCTCTCTAAATCGGCGTCATCCGACAGCCTATCGGTGACCCAGTGCCCCAGGTATTTAAAACGAGTGACTCTTTTCAGGGGAACTCCTCCCAAGGTAACAGAAGGAACAAAAAAAAAAGTGTAACGCCAACAAGCGTGTGGCAACCTTCGCTGAGACGTCAAAGACGAATACAAGACGGTAGCAAGGAAACATACCACTAAAAATATTGACCTGAGTTTATCAGAAGTTCAGAAGTAATTGGAGTCATGCAAATGCCTATGTTTATTCTAGTATTTCAATCTGACTGATCAATTACGTATAAGCCCTACAGAAGTAACTGACTGTAAAAAATACTCTCGAAGTGTGGGTGTACTATTGAGACACCTGTGCATAACCCATCACAGAAAAACAGTCGTCATGTTATCTATCTATGCATGCATGTACTGTATGTATGCATGTGTGTGCTTTATTAGAAAGGTTCTTATTTTAAACTCTTCGATTGCAAGATGGATTAAAAGAACTAACTAGTTATTAGCAGTTATACACCACAGTGTGGAGCAAGCTTATGAAATTCCTTGAAACCTTTGGTGGCAAAGCACTAATAAACAATACAGTCCTCACTCGTCAGGTTACACAAATGATTAATATGAAACCTGAAACTTGCGATAACAAAGGTGCTAGGAACATTCTTTGGGAAGTTTAAGACGCCATGTTTATAAGCCACTAGCTGTTGACCGCGAACTTCGTCAACAAGAAATATAAAAATATTTTACTTTCAAACTTCCCCATGGGGGTAGGCAGAAACCACAGAACGCCACCTGCTACGATTCTTACATACTCCTTTTACCTCGTCCACGTTCATACATCTGGTATAAATTCCATACTTTTTAACAAATAATTAATTAAAAAAGAAAATAATTATCTTGACTGAACTTTGGTTGAATGAACGTTACATTTCCTAAACCTGAAGGGTATTTGAACTCATATCGAAGACATAGCTCTAGAGCAAGACTAACCACAATTATGTTATGAGATATTGGATTGATTAATCTGAATCTAATATTGGGAAGTTAAATTTCTGAATAGCAAATACTATGCAACGTTTGATAACAGATTACACCTACGTAACAATAATCATATATAATATTGCAGAGAGAGATGTATTATGATTAGTTCATGGAGTCCGCAAGGTCAGTGTTAATGTAACCATAAAACCGGACACATGATGTCTACTGTTTTGATTTATTTACAAGTCTAACACGGATTCGCTTCATGATTAAGACAGCTCATAATATTAGAACAATAACATCTATCCTTAACGTACTAAACTGGTGATTAGTTTATGACGTGAGATTGTACAGTTTTTGAACTGAAATTACGACCAACTCATAATCAACGTAACTAGGTAGAGTAGGTAGCTACTCTACCTAGAGCTATTAATCATAATATTAGCACCACAGAAGTTACTAAGTACATTCTGTTTCAACTTCGTGTGAATTATTTTCGCACTTTTCACCGTTTTTTTCTAGAAAATGCACTAAGCTACCTTTTATTTAGCTTTCTGTGATTTCTTTACAAACGCACGGATCAATAACAAAGCTATACTGCAGAATTAACTCGAATCACAATAAACGACGGACAGGCGACACTCAACATTTCAGAGAACACTGATATGTATAGACACGCGTAATTCACCGCCATTTTTAACGCAAAAAAACGAGCCGATGATCGTAATTAGCATAGCCAGCAGACGCATTAAAGATGGAATGCCCGTAGATGCATTCTTGCTATATTTAAGTAAACTCACGACCGAACCCGTGCGAGGGCGCGGCCAGCCTAACGAAAGTACCCTGCTACCGGAGTAAACGTGCAAACACACCGATTTAATTACTTTTTGTGTAGCTACAGTTTAAAACGGACAGGGGAACTTTTCATTCTGTATTTTAAACATATTCGCTAGTTCAAATAACGTTCTATCGAAACTTATTTCATTTTACTCGTCAAACTCGGACTGCATTTTCAACTCAGTCAGCCGTCAAGTATGTTAAACTTTTAGTTTTAGATATTCTAATACCTACCCTCATTTATAACTTTGTGACTGATTTGTTTCATCATAGTTCCACCTGCACCAGACCTGTCCAAAGCCACCACCAACGCCGTCGAGGTGGCAGAGTTCTGCTCGAAGCTACTTCTACTCTAAATAAAGGGAATCATCGACACGACGAAGAACACGAATTCAAACTACATATTATATTGATTTACTATTCGGTAGTTATCCCACGAGCACGTGGCTCCGGTACAAAAACTATCCTTTGTCCAAAGTTACTAACCCAGGTCAGGTCTTCCTGTGTTTCATCAAAATTCGTTCAGACTTTAAGGCTTGGAAATCACCTTTGAAAAATAGATTTATTTAAGAAGAAACTTTGAAAAAGATTGTGAATGCTCTCAAGATCAGTCGGTAAAACCGGAATTGCGAAATGTTAAATAGGTACACACACATAATATACAATTGCTAGTAAGTTTTTTGTCCAAATTTTTTTAAGTGATTTGGAAACCGGAGGTGAAAAATTAAATCCCAACGGAAAAAATGAGTATTGTAAGCTACCTAGCTCTAGTTAATAATCTTATTTTTTTACCAACATCCTAAAAACACTTTCCATTCGCTCACAGTTTAATGTTCACTATTGATAGCCATTTTCAGACATTGTCTTGTATAATACATAATAAGTTTGAAGACAACATAGCGAGTTGTTAAACCCTGAAATATTTACAATTTAATTGATTTTTGTTTTACCAAAAAAATGCAATAAATGATGTAAATTCGATGTATGTAGGCCATAGATTCCAATGGCGTATCTGTGAAGCCTATCTAATGAAACAGGTTTCGAGCAAATGCATTGTTTGGACCTCCATTCATTCCAGTTTATTTACTCTCCTTTGTGTTCTCAGACTGACATTCCCGTTCCAAACGAAAACAATAAAAAACAGACTTAGTGTATGTACGTTTAGGGAAATGTGTAGACGTGACATGTCAATATAATAATCATATTTAGTAATATATTTAAAATGCGATCAAGAACAGATTAGTATTTACACTAAAATACGTATTTTGAGAATGTGAGGGGTTCAAATCAAATCTCACAACATCGCACCAAGAGGCTCAAAATATCGACAAAATGGACTGACGTAATCAATGAACCGATTCAATAAAATGTTCATGACTGTATTCCAGATACCGTTTAATGCGCAAATAAACACGATGACATAGCTAGGCGTTATCACATAATATCGGGAGCGCTATCTCCCCTGTTAGTCTTGCTAAATGCGTGTACCTACGCAGCGCTGCGCTGACTAACTCACAGGTTTAAAAGCAACAAACAGTAGTATCGCTCTAAACCAAACACATTCATAGGTACGTCATTCGCTCGAACAAACGAAATTAACAGGAGTCGGTTAGTCAAGTACCGTAAAGGTATGATTCCGAATTACGCTACACGCAGCAGTGCTGCCGCGACACTACTGGTCCCCATACAATGTCTATAAGCTTATATGAGATTACATTCCGAGCTAGGCAGCAATGTCGCGGCAGCAATGTAGCGGCAGCACTGCTGCGCGTCAGTGTTACCCTACCGCGACAGCCAGTAGTGACGCGTCTGCCGCCGCAGCAAGAGTACCTACGTGAATGTTGACATGTAAATTGACAACAAAAGGATGAGTTTCTCTGATTCAGAAGAGGAACAGTTAATTTCCTCTTCCAACAGTATAAATAAAAGTTGGTCATCAATCGACATCTTGTCAACTCAAAGTAAACTAACGAATACACAACAACGCTTCACCACGAACAGAGCGACACTGCCGCCTTGCTCGGAATCAGCGCGGCAGGCAGCACTGCTGGGCAGCACCTTAGTGGCAGCACTGCGGCAACAGCACTGCTGCTTGTTGCCGAGTTCAGAATCATACCTTTATACGATATTATAAGACGTTCCTTACGCTTTAAACGAATCCTCTTTATTCACAAAAATAATTCGTCAATTCCACTACTCGTTTCAAGAACTATCTGCAGTATGATTACTGACCGTTATCTGAGGCTTTGTAAGTCGCACCAGTATCGTACCTACCTCCACGTATCTGATAACAGCGGTCGCGATAACGACCGATACCTAGCTGACTCAGATTGACTTCATTAGCCCGTGAATGCGTTGGTCTATTAGTTGGTTTACAAAATACGAGGAAAACTGAATGTTAGTGAAGTGAATAATTTGTTTGTGGTGTGATGAACTTAAATGATAAATGGCTAATTGACGTGTTTATTGTTTTCAGTGTGTGAATAACAGAGTGAGATGGTGACATGAGAACAGCATGCGCTGGTCGAAGTGGTGGTGGGTGATCGTGGCGCTCCACGCGCGCTCCCTCGCGCAGTCCAACACGCCGACCGTCTGCGAAGAAGAGGCCTGCCGCTGCGACGCCTTCACCAGGGTCATATGCACATGCACCAGGGAATATACCGTAAGTAAAAAAAAAACCGGTCGTGTGCGAGTTGAACTCACGCACCGAGGTGCCGTGTAACCTTGTAGGTATTTTGTTGTTAAACTACATATTTGCGATTTTCAGATTTTTTCCTTTACATGTGCTGTAAGACATTGCTTCTTGCCAAATTTCGTGATTCTAGGTTAACGGGAACTACCATATAGGTTTTTGACCC
This sequence comes from Lycophotia porphyrea, assembly GCA_950005105.1. Classification (NCBI taxonomy): domain Eukaryota; kingdom Metazoa; phylum Arthropoda; class Insecta; order Lepidoptera; family Noctuidae; genus Lycophotia; species Lycophotia porphyrea. The sequence continues at coordinate 27,230,098 of OX465383.1, read as the reverse complement.
AAAACCTATAAGGTACTTCCGGTTGATCTATAATTGTCGACTTTGGTTAAAAGCAAACTTACAGCACAACCAAAGGGAAAATTCCGAAAAATAAAAAAGTTGAAAACTAAGCTAAATTTTGGTACTTACAAGTTTTCGCGAAAATCTAAATTTGCCCATATCTTTTTATCGTGTTGACTCAGGACCTTGATTTTTATACACCTAATAAGGACTATAGACTTCAGTATCTGGTATAAATTTTAACTTGCTAGGGCCCACCCGTTCCTGAGAAAATTGGTGGTGACACACGGACAGACAGACGGACAGACGGACAAGAGAGTGATCTTATAGGGTTTCTTTTTTTACCTTTTGAGGTACGGAACCCTAAAAACAGTCAAGTTTGGCGAGAACAAAAGTACTATTATAAGAATATAGTAATTTTATCCTCGCCAATCTTGACTGCTTCAAGATGATCTAATGTAGAAACAGTGACTCATATCAACTTTATGATCTTATGAAAATTAACATAAAATAGTGATCACTACCTGCGTATGTTAATATTGTATCTATTCTCAAGGTACATCGTGTCACACTCTACTAGCTTCGCATTATAACGCCCGTCAGAAATGGCTTCTAAGGAAACAGTAATTTCTCAATAGCATTCTTTGCATTTGTTGCAGGAGGTGACCCTACGGCCAGACGGAGCTTACAGAGTTCCATCTACCGCTACTGGTATCATTATCGAGAACTGTTCTCGGGTAACCTACCTGCCCGATACAGTTCGAAATCTTATACAACTTCGTAATATAGAACTAAGAAATGTGGATCACGTTGTCATAAATGAGCGAGCGCTATCTTGGTCTCCGTTCTCCAATCGGAACGAAATGAACCCAGGACTACGGATCTTGATAAACAATTGTACAATAGACGAGATCGCCTCTCACGCCATACAAGGTCGCGTCAACGATGTCGTCATCAGCAACAGTCGAATCAAGGTCTTGAAGCCATTCGCGTTCTCCAGCCTCACAGGAGTCAACAACATAGAGTTGTCAGACAATGTCTTCGAGAACATCGAAATACAAGCTTTCAAGAAATTCACCGTGGAGAACTTTGTACTGCGCGGCGGCAGGATCAATACGCTTCCGAGCAGGTTCCTATCGGACGTGGAGGTGACCAACCTGTTCCGGATGGAAGGAGTTACTGTTAAGTATTTGTATAGTTTAACTTTTCTTGTCAATTCACCAAAGAGGGTCCTCATAGAGAGTAACTACATAGAAACCTTAGAAGGAGACGGATTTCACATAGTTACGAGAGGACCAATTACATTTAGAAATAATACAGTGACCAATTTAAGGAAGGGTGCCTTCTTTGGATTCACTGTGGACTTGGAGATAGCGTCGGTCATGGGGCCGCAAGAGTTGCTCATCGACAACAACACGGTGACTAATCTGACGCCGTCTTCATTAATGTACAACCGTACGAGACTGACTTTAAGAGTGGACGGCTTAAACCTAAATACATCTTGTGCTTGTGAAATCGCTGAGAACTGGAAGGAAGTGTTAAAAGAACAAGGTGGTACTGTAACGTGCTGGTACGAGTTGGAGGGCTACTACGTATCGTTGCCGACCTACGTGGACAGTAGATGCGGCCCGTTCAAACAAAACTTTTGGATATTCGTGGTCATAGGGGTCATTATAGTGTTAGTTCTAGCGGCCATAGCCATCTTCTTTATAGTTAGACGAGAAAACGAAAAGAAGAAGAAAGTGCAAATAGTCATGCCTGATGGAAAGACTTACAGGGAAACAGAATTCCATATTGTTGTCGAGAGAGCAGAGCTTCTGACTACAGATTTATGATTGTTTTGTGCTGTGAGAGCTTTTGATCTCTGTCACCATTGTGTATTTGGTGACAAACAATAGACGACTAGCTCCATACACCGGGCGCTCCGTGAATTATCTGTGTGTTCAGCGGTCGACCTCTGGGACTCGATACTGCTACAATATACGTCTGGCTTTAACAACAGTTTTCACGGCACACTTCTGATGTCACGACCACCGGCACGTGTTCAGCGCGTGGCTCTAACATGTTTTCAAACGTAATTGTGGCAGCATCAGAGCTCCGCCGCGCGCCGCTCCGTCATTCTAAAAGTGCCAACATTAGTTTAACACAGATCAGTATTACGCGATGTGGTGTTGCAAAAGATACTACTTAAGTTTTTGTAATGGTAGCGTTAAATTATTGTGATTAATAAAAAGTACAACGAGTATCTGTGTTTTATTATGACGTATCTGTGACAGATGATAGCTGTGCGAATGTTTCGCGAATATTGCGAAAGTAACAACTATAATGTTAGTATTTAATGACGCACTGCATCGCGAACGTGACGAAATGACCTACAGTTTATAACTGACTATAAAGTTGTGTGTAACTACAGAGCTGTGGCGACCTACTTGTTAACGTAAAACTTGGATGTAAACGCACTTCTAGTAGTTTTGCAAACGACAGTATGTGTTCATACAGCAGAACAATAACACAAATACTACGCTCCATTTTGAAGGTACCTACAGTAATTGTAATTGCTGATATGCAACTACCTATACATTGGACATAGTTGTTGTTTATGTTTAATGAACAATCAATATAGTACAGCGAACAGCTCCTCATAGTCTCCTATTTATTTCAAATAGATAAATCAAACACTATGTCAACTGTCATGACATTATGGACATTTTCCATCAGCATAATCTGAGCGCACAATACGGTATTTTTGCACATGATCTAAATGAGTTAACTTACTTCGCCACTTTATACCGATAGGTGCGGTTATTCTGTTAGCAATATTGTATTATCCTACTAAAGGCATTAACCAAATGCAGCGACTTGTGCACGTTTTTGACATTTTACGACTTGACCTATAGCCATTCGAACCAAGAGGTGCTAATCTATTAGGACCCATAGTGCCTGGGAATAAGGGGACAAAATGGTTTACTGGCGGTGTTGTTTACACATAGCGACTTTTACTGGTTTCAAACAATTGTCGAGAAGAAATAAATGTTCTATCGTCACAAAGGTTGCATTATTGGCCGTTATAACAATGAGCTCATATAAGTCTTGGAGAAGGTAAACAAACCTCTCAAATGCTACTTTGTACAAAGCGCGAATGCGATTTGAAAATATAAGTTGAAAGTTGTGATATTGTTCCGCTGGTTTAAATGAGCCCTCATGTACCTTTGGCAGCCCTACACAGAGCAGTAGGTCAGATACCTACGTCTGATGAGGAGCACGGCTTGATTCTAATTCAAAGGACAGTCGGTACGTGTACGGCCCACAAATGTGTATTTTCAGCCCGTGCATGATCGTATTATGATGCAAATTTTCAAAACATACAGTACAGTAGGTACGTCATTCTGAATATGTCGATGTGGGGTGTTCAGAATGATGTACTGGATACGTGGTCAGTGGTCACCGTTTGTGCGGCGGTGTCCCTCCCACCCTGTATTCAAGAGGAATTTGACAATTCGCAGGTTCTTGGTACCTGTTGTCATACATATTTCATATCACATACTTGCCGTAGGAGTTGACCGCTGAGAATTCCATGCCGTCGGTTTCGAGATATAGCTAACAATGGGATTATTATGGGAGCATGCACATGTATAGAGTGAACGCTTTGTACGATGTGTGCAACGAAGCGATGATCTTGTCCCTACGAATTTAATGCTAATTTAACTTGATATTGTTATTGATTTGTTATTCAAACAAAACTTGATCTTCTGGTACCATTTCCTGCAGAGGTCATCAAATAGAGGACGAATTTTTGAATAAATATTCATCTTAAATATCGCCTGTTTGCGACAACAGTGACATAACTCGAAAATTAATAGATATTGTTAAGTAAATAATGTCATTATTCTAGCGGTGGAGGTTCTAATAATATATGAAAGGATGTAAGATGAATATGCAATTGAATCTATGCTGAAAATCTCCCTACTTCTCTTTATAGAGGCATACTTGTGAAACATCTGCATCACCGGTTTCCATCGCAGATTTCTTCAGGCACAACTTCAAACATAATATGTATGTGTGTATCGCATATTGGAAACAAAAACATGACCGTTTCATATAATAATAGCGGCCTAACATTAGTCGCGTTACACTAATACTTATAGTTTATGTTTGTGAACCATTACAACTATGTGCTTTGTAATTATTTTGAATTCAGGAAGTTAATGTTTAATTATAATAGTGCAACAACTTATGAAATTTACCGGTTGTAAGATTAATACAATCTTGCTCAGTAGAGATAGTTCTACAAGTAAGATGTTGTTAACATTTTGGAATGCAAATTAAGTTATGACAGGGTGTAAACAGACTCTTCACGCCGTCAACCAAGCATTATGTACATCAAACTAAGTAACTTTACGCAAATATTAGTGCTGGGAAACGATTTTTTTTGGGCTGAAAAATCACGTTTTACAGTAAGACACAATGTAACGCACTCAAAACTTTATGCTGATGGATGGATTAAATAGTATGGGGGTCCTGGAGGTGTTTAAAGTAAAAATCTTACATTATAAACATGTAATTAAAAAAAAAACTTGTGAAAAAGTTGGAACTTTGACCCCCAATATCTCCGTAACTAGAAGGTTCCCAGGTATGGTCTAGAACAAAAAAAATGACGGGGAGAACAAGTGCCTTTCCGCTTCATTAAGAGTCTGTTTACACCCTTTATGTAATATAAAGAACAATTTATTGCCACATCACCTGAGGACGGCGCGACCGATTTGGCTGTTTTTTTTTTTAATTATCAGGACAAGTGTTGTATGGAAGAAGTTTATTTTGCTTGTCGCTTTTTTATCATCTTCATTAGTAACTTGGACCCCTGCGAACCGGGACGGGCCACTACTATAATATAATGTTGTCATAAAATATTTATACTTTTAACAAACTAAAATTCCATATTTCCAGATGAGAATAATATTACTTTACTTACTTTCATAGTTATATTACCATGGTGTTATTATATGATAGTACCACAGTGATGTTTATTTAAGTTGTAATATGGTTGATGTTGTATTGCGGCTACTGACAGGTCTCCTTAAATCACAGGATACTTTTTTTTGTTACTTCAGTTTGTTTTTAGCGTTCCGTACCCAAAGGGTTAGGCAGGCAGGAGGAGAGGAGGACAGGACCTTATTACTAAGGCTCTGTTGCCCGTCGTCCGCCATCCCGTCAGTGAAAGATAGACACTTAATTATTTTACAGTGTGTCTCTGTGACCGCTATAACCCTAAACATTCCTCATAAGAAATGTGTTTTTTTCTCGATTATATTGTATGGCATTATGAAACCCTTCGAATGTAAGTCAGACTCGAACTCAGCCGGTTTTTGTTTGTTACTGCTTTCAGAGGTAAAGTAACCGCTAAAGTCTAAGCAATTATGGTATTCCATATAAAGGACATCTCACTGTGGGCCGGGCACATTGGAGAGTAGCTACTTTATTTTGTGTCGCCTTGCATTTAATTCTCGATGCATAGATTTGTTTCCAATTCGCAATAATGTCAAAACAAACGACTCACCGCAGCAACGGCTGTCCATCCAGAACATGATGTATTGAAGGCGGCGAGGACAGTTCCAGTCCTCGTGACAGCAACAGAGCTTCGCTCCCATCTTGTGGAGGCTCACCTTCCACGCCGACCGGGCTGCCGCCCATCATGGCGTTCACTTGTACCTCCACTATGGTTGCTGGACACAGAGAGACATACCAATTGAGTTTTTATGCTTGTTAAAAAAAATAGAGTAAAGTGTGAGTGTGTTTCCAAGTGTGGTGATACTTTAAGATAGATATAGTTCGCTGCGTAATTTCCTAACCATACTCAGCATGAACGTCTCCCGTACGTTATTAAAATGTCAAGGGTACTTGCTGGCGGGCTGCGGGCTGTTCGAAAGCGATACCGCGGCCCTGGAACACAAAGGGCAAGGAAGGAACATGGATGGGTTTTAGTCAGTACAAGTCTGACACTCCCTTCGAAGAAGACAGAGAAGTCATTTGATGATTTCCCATCCGTAAAAAAAAAAAAGGGTACTTGCTGGTCATGCGTTAAATTCTCAGGTTGGGCAAAATGCAATTAAGTTTTTCTATCTGGAATTTCTCAATAATAGAAAATAAAACACATTCATACCAAGTAAAACAAAACAAACCAAGTAAAACACTGGCACTCATAGCGGCCCCTGCATTGAGAGCCGCTGGCTCGCTTATTACTCACTAGTTATCTTTGGTCCACGACAACTCGCGACACATAAATTCTGTCAAATTCTAAGTACCCGCGCTCATCTAATTATTTCTCTTTACCTCAAACATTAATAGTATTCACATCATAATTAACAGTCACAAACACAACATGAATAAGTTAAACATTTATTATCAGAATACGCGCGGACTAACGACTAAACTACCTTTGTTTTATCGTAATATTGAATCGCAGGAATTTGATATTGTATTTATTAAGGAAAGTTGTCTGTGCGACGGAATACTGGATACAGAAATATGTGACGATCGTTATGATGTATTTAGATTCGATCGCCAGTGGTAAGAAAGGTGGCGGTGTCATGATCCTTATTAAATGTGGTCACTCTGCTACCGTGAGGTCAGACATTCACACTGGATGCGCGGAACTTATTTGGGTAACTTTTAGGAACAATGTTTTTACTGAGTCATCAGGCGACCTACATTTAGCCACAGTCTATCATCATCTGCCTAGCCTTTACCCAACTATGTTGGGGTCGGCTTCTAGTCCAACCGGATACAGCTGAATACCAGTATTTTACATGGAGCGACTGCCTATCTGACCTCCACAACCCAGTTAGTACTGGGTAATACGATACCTCTTGGTAAGACTGGATTTCACTTTTTTTTTAGCCGCAGTCTTTACAGGGTGTTAAAAGACTCTTCACTAAGCCATCAACCAAGCATTCTGTACATCAAACTAAGTAACTTTACGCAAAAATTATTGCTGGGAACTACTTTTTGTTTGGAGTGAGAATCACTCTCTCTATTTAACGCATTCAAAACATTGTGCTGATGGATGGATTGAATAGTACGGGAGTCGTGACAGTGTCTTAAGTAAAAAAAAATACATTAAAAACTTGTGAAAGAGTTGGAACTTTGACCCGCAATATCTCCGTAACTAGAAGGTTTCCGATACTGAAATGGTACCTTCTATCATTAATAAATGCTATCAATGCTTTGATAGCATTAATGAGTGCAAATGAGTGTAATGCATAACAGATGGAAAAAATACAAATACTAAACAGACTATGCTGAATTTATTTGTTAAGATCTCGGGTAAAACGACTCCAAGAAGAGTTTTACGCTAAATATACTGCTAGATGTGAGGAGCAATTAATAAAATCACCTAAAGAATTTTGGAAGTACATAAATAATAACAGGGAATCTGCTGGATACTCTCGCCAGATGGTATATCAAGGGCGATAAGTCCCCTCTTTGAGGAGTGGCTGGAGAGGGGCCACGGCACCCTCACCTTCCGCCTGACGCAGGTCCTCACCGGACACGGTTGTTTCGGGAGGTTCCTGCACCGAATCGGGCGGGAGGAAACGCCCGGGTGTTACCACTGTGAGGGCCGCCCAGAGGATACGGTGGAGCACACGATAGAGGTCTGCCCCGCTTGGGCGGAGCACCGCCGTGTCCTCGTAGCGGCGATCGGCGGCGGCGACCTATCGCGTCCGGCCCTGGTCCAGTCCATGGTCCGGAGCGAAAGGGAATGGGACGCCGTCACCTCCTTCTGCGAAGCAGTCGTGCTAGCGAAGGAGGTGGCGGAGCGTGAGAGGGAGAGATCCTCTCGTCCCAGCCGCCGCGGGAGACACCTCGGGCGTCGGGGGTCACGTGGTGGCTTCCGGCCACCGTAGACGCGGACCTGTGGACGGAGAGTAATGGGCTAGCTCGCCGTCCGTCCGTCTTTTGACGACAGGCCGTGTTGACGGCGCGTTCGTGTTCCACGCGCGCCTCAAAGAGATGTCAGCAAATAGGGAGGGGCCCGCAAGGGCCGATGCCTGCCAGGGCTGCGGGCTGTTCGAAAGAGATACCGCGGCCCTGGAACACAAAGGGCAAGGAAGGAACATGGATGGGTTTTAGTCAGTACAAGTCTGACACTCCCTTCCGCTCTGCCCAGAGCGGGAGAAGTCATTTGATGAGATCCCATCCGTAAAAAAAAAAAAAAAAAAAAAAAAAACAAAACAATAGGGCTAACGTACTCGAATGGTGAGGATATCTGCAATGCATTTAATTTTTTTTTCAAATTATTTATTATTTTTAATCTTACTAGCTGTAACAGTATTATTTGTTGCGATGATACCCCGACCACATCTCACATCTACGTTGTACGCGACCAAGCATTGTATACCCACTTCCCAACACGGCTTCGCAAAATTGTATTCGCCCACATCTACGCTGCGACCAAGCATTGTTACCCACTTCCCAACACGGCTTCGCAAAATTGTATACGCCCACATCTACGCTGCGACCAAGCATTGTTACCCACTTCCCAACACGGCTTCGCAAAATTGTATACGCCCACATCTACGCTGCGACCAAGCATTGTTACCCACTTCCCAACACGGCTTCGCAAAATTGTATACGCCCACATCTACGCTGCGACCAAGCATTGTTACCCACTTCCCAACACGGCTTCGCAAAATTGTATACGCCCACATCTACGCTGCGACCAAGCATTGTTACCCACTTCCCAACACGGCTTCGCAAAATTGTATACGCCCACATCTACGCTGCGACCAAGCATTGTTACCCACTTCCCAACACGGCTTCGCAAAATTGTATACGCCCACATCTACGCTGCGACCAAGCATTGTTACCCACTTCCCAACACGGCTTCGTAAAATCTCGTACAGTCATTAACAACCTTCTTGACTGGCTTGTTGTTACTGGTATGAACGGCGGTGCCCAAAAAGACGTGATATACACAGATTTTTAGAAAGCATTTGACTGGGTAGATTTCTGTATTCTGACCGAAAAACTAAAAGCCGTATTAAGGGGAACTTGCTAAAATGTATAGACTCTTACCTGAGCAATCGGCGGCAAACGGTAGTTATCGATCTGATTTTGTGAACGTTACTTCCGGATTGCCCCTGGGTTCACTTGTATACCCCTTACTTTATAATATTTATTTATTGACATAACGCAATGTTTCCTTTACTCTAAACATCTCTATGCCGACGACCAAAAAATATTCATGAAAATATAATAATTGTCGGATTAGGTCGTTAGTACGGACATGGAATGAATCGCAAGCGCGCCGGTTCTAGCATCATGCGACCGACTTACAAGTCTACCAACACCACAACGAGCTTCTACAGAGCCCTAATGTTCACAGCTCGAGACGAGAAGGCCATTCAGTGTCTGATCGCAGCGGAGTTGAGACGTCCTAGAACTGTGTCCGGATTCATTGTGCCCCCTGTTATTGTATTAAGTTGTATTTACACGTAATTTGTTAGTTTAATAGAGACAGTGTATCGCCCAGTGTATTTTCATTGCACGAAACCCATCGTCTGCGAGTACATGAAGTACGAGCCTAGCGGAATAAATCCTGACAACCCGACATAATGAACAAGTGTCCTTTGTTATATTTATTTCTATTTATAAATAACAGACGCATTGGTGGCGCTAGGGAACTAACCGCAGATGATTAGTTCGTTCATTCACGAAATTATCAGCTAAAACAAGAAGCTATTAAAACGGAATCATAACGACGACATAAGATACCAACAGTGAATAGTTTAAAATAATGTGACATTGAGCGTGCTAGTAGATTTTCAACTTTCGGCGTTGAGCTTTAGGTTAATACCTTACGGAATGTGAAATTTCCACTATTGATATTAAACTTTAAATTATAGTTTAATACTAAGAAACAAGATAAGAAACCTTGAAATTTTATACATTACTAGCTTTTACCCGCGGCTTTGCACACGAAATCTCAATCATAATTCATCATACTCATTGGGGTCATTGTAATTACGAACAACTTTCACTATGAGACCAAAACCTAAAATTACAAAAAAAAAACCAGCTGTTGCTCACATTTTGACAAGTTATGCGAACATAAATGTAGGCAACAGCTAATTTGTTTTTGCGATTTCAAGATGGCTAGAAAAGAGTTGACTGCTGAGATTACGAGTTAAAGGGAAGTATGGAAGAAAAAGACATGCTACGCCGATTGCAAATAAATTGGGATATGGTCTAAAGTTATTGTCTAAAATCATAAAGCCATACTTACAAAAAGTCAGTGGTGGTATCTCAATATCCGGCGCCAGGAGTTTGGAAGCACAAGCGGCGCCAGCATACACCAGTTCCATTTCAAGAGCCACCAGCCCTATGCGTTGAGTGGTCAGTGGTGAGTCTTCGTAACCCACGCATAAGCATCGGAAGCCGAAGCGGTTGTCTTCACTGAAAAGGGGAATTATTTTAGTGTACATAGCTTTTAATGTTAATATATAAAAGTCACGGCACGCTGATCCAACGCGAATTTTTAAAACTTAGAGGCAGTAATCTAAAATGAATGATAACTTACTTGTTAGACTTATTGAACTCCGTCAGATAGTCGGATGCCGTTTCCAAAGAGAATATTACTTCATTTCCTGGTACCAGCAGTGCTTTCTGTGGCCAGTCGCTGGGACTGTAACAAACAGATACATGTTATATATATTTATGTTTTGTTGTACATATCTTCCATGTCATGTAAATGCCTCGGAATCTTGTTCCCTGTACGGAAACACGATCCTAGACGGGCAATGACGATATCCCAACTAATATTACAAATGCGAAAGTAACGTTTATTTCTTTTCACGCCTAAACCACTAAACCGATCATCCTGGACTTTTACGTATACGTTGTCAGTGTATAGAAACGGACATAGGGTACCTTTCAGCACGAAAAAATGGACTGTTCTCGATGAGAACAACAATAACATTGATATGATAATAGATGGCGCCACGAGTCTTTCGAATCATGATTGAATAATATTAAAAATATTCTAAATTAACGCGAGCGAAGCCGCGGGCAAAAGCTAGTTTAATATAGAGCTGTCACAATTACATTCATGGAAGTACTTGCCGTTTTGTATTACTATGGTCACAAAATTTATTGATAGATCATTCTAAGCAATTCAAAAACTATTTTTGTGATACATGACAAGGTCATTGGCGTATTTATGAGGGGGGGGGGGGGGGGGGGGATGTACCGTGCCCTAATTACAAAACTCATTTACAAATACATTACTGATCACTATCACATTATATGACGACCGTTCCTTCTCGAACCTTCTTTTCAGGGGCATAGTAGAACATCATCCTTCGAGAAAGTTTGACATCTTTCTCGAATGTTCTAGACAGTTCCATAGTGAAATATTGTCCTTCGAGAACGTTCCACAACTCTCTCGAATCTTCTGTACACAGTTCCATAGTAGAACATTCGAGACTCGCATGTAATGAATAGAATGTAGAATGTTCTCGTAAAGCAACCGACGTAACAACTAATTAATTGTTTAAAGCACTCAAAATAAATGCCCTACACCTAGCTCAAAATTTCAAGTTGGTATAGAATCACCTTGTGGGCCTTGTGGTTCTGATTCGATCATTTTTGACAAATTTGTGAAGTACTCCACTGATCGAGCATGTAAAGTAAGGCATTAACATGACTTTACAACGACAGGTACCCACGGTACACATAACAAGTGTAAGTAAACCTATTTGAATTACGATGCTTGTTGTGCTTTGCTCATTGACCACTTGTAAATAGGAAGCCGAATGAAGTCTAGCTCAATGTGTCTCAACAAGGCAGGGGCCAGGCCGCCCTTGGGAAATATCTCTAGATACGCCAATGGACAAGGTGTACTGTGTCGGAAACCTGACCGAGGAAAAAAAACATAAAACGAGCGATTACAACGTGGAAGCACAACACATCAAACCTTGGCGTCTGTTACTAAAAGCACGACGTCCGCGCTCATTCGGAGACACGAATATTACCGTAGCAGCTTGTTTCACTATTTACAAAAGCTGTTAGACATTGTTATGGCCAAATTGAAATAAATGGATTGCGTTTGGCTAAAAATCTTTTATCAATAAATAAGTCGGTAGTTCTTTTAGTAAAATAACTTACTCGTTAGCCAGTCGAGGCGTCACGCTGACATACGTGCAGTTGTAGTGCATGCACACACCGTCACTTTCAGGTTCGTCTCCTAGTTCTTCAACCTCGCCTTCGTTAGTCAGCTGAACTAGGCGCTACAGTGAAAAACAAAATAAAATTAATGATTTTGTTTTTATCATAGAGTTCGCAATACTGGCAAAGTTAGAATTTGTTGAATATTAATAATGAATATTTGAGAAACTACTCTGAATATAGTTATGAGTTTTCACGGAAACTTGAGAAAGCTATCAGCTAACTTCATCATGTCGCTTTATGAATGTAGGTGCGCGCGCCCATCTTAAAATTTTACTCTCTTATTTTTTTCCAAACGCGCCAAAAGAAGTATAACTTCAAAAATATTTGTCGCAAACGCGAACAACGCATAACAAACATTAAAGAAAAATGTAGTTCAATAAATAAATGGCCAAGTTATTCGCGGTGAGTGGAGTATTTTGACTTCTAACCTAAAGGTAGGGAAACTTTAAACACTCCAGCCGGGCCATAAATTAGTACATGAATACTATTATACCCCCTTGGAGAGATGACAATGATTTCTATTTCTATAATTTATAAAACAGGAATCCTGACTCCAGACATCAGATCTCCGGAAAACGGCTGGCACAAAAAAAGTTATACTTAAATATGTTTAAAGGGCACAGATCTAGAGGAGATCTAACATTGGGATCAGTTTTGAGACAATTTCTTCTAACTTTAAAGGATAGGTCCAAAAATCTCCCACTAGTACAGTTGAGGAGCTATTTCATCTATTTACACTAGAGGCTAGAAATCTACTTGGAAATGAAGGAACCACTAAACGGTTTTTTTATTTTTTGCATACTATAATGAATGAAGTAAGCTAAGCATGGTTTGATTGCATTCATCACCCAGGTTATGGAGCCGAGAACTGCAGTAACAAATGCCCACGTGCATCAAACTAAGTTTGTCAATACACACTCTCGCGCGCCAGGTCTAGATACTTGAACTGTTTATCTTTCTCTGCTTTCACGAGGTTCTCGTCATGCGGAACTGTTATATCAATAATCATTGCGCGACGCTCCACCACTCCGACCTATCACCACTGACAGGACTATTGTTGCCAATAAGCATGACATTGTGGTGATAGGCCGATCCTAATACAACGTGATATTACCATTATCAAGAACTGGGTCGGGCGCATACTTACAGTATGGCACTTCTGACTCGACAAGGTTGTGCTTCAAAGCAAGTTGCTGGTGGATAATCCTAGCAACGAGGTTGTGTCTATGCAAGTACTCTCAGTTAGCCAGACTAGAACACCCAGAAATAATGTGTCGGATCGATTCTCCCGGACGGTGCTCGACATATGTCAACCGTGCCATCCTTCACAATGTGAAATAGAATTTATTATTATTATTGTATTTTAAGGACGGAGCCGAAAGTTTCAAATCCACCAGCACGATCAGTCTCCCTTACGGGAATCTAAAGTTCCACCGTCAATATCTTTTGCATTCAGAATCTTTCATTATGGGCCGGTCTTCACTAAACTGAATAGTAGATGTCTCGAACATCCAATCGGTGGGAACTATAATACCGTATTGTTTGTCTACGAGACAGTTTCCAGTTTCGTTCCGCTTTGATATTACCATATCGAATGAGCATTCATGTAGACACGCGGTAGCGTATCAAGCCAAGTTCAAGCTAATCAACTTTACACATTCAATTTCTGCGTTCTCATTAGAAAAATTCTTAATAAAACCATACACACACATTTATCCTTCAACACGGAAACATCCAAATACAGCCAAAGAAACCCTAACCAAATACAGACGCGCCCCCCGTGAACGCAATATGGCAGGAAAAATATAAAGTACGAAGGTGTTCAGCTTTCCAGCAGTCTACCGGCAGATAACAGGAACTTTCGACCTATTTAAAGCCAAACTCAAGCAATACGTCACTAACAACACAAAACTATTAAGTTACTCACAATAATATGTCGACATCGTACCTACCTGTATTAAGGAAACAAAACTGTTAACTACTGGACTACAGTTTACCTTAATGTTTTTTTAGAATAATTAAGGAATCTTTAAACCGATATCATGAACAGCAGATAGTCAGAACGTACCGCGAACGTCTTAAGGTGAGCCAAAGGTCTTGGCATAGAGGCCTACTTGATGAGATGCCAGCGAAGGTAGTGTGGGCATGTCTCTAGAATGCACGCAGAGATACTGGCGAAGCTAACTTCTGTTCTGAACTCCAAGACAAAAACGGAAATAATGGTCAGTTTTTACGTTTTAATGATGTCCAGAATATAAACTTCAAAAGATGCGAAATTGACCCCTTAGTATGGGAAAAGCGGTCACAAAATCGGCCCGAGTGGAGACGTAATGTGCATAGGCAGGTCAACGCCTTTAAACAGAGAAGAAATTCGAATTATACTTAAAACGTGATGACCTTTAAGGTAGACCACCTTCAGCTATAACTTACAGTGTCGTCAATGGTGTTCTGACATGTCCGCTTTGTGCTCAGAGTTTTTCGATCAAAGTTGGATATGCTAGCCACTTGAGAGCGCATGAAAGAGCAGCACACCAAAGCTCTCGTAAACCACCCTAGAAAGCCAAGCCCTAGAAAATAAACCCAAACAAAATCGGCTAGATGGCATCAACATCATCATCTCCCAAGCACAATAACACTATTATTATTATATCTCACGCGTCGAAGGCTATTTCCCGCTGGGATTGCCGACGTGACAGAAGGTCAGGAGGGCTCAACTCTAGAAGATTCATAAGTATGTCATAATAGGCATTAGCACTATAATGAATGACGTGGGTGATGGACGAATTTCTACCTTATATACCTTTCTGAAAGGCGGATCTGAAACCCGGATCTCATTGGCGCAATGGCATCGGTGTTTAGGTGTTCCGGCCACGGCATAGACGGTGAGAGAGTCCTCCGGCTGCGTGGTGATACTGCGCGGGTCCATTTCTAGGACTACCCAGGATACGCTGGTTGGGAAAAGTACCCTAGAGAGAAATAAAATATTAGTATGTTTTTCTATATGTTAAGAGCCCTATTACATTTTTTACGCAAATTCATAATTTACGACGCTGTAATTTGATCGGCGTACATGACTCGATAATAATAGCGATCTCCGGAAGACTGCACGCGAAATTTCGTGTACAAGTCCTTCCTCGTCAAGACACTGGAAGAGCGAGCTGAATTGACGCAAAATATATATTTTATTATAATTTTATTTATTGTATTTTTGTCTTATTATATTGACAAACGAAAACTAATGAAACGTATTCATTGTAGATCAAAGTTTTATAACATATTAGTTTATTGGACGCTGAAAAAAGACATTTATGGCTTAAATTAGGCTTAAAGAGAATGGCACTATCAATATTCACAATAAAATAATTAAAATATCTTACAGCTGCTGAAAATTACAGCGTCAAAAATCGTGAATTTGCGTAAAAAATGTAATAGAACTCTTAAATAGCACATATTAAGACATTAATCAAATAAGTAAAGAATATAATCTGTTGGAATAGCATGTGTGAGTAGACTGTTCCAGGAAGTCTACTCTCTATGTCCGTCCATGAAAATGCGGACCCGTCCGAAAGTAGTCCGTAACTACGGAGTAAACCCTACTCCCGATTGATTACGAATTCATGATTGTCGAACGGAATCATAGACAATATTCGTGAACGAATAATGCATGGCGATACAGTTGCGCTATTTTTTCGGAAAATTACCGGTTTACTTACAGGTTGGTTTGAGGTTTTCAAGTTTTTAATGAAAAAAAATAATTCTTATTGTCAAAAAATTACCACATTTTTAACAATAGAATTGGACTATTTTTGCCGTCTTAGTCCGAATTGAGGCTTTATCCAGTTAATATCTTCGCTTTTCTTTTTTTTTTGACGACAAGGTGTCAAATGAAGTGTCAGTTTTTTATTTACAAATATAATAGGGATGTTTCCTGAGTAAATAAAATATAATTCTATTTAGTCCGTCAGTTAGATTATCCAAAAATATTGGATACGTATTTTTTTTATCATATCAATAAAAAAATAACGAAGATAAAACGCATCCAAGTTTCTTCTCCTTTTCCACACGAATGAAGACTTCTTCACTAGCTTGTCCTCGGCTTGTTACCGATTGCAACGAGCTTCGAACTTGCTTGCCACTGATGTTTTGCAAGTCGTTGTTCTCACTCATAAAATTGAGGAGTGCCTCTATTTGAACGCGAGTTGCTGCTGGAGTAGTTGAGGGTATTTTACAATTAATTACGGAAAGTTCCCGTGTCGAAAATAACAAACTGACATTTCATTTGAATTGTGCCGTCAAAAGAAAGAAAGGCACAGGTATTAGTAGTATAAAGCCCCAATTTGGTCAAAAATGGGAAAAATAGTTCAATTCTATATAGACATAATAAAAACTATATTGTTAAAAATGTGGTAATTTTTTAACAATAATACTTTTTGTTTAAAATCTTGAAAACAACAAAGTTCGTAAACCGGTAATTGACCGGTAAAATAGCGTAATTCTATCGCTATGCATCATTCGTTCACGAATATTGTCTATGATTCTGTTTGAGGTTCATGAATCCGTAATCAATCGGAAGTAGGGTTTACTCCTTAGTTACGGACTACTTTCGGAAGGGCCCGTATTTTCGTTGACGGACTTAGATAGCAGACCTCCAGTTCCAATACTTCGGGTTGACACATGTGCAGAGTTTTGTGACATGAGTAACACAGTGTCACGAGTTAAACTGGTTATTAGAAAGACTATTAAAACGTTACTTCGTTCCTGTTGCCCTTGTACTGGTTTATTTTGTTTTTTTTTTCGCCTGTGTCTTCTAAAAATCGCTATCTGCCATCTCTGAAGCACTATTGGAATGTTAGGCCTCGACACGGATCCGAGCGTTATATTCTAACAATAATATAAAGGGTGTAAACAGACTCTTAACGAAGCCGAAAGGCACTTGTTCTGCCCGTCATTGCGATCATTTTTTTTGCTCTAGACCATACCTGGGAACCTTCTAGTTACGGAGATATTGGGGGTCAAAGTTCCAACTTTTTCAATTTTTTTTTAAATACATGTTTTTAATGTAAGGTTTCACTTTAAACACCTCCAGGACCCCCTTACTATTCAATCCATCCATCGGCACAATGTTTTGAGTGCGTTACATTGCGTCCTACTTACTGTAAAACGTGATTTTTCAGCCCAAACAAAAAGTCGTTTCCCAGCACTAAAGCTTTGCGTAAAGTTACTTAGTTTGATGTACATAATGCTTGGTTGACGGCTTCGTGAAGAGTCTGTTTACACCTTGTATAACAAAGCATTAATATAGGATTCGCTCAATGTTAGTGAATACGAGCATAAATGCGTAACCTCACGCCTTTATCCCATGGGGTTAGGCAGCAACTACAAAACACCACCTGCTACAATCCTTACATACTCTTTGTGCCTCGTCCGTGTCCGTATATCTGGTGTTACACGCACGCTGGTTGTGAGTCCTACGCACCTGACCTTCTATAAAACCTCACCAAAAAGGTCAGTGTATATCTAGGCCAATATTTCAACTAATCAAACCAATAATCATCTAAAACATTATTATTACAGTGATATGCCAAACCTCATGTTAGTGACGGTGGCCTGCTTGTAAGGGTGGTCGCTCTCCAGCCACGTGTAGTAGTGCCCCGTGGTCGTGGTACATTCCTCCACGTTCGGGACGAGCAGGTTCATTGCAGCTACGTGAGGGAGTAGCTTGTGAATCATCTCCAGGATTTTGATGACGTTCTGTAACATAAGAACCAATATCATCTTTACTTTAAATATCAACTAACGCCAGATGCGCGCGTAAGAGAGGAATTAAAACGAACAAATGCGCTACATGCATGCTCATGCACAGCAGTCGCGCTTGCGACTACTCGACTGATAAGGAATTAGGCATAACTAAAACCTTATTGTTCTCCAAAAAAGCAGTGGTGGCCCATGTTGTTAGCTTGGCTCCGATCAAGTGTCGCAAATCGTGGGTTCGAACCAGACTCGCGCTTTTTTTGCTAGCCCGCACTGTCCCACTTCCGGGCAAAGGGCCCTCTCCACTCCTTCCACTTCTCGCGAAATCGCACATCCTCCTCTACTTAGTGAAATTTATTTCATCACTATTGATTTCAAAACTGTATACGAGATCATCGGAAATCGGCATGCACTAGAACCAAATAAACGAAGGAATGTGACGTTCACCGCTGGACCCGTGTGGTCTACCACCCTCTCCCTGTCAGAGAGAAGAATAAAGGTTCATCAAGCTAAATATGTCTCACCTTAGGATCATCAACACCATCCAAGTTAGCCAGTGTATACGGGATCAGAATATTGATAGCCGGTGATGTCTGCAAGACTGAAGCGTTTCTTCTTAAGTCCTCAGCAGTGAGCTCGTTGCGAAGGGTGCAGAACAACTCGGATGCTCGCTCCATGACGATAGAGGCCGTGCGGAGAGTGATGGAGCGTAGCGAGCTGAGCAAACTGTCGGCTGACTCCAAAGAGTTTGATAGGGTTTTTGATGTTCTGAAAGAGAGTGGGAAAATAATGTCTGTACTTTCATTCTGCTAACAATGTAGTTCCTTGCTGAAATACTTGCTGAAAGATAGCGCCAACGTTTTTTAACAAAATTAGCTGTTGTTAAAATACGTAAAACAATTATTTACAAACACACACACATTTTAGCCAATAGCACGCCAGCACATGCGCATGAAATTTAGGTGAGAATAAAGTTGCTATTATCGAGCAGCGGTGTACCGCTATTACACCTCACATTCCAGCGGTTATTTTTAAATACCATGTGATAAGGGCCGAAACTTTCGCCATCAACTGGGAACCAATCCCGACGAAAAAATCCTGTTGGAAACAACCTGATAAAATTTTATAATAATTAAATAATCATACCCATAATAAATAAGACCGGGAATCTGCCCCCTCGCTAGTGTGGTGCCGTTAAAGCTAAGCGAGCAGGACGCGAAGCGGAAGGTTGTGCCGTCAGGTCCCATCACTGATGGTAGACCACAGTCGCCGTTGGAAGTACGACCGCCGTGGTTGCAAAAACGTATGGCGTAGCGTAGATCCTCCTGTGCATTGTAATAAGTAGTTAGAGATGGGTATTTTGCATTTAAATAATAAATTCATCCGTCTTTTCTTTTGTCTTTCGCTACTCTGATTCAAAATGCAGCAATTCTTTCCACATACCCATAGAATGACCACTGATTTTCACACATAGTTTCAGTTGGCGGTGCCACTTTCAGACTTTCTCACATATGTGCACCTTTTTTACTAGCTTCGCTCGCTTTAAATTCTTGTTATAATATAAAACATAACCTGCGGCACTCGGCAATAGTAAAGCTTTTCATCAGTGAATGAATATTTGTAATCGAATGAGTATTTTCGAATATTACCTCCTGCTTCCATTTCTAAACTTGCAATCTTCCTTATTTAAATTCTATCCATTCGCATTAAACCACATATCTCTCTAAGCATTCCCATTCTCTACTGGATTACAAGTATTGATAGACATTCACAAACGCTTCGATTCGATTTCGATTCCACAAGTCGTATATCTTTTTTTGGCATTACGAATGCGAGCGAGATCGACATACGACTTTCCCAATCGAAATGAATAGCTATAGTGTGGACAAACCCCTTTGAGTTCCACGACCGAGCTAGAAAATATTAGTTTACCTTCAGAGGAACAGGCCGTTCGAACTTGATCTGCACGGTATCATGTTGCAGCTCAGCTGCGGCAAAGTTTCCGTGCACGACCTCCACACTCACCCAGCAATGCGTCGGGTTGGCTTCGTCCACTGATGCACGGAGCTGTGAAAAGGAAGTACATGTTATAGTTCGAAGACTGCGAGAACTACACGGCATAAGCATCAACATCTTCTAACTGCCGTCATCCCATGTTACCGTCAGCGCAACGTGTTCTTTTTCCATGCTCCCGTCAGCCGTCATCTTCCGATAAGCCATACTTTATCTCTGTGAAAAGGGGCGGACGTTGATCACCCACGCGGGCCCAATGCGGGTTGGATGTTACGTTTCTTTTAATTTATTTTTCTAGGACATACCGGATTCATGATGGATGCTGTTGCTTCACCGTTTTGAGAGCAGTGGTGGTGATATAAATTACACTAACGGCGGAGTTCACCGACTTTTAAAATGGCTGTTTTTCTTTTGAACAACTGATTAAATCATTTCTAATGTTCATCACACGTAAACCAGTGTTTACAGCCCTTAAACAGCCGATTATTATAACAGAGTTCAACAGCATCTTTTAACCGTCCGTTAAAACCATATTTTGACATCTGCTGTGACTTTACAACAGTTGCAACATTACGATACTAGTTTATTTAGATTTTTGAGAATAGGTAAACATGCAGTCAGTATTCAATGTATTAATTGATAACTATCAAGATCACTACTTAGGCCTTCTTGAAAATCTAGAAAATATAGAGATGAGTCGTAATTATTACGAAGAATACAATGAGGAATCATTTAAAACTAGATTTCGTTTGTCAAAACCGTCTGCACTGAACGTACTACAACTAATAGAGAGTGGCAATGAATTAAAGCGGCAGTTGTATAACAGTTTTGGTAAGTAAAAAATTACTAAATGCATATTTACATTACATTTAAAAATTACTAAATGCCTTATCGAGTGTTGCGTCGCACGCGCCGTCGACTAGTCGCGCTGAGTGTTGCTCGTCTGCTCGGGTTTTAGAAGTGGTTGTGTAAACAATGAGTACTAATGTTGTAAAGTGTGCTAGCTGCAATGTCGTCATAAAAATGAGTCGTAAAAAATAATAAAATGGATCATTTAATAAATATACTGAGCAGTGAAATAACTAAATGGGCAGTTACGAGTGGGCAGTTGACAAATCGAAATTAGTCGGTAAGAAATCTCATTCTAAGTTTTTCTATAAACAATGAGGTGGTAAATTGTATTCCTCGTATATTCCGCGTGAAACGACTTTAGCTACGACGATTCCATGACGCGCGCTCGCTGCGCTCGCAATACTAATAAAACACCAACTTTCTGTCAGAAATGTCGTCGTTGCTCCGCCGGCCTTCGGCCTACGCTCCTCACGCCAACTAGCAAGACTTTTGGGATATTTTTTGGGTTAATTGCTAAATACCCATGCGTATGTAGGTACTAGGCTTTTATTTACCACTTAAAAATGCTATTGTAGGTCCTATTGTAGGCACTATATAAACAGTTGAAAGCTGTATAGCGGATTTACGTGGCATTATAATGGCTCATGTTTTTGCTATTAAACAGCATTAAGCATTTATTTACTCTTTGAAATGCTATTGTAAATCCAAATGCACTAAAAACAGCTGCTGACTTTTGGCTTGCTGCACTAAAACTAAAGGCTTTACAAAAGCATTTTGATATGCCATTAGCCAACCGTTATACAGTGTAAAGCATCATGATGGTTTTGAAATACCAATATAAAGCGTCAAGCTACTCGGTGACCTTATATAAGAGTCTCTACGGACCTTAGGTTCTATATTAGTTTACTATTTGTTAGATAAAATGCTTGCTGTGTTACTCGGGTACTTACTACAAAAATATCAATCATTAATAAAACTAAAAAAAGTTCCAGTGGCCTAATAAAGGTACCTATTAACTAGCTTGTTATCAAATAACAAATACTGCTCTTTAAAATTTCCTCACAAACCTCCAACTTTGGGAATTTAAAATACTGATACCACCCACGCCTGCGTCATCCCACTGCTGGGCAAAGGCCTCTCGACATGACTTCCAGTTGTTTCAATCCAATGCTAATTTAAAATATTTAAGTATTTATTGTAATCATTTACTATATTCTAGGCATAATTCCCTGGCACCTATAAATCAGTTACTATTGAAAAATTTTACAGTACTACGCAACTGGATGTCATCAACTGACCATGGGTGATTTTGCTGGAATGAGTCGTCCAACAGCTAATCGTGTCATCCATCAAGTAACAAAATCAAAATCAACTAAACTTTTACTATATAGCCAGCAGTGGCGGATCTATCGTACAACCCGAAAAGCCCGGCTTGCCTTACAATCAACTCAACAAATAAAAAAAAATACATTCTTACAAAAATAAAAATGTATGTCAAACAATAATACTCGTAATATCAAATTTGCGCCAAACGCAACGTAATACGATGCGACCTTTCCTGGTTTCCACACAACTTTATCAATCCAGAAATTATTGTAAATTCGCGCGCATCAAACGCAACGTTGTCAAAATTTTGTGATATCTCCGATACCGGCCGACTCTGGCTCGCTCTAACACTATACAAAAGAAGATTTGTGCCTACGGCCTACGGCCAGTGACCCAGTGCTATTGTGCAAGTGCTTTCTCTTTCACACCCATTGGCTTGTAATTTGGCTTGACCCTTCATTTTCTCAAGCAAAATTTTTCTGTTTTTGATAACAATAATAGGCACGAAATTTGAATTTTGTATTGAATTAAAAGCAGGGCTTTTTTATGAATGTGTGAGTGTAGGTCAGTGTGAGTTTGAGAGAGAATTGTGTGTTCCCGCCAAGTATGCGCCGAAAGCTGCGCATTGCGCGAATTTTTATAGAAACACAAACGATTTCAAATCAGTTCATATTTGTTTTGAGCGGTTACTGGTGCATTTCTTTTTTGTGTTTTAGTTTATTTAATTTCTTGTGATTTAAAGTTTTGTGATTAGTTTTTGCTATGATTAACGCTGTTTAGTAGTGATTAAGATCAAGTTCCTTGTGAAGGATTAAAGTATGTGAAATCGGTGCTGGGCAAGGTAAATGCTTTGAGTTTTTTGATTGGGCTTTGCCTCCATTTTATTGCGGGCACGCCACATAGCAAGATTTCCAAAAGTTATAGGTGCATTGGATTGCACACTTATAAAAATAATATCACCAGGAGGAAGCCATGCTGAAACTTTTAGGAATAGAAAAGGTTATATGACAATTAATGTGGAAGCTATTTGTAATGCCCAATTGTTAATAACTGACCTGGTAGTTAGGTTGCCAGGAAGTACCCATGATGAACGGATATTAAGTGCATCTACAAGACATGCCATGTTTAAATTGGGAATATACGGTGATTCAGTACTTGTTGCGGACAGTGGGTACATGAATAGGAATTTCATGATGATGTCATTAGATAGAGTTGCTACATCAGCAGAATCTCTATACACCGTAACTCTTTAGTCGTCTGACAACGGCAGCCCACTTCATGTATCCAATGACTACTATACATTCTTAACAAAATAAATGGTATTTAAGAGATGAGAAGAGAGAGAGAAAATAAATGCTATTCATTTTTATGATGCATATCGTAGTTGAAACATTCTGTTGCGAGCGAAGATCTACTCGACCCGTGCGATGGTTAGGTATGTTCTACTGTTTGATACGTAAATATTATTAACAGGATGTTTCATAATTCTAATGTATTATTTATTTTTCTTTGTAACTATTATCTTAATTAATGGTAAAAAAGGTATTTTATGTCGGATACATTGAGTGGACCACCTTTGTCAGACGACTAAAAAATCACGGTGTATAATGAATCCCTAATCAGGACACGCAACCCAGTTGAGAGGTTATTTGGGGTTTGGAAAAGGCGCTTTCCAGTGTTAGCCCTGGGAATTAGGGTAAACCTGAAAAATGTGCCACCTATTATAGTAGCTACGGGAGTATTAAATAGAATAGAATAGAATATACATTTATTCGTTAATGGACAGCAGCAACACAAAAGAGTAGCACATACATAAACAAATAACAACACACAGCTTAACAATTAATTAAACAGCTCAACTGCGCTGAGCATGCCCATAACGAAAGGGTAACCAACTCAGCATAATATGCTGGGTGTAAAACACACAGCGCTGGTTTTCAGTAGGCCCCCCGCAGTGACACACGGATGAGGGTAGTAGGTAGTAAATAAATAATGTTGTTCTATTAAATGAGCATTTATATGTGTGTGATAAATAAATAATATACAATACAATATAATTACACAACATACTACAAATCAGAGCAGATGAAATGCCTTTTGACGACCCGAATCTAGACTTGCCAGCACCATGGGAAGAAATATTACACCAGGGAGGAATACAGCGTTCTGTAGATAATAATGTAAGAGATTTAAATCCGAACAGGAGATCATTAATATCAAATTATTACCAAAGTTTTATTTGAAAAGTATGTAATGTCACACCAACAAATAAAACTATAATTTACTTATTCAAGATTTTTTTATTGCTAATTATATCTACATGTGTACCTAAAAACTATAATGACTAACTAATATTTTTGGGTCTTTATTTCTTCTTGTTTTAACTGTTGTTCCAGACTGGCTAATCTAATTTGGGATTCCTTCTCAGCATTTTCTTGTAATTTTCTATTAATGTAATTTTTTCTTTCACCAATTTGTCACTTGAGTTATAAATTGTAGGTCTTCTTGTTAACCAGTCTTCTTCGTTTTGTCTTTTGATATTCAATCACTTTTGATATTGGTGTTTTTAATTTTTCCGGAGTCCATGACTTCCAAGTATCATTGTCCTGTTCACAAAGAAATACCATAATAAATCACCATGTCACATATTTTAGGAGAATTAGTAAACAAAAATCAGTCATATGTACTTTAGAATAAAACAGCAGAAGAATGAGTTTGTATGTACATACATACATGGGATCATGCCTTTTCCAAGAAGGGGTATTACATATGTGTATATTAGGTCCCATGTTATAAGGCCTTTTACCATATTCTGGTTAAAATTCCAGAGGACTGTTAAATTTTCCTCAACAAAATAGCGTTAGTCCAGCAGACTGAAAGGGTTCGGCTAAATTCTTACCTGGTCACACCGTACGGGTTACCTACTAAGCCGAATTGTATTTCTAGTTTATAATACCTTTGACAACAATAGCAGTTCTTTTATGTGCCACAGCTGCGCACAGGCCTCCGCACACATATGAGAGTGAGAAGGAATGGGACCACGAATCTTAGACATCAACTAGTTGCTATTATTACTTTAGCAGAGGCACTGCACGAATATCTACTGTATTTACATGATGATTCATGATGTCTATTAAACTTTAAACAAGATGATAACTTACATTCTTTTCTATCAATAAACCCTTTGCGTATAGGTAGGTACAATACTATAGTAAATTATAACAACTTATAATATATACAATATTAGTAACTCACCTTGTCCTCTTTTGATATGGCATACTCAGTGTTGCCTTCTATTACATAAACTTTTTCATTTTGATCCGTTGTCTCCAATTCTATAATTTCCTGTTAAAACATTAATTATCAGTCAAAATACAACAATTTTAGATACAGAATCATGCTGGATTAGGTTCTCTTGTGAGTGCATTATACAGTGCAAAATTATCAGACTTGAACACACAATCTACACTTATAATCTAATAACGAGGAAAGATTTGTATTTTTGTATGTTTGTAACGAATAAACTCAAAAACTACTGGACTACTTTCAAAAATTCTTTCACCATTACAATGCTGCATTATTCCTGAGTAACATAGGTTATACATATTTCTTACCAAAAATTTAGGGATCTAAATGTGGGACTGTCGGTGTCGAAATCACTTGAGATTCCCTTTAGTGCTGGTATTGTAGACTCAGTATTAGACGGTGGAGGTGTTGGCGGTTTTCCACCAGCTGCAATACAAAAACATTCAAAAAAGTCATGTTTTGCAACATCCTTACAGATGAGTACTTAATATATAACGTGAATTGTTATTGTACATACCAGTCATAAATAGTTGTTCTTCGTGTCTGCGCGGTCTGTTTTGGTCTGCCTTTTAATATTTTCCCAGCAACATTGTAGGACTGCGTGGGTTCGATGGCAAAACATGCTGATCGTATTGAACTCTTCTGCTAGACGGATCCACCCTTTCAACTTAACGGAATTCGTGGTGGCATCGGTGCGCTTATTTTCCACAACATCTTGGTATTTTAACACCAACTCCGTTAAAATACGCTTCTCAAAAAAAAAGAAAAAGAAAAATTGTTTGTTCTTCCTTTGAGTCGCCATTTCTCAAGTAGAAGATAAATTTAGAACTTAATACTTTTACAAGACAACAAAATATTAATCAACACGAAGAGTTTAATAAAACGTGTAAAGAAACAATAACAATTAATAATTTGATATTTGACAGTGACAGAGCGCCGTGCCCTGACGTTATTACCCATCAAAAGTGGACACTTCATGCTAGGTTTACAGTTTACAATGCGTTCTCGAACTTTTCAAGTTGCAATCTCATTACTTAAACATTGGTCAAATGACAGTCCGTGAACTCCGCCCTAAGTGTCTGCCTGGGTATAAACCCATGAGGATGTGACTTCATCGTGAAGCTTTTTTATAGGTGTGATTGACTCTCACCCGTACATCGTGCAGTAGTTCGAGCGAGTACTCGTAGTTGCCGAGCCCCCCGTACACCAGGACCCCGACGAGCGTGATCCCAGCCTGATCCACCGTGAAGCAGATCGCGTCAGGGCTGCCGTTACCGGTGTTCCAAGCGCGGGACTGGTTCACACGCATGAAGCGGGATGGGGTCACCAGATTCTTGACTGTGTTGGTGTCGGAGTCCTCCTGTAATGAGATATTTTAATGGCTTTAAATAACATCATGTATTTCGTTACAGACCGCTTTTTATAGGAAACAGGCTCGCCCCCTATTACATGGGACTTAAGTCATTACTGGCGAAATGTGGGTGTACTATTAGGTACACTTTTGCCTAAACCTACGGGGATTACAGGCGTGATGTTATGTTTGTATATACGAAAATATTCTTGTGCATAATTAGCCTTTAATATCTGCTGGCACACGTGTCTTGTCTGAGCAGGAAGTGGGCCATAATCCATCACCCACCCCTAGTGCTCATTGGTGGATACAGTACAGAAAATAATTTGCACCTGTATTTTGTTTGATGAAGTATGACTATAATATAAAGGGACATTTATTATTCAAGAGGCAGACAATTTGTTCTAATGACGAGATCGGTCGTAAAAACAATATCCATAGTATAGTTCCCTCGTCCATCAATCGCTGGAATTTGTCACGCTCCACGACGATCTTAGGAATTTCCTATGGGCTGGTAGGTATTTTGTTGTATTCTTTTTAGATCTTAGGCAGCACTTAGAATGCACATATGTCAAACTTCAAGTAACACGTCCTACTACAGAAGGACTTTGTCAGAAAACTCACTCAAATACTCGTCGTAGTGATAGACTGTTCAGCAACGACTCTGGCGGTAAGATTACAGCAGAACTCCGACAGTTTCTTATACTGCATGGAATGGCATGTCACGCTATAGGACGAGATGTAAAAAACTCACCCGTATGTTAGTAGCACTGGTCGACAGCTCAGCCACGATCCTGGCAGTAAGTTTGCAACAGAACTCGGACAGTTTCTCGTTCTGTTTGATTTCGCCATGGTCGTGCGGCTGCCCGCACTGGCGCGTCATCATCTGCTGCTTTATAGGAATCATCACGATGTCAAGCATGCGAGGTAGCACGTCCAGTAAGTGCCATTCAGTGTGGTTTGGCCTGGCTTCAGAGGGGTCCGGTTGCTGTTTAAAAAAGTTTAATAAGTCCACAAAATCTAACTTGATTAATATGACATCTGACAAACTAATGTGACTAGTGCTGGGAAAGTTAACCTCTGCTCACATCGATATAATTACAAATGCATTGATTGAGATTGCCGCGGCATCAAAATTGACTATTTTAGTGACAAGGCGACGTTACTTCAATCCTTTATTTTTATTTGGAGTGGAAAGCTTATTGTCTCTCACTGCTGTATGTCTAAAGTTCAGTAACTAACTCTGCCAATACCAAGTTCTTGGGTAACTCTGTCACATGCATGACTGGCAAAAGTGATAAACACTTTTGGTTCGCATTCAAAATATTCACGGAGATGAATGAACCAGAAAGTCGCTAAACCCACTATTCTGAACCATTTTCTGGCCATTTTTGGTATTTTTCATCCCATCTATTCGAAAAGGACGACTTGGTTCGCCTTAAAATGCACCCAAAGGTGGTGTGTTTCTATATGAAACTTTTAGCGGGCAGTAATGAATTTTTAAACCTCTTTATAAGTGCGCTGCATTTATCTTTGCCGCACACTTTTGAATTTGGAATATCTTAGTGTTCAGCGCCAAAGAAATCGAACGCAATAGTAGATTGTATCATAAGGGAGCAAATATACATATATAATATTTATTATAATATAAAAAATTCTTGGAGCCATTCAATAAAATTGACGAAAACGCGGGCTGTAGTAAAATGCGCATTCGGTTTTGTTACAGGTGGCTTTAATTTTTGGAGTACATGGAGCATGTCGTGGCAATGAACTTTTAAAAATAACTGTTCGACGGTTAAGAACCAATAGTGTCTATCTCAGTTTTTTACGTCTTTCACTTTTTAATGCAGGTAGATTTAAAGTTTAATTTGGCTTGGCCTACTGAGGCACTAATCTCAAAATTC
Organism: Lycophotia porphyrea; assembly: GCA_950005105.1. Taxonomy (NCBI): domain Eukaryota; kingdom Metazoa; phylum Arthropoda; class Insecta; order Lepidoptera; family Noctuidae; genus Lycophotia; species Lycophotia porphyrea. Next base: position 27,201,370 of record OX465383.1, on the reverse strand, counting down.
ACAAAATTGTTGTACGAGGTGCATTCAATAAGTACAACAATTTTGTGAATTTTGAGATTAGTGCCTCAGTAGGCCAAGCCAAATTAAACTTTAAATCTACCTGCATTAAAAAGTGAAAGACGTAAAAAACTGAGATAGACACTATTGGTTCTTAACCGTCGTGTTGATGATGTCGAAAATCACTTGGATGATTTACTGTTAGTAAAGCTGACAGACACAAAAACAAAAATTGACCAATCTTTCGTAATCCGAGGAGAATACAAAACTATTGTACAGAAATACCTGGACCTACGTCCTGCTGATATGAAGACCAATCGGTTTTTCATCCGTTATCAAAATGGCAAGTGCTTCAAATAAGTTATGGGAAAAAATAAAATTTCTAACATGCCACAAGAAATCATGCCATAAGAAATTTACCAGATATCAAGCTGTATACAGGACATTGTTTTCGTCGTACTTCCCGTCTGCTACCCTTTTGGCAGATTCTGGAGCGGACTTAACTGTTCTCAAGCGACATGGAGGATGGAACTCGAGTGCTGTAGCAGAGAGGTATAGAGAAGAGTCCATTGAGAACAAGCCGAAACCATGTGAACGCATCGTGGAAAACATTAAATTGCAACCATCAGTTAATCCATACATGCCACTGTCGCCGCGCCCATCTACATCTAAACAACGAGTTTCACCGTCACATTTTCCTCAAAATGAGCCAGATTCGGACATTATTTCAAACACGCAGACTATGAAATTTACAACCATCTCTATTCCTAATTAACAATACATATTCATAATTGCGAAAATATCTCAAATGTAAATATAAGTTTTTAGTTGTTTCGTTTATTCATTTTATATACACATTTTTTTTTAATTTTTACAAATTTTATAAAACACTAGCTGTCCCTCGCAACTTCGTCTGCGTCAAACCTAGATAACGACAGCAGCGCCATCTGTCGGGCTGATTTGTGAATATAAACCATCCAGGGTGCCACCCAAAGGCATACAAAAAAAATCATTCAAATCGGTCCAGCCGTTTAGGAGTTCAGTGACATACACACGCACAGTAGAATTATATATATAAAGATAAGTATTAAAAAAAACATTTAAAAATATTAAAAAAAATAGCAGCTGATTAAGAATTACTTTAAAAAATAAGTTTAAAAGGCTAATTGAAATCAGCTACTTTTTAGGATTAGACAGACCGAAAACAATCATGATATGCGTATTTGTTAACCCATTCGAGTCCACACCCGTTTCATAGAACTCATGCGCCATCCCACCATACATTTTGCAAGTGGACCCTGCAGGTGGGTCACTGGCATTAGGTTTACGCAAAAGTGATCCCATCTGGAGGGTCTCGGCATTAGGTTTGAGATTAAGATTTAAATCCCTAAAATAAGTGGTAAAATAGAGTTTTCAGGGGGTTTTGTCGCTGTATTCACTATTTGTGCAATAATCAAAAAATTTAAAAAGCAATATCACCAGCTCTGATCCCGTGACAGGGGTGTTCAACCTTTTGTGAGATTTTCATACGATTTTTTTTAAATTAATTTTTGTAATCCAAATAATTATGTACTGAATATGTGGTATATGTTTTCGCGTCGTTCCACCCTATTCCTTCACTGAGTTAAATTTAATTAGCTAGCGATACTCCGCAGACGTGATGGATATCGATATCTAAGCCAAACCAAAAATGGATTTGATGACATTTTGTTGAGTTACCGATCTAGTGGTCGTTAGGAGTGCATTTATTTCAAATACAACATACATTTTACTTTTTTTAATTACAGATGTGTCCTTGTCTTACTTCGCGCGAAAATGTGTTCATAATGAGATGAGCTCGCTCGTTTAAACGCTTCGGCCGATAGGTTCATAAACACGATATGCAATTAAAAATATTGCTTAAAAAACCGACTTCCAAAAACAGTCAACATTACTTTCGGAAGTTGGTGACTTTTGTTTGTTTCATAAATTATCCATTATAACTAGAAGTTATAATATAAGTTATATCGGATCAGTTACCACTGAGAAATCGGTATATATTAAAAAAAAAAAAATGATGCCGAATACATAACCTCCTGCTTTGTAAGAAGTCAGTTTAACACAAACTAATTTTCTCATTTCATACTTCATATGACTACACTCTTAGTATTAGTATTACTTCATATGACAACACTATTAGTTAGTCGACCCCAAAAATAATATAGTTTTTTAGTTTCACGCCTGCTAAGTTTGTCTAGGCAATTTAATTTACCCTTAAAAAATGCTAAGTATTAATTATTCCAAATATTCATAACCTATAAATATCAATTCTGTAACGTTAGAAGTTTCTGAAATATGTATGTAGCTGTGGCAAAGTAACGGGCAGGCAGATTAAGTCGCACCATTATAAGTATTTGTTTAATTTTTATTTTCGGGCGCAAAATATATTTTTGGTTCAGGCGACGTACGTTGAATCCCTCGCTACGTTCAGGATTCTACTAAAGAATCCTAGAAGAAATCCGAGAAAATATTATTTTGCTCCCTGATACAATCTACAATTATATCCTATAGCACTCACGAATAATGTAGCTTTCTACCAGTGAAACAATTTTGAAAATTGGATCAATAGTTCCGGAGTTTACCCCCTACATACAAACAAACAAATTTACTTTATTTACTCTTTATAATATTAGTATAGAAGTATAGATAACTGGGATAAGTCTTGCTATTACCATGAAATATATTGTTAACCTTCCATGCTGATCTGGGAGCAATAGAAAAACATTGAATGAACCAGCTGCTTTTCATCCCGCGCATGTCGTAAAAGTCGACTTAGGGAAACGTTTACTTTTACATCCTCTAGTAAACAACAATCAACTTAGGGCATGCGAACTGCCACAGTTTGCAAATGGCCTAAGCTAGATAATTGGCGTTAGAACAGGACGCTGATTTAGGGTGGTGACGGCGATTATTAATCCTAATATAACCGCAGCACCCACGAACCGAGTAAGCAGGTTCACTGTTCACCCATCAACCCGCATTAGACAAGCGTGATGGGTTAAATGTCTAATCCCCTCCACAAATATGAAGACAAAGAAGAACAAAAGGCCCCATATGCCCGGCGGCTCCAGTGGTGTTGCTGCTGATGACGGTGGGCAGCCGCGCCCTGGAGTCAGGGGTGCTAAGAATCCCCGGGCGAGATCGATCCCCCGTTCAACGACCACGGCAAATAAAAAACCGGATACTGATAAATTACTTAACGTCATTACCTATAACATTCGCACTCTGAAATCTGAAGATCGTTTGATTGAGCTCGAAAACGCACTGACGGATGTCAACTGGGATATTGTTGGCTTATCGGAAGTGAGAAGAAACGGTGAAGACACAATAGAGAGGGAAGATACCATTTTCTATTATAACGGACAAAGTGGAGGACTATACGGAGTAGGATTTTTAGTTGCAAAAAAATGGAAAAACAACATCTCGGAGTTCATATCATATTCTGACAGAATTGCAGTCCTAAAATTTCAAATTTCAAGCACCCAAACACTATCCATCGTCCAAATCTACGCTCCGACGTCATCTCACCCAGATGAAGAAGCAGAAGAGTTCTACGATCTACTCAACAAAGCCTGTGACGAACACCGAAGCACTTGGAACATAGTTTTGGGTGACTTTAACGCAAAAATTGGCCAAAGGCAAGACCTAGATAACTCTAAAATCTTGGGTCCATACGGCCTCGGAGTCCGTAATGAACGCGGAACACGCCTTCTCCAATTTGCCTTCGGCCAGAATCTATGTGTAGGTAATAGCTTCTACTACAAAAAGCCACATAGAAGATGGACATGGATATCCCCTAACAATCAAACTAAAAATGAAATAGACTACATTCTCACCTCCAACAAACAAATTATTAAAAACATCCAAATTATTAATCAAATTAAATTTAGTTCTGATCACAGACCCGTACGCGCAATAATTAAACTCGATGCAAAAATTAACCGGCAAAAGTATATGAAAAACCAAATGAGAAAATTAAATAAACAATCACTTATATTAGGTAGTAAACAGTTCAAATTAGAGCTCAGAAATAGTTTTGATATGCTAGATTCAGAGATCGAAGAAAAAGATGTCCAACAACAATACGACGAAATAATACAAAGTTTATCTAAAGCCAGTAGAGCAGTAACACAAATAAAACGTAAAAACAATAAACTATCAAACGAAACTGTAAAATTAATAGAAAAGAGACAGAATTTGTGTGCAAACAGAGATTTGCAGTACAGAATTAAAGATAAAGAAGTTAAACGCAGTATTAGAACAGATATTAGGGATTACAACAATAGACTGGTCCAAGATGCTCTAGAAAATAACTGCTCCCTGAAAATAGCGAAACAAGGTATTTCAAATCACAAGTCCTGGATTACATATCTAAAAGACGACAACGGTAAGAAACAAATGAATAGATCAAAAGTATTAGAGATTTGTACGAAATTTTATAAATCCCTTTACTCTGACGACACTCAACCATCCTCAATACCCGACTATTGCTGTCCTGATAGTATACCGCCCATAACTGGATACGAAGTCCATGTAGCACTCACCAAAATGAAAAACAATAGGTCATGTGGCGAAGATGGCATCAGCACAGAGTCTTTGAAAATAGGCGAACCGATACTCCTCCCATACATTACCAACCTTTTTAATAGCATTCTACAGTCCGGTAGTTTTCCTAAAGATTTTTGTCACTCAAATATCATTCTGCTCCACAAAAAGGGCGATAAGTCAGACATTAATAATTACAGGCCCATTAGTCTTATATCACATATCTACAAAATTTTCATCAAAATCATAGAAAATCGTATATCCGGTGAATTAGATAAGCACCAACCTCCTGAACAAGCAGGCTTCCGCCCTGGTCTCTCTACTACAGACCATCTACATACACTCAACCAAATTATAGAAAAACACCAAGAATACAAACTCCCACTACACCTAGCTTTTGTCGATTACTCCAAAGCCTTCGATAGCATTTCACATACAGCCATTTTTAATGCTTTAAGTAACCAGAACATTGATCCCACTTACGTACATCTACTACACAACATTTACAGTCATAGTACAGCTGCAATAAAATTGCAAACCACAGGTCAAAAATTTAAAATACAGAAAGGAGTCAAACAGGGCGACCCGCTATCTCCTAAATTGTTTACCAGTACCCTCGAAGAAATCTTCAGGAAGTTGACAGCCGATTGGACGGAAAGAGGCATTGTTCTCGGCGAGACGAGACTGTCAAATCTACGTTTCGCCGACGACATTGTGCTCTTTGCATCCTCAGCTACGGAACTTCAGCTAATGCTTCAAGATCTAAGCGATACAAGCCTTGAGGTTGGACTGAAGATGAATATGTCGAAGACCAAAGTTATGTGCAATGAATCACCTGGAATAATAAAAGTAGACGGGGTGACAATATTACATGTCCAGGAATACCTTTACTTGGGCCAAGTAGTCTCTTTCCAGGCGAGGCAAGACAAAGAAATCGCAAGACGAATAGAAAACGCCTGGAAGAGCTACTGGTCCATGAAGGAACTATTCAAGGGGAAGTTGCCTATGGCACTGAAACGCAAACTTATGGACATGTGTATTCTCCCCGTCTTAACCTATGGTGCACAGACTTGGTCTTTGACTAACATCCAGAAGTCCAAACTCAAGGTTTGCCAACGAGCAATGGAGCGCAGTATACTAGGTGTTAAATTAACGGATCGTGTTCGAAACACAATACTGCGCTCCAAAACCAATATAGCTGACGTGGCTCAAAAGGCTGCCCAACTCAAATGGGACTGGGCAGGACATGTCTGCCGCATGCCGGACAAACTGTGGGCCAAAATAGCAGGTAACTGGTGCCCTGACACAGTGAGGCGGGCTCGCGGCAGGCCACGAAGGAGATGGCGGGACGAACTGGACAAGTTCCGTCCGAACTGGAAGGAGGACGCGCGGATTCGTGAGAGATGGAAGGAGTGGAGGGAGGCCTTTGCCCAGGAGTGGGACAGAGCAGGCTAGTAAAAAAAAAAAAAAAAAAAAAAAAAAATATTGTTAACAATGTAAAATAAATGCATTGCAAATATTTGTATAGGATATTACAATTAAAATGGAAAAATAAAAAATAAAAACACTTTTTTGCAAATAATAAAACCGACTTCGAAAAGAGAAAAATAACTTAAGCTTCAGAAGTCAGTAGCAAAAAAACTAAATCAAACAAACCGAAAAACTGAAACCGAATTTTTGCAAAAAAGTTTTTTGTTAGTGCATATTTGCATGCATATTTTGTCATTTTGATAGTGCATATAATCCGATGTCTATTTATAACATACAGGGTGTAAACAGACTCTTCACGAAGCCGTTATCCAAGCATTATGTACATCAAACTAAGTAAGTTTACGCAAAAATTATGGCTGGTAAACAACTTTTTTTTGGGGTGAAAATCACGTTTTACGGTAGAACTCTATGTAACGCGTTCAAAACATTGTGCTGATGGGTGGATTGCATAGTACGGGGGTCGTGAAGGTGTCTAAAGTAAAAAAAAAATACATTAAAAACATGTATTTCAAAAAAACTTGTAAAATGTTGGAACTTTGACCCCCAATATATATAGGTATGGTCTAAACTAGAACAAAATAAATGATCGCAATGACGGGGAGAACAAGTGCCTTTCGGCTTGATTAAAAGTCTTTTTACATCCTTTAGATACTAAAGATGATAATGGTAAGCTAAGATAATGTTGCGCACAACCAGTGGTGTAACATTTGAAGAAACTAATAAACTCACTTTCGTATTATTAGCCCTAGGAGGTATTGGGGGCGGTTTCTGCACGTGTGACGATCGCGGAACGGTTGCTGATTTGGAAGGCACCTCTTTAAGTACCTATACAACGTCAAAAAATACATATCAGTTAAAACAATAATATGACAAAATATTTGTTGACTTCAAAACGCGCTCAAAAATGTTTATACAATTTTGGTGACGAAAGGGGGCTACAAACTTGCTCGGGCGGCAAATTCTGTTCGCCAGTATTTGTATGACAAAAAAACTGATTTGAAGCATGTATGCTGATGTGCAGTACCGAACCATGAAATCTAAACTTATAAATTAAATCTTCTTACTTCAATTATTGTTAATTAGGTACTAACATAAGTAATCAAGATGGATCTTTGAGTGAAAGTGATCTTATCCCATTGAATTTATATGTTTAGATTTCATGGTTTTCCTCTAATTTATCATGTTAGTTAGAGAGATTTGGTCCATATGATTGACCCTATCGAAATAATGTCATAAAAATACAGTATGTTATTTTTTCGAATTTTATTCGGTTCGATTCCAAAGTGTGGCGACATGCGAATTTTCGAAAATCTTGGAAAGTCGATTTGTTTCTTTTTAAAAATAAAGGAATGTTCTCTTTGAGTAAAATTTGCTATATTTCTAGTATTTAGAGTACTTTTCCTCCAAGTCAGGTTAGGTAGGTAGGCAAAAGTCGACCCTGTATATTTAAATAGTTGAACACGCTTAGATTTTCAACTTATTATTAAGTTGATACTTTTTGTTTCATACTTTTCAGAGCGCGATATTGACGAATTTAGTCAGGTTTTAGTTTTTAAACTTCTATTTGTCAATAACTATTCTTACCTTGCTATCCGGACGTCGGTTCTCGTAGGTATTAATATAGCTTTGAGTGACCGGAACTACGTACTGTAACACGTCCCGCAAACTTCGCGACGCGCACATTGCCGCGCAAGTTGATGTCAGCTCACGGATCTGCGATGGTGGCACGACACCGTCCTGTAAAGCATGTTTCATTAGTCATTTTACGCAAGAATATCATGAGAAACTAGTATTTAGATAAAGTTATTTTTATTTTGCAAATATGGGTAACCTCAAACGATGACAAAACAACGTATAATAGTGCAGCCATATTTTACCACGTCGGCATACAAAAGATTTAAAATATCATCATCTATCTATACATATAATAAGACAGTAAGTAGTATATGTACACGCTAATCTTCGGAACTACTCGACGGATTTGGATGATTTTTTTTGTTGTATAGTTATTAAGTCTGGGCAACATATAGGCTATAATTTATCTTGGAAACTTGAACACCTGATGCAGAACCGCAACAGACCAGCTAAACTATAAGAGATACAAAAATAGTACCATAGCAAAAATTGTTCCACGTAATGAGCATTTTCTGCTAAGAGAATAAATTTGAAGATCTGGAACAGCTGATGTGGAACTCCAAGAGCCCAGCCACACTATAACATATATAGGAATGACGTCTTAGCAAGAGTTGTTCAGACTGATAAGCACTCTCTGTTGACGTATAAAAATTGATCTGGAACACCTGATGTGGAAATTAAAGCTATCGCTATTTTCACTGTATTTCTACCAAGGGGTCGTATTACCCAGGACTAACTGGGTTGTGGAGGGCAGATAGACAATCGTTCCATGTAAAATACTGGTATTCAGCTGCATCCGGTTGTACTGGAAGCCGAACCCAACATCACTACATATTATAACACAATGTTCTCTGCCGCGTCTATCTGTCTGTTCGCGATAAACTCAAAAATTACTTAAAAGTATTACAAAAAGATAGATTTAGGCGCAGTAGTGTAGTTTCTCATATAATGGTACCTAAATTAGTGCTTATAAGTAAACTATAGTCTGTTTTTTAATCCCTGAGACTAAACTGACATTACTTGGGTTGCCAGTTATTTGCAATGCTTTAATAGTGATGTGCCACTACCGTATTTCCGTTAAAAAATCAAGTAGTATCGTTTTTTTTTTTTAAAGTTATCCTGAAAAAATGGGTAGGTACTTATTTAAAATGACAAAATACTAAAGTAATAAGGTACATATATCTTATGAAACATACACTTTTAATGAATTGGCACTAGATATTGTATCGCAAGACACAACAGACGCATTCGAACACTTCAGAGATTGAAAGACGAATAAGGTAAACAAAATGGCGTCTAGTGTTGTTCCTGTTAATTTTAGGGTTACCGTATTCAAAATCACACAATAACTGCCGTGTTATCATAATTATTTTTTAAATTGTATTCGTTTGTATGGTGTCTTGTCAAGTTCCAATAATTGCCGTATTTATTAAAAGTTCTGCCGTTTTTTAAGAGAAAGCGGTTTGTATAACCGTTTTACCGTGTACGGTAATCACACTGATGGCGCCTGTCATTTTTTTCTAATCGTCTCATAAATATAAAAGTTACGATTTACCAAACCGGTATCGTAAGTACAACACTGCACAAAAAATCGTGAAAAAAAATGTGTCAATTTAGTCTCAGGACTTAAAAAACACACTATATGTATAACTGAAATATATTTAACTGTTGCAAGTAATGATAATGATGGATTCAAATGTATCTAGGTTTTTTAAACCTGTGTTTCGGGTGAAGCGCGAGTCTCTAAGTCGAAGTTCGCTCTATAGATTTAGGCCTTAGCGCATCGAGTCATAATGGTGTAATGGTCGACGCAGCTCAGAAAGAATAATGCAATGAATGAATAGTTCGATGCGGGATTGAGACGCGTCGGTCGAACCAAAACGCGAATACTCTGTCTGAACCCCCTCAAGCCGATTCACCGGCGATGAGTTTGATCACCTAATATAACACATGGAACTTTACAAAAATACTGTCTAAAATCAGGGATAATCTGTTAGTCGACATACCTTGACGTGAAACAGCAAAGAGCAGAGATGATTCCATTTCAGTGTAGGAGTAGGAAAGAAGGCATGGAAACAAGCTGTGATCGTATCATGAGCTTCTTTCAGAATCGCCGTAGTCAATTCTAAAGCGAACTGTACGTAACAGACTCTATGTGCTTTGTTTTTCCCCGGTTTCCTCGGCAACATGGAGCACGTCGGTGTCTGGTCCGCCATTATCGCTTGAATCAGGTTCCGTACTTCAGCAATAGCTTCGAAGTAAGACATGTACTCGTGAGAGTTCCGCTTCCTATTATTCTGTGGGTATATCTCATTGATGTAAGACCGTACAAGTCTCAAGCATGCCCTGATTACGTACACCAGTCTCTTCTGATGCTTCATAACTGTCAACTTCTGATAGTTGATAGGAACTAATCCATTTGTTTCAAGAATGACCTCTTTGAAGGTATCCCAGCTCCATTGTAGTAATGTTATGAGTGATTTGAAGCACGGTACTGTCACTTTTCTGGACAAGTTTTTGGTTAGAACTATGATCGGATCACCGAATTCTACAACCTTGAGAGGTAAGGGCTGGTCTGGGCTGACTGTGTTGTAGATAAAACACGGGATTTGTCCGGCGTTTACGTCAGTGCCGTTGTTTGATTTCTTGGAGGTTTTGAAATGGAATCCTACTTCATCGTTGATGACCATTGCCTGGCCAGAGGAGCCGCAATCCGAAGAAGGACCACTTATGCACGCCCATGCGACATACCATCGGTTTGCCTGAAATGAAACTGATACTGAAAAAATGTCAGAATTAAAATAAAACCAGCGCGGAAAGACGATTTCAGTAAATTTACATATAATAGTGGCACCCACGGGAACAAGCGTAGGTTTATGTATTTATATGATGATGGTTTATGACGTGCTCGTTTTCAATGATTTCCTTCAATATTGACGGGATTCCAAATATGACAATGAAGTTAAGGCGTACGACAGTCGCGGTCATGAAAGGCGAGACAGGTGACACGAGATCAGTATTCACATTCACTGTCCTCTCACTGCCACAAGTCTTAGTAAACTGTCACGCTTTCACTCACCGCCATCGGTATAGGGTTGTCAAACATGACAGGGAAGCGGTCCCTAGGCGGGCACTCGTACACGATCTCGTCGGTCTCAACCAACAGTTCACCGTCGCCCTCTTGATCACCGCCATCGACACCAATGTCATACATTTTCACTTTGGCTGTGTAGTCACCGCGACCACCGTATAGGCCGATACCAACTGGAAAAAATAAATATCGTAAAGAATCTGGGCAGTTTGTACAAAAAAAAAAATATTAGAGAAGTTTGAATTCTAATTCCCGTCTCTTGGGTACCTAAAGAGTATCTTCAGGCGTTTACAATATTTTTATAACCCTGCAATAACAAATAATTCAAAGTAAATAGTTTAAAGAGGGGCTCATTATTTCAAAACGAAGCGGCGGCTGTCAGTGTAAGACTTGTCAGACCAGCAGGCCCTCTCAAAAACGCTTCGATTCGATTTCGATTCGGAAAGTCGCATATCTATCTCGCTCGCTTTCGTAATGCCAAAAAAAGATTGACATACGACTTCAAACGACGTTTACGACTTCGTCAAATCGAAATCGAATGAAACGAAAAACTGATATTTTGAAATATTTTAACTAAATATTTTAACGGGGTTTTAAAAATATGATAAGTATATCAATCTACTCGTCCCTCTAAATGAAATCTTTTTTAGATTAAGAAGTGACAAAATTAACAATTAATGTGTCAATTTTGGCACGATTCCATACCCAGGTGGATTGTAAAGTTACGTAAACTTACCCAGTATGATATCAGTGTCGCACATGAATCGTATGGCTTCAACAGAGTGTCCGGAGTAACCCCAGCCGCCGCCGTTGCCATCGAACCTGTTCACAGTTTGATAGTCTTCCTTGACCGGGAGTATTGGCGATCCCAAGCTATCACGTTTGGAATCCGAAGAGTGTAACCTACCAAAAAAACAGAACTATAGTGTCCTGGTCATAAAGATACAATTGATTTTTAAAGACTTGTGTTCTAAGTAAACTAAGGTAGCAGAACATTATTTCAGCAACATGTCTTCGATTTTTGAAAACATGTGCGTGCAACAAGTCTAAGATTTGCTGGAAACAAACTGCCGGCAACATTTAATAATTCACGTGGGTGCCCATTTTTGCAACACAAAATCAAGTTGCTGAAACAATGTTGCTATACTTTTCACGGCTTAACATTCTACACACCTGATATCATGAGCGTAAGTCAAAGAATCCAAACACCCCAACAGATGCAACGCAGCGTGCATCCTTGTAACAGAGCATCCAGAGGCCGACGGTATAGCCAGCTCCTGGTTTAATACCGATATATTCGACAGAATCACATTATCCGTCGGCCTATTTTCATCTCGACACGACAGGTCAAAATTTTCCAAATTCTTGAAATCTTCTAAGCGTTTCATGCTTCCGTAATTCGGGTACTCAAAGTCACCTTCACCGAAGTAGGACTCGGGATCGTTGCAACATTTTTGCAGTTTGTGCGAGTCAAAAGCTAGGATGTTGTAGCATTTCATGACCCTCATCTGTGGTTGGTAACACCAGAGGACGTCGTATAAGGGGTCTAGGCAAGCGAGGCTGTTGACAAAGTCCACTTGTTCGGAACCAGTCCAGGTGTTACAAGAGCCGTCCGTTTTGTTTATGGTAATGCATTTGAATGTGTGTTCCGGCCGGTTTGGTAGGATTACTGAAAAAAGAAGAGGTTACAGAACTTATTGTTAAGTTTCGGTAAAAGATATCATCTGTATGTCGCAACTGCATGCTATCGACTTGATAAATTGGATTAGTCAGATTTAATAAAGCTTCCATCCTCCATCTACAAGGTCACAGTTACTCTCTACGTCTCTACACTAACATTTTTGCACATAAACAAATAATACTTACTAATAGAATTAGTATTCGACGTAATAGTCGAACTGAACAGTGTATCCGTCTTGATAAGTGCTTGGGACACTTGTACGAAGGTCTGGTCACCAGAAGCAGAGACTCCCTCTGCCTTGCAGGAGTGGCGGGGGCCCAGTCTGGGGACACGACCGGGAGTCGCGTACCAGATGGGACTGCGATCTGTTCGAAGAGGCTCCTCCATTCGCGGACGACCGAGTGAGCCTTTCTGTGGAAAGAAAAGTAGGTTAGCATTTGTCCACCAGTGTACAGTTAAACCAGTAAATATATGCACTGCGGTAATCTTCGTGTTTTCGGATTGACTCAAAGACAAAGCTGCTAACTTTGGTTCTGCAACTGTTTGTAATAGTGAATATTATTGCGCGTTTGTATTGAAGTTTTCGCTTTGTTTTGGATTTTCGTTTAAGTTGTTAATCTATAATTTTCGAACCCAGGGTAACACAAAGTAGGGAATTATTTCCATGGATATTAGATCTCATTATCGCCTGTTCGTACAGTTCCGAAAATTGTCGATAATTCGAAGCGCATACCTGAGAGATCTGTTTGTCTTTCGGTTGAACAACTACAAACCTGATAACTCCCAAACGTGTAAAGCTCTCCCTCTCTAGTGAGTATAGCTGTGTGATTGCTGCCAGCGGTGACGCTCATAGCTTTAGGCACGCGCACGCGCACAAGTCTATGATGAACCGATATGTCGCCAGCGCCCAGCTGGCCGGACTGGTTTGAGCCAAAGGTTAGAACTTCACCTAGTAACAAATATTAACATGAGCGAACGATAAAAAAACATGGTATTTTAAAGACAAAAGGAAAAACAAACACGATACAAAGTTGCATCATGGCACTTAGCGATGCCGTGCCTAACATCTGTTTAATAATACTTATTTTTGGAGGGTCAAAGTTCTACGCACTACAAGAGATCAACATCGCCTAACTCGTGCCGATTGGCATTCTTTCTATGATTCCATAATAAGCATCATAACGGTACCGCCTCGGCTCGGGATCAGAAAGTTACAATATAGTCACCGAGATAAAAGCAGGAACCCGGCCATGCTGAGCTGATGTGGTTACGTTCTTACGTTGGGTGGACGTGTCTGGTTTGTCAGCCAAGCGTCCACCCAACGCAAACCGGTAACCACATAGCTCGTCCTTACGAGCAGATGGCTGGAGGCGGAACCTGTGCAGTGCTGGTGTGCTATATACTTTAAACGTCTCGTTTACAGTCAAGCTACGTTTATGAAATGAACTCTATTATTCGGGGTAGAAGGGACATCAGCGCACAAACGGTCACGTATTTAGTACATCATTCTGAACCAAAAAAACAGCTGTTCCCTACAAAAGTGCAATACCGACACGGTCAAAATATATACAACAGTTGATATTTAAAATAAAATGCCGATGTGAAGTTTTAATGTGTATGGGTTCAGATTGTGTACCCGTTTGTGCGTCGTTGTCCCTTACACCCTGTAGCATTTCAAGATTCTTTAACTTACCATGCTCAGTAAGCAAAACTGTGTGGTACAGACCACAAGCGACGGCGACAATACGGTGTCCACCGGGCACGGCAACTCGAGCCGGCGGCAAACAGGTTACTTTGATACTTGCGTCACGATCTGCCTCTGCACTGCTGGGTGCTTGGTGGTTTTCAAACACTGCGAACCGAACGTTTTCTTTTTCTAGAAAGAAAGAATATTGTCATATATCCTGTTAATTTTTCCCGCATCATAAATACACAGCCTTTTGCTGTACATTTTCCTTCAATTTATTCGTAAACCGGGAGTTGATGAGTTGCTTTGTTAAGTGTTGCATTCGAGTTAATTACTTGATGCTTAATCCTATCTGTAACTTAAGTCATAAGCAAACCGCTAGCACATCTGTTTGTCCTATTCTAAAATTAAACAACCTAGCTTTCTACAAAGAAACACGACAGAATGCTCACCACTTCTTGAGTCTAGAATAGCGAAGGCTTCGGTGATGTCATCAAGATCTGTGACAAAAGGCTCGTTTAGATCGATTTCCAGCCTACGTGACTGATCAAATGATATTCTGCTAGCTGTCATCGCCTACAATAGGGAATATGCGTATGATTCAAATAACGCTCATTTTTTTTTATTTGAACTCTTTTCTTTTATATTTACGTACATATTCATATTTTTTAATTTTAATTTAATTTTGATTAAGAAGGTAATTACACCATATAATATGTTTTTCACTTCTCATGCTCTAAAAGTACGCCAATATAGCCCTACGAATCGGGACTAAAGTGACCACTTTAGTCCCTAGGGAGTAAAAAGTAATTCGTTTTTAATTTCCTTCATGTGACATAGACAAACTCAAACAGCCAGTAAATATACTATTATCTGTGGAGTGTGGACAATGTTCATTGCGAAAATGTTGAGAGTTTTAGTTCCATGGTTTTTCCGCAGCAAAGAAGGCGCCATGTGTTTTCAATTGTTAATCTGTGACTGGTTTCGAAGAAAAAACTGACCGCGAAAATTTCAGAATTTTTGGTGAGTGTAAATTTGTTCGATTTTAAATAAATTTATTAAGAACTAGCTTCTGCCCGCGACTTCGTACGCGGATCCTGTTGCTTATGCCAGCGACAACGGGCTCGTTAAAATCGCAGATCTGAAACGTCTGATGTAGAATTCTAAGGCCCGGGGACGGGAAAACAACAGGATGAGCGAGACGATTGGAGACGTTCCAGATCTTTCATTTTTGTAAGACCACAGGAAATGCCCATCAGACTAAAAAACTTTTGCCAAGACGTTATTTAATGTCGCTGGGCTTTGGAGTTCCACAATAGGTGTAATAATCTTCAAATTTATTCGCACAGCAGAAAATGCTCTTCACGTGGAATAATTTTTTCTATGGCACCATTTTTATATCTCTTATACTTCAGCTGGGCTGTTGCGGTTCTGCATCAGGTGTTCCATTTTCCAAAATAAATTATAGCCTATATGATACCCAGACTTAATACCTATACAACAAAAAACTTTTCTTCCCGTTATTCCGCAGCGGATCCCAAGGGTACACTGAATTAACTATTGCAAATAACTTTAAAAAGGCCATGGCAATTGGCCATGAGAAAACAGCCGGTTGTCAGGTCAACACCAGCGGCTTTAAGCGTCTGCCCTTGTGACTTGTTTATTGTCATGGCAAAGCATGAAGTCACAGGGAACAGTGTGCGCTTAAATTGAAAGGGGAAATTGTTGGGGATGAGTGGTATGCGCGGTATGAACACAGTCTCACCGGCACCACACCCAGTGAAATTATACAGTGAAATTAGTGATAGCTTTGATTTCCAGATCAGGTGTTTCAGATCTTCAATTTTTATACGTCAACAGAGAGTGCTCATCAGGCTGAACAACTTTTGCTATGACGTCATTCCTATATATAATATAGTGTAACTGGTCTCTTGGAGTTCCACATCAGCTGTTCCATATCTTCAAATTTATTCTGTTAGCAGAAAATGCTCATTACGTGGAATAATTTTTGCTATGGTACCATTTTTGTATCTGTTATAGTTTAGCTGGTCGGTCTGTTGCGGTTCTGCATCAGGTGTTCAAGTTTCCAAGATAAATTATAGCCTATATGTTGCCCAGACTTAATACCTATACAACAAAAAAACATCATTCAAATCCGTCGAGAAGTTCCGAAGATTAGCGTGTACAGACAAACATACAGAATTTTTTTTTGGATTCGTGCTCTTTTACTGTTTCTAAACGCCCCCCATTTTTTTTTAATATATTAAATGTACAGACACAGGTTTTTTACTGTTTTATTATATGTAATAGATGTCTAGTGACAGTGAAGAGTTTGTCGTCGAGCAAAGAGTAAAAGACATAATAGATAATCTTTTTAACGATCCCAATGAAAAATACTTGGCGACCAAGGTGTCCATGTTTAGGTACCTACCTATATAACCATGCCTTTTTTTTTTACTAACTTAGTTTTAAGGTTTTATTTACTAATACAATTTGTATTATATCATATGTATGTTAGTCTGTAAGGTAAAAACTGACCGCGAAAATTTCAGAATTATTGTCGAGTGTAAATTAATTGTTCGGTTTTAAATAAGAATGTCCAGTGACAGTGAAGAGTTTGACGTCGAGCAAAGTGTAAAAAACAATAGATAATCTTTTGAATGCTCCCAATGAAAAATACTTGTACTATGTTTAGGTTGGTTAGGTACCTATAATATACAAAAAGTCGATTGTTACATTTACTTTGTTTACTTACAGGTTGCCTTGATTTTCGGTATAAGTGGTGCATGCAGAGGAATAGAACTGGTGAATATTACTCTGGCCGATGTCGATAGTGACACCACAGGCTATAAATTTGCCTTGTAATAAGACGAAAAAAGAGAGAAACTTCGTAATAAATGGAGAGTACTTAATAAATGTTTTTGTACTAAATTGACTATTTTTCTCGCACTCAAAGTGAAAAGTACAGTTTGCACCTCGAGACTAAACGCCATTTTATACCCTCGGTTAATTAAACCACCTCCGATTCAACTAGCAGGGAAATCCTATCCTCTTCTAACTGAAAAACAAACATAATAAATTAAAACATGATATGTAATCTGTGAAACAGATACATTGCCTAACAGATTTTTTTAAAATAAATATTAGTTTGCAATATTCTGGGTTTATTATATTTTGAAAATCTAAAATCCATAGGACATCATTCTAACTAGTAGTAAGTAAGTCTGAGTCAGTTAGTGCTCGTATTTGAACCAAACCTTACTACAAATAGCTATTTTCAAGTAAGGTTGTAATGTAATAGAGGATAATGATGACACTTGCAAAGATTAGCTGATAAACAAACAAATTGTACTTAAAGTGAAATACTTCCGTCAAAATGGTCTTCACAACAGTATAAACCAGTTGATGGATATATCATGTTTCTTTTCATGATTTTACACCACTTTCTTCTTGTGTTCACACCTCTCGGTACAAGAAAATAACACTTTATTTGGTGCATTTTTATTGTTAAACAAGGGCACGATACAGTGCCGAAAATCCGGTTTATTGTCCTGTTGCATTATTTAATTGAAGTAAAACACAAAATATTAATAGATTACAGCCCAAAACACTTCAGCTTTTCACTAGTTGTTTGTTGTTACACACTGTGACGTCACGACATGCGCGCCAAAATGGCGGTCGTTCGAAAAGCTGACATCAGCCTACTATTTACGGCGCGTTCGTTTTCCACGCGCGCCTCAAAGAGATGTCAGCAAACAGGGAGGGGTCAGCAAGGGCCGATGCCTGCCAGGGTTGCGGGACTGTTCGAAAGAGATACCGCGGCCCTGGAAAACAAAGGGCAAGGAAGGAACATGGATGGGTTTTAGTCAGTACAAGTCTGACACTCCCTTCCGCTCTGCCCGGAGTGGGAGAAGTCAATTGATGATTTCCCATCCGAAAAAAAAAAGCCTGCTACTTTAAAACTTTTTTCTGAACCAAATGTTGTTTTTTGGTGCTGGTTTTTTTTATAACATTTATATATTGATGTACATAATAATTTAAAAATATAAAAAAGTACATGCATATTCCCTATTGTGGCGATGGCCCTGGTGTTAAGACATTGCCTCTCAAGTACGAGGTTTTGGGTTCAAGTCCAGGCTAGTACCAATGTGTTTTTCAGTTCGTATTATGTCATTTCTAAGTTTATCTTCACATTGAGGAAACTTGGACTTTTAGTTCATGTTAGTCTGAAATCCACCAATCAACTTTGGCAAGAGTGGTGACCAGTGCTCATGCTTGCTCTGTATGAGAAAACGCCTTTGCCTTGTAGTGGGACAGTAAGAGGCTGAAATTATTCTAATACCAATCCACTGTGCTCTGTGTTATAACCAATATCTTGTGGCCTGTAGAAACTTATGTATATTTTAGACTGCTAAGGATTGCTCACCGCTTTTTTTGTCCACTCTTGCGGAGGCTCCTGCGCAGGCGTTATCAAGATCTGATATAATGATTGAACATGCGTTAGTATGACCACCAGAAGACAGTTTAGCAGTGAATACTTTTACATTGTTTATTAATATATTTGGCAAATTCCAATTACAAAGGAGAGTGACCAAATTGGTCCAAAAGTTGATAAAAAAAAATCAAGATGTAGGTACCCCTAGATTGACTAAATAGCTCATTTAAGACAGGTTCAAATGCAACATTTTCTTTTATGGAACTAAAAATCTGTTCCACAGAATCATAGATAATAGCTAAAACTATTTTTTTTCGGAGCGTACAAAAACACCTACGTATTGAGCCTAGCAAGTTGCCACGTATACTATTCTGTTAGGGCTCGCGTTAACAATACTCAACAGCTGCTGTTGTCCCCTCTAGTCGCCTCCCCACCCCTCATCTTTATACCTGCAGTCCCTTGAGACCCAAGATCAAGTTTGTAATATGTAGTTCTCATTTTTAAAATATAACTTTTAACTAATGTAAATAAAGGAAATCTCCGAAAAAATTAAAAATTGAGATCGCGCAATTTTTTTTTTTACATTTTTCTATATTCTATAAAAACACATTTCCAAAGTTTATATAAAGATTCATTGACATGCCCTGGATTCCAAGGTATAAATCTTACGGCGCTTCACTATAAGTCCGACAGTATAAGTCAACCCACAATAGAGTCAACCCTGGGGTCAGCTGATTTTTTTTTGGATCAGAGCACTACCTTTTTTGGTCATTCTTCTTTCCGAGGAGTTTATTGCGCCACTTCTTCACCCAAGAATAAACACGGTGTTGAAGAGTGATCGTTTTAAACCTTTTAGTTGGGTACTCACATAGTAACTAGTATCATCATCAATATAGATGAAGACAGGAATTAAATACGCATTGAGGAATCAGAACTTCACTAAATTAATATAAGGCCACCACTGAAATAGCATGAAAATAACCAACTGAAATAATCCAATAAAAAAATATTTATTGAATTCAGTTGAATATATTATTCTTTGTTTGATTCTTTGCTCAGTTTTCACTATATTTCTAAGTTGTAAATGTATTGGTAATAATTATAGGTTTTAATAAAAGATCGTGGTTCAAAATTATCGCAGAACATACACAAAAAAAAGGATTCGTTAAGGATCTTTTTATATTCATTATTTTACAGCCCGGCCGTGCAGAATCAGGCAGACCCGATATGTTTTTAGCATCCCATGGACTCAGTGTGTTCTCTTGTTTGTGAGTAGAGTTATCAAGTAAACAAGGATCTAATTTTATCATGCATTTTAAGTCTACGTAAGGAATACTCACCGGCTTTTCTGTCGGCTCTAGCCATAGCTCCACCGCGGGAGTTATCAAGACCTGTGATAGTGAAAGCAGGATTAGCACCTCTCTTAAGACGGTAACAATGAATAGTTGGTATTAGGGACATGAGCGCGATATCATTTGCAATTTTCCGAAAATCGAAAATTCCTTATCACCTATAGCTTTACGTCGCATACCTTAACTGCGATCATTCGAGAGATAATCCAAAACGTGGGGCATTTTGGAAGTAAAGTACCTATCCATCGCACCATGCATACGCTCTGCCTAGTTCTACTTATCACCTGGCCACGGGGTGAGGCGACATCTACTGATTAACATGGCGTGATAATTATACGGGTGGAGGGGGCATCGACGCTCAAACGGGTAACCATGTATCCAGTACATTATTCTGAACCACATAAACAATTTTTATCTGTAATTAAAAAAAAAAAATCAGGTGTTCCATACATCTTGACCTTAGGTATTGCGCTTTTGTAGGAAACAGCCAATTTTTTTTAGGCGGTCGTTATTATGTACTGAAAACGTGGTAAAAGTTTGTGTGTCGATTGCCCCTCCACCCCGTATACAGTGACCCGACAACAACCGTCGGGCTGTAACCCAACAAACACTACACACTTCTGGTCCGAGGATCCTCTTTTTCTATAGAAGATGAGGAACTCTTCACCCCTATCCTCAAACCTATAAACTCTCTCTCTTTCCCTCTTTAGCTCGTGTAACGTGAAACATAACCCGTCCTCGATCTATTCGAATTTATGTCTATGTAACTGAGAGATTGCTCACCGCTGCTTTCGTCGACTTTAGCAGATGCTTCTCCGTCTTCGTCATGATCTGTGATACGACGGAATAGGTATTTAGGATGTTAGAACTATCTACAAACAATGGTCATTTCTCATTGTGCCGAAACAGTTTTGGTCGAATTTCATTGCGAGAACAGTAGCGATTGGGCCGCCTCGGCCAAAATTATTTAGTACCATATTATAATAATCACGCTTTTGACGGACTTAATTAAACAAAATTAATACTTGTGGTATTTTTCTTGTAAGGCATCTGTCACTGGGATTTTTCTAGAGATATACGAAACATAAGAATTTGTAAAACCGCATTTTTCGGCAAAAGTGTGCTAGATTTGGCCCGAAAATATATAATAGTATGCCAGCAGCTATTTGAAATAAATTGTCTAGGGTCTTTTAAGAGGTCTTTGTTTGAATTCCTTTATAGACAGGTGTTACTACTCCCTCTCTGAATTTACCTCGTAAACAGAGGTATGAAGATTCCGGCATGCCAATTAAACACTTATGCTTTTATTTATTGTTTAAGTATGAACTAGTTTATTTATCTAAAATTGTAATGACATGTTTACCTAACTGACATATTTTAAATTGTTTTTTATTTCTTAATGTTAAGTATTGAAATGCCAACTTAATTGTAATTGCCCATTTATGTTAATCTTGTACGCCATATATTTATTGGCGAATCATAGTGCCCATATTTTAGACAATATATCAAATCGATGTTTTACAAAATAAGTGACTGATTGTTTTTGTTTAGTCCATTTCTGTGAATTTTTATTTTCCTATTATAATTTTAGGTGTTTTTATGTTCTGTCGCGAAGAAATAGATATCGATCTTAGTAAACGAGTCTTCTCATCCTGTAAAGCTGGGCTCTTTTCTTGTTATTTTATGTCGCGAAGAAATAGATATCCGTGTTAGTAAATTAGTCAGTTGTACACTGTTTTACAGACAAAAGTTTTATAGAATTTGGTTTCAAAATTTTTTTTCTCATATTAACGTTTCATATAATAATCAATACGCAGAATACTTGCTCCGAAGATATTTAAATCATAGATTTTTGTCTCAAATAAAATTTTGAATTTCATATATCATACAAATAATATAACAAATCAAATACTCTTTATACTCATATTATTATTGTTTAGTTAAAATAACTTATTATCAAGAAAAACATTGTATCGAGTGACATTTCTAAATTTTGTGTGTTTTGTCCTGTGCGGACTTATATATACTTTTTCTTTATCTTCCTTTATTTCTTTAAATTAATGCATATTAAAACTGAAATCTGTAGCAGTTATTACTAAAACACACTCGCACTCCTTTAAATATAATTTTACTTGGACTATTTCATAAATGAAAACACTACAGGTTCATAATAGTCGGAGTGCCCTAATTTTTTTACAGCGACCAATTTCGAGGTAGTAGAGGTAGGTAGGTAGGAAAGGCGTAGTTGGTCGCAGTTCTAACCTGACCTAACCTATGTGGTCGGAGTGAACGGAACATTTCAACGTCAAGGCAAATATCAAAATGTTGTAATACGGCGTAGTCGACGTAACCCCACTAGGCGGGGCTCCTTTTTCTGTCTACATAGTTTAAAGTTACATAACAAGTCTACTTTTACATTTTCTTTGAAATAAAATACCAGGTACATCGAACAAACAATATTCGTTAAAAAATAATTCTACTGTTTGATGACTTTGATGAGTTTGTTAAATAAAAAAAAATGATTATAAAATTTATTGTGTTTCTGTGAAATATTTTTTATGCGAGTAAATAGTCGTTAAAACAATAATATACCAAATAAAAATATAAGGACCGAATATTATGAATTAAACATTTTCTGTGAAAATAAATTCTAGGAAACTTCAAATGACTTGAAGATTACGTTAGGCAGGCGTAAGCAAAACCGGGCGATAAAGGCCAGAGCAAAATCTTAGAAGAAGAAACGAATGGTATGATCATTTATATATATCTACGTCATTAAAAACATTATTTTGTGTAGCGTCAGTATGTTGCGTGGATAGATCATCTTTTCATAATCAAAAAATACTGGACGTTTTTTAGGGTTCCGTACCCGAAGGATAACCAACTGGGGTCCCGTTGGTTATCCTTTTATTACTAAGCATCCGCTGTCCGACCGTCCGTCTGTCTGTCAACGGGCTGCATCTCATGATCCCTAATAGGTAGACAGTTGAAATTTTCCCAGAACGTGTATTTCTGTTCCCGCAATTACAACAAATAATAAAAAAAAAAATAAGGAGTGCACCCCCTACTACGATGGTACGGAACCCTTCAAGCGCGAGTCCCACTCGCACTTGACCGGTTGTTATAGGTTTCGTTTTTCTTTCAAGCGGTTGAAGTCGCTAGCAAAATTTAGTAACGATATGTTCTACACAGATAAACTACAAAAAACGGTCAGTAAATACAGGGTCAATTTTATTTAGCTAAACAAAAATAGCTACGGAGTTTCACTAGCACCAATTTAAATTTAAATTGACCTGATATAATTCGGCCAACCATCTCATTGAAATGAAAATCGGTCAAAAGTAATTCGATATTATGACAGAAAACGTTAAATGACATTGTATCATTACTACTCCTACTTACCGGCTCTCGAGTCGGATCTTGAGGCTTCTCCATCATCATCAAGGTCCGTGACGGTGACGGTCGGGGTTCGGTCTGGACGGCTTGCGACGACAAACCCGTCGGCGCATCGTCGGCAAACACCGCATACGGCGCACCCGCTGTCGCCTTCACCGCAGCCGCATTTTCTGTCGTGAACAAAAACGACGTAGTAGATTACAGAGGCCAAAATTATTCATAATAATTAATGATATTAATACTTAGAAAATAATTGAAAAAACTAAAAAACCCGACTGAAAAAAAAAAAACAAGCACATTTTTAACTAAACAAAAGTTAAACTAAACAGAAGCAGGCGGGGCCCATTCCATTTTTATAATTTAATATTCAAATAGGCGCCCCCCGGGGAATGGGTTCAAGCGAAGTATAAAAGGCTTACGCGAGTAGGTAGTAAAGCAGCGAAAGTTCAGTCGATAATGTGTTGAATACGCGCTTGGCTGGAGCGACGGAAGCAATTCGGCTTTGTCTTGCCTTCGGGGTGACAGTACTAACCTAACCTAACCCTAATACCCGTTTTCACCAAGACTAAATAACACCTAACTCAATGCCTAATCCCGTTTTCACCAACAGTAGGGGATACCTAACTGAATGCCTAATCCTGTTTTCACCAACACTAAGTGACACCTAACTGAATGACTAATCCTGTTTTCACGAACACTAAGTGACACCTAACTGAATGCCCTATTCCAGTTTTCACAAACCAAAATCAAAATATTTTATTTCACATAGGCCCAGATGGGCACTTATAAAATGTCGACAAAAAGGTACACGGTGCAGGTTGGTCGTTTCCTATAGAGAAGAACCGGCCAGAAACTCTACGGTTACTCTTTTCAAATCATTTGGTAGTACAATATTATTTGTTATGTATATTTATATGTAATATTATGTATATGTTACAGCATTAGTACTTAAGTATGGGGGAACAGCGTAGGCCTGACAATAAGTCGCTGCATATTACACAAAAATGTAATACAAGATAAAAAGTTAGCAAAACTTAGCAACACATAACAAGAATCTACAAAGTTTACAGTGTTCACACACACATTCATAAACGATCGGTAAAAAAGAATCTATACAAAGGTAAGAAAATATTCACAAGTATTGTTATCTGTGCTGTAACTCTTCGGAGCAAAAAGATGTACAAATGATTTGAATACTATTGTAAAAAAGTCTGATTAGAAAGAAGAGAAAATATGAGATTGAGAATAGTTAGAGACATCCACATATTTGTGCCGTTTATGAGCTACCAGGGAAGCCGCATGCGCAGAAGGAACTAAAGCCAAACTTCTTTATCTTCAACGTAGTGCTTGATTTTATAATTATATTTTTGAACTTTCCATCGGTCAGTTCTATAACTGACTTCGGCAACTTGTTATAAAAGTCTATACTGTAAATAAGAAAAGACTCGCTAGTTTTTGCTAATCTGAATTTATTTATTACAATTTCGTGTTTACTGCGTGTATTTATATTGTGGAAGTCGCAATAATTAAGCGTAATGATAAATGATGTTTATTTTGCAAATAGTTTTTTACAAACACTTTTACACGTCATGTTTTTTAAAGCTAGATGGGACCGGTGTTTCGTACCTGACTACTTTGAGAAGAAACAGCCGAAACAAACTCAGAGGTCATAGTCTCTTTTAAAGTCCAGACATAATCATGGTTTACTCACATGAGGACTAGTGAGATTAGTGTCTGAGATGGCCTTTGGAAGAAAGAACCACACAGATTTGAGCGGACCTGTCCAGTCAGTGCAAGCATTTGTCAGTTATCGTGAGCTCGACTTATAACTCAAGGAGCTCAACGACACGACGAACAATACCAAAGAAAGGACATTTGGGTAGGTCGATTTTAGTGCTCAAACTGCCACAATAGTGGGAAAAATTAAAAATAAAATTAAAATATTAAAGCTAGAAAATAAAACAAATTACAGTGATTATGGTACACTTTACGGTTTATTTTATAAAAATTTCCATGAGCCAAGCCTAAATTAAAAAATGCAAATAAATTATTTTTTTATTGATTTCTATCAGATTACCACTTTGCAAAATATATATAATACTCGTCTATACCTTCTTAACAGCATGCTAAGTTTCATTAAAATCCATAAGGTGGAACATGTTGAAAAAAAATATGTAATTTTATAAATTGAACGCGTACCACGACTATGCACTGTGATCATGTAGGAACATGCACGCGCGAGTACTTTGATAATCTAGTCACTATAAAAGTAGATCGACAAAATATTGTAATAGGCTAGTGACCCCATCAACCTTAATGCACTTTTTATAAACTGTCAAAACCCTGCTTTGTTAAAGATTATTAAACTCGAATACAATTTGAAAGTGTCAACAAAGTGGTCATAAGGTGGTCTACTTACTTTCATTATTTTTTTTCAACATGTTGCACCTTATGGATTTTAATGAAACTTAGCATGCTTAAAGAAGGTATAGACAAGTATTATATATATTTTGGAAAGTGGTAATCTGATATAAATCAATAAAAAAATAATTTATTTGCATTTTTTTATTTAGGCTTGGCTCATGGAAATTTTTATAAAATAAACCGTAAAGTGTACCATAATCACTGTAATTTGTTTTATTTTCTAGCTTTAAAATCAACAGAGATATATCACTTTGAAAAAAAGTCGTCGCTCCTCAACTATCCAAGATATAGAGCTAACGGTGCCGATTCCCTTGTTTACAAACTAAACCAAATTTAGGTTCAGTGCATCTTTTTCTTTCTATTTCATTAAGAAAAGGACAGAAGATAAATTTTAGTTTAGTCCTGTCAAAAAAACCAGCGCCTGACACAAGTTTAGACGTGATTAAAAAGTTGACTACTAAAATTTCATCAAATTACGTCAGGTGCTGACTAATTCATCATTTTTTTACTCATTATTATTATATTTTTTTTTTAAGTAACTAATATTTATCTTCTGTCCTTTTCATAATGAAATAGAAAGAAAAATACGCACTCAACTTAAATTTAGTTTAGTTTGTGAACTAGGAGATTCCCTTGTGGCACCAATATCTACACGATGAACTACTTTTAGTACCCTCTACAAGATAACATAGGTTACGATATAGGTTCCTATCGGGGGCAGTTTACCTATGAAAGGACGGCTAAACCCCTTAGATCCCGTTGTGATACATTTGGTTGAGAAAACTTTAGACTTTTTTTTTGTTCTCTTTCAGTAAAACATTGTTAGCTGCGAACCATTTCGAGAGCACAGTTAGGCTTTCGTTGACATGTAAGACATCCGTATCTTTTCTATTTATTTTAAAAATTAGCGAAGTGTCGTCCAAAAAAAACGGACACGGAGAAAAACGGTACACATACATACATCCTGTGGCTTCAAAAAAATATACATAAATACTTACTCTCCAGGCACTCTATTGGGCAGGTGCGAGCAGTGGCACGCGCTAGAGAAGCCCGTACAGTCGCGGCACAAGATACACACGCGGCAGTAATCCGTCGTCCAGGTATGCGCTGTCGTGCACAGCCGGGAGTCTTCCTTGCTTTCGCTGCGGCGGCGAGGTGGGTATATCTCTGAGAAAGTACGAAATATTTATTAGTTCAAAGTCAACGACTTTTTAAACTTTCAAAACCACAAGCATAATAGGAAGCCCTGACACAGCCAGAAGGCCTCGCGGCAGACCTGGTAGAAGATGGCGGAACGAGCTGGACAGAAGCTACGATCAGTGGTCCAGTGGCCCGGGATCGAAAAACTGAAAGTCACGAGGAGTAGTTGCCTTTGCAAGCAGTGGAATGACGCAGGTTATCAGCATCATTATAACAGGGTAGTTGATACCACTAATCAATTCCATGAGCTGACAAAACGCGTTTCCTGATTTTGTATGACAAATTTATAGTAACCTGTCAACATCATCTTCCTGCCCTTGTCCCAATGTATTTGGGGTCGGTGCAATACGTTTCCTTCTTCTACTCCTCCTCATCACATGTCCATACCAAGACAAACGACTTCCTTTCAATTTTTCACGTCACAATCTGTGATGTCAGTAATTTGCAAACTCAATGACTCACCAGTTACTTGATTGCAATGCAACTAAAAATCTAATTATACAGTTGTAAATGAATCAGGTATTTAGGCCTAAAATTGAGTGTATTTTTAGAGAAGTTGTGTCTTAGAATTATTACTGGTTAACTACGGAGGAGCTCGTGGCTAAATAATAACAGCCGTTCGAATCAATCTTCAGATTAAACCGCGCTTGCCTACATGGGTCTGCAGATGGGTGACCAGTGTGACCACCCATTACATAGTACTCCGAGTTTCTTCAGAGCTTAAGCAGAGGTGGCCCAGTAGTGCGGCTCCGACTTACGCACAATCCCACGTTCGTTGAACTCAGGAAGGCGTATTACTTTGTGTAATTGATTTATCACCACTGCTCTTAAAACGGTGAAGGAAAACATCGTGAGGAAATGGGCATGTCCTAGAACCAAAAATTCGAAGACATTCGACATCTAGCCCATTCCCTCTAATAGAGAGGAGGCTGTGTGTCCCAGCAATGGGAACATTATGGGCTGATTATGCTAAGAAAAATAATATATTCGCATCAATAACTTACTTTCTTTCGTGTACCCAAATTCACGTCCACACTGGCCCTTGTTGTTGATGCCAAATGTGTAGACTTGTCCAAAGCTCGTCAAAGCAACCGCGTGCGCTTTACCAAGAGCGACCTGGGGAAAGCATTATTATCAGCTACAAAATTAAGATTCTCTAACTCAACTTAAATAAATAGCTTTTTTTAACTCTTTTTTTTCTAAAAAAAAACATAAAAAGAAAAGAAAAACAGTTTTATCTATCAAAATTGAACGCGTGTACAAAATTTTTTGTTCTGCTTTCAACCGTCCTGGCTGCAGGATCAGGTCAAGCCTGTCATAAAAATCTATTATCACCAGAACCGGAGGTGTGTGCAAAATATAAGCTGAATCGGTTGGGGGAGACTTACGCGCTCCAGATATATTTAAGGGAACATCTCGTGTGTTATTTACCCTTCCAATAACTTCTACACTAATATTAAGAAGATAAGTTTATCTAAGTATCTGTGAGTTTGGATGAAGGGGTTAAATTTTCCGAACTACTGATAGGACATTTTAATGGAAAGCAACGATTTTACATCGAATTAAACTTACTTGTATAATCCTCTCATGTCGGAAGCCTAGTACTTGTCCGGCCGAGTCGCAGTGTTGCGTGTCTTTGCCGAACATCAACAGATGTCCCTGCCTGGTCACTAACGCAGTTGAACCATAGTTGCATGCGGCGTATACAACGAAATGCCCTTCCGCCTGAAATTAAAGAGTTAAATTACATTTTGATGTCTCTAAGCAGCCTCATTACCTACAGTCTGATTAGACCCGCTGTCAGAAGGACTGCGTCTTCGATGAAGCTATAATTATTTGTATTTTTTAAGTACAACGCATCTGTGATTGGTGACATCGCTGCCTGATGCCGTTTTACTATGGTCCTACACGCTAATCTCCGAAACAACCAAAACAATTTCAATGAAATTTTGTGAAATTGATTTTATTAGGTCCTACTTGAAAGATAGGCTAGTTTTGGACCCGATATGGTGGTACCGTGCGGAGCAGGGGCAGGTCGCTAGAAGTTATATAGAAACTAGTCGCATCGCTGCGAGCTGTCATTGCATTTGGGCAGATTTTCGCTACGATATGTAGTAAAGAAAGAAAGAAAAAGTATTTATTGATTTCACAACAGGACTTGAACGCAGAACGTAGTAGATATCGTCTTGGAAATAGGGTGGTAAACAAGCAGGGAAGCGCTTGACTGATAACGGCATCAATAGAAACGCCAGAAACCTCGCTATCCTAGAGATCAGAAGTCAGCAGTACTAACACTATTAATTGTTTAGTGCGAGTACTATCCGTACTTCATCCGACCACCTACTTCATAAAACGTACCACTAAACTATTTTGATGTCCCTTTTTCTTAATTATTTATTTTATTTTTTTATTATTACTTTCGTACCTTGAATATCTTCTTAGGGCGAGTGGGTTTGGGTTGGCGCCTATGTTTCATGGCGTCACCATCCTCGCCTCGGCGTGCTATACCCGTGAATAGCGCGGTGCCATTGTCCAGCACTAGGATTGCGTGGACGCCTTCGTGTCCGACCGCCACCTATAATACGAATAGAACATAATATCACGCCTGTAATTCCCGAAGGGATAGTACTAGTAGTAGTGTACTCAATAATACACCCACATTTCGCCAGTTATGTTTTAAGTCCATCAGGTTCCATGGTTACTACTGAGAAATTCCTGATGGAAAAATAGAATAACACCCGACCTGGGAATCGAAACCAGGGCCTCATGCTCAGCAAACGCACTTACAAATACTAGACCAACCATGCAGGCAGTGGATCTTAGAAAAAAAACTCTTAGAATCTCTGCATAAAGGATTGTGTGAGTTATTTAACCGACTACTAACTGATGGCTGTCTTAACTTCAAACAGTAAGTTAACAATTTTGCCTTGTGACTGGGACTGTAGCTTCATTTCATTGTTATTTTGTCGACAGTTCAAAAGTGCCTGTAACTGGCCTAGTTGAAATAAATGCTTTGATTTTGATTTTGTTAAGAAGCAAACTGAGGAGACCAATCTGTATCCATTTGATTTCTGACCTTATGCAATTCATTCACTAATTTATCGATACTCAGTGCAGTATTAATTGATTGATATTCGTTGATATTGATAGAATTGGTTGGAGCAATGTTATGACAATAATCTGTCAACTGACAAATACAATACAATTGCAATGTTTTTTTTTATTCATTTAGGCCAGTGGTTCCTAAACTTTTTAATATTGTTACCCCTATGACCTATTATGAAAACCGAGTTTACCCCGACCTTAAAATGTTATCAATACAAACAATTCAAGTAAATACAAATATCTTCGTTAATCACAAATTGGACATCAGTCTTACAATTTTAAAGTATTTTATATATTTAAACAATTAATTAACCAAAAATAGTTAGCGTGGTGGTTGGTATTTGGCAGTTTAGCGAGCGCAGAAACGTCAAAATTACTCTAGGATGTTTGGATACACACTCTTGAATAATGTATTATCGATTCAGGGTTACAGGGTTGATTTTATTTTTTTTCCTTCAATGTTTTGAGAGCTAAACGCCTACAGGGGTCGAACCCAAGACCGAAAATAAAAATTATAAAAAATCGAAATGAGGCGAATCTTACTCCTTGAACTAGTAACTGTAGGTATAAAGTACTGTTCTATCTATGGTATTCTAAAAACTACGCAGAAAGGTTTACCTGTACAACTTTGCACCTCTTGACGTTGGGTGCTTCATTCCTGGAGAATATAGTCTCCTTCATCAGAGTCCATCGGCCGGTAGGCGAAGCTGCCTTGTAGCCAAGACTAGTGCCTTTGCCAGTATAGTATACCTAAAAAAAGGAAAACATGAATGCGAGAATAAGGTCTTCTCGCCTACTGTTATTCAAACATTAAGTTTTTTAAAATGTGCTGCAATCGGCAGCTACGCGCCCACCGCTTAACTGAGGTGGTGTCTGACTGATTTGCGCGGTGTGTGAGTAGAGTTGAAACCCGTCAGCGCGTGAGGACTGAGCTGAGCGATACGCTCACACATGTTCGTGTCGAAAAAAAAAACGATATTTTGAATCCACCGAATTAAATCCACTTGAAAACCGTCTAAACTTGCAAAACAAAGACACACGGTCATATTACTCTTCAAAGTACATACCTTTCCAGACTGAGTAGTCAGAAGAGCAAAGTCTTGCCCTGCATGTATGCTCAACAGAGGGTCTTCATCGCAATCATCAAGCTGCATCGCTATTGGTGCATCCAACTCCACCGTTCGCCGCGACAGTCCATCTTCAAACGGACTGCGGCCGAGAACTAACGTCCTGCGCCTGAGTAGATGAACATTGATCTCTTTCTGTGACACCAAAGTCGTTGTGGCTGTGCCTTCGTCCCGTTGCGGTGGTGCGTCAGTGTCGTATAGACGGATTGTAAGGTTGTCCTGCAACAAATATGTAAGATGTTGCAAAAGCATAGCAAACTATAGCAGAGTGGTAAAATGTGCTGAGCTGGTGAAGAAAAGTATAATAATTACAATTACTTTAGACAAACTACTTCTAAAATAAAAAAGCACTACTTACAAAATTAGTTAATAATATCAGTCCTAATTGTGTTCCATCCGTAAAAACAGCTGACTTGGTTTCAACCGGGGCCGGCTGGCCGGGTTCCAGTCGTATCATATTTCTCACTTCCAAAGTCTCTCTATCTATTTCATAAACTTCAGTCTTTTTCCTGCCTATCCTTAGATATAATTTATTCTGCAACATAGTAAAGTTATGGCATTGGTTAAGTCTCTGAACTAAAATGAAAGAAAATTACAAACATATTTTAAATAAGGGAAGTGATCACACTTATTGACACGGAATCGGCTTGAGTCGGTTAGAAAGCGCTTTCTATCCATTCACTGCGCCGGACTTATCGTTTTTTTAGCATGGATAGCTCTCTGACCGACTTCCATAAGTCGTGTCACTCCCTCACTCACCAGTTACCACTCACCTTACAATAACCTAGCCAGCCATGCCGATCGCTGGCAAAGAAGTCTGGCTTGTACAAATAAACATGCTGCCTTATGGAGCTGCCATACCCTGATCCAATCTTTAGCAGGCCCTTGGACGTAAACACGTATAGGAAGCAGCCGTCGGAAACTAACGAGCGAACCACGAGCTCGCCTGAGCCGGTTAATTGCGAGGGCAGATCTACGGGGAAGCTGTTCACTAGACACTGGTGGGGGACGCCATAGTTCAACCAGAGGTTGCGGGACGGAGAACCGAGTATCACCGATTGGACGCTCCGCTGAAGTGTGATTAAGTTTGATGGTATCTGTAAAGAATTTTTGGATTTGTAATTATTGCGTTGAGGGAGCAGTTTTCTTCTTTCGTATCGATGGTAATTATTAGATTTTTTGGATACAGTAGGTGGCCACGCGATTAAAAACGCCAGGTGCTCCCTGGACAGCTATCACTCGGTAACGCACAGTCTAGCTGACCAATCTTTCAACATGATGATACACTCAAATGGCTCTCGTCAGGGATTAGTCAATCGCGCTTCTATTCTAACAATTTAACATTGCAAAACCGTAGCATAATCTTGGCGGATGCAATGGATGTTCGAGGAACTGCACGAGCGCTCTTTCCTTCATGCGGATGCTTACAGATTACTCAAGTACCTATGACAATATGAAAACCCTTCTTAATTTTTTTTCTCCTTAGTCTTTCTGATATGCGGTGCCTGTTAGCGAGCAACGCTCGCACGCACGTGAATTTAAGTTCAGTATGAATTCATCAATCAAAACTGCTCGAGCATTTTGCAGCTCTATCTTTGGCTTTCGCTGGCCCTAAAAGTGGTTTTCGTCAATAAGAATACAAATTATTTGCACGTTCAAAGTACACATAATTGTCCTTGTTTCGTTATTACTACTCACTGACCTGTAGGTCTTGTTCGGAGAGTGCAGGTGCGGACATAGTCAAGGACGCCACAGCGTTGAGAATGAGTTCTGATTCACCTCGGGCCACTGAGAGGGCTATGAGGCATGAGCTACTAAGAGCAGTCAGATTGCTCGGTCGTTCTATTGTACCACTGGGGCCGCTGCCACTGGCGACTTCCACGAGCATGGTGTGGAGGTTTATTATGATCTGAAAATGTAAGAATTCTTTAGACTTTAGTAGTATCTTTGGACAACATTTTTTTTTTGTTTCTTTGTAAATCTCTCATTTACAGCATGTAGGGAAGTGACATAGATCCAGTGTCAAGCGACATCCGCGTGCGCCATATTGTATTCGCCATTGGTGGCTCTTGGCATACTTTTGTTTTCTACGATGTCGCTTTGTCAAGAAGCGTGCTATTTGGTAGTGCCAGCTCGTGGTCAAAGTACCTCCAAGTATATACTTACATCTGTGGGTTCTTGTGCCAGTTCTTCAGGAGCATGACCCTGCAGTATGTCCAGTAAAGCAATAAGGGCCTGCTCACAAAATTGTGCATTGTTGAACCGCGCTTGCGATATCAGGGAGAAGACGGATTTAAGGCCAATTCCTGTAATCTGCGAACACATGAACAAAACATAATACTAGGATCGGAGTCATTCAATGCGTGCCGAGGTTGGTTTGTGTATGAGTAGACATTCATTAAATACCGAGTTCCTCGTGGCACGGGGGGATCTTAAGCTTAAGCACGTTAAGAGTACGTTCCGGCTGTCATTTCTAGACCTTTGAATCCCGAAAGTCCACACAGAAGTAAGTGGTTTAAAATCATACCTTCTTTTCGTTTTATCGTGCTATGATACAATTTCATCCAGTCTGTATGGAGACATGGAGTGAGCGACTATCGCAACCCCGTGCTGGGCAAGTGGCGATAAGTCCCCTTTTTGAGGAGTGGCTAGAGAGGCGCCACGTCCTCACTGGACATGGTTGTTTCGGAAGGTTCCTGCACCGAATCGGGCGGGAGGAAACGCCCGGGTGTTATCACTGTGAGGATCGCCCAGAGGACACGGTGGAGCACATTGTGGAGGTCTGCCCCGCTTAGGCGGGGCAGCTCCGTGTCCTCGTAGCGGCGATCGGCGGCGGCGACCTATCGCGTCCGTTTCTGGTCCAATCTATGGTCCGGAGCGAGAGCTCCTGCGAAGCAGTCATGCTAGCGAAGGAGGTGGCGGAGCGTGAGAGGGAGAACCTCCCGTCCCAGCCGCCGCGGGCGTCGAGGTTCACGTGGTGGCTTCCGGCCACCGATCCGACCTACTTGACCGATTAAAAAAAGAAAGAACTCTATAGTTCTTTTTTTATTATATATCATTATTTACTGAGTGGTCATACTTCTCCAAGCGAGAGTAAGAAAATGAATAGGATTGTGATCGTGGTGATTGAAGTTATGTACCAAAATTCAAAAGTGCTACTTAGCAGTGTTACTTTTTTTTTATTACAGGATGGGCCTGCTCTTGATCTCGATCCCGCCTGATGGAAAGCGATGGATGAGGTCTATGATGTTGCTGGCGACATGTTATTATTGTTCGTCAATATTATTTCCAATGATCACAGGGCATTCTTATTATAACACGTAATGAGTGAGGAGACTAAAGAAACGCTGTGGTGGTGGCTACCGAGATGATGACTAATAGAAGTATGGAAGAAAATAACATACTGCGTCGACCGGAAATAAATTGGGTCTAACAGCCGGTATACATTTGCCCGCTACTAGGAGGTACGGTATTAAGAAAAACGCCAGGAAGATAATAATGACTATTATGGATAGACTCTCAGATATCCTTACCTTTGGTAGTTTGTTGACTGGTATTGCCGGCGGTTCTTCACCCTCGCTGTCATCAGACCAGTCAGCGTTATTATGTAGATGCCGCCAGCGAGCGAGTATAGCCTTCCGAACGCTTGCGTACACCGCAAATTGTGATGGGTTGGCCAGGAGTGCAGGGGCATAGCAAACCGCTAGGGCATTGGCCGCTTTTAGCCGCCGGAGCTTTTCTTTCTTACCGATCCTTTTGTGGGATCGCCTTTCTCTCCTAAAATGTATGTTGTTTCAGAAATGGTGTAAAACAATCCAATTGACTATTTAAGTGCATACATACATACATACATACATACATAAACTCACGCCCTTTTCCCATGGGGGTAGGCAGAAACCACAGAATGCCTCCTGCTACGATCCTTACATACAAGGAGTATTGCCTCGTCCACGTTCATATATCTGGTCATACACGCACGCCGGTTGCAAATACTACGCACCTAACCTTTCTGAAGAACCTCACCAATAAGGTCAGCGTATGTTCATCTAGGGCTAGCTATTTCATATCAGAGACATGATGGGTGATGAAAAATATAAATATCTGACGCGCTTAAGTATTTCGGTTTCATTGCTTTTTTTTACGTCTGCGGCACTTGAGTAACTACACATTTAGCATCATGGGCTCCCCTACTACTAAGATGTCACATTCAAAATCAAAATCATCAAAATTAAAAAAGGTATGATTGGACGATAGGTTGAATTCCTTAGCATACAAAATAAAACACACTTACTTGGTGCCACTCCAGCATATTGCCCGAAAGTACTTCTTATAGTTCTCAGGTTCCATACATCTTAACTCTGGCACTTGCATCCTTAGAGCCATGGTGGTAGTATCCTTTTACTTCTGCAATATTAGTATAGTGCATCACGTTGAAATCAATAGCTAGGTTTAGAAATATACATTTTTATCACACACAAAATGTCACACAGTCGCACTACACCTCAATTGCATTGCATGTTGCAGAGCATAAACATTTGTAAAGCCAGCTTCGAATATTGTGGTATGTGATTTTAGACAGCAGTAGGTAACACAACCAATTATTTTTAAGAGCAAAACATCAATGTTCTCAACTATTTAAACATAAGTAGAATTTTTATAGCCTAAATAGGCTTCGCTTCGAATTCATATTATTTTTTTATTCCAATTTGGCTACTGACTGATTATTCTGCCAGCATCATGTAGTTGATGGCAGCGTCAAATTGAGCCGTCGAACTTTGCACTTTATGGAAGTGATCACAGAATGTTAAAATTACACACCAGACTACATTTTAATATCATTGTCGTAAAAAAAAGGGACAGAATATGGATTAGTATTTTTTGTGATTATTCATGACCTAAATTACACATTATAAGACTTTTTCATAATGCATTGAGTCAAACTGTTTTATTTTAGTTTTAACTTCCAGTTTATTTAAAAAAGCGAACAGTGGGTCGTCTTAGGAGCAGTTTGTAATTAAATTGTTGTGGTCATGGATTAATGAAAAATCTGATCTAAAACAAGCAAGCAATATTTTTGTTTATTCATTATTATTCGCAAAAGCTGTCGACAAATCTAATACCTGAAAGCAATATTCTGAGCAGATTTTAACAAAGTTTTAATACACCTTTTTCGCAAATTGAGTTTCACTGTGTATATTGCAGCATACTATAAAAATTAGAAAGGTTTATGTGTAATGCAACTGTATTTACTTATTTATTCACGACTTATTAACATTTTCAATAATATACCTGACGCACTTGTAACGGCATTCTGCTTATTTTATACATATTCAGTAAAATGAAGGTATTTTAATCCAAATCGTTTATTCTTGGTTCAAACAGATTCAAACGTAGTTATCACTTAGCAGTAATGTCAAAAAATCAATAAACACTAGAAGCTAGTGATGTGGCCAATGAATCGGTATTTTATTTCAACAATAACCGTTATTCTCGAACAAGATTCTAAGTACAAAAATGAAACTCATATGATCATTATAGTAATGATTAAGTAAGTAGAGCAAGGTAGCCAAGAGTAATATAGAAATAGGGCAGGGAGGCCTTTGCGTCGGGACACAAAAGGCTAATAATAAAACAACATAATGTTACCACACTTACCACCCTTAACCCTTTACCGCATACTGTACCAAATTTGATACACTACGAGTTTTCACAGATAAATAATTTTTGGGCCTCCTATACCACGTTTTGATGACTGATATCTAAACAATGGTTGTATCCGAACATGAAAAAGAAATAAGCAGATTTCTACCTTGTCTGTGGTAAGTTATTTCTGTCACCGAATATTTCAAACCGCCAATTCAAACAGTGAGTGCGGTTTGTGGATTGTAAAAGCCGATTTTGGCTACTTTTTCCTCTAGCTAAAATTATTTTTGTTATTTGCGAGTGAATAAAATGGATCCCAAGAAGTTTTACGGAAAAACATGTAAGTAATATCAAATACTTCTTGACGAAAAACGGACTAGAACTTTGTATCTGAAATGATACTCTATGCAGTTAAGTATGCATACGTTTTTCAAATATGATACTTCATGCATTAGAGTTTGTGCCAGTGCTCGGTCAGATATGAGACTACATGCAATAAGTACATCGTACAGGGATTTAATTTTTTTTAAATAATAATTGATAGTGAGAAAGTAGAACAAGCGAACGTGTTTGTATATTTGGGAAGTTTTACACCGTGGGTTCATCTAATGTTATAAAAAATATGTTTTTTTGCTTGTTCTTATTTACTGGTGCTATAAACGTTTGGGGCTTATGAAGGTATTTAGTGTTTTATTTATTTTCAGGTAGTCGACACGCAAGCGGGCGTGATATTCCTGTAGATAGCGATGATGAAGACCTGACCGATGATGAAGATTATTTTTTACCGCCCAAAGGCGTAACAGTTGAAGAAACAGATTCGGAGAACGATTTTTCTGATAAAAGTGAAGATGAAGGGAGTCTTACTCAAGATGAATTGGAGGCAGTATATCTCGAAGACGATTTTGAATATGAAAGTTTGAAAAGTGCGGAAACCATGAATGACATCATAGAATCGTCAACATCAACGGGTATAACGGTCAAAAACAGAAAAACAAAGGGACAAACAAAAAAAAAGGCAAAAAAGGATAAATTGACTTGGACCAACAACACAATTACTTATAACAGCGAGGATGTTGCATTTATGGGCTGCACCGATCTACCTGATAACGTAATGGGCCTGGAGACGCCAATAGCTTTTTTCAAGTATCTGTTTCCAACTAGTGTTATTCATCTCATACATGAACAGAGCAATCTATATGCAGAGCAGTTGCAACCAGATAAAGCAAATTCTATAACCAGTGACGATATTTCAAAATTTATAGGAGTTATCATGTACATGTCAGTTGTACATTTGCCATCTACGCGACATTACTGGAGTGAAGGAACATATATCGAAAAAGTAGCTTCTCTCCTTACTTGTAACAAGTTTGAAGAAATCAAACGGTTTTTGCACTTTTTTGATAAAACCAAAGAACTTCCTAAAACTGACCCAAATTGCGATCGACTGCAGAAATTAAGACCGCTTCTGGACATTCTGAGAGCACAATTATTAACTATCCCTAAAGAAGAGTACCTAGCAATAGATGAGCAAATGATACCCACAAAAGCCAAAACATCTGGTTTTCGACAATATAATGCAAAGAAACCCCACAAATGGGGTTATATTAACTATGTTTTGAGTGGCGCTTCGGGATTCAGCTACGACTTCGACATCTTTACAGGACAACACAAAACCGATGTGCCACCTAATTGTCCAAATTTTGGAGCAACAGGCAATGTGGTTACAAGATTGCTAAACACAGTGTCACAAAATTTAAACCACAAACTGTTTATCGACAATTTTTATACCATTCTTCCGCTCATGGCACATCTTCATGGCGTTGGAATTCTACCATTAGGTACAATTCAATTAAATAGAGCAAAAGACATTGATTTGCCAAACAAAAAGGCATTGTTGAAATGTGAGAGAGGTCACTGCATTGAAAAATCTACGGAAATAAATGGAGTTCAACTAAGCGTGACTACATGGGTTGACAATAAAGTCGTAAGTTTATGTTCTTCCTATGTTGGAAAGGAACCTATGGCTCCCGTAAAACGATTTTCAAAAAAACAAAAGCGAATAATATTGAAGTACCGCGACCAAAATCGGTAGAAATATACAATAAATATATGGGCGGGGTGGATTTATTAGACGCAATGTTAGGTTTTTATAGGATAAAAATAAAAAGCAAGAAATGGTACCATCGAATATTCTTCCACTTAGTCGATATGACGTGTGTGAATAGCTGGCTTTTGTGGCGTCGCCGCAACAAACAAAAATCTAATAACGAAGTGTATATGTCGTTGTTAGATTTTAAACTGTATATAGCTGATGTTTTGATGCGGGAAACGGGAGGAGTGTTTACTCCATCTACCCGCGGCCGAGGGCGGCCTGCTCTAGAACATGATCTAGAACATATAAGAAAAAGGAAACGACGTATTGAACTGCCTCCGCAAGAAGTGGTATACGACGGGATTGGACATTGGCCCAACTGGGGCGAAAAACGGCAGAGATGCAAAAAATGTTCACGCCTATCTTACATTTACTGTAGTAAATGCGAATGTTTTTTTTGTTTAAACAAAGATCGTAATTGTTTTAAGGATTTTCACATGGTTTTGCATTAAATATTGACATAAAATGTGAATCTTATTCATTCAATAAAATTAATACTTAATAATATATATATATAGATATACGAAAATATTTACCCCAACTGCATGTTGTACCATATATGATGTCGTATATTCCGTTACCTGGACTGCATGTTGTATCAAATGTGAGATTTTGTGTTTCAAAGCAAATATTTCTGTTTCTAATGTCCGAAAAAATAAATAAAAAAATACTGGGATACCTATTATGCCATAGAACCATGTAAATTAATTTGAACCAAATCTAAAATTCCATGCGGTAAAGGGTTAAAGAGTTGAATTAAACCCGATCATTTTATCCTCGACCGCAAATTCTGGGTTGCATTTCTGTACAGGAATTATTCGTTGAAATTAGAGTTCCCCGTTTTCCCTCGACATCATACATTGTACATACTTACATGCTCAGTGTTAAAAGGTTCTTAAACTTCAAATAAAACTGTATAAATAATCCAATTAATGCAGATGAAGTTTTCAAAGAAAGAAAACATAACTGTTTTTCGTATCTCGCATTCATTTGGCGCCTCGTATGTACAGACGCCAGCAGGTCAAGCTACCCAAAACTGTCAGATTTTCCCAACCAACCTTGAACCTAATACTTTTGAGATAAAGTTGAAAATCTATTAAAGAAATTTGACAGATTGTAGTAGCTTGATGTGCTGGCGCCTGTACATGATTTATAGTAGAATTAAATCTTTTTGAGCTGGGGTCTTTCAAAGGTTAGGAAATAACTGCCTATCACCTAACCCAGAATCTCCCGCTCAATGTAGATATTCATTTAAGAATTCCGTTACATAATTGTAAAAAGGAACTTTGACTGTGTGATTTGATCTGGCAG
The DNA here is from genome assembly GCA_950005105.1 of Lycophotia porphyrea. Taxonomy (NCBI): domain Eukaryota; kingdom Metazoa; phylum Arthropoda; class Insecta; order Lepidoptera; family Noctuidae; genus Lycophotia; species Lycophotia porphyrea. The sequence continues at coordinate 27,161,059 of OX465383.1, read as the reverse complement.
GGCTGTCTATCTGTCTTCCATTCACACCTGTTTACACTACAACTAAGTATCTGTGCATAAAGCTAAAGTAAATGTATGTAGTACATACATACCAAGTTTGAAATACCGATGCATTTTATCTTGACAAGCAGCGCCATCTTGAACTGCGCATTAAGGTGGTTGCGTCAGGGTACCCCACGAATTCAAAACTTTCTTACGTTTTTTGTAATTTGCAGGTCAGTGTCAGGTTGTACGTTGATGAAAAAAATATGTGTGTGTACCAGAGTACACAGGTAAGAAGTGAAACTTCTTTACGACATATCATTTTTCTACTATTTGCAACTTCATGAAAATGGGGTAGATAAGGCTTAAGCCTTAAGAAAAACAATTTTTTCCGTATTAAATTAAAGCTATTTTATTATTATAGACATGCATACAATTAATGAGTAATTTATTTTATCATTGTTCTTATTATAATATCATTGCTATTGTTGTATTTCATCAATAATGATATTTTATTTTCTTTACGTCACTATACTAAACTTTGATAAAAAAAGCAACATGGCGCGTGACCGAAAAACGTCAAAAAAAAATCTCCCATACGTCGATAAAGAAGTTTCACTTCAATGAGTCGCGCCGGTAACACGTGTGTAGTTACAGAATTAAAATCATGAAAATCATCAATACATGACAACTGAGAATGTCATAATATTGATATTGCGTATCACATTCAGTGGACATCACGTTATCACGTTATGGTGGCTAACAGACCGGGTACGGTGCTCTTCGTCTCATTACTTGATGCCTCTAATTTTTATCGACTAGTATGTGGCTAAGTTGGATAGTGCCCTTTGAGCGTTACAATACTTAAATTAAGGGAACAATTTATATTTAGTGGTTTATATGTATGACACGTGACATGGTTATTGTAAATTATTTTGTGTTATCATTGATAACTTCTTCAAATAATGCCTTTATATATTTTAGTAAAACCACTTAATATAATATGCATACCCACTCAAATGTCAACGGGGACTACGGTACCCAGCAATAAAAAACGCTTAACTGCCATATTGACATTATTGACAATGACATAAAAGTGACACTTGTGACACTTGACAGTTCAAACAAGGTTTAACTGGCGCGCCACTGGCTAAATGCGACGAGTAACGTTTACAACTTTTATTATATTATACACAGGTCATAGCCTATAATATGTTCAGTTGTAGACGTTTTGTATTCAGCCTGAGTCCCCAGTTCGGTGACTTGTTTGACTTTCACGGTCATCTGTATCTCGATCATCTGTTGCTTTTATAAGAAACAGTTAGAGAGTAAAAACCAAACCAACCACCAACCACAACCACCAACCAACCATATTAAAAGTTATTTATAATGTTTTAATACCTAGATTTAATATTTAAATGGTGTCGAATATCCACTTTTAATATGCCTGCACTGAGAAGAGGACTAACATAGTATAATATAGGCAACTACTGTGGGCCAAAAAGGAAACTAATTTGTATCTAAACTAGTCTAATACTTAAATCAAAACAATTCAAATAAAAAAATGTTTGTACAGGATTATTATTAATTGTCTTATTTTCAAACACAAATATACTTACATTATGTATAAAAGTGAGAGCAGCGGTGGCCCAGTGGTCACCACCCCGACTTACGAACAGTAAGTCGTGGGTTTGAACCCAGGCAGGGGCATTACTTTGTGTAATTTATTTCATCACCACTGCTCTCAAAAACGGTGAAAGAAAACATCGTGATGAAACCGGCATGACCTAGAACCAAAAATTCGAAAACATGTGACATCTACCAATCCGCACTGAGCCCGCGTGGTGGATTATCGCCCAATCCCTCTCATAGAGAGAGGAGGCCTGTGTCCCAGCAGTGGGAACATTATAGGCTGATGACGATGATGATGTATAAAATTGAAGTTAGAGTAAAAGTATTACGAGCTATTTATACAACTACCATAATTAATAAATCAAGCCTTTTCATATAAGCCTTAAGCCTTTTTATCTTAAGATAGGGTTAAATAAACTTACAGGGTTACATTGATGATTTTCATGATTGTTTCTGTAACTACATACGTGTTACTGGCGCGACTCTTTTTTTATCTGAGTACAACCTGACTACAGACATATAATTTATATGTCTGTGAACCTGACACTGACTTGCAAATTACAAAAAAACGTAAGAAAATTTGAATTTCGCGGGCTACCCTGACGCAACCACCTTAAGTTGTAAACGTTACTAAATATATTATGTTTGCATATATTAAGTGATTTTACATAAATAAAGGTATTATTTAAAGAAGTTACTCAGAAGTAAACACTGACAACACAAAATAATTTACAAAAACCATTTCACATGTCATATAAGCCGCGAAAAATAAAATGTTCCCTTCAATCAAGTATTGTAACGCTCAAAGGGTGCTACTCAACTTAGCCGCATTATAGTCGATAAAAATTAGAGGCGTCAAGTACTGAGACGAAGAGCACCGTACCCGGTCTGTTAGTCACCGTAACGTGATGTCCATTCAATGTGATACGCAATACCAATAATATGATATTCTCGGTTGCCATCAAAGTTTGGTGTATCAAAAACATACATATACATGACAACTGCGAATGTCATAATATTGGTATTGCGTAACACATTGAGTGGACATCAATATAACCCTGTAATTATATTGATGATTTTCATGATTGTGATTCTGTAACTACATACGTGTTACTGGCGCGACTCATTTTTCATCAATGTAGTACAACCTTACACTGACTTGCAAATTACAAAAAACGTAAGAAAATTTGAATTTCGCGGGTTACCCTGACTCAACCACCTTAAGATGCGTACACGAAGAAGAGGCCTAACATAGTATATACAGGCACCTACTGTGGGCCAAAAAGTAAACTAATTTTTATATAAACTAGAATAATACTTACATTAAAAGAATTCAAACAATAAAATGTTTGTACAGGATTATTATTAATTGCCTTTTTTTCAACATGTTTGTCAATCATGCATTCCATAATCGCGTTGGCGGCGCGGTGTCACCAGACGATTTCGTTTTCGCTCTTCTTCAGCAAATTCCAGCATTATTATACGTGCCATACTTCAGCACAACACACATAACAATAAAACAACAAGAAACGTTATGTTAACATTTAATACCAGCTTCGGTGTTCATTACTGAATTTGAAAAACACTACCTATGAGTAGCGTCTTTCACGAAAGCAACTTGAACCTCAGTGAACATCAATTTGATATCCATTATGCTTACACAATCGCAATAATACAAGTATCGATACGAAAGCAACTGTCAAAATGAGTTACGGTGACCATCAGCGACGATGACAGCCAATGACGTCATATTTGATAGTCACCGGTCATAGCCAATACCAAACTAAGCTTTTGACAGTTAATTGATGGACACTGACCCAAAGTGATGATCACTTTGGCTTGAACTGTCAAGAGAGATACGCAATAGCCCTGCTGCAGGGCCGCGAAGTTCTTTGCGTTTCAATGGCGTGGCCAGGGCCACGTTCAACCCCTTATAACTTTTTAACCATAACTTTGACAAATTTATGGTTTTGGGAATCAACTTTTAACTTTATCTTGGCATTGTTTTCTTTTTTCAATATCGCCGTGGTCGCGTGGTCGAAACGCACACAAATCAATTCCATTCCGATTTGTTTTTATTATAAGTCATGCACTAAAATAAAAGAATGAAAAAAAAATTAAAATAATCATCATCATCATTTCAGCCGAAAGACGTCCACTGCTGGTTAAGGCCTCCCCCAAGTGTCACCACATTAATAGGTAATAAAATAATCAAATCTTGATTAATTTTATTCGATCATTTTTAAATCGAGACGCGTTTTCGCACAAGTCAGTTACAATGTACCGGTTTTTTGAAGTTTGAACAACCCTGGCGCGCCATTGTGGTGGTTGGTTTTCCTCGGTTTGTCATTTTAATACAGCTTGTGTGTTTTTAACAAGATTAGGGACAGTAATGAATATATTTTTTACGAATGTTATTCTGCAAAAAACAACAGTGACAATAATGCGTGCCGAACCTTTTATACCTGACTAACGAACAGCTTTGAGTCACCACGGTTAGTTCAAATTGATGGCTGAGGTTATTTGTTGTGACATAGCTAGCTATATAATATCTGCAACAATTTGTCATCAGCGTTTAATAAAATTATCGTTTATATGTTTGGAGATATAAAGCGTTTATTTATTAGTGAAATTATTGGGATCAGTTCATTGAAAATTTGAGCATGTTCTTTCTTAATTTTCCCAATACAAGCCTCGCGACTCTTGGCGTTGGACGTAAGCTTTACAAAGAACTTAAGTTTTTTTTCTTTAGTCACTTTTGTTACTGAAATTTGAGAAACTCTTTAATAAGTAATTATTTTGTATTACAGTGTGTACTCAACAAATTATGTCTTTAAGTTCAATAATTCCTAATAGAACTTTGTGTGCAAGTACGAAAGAACATAAAAGAAATCTGATACATCTCAGTTTCATCAAATAGTAATTGGAAGAATCATTGAAATTAAACATAGTTTGATTACAGTATTTATTTTAGTAGATGCTGATATTGATTGTCAATGCTGATATTGAATATGCTGCTTAAATGTTTACCTGTTATAAGTGCACTTTTATTTATTTGTGTTCATTTGCATGGCAGTGGTTTTGTACTGTTCTATTTGGTGTTTGATATTTTTGATTTATTTTAGGATATTTCAACAATTAGTCCTGTTTGGCAATAAACTGAGTTGATTGACTATTATTTGATTGAATTAACTATCACATATCTTGTTTATAATATTAACTGCTTGTACTGAGAGTTATGTATCTTTAACAAGTATCTTTGTACCAATCATAGTGTGGAGGTTTGTTTACTACAGGTAAACACTGCACAACAGATTCCAATTTATATTAACACAGGTCTTTGTGTATACTAATTATTTCCTAGATGTCCATACAAATTTTTCTGTTGTGTGTGTTGTTTCTAGCTGAATTAAAACATAATTATATATCTAACTAAACATATTGGGGTCAATTAATTACTAAATAGTTATATTTCAAGAACTAAGAAAATTATAGTAGATTAGGAGAACATGCTACATTAAAGGCTAAGAATATTTAAAAGTGCAGGCATGGTGATAATAATTGAACCTAAATAACATTTACTTGAGCATTTTCCTTACATCTGTTTGTGCAAAAATTAGATATCTCCAAGGCAACTTATTCTAGCAGTGGAAGTTACCAATTATTTTGGTACACTTATCAACAAAATATGGCCGTGAGTCATTGTAGGTCAACTATTTAAATTTACTCATTAATTTGATAAGCTTGTTGGCTAATCAAGTCAATTAGAATTTTACAAACGTTAATTGTTAGGAATCCACAGCTCCTTCCTGATAGTAAGGCTAATGGAATGGATGTGCATCCTTTATTTCATTGTTATTTTTTTTTTCATCAATTATCATGCTTTCTGTTTTATGCATTGTATGTAGTTGTAATAGTTAAATAATCTTGAATTAATTAAATTATTCTATTTATAGTTTTAATAAATCTGTGAAAGTTAGATAGAAAAGCAAAAAAAATATGGTCTAAGGTTTCAATTAAACAGTACAAGAAATGGTGTTCCCAAAAAGTACTAAAAATATAGTGCAGTGCCTTGTGAACTAATGCAATAGGTAACAAGCAGATATTATTAGTATTCCTCGCATGTGCAATGGCAGTCAGTCATAACTTGGAAATGTGTTTTGTTTGAGACTAACAAACATTGTTTCATTGACTCCTTGCAAGTAAACTTCGAGTTTCTTGTGCCCTTGAGCTAATCCAGTAGTGTAAGTGTAGTGTGAGTATGTAATTTAATGTTTACATCATAAATAAAACCATTCACATAATGGTCTCAGTACTGGTTTGTGTTCTTTTAATTTTATAATTAATTGTGTTTTATTTTATCAACCTTATTTATGTGTTTTAATTGTATTATATAGCGTGTTAAATTTTTAGAGTGCTTGTTGATCATAATATCTATTTTTCTGTGTACTTCTCACTTCTATTGATTGTTTACCAACAATGCTACCATAATATTTATCTCAATGCAACATCAATATCTTCTTCAACATAGCACTCAATTTAGTACTAAACTAATGTAAATGTCATTACACAGGCATCTTCAAAGTGGTCACTGAGTAGGGGCAGCAATGGAGGCTGGGGCGCGCGCCCTGGACGTGCTCCCGCTACTCCAGGAGCGGGTAGCGGCCTTGACCGGAGGCCGCGACCGCCGCGGGGGGCCGATTATATGGTTCCCGGCGAATTCCAGGCGAGACCGAGTCGCGCCAGATGACTATAGGCGTCTGCTGCACTATTTGATCAGTATTCCCAGGTAAATATTTTAATTTTATAACAATTTATTTGTTACCAACAAAATTACTTAAGTTAGTGCTAAGTATTACATTGTTATTGTTAGGTACTCTAATATCCTATGCTCGTGGCTATATGCCATAGCTTAAAAATATAATTTATTACTCAAGTGAATCTTGACACTGCCGCAAATGTTTCCAAGTAGAGGGCGAATAATGGGTAATTTCATACACTGACATGAAACTCGAACAATAGGATTCAAGGCTCAACATACTTGTCTACTTCAAAGTAATTGTGTACAGTATGGTAGCTTTCCTGTGGTTAGTAAATATTCCATTCAGCTGAATGAGTTGTAATGAGTTCTATTGTGACCTACCAAGAGTTGCTAAGTTACCATACTCAACTTACAAATAAAATATGATAAGTAATTGTCATCATATTTGTAAAGGTGACTGCTATATTTGGAATAAATATATTAGCTTATTATCCCCATTAATTATAGCAATCCACCGAAAATTACGCGATTGTTATGAAGAATCTTTGATTATTTACTTTTTATTATTTTGTACAGCCATTGATTGCCACATTGGTCTAGTGGCGGCACGTGCTTACGGTGTACTAAGTTTTGGGTTCGATTCCCAGTTTTTTAGGGCGCCTGTTTGATGGCCATAAGCTTGCCCCAAATTACACGAGATTTAAAAACTTTACTGGCAAAATGAGTACACCTCTGCCTTAAACCTTCGGGAAATTAGGTGTGATGTTATCATTTTCTTTTGTTTTAGTGATTCAGTAAGAACACATGGATTCACAATATTGATTGATATGAGAGGTTCAGCATGGGCAGCAATAAAACCTATCCTAAAAGTTCTGCAAGAACACTTCCCTTCATCCGTCCATCAGGCACTGGTAGTAAAACCTGACAATTTTTGGCAAAAGCAACGCACAACCATAGGAGCACATAAGTACAAGTTTGAAGTAAGTTTTATATGAATCAAGACATATAAATAAAATAAAATACTGAAATGTTTTGAAATGTGTCATACCAATATTGTTATTTTATAATATTACTTCTTTTTCAGACGACCATGATTAGCTTAGAAGCACTGCCTAAAGTGATAGATATTTCGCAACTTACACCCGATTTAGAAGGTACACTGCAATATGATCACGCGCAATGGATAGACCTTAGATTGGTAAGCATATTCTTACATTAAACAGTCGCCTAAATTTTCCAATTACAGGAATTCGTTGTTGAAGATTGTGAGTAATGCTATCATGCTTCCCATATAGCCCACACCTCTCGGTATGCGCCATACGTGCGCTGACGCACACTCGGACACCAATGACGTCATCATCATCGCGTTGGTGAAACTGTTTTGGAGCGCGTGTATAAATACACAAATTAAATATGTTTCTTCGATTTACGAGGCACACAACCTGGAAAATTAAGTAACACTTAAACAGCACCTACTTCTCCACATACCGACTTTTAGCAAAGCTGTATAATGAATGCGCTAACTGTTGTAATGGTAGAAACAGTCAATATTATATTATGCTTCGTAGAAGAGCGTAAAGCAATATAGGCGGCGGATTCGTGAATTCTTTCTGCTATCCATTCCACTCGCCACCACTCCTCGTAACTTAGTAAGCGGGACGTAAATAATGCAACGTCTGACTATTGTTAGTTGGCTACCCTTATTCAGAGAGTGAAGAAGTCATACCTTAAAAGTGGAACTCACGTTTGTGTCGGTCCTTTATTAAGTACAGGTTATCTGTACGGCACAAGTTATTGTTTATTGTGAATATATTTTACATGGGCTGTTGTTTATAGGCTTTGGAGGAGCTAATGTGGCAAGCTGGTGAGCTGCTAGACAGGCTCGATGACCTGCAAGAAGATGTCGCCAGGGCAGATTTCGCCGATGACGTCACGGGCGCAAGGAGAGCAATCGACGCACACGCAGACATTAGCAAACGACTGGCTAAGGTCCCCGTCGACGAACTGGAGGGGCAAGGTACTTGAAAACTTGTAATTATGTAGAAACCCGAACTTAAAACACGGCTTTGAAAAATCTACAAAACCTGCCTTAATAATCCTTAGTTTCTTAATTAATTACTTGCTCACTTTTCAGCTTCAGACAGAATTTTGAAAGAGTAATTAAACTCGATAATCTAATAGTTAGAAGTGTTAAATTGCGTTTATAACCGACGATCGCATAATTACGCATCAAAGTGCATTAGAAAACGTTAAATTGCGGAATTGCTTGTCTATTTATTTTTGGTTCATATAACGTGGTGTTACGGTTGAACGGCGCGCGGCCTGCAGGTAGGCAGGTGGTCAAGCGGCTCTTATATAACGTCAGGTTTCAGCAGGTTGTCTGCGCACGCAGCACGTACTCGCTGTAGTGTAACATTGAAGGGTGTCGTGTTATGAACATTAGTGTTAGTGATGTGTTTCGATTGTTTGTGGTGCTCAGAACAGCCTGCTACGGCAGAGAAGCATGACATTTTGCTTAAGACTTCCTTATATAAAGAGGGTGAGCACTAAGGACTAGGAAATTAGGAAGGATATTTAAAATTTATCCCTTAATAGGCACTTTTCTCTCACGGCGTCCTTCGTCATTCCGAATACAAAACTACTCCTAAACAAATACATTGTCATCTGCAGTATGCATAGTGCAAAATTATTTCATTTAAGATTTTTTTGATGTAGAAACATTGGTCAAACACTAAACCATACTCATTTACATATGTAATGACTTAATGCGTTTCTCCTGTATTTCGTTCGATTACAGTAAGTTTAATTTGCACGAGACAATGTTTTATGCATTATTATTGCATATATGTACATTTAAAAACACATTTACTGTGCCATTGTTAGGTAGAAATGTTCAAGCGTGCTGATGAAAGATGATAAACTAGTAAACAATTTGCAATCTACAACTTTCAGTCGTTTATGGTCGCCTCGAACTAGATGCGGTTTAAACCATCCGCCATAATGAATTTCTTCTTGATTTCGTCGGCATTGGCCGACTTAATGTTGACTTAAAAGTTGTTGTCTAATAGACAACAATGTTTACTTTTGCACCACAATATAATTAAATGTAGCCGATAGCGTTGCCGTATGTGTATGTTAGGCTACAAGTTAACTGGCTAGTATAAAGTTGTAGGCTCACAGCCTCGAGAGGATTGATCAATCCACTGCCAGGTCAAGCTACCAAAACGCAACCAAAACGGTCCTCTGTATTGCTTGAGACTTGAAGACATACGGAGCAAATAGTTCTTCAACATGCGGTTGTAACCGTTTGATCACGACCTACAAGCGACACGCGTGGGCCACAGCGTGCACACATTGCAAGAAAACAAATAAAAGAAATAGCTTTGAGCATGCCACGATCGTCACCGCGTCGTGACTTGCGACGTGACAACCGCGTGTCGCGTCGTAGGTCGTGAACGGATCGTTATTTTTCATGCTAAGTTGGTAGTGAAAGAGTTTAGGCAGGAAAATCTAAATGCTTACGACCTTAATAAGAAATAATAAATAACTTCCCCAGGCGAACGTGTCCTACAACGCTTAGAAGCAGCGGAAGCGGTTTGCTCCGAGGCTAGCGGTAGCGGCGGCGAGGCCGCGTTCCACTGCGGTTCGTCGGGAGCCGTGCGCGCGCAACTGTCGGCCGTGCGCTCGGCTCACGCGCATGCGCACAAACTCTGGCAGCACAAGAAGATGCAGCTCGATCAATGCTTCCAGCTGCGCTTGTTTGAACAGGACTGCGAAAAGGTTGGTTACTATATTCATTTTCATTACAATCTGTTGTAGATTACACTCAATATTAAAAAAAAATATACATATATATATATATATTTGATCCGATTCTTAATCGTTGGTCTTATTCAACCATTACCTGGTCTTTTTTGCAAGTCTTGGCTAAGTTTTTCTGGACCTTATCAGGGAACATTCTAGGTACGGAGATATTCGAGGTCGAAATTCCTACTTTTTAAATACAAGTGATTAATTTTATATGTTTACTTTAAATATCTCCATGAGCCCTGTACTATTCAATACATCAATCACCCCACTGTTTGAGTGCGTTACATTGAGTCCTATCATAAACCATGATATTTGACCCCATATAAAAAGTCTGATCTCCACAATAATTTGTATGTATAGTTACTTAGTTTGATGTTCAGACTGCTTGATTGACAGTTTCGCCTAGGGTCCGTTTACACTTTAAGATTTACATTTACAATCTACATAGTCCAGTGTAAAAAACTAACTGGACATATTCAGTAAGCATCGCATCTTCAAACCAATCAGAGAGATCTTAAACAAAGTTAGCGTCACAAATCTCTAATAAAAATACTCGTTCATTCCCCAGATGTTGGAGTGGATCGTGAATCACCGCACCGCATTCCTAGCGACGTACGTGGAGATCGGCCGGTCTTGTGCCGCCGCCAAGCGGTTGCAGGAAGAGCACGCCAGGTAACTATACTACCTACGAAGCCGTTAATATGCCCCATTTTTTACTTTTTTACCATTGACACATAATCGTATCATCTCGCTTGTAAACCTGAAGTTTTAAGCAGATGGGCACCCACATGTTTTGTTATGCGATGTATGTGTATTGTTTATTTATTCTAATTTTGTATGCACGTTATGTCTCTGCGACAATTTTTTTTTTCTTTCTACACCGTTCGGTAGCAATGTTATGTAATAGAGGTGAGCTTATTGCCATCGACCGAGTACAAATCTGGACTCCAGGCTGCTACTGGGAAATTCCAGGTGGAAAATTGTCCAACCTGGGAATCAAACCCTGTGCGCAACCAATTCAGAGCATAACTTAAAATTAAAAGGTATAGTAAAATAGTGTCATGATAAATAATACAAATTAGAAAATTAATGGAATAGGTGTGGATTCGATTTGACAAACAATGATCTCTAAAATGTACATTGATGGAAGGGTTAATATTTTATATGCTTTAAACAATGGTTTGAAACTCTCTGTAACATGAAGTCCAAACATAGCCCTCGGACACCTCTTTTGCGTTTGGGGTAATTCAACAAATAAGGTTGTGTTTTTAACACAACCTTATTTGTTGAATTACCCCAAAAAATGAGTCCATATCTTAAGTTAGATGACACTAAACCGTGATAAGCAATTAGCAGCACATCAACCTTTAAGATTGTGTCTAATTTATACAGTGTATATGTGGAATTACAAATTTTTTTGCTTAATGCTTCCTTATGTGCTTTCCAAACTAATTTACTGTCAGTAGTTACTCCAAGAATGGCTATGGACAATTGTTATGTATGATCTTTGGGCAAAATGCAGAATATTAGTTTTCCCCAGGTTTATTTTAAGATTATCGTTTTCCAACCATTTTACCATTGATTCTATAGAATTATTAATGTCAGTTTCGTTTGTGTCTCTATTTTTGCAAGCGATTGTAATAGTACCGTACCGTCGGTAAAAAGTGTCATTGGGTGGTAGATACTTTTGGGTAGGTCATTAATATACAGCCCCACGCGGTTTTTGTCCGCGTAGTTCCCGATTCTCTGCTTTTTGCGGCGCTGGCAACACTGGCGGCTGGTCGTCAAAAAACGACCTCGTAGTTAATTTATTTTAAAATTATTAATTTATTGTGTTTAGTTTGTAAATTCAACTCTCGATACATGTGTCCGAACAGCTGATCAAGTTTTGTATGAAAAATTTTTGCCTGTTTTCGAAAAAGTCGTAGAACAAATGTTGTTGTTTATGATGTTAGTAATCTACTCCTGCGAGGTTGTTTTGCAAATAACCCTGTATATAATCTGAATCTCGGAAACGGCTCCAACGATTTTCATGAAATTTAGTCTTTCGGGGGCGTTAAATCGATCTAGCTAGGTTTCACTTTTAGAAAAAGTCGTTTTATCCGTGAAAAAAGAAAACAAAAACCGAGCTAAGCTCGGTGATCCAGGTTCTTACTATAATTTGGCAAACAGTTAGACCATGGCCTAGGTTAGGGCATAGCGCTACGTTTTTGTCCCGCTTGATGTTGCCGTAGGTTTCCGAGCTCCATGCGGGTTCTTAGCTTGCTTATTCGAGCAAAAATAGTATGTAAGGATTAGAGCAAGTCTGCGAGGATCGCCCAGAGGACACGGTGGAGCACACGGTGGAGGTCTGCCCCGCCTGGGCGGAGCACCGCCGTGTCCACGTAGCGGCGATCGGCGGCGGCGACCTATCGCGTCCGGCCCTGGTCCAGTCCATGGTCCGGAGCGAGAGGGAATGGGACGCCGTCATCTCCTTCTGCGAAGCAGTCATGCTAGCGAAGGAGGTGGCGGAGCGTGAGAGGGAGAGAACCTCTCGTCCCAGCCGCCGCGGGAGACGCCTCGGGCGTCGGGGGTCACGTGGTGGCTTCCGGCCATCGTAGACGCGGACCTGTGGACGGTGAGTAATGGGCTAGCTCGCCGTCCGTCCGTCTTTTGACGACAGGCCGTGTAGACGGCGCGTTCGTGTTCCACGCGCGCCTCAAAGAGATGTCAGCAAACAGGGAGGGGCCCGCAAGGGCCGATGCCTGCCAGGGCTGCGGGCTGTTCGAAAGAGATACCGCGGCCCGGGAACACAAAGGGCAAGGAAGAAACATGGATGGGTTTTAGTCAGTACAAGTCTGACACTCCCTTCCACTCTGCCCAGAGCGGGAGAAGTCATTTGAATAATTTCCCATAAGTAAAAAAAAAAAAAAAGGATTAGAGCATGAGAGGTTCTATAGAATATAATTATCTATTTGTATTGGGTCAACATCATCATCATCAAAAAAATAAGACTGTGAGAGGTATTCCTTTTATTCTATCACAGCATAAGCGTGCATCGATATAAAAATCCTGTCTTTAAAATAACCGTGTGTTACGCGTTATTCAGGTTCGCAGCTGCCTGTACGGGTGGCGGTCGACCCAGCGTGGCGCGCGTCACCACAGCCGCTCGACGCCTCGCCGACAAGCGCCACTACGCCGAGTCCGAGATCTCTGCGCTTGCGCATCGCCTCGAACGGGCTTACAAACAACTGTCGGCTGGTGAGTGGTTACTGACCAACTAATGGAGCTAGTTATACGACATCCTGCTAACATACATCGGGCGCGAGCTCGCCAGAACCAACATTAATTTTTTTTTGCTTTTATCACTAAAAACAGTGTTTTTCGGTAAAAAACCTTGTAATTTCATGTAAGAGTATAAAATACTGTGTATTTCGATATTACTTGCTTTACGAAATTCGCATTTTGGTTTAAATACATGAATAACTAAAATAACATCAACACAGTCTCCCTAGACTGTGTTGATGTTAAGTTCATAAGTTTTGATGTAGGAGGTGTAATCTTTGGGACTACTGATCCGATCCCGAAAATGCTCTCACTAATTAGAAACGCTTAAGCCCAAGTGTTTAAAACGTTCCCGTCCGTTGTTTTTCCGTTCATATCGCGAGCGAAGCCGCGGGAAAGACTAGTTATTACTAAAAGTAAAAACGCAAGACGAAAAATGAAATTGTTAGATTCGCCCTAATGCGTGAAACCGCGACGGCAAACTGCGACCTTGTGAGAATACATCTTACAAATATTTAACAAGAACCCTCAAAGATTACTAGCTAGAACAGGATTTGTTTTCTTTCGAAAAGCGAAATGAGTAAAAGTTCTATTAACTCGCCAGTACAACATCCTTGTTTTCTTTTGGCAGGTCTGGAGGAACGTTCAGCAGTTCTGTCTCTCTCCGTTGTATTCCACCACAAAGCGGAAGCCTACGTATCAGCGGTCGGTGGCTGGGGCGCCCAGTGCGCAGTCGCTCTGCAACTGGCCACGGGGCAGGGCGGAGCACCCTGCAACGATCCTAGAGCGCTCGAACAACATGCGCAGAGACATCGGCAGTTATACGAGCACATGTGCCAAGCTTATACTGAGGTTAGTTCATACATATAGCCATCCTTTACGAGGGGAGATGGACTGCGATTTATCCATACAGATTTTGACGAAATCGACGTTTCGTATTCCCCTTTTTTCTTTCTGCAAAATGTCCTCTAAAGTTATCAGAAAGAGGCAGACGTAAGAAAACATGTAGATGTCAAAATACCTGTAATATTTTTATGTCCATGGAATTTCTTTCCCATCTACGCTTTGGAATGGGTTATTATGCTCGTGGCTGGACTGTAGGTAGCCAAACGTCTAATTACTGACTATTCAAAAGTGCCTGTAACGGAGTCTTGTAATAAATGCTGTGAGTTTGAGTTTATAGAAGAATGAAAAGAACGGTTTTTCTTCCTGGCAATATCATCTTCACTGAAGAAGACATGACTAGGAAGAGTAAGGGTTTGTTCTAGTATTACTGATAAACTGCTAATAGACATAATTATATTGAAGAGAAGACGCACTGTGCCTGTCCCACATTCATTGGTAAATAAAGGAGCAGACGAAGGAATAAAGTAAAAACACAAGTTATTAGTTTCAGGAATGTAGTAAAGCTCTTCTCTACTCAAATGGCATTATAATATAATGCCATTTGAGTAGAGAAGTGTTGTTGCAAGTGTTTCTAATTAAACAGTAAGGAAGTCGGTTAAAAATGAACTTATTTGTATTGCTACAGGTCCATTCTACAAGTAAAAAGCTGCTATACCAGCTGGATCATCTCGTTCAAGTGTGCCATCAAACTGACCCTGCTGATATGGTAAGAATATTTTTTATGTAAATTGCAGTTTCACAATTCTTGTAAAAATTGGTGGGGACTGCCTCCCCAATGTGGAACTGATTCGATGGCCTTGCCCACGAGCGCGACCCAACGCCCAAGCAATCTTGCGGACAAAGTAAATGAATGTTAGAAGAGTCACCGCGATGGCGACGTAACTTACGAAGCGACGGCGGTATAGTCTGTTCAAACTTTATGGAAGAGCCGCCATAAACTTTGAACAGAACTACACTCAGGCGAAGGATATAAGTGCCACGCGTCCCAAGTCGCACCACCCGAAGTCCTGAACCTGTTCCTTAGTTATGGTTATGACGATGTTGTTCGTCCAGAACGGTTTTGGAAACTAAACTGACCAGTATTTTTTTTTTGCTAGCCTGCATGGTGTCCCACTGCTGGGCAAAGGCCTCCCCTTTCACCTTCCATACCTCTCTACGCTGGATGGGTTTTTGTCAGTACAAGTCTGACACTCCCTTCCGCTCTGCCCAGAGCGGGAAAAGTCATTCGATGATTTCCCAGGCGAAAAAAAAAGGCATTTCTTTCTTATACAAGTCTCGCATTAGGCCCACATCTCCCACGTTAAATCAATTTCTCATGAATAGCATTACCCCCACAGAACGACGGCACAGTAAGCAGCGCAGGCAGCAGCGGCGGCGACCCGGCAGCCGACTACAGTTCCGGCGCGAACCACGTACTAGCCGTCATCCATCAGATACTGGGACATCACAGAGCGTTGGAGGCGAGGTACCACCAGGCCAGGCTCAAGCTGCATCAGAGGCTCGCCTTGCTGTTGTATAAAGAAGATTGTAGGCAGGTGTGTGGTATAGCAACCTTCATTTCTACTATATGAAAGTTGGCTAGGGTGTGAATACTATCTCCTTATATAAAAATACGTAGAAGTAATAACCTTATTTAAGCTTATTGGGCATTAAATATCCACATGATGGATTGGAATACATAGATTACTAAATGTGCTATTATGTCAAGGAAGATAAGCTAGCATTATTATTAAAATAAAAACAACATTAATTATGATTCATCACAAATATTATAAGTACGAAACAAATTCTGTTTTCTCTGAAACTTGGGACATGAGATACTTTTTAGCACCTTAGTTAGTACTTCGTAATTTCCGACCTCCACGCGAGTGAAGCCGCGAACAAGCTAATATGACCATAAGAATTGATTTTGTTACAGGTCCTCGATTGGTTGGCAAATCATGGCGAAGTATTTTTGCAGAAAAATACTGGAATAGGAAGGAATCTCCATAAAGCTAGAGTTTATCAGAAATCTCATGAACACTTTGAAAATGTAGCACAAGTAAGTACATACAAGCATAAGTATGTATGTAGTCAGTCAGAGCCCTGCTTTACCTGACTTGAAGTATCACGGATCAGGTAATGCAAGGCACTGACACGTCTTTTGCAAACCACATTTACTTGCTGAAGACGCTAGGCATTTGATTTTATGGTTTGCTTAAGAATGGGGAATCTATTAGCGTACATTATAAAAAATGTTTCTCACTATAATTTAGTTTTAAAATTAATTAAATGAACTATAAAAATAATGGATGGCAATGTTACTGGGAGAACTTAGGATGCAACAGCGAGCGAAGCGCTTTGGATTTGGGGCACCCCGACTGGTTAGGTTAGGTTAGTTAGGTTCCTGTTAACCCTGCAGACAGAAATAGGAGCCCCGCGTCCTTCGACTACGGTTTTTAGGCGACTATAAAGTGTTTTAAGGTTAGGTTACAATAATTGGTTTTTCTCATGACCACCCCCTCCATTCCCCTCCTCCTACCAAACGATACTACATTTTGACCAACTAACTGATTTCGAAGTTGGTTTTCGACATATTATAGTGCAAACCATTATTTTTATAGTTCATTCAATTTATTTAAAGTGTCAGTAAATTCATTTTAAAGTGTGAAAAGTTATTTTTTAAATACATTCCCTTAAGAATTATACCAAGTCAATACCGAGGATTGAAAATGCAGTGCAATCGTATAATCTTATCCGATCTTAATAAGTTATCTACTTAATTATTTCCCAATAGAACACATACACGAACGCAGAAAAGCTTCTCGCTGGTGCCGAAGAGTTAGCTCGGTCTGGCGAGTGCGATCCTGAGGAAGTGTTGGGCGTGGCACGAGAGTTAGAAGCTCATGTCGCGGCGTTCGCAGCTAGAGTGGACAGGAGAAGACGACGACTTGACCTCGCGGTGCTCTTGTATACACACGAGAAAGAGGTTTGTTGAGCGATTTTATATAAAAACCAATACTAGACTAACAGCGGTCTGGGTCCTAGGCGCACAGTGCCTATAACGTATGAGGGAGAAAAGACAAAGAACACGGGGATGATCATACTCTATTTTGTAAACATTTGTCGATTGTAAGTGATGAGTTAGACAGGTGGCGCCCTGCAGCTTCTGCCTACCCCATGAGACTAAGTTTATTTATCCGAAAATGCAAGGAGCTGCTGGTCCGAAGGCACGGCTAACCATAGCCCAATACGTTCAAATCGCAAGTTATTTAGAACGGTGAACGCCTATTGATATTTTCATTTAATGTCGTCGCCTTGCACAACACTCACGTAGGTCGATGGGTGTGCGTACAAACGTGCCTGCTTTACCTGGGTGAACGCCAGGTTCTGTCCGCTAAACAAGTCACCTGTCAGTGTGGCCTTACCTTCGACTTTCACTAACATTTGTATTCTAACAACTGCCAAGATTTTCTATTTATGATTTCGCTTTTAAACTCACGCCAGCCATGTTTAGTCACAAAACCAATAGAATCTATGATAGATAATAACTGCAAAGGAATGACACTTGAAATCAGTCAGCACTTTCATCTGTTGTTTAAGTTTTCGTCTCCGTACAGGAAACCATGACTGGAATACACACTGTGTAATATGCTCGTCCCCTTTCGGGCACAGATGAACAAAGGTGTCTTTTGGACACGGCAAAAAGTGTCACGGGTCACAAGCGTTAATACTGAGCATGAGGTCCTGGGTTCCATGCTTAGAATTTCTCAGCAGCAGTCTGGAGCCTGAATTTGAATCCCAGTTTATATATTTATTGGCAGTTGTTGGCTACAGGCTTGCCCACTGATACTGAGGGTGAAATGAGGGTGTTCTATAGGTCCAGCTCAGTCTAACTGTATTGTGTAGTAGTGAACTAAATAATAATGTTAATATCTCTTGTGTTTAGCTGCTGCAATGGCTCGAAACGTTGCGGAGTGGCGGCGGCGTCTGCGCATCGGACGACACACCGGAGGCTGCG
The DNA here is from genome assembly GCA_950005105.1 of Lycophotia porphyrea. Lineage (NCBI taxonomy): Eukaryota > Metazoa > Arthropoda > Insecta > Lepidoptera > Noctuidae > Lycophotia > Lycophotia porphyrea. The sequence goes on along the minus strand of OX465383.1, from coordinate 27,142,703 downwards.
AGACGAGCGCTCGACCAATGCGCGCAGCATCGAGCCGCCAGCCTCGATGCCTGCGCAGCCACCATCGCGCAGGGGGAAGCACTTTTGCAAGATCTAAGGTAAGTCATACTAGTGATATGACACCAAGCGGAAAATTTGTTCTTCTTTAAACGAAGCAACGAGTGCTGCTGTTCCACCTTGCAAAAGACAAGGAGAAATATTGCGAATTGATGGCTAACCTTCAGTAATTGATGAGGCACCACTAGAAGAAGAAGAAGGAGAAACCAAAAGAGTGAATGGAGCTCCGTACAGGGAGGTTGGTAGTTGGGTGCAGGCTTTGAAATGGGTGATATTAGAGCTCATTTGCAACAAATCTGATCTGATAACTAGGTGTCCTATCTGAGACATTTATTTTGGGTAATCTGCCTTGAAAAGCAAGGGTAGTTGCAATTTTTTTTATTATTATGAACTTTATGACGCTATTAAAGGTTTGGGTTATTTTTTGATAAATTTGTTTTCGGAATATTCATTCTTTTATGCGCTCTCTGAAAAGTTTCATATCAACGCTCTGAACGTAGATTGGTCACAATCATCAATTTTTGGTCGAGGGGAGGAAAATTAAAAAAAAAACTTAAAAGTTAGATTACTCCGAAACCACTCAGATAGGACCCCTAGTTATCGGGGCCAAATTAGTTGCAAATGAACTCTAGTATTACCAATTTACCGGCATTTTACCATTTTTATAACGCTTGCACCCAATTACCAATCACCCTGTATTACTCTTTTGTTCCGTTTCAGCTTTGAAAAAAAATTCTATGGCGGCCAGGCTTCATACAACAATGTTCCAAGCCCTTTACATTTTGTTTATTACGTCGCGCATTCGTGCTAGAGCAAAATCAAAATCAAAATCAAAGCATTTATTTCAAGTAGGCCAGTTACAGGCACTTTTGAATTGTCGACAAGATAAAAATGTAATGAAGCTACAGTCCCAGTCACAAGGCATAAAAACTGTGAAAGTACTGTAGTTGCCCATTCCCTAGCGTAGATCTCTATGGAGAAGAACGGGCAAGAAACTCCATGGACACTCTTTTAAATCAGTATAATTTTACAAAAACCTTGGTTACATCATTCATGTTGAGATGGTACATTATGTGAGAACGATGTAGCAAGATGTGCAGTGTGCACGTTAAAAGTGTCCATAGTAAAAACAAAAAAAAAATAAAATAAACAAAAAAAAATAAAATAATTAATTCAAATAAGCCGTGGCAAACAAGAGATGACCAGTCACAACTGACAGCGCCCGTTCACGAACATGACGCATGTATCAGCACCATTCAACTCAACCATTTTGAAGGGAACTAAATGATCCGACACACGCGCCACCATCGGCGAGACCTTTGAGTGAGCATGACATACTCCTAACCGCCAGGGCACATTCAAGTCAAGAAAAGAGTAGGTTACCAGTGAACGATAGCTATCTAGTACAAAGTACTCACACAATATGGGCTATGCGGCTATATAATACTAAAGAGATTCAATTTATACAATGCAAAGATAGTTGTACAATCTTCAGCAGCTCCAACAATACAGTTTAATGCTATCCATTTATGCGCCCCTGTCCTTGTGGAGCAGGACCGGCATTGAGCCAAGCATTTTTATCAGCGATATAATCGTCCAACTTGTAATATGCTTGCTTAAATAGTGTGCGTTTAATGCATGTTTTAAATTTCGTCTCATTCAGTTCAAGAATACTTTGTGGAATTTTATTGTAGCATCTCAAACAGTACCCCATGAAAGATGAGTCTACTTTAGCGAGTCTGAAGCCTGGCTGAACTAATTGGTCCCTATTTCTAGTACTGTAATTATGTCTGTCACCTCTTTTATTAAAAAGATGTAGATTTTTTCTTACGTACATTATGTTTTCATAGATGAATTGACAATGTACCGTCATGATGTTAATTTCCTTAAACAGTTCCCTTAGAGAATCGCGCCTACGAAGATTATATATGGCTCTGATGGCTCTTTTTTGCAGAATAAATATAGACTCAATGTCTGCAGCCCGTCCCCATAACAAAATGCCATAAGACATTATGCTATGAAAGTAACTAAAATAGACCAGTCTAGCGGTATCGACATCAGTAAATTGACGGATTTTTCTAATAGCGTATGCTGCTGAACTTAGCCGCCCTGCAAGAGTACTTAAATGAGAACCCCATTGAAGCCTTGAATCAAGCGTAATCCCCAGGAAAACCGTTTTATCTACGAATTCAAGTTTCTCTTTATTCAAAACTATATCACAATCGCTATGTTTAACATTCGGTAAAGCAAATCTTATGCATTTTGTCTTTTTTTCATTTAATACTAAATTGTTTGCTGTGAACCAATTATGGACTTGAATTAGGGCATTATTCACGTCATCTAGATTTTGGGCCCTTCTATTTATCTTAAAAATTAGAGAAGTATCATCAGCAAATAGCACCATATTTTGAGGCTGGTTTTTCAATAAATAAGGCAGATCATTAATATATACTAGAAAGAGGAAAGGACCCAATATTGAGCCTTGCGGAACCCCCATTTTTACTTTTAAACCCTGTGAATTAACACCATTTATTTGAACATGTTGCTGTCTATCACTCAAATAAGATTTTACCAAACTAACTGCAAGTTTACCTAGTCCATAATGCTCAAGTTTCAAAAGTAATGTGTCGTGATTTACGCAATCGAATGCTTTGGAGAGGTCACAAAATATTCCAATAGCGTCTTGGGACTCTTCCCACGCAGTAAATATGTTCTTTAATAAAGTTACACCGGCGTCGGTTGTACAACGTCCCTTGGTGAAACCATACTGTTGATCGTGTAAGATTCTGTTGGTGTTAAAATGATTGAGCATTTGATTAAGCATTACTTTTTCAAACACCTTACTAAAAACTGGCAACACGGATACAGGTCTATAATTATTAGTATCTTTACTATCCCCGGATTTGAAAAGAGGTATGACTTTACTGTATTTCATTAAATCAGGGAAATCTCGTTGGTCTATACACAAATTAAAAATTAAAGCTAAGTATGGTGCTATAGTCTCAACTATGGATGTACAAACTTTGATAGACATTCCCCATAAATCTTCGGTCAGTTTGACTTTTATTTGGCGAAAAGCTTTAATAACTATCATAGGGTTTATGTGTTTAAATTTAAATTCAGCCGAGCAGCCAGACACATTCGCCTTCAATAAACCAATTGAGACTTCAGGAGAAGAATTAAGAGCCTCTGAACCTCTGAACTAGCACAGAACTGGCACGGGGCAACTAAATCGAAAGCACATTTTGCCCGCCGGCTCTGCCGAATAGGCCTCAGGGCTGGGAAGCCCTGAGGCACTCCCACCATCTAATTTCGAACATTGCGATTTCAGAAATATCGTACAGACGCCAGCTGCACATCAACCATCCGAAACTGTCGAATTTTCCCAATTCACCTTGAACTTTATGCTTTAGCGGTAAAGTTGAATATATATTACAGACAATTGATAGATTGTAGTAGCTAGATGTGCTGGCGTCTGTACAAAGACTACGACACTACTTATTTAAATCAGCTTACGCTCGTAATTATAATAATCATAGCACCAGCTTTACGTACGAGATTGCAAACAAGCGCTGCTATAACGAGAGACAACCCAACTGCTAATCTTTTCATTATCATTTATTGCAAAAACGTCATTCAACTGAGGTCTCCTTCTTCCCGGAATTAGGATTGATATTTAGTATTATATAGAAATGAAAAAAAAAACGACTACTATTCTGCCCCTCTCTTAATTAAACAGAGGGGAAGAATAGTATTTTTTTTCTGCGGAAAGAAAACGCACATTACGAGCAGCCATTGTCGTGCATTGTTAGCAACACCAACAGAGGACATTAAAATATACAGAAATAATTTTGTTTTTGTTGTTAGTCTAGCAACATTTAATTTTGTTCTCAAGATTGTCACACGCGAGTTGATACTAGTCGCCACACACTACTGCCAGCGCCAAAAAAACAACCCTTATATATCAATACAGTCCACTCATCTCGATCCCAACACGTATTACCTGACTCATTTTAATAAGATGGTGCAGGTGACACAGGGTACCAACTGTACTACAGCCAAGAGCTCAGTAATAATACCAGCCTATCACTGTCCCAATGCAGGGCGAAGGCGTCTTCTTGTACACAGAAGGCACGAGTTGTTGGCGATATTTATTTATAAGTCCAGGTTTCCATGCCATGTCAGAGTTGTATATGAATTGAAAAACTCACATTGGCAATCCCCCGGATTTGAACCTCGCGTATAAGAGCCAAGGAACAGAAAAGAAGAGAAAAAAATTGTGTACTCTTGTTAAGATAATAATTGCCGTTAGAACGTCAGAAAATATAAGTTTATCTATGCTTTTTCTAGGACCTACCAATATATAGTACTAAGTGCAGTATTTTCACTGGGTAATTTCCTATTGTGTCGGTGACACTGACAACTACAGCTACGCTAATGTCGTCAGTAATTCAAATTGCCTTGCAGGCGTAATCATGCCGAACTTCGGTCGCGTACCTTCGGCATAGTGTGTTTAGACACTAAGAGTGGTGGAAAAAAGAAAGCGTAAGAATCATTATTTGTCGTAGCAGTGTGATTGCGTTACGTGCTTATACTCGCACTAGATCACGATAGTGCGCTGATGTGGCCCTAGCATTGGTCGACACGTCTGCATCCGTATTTGTTGACATGCCCACGTCTGTATTTGTTGACACAAGTCGTACATCACTTACATACATGGATGCAAACTAAACAGTAAAGAAGATCGAAGCCTTAGATTTGGCTGCTAATTACTCGCACCATTGTCACTCGCGAAACGTGTGCCAGCTAATAAGAACCTTGCACTTTGTTCTTCCCGTCATTGCGTTTTTTTTTTCTCGACAATACCTGGAAACCCTCTAGTTACGGAGATATTGTGGGTCAAACTTCCAACTTATTCTCAAGTTTTTTTTTTTTTTAATGTTTTACTTCACTTAAAATAATTCCGTGGCCCCTTTACTATTCAATCCATCCATCAGCACAATGTTTTGAGTGCGTAACGTGGAGTCCTAACGATTAACGGCTAGGGCTTTGCGAAGGATCTGTTTAGACCTAGTATAACTCACATATCAGTCCATTCGGTATGAGACAAGCTCGTCCCGCCATATTCGCCTGGGGCTGTCGAGATATCGTCTAACGTTTAATTAACTCGGTGGTTCTTTTAGCAGATTTCTCATGAGACACGCGGCTGGCATCTCGCGCAATTCAACCCTAGATGTTATAAGAATTTAATTGTAACTGGATCATGTAATCTTTCTTGTAGAATGTACTTGTGTAAAAAAGGAGTTTTAATTTCATTCGTAAAATATCACTAAAATATGAAAGACCGAATACAATAGCCCAAACCTCTGCTGTTTCACCTGTAGTTCCAATGGAGTCTACTTTCCAAACAACAGTGAAAAAGCAATGGCCAAAATTGGTGCATTTTTATTTTTCGCAGCTTCTAACTAAACTATGTACTACAGCGCTCACTGATGGTCGACCACTTTTGAACCGTACACTCGGGGCATAAGGGCGAAATGTGCTCGACCCTCACGCCCCTTGGAACTTAGTAAAAAAGGGTCATGAAAATCCGACCATAGTATACTTCGTTCCACCTATTTGTCTCATGACAGAAATAATAGTTTCCTTGTGACATTCCTTGCTCCATTCAGACATTCTGTGGCGCTAACTTTGAATCCGTCTTGCAATTCCCCTTTATTCTGCTATAGGTACTTCCCTGTGGCTCCAGTCCCATATCCAAGTGTTCTCGCGACTTCGTCAACCCAACTATAATCACTATAAAAATACTTGAGTATTATTCCTGTGACGTCGTGGCCGTTACCGTACTAACGATCGTGAGCATACAAATAGTTGCAAATGCACGACCTGGAAGCGGCAGTCTCGAATAATAAAATACGTGCTACACCTCGGGAACTGAAGAGTCTTGCGCCAAATAGGCGCGCGTCGGATTGTTTGCCCGGTGACTTAAGTTATCTCTTCCAGGGATGATGCTAAATCCCTAGTTAGATTGACCGTCAACAGATGTCGGGTGACCTTTGTCAGATTGGCCAGTAAGTACCGCCTGCGAGCACCGACGCGGCGGCGGCGTTCAATTACGTTCACTGATATTTCCTCCTGTTGACTTTGAGGTCGACCATGGTCGGCCTCGGAAAAATATCGCCCAGTAAACTGCTCCGTAAGACTAAAGACGATCCTAGTTACATTAGATTTTTAATGCAATCATTATTTATTATAGCTATCGTAAAAATTTTAGAAATAGTCCCGGGATTCATCATGTCCAGTTATAATCTATACAAATACATAAAATTTTTAGTGTCTGTTTGTAATTTCAAAACAACAACTTTTTTATGAATGCATAATAATATGAAAGTATATACAGGGTGTAAACAGACTCTTCACGAAGCCGTCAACCAAGCATTATGTACATCAAACTAAGTAACTTTACGCAAAAACAGATTGATATTGACGAGACTTTTAGATAGCTGATGCAATAAGGAGTAGCTTTGGCTACTTTTTTTTCAGGAAAAGAATTAGGGTTCCATGCAAAAAAAAAACCCATGAATTAGTAAATAGGGAAATAATATTTTCATAATCTTTTCACGCGGCTTAAGGTCGCGGCCAACAGCTAGTTAATAATATTACTTCACATCCTTTTCAAGTTATGGCCCGGGTTCCATGTTCCTGTTCCTTTATGATTGTATCCGTTACTAAATCTTTGTAACGTGGCGTGATTTGTATGAAGATCCTGGTTTTTTCGATATTAAAAATTCGTACACAATAGCTGTAGTGGTCGCATCGCTCTCGGGACGATACACAACAGCATGCGACCCAATTTCTAAGACGAACGCGCATTGCCGGAGCGTTACTCTGTTTTCAGTGAAAATTCAAGTGTGGACGGACACGCGATGCAGATATCTGGCTCGAACAATGTACAATTTATCTTAGCGTCTTACCGGATGAGATTGACGGCTGTCTGTGCGTAATTATTGTCTTGTTCCGTTCCGAACCTATCGTTTACGTACCCAGTACATCATTGAGGTACGGGAAAATGTGACGTTAATCGATAATTTATTTTTAAACAGACTCGTCTATGTTAACTGTAACTCGGATACCTACTGTGTTATGGTTTGCTAAAACAATGCTTTTGTGAGTTGAGGCTGTGGAACAAAAACACCCTGTACATGAAAGCGGGATGCTCTTTTGTGTGGCCTGTCGATACGTCTACTAGTGCGTGTTAGAACATATGACATGATACGGTTAACCACTCATGATACCTTTGCATAGCAGCATTATGAGGTGCATAATGAACTTATTGTTCCCATAATATAGGTAAGGACTTGGGAACAATCCTTCCCTCACTAAAAACTTACTACTACTTATCTCCTATAACATATTGTCTATTGAAGTCGAGGCGAGACGCGAGACCTGTATTCATCCAAGTTAAGCATAATCACCTGAGGGTATAGATAAGTGTTCGTGTCAGGAGTGGTTGTTAGTCTACAAAGTTTTAAAGCTCAAAGTGGACAAAGTGAAGTGGATCTCTTGGATTTTCATTTAGGCTCATCCTCGACTACATCCGTCATCGTTGAAAATTTCCATATATTTACCTCTACCTCGTGTCGTCGTTGTTTGAAACAGGCTCAAAACGCGTTGTGACATTTCCTCACTGCCAGAACGCGTTGTAGCCGAAAATCAAAACAGCCACAACACGAATTTCCCTTCGTGGTCATTTTGAAAATCCCTTAATGCGTTTTTTCGCTGTAAAACTGTTTTCACACTTGATCTTTGAGACTAGCATTAACAAATTTATGTTACAATGGTTGTGGACAATGTAATTGGTTTGTTGTCCGTGTTAACCTCTTTTTGGGGCTGACTGTACATTTAGTTCGGAATCGGCACGGCTCACTCTAACGGAAGTCATTACCTGAGGGAACCCTCATTAGTATCGCCTCTCGCGGCCTTTCATTTCCTTCAGAGGTTTAGCAACATCGATGTGTTGTGATTATTGTGACATATTTTCCTTTCCGCTACACAAATATGCCAGAACCCTCCAATGCACGCGTGAGTGAAGCTATCTAAATCCATTGCAGTCTTTTTTAGGGTTCTGTACCTCAAAAGGTAAAAAAAGGAACCCTTATAAGATCACTTTCTTGTCCGTCGGTTTGTCTGTCCGTCTGGCTGTCTGTTTGTGAGTCACCACTTATTTTCTCAGGAATGGATGGACTTAGCAAGTTGAAATTTATATCAGATACTGAGGTCTATAGTCCCTATTAGGTGTATAAAAATTAATGACCTGAGTCAACACGATAAAAAATATGGGCAAATTTAGATTTTCGCGAAAAATTGTAAGTACCAAAATTAACTTTAATTTTCAACTTTTTTTATTTTTCGGAATTTTCCCTTTTTTAGCGCTAGCTATAACTACTACTACTACTAACTGCTATAGCTATTCTCCAAACAAAAAAAAATGTTCTCCTTTGGCAAGAAGCAAATAATGTTTTACAGCACATGTGAAGGAAAAATATTGAAAACGGCAAATATGTAGTTTAATAACAAAGTGCCTACAAGTTTATACGGAACGCTCGGTGCGCGAGTTCAACTCGCACTGTGCCGGTTTTTTTATGTAGTCATCTTAGCTCAATTTTGTGTTGGGAAAACAAAGATAGTATGGCTTCTAAATGAAGCTTCACAAAAAGGCAAACACGGTTTGATTTATTTCAGCCTTTATTATTTGACTTACTTACTTTCATTTATCTCTCATATCTCATTAGAAATCCCTTTAGTTGTAAGTAGCAAGTACAGTCGCCCGCACAAAAAAATACCACACACTGTAAAATTTCTCCAAATTATTTTAAACCATAAAAATATGTTGATGTTAAGTTGAATCATCAAAATCGAATGAGATAGTTTGGCAGTTAGTGGTAACTTGATGACGCTTGTATAGCGGCAGTACGACGCTTAGTTGCTTATTAAAAAAACATATAAAAACATACAAAAAACTGATCTGAAATTGATCGACCTTTAACATCATCTCGAGGGCCGATAATTTTGCAGTACGGAATCTCCACGGTCTAGGAAACTTTGATGAACTATAAAACCATCGTTAATGAACTGGAAGAGGTACGCTCTTTAAAACAGGGTTCGAAGTGAAAATTGTCTTTCATATTTTTTAATGTTTTAAGAATACCTATTTAACAATGTAAAAGATGTATAGCCATGAGTTAAGGACAAAAATCATAAAGCAATAATTTATACACTTCACGTGTATTCGAACGCGATTTTCCGTTTCCACGCGTATCCAAACGCGATAAGTGTCAACTTAAAAAATAACGGTCACAACCATTGTGTTTAATTAATCAACAAACAGATTTTTAAGAACGTTTGTGGAAAAACAAAACAATAATTAATTATATATATCTTTTTTACATAACGTTATAGTTGTAACGAAATTATAACATGTAAGATGGAACAAACAGAGACCAAGATACCATCGATAAATGTTATGATAATTCATCATCTGCCTAGCCTTTTGTCATGATAATTATCAAACAAAATAATTATTTTGATACTTCCGAATCCTATCCGATAAAACTTTTACAATCACTCTTAATCCAAAAAATGTGCAAGATAAACTTAAAATAACTTTATGAAGTAAATCTAAAAATCAAGCAATCTAGCAATCTAAATTAAAAATCGATCACATTCATAAATAATTGCAATCAATTTCGTTGTATCCTCTGTGGACTAATATGACGTGCCCTAACTAAAAGGTCGGAGAACTCGGCAAGTTTCCGTCACACGTCGCACGCTCGCCTCTTACTCAACGCGTGAAAAACTTGCCGTTTCGTTGAATCAAGCCAGTTTGCAATACGAAATTGCTCTTATGACTAAGTTGCTAGACCTTAGGTTTCATATTCCTGATAACCACACAAGATTCCAGTTGTAATGAGAAAATAAAAAGTTAAATACTGGGACATAATAAACTAAAAACATTGCTATTCTAAATCGGCAAAACATAATGTTGTACTGCATTATCTAAATTGGAGCGGAACGACTTTTTATTTCAAAATATGTGTAGCTAATAGTAGCATCTAGTTGGTATCCTTTTATAGCGATACTCGTTTGTAAGGATTATAAATAATTGGTTCGCGATACAAAATGAATCAGCCCCTGTCTAACTTGTTTACCGTAAGAGGAAAAGTGGACACGGCGTCGGCGGCGGGTTCGAATGGGATCCAGGGAACCTTTAAACAATGGCGAATAAGGCTGTAGCGCCACCAGTTACACACAGAAACCACCTGTATACATAGACAACTAGCCCAGTTATTACTCGTTATTGTTGCACTTATTAGGTAACTCACAACACAACCTTCGATACTGACGTACTGTTACTAAAGTTGCGCTTATTTCATGTTGTATAGATGTAATAATAACTGCTACTAGTGTTACTGTGCCTATTCGACTGTGTCTGTTATTGATGCGCTAGGTTTGTAAGCCACCGTGACGTATCTTATGATCGTAAATAAAGATAACTTAATGCCCAATTACTATATAATTGCATAAAATTAATTAGACAGCAACTCGACGCACGGTTGTTTATGCAGTTATAGTCTTGTTAAGTAAACATTTGTATCGTAACACATCATCGGTATGTGAAAATACAAACACAAACGTTTTTCCATCAAACAATCATAGATACTATAACTGTGTGAACCTTTGTGAAGAGAGAAAATAAAGATATTGTATTGTATTGTGTAGAGTGCAGATTGTGTTCTGTGTTTCAATATAGTATTTTTACCGAGTTGCACCTTGTGTAAATAATATACTCGTCAACCAAAATACTTTATGGTGTCGGACATAAAGAATAGCATCATCCCATATCTTCTCGTGGATGTCCTAAGAGGCGACTAAGGGAGTTACTAGATAATGGGCAGCAGCGTTCTCTGTGCCTTTGTAACAACCGTACTGCGATCGCCACCCCGCCTGCCAAGCGTGGCGATTATGGCAAGACCCTCCTTTAGGGGAGGCCCATGTCAAGCAGTGTGACGTCTTTCGGCTGAAATGATGATGAATCAAAATAATCGAAAGAAATGAAACCACGAGCCAATTTTTAGTGGTTCAGTATTTATGGTGGGAAATTAAAATAAATATCAGAGTGAAGAAGCAGAATTCGCAATTAATTTTCTGTATGGGAAGATTGATAGAAATGTTTCGGGATATAAGTATTTCCACGTTTCCGACACGGAACATCACAAAGCAAGCTTGACTCTTAGTGATATTTTCACATAGATCAAAGAGGACCCACCATAGGAGTACTTATTGTTTTCACCGTAGGAATAATTAAAATACAATGTAATGAATACTGCGTTAGTATGTTGAACCATATTCTATGACTGATATTCACGAGGCATCCTTGTGATTTCCCTCAAATATTAGCACCGGTACCGATGTATAGTTTGTTTTCACCTCGAGCTGGGGGATGTGAGTACAAAAACATTTGCCTCCCGCTTTATTTGCCCTATACTCTGTCCGCTACACTATGTTTATTATGCTTGTACGCGATGGCCATCGTTTAATTAATTTTATTGAAAGGATCGTGAATGGGAGTACATGTCCCATAAAAAGTATCCACTTCGGCAATCATTGTCATCGAGATCGAATTAACTAAGTACTTACCTATTTTTTATTACGATAATTACAAAATAAAAGATAACTAAAACACTTTTTATTAAACTTGCGTGACAAATGACGGGGAGCGGTCGGAGTTGAGCGACCGAAAGAAAACATTATTTCAATGCACACTAATTTAAGCAATCATCTTTTAAAGGTACATTTTGTTCGTTTTCAGGGCCTGCCATATTAAATACTGTTATAATTGTTCTACGAAATGCAATCCATGAAAAGAATAAATATTGGAAAATGTATAAACTTTAGGTACAGTCAGCATCAAAACTAATGTTTTTATCACACTTTTATTAGCTTCACCTGCTCATATGTAAAAAAGGATGACAATGCATGGTTAGCTAAGTGACGTCTAAATCGAATATGGCGGACTAGTTATTTTTTTATACATTTACATTATTCCCATTATAAGAGTATCAAATGAAGGGTTTGCTGAGAAGAATAGAGAAATAAAATGACATAACTCAAAAGCGTGTTTTTTTTTTTAATTATAATATTATTTTTCTTCTTTTAGTCGAATCGTTGGGAAAATGTTTTTTTATATCAAAATAGATGCGTTCCCATGGGATAATTTTCAACCTTTACGCAGGCAAAGTCGCGGATATAAGCTAGTGAATCATAAAGAATGAACTAACTAATTTATACAAGCAGCTTATAAAACAATGCGTTTATTGTGGAATGATTTTTGTGTATGTTGTGTCGCCGCTATTAACAGCCATAGCCGAATAATTAAGGCGTCCATCGCGACGACACGACAACACAATACATATAAATAAAATTATTTTAAGTGCGTTTATTGCGAGTATTAATAAGTTTTGGTTCAGCTCAGTTTCGTTTTGACATTGTTGTATGGTGCTCGTAAACGATTGAACAAATTCTATTCTATACTGTGCGAAAAATTATTTATGCTAAATCTCAAGTAATTATTAAAATTTGGATGTAACCGAAATTAGTTCAAAACCTTTTCTTTACAAACTCAATCGTATATCAATTTAATAACGACAAATACAAGACAATACTGGTAAATTCTAAGATTGTGTATTTTAGTACCTATCTGATATTAATTTGTGTTGTGAAGTGATCTTCTATGAAGGGAATTCACAGGTAAAATAACTTAATAAAATGTTGCTGAATATTTTACTCGGACAAATATTCTTTGAACGTTGCAGAATATTTGCAGGTTCAGGACAATCTTTTAGCAGCGTCCTCATAAATAGCGCTAGTTTTCACCGTGAGCATTTTCTTGAGTAAATTTTTCGAGAATAGCCGCGTTACAGGCTCGACGGCTGTCGACTGCATCTCGCAGAGTCGCAGTCCTCACTCGGGTAAGAGCGCGGTGTGACGTACACGTCGCGCTCTAAACACTACGCGTTTTCGCGCCACTCATTTTTATAATTCGAATGTACTTATTTTTTATTCCTCTAAGTTTTTAATTATTTGCTCAATATTAATTGCCAGCATTTTTAGAGGGTGCTTGTTCTGTGTATCATTTATTTTTGAAAATAGTGCAATTATTACCATATATTTTTTTGTTTGTTTTGGACGAAGGAACTTTGCGTTAAAGTTAATTATTTTATTACGGCGAGGCAGAAACTCATCGCCTTGCGAATTTTCTTCGATGGGATATTAATACATTATAGGATCTACAATTCTACATGAAAGTATTGAATACGGCAAAACTTATTATTCATCGGCCTTGAATGAAAGGAAAGATTGTTTACACTATAACACGATGTTTTGATGTGTTATTTTATTTTATCGGTGTGATTATGTGACTACCGGGCTCGCTATCGATGGTCAGTGCTAACGGTCCCTTTTTAATTATATCGATAACACTGCTAGCTATGATTGAATTGCCGCAGAGGGGATTAAGTTTGTGTGGCGTATATATGGCGGACGGGCTTGGTACATCGTAATAACAGTTATTTGCAACTGAGCTGTAGGTACGAATTGAATAGGTAGTTTTTTGTTATAAAACTAAATATTTAACTTATGAAAGTCGGTTTAATTATTTTACTTCAATATTTACAAAAGCAAAAGTTTTTTTTTTAATCTAAGGACAGCCGGGCTCACTTATCATTTCAAAAATTCATCCCTCCAAAAAAACAGGGGTAGATTATTATAATTTATATTTCACTGACATCCCTTAAAGATACAAGATAAAGATATATTTATTTAGTACAAACTATAGATGTTTGGGCTAGGGTGGTTTTGGCCTGTTATCTATATTTTACTGTACGCCTCGACAAATGCATGCGAGAGAGAAATCAAAAGAGCTGAAAGCTATTCATCTTTTGTGTTCTGCTTTAGTCTTTTGGCATGTTTTTATTTGCAACAACTGTTCTTGTACTGTTGTTGTGTTCAAGTAGGTATTACCTATTTACTTTGATTTTTTATTTTACTTTAAAGTGTAAAAACAATATGGAAATGTACCGGTTCTAACAACATGGACTCGACGTATTAGTAATAAGGTAATTTAGTTTAATTACTGGTTAAAATTCATAAGACCTTCGAAACAGTTAGGTACTTTAGTAAAGAGAAACGAAATAACTTATAGTACATATTTAAGCAAGACTGTAACTGTATAAGGTTAGAACAGACTCTTCACGAAGCCGTCAACCAAGCATTCTGTACATCAAACTAAGTAACTTTACGCAAAAATTTGTGCTGGGAAACGACTATTTTTTTGGGCTGAAAAACCACGTTTTACAGTAGGACTCAATGTAACGCACTCAAAACATTGTGTTGACGGATGGATTGCATAGTACGGGGGTCCTGGAGGTGTTTAAAGTAAAAATCTTACACTAAAAACATGTATTTAAAAAAAACTTATGAAAAAGTTGGAAATTTGACCCCCAATATCTCTGTAACTAGAAGGTTCCCAGGTATAGTCTAGAGCAAAAAAATGATCGCAATGACCGGGAGAGCAAGTGCCTTTCGGTTTCGTTAAGAGTCTGTTTACACCCTTTATTAAAATAAATTAAAAATATTTAAAAGTAATATACCTACGTTCGCTATACGTAGGTACTCGTACATTATGTATTCAGAGAAGTGTGATACAGCTTTAGATATTTCAGAAACAGTACCTATTCGTCCAATAATTAATATAGCGTTCGGAAATTAATGTACCTAGCTGCAGTTTCTTAAGATTAAATATTTTATCAAATACGGCGCTTTACATCCGTGACCATTTTCCTCGCGCTCATAAACCAAAATATCACTTTACATAGAAGCTTAGTTTGACACATATTTATTGAGATATATTCCCGGGATATAACTTTAGGATTCAATTGATTACTAATAAAAAATTCATAAATTGATATTTCTGAATAAAATAATACCAAAAAAACTTTTTTGCTAAAAATAAAACCGACTTCAAAAACACCATAAACTAAATCAAACAAAAAAAAAGTCACCGACTTCTGAAGCTTAAGTTATTTTTCAGTGTTTTGTGTTTTTGAAGTCAGTTTTATTTTTTGCTAAAAAGTTTTATTTTCTTTATTGAGGGGTAATAAACAAGTACAACATATATAACACATAAGGTTAACAGAGAGAGAGATTGGTAGGGAGTGTAGTAGTGTGTGTAAGTAGTACTGGTAGTTAGTTTTATTACTTTTTCATTTTTACTTGTATTATTGATCGTTTACAAATATTTGATATGCATTTATTTTACATTGTTGACAATACATTGTATGGTAATAGGAGGATCAAATGGAACTTAACATACCTAACTAACAACAACCTAACTAACGTAATAACTGTCGAAATCTGGGACATCTGCGTACCCCCGCAAAGCATACAGGCGTTATGTTATGATATTGGTGAAAATATCGCTGAACATACACACAATGATGATTACCAGGCATAATGCCTAAATGTGCCTATAAAATTTGGAGAGTTCCCTCGATTTCTCCAGGATCCCATCATCAGATTCTGACCTGATGACCATCGGACCACATGGAAAGTATATTGTTTCAAATAATGCCCATAAAATTTTGGCGTTGCTCTACATTTTCCGTGGATCCCATCATCATCCTGACTTATACCTTCCAGCATCAGCTCAGCAACATTAGACGATGATTACCAGGCATAAATATCTGAATTGCTTTAGAGGAGTATGTAAATGTAAAACATTGTACGTGTCTATACAATTTGAGGGTTCCTCCTGTTTTCCTGAGATGCCATCATCAGATTCTGACTTATTGACAATGGGACCAGAAGTCAGACTCAAAAGGGCTTTCGAATAAATAATGAATTGTGAACATACATAAAAATACATAGAACCTCTTCTTTTTTTTTGAAGTCAGTTGACAAATTCGGTCGGTTGTCAAAGAAGTTTTGGTGAAATATTATCCCCAATAAAATGGAACTTTACATACCTAACTGTCGAAATGTGGGTGTACTGTACCCACCTGCTTACCCCCTCAGAGCATACATGCGTGATTTTATGTTGTGATGTTATAAATAAATAAATAAATGTTGTGTTTGTTATTGAAGAATTCTTTATATATGTCCTAAGATCAGCATCAGATCTTCACCAAATTTAAACGGGTCCACCTTTGACTCATATTGTTTCAAACATAAAAAGAATTTTCAAAATCCTTTCACACTTGGCAAACATATAGCTGAAAACACAAAAAAAGACAAATTGATTTTAACCTTTTGGAAGTCGGTTAAAAAGTCCGAAGACTCCGAGCCAAGCCTGTCCACTTGTTACCGATTTATTGCATCTAACTTTTAATACAAATAGTTCAACACTCCTGATTCCTGATGACCCAGATACGAGAACTAACATAACAAGACCTGGGTTACGGGTTACAAGCCGTAAATGTACTTTTATACCGATTCGTTGCTGTCACACAACAACAGCTCAGCTCGTGATGGTCTTGAGGCGCATGGGGGTGTCAAGCAGAAGCTTACGAGTTCGAAACCGGAAATGTATTATTATTAAGATTCATTGAATTCTTGAACTTCGTGAAGGTTTAGTTTGATGAAGTATTAAGAAAACTTAAAGACTTTAAAAAAAAGTGTGTGTGTGTACTTATGTACACGCGTTAGAAGTTATACTTCTTTTTAAAAAAATTATCTGTCGCCTTATCTCAGCCAGCAGTAGATTAAAAATAAAAAACCTAGGCTTGTCAATATCTGACACTAAGCTAACTTCAGGGTGTATGTTGACTAGCTAACTTCATGCTGTTAAATTTAGGTGTCGGTGTGCGCGCGCATCGTAAAAAATTACTCTCATCATTTTTCCCTAACGCGCCATAAGAAGTGTAACTTCAAAAATACTGCAAATCCTCTGTAGCTCTGTTTAAACAGTCATGCTTTGAGTGTATAATTATTATCGGACGCTACCCCTTTAGCACGAATTCAAATTCATTTATTGGTGTGATTTTTGGTTTTGGTTTGAGTTTTTGAGTTTGAGTTTAAGTTCCTCAAAAATCTAACTTAGAGGTGTACACTCTTTCACATTAATCAATTATTAATTATTATAAAAAAGAATAATCAAGATACTAAAATAAAACAATTACAACAAAAACACAACATATGACATTAAAAGAAGCAAAATATTTAAAATTGAGTATAAATAATGAACGAAAATAAAGATAATAATACAATGTCAAAATTAAATAAATATTAATGTCAATTAACTTTCAATTTATCATTAAGGAATTCGTCAATCGTATAATAACATTTTGCCAATAATAGATGTCTTAATTTGTTTTTAAATTGAATAATATTTAAGTCCTTAATTCCATTAGGTAATTTATTAAATATTTTTGGGGCCATGCAAAGTATGCTTTTGTGCATCAAGGCGGTCTTTGATGGCCGAACGCATAATTCATGTCTATATTCTTGTCTTATCATTTTATAGCGAACGAACATTCCGTATGTTGCCTGCGGGTGTTATTTCTTTAACTAAGTACTCCCATAATGTTTTTCACACCTTCGTTTTCACCGTTTTTTAACCTAATAAACGCTTGCAGATTGCTGGCTCCGTGGTCGCACGGTGACAATATCTTGTATATGTCGCGGGCTACCTTGACGCTTCCACCTTAAAAGCATGGCTGAATGGTTTATTGTCTGTGCCTAATATTGACGGGACATTAAAAAAAGTAGAAGCGACAAAGTATTCCCGCCTTTTATTTATAATTTGAAGCTTGAAGAGCGGCAAGGTATGGCGATTTCTTGAAAAAATTCTAAAAATTATAATAAAATGACGGTTTTACAACTGATTCGCGACAAAAAAGACATTATGTTTGGTGCATTTAGAGACAGGACGTCCAAACAAAAAAAAAAGGAAGAATATTGTAATTACAGTATGTCAGTCGCCTGGTACCTGCTGGAAAAGATTACACCTATGTCCGAGATGTACATGACTCAAAAAAAAGGACTACTTCGGTATATTATTTATATTCAAACATACTTATCAGGTCTTATTGAAAATAATGTTGCCTGTAAATTAAATATATTTTGTTAAATATATATATGTACCTAAGTATATAATGTACCTGTCTTCTACAGTACAAAAAGAAAGAAGATTTTACTAATCATATTTTAAGCCACACTTCAATAAAATGGGATAGATATAATAACGAAATACACACTAGTAGATGATTAATAAGTTCGTAGGTAAATATCATAGCCATTGTGAAATCATACTCATGATTGTCTTTTTCTTTGTTTTGTAACACCTTTTTATTTATTAAGTAACACCTTTTTTATTCTTGTTCTAGACAAGAATAAAAAAAAATGAAAATTTGATCTACAATTAGAGTTCCTCTAATTGCAAAATTACAAATTAAAAGTAGACGTACTTATTGGAAATTGAACGCAAATTAGATGTCGAGCTTTCAGAACTAACCAAAAAAATAAAATCTACCTCAGGAAAATACAATAAAACGCGGATGTATTTAGAATTAACTCAAATCAAATTTTATTAATTACGAACGACAATATAATTTTAAATGCAGATGGAACTCAAGCGGTGGTGATATAGTGTCATATTTTTACGGTTCCCTACTTTAGTCATGTCATACTAGCGCAGTGGTGGCCCAGTGGTAGCGACCCCGACATACGAACAGTAAGGCGTGGGTTCGAACCCAGGCAGGCGCATTACTTTGTGTAATTTATTTCATCACCACTGCCCTCAAAAACGGTGAAGGAAAACACCGTGAGGAAACCGGCATGTCCTGGAACCAAAAATTCGAAGATATGTGACATCTACCAATCCGCACTGGGCCCGCGTGGTGGATTATAGCCCAATCCCTCTCATAGAGAGGAGGTCTGTGTCCCAGCAGTGGGAACATTATAGGCTGATGATGATGACTTTAGTTATTTGTTGTCATGACTTTATTTTAATATTAAAGCTTACTTTTAAATTAATTTTAATAATTATTAAATGTTGCTCATTTCTAAAATAACAGATTATTCTTTCGAGACTACTCCGTCCCCTATCGTCTTGGACGCCTTCAAATACTTTATCAGAATCAGAGTTGTTTTCGGTAGGTCACGCAGCAATTAAAAATATCGCAAGCAAATCTGGGTTGAACTCTTTAAATAATTTAAACACGGAATCTTTTCCTCCAATATTCCAATAGCATTTTCAGTAACTCGCCGAGTCGATTTATGAGCATTAAGAAATTCGTTGCCATATTGGGAGAATAAGCCATTCCTTCAGAGGGCACGCAGAGTCGCCAAGGAGAATGGGATTTCACATATTTGTAAAAATTTACAGGAAAATTGCTTGTAATTCAAGGCTTGTAAAATTTGATAAACAGGACACAGGTCTTCGATCTCAAGCCTTCAGAAATAACATTTACTATCTACTCTACATCTACTATTTGATACAAAGTAATAGTTAGCTTCTCAAAACTATTTAAAAAACAGCAACAAATTCGACTGTGTCTAGGTAAACTATCGAATTTGAAGACTCGATTTGAAGTTTATGTTATGGGTAATTTTGTCATTAATGACTATCTGTATAAAAAAAAATATTTCGAACTCATGTAAGTAACCCAATTTGAATACAGATACTGTCTAAATTTCAAATCGCTGTCCTGTAAAGTTAGCAGTTTTCACTTTTGATATGTAGTTTCCTGCAGACACGACATGACGACACGTCTCTCTCCCGTAAACAAACAAGTCTAATCGAGATAGTGCTATATCGGCCTTGTATTCATGCAGGCTTCTTTGTACAGGCGCCAGCTGGTCAACCTACCCGAAACTGTCAGATTTTCCCAACCAACCTAACCTTCCCAATGAACCTAATGCTTCAGAGATAAACTTGGAAACCTATTAAAGAAATTTGACAAGATTGTAAAAGCTTGATATGCTGGCGTCTGTACCTCAAACGCATATGTATTTGACACAGGCCGATCTTATCTAGTAGTCTATACCAAGATTATCAAGGTATTGAACATGTATTCTACTTGTTGTGTCTATTGTTCACGCTTAACGCTACGTTTACCACTAAAACAAGGTCTGAGGAGTAGGCTTATAGAATACGTCTCAAAAATTAGAAAAATACTGATCATAATAGTTAAAAGAACACATATGCGAAAACAGGACTTGTTGACAGACTCATAAACACGTACGAGTAAATAGGTGTAAAAGCGGTGTTATAATAACTATGAAACACTACGAGTAGCTTATGCCCGCGACTTCGCCAGCGCCGAGATTGGTAATCAACCCACGCGACCCAGCGCTATATGTTAGTGCAGGTTATAAAGTGTCTCTTGTGCCAAATTTCACCCAAATCCGTTCAACCGTTTTTGCGTGAAAGGTTTATACTATCGAATACGAATTTGATACTTGTACATATTTTTATTACTTTTATAGTTTTGTAGTGTGTAAATAATGTAGATATCAATAAATTTGTTTGATTAATAAATACGAATTGTAGAAAAGTATAAACGTTATGAATGAAATTAATTGGTCCATTATAGTTAAACGAATAAGTTTACTGTCTATATTAACCCACACCCAATGAAATCTGATCTCCCACGACTCACGACCGTAGTAGTGTCGATTTGTTTGATATTTGTACCATTGACAGTGAAGGCGGTAAACTTCAGAGTTACGAGTGTGGTCAGGATCTTGCACTTTGGTTCTATTTGGAACAGTAACAGTCTACAACAAAACAGTCGAAACTCTAGACTTTGCAGTCTGTAGTTTCAGCCTAGATACATGACAACTTGACAATTATGTATTACTTGCTGGTAACAGTGATTGCAAACTGTAAATGATTCACATTAAATGAGGTTCTATAATACTAAAAAACCGAAAAGATCAGGTACTGGTAATGGTCTGGGTCACTTTAAACTTAAACTATTGGAATTTAAGTTCGAATTTATATTCGTAGCTTAAGTTCAGTGCCACCTGCCATCCTGTGCAATACAAACGATACGCTTCGTTTGAAATACTGGTTGTGCTTTTAACTTCTTTCTATGCATATAATGGGAGTACAGTATAAGTTAGTACGCGAAAAGCCTCTAAAATAGTTCTTTACCAAAATAAACCCAACTTATCTTGGTTAAAAGTAGCTTCGAAGACATTTTGCTCGACACGATTATTTACATAATTTTACATCCATAAAAAGCTGGATGCACCATTTTAGTAATACTTGACGCAACGATTAGATTTATCAGAAAAATAAAATAATATGCATACAATGGACTTCCACCCCATGTCCCCTACTACCAACACAATATCACGGCCTACCTATAAACAAAAAGTCCGTGTGATCGGTTCAATGAACATTGGTAGGTATTATATACCAAAAAGGAATATTTAAGTTGCTTTAACTCCATATGTTTGTCCAATAAGGTCAAAAGTAATACCCCTAGTTCTGCTAGATCCAGAACAAAGGTTAATTGTTAGTAATGGTAGAAGCTAGCTATTATCAATAAACTACTCCAAAGCACTTTAGTGAATGGCACCCCATTACATTGACTGAGTACCGTATGGTACCATTGTGATACTTTAATTGAGGATTAAGTACCGTGCTTGCATATAAAATATTTAATAAAAATATTGCTTTTTGTATTTATCCCAAGGACAGATAGGGATCCAAGATATGAACTGCCTTGAATATCACGACGTTATTTTTTTCATTTTTAGAAGTTCATGATTATTTTCGGTGTTTTCCAATCAAGCTGACTTACTCAGCTATTAAGTTTCACCCTGCATATGTTTACTCAACCTTATAGAATCATATCACTAAACTTCAAAGCTTACAGCAATATCACGGATATATCTTACAATCTAAAGATATTTCTACTACGTCAAAACCTCAGCAATTTTCTAGGCACGCTTGAATCTCGGTAAAATATATTCCTATTTGATATCATATATCCTGAGTACAATGAAGTGAATTTAGGTACATTTCTTATGTTTTGCGATACATTTGCGAAGTATTGAAAAATGTTAGCGAACACTCATGTAATAGTGTATTGACGGACCCGGATGTCCGTACACTGATTGTTGAGAATAATAAAGATTGCCAGTTAAAAGCTGAGATAGCGCCTCGCGTCGGGTTGTAAACTAGATACCCATCAACTGTCAGCGAGAACTGATACCATCTCTCTTGAACCAATCAATAGTTTCCTCCGCCAACTGATATAAAATTGATGTCCCCTATCAATATTGCTTAGACAAGAATTTAATAAAGCAATCCAATAGTTTCTTGAATCTCTTTGTCTGAAAGCAGGAGTCTAGATAGAAGAGTGGAGAGTACCTTAGATACGACGTTTAATCTCGAGCCAAAGTATACTTAATTATCGTCCCAAATTATTAAAATATGCACCTGATCAAGATATGCCTGTCTTTAGGAAAATTTCCTGCGTACCTTGCTAAACGTACCAAAAGGCGTTCAATCTATGCTCCTCTTGCTTTTAAGATTAAACTTTGTGAAAGGAAATACCCAAGTAGGTCTTGTCTTTTCTTAACTGTTCAATGGAGTTATTAAGTTTAACTAAATGTTTGAATTTATCATGCAATTTTAGAGGGATTTATTAGGAATAATAAGAATTACATTTTCGTCTTTGTTTGGGGAAATGTTTGCGAATACGAAGCCCTGTGGGGAAATTTCTTTTTATTTTTTTTAATACGGTTCATCGAAACGTTTTGCAATGCTGTTATCATAAAGATCTAAGCCCTTATAGCCTGGGGAATATTGAACAGATCTGGATTCTGTTTGCACTTCTCTCTAAAGTCTACGTTGTCCCTTTTATAAGACTGCACTAACCAACTTTGGTCAACATTGGCACGACAAAGCTCCATGCTTGTTACTTTAACTTGCCTCATCATAAGGCATTGTTATAAAAGGAAGTCTAGATTCTAATATACATTGTTGCTAACGGTTTTTAATTTCCCTCGCTAGCAAGCATTACTATTCTCTTAGATGTAATCGATTAATTCCGCTTGACGGAAGTTACGAGAACCGAATTTCATGCTTTGTTTTGTTATGCAATCTTTAAAATCATGGTTGAGTAATAAGTAATAAATCATTTATTTTGTAAACGTAACAATACGGCTTGTAATAAGGTGGATACTCATTAAATTGACATTGTATTGTACAACGGGCTGGTGCCCGCAACTCCACGTCTAAGCGCGTATTTTGTGTGCGGATTAAACTGACATAACTTTCATGCAAAGTAAAAAAAAAAACAAAGTACTTACAGCGTATCCAAAAACTAATAGTGACGTAGGATTAGTCCGCCTAAAAGATTTCAATTAATCAGAAGCCTATTAGTATGACCGAATCCAGTCTACCCAAGAATAGCTTATGCCAAGTCATAGAGAAAAAGACAAGTGTGGATCAAAATATACTTTGAACA
This sequence comes from Lycophotia porphyrea, assembly GCA_950005105.1. Classification (NCBI taxonomy): domain Eukaryota; kingdom Metazoa; phylum Arthropoda; class Insecta; order Lepidoptera; family Noctuidae; genus Lycophotia; species Lycophotia porphyrea. The sequence continues at coordinate 27,119,103 of OX465383.1, read as the reverse complement.
CAGTTATCAATGAACTGTACGGAATGCCCAATCCCGCGTCCTGAACATGACACAATCAGTGTTTTCCAAAGTCGGTCTACTAATACAATAAACGGTGTATCCAGTCATTCATATTTTTGCTCCGTAATAGACGGCGTAGTTATTGTAGTCGGGAAGTCGGCAACAATGGGTGACGGTCGAGGAGAGTGATTTAAATTGTTTCACAATCGCCTCTTCCGGTGGCTCCTACCGGTAAGGACGCGCGGACCCCCGCCGGCACAGCCTGACCCCATCTACGTGCACTTCGATTGTACTGATACAAATACTCTCTCGACAAATAGTCTCGATTGTTCCCGACTCGACACTGCCGGCCTGCTGTTATTAAATTACGTTATGAAAATCATTGTATTGCCCACCGATATGGGAAAAATTCTCTCTAATACAATTCGCAAGTACAAATAACTATCTTTGTTTATAATCGATTGCATCGTTAATCTTGCTGTTTTTTATTATTATGTAGCCAAGGCTCCTTCTCACGGTTTGTTTTATTGCAATTGTAATGGTATGTATGTTGCCATGTTTTCCTGCCAATGAAATACTTCTAATTGCTTAGATTTTATTAGAACCGCCACAAAAATTCTTCACAGCTGCCTAGTTACGTACTCGTAGTAACTAATGATGGAATTAGTCGTGAAATCTATCAAAATATAGATTTAACTGTCTAAGAATAGTCTCAGACAGGAGTGAACCAACAGATGAGTACTTCAATAAGTGGTTGTTAGTTCTCTTGAGGGGATCACAAAGCGATTCGCACGGGAGCTAATAATTATGCACTGGATTGTTTTGGCTTGAGCAGTGCCGCCTCCCCCGCCCTCGCTCAATCGTAAGTATTTCACTTTGCTTCTGCTCGCATGCATTTTAAGGAACACTACCTAGAAGTTGAAGCAGTGTCGAATATAACCGATATTCTTCTTCTGTTTTATTACTTACTGTTCGTTAAATTAAAAAGAACAGGCATTCTCAAATTGCATTCAGGCTTGCTCAGCGGTCTCAAAGTTTTCTAATAGAAACTCTTGACTTTTGGGCTTGTTTAGCGTTTCCCGTTTCTGGGTTTGCCCGAAGCTAACCCGCCCCCTTAAATCAAACTATTGCAGTCTGTTTGTGTTCTCGTATGTCTAGCTGGCCTATCATTTATTTACCGAGTCGTAACCATTGTGTCGCACATAATAATTATCGAGTGTGGGGTTCCTATGGATAGACAGGTCATGTTGCTAACTAGCGTTGTTTGTACATAGTTGGGAAATACGTGAATCCTAACTTTATAGAAAAGCTGTTTAAATGTCGACATGTTAAGTAGCTCTGGTATTGTTTTATGTTACGTATTAAGAATGTTTCGTATATTGCGCTTTGTATGTCATGCTTTTGAAAGCATCTTATTTATTAGTATACTTCGCTGAATTTTAAAATGCTTCCAAAAGGTAGGGTTTCGGTAAATGAAAAAGCTAAGCAGCTTTTGGGCAATATGAAATATAACGCACTGTGCATTGCAGTGTGCATGAAATAAAACTTATTTTATCTTTTACGTAAATAAATGCCTATCATAACAATTCAATTTAGTTTTCTTGAGAACAAAAAATTAGAAATTGTTGTTAGTTTATTATGAGTTAAAAAAATACGATTAGAATTAGAATTGTGACACTCCTTGCTTGACACTCCTCCATGCTTCTTTGGCATGACCTTATTTTACTTTTTACTCTCCGGGTAAATTTCCATGTCTGGCACGCATAAGTAAGGCCGCTATCCCACTGGCGTTGGATAGCTGTTTTGCATTTTCTGATAGCATGACTATGTCGTTTGCAAATCTCAAGTGGTTTATATACTTTTCATTTATGCTTAAGCCGAGGTTGCTCCAGTCTAGTTTGCCAATGATTGACTCAAGTACCGCTATGAAGATGGTGGGAGATAGAGGATCCCCTTGTCTAATCCTACGCTTTATATGTATAGGTAGTCCCGTGGTTTCCAGTTATTCTTCTCGTAGAGTTGTCATAAAGGCTTTTCAAAACTCTAATGTATTTCATCTCTAATTGCTGAGAGTGTAGAGTTTCCCAAATCGCTGAGTGGAGTATAGTATCGAAAGCTTTTTAGTAATCAATGAACACTACGTATAACGGTTTTTGGAATTCATGATACATCTCGATCAACATTTCTAGTGAGGTCATGTGGTCCCCAGTAGAGAAGCCTCTTTTAAAACCTGCCTGCTCAATTGGTTGATGTGTTTCAATGGATTTTCTTATCCTTTTTTCCATAAGAGATGAGAATAATTTGTATAATAAGGGCAATAGACTTATTGGTCTGTTGTTACTAATGTTATTTGGGTCACCTTTTTTGTAGAGCAAGATAATGTCCGACTCTGACCACTTGGGAGTGCTTGCCGAATTCAGTACCATGTTAAACAGTCGTGTGAGTGGTGTTATTAGATGTGTACATCCTAGCTTAATGGCTTCGTTTGTGATCTTGTCAGGGCCAGGACTCTTCTCGTCTTTTAGTGAATTTATTCTGATCACTTCCGTTTCGTCTATTGCGCTTATCTCTTCCTCACCCCAATAGGTGTGACTTGTGTGTCGACTAGGTTGTGTGGACTATACAATTTTTCGTAGAAATCCGTGGCTATTCGAAATAGTTCTGACCTATTTTGTAATGTGTTTGCTTTCCCTGGAAGTCCTTCAATCCATGTTTTGTGTGATCCTTATTCTTTGTACGCTCTCTTGACGATGCCCGTTACATTGAGGTGTTTTTCAATAGTTTCAATGCGATCTTAAAATTACAGTTTCAATTAAATCTTGTCAGCTTAAACGGATACCAATAACAGGTGGTTTTTTTTTCTAAATTTGGAAGCGGTCTACTTGCTTACATAATACACATACGAACAGTGCAAGTTAAATAAAAGCTTGTAAAAAGTAATTTCCTTCCGTTTGCGTAGGGAGATGACTATAAATTAATGGCTTTTCGTGAGGAGAAAATACTCCCTGAATTACGTTTTAAAAATCAGAGAAAAACACATAATATCCTGTCAATGGCTTTTCCATATGAAATCCACAATTTATTAATTAGGTACGTTTTTCGATTCATTTTGATCTAATGAATCGATACAGTTTGGGCCGATTCTTTGATTACTATTGAATAATCCTTTTCACGTGTTTATAAAAATTAATTTAGCGTGTCCAGCGTCCACGCTTTGCATGAACGTTTAAATCTATGTAATAATTTGTATATTCCGGAGCTGTTAGGAGCCAGCTCATGCAATTTGCGTAGTCGTTATAGAAAGTAGTCGATTCACCAATGTGTTGTTGGCATCAAGTGTTATACGTTTTCCTAACTTTCTTTTAGTTAACCGGCGCGGCGCTAGTAAAAAGTGACTTTAGCAGCTGAATTATCCGGTTATATTTGATAAAAATCTCAAATACAGATTATTTGATTGCATAGTCGTGATTTAATTAGTTTTGCTGGTCATTCGCTTCACTGTTTGTTCTTTTTAACCGACTTAAATAAAGGAGGAGGTACTATGTCCCACTGTATATATATTTCTTTTTATGTATTTTCACCGATTACTCGAAGACGCCTGACCCGATTTGGAAAATTTTTCCTTGTTTTTCTTTTTTGTTTGAAAGAGTATGCTCCCAAGTTGGTCCCATAGAAATATTGTCATGATCTGATCATGGACTTCAGAGATGTGAAACGAAACTCTTTAATAATAGACAGCAAATCTGTCGTGATTGCTGCAATCGCTTGGATGTTTATTGTTAACACATTTTATTTTATTTTGTAACATACTTTATGTAATACGCTTTACTGAAGTAATATAAATAATCCGAATAATTACAGATATATGTTTGTTTCTCTTATCATTTTAGCAGATGCGTTCATTTACCCTTTTTTCTATTCAATATATATCATAATTATCGTTCGTAAGGAGTAAACTCCAATCGTGCGTCGTAGCTGACACACACACACTTTTTTTGTGTTATTTTTTGCAAAAAAGTTTTTTTTATTTAGCCGACTGACTTTTAGTCTCGAGTTCGAACTCAAGATCCTTGCGACCTCTGATTTTTCGAAGTCATGTGCGTATTGTAGAATTATCCCTTGCTTCGGTGTAGGAAAATATCGTGAGGAAACCAGCATGCCTGAGAGATATTTTCTCGACGGCATGTAAAGCTAAGTCAGTGGCCCATGGGTGGTTTAAAAACTCTGACACCAGGTTAGGCACTAACCACACGATAAAGAAGAAGAAGACCCGAATCACCCAGAAGGAGGGTTATGTTTTTCGTGCGTTTACAGTATGTATGTATGTCCGTGCCATTGTGATCGCTTAACTACTAAACTATCATGGAGCTAGGATTCATCAGAGGTCTTATGAATAGTTTATCAAACTAGTCATCTGTATATAGATCATCCAGCCCATGTCCAGCAGTGGGATCGTACAGAGAGATGATGATGGCAAAATGTTACCTTCTATTTAGTGAAAACACTTTGAAAGTTAGGTGAAAGTATTTATAGCAAGATCAACAGAACCCTATGTACATAAATGAGAAAATAATTATGGAAAATCCTATAGGATGTTCTATAATATATTCTATTCGTCCCGCTAGGACACGCTGTAGGCAGCTGAGTCGGCTATAAAACACGGCTTAACTGCCTATAGGATCTACTCCATAGTTGAGTAGCGTCCGATTGTTATTAATTTGGTCTGTCGCTTTGTTACAATTGATATCTGATGCCCTTGGCTCGTTGACGTAACCGCTACTGCAAGAATGCAAGTGCGGAATGTGTTTATCAAAAAAGTCACCACGTACGGGAGCGCGTCGCCGGCCCACAGTGGAACGAATGTATGGGAGCGGTTGGACGTAGACATGTCCGAAAAATAAGAGTAAAATTATGACAAACTAATGATGCCATCTTATTCGATTACTTAATGCCTTCATAAATTGTGGTGATGAATTTCTTCATAACTCCCATATTTCGGGAGTAATTTGAGAAAATGTGAAATTTTACTATGAAAATGAGTGTATCGAGCTCTCTCCCTCCTGATTCCGGGCTTGTTTCAAGTACCGGTCTCTAATATCGTAATGCTATTACTAAGAGCTATATTTAATACTAAGACACATAGTGCGCCAAATGTGCACTTTCTGGGATAAAAGGAAATGAAAATTTAAAAAAAAAAACGTTTTTTCCCCATTTGTATTTACTTTAAACCGCAGACAGACTTATTAAGAGGTCTATAAATATATTATATATATACAGAAATATATATTAACAAAAATATTCACAAGAACTGATGAGAGTATGACTTTTAAGTAAGTTGATAATAAATTACCTAGTTTCATTAAAAGTACAATAAATAATTAAGATGTAAGCTCTAATTTACTAAGTTACACATTTTAAAACAATAACATCATTTAATTATCTTCGTCATCATCATCATCATCAATTAATTCAAATTCAGAATCGATGTCCGCTAAATCATTTATGTTAACAAATTCGATATCACTTTTCTCAGAATCCGTAAGCTCATAAAATTCCTTAAAAGAAGATTTTTTTACAAACTTATTTCCTTTTGGACGGATACTTGTAACAAGTGGATCAGAAGACAGTAAAAGATTGTGCATAATATCTTCATTGCATGAGATACTGCTATGCTTTCGAGAATGCCCCTCTCTATATTTTCTAAAATCTTTATTTCTAGCCTCAGATGCCTCTTCGGATAGAAAACCAATGGGCACAATTGACATGTTCTGAACTATGTCTGGCCCATGCATTAAAATTTTATGAAGTGAAGAAGGCATATAATACCATGGGTATAACTCCACGTAAAGCTTAGCAGTATCAAAGCAGAACTCTCGGAATTTAGTTACGTTGATCTTCTCTCCTGATGAAATACACTGCAAGATCACACAGATTTTTCTTAAAAGCATAGCATCTATTCCGGTCAGTTCAGCAGATTTAGTGTAGTTTTCAAAAAATCTCCTTGCCGAGTTGCCATTGTTGGTGGATCCACTGCCTTGTTTCACAACATCGAGAAGTAAGCCCGTTTCTCTTCTTACAGCCTCTTGAACTCTTTTCTTCCTGTCATCAACTTGCCTTTTTGCTATATCACCCCTTACTTGCCATGATTTTATGTCTAATTTGTAGGAAATGTGTAATAAGCATTCCATTGAGCGAATCCAAGCGTGAAGGGTGCTTAAGCTATATTTATACATGTCCTCGTTTGCGTGTTTATCTTTGATTAACTCTAAATTATTCATTTCTTTAGGACAAGCCTTGCATATGTCACACACTGAAGCTGCTGTATCGGATATAATGGAATGAATTTTACCATCAATCATTGTCAACAGCAGTTGGTGTTTGACACTAATTCCATCAGTGATGGTGGATGGAGTTAAGGCTTCAATCTCTGCTTCGATTTCAGCCATCTCTCTCTGCACATTTTCTTTGGTTTCCTTTATAAACTTAAACAATATTGGCCGGCAAAATGAAGTGGAAGATGGTCGCTCGTTTTCCCAAATTGTTACACCTTTTGAGACGAGCCGCAGTGGTACAAGACTAATCATAAAATTACTAGCAAGATCGATTTGCTCATCTTCACTCGTCCTTTGATGATAAATGCTTTGGCTAGATGATCCGTCAAAACCCCATTTGCTGGTCAATACGAGCTGTTGATTGGGATCAACAGGGGTTTCTAACGACCTAATAAGTCTTCTTGAGGTTAAATCCATCAAGGCTTGTAATTTGATTTTTGCAGAGCTCTCTGTAACTGTGAGATCTTCTTTGGCCGGATAGCACTTAATTTTTTCTTTAACCAACATGTAGTAACTCGGGTATTGAAGAGCTCCTTCTTGAGTGTTGAAATCCCGAAGAGTGTTATAGCGCCATTTCGATAAGTTCATCGATACATAAAGAGCCAATGCCTTCAAAGGGGATATTTCCCGTACCTGAATTGATTTACCTTCAATGAAGGCTTTGATTTTTGAGGCCTCTTCTGGATTCTCCGTCAAGTATTTCATAACATAAGCTGTATCGCTTTGTCCTGCCTTTTGAAGCGCCCTTTCGGCCGAAAACATAATTTCAGCGCTGCTACTGCTGCATGAAAGACTATCTTCAGTGCGTCTTCTTTTTTGCCGGTTACTAAGGTCCTCAAAAGATTTACGAGGACTAGGATGTGTACAAGTTGAAGCATCAGATTTAGCAGGAGAAATTATGGGCTCGATGACGTCACTTATATTTTCTGTAGAAGGTTCCATATTTTCATTCTGTAATTCCGGCCATTGAATTGCAGCCTGTAGCCAAATCTCATGTTTCTTCCGAAACTTATCTGTGCTTCTTCCAGACTGTGTCCATTTTGCATAAATGCGGTAGCAAAATCGACGACACCAGTCTTTTAAACTTGTTTCAGCACTTTCACATAACTGAACACAACTGTTATCTTTTAAAACACTGAACAAATAGTTAAAGTCGCGTAAATCTTTATGTGCGCGTGCGCATAAAGCAACGTGAATATCAAGATTTGTATTAAAATTTGGAAAATACATTGCGAGATTAGCTTGGATACAACGAGGTGTAAATCAACACTGATTTTAAAGTTACTAATAGTGACCTATTTATATAAAATCCAGGTATCCCAGGTATCCTTTGTTAAATATTGCAAGGTAATTAGTTATTGTGATAATTAGTAAATGATGCATGCTAAATTAGTGTATTAAGAGCCATTTAGTAATTAAATAATAGCAATGTTCTTATCAGTAATCATTAGTGCATCAGTTTTATATGTAAACCTTAAGTCCCTAATTATATATCCTAATTAGCTTATATCTTCTCTAATTGGCTGCTCAGAAATGTTATTGTAATAAGGTAAACCTTTAGAAAAACGGTTTTAATCAACAAAATAAACAAAAAATAAAAAAATTGTGTTATAAAATAAACATCACTCTTTATCCCAGAAAGTGCACATTTGGCGCACTATGTGTCTTAGTATTAAATATAGCTCTTAGTATTAGCATTATGATATTAGAGACCGCTACTTGAAACAAGCCCGGAATCAGGAGGGAGAGAGCTCGATACACTCATTTTCATAGTAAAATTTCACATTTTCTCAAATTACTCCCGAAATATGGGAGTTATGAAGAAATTCATCACCACAAGTTATGAAGGCATTAAGTAATCGAATAAGATGGCATCATTAGTTTGGCATAATTTTACTCTTTTTTTTCGGACATGTCTACGTCCAACCGCTCCCATACATTCGTTCCACTGTGCGGCCGTAGGTAAAGTACATCAACACAATGCGCGCTGCTCGCTAGCCAAACAATTCGTAATGATAATATTTTTAATCCGCGTACCATCTACAATATCTTGTTACCTATAACTGATCTTAGACTCCTCTTAAGTCACATATCCGGTACCTACCTGTGTTTCGTCTGGCATCATTTGTGTGAGAGTCCACGCACCGCTCAACTAAGTTGCTACTAACCCGTATACATATAAGTGATCTCCTACTTGCACCGTTTCAATATTGCTGTTCTATGCACAAATGAGTTTCACATTTCCATGTTCATTGTTGCTATTCCCCGTTGTATTTTATTAGTGTTTTATTGTTGACTGGTATTGTGAAATTTGTGAATTACACCAATGAGGTCGGTCCTCAAAATATACAATACCCTATAGCGAAAGACAGCATTGGTAATACAAATTATAACGGTACGGCACGGCGCGCGGCGTCACAATGAGTATGCAGATAGTTAGCGAAGAGGGGCGTGCGGCGTGCGTGCTCCGCGAGGGCAGGAAGGCGCCCGATGCTTACTTTTTAATCCCGATGCGTCGTTGGTTAGCGCCATTAAAACCGGAAATAAAATGTCCGTCGATGGATGCATTTTAACTGCCCATAAAACTACCACTGAGCCCTAATTGTCGGGTAGCTAGGAGTCCCTTCTCGAGGGCTTCTGTTCGCACCATGAGCAGAATTTTTACGAGGTTCAATGGACATTAAATTAAACACACAAACGAACCACATCTTCGTCGAACCCCTTGCGTACATAATTTAAGTTTACAACTACATTCAACAGTTATCGCCCTTTGATTCCCGCTCCTTTTACGAGCCTCAAGTTGATGTCTTCCTTTATTGTGACATGATTGTTGTCTTACAAAGAGTTTAATGAAAGTAAGTTACTTGTAACTTTCTGATATTATCTGGCCACTTGCAATGCAAATACTAACTTCCGAGGCCAAAGTGCACAATTGTCACGTAGTAAGTAAAAGGAAAAGGGTTGGTTATGCTAATGTTCTCACTGTATTGCCTTTATCACGTTCAAACCAGGTACCTAAGTGCCTATGCGAGAAATAAAACAGTAATTTGCATTGCGAATTACTATTATTAAAGCTAGTATATTATCTAGTCCCAGTTACATTCAATTAATTTTCAAAGGAAGAGCTCAGTTTCATTTTGTCGTAAAATAATATTACTTGTAGCCATTTTATCAAGGAAATTGAAATGACATTTAAAATTGTACCAAGGTGTAAGGACGGATAAGCTCAAATGTCGCGGTTTTATAACTGAGTAGTTAGTGTTCGCCTCTCTAGAAGTGTTTTTTAAAAATTCTCCTTTTAAAAGCTTGGCGAGCATGGGAGAACCGTACTCGTCATCCTATTTGCAGACGCTTTGATACAAAGCTAAAGGGAGCAGGACAGCAGCAGGTTTCATGGATCAGAAATAATATTTTTATAGGAAATGAAAGAGGTGGTCTGCAAATAGGATGACGAGTAAGTGTTCGACTCGATAAACCAATAGTAAACCAAGATAGTATTTGAACTGGTTTTTATAAAAGAATTTTAAACCCACTCCCTCGGCGGGAGCACTCGCCTGTAATTTAACAGTAGGTGTACTCTCTTTCTGCGAAACGAAACTTCGTAAACGACCGAAACTTAAACGTAGTTACATTTATGACTCTATATCATTTTCGAACACGCACACGAACTTCGAATTCATTGTTAATGTTGTCGAGTGTAGGTAAGTATGCGACATGAAAAAATGAAAACCGTGATCCACCGGTTCTTTATTCTTTGTAGTTTTTATTAATTAAAAAAAGTTAAAGGATAGCAGTGATTATTTAACATTAGCAGATGCCCGCGGCTTCGCCTGCGTGGATGTCGGTTATCGCGACCAAAATTACTTTTGGTCGCGCTTTTGGTCATGATTACTCATGATGATCCCATTCCCTCAACCCATGGGAACCTAGTTTGCCTATTTTCAAAGTATTAAAATGGATATAGTAATGTGTCTGTACCTAGCGATTGACCATGCCCTGCGTTTTAACGAATACATCAAATAATTAGATTTATATTTGTTCTATCGAAATATGCATGATACGCGATTTGTTCCGTTTTAGTTTTAAAAATAATGACTTCTTCTATGACGCCCGTGTTGACTGTTTCTACACGACGATGCGGAAGCGGTGCACATCTCTGGGGCGCAGGTTTCGGACCACCTCCAACACCATCCTGAGCGTTTTTGCGAACAGGTTTGATTGTCAGTACATTAATCATTGTTATATCATTAATGTAATGTTTTTTTTTTATTATTATTTTTAAAAAGCCTCGACCCCCACGCTTCCGCGGGATATACAGTCTCATAACCGAAGAACGTAGGTGATGCATTCGAGATGACGTCAACAATTTACGGACCTTCACATCCAAGGCGTCTAGTTCTGTTTGAGTCCATTTGAGTATGCTGAAAGAGTACATCAAAACCGGCATGACCCAACCGTTGAAGGCACGCACCTTATTTCCGCCTGATAAAAAACTATTAAATACTTTTTTCAGGCGGCCATAGAAGCGCTTCTTCAACGATTGCTTCATGTCAGCAACATTAATGCCCAGCGCTTCCGACATACCCAAATACTTATAGGGTTGGTTGCAGAGAGGGATCTAAGATTTATGGAATCCGTGAGCTGGGTTCCCACAGATTCCACAATCTCCCCTCGCTTTACATGCATGACCGCACATTTGTCCACACCAAATTCGATCTTGATGGCACTACTAAAAGTTTCAGTTACCTTCAGCAGCTCCATCAGTTGCAAATCGTTGGGGTCAAAGAGTTTCAGGTCATCCATGTAAAGGAGGTGAGATATAACTTCAACCGATAGCCTAGCCCTGAATCCTCCAGCAGCGTGCTAAGAGGATTCAAAGCTAAGCAGAACCAAAGTGGACTCAAACTATTGCCCTGAAATATTCCTCGCTCTATCCTTATCGGCTCGCTATTCCTCTGGATTTGCCGACATCCTGGATAGCGAAGAACTGTCCTCCATTGCCCCATACACGACATCAGGAAGGTGCGCAGATTTGCATCTACTTTATACAACTCTAGCACCCTCATGAGCCATGTATGTGGCACCGAGTCATAGGCCTTCTTATAGTCTATCCAACATGTCGACAGATCCTCTCGGGAACGGCGAACCTGTTGACTAATGGCGAAGGATGCGCTAGATTATTAATAGCTATATTACAATTAAATGAACAGTCAGAAGTGCACATACACAACGATCGACGACGAAAAAAGCATTGGCTGTTCGAAAGAGATACCGCGGCCCTGGAACACAAAGGGCAAGGAAGGAACATGGATGGGTTTTAGTCAGTACAAGTCTGACACTCCCTTCCGCTCTGCCCAGAGCGGGAGAAGTCATTTGATGATTTCCCATCCGTAAAAACAAAAAAAAACCCCGACTACTCACTCGCGGGCGTTTGGGAACATCATAAACTGCGCTCGCCCGATTTCCTAAGTTTATGTAGAGTTCCTGATTTCTAATATAGACACATTTTCTTCCCAAACCGTGGCAGTGTTGTGACACAACTAGTTTACCATGATAATATGAATAGTGCATAAGAACGAATGGCACGAATGTGGTGGAAATCTCTCGGTTCCGATTGGCCGCCGACGCGTGTGGAATGCGCCTCGCTCCGGCGACACTAGAAACCGTCTTGTGCGCCGGAATGTTCGCATCTCCTTGTCTATACATGATAAATAGTTCCATAATAATTAGTTGATGGTTTCCTTACATTGGCTTTATAGAAATACTTTTACGCAATTTCATTTCAACTTGAGATGAAAACCGTTATTTCTCGTGTTTTTCGAAGCTCTCATTTCTGAAGCTCTTTTAAGTTGTAGTAAGCTTGTTTTTTTTTCATAAAAACTTAGAGTGTAAAATAAATACCGGGAACAATGAAAGTATAGGATCGGAATGCCACTACTTATTTATACAAAACAATGACCAAGCTTTATAAAACTACACACTTCTGTAACGTTAACTAAACGGTTTTACTAGTATTGTGCAGTCACATTAGCTAATTATCATTATAAATACAAAGCCTTAATTGCGCTAGTACGACATATGTCATATGAATAAGAAGTCGCGCACATTTTGATAACATGCCGTGATCATTGTCAGATATGGTAGCACGATTGCCGAGTCATTTGGTTTTGTGTGACAAGTAGGTAGTGTTATGTTGGCAAAATATAGGAATTACGGGAACTTTCTTCGAATTAGGCACGCAGCTCGCGTCTCGCTGGTGGCTAACATTATCAACATTTACAATCGGCGTGCGCACACATTATATCGTTGTTGTTGGTTGGTTACTCGTGTCAGGGCAATAAGTGGTCCTCACGCGGACAGTAAGAGTGGCTTGTGGGATCTATTGCTTATTTTTAATGGAACTCCATTTAAACGTGTGCCTCCGGATGATGCTAAATAAATGCTGTTTTAAGCTTTTATGATAGAGCGAATCTGCTATCTTAGGTTTTGGTTACCTTAAACCTCTTAAGAGGAGAAATATGTCTCAAATCATAGCTCTCAATGAGTTCTCCAATTCATACTATTAATGCTACAAGTATCAAATTCGCCGGATACCGGAGCTACGGCCAATTGAAAATGTTGCCATTCACTATATTTATGTTGACAACATTGTGCTACAGCTAAGCACATTGTAACAAATCCGAGCTAGGTCTGCGAGGCCGTACAATCGTCTAAGGACTGTCTGTAGAGGCTGTGGTGCGAAACCCCCTTGTTAAACTAAGTTCATTATAAGTTTTAATAATAGGTGAAATCTTTGGCAAAATACAGAAAAGGCAACATATTACAAGTAACTCTGTTTCTGTTCTCTCGGCGACTTAGGTACTTGTTGTTTTAGAATGATGTAAAGTCCTAATTGTAAGCTACTATTTGAGATATGCATATTTCAATTCTGTTCATAGAAGGATGCACATGGTTCTTTGACTAAGGGACAAATCCCGAGATCGCGAGAAAAAAAGCTGCTGCTCGTTACACTTTTTATGTGAGCAACTACAGGGTTTATCTCTTTGTAGAAAAAATCTATTAACAAAAATTAAGTTTGTAGATTGGTTCCGAAGATGTATTCCAGATATTATGCTGCACTGTCAGTCTATCATTAAAACCTAGGAAATACAGCTAAAACTGAATATAGAGCACATCATACTTTGTGGTTCTATTACAATTTCAGAACTTACCTACCTATACTAAAAACGCAAATTACCGACGTTGCTCAATTAGCCGCAAATGTTAAAACGAATCGCAAAACCGTTTCGACCGCTAGCTGAACGAACTTGGGTCTAGACAGTACAGGATTGTATACCCGGCACTCTAGGAAATTTCGACACGGCTTCAGTGTTTTTCTTGGAAATGCTGGAAACAAGTTGCACGAACTACTGATAATTAAAGACGTTATTCGATTTGTATAACCTTCTCTTATTGTTATATTTAAAATATGAAAAGCTTAGGAAATATGGAGGGTAGAAATGAAAAAGACGCTGTGGTTCTTCAAACAATACCTACCTACGTCAAAAAGACGCTGTGGTTCTTCAAACAATACCTACCTACGTCAAAAAGACGCTGTGGTTCTTCAAACAATACCTACCTACGTCAAAAAGACGCTGTGGTTCTTCAAACAATACCTACCTACGTCAAAAAGACGCTGTGGTTCTTCAAACAATACCTACCTACGTCAAAATCGTGGCAGCTGTTTTTAATTCTGTTCTGCTGTTTCCAGCTTCAGCCTAATTGTGTCTTCGTGGATGACATAAATATTCAATGGAACAAGTATTAACTGAAGATTTTGCAATAGACAGAGCGCTCATATTATGCATTTATCATAGACGGAAAGTCTTGTACATTGTGTTTAGCTACGCTGTTTAGATACTCTACGTTTAATCATATCTGCGGCTGGTGTATCTGCTACATTGTGGAGTCTATGTACTAATATTTAATAATTTGATAACCTCGGCGTTTACCCTGCAATAAAATCATTAGCACGTCTCTTGGTCTCTTAGATTCAGAGATATTAGTATTTCATTGAACATACCCTAGATCAGTCGATTAAAAAAACAAGATAGCTGCCATTCGCGGGGCTTGGGATTAGGTAGTATTTATAAACGTTTATTTGTCGAAAGAGATGAGTATATAAGTATCGGTAACCGGTAGCCAAACACACTGTATACGGGGTGGAGGGACACCGACGCGGAAACGGTGACCATGTATTCTGTACATCATTCTGAACCCCCCACATAGACATTTTTTAACGGTCATTAAAAAAAATGTGCTGTACCATACATTACATACCATACATACGTGGCAACCGTTGTCGCGTCGGTGTCCCTTACAACCCGTATTGGTAGCATACCTATTTACAAAATTCCTGTTTTGAAGAACCTTCTTCATAGTTAAGTTTTTCGCATATATTAAATATTGAGAAAACCGCGAGTTAAAAGGTTCCTTAATAAAATCATGTTTCGACGAAGAAAAATTGTTTAAAAGTTAGTTTCACCTGTGGTGTGACTGTTTCTAAGACAGTGTTAAAACTGCTACCGTTACAGCGTTGACTTGATAGCGAAGTCTGTCACGAGGCCTTAGAAATACGCTAATCATTAAAATAAAGTTAATTTGTCGTAGCCTAGTTGGACGGCACTCGAATACAATGACGGGATGTTGCCGGCGCGCTTTGCGAAACTCGACGTCCCTGCAGGTACGAATAAAACGATAATTAGATGGAACCTAAGAGTAGGGTTAGTATACGACAGCCGTCAGCGTGCCAGCCGTCAGCGTACTGTGCCTATGGCGCGTCTAGCAAACTAAAGTGGTTAGTGCGCCGGCCGTGTTAGTACGTGGTAAAAGGATAGCCGATGGAGCACACAAGTTGTAGAGTGATGAATGATGGGTGAAATCACGTCTCGGCAAAACAATGAAGTGGTGCGTTGAGAAGTCAATTAGGAAACTAATTGACTTCTCAACGCAACTCTAGCGATTGTATTTGAAAACTTGCGAAAACATGAAAAATCGGATAGCTGAAATTCGGTTTTATGTTTTCCGTGTAATCTATGTAGATTACAGATTACACGTTAATTCTTGGTAACAAGTTTATACAATTATTTCCAAAACTATACTTAATTTCAGTTCTAGGTAGTTGTAAAATATGATGCTTTTGGAACTCGGCTAGTGATGCTCTGTAGAAGTGTTTAACGCTGGGTTTGTGTTTGTGTTTTTTATGTTTCATCATTGGTTGTAGTTTTTCCATAGGGCCGTACCTTATGCAAAGGGTTTCCACGATTTGTTAGTAAACACATCTTGACCTTTACAGTATACTCGTAAATAATAATGTAAGCTTGCAAATGTTACCGTCTCAGCTTTTCATGTGTTTGGTATCCGACGCTGACACATAGTCAAGTTAACTAGTGATCAGCTCAGCGCAGAGGTGATTCTCTCACATTCCGTTCGTGTTTACACAAGTCCGGTTTGAATATTTTTTTTGTCTAATTTTCATAATACCACTTTTACAATTGTGTTACGAGTTTCTATCCCTATTATGACGTCATGTATTTATAAACGAAATGGAGCGCACGGGCTTGAATCGCACCTATTGAATTAATTGTGAGATAACATCCAAGAGAAGCAGATCGTTATAAGAAATTCACTATCCAACCGTAACATAACAGTAGGCGCACACGCATTGTGGGTCACCGTCTGGTTTTAATAACTATGCTCAAGTAATTACTACCCATAACAACCTTATTACGTGCTCAAGATATAACTGTTGATTTACATGCTGGCAATTAAATATTCACGCAGTCGGTGTCAGTGCAGTGATTTGTACGACGATTAGCGACGGGTTAGTGTTATCATATCTGATTGCGGCGCTGAAATGAACATTTTTGTGCAAAATGCTCAAATATCATCGACGCTCTCACAGACATAAATCGCCAGTACAGTGTTTACGATGGAGGTATGTCTTTTTTTTGTGTTTCTAAATCAAACTATTGTCACTTTACAATTTCCGTAATGATTCTTTAGACGATAGTGTGGCAGGTGGCAGTGCATTCTATATCTAGCACTGACTACGTCTCCGGGATACCGCTCACATTGGGGTTAGTTTGCTATGGTTCCTATGGTTTTGTCTACCAACCGTACGGGTTTGCCCTGGCTTGAGATGCAGAATCCTACTATCTCCACCTTTAGCTTGTTATTATTTCCAATGCACGATAAGCACCCGATAACGATGTGCATTCTTATCTACATCACATAAATTATCCTTACCCAACTTACAGAACCGTACTCCACCATAGGTGCTTCAGTTCGTCATGACTTGTTATGGCAGCCATACAAGGTCATATCGTCCTTTTGTGCTACTTAAGGGCTGCGTCTCAACTAGCAGCACGGAATCACATTTTTCCATTCTGCAACAAATCACAGAACCGTCATTTGCTAGAGCGAGCAGCAGAGCGGGAGTGCTATCGCACGCGGCAGCATTGTGACGATGAGTAAGGCAGCGCGTTTTGTGTTCTGCAAATGAATAGATGAGGCGCAACCCCAACGCAAGCAGCTCATCACAGCTGAGAACCACATTCACTCAACGCAATTTTAGGAAAAGAGAAATATCGAGCTTAACTATCCCTGCAAAGATTTTTCTAAATCTTTCTTCTAGCGTATGCTCCGTGACCATTGTACAGAACTACGAAACTCAAGATGGCTGCCTCTTTTGTGAGATGGTTTTGAAGACCACAAAAAAAGCAAATTAACACCTCTTGCAATACTTTAAAATTAGGTTAAGAATTTTCAAGTAAGTTAATCCCTCCTACGTTGGGTAAGCACCTGTCGGGGCTAGAGCGTAGTGTTAAAGATCATGACAGTGATTATCCACAGTGAATTTTATCCAGCTTCAACTTAGTCAACACTACATAGGTATGGAGCAATAAATCTCGACATCAATGCAAATGTTCAGTGCATGATTTAATGAAAACATGAAGGCTTTACACCTCAGTTTAGAGTATTACGCAGCGAGTCCACCTGCGACAAGGAAGCTGCGCTTGCGTCGCGTCGCGCCGTACATAAAACGAGATCATGAAGATCAGCGCAAAGCCTAGCTAGAATTGAGCTTGCAACATCATTAAGTAGTCCTGAATATAGCTTAACATTTACATGTTTTTTGTAAACTGAACATAATACTCCGTGTACCAATTATCGCTGCCTAGTATCGTGAAGGAGCTCTCAACAAATTCCTACTTTATTTTGCACGCCACGGAAATGATAATTCACCAAACGTTTAATAAATGTTCTTCTATATGTCTAAATTGCCGCTATAGAATTAGACTTTGTTTTTTTTTTTTAATTCGCTTTAATTGGTTAATGAATGTATGTCTTATTGCTGCAATATTAAGCCGCTGCGAATTAAGCCTTTTTGTACGGACAACTTACCGATAATTTATTTGAGACACTAATACTGTGTTACTCAGTTATTAAATATAGGTTGTCGAGTAACTTAGTGGACTGAACCAAAGCGATAGCGCGTGTTGTTTGTAGACTTTTCAAGTTTTTTCCAAACATCTTGTAACTTGTGACAGTCGTTTGCTACACACAAATTCTCAATCTCAAACCGGGTGGGTACTGTAAAGGTCCTATGATGATATATCGTTCTGGCAGCCGATTGATACTGAACTGGCAGCTTAATAAAGTCAATACATTTGAATGGAAAAGAGGACTAAAAAATGATAGATTGTCAGAAAGAAAGATAGAAAATATCTATGAATGTAAAAAAGATGTATTAATTGATTTAAAAGTATAAAGAGTTAAAGTTTAAAAGCGTATAATAATTTGGTAGTACTTGTAGAAATCTCTATACCCACCCGTTGTACGAGTTTGAGCTTGACAATTTGAAATTGAGAACTTGTCTACTTTAGCATTACTAAATGTCATTTCAATTCAAATTGCTTCAGGTCTGACTTAAGCATTATTAAAGTACATTTTTACCATTCACAACATTGATCTCAATTCAAAAATCGGTTATTAGGCCAGTACCTATTCTTGAACGGGACCATGTACCAATAATTCCATAACCAGAATTAAATTATTTAGGCTACAATCTGTTTTCTTTTGCAAACTGTTTCATAATAATTTAACAATCTGGTGAAACTAGAAGCTATATTATATTTCATGTCTTTTTATCGCATAGAATTTTCCGAACATAATGTCCGCAAGCCGTCGGGGACAATTATTAGAAACAACCCAATGACAGGGCATGGCAGTCATTCAAATGTGCTGTTATCTGTATTACGAGCTTATATTCTCATATCAACAATCAAGATTTTAAATTGCAGTGAGCTAGTTATAACATTTCCGGTAATTGTGTAATTATACTTGTTATTGTGATAGATCGTTAAAATGTGTATGCAGAACTATGATGTTTCAAGCAACTCAAAGTGACTGCGACAAATTTTAACATACTGTAACTTGTCAATGTATTTGTAACGTCTGGACTCATATCGTAAGGTTTTTAATTGAATTCCTAATAAAATTAGCAGGCTTACATTCAGCTTCTAAATTGATAATTTTTAAGGAAAGTACTGCAGAAGTAAGGTTTGACAATTTCGTATAATGACATGTAATGTCTGTATACAGAAATGTATGAAATATGAAACGAAGCGGGTGCTTCGTTTCATATTTGGGTCATTACGTTTCCCATAGTTCAAAGCACAGTTTCAAGTATATCGATCATGGATCTTTACAAAAGATAAGCGTTAAGAGATAAGGACCATTGAGGGAGTTATGCATATTAAGGATTGTTTTATCTTCTCCAGATCATCGGGAGATTCGGATGCGGCGAGTACTGCCGCCGTGGAAACGACCTTGGAACGACTTAGAGGCACTCGCGGCGCTCTCGAAGAGTTGTGGTCCGATCGGGAAAGAAGACTCGAACTTACTCTGCAGCTCCGGCATTTTGAAAGAGACGCTTTAGAGGTAAGGACACGTAAATAGTATATTTTGATATAAGTGGGGACACCTTGTTATTGCATTCGAGGCGGAACGTGTTATGGAGCCGAGAACTGCACAAACAACTGCGCTAACAAATCCCCACGCGTATCAAACGACGTTTTTCAATACACTTTTGAAGAAATAAAATATTAGAAAGGAAAGTATTTTTGTCGGGAATTATTAGAAATTCCTCTTAAAAAAATCTAAAAAAAAGTCCAGTATAGCATAAATGTCTATCTTTTGAGTTCGACTCACACTCTCTCTAAAGATCTGCTCAAACGGGCCATTTTCTACAGTCACCGGTGGCTGACGACAAAGCAACATGATTTTTAAAACGTTTTGTATGGAATCGAGCGATTCGTGTAGCGAGTGGCGACCACTCGTGACTCAGTGTCCGCGACACGCTACTACCGGAGGCGTCCACTCGCGACTCAGTGTTCGCGACACGCTACTGCCGGTGCCGGCCACTCGCGACTCAGTGTCCGCGACACGCTGCACGCTATTCTGTTTGTAAATAAATACAACCTGCTGTGCGTGCGCACGTGCAGCAATGACCGATGCGTGTGCGTGCGTGCCCGGTCTGGCATCTAACAGGGAGCGCCATATAATGCAACGTCATCACTGCAAGCGCGTGTGCGACGTTGCCGTTCCGCTACACATGCGCGCCGACTCGGTTTGTGGGTGGGTCACACACGTGCACACCTCATGCATCTGGTCTGGCATCTTTCTTACAGTTTCATGCATTACAGCTGGTGCATGCACGCGTCACGTCAGGCCACGCATCTGGTGTGCTACACCCTATAATAAATACCGATCACTCGCGGCAGCCACTGACCACGTTCGTTTGCGTGGTACCAAAGGACGTGGCGCGCGACAGCCACCGGTGGCTGTAGTCGGTGGCCCGTTTGCGCGGAGCCTAACCCTCTGTCTCTCTTAAGTGACGCAGACGAAGTTGCGCGGGTCGGCTAGTTTATTCATAAAACTAAATATTGGTTTTAAATAATCATGTTTATCTATATTCTATTTATAAACACAATTTTAATACTCAAAAACTATTTACGCCGTAAAGACGCATATATCTTTTTGCCCAAAAACAGTCACCGCCGACTGCAACTCATGTCCAGGTGGGAGATTTTTAGCAGGCAGAACGAATAATGTAATAATAATATTGATACTGCAGAAGAAGACACTCACTACTTATTGAAGATACTCCAGAATTCCATAATATAATCCCAAATAGTCATTGAACCAATTTGGACTTAGTATAAGTATAGTTATCTGTGGATATTTTTATTTCCGCACGTGTGCGTAAAAAGATTAAAAATCCACGGGTGTATAATGCATTGTATGTTGAACCTAATCGCAGTTTTCGAGATCTTTTTTTAGTTAACTACTAAATTCAATTTTATAGTTAAACTTCCTTACAAAACTACGGTGGGTTTTTAAACAATCATACCTAAATTGTTCATGGTGCAATGCGTAGTTTTTAAAAACGTGGTTTGAAAAGTAAATCCCGTAGGAAACTATCAGATACCATGACGAAGCTTCCCGACTTAACTATGATGGGAACTCGTAAAACTTTGTAAACACCATGCTGGTTCCCTTCCCGATAACATTAGAAAACACAGGGTGGTATTAAACTGCCTATGTGACTAAAATTCTGTGTTAGATAAAGTTGAATTCAGAACTTTTACAATAAGTTGAACGGCTTTAAAGGTACTTACGCATGTTATTAATGGATACTGTTTTATAGAACTAATTGATAAATGCAGGTGGGTTTGACGGATTATGAGGGTGGATCTGTGTTGGGTAGGGCGTTGTATAGGGGTGGTCGGTTGTCGGGTTACAAACAATAGTATCCAAAATGTATTCAATTAAATACCCTGGACTGGCCTTGAATAGGGGACGTCCTCAACTTTATTTGAGATAGTTGAAATTTTGATATAGGTGAGTGTAAGCGACATCAACGCGCTATGTATATTTAAATGTGCGATACTTATTTCGATACCTTCTCAACCAAAATGTATAAGACGACGAATCATTTTTTATTTATTGCGATTACGATGTTAGTCCCATTTCTGATGCACGCAGTTTTGGATGATGTTTCCCGCTAGTGTTAATTCACGTATTCCGACTGTTCGTTTTCAAAAATAACTCCAACTTTCAGAGAGCCGCCTGAACATGTCACTGATCATTTCCGACGTCCTCAGTCTGTTGCCTCTCAATATAACGGCAACCAATTAAAACCCGGAGAAGTTTTGACGATTAGAATCATTTCAAACTTTCCATCAAATTGTTTGAGGTTTATAAAAAAACGTAGGTACTATGGCCAGTGGTTAATTTAAAACAATTTATTGGCAACAATCCAATGACTTTAGTCCAGGCCACTGCACATCACGCCACGCTAGGCGGTGCACAATCGAAACGCTGATTGCCATCGGCTTTACATACAACCATGAAGTCATATGATGAGAACTTGAGCATAGCCCGTCATAACAATGCTCCAACAATTAAATACACCTCAATGCATTTAGCTTCACCGCATTAAATCGCTTATTATTCCATATCCAATCAAGTTATAAAACAATAGGCTCGTAAATGAAGTATTTATGTAAACAAACAACAGTTATATTATAAAACACTTTTATATATTGTTTAAAGTTCGTCATTTTTTCAGATTGCTTGAGTGCATTATCGGTATATTAAACAGTCTTAACCATAAACAATGGAAGTACTGTTGCTTACATCATACAGACATATATGTGAAAACAATGAACACACGGATATAACAGACAAAAACCTAATCAAAAGGTTATAAACCTTTCAAACGCGCTCCTTAGTTGTAAAATGACCGTGACCTTATAGTAAAGGAATCATTGCTAGTCAGGAACCCTATTTAAATTATCATAAGTGCGTACCGTTCATCTATGCTCGTGCCGTCTCTGTATGAGAAGAGGCGTTTTCCCGCCAGTAGTACAGTAGTAGGCTGCTATTAGTACAAGTCCATACCATTACAACACTGTGAAGTTTCAGATTACTCAAGCTGAATTGATAGGCTATCAAACATGGCTGATTTTGACACAATTTTCCGCTCCATTTTTCTTTTAAATGTGAAGCTTAGTCTTTTTATTGAAATTGATATGTTATTGGAAATGAATGCTCGTTTTATTTTGCATAGAAACGTGATGAAAATAGATACCAACCGCACCAGTTGTACAACTTAATTCATTTTGTTTTGATAATGTTAACAGCTTATATAAAATCCGTTGGGCTGGAACAGTTTTAGTGCAATAATAACAAATACTTTTTTTTTTAAGAAATATTTAAAAATGGTAAAACAATGTGTAGAAAAATTAATAAACGGAAAAATCTATACATATAATAAGACAGTAAAAAAACTGTCTGTACATTGAATATATTAAAAAAAAAAATTGTGGGGTGTTTAGAAACAGTAATAGAGCACGAATCCAAAAAAAAATATGTCTGTTTGTCTGTACACGCTAATCTTCGGAACTACTCGACGGATTTGAATGTTTTTTTTTTTGTTGTAAAGGTATTAAGTCTGGGCAACATATAGGCTATAATTTATCTTGGAAACTTGAATCATCATGATTACTTTTGGTCGCGATAATCGACATCCACGCAGGCGAAGCCGCGGGCATCAGCTAGTAATAAATAAAATATTTTTTATTGACACAAGAAAAAGTTATGCAATTCCATTTGATACCCCGACTCCTGTGTGCAATGCTACACATATGTTTGGGTCGGCCTGATTCAGCACTATTCGGCACTCGGCGCTAGGCTGCCGGGCTTTGCCGGAGCAAGCCGACCCGAACACGCCTAAAGGCGTTCCCTCACCGGTGGTATTCGTCTGTAATGTAACAACCCAAATTTTGATTTTGTACAGAAACATTAGTAAACAAACATATTTATAATACTAGGCACTTGATTTAGAAATGTTCATTAGCATGTGAATGACACAATTTCAATGCATTGATCAATTTCTATGAAATAAAGACTGTTTCCCACGTATTAACGCAGACGGTGTTGTTTCCAGGTATCGTCTCGATTGGAGCTGTGGGGCGACGAGCTCCAGCGCACCGAGCCTCCTCGGGACCCTCAGCAAGCTGAACAGGCGCTCGCTGCTCACAACGAAAGTGTGGCTAGAATGCAACATGCCACGTTTCAGGTAAGTCATCGTCATCGATTTTTTATGTCCTACAACTGGGTATTTCGCATCCAGCCAATCAAAATATTTTATTTCACATGGGCACTGGCACTTATGATTTTATGAAACATCGAAGTCTGTCCTAGCCACTTTTTAAGATCGTCGGTTCATCTAGCCTTCGGCCATTTACGCTAGCTGATACGCGGTGTCCACTCCAGGACTAGTCAAGCCTAACATGTATTGGTTAGACATAACGCACAGAAATACTTATTTCAATCCTGATGAAAGTAAAATAAAGTCATCATCATCATCATCATTCTTCTGCCCTAACCTGTTTATTTGGGGTCGCAGCGTGTCTTCTTCTTTACTTCTCTATCATCTCAGCAGTCACCTCCTTTCTAGCCACACCATCCTTCACACAGCCCATCAATTGTTTCTTTGGTCTTTCTCTACATAAAAGTCAAAAAATTCGCTGTAGTAAAAACAAAACGTTTTAAGAGCAAGTGCCAGGTGTGGTGGAGCTTTCAGATCGCGATCGAACTTGTTCAAACCATTTAATAATATGTATAAAATAAGGAAAATTCCTATTTGAGCACTGATTTCAAGAGCACCAAAGATTTTTCCTTTTGAGCAAAGGGAATATCTTTGGCTCTTGAAATCGGTGCTCAAATGGGAATACTCCTAAAATAAAGGTTAAACAACTTTTTGTCTGTATCCAGGTGGTGCAGCAAGGACAGGAGCTCGCAGCGGCTATCGCGGATGCTTCCGATGTAATGGCGTCGAGTGGTTCCGACGGCTCCGAAGCGGCGCCCCTTGATGCACAAGCGCGCGTGCAGCTGTTACTCGAGTTCTTGCACGACAGGCAACTCGATCTGGAGGAACTGGCTGAAGAGAGGCGCGCGAGGTTCGAGCAGTGTGTGCAGTTAGGTGAGGGTCCGTGGACGTCCAGTCAGTATTACGGCGCTTACTGTTACGACATAGGCGTTGCCATTATCAATTTTACCATAATCAAAGAAGAATGAAAAAAAAAGAAACTAATTTATTGAAGTGAAACTTCTAATGCGACTTCCAACAAGGCTGCGTTAAACGTTTAACGCTACCATGGAGGGGGTATGAAAGCACTGTTGCGTTAAACTTTCAACGCTCCTGGGGAGGGGGAATAGAAAGAGACAGAGCGAGAGTGAATGCGTGGCACTCGAACGTATGCGCGTAGTATACCTGTTTTCATTTCCACATTACGAATTCTTCCGCGCGGAGGGACTCCATACACTATTTATTTGTCACAGAGTCAGGAATAAACAAAAAGCAAATTAAATTGATTGTTATAGCCAGAGGCCCTAGCACGACCGGGCGGTGTAAACGAAATACGTCGATTTTTGAATTGAAAATTCAATATCCTAGCATTTTAGTTAAATTGTTTGCAACAAGCTCAATCAGTGTCATCCATATATGTATGTATAAATTCTTAAAATTATGAAAATATATAAAATGTGAAACGTTTACTCCGCGGTACTTAATAATGATTTAAGACTAATTTTATAAAAACCACTGGTAGTAAATTCATTATCAGAATAGGCCAGTAATAAACCACTTCTTTATTTCCCTAAAGGAAGTTGATTCATTTAAATTGAATGAGTAAACCAATGTCTATGATAACTAGGAAAATCTAATAAAATATTAAACGCCGTATCTATTAATACTGTTGTATAATACTAAGCAATTAATAGTAACAAGGAAATCTATTGTAAACATATTCATAGGTTAGTTTACGTTTCACAGAGTGGTAAGTATGTGTTATTTTCTGAACCATAGATCAGTTTTTTTGGATATTTCGACACAGTGGTACGTAGTATACGCATTTGATTTACCCCACTGGGATAAGAAGGTAAACTTACAGATGTCCATTCATTAATGTGCCAATTACGGTATCTCAGCTTACTCCCTTTTTATAGTTCGAGTTTTAAATAATAAGCGGCCTAAGTTAAATTAAATTTAAAAAAAAACGTGTGCTTACAACTATCGTCATAAATACAAATCCGTAAAGAGCCCATAAACATAACGAGAGTTTAGTGACAATTGCCGTTTCATTACACGTCTCTAACGGCGGGTTCAAGTGCGATGGCCGTCATTAGGAACTATCAACACAGCCCAAGAGTCCTCTGCTGCCCTCCGCCTGCCAAGTCCAATCATTCCCAGCCATCTTGTCAAGATCGAGACGGGTTGGTATGAAGACAAATAATAATCAAAATGTACTCAACTATCTAATATTTGTTACAGGCCAATTCCAAAAGGACGCTGCTCAGGTCGTTAGCTGGATACGAAACGGCGAAGCGATGTTGGCTGCTTCGTTCTCGATTCCCGGCACGCTATCAGAGGCTGAGCAGCTGAAACGAGAACACGATCAATTCCAAGTGGCTGTGGAGAAGACCCACGCGAGCGCTGTGCAAGTCAAGTACAGGGCTGATGCACTGAGGGCAGCCAACCATTATGATCCTCATACGATTCGGTAAGTAGTGTACATTGTATACAGGACCCTTCACGAAGCCGCCAACCAACCATTCAGGATATCAAACTAACTAACCCTATGCTAAACTTATTTCTGGGAAAGGATTTTTTTTGGGGTGATATTCAATGTAACGCACTCAAAACATTGTGCTGATGGCTGCATTGAATAGAAAACGGGTCATGACGGTATTTAAATTCTAGTTAAAACCATAAAAACTAGTATTAAAAAAAATATGTAAAAGGTTGGGACTTTTACTTCAATATTTCCGTAACTAAAAAAATGAGTGGAATGACGGAGAGAATTAGTACCTTTCGGCTTCAATGAGGATCTTTTTACATTTGAACAGTGGACTCTGAATCATTCACCCCCTAAGGCCCACTAGCGCCAGGCTGGGTTAGCACGGTTAACTCAGAGGTAAATGCTACTTTGGGGTTAAATTCTATTTTGAAGTCTTGCACTATCAAGAGTTAGGAGTTAACTATGAGTTAAATTTTTAACCCACTGATGTGGGAGGGTTAAGTCAACTAACTCTGGGTTAGTAATGTCAAATTTGAGATATTTCACGTCAGGTACGCTTTGGTTGTGTCTTGTAGATCGGGACGCTACCTGCGTTGCATATGAAAAAGTCATAGTAAACCGACTGATATTGTCATCGATGGTTTATTTTATATGACCAATAAGTAAACCAACCGTCAGCTGCTCAAGTAGCGGTGGATGCGGGTGTGAGTGGTTCATAATCCCCCCTCCACCATGCAGCTGACGATTTTTTTTAAGCTCAGTATGATGTAAACTATTTATGAAAAAAGTTTCAGCCGGCATACTATGACTTAATTTTTTTTTTACCACTTCCGTGACCTTCTTATCCTACACCCACCGCGGGTGCGTCAGCTGACGCTTGGTTCACTTATCAGTCAATCGAGATCTATTGAAAAAAATTGCAACCGACATTAGCTAAAAATATGCAACGTTACTTCCCGGACTATTGTGTTTGTTGCATTCAGTGATATCGTTTTTATTTTGCCCTGAACAATGATAAATTAATGGTTGATGACGAACAGGTCATCGAATATTTTTAATTCAGACTTTTATAATAGAAGAATTAAACATCGGCATCGGTAATGCAAATGCAACACGCTTATGTCACAACAGACAAGGACAACAGTCAATATAATGCGCCAAAGAAATACATATCATTTCTAATCTGACATAAAGGGATAGACTTATTGGGCTGCGGGCTGTTCGAAAGAGATACCGCGGCCCTGGAACACAAATAGCAATGAAGGAACATGGATGGGTTTTAGTCAGTACAAGTCTGACACTCCCTTTCGCTCTGCCAAGAGCGGGAGAAGACATTTGATGATTTCCCATCCGTAAAAAAAAGAAGGGATATACTTATTCAAAGTACTGTGGAGCGAGAGAGAGCAGTACATTTATTTCATTCAGCATTCGATCTACCATATTTTGCCGGATGTAAAAATAATGAATGAACATGACATGACTTGGGTTAGTTAACTCTGGGTTACTTTTTACTGGTGCAATATAAACTGTCAGTTACGAATTTAAACCGTTAACACTGAGTTAGTAAACCTCGAGTTATTTATTTAACTCAGAGTTTTGGCGCAAGTGGGCCTTATAAACGCAGAGTTAAGTTTTGCGATAAACCTAAAAAAAACGTGTGAGTTATACTGCTAGTAGCTTAACTCTGCGCTTATTAATAGAGAGTAAGGCCCATTTGCACGAAAAACTTAACTCAGAGTTAATAGCTATGACGAGGTTAAATTGACGGTTTATCATACAATACAGTCAATTTAACCTCGTGTTAGCATTTAACTCTGAGTTAAGTTTTACGTGCAAGTAGCCCTAAGAGTTTTACTGCATACAATTCTGTGTGATCGAACGTATCCCATGCTACATTTCAACATGGCTCGATCCTTCGGGTGGATACGCCGCTTATATGAATTATCTTGTTAATGCTAGGAGACATTTAATCATCAAAGACACGGGTAGTTAAAAAAAAACAAGCTTTTATCACGCACTAAAAAAACTAATTTTAGTCTTAAAGTCGGCGCGTTTCTCGCTTTAGTTTGGGTGGGATATTCAAGCTCATTAGCACTAAAACCAGTCCAAACAAATCCAAAGTCGAGCGGTGTTGGATCATCAGAGCCGCGACACCAAGTGATATGTATTGGAATCATCAAAACTTATCATATAACTAGGGTTGACTAATAGCCACTGAAGAATTTCACTATCCACCTCCTGGCTCTATCATCAGTCCCTCGTTACCAAACCGAATTTATTGGACTGGCAAAACGATTTGATATGCACTCAAACTCAATGGGTTTACTATATCACCAGATCAGCTCTAAGATACCAAATTATAGTATTGTTATCTGAACTACATACTTACTACAGTTTGGCCGCTGAGAGAATGCGTTCCTGACAGGTCGTGAGCGAAAGGACGATGTAACTTTGAAGTGGCGATAAACATATAACTATCGTTTTTTTACCCTATTAACAAATTAACAAATAATATTATTAAAAACGGTATCATTAAATCAAGTAATAATAAATTTTATAATTTCGTGCAAAAAAAAAAAAATTTTTTGTGCAATATTCAACAGGCCGTAACTTCGAGGAAAATGGTTGTACTAAAAATAAAAAAAAAGGAAATTGTAGCTCCAAGTGTCTAAATTTTGCAGAGTTCTTTTTTATCGCTGACGTGGTTTTCGAGACATTTTCATAATTTTCGAGCGTAGTTATGTCGAAAACCAATGACGACAAAAAATAAAAATGACTGCTTCCAAATCCTCTTGTGAGACTTAGACTTTTATAGTACATTATGGTACAAGTGTGTAATGTTGGTGATTACCGCTGAGGCGCCATTGAGACCGTTAGTGTTGTGAGGGTCTTAAGATAGCCGAGGACGGTAATCATCAATACATGTGTATCATACGACGTTTTTAACACACTTATGAAGAAAATTTATTTATTTGTACTATTGACACGATCTATTTTGTATCAATATTTTTTTAAGAACAAAGCAACTCGACCCATAAAATAAAAAAAACCCTATAACGCACTTGTGAATAATAGAAATGAAGAACACAGTTTGAAAGTCACAGTTTGATTACAGGTGTCATTATGTGCCTAATTGCGGTAGAATTAGAGCCATTTTATGAGCAAGTGTGTTGAAAATTAATTTATTTGTACTATTGAACACAATCTTTTTTGTATCGAAACTTTTTAAAGAACAAAGTAAGTCAACCAATAAAAAAAAAAAAAAACCTATAACTCACTTGTGAATAATAGCAATGAAAAAATCTTACCCACCAATATTGCAAGACGCACTGGGCAATTTTTGCGAGAAATTTTATACCAAATGAAATTCATTTCTAGCAGTTGTTTAATATTCACTGATCATCTAAATAAAACTCAGCTAACAGGGCATGCGCACCCATGGTCATTCCAACCTTCAGCATATCAAAGTTGTAAAAATAATGAAAAAGAAAAGTAATTTCATACCGCGCCAAAGACTTTTAGGATGATTGTTTGGATCACCTTGAATGTAGAAAAATAGACAACCCAGCGATAGCAAAAGACAAAGATAATACTGGAGGAGTCCCTTTCTTTGTCTTGCTATCTCTAGCCATGTTTGAACCGCAACCATGATTGAACAAGATAGATAAATCACCGATTAAAAATGTATACGATTCGCCTATGTGTAAGTGCGCTGTAACTACACGTTGGCGTGAATCTACTGCTTGCATAGCCTACTTACAGCCTAGTAGGTAAATGAAACTAGTTATGTGCCACCGTATAACACTTTTTCTTAAACAATAATTTTTCATCATCATCATTCTTCTGCCCTTATCCCAATTTGTCTTTTGCTTTCATACTTCTCTGTTAGTCACCAACTCATGAGTCATTTCTGTCTAGCTGTATCATCTAGTTAATAAAAAATATTTATTATAGAGAAATCTCCGAAGAAGTAACAGAACGGTGGCAGCGGCTTGTGACATGCGCCGAAGAGCGTCACAAGTTAGTGACGGCATCGCTGAATTTTTACAAGACTGCTGAGCAAGTTTGCTCGGTGCTGGATTCTCTGGAGCGAGAATACCGGCGCGACGAGGACTGGTGCGGGTCCGCCGCCGCTCCGCCAGCTGACGAGCAGACCCTACAGCTCAACATCGACAAGGCCGCTCAGGTAACGATATCACAACTGTGCGTCTTCTTTTACCCATTTGCAAGCTGCAAACGTTCCCTTCCCCTTAATACCTCTTATGGTGGCAAGGGGTGTTGAAGGAGTGTTCCATAATCCACCACGCAGACCCAGTGTAGATGGATGGCAAGCGAAAATTCGTTACGTCGACCCACCGAGTCCGAATGTTGTTCAATGACTCTGAAAATGGTCTCATGTCCAGCAGCCTAGGTGGAACAACTCTTTGTTTTATCGATGGCCAACAGCTTTTCCCTACCCCAAGGCAATTTGCATAGGTGAACAGTAAGGGTTCTGTAAGGGTTCTGTACCAGTAAGGGGTAATCGGTGGAAGTATCGATTATTTTACTACCGACTGGTTCACTCGTGGTGCACTCGTCTCTAGTGCCCTGTTATTAAATTATTCGGATCTCGAGTTTAAGCCCTTACAATATTTGTTCAAAAAGAATTAAGTGAATTTCTCCTCTTAGATTATTTTTTAAATGTTCCTGAATTTGAAACCATCTTAAATATTTGAAGATGTGGCTCTGTACCACCATAAATTCTTTTGGTCAGCTTTGTCGGTTCGCTGCTGTGTATTACATGTTTTGTTATTTGCGTGACAACTACCCGAATCCACGTAGCCCAACTAGTAATCCCCCTAACCCACTAAACCCTCTTCGCGCTCCACGGCGGCGGCGTCAGGACACCAACCGAGGTTGAGATGCTGTGTTTTAATTTTATTTTTTTAGTTAAACTAAGTAACTATTCCCTTGTTTTATTATGTTCACAGATGTCAATGATTAACAGTAATTGTAGTAAAGTTATTAATTGAGAGTAAAGCTACTAGCCTAACCGAGTGCAATTGGATGTTATTTGTAGTGTCCCACCACTTTTTTTTTATTAGTGGTTGTCAAAGACTACTAGGCATAGCAATGTTTACAACAATCAAATTAATGAATATAGTTAACAAAAATTCATTCTCAACCTTTGGAATCTTATACTGTGTTAATTTTAATATTTGTGGGAGAAAATAAATAAATTTATTAAATCGTCGTTAAAGCGATTCCTCTGCCAAAACCTTCAGGGATTAAATTCTTGGTGTTATGTTATCTTAAACTCTTCCAGGTGGCTGCTTTGATAGTAAAGCATGGCGAGCAGAAGGAGGCTTTTCTAAAAGCTTGTACGTTGGCGCGGCGCACTGCCGAGACTTTTCTCAAGTATGCGGCACGGTCGGCTCAAGTTCACGGCCAGACCCCCGCGGCCAGCAAGGCTCACCATGAACAAACTAGGGCTATACTTGACACTCTGTTGGCGCAAGAGAACAAGGTGAGAAACTTTCAAAGAAAATTGATTTTAATAAGATTTGATATTTATCTTATATCTGCAGAGGTAACTCTGTTTTTAACACGTTTTTTTTTGCTTTACTTGTAATTATGTCAAAAAAACTAAGAACTTAAATTTGACACACTTCCCGGTTTCCGATTAAGCTGAAATTTTGCAAACATTTTTAGTTTGGATGACAAAGCATGGTTAGCTAAGTGTCGTCATTCTATATCCAATATGGCGGACTTCCAAGGATGGCGGACTAGCTATTTTTATACATTCCCAGGATATGGGTATCAAATGAAAGGGTTTGCTGAGAAGAATGCGAAAAATAAAATGACGTCACTCTCAAGGGGGTTTTTTTAAACTATAATCTATATCTATATATAAAAATCAATGCCACTTTTCGTTGTAATTTTATAACTCAAGAACGGGCTCACCTATCCAAACCAAATTTTTAGGCTTATTCGGACTATTTAGTAGATGGTTTATGGGTAGGTAGGGTAGGGTAGTTAGGGTAGGGTGGGTAGGGCAGGGTATTCGAAATATTATTTAATTGCATTATGTGACGCAAAAGAAAGTTGCGCGGGTAAGCTAGTGTTTAATAATTATGTGTTAACATTATATGAGAAACTTTAGTTTTGGTATTGAGTGTAAGTTGACATATTAATATTAAGCACTCACGCTAACGTTAAAAATAAAGTTCCCTTTTTTGTGCGAGTCCAACTCGCACTGGGCCGGTTTTTTTTTACGAGACTACCCTTTCTCTATGAAGTAGGATTCACGTACTTCCTTCAGTTGTTCGGCAGGAGCTATGGAATGTGAATATATGGGGTATCTATTCACATCTTTCGTTTATTGACTGACGTAGACTTCCGAAGAGGTCGGGTGCCTCAGGTAACTTTCGACTCTTCACGCGGCCACGAGAGCCAGAGTTGGTATCTGTACTGGGACTGTTCAGTCTTTTTCTGGTTCTATCACTGCACCAAAAGGAGACAGTCGTCACTCCCTGATAGTTTCTACCGGCATTCATGACCTGGAACATTTTGAACATATCTCGAGATAGCGAGACTAAGAAATGTATACATGTTTCGAGATTAAGGGCTTTAAAACCTATTATGTTAATAACTTAAGATAAAATAAATCTCCAGACATCAAATTTCAAATTATATATTTGTGAAACATACGTACAGACGCCACCACGTCAAGCTACTACAATCTGTCAAATTTCTTTAATAGATTTTCTACTTTATCTCTAAAGCATTAGGTTCAAGGTTGGTTGGGAAAATCTGACAGTTTCAGCTAGCTTGACCTACTATAATATATACTATAATATAATATAATAAGATCTAATTCGAATGATCTAAATCAAGATTTATGACGGGTAGTTTTACCGATTATTACGATTCTTGAAAAATAGAAATATAATGGTGATAAAAACAACTTTTCTCAGTTGTTGTCGTGAGTATGAGTTGTCCCACTTCTGGGCAAAGCCTCCTCAATTCCTACTACTTGTCGCGAGAGTTTATATAGCCAACTCACGGGGAACCCGTCCAAGGCGTTTTGCTATCTTCTCACCGGTCTTCCGCTGCCATGGTTAGCTGTTTCAGGGCTCCAGTCGGATGATGCACGTGGCCTACTTTTGAAAGGTAAAATACTCGACTTAATTAAATATGAATTAGTTACGTCGAGGGGAGAACGCTGACAGAGTACCGGACTGGACAGGTTACATGTAGGTTTTAGGCTATTTATTACCTAACGTGTAATACTTTTAATGCTGCAGTACCCGTGTCGATTTTTGGATAATTTAGAAGGTGACGTTGGATCGTGTTGTGGAGAAAATCGATACATGTCGTGGGTCCTTCGAACCAGAGTGAAAGTTTTACAAGAAAGTAGGATTGATGATCGTTGCTCAATCGCAACTTTAGTTTCATATGGAGAAGAAACTCCATAGTCGATAAGATAAGTACATACGTTGCGAATAATTCGTGAGTCGTAATCGTGATTACATACAGTCTCTTAATACGCACTCAGAGATGTTGAGCAGTTTCAACCTACTGTCACGAATTAGAATAGAATTTCAAAGGCACTTGATAAAAATAAAACATTTACGGTACTTTAGCTTGGCAAGGTCGGCAGGTGAACTGATTTATATAATAAAATGGTTCGCAGGAAATGTAAAAATAATCATGAATGGAAAACCCTTCAGAGATATCAATCGGATGTTTTCATAGCAAAGCTATTTTGGCGCTTCGCTGTTTTTAAACAAATATACATTTCTTCGCTACGATCCGATACTGTTTGTTTGTTTACACAGGAATTGACCATTCCAATTACTTGACTTGAAAACATTTAGGCAAAACTTCGGATTTATTGCAGAGTTATTATTAGTTGTGTGTGGCATTGCCAGTGTCAGTGTCGTCGCGTCAGAATGGAGTCGGAAACAATGAGGTTGTGTTGAATGGCGCGCGATGGTATCTCGAGGACAGACTCCCATGAGCCCCGGGCGGTAACTCTCTCATATACCATGTGTCTAGTTCAAGCGCGCGTTCTGTGTGAACATGATAAAGAGTTTTGTTATGGTGATATTACGACCGGTATATTTTCATGCCATGAAAATGTTTCTTACAAGTGTGTAGAGCCAGGAAATGTGTGCAAATAATGCGTGATTAATATAAATATTATTTATGGAATTGCTTCACATTTTCAATTAAAGTATCCATAAACAACAAAGTAGTAAGTAAGCAATGTTCTTTTGACACTCATTGTAAACTTTATGTCCAATAGGTTTTGGAACACTGGACAGTCCGCAAGAAGCGTTTAGAGCAGTGCCAGCAGTTCGCTTTGTTTGAGCGTTCCGCCCGTGCTGCCGTCGAATGGATCAAGGAGACACAGGAGCGTTGCGGTGCAGCAGCAGCGGCGGCCGCCGGTGGCGTGGCGAGAGAGTCCCGCGAGCGAGTGCGCTTGCTCGCACAGCTAGCTGACGGACTCGTCGAGAAGGGACACCCGCATGCCGTACAGATCAAAGAGTGGGTCGCCGCTGTTGATGCCAGGTAATTACTAGCCAAATTATTCCATTCATAGCCATATGTCTAGATATGTTTTTTTGGCCAAGTGTCAACAAAAACACAAGTCTACTTTCATTACTTTTATTGATAGCACGTTCGGAGCGATAGCTGATAAAGATAAAGCTTGCCAAATGAGTAAATTAAATCAGTTGATTAAGTGTAATAATTTGTACTTGGTGTGTGTTGTACCCAGATATGCGGAGTTCAGCGGTTCGATGGAGGGTGGCGAGAGCGAGCCCGAGAGCGACTCGGGCGTGGCGCCGTCACTAGCGTCGTCGCAGTCGGCTGACAACGACGCGCGCGCCGAGCCGCAGCCCACCGCCGTCGGGGACGACAAACGACGCAGCGCCAGGCGCAAAGAGTACGCATTATTTGAATGTTACGAGTGAAATCACACAGTCACAAATAAAAACTGATTGTTCAACCGGCCACCTTTTGTAATAATTTATTGACATTTATGCTCATCATTATAAAAAAAAATGTGTTCGTTCTTTTGCGATGCCTTCAAGAATAATAAACCTAGATTATTTTAATTTTGTCGATACATTTGAAAACTGAATACTATAAACAAATACTTATTTTCTTTGTAATTTAGGTTCATAATGGCGGAGTTGCTGCAGACGGAGCGCGCGTACGTGAAAGATTTGGAGACGTGCATCACATGCTACCTGCGTGAGATGCGCACCGACCCCGGCGCCGTGCCACAGGCGCTACAGGGGAAGGTATGTGAACATTCGCCCTTTGTTTGAACAAACATAATATAACGCCTGTTCTACTCCTAAGAGTAAGACAGAGATATGCCTACATCTAGTACACAGGAACAGTTCAACTGCTCGTGTATTGAATTAAGTAGGAAATTAACAGACATCCCAAATAATTGCGAGGAAGGGAAACGTGTGGTAACTAACTTATCATAAAACCGAAAATTTGAAAAGTGACATCTACACTCGCACCGGGCTCGATTGGTTTATTATAATTCAGTCTCTCTTATAAATGGAGGTCTGTGTTCCAGTAGAGGAACATACTTTGTAATATCCTCAAGCCACTTGATTGTGACTGGTCGTTATAGCTTGAAGGTGTATGTGCAATATTATATCCTAAGTAGAGTTCTTCAATAGTAACAATTTGACTTGTCACTATAATATCATACCGGTTTTTAAAGTGTTTTGCTTTGTTACTTTATGTCAACTCAAACCAAAACACACACTATTTAAAACTATGTTGAAGATTTTCCTAGCCTTTTGTTTACATTTTTTGAGGCATACAATACAATTTATTTATGTAGGTAGACAATACAGCTTTGCTTTTGTTTGTAAACAGGAGGAAATAATATTCGGCAACATCGAAGAGATCCACCGCTTCCACGAGCGGGTGTTCCTCCGGGAGCTGGACAAGTACGAGACGATGCCGGAAGACGTTGGCCATTGTTTCGTGACGTGGGCGCGCGAGTTTGACATGTACGTGTCGTATTGCCGCAACAAGCCCGACAGCAATGCCGCCGTCGTGCAGCATGCCGGCGATTACTTCGAGCGGTATGAGACACTTCATTAACACAGATAATCGAAATCGGGAATGGGGCAGGGAAAGGACTGGACTATTTGTACATACCCAGCAGTAGAACTGAACAGTCATGACCGCCCGACTTCTTACCTGTAACGAAATTGACTCATTCATGGACCGACCCTGGCTAGCGGGGCTTAACCCTGATGATCACCCGTGCGGCCGTTATTATTTACTTATTTATTTTTTGATATTCTTTTAATAAATAGAAAATAAGAAAAACTGCATTCATCATCTGCCTAGCCTTTCTCAACTATGTTGGGGTCGGCTTCTAACCAAATGCAGCTGAATACCAGTATTTTACATGGAGCGACTGTCTATCTGATCCACAACCCAGTTAGTACTGGGTAATACGATGCCACTTAGTAGGGCAAGTTGTCAGATGTTCGGGCCACTGACTACCTGTAACGACTATAAAAGAACTATAATTGACAGCCAGAAACAACGGCTTAACGTGCTTTCCGAGGCACGCAGGAAACTCGGTATGGAATGGATAGTCACCCATCCACGGACCAACCTAGACAAGCACGACTTAACTTGATGATTTTAATGATTATAATTCTGTAAATACATACGTGTTATGTTCGCGGATTATATTTAGTTCACCTTACAGCCTGACCGTGATCAGCAAATTACAAAAAACGTAAGAAAATTCGTAGTTGGTGAGCTACCCTGGCTCTTCCACATTAACTGGGGTCGCAGCAGCAGCAGCTGTTTAGTCATAATGCTATGCCCTAGATTGTAGTCGTCGCTACTTTAGAATAAAATATACTAATTAATCATTGGTGGTAAATAGGTTCTATGTATTTCGCTTACTTGAATTCACCATGCAAATATTGTTGTATAAAACTAGTTATTGCAACCATTACAATTTAGATAAGCAAGAGTTAGGACCTTCTGCGTCATACATATAACTTGGACTCTGATTGAGACCTTGACTTCTAAGTATGTTTCAACGTGTCTTCTTACAAATAAACGCAACTTCAATATAAGTACTAACGTTGACACTACATTTAACGAATTTATAGCTTAATTAATGGCCTCATTTTATTATTGACAAACTAAGTAGTCTAATTGAACTGTTATTTGGTTCCACTTGTTAGCGCGTAAGTTGCATGTTCTTGGTCTGACTGAGACTAACCTAAGAGACCTGATCGAAAGACTTTGATTGAACCCTTTTTTTTACGAATGAGAAATCATCAAACGACCCCTCCCGCTCTGGGCGTAGCGGAAGGGAGTGTTTGACTTGTACTGACTAAAACCCATCCATGTTCCTTCCTTGCCCTTTGTGTTCTAGGGCCGCGGTCAGTCCCGCAGCCCTGGGGTCCCACAGCCCTGGAGTCCCATTTCATTGACTGTTCTGAATAAATACAGTATGAGACGAATCGTAACTGTTAACTATTGCGCAAATAGAATGTACTGCTAACACTGGGGAATAGAGGTAACTGAATCTGATCAATAATTGCCATGGCATATGTTTAAGATTAGTTTTTACGAACGTTAATAATTTCTAAGTACGTACCTCTAAACCATAGGGTCCGCAAGTTGTATGTGTTACTGAGTATTAGATAGGAATACTGCAGTTACTCATTGTTACGTTTATTTATGGCCACCGATAAACTGGTTCACATTTGGCTCCCTTATCGAACCAACGGTTTCTTGTTGTTTAGTGTTGCACTCGTACCATGCGGAAATGTAAGACCCGTGATAATCAGATAAATCTAGTTTCCGCAAAATAGCTGCAAAGGCAAAATATTGCAACTGAGAAACTCATTGACTCTTATTTGGTACTGACCTTTGATGTGAAGACTGGACGATCAAATGGTTTGTTATCATCTTATCATCCTTTTAAAGGAGCTCTATAGAAACCGTTGCACGTCCCGGACAATAGGCACTTATCGTTTAACAAGCGTCATCACCGTTCGTTCTTTGAACTGACAAATGTTAGTTTTCTTTGTGCATTTAGTCCTGGACGTACAGATGTAGGATATCACATTGCGTACATAACAACAATAGTTATTCCACTAAAAGATTCTGTTATCAGAATCATTAACTAAGCAGTATAGATAATGGCCGGCATTCCGTTCGGACTGTGGACTGTGCTTTAGTTTGTGCATGATTGTCTTTTGTGATGCAGAGTGCAACGTAAGAAGAAATTGGAGCACCCGCTCGCTGCTTACTTGATCAAGCCAGTGCAACGGATCACCAAGTATCAACTGCTGCTCAAGGATCTACAGGCGTGCTGCGCCGAAGGGCAAGGCGAGATCAAGGTCAGTATTTAATATTCCTATAGTCAGATGTTATTCACAGTGTTATGTCAGGATTACGTGTGTCTCACAGTATACAACATTTTTCAATTGCTGAAATGGTTCAAGAATTTATTCTCCGTAGTACAGTTTACTCTAGGTTATTGATTGAAATATTAAAGCAATAAATATTTTTTAAACACGGCACTCAGTCAGTACAACTGTGATTTCTGATTTATACTTGTACAGTTTTAGAAAAAATATTTGACGTAGGTATTCGAAACATTTTTATTTTTGTAATTTTTGTACGTAATTTAATATCTAGAAATAATTATAACACTGCATGCTTTCTCTTGTCTGTGCGGCTTCCGACTGTATTCAAAACATAGGACTGATGCCAAATTCTATTGTATAGTTTAAATAGTATGCTTTGATAAAATAAAGTTGCGGTGATGATTTAAAGTAAGACACGTGCGAGACTTAGCTAAATAGATTTCGAGAGGCCGTCGTCTTTATCTCTTCACATCATCAGACAAATAAATGTTCCTTGTTACGTTATAATACTTTAACATCCTCATTTTTGAGGTGGTGTTATAAATCACTATGTTATTAATCACTACTGGGAAAATGCGTCTTCCTTTTATTGCGAAAAAAAACAATTATCCTGTTTGTCAGTTAATGTTCTACTGAATGAATATTTTTTTTCATTTAGTCGCCACAGAGTGAACCGGCAAGCATTGCAAACATATAAATTTTAATTAAACATCATCAGGCATGCAGTTTGCTTGTCAAGCACATCAAGCCACGTGCTTGTGAAGCAATTTTGAACATGTAGGGATCCTTTTAGATCAGTGTGGGTTAAGCTTTCCGGCAACTAGTCCCGTAATCTTCTTAATATAAATTTAGATAGCGTATTACGCCCTTTTTCACTCAATTTGGGTGTTAGTGGATTTTCGGCTCCCATAATACAAGGCTAATTGATGTTCCACATAAATATACATTATTCGTAAGAAAGTGCGTCGTTAATCTCATTGATGCGTAAAGTGCTTACATATAACCCACAATATCTTTTATTCAGGGTCAACTGCACTCGTGATATGTTTAATACCCGATTTCCACTAAAACGAACACTCATCTTTACTTTTTGTATACGTAATATGTTGAACGTACGTAACAGATTATCGGAAAACGTACGGTTACAGATTACGGGTAAGTGATAAGATAAAGACGACAGGAAAACTTAAGTCTGACACTAGACGTTACCGCGACAATATATTACAAACTATTTGCGTGAAAAAATATATTAAAAACCGAGGTTACAACGGCTACGAACCATTTTATCAGTTCTTATAATCTTGATTAGTGCTAGCTGTATGACTGGCAGTTAATATCTTTCCAATTGTTGTGTTTACTCATCAAATATCTGACACAGGTAAGAAACAATCGACAAGTAATTACAGTACGTACAGTACAGTGTACAGTGCAAAGATTTTGATGTTGGCGTTTCCAATGTGGCCACTGTTTATACACTCTCTGTACACTCGCGGTCAAATAATACGGGTCGATGACGAAAATGCCTTCAAAGTTGCAAATTAATAATGGTATATGCATGAAATTAACTTTATACTACAAAGAGTTTTTATATCGTACTAGCTTTTGCCCGCGGCTTCACCCGCGTGGAGTTTGGGAATTACCCACGGGATCATACTTCTAAGATAATAAGTAATATATCGTCACTGTAGAATGAATACCGCGTATGTCAAAAAAGTACTTTTTTCTTGTAAAAATCGAATGAAATCCACGTATAAACCGTGAACCAAAAAGTAAGTCCTTTTTATCATTCAAAACATGCAAGCACATAAAAATGTTTTTACATTGACGAAATGATTCGTTTCCTGTATAGTTTGGATTTCTAGACATACGAGGTTAGCATTCTACAGCGACGATATGTGCTATTCCTGACTATAATCTATCTCAGTGCCAAGTTTTATCCAGATCTATTCAGCCGTTCTGGCGTGATTGAGTAACAAACATCCATCCACCCAAACTTTCGCATTTATAATAGTTGACGTAAGACATCAGGGGAGGGGGGGGGGGGGGGGACACCGACGCGAAAATGGTTACCACGTATTCAGTACATCATTTAGCAAGCGATACGCAACATGCGCGTGCCAAAACTGTGATTCACGTGTATCATCATTTTAATTGAAGAGTGTGTACACCACTTTTCGAGTCAATCGACAAAAAGAATATTAAGTTTCACAGAAAATTTCAAAGTCGCCATTTGGAAATAAAACAGTTTTAATTATCGCAAGTGTCGTCATTAGATGCGGGGTCAACAGTTTCCATATTTACATCAGGAGGAGCCAGGGTCCAAGTATGCGCGAGGGTCATTCGGGTGAAGTTGTCGGCGTCCATTGTCATAAAAAAGGTCACAAAAGTGCACTCACCACGGCAACAGGAAACTACGGTTGTGCGCGTGCTAATGAGAAGATTACAGTTTACTGTCAAATCCAGACATGACAATGACAGAAGATGGATTTGACTGTCAAAGGATGATGTTGCCATATTTTGAAATATAATCGATTAGTTGCATCGATTGTTGGTCTTGATCAATTTATTTTGTATCTAACTACGGCAAAGCTATAAACAATACAGTGAATTTACCATTCATATGTTTATGTATGTGTGGTTTTGTATTAAGGTCGAGTAGGTTTCGTTCGAAGAAACTAAAATGGTCGTGATATTATAAGAAAAACTTTTAGTTATAACCACAGAATATTTAAACTCAGTTTTAAAATCTGAAACCCGACTAACGTATTGAGCAGTATTATAAGGGCTTCCCAAAGTCAAAAAGCATATAAAATACTCAAGTTTTAATTAACATCAGCAACATAACCTATGTACTTACTCTTAGGTACCCATTCTCTCTTTCTTTCTCACCTCTACACCTATACTTTCACGATCGCCACTAGGTACCATCAAACGTTATTCCCATGACGGCATCAGCAGTGAGATTTTTTTTTTTTTCGCTGATGGGTTTTAGTTTTTTTTATTAATTTTATTCTATATACCTTCTCAGCCAAGTCAAAGCTAAATAAGATGAAAGTCTAAAGTATACATGATATGTATAGTATATATAGACTGAAGACACACCTACACACATACTACACTGGATCATCATAACCAGCGTTAGCGTCCAGCGTTTTGGTAAATAACTGTAAGCTTAAAATGTAATTTTGAATAAATAAATAAATAAATCAAAATCAACCTATATTACTCCACTGCTGGATATTAGTCTCGTTCTTCGATTGCACACCACTGAGACAACACAACACAATTATGGTGATTTTTATAATTAATCCATATTAATTAATTAATCGATTAGATTAATCCGTAATCGTTTAGATTTAAATTGATCGATCGATTAAAAATATGAATTGAAATTAAATTGAACACATAATATCAACCCTAAACTTCGCCTTAAACGAAAATTTGTATTATTAATAAGTAAAATTACTTACTTATTTGATATGATCACGGCGCGTTATTTAAAGATAAATTATAATTATTTATTAAAATATAATATTAAACGGATAATTCCTATTTTACAAAACTTTGTTTTTATTATGTTTCAAAATGTGTTTGTAGTGGGCCAGAATTGGGCAATGTCTTTTCATGTCTTTAGGACCAGCGGTTTGGGGTGTGCGTTGATATATCAGTCAGTCAATCAGGAATTTGAATTTTATATTGGGGGAAGATTTTGGAAAAACTGTGATACACGTATCTCATAATTTTAACTAAAGAGTATGTACACATTGTACACAAATTTTCAAGTCAATCGACCCCGAGAGTAAAAAGTTTCACAGAAAGTTCAACACCTCATTTCACTCTCTTAGGTGTTGAATTTCGGAAAATCCTTCCTTAAATACATTATGAAAGGAACCACTGTACAAAATTATAGCTTTCTAAGTCCAAGGGTTTGGACTGGGCGTTGATGAGTCAGTCAGTCAGTCAGGACCTCTCTTTTTACTAACCGACTTCAAAAAGGAGGAGGTTATCAAGGCGACTGATTTTTTTTATGTGTATGTGATTTTGGTGATTCTTTTTTTGTTTGGAAGAGTATCATTTCGCGGTGGTCCCGTTTAAATTTTGTAAAAATCTGATGTTGATCTTCGGAGATATATAGTGGAACTCTTCAATAATAGACGGCAAATGTGTCGTGATTGCTGCAATCGCTTGGATATTTATTGTTTACACAATTTCATAACGTAACATCACGCCTGTATGCTCTGATGGGGTACGCAGATACGTACAGTACACCCACATTTTGCCAGGTATGTATGTTCAGCTTTATCTTCCAGCATTTGTTAACAATTTCTGATTATATTTTTTTTCTGTTTTGAAGAAGATTCTTTTACTGTGGTCTCGTATGATTTGGGTGAAAATCTTCGGAGATAGACAATGGAACTCTTCAATAAACTATTGCAAATCTCCCGCTATTGCTGCAATCGCTTGGTTATGTAATGTCGACACAATTCCATAACGTAATATCACGCCTGTATCTTTGAAGGGGTACGCAAATGTAAAGAGAACACCCAAATTTTGGCAGTTATGTTATTGGTATATGATGTACATTACCATGCAAACTTCCACCGAAAATTGGTTAGAACGAGATCTAGTAAGTAGTTTTTTTTAATACGTCATAAATCGTAAACCGCAATTTACCTTCAGCCTCAAAGGATTTCGACAGTTATTTTTACAATCATCTTCATCATCTTGCTACCCTTATCCCATTCTACTTGGGGTCGGCGCAACACGTTTTCTTCTTCCAATCTCCCTTATCAGACGTCATCATTTACTCCTTTCTATTTCATATCAGTCTTCACACAATCCATCCATCATTTCTTTGATCTTTCTCTCCCTCTCCAACCATCAACATTCATAGTTAAGTTATTATTACTAAGTTAATTTTACAATATAAACCAATTTTCTATTTTTGGTCTTTCAATATGTTCACCTATACGGAATCAATTAAAAATTGTTGCTAGAGAAACAAGTATACGGGATCAATTTAAACTTGTTTCTGGAGTTTTAATTAAATCCGTACCAACGCGACCCCATGTCGCGTTGGTACGGATTGTGAACACGAGTTTCAGAAAAAAAACTGTATCGCTAGTTACACTTTCTCTCTCATTCTACAATCAGATTTCCTAACACGTTAAACTACTACGCTATTCCACTTTTTCAATTGTTTGAGGAATATTTCCCTGAAACGTTTGTTTAGTAATCGGGTTCGCATTGTCCTCAATGGCACAGGACAATGCACATGAAATATTCCGAATAAACCGGCAGACTGCATTATCACTCAGCAACGAGGTAATGGGAATGGCGTCAACCCATTACGTTGTATCACACATTTTTAGTAAAGTATAAACTCAGTGGACGTAGGATTTGTTTGAGATTAAACAACTAGTTCACTTAGTGGTAATTAACAATAGATTTAGTTCAATATTTTCCTCGTGACTCATCCACCTTACGCCCATGTGGCACAGTTGGTTCCCTTCGGACGTATTCGCACGTCGCGTTAATGTTTTGTGTTTATTCATTTAAAATCCGTAAAATGTAATGGTTTTCTTCGGAGTGGAAGTGCTAACATCGATCATGTTGAAGTTTAGAATGAATTCGAGAGCAAACAGGATCGGCCCGCTCGCTATTAAACATGTACGTATTACTTTTTGTTGATGTCAGTGATTTGTTATGCGATGTCATGATACTCGGAGGTAATGATGACATCGTTAAGCTTGTGTTTCTAACAATGCATTAGTTTGTATATTGTTAGGTAGATATGTGCATTCAGGTTTGTAGATGACGATAGAACAATGATATCCGTTTAAGTACCAAATATAATTCTACTATATTTGGTAAAGTTTTGTGTCAAGTGGGTAGGATAGTTTCAGTGACTACGCTTACGTCAAACATAAGTCAGCAACGAGACAAAATGGCGGCAATGCGCGAATGCTATTATTTATGATATGATTTGTAATTTATTCAACATTATGTTTTTCTGGCTGTTCTTTACCTACATGTTAATATTGTTTCTGTTTGTTTTTAAAATTGATAAGCCGTGGAATAATGTTGCTTAGTTACC
This sequence comes from Lycophotia porphyrea, assembly GCA_950005105.1. Lineage (NCBI taxonomy): Eukaryota > Metazoa > Arthropoda > Insecta > Lepidoptera > Noctuidae > Lycophotia > Lycophotia porphyrea. Next base: position 27,074,552 of record OX465383.1, on the reverse strand, counting down.
TACAGCAATGTTAACTACGATATGAACTTGAACTGAATAACAAACTTATTTTATTGAAATTATCTTCCGCGGCTAACATTATTCATCTCTTCACCCATATACCTATTTATAAACGTTACGCTTATGTATAATGTATTTGCAGTTCCATCTTAAGTAGTCGCGAACTAAAACTATTTACTATACCAAGGTTTATTATTCCAAGTAGAACTTTGTCGGGCTATCATTTTCTAGAAGTTTAATGATACAGTCCTGAGACAGACAGACCAGTACAGAGCCTTTTAAACATTGGAAACCGCTTTTTTCTGTCATATGTACCAACTTATGCTTAGTCTCGCGACTGCAATAAACTACATAGTTCTTAACATAACATTATTGTATAGCTTAGAACTCTTCGAAAACGCAAAACTTATAAATGCTTGAAATCTGCAGCAAAAGTGTAACATTTTATGTTTCATAAAATTGAAATAAGTACTTTACAAATAAGTACTTTACAAAAAAATAATAATTTTTCGAATATACAACGTTTCTTATATTTAATTTCTTGAAAGCAGAGTAGTATTCCAAATTATTGATAGGTAGTACTTTTATGATTATGGCTTCTATTAACTTAAATATATTATTAATATATTATAAAACTTGAAAACGATCATTCTACATCCACTTGGCAGTATTTTTATTTACGTGCCTTGTTTTGCGGGTATCAATTCTGGCCTCATTTTTGCAATTTTTCAGTCAGATACAGTTGATAAAGGCCAGGCCCAAAAAAATGCACGATATTCAGATTTAAGCTAAAAATACCTTATTCTCAAAAAACAGCCATAGTATGCAAATATGCATTTGCATATAATCCGGTCTCTACTCATCACCACTGCTAGTGTGAATTATAAAATTAATGATGGCAGCCTGCTGCTACACACGCTGTTAAAAACTGCCTACCTACTGCAGAAAAATCTCATGTATTGTCGATGCCTATACACTTTGTAGAAAATGAGGAAATGGCTCATGCCGTCTCCTATTTACAATGTCAATATTTCCTTTTGATTTTCCAAATTGTACTATTCAGTAATGATGTACGTCATCAACTTTGACCTGCGTCAGTCACAATTGATGACATACTCACTATTATCTTCATCATAATGTCATCGCCATAGTTAAACATATGTGTCAGAGTGCTGAGAGAGGCCTTGTGAAGCTCAATATCACAATCGTATAAACCTTCTGTATTGTTCCCTAGGACGGTCTCGAGGTTATGCTATCAGTGCCGAAGAAGGCCAACGACGCCATGCATCTGTCCCTCCTTGAGGGTTGCGACGTGCCCACAGACAGCCTCGGCGAGGTGGTCCTACAGGACTCCTTCCACGTGTGGGACCTTCGCCAGATCATCAAGAAAGGGCGAGAGAGACGCGTGTTCCTCTTCGATCTCCATCTCTTACTCGCTAAAGAGGTCAAGGACTCGCATGGAAAAGCCAAATACATTTACAAGACTAAGTTTATGGTGAGTTTACGACTGGCTATAGTAGCCGTCAGAGTCTTTTTGTATAGAGAATATCTCTCATCAAGTTGAGCCCATTTGTCATATTTAACTTTGTCCCTTAGGTCTTATTACTTAGCCCCTTTAAGACCTTCTTTATGGGTAAACTAAACATTCGCAGAGCAGCGTTGGCCCAGTGGTAGCGACCCCGACTTACGAACAGTAAGTCGTGGGTTCGAACCCAGGCAGGCGCATTGTAATTTATTTCATCACCACTACTCTCAAAAACGGTAAAGGAAAACATCATCGTGAGGAAACCGGCATGTCCTAGAACCAAAAATTCGAAGACATGTGACATCTACCAATCCGCACTGGGCCCGCGTGGTGGATTATAGCCCATTCCCTCTCATAGAGAGGAGGCCTGTGTCCCAGCAGTGGGAACATAAAAAGGCTGTGATGATGATGAAACATTCGCAACACTGTTGAAGCAACATCATGAACACTTTGTTACTGGCAATGTTCCTTACAACACAAAGTCATGTTGCTGAAACAATGTAATTCCTTTTGTTTTCCACTAATATGGGGACTCTACATGTATAAACGTGGTCGAAGCAAAAGAAGTAAAATATAAGGTCCGTAGCAAGTGGCGTTTTGTAGTTTGCGTATCTAAAAAGGCCTGAGTGTATGTGTGTAGACATGTAACTCGTTTTTAACTGTCTTTTTTGTCACCTAGACCTCCGAGCTCGGTGTGACAGAGCACATCGAAGGAGACGAGTGCAAATTCTCGGTGTGGACCGGCCGCGAACCCATGGCCAGTGACTGCCGCATCGTACTGAAGGCTCCGTCGCTCGAAGTCAAGCAGACTTGGGTGCGACGGCTCAGAGAAGTTATACAGGTACTTACGTAACTTTACAGACGATTGCAGTTCAAGTGGCTTGTATATGTGCTTGGAATTAGTTGTATTCAAGTTGGCATTGTCTAGTTTATGGGATAAGCTGTAAGAGCTTTATGATAGTGCATTACTAATATTATACAAATCACGTTATAAAAGGTTTATAAGGCTCACTATATTATAACCATCTAAGGGGTGCATTTTTTTAATAATAATTGCCTACTCTTGACCTCAATCTAGTCCTGGGGCAATATGAGGTCAAATATAATATATTAGCACTTCGCCCGAGACTTCGTCCGCAAAAATTGTGAAAGCTCGGCTAATATGCATGATATAAATATAATTTATAGCATTAAGAACCCACGAATAATGTGGTGAAAGAATTTTTAAAATTGGATCATTAATTACCCCAACATACAACCTTACAAACTAATTTTACCTCTTTATAATATTAGTTTACATTAGGAACTAAATCTTACTAAATTACATTGTCATATAAAATATAGATAGTCAGTTTCATTACACAATTTCATTCATACATATCAGCCTGGAATAACCCACTGCTGGGTATAGGCCTGCCCTTATGTATTACACAATAATCAAAGTTACATTCTTATGAATGTTATATAATAATAACAAAAAAGCTGTATGAAAGCATAAACCTTTAGAGAATAGCAAATTAACTAGTTAATTTGTCATGTTATTTTGAACAATTGCCAAATAATTTGCCTTGACCTATTTGATATTTACGTAGCAACAGTTTTAGGTAATCACGTGAAGTCACCAATGAGAAAATTGGTCATTATTCCAAATAGCCTAATTTGTGTTCGTCATTCAACAGGAAACGTACTTTAGCGGTGCCCTGCAGCAGCCGCCTAGGAGCCCTGCTCGCGTAAGACCCACTAGCTCTCAACGTTCTAGCAGGTAAGTCACATTTAATTTATTTGTCTTACTGATCATTTTTTCGATAATTAAAATAAAAGCGTCCTGCAATCAGCAGGATTTTTTTGATTACTTTGAGAAGTATTGGAGAATATCGATATGCAAAACTTATAATGCTGCTTGTTGATTCTGTAAAAGAATGAGTTCTGATTAAGAGACAAAATGCAGATTTGGAGTGGAAAATGTATCAACCATGTTTCCACGAGAAGAAGTTCTTAAATCTTGAGTGCTGTTGTCTCAAACGATGCCTCACCTATCGGGCTTTCAGTGTAACCACACTTACACTATCAAAATCCTTTGCGAGGTCAGAACCAATGATAAGAAATTTACTTTATTTACAAGTCTTAGAATATGTACCTTCTTTCGTAGGCACCTTCGTTCTCCCTGAGTTAAATCATCGCTAAGTGAATTTATTTTGAACAACAGTAAACTCCGAGATTGTTTACAGAGATCTGGACGACACAATACTTGACGATACGACGGAGAATCTCGACCGAAACTCGCTCGCGTCTTTCGGCAGCGGGAACACCACCGACTCCGATAAGGTAAGTGCTCTGTGGGTTAATAATGGACATGTATTAGCAGCTGCAAAGGAGTATGTAAATATCGTAGCAGGTGGCGTCCTGCGGTTACGGCCTACCCCGATAAGAAAAAGGCGTGAGTTTATGTTTGTATATTGGCAGCTTAATTTTCGTCTCAAGATTGTCTTCGTTTTCAGTTTCATCGTAACAGGTAAAAAAGTAAGTAAGTAATCTGTATTTATCGAACTTTTACATCCGAAATTGAAATGCAAAATTCACTTCGGATAAATAATAAAACCCATAGAATGGGCGATATGGGCACTTATGAAACGTCTGTCGGAATCAAACTCGGGGGTTACTCTCATAAGAACCGAATTTTCCTTAAAAAAAAAACCCTAAATTATCGGCTCAATCAGTTGGATTGAGCATGGGATAATTTACGGTGTTTTTTTACTGTTACCTCCGTTAGTCATGACTGTAGATGAGGTCACTCTCACAATAATGACTTTATCGTGGATTACGCCGTTTGCTTTGGCCCTGACGCATCAAGTTCTAATACCAGCTAATACCGGATGTCCGTCGTCCCGGCATTCAAACACGCAAATGATATTTGGTAACAATACTATTGGGTAGTATTGTTACCAAATATCATTTGCGTGTTGATTAAAAAAACTCCATAAAATAAAAAAAGCCCACTCTTCGGTTATCTAACTAAAATATTATCCATCATTTACCGTCCTCTATTAAAATTGACTCGCACATAATATGGCTAAAACCCAACAAAAAGATTCCACTTCACGGTATATCCAATGTCCACATTCTCCGACAGGAGGTATGTTGATTGTGAATACTTCACAGCAAAACACAGACTAATTCAGAAACATCGGTATTATAAGTATTGGTTCCGCAACCAAAGATATTTCTTGATTAATATTGGAGAGTGGCAGACAATCGCTATTTTAATTTATGAAATATTTAATTAACCTCAGGGACGATCGTCTGCGTAGGTGAATATAATAAACGTGAGTACTTTAAAAGTGATTTTCAATTAAATCTCGTTACGAGGAACGTATGGTATTTGGAAACGGTTCCTTTACTATTACCACTGATTACCAGTACAGGAGTTTTCCGAAGTGTATACTTATAAGTGCTCGTGACTGTATCTGCTTCAATGTAACTCCATAAATACAATGTTAGGGTGACTGTTCCATTTTAATTCAATTGTTTCTTCACTGAGTATTTCTAAATAAATTTCTCGCTAGTCTGATTGACTTGTAAACCACATTTTATAATCAGGACACTGTACTACACATTTGTTTGAGGCGATAAGACTAGAGTTTCTCATTTCTCGACTTATTTTTTTATGAGACCGACGCGGGTATAAGTAGGTGTTACAAAATTTGTCTTCTGTGATTTTGTACTGAAACTTAGATAGTGAAACTTATGTAACAAGGGTGTAAAAAGACTCTTAACGAAGCCGAAAACACTTGTCCTCCCCGTTATTGCAATCATTTTTTTGCTCTAGACCATACCTGGGAACCTTCTAGTTACGGAGATATTGGGGGTCAAAGTTCCAACCTTTTCACAAGTATTTTTTAAGTAAAAAAACTACATTAAAAACAAGTATTTTACTTGTTTTTAATGTAATTTTTTTACTTAAGACACCTTCACGACGCCCGTACTATTCAATCCATCCATCAGCACAATGTTTGACATTGAGTCCTACCGTAAAACGCGATTTTCCACCCAAAAAAAAAAACGTTTCCCAGCTTTAATTTTTACGTAAAGTTACTTAGAACACGTGTACAGAATGCTTGGTTAACGGCTTCGTGAAGAGTCCGTTTACACCCTGTATAATGTATACAAAAATCTAACAAGGTACTCAGTAAATGCTCGAAGGTTAATAGCAAAAGAAAAAGATAACATTTTAATGATAGTCAACTGAAGGTTCTTTTTCTTTTAACTAGGTTGAACTTTTAATCTCGGAATGAAACATAAACACATACAATCAACTACAAAGTATTTTTCCTTTAACTACGTATCTAGACTTTTACTAACTGAACACCACAAAAAATCACCCCGAAAACAATTTAATAAAATTTATTATAACGAGGAAACTAACATGGCGATACAGAGAAGATGGGGGGGCGGCGTGAGTGGGAATGACGTCATAAAATGATGAACCGATGACGTCTGTCATTGGCTCTGAAAAGATGTTTTTTATGTGTTGTTCGAGTTTGGATCGTCTGTAAGATTATTCGATGAGAATGCCAATGCGATGGCTGTGACGGGATTCTGTTCCATGTTTCTGCCACCAACAGTGATGCAGTCTGGTCTGGCACCGTCACACAAGGTTAGCTTAGCACGGAAGTTTTACAGCACATTTGTGTTCGATTTAATTTGTTCTTCAATGTGAACATCATACACTCGCACTCTTCCTGATGAGCGTCATGCGTTTCGTGGTCGTGAAAACTACCCGCAGTGTACTCACGGTTGCACAAAAGTGGAAGCGCACGCTCGGACGGCACCGTGCTACCTCGTGGAACCGCAAAACGTATCTCGTAACCTCTACGAGCCTCTGCATAATTGCTGTCGTTCCTACCTAGACATATTAACATGTTTATATACTCTGGATTCGTAAACGACAAATTAACAATCACAACAGCGGCGGACGAAACAGTCGGAAGCAATATTTACGCAAAACTAACATAATTTTAAAATGACAAATGCTGACTTTTTTTTATCTTGTCTGCCTTCTCGATGGTATTGTCTTATTGTACAATAAGTTTTGATTACTTTTTATAACTACTACTGTTACTATAGCCCGGTCAAAAAAGACATTAACCCTTGCATAAATTCCCAAGATTTTGAAAATTTACATGAACGTTAGGGATACCATTATAATGAAATAGTGAAAAGTCCCCATCTATCCCATGTGATGTATCCCCTGCAAATTTTAAAAAAAATAATCCTTACCCTTTTTCCCTAAGACTCACCATTTCTGAGGAAAAGCGATTTTAAAATTTACTTAACTGGTATTCCCCTTAATATGCAGACGTTTCTACGCCACCTACGAGGTAGTATGAGTCTCCTACCTACCTCTCCTACCTCTCCTGCTCCACAGTCTATTTTACTGAAGTTCATGAAATATCAGGTCTTCTTATTTAACTTTTTCTTCGTCTTCCTGAGTCAACGTAAATTGTTGTAGCAGCGATACATCCGTTGTTTCGTCGTTGATGAAATCTGCTAGAGATTCAACATTTGAACACGACTGGCCTTGACAACTGTTGCATGCTTGCGAACAAAATGAGCCTACTTTTTTCAGCCGAATTTCGCATTACACCTCTTTTTGCAGTAGCAATAGTATTAAGGAGCTTTTCTAGTGCAGGTGGAAGTAGATTGAGGATTGGTTCCAATACATTATTAATTAGCTTTCAACCATATTCTTCAGGGTCCAATTGATTACCAAGCCACACTTGAACCTGGTAGGATCATCGTGATCTTCCTGCCCGTGTCTCGAATGTTACTTGGGGTCGGCGCAACACGTTTTTTATCTTTCATATTATCATTCCACACACAATCCATCCCAAACTCCAAGCATTTATTTCAATTACAGGCACTTTTGAATATCAGGAAAGCAAAGAAGGCAAAGCTACAGTCAAAGACACAAAGCATAATAACTTGTGAAAGTACTGTAGTTGCCCATTCCAAAGCTATGCTCTCTAGATCTCTATGGAGAAGAATGGGCATGAAACTCCATGGAGACTCTTTTCAATCAAAATATTGTTACAAAATCTTGGTTATGATGTAACCAAGATGATGTTATAGATATGATATTTCGGATCTGGATACAGATATTGGAATAAAATTATATCGGTTTCGGATACGGTTACGGATATGTAATTATTTCGGATTATCCATTAGTTTCGGTTACGGATATACTAAAAAAAACTAACTAGTTATGAAATAACTAGTTATTAGTTTATTTATTTTAGTTTAATAGTTTTTAATTATTAATGTATATAGTTAGTTTATACTAGTTATGAAAGAGGTTATGTTATGAGTAGAAATAACAAACAAACTGCAAGATTCACGTGGCGCGCGAGCGCTGAAACACAACCTGACGAAACATGTCGTTTTATTTAGACTCCGCCCTTATACGAAACTATCCGAAACTTGTGAAACCGATACGGGTACGGATATATTTTTATTTCAGATATCCGATAGTTTCGGTTACGGAGCTCCATAACATCCCTGTTATACATGTATGTGAGAACGATGTAAAAAGGCGTGCAAATTTAGTGCGTCCAGAGTAAAAGAGCAAATCAACAATTTAAAAATAAAGTACATAATTAAAATAAACCAGAGAGATGACCTGCCCAACTAACATGCTGCATAGATCAGCACCATTCAACTCAACCATATTGAAGGGAACTAAATGACTCGACCCACCCGCCTCCATCAGCAAGACATTTGAGTAAGCATGACATTCTCTCAACTGCCAGGGCACATTCAAGTCAATTATAGATAGCAAATTGTATACGGTAGCACAATAAATAGTACTCACATATGTGCTATGCAATTATATAATACTAAGAGAAGGAATCTATACAATGCAAGGATATTTTTACAGTCTTTTGCAGCTTCCAAAATACATAACATGGTAATCAATTAGTTTGCCTCTATGGTTGTGGAGCAGGACCAGCATTGAGCCGAGTATTTTTATCATCAATGTAATCTCCCAACTTATAATATGTTTGCCTACGTGCGTTAGTCAGCACCTGAATTATTTGATGTAATTTTAGTAGTCAACTTTTTAATCACGTCTAAACTTGTGTCAGGCGCTGGTTAATTTGACAGGACTAAACTAAAATTTATCTTCTGTCCTATTCACAATGAAATAGAAAGAAAAAGATGCACTGAACTTAAATTTAGTTTAGTTTGTAAACAAGAGAATCGGCACCATTGTCAATTACTTAGGTCAAACAAAAAGTAGAAAACAGTAATTAGTAAATAATTGCAAAAATGTGATTGAAACAAACTTGTCAAAATTTAATGTAAGTACTTAATAAATCATTTTTTTAACAATTCAATAATTTCCATTTCGAAAAACACGGCGAATTCACAATAAATATAGGTACAATGAAAATTTCTGCCGCTTAGATACCTAACGGTAAAAAATGTTGACTGGAGTGGTTAAATAAAACACGGGATCAGAATCACACCCTAATCAGAATTGAATTTAATGTGCTCTGAGCGCCAAGGTCTTGAAATGAAGTCAAAGAATGACGTCATGAAACAATTAGAGATGTACCTCATTTCTTATGGCTCTAATAGAGTTATGTATTTGTTTCTTTGATACTTATAATTTATATTGTTTTTTCTTAATATGGATACTGTGAAATAAAACAGATATGGCAATATTTCATCAGTTTTTATTTATATCCGTAAAATTATAAATAAAACATAACTTAACGTGTATAATTCTCATTTATCGATATGACGCTGCCCACATCACCACTGTTTACTATATAATTCGTTATAGATTTATAGCTTGGGGCTAGGCGAGGCATCGCGTTCTGTATACGCTGGCGGTAAAAAGGTTAATAAAGTAACAGTCGTACAACTTCCTTTGGTGCAACCCATTCTGTTGCTCGCGTATGATCTTATTGGTGTTTAAATGTTCAGCATTTGATTGAGCATTATTTTCTCAAACACCTTTCTGAAAACCGGCAACACGGATACGGGCCTAAAGTTATTGGTGTCTTGACTGTCCCCGGATTTAAAAAGCGGTATTACTTTACTGTATTTCATTAGATCCGGGCTAAATACGGTGCTATAGTCTCAATAATTGGGATATAAGCTTTGATAGACATACCCCATAGATCTTCGGTTAATTTGATCTTGATTTGTTTAAAAGCTTTTATGATTGTTATGGAGTTTATATGCTGAAATTTAAATTCATTCGGACAGGCTGAAACGTTTGCTTTCAATAAATTAATAGAAAGCAAGGGTGAAGAATTTAAGGTTTCTGTTGTTTTAAGAGGGATACTGTTATAGTACATTATGATATAAGTGCGGTAAGTTGAAAATTACAGCCGAGGCGATATGCTAGCCCGAGCTGTAGGCGAGGGCTACAAGAAAGCAGAGGCTGTAATTATCAAAGCGCACGTATGTCATACGACGTTTTATAACATATTTGCGAGGAAATAAATAAAACTCGGACTTTTTAAACGAAATTTTGATACGCTTGTAAGTATCTATCGGTAGATTTTTCGGGCAAGACGCTTAGAGTAGCCTCTTTCGCTGCCTCTGAGACTTCAGGCAGTGATGAATTAATAAATTCATCATTACTTGACGACATTTTCAAATAAAAACAATACAGCGAAAAGAAAAAGCGCGCGGAATAATTTTTACTTGTTCACAAATTAGCGAGGCGCGCGCATCGGCAGTTTTTTTTAAGGCAAAGGCACAGAAAACAGCCAGTATTACTAATACAGTAAATTAATATTTTTGTTTTTTTGTTACAGATAAATCGTTGTAATTTTTTGTAAAAATTAATTAAATTAAAGAATTAAATGTTTATTTATTATATTTTATCTCCCAAAGTTAATTTTATTCATAAAATGTTGACCACTTTTCTGACATAAAAACTCTTAGCAAAGATTTAAAAAAATACCGTTCGTTTTTACGGATCATCTTGATTAACCGTGCGTTTTACATTACATTACCGCACAAGTTCGTAATGAGATACAATACGATATTGAAGTTGGTGAAATAAGAGACGAGCAAATGTGTTATAAAAGAAATTTACGAATTCTTGAGCAACTTCATTGTTAAATCTCACGAGGCCACGTGAGGTCTCTAGGGTGAGGTCATTACTTCGTTTTTTATTTCTACATATTTGTTTTCACTGTTTATAATTTTCCAAACTGTTTTTATTTTATTATCGGCTGATTTAATCTTGTTGTTAATGAACAAGGATTTGGCTACCTTGCAAGGGTTTAAAAAAAATCGGGTAGAACATATTTATTAAAAGTTTCTGTGTTGATGTACGGCTTAATGCCGTACAGCTCAAACAATCGTTCCCTACTTTTCCTAATACCCTATGTTGCCCATTCACTGAAAATAAACTTTGGCCCAATAGTTTTAGTTTTCTTTTTAAAGTATTCTTGAACACGTTGTGCACTACCGAAAAGAATTTAAGATATTAACATTAAAGTCACCACAGATAATTATTGGTTTATTACGAGTTACAAGTTTTGCTAAAGTATCCTCCAGTACTGACTCAAAGATAGTTAGAGTAGTTCAGGTAATTTGGGGGTCTGTAAACGCACACTATTACATGCTTATCAAGCTCAATACAAGACAATTCAATACTATGTTCAACCGATAGATCGACAGTATCACTACGAGACTTAGATTCAATAAAAAAATTAACTAAGATTAATGAACCCCCACGCATTATAGATTTCCGGTTAAAGCAACTGGACCACACTTAGGTGCGCCTACCTATATTTTACCTTAGTAACGTCATAAAATCGGAACATTTAATAACATTTATCCACATTGTAATTTTCATAATTAATTAGCATTTTATAGTCTTTCAACCAGTGTTCGGTGAAACAAACAATATCAAACATTGTTTTTACTAAAAATAACACCTTGAATATTTTGATGTTTACCCCTTTTTTACATTTATCTATATATATATTAATATATTATATCCATTGTTTCTTTGGTGTTCCTCTCCCTCTCCGTCATCAACACTTATATTCATCACTCTTTTAAGTCACATGCGAGTCGTCGCGCGTCGCTCCTCATCACATATAAATCACATGCTAGTTTATTTTATTTGGATACATGATCGGGATACCTATATGCCCATTTCGGATCAGACAGGTTTTTTTTAACAAATTATATAATTAGCACATGTTCGATAACCTGGATTACAATTTTTATTTAAGGACTACAAGTACTAATATCCCAAAATCACGATAAATATCTAGTGTGTAAGCAGCCAATGAAGCAGCGATTTCTTGAGTTCTGGACCACATTCTTATCATTTTTCGAGAATCCCGTTTCGAGAAATGTCGATGAGAAGCCCTAAACAAAACTGAATATGTTCGTAGAAATAGGACTTGCTGGAATTGTGCCCAAACGACCCGACCATGATTTAATGTCCAAAGAAATTAGCTTAACATCGGCTTCAGGTCGGCTTTATTAAAAAAATACTTCGCCCTAAACAAATGTAAAGCAGCACGCTCAATTAGAGCTAACTCCACAATATTAATTAAAACCTCCGTTCCGACCGTGGTACATCAATTTTACAAACAAGTAGTTGAAGTTTAATAATATTAATAACGTCCCTTTGTTGAAAACACAAAACATTTGGAACTGCGCCCCATGTTCACTGGTGGTAAGTTTTAATTACGTACCGGTGAGTCTCTGCGAGGAACTGGCTGGTTTATACCTTTGACGTTGACACCGTGCGATATTATTACCGCACAATCTACAAAAGCGTATCGAACAATGGGAAAATACTCAAAAGAAAGGTATTTGTATTGTTGACAGACGGGAGTATTTCAAACGTTTGTAAAGAAACGTTTGAAATATGCCCTGAGTTCTGCTAGACTGAGTATTTTGCCATTGTTCGATACGTTCACTCTCGAGTCAGTGTATGACGGGCACATCCTCCGGCCCGGATATCTGTTTGATATGATAACTACGCAAGAGTTACTCCTTGATGGTTTTACTGTAAATACACGTGAGAAGACGTTTTGTTTACGTATCTTCAAACTATTTAGTCAGATGCAAAGAACGCCTTTACACTGATTTAGCCATACGAAGGTTGATAAATCTGTGACTTTAGGAGGAAGTAAAAAGAATGCACGAATTGTTGTTTTATTTTTCTACATAATCTCTTTTTAGCTCTATAGACTTCGACCAACAATATTCGAGCTTCTTCAATCCATCAAAATAAAGTTTTTGTCAAACCCTGAAAAACAGGCGTCTGTTTCAGCTATCACTTCCGTATTTGATTAAAATCTTTGTTCGCCAAGCCATTTCGTTAAGTTTGGGAATAGGAGGGGGTGTCCCGAAGGAGTGAATGTTGAATCCGGGGGTGCGGCGATAGTTCGTGTCATAGCTAAGCATTGCTCAGAAGTTGTACAAAATATCGTGCAAAATATGAAAAACACGTTCAGTCGAGATGTGCATCTCGTCAGCTATCTCGCGTATCTTATCTTGACGGTAGACCTACCGGTTTTGGTAGACCAAAACAACATCATGGATTTTGTTGATGATATCTTCGGTGGCTACAATCGGCCTTTCTTGGCGCTCTGCGTTATGGGTGGTGGTAGATCACAACAAAATTTATTGATGCACCTTTCCATGAGACGGAGCAGATTCTTCGTAATACTTTTTCAGTTTATCTTCCGTCTGTTTAATTGTTTTACCACGTAAAAAGTAGTGTTGAATTGGCGCTCTCAATGAGTTTTTCTCCATTTTCCAAAAATTCCAAAAAAGTTTTATCGACAAAAAAGTAAATGCGGTCGTTACTTTTTTGTCGATAAAAATTTTGTTTTCGCACCGATTTAAAAAAAAATGACTGGGGTTTAGTAAAAAGGTCTAAATTAAGAAACAAAAAGAAATTATTAAAAAATATTTCATTTAACCTTAAAAGTCACGGACTCATCAAACTCATCACACATCGTATTTTATTGATACATGTATTTCAATTGTACCTACTTATTTTGGTTTGCTTATAGCTTCTTCTGTATATACAACGTGTTAATGAAATAATACAAAACCTTAAAACCGCCAGTAGGGCTCATCATTACGAACAACTGTTTGTATGGGAGCAACAAGAATTAAATCACAAAAAAGCAGCTTTTTATACAAACTGTTGCTGCAAAATTTTTGTATGAAATTGCTGCCGAAATTTGTGGATATGTATGAAATGGCTGATTTTATTTCGTGATTTCCGTGTTGCTTCCATAGAAAAAGTCGTAATTAATGATGACCAATATTATATTTAGTGAATAAAGAAAAATTTTGATTTTAAGACTATCTTATTAAGTATAAGATCAACGCAAACTAACATCAACAATTTGTAGGCTTATTATAAAATAACATTGTAGATGTATGCATACCTAAAAATTCGCATGATCACAACTGTTTAGCTGTGAAATAAATCAGAATGATATTAAAAAGATATTGATGTATTCTGTAGTATCTTGTATTCAATTTTGAGATTCAACAAATCATGCATTTTCAATTAAAAAAAATCGCGCAGGACATGTTTACCGACTTAAGACAAAATGATAGTTACCGACTTATGCTGTAATGATGTTTAGCGACTTTATAACATATTAATGCGTTTTTGTAACATTGAAATGATAACCTTATTTTGTACTCTATTCTGATAAATGATTTATGGTCCGTTTTAGTGTTCAGGTGTTTTGTAAATTAGTATCTGTTCATGGACTTTGTTGCTGACTGTGCCTACCTATACCTACATACCCGAACATCTTATGTAAGAGACATAATTAATGGAGACGCGAGTTCGGTAAGCCCGCCCGTCGCCGAACGCCGCCCAACAGAGCAAACAATAGTCTGGTGGAAAAGCAGCACTTTACAATTTCATGTTGCATATTTTAGCACTAATTTAGGTATAGGTGTGTAATAAGGTAGAGTTTCAAAAAAACTTTACTTCAAATTCTAAATTCAAAAATCGGGTATATGAATTTCAATACTTAAGTACTTATTTATTTGTTGTGTGACCTTGTTAGACAAGAAGTATGAATGTGAAAGTAAAGTTGTATATATTTATTGTATAAATGTACAAATTGAAATAGCGAAACAACCTTAATATACTAACAAGTGAAGCTAAATAAGTCCCTTGATCATATTACAAGCGTTATGCAGCTCGCGTAATCCTGTATCCAAACACTGCACCAGAAAAGACGCTTGCATAAAAATCCAGACAAAAGCAAGTTGGGCTCGCCCATCGAGGATTCCGTACCTTAGCAATCAAAATCTTTTTTCATTTTGAAGTTGAAAAAGTTTGTATGTAACATGTTTCTTATTAATATCTACAAAACTGTGCTAGTAAGAGATATTTATTAAACGTGTATTTTTCATGTAATATTAAGGTACCTACGTAAAACGTCTTCCCACTAGGTATTTTAAATATACAGGGTGTAAACAGACTCTTCACGAAGCCGTCAACCAAGCATTATGTACATCAAACTAAGTAACTTTACGCAAAAACTAGTGCTGGGAAACGACTTTTTTTTTTGGGCTGAAAAATCACGTTTTACAGTAGAACTCAATCTAATGCATGGATTGAATAGTAAGGGGTTCCTGGAGGTGTTTAAAGTAAAAATCTTACATTAAAAACATGTATTATTACAGTAAAAAAACTTGTGAAAAAGTTGGAACTTTGACCCCTAATATCTCCGTAACTAGAAGGTTCCCAGGTATGGTCTAGAACAAAAAAAATATCGCAATGACGGGGAGAACAAGTGCCTTTCGGCTTCGTTAAGAGTCTGTTTACACCCTTTATATAAAATATATACTTGAGATAATTTTATAGAAGCATAAATTAAATTAAAAATCCTTTCTTATGAGACCCAATTTGCCAAAGTTAAACCCAGCTTATAAAATTATTCCCTCTGCTGTTGTTTGTTATGAATCCTAATTTTTTTTTTCAATTCTTACAATTTTTAAGACATCATGCATTACAATAGGCTTGTGTCCACTATAAATAAATAGGATTGAGTGTAGTTTCTAAACTATATATGTATTTTGGTTAAAAAAATACATTTGAACGTAGGATTTTAACCAATATTTCAAATTAAGTCAACCAGTCTATTCGGAATATTCTTGTGAGTGGAACCCTATAAATAGGATTGCAGGATCGACACCACTAGAGGTTTTAATTTAGAAAAGGATGGGACTGATATATTCAACTCGTATTTTAGTGTGTACACCCGCCGTGATAGGTGACGTGTTACGGGTGCCCCAGTTACTCGCAACGTAAAGTGTTGCCGTGAACAGTAAACAAAACACTTTATGTACTCTTGCGGCATGTGCAGCTTCAAACATTTTAAATTGGATTGTCTGGAGTTATTTTGTTTACCCTACAGAGAATACATGGTTGCGGGTTTGGAACATAGACCGGTTAATTAATGATTTACCTAAATAATATCCTATGTAATGCTGAACACCATATGCCAAGGGTTCAATGAACTTAGATATCAATTGTAGAGATATTTTAAAGTGCCGGGAATAGTTCACTCGAAATGTATATCGAACCAATATTTTACACATTTTCTATTAACGGTTGAGGTATTTTTACCTCAATAAGAAAATTGTGTGTAACTGTATGACGGAGTAAAATCTCGGTTCGTAATATTAGTTTTTAGCCAAAACTAGTTGATTCTATTTCGGTTCGTGTGGAATATGGATTGTTTGTAGAAAAAAAAGGAAAGAAACTATTTAGTTGCGACATGCAAAGCAGATACGAGTGATAAAAGGTACATTATAAAACTAAAAAGTCACTGACAGAAGGGATGTTAGATTGCGTTAGTGATGTGGCTATAGATAGCAGTCAGTATCTTTTTCTAATTAATATTATCCAAATAATTTAATTTCAGTAAACAAAAGAAAATAAGAGTTGGCTTTATTTTAGGGCCATTCAATACCATCCATTACTTAAACAACTTCAGCAACTTATGATGTAATGTGTCTCTA
Source organism: Lycophotia porphyrea (assembly GCA_950005105.1). NCBI lineage: Eukaryota > Metazoa > Arthropoda > Insecta > Lepidoptera > Noctuidae > Lycophotia > Lycophotia porphyrea. The sequence goes on along the minus strand of OX465383.1, from coordinate 27,057,967 downwards.
ACTTGAAAAACTAATTAATTAAATTTCTAGTACGTATACAGCTGATTTACGCTAATCTAAAGGCAGATAAATAAAATAAACCAAAGTCAAAGTTCATGTCATTGTGAAAATTGTAAAGACGATAAACTTCAGACTACATTTTGAAGGCACCAATTATTTGTACGATATAGGCACCAACAAATATGAAACGAATCTAGTTGTGAGTAGTGTCGCGAGCGTGGGACGTCCGGGTGGACACGTTTTGTTAAGTATACCTATGTATGTACGTACACAAAAGGCCACTCGTTAGACAAAATACAAGTGCGGAATAAGGCGCGGGAGAGACGATTGCCGGCCATCTTATATGGAAGATTTTTTACATAGACATGCATACCGTAAGCCATCAATTTTATCCAGCCGCTTGCGCCAGGCGGCGAAGTGTAAAGCTTACAGCTTTTTTATTTTTTAATATACTGAAGTCAACTTCATTAAGCTGCTGGCAGTGGAAATACTATACCTACTTAGATACGGTTCACATTAAGGGTCCAGCGCGTACCTATTGTTTTTAGGGCATTGTTATGCTTCTTTGATTCAGAATTATCGTTCAAACGTTTTCATTTGTCGATTCTACTCTAATCAAACTAAAGACGTAAAAGTTAAGGAAAGCAAAGTAAACATGTTTTTCCCGTAAATATATTGAGATTGATGTTGACTAGTTTACCCTTCTTATTGCATAGAAGAAATAGAATGAATACAAACTAACGATATGCATACATAGTTGCACTCTGCCAACAACATCATATTGAAATGTTCGCGTTGACTGAAATACCTCGCAGGAGTCGCAGGATGGCAATCTCGTAATGCCGGCTACTGATCTAGCTCACATACTATCAACTCGGCAATAAATATCTATCAAAAGTTAGTGCTTTGACGTCTCGAAGATGATTGATCAGCCGTACGTTTAAATCTAAACTTTTCCATTTTATCTTCGGTAATGATAATAATGGCAGTGTGACACCAAAGAAGATATTCCTATTTAGTAATCTTAGCCAGAGATAAAAACGATAAGTTTCAACCAAACGACATTATTAAAACTCACAAAAATTGTACTAATATAACATCCCGCCATTGATAAGCACATAAATACGAATATTTTTTTAGATATCGCAAAGAAACCCACCCCCTTCGTTGGCTACTTAAAGTCCAACAAAATAAGCACGCTCCAGGGAAATATCCATAACAAGAGGTAGGACGGGCAATTGGCTAGCTTTAAATAAATCTATGTTAGGTTTACCCCATTACTACCTACTACACTAATTCTCATACCATGGGAAAGGGTTGCCCATGCTTTGCCTTTTTTTAGGTAAAGGCAAATTTAACATTATAATGATTCTATCGATATGGTTTTATAAAAACTGAACCGAAGAATGCATCTACACTGATGGACATGTTTTGAGAAACGCACAAAAAACGGACAAAATTGAATAAAAACAGCTTTAATTGTGAGTAATAAGGAATTTATTAAAATCAATCAATAAAACTATCATTGTTGAAGAAAACAGAGCATAGAGTCGTATGACAAAAAAATAGAGACATCTTTTTATCGTAATTACAAGTAAAATTATCACTTTTGTCCCGTTGTGACCCTTCCATCATTTGCCTTAAGACACAACCGGGACTCGAAAAGTACTGTCTACCGATAGACAGTACGTTTCTCCAAGCATCATTCCCAGTTTCGATGTGTGCGAGAAAATTGGACCGAGCTACTCGATGACCTGTAGTAAGTAAGGGTCCTATGGCCGGCACGTATGCCCCTATGTCGGCCGCATTAAGTCTTCTTCTTATGGTTTTGGTGCTAACTGTCACTTGACGAACATCTTTGGACTTAGTTCTTACCTCAAAAGAAGTTGGATGTACAATTTCCTAGCACACTGCTCACAAAAAATCTGTGGTCTCTCGCTGTTGTGACTTTTGCGACCTTGCCCTTTAAGTCTCGTATACTCTCCAGTCTGTCGATATCGTTTAACATTTCGGAAAATAACAGACTTGGAAACTCGCAATGTTTGCGCCACTTTCTTGAAAGTGAATCATTTAAAAAAAAGTTACAGCTTTGAAAATTTGAGCTGAGATCCGGCATTATTACTTCGATTTATCATATTATAATGATTACTTAAAGTGACAATAATTAAAAATTGGGGAAATGTTATACTGCTAACATCAGCAAACTTTCTTACAACACGTAATAATTAAATTGACTCAATGCCAAAAAAAAACAATACAGATTTGTTTTTTTTAGAAATTTCGTTTTTAGATATCGAAGATAAATGTGCCAGGAACAAATTCGAGTTAATATCTTTTAGAAATGCCCAATACTGATAAAGTTATGCTAATAAACGTAATATCTACCTAGACACTTTTGATGTGTGTATTTTCCTGAACCAAAAGTGAAACAGACATAACATAACTGGCGAAAAGTGGTTGTACTCTGAAACGTTAAAGTTATGTTAGACCACGGTTGCTATTTTAAAATATTATTGATAAAATAAGATAAACTGAGGAAAGGATTTAATTCGTCTTGGGCTCAATTCAGGTTTTTCATTTCTTACACGTACCTTTAACGCAAATAATAAGTTATGTATGATGAACTGAGCTGACGATACTGCTGAACAGTCTAAGCTGTATAATATTATTGCAAGTACTTATGCAGATAAACTAAAGGAAATCAAAAAGCTATAAAACATAAGCCGTTTTTGCTCTTAAAAGGACCGTATTTGCAGTGTTACAGCCTTCATACAGATTGCTATACAGCTAAGAGTAATGGAACTTGTAAACAGCTTGTATTCAGTCTATTATGCTGCTTGGGGTGAAACTGTCTGTTTGTTATTAGTCAATAATTCGGGTTTCAAAGGTCGCTGACGGATAAGAGACGTGATTTTTTTGGCGTAGGCGTTTCCCAAATGCTGCTGAACTTTAAGGGCCAAGTTAATTTTATAGTTGTTCTATCATGACAGTAAAAAGAACTGACCCTCTTAATTTTCCTGTGGCCTATGCATAACAAAGACACCTGAGAAAATGTACTTCCCTTTGCTTTGTGAAAAATATCTTTTGATTGGTGTCAAGGTCGCAATTTGCGCTGTGTCCCCAATACCTTTGCGGTGACAAGTGGCAGCGACTCCACCTTGAAGGATTTGCTCGCGTGAGGGGACCTAAGTACTGAGCCCGTCGATCTCGTCGTAACGGCGACTATTACGATAACACCGCGCTCGGAGCCCGAAACACATTGTTTGAACTGGAGGTTCAAACATATAATCATACATTATTATGACGTTTTTTGTATTTCTCAAATTCTAGATAGGTATTTAACATTTTGGCCCACGGCGAAGGTACCTTACCTTTACTTCCTGGGGAAACAACCAGCAGTTTAAATTGCGTTGCGCAAATTAAAAATCATCATTAAATCCGCATCGAAGACGTCACTCAAAAGTTATGTTTCAACGGTTTCGCCGGCTACCAGCCGCATGCGTGGCGGGCGGCCCCGCTGTCGCTTACAGCGACAACCGCTTCTCTTAACGCTACGAACAGATTAGACTCGTCCTTCGCACGACGCTGCGGCTTGTGCCTTCGTGAAATAAATTCGGGCAGTGTAGCTCGATACGGAGGCTGCGTAGTGAGTGGACGAGCCAGGCGAGATGGAGCGGGCGGCGCGGGTGAGACGCGCGGTGGCGGCAGTGGCGACAGCGCCGCGCGCCGTGACGGACGGAGGCGTAGCGACCGCAAACCGCGCCGGCACGTGTCGGCGGCGCGATGGGGACCACCCCACCGCCAGCCGCCGCTAAACAACACAAGAGCAGGCGTAAAATATCCCTGCCATGGTTCCGCCAGAGCTCGGTGAGCGCGCCCCACGCGATGCTCTCCCGCCAGCACACCATCGACACGCCGAGCTCGTTCCACGCGCGCCTGCTGAAGGGCAACCGGCAACGCCAGGTGATACACCGCCTACCAGCCGCCGAACGCAGTCAAAGTGATGCACCCCCGCCGCCTCCCGACGCACCCCGCCGCCCCACTGCAGCGTCCGACGCACCGCAGGCCACTCCCGCGCTTGCACTCACCTGCACACGCATCCCAGATCATATAACACCACTAACCGACATCCACTGCGTCGCTTCTGCGTTCCGTGTTGGGACTGCTTGCTGAATTGACAGCGTTTCGGTTACAAGATAACAAAAAAAACCGCTGAAAACAATAAGCAAAGCACAATTTTGCCAAACTAACTACAATGTGCTGGTACGTGAGTCCATGTTGTGACGTAAACAGTATTTGTTAATCAAGTTGATTGAAAATAGAATAATATTGTTTGCAACATTTTCACATTTCACTTCACCATAAATGTATGAACAGTGATTAGAATTTCAGTTACTAAATTCAAAGATAGTAACGAAAAATTGTGTCTGTTCTTGTATTCGTTTTATAATATTTTCAAAAACATTTAAAAATTAAATGATAATGATGTTGTACTTGGAAATGAATGTTAATGTACATACAAGTTGTATATTCTTTTATTCATTTTGTATATTAGATATACCTACTTATTTTTTGACATTTATACGAAAGGAAAAGAAACAATAAAAATCCTCGTCAAGTGTACATTTATTATTACTTTTTCTATTATTTTTATTGTAATTACAAAATTTCATCCTTTATTTTATAAATTGGCACAATTATTCGTATTTTAGTTATTATATTCCACTCGCATGCTAACTCTTAGTGAAAACAGTCACTAACAACCTGAAATAAACTCATTTCACCATTTGTATCGACAATTAAAAGCAGATGGTAAAGCATTAACGTTCGTAAGTGGTGTGACATAGTGGCAATCTTGGCCAATTGACCGATATAACAAATTGGTTATCTGCCACTCGAGCTAATAGATCCTTCGACAGCCGATAAAGTGATAAACAATCTCACAGCGCTGCTTCAAATTATATCACTAGTAACAACATCTACTCATGAGAATGGCCAATCACAGTGATATGTTCAAATAAGGATGCATTATGAACGTATGACCTTCACTGCTTTCAAGACAACGAGGAAAACGGAAAAATCTAAATATAAACAAGTAGCAACTGCTGCTGTGGTGGAAGCGCTAACTAGCTCGTAATGTACAAGTGATAATTTATAGATGCAAATATTTATGTTTGATGGCTCAGCCGTAATGTGCCGTAATGTGTGTTTTACTACGCGCTTTCAAAAGGTTTGTGTTTCAAGAAAGGAAGCACCATCCTGAAATTAAATATACATTATTACGTAGCATCTGTCAAGTTGCTGTCTTTATGGTTCAACATGATGGATATGGTTGTTTATAAAACATTCAACTTTCTACGTTCACATCAAAGCTTATAGCTGTAGAAATAGTTCCAACACTCCATAAGAGCACTAGCTACTTGATAAATTGCTTAGACCCCGTTTTTAGCATTAAACTAAACTAACTAAATTTAATTGAATTAAACAAAACAGCATGTGCAAAACTAGAAAATACACAATAACAAACTGATGCAAATATTCGTTACATCACTCTTATCCATGGACATACGGAATATATTAGTTGTGGGTGACATTTTCATGTTTGTCAAGGGCCCTCGAAATGAAAATTAAGTCGAAGTTAAAGCAAAAGATGCTAGCTACAAATTTTTCGTCATGACCATAATTTTCATGGTTTTTGAGAGTGTTGATGACGTTATTGAGCGAGAAATAATAGCAAATGCCTTTGAAAACCTCAAAAACGATATACATGATGAAAAGTACCTACGCAAATTATCGAAAAATCTAAGAGAGCACCCTCGATAACCATGAAAGTGACACCAAAGATGAAAAATTCACAAGTTTTTTTATAAAAAATAATAATTACCTAATTTTCAAGACAAGGATATAAAAGGTATTTATTGGCTCGATAGAATTTGCAATGTACCATCTGTTGGCTCGTAAAGAGTGCTGAAACAGAACTCTGATTTGCGTTGGACGCGAGAGACTTCTTTTCAAGGTTGATTTACCAAAAAAGAGCGAGTTTTATGAATTTAAAAAAGTATGTAGTTATTAATAATATTGGTTAAGTATATGCTTCACCAATATTATTTTGCACTAAACATAACGGAAATTAATTAATAACTTTAATCATAAAAACACTGTCGTAGACTGGGCCCCTAAGTTTATCGAGGGTGAAGTGTCAGGCGAAAACGTTTGAGTCTATCTGTAATCATATATTACAAAACATCAGGAAAAATCCGGGGTAGCCAAATAAATGTGCGGAACATTATGATGCGCACTTGTCGTCTGAAAAATGTTCAACTAATACAAAATCAGCAGTATTTATTTATAGTTACGGCTGTTTTCAAATAATACGAACAAAGGCGATACCATCAAAAGCTTTGTTAAACCACCGCCAAATGTATTCAGCAGAGCATATTTTTTAAATAATGCCGAATGAAGCTCTTAAACCTCGTTATGTGGTTTTCCGGCTCTGAGAACAAGAAAAAACTTGAGCTTCCTTCATAAAGAGCATTTTTAAAAAGATTTCAGTTCTTTAAAAAGTATTTGCTCCATTTCATGAGCTTGATGATGATCCTTACCTCCACAAATTTGACCGTTTGACCTTTCAACGATACGGGATCAATGATTGAAAGACTCCTTCTTCAAACGAAGTTTAAAGTTTGATTACTGTCACCGTTATACCATAATTGTTATTGCCTGAGGGCTCTCAACAACGGAACCCTTCAGTTCAAATGCTAATAAAAGATGAACGTAAAGTGCCAATCCTGAACTTTGGGAAAACATTAATTGCTTCTTTTCTTTATTGGGACTTATTTGTTGATCTCGGTGTGCCTTTACTGAAAACGGAAATTGTACTATACTTATGTCAAATAAGAAAATTAAACTATGTATTTACTGAAGAAGATGCAGAATGTTTTTAATTTAATAAAACAGCTTAAACCACTGGGTTTTGAAGCATACTTTTACACTTATTTATCCAAACTGAACCCTAACGAACGATTTTTGAATATTAAGACCCTAAACGAGTTACTTTGGAAATGAAATTTTGACGTTCCCCGGTGGGAAATGCCATCGGGCACACGCTTGTGATGTAAGAAAATAATAAACGGCACAGTACGATAATGCTGCTGTCAATTCAGAGGTAATGTATACGATGCGCGTTTGAACCAAAACATTCCACGCTTGTTATCAAACAGTATCGCTGCCAACTTTACAGCAGGTTTGTTCTGTTTTAGTAAAAAGACCTACAACCAACGTTGGCTGAAACCCAACGAATAACAGTCATTAGGTAAGGATCCATGAAATGGTTTGATTTTTGATAACGTAATATTAACGAGTTCGTGAAATCAACAAAGAAGAGAAGCTCTCCGTCTAACCCAAGGTTTTGAGTTGCTAACTCAAAACCTTGGGTTAGACGGAGAGCTTCTCTTCTTTGTTGATTTCACGAACTCGTTCGATCACGATGATAACGAGGTCGACTCGCTACTTGTGGCAACAACACTTCCTAATTAAGCTGTTGGAAAATAGAATATCGCTACTTATATTTGTATTTCATTTATTTATCATTTTTCTTATTTTATACATTTTTAAATATTAAAAAAAAACAAAAGTATACCAAATCGTTTAAAAATATAATAAATATTTGTATTATTATTCTAGTGATTCTGCACACGTACATAACTGAGATTGCTAGCTTAGCTAAGTAACGCTCGAGCAAAGCCTCTCGGGACACAAACAACATATCTACATCATGATATTAAATCGTAATTCTCGCACACTACCCAAGTTCTTGAGTAATTCCTCCATATGCTGGCCTCGAATTACCAAAATACAATTCAAATTAGAATCGATTTCGATTGAGCCGCGTCAGTGTGTCGGCCCGAAAGTGTACGTCTTTTACGAGGTGACACAGATCTGTGATTACTTCTAAGTACATCGGGGTAGTAAATACGGCCAGTGGTCCCCTAGGGAGAAGAGTGCTGTAATCTCGAGATTATCCCAAAAGGTTGATGCTGATCGCAACTATCTAACTTATAATCGATACTCTGTTATTCATTTTAGTCTGTATGCATTTTCAATAAAGCTACCTAGGAATTAAATTGAAAATCCAAGCTTAGAAAGGTAACAAAATGAAGGTAGTTTTGTTAGCAACTTCTTCCGAGTTACGTTATAATGTTTGGCTATTGATCATTGACGTAAGTATCCTATCAACCTAGTGATGCTGCCTGAGTGGTCTTTTCGAAAAGAAGACACAGGAAAGCGTACCTACAAAAAAGATTGAATACCAGAAGATTATTAAGAATGAAAAGTTCCAAGAGAGTTAACGGAAAATGAAACGTTGTATGGAATAGGTAAGCTATAACTATATAAAAGGAAAGTATCTCTATGTACAACCAAAGTTTCCTCTCTAAGCAGCTTCGCAGTATTCCAAAGGCTCCAAATACGAGCTACATTAAAACGTGGAACACAATTTGAAATCATAATAAACATCTAACAGAATAGTTAATCTGTTCAAAATCCGTAAGCTAATAAGCAGGCCGGAACCCCCTGTCTTCCTGTTTCTCAAACCGCTACTAGCTACGTGCTACGTACTTGAGAATCGACTTAAGAAAATTTAACTATACATAAAACCTTGTCATAGATATAGATGGCAAATGACGACGTTAAAAATAGTGATCGCACGATTATGAATTGAGCGTTCAATGAGTATTCGTAAGGTTGTAAATCAGGGTGCTGATACGGACCCGAGAAGTCCGCTTCTTTGTTTCATCATCATCATCATACTACCGGGAAAGTGGATGCCGTGCTTGTCGCATTCAGCGGATTCCCTTTGTTGTTTAACTGTAACATATTCAAAGCAAACACCCCGTTACATGAAGCAGTAACGCCTGAAGCAAAGCAATTAAACAGTAATGGATTTAATGCCGCTGGTAATTAAAGAACTGGAGTTGAAACAAATAGGTTACATCTGAAAGGTATGGATTTTTGAAGGTTTTCAATCTCGCTTTTATTCAGGCTAACATTAAGAACCATAGTATTAGTAAAACGGGAATTAGTATTAGTTTGAACGTAACCTAACCTAAAAGGGCCATGTCGTAGTTTAAAGTACAAATACGGTGGCCATGAATATTTAAGCTAATGAAATTAGGTATTATTTACTCTAATTACATATCGATGGTAATGTGCGAGAGAGAGCTGCATTTCGCTAACGTCTAACGATATAAGGAAACCGATATGAAATTAGGTCGACAATATCACTAATAATCGGATATGTTAGAAAATCTACATAAATAGGTACTATGTAGACATAGGTGCAGTCACGAACACCAGTATGTATAATAAACCAAGCAACTTTTAAGTCATAAATTCTTCAACTGGAATTATAAACATAATTTTTGGAACCCATCTATTACGAAGTGGGTCTTATCTCGAAGTTGCAATCGTTGTATCACGAGAAAGTCGCTTTGCAATTTTCATAATATGATTGCTCGTGACTGTACTAGCCGTACTAGGTACTATGTATGACCTGGCGAAGCAATTGAATGAAGGACGATTCAACTTACTAATAGCATGGAACGACGTAACTTACGAGGTTCCTTCGCATAATCAATGCGATAACTACATGTTTTGCTTTGTTCCATTGCTTCAAGATGTTTTTAAACTACGCATATGCTTAATATACAGCCGTGGCCAAAAGTATTGAGCACCCATGACATCTTTCAGTTTTATGCCGAGTATCAAATAGAAACAAAACAAAACGTTTTATATAGGTTTATTTTACTATTTATTAATAGAAAATTAATATTTTGTGGGTCCACCCTTTGCCTTAATTACGGCAGAAATTCTTTTTGGTAAAGAGCTAACAAAATTTTTACAGTCTTCAGCAGTAATCGCGTTCCATTCTAGGCGCAGCTAGCGTTTCAAATCTTCTCTGTTGTTAATTGTGTGGTGCCTAACTCTACGCTTTAATAAACCCCATAAATGTTCTATGGGGTTCAGATCTTGCGACTGGGCAGGCCAGTCAAGAAACTCTGTGTTATTTTCCCGAAACCATGTCATAGTGCGGGCAGATTTGAGGCATGGCGCGTTATCCTGCTGGAATTTAACACCATCCATGTTCGTGTCGCCGAAAAGTTTCGTGAATGAAGGCAGCAACGCAGTTTCTAGTGCATTTATGTACTTAGTAGAGTCCATGCGGCCCTCACACACGAACAATTCGCCAACTCCAGAATCGGTCATGCAACCCCAGACCATTATGCTGCTGCCGCCGTGTTTTACGGTTGTGATCACACACTCTAGCTTAAATTCTTCGCCCAATCGGCCATGCACAAAGGTCACACTAGGTGTTCTAAAAATCTGCAATAAAAAGAAAGTAACGAGAGACAAGACGAGAGACGAGAGAGTAAGAGTTCCGGAAAAAAAAAATAACTTCATCTATGCGTTTGGTTTTTAAACCATTTTATATAATTTTACTAGGGCATTAAATTGACTTACTCACCTCAAAGTTTGATTCGTCTGACCACACAAGATTTGACCACTCTTCAGCGGTGAAAGTTTGGTGTTTTAAGGCCCATTTATACCGAGCTTTTTTGTTGTTGTCGGAGAGCCATGGCTTCTTCCTAGCTTTACAGCCTTTCAGACCAGCTTCCTGAAGTCTTCTACAAGTAATTCGAGCAGAAATTGATTTCTTAATTTGTTCTGACAACTCAGCAGCGAGCTCTGAAGATGTTTTTTTCCTATTTCTTAACGACTCTCTCAGTAACTGACGATCCTGACGGTCTGTGGTGATGCGTTTGTGCCCGGTTCTCGGTCTATTTTGATGTGATCCGGTAGCAGAGAATCGCTGAATAGCATATTGCACGCATCGGCGCGAACATTTCACAGTTTTGGAAATCTCTACTTGTAATTTCCCTTGCTCATGCAGAACCTGTATCTGCACACGTTTTTCTAAAGAAAGTTCGTTTCTTTTTGGCATATTGCAACGATAACGCTTAAAACTTTGAAATAAAATACCAAAGTCGCACTAGATCACTGGATGTGTTCACAACGAGCGATGGTAGCGAACTGATAAATAAATACAAAAATGGTAAAAGACACATTTTATTGCACCTAGGTGTTTTATTGCTAGCTGCGGTGTGGGTCATAGTTTTTAAATGTTTGTAGATGACTGACAAAAGAATACTTCAACAGTAGATTTGGTTTTCTCCCATACTTACCGTGAACGAGCGAAATTTGTAAGGTGCTCAATACTTTTGGCCAAGACTGTAAGTAGATCCCCAAGATTTGAATCTGGGCATTCTATAAATCCTTCATCCGTTGGTTTTTGGTAGTTGCGTGATAGTGCCGGATTAATGCGACTCTACTATTATTTTTAACTCAACGTATTTGGCTTATCCATTTAGGATATTTATTATTAATATCCTCTAAGTCTAAAGCTTTCATATGTGAGAGCGTAAGATAATACTGAATAATAAATATGGTTGTTTGATAAGCAATGACATAGATGTATATCATCACATAGTTTTTAGGGGCCTGAATATATAACCTGTGTATTTCTGTTGCTTCGCGTGTCTAATTTAAACAGAAAAGCAAGTCATAGTCAACTTCGAAACTTGTGACGGAATATAAATTTGCGACATACTTAAATATCGTAATAATTACTGACGCCCCGTGGTACCCGCCCTAGGGATACACAGATATTTAAAACTTTTTCTGTAGAACTATAGGCTTAACTATTGCCGTCGCGTCAAGCCCATAGAGTGTGATGGGACAGCTGCAGCTCAGACCATTATATCACAACTATTTTAACTAAATCGACGTTTCGTATTCTTCTTTTTTCTTCTCGAAAGCTGAGCCGATTCAATTACTTTTGACAATACAATTTTAAGAAAGAGTATGTTTTGGTTCCTATCAATTTCTTTTATGTATGTTTTTGTTAAATAAAATCTATTAGAATTTGTCTGGTAGTCCTCTAATCACGGCCGTAAACTTGGGGCATTTTTGTCAATTTTGGTGGGTCATATTTTCTTTACTTATTAGTTGATGAAAAAAAGGAAATGACGGACGTGTCTGCAGCAGACCTTGATTTCATGAAAAAAAAAAAGATAGGTCTAGAGGAATTATTCAGGAAGAAAAAAGGGGAATACGAAACATCGAGTTTTAAGCGTGAAGGTGGTAGTTGATGGTACAGGGAGAGCCGGTTATCACGTTCCTGTTCCCTACTCGATGCGACAAGCTACAGTTTCGCGCCGTACGTCTGAGGAGCTATGCTTGCCAACGGATAAAACATCGCAAGAGGGGTGGGTTTTAAGCACCCCGTTCCAATGCGACAGGTATCGTTCAGCGCTATTTCAACTTCTCTAGCATGGGCTGAACAGTGCCACACTGGGCAGTGGGCATTAGAACTCCGCAGCAGAAAAAAGATATAATTCTAGTTTTTACTAACATTAAGGCGAGTCCTTTATGTATTGCGAGTTTAAGACCTGAATTCATACATAATAATATTATACATACGGCTTCAAGATAATATTTTATAAATAATCATTATGAGCAGAAAGACGTCTTTTACTAATCCGCAAACGCCGTCTTGTTATAAATACATAGTAGTTACGGTACTGCGGTACCATGCGGGGAAAAAAAATGTATGTGGGGGAGTTCAGAGTGATGTAGTGGATATGTGGTTACCGTTTTAGCGGCGGTGTCCCTTCTATATTATACGTAACAATTATAACACCCATCCTTAAACATAACTGTGCCAAACAAAATGTTAGTAAGAAGTTACGTTTAAGGAAGAACTTGTGGAGCTTGACTTGATTGAGTGACGAGTGTGTAGCGAGTATAGTTCGCGGCTCATACTTCCTCCGGCACGTCACGTACACGACGATGTACACAAACTTCGTTGTTAGTTGCTTGTTCAGTTCCAGTGCACAACCTCACATTTTCGTGTTCTATCCCTGTTTCGCTTGGCTGTTAGACACAGAACCGTATACAGGGTGCAAAGGACATACTTTTAGCCAAAAAACGGATATACTACCTACTGTCCCACTGCTGGGAAAAGGCCTCCCCCAATTCCTTCCACGTGCTCTTTTCACGTGCCTCCTCGAACCAGCCCTCACGGTACGCGTCCAAAACGGGCATAGTGGACGTTGGCAACAAGGCTTCTAGGCTAAAATGGGATTGGGCGGGTCACGTCAGCCGCATGCACGATGACCGCTGGGCAAAAGTCTCCACACGATGGTTGCCGGAAGACGGACGGCGCCGCCGAGGCCGGCCCAGAAAAAGTGGCGAGACGATCTGGACCATATACCTAAACTAATTTTTGTTCACGGCTTCGCTGCCGTTATGTACGGAAATTACGTTTCAAATATTCGTATATATATTTATAACTTTGAAGATTGCCCCTACATACAAACTTTTACCTCTTTATAATATTAGTATAGATTTGCACGATTTGCATTTAAACTTAACTTTAGTATGCACGATCATGTCTGCACAATCAGGTCGAAACAGAAGCTGAATATGTTTAATCCTTTACTGATTAGTGTATCGCCCTGTGTTCATTTTCATAGCGAATATGAAAGGATTATTCAATATTAATTTGATTCAATCTGTCTATGATAGGAAAGCCTTTATCAGCTTTGGTGTGTGCCAGCTTTATCGTGTTTTTGCTCTTCATAACGCAGTCTCTGTCTATATTAATAGTTATGTTAATATCCAAGCAACGAAATCCCCTTCGTTGACGTCGCTTCGCCGACTGGAAAGTTTAGTTTGCCTTTTGCCTCTTGTGGAAACTTACATGCTGCCTTAAAGGAAAGACCTTACCGAAAGGGTTGCAGTCTGTCTGGCTCTATATTAGGCTAAATTGATTTTTTTATTGAAGTGTTGTAGATTTGTTTGTGTTTTTTTTCTTATTCCTCCGCTGTTTTTTCCTGGTTAATTTCATAGCAGGATCCGGGATCCAAAACAGTTTAATTGTTTTTCCGTAACTTGTCGCCTATGTTGATCTACCTTTTAAAAGTATTAATTAAGTCTTGGAACTACATTTGTAATAATAGGTGACTACTTGAAATTACTTGTGTAATCGATCGTTGAAAGACCCTGTCTTGAATAACGTGTTGAATATGTTGCGTTATTCTTCTTTTTATATCTTTTCCACTCTACACGAAATTGCTTTTATTATTCGTGAATATATACAAAGTTCATGAGATGTTTTCGAAGCAAAACAAACTTTCCTAAGTAGTATAATTTTTCTATATCGTAAAACACTTAAGTCGATTACTTACTCTTCAGGATTACTCGTTTCCATATTCGTAAGTTATTTCTTCTAGGGTTGCCAACCGTACTATAATATATAGTATTATACTATATTTATGCGTGCTATATACTGTTGAAGAAATATATAGTACCCAAAAATACTATATTTTCAACACTGAAATCTAACAAACAAATCAATCAAAAAATTAAATGATCAATTCAAATGATCTTTGGCAGATGCCTTAGCAAGTATCCTAACTAATCTGTCAAAAGTAAAATATTGTAGTGAATTTTCAGACAAAACGACAGAGCACAAAAGACGGGATAATTATTTAAAAAAAATACTGAAAATAAATATCTCTCTCTATTCTCGCCATTTCGGCTTTCACAGAGAGGGTATTTTCGGTTCTGAATTCGAAATGGCGAGAATAAATAAACAGTAGTATCGCATTAATAAAAAATGAGCTTTTGATAAACATTAATTTAAATATTGAATGTAATTAAACATAATATTATGATGACACTTTTATTTTAGGCAAAAAAATTAAAAAAGTGCGAAATGGTTTTTATAATAATAATAAAGTAATAAATCTTTGTTAATTTTTGGTTTTTTCCATAAAATATTATATTTATTGATGTGTCCTATATTTTTGAAGGCTTATTTTGAAAAATACTATATTTCGCCGAAGAGATGTTGGCAATCCTCTCGCGTTACCTTAATCATGTAATGGACATTGTGAAGACATTTTTGGGACTTTACCTGTCAATAATATTTTAAAATAAACATACACTCAGATTATGTAATTGTTATTATAGCACATGAATTGTCCAAATGGTTAAATAAAGTAGTTTTATAGTTCCAGTTTCTTTTTTTTGTATAGGAAATGTAAGCTCGACCCTTTATAATCAAAAGAAAAAAAATCTTAAATTTGTAAAGAAACGTGAAACTCCCAATCTGATATTTTCGGCTATCGAATTTGAATAAAAAGAAGAGGCCCCATGTCGTGATCGTAGGCATATGGTAATGTAGGGTGGGCCTCCACCAATCGATCAACTATAGCAAGCACATCGTTGTACTAAGATGTTATCACCTGTGGCTCCAATAATAATTATTTCGATTTAAAAGCTCCTTTTGTTTGTTACTGTATGCTTAGAGCGAGTGTCATTATAAAATTCAAGTAACGTCTTGATCGCGTAAATCTTGTTTACGTCAAACGCGTCAACTTGCGAGTATGAAATATTAATACATACAACGATTCGTTTCGCGTTAATCTACCGTGAGAAGTGACGATTGGTGAACGATCGAAACGAACAACCGAACCAACGTTGGTAACTGGCCAAAATAAATTGACATTCGTATTTTGTGTTCATAATAGAAGCGACTACCTATTCAAAGAGTGGTGGGTATACACCGAAGTTTGACGTTTATTTTGTGTTTACATAAGTTTTTGTATTTGTGATTAGCATTCCAATTTTTAATATTCATCATCTGCCTAGCCTTTTCCCAACTATGTTGGGGTCGGCTTCCAGTCTAACCGGATGCAGCTGAATACCAATATTTTACATGGAGCGACTGCCTATCTGACCTCCATAACCCAGTTACTACTGGGAAATACGATACCCCTTGATAAGACTGGTTGTCAGACTTTTTAGGCCACTGACTACTTTAACAACTGTCAAAGATCTTCAAATGACCGCCGGGACCAACGGCTTAACGTGAGGAAACTCGGTATGTAATGGGTGGTCACCCATCCACAGACCAACCTAGGCAAGCACGGCTTAACCTAAAGATCGACCCGAGCGGCTGTTATTGTTTAGCCACGAGCTCCTCCAATTTTTAATATTAATGTTCAAATTAAAGATTAGCACGGGCTAGTCTTTATACAAGTCTTCGTAATAGCAGCATAGTAGGAACATGGTACTTACTCACACATGTGCAATGCAATCTATATCTATCTAATACCTACATAAACGAAGAGGATAAAACGAGCAATTCTTGTATATATGTATTATATATAATCTGAATCTCGGAAACGGCTCCAACGATTTTCATGAAATTTAGTATGCTGGGGGTTTCGGGGGCGATAAATCCATCTAGCTAGGTTTCATTTATAGAAAACGTCGTTTAATCCGTGTTTTAAAGCTCGGTCATCCAGGTACTAATATATTATTATTATAGCTAGCCCATATTGTCCTACTGCTGGGCAAAGGCCTCCCTCCATTCCTTCCAACGGTCGCGCTTCTGTGCTACTTATATATTAAGAGACTTAATTTATAATAGAAAAATAGAATAAAAATATTCGTTTTTACAAGTGCTTACAAAATAAAGGTGGTAAAGTAAAAAACATTGTATTCTATATAGGTGTACAAAACAAAACTAAACTAATATGTACAACAATATGCAATCAATACGCTTAATAAAAACAATATGCTATAAATGATTATTAGATGTTTTAAAACTAAATGTGTTCAAGTCTTTTAATTGTTCCCTGAGAACCCTTGCTCTTATTAGGTCAGACGTTGAAGCACCATAGCTGTCTCTGTGGGAATGGGCTTATTGTCTTGTTATTCATGTTCCAATCCAAAAACAAAAATAATTTAATATTCAATACTCATTTGTGCCATTGATTAGTTATTCGAATTATTTATTATTTAATTAATACCAGTGATGTCCGCATCTTCTACAACATTAAGGTCAATGCCAATATTATGTAAAACGCAGCAGGCTTGTATAATTCTTGCACATTTCCGTGGCTTGTAGTTGGATCACTCTGTCTTTGTTTAGACATCGCCATCGATTCTTCAACCGCTCAAACGATTTTCTTGTGATGACTGGCAGCCACATGCTTATGGTTGTAATTGCAAGGTGTTCGGAGCAGCGTCTAAAATCGGAGTCATCAGTCATGGTCGTTGTGGGTAACCAGTCTCCTACAATGATGATCAATGTATTAGTTAATTTGCCTTAGCCTAATGCACAATGTTGTTCAAACAATATTTTATTGGGTAGCGCTTACCTAAAAACCACACTCCTCTTGGTGCAAGGACTGCTAATAATGGTTGATGTCACGGTTTTCCCATACAAAAGAATCGCGATATGAAATTAAATTAAGTTAGTTTGTTATTTCGCCACTCACACGTTCTCACCTCAAAATATTAAGTGACAACTTTACTTGCTCGCAAGTGACTGCATTTCTTATTCGAGCTAAAAACTGTCAAAACTGTTACTTACACTCGCGATAAACATGCAAACATATTCGATGTGCTCGAAACGGTTCTAACTTTCGAGCGGTATTCGATTGTCACTATCGACGACGTAAATTTTAAAATTAACACACATAATTTAATCCTCTCGTATGACGCTAGGTGGCGCTTACCTAGCGCCATACAAATTAGCATTTTAAGTGTTAACGCCCTCGATACGAAAAAAAAAACTCGCACTAAGCATACTGATTAGAACAACAAATACATGAACAACCGCTGTCGCATGTCAATTTTATATAGGCCTATAATGAAACTTGGGGTCCACGGTGAGTGTCTATCGTTCGATAACAAAGACGAAGCCGAGGTCAATATCAAAGCTACATTGAAAGCAAATTATTATAAACCGCAGATTTACGCGCCCGCGACCTTCAGCTCATCCATCTGGTAAGCGAGCGACGCTGACGGCCGCGGAAGCGACACATCAATTTGTGTATTTGTCTATCTGACGAGCGCTTTCGTAATACGTTTTGGAATGTATGATTCATTCAAATGGACTGACGCTCTCAAAATTATACTCAGATTTTCGTGTCATTACAACAATAATTTCCATCTATTATGTTTTGTAATTCGAGTTAGTGTTTGACCACCTCGAACATAATATAGGACGGTTACTGAAAACCACTAGAAACGTTATCTAAATATATTGCCTTATCAGTGTCCGTATTGTTGTCGACAGTGGACGTTATCTCCTATCTGGCGAACTCTCTTATCTGTAAACTCGTATTGAGCCGAAATCGATCCTGCCTCAGTACGTACACTACTCTTAAGGAACTCTTCACCACTTTGACATTTTCTTACAATAAGGAAATCTTTGAAGTGAACACGAAAATTTAAAAAGAAAATCTTTCATTTCTAACCTTTTAAAATATTTTGTAAAGAAATTACAATTTACTGTTGATAAATTCATATAATATTTGATAAACATAATTAAAAAAGAATCCTCATTTAACTAAGTAAGTGTAGATTAGACGGACAGGGCAATTAAAATCAAAATTGGCTAAGTGCACTTTTTCATTACTAAATGGCACCCGTGCGAAGCCGGCGCGCGTCGCTAGTTTACTATATTAGCAAATTGAACACGCTACAGTTTAGGTTGAAACTGCTTCATCCTCATCGGCCTAGCCACTCGCCGACTGCGGGTGCGGCCGTGCGGGTGCGGGTCGGGTGCCACTATAAAGTTACGTTGCAATCGTTCAATTGACTCTAAGAGAATTATCATAAAGACAATCTTGATGCGTAGATGCCTATACAGGTTTCCATTGCAATGCGTTACCATTGCCATTCAATGACAAAAAGTGAAGAATATTTTTTAATGGTATCTGACATCTATTAATTACGCACAGGAAAGTCACCAATCCTTTCTCTTTGTTCAGGCCGGTCCAGAAATGACGTGGGTGTTAGCTGAACACAACGCTTCAGGCACGGGAGAAGTATCAGTGTCTAAAGGACAGCAGGTCGAAGTGGTGGAACCGTGGCAAGCGCGCGCTGACTGGTGGGTGGTGCGACTGCCCGGCGAGCCGCCGGTGGAAGGCGCCGTGCCAGCACACGTGCTCAAACTGCAGCCCCACCACCACCCGCAGCCAAAGACCTCACCGTCACGTCGGCCGCTAAGCCAGCCCTGCGATGAAACTATAGGTAAGTTCATATAGCCTATCTTATCTTATACCTTTAAACGAGCAATTCTTGTATATATGTACCTATATATATATATATATATTTTCTGAATTTCGAAAACGGTTCCAACGATTTTCATGAAATTTAGTATGCAGGGGGTTTCGGGGGCGATAAATCCATCTAGCTAGGTTTCATTTTTAGAAAACGTCAAAAAAAAAAACGAGCCAGGCTCGGTCATCCAGGTACTTTAACCTAAAACCTAACAAATCATCATTAAGCCATGTACAGACTTACGAAATGCTATGTAACTCGCAATGAAACAAATTCACCTTGTTGGTGGGTTACATTTCATGTTGCATTGCATAAGTCTGGACGGCTCATTCGTGTTACATTTCACGTTACGTTACACCAATGTGTACCCTGTAGTGTCTTATTGCTGTAACTTTGTACTCAGAGTTGAGAGTTGTTTATAGGCGTCTATTTTCTGTTCATTTCTGTTACCTTGGTACTTTTCAAACAAACTGTCCTATTTCAATTTGATGATCCTGTATGTATTTTTAACATTATTGACCAAAAGTTGCTTAAACACTAGTTCCAGTTAATTTATGTTTGCCTGATAGTCCGTTTTAATAAATAAACAATTAAGACAGGGTGATTTAAAACTGTCTATGGATATCATTAATTAATCCATCATACTTCTTTATTTTTCATCATGGTTGCGTTTTAAGGAATAAACATATAATATGTTTAATTTGAATTTGTGAGCGGAACTAACGGTTGCGCTTCGAGGAATAATTTAGTTGAGCTTAGTTGGTTGCGCTTTGAGGAATACCCCAAATCGTTCGGTACGACTCGTAGCATAGGGTCCAAACAAACAGCCCATTGTTTTTTCAACAACTACTTACTACACATAAATCTACTGAATGTATGTTTAGACACTTGGCTGCAGATGTTGATATGAGTTCGGTCTGCTATATGCAAGCTATTTCCGAAAATCAACTCAAATATTCACAAGAATTCGTACTATTAGCTACATGCATTCGAAGAGCCTGAAAGCTACAGTTCATTTCTAGTTTCAATCAGTGGCTTGTGGAAAATCGAAGTGAAGTTGACTCAATAGAGCAAGACCTGGCTTTGTAGACATCTTGATATGTTTGCGAGCCGTTTCGCTTTACATATGTTGATATATAACTCTAGAAACACATTAATTACGTTATTTACTCTTTACTAGGAAATGTTATAATTTTTTTATCATACACCACGACAACTTGTTGAATCTCAATTATCTTCATGACGAGCGAAATGATGATGACTGACCGCTACGCCTAAATTGGTCGTGACAAGTAGGCACATCTCAAAGAGATGATCTAGTTCTCAGTTAACTGCATGTTTGTCATAACTTACACATAATATAACAATCGCAGATGAGAAGGGGCTCAATTGCTGACGGCCAGTACAGGTTTATTCAACCTGTTTTTCATACCATCACTTTACATAGCACAATTAAATGGGACAGTAAAATTAGTCTATTAATAGCTATAACAATAAGATAATTGGTACACAAAACACTAAAACTAGCCTATCTTTCTTTATATATATAATTCTACTGTGCGTGTGTATGTCACTGAACTCCTCCTAAACGGCTGGACCGATTTGAATGAATTTTTTTGTATGCGTTTGGGTGGCACCCTGGATGGTTTAGATTCACAAATTAGCCCGACAGATGGCGCTGCTGTCGTTATCTAGGTTTGACGCAGATGAAGTTGCGCGGGACACCTAGTACTATGTAAATATGCACAAGTAGATACGATATCAAACCACAATCTCTGGAAAATAATAAATTAATTAAAAGTGGACAAGTAGTTCAGTAGTAGATGTTAGTTATAGTTGTAGTTTTACACTGAACTGAATAAAAGATAGGGTATGACTCATATAACATTCAAGTTGCAAAAAAAAAATTCTTAAACTAATGCAGCGACTTGCCCGATCTAGGTTTATTTAAACTGGTGTTTTCTCTGCTGAGGAAGTTTTTAAAGAGGACAATCACTAAGTTAATTTCATTCACACATTGATTATTTTCTATAGTTAACAAAAACATTCATTTTCTATAGTTAAGCGAGAACATTTTTTGAAGTTACCTTATTATAACTAGGCTTATATTATTACCAGTATATGAAATTACTAGAATACCTATGCATGAAGTTGTAATCAAATAAATAAATGAATTTATCATGGATAAACTGACTACAGTCAAACCTGGATAAGTGAGAGCTCAAGGGACCGCGATCTGTTCTTCTCTTATAGAGGTTTCTCACTAACCCGAGTTTCTAGCTTACAGAGTTACAGGAATCGGTCTCACTTATTGAGGTCTATACAAATACGGTAAATATGTACGTAATTAGAAAAACAAAATACATACGAGTACATGTATGTATGGGTACTAAATATTTATTGAAATAATAGCTGAACATACTCGTATGTTTAATCTACATAATCTTATTACAGCATTTACTTGAAAATATCTGTTAATTTCTTTTGCGATTTTGTTTTTATATTTTGTGTATGATTTGGATTCTGCTACGCCAAAATCACTCTGTATTTGATTTCATAATTTCCCAGATTGAAAAGCAATCACAATATTTAGCTTAGCACTTAAAGACAACGCATTGAGTTTTCGTTTAGACCTAATGAGGAAGTAAAGGACCTTTCTTCGGAACTGCTTCTATGAACTGACTGTAATAAGCTTGACAAAAAAATAGGTACGCACATTTGGCTTTCTGAATAGAATATGAGTTCCACGAACAATAATAAAATAATAAAGACTTACTCTTAAGTTCCTAGAACTATAGAAAACAAGAACAAACGCACATTTGGTCATTCGAATGGAATAAGAGTCCCTTAAAATTTAAGAATAAGTCACAAAATAGCAAAAGTAAACTGTCGCTTATAGAAGATGTGAGTTACAACGGGTGTAGTATATTCGCATATTTAACGAATCTCAATTACTTATTCATGAAAAAACTACTAGAAGTGTAAAATAAATGAAATAACATAACAAGTTAACTAAATAGGTATTCATTTATAGTTTGTTGTTAGTTTATTTATTTTAGTTTATTTAATAGTTTTTAATTATTCATGTATATACAGTCAAACCTGTGTAAGTGAGAACTGGATAAGCGAGAAACCTCTATTAATGAGAGTATTTGTCAGGTCCCGTCATTTTGCCCTTCTAAAACCTCTTTAAGTGAGAAACATAAAACCTGTATAAGTGACAGTCATTTTTCATGCGTGAACCTCTTTAAGTGAGATTGCTACTTGCTTATCTTAATATATATAAATCTCGTGTCACAATGTTTGTCCTCAATGGACTCCTAAACCACTTAACCGATTATAATAAAATTCGCACACCATGTGCAGTTCGATCCAACTTGAGAGATAGGATAGTTTAAATCTCAAATTATAGTCGCAATTTTAATTTATTGCTAATTATTTGTCTGTTATTATTTGACAGTCACAATTATCTGTTAACTCCAAATGATTCTAACAGATGTCGATACCTTTACTATATTTAAAAATGGAACGATCTTATACTCAAAAGCATGGCAACCAAGGAGCCAACTTATCAAAGGTTTTATTTAAATATCGAATTGGCTTGCAAATAGAAAGCAGACTTTTTATCCCGACGACCGCATTCACGGAAAAAAAAATGAATAAAAGCGTTTTTAAATAAATTAGCGCAACTGATACCTCACGTCACGTAGGTAGGTACTAGGGAGGTAGGGTAGGTAGGTACTAGGAATGTAGGTAGGACGGGTAGGTAGGTACTAGGAATGTAGGTAGGAAGGGTAGGTAGGTAGGGCTAGGGTAGGTAGGTACTAGGGAGGTAGGTAGGGTAGGTAGCTACTAGGGAGGTAGGTAGGGTAGGTAGGTACTAGGGAGGTAGGTAGGGTAGGGTAGGTAGGGCAGGGTAGGGTAGGGTAGGTAGAGTAGGTTGGGTAGGTATGGTAAGTAGGGTAGGTAGTTTAGGTAGGGTAAGTAGGGTAGGGTAGGGTAGGTAGGGTAGGGTAGGGTAGGGTAGGTAGGGTAGGTTGGATAGGTAGGGTAAGTAGGGTAGGTAGTTTAGGTAGTTTAGGTAGGGTAAGTAGGGTAGGTAGGGTAGGGTAGTCGCAATATTATTTAATTGCATTATGTGACGCAAACGAAGTTGCGCGGGTCAGCTAGTATTATTTATATACATCTATAGCTCCCACCAATTATGTATCTTTCTATCAGTGAAATAAGTTTTAGAATTGGATCATTAGTTCCGGAGATTACTTACAAACTTATAACCAGTATTTAGCTCTTTATAATATTAGATAAAAACGTGTCTGACAACGTAATAAGTTCCTACGAGTTTTTGCAAGATTGTTAGAAGTACGCTAAAGTTCCATGGCAACTCTCTACCAACAACACTCATTAGCCATCATGAAAACGTTCCTTTTCACCTTACTGCAGACGACGATTCTCTCACATGACTGAAGTTAGTTAAGTGGCGTATTTTAAAAGAGCTATATTAACTTTCTATCTTGATTTAATATAATAACTATTAAACCGTTATTTCCTTCAGTGAACCGTTAATATCAGGGATATAATAGTACTGTTGTTAACGTCTCACCGGTTGTAGCTGCAGTATCGCTTGGTACACATCATGTTATGCTGCTTCTGTTAATTATAGTTTTCTAAGCGGCGCCACTCCAAAGCGCAATGCTGGGATTTGAATGTTTCACAAGCTGATCACCATTTGATGCACTGCTTCTTATCTGAAAATATGAACTGGTACTTGCGATAATATATATAACTAGCTGATGCCCGCTGCTTCGCCTGCGTGGATGTCGGTTATCGCGACCAGAAGTAATCATTATGATCCCATTACCTCAACTCATGGGAACCTAGTTTGCCCATTTTCAAAGTATTAAAATGGATATAGTATATTATCCTTAAGAGATAGACATAAGCCATCGCGTATTTTTCTGTAGACCTATATAAGATATACAATTCTACCATTCATCATTTTTGTTATATCTTAAAGGGGGCAGCGTTTTTGTTGAAAGCTCCCCCAGACGGCTTATTTTTTTCCAACACCTCCAACAAATATCATTATATTTTAGCCAATCTGTACAAAAACTTGACAAATTATATACTAAAAAATTCCTTGAGAACCACTCTATCTATTTAAGAAAACAACATGAAAATCAGTGCAGTAATTTTTGAGTTTATCGCGAACAGACAGATAGACGCGGCGGAGAACATTGTGTTATAATATGTGGTGATGTTGGGTTCGGCTTCCAGTACAACCGGATGCAGCTGAATACCAGTATTTTACATGGAACGACTGTCTATCTGCCCTCCACAACCCAGTTAGTTCTGGGTAATACGATACCCCTTGGTAGAAATAGTGATAGCTTAATTTCCACATCAGGTGTTCCAGATCTTCAATTTTTATACGTCAACCGAGAGTGCTCATCAGGCTGAACAACTTTTGCTAAGACGTCATTCCTATATTATATTATAGTGTAACTGGGCTCTTGGAGCTCCACAACAGGTGTTCCACATCTTCAATTTTTATACGTCAACAGAGAGTGCTTATCAGTCTGAACAACTCTTGCTAAGACGTCATTCCTATATATGTTATAGTGTGGCTGGGCTCTTGGAGTTCCACATCAGCTGTTCCAGATCTTCAAATTTATTCTCTTAACAGAAAATGCTCATTAGGTGGAACAATTTTTGCTATGGTACCATTTTTGTATCTCTTATAGATAAGCTGGTCTGTTGCGGTTCTGCATCAGGTGTTCAAGTTTCCAAGATAAATTATAGCCTATATGTTGCCCAGACTTAATTAATACATATACAACAAAAAAAACATTCAAATCCGTCGAGTAGTTCCGAAGATTAGCGTGTACAGACAAACAGACAGATTCCTAAACCCCACAATTTTTTTTTTTTTAATATATTCAATGTACACACACAGTCTGTGACTGTAGCTTAGTCTTATTTGTTTTTCTGACATTCAAAAGTGCCTGTAATGGTCTAATTGAAATAAATGCTTTTGAGTTTGAATGTTTTAGTACAACTTTAAAATATAAATGACATATTTTGTAATCTCAATTAAATTCGCACTTATATTGGTTCTGTGGAAATTCGTTAAAACTTCTCCCCAGTTTAAATTTCGCATATTATGTGCAACTTTATCATTATTTCTAAGAGTATGCTCTCACGTAGTAACAAATTGAGGTAGGTTCAGGAAGGTATCTGCAGATGAACTTCTTGCGAGTAATTAATGTTGCTCCTCATGTGAAGTTTATAAGATTAAAGTTCTTATAATTGGTGGTACAATATACTTTGTACTGGATACGGCTTCCTGTTCACAACTCTGTTAGATGCCTTCACGAGGTTTTAACAACTTATCAAGAAGTTTGTAATAAATATATAAACGGACACATGAATAAAAAGATAGTCTACTAGCTGACCCGCGCAACTTCGTTTGCGTCACATAATGCAATTAAATAATATTGCGACTACCCTACCCTACCTACCCTACTTACCCTACCTACCCTACCTAAACTACCTAAACTACCTACCCTACTTACCCTACCTATCCAACCTACCCTACCTACCCTACCCTACCCTACCCTACCTACCCTACCCTACCCTACTTACCCTACCTAAACTACCTACCCTACTTACCATACCTACCCAACCTACTCTACCTACCCTACCCTACCCTGCCCTACCTACCCTACCCTACCTACCTCCCTAGTACCTACCTACCCTACCTACCTCCCTAGTAGCTACCTACCCTACCTACCTCCCTAGTACCTACCTACCCTAGCCCTACCTACCTACCCTTCCTACCTACATTCCTAGTACCTACCTACCCGTCCTACCTACATTCCTAGTACCTACCTACCCTACCTCCCTAGTACCTACCTACGTGACGTGAGGTATCAGTTGCGCTAATTTATTTAAAAACGCTTTTATTCATTTTTTTTTCCGTGAATGCGGTCGTCGGGATAAAAAGTCTGCTTTCTATTTGCAAGCCAATTCGATATTTAAATAAAACCTTTGATAAGTTGGCTCCTTGGTTGCCATGCTTTTGAGTATAAGATCGTTCCATTTTTAAATATAGTAAAGGTATCGACATCTGTTAGAATCATTTGGAGTTAACAGATAATTGTGACTGTCAAATAATAACAGACAAATAATTAGCAATAAATTAAAATTGCGACTATAATTTGAGATTTAAACTATCCTATCTCTCAAGTTGGATCGAACTGCACATGGTGTGCGAATTTTATTATAATCGGTTAAGTGGTTTAGGAGTCCATTGAGGACAAACATTGTGACACGAGATTTATATATATTAAGATATAAGGAGGAGGTTTTCAAGTCGACTGTATTTTTTTTTTGTGTATGTTCAACGTTTTCTCCGCCAGTATTGCGATTAATTCGATTTCGATGATTCTTTTTTTATTTGGAAGAATATCATTTCGCGGTGGTCCCGTTTAAATTTTGTGAAGATCTGATGCTGATCTTCGGAGATATACAGTGGAACTCTTCAATAATAGACGGCAAATGTGTCGTGATTGCTGCAATCGCTTGGATATTTATTGTTTACACAATTTCATAACGTAACATCACGCCTGTATACTCTGAAGGGGTACGCAGATATGTACAATACGCCCACATTTCGCCAGTTATGTGTGTTCAGCAATTTCTTCAGCATTTGTTAATAATTTCTGATTATATTTTTTTCTGTTTGGAAGATTCTTTTGCGGTGGCCTGATATGATTTTGGTGAAAATGTTCGGAGATAAACAATGGGACTCTTCAGTGAACCATTGCAAATCTCCCGGCGTTGCTGCAATCACTTGGTACTTATGTATTGTTGGCACAATTCCATAACGTAATATCGCGCCTGTATCTTTGAAGGAGTACACAAATGTATACAGAACACCCACATTTTGGCAGTTATGTTATTTGTATGTTTTGTACTTGGTACTTAGTAAGTATCAGATCACGTAGGTATACAGGTAGGTTTACATACAAAATCAAATCAAAGCTTCTTTACGTCGCGAGCACGATAGAAACCATAGCGCGATCTAGAAATAAGGAATCATTTTTTGTCTAAACAATTTGAAATGTAGGTGCAAATGACGGTTATATAAATAATGGCATAAAATATTATTGAAATATTTAACATTAATCAGTTATTTTTGGAGTCGGTGCCAGCCAAAGTTAGAAAATTTAAAAATACAATAATAATGAAAGCGACGCACACAAAGCTATCTGCTATCAGCAAAACAAACTGATTACCAAGTTTAATGGAACTTAGATATGAAGAGTTACGCCTTAGAAAAGAGCGGCAACGTTGGAAGTGAATATCGCGTTAGGCACTGAGCGCTTAAATGCGAGCTGAATTGCACTTTGTTGCTTAGTAGCCAGAGTCGCTATTTCTCATAATTGTTGCGTGAAGTGCCGCTTCTGTACTTGTACTATTTATTCTGTGCCTATGCTGTAACTGCAACATTGTAAGTCAGTAATCGTCAAAACCCGTAAAATGGGATGAATCGGGACAAAACCTTTAAAGAGATTTTAACGTTGATTTCGTATTATGATACGTATGTAGCCACCGAGGGCTCTAAATATCTAATTATCTACTCCTGCCCTCTAACCATGTGACATCGAAGCGTCTAGCGGCTAAAACAAATGTACAGAAATGTACTAATCATGCATGCCACGCGTAGCGGCGGACGGAGGCAAACGAGGCAGTAAGGCTTAAAGCTGCAAGGGTACAAGATCAGTCAGTCAAGAGTTGTATACTTTCAGAAATCCGAATAAATTGCAGTATATTGATTCTAAACTGGTGAAGTTTGATGATACTTATTGTGTTGAGAAGGCTACTCGCCAGTTAGTCACACGTACGTCAACTATACGAGTACGTTGTACGAATTTCACGAAGTTCGAGTAGCACAACTACTTGTCAGGTCTTCCGCACATTAGCTTGTTTACTTGACGGTTAAATATTAACAAGTGGTCTGTTGTGATTTCCTGCATAGCTATCACAAAAGATTATTTTAAAATAAATTAATAAAAAAATGGATTTAATTGATCATCAACTGGATGAATTAGACAGTTCTACGTAAAACGAGGACTTGTGTATTTAAATTCTGAAAGATTCTGAAGTTGAATATTTTACGGACCTAGATGAAACTTTTTCACTAGACTAGCTGATGCCCGCGGTTTCGCCCGCGTGGTGTTCGGTAATGTCCCATGGTATCGTACTAGCATAAGAAGTATCCTATGTGTTAATGCAGGTTAAACTATCTGTGGTTCAAATTTTATCCAAATCCGGTCAGTAGTTTTTGCGCGACAGAGTAACAAACATCCATCCATCCACCTCACAAACTTTCGCATTTATAATATTAAGTAGGATTTGTCTTATTTAGTTCATCCATGTTATTAAATAAGTAGTTCAGGATTCAGGACTTAAAATAAAATAAAATAACACACAACAAGACAACAACAGACGAACACACAAAAAATGACAACTGCAATAAATTCAACGGTGTCCTTTGTTTTACTTCTGCCTAGAACCCCATATGCTACAGTTCGATGAGGGTTGTTGACGGCACATTGAACGAATGCAACGTACGGTTCGTTACTTCGTTCACTAAACCAGTAAGTGGTTACTCGAAGCTTCATTTTCGCTTGTCAATTGATGACAGAAGATACTCGTCACTTTTGATTGCCAATTAACGCTAATCGACGAGTAACCAATGAACACCTTAAACTGTGCTGTCGGTTACTGGCACGTGGATCTCCCCAAACCCTATAATTCAAACAAACAATTTACAACACAGCAACTTGTGCAAAAACGAGTCTGGAATTAACCGGCAACTGTCGTGTACTCTACCGGCTATGATACCACTTTAAATACATACTTAAAATCCAGTTACATTATAAACTAGTCAGTGAAGAAACGACTATTATGATAAGCCAGTACTCATACTCGGTTACAATCAATCCGTTTACATCCGGCTGTATCTCAAAACTAGAATGAACTGTAGGCATTTGAGGTGCAGTTACTTTACCACTTGCAGTGGTTAGAGGACGGATCAGCTTTTGTATTATAAACCTAAATTGTCTGGAACATAACCTGAAAGCCTAGTCTACCCGTTCCGTTCTAACTCCTCTCGGCCTACAGTCGCTCTGTGTTAAATACATAGGTACTGATGATGTCTCGTATCTCGCTTCACAAGAAGCTGAATCCAACCATATTTGGCCACATTGCCAATTTCTAGTATACCTAGTCTCATTTGCCTACCTTGAATACATCCTACTTAGTTAATACACTAGAAATTCACGATTAGCTTCAATCAATGCGCTTTGTTTTGGAAATGTGTCGCGGAAAACCGTGTGCAACGTTTAGCAACAGATAAATGATAGCAAGCATAACACACTCATTATTATGAACCATTTATGCTATGAAACCAACCATAAAACGGCTGTCCCATACATTTTACTAATTTATTTGAACACAAATGTACTAAACAACGGTTTTTTTCGCGATATCAGGGTTTGTTATGCCTATATTAAAACACTATATTAAAGATGAGTGACAACGATCCCTTCAGAGTTTCAGGATAAAGATAAACAAAGCTAGTAGTCTAAGATCCGAGCTAGAAACGTCCTGCACTAATCTGTTTAATGGATGAAAACTATTTTTTATTTAATATAAAAAAAATCCTGGCTAAGCTATTATTTACTCGACAACCATCATTCAAACCAGATTTTTTGCAGACAACCCTATATCATCGTGTTCGCAATGAAACAGCACTTAAGTTGATATATGATTTGTTTATTAAACAAATGGGTAAAAATAACTAGAATCGATATACCTGTTTATACCTGCCAACTCAGTAATTACACCAGGAAAAAGGTAGACCCAACGCTTGCATATTATTATTTTGGGGGCTTAATACCGGGGGTTGGTATTAAATTTAATCGTGAAACTCATGAGTGCACTGTTTAATAAAAAGTTTCATTTTTCAATTTTTAGTTAATAATAGATTGGCCAAGAATTTTTGCCAACCCAGTCGTGATATATTTTTTTACATACTAAACGTGATATAAAATAATTTTCTTCCATAAAACAGATCAGATGAGATTATTAGATTAGATCAGTGCATGTCATTCCTAGCTCGGATCCTATACTACTGCAAAACTTTTAACTAGGTACGCAGTCACGCAGGTGCCTCTCATTTCTAAAATGCGAACCACAAGGTTTGGCTGATGATAGATGTTTGCATGAGATTTTCTAAATTATACAGTTTATGCTCTTGTCGATCATATACAATTCAAAATAAATGTGGTAATAAAGAAGTCTGCAATATGTGCACTTTGTCTAAAGTTATCTTTCGTAATACAACGTAATATCTACGGCAGTTTTATTGTTAAAATCAAAGATTCATTTATTTGCCGTCGAATATCTTTCCGATTTTAGTGGAAATTGTTTTATTGTGACGCTGCGCCAGTGCGTGATCCTGATAGTGCACAACTGGTGCTTTTATCCAAAACTCAATTGAGTAGGAACAATGATCACCTGCGCTATTGTCACACACTTACAATGGCAATCCCATTCATGTTGACAAGTTTACTACGATCATTACGTTATTTACGTTGGCACCCATGTGAATTTCGATAACGAAACAGAAGAAGCAACACATGAATCATTAAGTGGAACAGCTAACATCACATAGTGGAGAAGAAAACCTACAACATGTTTTTTTATAATATTTTCAATAATACAACGTGGAAATCATAAAATAAAAATGGTAATCATAACAAATGGTATCATCATGGTGTGGTAATCATTATTATATATATCTTAATAAAAATACTTTTTCATTTAATTATAATGAATAAATTAATAACTGGTATAATTACAGTCTTTATATATTTATGCAGCAATATTTACACCAGATTTGATTTTAATATAAAATTAATTGAGTGTGATTCTGCTAATATGTCTATTACGAATATTAGAGGAATTGCTAATGATCTGCTGGGAACTCGGAAATGAGTCGCTCTAAGAGAGATATTATGACCGTTTACACCGCCTGAAGCGATTTGCAGAACTTTATCTCATTTCTTTTATTTAATTTCAAAGAAAATGTTAAATGCTATTCTTTCAATTTATACGAGAAAAATATTGCAATTTTTAATCCGTTTGGTTTGTTAATTATAGAGACGGTTGTTTAACCGTCTCTATAAATAACATTCCGTGAAAATTCATCGCAATGTCTTTACTGCTGGATATTAAATCGTTGGAAAATTAGTTTTGTATAATTTGTGCGTCTTCTTGTATTCTGTGGAAAGCTGTCTCATCCGGGCTTGATATAATTGAATAGGATTCGGAATAGACTTCCTCCGAGAAATACCTTCGACAGGTGATGCTTGGTAGTTCTGCTTGTGGTTATATCTGTGTTTAGTGAGCAAATATTCAAACACAACTGCTTTTTTCAGAGAGTTAGAAATTATTTTGGGACTACGTAAACGGTTGGAGTTTAACCATGATGCATGATCGTGGAATACGAGTGCAGCGGTTTAACAACTAAGTAATTTACATTAAAACGCCGCCGCGGTCGGCGGTGACTGCAGACCATATACGCCCGCCCTCCCCCGCCACTCGTGATCTTTTAGATATGATTTAATTATTGTATCGGTTTTTAATTCTACTTATAGGCATACCTAATAATATATTCAGCGTAAAGCGAGGCTTGCTGAATTCTAAGCAAAGGCCTCCCCCATTCCTTCCATTTCTCACGATAGTTTTTTTTTCGGCACTTGTTTTATTTATTTTGTAGGGTCGAATTTAAGTGTTGCTATGCTAAACCTGAAAAGGGGTCATTGTACTCACCATCATGAAGAACTTATATCATGGGACGACCATTGATATCACAAACAAAAAAAAACAGCAATTCTCTAAACTTTGTCGATGTATTTCAACACAATGTAAGGAACAGCTGTTTTACTTCGAGTCAATCATAAAACGTGACTTATAAAAATACAATGGTTTGGCTAGAGTGTGATACGTGACTTAGAAAAGTGTAACACCGAATAACACGTCCCCGTAAGTTTACGGATACGAAACACTTAACAACGAACGCACGCTACCACGAAATACTTAACGCCGCGCCGCGCGCCGTAGCAATGCGATCTCGAATAACTAAATCTCTAATATTCACTTTTTTGAAACACTTAACAAAGAATGCACGCTACCACTAAAAACTGAACACCGTAGCAATGTGTGAAAATAAATGTATGATGTTGTTTTTGCTGTTGTTTGTTGTTATTTGTAAGTTGGCAACATTAACAGGAGATGGCTTGAACATTAACAGGAAAATAACCTTTCCTGTTCCTATACAGCTCAGCTCTGCTCCCTCCTGGTAAATTTATTTTCACCAGTCAACAGCACCTATGACTCTCGGGAATCCAGCAATGTCATTGTTTCGGCGACCAGGCCTTTTCAGTTCCCGGTCGTCCTGGAACAATCTCCCACTATGTTTAGACGTGCGCTCCTTGCTTGGTAATGACTTCGCCGGTGGCGCACGTCTCCACGCAGCCCTGAATGCGTAGGGTATGGGTACGCACGACCCACTAGGTACGATCCACTAGGCATGACCCACTAGGTACTCGGAGGAGAGCAGGAACGTTGAATCTGAGGTGTAGGCAGAACTAAAACACAATTTCTATTACTTTAAGGCCCCCAGCCAGGGCTTACAAACTAAGGATATAAGTTAAATGAGCGATCACTGAGGGCACCCCCTGTGGGGTTCGGACCTAGGCTCAGTGCGTCATTGAGAGGAGGGCAGCAAGGGTTGTCTGGGTCTATATTATTTATAGGGGAATTTAAAGCTACTTGCTCAGCGTCGCGGGCTGGCTTGTCGAGCAAGGGTCGGACTGTGACGACTAACCGAATAGTGCCCCGTGTTTTATACGGACCTTTCTTACGTGGTTGAGGACCGCGTATTTTGGACCGTTTTACGCGGTACATTTACCGTAGCCGAAACCTTTGGAATCCCTTTTTTATTTATTTTATCATAAAAACCTTTACATATTATATGTTATTACATAGCTACTTAAACATACTATCTTACAAAATGATAATATGGCACGAAACTTAATTAACAAAAAATATCCTAGAACAAAATGTTCAAAAATTTACGCTGAATGAATTTTCACTTTACATTTTTTATTTTATTTTCTAAACTAATGAAGTTATTTACACAAATCTTTTTGTATAATCGGTTTGGAACATAAACCTTCCATTTGAGACTAATTTGGTTAAAATATCTGCATTAATAAAAAATCTCATTTTCAAGTTACGAAAATAATTCTATGAGAACAATTCTCTAACTTGATTTTTTCTCTTTAAATTAACATTAATCTGTATTTAGGCGGTTCTAACAAGAAAACTAACTGCAAGTAACATTTTAAAAGCTAATTAGAAAAATAACACAAGAAATGAATTAAATTTAATTGAAATTGTCGAATTTCTAACTTGCGACCTACTGTACTGAAGGTGCGTGTATCTACGTACCGCCACTACTTGCACCCTGGGCCCTGGACGGGGTCTGGTCGCCGACAGTCATTAAATCGTTCCGCTACTGATGGTCTCCCCTGTGCAGTGGCGCATACGAACATATTGCCGTCTCAATAACGCTATCGCACTGGTTACCCTCTCTACCACGCGGCATACCGTCGCCTTGCTCACATTTAGTGTCCACCACAACAGTTTGAAGCTACCAGTCGCGTAAAATCTGAGGGCTATTAACAATTGCAACATAAAAATAAACCTAACCGACTCCTTCGTAAAGCGGAACCGACTCTTAACACTCTCACCGCCATGCGGTCTGCGAGCGGGTCGTAAGTTTTCGAGTCAGGCACGCCACCTATATGTTGCGTTGAATAAGTTCAGCAGGCCATACGGGCGGCCGGCGTACCTTAGCTTTCGCGCCACGTCCATAAAGACATCACTAAAGAACAAATATTGATTTATTATTGATTAAAATAAAGTTCCTTAAATTTAAATTAACCGCGGCCTGCCATAAGAACAATCAGTGAGCAAGCCCGTACTGCCTGCTGCACTCTTTAGAACATTTTCACCGTGGCTTCTGAGGATAGGTTAAGATGAGTCCGCCGGCGGCCCGCGTGGCTTGCTGGAATCGTAAATTCTTATATATGAGTGGCGGTGAGAGTGTTAATTAAAATGTTCATCGCTTAGCGTGATGAACAAGTTGGGCCGATGTCTTGCTATTCTTCTTAGGCGCGGCTGCCTGCGTTGAGGCATCTCCAGAGACGACAGGGAAATATCGTCGTCACTCATTTTGTTCAAAATCACTTACAAAATCACTAGATAATAATGCTAAGCACAGTTTGAGTAGCCGAAATTGGTGTGTCAACGATCAACTACTTAATTTGACTTTGATAATGCTTTGAGTATTGTCAAACACGTTTTTCTTAGTTGAGAAAAGCAAATATGGTCTTAAGCATGAATTAAGCATGCTTTCTGTCAAATTTGAGCAAATGATGTGACAATTACTCAAATCTTGATCAGAGTTTAAGAAAACTCAAGTCAGAAACGGAAAAATGTTTAAGTAATACTTATGTACAGATTAAGACGTTGTCAACTTCAAATACTCAATTCAGAAACCGGCTGTGAGGCAGTGAGTTCGTACTTAGATGATTTCACTCGTTTGCGACAAGAATGACGTAACTCAACAATTTTTATCGACTCGTGTACGCCGATCCGAATACAGCGTCAAAAATCATGAATTTGTATAACAAATGTAATAGGACTCTTAAGACCCAATTAGTTCGTTCGAATGTTACGATTTTGTTCAGCTTTGTCACAACTCGGTCGTTGCTCTTTGATACGACACGGACTGATGATCTACGACACCTAAGATTCTCACACGTATCTCAATTGATACTTTTGCTCTGCTTAGGCCACTTTTCAATGCTTTCCTCAATTTCTTTGTAATATCTATTTTCGTGGTTAACGATGTTAATGAGACAAGAAAGTCGATCATGTGATTTGCACGACAAGTGTCATACATTTATTTTAGGAAACCTGTTTTGAAAAACTAGGGAAGCTTCAAGAAATTCTCAGAACATGACCTTGATAGCGCTCATTCTCCAAATGCAGATGTACTGTTTTAACAAATTGGTTTTCGAAAGATCTATTCGTTCGTGAGCTAGCAGAAATGTATCAGTTGAACATCCTGAACGGCGTACATTTGTCACAATCAGCACTTTATGGTGGAGAGGTGGAAACTTTCAATAAGAACTTTAAAAGTCCGATTTCTCTTACACCCCAAGTTATAGGGTCAAGATTGTTGCAAATAAGGTCTAGTATCACCCATTTCAAGGACTGCAGCCAATTACCAATCACCCTGTATAGGTGATAGTATAGAATAGTATAACGGGCTGGTGTCCGCAACTCCATGTTCAAGCGCGTATTTTATATAACTGTGCATTAAAAAAATACCAGATACCTTATGGTTAATGAGAAATTTGAGATGAAAAAAGTAGTATTTTCTGTTTTTAGACCGCGAAATTGATTGGGACCTTAAATATGGGTTGGTTCTAGGGGTAAATTCGCTTATGTACAGTCGAACAAGCTATTTGGTATACACGCAGAAATATTCACAATCACAAACAATATTGTCAGTGTACAATAGTGAACAATATTATGTGTTTTATTTTATAAAGCTTTTGTCACTATGAGTTCGTCTCTTAATGACAAAAGCTTTGTAAAATAAAACTTGAAAAAGAATACGCTTCGGCATAGGATTTTGAATATATACCAATTCCGCGTGTATACCAAATAGCTTGTTCGACCGGACCACTACCGTACATGAAGTATATAAATAAAGTAACGCAATTACAGTGTTCAATGTACATCCATTAATTCCTGACCAGGGATACTCGGGCAGAAATGCAGCTCTCACTAAAAAGGTTCGGGTTTATGGTTTTGAATACTTTGAACGGATAATTAAATTATCGATGTGAATAACCGAAGTTTGGAATATTTTAATTTGCAACATTAAACGAAACCGTTGATTATAACTTAATATCCAGTAAAAA
The DNA here is from genome assembly GCA_950005105.1 of Lycophotia porphyrea. NCBI lineage: Eukaryota > Metazoa > Arthropoda > Insecta > Lepidoptera > Noctuidae > Lycophotia > Lycophotia porphyrea. Next base: position 27,021,626 of record OX465383.1, on the reverse strand, counting down.
AGGAACCGTCGGGCACCCCTCCTAACCTTGGGGGAAAAGTCCTGAATATCGGTCAAGGTTACGCACTTTTTGGGGTTTCTTTCCTTCAGGAAGGTAAAGCGTAGGGATCACCATTGTGAAAGCGTGACTTTATGTATGTATGTAAAAAAATAAAAATAGGAGTGGTGCTGTACATGAAACTGAGGTTGAAAAACTATTTGGGGTGTCTATCAGAGCTCTTGAGAAATGATTTCGAGGTGACGATATATATTTTTTAAGTCAATGGTTGATGAGATATTTGCTTCTTAAGTTGTGAAAATTCGGCCGGGTAGGAGGAAAATTCTGAAAGAAGTAGGAACGGTAACGAAAATTGGTTTGACACACTGTATACTTTATTTAAAACACAAAAAGTAAATCGTCACCCTGTTAGTTCTTAGGCCAAAGATGTATGGACGTTCAACAATGTCTTTTGCATAATATGAATGAGCGTTAAAAATATTGTTATATGGTTTGGTGCTACGACACCTTGTGCGTGCGAGAACGACTTGCACTTGGCCGATGATTAATTTTTAGCAATGGTGCATCTTTCGTTACAAAGTAATTGTCTTCTAGAAAAGTGAAAACATCAAAAAATATTCCTCTTTTGCATCGATAATATCGGCATTCCACAAAGTTATTTGAAATATTTTTATAAAGGACTCTTATATTTATCGGGACGATAGCACTTTTATTTTAATTGCCATCAAAGTAATCTGATGATAGTTAATTAATCGAACGGGAGCGAGGTAGCAAACAAATTGCTACACGGACAGTACATGCAATAAAGTTAGTAAGATCAGTTTTTATTTATTGAAATCAACTTATTCATACAACTTGTATTTTTCAATTTAATAATTAAATGTCTGTGTTTATAAGCTTTACACATCATGGAATTCCAAACATAATTCCAATTCTTCTTTATAGCGTATCGATTGCAATTTTTTTTTGATAGTTAAATCGTTTTTTGTTCGTTTGGGTGCGCGTCGCCAGTATTTTGGATGAGGATTGGGATGTTGATAGTAGATAGTTCTCGGACCGCAACTGACCGTAAGGCCTAATCAAAGCATTATAAATATTAAAAAAATGCATTTTTAAAATAAACCTTAGTTTTATATAGCGCTCTGGATCGAAACAACTGGAAGTCATGGAGAGAGGCCTTTGTCCAGCAGTGGGATGACGCAGGCTAGCAGTGTCCGTAGTTCGTTTTATATAAACTTTTCCTCTGTTATGCTGGTTTTTCCTTAGGCCATGTGCGGTTTCCTTTCATTTGGACTTCGTGTTTAATATTGAGTTGATTTTGAATTAAGATAGATAATAATTATGTTAAAAGTTAACAACCACTTTGAACAGATTGAAGCCGGTGCAGTGATTTTAACAGATCCTGTGAATACCTCAGACACGAGGTTCACTGCTAGGTACTTGATGCAACTCCTGTAGTCCTGCCACGTTAATAAATTAAACAATAACAAATCCGACCACTTTAAACTTCGTTCCACTTTTTTTGTCTGATTGCACTCGGCTAATTCGGTGTTAGCGTCAGGGAGGCGAAACTACAAACGGAGTTCTATAAGTGGAAATGTCATTAGTGTCATTACTAATGCCATCCAACCTTGTCTGCACAGCCAAAGTCGCCGTATCGTTGTCAGCAACGTTCTCAGATGCATTGATGTGCATTGGATACACAAATTGATAGTACCTGGCACCCAGAAAATGGAGATATAGAAAATATCCATCTTTGTTGATCGTTGTCTCAGATACTGATGTAACAACCTCTTTGTAGGGTTAGCTCGCGCACTATGCGCGACCACAACTCTTTGAGCCAGTCCACACGGCGCGTTGCGTCTCCGTTGCGTCGATTCAGCGCTGCCGTTGCGTCATTTTACATACTAATAATCATAGTGTACACACGGTGCGCTGCGTCGACGCAACGCACACACGACAGAACTGCAGCCCCGAGACGAAGCGGGCGGGGGTGTACACATTGTGACGACGGAACGGCAGCGCTGCGTCGACGCAACGGAGACGCAACGCGCGCTGTCCGATGGCGATGTTTTTATAAAATGCTTGCCGCAACTGTGCGTCGCCGCTGCGATGTCGGAACGTTATTACTGCGTCGTAGTAACGCTGCGGTGAAGCAGCGCCTGTGTGGCCGGCTATGCGTCAAAATATTTGCGTTGCGTCGACGCAACGCGCCGTGTGGACTGGCCCTTTCAGCAGAAGTGACTTAGGTAGCCAGTTTGGTTGAAGATAGCGGCCGGGCATGCGACAACTCGTGGTTGGGAAGTGCGCGAGGACCCCAAATATAACTGCTAAATACAGCTACAGCTGGAATAGCAGTTTTTTTAAATTACCGATGTAATATTTTATGACGGCCGTGATGGGAATCGTTTGTGCGTCGTTGTCGAGGAGAGAGAGAACAAAGCGAATGAATGTGTATACATAAATATAAGTATGCATTTGTTCACTTTGTCCTCATACATAAATCCACCGATGCTCAAAATCCCTTTGTTGATAGATAATGTTAGTCCGATATTTCCGAACCAAAATTACCTTCAATTAGGATATGGGTTCGAGTCCGGCCTGTAACACAATTAAGTACAGTCTACGTGCAATGTTAATTAACTGTAGCCGTGAATACGGCTCTCTATTTACAGCTACAGTTCATGGATGCCTCGCATTAAATTAGTGTAACAGTGTTAAGCCGAACTACCGAACGGATTAATACTGCACTGGTCCAAGGGTCCACCTAAATTGAATGCAACGTAAGCCGACACGGCTGGCGATAGGACAGGTGCGCTCATTAATACAATCACCGATGCAAACATTAAGTATTAAACACAAAACACAGTGTGTTTCGATCAGATCAGTTTTACAAAGAGTCGATTTTGTTGTACTAATAATATAATGGAGTGGCTAATGAGCACCTGATGATGTCACTATAAGGGAGTTTCCATAATCATTAAAAGAAATGATGCAGATGGACGCAGGCACTCATTTACTAGTCTACGGTATCGATTGCGTTATTTGGTTGCGACGGCGGCGGCAGCGGCGGCGAGCCGAATTGCGCGGAGTGTAAAACAGCGTTGCGGTCTGCGCTGCACGGCACCGTCGTCACCAGAATCACGTGCAAGCGGTTTTCTACTTTTTAGGATTTCGTTGCTCTCACTTAGTTCCTTTATTAGGAGTCCGGAATAAGGTGCATTCTTGTGTGCGTTTCAATTTTAAAGTGTAGACAGCAGTGAAGTCTGTGCAGTAACGATAGATAGAATTGTTATGTGCAACGTTTCTGCTATTTTCTGCGTCAGTCATTATACAGTGTGTAATTGAAATAATGGATAACCTGAAACGTCGAGTTAAGCGAACATAAATGTATGGGAAGGCTGTGCGATTAAAGCACACCACTAATTGTTTTAATTACAACTTGTTGAGTAATTTAAACAATAAGTGAATGGGTCTTGTTTATTTCGCTCTTCTCTATGGATCTACCTCGTTTGATTTTCCGTTACAATAACACTATAAATTCAATCGGATTTGGCGAATGAATAAGTAAACTCGCACCACATCGTTTCGTTGATATTTAATATTTAACCTAAATTGAGCGTAATGAAAGAGTGACGTCGTCGGCGTCGCAATGATTATTTACCGAAGGTACGGGTCTAATCATAAACTCATAGGTGAAACTGGTATTGTTTTAAGTTTAAGTATAAATTTTAGTATTTTTTTTTCTTTAATTAAATGCTAAAACGTATGTTTTAGCATTTAATACTTATTAACGTACATATTCACTTATTTTTGCTAAGTCAGTCTCTAACTTTGGCGGAGTTCTGCCACGAAACATGCAGAGGGATCCGGACATCGGCATACTATACTTACAACTATTACGATGCTATTGTAACCAGTCGTAACTATTTGCAATAACACCATCGACACCGTGTTTAAAATAAAATAATTTTCTGGGACTGTCTGGCTTAACAATAAAAGGATTTTTTCCACAGCTGTTCCGTTGTCTATCTGTTAGTTTTTTTTTCTTATTTCGCAAGACGAAAATCGCGTCACTCAAGATACTTTTCGAGTCTCCTGAAAATAAACAATATTTTCTCTTGTAAAATGCTGTCTCATAAAGGAGTTTGCCCACTACACCGTACCATTAAATGACCGTGCTATGAACGTATCACGCACGGAATGAAACATGACGTAAGTTGTAGAGGGCACGCCACTACAACGTATCAACAGCGTATCATACCCGATTAGAACGGACTTAGAACGGTCGTCATACGCGGTTAAGCCCTATATTCCTTGTATTGAAAAGTTTGAGGCTATGCTCATTGCCCCCTAGACCGTTCAGTCACCGTCGCGTGCCATGAACGGAACGAAATCAATTGTCGGCGAGAACATTTTGCCGGTGCCGATACGGTTAAATGTATGGTACGCGACGGTGTTGGTCTCATACTTTTCAATACGAAGAATATTATATTTCTGTGCCTGAGACGTTCATAGCACGGTCATGGTATGGTACGGTGCACTGGGCAGACTCCTATAATCGTAACCAGTGGTACCGTTGTCAATAATACGGCTAATAGTACGGTTGTCAATGAATTTGTTTTCTTGTCTAAAAATAGGATACGGTGAACCGATAAACACATTGTTGACGTAGATTCAGAAATAGTGTGGAAAGACTCGCCCGACATTCATTACGCTACACTTGAGTGAGACCAAGAAGCAACTGTTTCATTAAAGCCGTCTCTTAGAAATGTGCTGCAGAGTGAGGTAGGACAGTATTAAGTATATGAACTTTTCAACCGAAGCGCCTGTTGTTCGCTAAATAGCGTTGTCTATAATTTCGTTATCAATTCAAGTGTAACTCAATAACTACGATAAATCTCCGATGAGTCTCCCAGTCTCTTAGGAAATCGTGCGTAACATTTTGCTCAAGTAGTAAAGGGTTTTCTGTAAATATAAGGAATAGCTGCAGCGCGCTTTCTCTCTTCATTCATTTGCCTCTCTTCATGCAGTTGCAGTCTTCAATTGATAATTACGCCATTAATAATTTAAGAACCTAGCTTACTAGAATGGGGCTCAGCCCTTAGAAAACCAATTCGTTGAAAGCAACTGAAACTTGAAATTACTATTTTCGTATCTCGTTGGTACTGTTCGCAAAAACTTGCCACCCTTATCGTTTGCGAAAAGTGGTGATGTGTGGATAGTAGTCATTTCCGCAATGTAAGAAGTTGAGTTCGATCGTGGATACTTTCAAACCGATTTCTAGCGATACTTATTTATGAATGACTGTAGCCAAATAATTGTAACAAAGTACAACCCTATTCCTAACTAACAAACATATGGACATAGTGACGACATCCGTACCTCTGCCACTCCCGGCATTGTGTTTGCTGTTCTACAATTAATTACAGCTACGGACCTAAAGACCTATAGTTCGATTTGATCAAGAGGTTTAATTAATGCACCCTAGACGCCATCAACAGGTAGTGAATAAATGAAGCCAAAACAATCACGCTAGGATATGTTATCCAGCTCCCAGACGGTGTCGGCTTTCAACCCGCGGGGCCAGACACCAATCGATAGCTTATAAATAATACCATACCACAGCGTATATCACTAAGGTTTTCACTCTAAGGCGTCGATATGACGCCTTAGAGTGAAAACCTCGTAAGTGTAAAAGTAACTTTTCAGGAGGAAGGAAAGACTGCGTGTTGTAAAATTTTTGTTCGGTATCTTTTATGTTTTTTATTAATTCCTATTCGTAATTAATAAAAAGACGCCGTACTAAAAGTTTACTTATTAGTCTGTAATAAGGTATATATCTATGGGCCAAAGTTTCCCCGAAATAAATGAATGTCGTTGTTGTTGTTGTTTACACTTACGAGGTTTTCACTCTAAGGCGTCGATATGGAGATGTCTGGCAAATGACGAACAGCTGAGGGAGAACCCGGTATAACTTCCGTTGTTTGACCGCATAGTGCGACAGTTTTGACTAAACACATAATGATGGAGGTAACCCTACCTCAACCCGCTTTCCCTAGATAGAGGTAAAGACGGAAATACTTTTGAGCTTTGCGCGTTTGAGCTGCCATTTCATAAACGGACTTGTGACGTTGCTCAAAAAAGCAAACGTTAGCTTATAAGTTCTGTTGATCTGTTCCTTAAAAAACAACTATTTTTTGTTTTTGAACAAACAAGCTATTTGAAGTGAGAGTTGTATTACAAATATTTTAAATGTATGTTATGGTCAGGACTTGATCAGTGCTGATCCGAGCATCTGCAGAACAAGCACATAAGTACAATATTATCTAGTTCCCGGTGAAACGGTCGTTAATATTCCAGTTATGGATCACGATCTCGCTGATTCACTCGCAAGGTCTCGGAGGGGCGACGTTCGCTTTGAATGAAAACGAAACTACTCAGTCGTATTGTTCATAATTATAATAGCCAGATTTAAAGTGAAAATATGTTTAATGGAATATTCGTTTCTTCTAGCCTCAGTAATTAGATACAAAATAAAGGAGAGTTTGCTTAGGGACTTAGGCATGCTTTTTTGTTGCACATTGTCCCTGTTTTTTTTTTTTATTAATACTTTGCCCCACACTAGTAATTACTCCTGTATCGTCGGTACGTTTACAAACATTTAAACTCACATACACAAACAGCCAGACCCAGAACAACTATCTGTAGGCCATACAAATATTTGTTCCGTGCGGGGATCGAACCCGCGACACGCAGCGCAGCAGTCAATCGCTCAGCCACTACGCCAACCGTAACGTCACGTGTTTGATTAAACGGTTCCACTTCTGGGCAAAGGCCTGTCTCCATTCCCTCCAGTTAAAAAAATATGTGCATACATTTTTCTCAACTCTCGCGAACTTGAAATTTCCTGTACCATTATAATTGTCAACATTTTGTTTATAAATTTTTTGACATCTTTATGTTGATTTTAGTAACAATAAAATGTTAGTGGTCTTAGTTTTTTATTTGTTTCAAGGTTTGCATAAGTTGTGGCTTAGCGAGAACTCTGTTGAGGTAGGCCCTAGTGATTCCGCGGTATGCGCAGACTCGTAGTGGATAGAAGCAAGAGGTAGCCGGTAGCGGGTAGTACGACTGTAGTAGCGGTTAATAGCTGAATACTGTGAATGAATACTGAACTCTGTGAAAGCGCGTCGCTTCGAGTCAGCACGTGCTTCATTGTGAATTACTTTTTGTTCAAGTCACTGTTACAAGGATTGGCATTGTAACAATTCAACTGCAGTCATGAATAGGTACTTGATCTATGTAAGACAATATACAATAATGGGTCTGTCAACACGTATCCTACCGGACAAGTACAAGTAGCTCATAGATGTGGGGGGCTAGAGGTCAGGCGGGCAGGGAGCAAATCGCATGTTTCCTGTGTAAAAGGGACGATGAATATCAAACAAAGTGAACGGTTCACTTTGTAAAGATTGCAACGACATAATTTTCTATCTTACTGCTGATTCTTATTTTAAACCCGAGGAAAGCGCTCAACAATGATGCAATTATTCGCTATGGGGTCATGGGCTGCTAGTCGGCCTGATTCGACACTTTTAGCAAAATCTAATTGTCGGTTTTTTCGAATCATGCCGAATCATACCGTCCCGAAAACATGTTTACAACATCGCACAGACGAAATATAGGAAATTACATTTAAAATAATTGCAACGTACTCCCACATCATCATCATCATCATCATTTCAGCCCGTTGCTGTCCTCTGCTGAACACAGGCCTCCCCAATCGATTTCCAATAATGTCCGTTAATACCTTTTACGTGACTGAAACCTTTGTTTTATACTTAGTTTGTGAACTGGAAAAGCTTCCAAAGGTGTATCAAGCTATAATTATATGTTACTTGTTAATTACTAACAGGCTTTCCGAACCCGCAGAGACTATACTCCCGTGCCATATGTTCAGTTGGAGTTAATGGCCTTGCGTTGATGTGGTTTTATCCACATAAATCAATGGCATCGTGTTTGAGGGAGCATCATCGTGATTGTCGGGACACAGGTTGTATTAAATATATGTTGACGGCACTTCTCATTTTCTTGATTAGTAAAGTGCACCCGTGCACAGCCCGGACAGGTCACGGCCTGGTCATTTTAAATAAAATACAGAACACCGTTTTCGAGACACTTAGAAATCAAAAGACCGCGTCACGTTTATAACTCCAGGTTGTGATGAGTCGTGATGTGAGCATGATTGCGCCGTATAAGCGGTGACTTTTATTTAAATAATAATATCAATATTAGATAATTATGTATTTGCAAAATTAAAGTAAATCTAACCAAAAGTTATTCTAATAAGGACTTTCGGACAAGTGCAGTGCTTCAGGCGGATTCACATCATTTCATACTTCGGGTCTCATCATTATTACATCGGATTTGGTCGTAGTCGCAGAACTTGAAATTCAAATAAGTTTATTTGTGACACATATGTAAAAGTAAGTATATGGTGTTATAAAGTGGTCTCACTATGTGCTGCCTTGCAGATCTCATTTGTTGTTTCATTTGATTGTCGTATGAATGAATGTTTCCGAGGCGTAATATGTCTTCTCTAAACACTTAAAAGACGGTCGAAGTTAAAGACTATTTGTTATTGTCAACATTACGCTGAACACGTAACGATTTCAAAATGGGCCGCTCGCTCTGTTAGGTTGTCAGTACGCGGCCCGCGGCCCGCTGCCCGCTGCCCGCTGCCCGCTGCCCGCTGCCCGCTGCCCGCTGCCCGACACTATACTATTATTATTAGTGTGCCATGCCGCTTATAATCGCGGTTAAATAACACACAGTGCAAAGAAAACCAGCCCGTAGACTTGTCTTCGGCGGTACAATCAAAAGCGCTATTCTTATTTACTTATTAGCTTTTTGTTTGTTAGTTTTTTGTAATGACGTAGCTAGTGTCCATAGATAATATAGCTACATAAGTTATATGTAAATTCAAATTAAATTGCTGAAATAATTTCTCGGTATTTCCTAAATGGGAGTTTCCATGTAACTGTTATGTTAGTGTGTATCACGAAGCCTACAAACACAACTCTATCTCGATGGACCAATCGCCTTGTTGATGCGTTTGTGTCGGCGGCGCGTACGTGTAACGCTTGCGCGTGTGTCGTGCGTTGCTCGTCGGTGTGCTTCGGGAGTCGGTACTGTGGTTCGGTGGTAGAGGTGTTGTCGACAATGGATGGGCGTGCTTTAGCCGGGCGGACGCGCAAACACGGCCGCGCCGCTCCTCTGACCCGCGGTTGTTCGCGTCTGCCCTCCTGTTGCATGATTGCATCCCCGTGCACTAGGACCCGCCTCCTTCTCCCCGGGCAGCATCTGACATTGCGCGGTTGCGCTCATAACTTGTTCTACTTCCGGTGTGATTGCACGCATTGCAACCTCGCTCACGGGTTCCGAAACCGGCTTCAACTTCATTTCAACACTTTAATGTGTTGAAGTTTATTCTTAAAAAAGTTTAGTACCGGCTTCAAAATTTGTTTCCGCGCGTGTATCAGTTGTTTTAGTTTATTTTCTGTTTCGACGGATTCTGACTCTTCGACTTTTACTGATAATGAATATGGGGATAATGACACCTCTCCCCCTTCATCCAGCACTGAATCTCCGCTCAGACCACCATCCATGCGAGCTGCTTACAACAGGCTTGCGAAATTTATGCCGTCATATCGTGGGCAGAATCGCAATATCAATTGTGATAATTTTGGTAATGGTAATGGCAACAATAATTATTTAATTAACAATGGTGCTTCGACATCTACTTCCACCAACGGCGGTACAAGTTCCAACAACGGCAACGATGGCACTACGAACGGTGACACTGCGACTACTTCGGACGGTGGCACTGCTAGTAATACGAACGGTGGTGCTGGTACCAACAATGGTACTTCGGGTAAGTTTTCATTTGTTTTCACGTACAAAATTCAAGTTAGCATTGAAATAGTGTTGAAGTTACGTGAAATAAATAATGAGTAAATAAATTACAAGTGATGCTGAAATATTATTATTTTTAAGGACTTGTCATTTTTGTAAGTTATAGCGATACTTTTGTTCAGTACGCGGTCAGTATTCGCGGTCGATGTGTGAAAAATTTAGCGTTACACAAAACAGAAGCGAGTGAATCACGGTCCCAGCGAAGAGGGTAGTAAACGGTACGCGCTATCGTGCTAGTATATTGGTACTGCTGTTTATCCGACCGCAGCTACAACTACTGTACTCAGAATCTCGAATCAGACTTGCTAACTAGTTTTAATTCTGAGCTCGTGAGTTTTTAACGGACCAAACGTCACGGAAAATAAATATATATTGGGCGATCTGGAAAACTAATATCCATCAGGCCCTTTCAAGAACTTTTTTCGCGTCCAGGTTATCTCGCTAAAATATTATTATTTATCGTTAAATGACACTCGTCTGTCTAAATAATTTAAATGAATAGGGATTTTCGTGCGCATGGTTTTGTGGTTTTATAAAGTAATTATAAAAGGGGATAAATACAATGACCACCAAAAATAACTTTGTGATCATAACGTTCCACTGTTCTCGCCGTCATTGCGATATTTAGGACCGCACCTGGGAACCTTTTCTGTTACGGATATATTAGGGGACACAGTTCCAACTTTTTATAAGCTTTTATTCAACTTGTTTGCCTTTTGTATTTGTCAAATCTTGTAACTGAATTTCATACCAGTTCTCCTCAACCGATTGTGTTGAAATTTTGCAAACACCTTTGGTTCTGGTGATTTTTTTTTATCACAGATAATAGTTAATTTTGCAGCCAGGATCGTCTCCTCACGAAAGAACTCAACGATTAGTGGCGCGGACACGAAACTTTTTATGCGCGTTAGGGAAGTCCTCATCGGTTAATAGTACGGATACAAAAAATAGTGTTAAGATAATGCTGCGTTATCAGAAATGATTACGATAAAACTAAAAATATGAAAATAAAACACAGCTACGCTTTCATAAACTTGTCGCGTGAATTAAATATAAAAGGCAAACAATAACTAGCGACAAGCTTTTATGAAAACTATTTTTGGTTTATTTTCTTCTTTTAAGTGCATTTTTTATAAAAGCTTATTTTTAAAGGTTTTTAATTTATAATTTTATTTATATAGTTTTTTTTTTAATACGTTTTTAATGTGATATCTTTACTATGCGATAAATATTACCTCACCGTCATACTGTTATGTATTGTCTTACAGTATGTCTTATAATAAAAAATAATAAGTAGGTACTAGCTAGTGCGCACGATAACTTTGAACCTGAGCGCGGTAAAGTTAAAGTTAATTTAATTTGCTTTTGTATTTATTATTCGCACTTCGTAAACGTTTCCGTATACCAAGCGGGACTCAACTTATTACGCACAGTTAGTATTTCTTAGCAAATATAATCTTGCTTTATACATTATGTAAGAAATAAGAACGGCAACGTTCGTAATTGTTTACCGAGACCTCAATTATTCGCCACTTCCCGTACGGTCTGCACCGGAATTTGAATGTCTAAACTCCAAACAAATAGGCACCATTTAGTTCTTGCCCATTAGCAGTGATTCAATGATTTATTTACGATTACATTTGTGATCATTTGTTCCTATGCTGTAACTGTCCAATGGACGTGCGCGCGCGCCTGCTGCCATATTTGAAATTGAATAGGACTGGGCACGAGGCTTGCACAATAATGTCGGAGTAGTGAACTCGTGGCCGGCGCAGGAGTAGCGCTGGCTCTCCCGTCCGGCGGCGGCGTCCGTGCAGTCATTAACTATCCTCGTATCTAATACGGATTGATGACTGCGCGCCTGCACCGGTGCGGTGCGTGTAAATGGACAAAAACAACGGCGAGGATCGTTGCGAAGCGCGGCCGCGGCCCACTTCCTCACGACGACGCCAGCGCCACTCGCGACGCGGCGCTACTCCGGAATAAATTACCTCCAGTGCGAAATTACTACTTGTCGGTTCCCAGTGAACGATACGTGGCTTACAGTGTGATCGCAATTCACAAAACATATCTGGAACATTAATACGTAATAACCGCAGTCTTAGCACTCGTGACTCGTGCAACAGGCATTGAATCGTAAAGTTTTGCCTCATTGACGCTCTCCGTTACATACTTCCACGGTTACGCTGAGGATCTTATGAATGGGTACGTTATTTGTGCTGTTAAGTGTTCTCTTGTGCGTTGATAGTATTGATACCAACTTCCTGATTTCATGAATTACATTTGATTGTGTGTCACATCAATATAATCCAAGCGTACACGTCTAAATCTCAATGTAATGCTGGTGCCATCGCGTGGCTCTCATACATGTCAACAAGATCTTGGTTAATCAGCAACTTCACCTTTGTGTAATATTTTGCGTGCTTTGTCATGTCATGCAAGACGTCCCTACATTAGAATAGCTTGCCTTTGTTAAGTGAGGCTCCGCAGCCTAGATATTGCCGAAGACCACGTTCATAATGCATTTTTGTCAAAGGCAGAAGAAGGAGCAGGAGCAGCAGGGGAAGCAGGAGTACTTTATAAAAAAATATTAAAAGTCTAAATTGATCTACCTATATTAAAAGTCGTTATAAAAGTTCGTCTATATTAAAAGCGTTTTACTGTGGTAGAGCTAAGAAAATAAACCTCTAACTAATTTTGACAAGTTAAAAAAATACATATTTAATTATGATACGGCACCGGTTCATTCGCTCGTTGTTCGTGGAATTAAAAATTAACTGCCACCTGACTACCACGGAGTTTTATTGAAAATACTTTTACGTGCATTTAAAACAACTTTTAGTTTCGAATCCCTTTTACACCCGACTTCAAAAAGGAGAAGAGGTTCGCAGTTCGGAATATAATATATATATATATATATTTAATGTATGTTCACCGATTACTCGAAGACGCCTGAAGCGATTTGGAAAAATCTTTTTTTGTTGTTGTGAAAGAGTATACTCCCAAGTTGGTCCCATAGAAATCTTGTCGTGATCTGATCATGGGCTTCGGAGATATGGAACGGAACTCTTCAATAATAGACAGCAAATCTGTTGTGATTACTGCAATCGCTTGGATGATTATTGTTTGATTATAATTATTGTTTGCATCATAACATAACATTACGCCTTTATGCTCTGAGGGGGTATATAGATGTGAAGGTACAGTACACCCACATTTCGACAGCTAGGTATGTTAAGTTCCACTTTATTACCATGAAATGTATTGATAACAATGTAAAATAAATGCATAGAAGTCAGTGACAAAATAAACTGAATCAAACAAACAAAAGTCACCGACTTCTGAACTTATTTTTCACTTTGTTGTGTTTTTGAAGTCGGTTTTATTTTTCGCAAAAAGTTTTTTACTTTTTAAAGTATTATTGTGATAAGAATTTCACTCGCATTCGATACACCTAGACACCTACTAACAAAATCTCATAACGGCCGTTTATCTTCTGGTGATTTCATTAATCTTTGTCTTCGACTTGAATAACAATCAACTTGAAAAACAATGGCTGTAATTTATTGTGTTTAAAAGATTGATCACGATACAAATGTAAAATATGATACAACTCTTGACTCCTGTAGAAAGGGTCACAACGTCCCGGTATCAACCGCGGTTCTTGTCCTCGACCCAGCTATTAAACTCCTTGAGCAAAGATAATTTCTTGATGATATTGTCAAAGGGTCGTCTTTTGAAGAAAATCACGACTGATCACCATGGACTGGATAATATAACAATGACGTGTATTTTTACGTGGTACGAAAAAATAAAATGCTTTTTTTACCTACCAGGAATTAAGCACCCGAGCATGGAAATCATTAAATGACTTCTCCCTCTCTGGGCAGAGCGGAAGGGAGTGTCAGACTTGTACTGACTAAAACCCATCCATGCCCTTTGTGTTCCAGGGCCGCGGTATCTCTTTCGAACAGCCCGCAGCCCTGGCAGGCATCGGCCCTTGCGGGCCCCTCCCTGTTTGCTGACAGCTCTTTGAGATGTAATTTTGCCTTAGATTTACTTCTTTGCAAGTAGCACGATTGGTATCGAAGAAAATAAATATATCAACATACGTCCATATTCAAACTATTCGCAGCCAATGTCAGCCTACTTAAAACGTCGTGAATTACATAGAGTACACACGGCGGCACATGAAGCTGTACATTTCCAGTATATCATGGTCTGGCTTTGTATAGATTTCGTATACAATGAGAGATCCGCATAAACTGGTTTTGTAAAGCTTGATTGGCCGTCGTGCGTACAAGGTTACTTTTCGTTTATCTGCTAAGTGTGTCAGCAGAGCTACTACGGCGGCGGGGCGCCTGGCGCGAGACGGTGCCGCGGTCTCGCACGCGCTCAAAATAAAGCTTTTATATTATTTTAATCCACGAACTGTGTCATAATTTTGTATGTCACTTTTATACTATTTCCGCTAGCTGTTATGAAACTAGCTATTCTACCAGCGCATTAAAAATATCAACTAACTGTAAGATTAAAAACATGTCTACCTACAGTTTTTTTCATATTAAAGCGAAATTTCATTGACGTTCGTATCTAAGGATATTTCGTGACATAAGATGCGTTCACAATGTCTTTGAAACACTTGCAGTTTTCTATCGCAACTGCGCTGGAAAATGGGATATGCAAATAACATACCGTGTGCGTTAGTAGTAGCTCTCTCGCCGTTGACGCTAGTGTCAGTAAAAGAGGAGGAGTCGCTAAAATGAAATGGTATCGAGCAGGTCATGTGCTTTACCAAAACAGCAGCTCATCAAAATTAAAACCAATTCAAAGATTTATATATATTCAGAAAAGGTCCTTTATTAAAAGAACAATAGACATGGCAAATATAGTGTCACAAATTACTCCAAACATGAACCGACAGTGCTATGACGGACTATACTTATATTGGTACAACAATGTAAATTACCGTAAAACTCGCATAAACTGATAAGTTGATAACTGAAAACCCTGTGGAAAATACGTCGCACTATTTTTAATGAGATAGTGTACGCATTCATGATTCATAAGACTCGGCGGGCGCGGCGTCCCATTATGTACAGTCGATCGCAATTAGGTTGTAATACCTTGAGCTTGCGTTGCATTATATGGAGCTTTAGTAGAATCGAGTGGTTAGCTTAGTACACCGTAGTTATGGTTTTGTTACCAGTGACGTGCAGTTGACTGTACAACACCATACCATACACGGGTGTACGGGAGTGACGCAAACGTTTCGGAATTCAACCTTAACATTGCAGATGAGCGCCGTGATTTAAATATAACTTCGCATCTGTACTTGTACGAACTTTTTGTTGCCCATACAACAATGCAATATAAACTCTATTATTTACTCGTTAGTGTTGAAAATGGTCCGGTAATGTAGTGCGTGATGTTGTGTAGAAACAGACAGGCCACAGAGCCGCACGAAACTACCACTCGGCCACTGGGTTACCCACTCCGTACAGGTACAGCGTGTACCAATACCAAACACTTTATTTTTGACGATAGCACCGAAAAATAAATCATAGTAGAGTAATCCCCTTCTCTACTATCTTGGAGGGACTCTGTCTAAAGCGCATGACAAGCAGTTTCGTTAAAAACTTGTAAAAGTATCGAGTAAGCTCTAAGCTCCTGTCACCTGTCGACCGTCTGGGGGTCTTAATGTGTCCCGCGAAAGAAAATCTTTTGTTTCGGGCCAGTACTGATGAAAAACTGTTAATACTGCGACAGTTATTAGAAGGCGATATCTAATGTTATATGTTAAAGCATCATCATATAATGTAAAAGCATCATCATATTATCAATTAACTACAATTAAAATGTTAAAGCATCATCATATTATCAATTAACTATTTATTTTTTAAGATCACTGAATTCCCGCGGAATCCTCGAAGCTGACAGTCTGACAAATTCATAGTTGACGACGTACGTAATGAAAGTGTTTGGTGTATAAATGCTTGCCGACAATTTAATTGTAGATACTACTTTTACTGTATTAGTTTCATAATAAACTGACTAGCCATGCTTGTCGGTGTGTTGAGAGATTGACAGAATTTGGACCGGGCTAAAGTTAAAATCAAATTTTCTGATGCGAAATTTCGGATACACGTTAGATATTGCAAATAATGGCGTTTAGATGTTAAGATTTAGTAGAAAATACTTGCTAAAAACACGACTGAAGTAAAACTTAAACATATGCCGAACAATCGTCTGTCAAATTAAAAAACGGAATTCTCTCTGTTTTTATCTTCACTAACTTCAACTTCCTCTTAACGTAACGTAACGCTTTCACCAGCTTAGTCGGGGGTAATAGTACATTATGATCACTTGCAGTGATCGGATAATCGGATGCATATTTACCTAAAGTGTAGGTGTTGGCTATTATGGAATGTACTTTTGTATCGAAAAAATCCCGGGAATTCGGAATCGACAAATTTAGTTTATTTATTATAGAATCAAATCGGGTGTAGGTATATTTACTTAGTTTAGCTAATATTATGGAATGCACTTTTGTATAGAAAAAATCCCGGGATTTCGGAATCAACAAATTTACTGTTTTTATTATAGAATCAAATCGGGTGTAGGTATATTTACTTATTTTAACTTTAATATATAAAAATAACTAGAAATAATAACTTCCTTTTAATTTTTTTAAAATTTTCAAAACATTTATCTCAAACGAATAATAAATAAGAATTACAAAGAAAAACCATTCAACCTCTCAAAGATTATTAACGTACAACAACATCACCCGCTCAACCGAGTCTGAGTACTTATGTGTAATAAAGTATAATTGTATTCATTTTTTTAAATTAACATCTACTACCTACTATTCCTCATACACTCAACATAGTCATAAATTGATGGGGAGCTTAAAATTTTCTTCAAGTAAATACATTAATAGTTATGTAACCCCGTTTTTAAATAAATACCACATGCTAAAGACGACGTTTCCTCACCATGTTACAGACTAGTTTTGCATTCCCGAATTTTCTGGAATCGCGGGATTTATTTTTTGAAAAATATGTTTTAAGAAGCCGCTTCCATAAATTCCTAACCAAAAATTAACTTTAGGTAAATATGCATCCGATTATCCGATCACTGATTATGATATAAGTGCGGTAAGTTGAAAATTACAGCCGAGGCAATATTGCTAGCCTGAGCCGTAGGCGAGGGCTACAAGAAAGCAGAGGCTGTAATTATCAAAGCGCATGTATGTCATACGACGTTTTATAACATATTTGCGAGGAAATAAATAAAACTTTGACTTTCTCAAACGAAATTTTGATACGCTTGTAAGTATCTATCGGTCGATTTTTCGGGCAAGAGCCTTAGAGTAGCCATTTTCGCTGCCTCTGAGACTGCAGGCGGTGTCGAATTAATAAATTCATAATTAATTGACGACATTTTCAAATAAAAACAATACAGCGATAGAAAAAGCGCGCGGAATAATTTTTACTTGTTCACAAATTAGAGAGGCGCGCGCATCAGCGCTTTTTTTTAAGGCAAAGACAAAAAACAGCCAGTATTACTAATAGGTACAGAAAATTAATGTTTTTGTGTTTTTGTTACAGATAAATGGTTGTAATTTATTGTCAAAATTAATTAAATTAAATAATTAAATGTTTATCTATTATATTTTGTCTCCCAAGGTTTACCACTTTTCTGACATAAAAACTTTTTGCTAAGATTTAAAAAAGTAGTTCGTTTTTGACGGAGAATCTTCATAAACCGTGCGTTTTACACATTATCGCACAAGTACGTAATGAGATACAATACGATATTAAAATTGGTGAAAGAGACCCTTTACGAGCAAATGTGTTATAAAGAAGTTTTACTTAAAAAATAATATGACGTAAAAAATGAAGGCCAGGAATCGCTTCATATAGTATAACATACGGTCATTCATTCGCCTCTGTAACCACGCGCCGTGCGACCTTCTTTTATTAACTTTGCTTGAATAGTTTATGACTTCTTTAAACTTTTTTTTTTTTTTAATGACGTCTTTGCCAGACAGTGTGTGGAGAACCAGAGTTATTTATTTATTATTATTTATACAACTTACAACTATCATAACAGGTAATATCCTAATTCGATAGTGTGGCTACATAACACAAGTTTATTACACGTAAGAAACTAAGTTAACAAAACTTTTGCGAATTCACCCCAAGTGCACGAAAATACAATTCGCTCATGAACCTCGTTCACTACGCGAAAAAAAAACAGTCTTCGATAAAAACAAAAATAGTTACTTTTTCTTTTTAGTTTTTTTCATCTAGTGACAAGAACGGAAGGAAATAGTTGTAATAGATTGTTCTTACGTGTATTTTGTGGTGTTTGCTCTGCATTCCTAAAATCACAAACAGAAAAACTCATATTTTGCATATTATTCCTGTGTAGGTAGGTAACGTCGGCACTTCCAGCGATGTTGTTTACACAAGGTTGTAGTCATCATCATAATGAGTTGCTTATGCGTTTGCTGATCCAATTTTAACCCGAAATTATAAAAATAACAGCTAACAGCAAACGCGTAGAGCAGCAAGCGCTAACGATGGGCACCCAAAGAAGTACCTCAGAACATGTACCGCGTACGTCAGAACTTGCGTGATGTTTATGTTTTGTACATCGTTCTATCCCGAAAGAAAATATTTGACTCAAACGTGCACCATAGCATAACAGGCTATGATGTTTCCACTGCTGGGACACAGCCCTCTCTTCATGGGTTGTGATCCACCACACGGGCCCGGTACGGGTTGGTAGATGTCAAATGCCGATTTTTTGCTTCCAACATAAACCATGCCGTGAAATAAGAGGGTAAAACACATGAATCGCTTACTAAGCAATAACGCATTCCCATGCATAGCTTAGAATCGATCTCGTCAACTTGGTAAAAAATTGGCTGCAAGTGTTTTATCTTATTAATAGCCTTGTGAAGAATTTCATCAAAAAGATTGATGGCACATTACGCCAGTCGCCAAGCTATACTAGTGATTCGTTCATTATTAGTAATTGGCGATAGACGGGGTTGTTTGTTAGCCATAACTGCGGACCAGTGATCTGTCCTTTACTTAATCTATTGCACTACGGACGATCATTATTAACACGCTTTTATTAGCTTGGTATGTCTATGTAACGGATTCTTTGAACTTGATTTTCAACTATGTACTTCAAAACGTCGGGTTGACCTAAAACTTCGCACACTTATTAAGAACCGATGACAATACAATAATTTGACCTCATTTGAGCTCATCCTGCAGTCAGATCGTCTTCTCACGAAAGAACTCCTCAACGGTTAACAGCGCGGATACTAAAATAAGTGGACAAGTTAATAATTGATGGATAAACGTGATTTTTTTTGTTGTCTATACCATGAGCCAGGATTGTCTTCTCACGAGGGAGCTCCTCAACAGTAAATAGCACGGATACCAAAATTTGTAGACGCGTTCAAGTTTGATGAATAAACATAATTTCCACGTTAGTAGTAGTAGTCACAAAAGCTATAATTGACAGTTGATGAGGTAGCAGGTCTGTCGTGGGCACTTCAGGTATATAATTAGCTAAGTTATTTAGATTTATCTAATAACTGTACTCAGACATATGCACATGACCTTATCATTGAGACAAGCATTTTGGCTACTGGCAGAATTAAATCGGGAGGTTCAATATCGTTTTACAATCAAATAAGTAATACAAGATAACAAATTAAATTAACAATCCAAACTCTCCAATTTTAGAGAAAATTCGATTTAAATTTGTGTTCAAGAATTGATGAAAATCTCCAAATTAAACGATTTTTATTTTTTAAGAAATTTCAATTTCATTTTAACTTTGCATTTCGTAACAAAAATTTAAAAGTATTGGCAGGGTGAGCCCCTTGTAATATTGTGATGCATTGGATGAAATGGTTAGATTACGAAATAATTCATAGAACGATCTGATAATCTGTTTTCACATATTAATATGATACACTAAAAAGCCGATTCTATGTAACTATAAAGGGTGTAAACAGACTCTTAACGAAGCCGAAAGGCACTTGTTCTCCCCGTCATTGCGATCATTTTTTTATTCTAGACCATACCTGGGAACCTTCTAGTTACTGAGATATTGGGTGTCAAAGTTCCAACTTTTTCACAAGTTTATTTTTAAATATATGTTTTTAATGTAAAAATTTTACTTTAAACACCTCCAGGACCCCCTTACTATTCAATCCATCCATCAGCACAATGTTTTGAGTGCGTTGTATTGAGTCCTACTGTAAAACGTGATATTTCAGCCCAAAAAAAAGGCGTTTCCCGGCACTAATTTTTGCGTAAAGTTACTTAGTTTGATGTACATAATGCTTGGTTGAAGGCTTCGTGAAGAGTCTGTTTACACCCTGTATAATTATCATCGTTAAAGACTAAAAAAGCAAAAATAAATAAAAGTTTAAAAACACTAAAAAACACGCTTTTGTAACCAGTCCAACTAAAAAGTAGAGAATAGTTTTATATAAGTTCAAAAAAATAATAGAGAGATGAAGAAAACATTTTATCGTAAAAAAGCGTGGGGTGCTAGATGTCATTGCTCTAAATATTTTATTGACAGATATTGGTTAAAGTATATCATTAGAATGTATCTTAAAGAGCACCCACACTTTTTAAGATATATTCTGGTGCCGTGTTTTTTGGAGTTTACTCCTTAAGAAACAATTTGAGTTATAAGGCCCGGTACGGAAATTTTATGAGGAGTAAAAGCAAGTGTAACACGAAAAGTTGAGAAAAGAGACAAACATATATATCTGTAGGATTGAACGTGTAAAAGAATGAGATGGAAGACATTAGTCAGCTACAGAATGATATTATAATTCAAAGTGAAAGAAATCAATCATCCTAAAATTGGATTTGTATAAATTGAACACAATTATTATTGTGATTATTATTTATATTATTTTGTAACATACTTTATGTTATACGCTTTATTGAAGTAACATAAATAATCCGAATAATTACAGATATATGTTTGTTTCTCTTATCATTTTAGCAGATGCGTTCATTTACCCTTTTTTTTCTATTCAATATATATCATAATTATCGTTCGTAAGGAGTAAACTCCAATCGTGCGTCGTAGCTTACACACACACATTTTTTAAAACTATTATTTATTTTATCGTTTAAAATTAGTTATATTGACGCATTTTATCACCCAAGTAAAATTTCTGATCTCATAACTCCATTTAATTTGGAAAGGATAAAAATACCGGGTATCTCCTTTACCAACCTTTGTTTATATCAAACAACATTTGTAATGCAAGTTTATTTGTCCTGCGTGACGAAATTTTAACAAACAAGTAAATATCAAATACAGGACAATCAGGCCAGAAACCAGAAAATCCAGCACAACTCTGACTACTTGAAAATCTGACGTTGAAGTATTTGTACAAAACAAAGAAAACATCTTTGTACAAGAATACCATCTGAAAACCCTTAAGAGTGAGAAGATAAACATCAGCTTGTTGAGAAACGACGATGTGTCTCACAGGCGTGACAATGAAACCATAATGTTATTCTGTGACAATCGCAGTCGCAACGCGGTACGGTGTGAAAAAATAACGATTGGGCCAGACGCCAACCGTTTTCGCACGTCCGTCCGTCTAATCGGTAACAAATAGATTGCTACGCTTTTACTGCATGCCAACCGCACACTTTTGTTATGGCTTGTTCATGGTATCTATGGTACTTGTGTAGTGAAATCTGGTCTATACTTAGGCACGCTAATCTAGGAGATATCGCGTCTCCGCATTGTAGTTGTCTCGACGATGTCATTGATCTGCCTTTACCATCTGTTTTTTTTATTTATTTTTTGTTTATAGGTTATAAAAGGGCGTTCCCTCGTGTTTATTGGATAAAGCATGTCCTAGGCCAACCATTTGAAGACATAATAAATTACCTCTGCCTGATATGCACTTAGCATTAGAATTGAAGGATAACTTAGTCTCAAAAATGTATAATAACTGGCCCTTTTTTAGAATGGGTGCAACAATTTACTGAGACGAGGTACTTACCTTGAAATCTACCTATATACCTGCCCGGCATAAACTTTTTTAATTATGGTGAAAACCGCATCAAAATCCACTGTGCGGAGAAAACTGAGCGGTCGAACAGACAAACCCCAAAATGTTCTTTGTTCAATTATCCTGTCTCCCGTCTTGGATCGATAAATATAGACGTTTTATTTAATCACTGAACCATGGTTCCCTTTACGACATACTAATTAATTACGATCCTCAATTGATATGGATTGATAAATTAAGACAAAAATTATCATGTCTTGTTATGTCTGGTCAAACACACTTCCTGTCTAACTACGACTGCCGGACAAAAATATATCGAGGAAATACTGGGATGAATACGCTGCCCACTTACATTTCGTTCTAAAAAGGTTTTTTCTCGTCCATCCATCGTTTCACGTGATTAAAAATAAAGACCTATTCTGAGGTAATCTTGCACATGCACAATGAGGACTAAGTGCGGAAACCAAACCCTTAATAGAATAGAGGTAATCTTTATTCTATTTAAAAGAAGTATCAAGATCGGTGATCCGCGGCTGGAGTGCCGGACAGAAGCTGCCGCGAGAGAATCGATAGATGAGGCCTATCTGAACACGCCGCCCGATTCCGAAGCCGATCTCACGGAACACTGCTTTCGGCTACGCTCAGCCTTTAGCAATAGGCACGAGACACTCCTATTTTTATTATTGCGAAAACTATTTTAGCTTCTTTAGTCTATAGTTTCATGAAGTTTTAACGGTATATTTTCGGGACCATTATAATGAAGTTTAAAACCTTCATAATAACTCCTGTCCAAAACTACAAACAAACTAATACACATTTAAAAACTACAATGTAATTCGTGTCGCTAATTTACGAGCAATAAATAATAACCAAAAAATAAAATTAGCTTAATTAGAAGTGTTGAATAATGAATGGACAACACTAAAGGCGGCAGGGTGGCAGGCGCCCATAGCGTGTCGCTTGAAGCTCGCAGTCGAGGCGAGGCAGCCACCGCCCCACATGTTCCTCTGTACGTGGTTTAATAGAGCGCTTCACTTTTTGGCAGGTACTTTTCTATAATTGACAACCCTTCCCTATAAAAATAACCGTTTTAAAATCGAAAAAAGATTTCAACATCTTTTTGCCGTTGTTCTATGTTTCTTGTTACAGCACGTTTTTCTTCCAGTCTCTCGTGTCAACCACGCACGTCTGTCACGCTATCATTTTCTCCTTTTTCTTTCAAATCATTAATTCCTCGCACAGTTCATGTAAATGTTGTTAATTCTCCGTAGAACGTTGAGCACTTGAGCAGGCTCTTTGTATACAAGAAACATGTGCTGGTCGTTGTGGCCGGCGTCACGTGCCAGCACTACGTCATATCTCATGCTAATAAAGTGTGGTATAACAGAAGTAAATCGTCGATGAAATCCCATTCAATTAACGTAACAAGTTTTAGTTTTCATTCGTCAAGTCAACACTCGATGCTATTAACTCGGCAGCAAATAAAAGTTGCTTACGAATCAATTTGTTGATCATATAAAGACCTTGTCACTGAACAACAAGTTTTAATTTGAGATGCATTCACAATGTGGCCCACAAATAATTTTTACACGTTCAAAATCCTAGCTGACTAATCGGTACCGTACAGAATGTTCACGTTTTAACTCCAGTTGACTTGATGCTACCCTAACAATTTGTTGTGCATTTCGCATGTGCAAAGTGATTGTAGGGCTGTACGCAGTGGACGTGGATATCGTGGGACGGGATTATGTAAAGTGACGGCACTGCGTACAGCCCTACGATCACTTTAATATCACTGAAACATGTGCGACTGTGAGTATTTGAAAGCTTTTCGATATGCCTGGAACTGGTGGCAGTTGTGTGCCCTATTTGTACTCAGTTTGATTGTGTTGTGAAACTTATAGGTTTTGAAATTGTAGGCCAGTTCTGTGTGACTACACCAGATCTCTCCCGACCTCTCAATATTTCGATGGTAGGTCCGGACCGACATCACTGGGTACTAATGGAATTGGGGCACGCAGACCTTACGTGCCCCAATTAGATTTGTCCCACGCATTCTGATCGTATCTGAGTCTATCATCATTTCCCTGTTAGCTTGTTAACATATCGTACGTACAGTGCACTGTCGATTCAATCAACCGATGTGAACGTTCATTCTGGTTTCCTACTAAGTATACTTTTGGTTTATTTTGTGTTGTGACGATTTCGAGTGAAAAACAAAAAAAACTGTGCGTCTCGGGACGCCCGACAGAAGAGATAACATAAACAAGCCAGACACACTGGCGCCGTAACGCGTTACGTAACGAAGCGGTTTACCCTCCCATAAGAAGTTATCACTTCAAAAATTTTAAATTAAACGTCTGATTTCGGTTTTACCTTTATAATTCCTTTAAGATGAAGATCACAGTATCGTCAGCTTACAATTTGACTTGACCGGTCTCTATTAGCCAAATATCATAATTCGCAACAAAAACACTGACATCAGTAATTCAGCATGTTAAACTACTTCATATAAGAACTATATTTACATGGACGCTTCTAGTCCAGAGATATAATAAAAGGACAATGTAAAACATCAAAGGGTGAAAGAGGGGAATTATCCCGGGTCGCCAAAACAATTTGCACATCTACAGGCTGACCACCCCCGTAGACAGCACACTGACGTTATATCATGTGAGTAGCTAGGTACAAGCACTCGGCTCTGCTGACAGATTCAATTTGGATGAACTGTCGATGCAGCGGAACGCCGATTGAATTAAAATTTCGAACCTGCCGAACGCACAGAGGCATAGAGAATGTCCATTCTATTCTAAATTTGTGTCTATTAATTAAGATATTGGTACCTGTTTTACTTGCGGAATGTATCAAGGCTCATAAATTATTGCTTTTGATAGATTTTAAGGACTAGATTCAGATTTCTCCGAAACCCAATAGACAGAATTGAATTAGCAAATTCTGCGTAAGTTCCACTC
Source organism: Lycophotia porphyrea (assembly GCA_950005105.1). NCBI lineage: Eukaryota > Metazoa > Arthropoda > Insecta > Lepidoptera > Noctuidae > Lycophotia > Lycophotia porphyrea. The sequence goes on along the minus strand of OX465383.1, from coordinate 26,996,591 downwards.
CATTCATTTGCATAGCGTGCAATATCCACCGAAGGGATGGTGTGGGATAGGATGAGGATTAAACAAGCGAGACCCATGGCGGATATTTCATTATGAGAAACAGAACCATCTCGCTTAGTCGCTGTTTATTCTGCCTTTCAACTTTACGATTATTTCATTGTTGATTGACCATTCCATAAGAAAGGATGTGACCAAGAATTAAACAACTTAGAAAGTGCAATCCCTCACCAGCAGATAGACTTAATTCGCATTGTGCTAGCCATGTGGTGGCGGCAGAATATGCATAGCGCATTGATTGCTGCGTATTAACTATATTGGTACCCTGGATGCGTGAACCGGAACCATCGCTTTGTGATATTGATTCACCATAATTAAACATGGCTGCTGTCTTTGACAGCACTTTTATTAAAAGTTAACATAACACACTCCCAATAACATGAACGTATAATATTAAAGCTGAAAGACCGAATGCAACTAAAGCAACCACTATGAGCAAACTGTATGTAGTAGTAATTGACAGTTATTTAGTTCAATCTCAGATTTTATGCTTGTTAGTCATAAGTAGCTCGAAATGGTTCGTGGTTGCGTATAATTCAGCACACCGATACGTCTTCACAGAACTTCGCTTTGACACACTACTGTGTGTCGACGTCTCTTTGATTGCTACTGCAGCAAAGCTCTGTTTCTAAGAAATGTAGGGCTGCTTCATATACTTTCTACATAGCGTCGTACAAATTGCTCATGTCAAAGCAAGTAGCTGCTCCATGTTAACCTACAGTTTGATTACCGTGTAATAATCCGAAATCACGGCCGTCGGCCGACACCCATCGTGTTGAGACTTTTGCCCAGCAAATACATTATTCTGCAACATGTTTTTTTTTTAAATGAGTGGCACATGGCTCCGTTCACACGAAGATTTCACGAGAAGTTCGCTTTGTTCGTTTGAAGTTTGAACTGTGTAACTGTATTTACTAAAGATCGCTTTGAATAAAAAGGAATCCCTTGTCGAACTGAGAACGGAATGTCCGACTAAACATCGGAATAATAAAAAAGACCTGTCAAAGCGCATTGAAGCCTTATCCATATGCTTCTCGTTAATGCGGTATGTTCATGATTTGAACAATACACTGAAAAATAAAGATATACTTACAAAAAAAATAAAGTTTGCCTTGCCATTCCACCACAAATATTTCTTCCTGATACGTAAAAAAGAACATTAAAGTAAAATTGACATTCGTAAATAATTCATAAAGCCATACATTTATTTTTTAAACTAAGTCAAACAAAAAATCTAAATTATTAATTAGAATATCTAAATGAATTAAAATTAGTACCTATTCACAATTAATAAATTATATCAATAAATTTAAAGTCTATTATGAATAATGTTTTTAGTTCGTAAGTAAAAACCTAACACAAAATAGAATACCTAATATGTTTTGTTGGTAAACATAACCTGTTTAGCACAGGTTATGTTTACCAACAAAACATACGAATAAAGGCTTTTCACCTTGATAACGAGCATTGTCTTTTGCAGAAGCCTCGAATTCTGATCCTGGTGGTAGCGGTGTCAGCGCTGCCAGTCCCGTAAAACAACGGAAGGCATTCAGCGGGTGAGTAGTTATAGCTTTTGTTCTAGTACTAAGTATAAAGAATTACAATTAAAAAGTGCTGCACAATGGCGGGCACTCCCGCCTGATCACTACTAAGCTCATTTTTGCTTGCACGTACAACATGAAGCGCTCTCTAGCAGGAGGGGCGCCTCCGCATGATTCAAGTGATTTTTTTTTAACTGATCAGGCGGAAAAGCCCGCGACTGTACCTTACGGAGATCTGGTTCCTGTGAATCTGTCTAGCTCACTCATATATGAAGTACAGTCGCGTTAAATAGCTTTAACACAAAATAACTTGGCAAGAGTGACTTGGGCACGCACAATTATAATCATAGATCGGAGTAGTTAGATTGAATTGAGGTCATTGATCCGAAATGTATGTATTAATATGGACATTCCTCCGGATTTTCGGAATTGGTTGATTATTAAAAAAAACCGGAACTTAGGTAGGAATTGTATTAAAATAAGCAATATTATATTGTTCATTTTTTTTTTAACGTTACCCAGTCAAGATTTGACACAACTCAACGACCAATCAGAGCAAAGGATCAAGGGTGTTGCATTAACCGGTGGTACCTTCCTTTAAATGAATTGAGAAGTAATAATATTACCAACATTAACAATATTTAATTGGATCCTGAAATGCCGGAATTACTTTCCGGGAAAATTACTTATCCATGTTATTCTTTCTGTGAACATTTATGATACAAGTACCAAAAAACAATCTACCTACTCCGATCACTGATTATTATTATTTACTGATGCCAGATTTAGGAAACACCTAATTGAGTGCCTAAATGTTATTGCATTGTGGAGCGCGGAAAATCCAGCAGTGCGCTTTTAGTACACTTCTTAGAGACCGCGGCCTTTAGTATTTATTGTAGGGATACTTTAACAACCTGATACCTCTACTCATTCTTGAGACAAAGATCATCAGGCAGACAACGAAGAAGTCCTTTATGGGTCCTGTTTTTGACTAGAGGTACGGAATCCTAAAAATAAAAGTTAGCCTGTAGATTCTCTTTTTTTAAACAATACCTTATCTATTCGTTACTCAAAATGAATGATTTGTAGTTTCCTATTTGTTAGTCATCTTTTATCTTGGTATGGTTTTATCAAATTCCTCGGACGATACGGAGCGCACGGTTCAGGCGCGCTTCAGTCGCTCAGTGGTGCGAAGGCGTCGCACGCGCAGACGACGATGCACGCCGACGCGGACGGCTCGCGCCTCTGTTGCGCTAACTGTTTCCATCGTATCAGGTTGTTAGTTCCACCGGCCGTTATCTTCACTCAACACCTGACTTCATTTATTCATATACCTCGGTTCCGCAATGACCCACGTAGTGTGCCGATAATGTGTCAGTGTCCGCGTTCAAACTTGTTTGCTGTGCTGTTGTTTGCAATGCCTGAGGTGTTTATCCGAATGCATCACATTCATGACTTAGGTCGCAAAAACATTACGTAACGCTTTGAAGTAAGATAAAACATTTTGGTGCTGTTTCTTTATTCGTGGCAGATAAATGAAAGATGCATCTTCTACTCTAGATTCACGGTTTGACTTCTTGCATCGCACGCACTAGCACGGTTTCAGAAATCTACTTTAAAATTTAAAGCCCCAGTGTTTGAAATTTGTCAAAACAATGTTAGAGCACATGACAGCCTAAGTTGGCTATATCGAAACCGGGTTTTCGACGATGTTCGTTACTTAATTCAAGGTTGTAGGTATAGACCGTCTATTTAAGTTGTGTCGGCAATAATATTCGATCTCCGAGAAACGTGCATCGTATTTGTCTCGCCTGTATGTTTTGACAACAGACAAGGTGATTATTTTACAATTGGCTCGGCTGCTACTTACAACCTGTATCCTTGCTCTTAAGCTACGCAAAATAAAGTACTAACAACACATGGTATTCTCTTTTCTGGATGCAGCTAGTGATGGGTATCGATCGCTTGTTTTTAACTTCCCAGTAGTTAGCCATTGTTATAACTCTATGTGGTTAGCTTCGTCTTTTTTGCGAATCATACTCGCCTGCTCTTTTGTCTGGCGCTGCCAAACAGAACAATGCACAACAACGGATCGAAAGCTCTGTAAAGCTTCGCTATGTTTATTCCCTTGCTTCAGTGCACGTGCCCAAAAAGTTAGCAATCTCTGTCTGAGTTAAGTGAATTATTATTGGTTTTTGACTACATCTAGTTCCTATCACACAGCACCTTTAACTCATTCTTATCAATTCTCTACAATTTGCGTTATCTTATCTTGTCTATTCACACTGTACATACCTAACCTAGAGATAATTACTTAAATATTTCATATTTTAATGTCTTCACATCGACACTCTGTGTGAGCTTAGTAGGTACCAACAGTAACTGAACGATTTCCATCGATTTCCCGAATACGATGGTTCTAGTTAGGTGGATGTTTGCGGTAATGTACGACGACAGGTCGGATGAGTTCATTACCTAATTGATATGTAATTAGGGTGTCGTTGATGGTCGCGCCGCGACGAGTCGGTGCGGTGATGTGACAAGCGGCGACCGGGCGGCCGTGCGCCGGTGACGACGGCGTAGCGTCGGCGTCGCGTCCTACACGCACTCATTACAATTACAACATTATCGCGAGTGTATCTCTTTTGATACCGCTCGCGCTCCTTGTCGACCGTCCCCCGATCAGATTATTTACTCCTTCGAAATAGAACTTAGATAACAGTGTTTGTGCACATTTTGCATGTGAGTCAGTGTACACGTGACCGCAGCAGTGAACGTGTGTGACAGTGATGTTAGCGCGACGCTACGGCGATGTGGAATCAAGTTGTTTGCGTGAAGTAAGTCTCGAGTGAACGCTGCCGTGATGTGATCTGGTGCGGGTTACGCAACGCGGAGATCCCAACTGGGATTTGTGCACTTGGGATATTTTTTGTCCGCGGTCGCCGCGGACTGCGACCGCAATGCGGTGGCGAGTCCTTGGTTCGGTCAGTGTACACTGGACCGCTTGTCTACACTAAGATAACACACAATAAAATAATTCACACATTTTATTTACTTAAATGTTAAATTGACGTTACTGGTCCACTTAATTTATCGGTACGTACCTTGTATCAGTATCATTAATCACAACCATGAAACCTTTTCATGTGGGTGATAACCGTCTCGGTTTATTTCAATGTTTTAAAATTTGAATGCACCGTGGTTGTGACTGGCAAATAAAATGTAGCTGGGTCATTTAACTTTTTTATATGTATAGAACTTCTTAATATCTTAACGTCCCATCATCCCATGTAATCCATACCTAGTGATGTTAGATACATGCAGTTCAAATACTTTAAGTAAGGATTTACCGTCTTGTAAATAATCTTTATCCATGTAATATGCTTCTATGGATCATTGAGCCGAATCACAATCCCGGAAACTGTAATATTATTTCCTTTTCCCTGCATTAAAGCAATATACTAGCACATCCGACTGCTTCCCGGTGCACATTTGGGATAGGTACGAGTATATGAATGTCATCCTATTCAACGTATTTGGGATAGTCATCCTATTCATCGTATTTCGAAACACGGTGTAGATCTGTTATTCCGAGTAGCTCCTTTGCTCTAAACATCTTCGTAAGGAATAAACTTCATTTAATCATTAGAACTACTACTACATTCATCCTCTTACATTTCTTTATTTAAAATTTGATTTATTTACAAGTACTTTCCGCCACAACCTTCTGGTTAGTCTTCCAGTGAATTTTTCCTTGCAGGTATGTTATTAGCATTTTAACCATAAATTCCGGTTTATATATTATGCTGACTCATCCACCGTAAATGGTCTTATCTGAACTCCTTAGCCAAAGAGTTTCTCGTGTAAACGGAAGCAATATTACCAATAACATTTAATACTAATGGCAACGCGATTAATCCCTTCCAAGTCAACAGTTTCTTATGTAGACTTGTATACGTTTCTACATACAAGATAATACTCTTAATCTTTATTTTGGTTATAAAAATAGACGCTTGCGTTGTTTCAGTAATAGCTAGGTGTATAGAGTGGTATAAAGTGTCCCGTGTAAAGCTCCAAATTCGACACCGACCCGGCAACACGCTACCTGTATTAATTCAAGTCCTGTTATCGGTTCCAACGTTCAAACTGAGCCTCGGCGAAACTGAACCCGCCCGTTTGTTTATATTGAAAATCTGAACCGACGTGACCTTATATACCCCACACGGCCTCTTTCAAGACACGAAGAACATTCATCACCTGCCAACACAATAAAGCTTTGTTTTATTTGATATCCGAACGTGATAAGTTAAACAGTCAGTACTCAGCTGTAGATATCTATTTCACTATCTTGATTAGATTAAACGCACCTAATTGGCCTTAGCGCTGTATTGATGATTGTCGTTTGTTTAACTCGACTGGCATCACCTTGAAAATGAAGTCTTCTGTTGTTCCGAAACTTATATATATGTGTAGTTTAGTTTTTCTGTCAGAAAAATAAAGCCAATCTATTGTCATCAATCTAAGTACCTACCTCTGTCACCAGTAGTCTCATTGCCGTATTTCCCGCTAACGTCTTAATGCAGAAGAGCAGCGGCATCCAACTGCATAATATCTAGTGAACTGACTGCATAGTGAATCTGTTTCTAAAAACTCAATTTGTGACGTCATAATCCGACATGTTCGAACAGCATTAAGCACACGCACCGGTGATATTTGATACGAATGAAAATAATTCAAATGGGCAGATGCAAGAATTAGCATCATTTTTTTACTAGTGTCATTTACTTCAAAACAAAATGTCCTGAGAACAATGACATGAGTTCTGACATAGAAATTAGGCTAAAACAATAGGCACGGTTAGTCTCAGTTAAACATTTTAATTTTAATGTTATGATTACAATAACCTATTCTTTGTGTTTGAAATAGCAGAGTTAAACTGGCTGCGTCAGTCAAATAAGAGGAAAACTATAATTAATAGTGGAGCATGTGTGTATCACTATCCACATTGCGGTTTGCATATTGGATTACATTCTTGTATTGTGGTTCATAGCAGGCCACGGCTAACGCAAGGCGCTGTGCCTAAATTGACGCAGCTGTGAACCCCTCGTACAACACTGTCAGTGTTTTAGCACTGGTCTTACTGCAGCTCACAGCATGTCATTGCACAACCGAGCATGTGCGCAACATCAATGATAGGCTAGTTTGCGACTTCACTTTGATTTAAAACATCTTCGTGATTGCTAGCATACTTTTTAAAGACAGGAAATACCACATTTTACTGTCGCTACAACAATTAACTTTTTCTTGTTAAAACCTTACAAAATGAATGCGATGACAGCTCCAGGTAAAAGTTTCCTTTAGCAGAAATTGTACATTTCTGCAGCGACCAGCAACAGAGGCATTGATGGACGAACGTTTAAATGTGGGCCGAGGCGAAGCCGATGCATACATACTCGTATGTAAGTCCATCAATGCCTAGTTGTGTGTGGCCAAGGCTTGTATAGTACTTTTCTCAAATAATGCGAGGAAATTAAAACTAAGTAGTACCTAGGCAGAACTTTTTATTTAAAAATACAATTACTTTTCAAAATCAATGATACAGATAACCAACAATAATTTTTCTCGCGTCAGAGTTCCTTTTTTTTTTCAATAAACCGCTTTCTGTTTGCAAGCCAATTCGAAATTTAAATAAAACCTATGTATAAGTTACCTCCTTGGTTGCCATGTTTCAGAGTAAAAAATCGTTCCATTTTTAGGGTTCCGTAGCCAAATGGCAAAAAACGGAACCCTTGTGGATTCGTCATGTCTGTCTGTCCGTCCGTATGTCAGCCACTTTTTTCCGAAACTATAAGAACTATACTGTTGAAACTTGATAAGTAGGTGTATTTTGTGAACCGCATTCAGATTTTCACACAAAAATAGAAAAAAAAAAACAACAAATTTTGGGGTTCCCCATACTTAAAACGGAAACTCAATTTTTTTTTCATCAAATCCGTACGTTTGGGGTATCTATGGATAGGTCTTCAAAATGATATTGAGTACGAGTTTACTATGCCATTTATTTGGCCGCTAAACACGACAGATATGGATTTTCATACAACTTTTGCCGTTATCTGGTCAGTACAGCAATTTCGATTTATCTCGAAGAAGGTTGTCAAAATAATGCTCAAACTGTGGTAATAACTACTTCAACGTTTTACCTTTGGTAGGTTTGCTTCCGAACCTGTACATTATGGAGGTACCTTCACGTGCATTCAACAATGTTCACCGACCAGCATCCGAATAATGAATTTATCGTGAAGCATTATTATGTTTGTGTCCAATTATTTGAATTGCAAGCGACGTTTAGGTCCACCAGTCAAGCTGAAATATTAATTAGTATGATTTGCCGTATGTATGCGCTTTGTTTCTACAGCCACATTACCCACCACGTTGTATTGTAACTGTCAACTTATACGTAAACGCTCGACATTCTATTTCACCTGAATAGTTTGGTTTTACGCGCGTTACGTGTGTCACGTTCGGGAAACAATACCTCGATACTAGTGGTTTTAAAAGTTTCGTCACAAAGTATATACGCGATAGTTAAGTGTTAGAGCGTAACGTAATCTCTTCGTATATTATAATTAAATCGGTGATGAATTTGATAACATTCATTAATATTTTGTGGGTTATCTTCCGTTTCAGTCTATTTTTACTAAAGATTTAATTTTTTTGATTGACTGACATTTTCCTTCCTTCGGAACATAGGAAACGATGGCTCGGACTTCGCAAGCAGTCCCAGGGGAAGACAGAAAAGGGTCCGAGTGGAGCTCAATCACCCGCCACTACCGACAAGCCCGCACCGCTGAAGAAGATGCCATCAGACAAGAAACTCAAGGTATGTTTTTGAATGTTTTAGGAATGCTTGTTCGATTCAAACTTTTCGAAAAATCTTCCTTGGGAAACATAATAATATGTCATTATTTGTTAAGGAGAAAACGGGTTGAATGGTCGTGAAAAAGCCTATATTATCTATAGTGTGCACCGAAAAGTACCGAATTCAATACTAACACATCCAATATGTAGACACGGTCTCATTATGTGGCGTCACCGAGAGCGATACAGCTAAAACACGACGAGGGATGCCTTTCTTACACACATATCATTATCATCATCCAAGTTTAAAGAATTTAATTAAAACCTTCGCTTTTCGCTTTGTTTTAGCATTCATCTTCAAACCCTCGTAACGTCATGTAATGTACTTTTGCCACTTTATTTAAACAATAATTATGATTAGATAAATAATAAACCAATTAATGTGTGAAAGGTTGTCTCTGAATACCGTGTTAATATAATATAAAGTTAAGGAAAGGTAACATGGAGCTACATAACAATTTCCTTGGTGCAGCTTCCTTACGTCGATAATGGACGTGCCGACGATGACGCGGGTAAAGCAGTACCGGTGCTGGATGAGGCCGAAGACGAGGCCGCAGACGTGGAACTACCACCACCCATGAAACCAATACAGGTAAGCCTATTGTTTCAAACACATCTCTTCCCATTGTGCTCTTTGATCTCCAGTATACCTTTGCCAACATTGAATCTGTCTACTATGTCTAGGTCAATACCCATTACAACCCACCCAGGCAAACTATAATCAACGAAAAGCCTCTTTGATCGTAATACTGATCCCTTATACTGTGTGGTCAAAGTCAAAGGCGTCAAAGACGGCACAGCTATTACATATAGTATGCTACAATGATGAGGATTTAAAATAACCTATCACAGAAGCACGCTGAATGTTCGCACAGCGTATCAATTTCGCGGTCTAAAAACGGAAAATACTACTTTTTTCAGCTCAAATTTCTCATTAACTATAAGGTATCTGGATTTTGTTTAATGCAGTTATATATGACCTATAAATTTAATAAGTGCACGATTTTTTATTTTGATAACCACTCAACATAAATTAGGAAAAATCAAAAATATGTTTTTACGTAAGCACGAAACATCAGCTTTTTATGGCTAACTGCTAATGAATTATAATCTGAAAAAAAATCGTACATACTGGGCATATATTAGTAAGATACGATTTTTTTTTTATTAATTTCCTTTATTTACTTTAAGTGGCCCTTGTACACCTCGACCACATCTCGATGCAGCCCATCGTTTCATCGGTTTCTAGAAATATTCCTTGAGACTGCATATCTCGCGATTGTGGAGATTCTAATCATTTAAAAAACCTCGATCCCCAAACTTCCGCGGGATATACAGTCTCATAACCGAAGAACGTGGGTGATGCATTCGGTATGCCCGCAACAATTTTCGAACCCTCGTATCCAGGGCGTCTAATTCTGTTTGAGTCCTTTTGAGTATGCCAAAAGAGTACCTCAAAACCGGCAATAAGTTGCGTGCCTTCAATGGTATGGCCATTGAAGGCACGCAACTTATTGCCGGATGATAAAAGACTATTAAAAACTTTTCTCAGGCGACCAAAGAAACGCTCCTTCAACAATTGCTTCATGTCAGCAACATTGATGCCCAGCGCCTCCGACATACCCAACAACTTATAGGTTTCGGTTGCTGAGAGGGATCTAAGATTTAATTAACTTAATTAATTTAATTTAAGATAATTAATTTAAATATTACCTTAAAAAAATGTGGCTCACACTGAAAAAACCCGATACAATGATGCGCAGAATCTCAATAAATAAGAAGTATTGTAAAACTTAAGGTGTTTATCGTTCCAATCCAATTTTTTAATATTTTTTTGACTACTTACTTAATTCTAATAAAAAATTTAAACAATGCCTTATACTCCGATGCCCTTGCTCGTTGCTTTAAGATTCGCCCGTGGGTACGCTTATTTATACATCTATACAGATTAATAAAATTGGCTCAGTTCTGGGCCGACACAATATAGATTGCCATCGACACGCTAAGAAGAAGAATAAAATTGGAGTGTCTGTTTGTAATATTAAAATAAGCGCTTTTTACTAAGTGCATATGGATATATACACGGTGCATATACCAAAATAACATTTTTTACAATTTCTGTCTGTCTGTCTGTTTGTTCCGGCTAATATCTGAAATGGCTGGACCGATTTTGACGGGACTTTCACTGGCAGATAGCTGATGTAACAAGGAGTACTTAAGTTACTTTTATTTTGATAAATAATTAGGGTTCCGTGCAAAAAAACCCCTTGAAATATGGTAACAAAATTCGAATCAAATAGGGAAGTGCTTATAATAATAGGGATTTTTTAATAATAATTTTACGCGAACGAAGGTCGTGGGCAAAAGCTAGTTAGACATATAAGTGAATTATAACTGTGCATTATAAAACATACCAGATACCTTATGGTTATTGAGAAATTTGAGCTAAAAAAAGTAGTATTTTCTGTTTCCAGACCGCGAAACTGATAGGGACCCTTAACAGTGATAAAGTTGAATATTTACTGCTGAGTACACATCGACTGGGGCCGTAGCTCCGTAAGGGTGCGGGCACAAAGGCACGTGGGGACAATGCGGTTAAACAAGTCGTCGAGTCGTTAATTAGTCGCCGGGCAAGTGAAACCACCGCGCACACTCATTGTTACCGTACATGGGGACTCGTGGACTCGTGGACTCGTGGACTCGTGGCCCTACTGGCACAATAACAGACACATCTCACTCCCTCTCATAGAGACCGGTCGGTGTCCTGTGTTGTTATGACATTCATGCATTTCTTTTTATTGTGCCTTTGCCTAGAAATGGGACTATGTAGAACTGTAGACCAACAAAAACAATCCTCATGGATGTCATTCGGCTCTAACCATTACAACCATTAAACATTATAACCATTGTTATAACCGTTATCATATTGTTACGAGCTGGGTATGGGATAAATTAATTACCACCGATTAAACAACAAATAACTTTAATTAACACAAAACACTTAAAACTCTATTACAAATACACTATTGATCACTAGTCACTTAAATATCACACTTCTAGTTCACTTAGATTCGCTTCGTTGTGTAGCCAAATTCAGACTGACTGCCCCCGCAAACATGACGACTATTTATAGGTCGACCGATCCTTCTCAAACCTTCTCGCAGAGGCACTATGGAACATCATCCTTCGAGAAACTTCGACATCTTTTTCGAATGTTCTAGACAGTTCAATAGTAGATCATTCGAGACTCGTATGTAATCTACAATGTTCTCGTAAAGTAACCGACGTAACAATATACAATTGTCCATATTTGATTCAGTAGGTTATATTTCAAACAGAATGACTAAGGTTGTCAGTGACTGTGTTCGTAATTTTTCGGAAAACCTGACGTCTTTTTCAACATCGGCAATCACAAGTTACTGGTCTCGTAAGCCAAAAAGCGGTATCTCAACAATTCGAAAATTCTGTTCTTGGTTTCCATTACACAACTTGAAATACCTCGCATAGATGGACTAACCATAGTAATCATGTCTTTGGAACATTGAAAAATGGTCCTTTATTAGAGTGATCTCTCATTTTCACGTATTCCCTGTTTTCTCGAAACATATTTGTTGAGTTACCGCTTTTTGGTTTACGGGGGCAGTGTAGATAGCAACCGCTTATTTATCGATATTACGGGTGACGTAACGCCCACCAAAATTAGATCTTGTTTAGTCTATAAAAATGGTTTGTTTTGCTTCTTCATTCACGTATTCGGTAGCGAAGTACTATGGTAGGTTAACTGAACAAATAAATACAGGAAAAACAGACTAAAATGGTTTGAAAAATATTTTATGCTCTGTATAGTTAATCCGATAAAGTAATAAGCGAGTAATTATGATGTAAATATAATATGATGACCAAGTTAATGATTTCTAGAGGTTTTCATTTTACTAAACCCCAAGTTCGAAATTATTTTTCTTGCATGTGTCATGGGAGTCATGGAAATAATAACAAAAGAGTAGGTAGGGTAATTGCATAATTATCGCCCTTACAATAGCAATACATTTAATTTGAACAATTCTACAACATTCACCGCGTCGCAATCACAATCTAATTTTGAAACATAAAAACTGGCCAAGTGCGAGTTGGACTCGCGCACGAAGGGTTCCGTACCATAAACAGAAAAAAAAAACACGTTTCTTGTATGGCAGCCCCCTTTAAATATTAAATAATTTATATTTTTAATATTTGTTGTTATAGCGGCAACAGAAATACATCATCTGTGAAAATTTCAACTGTCTAGCTATCACGGTTCATGAGATACCTGGTGACAGACAGACGGACCGGACGAGTTTTTACCCTTTGGGTACGGAACCCTAAAAAGCAATAAATTAGAAAGTTCCTAGAAAATCGTTTGGCTTGTGATTGAGAGTGTGACACACAATTATGATGCAGAGATTATAACGACAAAAGTCGGACGTAACGTAGCGTTTATAAACACAAAGGATATTAACTAGTTCTGTGTTATGTTAGAACCCGCAGGCCGTGCTGCAAGCCCCGACGCCCGCCGTGGTCTCCTCTGCCCCGGCCGCGCGCGTAAGTAACACCTCACTACTGAGTAGTACTGATGCCACTATTAATGCCTCTTACTCGCGGGATCTGGTACATCTTTATTCGTCCACATTTTCAGAATTCTTTAGCTATGGATGCCATCGACTCCAATGGCCCCCCCTCAGCAGATATTGACGAGATAATGCAAATCGTCAAAGAAAGAATGGTTCGACTCTATCTCAATGCATGATGTTTGCATGTTTGGTTTTCTTTCCTTCATTTTGTCAACACCCGTACTGTTCAAATAGTCAAGCGACTAATGTGCACTATAAGTGCTACGCGACGCTTCCGACTTGTTAGCAATTGATCAGAGTGCCGCAGTGCAGGTCGATGCTACAAGTAATGCCTTGTTTGTTCTTCATTCTATTGACGCCACAACGACAACATCCTTTGACTATCCTCCGCAAGTGCAATTGACATGTTATTTATTTGCGGTAGCAACGTCGAACGAAACTCGGAAGTGATTTTCTGAATCTACTTACAAAGCCATCGTATTCCATTTTATGAAAGAATTGCTTTGAACAGTATGTGGTTTATTTGTAGTTTATTTTCTGTCACGCTATAATTTGATGTCGTCGGCAAATATTTAATTTATATTCGTAATAAGCCCATACCTTGCAAAAGAGCTTCAAAGAGTGTGTGTCGTTTTGAGAGTATGCCGCACATTTTTATTTTGTTTATCTAGCGGAAGATTCACATGCATGTGTTGCGTTCAGCAGGCTTCTTAATTGTATTTATTTAGCATGTGTTCTTTATATGTTGTCGTAAAGCAGCCTCGATGTTTATTTAGTTTGATCTAGCATAAGCAGGTAATGTACAACGACATAGCTGTCACTTGTAATTTGCATTGCTAATTGTATTATTATCCATCAGTTTTCGGAGAGTAATTTGATTAGTCCAACGACGGTTCGCTCCGTAAACATCACAAGTGATTTCCTATTCTCCACACCGTTGTACGGACTCATTGGAATTCCTGAGCCTAAATCAAAAGCTTATAGAACATCATCTTTTATATTTTAATTAGACACCAATTAGTAATTTAAAGTTTAAATTTCTATTTTAAAAACGCAACGATGTATAATTAGGAGCAACATGGCGTTGCATCTTCTTCTGGGCGTAGCGGAGAGTTGGAAGAGGAGGAGGTCCCAGTGACACCAGGGCCAGACTCTTACGAGGGCACTCTCAAGAAGCGGGAGTACGTTTTGCGTGAACTCGTGGAGACCGAAGAGATATATGTGTCCGACCTGCGGCTGATCTGCGACGGCTATATGAAGCACGTCCAGGCAAGTCAGACGGTACATTGCGTTTCACTTATTATATTATTGCTTGTTTTATTATTTTAAAGATGTTGGCCTTTTTGTTGAGTCTGAGTTTCATTACTGACAAATAAAAAAATGAACCGATACGTTTTTAACAACGAACTTTACACCGCTTACATTAACAATCTTACAAATAAAATGGTTATGGTGACAAAATTAAATTAATTCAATTTTTAAATACAGGACCCGAACGCTGAGCCGGCCCTGCCCGAAGGCTTGCGTGATCGTCGCCACCGCATGATATTCGGCAACATTGAGGCTATCTATGAATGGCATCGCGAGTGAGTACTACACACCTTCATTATTATTTGTACAGTCACTTTATGAAATGTCAGTAATCTGGGGACCTGGTATGAGACATAATGATAGTATTACACAGATTTTACAGGACCAGATAATATCTTAATATTTCCATAATAAATATACATATGTATTTTGTGCGAATGTGCCACAGCGCTGTGCGATTGTTTTTTATTTACAGGATAAAATAAAAATCCCCCCTTTGAAGAATATGGACTTTCAAAGTAATAGCGTTTTAGTAATAAATAAATACAGACTATTGACTTGCTATTTAATATTAGGTAACTTGTACTGCCACTTATTATAGATACAAAACATTCAAGTGGGAAAACACTAAACGAAACATACTACACGCAAATACGATTTTTATTATATTTATATATATCTCATTTGTTATAGCAATCTTTCCGTATAATCCTACTAATATTAGAAAATGCGAAAGTTTGTCAGTCGAAAAAACGACTAACTATAGTTTATAAGCTGGATTACCACATAGAATACTTTGTGTCCCGGTAGTACGATCCCGTCGGACATACCCGAACTCCAGTTGGGCCAAGCCGCGGGCATAAGCTAGTATAGTCTATAACTACACTACTATCAATTATTGATTTATTTGACTTATAAAACAGGCTCATTTTTATTAAATGTTGTTTAAGGTACAAAAAGGTGTAAAAAATAACAAACTATGTATTGATCGCGGCACGAACATATTATGTGTGTGTTACAAGCTCGCGGCACGTAAGTTGACCTTGAATGCGCAGTAACACATTTTCGGGTCTCAATTGGTCTCAATCCATAATTTTGGTTCAACTTACGTGCCGTAATCTTTACCTATCTCGTCTTTCGGAAAGACAGAAACAAAATTGGTGACAATTGACTCGATAGAACATAAAACAAAGATAACATAATGTATGCTTTATCACGTCGATTACTACGAGTTCTCTTCACTAAATGAAGACAAATATATACCGATAGAAAGAGCTTACCTATTACTATCTAGAAAATCGGGAAGATATTTTTACTTTTCAGATGTAATTTTCCCACGGATAAATAATTACCTAAATGAATCCTAAAACTGTATTATGGGTGGCACCGTGCTGGCGACACTAATCAAAACTAGATTATGAGCTTGCGCAATATTATAATAGTACCTAAATAAATAAGGAAATAAATGTATGTACATGATAAAATGTTTGGTTTGTGCAGTAAATTTGTCAGGGAGCTGCACCTGTGCGTGAATGAGCCCGAGCTTCTGGGCCCGCTGTTCCGCCGCTTCCTGGAGAAGCGCATGTTTCTTTACGAAGCGTACTGCCGCAATAAGCCCGTCTCCGAGTACATTGTGTCGGAGCATGACTCCTACTTCCAGGAGCTGCGCGTCAAGCTCGGACAGAAGCTGCAGGTGCGTAAGGCTTTAGAATGAGGAATAAGTCACGCTGATACACGGAGACAACGATTACACTCGAACTAAGCGGCAGTCCAGATTAGACTTTGCCAGTTTAGACGCTGCGCGAATACTGATTCAATACTCTTATAATTTATTGCAGTCCACAATTATATAATTGAGAGCCCTAACGGACACAGCAAAATTAGTAAGAAACTTTTAAAACTAAATTTCCTGCCGTCGCACTTACGCAGTGTTTATGCTGTCTTAACTAGACTTACGCTAAATGAAAAGACATCTATTTAAATACGCAGAAAAAGTGTTCATCATCCGCCATATTTATCACGTTGGAACAGTTTCTAGTAGACCCGAGCCGTTTAATTGAATATACATCAAGTATTCATTCACCCAAGTTTTTGGAATGTCTCCGTGTATCAGTGTCACATCTAGATGGATATGAATAAAGAAAAAAAATGTTCTATCGATTAAAAATCTTCTCTTTACAAAACAAGCTACAGGCACAGCACATGAATCGCAAAAAAATCATAGTCACCGGACTAAGCTTTAAAAGTTCCGACACTACATGAAAACACCTCACCTCACCTCACTACCTTCTGCGTAATGGAACCATGTATTCCTTTTTCCTTTGAAAAACCATGGCTTTCATTTACTTACTTTAAAAACGAATACTTCTGCTGATACTTACTTATATTAACCGCTTATTTGAACAATTCATGAGCGCATGTGCAGACCGCCGCATCCGCATAATTATAGGTCCGCCTTTGGGAACGCATAACTCTGTCTCAGGTTTTGGTGGAGTTCAATGTTGAACTATCAAGCAATGCTGGTACAGATCGCGGTACGTAAGTTGAACCAAAATGGCGGTCTTCCGCGCAGGTACAATTATGGATTCAGACCGATTGAGACCAGAAAATATGTGTGTTACAGCTCGCAGCACGTAAGTTGACCTTAAATGCGCAGTTCAACTTACGTGCCGCGATTGTATCTGTGTTTACAATACAACATTGAATTGGCAACTAATTTTTTGAAACACATGACATTTTACAAAATAATATTCGAAATTGGAAATTATTTTGTTACAATTCTGGCGTACCAGCTTTGCTCTGACTATTGTTTTTTAACTATTTACATTAGGGCTGCGGCGAACTGGGGGTCTAAAATGGCCGCTTTAGCAGAATCATAATAGGATAATAATAAGAATTACGTTACAATTCGTAAAATAGTCACACAGTGACAATTCTTAATATTAACTGATTTTGACCATTTTCAGAATTTTAAGTGATTCATATTATGATTCTGCTAAAGTGGCCATTTTAACTTCCCTGGCCTGCCCCGGTATGTCAGTACCGAGTGTATTTATTTCACGTAACACTTAGAACTGGGGAGTTGAGTTGCGTGCAATGTATGTAACGTTGTTGAGACCCGCCCGACGACGCGCGTCGACGCGCTGGCGGCAGGTACTCGCTCGCATGACAGGCTGCGGTACTGCTACCACATCGCCACTCTTTTACCTTTTGTTTAGGGGCACATTACATTATTTCCCCACGTCACATACACATGTTTTGGAGGTCATTATATTTATTTTTTCAGGTCACACACACATGCTAACTCGTTCGCTACTAAATGATTGTCGCTGTCGCTTCTTGTGTCTGCATGTTCGCGATCGGTCGCTGTGTAGCGTGCGGTTACACTGATATGCGCTTGTCGATTTTCAGCTTGGAGATCTGCTGATTAAGCCCATTCAGCGCATCCAGAAGTACCATCTGCTGGTCAAGAAGATTCTGTCGTACTCTGAGCACGCCAACTGCCCGCCGCACGTGATCGTGGCGCTGCGCGAGGCCGTCGAGTGCACCGACATCATCCCGAAGAACGCTAACAACATGATGGACGTCGGCCGTCTGCAGGGATTCGCGGTAAGGACCTACTTTATAATACCTAAGCCCTTGCCAAATTTTCCAGCCAATGCAATTTTTTTTTATGTTTTGATCCCAAAGCGAATCTAGCGTTGCAATGTGTTTGGCTGCTATAACCACTCAGTGCAAAGTGCGTAAGCTCTTGCATGCTATAATCAGCATTGCCATATGTTTTATTTGACGTTGGTCAAGCTGTGATAGCTGCCACTGTGGCAGACTCGCGACCGGAGATTCTGGTGTTCGACTCCCAGCTTGAGCAGAACCGAGTTGAATATTGAGCCAGCTCAGCTCATTGGAACCTAATCGTCAATAGCGAGTGGTGGTTTTAAAATATGCCAAGTAAGAATGAGTAAAGAGCAAACAATACCTTTTGACCACCACTGTTACATATTCGTAACAAGCTAGCGCGTGCCCTGTACGCGAAACGAAACAAATATTTGACAAATCGGTAGGTTAAATTGTGGCTAGGCGTGGACGGCACGCGCGTGCGCTTATCCTCTGGCGTTCGAAGGCAAGTTTACAAGAGTCGCTCGTTGTCATTTCCAGGGCAACATAACCGCCCAGGGCAAGCTGCTGATCCAAGAGTCAATGATCGTCTCGGATCTGTCGGGAGGTAACGACAAGGGCAAAGAACTGCAGGTGTTCCTGTTCGAACAGTGCATCATCTTCAGCGATGCCGTTGGCAAGAAGAGTCAATACAGCAGCCCCACTTACAATTACAAGGCTCACATCCAGGTAAGTGATATTTCAACGAGGGTTTTACAAAATGCCTTTGTTTTAGTTCTATCTTTATTGCTAAATAAATCAGATTTGCTTTCAATCAATCAATCAGAACTTTATTTCGAACCGGAGTCCATATGGGTTAGTGTGGGTTAGTGGTCTGACTTTATCGGTTTAGTTATGACTAACTGACATGGGCACTTTTGCGTTAATGATCAGGTGAACAAGATGGAGATGGAGGAGGTGGAGGCTCAGGCCGCGTTCATAGTGCGCACCGACGACGTCACTAAAGAGCGCAAGCCCAAGATGTCGTTCATGTGCCGGCCGTCCGAGGCCACGCGCGCCCACTGGGTGTCCACGCTCACCAGCATCCTGACGCTGCAGATGAACTTTGGCGCTGCTCTCGAGAACCCCGGAGCGTACCTCCGGGAGCAGTTGACTCGCGAGCCGGCTCGCGACCCCGCCGCGTAAGTAGCCCGCCGCCAGACGAGCCCCGGACGCTTCAGTACCTGATCAGACTAACTTACTCGCTTATACTAACAGTTACTGATACCAACCACACGTTTGTGACCAGTTTCGAGAATAAGCTTTTTTAACATCATTTTGTAGACACCACTCAGTATGTTTGACTGGTCTCAGTAACAACATTGTAACAACTAACAACTGTTTATTTGTATTAGACGCGACTCTGTTATCCATCCAATAAATCTCAACTCGACTTTCGAATAACCTAATAATGTAGTTATAAAATCACGTATGAAAAAATATGTCATATGTCGTCGGCGGACTGCCAACTAGGAAACATGAAGGTGCCGACAAACTACTCCGACTTGCAATCTGAAGCTTGACATCCATCAGGCTTGCCATAAGCAATAGCGTCTAGTTTATCGGCGTCATTTAGCTGTCATCGTACAATCACTTATAGGCAACGACTACTAGCAATAGGCCCGGAGTGGTATCCCACCAAACAAATGTGTACTAAATTGATAGTGTTATTTATATATTTGTAACAAGTATGTATGAGCACGGTGGCGCTACGGCACGGTACGGCACGGTGTACACAATCGCACGAGCGGGGAATGGGGAACACTAACACACTCTCAACTCACTCAACGCGTGTGCATTACATAGGTATCAATCACCACAACACTGCACACATCGACGAGTAACGAACAGTTGGAACAACGTGCTTGAGAACCTGCAGACGTGTGGATAGTTTTCGATCTTTAAGAAAATAATATCATTAGTAAGTAATGTGGAGACGAATGCGATAATATAATTGAATCGATTGTGTATGAAGCCAGCGGGCGGACACGCGATCGCGGCCGACGTTACGTCAAACTACGTTGAGCAGCCAATGTTATATGTCCATGTTAGGTTAACAAACACTGGAATTGATATTTACATATACATTTGTTTAGATATGTTTAACGTTGAGATAGGTACTTAATTATGTTAAAGTGTAGCAATAATTAAAGTGTTGATCGATTTTTGCCAGCGGTACCGCCGAGCCGTGGTCCGTGCGTCTTGACATGGTCAGTACAATCTCTGATCGATATTGTAGTGACCACTGGTCATGATCACCGGCCCGGTAAGAAGGAACAGTTTAGTGAATAATGCCTTGGACCGCAACTCGATCCCACCTAGCAAGAACAGACTGCCATTAACAATCACATTTACTCATCACTGCCCACATTTGTGAGATGATGTTTAGTTAGTACATTAAATACGTTTAGATTTAAGCGTCTGCCAATGACGTTAGTGCTTTGAACACTGCCCATAATTGTACGTACACAAAGTGTTAGAACACGACACATACATACACGCGTTATGAAATAACGTTGCTAAGTACACACATAAAGGCGAAGTTACGAAGGTGGCAGCGGAGTGTTGGTTGGCACTACGTCGTAGATTATAATTGCTGCGGAACAGTAGTGGCGTTGTATATTGTCCAGTACTGCTGCCTTCCCCGCGCCTCACCAGAACAGATCTCGCAAACCCTTAACTGACCCGACCGAGTACCCTCAACTTGACTAATTCTAGGAGAATTTCCACCTATCCGCGGACACACAGCCACACACAAGGTGGCGACGACAGCACGAAAACACTGGTTGTACTAGTTCAGAGGAATATTTTTAAACTATCAAATCAAATAAATCAAACTAAATAGCATAAAACTGTTAACGCAATAGAACACCATTTATAAAAAAAAACGAACCTTAGGTATAATTTGCACTAATTCGCATCTGGTAATAAAATTGAAGCGAATTGTAGCGAGTTGGCAACATGTGTTTAGTGTTTGTACCGATGCGAGGGTCGTTCACCTGTCGGTTCAAGCCTCTACAATCTACATCACGAAGAAAATGAAAAATAATATCGTGTGACTAAACTAAACTACTGGATATATTCGATCGATGTTTTGTATGCAGACTGGAAACGTCGTGAGGTATACGCAGTTTAATTTAGTGTCGTAATGTCGGCGCCACCCTACATATCCTAGCAGCATTGAAGGGTGCTCATCCAATAATCTTAAATGACTACTCAGTAATGAATATACTCATTGGGTACATACAATCCGGGAGTATATTGAACGCAGAATGCAGAGAGACTCAAAGCCGGTCTCTCGATAAGCGGCTATCAGCTATCGCACCCATGACCCGTGTCCGCAGTTGTAACGCTCGCACTACACTCGTGAAGGATACGCTTTCTGAACTCCGACTTCCTTCGCAACGATGTTAGCTGTAGATTTGTTCGTGTACCATCTCTGGAACTCACGGCTTTTGCAAAGCTGCATCGTTTTGTATCGCACCGATCGAACGATTATTTAACTTGTCGCTTAGTTGTTAAGTAGGAATCGAAGAAGACTGGATATAAACGGAGTGAACGATATTTTGAATGATTGGACTTAGAAAATACTGCATGCTTAGGTAGGTTACATAATCACATATTACATTTCACATACATGTCGCTGCCCTAGTTCAATAGCGAGATATTCTTGACTAATAATCAAACTTTAAACATTTTAATGTGAATGTCATTCATTTGTTGTTGTTTGCAATGTGGTTAATTTATTCAAATGATAGCTTAGTTTAAAATGCGTTTAGGAGTTATTTATATTTCAATATGCATAAATATCTCAGTGAGATATTTAAATTTCGGCACTTAGGTTGCGTTTTACATACATCCGATTTTTAATCAGATACTTTACTATATATTTTTTTACCTGAAATTTAACTTATCTCAATTTGTTTTTTTTTTCTTAATATCTTACTATTGAGGCAACGACATAGTCTAGTGCGCGGTAGGGATAGTAGTAGACACCCGACGTACACTCGAATATTCAAACTTGATCACACTCACGAAGTACTCGTCAGCGACGGGACACCGCACCCGAACTTACTCTTTCACGAAAGTGACATTTTTAGTAGGTGTTCAACGTATAACCCGTAATATTACCTCTCAGTCAGTGATCAATGAATGTTTGCTAGCTATAATTAAATAGTATAACCACAGTTTAATCGTTACTAATAACACAAAGGAAACACGTAATCACATTGTAATATGAATGTTTCAAACTCAAGCCGACCCCGAGAGCAATTCCCGCCGATTACAAAATTGAAATGAAACCCTTTGTTTGGACAGTTTCTATTCAACATTATTATTAGGGGCCAACACTTAGGTCTGTTCGGTTTGTCCATACGTAGATTTATCTTCATCCTATCATTTATTTAAGAGCATTAATCCCACGTAGATTGTAAGAATTAACGATAGTATAAAATGAAATGCATAATGAAATCAGCTTTGGATGTTATAATATTAGTATGTAAGGAGCAGATTACGTTACGTATTGTGTATTGTTTGCTAAAGTATGCTACGCTACTGAGGTCGGAACGGACTAACAGTTGTGTACTGGAAGTGCGCTGACGCATTGAGCTTGAGAGCGGCGCGGCACGCGGCACGCGGCCGGTAAAGTGGCGGGAGCCGCGTGCCTCGCCCCACCACGTTTTAAGATAAAAGCGCCAGGGGAGCCCGCGAAGTTTGCCGGCCAGTGTCAGGTTGTACATTGAACTAATTATGATTCGCGGCCGCAACATGTATGTATTTATATAATTATAATCATTAAAATCATCAAATCAACCTTCAAAGGCTGCCCTGGCACTTCCACCTTAAGTGAACTAACCATTGTTACGCTGAGGAGAGCCTTGCTTTTAGAGAGGAGCTAACCACGCTTCGTTAACGCTATCTAGATAATTACTCACTTAATTTTAGACTATATAATTATGGTTTTAGATTTAATATAATTTGAGGCGCGGCTTACTTGCCGACTATTTGTTTGTGATCGCGCATTTTTGCGTTATGTTTTATGCTAACATTATGTAAACTATAACTTATTCATAATTCATAATAATAAAATAAAATTGTGTAGTTTTCACTTCCACGATATGATACGATCGTGGCTAATTGGCTATCATGATCTGTACTAGTATATATTATATTTTAGAATATCTACGAAAGTGTATCTACTTTTGCTATCCAATTTCGACCAAAAAGTTTTAATTTCTACGAGTGTTACGGCACTTAGTATTATAGTTTTGTAACTTTTCTTATGTATATATCGCCTGTCGGATCCTAAGTTATGTATATAAACTAACATCTAAAAATCACTGTAATACTTGACTATTATGTTACATGAGGTAACCATTAAATGTCAATAAAATATACGCTTGTGGTTTTGTGCTTTTAGTCCCGCATGCTTTTTTATGTTTTTGTTTATAATTTGGGGCCCAGGTTTGGCTAAGTGGCGCTAATAGACTAATGAACTCAGAGCCTAGCGCTGTAGTTACTAACACTAACTTACTGACACTAGAGTAAATACACCTAGCTATCATAACGCGCTCTAACATGTAGTGTATACTAATATAAATACCTTAGTCATTTCTCCACGTCGAACTACTAACAAAGAGAGAGGCTTCACCGGCCTTCACAACACACACACATAAACACACCAAGATGAATCACACTAACATTTCTTATCCTTTTTTTATTTTCAACCTTATTACGAGTACTTTTTTCTTAAAACATTGGAATTTGAATTTGAATAGTAAGTAAAACAGTTCACAAATGTGAACGTAATCTCAAAATGTTCAAGATAATCACGCAGATGAGAACATAAAGTGTATAACTGTTCGTTCTGACTTAGTGCGACACTGCTAACCTGCTAATTCCTCAACTTGAAAGTAATTCGAAGTAAAGTACTCGGCTCCCACACAGTGAAACAAAAGCTGGTGCACCCTTTTTATTTTGATTTTAACGTTCCTATTCCCGTCCTATTAGTGTAGGCGAGGGTTGGTGCGGGCTTCGCAAGACGGAGAGCGTTCCGCCATCTTTAGGCGGTCGCCTAGCGCCCGAACTCCGGCAACGGGCCCAGCGCCCTCACGCTAAGGCGAATACTATCAACCTACCGACGACCACTAATCGTGCCGATGAGCGGAAGAAAGGCGGCAGCCCCACCTCACCGCCGCAAGCCAATGTAAGTAATACATAACGTTCACGTAAGTATACCGCACCAAGCGATGACTGCTTACAGTCTGACGGGGAAATATGTTTACATGGCAAAAGATCACAATACAAATGAAATAAACGGACAACGAACGGGAACGATCGATACGTTCTGATCCTGACGTTGAAGTAGCTAAGAATATGTTACGCTAGGAAATGCGGACTAGTCCGAGTGCCTTATTTATGTCTTTGAAGGTAGGCATACAATTATAATGATACCATATAATAAAACAAGGGCAGAATCACTGTTAATCAACTATGCGTTTATCATTTGATAGTGGAGCAAAACACGTGCGTGAGGTCACATGACAACAATAATATGAACATTCAAAGGGAAAGGAACGGTACATTGAAGCAAACGCAAAAGTAAACCGATATTATGTACGTAGAACCTTTACTCTCTGCAAACTTACCCCATGTAAACATATTTAGTCGACAGAGTTTATGTAAGAGTATACGCTCCTGCTTGAAGATGCAAAGGGAGATGGGGCTTGATATGGGACCTACACATTGCCAGACGTACGGACACTACTAGAAAAAGAAAAACAGTAGTAGAATTGATCCTCATTCGTTAGAATGGATCAACTTTGGCTTCTAATGAATGGCCAACCAAGTGATGCTGCTCTTCAAAACACTTAATAGCGCACAGGGCATACGCATATCGCATCCATCTGATGGTGCTGATCCGGGCAAGTGTACAGCAGGCACGGCCAACTCTTAGTGACAAAGGGAGAACTAGGCTGTCGTACACATAAGGCACACGTCCTTGAGTCGGCCGAACCTAGAACCGGCTGGCTAAATATACATTCGTTTTGGCCGGCCGGGCCTGCACTGAATCTACCTGACCTTACCATGTGTATATCACCGCTTAAATCATGTTTCACAAGAAGGCTGACTGATATGGTGGCTTATTGCAAAGGCGCAGTGATTTACATCATCTTGCTGCATGGACTGAGAACTCTGGCACTACAACTTTCAAAACTCCTGCGTGGTTTTAAATATTGCGACCAGAGTTCGGAATAAGTACGAGTTTATTTCCCTAAACTTCAAGGAAGTATCATATGGATACATCCATCTCCATATAAAATACTGGAATCATTTTTAAGTTCCGTAATAAGGCTGTTAAATTAGAGAAAGGTATTATACATGTTACTTCTTTCCTTCAAGTTTCGGAAAACAAACGCTACTCATTCCAATCTCTGTCGAGGACAAAGATCTTATGGGTAAACAGTCCTAACTTGCTGCCCAAAATATTCACATAACCAGCATGAATGCTACACTATCAGAATACGGTGGGAAACGGTTTAAACATTCACCGAACTTAAGTAAGTCCTTAAAATAGTCATAAAAAAACTGACCTGAGCGATAGTTCTTGCGTATTTTCTATTTTATTTATTATATCTTGCTTATCATGCCTTTATTACATTCTGGCCTTGGTACATATCTATAAAGGGTAAGTTACGGAAATGTGTCATAAGGGCGAAAACAGGTAAGATAAACAGAGATCATAATGTTGGAAGGACTCGTAAGGTCACTCTTGGGGACAACTCCAAAATCTATATAAAAAAGTCGCAAATCGTTTCACGTTTAAAAAATCAACCCAAATATCTTATAGAATAATGAAATCAAAGATTGTTTTAAAAAGC
This sequence comes from Lycophotia porphyrea, assembly GCA_950005105.1. NCBI lineage: Eukaryota > Metazoa > Arthropoda > Insecta > Lepidoptera > Noctuidae > Lycophotia > Lycophotia porphyrea. The sequence continues at coordinate 26,970,623 of OX465383.1, read as the reverse complement.
TACTATTAACTACACTGCACTACTTGTAGCGAAAACGTCAATACGTTAATAAACATGAAAGATTACATAACATAACGCCAGTAATCCCCGAAGGGTTAAGTTGTACTTGCTCACATGTCGCCAGTTATATGTAATAGTGGGTGAGCCCATTAAAGGTTAGTATTCCTAACTCTGTCTGGTACTTGGTATCTTATCACTGTTATACTTAATACTAATCCAAGTCTGAGATTCACCGATATTGAAAATCAACAGCGTTTCGCTTTTTGACGAGCTATTTTAAGGATTCTGTTTAATAGAATAAATAAGCACTTCTAATGGATCTATGATCGCTGTAAGTAGGTATTATAACATACCTACTCAATGTTTTTGTTAAGAGCACCCATTATTCCCAATATTTGGCCAGAGAATATTTCACTAAGGGCCTTTATGTATCTGTGGAGGGTATGTTGTGGCCACTGATGCCAACATCATCATAATATAAAGTCATACATAATATGTAAATCTGAGTAAATATACTCAGTCTGTCGGTCCGGTAGATTAAAGCGTAGAACACTTGACGTTGAATTAAATAATTTGTAGCAGTCTACAGGCTACCGCTTCACTCAAACGCTGGCTGTCATGTAGATATACACGAGATAGTTCAACAAGATTTTTCTGACGACAGCCAACAACACACCTTTAGATTGGCTCCCACACTACGCAGCTGACTGAGTCACCATGTAAACCACACGGTAGAACTGTAGCTGCGCTGATGTAATATAATAGAACCAATAATAGTCGCTCATTCTTATTTATTTAAACCACTAGCAACATATTAAGCTTATTAGATTTCGCACAGTAACATCGTAATTAAAGATTGTATTATCTTTATTACTTTTTTCAAGATTGCTCATCAATTTTTTGCACTGATTGTAATAAATTATCAACTTTTGCAACTAAAATTTTGTAGGTACCTACAAGATCATTCAATTTATTTATATTATCAGCTGTTGGCAACCAGCCGACAGTTTTGCGCAAAACAAATCAATAGTAGTACTACTACTGGTTTTTGCTGGTTTCCTATTCTTGTCTGCAAACCCTTTTAATTGATACCATAACATGGGGGTGCATAAAAATAACTAGTCCATCTTTGGAAGTCCACCACATTGGATTTAGAATGACGTCACTTAGCTTACCATGCAGTGTTATCCAAATTAAACGTGTACGTGTGCAAAATTTCAGCTCAATCAATCGGGGATAATTTTACTGTTTTAAAATTCAGTTGCAAGACTTTTTTTTTTTTTTTTCTAGCTTTTATCTGCAATCAGTCCTCGGGCTATGAGCGGATGAGTTCCGTGGCTCTTGTAGTGTAGAGTGTGGCTTCCAGCGATGCCATCTACTCGCCAGTGTTACGGCATTACTGCCGGTCTTCTAGTGCCATGATACTGTGGCGCTTCAAGCGGAGCACGTAGTCTCGCTGTGTCAACTGACGAGCTAGCTTATTTGGGTGGATGGCTAGTCGTTCTTTATATTTCCCTGCTACATTCTGAATCTCCTCATTAACTGTGGGAATGGCTAGTTGTTGGTGAATTTCAACGTTTGTAGTGAACCATGAGACATTGGCTATTGTGCGTAGTATTTTGTTTTGTTGACGCTGTAAGATGGCTGTACTGGAGTTGCTTGCGCTTCCCCAGAGCTGTATCCCATACATCCAAGCGGGCTTCAATACTATTTTGTATATTAGGAGCTTGTTATCTAGTGAAGTTGCAAGACTTAAACACACATTTACAAACATTGCAATTTCAATAAAAACTTGTAAAAATAATGCCTACTATGGAAATATAGTCACGGTAACATTACGTTTATCGCCGTAAATCTATTTTATAACACATTTGCTCGTAAAGGGTCTCTTATTTCACCAATTTCAATATCGTATTGTATCTCATTACGTACTTGTGCGGTAATGTAATGTAAAACGCACTGTTTCAAGATGCTCCGTCAAAAACAAACGGTATTTTTTTTTAATCTTAGCAAAGAGTTTTTATGTCAGAAAAGTGGTCAACATTTTATGAATAAAATTAACTTTGGGAGATAAAATATAATAAATCAACATTAAATTCTTTAATTTAATTAATTTTGACAGGAGATTACAACCATTTATCTGTAACAAAAACACAAAAATATTAATTTACTGTATTAGTAATACTGGCTGTTTTTGTGCCTTCGCCTTAAAAAAAGCACTGATGCGCGCGGCTCACTAATTTGTGAACAAGTAAAAATTATTCCGCGCGCTTTTTCTTTCCGCTGTATTATCAGGAGCATCGCGGTTATATTTTATGAGCTTTGTTTAAATATCACTTATTTATTTACTCACTCTTACACTCCTGTTGAGCTTTTTCTTCTTGGTTGCATGTTTTATTTTAACGCTTGTTTTTATTTCTTTTGTTGTAGGTATGATATACACGGGAATGCATTTCTAACATAGACTGTGATAGCGGGCCGTTTGACTGACGCGCAACTATGTGCTAAGTGATTTGGAATAACCGCCGTTGACTTTAAGTTTAATTTATTGATTGTAAATAGTAGTTGTAACGTAAACCGGACGATGCCGACGGAGTGGAGCGCGGGTGAGCATGCATGCGACGCTTGTGACGTATAGGGCGCCGCTCCCCGTCGGTAGTGCGTCTTCACTGTGTGCATACGACAGGGCCTGTCCAAGAGGCAGTGGGGCCTCAAGCTGCGGCGAGGCGCGGGCGCGGGTGCTGGGGCCGCGGGCGGCACGGGCGAGCCCAGCGCCGATGGCGTGGTGACGGAGCTGCGTGCGCCCGAGCTGTCCGAGCCGGCGAGCGACGTCACGGTCGCGCCCGGCGCCACTGCCACGCTGTCATGCCGCGCCGCCGCGCCCCGTGCCTCCGCCTCCTGGCGCAAGACGGCGCCGGAGACACGCGCGCTGCGCAACGGCGGCCGGTTCGCGATTTCATTGAGTGCAGACGGACTGGCCACACTGACTATACACGCGTGCCGCGCGTCTGACGCCGGAGTGTACTGCTGTCTCGTCAGCAACGAGCTGGGTGGCGTGCAGAGCTCGGCGCGGCTGGCGGTGGGCGGTGGCGCACCATCCGTGCCAGCCGTGCGCGCGCATCCTGGCGGCGGGCTCGTGGTGCAGTGGGACGAACCGGCGCCCGCACACCTAGAGTACTGCCGCGTGGGTGAGGGCGAGTGGCGGCGCGCTACTGAGACGCCTGCCGCCGCCAACACTCTAGCACTGGAGGAACTTCCCGCCGGACAGTATAGCTTCCGGCTGATTTGCACGCGCAGCGGCGCGCCCGGACCGGCGTCGGGGCCGGCGGCGTGCGGTGGTGGCGGCGCATGGCAGCGCGAGCAGTTCGCGCGTCGCTACAGCGTAGAGGAGGAGATCGGACGCGGCCGCACCGCGCGGGTACTCGCCGCGCGTGACACCGGCACAGGCCAACGAGTAGCATTAAAACAGGTCAGCATCATAAAAATTACTTTCTATTATCATCATAAAAATTACACTTAATTTAATTTCGTGTATTGGACATGCAACTAATACAAACGTTTTAATTTCCAGGTGTTAGCAGGGCGCGGTGCGGACGCAATGCGCGAGTACCGCATCCTGTCGCGCTCAGCCCACGGCGCCGTGGTGCGCGCGATGGCGCTGTTCGCGGAGGTACCCCGCGCGGGAGCTCACACGCTGGTACTGGAGATGGTGTCGGGCGGACCGCTGCTGGACTGGGCCGCTTGCTCGCCACACATCTACACGCAGCAGATGGTCGCGCATCACACTAAACAGTTACTGTCCGCACTCGACTGGCTACACACCATCAATGTCGCACATCTTGACATCAGGGTAGGTCTCTAGAAATCTTATTGCATGCTTAAGAGTCCTATTACATTTTTTACGCAAATTCATTATTTTTACACAGAGTGTACATGATTCGATAATAATAGCGATCTTCGGAAGACTGCACCAGGTCCTTCCTCGTTCAAACACTGAGGAGCCAGCTGAATTGACGCAGAATATATAGTAATTTAATTTTATTCATCGTAATTTTGTCTTATTATATTGACAAACAAAAACTAATGAAACGTATTCATTGTAGATCGAAGTTTTACATCATATTAGTTTATTTGATACATTTATGACTTAAATTAGTCTTTCTTTGCGATTTTTTCCGTGAAAACTCAAGGAATTTAAAGAAATTCTAGAACCCCAATAAACACGTAAAACATTCAACTTATCTTTACCGCTTAAATAGAAGTAAACATTAAAAAAAGAAATGAAAATAAGTTATTTTATTTTTGATTTGTTTTATTTCAGCCTGAAAACATACTAGTAGAACTAGGTGGTCCCGTTCCCCAGCTGAAACTCGTAGACCTGGGCTCAGCGGTGGAGACAGGCGAGAGTGGGGCGGGAACGACGGGGCGGGAGGTGCTCCCCCCTGCGCCCGCGCAGCTTGAGTTTGCGCCGCCGGAGTGCGTGCTCGGCCGACCCCCCGCGTCTACGTGGGACGCCTGGGCGGCCGGCGTGTTTCTTTATGTATTCTTGACAGGGGTAAGTGTCAATCTAAGTAAACCCAGAATTGCGTTTTATGCTAGGCTAGATAACCTCCTCCAAGCCAATCAGATCGCACTTGTCACCCCGCGCTTCTCGTTGTCACTAATTTGGACAACTCGAATACAAAAAAAAATGTTCAACGAGCGGTTGTAGGGGAAGTTATCTGTGGTGTCCTAATGAGCAATCAACAGGTCACCTACTGTATATTTGCTGGACTGAGTATATACAATACTCATTGCATCTCTGGTTTTATCGCCATAGTTCATCATGTCAAATAATTTTTCTCATCAAAGCCTGCAAACAAAACAGGTTTAAGTAAATGGGTCGTTCTTCTTTGTTAACGATGATATTCTCATATCATCGTTAAAAAAATCCATCTCAAGCCTCACTATCAGATTTACTTTTTAATCCTAAGTTGAAATGTCTTAAAAGGTGGTTAAACTCTTGCAGTCAAAAAAATTACAAAAAAGTTAAACATATGTTGAGCACATGTTAAAAAAGTGTTACCACAAAATTGCGTTTTACGATTGTCTAGAGATAGACACTGCTTGGAAATTGTTTAAAGTTAGACAGACGTGAAAGCTTGTTTGCATGTGTCTAACCTTACATTTTGACACAATCATAAGTTTATTGTTCATGTGTCATTCGTAAGGCATAGTTTTGGTAGTAAAATGGATATCATGAATTTTGTGTATTTTATCGATGAAAAGGGCATTGAGTAGATTGAAACAATTCGAGACATTAATAGAACCCGTTAGTAAGTAATATAAAACAAAGTCGGGATTAACTCGAAGACAGCTGGACCGATTTTTACGATCTTTTATTTGTTGGATTTGTCACCGACCCGTACATTTCTATATACAGTGTGTCAGGTTAAACGAGGGACATACTTTAAGGGAGTGTAGTACTCATGAAAATGAACAACTTTTACTTAGAGACCAACACTGAAATCAAGAAAATAAAACCAGCCGCTCTATACATTTATGTTCGTATAACTGGACAAAATGCGTCTATTAATATATATAAATCTATAATATAATCTCTAATATATATAAATCAGCAGTTTTTTTTGTTCCATATTTTTGCATCCGCGCCTTAAAGGTTGTTCATTTTCATGAGTACTACACTCCCTTAAAGTGTGTCCCTCGTTTAACTTGACACACAGTATATAGGTAAGTAGGTACTTGTTTCGTATTTCACTCCAAATTTTTTCGTTTTATTTTCTATAATTGGTGCCGACTGCCGCATTATTCCCAGAAAAGGGTCCTGTAATTAAAAGGAAAATACTTATAATCATCACGGTTTACTTATAACAAATATTTGAATAGGCTTTAACTTACAACGTTAAACAAGTCTACCACCTTTGTGGTAATTTTTCAAGTATATCCCTTTTCTTCTTGGGCCCAGTTTTCTCAACGGGAACGTTTATTTTGCTCCTCGTTTAAATCCATTATGGGATTGGAGTTAACAAAATAGCACCAGAGTAAGATAACAAGATAACAAAATTCAATTCAAATCTCCGAGATGCAAATTCAAGACAACGTCAGGAAATTAATAAAAATACAATGACTTAATTAAAAATTGTAGCACGTAGTTTTCTAAATTTTTATACGTATACGATATACGTATAAAAATGTAGAAAACTACGTGCTCTTGTTATAAATCGCATTATTTGAAAATGTATATTTGATAAAAACTCTAAAATTCGGAAAAACCTGTTTTGAGGGAGACCGGTCAAGGACGCTGAAAAAAAAGAATGACCAAAATGTGAATCTTTGTAACACTATTGTGCAATTTTATGTCAAATTAAAGTAAAATCATTTTTTGTCCTGAACTATCTCACTCTTGGGTAAAAACCTCCCCCATTGCTAACATTCCTCTCGATGTTGACTCCAAATAATATTGTGGTATCAACTCCCCAGCTATCACCTTTCCTGGATGAGTCCATCGAGGAGACCACGGCCAACATAATAAAGTGCGACTACTGCTTCCCCCCGGAGCACTGGACGGGCGTGGCGGAGCGCGCGCAACTCATGATCAGAGGCTTGCTCGAGCCGACGCCCGCTCGAAGGCTCGCACCCCGGGAGGCGCTACAAGACGCATGGTTTGACGAGGTTGGTGTCACCATTCCTCAGTTTTGTCGTCTGTTACAATTAGCCTGCATCATTCCACTGCTAGGGAAAGGCCTCTCCCTATGACGTCCCGATCATTCAGGCCTGGGCTAATGTTTATCACTGATCCTTGATTTTGTCCAGCTCGTCCTGACATCGACTACGAGGATTGCTGTGCCTCAGAGCTGCAACTATTTCAGTGTACGATCAACGATGTTGAGTAAAAATAAAAAAAATTGGTGGTCTGTAAAGTTGGTTTACGGACGAGTTTAACGTGACAACGTCATAAAATCTAGTGGAAGAGAGACACTTTCGTGCATGCAGCCGGCGTTCATCGACTTATTAGACGTTGTCACGTCAAAAACAAAATACAACGAGCATTTTAAAAGAAGTGCCCTCTTCACATGACAGACATTGCCTACTTGTTTTTTATTGTACTGAGTGCCGTTGCTTTACCGCATACATTCTAAAGTTATCATGAATGTTTCTCTAGGCACCAACAACAGCATTATCGGCAACACAACTAAAGACGTTCCTAGACCGGCGGCGGCCGGCGGGGCACGGCAACGCGCTGCACTCGTTGCGCTCGCCCAGCGACCCCTGACGCCACGCGCCCGGCCGCAGCGACCCCGCCCCGGGACCACACTAGCCGCACAACTCGATGCATATGTGCTCAACAACTACACACCCACCCCACCCCTTAGAACCAAAACAACCAGTTTCCATGTGACTAAGTACCATGTGTTGAGTCACAACCACCTATTCGACTGCGTTAGACATTATTTATGAATATCTGTCATAACGTGTATGCATCGTCTGCTCCGACACGAGTGAAGCGTCGCTTCTCGAACTGATATAAACTAGAGCGATATAAAAACATTGCCTTAAACAATATTCTCAGTTAATATCCATTCTTCTTGCAGCCAACATTTTATGCGCAAGTAATTAAGGAACAAAGGCGCTAGCCAAATGTAGATCTTATTCATTATTCACTCAATAGGATTACGTTATTTTCTCTTAAGCTGTAGTTTACTGTAATAATGTTCTATATAGTCATTGTGCCCACCTATTGAGTTTGGTGTTTTAGTTATTTGGAATTTGTTCGCAACTTGTTTGCCAACTTTTTACATATTTTATTGGGAATTTCCACCAAAATATCTGCCGCCGTCAGCGCGACTAGTTGTAACGTCGACATCGACGGGCCGCATGTTGCATGTAAAACAAACGAACCAAACAAAAACTGTTGGCGATTTGTAAAGTTGTAATAATATTCCTAAAGTGGCCGATTTTTAAAGAAAAGTGTCTGTGATTTATGCTAAAAATGAATTTTTCATGCTTATTCCTAATCGTATCGTATGTACTTGTTAAATTAATGATAAATTGATTATACACTAATGAATTGTATATAGGATTAAGTTTTAGTGCGTCATTTTTATCCTAATTTGTGACCAAAATGCAAATTTTAATTGTGTATGTCTGATGTATCACGACGCATTATAGTATATACGTGAGATATTAAGTAGTACCTATATCATAGTTTTATCGAAGGAATGTACGCCGCTACACTGCCGTTGTGCGCTCTGCCGCAACCGACGCCTTTCCAATGAAATGTAACTCGTAACCTTAGATATTGTAAGTAAAGTATTACTTTGGATATTTGTAAGTTTTTATCTCAATCGACTAGGAATACGGACAACTGTTTTAAAGGAAACACTAATATAATCTGTTTGTCACGGTCAAAACTAGTATATAGACTGCGAAACCTGTCAAAACCCTTTTTGTAATTACTAACATAAATATTTACATATAAATCGATTGGTTTGTTTATTAACGATTAAAACAACAATATTTTCTAGTGATTCTAGACATAACTGAGGTTTTTAATATACACACATTTTAATTGAGTAAGGGTTTTGGCTGAAACCAGTCAAATGTCGTTTTAACCAGCTGCGTGTTTTGATTGAAACAAGCATATTATCAGCTTTTTAAGTCTAAACAGAATGGCATAGAAGTGGGGTGCATTCAGGATAATAACATATATATGACATGTTCTTTTATTTTATACAATGATTTCATACATTCTGTTCTTTCTCCTTTCAATTATGTTTTTGAGTTTGTAATAGTATTACATCGCTAGTTTCTGATTTTTGTAAAATTTCTTATTTCTGACCATGTTAAATACGAGTGGCTCGATCATGAAAGACGCCTTATTGATCTGTGATCAAAATGAATACGTTTGTAACTGTTTAAAAACATTTCATTATTAATTCCAAGTTCTGTCGTACTGTACTGTACTGTCTTAAGGCACACAAAAAGCGGTACATTGACGCAACACTTAAAACCAGTAGCTAGTTGTGATCTAAGTCAAGAGAGAGAGGGAAACTTTTGTGAAACAAAAGACCACTCTAAAGTATAAGACGCTTCATTTCTTCTGTTCTACGCTGCGTCAGTGTTTACCTGTATAACCTAAGCTTTCTTTCATTTGCTTTCAACTGTGCCGCCAATCTGTATCAATCAATGCCGCCCTTACACGCACGTTCTTTCGCGAAAGCTTTGTAGTGTCCAAGATTGTGCACGAGACAGAACCACGATGGCGCGTTAGTGTTCCCGTTCAGCATCCCAAAACGCGCGCCCGTTTAGGCACTATTATTTTTTCTTACGCGTCTGAACGAGTGTGTAAATCGGGTTCATAAGTAGCCATCTACTCGCCAGTGTCATTTCTAGATATCATGTATTATTGTCTAAAGCTGATGTATATTATTAAATCATATTACATAATTTTGAAATAAAAATTGTTTTTTTTTTATACCTAATTTATGAACGAAATTAGGTGTGATTCAGGATTTAGGGTAGGCAATAAAAATATATCTTCACATTGATAAGCAACATCGATTTATTAATTACTCTAGTAAATATTAAGAAAGATGACATCTTAAAATAATAATAATAAGAAGATAATAGGACATCCTAAACGTACTAACGTTGCTAAGGTTACGCGCGGCCCCTCGCGGCGCACCTCATACCCCACTTCGATTGAGACCCGAAAATGTGTTACTGCGCATAGTTCAACTAACGTGCCGCGGACTATATTAGTTTGTACAGTAATCTGCTTATCTCACAGAGTTTGTTACATGGACAGATTTCAATGCGGTCAAGATTATTTAAATCGTTTTCAAAACAGGCCGTTTTGCATGGCATGCGAACATAAACGACATCATCCGACGAGCACTTGTCACCGTCGGCGTTCAATGGCCGGGCACGCGATGGCAAGAGACCGGGCGGTGTCTTTGTGTCCTTGGAAGATGGGTAGGTCTTTAGTATGGGATGCAACCTGCGTCGATACTCTTGCGCCATTCCATCCTCCAAGCTCATCGTGCTGTGCTGGAGATGCCGCTGCGGATGCCGAAAACTCAAGCAGCGTAAATATAGAAACCTTTGGGGTTGAAACTCTGGGTCCGTAGGGTCCGAATGCTCATAGCCTATTTAAAGAAATTTCGAAACACCAAGTTGACGCTTCTGTTACCCAATTATTATATATTATCTATGAATATAGTTAGTCTATCCATAATTAAAGAAAATAAGGTTTTTTAGAAAATAAGGTTTTTAAAAATATAACACGTTAAAATCATATAAAATTTGATTTAATATGGACATAAGGTTCGTTTATTCATTTATATACATATCTATTATATTTTTAAATATTCAAAAACCCTCAGAGCCAATACATCAACATCATAGAAAACATTTCAACAGCAACCAAGAAAATCAAAAGTGCAAGAAGTAATAATAACAAATTCAGCAATCAGACAATATTATTAATAGAGAACAGAGAAATGTTAAAGAATAATCGAGAAGAATACAATAAAATTGATAAACTAGTTAAACGAAGCGTAAGAAAAAACGTTGGGCCAAACAGGGAATCGTAGTTGTGTCGTCGAGATATTTGTTTTTATTCGCCAACGAAATGTCTGACCAACGGCGACCACATCTTGTCGATTCCAATTTATTCCTAACGCTCGATTTATTGTGGGCAAAAGAAGTGAATACCTACAATAGGGAAAGGAAAATAAAAGGCGAGTTTTATAGAAATTACGAAGAAGAGACAATGTTCCATATCGGTATCCTCTCAAAAATTGCTGAAATAATTAGATCTTGCACGTCCGAGGACATTTCGATATGTCACAAAAATAAATATCACAACACAGCAAAATAAACGCGCGGGCGGTCGCCGCTTGACTGGAGTACACCGCTCGTTGCCCGCTCCCCCGCCGCTTCCGCGCCGCTGTTTTTGATTATGACGTCTCCCTGTCTCACACCTCGCTGCACTCATTGTCGCGATTCATTTTTCATCAACATACAACCTGACAATGACCTACAAATTGCAAAAAAAACGTAAGAAAATTTGAATTTCGCGGGCTCCCTGACGCAACCACCTTAACTTCCTCTTGCAAAAATATCATCGTGGTGAGAACACGTTTTTTTCTCTAATGTTAAAACCAAAACCTATTTTTTATTGCCTATTAAGTTTGACCAAATATGTATTGATGACTCGCTATTCGTGAACTGCTTGATAATCAAGAAATACAGGAATAGTTACCAGAACATTTTCTTGTGTTTAATCTCACCGCATGCCACCTAGACTGCCCATAAGAGATTACATGGCCACGTATTCCTTATATTTGCTTCACAGTGCAGACAACCACTCTGTTCAGATAGTTCATACTAACTACTAAAATAACGTCTCTTGTTTGTTTTATTTTTGCGCGTTTGTAGTTTGGTTTATCTTTCATAAGAGCTCAGTAGTAATCAGCTATCTTGTCGTGGGTATCCCATCTACCCTGGTACCGGTTCTCCACAACTTTGATGTCTTGATGAAACCGCTCTCGTTGTTCCAGGTTACATGGGAAGCAGTCCAAATGGCTGTGTAGGCAATAAACTTTGATGCTCATATAACATCCCAAGTTTTGAAAAGATAAAAGCATTTGGTTTACAAGATTTTCATAATTTACTGCCTTTTGATTACCGAGAATTCTTTTAATCACTATAACTAATGAGTTCCAGGCAGCGAGTTCCGTTTTGTTCATCCTCATCATCATCTTTAACTAAGTATCTTATTTGAGGACTGTCGAATATTCCAGCCTTGAGTTTTTCCATACCTAAAGCTGGAAATGCCCTTGTGCTATACTGAATGAAAGGATCCGACGTACCCGATTTGTCAAATGCTTTTACAAATTATTTCATTAGTCCAAGCTTCAGAAGACACTTTCGGAATGAGGTATAGGTCTCCTCGCTGATAGTTTATCAGGATAATTATGTCAATTCGCTTCGATTTTTACAGTTTATACCGAAGATCCTAACCAAACAGAAATAACAGTCGTCGAAGTGATGTTGTTGCTGTCTCCAAATCATCGGTATCCCAAACTTCGTAAACATTATTTTGTAATTTGTTCATTGACTCAAATATTCACTGCATGTTTTACACACAAAATAAGGCAGCCTAGACCTGTCTTTATGCTCAATACTCAAATTGAAGTAAGCGTAGCATGCTTTTTTCACGGACTCTTTTATGGATTTTCGGCATTCCTCAAAGGTATATTCGCCGTATATCTAATAAAATGCACCTGGATTGGTCAAAAAACAACTTGAAGAGCTCGCCATAGCACAAAAACAACGAAATAGTAGAAAATATTTAACTAGTGATACATTGTTGAAGCCAAAGTGAAAAAAAAAATGAGTAGTTAAATTAGAGCTGATACAACTATGACAGTTGTAGGTAAGTCATCAGAAACACGTCCAAAAACAATATCCAAGCGAAGTTAAAACGGACCAAAACAGTATTTTTTTGTAGGCTTGTGTTATGTTTGCGGGGCTAACATGGCTGGAGATCGCTCAGAATAGAGCTAGTGGTATGGAAGGAGAAAGGCCTTTGCCCAGCAGTGGGACAGCAAGTAGGCTAACAAAAAATTGGTTGTTTGTAAAGTTGGTTTACGGACGACCACTCGAGTTTAACGTGACAACGTCATAAAATCGAGTGGAAGAGAGAAAGATGCGGCGCATGCGTACAATGAGCGTAACGGGACACTTTTTCGTGCAAGCGGCCGGCGTTCATACATATATTAGACAAAAAAAAACGATATTATCAAAATAATTTACTAGATCCACTTGTAATAGATTTGTTACTAGTTTGTCGAGATAAGACTTCATCTAGCAATACTATACATAGACATTAAGTAAAGTAGAATTATTTTCAAAAATCACACATCACAAAACTACGTACGAATAAAACATCACATGGAACAATTATATACTCTGAAATGCAAAGTTACATTTAAAAATGGACAGTAGTTGCGTGTAAGTGCATAAAATAAATACAGTACCTATATACAAGAGCCTTAAAGCTGAACTTGTATGTAAGTATATGGCCCGCTACTGCGGCACTCAAAATGCGTAACACACTCATCATAATTTCAAAGGTAATCTGCTCCTTCATAAATGTTTAAAAACTCGATTGCGATGAGCAAACGAGTTTTTTAAACCTATGGAATGATATTGAATTGTCACTGTCAATGTGTTACGCAATACCCTGCAGGTCTCATTTTGTTCAAAATGCAGAGGGTTCCTATCACAATAAAATAAAGAACACATATTATACTCGGTGAGTGATGATATCCTGTATGAATATAAAAACATCCTTTGAGTTTGTTCTAGAACTTAATTTTGGCTTGAAGCTCTGCCATGAGGGTAGCAGATTGGAAGACCTGCTTCCTCTCGGTGTCCGTGAGGGGCTGGCGGATGATGTCGAGCACACCGTTGCGGCCCAGCACGCATGGAAGTGACAGGAACACCTCATCTGTGATGCCGTGTTCACCCTGATACAATAAAGAAATTAGTAAACCAAACTACTATAAGTACCTTACAAGTTAAACCTATAAGAAGCAAGACAGCCCAGGGGTTTACTATGACGTCTTAAAGCAGGAGTAATTCCAGTGTGGGAAAGAGACAGAGCTATACAGGTCGTTTAGCCATCTCTTTCTCACACTTGAATTACTCATGCTAGGCCACTTGGGGTGGCAACCACAATTAGTGATAACCTAAGCTTTTTATGATCATACAATTATGTTATATTAGTTAAATAGAATTAAAAATAAATAATTCTCATTGTTGTCACAACAAAACTGCCTCGTTGGTAGTACTCGGAAGCGCGACTGCTAACAGCATGAGGTTCTGGGTTCGATTCCCGGGTCGGGCAATTCTCAGTAGCAGCCGCATTTATGCCTAGCTGATGGCTATAGAATAGCTCCATATTACATGGGATTTATTAACTGGCGAAATGTGTACACCAATCACAGTAATTAACATAGAAACAGAAACAACAAAACAAAGCAAAAGTAAAAAATCCAGTTGATACCATTCAATGGCTTGAATTAAGTTACAATAATATAGGACTAACACGGAACAGTGGACACTCTTGCATACTTTCTCTCACAGAACATCAGACATATACGCATTACCTTTCTCCATTCATCCGCAAACACATCACATTCAGGGTTGGCAATCAGAAGGGCGTTGAGCATCTTAAGGGTAAGACACACCAGAGATTCAGCTCTGGCGACAGTTTTGGATGACGGTGGGGCGGACAGATTGTGCCGGTGGCACTGACGGTGTCCGATATATTTGTCGGGCACAAATAGCCGGCAGAAAGGCTGAGGAGCTCTGGGGAGTCGATTAGCCCCCGTAGGGTTTTACAGGCTACCGTGAGCTGCTCAGAGCCTCTTCTCACCTCCAAGGAGTTAAAGCCTAACATCCCTAATAGATAGTTGGTAGGGTACATGAAGGGAAAGTAGCAATACAACCTTTGGAAAAAGTTTCTTAGAAAGGTTTTCTGCACCTTTTCGAGCATCAATGTTAGGGTAGCGGTGTAAGGGTGCCAGACACAGGCACTAGACTAAAGCTTGCTTCGAACCAGAGTGGTGAATAGTAATCTAATCACATTAGGATTGCGGAAGTCACGAGCATTACGCATAACAAAGCCTAGGCGCCTGAAAGATTCCTTCGCGAGGGTTAAAACGTCTTTAAATGTCAGACAGCGGTCGAAGGTCACTCCCAAATCCTTTATGTTGTTGACTCGAGAAATGACTTCACCACCCAATCTGTAATTGTAATGGATTGGTCGCAATCCTCTACCGTATGTCATGACGTGGCACTTGCTTATATTGAAAGGTAGCTTATTCACCATGCTCCACGTATAAATGGAATCAATATCCCTCTGTAGGTGTTCGCAATCATCGACCGTTCTGATTTGCGCAACCAGTTTTAGGTCATCGGCATAAAGCAGGCATTTGGCAAACTTAACCCTTGTTACCAAGTCATTAATCATTATCAGGAACAGAGGCGGCCCCAACACGGATCCCTGGCTCACCCCCGAGCGGGTGTTGTAAGGCTTAGACTCAAAGCAGCCATGTCTGACAAATTGCTTGCGATCTCGCAGGTAGTCGGCAAAGAAGCTTACGAATCCCGATGAGAAACCTATGGCCTCTAGCTTTGTCAAGAGTAATGAGTAAATAAATGTGAAATGAGAGCCAAGTTCAATATTATGATATAATTATGCCTTGGTTGTCGACTTCAGCGATAAAAGAAGTGGAATCTAAATGGGTGCCAAGTTCAATGGTCAGTCCTGAAATTTACTTATAACAACATAAAATATTTTATAACAACTTAAAATGTAATTTCTTGTTATTGTGTTATTTTCTATATTTTCTTGTACTCACTCGTTATATATTAACGGGAAGACCTTAAAATCCATTTACAGACCGGTTGTCATCAATTTTGATTGCTGATTCTTACATTACAGGCACTATATAAGTAAGTGCTCCTATAATAATTAATTAATTGAAAAATTATAATAAAATGACACGGTTCACACGGTGCTGCTCGCCACTTTTGTTAGCTTAAACTTGGCTTAGACATGCGATCTAGATCCTCTGTTAAGAAAGTACCGGGAAACGATCATACACAAAATTTTAATCATTCATCCAAAGTTATTTTATCGCCTTCAAAGTATGCTCCTTCAGAAACAATACACTTACGTCAACAAATAATTAATCCAATCATAAAAACATTTTTTAAACGTGTGTTGAGTTCTTGGTCAAAAAATCGTTCTCTATGATGGCCTTGTGCGAAGTCGCATTATCGTGGTGCAAAATCCAAGAATTTTCTTTCCACAAATCTGGCCTTTTTCGTCGAATTTGCTGTCTTAAACGTTGTATAACGCTCAAATAATATTCTTTATTTATTGTTTGTCCTTCCGGCAAGAATTTCGAGAGCACAACACCGCGATAGTCTTTCTTTGACTATCGCGGTGTTGTGCACTTGGAATTCTCGGTCAACATGACTGACTTTTGATCGACTTTGGCATGTTTTTTTCGGTTTCGGTTCAGTTGGAAGGCGCCAGTTTCGGGTCGGAATTGACTGGTTCTAGCATATACGATTGAGTTTTTGGAGATAATTCAGGTCTTGTGGGACTAACCGAGCGACAACATATTTAATACCCAACTGATTATTTAAAATGATACGGATCGACTGTGAGAAAAAAGAAAGTTCAGCGGCTATCTCTCTCAAACTTGAATGAGGAATTTCAGTCACAATTTCCTTCACTTTCGCGATGTTAACTTCAGCTGAAGACGTTGATGGCCTACCAGAGGCAAATCTTCCATCATATCTCGACCGTGTTTTAGATAAAGTTGATTCACGGTTTTCCGTTTTTGTCCATTATGAATTTCGCAATTCACACTAGATATTATCTAACAAAAAACAGCACTGTATTTAATCTAAATAACAGATGCAACTCAAACGCCGTGCCATAATGGAAAACAGTTGTGCCAACAAAATATTTAATTTGGAACCATAAACAAATCATCCAGTCCCGATACTTTTTTGATCGAATAATGTAAATTTACGGGTTTGGGAACGTTGCGAATACAATTAATGCTATCATCGTTTTAATAAAATGATGAAAACGAATCGGAATGTTCCAGAAATACTGAAATCCGGGTCAAACGCGATGATTATGGGTCACACATAAATCTGTTGTATTTCCCCGAGGGGTTAGACAGAGGTAACCTAATACATACATACATACATACATAAACTCACGCCCTTTTCCCATAGGGGTAGGCAGAAACCACAGAACGCCACCTGCTACGATCCTTACATACTCCTTATGCCAACCTAATAGTACACCCATATTTCGCCTGTTATGATGAAATCCCATGTAATTGGGGGCGAGTCATCAACTGAGCACCAATCCAGACTCCGCGGCCGCTACTGAGAAATTCCTGATGGAAAAACCCTATTACAATTAAACACAATTTATTTATTTTTTGTTGTGTGCACTTGTGGCATGGGCCAAATAAATATGATTTCTTTCTTTCTTCCTATTGGCCTCAAGATCGAACTCAAGACGTTTAGTCGTAGCGCTTGCGACCAGTTAACCAACGAGACAGTTTTATATTCTTTTTACAGCCATCGTCTTGTTTGTGGTATGTTACTTGGGGTTCGCCACAATCCACATTCCTTTTATTTACTTCCATTCTCCCCTGTCAGGCGGTCAGCCGTCTCGCTGTGTTTATTTTATTCCTTTTTCTTTCCAATCATTCGTCGCAAAATCCAAAATTCCTTTGAACAACAACGTAGGTAAATTAATGTCCTTACCTGTACACAAGTAGTGACTGCATGCACGCTGGTGGCATTACTGAGAATAGCCTTAATAAGCTGAGTGAGGGAGAGGCCGATAGCCCAAGAGGTGTATCCCTTCAGTTTGATGACTTCGTAAGCGCTCTGTACTACTTGGGCGTGGGTCTCCTTCCAGTTCTCGTCGTCGTCGTCAGAGCCGATGTTCTTGTTGAGGTCCCGGAGCCTCACGCCAGCGATGTTCACGCTAGACCAGACGGGTACTGTGGAAATGTAACGCTTTCATCACTTTCGTCGTTGCTTTTATCAATAGTAAGTAAGCACAACCAACCGCTGCAAAATCAGGAACGATCCTAAGACCAGCTACTTTAGCTTAGGCAAATTGTCATGGTATTTCGATGACAACAGTCAACTCTCGATTTTTAAGCCGAAAAGCGGCGTGTAGTGTGACCTTGACTCGCCGTTGCTAGGCAACGAACGAAGTCCGAAGTCGCCGCGCGCCGCGACGACCGTCGCCAGTTATTTTGTTATTTTGGCGCGGAATACATGCGTAAACCGTTACCTCAATGTGTAACCTAGGTGCATAAAATAGTCTTAGACCTCACCGCGTATGGCCAAGGGGGAGGGGTTAAAAATGCTAAATAAACATCACGTGATTAATGGACGGCCCCTATGAGAATTTCATGACTGAAAGATTAAAATAAGTACTAATCTACAAAGTCTGAAAATTTTTGTATATTCACAGATTTATGACCAGATTTTTTAAATTTGGAAATGGTCGCCAACACACAAGATTTAAACGGACCCTTCGCGAAGCTAAATTCAGTGAAACAATTCAGTGAAACAATTCAGTGAAGCATGCGCAAAACCACGCCTCGCTCTGTGCATACACGCTCACATTTAAATCAAACTACAATTAAACTACGCTCAAAATCTAAGCTCACAGAGCACACATGTTTACGAAACCGGCTTCACGTCACTGTTGACAGTGCTGTATCTTAGTTTTTTATTTGTCTGAGTGGGAAACAAAACCTTTTTTTTGAGGCGAAAGATCCCTTTTTACGGTAAGAATAAATGTAACGCACTCAAAAAACAGTGCTGATGGATCCATTGAATAGTATGGGGTCCTGGAGGTATTTTAATATTACATTATGATATAAGTGCGGTAAGTTGAGCCGAGGCGATATTGCTAGCCCGAGCCGTAAGCGAGGGCTACAAGAAAGCTGAGGCTGTAATTATCAAAGCGCACGTATGTCATACGACGATAAATAAAGTTACAACATTAAAAACTAGTGAAAAAGATGAATTTCGACCCCCATTATGATAATATGGTCTAGAACCAAAAAAATATGACTAGGGGAAAAAGTACCTTTCGGCTTCGTTAACGGTATTTTTGGGAGCGTTTCCAATACCATTAATGTTACCATCGTTTCAATAAATTCACTCGCGGTATTTTACACCCATTATGTATTTACCCAAAATATGAATGAATGTAGTGACGGCGCTGCTCGTAGGTATACAGTAAATAACCTACTCAAATTCAAATCGTTTATTGCTATATCCACAATGTACAATTACAGGTGGTAAATAAAAAAATGGAAACAATTATGGACCCTGTCGGGCACAGCAAATTTTTGAATAAGTAGAGAGAGGAAGAGTGCTTTGTTACTTTTCTTGTTGCCAAGTTTGAATTGTTTTATTTTCTATTTATTAAAGTATTTTATATTTCTATTAATTGACTTATTCTATCAATATTGTATATGCAAGTCTATCATATATATCGTCGTATCGTCTATACATTCCTTATTTATTTTATTATATTTAAAATTGCTTATTTGTTTACTCGCTTTAAAATTTGTTCATTATTTCTAGTGCAGAGTAGTTATACACAATAAATGTTATAGTATAATTTATTGTGTGTTTACGTTGTGTTCTAGTAGGTATAATTTATTTTTGTTATATTACTTATCAAATATCTATTATTCATAATGATGTAATGAATGTATCTGTTAGATATTCGTGCACTGTGTAATAGCTTTTTTTAAGCTACACGTATCGCACTAGAATGCGTGTGTATGTGTTTGTTACTCTTTAGGAACCTAGGTATCTAAATCTATCTATTCGTACTTACCGCTGCTATCACCATGTTCTCCAATGATATAGGCATGGCAGGAACTGGGCGCGATGGTCAGTTTCTGCGACAGCAGGTATCGGAACCGGCCCGAGTCCAGGTTGGTGCCGGAGCCGATGACGCGGTGCTTGGGTAGCCCGCTGATCCTCCACGTCACGTAGGTGAGGACATCCACTGGGTTGCTCGCGATTAGAAGGATCGCGTTCGGACTGTATTTAAGGAGCTGTGGAAATTTTTGACTGGTAACATTATTTTTGCATGATTTCCAAAAAAATATTAATCCGCTCTAAAAGCCTCTTTGAGAGACCGGAAGTGAGAGATACTGTACTGTAGTTTACAACTAGTAACACGCCACACGGTACCCCTTGACAAGGCTGGTTGACGATTTAACACTTCGAAATAATAAATTCGTTTTTAGGTCATGCTGAAAATAAATTTAATGATAGATAATAAAAAGTCACACTAACAAAACACCACTCGTCGACCGAGACAAAATCGAATTTTGGATTGTTACATTATGTACAGGCCAATGCGGACTCCGGTGAGCGAGCGTCTCGAAATTTCATTATTTGTTTTTGCGAAATTATTTATCTATTTTTGCGATTTAATATTGCTATTTTTTACCGTTGACACTTGAAACTAGTTACTAGACAATGACCCTGAATTAACAGTGCTTTGGCTATTTCGCTTACCTTAGGAACAATTCCTTTGAGAACTTCAACGTTCCTCTGCACGAGGTTGCGCCGGTCCTCTCCCTCCTGCTGCCTCACGCCGGCTGCGATCACGCAGATCTGGGAGTTCTCCGTTATTGCGTAATCTACGGTAGAAAGCTAATCATCAATATGAGGCCTTTTTTCTACACACAACATTCTATATCAACGCAACGAAATTTAAACTAGCTAAAGTCAACAAGTTACGCCATCTATGATTTGTATTTGATACTAAAATGTTCGGTGTGGTATGTTTCAATACAGTAACACTGATTTGAACGAATCGAATTTTGTTACCAATTTCAAGGGTTTTTTTTTTGCACGGACCCCTTATTATTTATCTTAATAAAAGTAGCCTAAGTTACTCCTTGTCACTTCAGCTATCTGCTAGTGAAAGTCCCGTCTATATCGGTCCAGCCATTTCAGAGATTAGCCGGAACAAACAGACAGACATACAGACCGAC
The DNA here is from genome assembly GCA_950005105.1 of Lycophotia porphyrea. Classification (NCBI taxonomy): domain Eukaryota; kingdom Metazoa; phylum Arthropoda; class Insecta; order Lepidoptera; family Noctuidae; genus Lycophotia; species Lycophotia porphyrea. Next base: position 26,949,960 of record OX465383.1, on the reverse strand, counting down.
AAAAATTGTTTTAGTATATGTACAGTGTACACATTCATATGCACTTAGTAAAAAGCAGTTTTTTTTTAATATTAAAAACAGACACTCCAATTTTATTTATCTGTATAGATAAGATATAGATGTAGAAATATATTTTAGCGGGACTATTGAGGTTTGTTACAGAAATGTCACACGAGTCTACAAAGGGTTAGGTAAGTACGAAAGCTAATCTACTATTCGCAGTAAACATTTAGAATGTTCTATTTGTACCTGTGCCAGCCTGAATGTTAGCGTTGAACAAGAAGGCGGAGCCATGCTGCAAGTCCATCATCTCGCCCTTCAGTTTGTCCTCGTTCATGTCGACCATCGCTATATTGTTCGTCACACCCTGCAACATATACATGATACTGTTCACGGTGGCTGCCATAAGGAAATCCAAACATAATTTCATTATTCGTCAGTCGTTTCAATGACGTAAAATTACTTATTTATAAGATATATGAATATATTATATGTTTATATACATTTTTTTATACATAATGTACAGTTTTTGTTCCGCCGGTTATTTACACACCCGGCGCGGCGCAAATGTATGATTTTTTTCTTTGGAGCCACGCCGGTCAAATCTCCGGACATCCTTGATAACCACATAGATAAATAGGCATACATCATCATCATCTGCCTAGCCTTTTCCCAACTATGTTGGGGTTGGCTTCCAGTCTAACCGGATACAGCTGAAATACTAGTGTTTTACATGGAGCGACTGCCTATCTGACCTCCCACAACCCTGACATACATACACTTGGAATATTGAAGTTTATTCTGGAAAACAACTCTATTCTGACTTTTCTATACCTGTGACAAATGTAGTGCTCAGGCTGCTTATGTAAGGATTTGTTAGGAAAGGGCTATTCCGTATTTGTAGACAATTGGTACACAAGTTCGGATTTGGCAGAAAAGTTAATTGACAATGAGGCACATCTTATTGGTACTTTACGCAAAAATATAAAGTACTTGCCGAAACAGGTAATGGAAGCCAAATTAAACCGTGGAGAGTTTGCAGCCAAAGAAAACAGTAAGGGAATTACGGTCATGAAATGGAAGGACAAACTAGACGTTTGCCTTCTGACGACGAAACACTCAATAGAATTTACAATTTAATGTCTTTTACCAATGACGGCATTTATGAATAATTATGATATACCTATATAGATGGCAAATGCAGGCAAAATGAAAGATGAAGATCATGTGCTCCAAGTTGTGAATAAAGAAGAGGTAGCCGCAGCTTTCTTGGTGGAGATACATAAAGATGGCCTTTACAAGCTCCGCGAGCAAAGTGAGGAGACCCGACCCCAAAATAATGAGACAAGGGTATTTTAGAAGTCTTCTAGGTATGACGCAAAGTATGAAATGTACGTCACTGCATATTTTGAAGAGGTTATAATATCAGGATTGATTCATATATTTTTTATTGATCAATAAAAATAATAAATGGGCTTATCAGCGTAGCGTAGCCGCATACTTATATCGGTGCTTGTGTTGGTGCACAAGTAGATTACGATCTAGGAATCTACTACATAACAGTTACATAATGTATTGTTGAACCTAAGTTTGTTTTTATTCACTAAAAAGCAACAAACTGGTGTTTTTCAGCGTAGCACTATAGCTACTTATGAAACAGTTCAACCGATTATTATAATATTTATCTAACTAAGATTTTTTTTTGATTCAATTCATTGACGAAACGAAAACGACGAGGTTTCATACTGTAGGATGAAAGTATGTATGGAAGTTCCACATATTATGATATGACATTAAACGTGAGAATCCTAATATATTTGCACACCCAGCATGGTTATAATACAGTGTACCTTATGAACCTTTTGTAACATCCTCTGAACCTGTGTTATGCCAATAAATGATTTGTATTTTTGTATTTGAGAATAATTTGCCGTAAGGAAATCCCTTAAGGCGCACGGCCTGAAGAAATCTACAAGCCCACTCGAAAGGATAAATGGAAAAGGTGACTGCAATAACAAAACATAAAGGCGAGCAGGTAGAATCTTCGTAAACTCATGGTCTCAATCGTTCTATATTTGTACAACGATTACTCACAAGTTATGTCAGCAATCGTTCGGGCCTCATTTTTACGCCCAATCACAAAATTTACGAGTAGTGACTGATAAGATTGCACGGGCCTGCACCTTGCACGCTCAGGATGGGTGGCTGGCGAAGCGATCACTGATTATAGCTATGACGGCAGTAATAGGCACTAGCCACTACTGCGCAGGTACTACGGTGATGTATGTTGTAGGTATGGTAGGTGTACTCCTATACATATTTAGTTTCGCTATTTGCCCCGAACTATTGCAACATATGGAACTTGGTTTTTATTCCCTCTCATACTTGCTGTTGCTGTCATGGCTTGTGCCAAAACATCTTGGAAGCGTTTGTTCTGTGGGGATACGTAGGTATCTAAAGAGTAGGGGTTCACGAATTAGACTTTCATATTATTTGTTACTTCTTAAAATCAATGCGGTTATTAATGAATTAATAATCTGTATAAGTAAGTTATTTGAAAGAAGAAAGAAAGAAGTAGCACAGAATCGTAACTGTTGGAAGGAATTGAGGGAGGCCTTTGCCCAGCAGTGGGACAATATGGGCTAGCTATAATAATATAATAAGCCCTACTTGCGCCAAAACTATGAGTTAAATAAATAACTCGAGGTTTACTAACTCAGTGTTAACATTTTAACTGACAGTTTATATTGCACCAGTAAAAATTAACCCAGAGTCAACTAACCCGAGTCATGTCATGTTCATTTGTCATGTTCATTCATTCTTTTTACATCCGGCAAAATATGGTAGATCCAATGCTGAATGAAATAAGTGTACTGCTTTCTCTCGCTCCACAGTACTTTGAATAAGTCTATCCCTTTATGTCAGATTAGAAATGACATGTAGTTCTTTGGCGCATTATATTGACTGTTGTCCTTGTCTGTTGTGATATAAGCATGGTGACATTACATTACCGATGCCGATGATTAAATTTTATGTTATAAAAGTCTGAACGTATTTATTTTACGTCAGCTGCATGGTGGAGGGGGGATTATACGTCAGCCGCTCGCATGAACTTGTAAAAAAAACACGTAAAATAAATTAAATTATAAACTTCTCGAGATTATCATTCAATTGTCACTATGCCGGTTGAAAGTAGCATTTTCAAAAACAATCAGTCAGCTGGGTGCGGGGAGGGGAGTTCTGTCAGCTGGACCCAGAAAGAAACTGTGCAATTTATGAAAAAAGTTTCAGCCGGTATACTATGACTTCATTTTTTTTTTACCACTTCCGGAACCACTCACACCCGCACCCACAGCTACTTGAGCAGCTGACGGTTGGTTTTATTGGTCATATAAGATAAACCATAGATGATAATATCAGCCGGCTTACTATGACTTTTTCATTTGCAACGCTACCTCCCGGACTACAAGACACAATCAAAGCGTACCTGACGTAAAATATGTCAACTTTGACATTACTAACCCAGAGTTAGTTGACTTAACCCTCCCTCATCAGTGGGTTAAAAATTTAAAAAGTTAACTCATAGTTAACTCCTAACTCTTGATGGTGCAAGAAATAAATAGAATTTAACCCCAAAATAGCATTTACCTCTGAGTTAACCGTTCTAACCCAGCCTGGCGCTAGTGGGCCTAAGTAAGTATAACTACTTACGGAGAAAGATTATGCACTCCAATTATTGATAATAACAATGTTACGTTCCTATAATCTTTTTGAAATCAGAACGTTATCGGGGATCTACAATTTAATCATACGATTCGCTACCTTGAAATTGACTGTTATCAGAGTCCTAACGATGTATTTTAAAGCTGTTTTTCCACCAGAGCTGTGCAACAAACAAAGCAGTGAGCGAGAGAATATTAAAATGTTGTGGGATACCTAATAACTTTATTATACATAGTTCTGTTTCTGTGTAACTTTATGGCGACTCCGTAGGCGTTGGCTGCGAGTGACAGTCTGCACAAGTGTAGCAGTTCAAACTTTATGGGGGCTCAGAACATCTAACTTAAAGCTGCGCGAAGCAGAACACTATTTTAAGTATCAGAGGGGCGCAGAGGACGCTGGCCAAACAAAAATCATGGTATGGAACAATGTAAAGCAACAGTGCAACTTCAAGAGACATATTATCTCTCTTAATTCAACGAATTGAAACCGGCTCCTCATTTAGAACATCGTGCTCATCGAACAATGAACCAAGAATTAAAAGGACATATAGAGACGTCAGTCGTCAATAGGCAGAACTAGTCGCAACAATAATAGCCCACAGACACAGACGGACATTCGCACGATCACGCCTTTTACGTTTTATTACATTGTTTAGATTACACGAAACACTAGCTCAACTCTCCTTTATTTATGGTAAGTTACAACAAAAATAGATAGGTAGACAGTAGTTTTCAGCCGAAACTTAGGGCGACATTCAAAGGCAAATAAGGTCATATCGGAATGCCACTTGCTTATTGGCTTGAACGAAAACATTATGTTACGTCCCTATCAATAAACCAACTAAGCAAAGTAAATTCAAAGTGCGACCAGAGTCTTCTGTGTTGGCCTCACATCTGGGCCAATTTAGATTGTTACAAGTAAACCTCGGGCATAACTCGATAAACGACTTTAGGAAAGAGCTGTTCCATGTTCCCTAATGGTGACTTTGATAATCCGTAATCACTATGGCCACACCTTTACCTTTGCCCCTATGGTACGTATGTACATGTAGGTACATGTAGATACAGGGTTGAAGTAAGGGACACCGATGCGCAACACTGTTACCATAATTTGAGTTCATGATTCATAGACCCACCAGAGCAGCAAGATTTTCGACGGTTTTTTTTAAAAACATTCTTTTGTGCAGGATTTTACCTACCTATCAGCTATTTAATTTATCATTGGCGAAAGATTTCTATGCTGGGGTGGCTAGAAGAACCATTTTGTGCTGAATTCATGGTACATAATAAGGGTGTATTCCCGTTGACCCACCCCCCGTGGCACGACTGGTGGGGTTGGCGGGAATTGATTAAAATAATTAAAAATTGTTCCCGTTGACCCCACCATATTTTTGAGTAATAACATTTACTCAAAAACATTGCATGAGATCGAGTGGTGTTAGTACAGTTGTGCTAGTTATAGGCAGTAACCATAAGAACAGTACTAGGTGGGTATGAATCCAGAAAGGTAGGTATATATTACTAGAAGACCGTACCTATACCCAGAATTATTAAAATTCATACCATCTTGAGCTCATGTCAGCCTGGTACTTTTTGGGGAACATATTTGTCATAATATGCCTCACTGGCAATAAACAAGAAGTTTTTTCCCCTATGTCGCCAGGGAAAGTATACAAGACCGTGATCAGAGCTGTTGTCGTACTGTATGGATCGGAATGTCAATTAATTCCCACTGACATCAAATTTGTTTGTTTGGTTTGTTTCATTCCTTCATTTTTCTGAACTCAAGGTAGTGGGGTAGGGTGGGATAGGGTTGTGGGGTCAACGAAACAACGGTTTTGATTTTGACGCTCGGCAGCACGCTCTATTTAAATAGTGCAGGAGAGCTATGGCACGCGACAACATCAACGATGCGCTCGGCAGCAAGCTCCATTTAAATAGAGCGGGAGAGCTTTCACACGCGACAACATCGACGATGTGCTCGGCAGCATGCTCTATTTAAATAGAGCGGGGAGCTATCGCACGCGACAACTTCGACGACGTACTCGGCAGCAAGCTCTATTTAAAAAATGCGATTCAGTGCTGCTAGATAAGGCGCAACCCTTAACAGTATGCGCGTCGATGTCCCTTACACCCTTACACCGCGGCGTGATATTGTTAATATTCTAATTTGGTTAAAAATGTATGACGTCAACGCGAAACCGTGGCGTGATGCTGTCGACATAAATTTAAAATACTCCAAAACATCTGGATCTCTTCGCTTATTTGCACGTAGCGCAATGACTCACAGAGTTATCTCTTAATTTTTATTAGGATACATAAACACATACATATTTTGTTTTCGAACCGAAAGACAGAGATGAATAAAGGAACTATATTAAAATATTTTGTTTTTTGAGTCTTTGAGCCCACCGACAAACCCTTGTGCTGATGGTTGCTTTGAATAGTAAACGGGTCATAGAGGTAATTAAATTAAAGTCATTACCTTATAAAACTAGTATTTAAACAAAATTTGCAACTTGGACCTCCAATATCTCCACGACTAGAAGGTTCCCAGGTATGGTCCAGAACAAAAAAATATTGCAATGACGGGAAAAACGGTGCTAATCGGCTTCGTCAAGGTCCTATTCGGTTTCGTCGGGTATTTTTACACCCTTTAGTTAGATATGGCAGAGTGAGATAGGTATCTAATAGTAATAAATGGGGATAATTTCAGGCACGTAATGAGTTACAGTGTGGTTGAAAAGTTTCTGAAACTTGGTACAGTCAAGAATATAATATGCTAAACCTTATGTTAATTTGGTTATGTCATCTTACAACAAATTTGCCAACAGTTTAGAAAGGTTAAATACGTCAGCTATGTAGGCTATTGAATTTAAATACCTATAGTAACTAATGATTGAGTATGTATAGACTTTTACAGCTCGAAAGCTTTGTCTCTATGAAGCCACATGAAAGAGATGGGATACACTCGTAATAATTGCTCCACAGTATCTACTCCTTAGTTTCCTAGCTTTTTAATTTTATTCCATGGCAACACACGATGACATGCAACGCTGTAAACAATGTAGGTAAAAAGGTACAGACATACTTGTCGAAAGAATAGTGACCATTTCATTCAACTTTTGCTTCTAAATGAAATATTATGCACTGTACATAAAATAGCTTCCTATGATTCTATGGTGCAACCACTGACTCGATCCACTGTGGATGTCAGCAAATGCAAATATAAAAAAAAAATATGTGTGCGTGTAACCTTTACGCGCGATTGAAGTAAAACTTCTTTTTCTTTTATTATTATTTATTGATGAAAGAGTAAAATGTTCCTGGGACTCTGCCATTTCATTTAATATTCACAATTTCATTTTATATTCTATTTAAAATTCATTAATATCACTTTCATATTTTATAAATATTTTCATTTGTTAAATAAAATAATTGAGAGTAGCAAATTGAAGGTTAGATCAGCACATGTCAATATAATCTTGTTATTGAATATTATAGAATGTCGCAATCGTCAGAAAATTTATTATTAATTTACTTATTTTAAAAGTAATAAATAAACAAGTATATTTAGAGATTTTCAAAAAATTTTGCAATTTAAAATAATGTTTTTAAAACTGTTGAATTTTTCATTCACTTTGCTATTCACAATTGATCCGTTTGAAAATTTGGAAATAAATAATCCTAATTGATTATGATATTTGCCACTAGCTGGCGTATAAGTCAAGAAGCGTGGAGTATATGACATATACTTACGACCAATCAGAATTATTAATTTTAAATGGCGGAAACTACACAGACTATAGTAAGCGTTACTTCCGTCAGAAAAAAAATCTGAGTTACTCCCTAGTCACGCCTAAAGAAGTTTTACTTCAACACGCCTAAAGAAGTTTTACTTCAAAAATTGCTTTTAACTATAAAAAAACATACATTATTGTTCGGTACAGACAACGACAAAAGTCGATTAAAACTTCAGTAGGTACCTATTTAAATCTTAATTCTCAAACTAAATATTTCCAAAACTAAGCTATCATAATGAAAGGCTGATGAAATACAATGTATGAATTAGAGGATGTGTGAAAGTTAGGTTTTAATCGAGGAGTTAATTGACTTCCGTTGCTGACCGTACCAATGTGTGTCCTTGGATAACTACAGACAAATAAAGTAAAGAAAACACTTGAGATATTAGCTAGACTAGGGAATTACTTGCTTTTAGTTGAGCATATTCATAAACGACGATATTGTTACGTGTGATACGACACAACATTTGCTTCAGCTAGTACGCGATTGTGCTTTGAACATTTACAATGAATAATTCGCAATGCTACATGCTAATTAGTAGGTTGGTATTATTTTATCCGGTACGATTCGGACCAGATTAGTATAGAATTATTATTTTCATCTCTGGTTAGTAAGGTATTAGCTATTAGACCTGTTGGTTGGCAATTAGAAAATTTTGTTAACCTAATTAAATTCTTGCAAAACCCAACACTTTCGTACAATGAACCCCGAAATCAAAATAATCACGTGAACTACTGTCATCATCATCATTTCAGCCGAAAGACGTGTCGCCACATTGACCGGGCGCGTACGACTCGCATCCAGCGGATCCCCGCAAGCAACCTTCACCAGGGCTGAGTCCACCTAGCGGGGGCCTTCCAACGCAACGTCTTCCGGTTCGCGGTCATGGTTGTAACTATAGACACACTTCATCATCTGCCTAGCCTTTTCCCAACTATGTTGGGGTCGGCTTCCAGTCTAACCGGATGCAGCTGAATACCAGTATTTTACATGGAGCGACTGCCTATCTGACCTCCACAACCCAGTTAGTACTGGGTAATACGATACCCCTTAGTTAGATTGGTTGTCAGACTTTTTTTTGTGCCACTGACTACCTAACGACTGTCAAAGATCTTCAAATGACAGCCGGGACCAACGGCTTAACGTGCTTTCCGAGGCACAGAGGAAACTCGGTATGTAATGGGTGGTCACCCATCCACAGACCAACCTAGGCAAGCACGGCTTAACCTAAAGATTGACCCGAGCGGCTGTTATTATTTAGCCACGAGCTCCTAGACACACTTGACGTACTAAATTAATTAATAAACTTATGAACAATTGACTGTATTATTTTATTAGTAAATAGATACTATTTCGGAATCGAGAGTGCCCTAAAATAAACATCATAATAATTGTGTCCAATTTTCCTTATAAAAAGTAATATTAGCGGAATAATATCATGTTCGCAACAAATAACATGGCCGGAAAACTTTACAAAAAAACTGTTCACAAACCGGGAAAACCGAGCCATATTTGTTTCTGGATGAGCGTTCATTAGTAGATGACGTAACCGAGGCGCGACCTTGAGTTAGTCGCTATGTATGTAAGTAGGTATGTATATTTATAATATACCTACCTAGTAACAATCACATGCAACAATTGAAATCGTGAGCAAATACATTCAATATGTACTTTATTTGTTTACCGTAATTCTTTTCTTAGGAAGTACATCCGTATCTTGTGATGTTTATATACCTAGGTATTGAAGTAAATAATGAATAATAAATGGACTTAACAATTGAAATAAATTAAATCCAGGATTCGCTAACACTGGTCGATATTTAACTTACTTAAAATTATTGCTTATATTGGCTTTAACTACCCTGAACGAAGTCGAAAGGCACTTGTTCTCCCCGTCACTGCGATCATTTTTGTTCTAGACTTGGCCATTTCTGGGAACCTTCTAGGTACCGAGATATTGGAGGTCAAATTCCCAATATTTTTACAAATTTTGCTTTTGTAACTATACTTTAAAAACCTCCATGACCCCTGTACTATTAAATGCACCCATCAGTACAATGTTTTGGGTGCTTTACATTGAATCCTATCGTAAAACGTGTTTTTTCACCCCAAAAATATGTTATTTCCCATATTTTTTTAGGCGCTGTCTACTGTTAGTGAAAACGGGAATTATACAGTGTTTTTTTTAATCCATAAAAGATATCCGGAAACGTTCTAAGGTAAGTTTAGCTCTTTTTTTATGAAAACCATTTTGACATACTACATTTTTCGGGTGTTTTTTCATGCCATTCAGTTCAACTCTTTCGTGTGGACAAAAATAGGGACGGGGGAAGTTGGTTAAAATTTTTTAAGCTTGTGGTCCTTACTAAATAGGCATGAAAAAGAAGGGTCAACTCTACTCCTTGAATGGGCTACTCACACTTGATCAAAAAATTTAATAAATGCTTGTGTATAACAGTGCGCATTCATTTTTAGGGTTCGTACCTCAAAAGTTAAATAAAGGAACCTTTACAAGATCACTCTCTTGTCGGACTGTCCGTCCGTCTATCTGTCCGTGTGTCACTACCGTTTTTCAGGAACGGGTGGACCTAGACAGCTAAAATTTGTACCAGATACTGAGGTCTATAGTCCCTAATAGGTGTATAAATCAAGGTCCGGAGTCAGCCCGATAAAAAGATACGGGCAAATTTAGATTTTCGTGAAAACTTGTAAACTACCAAAATTTACCTTCATTTTCAACTTTTTTTATTTTTCGTAATTTTACCTTTACTTAAGCTGTAAGACCTTGCTTTAAACCAACATTGATAATTCTAGGTCAACCGGAAGAACCCTACAGGGTGTAAACAGACTCTTCACGAAGCCGTAAGTAACTTTACGCAAAAATGATTGCTGGGAAAAGACTTTTTTTTTTGGGGTGAAAAATCACGTTTTACGTTAGAAATCAAAGTAACGCATTCAACACATTGTGCTGATGGATGGATTGAATAGTACGGGGGTCGTAAAGGTGTCTGAAGTAAAAAAAATACATTAAAAACATGTATTTAAAAAAAAAACTTGTGAAGAAGTTGGAACTTTGACCCCCAATATCTCCGTAACTATTAGGTTCCCAGGTATGGTTTAGAACAAAAAAATGATCGCAATGACAGGAAGAACAAGTGCCTTTCGGCTTTGTTAAAGGTCTTTTTACACCCTTTATAGGTTTTGGGTCGAAAACCTAGAATCACGAAATTTGGCAAGAAGCAATGTCTTATAGCACATTTATAGGAAAATATCTGAAAACCGCAAAAACTGTGAAATATGTAGCAACAGAATTTACAGTTTTATCGTAATGCAGTATTGTATATTTAATTGTGTATTGTCACAAGAATTAAAACTGATTGAAAATGAACTAATGTAAGTAATTTATATATTTTGTGAAAATAAACACAAATTCGAACAATAAATTGCATTTTGACATATATTTCAGTTTGGCATTTTGTAGTGAATACAATGCGATATCTACTAATAACACAAATATAGATTTGATCAATAGTCCCTAGCGCAAGAATGCAAGTGCAAAGAAAGGATATTCGCAAAGCAAGAAAAAAACAATTTACCTGTGTCAACAAAGAGAAGACTGTAGCCATGCCGACTTGTCCCACTCCGACCACTGTCACCTTATTCCCCGTGTCTATCATCTTCTCCTGCTGCGACTGCAGCAGCTTCTTGATCGTCGCCATCTTGCCTAGCAACACATTAATTTGCGAGGTTAATATAGCCTCCTTTTGCTTAGACCTTTTCAGGTTATTCACAACTAAATGTTGAATTAATCGTCTCATGGTGCGATCTCGGCGAATGCTAGCTAGATTCTGTCGGAGCGCGGGTTTTTTTGTCTGACCGTGGCCTTCGCTCTACTTAGTATACTAACTATGAACATATTTCATCATTTTTATAACCAAGTTTATCCGATGAGCATGTGCCTAGTCATTTTAGTGCTTACTTGCTCATTTGTTGCCACAAAAGTTAGGTACACGTTTGTGTTCAGAGTTGTAATTTTGCGATTAATGCAAGTTTTAACACGATTTTCCCTAGAAAGACTTCTAGGGAAAATCGAATTCAGCACAGTAGGACTACTGTGCTGAATGCGGTAAAACACGTCGTACCATCTACTACATAATATATTATTTGTAAGTACTTTAAAATTCTTACTTCTACACCTAATTTTTGAACACATCACACTAAGTTTTTGAAATACTAGGTAATCTGCCAAGATGACTAGGTAACTTCCTAGAGCCGAGAGCGTAACGATAACTAACTGCACACTGCTCACTGAACGCTGGTTCCAACAATAATTGTGCGGAAAAATAAATCATCAACTAATTTTATACAAATGTAAAAGGAAAATGGCACGCGAATCCTGATTTGGCGCGCCAATGTTGAAAAGGAAGGAGGCCAGTGGTTGGAGTACGTAACTCCGACCAACCGTCGCGTTTGTCGTAAAAACGCTGTCGAAGGGATCCTTTTATAAAGGCGTCAGGGTTTTTTTTTGTTTTGTTCACATCCTTTCATTTAATTTAACGCTAGCTATTGAGCTGGTTATCTTGGTTCTCCTGAGGTTGTTGTAAAAATAAGTTCCACAGGGGAATCAGGGGGTCAGGTTGGCCAACATAATAGCTAGCGGTAAATACAATGTGGGAGCCGTGGGGGGGCAGTCAAATGGAAATTCCATTCATTTTCCGACAGGCAGACTTATGTCTAGTGGTGTTAGTTTAATGATGGAGTATTAACAGAACATACTATCCTCGAGACGTGTATGGGTACGTGGTTACAGGTAAGTAGGTATTGTCATAAGAGAAGAAATTACCAGACAGTCAAATAATGATGTCATCGTTTGTAATGCTTTTAGCTCGCTTATACATACCACGGGATGATATAATATGTTTGCACTAGAGTTTTCGGATATATGTTTTTTATTTAGATACCTATATACAGATACACACGCCAAAACAAACAACCACCGACTCAACGAAGTAAAAATCTCGTAAGTAAGTAACCTAGGTACCTACTTTGAATACATTCGCAAACACTTATGGGGGAAGAGCTAGGGTAACCCGTGAAATTCATTTTTTTAGGTTTTTCGCTATTTGAAGGTCACTGCGAGGTTGTATGTTGATTAAAGTATGATTCACGACCGTAACAAGTATGGCTTAAGGTGGTTTGCAGAACAGTGTCAGGTTGTACGTTGTTCATCAACGTACAACCTGACACTGACCTGTAAATTACAAAAAGCGTAAGAAAATTTGAATTTCGCGGGCTACCCTGACGCAACCACCTTAACTGAGTTATAATTATTAAAATCATCAATGCAACCCTATAAGTTCATTTAATCACATTGAATGAAAACGAATTGAATGTATTTCATGAAAAAGTTTGGATTGAATTTTCGCTTCTACCTTATGAATACCTAGAGTGAGCATAGGTAGGTCTCTCATTAATTAGGTATTGGTCTTTAGTTAAGTTATTTACAACAGTGTTTAGGTGGAAACCTGTTACTAACAAAATTTTGGATCTCTTAATTGTCCGAAATAAAACGATTTTATAATATTTTATTTATAGATTGGTTGAATATTTTTTAAGTCTACCAAAAGTTTCCATTTCTTCCTTCCCTTGCAATGTTTGAATAGGAAAGAAGGACCAAACCTCTTTATCTCCCCATTATCCGCAATAATATAAAAGAAAAATAAGTGCCTTATTAGCAAAGATTTAAAACAAACGGTGTGTTTTATTATTGAACTTTCTAATTAGTTAAGAACGTAAGTATTTTAGTTTTCCTGACAAACACTTTTCCTACGCACATAATAGAACTTTACAAAATAATTCATACGAAATTTTAATTCCTTAAAAGGTTCAGTAGTTACGAAGTAGGTTCTGTAGTTGCGTACCAAACGCACCGGTATAGGTTCCTCTTCACCATACAACTAGGAATAGGAACCGTGAAACTTAATGGTGTTCCACGAATTTAAAGAACCGGTACCTACTTATAACACTACATTGCTATGCAACGTCAGCTGTGAGCGTACTTAATTGTGCTAGGTAAGTACTACAATACAAATAAATAAACTTACTGTTTCCATTCTCGTAGCTGTGGTTGTTAGAATTATTCTCAGCCATTTCCGAAATACTTTATCAAAACAGTATAATTTTTAAATTATCAAAACACTACGATAACTTCGCGTCGATAAAATGCGATAAGTTTTATTCTAAACGTGCGTTCACTCCTCCACTGACAACGATTGACTGAATGAGCGGATTAAACCGGTCTCCTTTTATGTCTGTTTACTGAATGAGTGAATGACCGAACGAATGATGCCGCCATGTGATTGCGTGCGCGCGAAAAAGTAGGGTGCGTCCGTTACGCGCATGCGCATTGCACCAGAGTCGGGTTGTGTTGGGTGAGAGTCAAGGTCAAAAAGGTCACAGGAGCAAGGACACAGACATGGGTTAATGGCCGAAGTGAAAAAAAAGTATTTGTATTGATTGTGCGGTGTCCAAAACTTTTCTTAGGAATAGAGAATTATAGAACCTAATACATTATCACGCCTAGGAACTATATACTCACGTTTCGCCATTTATGTTTAACTCCGATTTAAGTAGGTAAGGGATTTTAAAGCAGTTAAAAATGATATCCACAAATAACAAGGAAAAACGGAAAAATAAATGATGCTCGCAAATATTTTGGAAAACTGCAAAAATAACGCGAACACTTAAAAAAAGTTGGCACGACTTTTGCACATAAATTATATCATTCGCGTTGTAATTAAAAAGATCTGTGTCAGCTGGTTATGATGCAATATACCTAAGTTGATGTAAATACGTTCAGGCCCATTTTTATCATCATCAATGATTCACAGAATCATAATGATCAAATAAGAAGTTTTCCTTTAAAGTTTACATCAAGTTTTTTAATTCTTATGAAGTTGATTTGTGAAATCAATAGTCTGTCTGCCAAACAAAATAGTAGGTACGAAAGGTATTTAAATAGTTCATTGAACCGAACATTGCCTACCTAGATAGTAACTTTATAGGTTAAGAAAAATGTTTACAGGATACTAAGTAAGACTTTCTAGGGTAAGAAGGGGAAGTGAACATAGAGGTGTCTGCCGGTGTCATGTCGTGAGCCAGGTCACGTAGTAGCCGGCAACGAGGCCGTCACGGCTGAGGCTGCTGTGTTGTTGCCGGCGCGCGGCGCGGCGTGCGTCGAGTCGCGTTCGTAGTCGGCGGGCCAGCCAAGGTCACCTTCAACAGCTACTTTTGGACGCCACGCCATTGCGCATGCCTGAATTAACACAAGCCCCCACAAAACACACCATAAACCTCCCCGACATACGGTCGCTTTTCTAACAAACACACTTTTTAATACAAGACTTCAATTTACGAAACGGCTTCATCAGTCTCCCGCCCAATTTCGGCTTTATAGTGCTCTGGCATAAGATCGGAGGTTGAATAAAACTAGTCTAGCATCTAGATTAATATGGCTGATACTGTGATAATAAATAATTTGGCAGCGTGCCGAGTTTAAGGCTGAGGTCATTCACCCTCAGAAAATCCAGTTTGATGGCAAGAAATAAAAACTGAAAGTTAGGTTAGTATAGTCAAAATGACTTTTGTGAATGACATTACGTCCCTACGCGTTCTATACATACCTCATTTGACCAAAAGCCATAAGCCAATAATATTATTGAAAATGAAAATTAAAAATAAATTAAATTAAATTATAAATAATTTATTTATTATGTACGAAACCAACAAACAAATCTTTTATAAAAAGCACTTACAATTACAATAAACTTCAATAAAGACACTTCAAATGAGATTAGAAACCACACAAGAATTAAAGGTAATATAAAACAAAAAATGTTTAAATCACGTAAAACTCATTAGGTACGTTAATTTATTAATTTGTGAGTATACTCTAACTCCTGCATTATGTGCCCGGCTCCCCTGCGCAGGAGTGAGGCTTCTTGATCAGTCAGCTCCTGTCGAATGATGTTAGAAACTCCATTTTTGCCTATCACACAGGGCAACGAGAGGAACACGTCGTCTCTTATCGCGTGCTCACCCTGGAGATCAAACAAATAGTTTTATCAATATTCCAGCTTGATTCCCGAACCGGATTATAATGGATGTTCCAGGAAACGTGATTCAATTGCAATAAAATCTTATATCCTGACAACATAATATTCAACTAATTTGAAATTCTTCTAAAGCCTAGTCTGCCTAGACTATCATCTGACCAGGAAATCTCTAAAAATTGCTTGTTTCCGAACACGAGGGAATCAAAATGGCTTTATATGATATATATTTGGCAACTTGGAATCAAGTCGTTTCTTTAAATTTACAAAGAAAGATCTGACCTGACCCCGCTTACTGAAAAACTAGTGGAAAACATCACCATACGAAAGACCTATTACTCAGTAGCCTTACCTTACTATATGTTGAAACTGGGAGGACAGAATATGTGTTCTTGAAGATGGCATTGCAGATCTCAGCCACAGCAAGACCTACGGACCAAGTCACGGTCCCCTTCAGGTGGCGCACTGCATCATCAGTCTTCACGGCATCTAGGTATACTTCGTGCCACATCTCAGGGTCCTCCTCTAAACCTATCTGTGGGTTCAGGTCCACGAGGCGAACACCAGCTACATTCACGTTTGACCATACGGGAACTACGGAAAAAGAAGAAAGTTATTGCTAAAATACAATCAACAGCCTATCACAGCTAACTGCTGGACAAAGGCCACTCCCAAGCTGCGCCGCAACACTGTGGTCCGCCTTTTGCATCATGTCTTGCGCAGCCATTTTTTTAATGTCATAGGTCTCGTCAACGTCTGATTAGAAGCTTGGCTGCGTGAAACAATTAATAATAATAATAACCCCACCCACCGCTGTATCTTTGTCATCATGGTGGGGCTCGCGTGCTCCGATGAGACCTAGGTCTGAGCCGGTAGGGTTTACTTTGCCGAGATAGGTCTAGGGTGAGGGGCTAAGAGACTTACAATCCAAGCCGAGGTCGCATTCGCCGACGGCTGCATGGCTAGGGGAGAGGCTAGTGGCTAGAGTGCCAACTATGGATAAAAGGGGGACCTATAATTTTATTCACCCTTGCCGCAGTAAATGCAGGGCTCTGCTGTGGTTGACTTTTTAAGTCCCTAGCTACTCATGGGATTAACATGAATACTAGATCAAAAAAAAAAAAACAACTCCAGGAAAAGCTGCCTCAGATAGATGACGAAACTTCACAACCATCTTCGTCATCGCCTTCATATCTTTTTCCATCAATGCCTTCATCATCGCAATTTTTTCGCGTCACACCGACTCCACCTTCGTCATCAATAAGTATACAATCAGCGGGTGTTGTACAGGATACACATTTTATCGACGATACTGTACCCTCCCCTAAAGCTGCAACAAGTCGTAGGAAATGGAGCATTGGAAAGAATAAATTCAGCTTACGCACCTATCTTCACCTTACTAGTACAGGCAAAAATGCATACTTACGATCACTTCACACTAAGTCCTTAGAAAAATACCTGGCTATGCAAGTCAGTCGACAAAGTATAGGTGACTAGCGTAGAGTCATAGTTCAGAAGAAATTATTACCACACACAAGACAGAATATATTAGATTTATGAGGAAGTCAGAGCCGAACTACAAATGATACACACTCAAATACAGCAACACTTTACACAATCTAGTACACAATCCGGTCAACGCATGAGATGGACGAACGAATGCAATGAAACAATTAAAATTAGAATATACTTCACTGCCACACAAACTTAAACTCAAAAGCATTTATTTCAATTAGACCATTACAGGCACTTTTGAATGTCAAAAAAACAAATAAGGCTAAGCTACATTCACAGACACAAGGCATAATAACTTGTAAAAGTACTTTAGTTGCCCATTCCAAAGCGTAGATCTCTATGGAGAAGAATGGGCAAGAAACTCCATGGACACTCTTTTCAATCAAAATATTGTACAAAATCTTGGTTACATCATTCATGTTGAGATTATACATATATGTGAGAACGATGTAGAAATACGTGCACGATAAGAGCGTCCAGAGTAAAATATTATATCAGAAATTTAAAAACAAAGTAAGTAGTTAAAATAAACCGTGGCAGCCTAGAGATGACCAGTCCCAACTGACAGCGCCCGTTCACGAACATGACGCATGGACCAGCCCCATTCAGCTCAACCATATTGAAGGGAGCTAAATGACCCGACACACCCGCCACCATCAGCGAGACATTTGAGTGAGCATGACATTCTCTCAGCCACCAGGGCAAATTCAAGTCATTGAAAGATAACTAAATTTAAATGGTAGCTTTAGTTTACATAGTACTCACACATGTGCTATGCAATTATATAATACTAAGAGATTGAATTTATACAATGCAAAGATATCATTACAATCTTCTGTAGCTTCCACAATAACTTCACATGGTAATCAATTAGTTTGCCCCTATGTTTGTGGAGCAGGACCAGCATTGAGCCACGCATTTTTATCATCAATGTAATCCCCCAACTTATAATATGCTTGCCTACATAGTGTGCGTTTTATACAAGATTTAAATTTCGTCTCATTTAGTTGTAGAATGTGGGGAGGTATTTTATTGTAACATTTTAAACAGTACCCCATGAAAGATGAGTCTACTTTAGCTAGCTTAAAACCTGGCTGTACTAGTTGGTCCCTGTTTCTAGTGCTATAGTGGTGCCTGTCACCTCTTTTACTAAACAAATGAATTTTTTCCTAACTTACATGATGTGTATTGACAAGGTACTGTCCTGATGTTAATTTCCTTAAACAAGTCACGCCTTCGTAGATCATATAAGGCTCTGATAGCTCTTTTCTGCAGAATAAATATAGATTCGATGTCTGCAGCCCGTCCCCATGGTAAAATACCGTAAGATATAATCCTATAAAAATAACTAAAATAGACCAGCCTCGCGGTATCTACATCAGTAAATTGACGGATTTTACTAACAGCATATGCTGCTGAACTCAGCCGTCTTGCAAGAGATGTTATATGCGGACCCCATTGTAGGCTTGAGTCGAGCGTGATCCCCAGGCAAACAGTTTTTTCGACGAATTCTAGTTTCTCTTGCTTCAATACTATGTCACTTTCACTACTTTTGACATTCGGTTGAGAAAATCTGATGCACTTCGATTTTTTCCCATTCAATACTAAATTATTCGCGGTTAATCAATTATGAACCTGTAGTAGGGCATTATTTACGGCTTCAATATTTGTAGCACGTCTGTTTATCTTAAATATTAAAGAGCAGCAAACAACACCATTTGTGGTTGGTTTTTAAATAAATGGGGTAGATCATTTATATAGACCAAAAGAGGAAAGGACCCAATATCGAACCTTCCGGTACACCCATACTTACTTTTAAACCCATTGAATTGACACCATTTATTTGTACTTGCTGATGTCTATCGTTTAAATATGATTTCACTAAACTGAGCGCAAGTTTACCTAAACCGTAATGTTCAAGTTTTAAGAAATGCTTTTGAGAGGTCACAGAAGATTCCTATGGCATCTTGTGCCTCTTCCCACGCAGTAAATATGCGTTTTAATAAGGTTACACCGGCGTCAGTCGTGCAACGTCCTTTGGTGAAACCATACTGTTTCTCATGTAAGATTTTATTGGTGTTAAAGTGGTTGAGCATTTGATTAAGTATTACCTTTTCAAACACCTTGCTAAAAACCGGCAACACGGATACGGGTCTATAGTTATTGGTGTCTTTACTGTCCCCGGATTTGAAAAGTGGTACTACCTTGCTGTATTTCATAAGGTCTGGGAAGACTCCTTGGTCCACACACAAGTTAAAAATTAAGGCTAAGTACGGTGCTATAGTCTCAATAATAGCTTGACAAACTTTAATCGACATTTCCCATAGATCTTCAGTTAATTTTATTTTGATTTCCTTAAAAGCTTTACTATGCTATGGGGCTTATAATATTTATAGAGGGCATAGGTTTTATTAAGTTTTTTACATATGTCGTCTGTCTGGGGTCTCCAATTCAAATTGTTGTCTATATTAATTCCCAGAAATTTAGTAGCAGTAGTTGATTCTATTTTTGTCCCTAAATAGCTAATGTCATGGATTGTATTTGGTATTTTCAGATAAAAATGCATAATTTTAGTCTTTTCTAAGTTTATAATTAAATTATTGTTGTCAAACCATGTTATAATTCTATTTAATGTCGTATGTTCAACCGATAGATCAACAATATCACTACGAGTCTTAAATTTAATACAATTTATAACTAAGATTAATGAACCCCTACGAAACTTAGCTTTCCGGGTAAAGCAACTGCCCACACTGTAATTTGCATAATTAATTAGCGTTTCATAGTCTTTTAACCAATGTTCAGTGAAACAAACAATTTCAAACTTTGTTTTTTCTAAAAACAATTCAATTTCTAGCTGCTTTGAAGAGAAACCTTGAATATTTTGGTGAAATAATTGCATAGAATGCTGCTTTACCCCTTTTTTACATTCAGCTATTTTATAGCAAGAAGGTACATTGTTGTTGATCGGTGTAACATTAATGTCACTGGTATCTTCTGTTGTCTTACTAACCAGTTTAAATGAGCACCCTGAGTAAGCCCCAAGACGCCCATGCCATTAGTTGACCCCACTCGAGAATCTTCAATAGTTACACATGGATCCTCCCAGGAATTGTAAAAAAAATATAAATAAAATTAAAAGAATTATTAGTATTATTACTAATAGTCTAAGTATGGGAAAGTATACAATATTACTTTAAGACAATTCAACTTTAACAACTCTGTTTTAGAAACAAATAAAATAGCCTATAGAAAAAAGTTACATGAGGAATTCATAAATAAATATTCCGAATTAGCGCATCTAACAGAGTAAAGATTATCTGATCTAGTAGCGATTATAAATAAAAAATATATACATGATACCAAATTAAAAGAAATAAAAAACGAGGTAGCTTCAAAACTAAGGAATAGTAACACTAACACATAAAATATTGAAGACATAAATTATGATCACTGGAACACACATACCCAAGACGACTCAGAACAACCTGCTACAAATACTTACTTCTCTGATACACCTATTAATACTCTTACGACAAATATAATCATAAAAATAGCCCAGACACTAAAATCGTATCTCAGACCGTCGTAAATATAGATGAAGAAAATTTCTCACATAATATAGATATTGGTCACTTTGGACCTACGCAAACTAACGTCGATACTGCTCCAGAAATCAACCCAGACATTGATTCCACATTTCATCAAGCTCAAACAAATTTTAATTGCACGTTCATCAAACTCAAACAAGTTTTAATTGTAGCTACTGAACCAATCTGTATAAGACGTGGAATTTTTCAAAGAGATCCTCTAAGTCCTTTGTGGTTTTGCTTGGCACTCAATCCACTCTCACACTTGTTGGACCAAACAGACGCGGGATTCACGCTGGAAAGCAATAATACACAATATACGTTAACACTCCTAATGCATGGATGACATAAAATTATATGCAGCTGACAGAGACGCGCTTTATCAACTAGCTGATGCCTCACAACAATTTTCTGATGATATTTGTATGTCAATCGGAGTAGATAAATTTAAAATTGTAAAAGGAAAAATCCAAAATAATAGTTATATATGTATACACTACTATGAGGAGCAGTTTATCTGATAGACATAGCAATATCTAAGTCCTATAATATTCAAGCTACAATATCCGAAAAGCTCAGTAAAAACCAAGATTGAAATTGAAATTAAAACCCAATGGAAAGTACAAACTGTTCATATAGTCCCCATTGTTCACTCATCTACTGGTATTATACCAAAATCTGTCAAGCCTCAATACTCTACAGATGCCTAATCACACACTTTCCATCCTGCAAAAAGCTACCATTCTCAACACCTGTCAAATCACCCCAAAAGTTTCTAATGTTGGTGTAACAAAGTTCGATACCTGTACTAGGTTACACCTTATCACAGGCAGCATGCTTCTGATAAATACTATTTGTACAATAGATTTTTTAACAATACATATTTAACAATATAGTGAAATAAGTTAGTATGGGTAAATATATTATGATAAACCTAATTAGTACTTAAATGCTAAAGATACGAACAAAAATAATTAAGGTCACATATATGTTAGTATATAAAATCTAAGGAAAACAATTTTTAGCACTTATTTGCTAATCTTAATATGATTGTCAGCAGCATTAATCTCAATTATACACATTGCAAAACAACTTGAAGAATTGCTGCAAATGTTCAAAGCATAAGTTCGATCCCCTTTTCGCCATATCGGCAAAAGAAGACCTTCCCGCAGAACTAGAATCCCGTATCGTCGACTTGAGCTCCGAAATATGTTCTGTCAGGTCGCATTGTTTAGGGTATCGATTATGCTATTTGCATGAGTCACTTTTTGCTTCAGTGACTGGTATAGGAATGCCATTTATGACGTATCAGATTCGACATTACGGCAAAGCTTTGTAATCTTCAATTTCCGATCGGTATTGAGTTTCCCATCCGCGGAAATAGAGCAAACTTCATTCAAATACTGCTGGATATGGGCCATCCATCGTTGGATTTCGGGAGTTAAAACCCACGGCCGGTGCTAACACCGGCCGTGGCCGTCTACGACGGCGAAATAAGGGGGTTGCGCTGGCCCCCTTGAATTACAGTTGTTTTCCATTTTGTTAAGTTTTACTAAAACTTCCCTATTTCGTGTCCACTGTTCACTAATGCTACACACTAAGCAAGATTACTTCATGCATTACGGTAGTAATACCTGCACTAAAAGGAGGTCACTATTATTAAAGTATTAATAAAATATTGCACGTCTGTACGCTGCGAGTGCAATAAATGCAATCAATTAGTTAATTTTGCTGAGAAAAATTGGTACTTCGAACTTTCGAAGACATGCTATATTATGTGCACTTGTGTCAGTAAAAAACTCATATGCAAAAGAAAAACTACCATACCGCTATTTAGCTGGCCATGTTCTCCAATAATAAACGCACTGCAATCAATGGGTGCTACTCCTAGCTTTTCCGAGAGCAGGTACCGGAATCGGGCCGTATCCATCAAGGTGCCAGTTCCTATGATCTGCTCCTTCGGAAAGTTAGTTAGCCGCCACGTGACGTACGTCAGGACATCAACTGGATCACTCGCCACTATGAATATGGCGTCAGGACTGTGCTTCGCTAGCTGGTGAAGGAAAATTTCACAGTTCCTTGGCTTAAACTGGAAATTCTGTTGAACTCTTTGCTAACGCTAGTTCATATGGTCAATAGCGGCGACAATTCATAAACTCTAATAGTATATTTGTCAGCCCGAATAGGTAGTTATTATATTATTGAAGATAGTCTGTACTGTCTCCCACTGCAGGGCAAAAGCCTCCCTCCATTCCATAAGTCATAATTTTGAGCAATTCTTTTGCTCGGTAATTCTTAAAACAATAATTCCTTCGTGGGCACATCTCTCCTTCGTGGTCTGCCGTGTTCCAGCGTCGCAAATCGCTAGGAGGAACCTACTATTTTTTTATTTTTTTGAAAAAACGTTACCCCACACTAGGACTTTCTACTGTATCTTGGGTGCGTTCACAAACATTTAAAATCACATACACAAACAGCCAGACCCGGAACAACTACCTGTAGGCCATACAAATATTTGTTCCGTGCGGGGATCGAACCCGCGACACGCAGCGCAGCAGTCAATTGCTCAGCCACTGGGCCAACCGTGCCGTCGAACTACTTAAAAATGTACTAGTATTTAGAGTATGAAAGAAAACATGTGAGTTGGATTATGGCTACTTAAGGGGAAACAGTATATCTACTTGAAGATGATTTATATTGAAGAGCCTACCGGTGTGACGATTGCCCTGATGATGCCAGCACTCCTGATGATATAATCCTGCGCACTCTCATCCCTTCCTTTAAACGTGCCGGTGGTGATAATGCACACTTTAGAGTCGCGAGTCTCCGCCGGATCTATAACAATGTGCACTACTATTGTTACGTTCATCGCGGGTGTTTTCTTTCTTCTGTCACCCCATCTATTTCACCCTCTAATGATATTTTTTTTTCTGACGTGACTGCGATTTGTAATTAATTATATAATTATATCATTTTGTAATGCGATTTTTAACTATGCACAGAATGTGCTTCTTTGTAAACTATTCTAACATTCGTTGTTGGAAATCTTACCACGTCTACCCGAACTAACGCTTTGCGTAGCTCCGTCATGTTACCTACTCGTAAGTCTTCTACCAACAATATAAATCTTACCACGTCTACCCGAACTAACGCTTTGCGTAGCTCCGTCATGTTACCTACTCGTAAGTCTTCTACCAACAATATAAATTACTTTGCAACCATTCACATTACCTTTGCTAGGTGTAATCCTAGGGTTATCCAGAAACAGGGCGCTTGACTGAAGATCCATATGTTCACCTTGCAATATGTCTTCGTTCATATCAATCAAACAAATGTTGTTTGTAATGCCCTAAAATAAAACATAAAATAAATACCTGTAAGTTTGTAATTACCATAAACCAACAAGATATTTTTTGAAGATACAATGGAATACATTTGCGGAATCTGATATCGCCTCCGTATCAGGACGTTAGCCGCAGATGAGAATCTTAATTACAGTCAAAGAACTTTATAAAATGAGGCTCTTATTTTACTCTCAAATTATCTCTCTAGTACAAGTAGAATCACTCGAGCCTTAAAAATTCACGGGAGTGCCCACATGCGGAAACGGCTTGATACGAATAGTCGGAAACAAAGAGAATCACTTCTTTCTCGCTTTTACTGCATACTACAGAGAGGTCAAAAACTTTATATACATAAAGCTTTTGACCTCTCTTGAACTCTCTGACCCTCTTAAGCCGATTCCACGTCGTCGTGGATAACACTCTGGCACGAAGCTCCATTCATCTACTCTGCGGTACTCTGCTGGATCAAGACGCACAATGAATTCTTCAAGTAAAGCTTACCTTAACAAGTAAAGTGTACACTATAGCCATTCCGATGTCATCAAGGCCTACAATGCTGACTTTGTCGCCTGATCCAAAATGTCGGGGCGAGTTATAATTGAACATTCTCGCTAAAGTGGTATACTGTTTGCAGGACTCTTTATCATCAGTTCCGCTTGTTTTGCTCGTCTTTACGTGTTTTGAATAATTCCTACTTCTTAATTTGGAATCTGTGAAATAAATAAAGTCTAATTATTAGTCATAAGATCATTGAAACGTAAGCAGGTGACGTTGAAATCGCGGGTAACACCTGCATGAGGGAGGCACAGAACCGGGAAGTGTGGCAGAAAAAGGGGAAGCCCATATCAATATACCAGCAGTGGGTGATTCATGATGAAGGTGACGAGCTGGGTTACCAACAACCTGGTCAAGGTAGCAGGAGAGTTGATGTGGGAGGCACTAGACCAACAATGGAATATTGGGAAAGAGAGAGAAACCTGAAGAGACCATGCCATTAGGTCTCGTTCGGAGCTGGGCTAGGCCGAGTTCACATTGTATCACCGTGCTAATAGCTATCCGATCATTGACCTCGACGCCAGGTAGGTTGAAATTAACAGCATTTCTATATGGCAACATCGCTTAGTAACTATGTTTTTTTGGGAATAGCCCACTCGCTTTCGCTGGAAACCAGAATCAACAGTGGCGACCGCCAGGAAAGCGCCGACACAAAGTCAAGAAACAAACTGTTTGGGTCCCCGCAAAATTAATCCCAAAATAATAGACGAGTAGAAAATACCATGATTTCCACTTCCCTCCATATCATGCAGGAGATGGAACCAGAGCAAGGCGAATGGCCCAAAGGAACGTTTGCAACTGGGATAAACCCAATTGCCTAGCGCCACGGATTAAAAATATTATGAATGGTTTCTACATTGTGAGCTGATTATTTGATTCCAATATTGTATATTATGCCAAAAACGATTTAACGCCAGAAATTTGTTCTACATAGTTGGATTTGATCACAGTCAGATGTAGAACATTGATCAAAACGTAAGGCAACTAGCTTGAAGGTATATAAATTACTATGAGTAATTGGGCATCACACGTGATCCACCCCATCCATGTCCTGGCTAGCCGCTCACGACCGACACGAACGGATAGAAAGAACTAGCGGAAGTGTCGGACGTTGCTGGAAGTATCCCACCTACATTGCCATTCAGATAAAAGTTCCTCCCAAACGTCAGATTGTGGTTTAAATAATCTAGAGATTTTAGCACGATCATGTTGCGTTAAAAACCTGCGTCTGTGGTGTCACCCGTCTCACGTGCGGAATAGTCATGGAGGTAGGAATACTATGGAGTCGGCATAATTTACTATACAATTGCCTATACATTTGTTAGTGAAATCGATGTAGTAATACTAAAAATATCGTTTTTTTTTCTTTCTAACTTACATTGTCTCGCATAAGGAAAGCAGGACGACAATATATTTGTTTTTACTAATTTTGGCAACATTTAACCTGTGGCGTCACTAGAATGTACCTGCATGCCAATCCGCCATGTTTGGTTACAGTCACAGAGTACATTACGTTGAGTTTGCCTTTGTTTACTTTCGCTGTATTAACTATTTTTTTCACAATTTAATGGAAATTGTGCTTGTATTATTTATAAAAGTGAAAAGACTCTAAATTGCGATGCCTCCTAAGTGCGCTGTTGTGGGTTGTGGTGCTTCTAAAAGCCAAAATCGCCCAAATTTGTCGTTTCACAAGTGACTAATCTAAAATTTATTTATAATATTTAAAAAAAGCCTGGAAATACATGAAATTATTGTAGTCTGTCATTAAATTGATATGAAATTGTTCTGTGTATGAAATCCGCGTGTACTTTTAGCTCAATATTTAGCTTAAACTGATGTTTTGGGTTTTTGAACATTGTTTTTATTTTGTTTAGTGATGCGCTAGAAGCTGTAAGAGTAATCGATAGTTTTTTTTTAATCACGATTGACTGATTTTGTATATGTTTTTACACTCAGGCTACTTCGAAATGAACCAAAGAAAAGGATATGGTTAGAAGCCATGGAAATGAAAATTTAATAAGACAAACCAAAGAGATATTTATCTGTTCCTTACATTTTGAAGAAACTTCATTCAACAGAACACTTGACGTTGTAAGATTGAGAGACGATGCAGTACCAATAAATGTTTTAAATATTGTTTGATTTTTTCATTATGTTTCCCTATACAAAGTGCAATCCAATTGACCTTAAAAAAATCCCGAAATGGGGTCATTGAACTCATAATTATGTATAAGTTTTACTAGGGACCAACCCTGAAATCGATAATTATTAAAGTCAGCTGATCCATACGTTTTATCAAGTTTCGTGAACACAGATTTATGGGGCAGCTGATTTTTGAGCGATTGCTGGTATGATTCCTTAATAAAAGATGTGTATGTACAGACGCCAGGACATCTAGCTACTACAATCTGTCAAATTTCTTTAATAAATTTTCAACTTTATCTCTGAAGCATTAGGTTCAAGGTTGGTTGGTTGGTTTTCAAAATTAACAGTTTCGGGTTGGTTGATCTGCTGGCGTCTGTACATGATACCGATCATTCCATTGGTTTTCGATAGGTGGTCAAAAAATATTTTAATTTGTGCATTTATTCGATAATTCTCTTCTCCCGTTCTCTTTCGCCCTTCTTCATCTCAAAAAGGTCAAAACCCTAACGGATAAGTGGACTATGAAATGGAATAACTACAATGGTGCGCAAAAGTTATAGAGAAAACTTTTTCGATATGTACGTTTTATCGATATCTTTTGATGAAAAGCTAAGACTAGTACAACACTAGGCGGCCATGTTTGGTTACCGTAGGTATGCACGTTTTTTTCGTAGGTATGGCAGTTCCATAGGATTCCTTATTCAGAGGGAATAGTACATTACAACACGTCGCTGCACTTCAATACAACAAAACAAAACAACGAGAGCAACTAAGTATCATAAATTAAACTTATTTTCTTTGATGTCATTTATTTATTAAAATGATGAACTAATTAGACGAGAAGATTGCAATTTACACAAATAAACGCGAGCAAATTGCAATCTTCTTTCTTCAATTGTCAATTAGTTACTAACATAGTAATCGGATGGCCCTTTGAGTAAAAATACTTTATCTTATCCCATTGAATTTATAAGTTAAGATTTCATGGTTTTTCTTTCATTTAATTTATTATGTTTGTTAGAGAGATTGTGATTCTTAGGATTGACCCTATCGGCTGATGCCATAAAAGTAGGGGGTGTTATTTTTTCGGATTTTAGAGGGTTCGATTCCCGAGTGTGGCAAAAGAATTCTCGAAAATCTATTAACGCAGATGTTTCTTTTTATAAATAAAGGAATGTTTTCTTTGGGTAAAATTAACTATCTCCAGTATTTAGAGTAGGTACTTTCCCTCCTGGTGAGGTTGAAAAATTCCACCCTGTAAATCAGACATGCATTTTGAAGCATTTGCGCCAGCAGCTGGATTATTTTAAGATGTGATCCAAATACGTGCAGTACCTACTTGTATTGTTTTAAATATACTTTTCCTTATTGTTGTTTTACAGGCGTCTCCGCAGCTAAAGGGAATAAAGGAATGATGAAATGAAACGGAATGGTTGTGACAATTTTGGAAAGGCTGTCAAATTTGGTAACCCCATGGTATGGGGATATTTCTTAACTGTATGTAATAAAGCCAAGTTAGAGGGCCATGCGCGGCATGACAACTCCGACACAGGGTTAAGTACTGACCACACGATAAAGAAGAAGAACGGCAACCAAATAATGATTTAACCATGATTTTACAAAATGGCCTGAAAGCTACTTTTCTGCGAATCGCAACGATTTCTGCATCTTTGACTACCCACATGTCAGCCTGTTGCTAATTATTATGATTTTAGGACAAACTATCCTTAACTAAGTATCTAGATAATCTTACTCACAAGATCCATAAACGCTGTTTGCATTTGTACTAATCCGCTTTGGTATACTGTCAGCTAGCTGCGGAGCTACAGAGGTAAATACTCGAAACATGTCTTCTAAATTGCAGTTTGCGTTTTCCCACTACGAACACTTTTCTCAGGGGACTTGACAGGTTTTGACAGTCTGTCAGAATCTTTTTGTGTTCCGTGGTTTGTTCTAAAAGGAACGTAGAATGAAGTCTATGAAGTATAAGCGGCCACGTAGAAAAATTAAATATGTTTGATATAGGCTAGCACAGTGCACAGACTGCATAGTCTAGGTTAATTATAATAATATTGAATGCTCTCAAAGATCCCCAAAGATACAGAAATAGATACATCCATGATTAGAATCTAGCTTATTAAGGAAAAAAATTACGTGTTTGTTGCTCAAACAAACATTGGTAGAGTAATACTCGTATGATTAGCTGGCTTTGATACGTGCCCATTTAATACCAGAAATCTAATAACCTAAGTACATAGGTATATACATACGTAAACTAGCAAGACATGAATCGATTTATAAGAGTCGTGTTTTTAGCCATGTGAAAACACTTGTACCTAAATTAACGAACGTAAATTATGAAAACATTTGTGTACCCTGAAGGCAAATGAGAACATTACAACTCTAATTGCGCCAACAAGCAAATGCCGGGATTTTTTTTAAAATAACATTAAACTGCAATACGTGGCGCATTGCTAAAGTCAGTATCTTAACTCATGCTCTCAAAAGAAAGTTAAAGAATATCCATTCTAATTTTATACATGACATACAAAAGCAACTGCGCCAGGCTGAACTGATTTCGGTAAAATTAGGGATAACTAGAGGGACATTTGGGGAGCCAGGTCGTGGCCTGCCCGTGGATGGAGCACGCCCTGGATTGGGACAAATAACTTTTGTTCTTAGCTTATCGATGTCAAATTGTTCTAAACATGTTTGACCCAAAATTCAGCAACGTGAACTCCGACTTAATAGAGCATTATTCAAACCGAGCGCGTCGCGTCGTGCCCGAAGTACGTACGTCTCACTGTTCCTAGGCTTAATCTCCGGTTTCCATGCGAGCTAATTCGAATGGCTGAAGCTACAAAGGAATGCCAAATATCTCAGCTAGGTTACAAGAAAGAAAAAAAACAATATTTATTAGTCGCAGACACATAGCGACCGTACTAAATGACAAAAAAAACAATAAACATACAACGCATATCAAATATTTATAAATACAACAGGACGGAACAAAAAAGGTTGACAGGTGGCACGTCGTGACTGCAACCAGCAGGTTATACTCAGTGTGATGCTGTGCTTTGGGGGCCGACAGCACAGCGCTAGCTTTCATTGGTCCCCTGAGAAAAAACGTAACGAAGCCAAGACAGCATAATTTGGGACAGAAAATAAAAAATGAGCAGTAGGACGTCCACAGCTAGACCTTGAACTAACCATCTTATTAGTACGACGACATCGATCCGTCCCGCGCTTCCCGCCTAGAACAAAATTCGGCGACCTCCCAGAGGTCGTTCGTTTACGTTGTGGGTGGGGGAACGTATCATAATCCATGCTAATAATAAAATTATAAAAGCGAAAGTAGCTCTGGGGGCCTAAAATGGCCGCTTTAGCTGAATCATAATATGAATCGCCTAAATTTCTAAAATGGGCACAGACGCATTAATATTATGAATTGTCATTTTGTGACCATTTTATGAATTGTAACGTAATTCATATTATGATTCTGCTAAACCAGCCATTTTAGGCCCCCTGTGTGTAGGTACATGATATTAACCCTGCACGCCTACACCATTGAATCAGTCTTTATCAAAGGTGTGCGTAGTCCCAGCGGAAAAATGTCGAATATCTTAATTTCAGTTTAGCAGATATTTAGTGTATGACGTCGTGTCAATGTGTATGGTAAATAAAAATTTGTGTATCCAACCATTGGGGAGATATTCAACAAAAACTGTTTCCGCTGGGACTACGACATCCCATCATCATCATCATCATCATCTGCCTAGCCTTTTCCCAACTACGTTGGGGTCGGCTTCCAGTCTAACCGGATGCAGCTGAATACCAGTATTTTACATGGAGCGACTGCCTATCTGACCTCCACAACCCAGTTAGTACTGGGTAATACGATACCCCTTGGTTAGACTGGTTGTCAGACTTTTTTGGGCCACTGACTACCTAACGACTGTCAAAGACCTTCAAATGACAGCCGGGACCAACGGCTTAACGTGCTTTCCGAGGCACGGAGGAAACTCAGTATGTAATGGGTGGTCACCCATCCACAGACCAACCTAGGCAAGCACGGCTTAACCTAAAGATCGACCCGAGCGGCTGTTATTATTTAGCCACGAGCTCCTCCTCGACTACGTCATCCCATCGTTAACTCTATATACTGTACGGCCGCTTTTTTGTAGCCATTCGAACTTGGTCGGTTTATCCATGTATTGCAGTTGTTCTGGTATTTTTATTATATCTCTTTAACTGAAATTTTACATGTGAATAGCTGCATTAATACATTAAATATCGGAATATGTTTTATTCTGCTTTTCCATTAAAAAGTTCAGTATGGTAGTCCAGTCGTAGTAAATTATACCATTACTCATTAATTACTAAGATCTCATAAACCAAACTTGGCAAGACATGTATTGATAATTTTGCACACAATCTAGGAAAGAAATGTAAGGAGGAGGTCGTGGACCTTGCCCTTTCCGATCATACCTGCCAAATACTAAAATGTCCAGTTAAAAAAAAAAAGCTTGATTAACCAATGGTATATTCATCGTAGGGATTATAATCAAGACAATGTGGAAAAATTTAATGATTGTATAAAAAATATTAGCTTCTCTGAAGTTTATGAAACCAATGATCCAAATAGAGCATTCAATGTTTTTATAGAGACATTCTTGTTATTCTATGAACTATGTTTTCCAATGAAAAGAGTCTTAGTTAAAACATATAAGAAACCACAATGGGTATCACGTGGAATATGACTCTGTAGCAGAAAGAAAAGGGCACTCCTATGGCGGTATAGATTGAACCCCAGTGATGCAAGTAGAGATAAATTCAAAAAATACTCTACAACGTACAAAAAAATAATTAAACTGACCCAACGCACTCAAAACACATAAAATCAAGACATCAGTAAACAAAATAAAAACTACATGGGAAATAATTAACAGTTCCAAAGTGAATGTACCTAAGGAGGCTATTATGCAAATTCAAGTAGGTGATAAAACAGAAACTATCCAACTGAAATAGCAAAAGCTTTCAATATTTTTTTCATAGAAAAAGTCAAACCTGTTCCTGACTGTGGTAAAAATGTTACAGTAAATATATCCAAAAATAACAACTCCATATTTATACCGCCAAGTAGCCACCATGACATCAAAAATTATTAAATCACTAAAAAATACAAAGAGTACAGGACATGATGGTATTTCCACACATATAGTCAAAGACGTCGGTGACATCATTAGTAAACCTTTAAGCTATATTCTAAACTTATGCATAACTGAAGGTGTATACCCAGAACACCTCAAAATTGCCGTTATAAAACCACTTCTGAAAAAAACTGCGAAGATTTCAATGGAGTCATATAGACCAATAGCGCTTGTACCTATACTATCAAAAGTATTCGAAAAATATCTATATGTACAAATATACATATAATTTTTTAGAAAAAATGAACATTCTGACAGATTGAAGAGAAGGGTTTTAGAAAGAGTAAGACAGTGAATATGGCGATCTATGATTTCCTAAGCAATGTAGTAGAAAATGTTGACAAAAGGCGTCCAGTATGTTCAGTGTTCTGCGATGTGACACAGGCATTTGACTACGTGGACCATAAAATATTACTAGATAAATTAGATGCTTACGGAATCAGGGGAAACGTTTTACAGTTGATTGAATCATACCTCAGAAACAGAGAGCAGTATGTTGAAATAAGTCAATGCAATCATGTAACTAAAGAAGAGCAGATATTTACATCCAAACGCAAATTAGTTATTTATGGCGTTCCACAAGGGAGTGTCCTAGGCCCTCTACTATTCATAATTTATATTAACGATCTACCAAATGTAACAAATAACCCGATGTCACTTTTTGCCGATGATAGCACAATAACTATTAAATACATGGATGAACAAAATTATGAAGATGAAATAAATAATACAGTTGATTCCATTATTACATGGCTAAGTAATAATAATCTCAAAATAAACATTGATAAAACAAAATTAATGTTATTCAGTCAGCGTTTGAACATTTATAATATCCTGCATATACATAACAATAAGGAACAGATAAGTAAAGTGGATTAAAGTAAGTTCTTAGGGCTCACAATAGATTTGTCGGCGACCTATCGCGTCCGGCCCTGGTCCAGTTCATGGTCCGGAGCGAAAGGGAATGGGACGCCGTCACCTCCTTCTGCGAAGCAGTCATGCTAGCGAAGGAGGTGGCGGAGCGTGAGAGGGAGAGAACCTCTCGTCCCAGCCGCCGCGGGAGACGCCTCGGGCGTCGGGGGTCACGTGGTGGCTTCTGGCCACCGTAGACGCGGACCTGTGGACGGAGAGTAATGGGCTAGCTCGCCGTCCGTCCGTCTTTTGACGACAGGCCGTGTTGACGGCGCGTTCGTGTTCCACGCGCGCCTCAAAGAGATGTCAGCAAATAGGGAGGGGCCCGCAAGGGCCGATGCCTGCCAGGGCTGCGGGCTGTTAGAAAGGGCAAGGAAGGAACATGGATGGGTTTTAGTCAGTACAAGTCTGACACTCCCTTCCGCTCTGCCCAGAGCGGGAGAAGTCATTTGATGATTTCCCATCCGTAAAAAAAAAAAAAAAGGGCTCACAATAAATAAAAAATTAAACTGGAAACCACATTTAGAGGAGTTAAGCAAGCGACTAAGTAAAGCAGCCTATATCCTCTGCAAAATCGCTCCTGTTATGGGTGTGGATGCCAAGATCACGGCATATCATGGCATAGTTGGTCCTCTACTGAGATTTGGTGTTATCTTCTGGGGAAACTCAACCCTCAAAGAGTTAATATTCAGGTCACAGAAGAGATGTATTAGAACCATGTTCGGCTTAAAAACAACCGACTCATGCAAGCCATTATTTGTAAAATATAAAATTCTTACCCTCCCATCACTCTATATCTTTGAAATAGCGATGTTTGTAAAATCAAACCCGCATCTGTTTAAGAAACAATCAGATATGGATACCCGTAACCGGCGTGATAAATATAAGCACAGATTGTGAGTGAGACCATCCAATACAGCACTAATGCGTAATAGTGTTTTCTGTATGGCACCACGTATATTTAACCCGCTTCCACGGCACTCAGAGATCTTACGGTCACTAACTTATTTAAAAAAAAACTAAAAGAGTATTTAGCAACTAGATGTTTCTACAGTATTGCCAAGTTTCTCATGGAGAAAACATAACTAATTCTAATGTAAATTCTAATTTGTGGGCGAAGTTTGGTTCTGTTGACTGTGGTTAGTATGTTATTTTGACATTAGTATTTATTTTGACGATGATAGTTTGTTCTACTCATCTTATTTAATTGATGTTTAATGCGCTTATGCTGTACTATTATTATATTTATTGTAGTCGTTGACAAATGAATTTTAATTAATTGTATTTTTTTATTGTTTTTATTTTCATTTTTTGTCTGTTTAATAATTAATAGTTACAATTAATTTAATAATTGATAGAATGTTATTATAATACAGATTTGTACGCCGTAAAGGTAAAACATGACTGATCCTTTCTGCGTTGTACTTTAAATCTTGCATGCTTTGTGTATGTATACTACGTTTCTAACAAATTAATTAACTCTAAACTCTGAACTCTGGACATTGTAGACAATTACAAGATACAAATATACGTTATAAGTTAGGCTCTAGAGTTCCTATTTTAGGTACTTGGACCTAAAAACCTTATTTTACTTTTACATGTATATCTTCCGAACGGTATGTTTTTTTCAAATTCTGTTTTCACAAACATTATACACAAATTAGAAGCAACGTGCGTAAAAAATTGCAACTCTGTACTAAACCGGATTATATGATTTTCAGCAAATAGCCAAACGTCAGCGCAGCGGCAACTTGATTATCTTCGCAGTTTGATGACACACAAATTTCATTTTAGCATACACATTTACCTCTCGTTACACACTAATTATTGTATGTGTTTTTTTTCATGTACGTCCATAGGAAAAAAAAAGTGCCGCTGGGATGACGTAGTCCCAGCAGAAACAGTTTTTACATACACAATTTTTTTTACCATACACATTTACACGACGTCATACACTAAATATCTGCTAAACTGAAATTAAGATATTCGACATTTTTCCGCTGGAAATACGCACACTTATCAAAGACAGATAATTACCTACCCAGCCTAGAGTAGAACATATTGACTGCTACTTTTAGCACGGTAATAATGGTGCCGATTCCCTTGTTCACAAACTAAACTAAAATTAAATTGAGTGCATCTTTTTCTTTCTATTGCATTATGAAAAGGACTAATTGCTGACTAATTTGACAGGACTAAACTAATATTTTATCTTCTGTCCCTTTCTTAATGAAATAGAAAGAAAAAGATGCACTGAACTTAAATTTGGTTTAGTTTGTAAACAAGGGAATCGGCACCAATATCTACTTTTAGTCTCGATTTTTGTATTAAAAACGATGAAAATAATACGCAAACAAAGTCGTGCGCAACAGCTAGTAGACCTAACTATTATAGTATAATTATATATTTATAAACAGAGTATATGGTTTACTACCTAAATAACAAGTGTGACCGGTAGGTGTGTTGACCCTTGGGCAAGTTCTATGTCAAGCAGCTTAGTGGACGGTTTTCGCGTGAAATAATGGTGATGATGGCGATGTGTGATGTGGTGTGGTGTGTATGGTGTGTCTGCCTGCCCGTCTCTGTTCCCTGGTCATTATAATCTTGATCTATTCAAAGTTCGAGTGAATAGGTTTCCTCTAGGCAAGCGAGCTCCACCCTAGGCCGCGTTATCAATTCACATCAGGCGAGTTGCAACCAAACGCAAGCTTATTTCGTATTAGAAAAAAATGTGTTGTAATACTGGGGGACTTCCTGCAGGTTGAGATGTGACTGTGTACGTACTTATATCATGTGTAATTATTGTGCCTACGTGCTCGTACAGTAAACACTTTGGACCAAGAGACGATGACCTCGTAATTTCTTTTACATTTTTGCAGATTCCCTCTAAATTGAAACTTCGACAGACAAATACCTACATAACTATAAAATAATTACATTTTTAATTACCAGCAGCGAACAAGAATTAAATGAAGTATAAATTAATGCAGTAAAGGTGGATACTGGTGCCGGTCAGACTAGCGCTGTGCTTGTTATGGATGAGTAAGTCAAGTTTAAAAGTATTTGGTATTTGAGTTTGTCAATAGCAGCCAGGGTTTAGAAGTCGATGGTAAATTATAAAATAAAACCACCGACATGTTATTTTCCACTTTTTCGGTTGGACGAACAGTGGAGGCTTAGTAATAGGACCCTGTTGGTTACGCTTCAGGTACGAAACCCTATAATCATGTTGAGTAATGATGATCAGATAAAAGATTTCAACTACGAGAAGATCTAGAGAGGGACAGAGATAAATAGATATTTCAAGAGTAAGGTGATATTTATCCATGGGTGACAGAGCAATTTGACGAGATCCACAGTTGATAGCTATAGGAGCGAGGTGTGTAGGCGGAGTTTAATAAGTAGGTACGTAGATACTGTATCGCTAGAATATTAGCAGTCTGACTCACGGCCGGCAACTGGTTCCTGAGAAATAAATACGTACGTCTACGTGATTAATATCGTTTACACACAGTCTATACGTAAAACTGTGTCGTAACGCAAGAGGATGATTGTTCTGACAAATTTCTTATAGAATTCAGATGAAACGTCGCGTACCTATCGAAGTCCTTATGAAAATATTCTAAATTAGTTTGTTTGATATTTAAATTGATTGCATGCAGGGCCCCCTGAGTATCAATCTGCTTAGTAGGTTAGTAATAAGTTAATGTTGACACGCATCATGAAGGCTGGTTTGATGCGGCGCAGGAGAAGAGTACCTGGAAGGATATGGGGGAGGCCTTTGCCCAGCTGTGGGGCATATACAAAGCTAGTGAAATAACAAAAAAAATTGACCGACTACCAAAATGAGGAAGTAGGTACTCAATTTGAGTGAAAGTTTATGATTATTCTTTACCACGTCAACCGATTTCCATGATTCTTTTTTTATTGGAAAGGGGTTATCTCTTTATTTTTTGGCTAAGTTCTGTTTAGCAGTTTTTGGGTGAATTTCAATAGTGCATAGGTAATCTCCTTGACTGTTTCCTGTAGTAGATTTTTAAACTTTTTATTAGGTTTTTAAGTAGTTTTTAAACCAATGTGTGTGTTTTTTTGCGAACTTTGGCATACAGTTAGGTATCATTTTATCTTAAAATGTCGCCGTCGAATTTGACAAAAGGTCAAACACGATACAACATAGGGTTAATTTTTACTATCGCACGAGTGTAACAGTATCAAAACACATAAGTCTGTACCGAAATGATGCTCATCATTCTTACATATGGGAGAAAAATATGGAAAAACAACATTACTATTGCAGCATGTTTCCTCATAGAGAAACCAATGATCTCATGAAAAACTTTTTTTTGTTTTTCACCATGGCTATTCAATTTTGTCAAAGTTGACGCAACCATCAACTGTCACTAATAAAAATAGCGTTTTGAATGTTTTTTGGAAATAAATGTGAGGTAATATCAGACTACCACAGAAAAGTTATTGTCTGTTTAAATGAATCACTAAGGATTGCCTAGAAGATGAGTAGCTGGAGGAGTGCTGGACTGAAGTATGTGTACCTACCCTATTATTGATGTTTTTGTTTTGTAATCTTCCTGTTTTTGATCCTTTATACTAACTTTGTCGGCGAAACACGGTTTTTTCATTCATTCTCTACTTTATAGGGTGACTGGTAATTATAGCTAACAAACAGCTTTCCCAAAGAAACATTTTTTATTGTCTTTCACTTTTAACACAATATCCGTATGAAATTTGTGCGCACGCGTCTATGAATGACCTATCAGCTGTTAGCCGCGTGACGCCGTTGTGTCTCATTACTGTCGTACCGTGCAACAGTGGGTAGGCAGAGCACCCGCGCGGCTCGCAAGCTGGCTCCATAGGCGGTTGTTATAAAAAAAACGAATCATTACAAAACAAAAATTTTGGGGGTGTCTTGTTATCATGAGTACAATCACGTGTTTAAGTATCGGTCAATGATTACCAGTCACCCTATATACTCCTTACCCGGCTAAAGCAAAGTCAATTGATTTTGGACATGAGTTGCCATGGCGGACCTGGAAGTCTTTAAATAGTCTCCAGATCCAGGTTGGGCGTAGCAAGGAAATCCTGCTCAGGTGGAGATTCATTAAAATGACCATACCCTGGGGTGTAAATGTGGTGCTGTTCTACAAACGCTGGGCCACTTAATATCGTGTCCTGCATGTCCTGTTGTTTGTTCACTACAAGACCACAACGCAACTGATGGACCCTACCGACAGCGCCAAACTAGTAGCTCAGTTCTGAGGCGACACAATGTACCTACATGGTTCTGAAACCTCTTAAGTATGATAGAAGTAACTTTTGAGGAG
Source organism: Lycophotia porphyrea (assembly GCA_950005105.1). Taxonomy (NCBI): domain Eukaryota; kingdom Metazoa; phylum Arthropoda; class Insecta; order Lepidoptera; family Noctuidae; genus Lycophotia; species Lycophotia porphyrea. The sequence continues at coordinate 26,911,713 of OX465383.1, read as the reverse complement.
TGAGAAAACTGCGTGCTGCTTATTAAATAAACTAGCAAAAAGCTGAGCTGTGTGAGGACTCACGTAGTTTTTCTAACGGGTAATATTTTTTTAGGACAGTTTTTTTTAATATAATTTTTTATATAGGATTATTGATGTTGGTTTCGGTAAATAATTCATATAATACGACCAATCATTTTCAGATATTTTTTGCCACAGAGATGCCACAGAGTTAATACTCTGTGGCATAAGGTTCCTCATACGGATTTCTTCCTGCTTCCTACATTTCAACATATTGTACATTGGTACAGATTGCAATTTAGGCCAAAGTAAAACACAAGGTTCATCATTTTCTTCCTGAATGTTCAGTAGACTATTCACTGGTTTGCGATAACATTGAAATGATACGGTTGGAGCTCCAGATTCGTAATCATTACCGTATAACATATTTTGGTCGCCATCTAGGCTTCACTATCTGAATTAAATGTAATAAGTATGTGGTTCTTCTTGACTTGATAAAATTTGTTAGAAAATACTCTCATTATCAGGTAGGTAAGCATTGTAAATTATTTTCATTGATTGTAATATCATGATACCAAGGATTATTACTTTTGAGATATATATCAAAGCTGCCTTAACATTATCGCGATTTACAATAAAATCTTTGTATCCTTAACGATCCATCATATTTTTTAACAAAAAATTATTTTGAAATGGTGAAGATTCAAGAGAAACTAGACTACAAGCGCGAGCGAAGCGAGCCCGAAAATTTAAAACAATCAAGTCAGATAATTATGTAATTTTTAATGATAATATCCACATTCTCCAATTTTTGTAACCTTGTGTATATTGCTATAATTGCCTATCAAGACCTCGGGGCAAGGGGCCCCAATTTATTTCAGTACGACGACGACGTGACGCTTCTAGTGTTGTCGTACACCGAAATGTGCGGTATTTAGTAACGTACTAAACTAATTGCATGGACATAGGAAGTACTACCTAATCCTTACTGAATCTGGTATATAGTCTGAAATTTTAACTAAAGTGCTTTTTTTAATCCTAGAGACTAAATTGACACATGCTAATGTCAAACTGTATAGATGTGACCGTTTGAAAGTCTGAGGGACCCCCTGAGCTTGTGGATCCAGGGACGCTGCCCAGTCACTGCATAAATTGCACTGTTTTATTTCCATTTTTTTTTGGACAGTTTCAAAATAAATGGCATATTCTATATAAATCGCGATATAAATTTGATTCTGCCTCTCTTGCTTTTTTCTGACGTCCTCTCGCCTGATTCATCAACAAACGGTTTTGTTTACGATCTTTACGGCCAGTTAATGTGTGTCTTCGCGGCATTTTACTGTAGTATTTGTATCCCGCTGTAACAAAACAATAATTATTCCTCTCCTGACCCTAGTAGCTTGGACCCTGTTCCCGATACAGGTGGGCTACTATTTTTAAAAATTTTAAATGTTTTTTTTTTATGTTGTTTTTTTTTTGTATATTTAAATATTTAAAAATGTAAAGAATTATAACTATAAATAAATAAAGGAACATTAATTAATATACTTAGTTAAAATTTCTAACTGGTTTTCACAAAGTAATCGTTCACGTTTAGATAGCATTGCTCTATTATTTTTTTGTAAGTACCTACTCACCTAATATTCATTTCAATGTGACATGTTAAATCTCGTACTCCAATTAAATAGTATTTGTGTTTCATGGCCGAAATAAACACGAAATGAATTGAACTTGTTAACGATTTTGTTTTTATTCTGACGCTATTTGGTTAGCAGGTGTCAAAGCAGTTATTTTACAACCTGATTCTAGTGATGACTACAATGTATTTGAGTATTGAGTTTAGTTCTGTTGCAGCTGTTAACTCTTTGGTTTTGTAACAGATGGCGTTAGTAGTACAATAACAGTCTATCCAATGAATACAAAATTGTTTATCTTCTTTTTTTAATGGTTATAAAATTATATTTTTTTTGACAGATAACTCATCTAAATTGAAGTTAAATTACTATTTTAAAGAACAAATATATAGGCGTGATAATACAATTCAACACACTCTGAATGTGTTGTATCGCGGAGCCCCACCCTCTGGTTGTCACACCATGCAAAAGTATCATGTTTGCATCTGGTACACCGCGACGGATCAACAAGATTGAATGAAAAAAGAAAACATCTTTTCTGAAGATATTTTATGACTTCATAAGCTATACAGGGTGTAAACAGACTCTTCACGAAGCCATCAACCAAGTATTCTGAACATCAAACTAAGTAACTTTACGCAAAAATTATTGATTACTGTTGGTCTAGTGGTTAGTGACCCTGACTGCTAGGACGGAGGTCGTGGGTTCAATTCCCACACAGGACAAATCTTTGTGCGATGAGTACGATTATTTGTTCTGTATCTGGGTGTAAATTTATCTATAATATGTATGTATTTAGAAATATATAAGTATGTTTATCAGTTGTCTGGTTGCCATAGTACAGGCTCTGCCTAGTTTGGGATCAGATGGCGGTGTGTTGGTTGTCCCAAGATATTATTATTATTATTATATTGATGGGAAACGACTTTTTTTTTGGGGTGAAAAATCACGTTTTACGGTATGGTAACGCATTCAAAACATTGTGCTGATGAATGGATTGAATAGTACGGGGTTCGTGAAGGTGTCTTAAGTAAAAAAATTACATTGAAAACATGTATTTGAAAAAAAACTTGTAAAAAGTTGGAACTTTGATCTCCAATATCTCCGTAACTAGAAGGTTCCCAGGTATGGTCTAGAGCAAAAACCGATCGCAATAACAGGGAGAATAAGTGCCTTTTTACACCCTTTATATCATCTGCCTAGCCTTTTCCTAACTATGTTGGAGTCAGCAGCTGCATACCTACTAGTATTTGACATGGAGTGACTGCCTATGCCTACCAGACCTCCAAAACCCAGTTAGTACAAGGTAATACGATACTCCTTGGTAAGACTGGTTGTCAGACTTTTTGTGCTACTCTGACTACCTAACGACTGTCAAAGATCTACAAATGATAGCCGGGACCAACGGCTTAGCGTGCTTTTAGGAAACTCGGTATGATGTGCACACCCACAAACCAACCTAAGCAAATACGACTTAACCTAAAGGTCCCGACGACCCGAGCGGCTGTTATTATTTAGCCACGAGCTCATCATTATGCAATAGGCTACTTATATATCATGTTTAAAACATTTTTTGACACACTCACTCAGCATGACATTCTCTCAGCCACCAGGGCAAATTCAAGTCATTGAAAGATAACTAAATGTAAATGTAAATGGCTTTACAGTACATAGTACTCACACATGTGCTTTGCAATTATATAATACTAAGAGATTGAATCTATACAATGCAAAGATATTATTACAATCTTCTGTAGCTTCCACAATAACTTCACATGTATTAGAGTAATACACCAGATTACAGTACTAAGCAGGTTTTTAATGAAAATAAATATAGAAAAACCATTATTCACAATAAACGGTAACTCTGTCTGTCATTCCTCTTCTTCTTTTTCCACAGACTCTCGAATGGCCGTCTCGGGTTGCCACCACAAAATCTTTTAATTTACCAATTTTTGTTTCTTTCAGTTAAGTAGCATGTTTCACTTTTATTATACCTCTAAATAGGTTAGGTTATATTAGGTTAAGTGAGCACCACAGGTGAGTAGCATGTTTCACTTTTATTACATCTCTAAATAAGTTGAAGTGAGCACCACAGGTAAGTGGCATGTTTAACTTTTATAATGTCTCTTATTAGGTTGAAGTGAGCACCACAGGTAAGTAGCATGTTTCACTTTTATTACATCTCTAATTAGGTTCAAGTGAGCACCACAGGTAAGTAGCATATTTCACTTTAAGATAGAAAAGAAAATGACACTTACACATATTTTTTCCAGTATGCATCAGACATGAACTTTTAGCCAATAGATAGGATGACTTGGCCTAGTTGCAGACCTGAAATATTTTCGATCAGGATAGGGACTATAACGTGATATAAGCTAAATAATATAATACAACAATATATTGAGCTATGTACAGACGCCAGCACATCAAGCTACTACAATCTGTCAGATTTCTTTACTAGATTTTCAACTTTATCTCTATGACATTAAGTTCAAGGTTGTTTGGGAAAATCTGACAGATTCGGGTAGGTTGACGTGCTGGCGTCTGTACATGGTGGAAAATAAAGGAGTATTATCGGAGGCTATATCAATGATAAATATTATGTTTCTGAACACTCATTAGTGTCGCTACTGGAGTCACTATCGTTATTGTCGTCATCACCATCAGACGCAGTGATGCACGACTGACGCACTTCTTTAGAGCATCAGCAGGGTATACACTTTTGTATTTTCGTTTTGCAGGGCCCTCAATACTAGAGACCTCGTACCTATCATTATTAAGAACAGCACTAATTTTGTAGGGTCCTCTAAATTTGGGTAATAACTTTTTGCTTTTACCACTTGCAGGAATGTGATAGTTTGGAATCATAACAAGATCTCCAAGCGCGAAGAATTTAGTGGGTGATTTCTTACTATCGTAATAAGCTTTCATTGCCGTTTGGTTTTTTTCTATATTTTGTTCAGCTATTCTCCGAGCTGATTCTCTTGCAGAATCCAAGGCTGCTATGCAAGAGCCTACCTCGGATATGTTCGTACATTGCCCATGGATATCTAGATCCGTCTCATCCGTAGGCGGCGTCGATTGAGGATTTTCAAGGTTATTCTGAATGGAGTTTAAGACAGAACACTCGCTAGGATTAACTGTTCTATGACCGAAAACAATCTCTGAAGGGGATGTTCCGGTGCTTTTATTTCGTGTATTATTCAGACTCCATTGTATTTTACTTAAATGTTCATCCTAACATCGTTCATCGCAGCCATGATTAGATGCAGCAACTGACTCCAGTATCGTTCGGTTATACCGCTCTATCTGGCCGTTAGCGCGGGGTGTGGCTACTGCATTCAAAACATGTTTCGCGCCGATAGACTTAACATATGCCTATGCCATGTTTTGTCTGCGGCGAAGTGTTTTTATTTTGTAGTTATTTATTATGTCCTTAACTTCTTTACTTTCAATTTGTAATAATGATTTTACTAGTTTAAGTTTAGGATCTGACATTTGTACTGATTGTAACCAATCAGAAGTTGTACTGTTCAGTATCTCGTAAGCGCGCATGTCATCTAAATCACCAAGATCAGAACATTGAACGGGATTACGGCTTAGTGCGTCAACATGACGCATATTCTCTCCGGGTCTATATTCAACACTAAAATTGTATTCTTGCAATAACAGCCACCACCGGGCAATTATTGGAATTAAATCTCTTTTAGTTAGGGTAGTTCTTATTGCGTTACAATCCGTATATACTTTAAACGTCATACCAATAAGATAAGTGCGGAATTTCCTTAATGACTGAACGACGGCGAGTGTTTCTAACTCGTATGAGTGTAAATGTTCTTCCTCTTTAATCGTCTGTCTACTGTAGTAGGCTACCGGTCTTAATGGCGACTTTTCATCGACTTTTTGCAGCAGTATACCGCCAACTCCTAACTTGCTAGCATCACAGTGGACCTCTGTTAAATATACTGGGTTATATAGAGCTAATATAGGTCTATCGATCAACTTAGATTTTATAGTTTGGAAAGCTGTTTCTTCCTCATTACTCCAGACCCAAGGTACATTAGACTTTGTAAGCCTTGTGAGAGGTTTTGCGGTGCTTGCGAAGCCTGGTACAAATCGACGAAAGAAGCTAGCCAACCCTACAAATTGCCTGACTTGATGTACAGTCTTAGGAGTTGGGAATAAAGCTACTGCTTCTGTCTGCTTTGTTCCAGGTCGTATCGTAACCCTTCATCTGACACTTCATAACCTAGGTAATCTAATTTTCTTTCAAAGAAATGAATTGTTAGCCAAACTAAACATGTATGCATAATTTCAGCCCAATCGAAAACCAGGAACTGGATTAAATTTTACTTCTAAGATTTTATTACGTATTTAGTTAATAAAAGTGAGCTAACAAACGCGGGTTAAAAATGAGGATACTTCAGTTGACAAGATGCCAGAGTGATTAGCTTGCTAGTTGCTATGTAACCTTCGAAAACTAAGTTAAAGATTCACAGTGTTTTCTATATACTTATGTTGTAAAGCAATTATTACAAATTGGTATCGAATCCTACGACCGATTCTTCGCTAACCCAACTTTTATTGTTTTACCCTGTCCCAGCTCAGGACAAGGGGTTTCTTCACCGCCTTCTGATTTAATTTCCAACTAGTTGGTCTCACTTTGCTGACCTTTTTTCGTTTTGCTTTTGTTTTTGAAGTGAAAACTTCTAGGCGCGTTGAGCATTTTTGAGATGGGGAAAAACAATTGAACTCGCAACACCGTTAAAAGACCTCTTTTTTAAAAAAATAGTTTTTTTTTTCGTTGCAGAGTTAGCCGTATTGCTACATATTACAAGCCCAAAAAAATACAGTGTATAGTCAAATGTATAAGTAAAAGACCTATGCAAAAATATTTTCCGAAAATAATCCAGAATGTTCTCAGCCTAGGTTACGGTTTACGGTTTACGGTTTAAGAAATATATTTCGCTCAAAAAGAATACAACTATTCACTTCTATGAGGAAAAACATAATATTTAAGATAAAAAAGATAAGCGACGGTTTCGCTTGGTAATAAACTAAACTTAAGATACAGAAACGGCAAAAACTTACAATTTACACAGATGGTGCTTTAACAGCCTTTTAAAAGTTGAAAGTGATTTGGATTCCTTGATGACTTTAGGTATAGAGTTATAGGGTTCAGCCCCCTCATATACGACAGTCTTTCTATCGTAGTTTGTCCTCGGTGTTCTTAAGATTATATGGTTAGCCTGCCTTGTCATGCACTTTTGAATTTGCATTCTTTTTGTAAATGTTACTTGTGTATGTATGTCTCTATTAAGTATTTTTCGTACAAGTATGCAAGTGTTATATTTATGAATTTGATCAATATTCATTAATTTTGTCTCTTTAAAATCTTTTTGAGAAGATGTTAAATAATCATAATTGAATAAAACTTTAATAATTTTATTTTGTGATATTTGTAGCTTTTTAAGGTGAGTTTTGGCAGCGCTTCCCCATACTTCGATTAAATAATCGAGATGTGGTTTAACCATCGAGTTATAAATAGTATATCTGACCTGTAGTGGGAGACATCGGACAATTCCTCTAAGTGCACCAGTCAGTGATGATATCTTTTTTCTTACTTTCTCAATGTGTGGTTTCATTGAAAGTTTATCATCAAGAGTAAGACCTAGATATTTCTCAGTATTTGTTTTTAATAATGGTTGACCGTTTATATTTAATTCACCATGTGTGTGAAGTTTTTTGTTTTTAGCACTAAATATCATGTATTTGGTTTTGCTAGCATTTATAGTAAGCAGATTGCATTGGAACCAGATAGCTAATTTATTTAAATCACTTTGTGCTTCTTTGACTCCTTCTTTATTACTACCAAAGTAAAAAAGACTAGTATCGTCGGCATACAGTGAAATAACTCCTTTAAGTCCGATTTCATTAATATTGTTGATGTAGATAAAGAATAATAGAGGCCCTAGTATAGAACCTTGCGGTACTCCACAGGTAATGAGTTTAGATTCACTTCGATGTTCACCAATACCGACTACTTGGTACCTATTAGTGAGATAAGAATTTAATATTTTTAATGCAGAGCCAGTAATACCGATACATTCCAGTTTTTTAAGAAGAAGTTTGTGACTTACAGTATCAAATGCCTTCTTTAAATCAATGAAGATCCCAAGAGCTATTTGTTTTTTATCAATGTTAGTTTTTAGGTTAGTAATAAGGTCAATAGTCGCGGATAGGTGTTTGATTTCTGTCGGAAGCCATATTGGTTTTTGGAAATAAAAGTTATAGAATTAAAGTAAGCTTGTAACCTATTATGAACGATTTTTTCGTATATTTTAGAAATAATTGGTAAGGCCGATATTGGTCGATAATTACTCACATCTGCATTGTTTCCGTTTTTATGTATTGGTGTGACTTTGGCGATTTTTAATGTATCAGGAAATATTCCTACCCGAACCTGGCTTTTGTTAATGCATTTTGTTAAGTCTTCCAAAAGTAAATCTTTAATACATTTAATTATTTTAGTACTAATGCCGTCGATGCCTGTGCTCGTATTAGTTTTCAATTCGTCAATAATTTTTGAAACCTCTTTAGTAGTGGTTGGTGACAACTCTGCTAGTTCTCCACCAGCCTCCGTACTTGTACTCAGTCTCGAAAGCGTGTCAGTTGCATTATTTTGGTTAAATTTTGGGATATTGCTTGCTAGCACTGTACCGATTGTTGAAAAGTAATGATTGAAACTCTCACATATAAGTTTTGTATCGGTAATCAGACCTTCAAGTTTTGTAGGGGCTGAGTTATTTTTTATTTTATTGCAAGTTAAATTATTAATCAACTTCCACATCTTAAAAGGCTTTCCAATACAATTTTTGAAAGATTTTATATAATAAGAACTCTTTGCATTCTGAATAACAGCTGTCACATTATTTCGTTCAGCTATAAAATTGCTCTTTATTTCTGGGTCTTCAGGATTCTCCTTTAATTTCTTACCTAGTTCATTTCTAGTATTGATAGTTTTAATTATATCTTTGTTTATCCAATCGGTTTTAGGTGGGTTAAGAATCTTCGTCTTTTCAGTTTTATTTTTGTTGATCACAGATTTTATGTACTCTTCAAGTGCCAAATAGTCATCATTTTCATTTTCAAACTTGTTTTCATTTATGGTTTTGGTTAGATTTATATAACCAGTTTTTTTTGTATTTCATCTTCTGCAGTAGTTCTGGATATAATCTTTTAATTTCAAAGTAAATTTGTTTGTGATCTGAAAACGACGACTCAATAACTGCTAAATGAAAGTTGTAGTCGGTGATATGCAGGTTTGTACTAACATGGTCTAGGATAGTTTTGGTAGTTGAAGTTTCTCGTGTGCAATGTTTTGTAGCAATCTTATTTAATATTGCGTAGCCATCTGCTTTTAGTATATATTTATAATCTTTCACGTTTCTGTCAGGTTTAAGAAGATTGAGGTTGTAATCTCCAAATATAATAGCTATTTTCATCTTTTGTAAGTAGCATGAATAAGTGTCTAGGAAACTTGTCACATTCGTCCTTTCCGGTTTGTAAACAACTCCAATATCGAGAGAAAATTTTTCCAGGTGGATCCAAAGGTAATGGTTATCATCTTCTGCCGTAGTTTGGAAACTCCTCCTCCTCTGGTATTTGTTCGGAAGTTGTAGTAATGGGTATAGGTTGGTATTTGCAGTCGCTGTGCCTCCTCATCTGATTTGATCCACGTCTCGGTTAGAACTATGACATGTATAGCATCATGGAAGGATTCTACAATACATTTAAGTTCATCATGTTTGCCTGGCTTGACAATGCTTCCAGCATTCGAATTTCAGAGATTTAGTGGTAGTGATAATATTAGTATAGTTGTCTGTTATCTGGTAAGTAATGGTGTTTTGCGTTTCAACTTGTGGGCTATTTTGTGATGTTGTTACTACCAGTTTTTGAATGACCCTGGATAATTTTTGGAACGCCTTTCAGATATTTAATACTTAAGTTTGTCTCGCCATTCTCTGTGCATTGCTGGAGTTCTTTCCGGAGGTTTTCTAGATAGCTTTGTTGTTGGGGTGTTTGGTCGGGATATATTTTGATAGATTTGACATTCAGTTTTGATTTATTGCGCAATATATATTTGGGTATGTCTTCAGATGCGTAGTAGATCTTAATAGGGCGACTTTTTTAATATCATTTTTACCAAGGCGATGAAGTTTAACTGGTTGGGGATAATCTAAGGTAATATTGCTTATTGCTTTAATAACTTCTTCCTTGTCATGGTCATGTCTTGAAGCAGCGTTGACAGAATGAAGCTCTGATATGCCAACAATAACCAAGTTCTTGTTTCTTTGACAGCATTCTTGTATTTCCGATAAAACGTCCTTGCAATAAGTCAGATTTTGAGTAATGTTAGCAGTCGCAGTCTTCGAGGTAAATTTCAGGTGGTCAACGTCGGTCTGAAGGGTATTTATCTTCTGAACGGTAGTACTGTTGGAAATTTTAAGGCTTGTTATTTCGGTTTTTAGCATTTCTTGCTCCTGGACTAATTTATTAGAGGTCGACTTGATGTCTTTTAACTGTTCATGTATGGATGCAACATCATCTCTTATTTTTACATTCATTTCCTTTTGTTCAGTAGTAAAATTTGTCAGCAATGTTGAAATACTGCTGGTACTATGGTACTGGAACTTTTGGAAATGTGCGGTTGTTTCCGTTTGTAGTTACGGCTAGTAATGTTTTGCAGCTCATCATCACTCAGCTTGGACAGGACCGGTTGGGAAATTCCCTTAGCTTCATTTCTGCCACCACCATTCGGAGATCGTGTGCAACTCATATTATAAATTAAATTATTGCGTATTTAGTTTTCTTTTTAATTCAGTACGAAATAAATCCACAGTTAAAGTAAAGTTATCTCACAATTGTCGCGGTAAACAAAACGTTGATAAGTTAACCGTGACTCCAAACTAGGGCCGCCTCCTGCGTAGAAACTAGTTTTTTGCAAGAACCGTGAGATTCCAGGCTAGTGCCGCCTTCTTCGCTGCGTCGATAACAACGTTGGTGTAGGTCAGGGATTCACTATTTGTAATGGCAGGTAGATTAATATTTGTTAGGAGGATATTATTTTTAATCTACTGCTGGAGCTAGGAGGTTAGGTTGAAAACCTATACAACCTAACCTCCTAGCTCCAGCAGTAAAATTATTGGGGCAATCAAAAAGATTTTGCAAATCCGACTAGTAGTTCAAAAATAAACTTTCAGCTTTAAAGGGTGTAAACAGACTCTTAACGAAGCCGAAAGGCACTTGTTCTCCCCGTCATTGCGATCATTTTTTTGTTCTAGACCATACCTGGGAACCTTCTCGTTACGGAGATATTGGGGGTCAAAGTTCCAACTTTTTCACTAGTTTTTTTTTAAATACTTGTTTTTAATGTAAGATTTTTACTTTAAACACCTCCAGGACCCCCTTACTATTCAATCCATCCATCAGCACAATGTTTTGAGTGTGTAACATTGATTCATACTGTAAAACGTGATTTTTCGGCCCAAAAAAAAAGTCGTTTCCCAGCACTAATTTTAGCGTAAAGTTACTTTGTTTGATGTACATAATGCTTGGTTGACGGCTTCGTGAAGAGTCTGTTTACACCCTGTATTGTATTAGTAGAGATATAGAAAAACAAATATTCTTGCTATGAATCAGTGAATAGCTCCGTCCGCAATCTTCTGAACTCAATGGTACAACAGAACTGTCACCGGCAGACAGTACGGCTAATTAGTACCACTGCTGATGGCTGCCCGATAATTATTTAACAGACGACTAAGCATTCAATAGTACGTACGAGTAGAATTCATAATATAATAAAGAGAGCAGATTCAAAGAGATGAGCTTCTCTTTCTTCGTCAGGAGGACGGGTGGACAGTTTTCTTCATTAACCAACAATATTTATCACAGCAACGTTTAACAAGCCTCTGCAAAACTCGCATAATATTATAAGGCGTACATACATACACATTACTTATGTATCATCAATGAACAGTGTATATTAGAATAGATCGTGGCTAAATAATAACATCCGCAGATATTAATCTTCAAGGTTAAGCCGCGCTTGCCTAGGTCAGTCTCTAGATGGGTAACCACCATAACATATCGGGTTTCCTCCGTACCCTGAAAAGCACGTTAAGTTGCTGCTCCCGGTTGTCATTTGTAAATCTTTGATTATCGTTTCAGGTAGTCAGTGGCCGAAAGTCTGACTAACAGTCTTACGTCTTTCAGCAAGTAGCAAAAATAGGTTCTCATTATCACGCGTGAGTGACGTGGTCGTAACCGAGACTACGGGCTCTAGGGCAGTCAAAGCGGGGGTCGATAGTGGGGCCGAAGGTGAGGTGTTTGAGGACGCATCCAGCGGTGACAGTGATACTATATAAAGACACGCCGCTGGAAGGGTCAAAGTCTGCGCAAATTCGACCCGAACGGCTTTCGTCGTCGGTATCACCGCCACCGCAGGGCGCGTTAGCTCGCGCACTGCGTGCGTTCAACCGAGCAAGAAAGATGTAATTTGATTTTAGTTAAAATTGTTATACATAATTATAAAATTGTTAGTTGTAAGATGAACCAGTTGCGATTAGTGGGCTTGATGGGGAGAGATGTAACATCGGTCGGTACTAATAATTGTATGGCGGTGGGTAGTTAGATTCCTTTTGAAAATATACCAGTCCGTCGGTAACCCACGTATTTCATTGACGTTACAGGGTTGAACAGGGGAAGACTTGTTGTAAGGAAGTTAGCTTTATCGATGAGAAATCCCATTACGCGGGGTAGATAGTCAAACCTAAAATTCTAAGATAACAGAAAATAGAATATTAAATTATTGACCATTCAAAACCTTGATAATAATTACTATCAACATTTTCCAGCCAGAATTTTCATGAAGACGGGAAAATTTTAATCCTTGGTCGTACTTCTCATAAACATCACATACTATTCATTCTAGGTGCATAATTGTGTTTGCTTTATGCTAATGACGTCATAAAGACGGCTGGGACACACTGAGTGCTGCAGGCGAAGGACAGTTGTTGCGCAGCTCAGGAGCGACGTATGTCCAGCAGTGGACTTACCATAGGCTGAGTTCAGTCATTGACATGCTGACATGTTGATGTCTTACAGTTTTCATGACACAGAGATGAATCGCACTCGGAATATAATAATAAATAATAATAATAATAATAAATAGTGAACTCGGCTATCATTGTGCCGATTGTCGTGACGGCCAATGGTCTTATGGCTAAGAGCCTCGACGACCATCTCTCGAAGCTCGCCTTAGGCGGTTGGATCAAGGGCCTGATTCAGAAGGCAGTACTCCTCGATACGGCTCGCATTGTGAGGAGGTTCCTGTCTCTGGAGCCCTAACCACCGGTAGCTTGGACCCTGTTCCCGACACCGGCAGACCGCTATTTTTTTATATTTTTAAATGGTTTTATATGGATTTTTTAAGAAATATTTAAAAATGTTAAAAAATATGTATATATATATGAATAAACGGAATAATAAATAATAATAATAAATAATATAAGTCTGGAATCAAATCCAGAGCCTCCCTAGCTTTGTGCACGGTGAGTAATGGGCTAGCTCGCCGTCTTATGACGGCCGGCCATGACGACGGCGCGTCCGTGTTCCACGCGCGCCTCAAATAGATGTCAGTAAGTAAGGAGGGGTCCGTCCGCAAGGGCCGTTGCCGCGGCCCTGGAACACAAAGGAAGAAGGAACATGTATGGGTTTTAGTCAGTACACGTTTGACCTTCCCTTCCGTTCCGCCCAGAACGGGAGGGGGCTCATTTGATGATTTCCCATCTGAAAAACCAGAAAAAAAAACCCTTTCCGGATTGGGTTATACCTAAACCTGGCTAGCTTAAATTAATTCAAAGCGCCAAGCGAATGTAAACTTTATCACATGATAGACACTTACATTTTATGTTCATTGCATATTAACTCTAGTGTTTATGAATGAAAACAAAGGACAACTAGTCCGTTAATGGTTTCTAAAGTACCAAATCCCCTGAAACGTGAGTATAAATTGCTTTCATTATCGAATTTACAATCGTGACGTTTGCAAGTTTCACTATTTTTAATTAGTATACAGGAGCAGAATTAATTACGTTGTGCTGTAAGAATTGAAATATATTACGTGTTGGGTTACGTAAGTCCTTGCTGGGGTGATTATGAAGAATTCAATTCTGTTAAATCACGAGCACCGATATGTATACAGTTTCCTAAATTCGAAAGCAATTTTCGCGAGAAATAACGATTGTAACTTGGAGATAGGATCATTTTAATAAAAAAATGAGTTCCAGAATACTATGTTCGTAACAACATGAAATTTTAATCAGAACAGTAGGAGAAAAACACTTTTAAAAGTTAATTGTTAACAGTCTTACTACAAAAAAGTTAAACATATGTTTAAAAAAAGTGTTACCACAAAACTGCGTTTTACGATTGTCTAGAGATAGACACTGCTTAGAAGTTGTTTAAAGTTAGACAGACGTGGAAGCTTGTTTGCATGTGTCTAACCTTACATTTTGACAGAATTATAAGTTTATTGTTGGTGTGTCATTCGTATGGCATAGTTTTGTAGTAAAATGGATGTCATGGATTTTGTGAATTTTAGTTATTTGAGTTAGCAAAATAGCACCAGAGCAAGATCACAAGACAACTAAATTCAATTCAAATCTCCGATATGCAAATTTAAGACAACGTCAACCGAAAAACAGATTGACAAACGAAATGACAGTGCTAATGCATTACGTTTCTTTCTTTGGTTGCAATCACTTTCATGTCTATGTTTCTCGTACAAAAATGTTTGCCAGAATCGTAGGTTCTTTGCATAAAATGTAACGAGTGAAGTAAATGTGACCAAGCGATAAAAAAAAATTGAGTTAGACGTTGTCAAGTCAAATACCCGCTAAACACGGTTTTGTGGTAGCGTAAATTAGACAGCGGTCTAACGTGTTTTGTTGAAATTGTAAAAGTTTAAAGGGCAATATGCCATTCTAACCTCATCTTAGTTTTTCATAATGACACATTAAAAAAAAATGTAAAAATCTCTCTGTTTTTACCTCCAAAATTGTAACGGTGTGATGCCTTATTCAATATAATAATTAAAGAAGAAAACGTTATTTCACTGGCCTCTGGCTATTATAAAATTAACAGCAGAGCGTGGTTGATCATGTCCAGCACATGTAATCTACCTAAACTAAGCGAAAATGTCGCATTCTCGAACTGGAAGTTTCGAGTCCGTGTACTACTCGAAGAGAAGGGACTGGCAGGAGTCCTGGAAAACAACAAAGAAGAAGACAAGGAAAATCTATCAAAGCAAAGGCAAAGTCTTTAATTGTGCAATGCCTAAGTTACAGATATTTAGATCTCGTTAAAAAATGTACGACGCGACGGCATCAGGAATGCTTCAGGCCTTGGAAGCTGTGTTTGAGAGAAAAAGCGTGTTCAGCAAATTATACCTACGAAAAAAGTTGTTATCCATGAGATTAGAAAGCAATCAAAGTCTGCAAGATCATTTTTTGAAGTTTGAAACCATAATTGGGGAGCTCGAAGCAGCCGACGGGTCTACTCCGTTGGAAGAGAGTGACAAACTAACTGACTTGTTTAACACTTTGCCAGATGAATACAACACGGTCACCACAACTTTAGAAACAATGAGCGCTGAAAAGGAAATTACACTACCATTTGTGAAATCAAGATTATTGGATGCTGAATTAAAATTAAAACAGAACAGTAACAATACAGTACAAAGTAGCTTTATGACTTGCTACAAATGTGGGAAAGAGGGCCACATGGCATACCAATGTGACAAAAAGAAACATGCACCTGGAAGAGGACAACATCATCGAAGCAGAGGACGAGGTTATTTTAGAAGAAGAGGACAGATACATAAGAGGAGAGCTCGGGTGGCGCAGAGATGTTCGTCGCCTTGGGCACTGAGCAGATGATGGCGGAGCAGCCATAGGAAGTCCTATTTGTTGTGGACTCGGGGGCCACACATAAATTCATACAAGAAAAATATGAGAAATATATGTCAAACATAGTGACACTTGAGCAGTTTTGCTAGCCAAGAAGAAGGGGCTATTACATGTATATTTTGAAGATAAACCAATTACAACTGAAGGTTTAATTGTTAGTGGAATCGCCCACAATTTACTTTCTGTGAGTGAGCTCATGAACAAGGGTAAAATAGTACTATTCAAAGATGGGAACACTGATAATAAAATCAGAAAAAGCAGTGTACTATGGTGAAAACCATGGAAAGCTCTATACAATGAAGTTTAACTTGAAAAATAAGGACTATGCCGGCAATTATACAAAGAAAGACATTAATGAAGAACTATGGCATATAAGATTGGGACATATGAACAGAAAATGCATGAATATAATGAATCTACCTACAAGTGACAAAGTGTGTGACACATGTATGAAAAGTAAAAGTTCTAGGTTACCCTTTAAATCTATTACCAAGTCTCAATCAACTGAAATTGGTGACCTCATCCACTCAGACGTTGCAGGTCCCATGAGGGTGGAAACTAAAGAAGGATACAGGTACTATCAAACTATATTAGATGACCACTCTCATTTCACCCAGACTTACCTACTCATCAATAAGTCAGATAAAATACATAAGAGAGACAGAGACAGAAAAAGGCATTAAAATTAAAAGGATCAGGCGTGACAATGGAGGTGAATATTCATCTAACATATTTAAAAAAATTTGCAGCGAAAAAGGTATTATAATTGAGTACAGCCTACCGTACAGTCCTCAGATAAATGGCAAGGCAAAAAGGCTTAATCGCACGATTTATGATAAAGCGAGAGCGATCTTGGACGAATCCAACCTACCAAGATATTTATGGGGCCATGCTATACTCACCGCAACATTTTTAATTAATCGCTGTCCATCAAGCGCAATTAACTATCAAATACCTGCATTGATATTTAAGAGAGACCTGATGCTTGATAAATTGAAGCCATTCGGATGCAAAGGATGGATTGTCGTGATACTGCCAAGGAAGGATAAACTAGACCCTAGAGCTAGAGAGGTCAGAATGATTGGGTATGCACGGAATGGATGTAAGGTATGGGATCCTGAAACAGAAAATGTTAATATTACACGAGATATAAGATTTGATGAAAGAGACTACAAATACGTGCCAAAAATTAAAAATACTCAACAAGAACAATACTACTATGAAAATACAGGAGAAGAGAAGACAGAACAGGAAACAGGATCTGAAAAGAAAATGGAAGAATTAGAAGCTACTAAGAAAATAGAATTGAAGAAAACAACTTGCCAACTGAAAATGAAGTAAGTCAGCCGCAAAACAGCACCAGCACCACCATAACTACCACAAATAGTGGAAGACAAGTAACTAAACCTAAGCATTTGAGTGAATACGAACTACATGAAACCTACTGTCTTATTACTAATGATGAAGATCCTACAGAGTATAAAGAAGCTATGAAAAGTGGATGGGAAGAAGCAATAAAATCAGAACTAGATGCGTTGAAGAAAATGAATACATGGACTGAAACAAACCACCCAGAAAATACACAGATAAGAGGTGATTGGGTGTTTAAAACAAAAGAAAATGGACTGAAAAAGGCCCGACTAGTAGTAAAAGGGTTTCAACTTAAAGAAGACTTCGACTTTGGTAAAAATTATTCACCAGTTGCAAGAACGTCTACTGTACGCACTCTTCTAGCCCATGCAGTACAGAAGGCCTGGAATACCAGACAGCTTGATGTACCAACAGCTTTCTTAAATGGAATGCTTGAGTCGAATGTTTACATCAAACCTCCAGATGGTGTAAAAGTTGAAAATGGTAAAGTACTTCAATTAAATAGAGGCCTATATGGACTAAGAGAAAGTCCAAAAGTCTGGAACGAAAGATTTAACAGCTTTGCTAAAGAGAAGGGGTTTATTAGATCCCAGCATGATTTTTGCCTTTACATAGGAGAAAATATAGATGTATGGATGCTTGTATATGTTGATGACATCATCTTAACTGGACGAGACGAACACATTGAATATATTGTTGAAAATCTAAAAACAGAATTTCAAGTTAAAGACTTTGGATTTCCTAAACTATTTCTTGGAATGGAAATAAATAAACAAATGGATGGATTAAAAATTACACAGAAAAGGCAAATGCAACATGCTTATTAAATTCAATATGTCAGACTGCAATCCATCAGCTACCCCACTGACAAAAGGATACCAACCAGAAGAAACTGAGGACCTAATTTATGACGTACCTTATCGTCAGCTTGTCGGCAGTCTTATGTATGTTGCTACGGTTTCGCGCCCAGACATATCATTTGCAACTTCCTACTTAAGTCAATACCTAGAGAGACCAACCAAGAGCTTATGGACCCAAGGAAAAAGAATACTACAGTACCTGAAAGGTACACATGGTGCCGGTTTGACTTACAAGAAATCTGAAGCATTCGCTATTGAGACTTACTCAGACGCAGACTGGGCAGGATGCCACTCAGACGGTAAGAGTGTGTCAGGTTCTGTGACACTATATAATGTATGCCCTGTTGCCTGGTTTTCAAGAAAGCAAGCTTGTGTAGCAGTTTCGACTGTAGAAGCAGAGTATGTGGCCGGTGCAACTAGTGCTTGTGATCTTTTGTATATAAAAGGACTTTACTTTGACTTTATTGGAAGTGACAGTGTGTGCATACTGTACATGGACAATAAAGGAGCCATCCAGATGGCCAAATCATTTGAAAATAGCAAGCGCGCTAAGCACATTGACATAAAGTACCATTTCCTTAAAGATTTTGTTAATAAGAAACTTTGTCACATAAAATATGTTCCTACTGACCATAATATTACTAATGTTTGTACTAAAGCTTTGACTGCTGAAAAATTGTCTAATATTAAAAGTAAATTAAAAGTAAATTAAGTATCATTTGCTAAAACTGTAACTTAAACTAAATTTTATAGTAGTATGTGAACATCTTTTATGCTAGCTTAAAACTATGTTGCTTTTGTACTAATTTGTAACGAATTTCAATCAAGTTAGATTCTCATTCGAGGGGGGGTGTTGAAATTGTAAAAGCTTAAAGGGCAATATGCCATTCTAACCTCATCTTAGTTTTTAATAATGACACATGGAAAAAAAAATGTAAAAATCTCTATTTTTACCTCCGAAATTGTAACGGTGTGATGCCTTATTCAATATAATAATAAAAGAAGAAAAAGTTATTTCACTGGCCTCTAACTATTATAAAATTAACATGCATAACGTTTTAGGAGGCGTTTAGCTACATACGTGTTAGACCAATGTTTAAATATTTTTTTGTAGTAAGACTGTAAGTGTTTACATATTGGTGCTCGTGACTGTACCCTTTCACCAACCAGAAGTTACGAGGAGAAACACCGTGTGGTTTTACCCAGTAGGAGTCTGACAGACCCCTTCACCTGCCACAAAAAAAAAGTAATCCCGTAGTTTTGTGAAATAGTTCTACTATGTCTAATGAAGACACAAAGATTTAATTTTCACCTCGTGACATAAAAACAAATCTTAGCGGCCTTTCAGCGACACTATTAGGGGCGATTACACGGATACTACGCCGCTCTAAGCCGACGCTACGCCTCGCCTACGTGGGTGCTACGCCGTTGCTATGCTACAACTTAAAAAGGCACCTTGTTATTGGATTGCTTATGCTACACTAGATTAGACTCGTGTTAAATAATAACAGCCGCACGGGTTGATCTTCAAAGTTAAGTCGCGCTGCAGTGACTATCATATCATACTGGATTTCCTCCTTGCCTTGGAAAGCGCGTTAAACCGTTGGTCCCAGCTGTCATTTGTTGGTCTTTGATAGACGTTACAAGTAGTCAATGGCCTGAAACTCTGACAACCAGTCTTTCCAAGTGGTATCGTATCAACCAGTAGGTACTAACTGGGTTGTGAAAGTCAGACAGGCAGTTTCTGCATGTTAAATAGTATTATTAAGCTGAATCCAGCTAGAGTGGAAACCAACCCCAACATAGTTAGGAAAAGGTTAGGCAGCGTTCGAGTCATCCCGACTTATGAGTGCAGAGTGGCTCGCTGAAGACCCGGCGCTGCTGCAGTGAACTTCGAAGTGTGAACTAATTAATATAAAATAGTCGTCTCTTTTTTTAGGACGCCACCACGACCGAGTTTTCATAATATGTAATTGTTCTTACCTATAGTAAGGTACCACAGAAAAAGTTTCAGCTTTTATAAAATGACGCAGGGCTGGCATTCATGTGGTCTTGGTCCATTACTCTTATTCTCTATCTCTTCATATCAATCCTGTTGATAGCTGTGAGTAATTTCCAGCTGTTGCCTAGATTATGCTCACAAATATACCAAATAATTTAAATAATAGCAGAATTGGAGATACTAAAACAGCCTATAGCTTCAAATTGTTGACACTTACAAAAAGCTACTTTGCAAGAAACTTGAAACAACGCCATCTAGCTTAAACTACACGCATACTCGCGCAAGCGCTCTGCGCCGCCAAAGAAGTTTTCACTTCAAAAATAAAACCGAGTTTGAGTGTCCTTCTGGTAAACAGGGTTAGTCAAATATTAAATTAGCGTGAGATGAGTGGTTTGCAGCACCGTTGGTATGTAGTGGGTAATCCACGCTACTATTCACAATTAGTTCAAGTGTCCGTATAAACTTTCCTGAGCTGTAATTGCTCTCGTGGCTTCCTTCCAGTAGTTTGGTTACAATAAACTTAATGCTTGCCTGCGTTAATGGGGCTGAACCAGCAATATGGAAAAAAATAATCCATAAGTGAAAAAAAAAATATATATATATATATATTATAAATGCGTAAGATCTTTGTTGTTACGTTTTCATGCTGCTGAACGGATTACAGGCGAAACTGCAGGTAAAAGTTGTTCTTCTATAATACAGGGTGGAAGGGATATCTACCCCCTTAAAAACCTAATAGCCATTTCCTAAATACGATGTACTGAATACGTGACACTTCTGGTTTATATTTAACTCGATGAAAACGTTGCCGTAGGTGGCAATGCCGCCGGTTACAATGTAGCCATCTTCAGAATTCGAACTTATTTATTTTGTCTCCGCAGCCGTTGTCACAACACGTGTGAAGGGCGTGGCTAAGCTTTTAGTATTTATATGTATAAACAATACGCTAGAAATGATACACCAAGAAAAATATCAAATAAACAGTATAATATTGTTTACGTTTTAACTTCTCTATGTTTAACAGCAGTTTCACAGATATCCGCACACAAGGTCGAAGAAGTAAAACGATTTCTATTTCCTCCACAGCCACTGTACGCGAAACCTGAGCACTTTCGTTCCGAAATATCGAAGTAATACCTGCAAAACAAAAATAAGATAATTCTTGCCCTCAAGCGACAGCACCATCAAATGTTGATGTTAAGAGGACTACCACATTTTTTCTTGTAATTGAGCGTTTTACTCGAGTTGATGTGTGATTATGGTTTATATATGGCCACCAAATTAAAAAAAAAATATGACCGAGAAAGTTTGATTATTTTTCTCAGGAATGTTATAAACAAATATTTCAATTTGTTTACGTACATGAGTAAAAAAAAAAGTTGTCTCTGCAAAGGATGTTTCATAAAATTCTACTTTTGGGCATCTTTGATGCTTTGTTACATAACAGATATAATAATATTATATTATATAAAAATGTCCATGGTACAATTGAGTGGTGTACTTTGGAATGCTTTATTCAATTTTTTATGTTTCATACAGAAATACACCAAAAAAAAATCCGTAAATCAGAAAAGAGATACTGACTTTTTTTCCTCCGAAATGATATTTTTTATCTATGAAGATATAATCCAAATTCAAAGAAAAATATTTGATAAGTAAGGTACCTTGCTTGAAAAATAATTAGACCATTTCAAAGTAAAATACTACTTGAAAATAATTGTTTTATGCAATGCTTAAAATCAATATAAATCTCGGAACGGGCGGTCCTTAGCTTGTTTGGTCATGTTGATTTGTTCCTGGAATCCGAGGCATAGCTGTTTGCATGTGTGCGTAGTATACCTCGCTAGATGTACACTTGCGCATCCACTGCCGCATGCCGTCTAATTTACCTAAACTGAATTCTTTAATTTTGTGATAGCCCTCTTAAGAGATTTGCCAGAATTTGTAGAAATACACGATTTGAAATAAAAAGACTTAAGATCATCATAATAAATTAACTATTTCATACTGAGAATATCCAAAGCTCAGTGTTTTTAAGACATTCTGGTGATTGTTACGAGTACCAGTCACCAACCTCGGTGGTAAACGAAAATTTATTATTTTCTTGGCGATTTCCCTCACTCACCGGTAAATATTCACGATGACCTGGTGAATTATTATGGCTGTTCGTGATTTAGATCGTTACCTCTAAGTTGGTCGCAGTTACTAGGCTAGGTCACATCACAAAGCGTCGTCAACATTACTTAAGCAGGCCATAGACGATAGGTTATGCATCATGACAGTTTTAAATGTGTGTGCCTTCATGCAACACCCTGTTCCAAAAACGGCAACTGCAACTGCAAGCCTGTCGGTTGGCTCATTTGCAAGTAGGGCATCATTGGCCACACACGTCAATATGGTTGCTTTAGTGGGTTTATTTCTTGTTATAAAAAATAGATAACAACTGAGAGCTCTGCATGCGACCTGCAACACATGGTCGGTCAAGCCTGCGCACTCGTACCTCGCAGGCATAACCAAGCGAGAAATATTATATGTCTATTTCGATATTCTTTAGGTTGCATGCATTCTCTAGGTCAAGACTGTACAGTTTTGTCCTACACACGTTCATGCATGCCTGCAGAGTTTGACTGTACAGGCAAAACTGTACATACATAACCTATCGTCTAGTTACTGCAACCATGTCGACTCGCACATGGATGGTCATGTTTCTAACCTACCTATCACCCTTCCTTCCTTGTCACTATCAGATGTCAGTTATTCCTCCTCTTTCCTCCTCTCCTTCCTCCTTTAGTTTAATAACGTCTGACTTACACCATCGAATTTGGTGACCATCGACATACATTGGTACTTCAACTTTGGACATTCACTGTCGATATTAACTTCAACAAAGTATAGCAAAAGCATAGGTGGCGGTAACCACTAGAGTAGCATGTGCCTATATCACCATTTCATAAAAACAGCATTACTTTGTGTGAAAGAGATGGGTTATATAAATATACAGGCAGGCCTCCTAGCTGCATCTCTTACCCACACAGAGGTAAGATTAAATAACGACTTGCGATGAATCGGTCTACAACCCAAGCAATCGCAAGCTATAATGACTATAATAGCATTAATGCTATTGGTCATTAGCTGAAGTAGGGTTGAGGCAGGTGAGCAGGAAATACATACGACCTAGATGTGGAGCGTGTGATGTCCCGCGGAATAACAACTCTTGAGGGACTTGGGGGAAGCATTGGCGCCAAATAGGCCAGTAAAAATCATAAAAAAATTAGGTTGCTACTCTATGAAGAGAAATAACTCACGAAGGTTGGTACGAGTTACAGTCTCCGAAGTCCGGTTGGTACCGGCAGTAAACATTCGCTGTAACGTTATCTGAAACTGGAGCCTCCGCCTCATCTGAAACAATTTGCGATAGAAGGAGGTATCGTTTTCAAAACTATACCGATCTAGGTTTTGCTGATTGTATTGGTATTTGTATTAATTCTGCGGAAGCTACAACAATTATTTTCGGAAACGGATACTTAAGTTATTAGGAATATTATACTTTATAAATAGTGTATTTATATAAAAATCTTGTATCACAGTGTTGTGGTCGCACTCCCCCGAAACGGCTTGACCGATTTCTATGAAATTTTTTATGTGTAGGTATGAGAATAGGTCGTAAAGTATATTTCAAACCATAATTTATATGGCTGATCAACGTGTGCGGGGTCAGTTAGTAATATATTTAAAACTTCAATCTAATCTTTACTTTATTTTCCCTGCCTCGTTAGCCTGGCGGTATCAACAGTATCGAAGGGTTACGGGTCCACTACACATTAGATAAGACAAACAACTTTTTATTACTACAGTATTAAGTTTATTTGTGGAATAAATTATTTAATTATTCATCCCGACTACGGAACCTTTCACTGTGCGTTTCCCACACGCTTTTGGACGGTTTTTCGGGTTCCTTATATCAAAAGGGAAAAACTAAACCCTTATAGGATCACTTTGTTTTCCGTCTGTCCGTCTGTCTGTCAAGACCCTTTATCTCGGGAACGTGTGGTGGTATCAAATAGGAATTAAAACTATTTTACTCAAGTATACAGCCCCTTGAACCGTGGAAAAATCTAAATTCTAAATCAAATTCAAATTCATTTATTTTGTGAACATAAGTAAACAGTAGGTGGTATAATAAATAAAATTCAGAAACTATCTATGTCCCGCCGTTAGGCATACAAAATGTTTTCCAATTAGGTAGGTACTTACATAAAATTAAATTGCTTCAAAAAATAAATAATAATAAATTAACAAAATCAATAAATAACAATGCAATTTGGTTAACTTAATAATTAAAATCATTAAATTACACAACATAACATTACAAACAATATTATATAAAGAAACGATAACATATGTAATGTTATCGTTTCTTTATATAATATTGTTTCTTTATATAATAATTTTATGTCATCTACGTCAATATTAAAATTAAAATTACATGCATCAAATGTCAGAATTATGTCAATATAAGTAAAAAATTAAATGTCTAAGTGAATAAAATTAATAAAATAAAATGTCAACATTATAAAAGTTTGTCATTTAGAAATTCACCAACAGAGTAATATACTTTGTCTATCAATAATTGTAAAAGTCTGTTTTTAAATACATTGAGGCTTTTACACTCTTTAATTCGTTTAGGTATTCTATTGTACAATCTGGGTGCCATTGCAAATACACTTTTATACATAAACTCTGTTTTAGTAGGCAATGTGTGCAATTTATCTGAGCGACGTAGACTTTCAACAGATTTATACAAGTACATATTGTTTTTGACAAAAATACATAATTCATAAACATAGAGTGACGGTACTGTTAATATTTTTAAGTTTTTAAAATGTTGTTTGCATGATTCTGTGGATTTTATTTTACATATTGTTCTAATACACTTTTTCTGTGCGATCAGTACATCATGAACGTTATAGGCATTACCCCAAAATATAAGTCCATACCGCAGAGTAGACGCAACATAACCGTGATAGGCCGCCAGTAGTGCGGTCGTATTTACAATTTTAACCAGCATATAAAGAGCATAGGAAAACTTACTAAGTTTTCCACATACATTGCCTATTTGAGTTCTCCATGACATATCGTTATCAATAAAAAGCCCCAGATTTTTTTTTGCATTTGTTTCAAGTATTTGAGTTTCCTTATAATTTATTTGGACAGCGATTTTTCATTTTGTCTTAGTTTAAAATTCATAAATTTTGCTTTATTGAGGTTTAGAATAAGGTTATTAGCAGTCAACCAATCAATAATAGAACTAAGGCTAGTGTTTATCTGTTCTTCTATGTCTTCTGTGTTGTTCGTGTCATAGATAACTGTGCTGTCGTCAGCGAAAAGGGACATTTGATGTCTGATTACTTGGGGGATGTCATTGATATAACATAATTATAAACAACAATGGTCCCAATACAGAACCTTGCGCACTTGGCACACCATAAGCAAGTATTCTGGAACTAGAGGAGTATACTACTTCAGTTCTCGACTTTGCGCTTATTTGACTGATCTGAGTTATTTGCCTTCTATTTTCCAAATAAGATTCTAAAAGTTTGAGCACGTTACCTCTGATGCCATATTTATAGAGCTTATCTAATAATATTTTATGATCCACATAGTCAAATGCCCTAGTCATATCCATACACATAGCCATCACTGGTTTCCTACTTTCCATGTTATGGTGTATTTTTTCAAGGAAGTTAAATACAGCCATATTAATGGTTTTAGTCTTCCTAAAGCCCATTTGTTCCTTACAAAATATATTATTGTTTTCCAAGTAATTATAAATACTGTTATAGAACACTTTCTCAAAAAATTTTGAAAATATTGGGATTACCGCTACAGGCCTGTAATTAGAAATATCAGTTTTGTCTTCATTTTTATGTACTGGCTTGACTATAGAAACTTTTAACTTTTAATTTTGAATACTATTATTTATAATGTTACTTAATATGGGGGCTATATGAGGAGAAACTGCTTTTACTACTCTAGTATCAATGTCGTCATAGCCTGTACTGTTGGTGTTTTTCAGACTGTTTATTATTGAAATGATGTCTTCCGGTAGGTATGGTTGGAGCCATAAACATAGATTTGTTCGAACCAGACGTGCTAAACTTATTATTTACGTGACGAGTACTACTATTGGATTGAACCGAGTCTATGAAATAGTCATTAAATAGTTGCGCTATCTTTTTTGGGTTTTTAAAACACTTATTATTGACTTTAATAACATTTATATCCGTTTTCGAAAAATTAGGTTTTATTGAAATAATGACCTTCCAAGTTCTGCTACAACGTTTTACTCCCCGTGTAATCCACTTTGGTTTAGTAGTTGTATACATCTTTCGTTTCACTATTGGGAAACATAGATCATAAAATAGTTTAATAAAAAATAGTACTTTTGTTTACGTTATCCGCTTTGTAAACATCAGAGAAACTAAGGCTGGCGATACATCTCCCGAAAAGATCAATATTTTCCTTGCTGTAATCTCGTCTTTTTACATATTAATATTTCAAAGAACACGTTCGTTGTACCGGGAACGTCATAATTTGGGCTGTGTGGTCAGATATACCTAGTTCCATAATCTCACTTTTGCACCCTCGCATATTGTGGAGTATATTATCTAAACACGTACCACTGCTTGGACGCGTAGGTTCATTTATTTCTAATTTGAGATTAAACTCTTTCAAAAGTAGCTTAAATAGTGTCGCATTTTTGGTTTCCTGAAGAACATCAATATTAAAGTCCCCGCAAATTTGATTCTTTGCTTACTTTTGTTACAAAACTGGCGTAAAATGTTCGCAAAATGATCAAAGAAAGTATTTATTTTCTTGGGATTTGGCACTCTGTAAATACACACTATTATAATTTTATGATTGGTTAATTCCACAGCACAGCATTCAAAAACGTTAGGAATGTTGAACTTTTTTACCGATTCCACTTCCACCATTTCACCACCATTTCGCCTTTGTCTAGTGAAACATGCAGCTAAAGTGTAATTTGGTAGGTTCAGTACGTTATAGTCATCCTGCTTCATATTGTGTTCTGTAAAGCATAAAATGTGAACACATTTCCCATTGTTTGATAACGTGTCTAAATGTCCTGTTAACAAATCACCTTTAGATAGTAGTCCGTTTACATTTTGATGCATTATGGATAAACTATTATACACGAAAAAATTTTTGATTAAAACCTTCACCGTTGCAGGAGCTAAAAGAAAGAGGCGAATCACAATATAAGTTCTCTTTTCCACAAGATTCTCCGTGTACAGTTCTTTGAGTATCTGAGTTAAAATTAGTATAATCCCCATAAGTTTTAAGATATTGAAAAATAGCTTTGATGCCATAATTGTTTATCCGACCATTAGTTTTTTTAAACATTTTATAGTCATTCGTCAAGTTTAAATAAAATTTAAACCTATGCTAAATTTGGATGTCTTGATAAAGAAGATTATTAAACATTTCTATTCTAAAATTATACATTGTTGAATAATAACTGAATTTGTATGTCGGTAAGCACAGTATTATGTTTTATGTCTGATAATATATCACGTATGGTCATTATTATGTCAAAGTAGTTATTAGTTTGTCGGAAGTCCTCTTCGCCTACAAATTTAATGCAGTTGTCGTTCATTGTATAGCCGGTTAGTTTATTGTGAATGTCACTTAAAAGATTTTTTATTCCACAGTTCTGTAATAGATAATGACAAATTTGGTTAGACGGTATAGTATTTTCCGCAATAGGTACTATTTTGTTGACGCGATTGCTACTTATTATACAAAGTTTTCTCTTCTGTGTATGTACTTTCTTCTCTGTCCTTTGTATCACTGTGTCTGTTGTTTTCTTATTGAGAGTAACTTGTGTTGGTGTAAACAGTTCCGGAGTACCGCATCTTAAGATATCAGATTTCTGTTTTATAGGTGTGGCTACTTTGAGAGGTGAAAACAATTTAGATCTGGTTTTTGGTGTCTCGCTGGCTAACTTCTTAGTTGCTTTTTCCATAATTTTATGTTTTTTATTAATTATTTCCATTGCATTCTTTAGTTCGGAATTTTCAATAGAAAGATTAATTATCTCTTGATGAGCCGCTTGCAACTGTGAATTAAGGTCACTTATTTGACATTTTAGTTCTTCTATTTCTTCATAATCATCATCCATAACAACTGATACACTTTTATTTGTGTCGCCCTCTATCGTCGAATTGATAGAACTACATTCATCGAATGTTTCTATAGCTGATTCAGAACGTCGTCGGGTGCGCATAGTAACGTTCTCAAAGGAAGTCATTTTGTGTTGTTTTAAATACTTAACACAATTGAAGAAAATCAAAATCAGTTCGTAGGGATCGATCTCGGTACCAACCGATAACAAGGCGCTTTTAAGCACGCGGGTTAACCGCTAAGTCAATCGCACATTACTGCGCTGCATCAAATTTGGTAACTTGTTGTGTTGACTCTTGTCTTCTTGTGCTTAGAGCCGATATCGTTAGTAGTCCGATGTCGAGAAAGTCCAAAGTCCAGTTCTTTGTTTGAGGATCGTGGGTATAAAACTGATTATTAATCGTTTTATTTTTGATTTTTGCACTTTCCAATCACTTCAATTAATACTTTCTGGTCTGAAAGTCACTATTTAACACTTTTAAGTTAATATTTACACTTGTCCACATCGATCAGAGAGTTTTAAGACGTTCATAACTCCTTTTTTTTTTGTTTATTATAACACACTTAGAGTGCATGTTTTAAGGGAATAACAATGTCACTTATGTATTGGCTTGTCCTCTCACTAATTCACTTGTCTCTAACATAAAACTATTGATTGTCTATTTAAAATTAATTTAAAATTACGGAGTTGACGTTTACGTGGTGACGACGTCACGGTATCCGTCTAAGTTAACGTAAAAAAAGATACAGCCTTTTATGCCGCTAAAAACGTATATTTCGACACTCTCAAGGGAATTAAAATTTATAGGGTACTTCCCGTTGATCTAGAATCATGATATTTGGCAAGAAGCAATGTCTAAAAGGAAAAAATCTGAAAACCGTAAATATGTAGTACCGGGTAAAACGGGGTGAATAGGACTGCAGGGGTTAATAGAGAAAAACTTTAAAAGGGATTTTTACGTTGAATTGATATGATTTGTTACCAAAAATAACTCTATTTTATTTACTTAGTTATACTTAATTATTTAGAGACCATGTTGGTAACATATCATATCAATTCAACGTAAAAACCCCTGTTAAAGTTTGTCTTTATTCACCCCTGCAGTCCTATTCACCCCGTTTTACGGTAATAACAAAATACTTACAAGTTTATAGGGAACCCTCGGTGCGCGACTCCAACTCGCACTTTTTGTTTAGGTTGGCTCTCCGGGGAAAACAGCCGTGATGCTATGTTTTGCTGTGATTCCAATGTCAACGGAACCCATGAGCTGCTACTTGTTTTATTAAATTAGCCTGTACTGTCCCACTCTTGGCCTCTTGCCTCCCCGAATTCCCAAGTTCCTTCATTCTATCACTACTGCTATTGAAAAAAATATTTTACCTCGACATATACTCTGACATGTATGTCTCCCTTCGAACATATTGTAGCTGTGGTCACAGAATCCATATTCAAACTGTCGGCATATTTTTAGCTTCACATCGTAGAAATATCTAAGAAGAGAAAGATATAAGTACCTAGACCCCGTATCCAGGCTCCAACTTGCGAGCTTTTAGTTCGTGGGTTCTGACCCAGGCAGGCGCATTACTTTGAAAATGGTGAAGATATTTTGTTTTTTTTTTTTTTTTTTAATTTTTAGTTTTTTTAATTTGTAGGAAATATTGTGTTGTCTTATTTTTATTTATTTGATTTCATTTATTTATGTACCTAATGCTATGATCAAATTGATGATCGAAATAAAGGAATTGAATTGAATTGAATAAACATCGTGAGGAATCTGGCATGTCTTAAATCTAAAAATTCCAAGACATGTGACGTCTGAGGAGGCCTGTGTCCGAGGAACATAATAGGCTGATGATTATAGGTACCCTAACATCACATAAAAAAGAACCAAGCAGATCTTTTGGGATTTGATGACGTAACTCTTAAATAATTGAGTTAAATCTTAAGTTTGAATAATGTATTGTATAACGTGTCTAGCACACACTTGCGGCTTTTCTTACGCTCATTACAGATGCGATCATTTGCTTGAAACTTGCAATAGTAAGTCATGTTGAAATTCTCCAGTTTATCTGGAAGCAAGGATCAGTTTTTATTCACAGTGCTTAAAATGTTTAGCTGTCGCAAGTGATACGAGCGCTAAGCACGAGATCATGGGTTCCATTCCCAGTCCGGCAAAGTGTTATTCTATTAGGAACTAGCTGTATATATAGATTTCGCAGTAGCACTACTAGCCCTTAGTTTGCATTGGCCTCCGGTTCATGTCATAAGACCTGGCATAATATGCAAAATGTGGGTGTGCTTTAATTTAAGTATAATTTTGCATGAAACAGAAAAAAGTTAAAAAATAATAATATTCTATTCTATTCTATCTATTCTTATCGTTCAGACGAAGGGTGTTCCAACACATGATTATTCGACCCAAACTAGCAATCTATAATAAGGGCTTGAATAGGAAGGAGTGATTCGTTTCAACAAAAAGTAATATCTGATCATCAATGATCTTAGTCCTGCTACAAAATACCTACTAAAGGCTTTTAAAAAAACAATAAATATAGTATAACGAACCCATAACTAGTTTTGCCCGTACCCGTAGATTTTTTGCCATTCCGTCAGCGTCAGCATTACATTGCTTTTTTATAAAAGTAAATGCCAAAAAAGTGAAAACTGCGTGTTTACAGACAATAAACATTTTTAGTTGAAATTATTTTACTTTTTCCTCCGTCACTATTGATAAATCAATGTAACGTAATAAAATATTGTAAACTGTTTTCATATAATTTTATTGCGAAGAAAAATGGGCATAATCTATATATATAAAATGTTTTGTCCTGAATGACTGACGGATCAACGCACAGCCTAAACCGCTGATCGTAGAGACCTGAAACTTGGAGGGTGTGTTCTTTGTATGACTTGTCAATTTGACACTCGGGCCACAGATTTGACAGATTGATTTTAGAATAAAATCGTACTGAGTTTTGCACTAAGGAAAATTTCTACCCCTTTTTAACACCGTTAGACGATGAGTTTCAATAAAATAAGAAACAAGTCTTCCATCAATTCTGTTAAAGAATGTTTATGCAAAATTTGAAGTAGATTGGACCAAGGAATCCTTAATCCGGAAAATCCTTTCCTTTTAGAAAGGATTTTCCGAAAATCTACCCCTAAGGGAGTGAAAAACGGGGCCAAAGTTTATATGGGACAACGTGATTCCTTGGTCCAATCTACTTCAAATTTTGCTTAAACAGTCTTTAACAGAATTGATGAAAGACGTGTTTCGTAAGTGACGTGATTTGAGTGACGAGTCCATATTTTCGGCCTTGCTCTCTCCCTTCACATCCATCAACATTCATATCACTCTGTTAGTCACATTCGTTTCATCCATCCTCAATACATGTCCATACCTAGACAAACGACTTCCTTATAGTTTTTCTGTAACAGGTGTAATTTTCAAACGTCCTCTAATATAGTCAATCCTTATTTTATACATTCGGACATCCGTCATCCGTGGGTCGCAAGTTGTGTCAGCAACCTGTCGCCATCTCATCACTCACTTTTTTTTTTCGGATGGGTTTTAGATCAACTACCAATGATAGCTCACGTCACGACGTCAAGTAGGTAGGTAGTAGGTTAGGCAGATACTAGGTAGATAGGGTAGGTAGGGACTAGGGAGGTACGTAGGGTAGTTAGATACTAGGGAGGTAGGTACCAGGAAGGTAGGTAGGTACCTACTAGGGAGGTAGGTACTAGGTAGGTAGGTAGGGTAGGTACTGAGTAGGTAGGTAGGGTACATTCTCATCGGACCAGGAGCTGCCCAGTTGGTGCAGATCCTGAGAATTCCAATGATTCCCATGGACCTGCTTATATCGTTTAAGCGACTCCAGTTTCCCGTAAAAACATAATTTGGCCTATTAACAAGTCCCGGTGACAAACATTCTCTTTGGTTGGCATTTACTTAAGAAAATAATGTTTTACCAACGGATGTATTTTCGAAATCCACGCGGACGAAGTCGCGGGCGAAGTGCTAGAGCAACATAAAAGTAGTATTTCATTTCACAAACTTGTTATGAGACATTGCAAAACATTTGGTTCATATAAAACACTAAGGGCCGGACTACACCGAAGCAGATCTGTTGTAAACCTCCAATAGAAGTTCGTTATTAACACTTCTCGTCTTCTCATAGCTTTAGTGGAAACGGTTGTGCAGAGGGGAGAGGATATGTCTCGTAATTGTTTAACCAAGCCTTCGCACTTGGCGGCCAAGCGCACAACGGAGACGAGAAAAGACGTGAGCGGTGACCGGTGCGCTGTGTGCGGCGTGCGGTGAGTGATGTGCTGAGTGCGGCGAGCGGTGTGCTGTGAAAGGCGTGCTGACTGCTGCTACGCCGCTCACAGCACACCTCCACACACACATTAAACATCTCCTCTACTCTCCGCTTCGCACATATCCGCTTTTCTCCGCTTTGATGGAATCCGGACCTTAGACTACGTACGCACTGACAAATGGCTTGTGAAAGAACCCCTGGTTACTTCCTAGCGAAGGGGCGAAGCGTGCAGAGCGACCGGATGCAAATCTCTGGTTCCTTACTGCTCGTTAGTTTCACTTCACTACTCAGAATGCCCGAAAATAAAAGTATAAAATACTTTAGCTTAAGAATCTCGCGGCAGGCGGCGATCACTCATACATTAACACCCGTAGTCTGTTTTACTATACTGATACTATTAGCCTGCGTCCTCCCACAGCTGGGCAAAGGCCTCTCTCCATGACTTCCAGTGGTTTCGATCCAGGGCTAGGGCAAGTCGACCACTGGGTCGTTAGTTTTGTCCAGCTCATCCCGCCATCTTCTTCGAGGTCTGCCGCGACGCCTTTTGGCTGTGTCAGGGCCTGGAGCCCATCCAAAAAGCGTCGCGTGTCGAGGACTTAGTAAGGGTGCTGGTTACAACACCTACCTGCTTTGTTAACTAGCATTAGGTCAAGTGCACTTATAGATATACTATTCAATGTTAACATTGTTATTTGACTAAATAAAAAAAAACCCGAGGTCTGCCTTTTTGAGGTCTTGCATTTTAAATCCTTTGAATAACTACAGCTGCATCGCTCACAAAATCCAACAAACACCAACAAATAAAATTTTCTCAAATTCTATCGATGTTCCATTGCTGCTCAAAACTTCCGCGATCTTTAAGAACTTTTTGCGAGATTGAGACGGCCTCATAGCAAACTTCGTTGCACAAACTTTCGGTCACGAATCTGTTGCTGTTTCCTCCGCACCCGCTGTACGAGAAGCCTGTGCATTTGCGTGTTGTAATGTCGAAATAATACCTGTCGGAAACAAAACAAAAACGAGAAATATCAAATATACAAAATATGTTATCTAAGGTCCTGTGATGGTAAACCAATTCAAATTCCACTACATCTGCCCGAGCGGAACAAAACCTAACCCTATGTAATAGTACACTAGTTTTCGGCCACAGTGTCTTCCTTGTGAAGGTAGGAGATCGTCCCACAAAAACTTGGAACAAAAATAACGCGCAGATTCAAGCATCAGCTAGTACTATAATAAACTGTTACTCACATCGGCATGTATTTACGGCAATTCCCAAATTCTGGTTGCAAACGACAGCGCAAGTTATCTGTTAAATTTTTTATTTTACTAGTAATTTGTAGTATGGAATCTGCAAAACAAGTAATCAATTGAATTTCAAATCATAAACCTGACCAGTGGTTGAGTAAATTGAAAGCTGCACTTGTTGCAGTTGGTTCGTGAATGAGTGATAATCCGTGTTATACCGAATGCTCTCGAACACTGCTAGTCATTCGTAGACCTTTGGCAGTAATTACTGGTAGTCTGAAGCCAGAAAATCTTGCAGCCATGTTTTACCGTGCATCTTAACTCTGTACTGGGCTGTGTCCATCTTCTTGACTCCAACGACAGAAACATTTTAGTTTATAAGCACCTACGTAACGTAACTCCATAAAGTTATTTCTTAAATTACAAACCATGGGATTTCCCGTCGCCAAAAATTAAAAATATCATTAAAAATAATATTCCTTTTCGGGAAATGGATTTTCGAAAATTCTTTCTTTTGTGGATTTTTTAGGTTGTACATACTCGTACGTTGTCTGTCAGCGAATGAATTAATGAAAATGTCTCATCCAACTACTACCAGCCAACCTGCGTAGATCGTCGCTCCACCCAGCCTGAGGGCCGAGGGACCTGAGCATCAGCATGTTTGCAATTAGAGAGGCCTATGGAAAGCTGTAGGCTGGTAATAATGAAGAAGGTCTATTTTAACGTTAACTTACCGAGGCATTTCCCATTACATTCTTCAAGAGTATTAAACTTATTAAGACTGAA
Organism: Lycophotia porphyrea; assembly: GCA_950005105.1. Taxonomy (NCBI): domain Eukaryota; kingdom Metazoa; phylum Arthropoda; class Insecta; order Lepidoptera; family Noctuidae; genus Lycophotia; species Lycophotia porphyrea. The sequence continues at coordinate 26,877,251 of OX465383.1, read as the reverse complement.
GCCACAGTTGCCGTGCCAGAATGTCATACAGGTTTTCATAACTGTGTCAAAATAAAATCTGTAACAATCGCATATATTAGTTAAGATTTAATTTCTTTTTAGCTACACTTTGCTCTTGACTGCTGCCTTGGTTTAGTACCTATTATGTGCCCAGGGTTCAGGAACTTTGCTCAACCCCCGAATGCCGCATGGTCAGCAGAAGTTCTTGCGACCGCTACACCAGCGTGGCACACCAAAAAGTAGTAAGTAATGTCTCTAGTACCTAAACAATACAGTACACTAGACCTCAGCTTTTGTTAAGGGGGTTATAAATGTTCAAATATAATTGCAAATATATAGACAGATCATTGACTTATATACTCGTATTACTACTTTAGATGGGTATATATTATAATTACTACGTACTTTGATTTCATCGCGTCGTTTTCGTTACCACAATTAAAACCGTTTGGCTGAAGTTTGCAGATAAGATTGTAATTATATTCTTTCAAATGTTCTAAAATAAAACTATTGTTATTAAGGTACCCAGATAATATTTTATGACAACATATAAGTCGGTAGGTACATAGTCTTTTCACTTTTCACTTTTTTTTTCACTTTTTGACTTAAATAAGATTGCTTTCAATTTGACAGTGGTTCAAAATCAGGGGTAAAAAAACTGTGAAGAGTATACCGAACATAACATAACATCACGCCTGTAGTCCCCGAAAGGTTAATCAGAGGTGTACCTAATAGTACACCCACATTTTGCCAGCTATATTTGAAGTCCCATTTAATAGGGGGCGAGCCTATTGCATCAACCGTTCACAAATCCAGACTCCGTGGCTGCTACTGAGAAATTCCTGATGGAAAAACCCAATAAATATTTGACCAACCCAGGAATCGAACCAAGAAACTCATCAGGACCAGCAGTCGCGCTTGCAACCACTCAACCAACAAGGAAGTCATGTAAGACTACACCTAAAGAAAACAATAATAATTCTCGATGGATTCATACAGAATGCGCTTTTTACTATGAGTTTATGACAAGCACTTAAGTAAGTGTTAAATCAGTGTTTCAAACAACCAGAATCTAGTGATCGCAGTTGTACGGTGCAATAACATCACGACTTTTCCCTTAAGAGGAAATTATGACATCAAATATTAAGAATCCAAATTATAACATAATGTTTCAATTCCAAGAAATAATTGATTGATGCCGATTCCCTTGTTTACAAACTAAACCAAATTTAAGTTCAGTGCATGTTTTTCTTTCTATTTCATTAAGAAAAGGACAGAAGATAAATTTTAATTTAGTCCTGTCAAATTAACCAGCGCCTGACACAAGTTTAGACGTGATTAAAAAGTTGACTATTAAAATTCCATCTTACGTCAGGTGCTGACTAATTTGACAGGACTAAACTAATATTTATCTTCTGTCTTTTTCATAATCGAAAAAGAAAAAGATGCACTCAACTTAAATTTAGTTTAGTTTGTGAACAAGGGAATCGGCACCATTATCAGTATCATTATTCATTTATTTAAATTTTACTCCTAAAGAATTACGCCAATACATATGTAGTCTCAAATCTCCCGTAACAATTTGAAAGTGTCTTCAACCGATATTGCACGTTCAAGGACAAGGACTATTGATACATACACCGTGATTTTTAGTCGTCTGACATAGGTGGTCCACTCAATGTATCCGACATAAAATACCTCTAGGCATGTTTTTTTTTACCATTAATTAAGATAATAGGTACAGAGAAAATAAATGATACATTAGAATTATGAAAAATCCTGTTTACGTATCAAACAGTAGAACATACCTAACCATCGCACGAGTCGAGTAGATAGATCTTCGCTCGCAACAGAATGTTTCAACTACGTCATGCATCATAATAATAAATTATATATATTTTTTTTTCATCTCTTAATTACCATTTTTTTTGCTATGAATGTATAGTAGTCATTGGATACATGAAGTGGCCTGCCGTTGTCAGACGACTAAAAAGTCACGGTGTATAATAGGTAAACCATAGGTGGGTCGCTATTGTGGATAGATACTCTTCTTCTTTTTCGTGTCTCCAACATTTTATATTTTTTGGCCGAAGACTGCGACAGAAAGTTACCAATAAAAGTGATATACATAGTTAATTACCTGGTACTTCATCGGACTCTCTATGTGATGAGTTTTCGCTGAATATCGACTCTGAAATAATAGAATCAAAAACTAACAAGATATAAAGCAAAAGGATGTTTGAATTCATGTTTATGCCACAATCGTAATTTCACCGAGTATAATTATTATACTAGCAATATCAAGGCTGATACGGTGGGCAACGCGTGAAAATTTAATATTACTCGTATCGTAAAAAAGTATAATTTCTATTGAACCGAATCGATATCGCAATTTTAAGTTTAGACCAAGAACCGACGAGAAACAAAGTAAACCGAAATCACTTTGAATGATAAAAGTTTGAACCGATGCCTTTTTGCTGTTAATCCGGTAAGTCAATAATTTTAGACTAATTCCCAAATCACTGGACACCACAGACACCTTTTAGGTTCGTCCCTGCATATTTCGTGACCTAAGTAGGTAGGTAGGTAGGTACCCTTTCTGATTTTAGGGAGCGATTGATGCTTTTTAGTGCATGATTCCGCAATGGATATTTCACACCCTATCCTGGTGAATACCTCAAGAGAGGTTATAAGAGATAATTATAATGTTCCCTCGCATCTCAGCAGTGCCATGCCAGTGCCAGTGCAGTGCAGGGCTAGTCGGTCTCCATTGGTCTCGATTTTCTAAGAGGGGATTGTGATGAAATAAATAACTACAGTTACAATAGGCCACCACTCTGGGCTATACTACTATCATGCCTGCCGACATAATTCGCAATAGGAAATGGTAGCAAAAACTAAATAAAACACTTTCATAGCACAGAAAATGACATTGTTCTTTTAATATAAAAAATATCTTACTTTATTGTGGCTTATATAATTATTACATAACAATTATGACCAGCAACTTGGCCAAGATTTGTTTTTTAATAGGTGCATGAAATAAAATTGATTACAAAAATATATAAAGTGTAATAGGCGGCTATAGACACAGGGTACTTGAAAGACATTATATTTGTGCCGCCATTTAAAGATTACAGATATTTAAGTTACTGAGAAAAAATAGTTTATTTATGAGTTATTTAAAGACGGTATTTAGCGGCCCTGAGGATGGGGTACTTGTCTCCAGTGCAGAGCCCGCGGAAGTCATCCATGGACAGGTCAATGATGGATACACCTCCAAGGTTCTTAGCCCTGAAAACAATATTAAATTTTAATCAACATATTTACACACATAAATAAACTCACGGCTTTTTCTGATGGGGGCAGACAGAACCTACACTAACAAGGGGACTACCTCAACCTGTTGGTATCTGTTCGTTCAGAAACGAAGCAGGTCGCGAGGTGTTCTGTTGTTTCTGTTTACAGCTGTTAACACACAATGACAGATTGTCACCCTATCTGTCAAGCTGGTCAAAAGCACAGCTCGAGCGAAGAATTATTGTGAACACGGTGACCAAACAGAATCAACAACTATTCGCGAAATAAATCGATTACTCCGATTACTCGCTGTGCGATGCTCCTAACTATGAAAATAATGATTTCGTACATCATAAAAAGTCATTCAGTTCACACGACATGCGTTTGAATGGCGTACTAACATAAAACGTTAAAAGTTACAAACCAATTTATTACAAGGACTAACTAACAGATTCCAAAAAAAATAAGGCGTCTAAATATTCCTGCTCTACAATGTCAACGCTGGAATTGCCACATTATATCGCAATTCTTAGCCTATGGCGAAGGTCACAAACTTGAACTTACTTGACGTAAGCAGCCCTTTGTCCGGCAGTGTCGGGGTCCTCATAGCTCACCCACAGACCTGGGTCACCGTTATCGTCAGGTAGACGGAATGCGTAGGTTCCTGCAAGATATATTTAATTAATATCTATCACTCCTTTACCAAATACTAACCGTTACAAACTAGATGCGTGAACATAGATATTTGTATAGGTTGTATAATTGTATGTGACCGTTTAACGTTATCTAAGAACTGATACAGACCTATTCTGTCCTAGAAGTCTAGGAAAAAGGTCGCTTTCGCTAACGCTTTCAAGCTAAGACGCTATTGACCCAAAATGTATTAATTAAAACCCCATAAGTGCTCTACGAGAATATGAAGTCTTAAATCATAATAGGTAATTGAAAAGCAGACGACGAATAAAAATATTAAAATGAAGGGTGTAAAAGGACTCTTACCGAAGCCGAAATGCATGTTGTTCTCCCCGTCATTGCGATCATTTTTTTTATTCTAGACCATACCTAGGAACCCTAGTTACGGAGATATTGGGTGTCAAAGTTCCAAGATTTTCAATTTTTTTTTTAAATATATGTTTTGTAATTTTTTTTTTTACTTAAGACTATTTCACGACCCCCAACTATTTAATCCATCCATCAGCACAATGTTTTGAATGCGTTACATTGAGTCCTACCGGAAAATGTGATTTTTCACCCCAAAAAAAAGTCGTCTCCCAGCAATAATTTAAAGTTAGTTAGTTTGATGTACATAATGCTTGGTTGACGGCTTCGTGAAGAGTCCGTTTACACCCTGTATACTCAATACTCAGATCTTTATTGCATTCCATACCTATTATTATAGTTGTTGTAATAAGGTAAAAGAACAATATGGACCCTGTCGGGCACAGCAACATTAGGAGAGGGGAAGAGGGCTAAGTAGAAATTTAAATATTATTATAAATTATTAGGGTGCATAATTATGAATATGTACATATTAATTATTAAGTTTGTGTATATATGTGTAATATGTTATATTAGTTATTTTTATTTATGTATTGTATAAGAATTATATTGGTAATTATTATAGAATTATTAGGAGTATTTTCATTATTATTAATAGTTAAATTATCTTATTATTTATGTACCTATTCATATTTTCATATTTATATTTGGTTTCCTTCATTTCATATTATTTTATATATATTTCGTAATGTTTGGTATATGAGTGAATAATTTTATTTTATGCAAACGTGGAAAATATTGCAAGAGGCATGTTATTTACACTTTTCTTTTACGGTTAAAGCCATGTAGCATTTAGTAGTGGTTGTTATATGAAGCTATAAGCCTACTAAGAATGAGTACCAACCAAAAAGAGGTGATAAGTCTTGCTCCTTTGTTAAGCCCTTCTCTGAAAAGTCAAATTGGCTAGCTAATACTAAGCCCCCTCGTACACAACGCAACGCAAGCTGCTCCGTTCATACCAGAGATGTTATGGATATGATATTTCGGATCTGGATACGGATATGGATATAGGAATAATATTATATCGGATACGGTTACGGATATGTATTTATTTCGGAGTATCCGTTAGTTTCGGATAGTTTCGGTTACGGATATAATAAAAAACTAAGGGACTACGCACACTTATTCAGCTCTATTCAGCTTAAGCCCATAGAAAACAACGATTTTGTATGGAGACGCGTACGCAGCGGAAAGTTGAACCGATGTGTACGTGTCTCCATACAAAATGGTTGTTTTCTATGGGCATAAGCTGAATAGAGCTGAATAAGTGTGCGTAGTCCCTTACTAGTTATGAAAGAGGTTATATTATGACTAGAAATAACAAAATAACTGCAAGATTCACGTGGGGCGCGAGCGGTGAAACAAAAACCTGTCGAAACATGTCGTTTTATTTAGATTTCCGCCCTTATACAAAACCATCTGAAACGATCCGAAATTTGTTAAACGGATACGGTTACGGATACGGATATATTCTTATGTCGGATATCCGATAGTTTTAGACCAATGCGTATAGTCAGCCGCTAACTGTGAGCATATTTAACCTATAATGTTTTCACTGAGCGGACACAGGCTTCCTCTCTGATAGAAGAAGTGTACCGCAATCCACCGCCTTCTTTCTTCTAAGACATGCAGGTTTCTTCACGAAATCTTAGGTAACTTCAGCCAGCAACGACTGCCCTTTGTTTTTCATACACTTTCATAGTTAGCTAGTCAGCGGCCTAATATGCTTGGTGTAAAAACTATTTGAGATGTAAATGTGAGGTTTTGCGTTGCCCTGTGTACCGTGGGCCTATAACTACTAATCCCTCATTGATGCTAATATTTATAGCAAAAACTAATATTAAAACAATGATATAGCACAAGTAAGGATTATTCTAAATACCCAAAGCAATTTATACAGCAATGCAACCATCGGCAATGGACTAACTGCTTTTTATCTGTAAATGGAACATTTTCTATGGATGCTCACAAAATTATTATACTTCTTGGTCATAAATTCCAATGCCGATAGTTATTCAGTAAGTAAATAGTTACGCTATCTATAGACGAACGATCAGCAACGCACCTTAGGTTAACACAGATATCTCTATGTACACTAGCTTCAGCGATCAGCTACGCCTGCGTCTAAAATTATCCTACTAGAACGTAGTACCGGAATGAAAACCCTGGCCATCAGGTTTCTTGCCGAAAGATCTAATGTCCAACCATGTTACAGACACATCAAGTTAGTAATATCTTACTGATTACTTTTACTTTCAAACTATTTATTGATGTACAAACGCTTTTGTTTTCATGAGTGTTCACATACCGAAGCGCTTGCTGGGGTCGGTGACCTTCCTAAGGTGTGGACGCATTCCCTTCTGGTGGTTGGGATTAATCAGCTTGGCGCAGACCTCAGGGTAGCTCAAGATACCCTCTGTCTTTGTGTAGGGCCCTAGAAACAAAAAAAAAATTAGCCCTCAAGTAATCATTTTTAAAAACATGTGGTGGCTTTTGAAGGATGGTTCATAATGTAACATTAATTGCATTTTCACAGCTACAGCGAAACCAATCGTGTCCCCTAATGTCTGCAGGTTATTTTTCTAAATACCATTATTTCTGAAAAATCATAAAATGAACTGTTGCTTCCGTGTATCATAGTGCTATGCCAGTTAAAGAAGTTATAAATGTCACCGAAACCCAAAAGATATGAGAAATTAAAATAGGCAACAAATTGAGATGTCACTACCACCTGAATGTTATGAATAAGACATGGTTAGCTAATCTAGACATAAATGTTCATCTGCGCTGAATATTTACAAGTTCATAATTGTTGGCCAGTCAGAATCATTTCTCTAAAAATGGTAACAAGGCATTCATTTGTCATGACTAATCATGACGGAAAAAGCCGTGCAAAAACGTGACAGTAATGCTAAATGCATATTATATTTGCGCTATACATACAGATAAATAAAATTGGAGTGTCTGTTTGTAATATTAAAATAACCGCTTTTATTAAGTGCATATGGATGTATACACGGTAAATATACCAAAAAAACATTTTTTTTAAATTTTCTCTGTCTGTCTGTTTGTTCCGGCTAATCTCTGAAACGGCTGGATCGAATTTGACGGGACTTTCACTGGCAGATAGCTGATGTAACAAGGAGTAACTGAGGCTACTTTTATTTTAGACAAATAATTAGGGTTCCGTGTAAAAACAAATCCCTTGAAATTGGTAACAAAATTGGATTCAAAATTGGATTCAAATGCTTATAATAATGGGGATTTTTTAATAATAATTTCACGCGAACGAAGGTCGTGGGCAACAGCTATTTTATAATAATAATGTTGTATAACTGCCTCGTTGGTCTAGTGGTTGCAAGCGCTACTAGCATTTGATCCTAGGTTTCGATACCCGGGTAGGGCAGTTCTCTTGGGCTTTTCTATCAGAAATGGCTCAGCAGCAAGAGCAAACATGGAGTCTGACATAATTGTTTCCGGATTTAGAAGGCTCGCCTCACTATTCCTTGGTACTTAAACATTACAGGCGTGATTATGTAATATTGATATTATTTACTATTTATTACGTGGGATTTCATCAGGAAGTATGAGTTTCTATTTATGATAATTTGTACCGTTCACGATGCATAACGGTCCCGCTTTACGAACCGAGTGAAAGGCTTCAGTGAATGTCAATAAAATAACATAAGAGGCAATTTAGTGTTTAAAAATAAAACGATAAACTGGAGATACCTGCTGCAATATTTGCAGTGAGGTAACTACATATATATTATTGCATCTATAGACTTGTATCTTAATTTTTTTATTAAATGACGTAGCAATTGACAGACCAAAAATAGAATCCAGTTCCGTGGACGTTAAGCAACACTATAAGCTGTAAAACTCACGCCCGTATAAATAATATTTCCCAAGAGAAAAATACTGATAATGATCACGACATACCAGCTTCACCAGGGCCATCAGCGTGTAGCGGAGGAACTCCAGCGATTTCACTGTCAGCATCCAGCTTCCATGTGCGTGCAGCGGTTGGGATAGCCAGGATCAGCTTTTGGGCGGGGGCACCACTTTGGATCCTGGTCACAAACAATAAAATTGTCCTTAGCGACTCTAGTAGTATCTATATCTAGCTAGTAATCCCTCATTATAATCTATCAATAATAAGCCTGTAACGTTGCGGCATGTCGCATGCTGGAGGAGCTATGGGCTAAAGTAACTACATAATGGGTCCCAAACAACAGCAAACGTCAACGCGGCGGGACGAACTCGACTCTTTTCACAAGGATTGGCGGCTAACAGCACTGGATAGGGATTAGTGAAAAGAGGGAAGGGAGGCCGGAGGAGCTAATAATAATAACGTTGCGGCTGTAACACAGGCCCCCCACCCCGTGAAAGAGAGCGGACTATAGTGTTCCACGCGGGCCTATGATGGTGGTTGTCGCATGTCTTCGAATTTTTGATTCTATGACTCTCGTCTCCCGATATTTTCCTTCATCCAGTTTGAGAACAGTGTTGATGAAATAAATTACACAAAAAAAAAACCGCCTGTCAGATTGTTTTAACGTAGTTTCTTTGTCAACAGAGTTAAAGAAAGAAGTTACTCAAAGTACTGACCAGTAATTGACGACAGCATCAGCGTTGAGCAGAGGGTTGCGGTTCTGGGGGGTGTACAAGGGGGTGGCGTAGTCGGCCTCCTTGGGGTTACGTTCGGGGGTCTCGAAGTCGTAGGCGCCAATGTGCACGATGTCAACCAGGTTGATGATGGCAGGGACGTCGTAGTAAACTAAAAGAAAAAAGAAGCAGTAAGATTGGGGACTGTAAGTATCATTTTCTGAACTCGATGCGCACTTGTAAGTACTACACCGGAACAGCAACGCCTTAACTGAAGCTGTTCAGTATTCCTTCTATGAAACCCCATACTGCAACGCATACTTATGCACAAAGCAATAAGCACAAAAACATGGCCTCGTATCAACAGCATAAAAATAGGTGACACCGATCCGGTGCATTGCTTCAAGTAGATAAGCTTGAGAGAGCATGAAGTAAATAACCAGGGATCATAAACTACGGCACTAAAATAAATAAAGGTGACTATCAGGTCATGTGATTCACAAACGGATAATACCGTGGGTGCCAATAATAGAATAATCACGATATGTTCACTACAGTACGACGAGGTCGTGTGATGTCGTCGTGTGACCTATTCTCATGTATCTTATTACGCGTCTTCCTTTTTACCTAACCTTTATGGAAGAATTTTTGAAAATATTTCATGATTATAAAAGAATTTGAAGCACGTAATCACAAGGTAAGAGAGGACTGTTTGAATTCCAAATTGAAGTATTTATTAAATGTTTAGAAAAAACTGTAGTTATTGCAAAGCTTTTTATATTAATCACATCGTCTATAATGTATCCACCGCCGGTACAAAGGCCTCAGCTCTGTAGAGGACAGTGCACGATGGATGTCTAACGTCTTTGATGTTTTGTACTAGGGCATGCCCGTTGCTTCACAATATTTTCTTCACAGTTTTGATAGCAATGGTATCTGAGTTTGAATCCACGACTCACAACTTATATTCGGGGCCGTTACCATTGCCAAACCAAACTTTAACACCTTTCTTTGTAAATCGGGGGTTTAAAACTTACTGGTAGAGTTGACATTGGGGAGAACGGTGATAGCCAGCTGCATGTTAGGCTTGACATTCAAAGCCTGCTTCATCTCACGCACCAAGGCGGTGAAACCTTCACGATGCTCGGCCTCCTTCTCATCGACGAGGGTGGTGCCGAAGGTCTTCTTGATACCGTGCCAGATGGATCCTGAACGAAGAATACATCGGTTAAGTTACCGCTAAGATGAAGCACCAATCTACGGTAAGTTTTAGTGGTTGAGCAGCTACTAAACCAAGCAAGATGAACACATACTATACCCAAAAATTGTGTCTCCAGAAAAGCTCTATGGCAAACCGACAAAGTAGATAATAAAAGTATTCTCATATTCTCATTTGTTTGGAAATTGACCCAAGATCTAAATACATAATATAAACTTTTAGTCTTCGTTGAAAAATATTTATTTGTTTTTTTTTATGTTTAAGTATGTTGGTTTATATATTTCTTTTCAATTTAGTTTTTTGTAAATACATAAAACTTGTAGTCATTTATCAACAATGACTAACAGTTTTTAAGTATATACAATAAATTTATTGTAGGTACAATGCACACTAATTGTAGCTTCAAGCCGATTAAAGAACACAATTTATGAAAGAAACGTGGAAGGTCCTTACCCCAGGTGGAGCGGATCTTCTTGGGCTTGTACTTGGCGAACTGCCAAGCAAGGTCAATGCCGTCGAAACCGTGTTGCTCAGCCAAAAGCACTCCAGAGTTGACAAACGCAGTACGGGATTGTGGGCTCTCCAGCTATGGAAGATCAATTTACATATTACACAAATAAAAACCTTTGCTTTCGCGCAGTCAGTTTAATAGATTGTGAGTTTTAATTTAAAAGATAATCTCCGGAACTATACATTCATCCGATTTCAAAATTCTTTTACAGATAGATAGGTAACACACGAACGAAGTCGCAGGCAGAAACTAGTTTGCTCTGACTTGCTTAGAAGATATGACAAAAGAAGCAGTAGCCAATGCCTTATCGGTGACTCATAATAACGGCTTCTACTTCTTCGACTTCGTACAGTGGTTGTTAATCATATCAAGGAAAATATCCAGATGAATATCAATGGGTAATTTGTACGCTAAGCAAGTATGAACACAATGTTCTTCCTATTAGAATATCTAGTTAATTAAGATTAATTGATTTCTGCTTGAATATTAAATCATCAGCTATTGTTATACAATTTCAGAATACAGACTCAATGTTAATTTGCATAATCTGGAGCCGACTCAGTGCCTCCTACAAAACCCAATCATGTGTGTGCGTTCATATCAAATTTTAATATTGAAAACACAACAACGAAATAAGGTATATTAACACAATTTCCTAGTTTTCTGCAACGCTGACTTCAGATTTGATGAATCACCATATTATTGGCCAGTCAATATTTTAATTTCTACAGTAATGTGACTCACATTACTGTAGACTGTATTAAATTCGTGAAATTATATTGCTAAGTATTACTATATCATAATAAACATTAGTTAGTTGATTTTGTAAGTCTATTTTCTGACAAAAAGGGGAAAATAATACAGAAATAAGATGAACACAGAGAACCGAGATTATGGTAGAAGAAAGGGAAACCAGTGATTCTGGGCCTAGTGCTGATGAAGAAGTGATGGTGAGGGTAGACTTACCAAGAGGTTGTACTTATTCTCGTCTTCTGTGTCTACATCTCCTCCCACAGAAAGCAGGACCTTCAGACCTGGGTACTTGGTCTTGAAGTTAGTGATAGCCCGGTAGTTAGCGTGGGAGCGGTCTACATCCAGGTTCTCGTTAAGTGGCACCATCTTGTAGGTGTCGGGCTGGATTCCGGCGTATCCATACACCAGGTGGGTGCAGAAGGACAGGGCCGGGTCCAGGTCCAAAGGCAGCATGCGCGCTTGAGCTGGATAAATGCATCCTTCGACTGAATTAACATGTTTACAATGTATCTCACGAAGAACTGGGGTCTATGGATGAATATGGTTGTTTTGGCGCGTGGCTTTATCGGAACTAAAGCCGCCATCTTGTTTTTTCAATATGTTTTCTACAGTCTGTTTTTCAAATGTTTACCAGCAACGCCCTCCGGCCAACATCATGCAAACACCAAAAGAACCAGTACTGCAACATAGACTCCATTTCTTTCTAATTCTTCTTTCTCAAGAAAAGAATTGCCTGCTGTAGGTATCCTTTTAAGACGGTGACTTTATTCTCGATTTGGCAAAGCCTTTCGCAACGTTGTATAAAGGTCAACAAAATATCTGTCTGTACAAAAACATAATTTGCATTTGTTAGTATAATTGTTTATCCTGCCGTGGGCGCAGTCTTTTGAAATTGACTTGTCTGACAACTCGGATTAAATGTGGTTATGTATGTGTTTAGCAGGTTGGTAAGAAGCACTATAAGAGCCCGCGTTGTAACTGTAACGTATATACGAACCATTTTAAAATTGACAATACTCGTTTTTAGAATACGTAATTCTTAAGAATGTATTTACTGTAAGCACAGTTACATATACCTAAATATGTAAATTCTGGCCATAAAAAAACAAGATCGTTCATAACCTCGGTAAATTTACCTATGGCCTTAATGTACATAATTTTCGACATGACAAACATTTAGACTGTAGTTTCGCAATTCTTCTTCGAAGTTCCATTCGTGTCCGTTAACACATTATGGACTTTATACTGTAAACAACAGGCTATTAATCTATTAACAATGCGACGTATCAGCCATTATCTGCTATATCAAGAGACCTCAATGAATCCTCAGGGTCACTCCTGAATTGGTCTTTGACTTTAACTGTCAACAATAAATTGAATGAACCTTGTAAGAATAAAAAATAAGTATATATATATTTTTTAAGGTGTGGCACACAAGCCGACACATCCTTCTATACATTTCCAGTATAACATAGCCTCGCTTTCTATAGATTTCAGACAGGCAACAACAGGCAGGAACAGGCTTTCAAACTGAACAACTTTTTGAATGGAACCTATATCGTAACGACCTATATCGTTACGAGAATAGTATTAAAGGAGTAATTTTCATGATTACGATGAAGCTCATGTACGCACGACAGAAAATATATATGTTATGGACCAAGTGATTAATGCAGGCATTATACATAATGTACGAGCATTATGAATAATGTCTATCTTTATCGGGCTAAGTGATTAATACTATCTTAACTTCATTATTTTATCACATTGCTCGGTCATTATTATATTGCTACATGATAATTGGGCAACTTGATAATAAAGCTAAATAATGAGTCTGATTGCTTAAACTTTAGTTTATTTTATGTTTTATAATAATAAGTCAATTCTATAAAACAATATTAGACATGTTTATTTATTTATGTACACACAAAATACTTAACAGGACAATTACATTAACATACAAGAGCACAAATTTACTGCTTATTTTATTAGAAATTTCTTCCAGCAGACCTGCGAGAGGAAAGGTGTGAAATTTTTGTTTTTTTAATATGTTTTATGTAATATTTTTAATATGACTTTCCTTAAGTTTTAAATGCAAAAACTAGTGGATTCTTAATGTAGAAGTCCTTGATAATTAATCCAAATAACGAGTCTGATTATTTAAATAGTTTAATATTTAGTTTATTTTAAGTTAAATGACAATAACAATAAAAAAAAATAGTAATTAAATGTGTTTGTATTACTCTGCCCAAAAGGTGATGGACAATATGTATAATGTATAATCAATTTGATTATTAGAATAATTCTTACCAAATTTCAATCTCATATTGGGCATTTTTCATAATGACCGGGCATTATGTATAATGCCCAATTTATCACTTGGTCCATAACATATACAAAGCGAGGCAACGTTATACTTTATACTGGAAATGTAAAGCTAGGTTCTTCAGAGGTCAGGTGCGTAGTACTCGCAACCGGCGTGCGTGTATGACCAGATGTATGAACGTGGACGAGGCAAAAGGAGTATGTAAGGATCGTAGCAGGGGGCGTTCTGTGGTTTCTGCCTTTATGTGTTTCAGTTTATGTATGTATGTATGTAAAGCTAGATGGGCCGCCGTGTGTACACGCTGTATATTATCTGCAGCTGTATCATCATCATCATCCTCAGCCGATAATGTTCCCACTGCTGGGACACAGGCCACTGCAGCTGTATACATATATTATAACCTTTCAACCGTGGGGCGCATATTGTTCAAGGACCTGTGAGGCCACACGTTGGGTGGTACCATATATTGTCTTTTCACAATAATTATTATGAAAATTATAATTAAAATTCGAAGAAGTCATATTTTTGAAGTTATACTTCTTTTGGCGCGTTCGGATGAGAGTGAATTCATGACCTGCGCGCGCACGATGTCCCAAAAAAACGACATGATGAAGTTGGCTGCAGAATAGAATTAATAATATATATTTCTTTAAATGACTAACTTAACTTATAAGTAAGGAAACTGAATATACAGTACTTACTGTATACCTATACTGTTTTGATTGATTTTAACATTTTTCTTCGATATTTACTGCAGCTTGTTTTTTTAAATTTTTCTTCAGACGCCAAAGAAGTATAACTTCTAACGCGTGTACATAAGTACACACACACCTTTTTTTTTGGTTGGTAAGAGTACACTAGCAAAATGTAAAACATAATTGAGTTTATTCTCTTTTCTCTTTATCTATTTTAAATAAGACAACTGAACGCCTAATTTGTGCACAGCAAGAAGTTTTAAAATCTGTCACTCCTGTCTCATCCCTCTCCCTTATAAGCAAGTGGGGTTGCGATGGGATTTCCGGGACTTGCAACCATTTAGAGGTAAAAAAACTTGTTAAGACTAAAAGAAAAATATTTCTAGGAAACGACTTTTTTTTAGGGGCAAATATTACGTTTTAAAGTAGGACTCAATGTAACGCATTCAAAACATTGTGCGACGGATGGATCGAATAGTATAGGGGTCATGAAGGTGTTTCAAGTAAAAAAATACATGAAAAACATGTATTTTTTTACATGTTTTTCATGTACTTTTTTTTTGTTACTAACAAACATTGCCTGTCTATGGACTTTTTTTGTCTGAATTAAATGACTTTTATTTTATTTATTTATTTAAAAAAAAAAACTTGTGAAAAAGTTGGAACTTTGACCCCAAATATCTCCGTAACTAGAAGGTTTCCAGGAATAGTCTAGAACAAAAAAAAAATATCTCAATGACGGCGGCTTCACCCTTTACATCTGCACAATTATATCAACTTCAAACCATTTTTAAACATTAGACTAATATTATGAATAGGCATGCAATATCGCAGGTGGGCGTCACGACTTAGATGGCTATATCTAATATAAACTAAGCACACTCAATTCCATTGTTTCCGGAACATTAACCACTTAACGTCTGGCACGTACATCGCGTTATGACGTCATCAACACACCAACCATAAGGGTTAACACGGTAACTAGGAAAATCTAAACAAGAATTGTACCTGAATAGGCACAAAGGACAAAGAATCTTTCTTAAAAAAAAAACACATAAATATGGAAAATAACTTTAGTTTTGGATGTTGGTTACTTTTATTTGTTTCGTTGACTTTATTCCCACCGACTTTCTAAAATAAAATATTTTCCACTTTATAGAATTTTTTGTTTTTTTATAATTTGACATTGTAACTACGAGTTATTACCTTGACTGTGTTTATGTGGGTCGCTGTTGTGCAATTATATTACTCATGGGTTGTCGCAGCAGTGATCCATCGTGTTGCGATTGTTGTTTTTTTTTATCAGTGTTTACTAACATAGTCTTAAGTTTTACTAACAGGTTTTGAGTAATGGATACTTAATTAAACATAATTCTATTCTATTCTAATATGAGATCATCGTGTCGAAAAAATACGTAATAAAAGTGAGGCCATCGCAAGGGCTTTCTACCAAATAAAATAATTATCATGTAAATCGGCACATTAATCACGGAGTAATCTGTGTGACATGAAAAAAAAGATACCGGCCGAATACATAACCTACTCCTATTTTTTACATCAGTTACTCATAAAAAGTGTATTTCTGACACTGCCAGGAATAGGGGCGAATCTGCGAAAAAGAAAAAATAAGCCTTGCTTTACTAAATAAAAAACGCGCAAAGTCATTTTTTCCAACTCCTTTTCTCAAATGCTCCCTTTCATTTCGGCCGTAGATTCAAGACTTGATGAAAACAAATAATTTAAGTGGCTTGTTGCTCTAGTGATCGCAAGTGCTACTACTAACCATAACGTCCTGGTTCGATTGCAAGGTTAGGCAAAGTGCTATTGGGTTGTACTATCTGACATTTCTCTGTAACCTCGTTCGTCACTTAGTCTGGAGGTGTTCCAGGTTGACGGTAATAGGCTCGCCCCTTATTACATGGTACGGAAACATAAATAGTGAAATGTGGGTGTGCATTTAGGTAGGGCCACGTTGCGTTTTAATTAGTATTAAAATATTTGTTGTAACCAGTTAAAAGTTTGTTTTATATTAAATCAGTCTAAAATTTATTAATTAATATTTAAATGATTTAAGATAAAATCCAATCATCATCATGACTAAACTTGGCAAGCCTGAGTAACTCAACCCTCCTCGACTGAAGAATCCATACTTCCATACTAATATTATAAATGCGAAAGTTTGTTTGTTTGTTTGTTTGTTACCTTTTCACGCCTGAACAACTGAACCGATCATCCTGAAATTTTGCATATACATTCTTAGGTGTACAGACACGGACATAGGATACCTTTCATCCCGGAAAAAGTAATGTTCCCGAGGAAAACCACAAAAACGTGATTTTTGTAATAGGTGGCGCCACGTGTCTATCGAACAATGATTGAATTATTATAGTAGTGTGATACTCCCTCACACATTTTGAGAGTCTCAATTGTAGATAAACCGGTTTTCCATCCTCCTAACTATCCATCCTAATATTATAAATGCGAAAGAAAACTGCTTTGCTTGAAACCTTTTCACGCCCTAAACCGCCGAACCGATCATCATGACATTTTGCATAGGTATACGTTGTCAGGGATACAGAATAAAATATCCATCTTTTAACCAGGAAAAAAGTAAGTATCCCGGGGGATAAAGTCATAAAAAAACCCACTTTCGAATTTATAATATTAATTAGTATAGGAAATACATTTTGTGAGTCGAGTGTCAATGCAGCGTTTTTGTGTATAATTTCAACAGTTTCACAATTTGTTTGATAGATGGCGTTGTACTGACGACGTTATTACCGTTGTTACGAAACTCGTTATTATACGTGGAACACCTCAAGAAGGGAGTGGAAACGCTGCGTTCAAGGTACGTCTGTTGAAGATTGGCCTAGGGTAAAATCATCGGAGGCTCTTGGTCGTGTATATACCGCCTATGTAACGAACTTTGAATGCTTTTGTCTGCGCATGTTATTGCATCATATTCGAGGTCCAACTACCTTCAAGGAGCTTAAAATTGTTAACGGTCAGGAATGCGGAGTTTATAGAGAAGCATGTGAAGCTCTACGTCTATTAGAGAACGATAACCATTAGGGCGAAACTATGGAGGAAGCCGTGCAGTGCCGATCACCAGACAAAATTAGGGAACTTTACGCAACCCTCATATCATCTTGCGGCCTTACCAATCCTCAAACGCTATGTAATATGTACAAAGAGTACATGGCCAAAGACATATTGCGGCGATTGCAGTAAGTACATGCAGATATGTCTTTTAATTTACAACGAAGCGCTGACAAAGATTGAAAACAAAGTTATGACAATGACGGGGAAGAAGGTTCAAGATTTTGGAATGGTGGGCCCTCGACGATCGGGCGAAAGTGACCCATCATGGACCCAAAACAGAGCACTTCATTTCCCGCTGAATTTTTAAATTGTCTAGCCTGCAGGTGTACCGTCACATAAACTTCAATTAAAATTTGTTGTACCCGTTATGCTTATGCGCAATTTAGATGCACCCCGATTATATAATGGGACGAGGCTTCGGATTACAGAATTAGGACAAAATATAGTCGGTGCCACTATTTTAACTGATGTGGGAAAGTGTAATTATACCCCGAATCCCGATAATCCCCACTGAAGTCTCCAGTTTCCAATAAAGCTAAGTTTTGCTATTACAATTTAATAAAGTGCAAGGGCAAACATTGCAGGTAGCAGGGGTGCATTTGGAAAAGCCATGCTTTTCCCATGGCCAATTATATGTGGCATGTTCGCGTATGTCCAATGCCCAAAATTTATACGTATTAGCGCCAAATAGAAGGACATGCAACATTGTGTATAGGAGCGTCCTAAAATAATTTTCCGTTCTGAGCCCATAACTGTAACGGCCAAATAATAAGCAGAGTACAACCCGAATTGATTGTCAAATCCTATATTAACGCGTGCGAAGCCGCGGGCAAAAGCTAGTTATTAAATAAAATGACACTAATTTCCTTATTGAGTCATGTAACACTCACAAGAAGGCAAACATGTATGTACCTACATACATACATGTTACGCTATGTATTGCTCTCAATTACGTTCCATCTCGTTTGCGTGGGGCATATAAGCGAGCATATGAGCAATACTGCAAACATACATCTTACAATACAGAGTTTTCCTGCCACCAGGTAAATATAACAAGGCTGAAGATAAACAGAGAGCAGCGGTGGCCCAGTGGTGGCGACCCCCGACTTACGTACAGTAAGTCGTGGGTTCGAACCCAGGCAGGCGCATTACTTTGTGTGATTTATTTCATCACCACTGCTGTCAAAAACGGTGAAGGAAAACATCGTGAGGAAACCGGCGTGTCCTAGAACCAACATTTCGAAGACATGTGACATCTACCAATCCGCACTGGGCCCGCGTGGTGGATTATAGCCCATTCCCTCTCATAGAGAGGAGGCCTGTGTCCCAGCAGTGGGAACATTATAGGCTGATGACGATGATGATGAAGATAAATAAAGCTAGTTTCTTAGAATTTTTACTGATTTATTCTTCACCTACAAACTGACGAAGAAAAACCGGTAAAGAAACGACACAAAAAAGAACAGTCGTCGTAGTTTAATATCTTAATAATATCTTAAACTTAGTTCTATAGGAAAGATCACTAGCCGAACAAGCAATAGACATTAATATCTTTGTTGATTTATTTGTATCGCTAATCTGGGTAAACCCGTTCATGAATTTGATCGAGGAAAACAGATAATTATGCATACAGAGAGGGCAAGTCAATATTGTCCCCAAGCACTAAGCCTCGTGACACGGCAAATAGGCTATAAGCTAATCACTAATTCATGTTTGAGAAAACGTGAAGACAGATCGGTGACCTCACCAAACAATGATATTTCGCCTTTTGTTTTAACTAGTCTTCGTAGACAAGATAACGCTGCCGCTGAGGCAAATTAGACGTACTATAGTTTTGATAGAAAGGATATTAATTATTAATGACGTTTTCCGGGATTTAAACAACGGGTTTTTAGGAAATAGACTGGCACCTAGCACCTACAGTAATTCTATTTTCATTATTAAAGTCAAACGAAAAAAACGTAGGTACGTAAAAATCCTAGCTGTCGGTAATTCTGGAAATAAAAAGAAAAATATGGAATTTTACACATCGAAAGCGACTGCTTTTGTTTTCTCTTGCTAATTGGAATGGAGGAATAGGTAAGTTTTTCAGCGTTTGTTTAGTACTTAATCCTATCTGGGCTACAATCTGTTTCTATTTAAAGTAACGGCAATTTGTTAGTGTTGTTACTGATCAATGCCATAAGATTTTTGTTGATAGATCCAAGAATTAAAATCTAAATTAAAGAAATACGCTGAATAATAGCATTTTTAGCCATGTGATTTAATTTGCTTTTTTCCACGCTTTGCCTTCGCAGGTTGAAGGAAAGAGAATGAAACGCCTCTTTACTGAGAAAAAAAAAGACAATCACAGCCTTCTATAGGAATTGAACGACTTTGGACTGAGTTGAGTGTCTGTGGAAATAAAATAATAGTAGTTTTTTTTTGAAAATCACAAGTGTAACATATACACTGCATTCTGAGCCTAATAGTAGTGCAATAAGAGCCAGTGTATTCAGATCCTAACTCAGCTCTTGGCTCAGCTACTAGCTCAGCTTCAGCCGCTGGGTCTCTTATCGCGTCTCTAAACTCTGAGTTTGTCTCGCTCCACTCTTCCTCTCATAAAAACTAAATCTTATAGTGACAACAGATGCCAATCTGATGTCCAACTGTACAGACCATTCTATGAAATCTCAAAACGAGTCAATAAAAGAAGTGTCCATTCCCACGACGAGACCTGTTTGCAATTTAGTATTTTGCTACCTTCCTCAATGATGTCACAAAAAGATCCTGACCATCTCAGTATGCCAACAAGGTAACAAAGCAAGCAACACAAATGATAAATAAATTGACCAGTGCCTACTATAACTCTTTTTATTTGCCGCTCACGTTACAATCACAAGGTGACGACTAAAAGCCAGGCTGTAACAAGACAAAAAAATAAGGAAACTGGCGTGCATTATTAAGAATACATTGGTCAGTTCTGTGTCTATTATCTCCAGCTAAATCAAATGTTTGTCTATACGATTCTGAGAATTTCTAGAATAACATCGTTTGTCAAGTTTGTTATCCGGTACCCCCTTTTTTTTGTTTTTTTAACGGATGGGAAATCATCAAATGACTTCTCCCGCTCTGGGCAGAGCGGAAGGGAGTGTCAGACTTGTACTGACTAAAACCCATCCATGTTCCTTCCTTGCCCTTTGTGTTCCAGGGCCGCGGTATCGCTTTCGAACAGCCCGCAACCCTGGCAGGGGTACCCCCTTACTCCTATTCCATTATTCGAGAACCTACATCATTTGATCACAAATGAACAGTCGTTAACACAAAAACTTTGATAACGGCAGGTGATTTGCACAACAGTAGATTATTTAATCAAAGTAATCAAAATTATTTGCAATCTTGGTCAGAAAACTGACCATTGTATTCAATGGTCAGTTTTCTGACCAAGATTGCCTATTATTTCCAGCTAAATTAAATGTTTGCCTATTCGATTCTGAGTATTTCTAGAACAACAATGTTTGTCTTGGAAGTTATCATGTGCCCCCCTTGTTGATACGCGTGATACTGGGGTCACAGGAGGTGTTGCGTGCTAAGTGATTGTCTTTATTAGTGTTATCTTCCTCCGTCACTCATTACTTAAGTTACTACCTACATTGGCTTATCGAAAATTCACTGAAATAGAAATCTTTTTAAAAACAAAATGTTCTTGTATCTAAGTGTATTCTTATTTATCAAGGTCTTGTTCGTTTTGGGGTCAAAATCATCTAATCCTGCCGCGTTTACACTGTTGTTTATCTACTAAAGCAGGTTTTGATACACCTCAGTATATAATTACGATCGGATCATCAGTAAATCAAACGCTTAATCGAATATAAATGAATGTTTTGGTTTATACCTAACGAAATCAAGGTAACATAAATAAAAAAATAATTTTCTTAGAAAAGGACTTGATTGTTCGACCTTCCTCTGTTGTGTGTAGCCAACCTCGTAATTCCTTTACCACCCATAACAATAATTCCCAGTAAATCAAAACTTGTCTCAAGTAAAAGATTGTTCTAAGGTTGTAACTATCTAACTGTAACATAGGTAGACACACAGTCTTATTGATTTATTTTATGACATGCAAGCCACAAGCTACATTTAATCTTAGGGAGGTTAAGTCCATCTATGGTCGACTTAAGATTCCTACAAACATTCAAGTTATTCTATACAGATAACCATACCTATTTCACTTTGTTATAAATATTAGATACCGGATTTTATGCAAACGCGTTTTATAAAATATATGCATTTGCACATTGTACCTATTTTGCAAGTTATTAGGTACATACTTGAACTAAAATCAAAATTATCGTGCATTATTTATCAGGTGTCCGTTAGTATGAACTGTATATTACTAAAAAACCACGCAAATGCGAGTCGGAAGCGCACACGAAGGGTTCCGTACTACCGTTATTAAGATCGAGTAAAAAAAAACTCCGATAAAAATATGTATGTTTCCGCATGATAATAATAATAATATTTAACTTTATTTTGTTATTTGTTTTTATATCGGTCAAAAATTAGCCAGAGGTGATACCTAAAAAAAACACCTGTGGAATAGTGCTCCGTGACGAAATAACATCAATTGAAGTAAGTGAGTAAGTTTAAAAATGTTTCCTAGAATATTACATTTATGCATCCTATATACTTATTAATGTGTGACCAATTGCATTTGACCCGGATAAATCATATTGTATAAACCATTTTGGGCAACAAGGTAAGTATAGAAAACATTTTATATCTAGAATACTAAGAATTCAGCGAATCACGTTACTTGAAAATGTCTATTATATATATATATATATATATAATGCTATCATACATATCGATAACGTTTCATATTAAATTACATAAATCCCAGCAGGTGCCAAAATTTTAAGGGTCCTTTTCTTCACAAGTGTCGTAATCATCACAACTGCCTTTTAGAAATACTTCAGCATTTAAAACATAAACACCTTCATCCTGCACACCAAACAAAGAACAGTCGTAAGTTAACACAAAACATTGATAAGTTCACTTGACCTAAAATATCGTACAAATGCGGGCGTTTTCCTTGCCAAAAAAGTCCGATATTGCGAAAATACTACAATAATTACTACATTAAAATCTCACTTAAACCTAATATTTATTACGATTGCGTAGCATTTGCTCGTTTTCGCATTATCATTTTCCCCTTTTATATATACGTCTAATGGCGTACCTAACCTTTTTTTGTAGGGAACTATTGTCCGCGATCCTTATTTATATAAGTCTGGCTGAAAATGTAACCATTTATATGGTATGTGTGCTTTTCAGAAATATTTATTAATGGGATTGTGGTGTGTAACCTACATTTTGCAATGTGTTGGAAATAATGGTATGTCAATTCTAAAGGTAGGTTCTTTACGGTACTTGTGCGATAATGATCCAGAATAAACACATGTGTGTTTAATGCATCGCATTATTAATCTAAAAATGGTGGTTCACCACTTTACGAGAATATGCATATGTTGCGCTAGCAAATTCTAAACATTGTTAAGATATTTACTTAAGGTGGGCCGCACATACCTGCAAATTGCCAAAAACGTAAGAAAATTTGAATTTTGCGGGCTACCCGCACGCTTCCACCTTAAGTATTTGTCTACCTAGTTAATGAACCACTTGAGAAATGTTCATGCTGCAGCTGTCAGTGATGAAGACATACCGCCCCGCAAGACTTAGATAAACCTGTGATTCATTATTGGCTTTGAAAAGCAAGCAAGCAAGCTTTGTTAGTACGTAACGTTTATTCAACAAGAAAATCCAGATCCAGTCGTATCGTGGTGCCTTGAACATAAATGGAGCAAGCAATTGTACTTCTAAATAAGTATGTTGCGTTGAATTAAGTATATTTTACATGCTACCATTTCTAACGAGAATTTTAAAAAAATCAAGAAAACAAATAACTTTTACTACGAGACCAAGACCGAAATTTTAAAAAAAATCTCTATTAATAAAGTACTTAAGCAATCAAAATGTAGATAAAAACTGTTTTTTTTTTTAATTAACACTGTATTATGGGTTCTTCTATATATAGAAACATTTCCTTCTCGAGTTCGAAATTTGAATTCATGAAAACATCGAATAATATGGACTGGCTGAGATTATTTAAAAAACTTCAAACTAATAAAATTGATACATAGTCAACATTTTTAAGCTATTACATAGCTTCTATCGCGGGCCTTGCGTGGAGACCGAATCCAGAAATTCCGTAACGCAAAATAACCGTAACGTAACTTTCGTAGTGTCAGATATTGACAAGCCTGGGTTATTATTTTTAATCTACTGCTGGAGCTAGGAGGTTGTTGCTTGGTTTGGAACATAAACATTTATCAACCACATAATATTAACTTAAGAAATATATTAGAATATTATGAAAGTACTTATACGTATCTAACCCGTTATCATTCGAGGTTAAAGGTTGATAACAAACCGACTTGATTACACAACACATCAATAGGTAGGTATTTTTTATATAAATACTTAAATAAGATAAATATTTTAATAGTTACTTTCTTTAAGCTTCGCTGATTTACTTGTGAAGTCATACCTTTCTTTTATAAAGTAACGGCACGTCTATTTTTTCCCGAAGGGTTAGGAAGAGTTCTAAATATATGTAGTATGCCCACATTACTAAAGGGTGTATCCACACTAATAACAACATGTTATAAAACATGGTTATAAAACATGATTCAAAAGAGAGATTAGCAATGTTGTTGTATTATTTAGACGTGTTAAATTGCAAAAGTTTTGTAAAATGTTACTTTATCTAGACACACCTTAATAGCCTTCTAGTATATGGAGAGGTACAAGATGGAAGGGATAATGACGCACAAACGGCTACCAAAAATTCATTACATCATTCTGAACATAGAATTTTTAATGGTAATTTTTTTTAATAACAGTTTTTTTTTGATAACCGATCAAAAATGTCTATATGGAGGGTTCAGAATGATGTACTTCTTCTTTATCCCGTGGTAAGGCACTAACTGATGTCAGAGTTTTATGACGACCATGGCCCCTGACTTGGCTTTACATGCCGTCGAAACATCTCTCATGCATGAGGTACTGAATACGTTGTCCCGTTTGTGCGTCAGTGTCTCTCCCTCCCCAAATGTATAATATTCTAGCATTATTCTTTCATTTTCCTTCTAATATTCCAGCACAATCGAAAATAATACGTACATATTTATTGTAATATCGCACAGATTACTTGTTCTTTTAAGACACTACAGTCTGTTTAATTTTAAGCTGCTTGTTTTCCTCAAAACATTGATGAACCAAGGCCAGGACCTTGTCAGATCTGTACATTGCATTAAATTGGCCATTTCAATGGGTTATGTTCAGTGACAAGTTTTTTTGTACGACTCTCAAGATTAAGATACTACTAAAAAACAAATGAATTATGCAGTAGTATTTTTTCTTTGTCACAAAATAATGATACCTAAGAAAAAAGTGATGGGTATTTCAACATAAACATAATAACAGAAAATCTATCCATTAGTGTAAAATGTTAAGCATTTTCTTGAAAACAAATCATCTCTTTTTGACCTTTGTCTTTTAAAATGTTCTGCTTATTAAAACGAATCCTGACTGAGGTCGGGGTCGCAGCAAGATTGTATAATTTTATTTTTCCTTCTACCCACTTAAGAATAACACATAAAGTGCTCAGTAATATGCGAAATAAGTTAATTGCATCCGCCGTACCTACTTAGTCAGATGAAGCTGAATCACGATAAAAGATTTAACTAATTGGTATTATAAATGTCAATTACAAAGTTTCTCTTGGACACCATTGACATGACCTGGACTTATAATAATAATTATGGTTTTAAATTGCATCCGCACGGCGATCAATGCTCATGTCTTCTCGGTATGAGAAAAGGCCTCTACCCAGTGGTGGGATAGAAATAGGCTGGTATTATCAATACTGAACTGTGTGTTAAGAGAGTGAAATGTAGTTCAGTTAACGATGTTGTTAGTCTTATCGAAGTTTATATAACTCTTACAGTCACTATAAGTTACAATTTTGCTAACTGCTGATCGTAGATTACATTTCTTGTAAACAAATGAGCCCCAGTTAGCTCGTATGTTTTTCAAGTTCAGGGAAAAAATAGGTTGACAGATTTTGTTATCTAAGTAATTGTAACATTGTGTTATAGTAAAATTATTCTCGTGGTTTATAAGTAGGTGCAAATATCATTGGTGGACAGGAAATATTTCCAAACTATTTAGTTAAACGCAAGTAATAATTAAGACTTGGATTAAAACTGTAAAAAGCGGGTAAGTTAGATTTAATGAAAACAATCTGGCATCTTTAGTTTTATTTTTTTTGTTTTATGGTTATTTTGCAATTCTCCAACCCTATACACCAATTAATTTCTCTATAAACTTGAAAGAGTTGCGAACCGTCTAACAAAAAATAAAATTCGCTAATTAGATCAAAAAAAAATATCGCTGAGCAAAAAAAATCATACTTACATTCCCTGACATAGCTCTTGCTGTTGTAGTAGCAGACGACTTTGCTGGTCGCAGGGCCAGCGGCGCCGGCTATAGCCAGAAAACCGGCTAGGACGATTAAAATATTCATGATTAAATAAATTACTATACTAAATGACTGATCACCACGGCGAGTATGTGGCGAATGAGCCTCGGTCAGGCTCGGTTGTCGAGTTCCACCGCGCTTACGAGATGTTGAAAGGTCAAAGAGTAAGATAACCGCATCGGTCTTCGCCGAATTTATCTGTTATTGCTTTTAACCTCTTTTGCTCGAGTAAAAGATAAACAAGCTGCTACCACATTTTTCTTTATGACCTTTGATATTTATAATAATACACATTTATGTATAATTTTCGTACTGTTTTTCCTTTTCAAAAAGTTTTATCACGAAGTGGTTTAACTACTGAAACCTTCTCATAAAACATGTCGAAATCTCTTTTCTCTCTCTGTCTCTCTTCTCTTAGTTGAATTATTTTATCTCGTTGACAACATGTTTGTATTGTTTGTATATAGGGTGACTGGTAATTAGTCACCGATACTTATACACGTGATTGTACTCATGACAACAAACAACTTTCCCAAAGAAACAATTTTTTTAATGCTTTTAATTTAGCAAAAATCTAAATATTTTCATACGGTTGCTGTGAAGTGCTGTGTTATTGTGATAAAAGTGAATAAGTATATAAAAAAAATGTTTCTTTGGAAGAGTTGTTTGTTATCATGAGTACAATCACGAGTTTAATTATCGGTCACTAATTACCAGTAACCGTATATAAATGTTCCCTGAAGTGCGTTCGCGCCTGTGAACGCGCAGTTAAATAAACTGCATAAGTAATTTTATTTCAGTAAAATGACGATTAAATGCCTTTTACTCCTCTATCAACGTAAAAGGAACTGCATAATTTAATATGGAACCGTCTAATTGGGCTAGTGGACGCAGCCGTCAGTGCTGAGAGGAGGAACTCCTGGGTAGGTTTCCCAGGTCTGGTGAAAGTGTACTCATGTTTTTCCGCCAAAAATCTCTCTGCAGCAGCCCGAATTAAGGATTTGCGCCCGGTTGATGGCAATGAGCACTTCGCTTATAACTAAGAAAATATAACTAGCGTAAATGGGGTGGCGACGACTTAGAGGCGTTTGTGAAAGATTGGCCCGAGAGAACCGCACGTAGAGAATAGTGGAAGGCTATGGGGGAGGCCTTTGCCCAGCAGTGGGACACTATAGGATAGTAAAAAAAAGAGGTTGGATTAGATATACCTACTATCGGTACAGATAACCCTTCGAGAATGACTGGTCTGGTGTTAGGTGTACCTATGTTATCCTTACTAAATAATATTATAAACATATATTTATATATAATATTATTAATGTGAAAGTAAGTTTGTTTATTACCTTTTTACGCCTAAACCACTGAACCGGTCATCCTGATGTTATGCATATACATCGTCAGATGTACAGAAACGGACATAGGATATCTTTCATCCCCAAAAAAAGTACTGTTCCCGAGGAACACAACAATAACGTTATAATACTCATAGATGGCGCCACATGTCTTTCGAATCAAAATTGAATCAAATTCTAAATGAACGCGAGCGAAGCCGCGAGCAAAAGCTAGTTTTATTTATTTATACTTTGTTTAAAATAAACTGGTGAAGGTAAAATACAGTCACATAATCTATGACTGGCGAGTAGTGGCGAGGCTCGATGATGTCATCGAGCTAGCAAAAAAGATTTCATGTCTACATAACGTAATATAGGTACCTATCTACATAATGGACGGTACTCGGCGGATGCAAGTCTCAGCCCCATGTTTGCTGATGTCAAACTGGTTGTTTCACATGATCCCAAAATCATGTTCGACAAGTTTTTTTTAAATAACTAAATCATAACGAGAACAATGGGCATTCATGGATCAAGATTTTATTCAACTCGTAGCCTACCTGCTAAAAAGTTAAAAAATAAATTACAACTCATCATCTGCCTAGTCTTTTCCCAACTGTGTTGTTGGGGTCGGCTTCCAGTCCAACCGGATTCTGCTGAATACCAGTATTTTACATGGAGCGACTGCCTATCTGACCTCCACAACCTAGTTAGTACTGTTTAATAAATGCGATACCCCTTGGTAGAACTGGTTGTCAGACTTTTTGGCCCACTGACTACCTAACGACTGTCAAAGATCTTTAAATGACAGCCGGGACCAACGGCTTAACGTGCTTTCCGAGGCATGGAGGAAACTCAGTATGTAATGGGTGGTCACCCATCCACAGACCAACCTAGGCAAGCATGGCTTAACCTAAAGACTCGAGCGGCTGTTATTATTTAGCAACGAGCTCTTGAAATAAAATAAATTACAACTATCAGTGATTAAATGTAAATCATATAATTTCTAGATTTTTTAAATTATTTTCCTGACATTTTTTTTAAATTTATTCGTACTTTACAATCAGATTCCACAGAAAAAGGTCCATTATCCTTATTTTTAATTTAGGTTTTAATTTGTGTCTACTTATTTTTTTATTTAATGACACGTCCGCGCCCTATTTATTGATAATGTCATTGCTACGAACGATTTCGATTAGTTGTTTACTATGAACAAGACAAAGGTCAGTTGTATCGATACGGTTGGTAGGTAAGTTTGTGCTGCAACAGGGGCTGTGGAAAATTTAGGCCTCGGGGGATCCCAATTTCCAGCGCATTCTACTTTTTAATCATTAAGATCATCACTCAACTGCGAAAACAATCTTACTTCATATCTTACTTTGCTATTATTATAAATGTGAAGATTTGTGAGGATGGCTAGATGTTTGTTTGTATACTTTCACGCAAAACTTCGGAATGGATTTGGATGTTTGGCACACAGTTTATAATCTGTATGTTGTGGATACGTTATTACGTTTTATCCCAGTAGTACGACTCCCAGGTAAAACTCAAACACAAGCATTTACTATAATTACACCATTACAAGCACTTTAAGTGACAAAAACATGCAACTAGAGTCCCAGTGATAAGGCATACCTAATAACATGTTGAAACAGCTGCGTTCAATTCTAGGAATTTGACTTTTTTTAGACCAAAAACTCCAAAATGGTAAACAACTGTGCTACCTGTGCTTACTCAATAAGAGCCGACCAATATACTAAATGCATTGAATGCGACAATTATTATCTTCCTCTATGCGCTACAATAAACGATTTCTGTAAATTATCGGAGGCCGCGAAGGCAACTTGGTTAAGTACGGCTTTTCAAAATAAAATGGTCAATTCAAGTAACACATCGGAACTTAATGATACCAGCAACTGCAGCTTCGGACTCCGGTAGCTTGGTACGTCTGACTTATGGCACAACTGTTTTTATTTCTTTTTGATTTTGATTTTTTTGTACATACACAAGTACATATACACAAGTACATATAGCACCCATTCCAAAGCGAACAGTTACCAAACTCCACGCGGGTGCGGAGCAGTAGCTAGTATTACTTGAAATATCATAGGATTTCCTCGTAAGGTTGGGGTAGAGGTGTACCAACCTTAGTACACACGGCGGCACATCAAGCTTTACATTACCAGTATAAAATGGCTTCGATTTGTATATATTTTCTGTACAAAATGTTAAGCTTGACGTGCCGCCGTGTGTACAACCACATTTAGCCATAATATGTGTGATAACAATGCGTAAAATGGCCCAAAATTAACATATTTCCTTCGTGCTTCCCCTTTATGGAAGCACACTCACCTTTTGAATGAACAAAATAGATGAAATTATCAGAAATCCATCTTAAATGTGGTTTTGGACGACCGAGCTTGGCAACAAGCTACTCTTCCCATTCGCATGGGAGGACTCGGCGTCCGTAAAATTTCTAGTATTAGTTTACCGGCTTCCACTTGGCTTTCGCTTCCACACTGATTGAATTTGATCTGCCGTGCTTGTCCGAGACTATCGATGTTTGGAAACTCTGCTTGAAACGTCTGCTACTACTGCTGAGCGTGCGCGCCTACTGGCTGTGGGTGAGTAGGAGTCGGGTCTTTGGCTGCACGCACTGCCGTCGTCGACCATAGGCACATTGTTCGACGACGACGACACGACTTGCCGCCTCGCTGCTTCATTCATAGCTTAGAACATACCTACGATGTTTTTTAACGACTAGCAGGACTAGGCTAAGTGGTGTATCACTATACGTATTACGGAAGTTTCAACATGTTTAGGAACTTGATGTAGTTTATGTAGGTACCCTTTGTATGTAGTTGGGCCTATCTAGTACGCATAGCTTAGAACATACCTAGCCTACGATGTTTTTCAACACCTAGCACGACTAGGCTAAGTGGTGTTTAACAATAGGTCTTACTCATGCTTCTGGATCGCTACTGATCAAATTCTAGATACCTATAACTATTTTATAATTTAACAAGCCGTGTGTGCTCGGGAATGACCCATTGCCAAAAATAACTCGAACTGTCACGAAACAAAGACTTCTGTAATTTCAAAAAAGGAACTTCAGAAGACCCCGTACATTATGTTGTGCCTTGACTGTGTGTATTAGCTACACCTATTATTTTGTGGCCCTACTAACGCTATCTTTGGGTTTAATGGCGGAAATAGAAGCCTTTTGCATTTGCTATTGAATAAGAGATGGCGTTACTATTAAAATCAGCGTAAATAAATTAATCCACAAATATTTGTACCTACCGCCATGATATCATTATCCCTACATAATGTTTATTTCACATCTCAATCATTCTGATAGTTAACCGAATCCTGTAATTAAACTCAAATAGTCGATAGAGTATAGAATAGCTGACCTCCAAATTGTGTCAGCTACTAGACTAGGTCCGCTGTTAAAATCAAAGATGAAGATACCTAAATGCTTGGGGCTTTTATCGCAACAGATGGAGTATTAATAATGATTTTATACCAATACAATCGACGTCTTTAAACAACTGATCTCGACATCAGGATTTACAGGCGCTGGTTCACATAAACACAATCTTATATAGAGAAAGGTGTCTGAAGTAAGAAGGCCTTGATGTACAGATCATCTCTCTATCTTAGATATAACATTTAATTTATAGTTTAACCTTACCAATGAACTTACACAAAGACTTTTTTAACAGCGCCACCCCGAAGTCAGTATGAACTGAGCGTGAATTACTGAGCACACTGTATTACAATGGAGGTACTACTACTGTATAAAAGATGCCGTTAGCTACAAGGAGATTTTGTTCCGCCAGGTCATATTTCCAGGTAAAACTGCGAATTCATGAAAGGTGTGGGCACTATCTTTAATTTGGACGTTAAAAAAGTGCTGATTTTCAGTCTTTGATTTGAAAAAATATGGGAGTACACCAAAATTAGTTATTATTGCAAAATAGCGTTAGTTAAACTGGAGATTCTTAAAATTTCACTTAAATCAACTGTTAACACAGAACACTGTATCAGGTGGAGCCCGCGAAATTAACATGTAACCCTATTCAATGAATATTTCATAAAAAGTCATTCAATAGTGTTAAATGAACTTACAGGGTTATATTGATGATTTTCATGATTGTGATTTTGTAACTACATACGTGTTACCGGCGCGACTCATATTCATAGTTTCCACCAGACTCTGGATAAGACCGGGTGTAATCAGATACTCTATATTCGAGATGTTATCCGTATCCTTTGCCTTTTCAGCATCTGATGTGGCCGACTGCATGGAGCGCAAACGACCCAGTGTCAGCATCATCTTCGAGGGAATCCCCAGGGGGATCCGTCCCACTTTTTTCCCTCTTCTTAACCCTCCCCATCACAACTAACTACAATTAAGTAGTCATGCCAAAAGTATTAAAATAAAAAAATCGCGCCTTCTTTCCTTGACTTTCCCGCGCTTTTTTCCCACCTTAATCTCTGAGACTAATTTACAAGGGCTGCCAGTTTTTTGCAATTCTTAATTAGTGATGTGCTACTGCTACTACCGTAAAATCACGTTAATCAAATCAAGTAGTATCGTTTTTTTATAACAAGTTATCCTGAAAAAATGTCTAGGTACTTATTTCAAACGAAATAATACAAAATTAATAAGGTATAGATATATATCATGTGAAACATACACTTTTAATTAATTAACAGCGCAATAGACACAACGGACGCATTCGAACACTACAGAGGTTGAAAAATGAATAAGGTAAATGGGTTCGGGTTGTGATGTTCCTGATAAAAGGGTTCCCGTATTAAAAATCACATACTGACTGCCGTATTATCATTAACTATTTTTTAAATTGTAGTTGTTTGAATGGTGTCAAGTTCCAATAATTGCCGTATTTTTTCAAAGTTCTACTTTTCTATAAGGGAAAATGGTTTAAATAGACGGGAACAACACTGATGGTGTCAGTCATTTTTTTTCTAATCGTCTAATAAATATAAAAAGTTACGATTCCACAAACCGATATCATAGGTCCAACACTGCACAAAAGAGCTTGCAACATTATTTGTATGTTTGACAACTTTGACATATGCATGTGTCAATTAGAGATTTTAGTCGGTGATGTAAACAAAGTTGTAAACAACTTGGACATCAAGAATAAGTGTCCTCAAAACAGTCAAAATAAACCAAAAATGCATGCAGTGTAGAGATGAGATATACCTGCCATTCTCCATACCCGGCCTTTAAGGTATGGGTATCACTAAATACCTGGTACAAATACCAGGTATCAAAATACTTCTAAGTATTTGGGTGTGGTAGGATTTCGATAAGTAAACGTATGCGATAAGTATGGTATGCCTCCAATATAATGTAGGTACGACGTTTCAAGTACCTATACGTAATTATGCATTATGAGATATGAAATCTTTCCTTCCTACTTTACCAGGCTTAGGACTGTCGGCTAAGAGTATGACGATGGTTATTAATGAATTCTAGTTATTTCTATATAAATTAATGCAAAAAATAAGTACCCATTTTGTCTAACTAAATTAAATCAACCGAATGTTCATAAAGCACGAATGACGGGGTTGCTTCGGCGTACCGAACTACCGATAAAACTGGGCGCTACCTTGTGGTAGCGGTTCGTATCGTACTATGCGTCTGACGTCATACCTTCAAGGTATTTACCCAGTATTTCGGTCCGTACCCGGTCTATGTACTGGGAAGCACATACTTGGTATATATACCTCTACCAGTATATACGTCTCATCTCTAATGCAGTGCAATATTCCTGAATCTAGAGAAGCCTTTTAACAATTCGAACTGGTCAATTAACTCAGGCGCTTGGTCAAAATGGTTGTTGACAAAAGTTGTTTGGGAAAATGTTTCATTCGGCCACAAAGTAAAGAATAACGTGGTCGCCAACAAGGTCACTATACCAATGTTGTGCGCAGGCAATACGATGATAACCAGGCGAATTAGTCTGTGAAAGACTTGTTGTGTAATAAAATTGTGCATACCTAACCTCACTACAAATCTGCTTTAGTCAGCTTACTCAAAACGGGAACAAGTTAGTTGGTTTTGAAGAAGCAGTTTCGCATTCAACGAAAAGAACTGTTATGAAAAGCAAAATAAGAGAATGGAGTTTACCGCCTGAACATCAAGTGTGGCAAGTTGCTTGAAGGCACTGCAATAACTTCGAGTAACGAGATGTGACACTGCAGGTTATAAGGACACTTAAACAGCAATGAACTGAACACTGAGAAGAATGGTGTAGTTGAAGGTATAAAGCTGAAAACAGCAATGAACTGAACACTGAGAAGATAAATCCTATATGTGAAGGAAAGCAAGCGAGAATTTCTCACAAAGGAACAAGGTGTAAAAATGTGCTCAAGGTGGTTCACGCAGATGTCTGTGGGCCCATGGAGCAAGTCTCAGTTGGATTATCATGTTATTTTTTGCTCTTCCTCGATGATTACAGTAGGATTGACCAGTGTATGTTGTTCGATGACCTAAACCAAGAAAACAGTTTTGGGCAGTAGCAGCCACCATTGCTAAAAGCATCTAGTTTGACAAAGACGCCTTTTGAATTCTGTACTGATAAAAGCCTCTTTAGTTACTTTTTATTTTATGTTCCACTAGCGGCCCGCCCGGCTTCGCAAGAGTGAACATTTATTTTCTGTAAAAGAATTTTTTAAATTGGTCCAGTATTTTTGAGTTTATTCATTACAAATATACAATTCTTTCCTCTTTATAATATTATTAAGTAGATTTTTAAATATTATGTGTTTTAATTCTTTAATACTTTTTAAATATCTATTATCGGTATTATAACTTTGATAGTTTAGATGTAAATTACACTGTGTTTTCCTACAAGTGAAGGACAAGGAGTACAACTACATTATACTTTGCTGTCCATATTTTTTTTCTTATGATCTGTGTACTAGTGTACATCCTTTCTTTTTAGAATAAAATAGCTATAACTTATAAAGTGAGATACCGCGAGCAATTAGTTGCAAGAGGATTTACTGAAAAAGCAGGTAATAAAAAAATTTAACCTCCAGTATTTAGGTATTCAACTTTAAGACAACAATTCAATTCAATTTAGAGACAACCCATCTTGATGTAATTATGGTAAATTGAAATTGTTATTTGTATGAAACTGTTTATATGAACTTTCATTCCTGCGCATTATGTATGTGAAAATATAAGTAACAGGGCTGTGAAATTAAA
Organism: Lycophotia porphyrea; assembly: GCA_950005105.1. Lineage (NCBI taxonomy): Eukaryota > Metazoa > Arthropoda > Insecta > Lepidoptera > Noctuidae > Lycophotia > Lycophotia porphyrea. The sequence goes on along the minus strand of OX465383.1, from coordinate 26,842,511 downwards.
AATGGCAATGTTAAAGTGTTTGTGTCATTATTAGTTGATGACTCTTTCATATTCTCAAGTTGATGTGGTTAAGTATAATCTTTAAAGAATGAGTTAAATTCAAAGTTTAAATAAAAGATTTAGGCGATATAAAATTTATGAATGTCTGGGAAAAAAACAATGTGATTACTGTTGATCGAGAATGTTTTGTAAAATGGTTAATATGAAGACATGTGTATAATTATACCAATGGAAGTAAATCTGAAACAAGAAAGGATAATAATCGTTGTAAGTACTCAATATCTTTATCAACAGTTGATTGGTAGTTTGTAGTATTTATCAATACTTACATACACAGATAATTTCCTCCACTGTGTGTTACTGTGAGCAATTTAATTTATTCCCATCCATTGCCTCTTTTTTAAATTATTATAGGTCCAATTTAAGTGTTTGTTATTTATTTTGATAAGTGTTAGTTTATTGTAACGGCATTGGCCATCTTAGAATGTGACGTGTATTAAAATAAAATATATTGAGTGTATTGGAGAGCTCTCAAACGTGTTTTCTTAACTTCAATCATTATGATTTGCTAGAGTTAACAAAATATCCTAGAATGAATCACCATACATCATCATTCTCCTGCTGTTATCCCAATTTATTAGGGGTTGATGCAGGATGTCTTCTTTCATAACTGTCTAATAATCGTCATCTTAGCAGTCACCTCCTTTCCAACCATATCATCCTTCACATATCCCATCAATGGTTTCTTTGGCTGTTTAGTTTCCTGGAATAAATGTACCTAATATACCTATTTGTATTTTTGTACTCTTCATACCTACCTATGCCAACTAAAATGTACCTAACACCTATGGTAGCTAGTATGAGAAATACTTTAATTGATCGGTTAATTCACGATACATTATGATCTTAGTTGGTACCTAATGAATGATACAGACCTACACCAGGATGCACCTGAGAGTCGCTGGGAAATGACTTATGGATGATTTTAGGGTTTCAATCCTGAAAATCCTTTTACAATTGAGTACAGCATTCTCAAACGTGCCACTGGCTTGTTTTTCGATGCATTCATATAATCTCATCAGTACCTGATAGTTTTCCGTCGCGTATCTTGTGTTTAATATAAAAAAAACGTTTTTAAGTATACCTAGGTACCATACTCATTATAATTAGAGTAAAAGAAAATGAGAGAAGCATGCTTTGAGAGCAGCATCCAATTGTTTGATATAGGTATGCATGATCATACATGACAGACACGCAACCATCAATAATTTTGTTCTTTACTAAAAGAATTAATATATGCAATATTATCTTTCTTATATCATGCTATATAAAAAAGATAATATTGCATTTGTACCCAAATCCGTAAACATGGAAATAATGGTTAATTCAATAACAAATACAGATTTGGTGCCACAATTTCCTTTCCCACCGCGTATAGCAATAAATAAATATATCTACACAGTATCACTAAGCACGGGTAGGTATACTAAGTTCAACCGTTGGCTGCTTTGAAGAGTGTACGAGCGTTGCAAAAAACACAATGAAATGGTTTTTCATCTAATCTGATTTAGGTTTTAGCTCACAAAACTGATTCTGTTATAAAATCAGTGCCCCAAACAATTATTCAGCACAGTCGCTAATAAAGCGCCATGGTAGGTAATTAAAACACACAGTTTATTCATAAGAGAAAAGTTTTTATTTAATTCCAAGATCTACAATATAATTGGTACAGATACATTGACCATATAGTATACTTCGAATTTACTACACTATCATTAAAAAATTTCGAATTTGGCTTCCTTAGAATCAGTCCACTTTTCTTCCTGCTTTATTTGTCGCTCTGCTGCTCCGTTGGTTACCCATCCGTGCTACACCCTGTTAGCGCTACCAGCACCATCGTGTCCACACTAAGTCTACCAGTCCATGGCTTCTTCCACTACAATATCCTCCAGGTTGTTCCAGACCAAACGTATCTTTCCAAAAGACGATCTCGTCAACTTTATCGAATATTGAGTAGGTATTGATATGACCACATAGATAGTACGATATGACAATAGATTAGGTGATTAAAAATAGTTACTTTGCCTTTGTAGGCTACTATGTTATTATTTTGATGGAATTATGAATGAAATTAGCCAGCTGTTCGGTGCTCGAGTTCGTCACTGACAGTCATTTCCCTAAGAGAACGCTCTACAGCATCTTCGACTATATTCATCAAGTTCTGAACATGTATTTTACCCATTTCATCATTGGGTTCTTCCTCCTGTGTCCTCTTCTTCAGCAAAGCTTGCACCATCTCCTTGGTTACTCCTTGTTTGTTAGTAACCCCAAACATCTTGTTGAAACGTTTATGGATCGATATGGGTATGTCTTCATCTAATACTTCATAGATGTATGCATCCACAAAGTCGAGAGATCCATCCACGTACTTGCTTGTTTTTGGATGCATTGAGATAATCTCCTCAGTTACTTTTCCATAGCGGATCATGTTGTTAATCTTCGCATAGCGAAATTTGATGCCGATCCACTCCTGTTTGCATGCTTTCTCTGAAATAGAAAAAAAATAGGTTACTACAGGTACAAGTATACATACCTATTAACCGATTCCGTGCGGAGGTCTTTGTAGCAATCTTTAGTGCCTGGCGTCGAACAAAAATTCCGTGATACCTGTGGGGCACCAAGCGCCAGAGACTTTGATGATTCCCCTGGGGAATCATCCGCCGTGAATTGTAACTTTTAGCTTTTTTTCGTGTTTCCACTTGCTAAAGAGTCATTTGCCATTGGGTATCGAACGTAAACGGTCAGTAAATTCGTTCAGTGCGTGTAAAAGTAACTATCTGTGTGTTTTTATGGAAATGGAAGGTAAGTGACTAATTTCTATCAGGGGTTGTAAACCTTTTTGCATTATTTTATGAATTTATTTATTCAAAAGTGTTCTATAGAATTTGTTAATTTGTAAACAAAAAATAGTGTATTTATATTCACATAGAATTTACTGTGACAAAGTTACAATCAATTTCGCATACCCAGTAACATTCTCCATTTTCGGTCCGCGATCGTGTGTCTCATTCACACGTTAGCATTGGTGTCGAATTCGTATCGCTATCTCTCTCTAGAGTATAAGTATCTCTACAGTCAAAGAAACAGACATTCCAGAAAGTTGGCTGTTAGAATAAAATTATAATCAATAATAAAATGGGAGTCGACCACTAGGTTTTCAACCCCTGAAGTCTGCTAATTTACGAAATTACTTGAAACGAACACTGTGGGCATGATATGGGTGACAAATAAAGACACATTTATTTACGGGACTCTTGACAAATATCGTTTTAGCCGAGTTTTTTATGTTTTAGTTTTGTATCCTCTCGGGCATCATACGCCATACGCAATACATTTACATGGTGCCTGTGCGGCATCATCCGCACGGAATCGGTTAATAGAATTTGTAGTGAAATAACATGTCAATGTCTTTTTTAGGGAAACAAACAACATAGGCTTAATGAAGTGACCTGCCGCCATTTCATTGCATTAACACGGTATGGGTGAAATGGAGGCAGGTCGTGGGAACAATCTGCGACCGTTTTTGCTCTACCGAATCTGCGACCGTTTTTGCTCTACCGCATTTAACATTTTTTATTTATAAAACAATGGTTAGACCTGCTGTCTTGTATGGATTAGAATGTTGGGCCACAAAAGGGATGAATGAAAGGGTTTTGCATACATGTGGCTGTGATGAGAATGCTGAGGGGGATGTGTGGTGTTACGAAAATGGATAAAATAAGAGGAAGTCTGAGGCGAGGAAGTGGCGCCGTTGACAGAAAAGTTGGGGGTAATTGGTTGTCGTGGTTGTCACATGTGATGCGGGGAAAGTTTCGAGAATGAATGTGGATGGATATAAGAGTAGAGTAAGACCAAAGACACGGTGGATGGACTGTGTAAAGGATGATTTGGCAAGAAAAGAGGTGTCCGATGAGATGGTGAGTTATAGAGAAGTATGGAAGAAGAAGACACGCTGCTCCACCCCAAATGAATTCGGATAAGGGCAAGAGAATGATGATGATGATGGTCTTTGTTAGGGTAACTTTATCCGCACGTTAGTTTAGCATACGAAGTACGCAGCGGGCCGGCAGTATGCACCTAATGAAAGCTTTCACTTCAGAAATCCAAAACAACACAATGTAATATGAAGTTTGCTTTCTACTAATAAACAATAACAAAGCAGATAAATACTTACGCGGCATGCGAATGTCTCGAGCGATCCTATCCCAGGCGGTGGTCAGGGCCGCCTTGTACTGCGTCGGGGTCATCATGATGTCCCTGATGTACGTGATGGGATGACGCTGCACCATCTTCATCACGTCCTGCTGGAAGGGCGACCAGTAGTTTTCCTCTGGACCGATCTTCTTCGCCATTTTTGAGTAAGTTATTTCACTTTAGTCGCAAAATTCGGGTTGCGTCTTACGTCGGAGAGCGAAACGTGGGGAGTGAAGCTTCGATAGCGATCAATATTTGAAAAGCTGCGCAGCATCGGGCGCGGCGGGCGGCGCGCGCTACCCCTCATCCCTTTTACGCGTCCTTGGCGGGTGGAGAGAGTAGGGTTGTTTGTGGAGAGTCCGGTGTAAGGAGACTTGTTTAGTGGGGAGCGGACGCGGGTCATCATGGAGCTTGATTTTAATTATGAGGACATCGATCTCCCTACTATAAAATTTCGGATTGTTTGAAAGCCAAAATATTGAAAAGGTGGTGGCATGAAATTGACTTTCATGCCACCACCTTTTACAGAGAAAGATGGATAATACGTGACCATAAATAGGTAAGTAGCCTTCGTTTTTAGGGTTCTGTACCCTGAGGATAAAAACGGGACCCTATTACTAAGACTCCACTGTCCGTCTGTCTGTCTGTCTATCACCAGGCTGTATCTCATGAACGGTGATAGCTAGACAGTTGAAATTTTCACAGATGATGTATTTCTGTTGCCGCTATAACAACAAATAATAAAAATATAAATTATTTAATAACTAGCTGACCCAGCAGACGTTGTCCTGTCAACCATGAATATTAAATTCCAATTGACCTTCTACCTACCTACTTACCCTACCTACCTATTTTTTTTTGTTTGTGAACCTTCCCTGTATTTGGATGAATAAAACAAAAAAAGAATTATTCAAATCGGTTCAGCCCTTCTCGAGTTTTAGCCAGACTAACGAACAGCAATTCATTTTTATTTTTCTTCTTATTACGGTTCATGATATACAGCCTGGTTACACACAGCCTGAAACGTGTTTTTTTCGGCATAAGGTACGGTCCCTTCGTGCGCGAGTCCGACGCGCACTTCGCCAGTTTTTCCATTTGAGATGCGGACCCATAGAGATGGCAATATAATATTTATTAAGTTTTTTACTCGCGACCTAGGAGTGGAACTTAGGTAATCTAGGACACTTCCCCGTTTAAGCTTTTCGCAACCCGCTTCCACCGCTCAATGGAGACAACTTTAGAGCCAGGAAATAGATACCTATATTTAGAAATGCCAATTTACCTATTATTACCTCTATACCTACAGTCTACACATATCTGTTTAACGACGCCATCATGCAACGCCACCCTATCATGTTGTTGTTTGTTTTGGCCATAAAACTATTAAGTCGTTTTAATTGAGTTTTGGTAAAAATCCAAGATAATGGAGCCGAAAGACAGTCGAAGGAACTCCTCGACGATTTACAGCAATTACCTAGTGTTTGGGCTTGATTAATTTGTATTGACGAGAACTTTACACCTAGATGGGTTGTTACTGTCATCAGGGGTCTGATGATGAAGACGAAGGACAGTCAAGGGAACTCATTGCTACCTTGTGTTTGGACTTAATTAATTTCTATTGATGAGAACTTTGCATCCATATGGGTTATAAGTGCCATTACAGGTCTGATGATGGAGACCATAGACCGTCAAGGCAATTCCTCAACGATTTACAGCAGTTACATAACTCCTCAAAAAATGACAGCAAATCAACCGCGGTTAAGCCGTTTAGAAGTTATGGTTGAATAAAGAAACTCACAAACATACATGCATGAACCCTGAAAACAATAAAACTCCTTTTTTGGGCAGTCTTGTCAAATCACAAAAGTGAAAAATAACTTTAGCTTCAGAAGTCGGTGACAAAAAAAAACTGAATAAAAAAACAAAAGTCACCCGACTTCTGAAGCTAGTCAGTTTTTATTTTGCAAAATTTTTTTTTTTTTTCGCCGAAAAGTTGTTAAATAATAGGTACCAGACTTTTACTGTCCTACAACTGGACAAAAGCCTCTACCATACAGAGAAGGCTGCCACCAAGCTTGCTCAAGACGGGTTGGCGATTTGAGACTTCTTATAAGTGTCGGGTCCTTATGAGTAGGTACGCACTTAAAATTAAACACAAGGGCCTTTGATTGGCGTTGTGCGGCTAGAGGTATGGTGTCCGATACGGACCATATTCCTATATATGGATCGACAGTAATTGTTCGGGCGTGGCTTCGACACATACTGGTCTAGGAACTGCTCTGTTTCCTTTTAAGTTCAAAGTATTTACTACCGTAGTGTTAGTATTTGACTCTGTTACATTACAGAGTCAAATACTAACACTACGGTAGTAAGTACAGAGTCTCTGTAACAATAAACTGTGTACAAGTTAATGAAGCAACTTCTCTAGTTTACCCGTATCCCAGTCTGCGCCCACAACTTTGACACGATACCAGGATGCGATATATGTATTAATTGTAAGTTCAGGTTTCTTCACGATGTTCCCTTGTCACCAAAATCTAGGTACCTACCGTCAAAAGGGGTTAATAGGACTACAGGAGCGAATCAAGACAAAATTAGAAAGCGATTTTAAAGTTAAATTGATATGATATGACAGAATAACAATGAAAAAGGTAAATAGAAACACTTTATTTTTAGGTCATACATTTGGAAAGAATTTGTCGAGAGGCTGCAACAAGAGATACTTATTCAGAGACTTCCGGACTTTAACAGACTCTGCAATGGAGTCAGTGGATTCTGAAAATATAGAAATGGATGTCTTGGAGGCTGTGACTCTTTAACCACCTGCACTACCACCATCACAGGAACAACTATTGTCCCATGTATTCAAATTTCTAATACAGAAACATACTCAAAATTAGTTTATCTGAAACGACAATCTGAAATAAACCGAAAAAATCCAAGGTCCTGACAAAATGTCGAAGCTTTTTTAAATGACGCTCGCGATGAAATCTATCTCGTGACAAAAGTTATTAAGTAGGTAGTGACTTAGTTGCTTATAACGTTTCTGATTTTGAACGTCTTACTTGATTTCTTTGTTTGTATGGTGTCGGACGTAAAGAATAGCATTATCCCATATCTTACCGTGGGTTTCGTAAGAGGCGACTAAGGGACTTACCAGAGAATGGGCACCAGCGTTCTCTGTGCTTTTGAACAACCATACTGCGTTCGCCAACCCGCCTGCCAATCGCGGCCATTATGGAAAAACCCCCTCTTGCGGGAAGGTCTATGTCCAGCAGAGCAGACGTCTTTCGGCTAAAATGCTGATGATGACGACTCGATTTCTTTTGTTACATGTTCTGTTGGTTTTTGGGGTTCATGGGGCCTCTCGTAGCAACGATCGATGATGTTGAGACCCACTCGGATAAGTTAGATTTTGATAAAATTAAAAGACATGAGAACTAAAATATAATTATATTATATATAAAGTGTATCTGATGTTAAGCTGTGTAAAGGCCACTGTTTCCGAAGAACAACTACCACTCTCTTAGCAGATTCGGGAGTGGACATGTTTGTTTTAAAGAGACATGGAGGATGCAAGTCATCTACGCTAGCCGAAGGATATAATGGGTGTCAAAGTACCCTCGACAAAGCCGAAAGGCACTTGTTCTTCCCGTCTTTGCGATAATTTTTTGTTCTAAACCATACGGAAGGTCCGTATGGTTTAGAACAAAAAATTATTCTTCCTTCTTCCTTCCAAAGTTCCGAAATTTTAACAAGTTTTTTAATTAATAGTTTTTAATTTTATAACTTTACTTAAAATACTTCCATGAACCCCGTACTATTCAAAGCATCAATCAGTGTTTTGAATGCGTTACATTGAGTCCTTCCGTAAAACGTGATTTTTGACTCCAAAATAAAAGTCGTTTCCCAGCAATCATTTTTGCGTAGAGTTACTTAGTTTGATGTACAAAATGCTGACGATTGACGGCTTCGTAAAGGGTGCGTTTACACCAGTGCTCATCAAACTGCGGCCCGCGACAAAACAATTTTAATAGACAATATAAAATATTATTTTTCAAAACAAAAAATAACTAGACTAGCGGGTAGGTACCGTATAAACTTCCGGCTGCAATCCGATACCAAAGTTGTGATGTGTTCTTTGTGTCCATTAATTGTTTGCTAGTTAGATCATTGAGTTGGAAAAATAAAGATTTCACATTGGTCACAGGTAACAATTGCCATACAAAATCTCTGACAGCTGATAAAAAATATTGATTGGTAGTGTCAATTAAATGATACAAGAATGTGCGGCCTGCAGTGATAACCTCACTTTGTCCTATGTGGCCCTACACCAGAAAAGTGTAACAACCACTGGTTTACGTTACACCCTTTACAGACGAATCTATTAAAAACAAAGCTAACATTTTTCCATTCATTGCACCCGTGCGAAGCAGGGGTGGGTCGCTAGCAGGATATAAAACAAAAATAACAAAAGTGTCGGCTTGCTATTATTTTATTCAACAGCTATTAATTTTCTAATTTACAATTATTTTATTTTTATTATTATTTAATTTACATGATTCTGCCCAGGTCAGAATAGCTATAAATAATTAAAAAACGAGCATTTTGTCAAAATCATAAAAATAAAAAAGCGTGAGACGAATTTGGCACTCAGTAGTGAAACATATAAAAAAATACAATAAATAGTCAATATCCATTGATTAAAAAAATACATCACATAAATAAATCTTGGTTTAATCCTACTTTTGTGCCTTAGGTGGGACTTGTGCTTGCGGTGGAACTTGGTTCTGATTCTGTGCAGCCTGTGCTGGAGCCTGAGGAGCTTGTCCTTGGACTGGCTGAGCCTGAGCTTGACTAGGCTGCGCTTGCTGCACTGGAGGAACTTGACCCTGATTTACATTGGCCTGTGAAGGCGCTTGCCCTTGTGGTTGTTGTGGGGGTTGGGCTTGGGCTGGAGGCTGCTGACCTTGAGGAGGTTGTTGGTATTGGCCTTGTGGAGGTTGTTGCTGTTGACCTTGAGGTGGCTGTTGGTATTGACCTTGAGGCGGCTGTTGGTATTGACCTTGAGGCGGCTGTTGGTATTGACCTTGAGGCGGCTGTTGGTATTGGCCTTGAGGGGGTTGCTGATATTGACCTTCAGGCTGCTGATGTTGACCTTGAGGTGGCTGCTGATATTGACCTTGGGGTGGTTGTTGGAATTGGCCTTGCCCTTGCTGGTATTGCTGTGGAGGCTGCTGGTAATGTGGCACCTGTCCCGGAGGCATTTGACCTTGTGGTAACTGACCAGGTGGGTATTGCTGGTATTGTTGTTGGCCATGGTACGGCTGTTGTTGCGGTTGCTGCATTTGTTGTTGGTAAGCTTGCTGATGTTGGTAAGCACGGAACTGCTGTATAGCTTGGTGAATTTGGTGCTGTGCACCAGGGATGGGCTGGCCATGAGCGTCAACCTGCAGGAGAAGGCAATGGATAGTATATTCATTTTTGTAAGGAAAGGGAAGTCCCTGCAATACGAGACCACTGGCTGGATAATAACAAAAAAGAAATCCATTATTCAGCCTAAACATAATAGAAACAAAGATCTCTAATCTAAACACGTAAATAATTAATACAGAACTTGTTAAGTTTTCACTTTTGTCCTTGTTCACGATTAACTGTTACAACACACTGAATATTAATTTGTTTAATCTCTCGTACAAACTGACATTAAACAATTTAATAACTCAGAAATATTTTTACTGCAATATCTCAAGCCAATATCACATTTACATCTTGAATGGCTTTGTTTTGTTTATCCAATAGTTTCGAAATCGTTACATGTATAGCTGTTCTCGTCGCCATTATGTTTGGAACCGTGTTTGTTTGGTTGGTGTTTAGCTACTAGATTCATTGTGATCGCTTAACCTCATATTTGTTATTTTTTACTAAGAACGAAGATTTATATGCGCTCATATCATGTTATTTTTAGTAACTCAGTGAATTATTGTAAATTCTTAATAAGGAATAAAACATCCTTAAACCACCACAATAATAACATATCCATACCACCTAAGAAGTAAACCTATCCAGGAGTCAGAAGAAAAACGGCTAACAGTTATATTTATGAGGATAAAGATCTGAAAGACATAGAAGACACTAGTGCCATTGTGTAGTGTCAATCTGTAGCGAAGCATGGTTCATCTGTTTGAGTGACATTATCAGGAGAGCACTATTTAGTTGATAAACATTTATTAGGTTGTATTGTTACCACAAGATCGTGGCGATAGTTTCAACTATGACCACGCGCAAAAGAACCATGCTACACTGTTTTTGACACTATTTTTATAGCTGACATTGGTCACAGTGGCAAGCAGCGACTACAGCGCTACAGTCCGATCGCTTTACACCACTGTCCTTATCTACTTCGCTAAACCAATGACCAATGTAAATCAGGCTTTAGTCTAGCCCTCAGAATGAGTTACAAGAAACGAGGCAAAGGCACAGTTAAGCGGAGTTTGGCTCAAGTAAAAAGAGGCCTATATCCAGCAGTGGGTTAAATCGGAGTGGATGCTGATGATAAACGATAAGAATATACGTACCAAGCCACGCTGCTGAAGATATCTCATTTCTTCAAGCCTCCTTCTCTCATATTCGTCGTATTCAGATTGAGTATAAATTTGATTTTCTTCAAGTGTTTTCCATCCTGAAAAAATAAGAAAAAAATTGTATTACATACACAATATTATTGCGTGGCGAGGATCGGAACTTACTACATCATCTTGTTTTTTTCAACGCAATTTTCACAAAAAAGTTCAGAAATGTGTGCCAACAACACCCCCTATAAATGTTATTCATAATAGATCCTTCTATATAGCACTGTAGTTTGTAGTTACATAACTCCTAACTTTGATTGGATGACTACAGAAGGAACAGACTCATTAAGTTGTTGTGTGCAGAGATTTTTATTGTGTTTATGACAGCAACAGATGATTGAAATTTAACTAAGGTTTGTACAAGCAAAAATAGTTCTTAAATGAATACAAGCTAACCTTCATCTTGGTTAAACTCTGCCTTTTGTGTCTCTGTCATAAATTCGTTAAAATCGATCAAACCGTCGCGGTTTTTATCATTTTCCTTGAAGACGTGTTCGCGCATCCTTTCCATCTCCTCAGCTCTCTCATGCAAGTCCTTGTTGGGACCTCCAGGTCCGTACAACTTGTCCAACTCCTTGATGAACAAAGCCTTTACTTCATCTGCGTCCCAAACGCCGTTGCCATCAACATCTGTTAAAAACGTCATAGTATTTTGACTAGTTAGTAACTATTAATTTGTTGACTGTAATCTTCAAATGATCTTAGATTAAAAGACAGTGACAAGTTACTTGTTTGCATTATTAGATAATAGGATTTTATTGAAATTCGTAGTTAATGAATTTGATTGACATGAATATTTTAATTGAATATTACTGCACAAGACAATGACAATTAATAAATGGCTTTTAATGCTGACCGCATGTAACTATTTTTTTAAAAGTACTTATTTTTCAACAGTTTGGATGATTAAGAATCAGAAACACACTTAAATTTTCCACAAATTAAATAGCACCGTTTAATTATGACATTATTTACTATTATTGTGAAAGATGCCGTCTATTCTGTGTGAATTATAGTTTTACAAAGTGTTTTTAATACATTCCAAGTGAGGATACAAGCACTATCTAAATGCAAAAGGTGCTATTAAGATAGGCAACATACACACAATCGCGAAAATTAAATAATAGCAATCAATTCTAGGGAATACTTAACTGCAGTAGGTACGTATAAAACCATGCACAATTACATACCGTGTCAACTAACAAACGAAAACATAATTATTGATTAAGACTACAGACATGAATCACTAACCAATTAAAATTGTGTATTGATTCATTAAAACAAAAGCAGTAAACACATGCCAACAAAAAACAAAACAATAATGTTAGATTTACATGCGGGTTTGTAAAATCCAAATTAGCGTGCGTAAAACCTTCGTGAACTCGTTCTTTCATTGTTTACGAGTTACCTACCTATAACACCTACTTACTAATTCTTGTTCTAAGTTATACTTGACTTGCACGCTATGGATCTTACCATGCATCATGAAAAACACCTTTGGGTTGAAATCTTTTGCATCCATTTTGTCGGCGTTTTTCCATATCTCTAACAACTGATCCTTTGTCGCGGGGTGGTGAAGCTGTTACAAATAATTGGCGATTAATAAATAATGTTGTAATACAGAACTCACCATGCATCATGAAGAATGCTTTGGGTTCAAATTGTTGTTGTTCCATATGATCCTGTTTCTCCCATACTTCTTCCAGTTGTTGTTTAGAACCGGGATGGTGAAGCTGTGTTTTATTAAGGGCACTTTTAAATTTAGTTTTGAGATTGAAACAATTGTAAGTAATGCAAGAAATAATTAAATTGAACGTTGAAAACCGTAAATGAAAATTGCACGTGAAGGATTTAGAGGCCTTATCGCGCTAGTCATAACAACGGCCGTGTTTTGAATTCATTTCGTCAACATCTAACGTCAAAGGGAATTCACATTATTAATTTACATTTAATTTTCCTCATCGTCATCATGAGCAACAGTTATCATCGACATGGAAGCGGTAATGAATTCTTCTGACGGTAGCGGTACTTACCGGTTTGTGGTGCTTGATAGCCTCTTCCTCTTGTTTATGTTTCTCAATGTATTCCTTCTTCTGTTCTTCTTCCATGCCTTCTACTTTCTGATGTTCTTCAAACTTTTTTTGCATTTCATATTCCTGAAAATCGATTTATATTATAACTACAAAAAAGCAATAAGGAAAACCATTAAAGTGTATCATAAAATATTTGAAACCATATACATTAAACAAGTTATAGTTAAAAAGTGGCCAAGTGCGAGTCGGACTCGCGCAACAAGGGTTCCGTACCATAAACCGAAAAAAACACGTTTCTTGTATGGGAGTCCCCTTTAAATATTAAATAGTTTATATTTTTATTATTTGTTGTTATAGCGGCAACAGAAATACACAGAAATACATCATCTGTGAAAATTTCAACTATCTAGCTATCACGGTTCTTGAGATACAGCCTGGTCACAGACAGATGGACAGACAGACAGCGAAGTCTTAGTAATAGGGTCCCGTTTTTACCCTTTGGGTACAGAACCCTAAAAAGGATTCAAGGTTATGTGAGACTGTATTATATGTAGCGACTGTATTGGTATAAAGTATCTATTGTACATGCGAGTACAGTCACATGCCCGTAATGTGTTGGGAAGACATTGATATAATATGGCTAATGCCTTACTAACATGTCAGCTAGAGTCAGATAGATGACGCCATTCATCACCACCACCATTCATCCAAATATTACAAGAGAAATGGCAACAATTACCTTAAATTCTTCTTTCCTCTTCTTATCAGCAACCTCCAAGTCAGCAGTCGTCTTCTTGATGAGTTTCTTTAAATCTTCAATCTCGAATGTGTGAGGGTTGTTATGATCTAAATGTTCATTTGTTGCGCCCTTGCCCGCTTCATGCTGTTCCAAGTTGTTTGTCAATTCAAATTGCTGTAAGTAAAAAGGATGATTTCAAAATAAATACACATGTTTGTTTTAAACATCTACACAGCAAAGCCGCATTGTTTACTGTTATTATTGCATTGATATTAGGAAATAAACATCACTAATTACCTTAGTTGCCAAATGACGAAGTCTGTCTAACTCACGACGTTTAATTTCATCCAATTTCGTCCTAACATTATGGTTGACAAAGTCCAATTGTTCAGCAATTTTTCCAGACTGCAATGTAACAATTAAAAAGAATAACCAATGTTTTTTAAAAAAAAATGTTATGCGGTCTAACATTGTAAAGAATTATGTGGAACTGGCTACCAATAGGGTGAAACAATACACTTTAAAATAAAAATAGTGCAAGGGTTGCCATGGTTACTGACAGGCAACAAACCATTGCTGCTCTGGTCTTATGCATTATTTAGAACTTAATGGCTTTCAAGTAAAATACAAGCTAAGGACCTATTGCACCACCTATGAGTAATTGCCCGTTAGTTTACTTGGCAGGTCGATCTTTAGGTTAAGCCGTGCTTGCCTAGGTTGGTCTGTGGATGAGTGACCACCCATTACATACAGAGTTTCCTCCGTGCATCGGAAAGCACGTTAAGCCGTTGGTCCCGGCTGTCGTTTGTACATCTTTGACAGTCGTTACAGGTGACTGTAGCCTGCAATGTCCTACTGGAGACTACAGTGGCCCAAAAAGTCTGACAACCAGTCTTACCAAGAGGTATCGTATTACCCAGTCTTAACTGGGTTGTGGAGGTCAGATAGGCAGTCGCTCCATGTAAAATACTGGTATTTCAGCTGCATCCGATTAGACTGGAAGCCGACCCCAACATAGTTGGGAAAAGGCTAGGCAGATTATGATTAGTTTACTTGGCAGGCAATTTGATACAAATTCTGTTCCATTTTTGAATTTATTCAGTGAAACAGGCTCTTAGACTAAACATTGCATACAGAAGATTATTAAAAACCAGTGCATTTGACGATCTCATGACTGCATCAGCTAGAGGAGTTCGCGTAGCTGAATTTTGGGCCAAACCTATTTAATAAAAAATGGTCTTCGAAACGCTAAGAAGATCAAAAACCAGGCCATGCAAGCTGAGACGAGTGTTTGGACTCCTAGTAATAGTAATACTGACATATGTATGTGTTCAGCTGCTCATTATTGACTATGACAGATCATGTTAATAAATGTAAAACTCAAATGTATCATTGAACACATGCAGTCAATGTGTTTCATACTAAATAGTATCATAGGTCACCTCTACTAGTTATGTACAAATAACTAGCTGTGACCTGAGCGGCTGAACTACAGAATATACCATAATATTTACTAAAACTAGCTCGAGAACAAACGTATGCATAATTTAATTCAATGCAGCGGCGTAGATGTACGTGAGATACAACGGAAATTATATTAAGTCTATGATTGCAGCATTCAACCATTGTATATTGGATAAATGGCTCTGGAATGCACTAAGAGGCAGGCAAAGTGAACTGCATTGTGATTATTTCAAATAATAATAATAATAAAATCTTTATTGACAAGTGGTTGCTCAGACATCAGAGTAGCCCTGGCTCTTGTACTAGGAGTTCCTGTATCACAAGAGCCAGAATGTTGATTGAATGATTATGACTAGGTACAGATGACAAAAATATCTTCTCACCCTAACATCCTCTTCATCGGCTTTTTCCAAGCGTTCTCTAAAATCAGGATCACTTTCCAATGCTTGAACCACCTCCTTTAGGTATCTGTGGTATTCCATGTACTCCTCCTGTGGACAAAAATATTCTTAATATATAAAAATCACGTGTTAGTACATGCTGATCTTCGAAACCACCCAACCAATTTCCGCAAAATTGTTTGGGTTGGCGGCGCTGTTATTAGTAAGTTACATCCGTGCGAAGCCGGGGCTTTACTAACTGTTGCCCTCGACTTCATTCGCGTGGAATTTTTGATGTGTGTGTATGAGAAAATAAATTAAACTTTTTTAAGAAAAGAAGAAAATTAAGTTTATAATTAGTTTTATCTATCAAAATTGACCGCGTATACAAAGTTGCGTGTCCGTGCTATCATCCGTTGAGGAGTTCTCTCGTGAGGAGGCAATCCTGGCTGCAGGATTAGATATGTCATGTCTATCATGGAAATGTATTGCCACCAGAACGATAGATGTGTGCCAAATTTCAGCTCAATCGGATGGGGGAACTGGTTTGAAATTCAGTTGCAAGATTTCACCAAAACATTAACAAACTAACTAACAAAGGAAGTTAAATAAAAGCTTATAAAAAATAATACATCCCATGTACTATAATATAACTCCTGTGCCAAATTTCATCAAGATTGAGTATCAAACATCGATCCAAACTTTCGCTTTTATAATATTATTATACTGGCTATACTCGCGGTTTGCCCACGTGGAGATCCGTAATTGTCCCACGGGATCATACTACCGGAATAAAAAGTAGGTAGGTACTGCCTACTACTATTTGAAATGCGAAAGTTTATACAGGGTGATTGGTTATTGGGTGCAGGCTTTGAAATGGGTGATACTAGACCTTATTTGCAACAATTTCGACTTTATTAGATTTACATTATACAAAACCCTCGGTGCGCGAGTCCAACTCGCTCTTGGCCGGCTTTTTGTAATTGTCTGTTGCAACTAGAGCATAAAAATTCTAAGTCAAACTAATTCAGCTTATACTACGATGTTCCAACAGAAGAAAAGATTAGATTGCAATTTTTCAAAATTACAAAACGCAACCAGAACCAGAAGACCTTGTTTTCTATTTGCTCGGCAGATTTAATAATATATTAAAAAAAGAAAACGTTGCCCCACACTAGGAATGTCTCCTGTATCGTGGGTACGTTTACAAACATTTAAACTCACATACAAAAACCAAACAGCCAGACCCGGAACAACAATCTGGCCATACAAATATTTGTTTCGTGCAGGGATCGAACCCGCGACACGCAGTGCAGCAGTCAATCGCTCAGCCACAGCGCCAATCGTGCCGTCAATAAAACGGAAACGGATAGCATTCAGATTAAAGTTATTCTACACAACATTATTACATTAAGAAAGTCTCCATAAATGGTTCAAAAACAGGCTTTTAGGTTAGTTAGTAAACATTAGCAGTACTGCAGCAGACGGAGGCTAGGCGAACAATATGAACAAAAAGAAAGCAAGAAGATGACAATGTGTTTATATTTTTTTATTGATAAAGATCAATAAAAAAATATAAACACACTGGTGCCGATGCCCTTGTTCATAAACTAAACTAAATTTAAGTTGAGTGCATCTTTTTCTTTCTATTTCATTATGAAAAGGACAGAAGATAAATAATAGTTTAGTCTTGTCAAATTACTCAGCACCCCAGCACTACAAAACTCAATGCCCTTTTCTTAATGAAATAGGAGGAAAAGATGCAATGAACTTAAATTTGGTTTAGTTTGTAAACCAGGGAATCGACACCATTGTCATATTAAAAAAGCATCTAGCACTTAGTTAAACTATATTTATACCTATCTATAACTAAATATAAATGTATATAATATTGAAATAAATAATACCTATACCTAGATAACATAATATAACATGTCGCCTGTGTTGCCGAAAGGTTAGGCAGAGGTGTACCTAGACTACAGCTACCTCTCTCAATTCCCTAAACTATGCACTTTGGACATTCACACATGACACAATACAACACAATTCCCATGTAGTGGGTAAAAGCCTATTGCCATGCCATAAGCTAGCACAGATCCGGACTGTAGGCTACTGATAAATTCCAGATGGAAAAATTCAACAACAGCATGCCTAACCTGGGAATCTAACCCAGGACCTCATGCTCAGCAAGAGACCAACAGATAAGTTACAATCTTACAGGGTATAGTAGGATATAAATGGTGTTTGGCTCGAAATATGTCCAAGGCCCCCAATAAATAAATAAAAAATGCTTGCCGACAACTTGGCACTTATTAACTAAAACACGTTAAACAAATTAACATAACATATATAACGCACATATCTGAATGATGGTCTGTGTGCCGCTACCCAATGACACATTATTTGGCCATCCACCCTGCTCACTACAGTAGCCACAAGATCAGTGACGCGATTTTCTGCAGCGAGCCGAAATCCGGAACGCGTGCTTCCGCGAATATCCCCACGCGCTACAGAAGCGCGGAAACCCCAGCAATACCCGGAACGCGTTATTATACTGGACTCGTAGAGCACTGTAAGAGGCCTGTGTATAACTGACCCATAGGACGCACGTGTACATTGACTGGCAGTAGGCCCTGAATAGTGTTATCGCAACCTCTCGCGTACACCGTGCGTACCTGCGGGCCAGCATGATACACCAGACAGCCAGTGCAACACACCCACTTTTCGCTAAGTTTAAGTCCCATGTAATAAGGGGCGAACCTATTACCCAACCGGGTACAAATTCAGACTCCATGGCTGGTACTGAGAAATTCCTGATGGAAGAACCCAATGACACTTTGCCCGTCCCGGGAATCGAATCCAGGACCTCATGCTTAGCAGTCACGCTTACGACCACTAGACCACCGAGGCAGTCTTTAAACGTAATTATGTATATATTTTAATTTTTTTATTCGCATATGCAGTTGTTATTCCATACAGTATGGTATAAACTGTGCTGAGGCAAAATACACCCCTCCACCCTTACAATAATCTTTGTAAAGTTACTCGCAAAAGCCAGTAAAAGTGGCAATGTATACAAAAGTTGCTAGTCGAATTAAACAGGATATTCGCATGAGTAAAATGAGTATGACCCCCAATGGAAGCAAACAATACTTTGCATTGTTCAGTTTGTCATAACATTATTGCTGCATACTTCCCATGTGTATTGTTGACACAAGATTGTTTACAGTCTGCTTGTTTAGTATGCATATATATATTATGATTATGACATAGATAGACATTAGTCTCGGCACACCGTTTTTAAAGATTCACATGCAGTGATTACTGGTTATTTCAGTCACCAAATCACAGTAAAGATGTGATGGTTTGTTACTGACTAGATTTTATATTGTCAGTCTTTAAGCACATGATAGTTTTACATCGCTTAGGTAAAAGGCCTAGTTAAAAAACTTTTTTGCAAATAAAAACACTATAAGAGAGAGGTTATAGAGGACGAGCTTATGCCCGCGTCTTCACCTGCTTCGAGTTCGATAATTGTCAGTAGTTTTTGCGTGAAAGAGTAACAAACATACATCCATTCATCCATCCTCAAACTTTTGCATTTATAATATTATTAACATGCTGGTGGCTAATACATAACCTCCTATTTTCCTCGTATTTTCCAACTACATACTAAAATTGTACAGTAAAACCTTTAAAAAAAATTGGTTGCCTGTAAAGTTGGTTTAACGTGACAACGTCATAAAAGAGATAGATGCGGCGCATGCGTATAATGAGCGTACCGGGACAGTTTTTCGTGCATGCAGCCGGCGTTCAACGGTTTATTAGACGATGTCACGTCAAAAGTAAGCTCGACAAATGTTTAGTTTATCATGAAATTAGAACCCTAAAATAATTAAAATAAAAAATATTTTCAAGAACAAAAACCTAAGTCACCTGCTGTATGCCACCTACCCGAAAAAACACTTTCTAAAACTTCACCAGCTTTCTAAAACAACCACAGCTATCCTCTGACCATGACTATCATCATCATCATTATCATTTCAGCCGAAAGACGTCCACTGCTGGACATAGGCTTCCCCCAAGTGTCGCCAGATTCACCAGTCCCATGCGACCATGACTATGAATATAATATATTAAATACATTAAAATATATAATGTGTAAGTTGTTAAAAAAAAAATATTATAATAAAAATATTGAATAGTTTTTAGGTAAGTACATAACAATTTCAGACAAGAATATTTTTCAGTCGTGGGGTTTTAGTTTTTGAACTTATTTTTTAAAGTTAGTTAAAAACAAGGTTCCCTAGCCTCTCAGTGCTGCTCCATATAATTTAGTGTTAGAATATAAGGAAGACAAATTCCAAACTAAGGTATGAAACATATTCATAGGTACCTATATGACTTTCGACAAGTGCATTTACTTACATCAAGGACATAGCAGAGCCTATAGTTTTTTTAAGTAGAAGGTCAACTGGTTCTATTTTTAAACACATGAAACTTTTCTGTGAGGCTTATTCTAGGGCTTGTCTAAATTATAATGTACAATAAAGATGAAAGGAACAAAGGTCTCTTACCAAGTCATCCTTGACTTCACTGTCCTGCTCATTGGATTTATTTGGAGTCACAGGTGGTGCATATGAGCAGTGGAGTATCACCATCAGTAATAAAAAATGTGTAAAGAACTTCATTGTACCTAAAACAAAATCATTATCTTGGTAATTAATCTGCAAATTATCTTAGCACTTAATTATGCATGATATACAAATATATAGTCAAAAAATATTATCAGGTAATTGGGCAACTGTGAAAACCAGTAAATACAAATGGTTATAACTATAATTCACAATAATTTCTAGATCTTGAAGAAACTATACTTTATATAAGTTGGTTTCAAATAAATAAATTTATTAATTAAGTCACTATTTCGTTTAACAGTATAAGTTACACATTCTTTGAATGGTAATATCCACTCAAATCAATATAACTAGGTTCAGCCATTTGCTTTCATTTTCCTTAACTTTCTTTTAGAAATAAGTTATACATTTTAACAATTATGTTTGTCTAGAAAGATAGTATGAACATGAGAGTAATTTATGTTACACAATGCACAAATCGGACTAGAAAAAATAATAAAAATTGTTATAAATAGTGGAAAATTTGATTTAGCGCCTATAAATTTTAAAATGTTACTTACCAATTCACGATCAATAGTATAAACAAATTCACATTAAATACACAATGTTACGGAAATAAGATAGGAGGTTTCGTCAACGTTTTGCATTAAAATGATTGAAATGAAATAAACGCACTGACGAATGACGTGTCCCAAACTCCCAATCCTTGTGCTTACAAGAAAACAGTGATGTACCTACGCACTCAACTAGTTCCTACTGAAGTAATTCTTGAACTCTATTAGTCGATTTTCATAAGTTGCTTACAGTTACAGGTGATCCTACCTAAAGGATTCTAAATATTTATAAAGAGGAGCGTGGAGCCCCTCCGCGCGGCAGAAGTGAAATTTCGTAATGTGGAAATGAAAACAGGTATACTACGTGCTTGCGTTCGAGTGCCACGCATTCACTCTCGCTCTGACTCGTCCTATTCCCCCTCCTCAGGAGCGTTAAACGTTTAACGCAACAGTGCTTTCATACCCTCTCCATGGTAGCGTTAAACGTTTAACGCTACCATGTACCATGTGTTGGAAGTCGCATTAGAAGTATCATTTCAATAAACCCAAACAATTTATGATGAAACGCACTATATAGATAATGAAAAGAAAACATCTGCTTTACATTTATTTTTTTAAAGGATTGGTATAAATATACAAATACAATAGCATTTTTCTTAGAACATCTAACTTAAAAAAAAAACCAACCACTGCGGGAGTGCCGACAGAAGTGAAAACTTTTTTTTTCAAGATTCTTGATTATTTTAAGAAAATATTTTTGCATAAGCCTTTTACATATACATTTGACTACACGCTATATTTTTTTGGGCTTGTAATATGTAGCAATACGGTTAACTTTGCAACGAAAAAGACGTCGTTTAACGGTGTCGCGAGTTCAATTGTTTTTCCCCATCTCAAAAATGCCCAACGCGCATGATTTTTCTTCACCCAAAAAGTGCTCAACGCGCTCAAAGAAGTTTTCACTTCAATAAAAGCATTCTTCAGCTTCTATCTTATTTTGTATCTCGTAAATCAAACATAACGTGTTTACTTGCGCTTATCGTATGAACATTTGAACATTGCAGTTTTTGAATGTTATTGTGAGTATACAATGGGTGTTGTCTGTTAAGCGAGTTTTCTGCAGTTAATATTTTATTCGACAAGTGAATTCACAATGTCACAACGGACACAAAGTGAAATTTGGGATTTTCTGACCACGGATGCGTCCAATATAGTTTGGGGTGCTCAGCTAGACGGCAAATCGATGTCTGGAACTTGGGACGAACACGAAAGGAGCCTACATTGCAATGCCAAAGAAATGATAGCCGTCTTGAAGGTTCTCCAGATTCATGGCGATCTCATGCATCAATCTACAGTACTAGTACAGTGCGACAATCGCACGGCTGTGGCTTACCTGAGAAACGAGGGCGGAACCAGGTCTCTCCCTTTACTGGACATAACAATCCAAATTTTCGATCTTCTGTACAGACATCAGATACATCTGGCTCCCTTTTATATGCCCGGCAAATACAACAGCCACGCAGACCATCTGTCGCGTCACAACATTCCACCAGAGTGGCATCTGCTACCAGCGTGTACAGAGAAGGTTTTCAGGAAGTTCGGAACTCCCATAATCGACCTCTTCGCATCAGAAAGAGCGCACGTAGTTCACAACTATGTGTCGTTGGATCTGAACGACCATCAAGCTCTGTATCACAATGCGTCCTCCCGAGTGTGGGACTACCCACTGTCATGGGTTTTTCCTCCACCTTATCTAATTCCCAAGGTGCTCTCCCACCTTAACTGTGCGATCGGAGTTTACCTGGTAGTAGTTCCCAGATGGGATCGCGTATTCTGGCGCGCGGATCTGAAAACTCGAGCAACAGCAGCCTCTTTCACTCTCAACAATCTGAACCGCAATCTGATCAATCTAGCGACGGGCCACCCACCACCTCGTGTTCAAGAAATGACACTGGAAGTATGGAGAGTTGGGGGTGGTCAAGGAGTTTAATGGGATGGAATGAAGCTCAGTTACAGTTGTTACGATCTGCATGGCGGCCATCTACCCGTAAAGTGTATAAAGTAGCTTGGAATAGGTGGCTCCATTCGTCCCGAAAGCATAACATTGATCCATGTAGGCCTACCGGGTCAATAGTAGCTTGGTTTCTTGCAGACTTACACTTAGTGTACAAATTGTCATACAACACAGTTTTACTACATAAGTCGGTAGTTGCCACCTTATCTAATGTTGAGAACGCTGGACTGTTAAGCTCGCATACACTGGTAAAAAACGTATTGAAATCTATTTCCATAAAAAAGCCTGTAGCTCATAAGCCTCCTATTTGGAATAAAGATGTTTTGTCATTCTTCTTGGAACAAAAACGTTAACGAGAATAATAGTTTTGCAACGTGTATTCATATAGCAACACTTTTGCTCTTGTGTTCTGGAAGAAGAGTGCATGACTTGACACTATTAGCCATAGATCCAGACCACTTGACTGACTCTAATGATTCTATTGTTTTATGGCCTATCTTTGGTTCGAAAACAGATTCGAAGCAGTCTGGGTGGAAATTACTTTCCAATAATAATAAGAATCTGGACCCAGTTTACTGGATACGGCAGACGATTTCGGTTCTAGATTCTAGACGCAAATTAGCCAAATGTAATAATTTGTTTGTAAACATAAGAGGTCGGAACAAGGCTGCGTCACGCACGGTAATTGCTGGATGGGTCAAGGCTGTCCTGTCAGAAGCTGGTATTTTTTCTTCAGCCGGCAGTTTACGTTCTGCAGTAGCCTCAAAAAATTGGGACAATAACTATCCTTTAGACGAAATTTTTGCCAGAGGTAATTGGCGTTCAAGCAACACCTTTTCGCGATTTTATAAACGTGAAGTTTTGCCAGCTTCTGTCAGCAATAGCATTACAAGGTTTTTCAATCCAATTAATTGATGACTACCCATAGTAGCACTCTTAGAAATCTACTATTAATTATCTATATGTGCTATAAAATTATTTAATTAATGCATTCTGAAAATGTTGTTTCTTTGATGATATTTCTTCTGCTTTATATAAATTATATTCCTATTTGTACAATATGCATTAATAATGGTACCGTAATATTTACGTTACTATGTATTTTGTCACAATATTGTAAGATTATTTGCTTGATTATAATATACTTAGTCTTTTGCAACCTTTAAAGATATGTGTTATTGGTATTTACCTTTTCATTCAATCCGTAGTACATAGGTACTTACTTATGCTTTTCCTATAGATACTCCTTACCATGTGATCATAAGGAGAGATATAACATGTTTCTATTCGCACATCCCATACTCACACAATTACATACCTGCCTGCATAAATAAGTAACTAGTCTTGTTCAAATTCCTGTCTAAATTATCCATACATATTCAGTAATTAGGTACATCTTTATCTAGCTACTTTTTATATGCCTATTATTATAGCATAAGTTATTTAACTATTTAGGTAAAATCCGCTAAAGTATACAGGGATTTTGATTGTTTTACACAGCTACTAAATTCTTCACATTGGCGTCCACCCCACCAGACGATAACAAATACGTCTCAAACTAGTAAGCTTCAAATAACGGTCAAGAATTTAATAGTAGCGTTTTACCTTACAATAAAACGCTTATTAAGTATTTAATAAGCGTTTTATTGTAAGGTAAAACGCTACTAATGTCGAGCATACCACCGTCCAGGCGAATCAATTATTTCCGGATGTTCTCGGCTGGCTAACGGAGAGTATTTGCATAGGCACAACCTTGTAGCCTCGCTCAACCAACACCTGCGGAGGCTCTCGTTAGGCAGCTGGATCAAGGGCTTGAATCAGAATGCGGTACTCCTGGACACGGCTCGTATTGTTAGGAGGTTCCTCTCTCTGGAGCCCTGACCACCGGTAGCTTGGAGTTGGACCTTGTTCCCGATACCGGTGGGCTACTATTTTTATGGATCCGTACCCAAATGGTAAAACGGGACCCTATTACTAAGACTCCGCTATCCGTCCGTCAGTCTGTCTGTCTGTCCGTTCGTCTGTCACCAGGCTGTATCTCTTGAACCGTGGTAGATAGACTTTTGAAATTTTCACAGATCATGTATTTCTGTTGCCACTATAACAACAAATACTAAAAATAGAATTAAATAAAT
This sequence comes from Lycophotia porphyrea, assembly GCA_950005105.1. NCBI lineage: Eukaryota > Metazoa > Arthropoda > Insecta > Lepidoptera > Noctuidae > Lycophotia > Lycophotia porphyrea. The sequence continues at coordinate 26,817,669 of OX465383.1, read as the reverse complement.
ATTTAAGGTGGGCTCCCTTACAACAAACGTGATTTTTTGCCGTTATTTTCAATATTAATAACGGCAACAGGTAGACGCTTCAAATATTCGCAGAATATGTAGTTGTATATTCATTTTAAAAATTAATAATTAAATTAAATAAATATTTAAAGGGGGCTCCCATGTAACAGACATGATTTTTTTACCGTATTCATAGATTATGGTACGGAACCCTTCGTGCGCGAGTCCGACTCGCACAGTTATTAAAAATATAGTTCCTCTTTCGGCTTAGGCTTTGAACTTTCGAACCGTTTTATTTTGCCCGTCCTGCCACTATATTATTACGCCACTGGTCATGGGGTTCAATATAAATGATTATTAAAGCGGTAAACAATAATAATAACGGACGCTAAAAGCACTTATTGCCGAAAATAAACATATCAGCAATCAATTTGAGTCCTGCCTGATTTTTTAATTACCTGCTCAAAAGCTTTATCGAATAGTATGAATGATGTAGTATCTTCAGAATCATGAATAGAATTTTATATCTATCTGTGGTTTTTTTCTATTTGACATTTTGACATGAAGAAAGCGGATAGACAATGTTTGACGTACGATGAAATTCGGCCTCCTATTTACCGTTTGTTTACATTTTTGAGACGCCGTTGTCAACCAACACAATTTATTCAAACATTGGCGATTGCTGTATGAAACCGGACCAATAACATTACGCCCTTGTTTCAACAAGGAACTATTACGTATTTATAACTTTTAGATCATCTGTTTTAGTTATAACAAGATGAGAACTGTTCCAAAGTGGGTGAACAAAATACACGAGGCCGACAAAGTAGAGTTTTCCAGGTAAAACTTCTCTGGATCACAAATAAGCATGCTTATTGAGATCCAGCACTATTGATTTAAATTTAATTGGCTATATTCTTTAACCAGTTTTTTTTTTTAATATTACATTTCTTTCCTGAAGTAACATCTATATGAATAAGTAGTTGTTTACTGAGCAAAGTGATTAAGTATTTAAATATTAACGCTAATTACAAAGACTAAAACTATAGCTTTCGTCGTTATGGGTTTCTCTGCAGCCTATCATGGCAAAAAAATAAAAAAAAGGCTTTATATACTAAGAATTAACATTTCTGTCTTTACACAGCATGGAACAACATATGAGATTCAGTAAAGGTTCTCCTTAATGAATCTGAGTGAAACAATTCCTAAACTTAACTGAGGAACTAACTATATTGTCAAAGCATTTACAGTTTTGCCATTCCTCACATCTCTCAATCATTAACTTTTATTATATTCCTTTGAATAATCCTTTTGTTACAAAACTAGTCAACACAACCTTGCCTCTTGCAAGGTTTTTTTGTTTGTTTTTTTTTAGTTTATAAGTGTTTAAGAGAAATAAATATCTCAGTGCCACATAATAATCAGTTCAACATTGTTCAGTCATGTGCTTTGTCCATCTTAATTTGTACCAATACTAGAAAAAAACTGTTCTCCCATTAAGCCACTATATTTTTATAACAATTATTTTTCAGTGTGCACACAATATGCTTCAGTCCAGATGGCAGTCAACTGGTGGTAGGTGCAGGTGAGAAGGTCATGGTCTACGACCCTAGAGATGGAGCCCTGGTCCAGTTACTCCAGGCTCACAAAGGGGCAGTCCACGCAGTGGCATACTGTGGAGATGGAAAGAAGTTTGCTAGCGGTAGTGCAGATAAAAATGTAATCATTTGGACTTCTAAAATGGAAGGAATATTAAAATATTCGTAAGTTGGTAATCAAATTATGTTGCTGGTTTTATATTTGTAGTATGATGGTAATATGGCATAAAGAAAGTCTATATAAGCTGAGCATAACAATGATCAATGTACGTCAATCACATTTTTCATTTACAATGTTTTTTGTCTTGTTTTGAACAGCCACAGTGAAGCAATCCAATGCCTAGCCTACAATCCAGTAACATTCCACCTGGCATCATGTGCTCTCACTGATTTTGCATTCTGGTCTATGGATGTCAAAGCCGTGCAGAAGTATCGATTGCCAGGACGCATTACAAGTTGCGCTTGGTCTACAAATGGCCAGTACTTAGCAATAGGTCTAGCCATTGGAGCAGTTTCCATAAGGGATAAAGTAAGTCTGGATAATTTATATAAGTAAATACTAGCTAATACTATTCTTGTGTATGTAAATGTAAGTTCAGCTAAAGGCAGAATGCTGTTTTCCACACCCAATTTGAATGAATAAATGAAATTACTGACCGTGTAACCCTCACCCTAGCTAGGAATAGTTAGGTAGCCTAATTCAAGAAATAAATAGTTAGCAAGCTCTATTCATACAATACAATATAATACAACAAAGAATTTGTAAGAAATGTAATGTTGGCTTTGATATATAATTATAATCAAGTTGTCTCCTATTTATAGAAAACGAAATGTAGAATTACATGAAATACCTTTTAACAACAACATACATTTATTTTCTGGCTACTTAGGCCCATAGATATATACCTTACAGACTAAAATACATATGATATAATACAATCACACATACACCATACATACACCTTACATCTCATCATACTTCGCTATTGCTGCGCGCGTAAGTTGTTGATGAAAAAACTACGCCCGTCCTATTTTTAAATTACTTAGTCTGTTTACAGAAAAGTTATAAAATTGTATGTAAGTTGTGTGGTAATCAGTTATCGTGGTATATACATGTGATGTGGAGAAATTAAGAAAATGTAGTGAGAATGTTGAGTATGATTATATGAATGTAGATGGCTATAAGAGTAGAGAAAACCAAAGAAGCGATGGATGAACTGTGTGAAAGATGATATGGCTAGAAGGAGGTGAATACTGAGATAACGAAAATAGAGAAGTATGGAAGAAGAAGACATGCTGCGCCGATCCCAAATGAATTGGGATAAGGGCATTAGAATGCTGAATGATGATGATTCAAAGATGATGTGGCCTAAATGACCCAGTTAACAAAATGTTTATTTATAATACTTAATACCATTAAAAGTGCAACAATAGACAAAATACAAATCAAACTGATTTTTTTTTTCAGCTTGGCGATGAAACATACCGCGTAACTCGGGATGCGGCGGTATGGGCCGTTGCCTTCTCGAAGTCTGTTCTAGTAGTTACCGACTGGAATGATACCCTATCATTCTATAATACCCAAGGTCAACAGATTTTGAAAGACAGGAATATAGGTAAATATCTTTTGTAGTATCAAGTGTTTATAACTCTAGACATAATAGAGACCATCTGCTTGGGCCCTAAGACACAGACAAGCGTAAAGCGTGAGTTCGATCCCCACCCATTGCATTATTGATTGGCGTGAACAAACACAGGAGCACTAGCATATTTAGCTTATTTGCGTGGTTTTAATAAGAAATACAAAACTTACTCAAATTGTGTTTCATATAGACATATATTATCTCGACACTTGTAAAACTGTGAAAGATTATGGTATTGTATAACGGGCTGGTGTCCGCAACTCCACGTCCAAGCGCGTATTTTGCGTGCGGGTGGGAAATTTCATTCGATCCACCCCAACTCCCGTAGAAAGGCCAGCAACGCCTTGATGTTGCTGACAATCTCGCGGAGGGAACCTGGGTTATCGAAGTACTTTGCCCTGTATGTTGCAACCACTGGGCAGTGCAGAAGCACGTAGGCCGCTGTTTCGTTTTCCTCCATGCAGGCTCGGCACAGTGGGCTGTCTGTGGCTCCTATGACAAAGAGGTGTTTATTAAAAGAGCCGTGACCCGTAATGGTGGCTGTAACTGTGCGAAGCTGCAGTTTAATCAGCCGAAGCACACGTTTGGTGAAGCGGCCGTTGATGGTAGGAAGTGCTTCCTTGGCCTGCCTGCACTCGCCATGGTCTAGCCATAGCTTGTGGTGTTGTTCACTAGTTCGTTTCCTTACCAGTGTGCGTAGGTACCCGAAAGGGAGGGGCACGATGGGTTCGGGTCCCACTGCTGCCATGCTCGATCCCCTTCTAGCAAGTTCATCCGCTGCGTCATTGCCACGGGAGTCGCTGTGTCCTTTGATCCATTGGATGGTTATACTATTGAGGTTACCAACCTGGTTCAGGCGTTGATGACACTCGTATATTAACCCAGAGTTGACTGTGTGGTTGTTTAGTGCTAGCAGTACAGCCATGCTGTCTGAGAGTATGCGAATGGAATGGTCCACAACCTCCCTGGCTAGAATGGCTGCTGCCGCCAGAGAAATGCCCATGCATTCTGTCTGAAATACCGTGTTGTGGGCCCCCAGAGGTGTGGCTATGTGGATGTTGAGATCCTCCGAGAATACTCCAGCTCCCGTGCCAGTACCTGTTTTAGATCCATCCGTGAAGATCCGTAGTTCTGCGGGGTTTAATCCCTCGCAGCGATGGTCCTCGTGGAGTTGGATTTTGTATTTTTTATCGAATACGAACTGTTTGGGTATCCGATCGTTTGTTGCTTTCGCCACGGGGAACTTATTGTAGAACTCCTCCAGAGCCGCGGTATGCTGTGTTTCCTGCTTACCCCAGAGTTGAAGTGTTTTAAGGCGTACTGCCGTCATCGTCGCTTCCTGCTGTATGAACAGATGGAGCGGTGGGCGCTCCAACATGGCCTCAAGAGCCGCCGTCGGAGTGGTCCTCATGCAACCTGTGATCGCCATGCAGGCAAGCCTTTGCACGCGTTGCAATATGACGGAGACTTGTTAGTTTAGTGTGGGGCCACCAGACCACTGCTCCGTAGGTGATCATGGGGCGGATCACCGTGCAGTATAACCACAGTACAATTTTAGGGGATAGGCCCCACTTCTTACCTATCATCCTTCTGCATTGCCAAAAGGTGATGCAGGCCTTGTTTAGTTTGTTGTCTAAGTGACTACTCCAGGTTTGCTTCCTGTCTAGGATGACTCCCAGATATTTGACCTCGTCAGCAAGCTGGAGTTCTGTATCAAATAGTTTGGGTAGGTGGTAGGGGCCTAGTGTTCGTTTTTGGGTAAACGTGACTAGTTCAGTTTTCGTGGGGTTCACTGAGAGGTCGAAATCTCTGCACCACCGTTCAACGATGCGTAGTGCCTGTTGAGTGAGATTGCAGATTGTCGCCGTCACTTTCCCCGAGATGAGGATGGCGAGGTCGTCGGCGTACCATATTGTGTAAAATTGGTTCGCGTTGAGTCTAGTGATGAGATCATTTATCACCAGATTCCAGAGGAGGGGTGATAATACTCCTCCTTGGGGGCAGCCTCTGGCTATCATAGTCATCTGCTGTTCCTCTGCAAGGCGAACCACTCGTTTGCTCAGCATGTTAGTAATCCAGTCTATCTGTACCTGTTCTACTCCGTGCCGCGAGAAGGTGCTGATGCTGGAGAAGTTTGTTTTATCGAAGGTTCCCTAGATGTCTATAAAGGTGCCCAGGCAGACGCCCTTCTGATATATCGCTTCCTCTATCCGGCCGACCACTAGATGGAGAGCGGATTCAGTGGACTTACCCGAGCTGTATGCATGCTGGTTGGCATGGAGTGGGATCGTTTTTAAGGCGCCATCCCTCAGCTCTCTCTCGCAAATTCTCTCCATGGTTTTGAGGAGAAAGATTATGGTATTAAGAATTTGAATGTTATTTGACGGGCATCTGAGTAAGTTACCAGGCACGGACCCAGCCCTCAAAATAGGTTGTGGTCACAGCCACCCTAAAATCGGCAAAAAGCCTTCGAAGCAAAAAGAAAAATCTTCGTGGAATGGTAGTAGTTTAATGATGAATTTTACAAGAAGGAATTAATAATATGCTCGATTTTTTTGCACTCGCCTCTGATATGTTAGATTCTCAGAATAATCAACAGACTTTAGAATTCAACAGCGGCCGCGGCGAGCTTGAAAATTTTAGCAGCTCTCCTCCGATTTGTAACACTATTTGTGTGGAACTTTAGACTATCGACCTCAATTAGGGTTGCGGGCATGCCCATCGTACCCACAACGGTGGATCTACGCTTGTCAGTTATCAATGTTATCTATATATGTACATATATAAAATGCTTTGTCCTGAATGACTGACGGATCAACGCACAGCCTAAACCGCTGATCATAGAGACCTGAAACTTGGAGAGTGTGTTCTTTGTATGACGTAGGCATCCGATAAGAAAGCATTTTTCGAAATTCTACTCCTAAGGGGGTGAAAAACGGGGGTGAAATTTGTATGGCACAACGTGATTCCTTGGTTCAATCTACTTCAAATTTTGCATGAACATTCTTTAACAGAATTGATGGAAGACGTGTTTCGTATTTTATTGAAACTCATCGCCTAACTGGGTTAAAAAGGGGTAGAAAGTTATTTTGGGGATGACTTGCATCGAAGTTGATATCAATACAAGAAGTATTAGTTAGTGTAGTTAGTGCATAAAACAATCCGATTTCATTCTAAAAACAATCTGGCCCGAATGTCAAATTGACAAGACATAGTTTTTCCGATCCAATTTTTATCTTAATATATAACAGTTTAATCCCAGAAAATCAATTTTAAATACAATGAAAAGGAAAAAAAAGTACAGTTACACAGTAACTGGACTTTCATCGAAATTGACCCATAAAATAACCACATCGAAAATATATCGAAATGTCACCGATGTTGACTAGGCACCGGGCCAAACTACAAAAAGAGACGACTTCCTTATAGTTTTTCTGTAACAGGTGCCACTTTCAAACGTCAAGGGGATCCGCTGGATGCGAGTCGCACGGGACCGCTCAATGTGGCGACACTTGGGGGAGGCCTACGTCCAGCAGTGGACGTCTTTCGGCTGAAATGATGATGATGATGATGATGATGAATGCTATACTATTCTCTCCTTCCTGACGATGACCGAAGACATCTTACACACTAAAGAAAATAATGTTTTACCCAAGGGCTGTATTTTCGATCTCCACGCGGACGAAGTCGCGGGCGAAGTGCTAGTCAAAAGAGATAGTTACAGATTATGAATTTCATTCAATTTCAGATCATTGCAATGATCTTTAAAAGGGGGATAATATTATCACATTGCCTTTATAAAAGTACATATAGATAGCTGATACATAGTTTGAGATGAATAAATCGCAATTGATTTACGAGGTTCGAACGAAATGGTAAGATGATAGCTAATTAAATGTTAGATGTTGTATTGCTCTCTCAATATGATAGCTATAGCCTTCAATTTGACCGCGACCTAGTGTTGAACTATCGCCCTTATAACTTCTAATGTTGATGAATGGAAAGCGAGAGGAAGACCAAAGTATTGATTGTGTGAGGAATGATTTGAAGGAAGTAAATGATGCCGCGACGTCTGACCGGGGAGAATCGAATAAGAAAACGTGTTGCGCCGACCCCAAGTAGAAAAGCAGCAAGGTAATGGTAACTTCTAATAAATCCTTAAAACAATTGCAGGCATATCAGCATTGTCTGTCACAATGCTTGGCGCATTGGTGCTGGTCGGCGGCGTGGGTGGTTGGGCCGTGCTGACATCGGAAGGAGTGCAGATACTGAGCACACCGCAAGAATGGGTGTGGGCCATAGCTCCCTCACCTTCTTATAATAATTTGGTATGTTTACATAAATAACTGGCAAAATGTTGGTGGAAAATCGAGTTTCTCCTACTGTATTGATTAACGTTGTCATGAACATAGTATTTTGGAAGCCAAATTGTTACAAAACATGCCTTATCTCAAAGTAGAAACCGTTATTTCACGAGATAATCGCTTTTGAATTTTGCTAAGTGTATACATGTCATTGCTCGTGACTATCCACCTCTGTCAACTCTTCGGGGATTATAGGTGCGATGTGATGACTAGACGGACGTTTCGGCGGTGAAAATTTTAAACATTGGATTTGCAATAGTGGGCTTAGCGTTGAAAGCATGTTCAATTTCCTTAATTGTTAATTTCCACAGTCGATTTGTTGTTTTGTCTTTCGTAAATGTCAGACAGCCTAGACTAGTGGCAGTCGCTTTCAAAACGTTTCGTGCTTCTTTCCACATTGACTCTCTACTATACTACAGGATTTACATAAGCACAGATTTTAGCAAAAATGTATGGGATGACTTCGTATCATCATTGTTGCTGGTTGAATGTCACCTTTGCCTAGGTTCTCAGGCCGAAACACCGAAAGGGATATATATTCAAAGGATGTTTAGGTCTTCAACTTCCTAACACCTTCAAGGGTTAACTTCTACCGCCATTTGTAACGTTCTAATGGAGTTTAGAATAGAATAGAATAGAATCATTGATTTGTGAGAATATTGTACAAAGTTGTTGTATGCATTATATATTACGATCATAATATTCTGCCATTTCCGGCATACAAATATGGTTATTAAAATTATAGGTCATTATTACATTAAAGTTAAGTAATTAATCAGTACAATTAGAATTATAATTACAAATAATTTAAATAAATTGAACAATATATTATTATAGTCACCGAGATTAATTACATATGTCAAGATACAAAATTCAGTGAAGTCAAAGGATAAATTATACTAGGCAATAATGTCAAATATTCAGGATTTTTTTTCCGTCATAAAGTCTTCAACCAAGTAATAACATTTGTTTAAAAGAAAGTTAAATAATTTACATTTAAAAGTTCTAAGGGTTTTGTAGTAATCAGGTAACTTGTTATAAACAGTAATGGACATGCAGTATACATTATTAGAGAACAATTTAATTCTACGCCTAGGAACATTAAGCATATGCACTTTGCGGCTGCGTCTGGACACAACATCATTAAATAATTCAAATTCATGTCTGTTTTGGTGTACAAAGATAAAAATTTCAAAAATGTATAGTGCTGGAAGTGGCAGTAGTTTAAGTTTTTTGAACACAACTATCCAGTGGGTGCGCTCCACAAATTGAGCGTACGCATTTTTTCTGAGCTCGAAACACTTTTTTTAAGTTCAGTCGATATTATAATGCCATAGCGCAAAATTGATGACACATAGCCGTGGTATGCACATAGTGTAGCCACACGTGTTAGTCTATATAAAACGAATACAAATCCATCTACCTTCTTACATAGATCATCAATATGAGATTTCCAGTTACAGTTTTTGTCAATTATTATGCCCAAGAATTTTGCATAATCGACCTCTTCTATTGTCTCATTTCCATATTGTATTTTAAGCCGTGGACGCGTACTGTTATGTCTGAAATTGTATCATTTTTGTTTTGCTAATATTAATATGAAGATTATTGTGTTCAAGCCATGTGATAATTTTAATTAATGTCATGTTTATTTCATTTTGGTGTTCTACAATGTCGTCATTTTCGTTTATAATACTAAGGGTCGTATCGTCAGCGTATAGTATGCAGTTGTGGGATGTTACACTAGGCAAGTCGTTAACATAAAGCAAAAATAAAGGTGGCCCTAGTATGGTCCCTTGGGGAACACCGCAGTTATTTTCGCGATACTGAGACCTATATGCGAGCTTTAGGTTTCCTCTTAGTCCTGAAATCTCGACACATTGCTGACGATGTGTAAGGTAGCTTTCGAACCATTTCAACGCGTTTCCCCTTATGCCATCGGTCTAATTTATACATTAACAATGTCATCATCATCATCTGCCTAGCCTTTTCCCAACTATGTTGGGGTCGGCTTCCAGTCTAACCGGATGCAGCTGAATACCAGTATTTTACATGGAGCGACTGCCTATCTGACCTCCACAAACCAGTTACTACTGGGAAATACGATACCCCTTGGTAAGACTGGTTGTCAGACTTTTTGGGCCACTGACTACTTTAACGACTGTCAAAGATCTTCAAATGACAGCCGGGACCAACGGCTTAACGTGCTTTCCGAGGCACGGAGGAAACTCGGTATGTAATGGGTGGTCACCCATCCACAGACCAACCTAGGCAAGCACGGCTTAACCTAAAGATCGACCCGAGCGGCTGTTATTGTTTAGCCACGAGCTCCTCCCCTTATACATTAACAATGTATGTATGGTTCACGAAATCAAAAGCCTTGGACATGTCTAGAAAAACGGAGACAATAGGCAGTTTATCATTAAGGCTTTTCGTTATTAATTTTAATAGAGCAAAACAAGCTGTTGTAGTCGATTTATTTTTTCTGAAACCAAATTGATCTTCATTTAGAATTTTGTATTTAGATAAAAAGCCGGAGAGTTTCTCATGCATGACCTTTTCAAAGATCTTTGATATTATTGGTATGAGAGTTATGGGGCGGTAATTATTCATATCATTACGATCACCTTTCTTGTGGATTGGTTTAACAATTGAGTGTTTTAACCGTGAAGGGAATAAACCTTGCATAAATGACAAATTAATAATATGGCTAATGAATTGATAAAAATTTAGAGCATAATTTAAGAATTTTTGTGTTAATGTCATCGTAGCCTGTAGAGTTAGTTGATTTTAAAGAATTTATTATTTTATATACATTCGTGTCGTCGGTTGGGCCCAAATACATAGTGTTTGGATAATAAGTCATAGGTGGTGTGTAGTCAATAGATGGGTCAATGGTGTCATTCGTCATATCAATAAAAAAAAATGTTAAAAATGTCAGCTATCTTTTCAGGTTGAGTGTAAGTTTGATTTTCTAATTGAATTTTATTTATGTCAGGAGAATTTTGTTTTTCGCTGGTATTACTTTTTAATTACTTTCCAGGCAGCCTTACACTTGTTGCTAGATTGAGACAGATAACGCATGTTTTCGCCTTTTTGTGCCTGCAACATGCATCTTTTTAGAATAGCAGTATATTTACAGTAAGTGTTTTTATGACGTTTTTTATTTGCTGTTGAGAGACGATATTTTAGATATAGACGCCGTTTGTTTATACAACATTTTTTTATGCCTTTTGTCATCCAATTATGTTTTATGGGCTTAATAGTTATTTTAAATTTGATTTTGGGGAAACATAAATTATAAAATAGTAGTACAATGTGTCAGTATCTTCAGTCTGGTAAATATCTGAGAAAGACAATGAAGATAGACAGTATACAAACTTATATATATTATCTTGATTAAAATCGCGTCTTTGTTCAAAATAAAATGGTCTTTTAACATTCGTGGTGTCAACCGTTACCTCAAAACATATAGATTGTCCTGTTTCGTGATCAGATAGAGCTAGGTAGTGTATTTGGGGCTTAACATTTGGTATATTACTCGTAATTAAGTCGATACAAGAGAGTTTTCTTGTTGGATTGGTAATATGATTATTTATGTTATAGTTTTTTTAAAAATAGATTCTAGCTCTTTGAAATGTTTATCTGCTTTTATAGCGTCTATGTTCCAGTCACCACATAAAATGATGCTTTTATTATTTCTGTTCATGAGTTTTCTTAAGAGGAGATTTATATTTTCTAAAAATAAATTAATGTTTGAGTTTGGTGTGCGGTAAATGCAGATAACATAAAGTTTTAAGGTTGTAATTTCAATTGCACAGTATTCGAAATAATATAACTTGGGCTCAATTAAATTACATATAGGTTTGCAGTCAAGGTCTTTTTTGGCCAATATACAAGTCCCACCTCTACGTTGATGCGGTCTTGAAAAGGCTGATACTACTTTATAGTTTTTCATGGTAAGATTGGATTCTGCCCCTTGTCGTATAAATGTTTCACTGAGACAGACAATATCAATACTTTTATTAGTTTTTTCTAGTTCCATTATTGATAGTTCCAGAAGTTCTTTTTTGCTCAATATACCAGCGATATTTTGATGTAGAAGAGAACATTTGCGTCTAATCTCGAAAAAACATCGGTTGGCTAGTGTTTTCACTGTTGGTTATAGGTTTAGAAATATGATTAGTGGCAATATCCTGATTTTTAAAATAATATGGGATAGTTCCTTTTTTGTACATATTTGTTTTTGTAACATTGGTATTATACTTACGTTGCATATCTTCGTTAGACAATCTTGATTTCAATTGTGAAATTGCTAATTTCTGGTAGTTTATGTTATCAATTTCTATTTTAATTTTAAAACACATAAAGCGCTTCGATACAAAATTATACTTATTATCACTTACCATAACATCAGCTGTATCAATAAATTGGCAGTTTAGATAGTTTTTAACAATCAGTTTTTATGTGTTGATTTAATAGGTTAGGATTTAAGTAGAGATTATTTAGAACATTTAGGATGAACACTTTGTTAATTTTTACTTTATGAAGTGAAAATTAACAAACATAACTCTGTTAAAAATAAGTAGGGATTTTTATCGTTACTTCCAATACGTAATACTATAATGTCGTCACTTTTTTGTTCATCTGATAATTTGTCAAAGTTGCACAGGACTTGTGTACTCGTAGCATATGGTTTTGAGATTCCCGATACCGAGTAAATGTTGTTCCATTTATTATTATTTCTTTGTATCGCTATTTCTTGAGCAAATTCCCCGAAACTGAAGTTTGAATCCTGAATCTTCCCCTCAATTGAAAATTAGAGTATCCCTATTCTCTATCTTTTTATTTAGATTGCTAATACCGAAGACAGTCAGCATGCATTGTTTGTTATTAGCCAAACGACTGCAGGCGCGGTCCCAGCCTAAGACTTTGGGGGGGGGGGGGTCACACAGGGTCGTAGCCAGGAGGTTAGGACGGAGGAGTGTCAATTTGGCGTGTATGATTTTTGGATTTTGGGGGGGACATGACCCCTGTGACCCCCCCCCCCCCTAGGAACGCGCCTGGACGACTGTCGCTTTTCGCAATATTTTCCTCATAAAAAAGATATAACTCATTCCAGGCTGTAGCATGTCAAGACGGCACACTGTGGTGTTATCAGATAGTGTTCAGCACAGTTCACGGTTTGTACCGCGAACGCTACGCATACAGAGAGAACATGACGGACGTCATCATACAGCACCTCACGACGGGCAACAAGGTGCGCATCAAATGTCACGACAGGGTGCAAAAGATTGCGATATACAAACATCGGCTAGCGGTATGTATTATCATTCATACTAACAATATAAATATATGTCTGTCTCTTTGGTCTAGTGGTTGCAAGCGCGACTGCTGAGGTCCTGGGTTCGATCTCCAGTTCGGAAAATGTGTTATTGGGTTTTTCGGTCAGGAATTTCTCATTAGCAGCGACGGAGTCTAGGTCCGATTGATGGCATTAATTAGGTTCACATGGCACTTAAACATAACCGGCGAGATGTGGGTGTATTATTAGGAACATCTCTGCCTAATCCTTCGCGGATTACAAGAGTCTTGTTATGTTATGATGTTATTATAATGAGGAGCAGTGGTGGCCCGGCGACTTACGAGTTGTAGGTCTTGGGATCGAACCCAAGCATTACTTTGTGTTGTAATTTATTTCACCACAGCTGCTCTCAACAAAACAGTGAGAAAAAACATCGTGAGGAAACCGACATGTCTTAGAACCAGAAATTCACAGACGTGACATCTACGAACCCGCTCTGGCGTGGTCGATTACAGTAATTCTCTCTCATAGAGAGCAGGCCTGTGTCCCAGTAGTAGGAACATTATAAGAGGATTATGATTATGCTAAAATTATAAATGAGAAAACGAGTGTCAGTAAAAACCGTAAAGATCTAACATGCAGTATGTGTACGTCGTGAACTCTGAAGGCAATGAGTTACACCCGTGTCAATATGAAACGGATGTATCCTTATCCAGTGATCTGATTGGCAGTTGGTACATTCTGTACAACAATCACATCAGTTAACATAAACGTGACAATTTTTTTTTTTAATTTTGCCAAACTTTATCAAAATTTGCGTAATATCTCTCTTAAAACACAAATTTGTATTAGCTTTTAACCTTACTCGTATGCGATGCAATGTGACGTAAATATACAGATTTTTGGGCCAGGAACCTTCGCAAGCGTACATAGAACGACCCACGGTTTAGGAACGCACCAGAGCCAGTTAGCGATAGTGCTGTCTGTATGGAACTGTTAACTGTGCGTTACTTTTTATTCCGTTTACTTCGAAATAATGATGTGGTTTTCAGGTCCAGCTACCGGAGCGCGTGGTGGTATACGAACAGGGGGACGTGGATGGGATGCTGTACAGGGTCCGGGAAAAACTACCGCAGAAGGCAGAGTGCTCGCTTCTTGTAGCTACGAGTGACGCTTTGCTACTGTGTCAGGTATAACTATGTTACCAAATGCACCTTTCCCACTGCACACTGGCTATAAAGGGTGTAAAAAGACTCTTAACGAAGCCGGAAGGTACTTGTTCTCCCCTTCATTGCGACCATTTTTATGTTCTAAACTATACCTGGGAACCTTCTTGGGGTCAAAGTTCCAACTTTTTTACAACTTTTTTTTTTTAAATACATGTTTTTAATGTATTATTGTTTTACTTAAGACACCTTCACGACACCCGTACTATTCAATACATCCATCAGCGCAATGTTTTGAATGCATTACATTGAGTTCTACCGTAAAACGTGATTTTTCACCCCAAAAAAAAGGTCATTTCCAGAATTAAGTTTTGCGTAAACTTACTTAGTTTGATGTACAGTCAGCGTCACGATGTGGGTACCTCTCTTGAAAGCACCTACTGTCTCAACTAGGGTACCCAATTGATGCAGCCCACCGTACATAATGCCTGGCTGACGGGTTCGTGAAGAGTCCGTTTACACCCTGTATGAGGATGATACCAAAAAATTGATTTTAAAAATGAAAGTATTCAAAAAAAGTGTAATGTATAATACTAGCAACCCGCTCCGTCACACGGGTGTAATGTAGATACTAATATGATACTAATGAACATTTAAACCTTCCTCTTGAATCACTCTATCTATTGCTGAAAACTGCATTAAAATCCGTTGTGTAGTTTAAAACATCTAAGCGTACAGACAGCGGGAGTGACTTTGTTTTATACTATGTAAAGATTAGATACTCTGTCTTATGTATCCTTGATAGTGAAATCTGTTAAAAGGTTAAAGGGTGGTTTAAGGGTATCAGCTCGGTATCAGTATCGGTGTGTGTTATGAAGGAACTTGAAACGTTCTTTAAGAAAAGAGGGGGTGTAGGATTGAACAGAATACTGTAGAGCTGAATGAAACGAGATATGAGAAGAGGAAAAACAGGGAAGACATATGGGAAGCCACTTGAACTTTATACGACATTCGAAAATGTGATGATGTTTGCGCAGGCCAAATATAAATCTTATTCAAAAGTTTTGAAGTCGCTCATGTTTATTTAGCTAGTTCTAGTTTATCTCTGTTTAGCTGCCCATCATGATCATGTGGTTGCCCATTCTACCTACTTATACGCTCAAGTGACTGCATCCACAATAGTGTTAAATTTCCCTCATAAAACTGCCTTGATGAGAAACGGGCTATGCGCCGAGTGAATTTTTAGACACGACAATTGAATTGAGTTCCTTTCGGCGCTAACAAAAACCGGCTATTACATGCTTGGCTGATAAAGCTGATATGGAAAATTGGACAAATTATTTAAATAAATAGTTACATCGCAAAAGCGTTCGAATAACTTCATGTAGGAGTATTTCTAACCGAGGCCGCCTCCACACAACTACACTTTCGCAAAGTTGTGTAGATCACAATTTGAGGATTGTTTGCAAAAGTCAGTTCGCAAAATATATATACATTCATAACATCACGTATACAATAATCCCCACAGGCAGAGATGTACCTAAGAGTAAACCCACATTATGCCAGTTATGTCTAAATCTCTTTTAGAAGGCGAGCCTATTAAATCCAAACGCCGCGGGTGCTACTGAGAAATTCCTGACGGTAAAACTCAATAACACTTTGCCCGACCTAGGAAACGAACCCAGAACGTCATGCTCTGCAGTCGCGCTTGCGACCACTAGACCAACGTAAAAAAAAAGATAGAGAAAAGGATAAAACAAAATTATTTTCAAGAAGATATTCAAATTGTATCATTTGTATTTTCAGGACACGAAATTGTCAATAATTGGACGACAAATACCAAAGGCATGGACAGTCCCAGCATCCATACGTTACGTGAAGGTGACATCGCTATACTTCGAAGAAGTTTTGCTGTTGGGACTCATGAATGGACAGGTATTTTTTATTTTTTAGCTAGCAAAAGCTAAAAGTAATCATGAAATTTTGATCCCGTTCCCGCAACCAATGTATACAAAAACTTGACAAATTTCGAGGTGCATTCAATAAGTACCTAGCCTCATCGCCAGAGGGCGCTGTAGTTTCAAAAGAGTTTTACCACAGTGTAGCACATTCTTTTTTAATTCTTTTTTAAAATTTTCATTCCAATCCCTTCATTAGTTATAATTTGACAACTTATGGAAGCGAACGTGTCGATCGGTTTACAAAAATGGAAAAAGAGCAATATCGTCCGGTGATTCGATTCCTATTTTTGGAAGGGAAAACGCGCATCGAAATCAAAGAGCGCTTGGATGCTGTGTACGGTGACTCTTCTCCATCGATGGCCACCGTCGAGAATTGGTTCAACGAGTTTGCACGTGGCCGTACGTCGGTTTTTGATGAACCACGTCCAGGTGCACCGAAAACAGCTGCTACGGAGGAAAACATTAAAAAAATCCATGATCTCGTATTGGCAGATCGCCGATTGAAGGTTCGGGAGCTAGCTGAGACTGTAGGCATTTCAGAAGGAACAGTGCATCATATTCTTCACGAGGAACTCGGCATGAGAAAGCTGTCGGCGCGATGGGTGCTGCGTTTACTCACACCGGAAAACAAGCGCAACCGTGAGACCACATCGGAGACGTGTTTGGCGCTGTTTAAGCGGAATCCAGCGGAGTTTTTGCGTCGTTTTGTGACCGTCGATGAAACCTGGATCCACTGGTACACACCAGAGACCAAGGAGCAATCAAAACAATGGATCCAGACCGGGGAACGTGCTCCAAAGAAGGCGAAAACTGTGAAATCGGCCGGAAAAGTTATGGCCACCGTTTTCTGGGATTCACAAGGTGTGATCTACATCGATTACCTCGAGAAGGGTAAAATAATTACAGGGCTTTACTATGCCGAGTTATTGGGCCGATTCGACGCCGAATTAAAGAAAAAACGACCCCATCTGGCGAAGAAAAAAGTTCTGTTTCACCACGACAACGCACCGGTTCACACGTCTGCCGTTGCCATGGCCAAATTGGTCGAATTACGCTACGAATTGCTGCCCCATCCACCGTATTCTCCAGATTTGGCCCCTTGTGACTTCTTTCTGTTTCCTAATCTGAAAAAATCACTCGCCGGGAATAGATATGGATCAAATGAGGAGGTCATCGCCGCCACGGAGGCCTATTTTGCAGAGTTTGACAAAAACTATTTTTCGGACGGGTTAAAAAAGTTGGAGCATCGCTGGGCTAAGTGTATCGAACTAAAAGGAGACTACGTTGAAAAATAAATTGCCACTTTTCTAAAATTTTCGTTTACTTTTTGTAGGCTAAGTATTTATTGAATGACCCTCGTATATACTAAAACCTTCCTCGAGAACCACTCTACCCATTGGTGAAAATTAGCATAAAAATCGGTGCATTCGTTTTTGAGTTTAAAGCGAACAGACAGATAGACGCGACGGAGCACGTTGTTTTATAATATGTAGTGATCTTTATTCAAATAGTCTTTTCGCTAATGCGTATTCATATGACACTCTGTATGTATACAAAATAGTTTGCGGTTAACTTAACTGGAAGAATAAACAAATAAAACATCATCAATCGGAACTAAGTGACAGGTATTTGCTAAAAAGTTGGTTCGTTTCACTGATGAACTGTAAGATTTTATCTCATAACGAAATGTTCTAATAATAAACGCAAAACATGAAATGAAATTGTTAAAAGTTTATAACTAAAGTCGAACAATGTTAATCAAAATGCACTCACCCTTTTTGTTATCGAGAAACTCATACTAATAACTTAAACTAATCTACTTCTAACTATATACTAATCTCAACGGTAGCTCCCGCCCTTCGTTACTGGACCCTTAATTATTTTTTTCTCGTAATTTCGACATGATTTTGATCACCTGGCCTTTGCAAAACGTTACGGTGAATGTAGATTAAATGAGAGATGATTTATAAAAGGATTTGTCCACGAATCGGAGTGGAAACATGATGAGGTCTGTAAAAAATACATTATTAGCGTTATCCTTTAAAATCGCCGGTTGCGCAGGTGTACATGACAGCTGGCCTGGCACTAATTATCCAGTTTAATATTAAAACTTACATAAATGGCGATCAGATAACAGTACAAATTAGATGATATAGATGTCAGAACGGGTGCATTGTCCAGCCATTCCCATGAGAAATTTAAATTGCCACGTGTACTCATGCCTCAATTGATTTGATGAATACATTATTGTTAGACTGGATTTTTGCAGCATCGGTCCAGCGAACGTAAGTCGGTTGGAATTCTATGCGACAAAGGGCTTAGTAACCCGAGAGATATATATAGTAGTATCTTTATAGTAGGCTTAGCAAATGAATAGGGTCAAATGACTAAATAGGGAGGTCCAGACAATTAATAAATAAATATGTAATTTTTGTATTTGTCTGAATTATTCTTTATGTTTAAGGTAGGGGTGAACGTTTAAAGGTAGATCAGATTTATCCCACGGGAACGTGTGAATAGGTATCCTGTGTCCTAAACCAGATCATGGTTTATCCGTATGGCTATTTTGATATCTTCACGCGTGAAGAGGTAACAGATAGACACAGTTGCTTTCGCATTTATAATATTAGTATGGATTTCTGCAATATCCGTCTATCGAACGTAAGCCGGTTTGAATTCTACGGGGCTTAGGGTTTTGCAACGCACAATACATAGATTGGCTGCGCGGAGGGAAAGAATTAGAAATAAAGTACTTTCAAAGTAACGCCGGCTACCGATCTGTTGTGTGGCAATCGATTGTCTTGGTGTAGGCATGTAAAGCGGAGGAACGTGGAACATCAAGTTAATTGTTGAGTGTAGGAGTAAGTACGTCGTACCTAGTAACACCAAAGAAGATGAGATGATGGCTGATATTATGAAAGATAAAGACATGCTACAGTTGGCATGCAGAGTGGAGAATGGAAGAAAAAAACCCCAAGTAACATGGGACAAGGGCAGGAAGTACTGATGATGATGGACATGCTGCGCGAACCCCAAGTAACATGGGGCAAGGGCAGGAAGTACTGATGATGATGGACATGCTGCGCGAACCCCAAGTAACATGGGACAAGGGCAGGAAGTACTGATGATGGTGGACATGCTGCGCGAACCCCAAGTAACATGGGACAAGGGCAGTAAGTACTGATGATGATGGACATGCTGCGCGAACCCCAAGTAACATGGGACAAGGGCAGTAAGTACTGATGATGGTGGACATGCTGCGCGAACCCCAAGTAACATGGGACAAGGGCAGGAAGTACTGATGATGATGGACATGCTGCGGCGATCCAATATAAATGAATACAAGGTCAAAAAGATGATCATAGTTCTAGTGCTGAACGTTAAATCTTGATGCTTGTACGGTCAATCCGTGGCATCGTTTTTTTGCGTAACGTCACACACATTATTTATGTATATTTTCCGCTCGGTGGCAATGTGAATTGAGCCATATAATTATAGATAGGATGTAATAAGAAATGAGTACATAAGAGGCAGTCTAAAAGTGGCACTGGTGACTGGAAACTGGCACACGAGTTTGCACTTTCATGAAGTGAGTGCGAATTAGGAAAATGTCGTGACAAAAGTTTTTATTACGGTTAATACGGTCGCAAGCACGACTGCTGAGCGTGGGTTCTTGGGATCGATTCCCCAGGTCGGGTAAAATGTTATTGGGTTTTTCCATTAAGGGTTTCTTTGTAGCAGTCAGTTTGGAAACCCCTGTGCCTCGGAAAGCACATACAGTTAATGAAAGTAAAGGAAGAGGGACCGTACCTGTGTTTGTGCAAACGCCCATGCACTGTAACATTCCCTGTGTCGATGCTGCCATGACCGCAAACAGGCAGGAGGAATGTTAATGAATGTATTTATCCATCACAGATCTGGCAAGTGGAGCCGAGTCAAGGCAGCGCTAAGTTGGTGCTGCACACGCCCGCGTCCGTCCGCTGTCTGGACGTTAGCGCGTCGCGGGCCTACCTCGCCGTCGTCGACGAGTCATCCGTCTGTAGAGTGTACAATCTATCCACCGGGGAATTGCTGTTCACGGTAGGTTTATTTGTTCGTCATACATAGCATAGCGCCAATTGCCCCAAAAATGATTCAGTGGTGACAGATACTTAACGGAGTTTGTCGCATGATCAACGATCAAGTTGGTAACTGCAACGGGTTGCATTTATTGTTCATGAATACTACCAAACTGTATGTATCGACCAGAGCAAGTGTGTGGCGCCTCTTAACACATTCAGTGCCGGGAATCCACCTGGTGGGTTCATTTTAAATGTAGGTTTTTCTTAGCGAATACAGCATCAAATAATGTAAAAATAAAAACCGTTGTATATTTTAACAAGATGAATTAGAATACGGCGTGGTTTCAAATAACAAGCATTTTTATTTTCAATACATTTTTAACCTTCTACTAGATGCCGAGAACCCACCTGGTGGGTCCTATTTCAGTGGTGCAAAACCATTATTATAAAAAAAAACTGCTATTCCCTACAAAAGTGCAATACCTACACGATCAGAATGTATGAAACAGTTGTTTTTTTTTTAAATAATCGTACTTTCGCGTCGGTGTATTCCACCCCGTATGTAATTATTAATAGAGTTACTGGGTGGCTCACACAAACCTGTCAAAGGTTGCATTGCATTTATAAGAAGGTATTCCTATAAATGCAAAGCAACTTTGGCCTTAATCATTCAAAAGTTTTAAAATGTTATTTACTAAATTTGCGATTACATAAATTAATTTAAAAAAAAATCGTATGAAAATCACTCAAAAGGTTGAACACCCCTGTCACGGGGTCAGAGCGGGCGATTTTGTTTTTTCAATTTTTTGATTATTGCACATCCCCCACTCGGGCATGAAAATACCCCCACAGATAGCGAAAAAACTCCCTGAAAACTCTATTTTACCACTTATTTTAAGGTTTTAAATATTAATCTCAAACCTAATGCCGAGAACCTTCCAGGTGGGTTCACTTTTGCGCAAACGTAATGCCAGTGATTCTCCTGGAGGGCTGGAGGGTCCACTTGCTATATGTATGGTGGGCTGGCGCATGAGTTCTATGAAACGGGGGTGGACTCGAATGGGTTAACTGTTTGAAACAGCTGCATAAAAGTAAGCTGGATAGATAGTGCCTTATACCACAAAAACGACAAGTGCACATTTGATACATGATGAACAGTCGCTCGAGTCGATATTCAGGTTAAGCCCCGCTTGCCTGGTTAGTCCGTGGATGGGTGACCACTCATTATATATCAAGATTTCTCCGTGCATCGGAAAGCACGTTAAGCTGTTGGTCCTGGCTATTTGTAGAACTTTGACAGTCGTTACAGGTAGGCTGTGGCTGAAAGTCTGTCAACCTATCTTACCAAGGGGTACCGTATTACCTAACCGGGTTGTGGAGGTTAGATAGGCTGTCGCTCCATGTAAAATACTGGTACTCGATAAGACTGGAAGGGACCCATTACATAGTTGGTAAAAGGTTAGGCAGATCGTAATGGTTTGTAGATTAACCTCAGAAGGTTAAATTTCCGGTTCTAATTGATTGTTGGCTGATTTCCAGGAGGAAAACATATCCTCAGTATCATGGAACTCTTGGTGTGATGAGCTACTGAGCCTGTCTGGGGGTGGTCTGCTCTCTATAAAGGCCTGTCACTTCCCGCCTGCGACGCAACCTTTAGCTGGCTCTGTTGTAGGATTCCAGGTAATTGTTTTTTTTTAAAGTAATTTTAATGTATAAAGGTCATGGTGTGTTATTAGGATTAGTGACAACATAAGGAATGAAGTTTCTAAACTTATGCACCTAATTTTGAATGTGTGTGTATCTATGTACTTATATTTCATCAAAAATTTCTCAGTATTTAATTTTATTTATAACTTGTGTTTGTAATAACAAAGTTATAAACTGTTTTCATGTGAAGTTATTAAAAGTTTTCTTTTCAGAATACTACTGAGTTATTTATTATGCTTTTTTTGGGATACACCAGACCGCCTGGCTGGACATAACATTGTGCATTAGGCACGTTAGTATTAACTCTTTCAGGTTTGGTGGTTAGTTTTCTAACCATGTATTCTAGGTTGTTTAAAAATATTTCCACGTAATCTATCGATAATGCGCTGGACTTTTATGCTTTTTAAATGATGGTTATTATACTAACCCCCTTATTCCTCAAAATCCTTTTTTCGTATTGTCGTAAAATATATAGTTTTTTTAATAATTTGGACATATAATACAGTTGGACATTTTGCTTAGTTAGGGTTACTAAGCAAAATGTCCAACTGTTTTATTTATAAAGCCATCTGGTTAAAAGTGTGCCTGAAAGAGTTAAGAGGCATTTCACAACGACTCTGCATTGTGTATCATCAGCCCATCAGCCCATCAGCCAGGTATGCTGCGATCATTACTTTTTGGTTAAAAATGCACTATATTCGTCGAAGTTAAAAAGACAGTCTGACGTTTCGGTACTAGGCATGTTTGTTTAACAAAACAGGGGCGTGGCCTAAATATTTTGTAAAATAAATGTTAAATCAATTCGTGGATATGTCAACCAATCCGCTCTGGGCCCACTCTCTCTCAGAGAGCAGGTCTTTGTCCCAGTGGGACCAGGATTAGGTGATTATTCATCGGTATTGTATTGCAATGTTTCCCTCGTTCAATTGCGGGGAGTGGATATCGCTACCTGCTTACATCATTTCACAGTCATAAAATACCTATTAACTAAATATTTGAATTTATACTGTTAGCCCAATGAAATTAGACAAAAAATTCTCAAAAGGTGAAATGAAGTTTATACTGTTCGTGTGGAGGAGAAAGTTAAAATAAGACGATTTCCTGATATTTGCGAACGAATTTTAAGTCGCTTCATATATATTATTTTTTATTCAAAAGGAACAACGAAGAGCTGCAATATAAAACATAGAAATAAGAAATACACAAAACTTATACACAATATTGCAGCCCACACCGCTGTTCACAGATTAACTGTAGGATACATAACAGTGAAAATAATCGCTAGAGTTACAAATACAAAGGAAAAAAAAAGAAAAATATGTAAAATAAAACCGTGTAAAATGGTGTACACACAGATTTACTTCTTTCTCCATATACTAAAAATTCAAACACACTTACTACTAAATGATGATGGCATTTGCGCTTTAATTTGAACTATAGCTTCTTGGAAAAATGACTACTCATATGTATGATCTGAGGAGCCACATATAATGTATGGTAACTTTTTAAATTTTTGTACTACAGAGCTCAGATTTTGTCCATTAACTAATCTCAAATGCTACAAAATCATACCAAATTGTGATAAGTATTAATCCATGATGTTCCTAGTTCTGACGTGGCTCCTCAATCCAAACATTTAGATTGAGGAGCCACCTTTATGTTCATATAACTATTGAACTATTATACTACAAATTCGAGGATTGATCCGACAATAATTTTAAACTTACTACTAAATAAGTATATTAATTTCATTAAGATATGAAAAGTGGCTCCTCAATCCTTACGGACATAATACTTCCATGTGTAGATTTAGTACCTAAGCGGGGTATTTCCAGCAAAATCATGATCAGTGCAATCTGATACTCAGTGTTTAATTTCTAGTCGCAACTTCAGTACATCTCAACGCCAAAATCTTGACCCCTTTTTATTTTCATTGAGCTAACACCAAACGGTTTTTTTTCCAGTCTATTCTCAGTTAGGTGAAATAAAGTATAGGTACTATTATATAATACACTCGAACAAACTGCATTTGTCAGGCAAGCTAACTAACCATGAAAAGTAACTTAAGAAATGCGGGTGACTGTGACACCTTCAAGGATAAAAGAAATATATATTAATCATTTACGTATACTTAGTTTTATTGAAGCATTTATATTAGGCTTCAAACTTCTCAATGATATACACATAAACCATTGCACGGTAGTTAGAAATAGTCAATGAACCACATAACGCCTGTGGAGTGATTTACATTTGTTACTTTTGATGAAATCTTTTGTCAAGTTTGTTACTACGTGAATTGCAGCTAGGCGACCAGCAACTATTGGCAACGTCTAATAAAAAAACAGGTACCTGTAATTTGAGGTATCAGTTACTTGTACAGGTAGAGATTAAATCAGACATGTTCCCTACAGTAGAATCATTGGTGTTCATTAAATCTTTAAAAGCGCAGGTGCATGGACTCTTCGGACAAATAATGTAATATCTTAAAATGATGGAAGGCTAGGGCTGAGGACCATGGTCGTGGTAATAATTTATCAGTATATAGGTACACTACGGGCGAGGTGACTACGGGCAATACCATCTTTTCGCCAAAAGTCCACCAGTGGATAGCGGCGTTAGGCTGTTGATGACACAGGTATACTGATAAAATCTTACTGCAATCAAAGCACTTCACTACAAATAGCCAGCATAAAGTTTATAGTTTTAGCGTTAATTCAAATGTAACGTTTTGTGCCGTCTTCAAATGAGGGATTTGTTTCCAATTAAACCGATTTCAATACAACTTTTAATGGCTTAGGGAAACATAATTATGCAAATGATATTTCCAAGATTTAAACGAAAATTGAAATTGGCTTGATTTATTTTTGCCTTATATTTAATGAACCACCGGGTATAGTAAAACGAAAGGTAAAAAAATCACTTATCAAATAAAAAAATAGTAGATCACCAAAATTAATCCCCATTTTAGTAGAAAATTTTTTGGTTCTAATTTCATGAACCAAAAAATTTTACAACTTGAGATCCTACTTAAAACAAACGACTCCAAATTATGATTGTTTAATCCAAAAATAGTAAATGACCACCAAAAATGTAACAGTATTTTAATATAAAATGACATTTAAATATTATGTAACATCATATCTTATAAAAGTAAATTATTCCAGATAAATCATTATAATTATACCTAAAAACAGTAAATAAACTCCCCTTAAGTTTGACCCTAAAATATTGTAAAATCATTACTAAAGTCTGAGCTTTTTATTACAAGCTTTTATTTACTTTCATCTGTCCATTGTCTATCTGTAATCAAATCTTGCAAGTTAAATTGCAAAAGAACGCAACCGCATCGAGTTTGGCCTCCTTTGATTTGTCTTGACGAGTACTTTGTCTCTAGATGGTATCCAGGGTCTGATGATGGAGCTGGAAGGTGGCCTTAGGAACTCCGTTATAAAACGATACAACCCCATTGAGTTTGGGCTCGTATGATTCGTCTTGACGAGTACTTTGTCTCTAAATGGTATCCAGGGTCTGATGATGGCGCTGGCAGGTGGCCTTAGGAACTCCATTATAAAACGATACAACCCCATCGAGTTTGGGCTCGTATGATTCGTCTTGATGAGTATTTTGTCTCTAGATGGTATCCAAGGTCTGAAGATGAAGCTAGAAGGTTGCCATAGAAACTACGTTATAAAACTATATAACCCTATCGAGTTTGAACTCGTTTGATTCGTCTCGACAAGTACTTTGGTCCTAAGTAGTAATCAGGGTTTTGTGATAAAGTAGGAAGGTGGCCATAGGATCCCCGTAATAAAACGACGTAACCGCATCGAGTTTGGGCTCGTTTGATTCGTCTTGGTGAGTACTTTGGTCTTAGATAATATTTATATGTAACCCCATCAGATTTGGGAAAATGAGGTCGTTCCATTTGATATTGATTTTTGTTTTTTTTTTTTTAAATGTCATTTTGTTTATGTTATTGTATTACTCATAGATTATTAAATGACATATTATCTCTAGTAACAATTATATTATTATCATTTCTTTTTTTTTCATCTTTGACATTCTATTTTTACTATTTCTTTTTACAATTAGATGACATATTATTACTGCTATTTTTAAATGTGAATTATTAATGTTTTTTTTATTATTATTATTCTTATCTTTGACATGTTTTTCAATTGTAATGTTTTCATGGTACAGTTTTATTTTACATAATTTCTACACAATGTATATTGTTTCGAAATAAATGACTTATGACTTATGACTTATGACTTATGAATGTGTATTCTATTTAATTAGATGGATAACCCATTACCAAGGTGAGCATCAAGTGCCAAGGGCTGAGTCGTATGAGGTTGTATAAACATGTCATATCGCTAACGTTGCGCCTCAGGGTACCAGGGCGAACCCTGTTGTACTGAAGCACTTATCCCCCTACAATGATAAACCTTTGGGGGGATGGACCGTGTATGTCCTATACTCGTGGGAATAACATAATTTATTAAATAGGAACTAAAAAATTAAAAATATTTTTTTTTACCTTTATTGGTAGTATATGGCAATATATATAGTTTATGGCAATCAAACGGTGTATTTAGGTTGCTCATTAAAATTTGGTGATCATTTACTAAATTTGGTTTCAAAGTACAATTTAAAGTGCAGGAGTTAAATAGGAAGTACCATTATAATTTTAGGTTTTCACTTTTTGTTTAGGTTTAAGTTTATTGGCGGTTGTGCTCACAAAGTTTTTTTGGTGGTCATTATATTTATCCTCTTTATTTTTTCTTTTTTTGCTTATCCATTTTATAAAACGCAACGTTTGTCTGTGTGTTAGCGCACTTATAAATCTAGATCCATTTAAATGTTGTGGTTTATTCGTAGATGTGATTTCTGATTAGGTTGTATACTATAGATTGTTGCACTAGGTAACATAGAGATTAGCGAATTACATATTAGATATGTAAACAAATAGCTTAGAAAATACTACATAGCACCGATATCGACATAAACAATTTTATTGTGTACACGTTTACTCAACGGTAAGGCTAAAACTATTTATTTTGCACTATTACGAGACTCATTTAAATGTAACAATCGGAATCAGGACCTTATCGATGCCCCTCCAGACTCCGGATTTGTGTCCGGTTCATAAATATTTGACAGCTCCCCGACTACATGGAACTTAGACATGACTGGTGAAAGTGTGAACCAAACATGTCCGCTTTACCCTTTGGGGAATATAGGCATATTGTATTGTATGTGTCCAGCTCTGGCTACGCTGAGGCAGTTGCTGCGCTGGATGTGAGGCACGACAGCGCGCGTCGACTGTTTCAGTAATAACTAGGAAGGCATGCGATTATTTCGTCCAAGCCTAAGGAAACAGCACACGTATCAACTTGGAAAGGGATCGTCACCGAATCGTGAACTTGTATCGAGGGGAAGCGATTACGTTACGATTACGATTGGTGTGCGTTGTAGTACGATGTCGATTAGTGAGTGGAAGGGGCATGAAAATACAAAGAATACTGAATGGCTCGAGTTGATACGATGACGATCCCTTTCGGAGTCTTTTGACCTATAAACAAGAATAGGTGCAACCGACTTTCGTCTCGCATTCCCCGCGGGATGTGCTACAGTTTAAGGTATGATTCCAAAAACAACGGCAACAAGCAGCAGTGCTGTGGCCGCAGTGCTGCTACTAAGGTGTTTTGCTTACATTGCTGCCGCGACATTACTGCCTAGCTCGGAATGTAATCTCATATTAGCTTATAGAAATCGTATGGGGACCAGTAGTGTCGCGGCAGCACTGCAGCGGCAGCACTGCTGCGTGCAGCGTGGTTCGGAATCATATCTTTATTCAGTTCGTTTACGTGGGAAAATTGCTGCACAGTAAAAACTAGTACTAATAATGCAGACGAAGATGAATGACGGTTAAAAATCTCATGTCAATCTCAAGCTCAAAAGACCTTGAAGGACCCCGTTAACACACAGGGAAAAAGCGACGTTATAACAAGCATTTCTTTATTAAACATAAAATTAGATTGGTTTTATGTAATAAAGGCAATTGTACTGGTGTTTCAGGGAGGACGTGTGTTTTGTCTACAAGCTAATTCTATGCAAACTATCAACGTGCCTCTCTCGCATGCCGTGCATCAGTACATACACCATAAGATGTTCAAGTACGTATTATTTTCTATTGTTATAACGCAAAGGTGTAAGGATATATGGAAGTGTATTACTCTTTCACGCAAAAACTACCGAACGGACTTTGATAAAACGATAGAAATATGGCTTAAACATAAGACTACAGTTATAAAGATATTGTGTAAAAATAGATAAACGGTCATTTTGAAGATTCTGGTTTTTATTCGTTTATGCTGTTTGGCGGCCTAAAGTCAGTGCCTCTTTTACGGCGCACATATATTTCTTAAAAAATTGTATGTTTATGAAATTTTGTAATTTTTCATTGCAAGACCTCGTTTGATATGCGTTCTTGGCTTTCGTTGTTTTACCCGTTTTTGAATGATAGCAAATGCAAGTTGGTTGTTAACGTGTATCACTGCATCTAAATATGTGTGTTTCTATCTATACTTCTAATACTAATAATATTATAAAAAGGTAAAGTTTGTGAGGTTGTAGGGGGGATCTCTGGATTTACTGAACTGATTTTGAGAATTCTTTTACCAATATAAAGCCACATTATTTGTGAGTGTGAAAGGCTATATTAAAAAAAAAATGTCGACCCGTGCGAAGCCGGGACGGGCCGCTAGTGTGTGGCATATCTTCGAAACGTCAAAGTTTACGATTATAGTAACGATTGTTTTTTCAACTTGTATTACACCATCATCGTTCATCGCTACCATTCTCATTATATTCACCCGTTTAAACACACGTTAGTGACAAATACAGTGTAAACTCTTTATAACGAAAACCTCTCTATGACATAGATATTAGTTCAATTTGGTTGGTTTACCACAAAACCCATACATTCATTCACTCTTTATAACGCAACCGCCATTCCCTATTACGAAGAAATATTTTCATATTTAGACTTCAACACATGTTTAACAATGCAATTTTTTTTATAATCAGTCTCGAAAACTAACCTTTTGAGGTGCCGAAATTTCTCAGAAAGACACCTGAGGTCTTAAACAGCCGTCTCGCTTTTGTTATTGTTAATTGCCTTAACACGTGTGCCATTATTCTTAGATTACATTGTCTGTAGGAAATCGGTTGAATTTGGTTTATTTTTTCTCTTCCCTCCCTATAACGAAAACTCTTTATAACGAAAGAAAATGCTCGGTCCCTTGAAATTTTATAAAGAGTGTTATAAAGAGTTTACACTGTATTGTATCGAGTGACCAACTGGAATTAAGTTAATTCCAGTTGGTCACTCAATAAAATACTGAATAAGTGCCGGCTGAACTTTGACATATTTTAACTGACGTTAGAACTAGTATGGTGTGTCATTCCGTATAATTAGTACATAATCATATACCAGTCCTAAGTCATCTAACCCATTCACTGCCCAGTACTTCGCGAAAACTTCGTGAATTTCGTCCGCGTGCCCACAACCCGTATCCGAGTCGTCGTTATAAGTAACTATAGATGACTTGTATTCATGCCCAGAACCCGACTAGCGAGTCCATAGCTACGGGTACGGGTTGTGCGAACGAACAAATTATTGTTCGACTCATATGCTGGGAAATGAAGTCCCAGCTTCACTAAAAACTCCTAAAATAAGTCAATGCTGAATATCAAATATATCTAACAGTGGGTAGCAGCTTAAGGGTGATTCAACGCATTTTATGGCTATGTGCGTTCTTAACAGTTACTTTAGTTTGGTCGCAATTTAATGCTAACCTAATTGAATTTTCCTAATTTGAAAGTTACTGGTTTATGGTTCATAAATTATTTTTTTGAGACCTTACCTACAATATTAGTTTGTACGTATTGCACATAGCCTGTTTTCACCAAAGTCAAGCTTAGCAAAGGCTAGTTAGGTATTTATAGTTACCGTAAGCAGTTCCCTAGGGAATCACGTCCTATTCACTATTTTTTTCTCAGTAGGCAGCACTTATTATTCCGAATCTACATTATTGATATTTGTCCCTAATTATTTAAGACAAATACTGGTTTCTCTATATTATTAGAAATCTGTTGCTCAGAAATCTAGCAGTTCAGAGATGTCTGAGGATAACGTATCGTTGAATCAGTGTTGTAACTTTAGTCATCGCCTCCGCAGCTTAACTTTATACAATCGCTATATTTACGTATCGCTTAGCATTAGTGAAAACGGGTATCGCATTTACCCCAAAACCATGTGTGACCACAGTTTAAATCAATACTAATATTATAAATTTGAATGTACCTCTGTCTGTAACCTTTTGACGACAGATATAAGCTGGGTTAGGGCGGCATACAATACCTTTATCTCGATAGTACGTTCCTTTGGAATAATTTTCTACTTCCATCCGAGCGAAATCGCGGGCAAGAGCTAGTATAGAACAACGAAAATGCTGCAAAAATTGAGCCAACATAATCCGCCTTGTTTTTGCCAGGTAAAATATTTTAATAATAATTACTATTTATTTATTTTGCTACCAGTTATGTTATGTTTAGTGATAGCTTTATGTTTTTGATTCCAGTGAGGCGTACTCGGTTGCGTGCATGGGTGTGACGTCCCTAGACTGGGAGCGACTCGGAGTAGCCGCTTTAGAGGAGCTAGCCTTCGAGATCGCTAGGAAAGCTTTCCAGCGAAGCGAGAACATCGTGTTCCTTAACCTCATTGATCATTTACAGGTAAAGAATGCATAGTAAAAAAAAACTGTTTAAGAGCTATACAGCATGTATCAGAGGTCTGGTACAGCCCATCAAACTGAACAAATTTTTGTATGGGATCAACGTAATCGTGAAAAAGCAATCAGCTATCCCATACAAATTTTCATTAGTCTCGTCTATATAATATAGTATATCTTGAGTTGTCTGCAATGGGGAAGACCGTTGAACGCAAATTTTGAAGATTGCGTGACCATAGCTAGGTCTCAGTCTGACCAATGAGGTCAAGTTATTTTGAAATATAAAATGACATTACCAAATTTTCAACCAATGACTATGCTTGGAACCAGCGATGCTAGCGCCATTATTTACACAGTTGCCTCCCCATTGCAATGTTGTTCCGATGGAGATAATTGATCAGTTTAATTGCCTGTAGCACACCATATAATTATTAAATAAAACAAATCTCCCTTAACATTAGCTACGAGTTAGTTCTTATAGAAGGTAAGCTCAAAAAAAAATAGAGTGTGTGCTTAAGACCGCATGGCAGAAGTGAAATCAGCTGTCTATATCTTTCTCGCCCGATCGAGCCTTTCACCTCAGAGCGTGACGGATCAGCCTAACTTACTACCCACGAAAAAATGTGTGTGCGGTGCGCCAAAAGAAGGTTTCACTTCAAAACGCCTTTGGTATCATCATCATCATTAACTTCCTGCTCTTGTCCCATTCCACTTATAGTCGGCCCAACACGTTTTTTTCTTTCAGTCTTTCGTATATAATATACAAAAAAATACATTGTTTTTTATAAAAAATACATTATCTATCTATATATATAAAAATCAATGCCAATTTTTTGTTGTAATTTTATAACTCAAGAACGGGCTCACCTATCCAAATCAAATGTTTAGACTTTGTTCGGACTATTTAGTAGATGGTTTATGGGTATGTAGGGTAGGGTAGGGTGTAGGTAGGGCAGGATGGGTAGGGTAGTCGAAATATTATTTAATTGCATTATGTGACGCAAACGAGGTTGCGCGGGTCAGCTAGTTTTTTATAAAAATTACTCAGTATACCTACTCAGCACCATATTTCTCATTAAAACCTTGTTTTACCAACAGGAGCGATTCGAAGCTGGCGAGAAACGCGCCGTGGTTCTGGGCGAGGTACTGGCGTACCGCGGACGATACGCCGACGCCGCGCGTTCGTACCATAGCGTGGGGCGAGACGAGAGGGCACTGAACCTTTACGTTGATCTTAGGATGTTCAACAAAGCTCAAGTAAGTTTTCTGGAAGCTCAGTATATTTCATTCTCCTTCCCTTATCCCTATTAATTTGGGGTCGCCTCAGCATGTTTTTTTCTATATTTCTCTTTATTCGTCATCTCAGCTTTCACCTCGTTTCTAGCAATAACTTCCTTCACATAGTCCATCCATCGTTTTGTGGTCTTCCTCTACTCTTTCACATTCATACACAAAGTTCGGGATAAAGGCATTTTCCTCATTCCTCCGCATCACATGCCTATACCGTGACAACCGGTTACCACACAACTTTTTAGTCACCGACGCCACTTTCAGACTTCCTCTTAACTACGTTTTTATAATAACCCATTCAGTGCCCAGCACCCAGCATATGAGTCGAATAATAATTCGTTTGTTCGCACAACCCGTATCCGTAGCTATGGACTCGCTAGTCGGGTTCTGGGCATAAATACAAGTCATCTATAGCTTATTATAGCCTACTCGGATACGGGTTGTGGGCACGCGAACGGAGTTTCGTGAAGTTTTCGCGAAGTACTGGGCAGTGAATGGGATAAGAAATGAAACGAATAGATTTTTTGAGTGTCATTATTGTACTCATTTCTATATTATGAAACAAGCTACTATTACAGGTCACAAGGCAACCGCTGTTGAAGGGTTCCTTTAAAACCACTTTAAAACAAAAACTTAAGATACGATGCAATTGAACGACTATCAACCTCGTTTATTTCATTTTCTCAATTCTGTTATCGTAGGCACTTAGGGGCGCTAAATATAGAAAAAAAAACAAAGAATACTCTTACTGTCTAGCAATCTCTTCAGATGGGGGTTCATGGACGGCTCAGATACCAAATGTGTTTGCGGCGTGTCTCCACAA
This sequence comes from Lycophotia porphyrea, assembly GCA_950005105.1. Taxonomy (NCBI): domain Eukaryota; kingdom Metazoa; phylum Arthropoda; class Insecta; order Lepidoptera; family Noctuidae; genus Lycophotia; species Lycophotia porphyrea. The sequence goes on along the minus strand of OX465383.1, from coordinate 26,784,953 downwards.
ACAATGGCCCATCTTCCATCTTGCACTGCATGCCCTGACACCTGTGCACTTGACGATATCATGACTGCATCAGCGAGCGGAGTTCGCGTACCTGAATTTTGGGCCAAACATCTATCTATATATATAAAAATGAATCGCCGGAATGTATGTACGCGCATAACTTCCGAACGACTGCACGAAATTGGATGATTCTTTTTTTTATGTGTTCCTTAATGTCAGGACAAGGTTTGTATATAAGAAAATTTAGGTAGGTAGTAGGTAGATAGCAGGTAGGTAGTAGGTCAATTCTAATTCAATATTCATAGTTGACAGGACAACGTCTGTCGGGTCAGCTAGTATTTAATAAAAATTTGCCATCGACACGCTGAGAAGAAGACTGTCTAGCGTAACAGCTTCTCCATTTAAACCTCTGGACCCTCTGGATGATAAGTGCACGTCACAAATGCTTTCCTGTATTCTATTACCTATTTTATTTTTGTTTTGCAGGAATACGTGGGTGAGGGCGAAGGCCTAGCGGCTTTGGCTCGTCGTCGGGCAGAGTGGGCGCGTCATGTGAACGAGCCCCGCGCGGCCGCTGAGATGTACCTTGCAGCGGGCGACGTGAAGCGAGCGGCCGAACTTATGGCGGAGACCGGGAAGCGAGACATGTGAGTATGTGGATGATTCATGTCGCACGTAGCTCGTGGCTAAATGATAACAGCCTCACGGGTCGACCTTCAGGGTTAAGCCGCGGTTGTCAAGGTCAGTTTGCGGATGGGTGGCAATCATTACATACCGAGTTTGCTCCGTGAATCAGAAAACACGTTAAGCCGTTGGTCTCGGCTGTCATTTGTACTGTGACTGTAAGAAGTTCTAATATTTAGTACGTCTATTTCTAGTGACATTGTCTGACAAAAGAGGAATGAGGAGTGAGGATTGTTTCTAACAAATAAAGCTATTTCCAAGATGTATAGTGACGGAAGTGTCAGTATATGGTATTTTTCAACACACTTGCTCATAAAATGGCTCTAATTTCACTGCAATTATATGGTATTTTTCAACACACTTGCTCATAAAATGGCTCTAATTGCACGTAATGACACCTGTAATCAAACTGTGACTTTTTCATTGCTATTATTCACAAGTGAGTTATAGGGTTTTTTTATTTTATTGGGTGAGTTGCTTTGTTCTAAAAAAAGTTTCGATACAACAAGAATCGTGTTCAATAGTACAAATAAACTTTTATCAACACACTTGCTCATAAAATAGCTCTAATTTCACCGCAATTAGGCACATAATTACACCTGGAATCAAACTGTGACTTTTTCATTGCTATTATTCACAAGTGAGTTATAGGGTTTTTTTTTATTTTATTGTTTGAGTTGCTTTGTTCTTAAAAAAGTTTCGATACAAAAAAGATCGTGTTCAATAGTACAAATAATCTATCTGATGAGACCCCTATGCCATCAAAAACAGTTAATAACATATAATTTTACTAACTGCACAATTACTAATTGTTTTTCTAAATAAACTTCTTATCTGATCTACTAAATAAAATTATTTTTTAGTATTATTTTCTTCACAAGTGTGTTGAAAAACGTCGTATGATACACGTGTGTATTGATGATTACCGTCCTCGGCTTTCTTAAGACCCTCACCTAACGGCTCGGGTCTCAATAGCGCCTCAGCGGTAATCACCAACATTACACACTTGTACCATAATGTACTATTATAAACAGGGGTCAACAGCTGTCGGTATTTTTGATCTGAAACATAGCCCGAATACAACGCTTTTGTATTTTAAACACCATGTCGGTGTTTGTCGAATTACCCCAAAATATTAGACCGTATCTAAGCACCGATTCAACAAGTCCATAATATGCCATGAATAACTGTATTGACACAGAGTACTTCATAAACCAGGAGCGGGTCCAAGAAGTCGAAATAATAAGGGATCTAGGAGTACTTTTTGACAAAAAGGTCACTTTTGTGCCCCATATTGAATATATCATTAAAAAGTCATCGAAAATGTTGGGGTTCCTACTTCGTAACACCAAAGGGTTTCGTAAAAGTAGCACCAAAATAATGTTATATTACAGCCTCGTGCGCAGTGTTATGGAGTATTGCAGTGTTGTGTGGAGACCCCACTATGCCACTCACATGTTGCGTCTGGAAAGGGTACAGAAACGTTTTGTATGGCATTTAGCCTTTAGTGAGGGGAAATCTAAGCGTCTGCCCTCTTACAAAGCCCGCCTATTTCATTTTAAAATGCAATCGTTATCTATGCGCAGAGATATAGCCGATGCTTTATTTGTTTACAAACTGTTGCACAATAAGATCGACTGCCCCAGTTTAGTGAAGCTCATTAGGTTCCGTGCGCCCTCTAGATATCCTAGGAATAAAATAACACCCCTGTGTCCACCACTTCGAAGGTCTGTGCTTGGTGCGAATTCTCCAATACCTCGATTGTGCAAAATCATTAATGGCCGCAGTGACATAGTAGATTTACACCACGACAATATTAATAAAATTATACGAGGTTTTGTAATTAATAATCCAATGTAAATTTAATTTAATTTTATGCGTGTTTTCTATTATTTTCAAGTGTAATCTGTTTGTTCTCTTAATTTAATTTTCTTATTTAATATTCGTAATCATTTTAATTGTATTCATTAATTAATTAATCAATCATAAATTAATTATAATTTAATGAGACATTTTGATGCAAATGTATTTTTTATGTTTATTGTTTTCATTGTTAATGTTCTGTATATTATTTTAATTTTGTTTTTTGTATGTATATTAACTTTTTATGTACCTATATTATTTAAAACCGTTTTTATTTTTTGAGCATGTGGTGTTAACCTTTAATTAATTGTTGCACTTGTAAATGTTACCCTAGTAATTAAATTAAAAATGTATGTGTAAACAATTGTTGGTTAACCTAAGTAAATAAATAAATAATGCGTTTCTACTCACTGTTGGTGCCAGTTTGTACATCGCAAAAGAGAAACTACTTATTTTAGTACAAAGGTCTTCTGTGTGACATTTCCAATTGATTCTACTGTCAATTTTTAGACCGAGGAATTTGGCTGTTTCTACTTGATTTAGTATATTATTATCATATATTAATTTAAATTTAATTGAATTTTGCGGTCTTTGACTGTAGTTCATTACCTTTGTTTTATTTATATGTATTTATTTTTAGATTATTATTGATTAGCCATGTTATTATAGATGTTAGTGCTTTGTTTATGTCGTTTTCAAATAGATTTTTATCATTACATATAATATTAACTGTGTTGTCATCTGCAAATAATGTCATAGGGTGCACAGTTGCATTAGGGGGGTCATTGATGTAGATAATAAATAGCGTAGGACCTGTTACGCTGCCTTGGGGAACACCATATCTAACATATCTTACTTTGGATTGGTATTGTTCTTCTTTTTTAGTTTTTATGTTAAATCTTGTAACTTGTGTGATTTGTTTTCGATCAGTTAAGTAAGATTTAAATAGTTCTAAAACGTTTCCTCTTATACCGTATGCCTCCAATTTACTAGCCAATATTTTGTGATCAACATAATCGAAGGCTTGTGTCATATCGCAAAAGATGGAGCATATAGGGGTAGTTTTATCAACCGCAGTCATTATATTTTTCAAAAACTCAAAGATCGCCATTTTTTTATTTTTATGTTTTCGAAAGCCTTTTTGTTCGCTGCATAAGATATTGTTATTTTCTAAGTAATTATTTAATTCTGTATTCTAATAAGTTTCAAAGATTTAGAAAATATAGAGAGGAGGGCAATGGTTCGATAATTTTCAACTAATTCTTTATGATCTTTTTTCAACAAAGGTTTAACAATTGCTAGTTTAAGATCCTTTGGAAATGTGCCATTTGTTATAGAGAGGTTTATAATATGACGTAATTGATGACATATCTGACTTTTTACTTCTTTTACAATTTTTGTAGAAATTTCGTCATATCCGACACTTTTTGTATTTTTTAGGCCATTTATTATCTTAAATACATGAAGAGGTGTACTTGGAGCTAAAAACATTGAATTAGGTCTGTGGTTAATTAGGGATGTTACTTTTTTACCAGCACCCAAAATTGGTTTAACTTTATCAACGAAGTAATTATTAAATGTGCTAGCTATTTCTGTTGGATTTGTGATACTTACGTTTTTTATTCCGCGTGATATCCAGTTAGATTTATAATTAACTTTCATCATTAAGCTTTTCTGCGGAAAGCACAGATTGTAGAATAATTTAAAATTATCCATGAAATATGTATAAGCATTATCTACGGCCTTAGTTGTGTAGATTTCGGAGAAAGAAAAATTATTCAGGCACATTTTGAATTTATCGATGTTTTCTTTACAGTAATCTCGTTCCGTTTTATACCAGTATTTAAATTTGAAAAGCTTTTTTATTGGATGTTTTATTAATTTGGCCGTGGGGTCTAATAAACCAAAATCCAACACTCCAGTCTTACACAGTTTTTTGAAATCATGGGCAAAGTTATTTAAACAAGTCATGCTAATCAGTCTAGTAGGTTGTTTTAAAGCAAGCTTTAAGTTGAAATTCAATAACAAACATTCGAAATCTAGGGATACATTATTACTTTTTAAAATGTCAATATTAAAATCTCCAGCTATTAAAATATTATTACAACTTATTTTTGTAATAAGCAGAAGGACTTTTTCAAGTTTTGAAAGAAATGTTACCACATTGTTCGGGTTCGGTACTCGGTAGACACAGACAATAATAACCTTGTAATCAATAAGTTCGATAGCACAGCATTCAAATACATTAGTTATAGTATGGTTCTTAACGTCTGGAATTTTCCTACATTTATGCTCCTTATTAAATATGATACACCCATTACATACCACCACCCATTACATACCGAGTTTCCTCCGTGCCTCGGGAAGCACGTTAAGCCGTTGCTCCCGGTTGTCATTTGAAGATCTTTGACAGTCGTTAAAGTAGTCAGTGGCCCAAAAAGTCTGACAACCAGTCTTACCAAGGGGTATCGTATTTCCCAGTAGTAACTGGGTTGTGGAGGTCAGATAGGCAGTCGCTCCATGTAAAATACTGGTATTCAGCTGCATCCGGTTAGACTGGAAGCCGACCCCAACATAGTTGGGAAAAGGCTAGGCAGATGACGATGATTAACTATGATACACGCTCTGCCTCTTTTGCTATTATTTCGAGTAACACAAAGTTAAGCTAAAACATAGTTATTTATATGGAGATGTGTTTCGGATCCTGCCATCATAAAATGTTCCGTAATACATAGTACATCAATTGATTTGCTTTTGTCTGCAAGCTCTTCCATATTGATCAGCAAGAGATCAGTTTTGTTAAATAATCCAGCTATATTTTGATGTAATACATACAAGTGTTTAGTTTCGAAAGAACATGGATTCAGAGTTGTTTTCATCAGTCAGCTGATTTGTGTGTGTAAGGCTATCCAATGTTTGTATTTCATACTGTATTATTCCATTAATGTAGTCTTGGATGTCTTGGAAAATGGTTTCCATGCCTAGTTTGTTCACCGAGCCACTATGTATATTAAACATCTCATAGCTACACTTAAGATTTCTATTAGAATCCAAGAAGTACGCATGCTTATGTTCTAGTATGTCGAGATATAACAAATTATTAAAATTCTCTACACGCCAGTTGAACATATTGGTGTGGTTACTTAAAAGTGGGTGCACATATTATTATATTAGTGTGACTTAACTTCTGTACGACTTCTCTTATGTAGAATATAAGGCCAAAGTAGTCACGAGTATTCTGAAAGTCTTTTTCGCCTATTAAGATAACACAGAAGTCGTTAATTGTAAAATCTTTTTTTGTAAATTTTTTTTTTCCAAATTATTAATCACTATCTCAAGCCGGTCTGTGCTACAGTTCGGCTTGAGATAGTGGCATATATCGTAATGCTCGCAGAATGTTTTTTGAGAGATAGATAATATCTTATTCCTGGTGTTCGTGCTCAATATGTGAATTTTATTTCTAGTCCTTGTTTCGTTTATTTTCTTTTGGTGTTGCACCTCGGTGCTGGATGATTGCTGGATCAGGGTGTTACTTTGATCTGCCGTTTGACCTACTGTTGGTGGTGATTGTAGTTCACATAATGTTTGTAATTGTTTATTTCTTCTAGTTTTTTCATTCCTAATAGGTGCATTTGTTTTTTTTTATGGGCTATGTGTAACAGTTTTGTATAAATTATTTTGTTCCAGTAATTCAATATTCGTTCGTTTGAGGTTTGTATTTTCAATAGAAAGAGTCTCAATTTCTTGGTGGGCACTGCTGAGTTCTGATTCTAGTTTGTTAATTTGTTGTTTTAATTTAAGTATCAGTTCGCTATGTGATTCATCGCTTGACAAGTCGGGCATACTGGATACACTTTCATCGTTGAGGGTATGTGCCGAAACTTTACTCACATTACTTGTACTTGGGTCCGAGTATGTTCGCTGTCGTCGCAATGTTATATTATTTAGGAAGTTCATCGCAATAATAAGTCAACGAAGAAATTTTTATCAATCTCAAAAAGAACTGCGTTCGGCGGGGATCGAAGAACTAGGTGACACGAGATTCTCAGTACACGTTCTTACAGAAACAGCTATGTAGTACTTGAGTCAGAGCGTCGAAATAAAGGTCCGTTTCCTTACTCTGTTCGAATATTATTATTATTGTGGTGGTTATTTAAATCTCAACGGTTTTCGCTTACTTTACGAAATAGAAGGATATAAGAATTATTATATACTTATATCGGAGTGTTTTTTATTTGAGTAAATTGTGTACATTAACCTGAGTTAAATAAACTGATTTTCTTTTCTTATTCCATAATTAATCGACTTGGCATAATGTTGAAGGTTAATCGAGTTGGCGCGGAAACTAGACAAGGGTTCAAGCGGTTCTCTTCGCTATGTGGCTGAGGCGTTAGTGAAGGCTGGCGAACCGGCCACTGCCGCGGACGTGTACCAACGTCTGGGAGACTACACGTAAGTATTTATGTATTAAACACTTTATTTGAAACCACAAAATACAAAAAGGAGGAGGAGCTTGTCAAGTCAATCTTCAGGTTAAGCCGCGCTAGCCTAGGTTGGTCCGTGGACGGGTGACCACCCATTACATACCAAGTTTCCTCCGTGCGTCGGAAAGCACGATAAACCGTTGCTCCCGGTTGTCATTTGTAGATCTTCGACCGTCGTCACAGGTAGTCAGTGGCCCGAAACTCTGACAGCCTGTCTTACCAAGGGGTATCGTATTACCCAACTAGCTTATGGAGGTTAAATAGGCAGTCGCTCCATGTAAAATACTGATATTCAACTGCATCCGGTAACACTGGAAGCCGACCCTAACATAATTGGGAAAAGGCTAGGCAGTTGATTATGACAATACGTAAAAGCTCATATTTAGCTTTACTGTATAGTCAGGAAAATGATCATGGGTAATTTTCTAAGGAATCTGGATGTATCCCCCAAAATAAAGGGTGAGTAGTGTAGTTTCTCCACAACTCACCCTTTATTTTAATTCTGTTGGGGGTTACATCCAGATTCCTTAGAAAATTACCCATGATCATTTGCGCAGATCTTAAATAATCTGGCCACTAGAGGGTATAAAAGCTGAAGTAGAATTGGCGGAAATCGCGATTCAGAGGGCCGGAATGTTGAAGAAGAGCCGGAATACAAGGAAGATGGGCTCGCTAAAGAAGTTTATGTTCGTTTCTGGATAGAGGAAGACGTTAAATTCCACAATGGTATTCGACAAGCAACGTCAGGTAATTAATAATACAGGGTGTAGACAGACTCTTCACGAAGCCGTCAATCAAGCATTATATACGTCAAACTAAGTCACTTTACGCAGAAATTAGTGCTGGGAAACGATTTTTTTTTTGGGCTTAAAAATCACGTTTTACAGTAGGACTCAATGTAACGCACTCAAAACATTTTGCTGATGGATGGATTGAATAGTAAGAAGGTCCTGGAGATGTTTAAAGAAAAAATCTTACATCAAAATCATGTATTTAAAAAAAAAACTTGTGAAAAAGTTGGAACTTTGACACCCAATATCTCCGTAACTAGAAGGTTCCCAGGTACGGTCTAGAACAAAAAAATGATCGCAATGACGAGGAGAACAAGTGCCTTTCGGCTTCGTTAAGAGTCTGTTCACACCCTTTATAAAATTTGGTAAGGATTGATATGAAGTGAGGCATAGGGCACTCCCAGGGCTGCGGGTTGTCCAGGGCTGCGGGTTGTTCGAAGGAGATACCGCGGCCCTGGAACACAAAGGGCAAGGAAGGAACATGGATGGGTCAGTACAAGTCTGACACTCCCTTCCGCTCTGCCCAGAGCGGGAGAAGTCATTTGATGATTTCCCATCCGTAAAAAAAAAAAAAGGCATGAGGCACTCTTACCGTATAATATTAGATGTATATAATACGCGGTTTATCTAACTGAAAAACCTAACGTATTATATAAAATTTAGTATTTCAATTTAATATCATCTGTTCTTAAACTTTTAAACATTTTTTAACGACGATGGCTTTTTGCACCAAATATAAGGTCCTATTAAAATAGATGGACAAACTTTAAGAAATCATTCAGACCACCAAAATAAAGACAATGGTAAAAAAATAAATAAGTAAAATAGATACTTAAAATTAATAATAAAATCAGCTAATGAAAATACACTAAAAAGCCGGCAATTTATTATTTTATATCGAAATAAAATCACTTTAATCAGTGTTTCTTGCTTGGACATCTTTGGTTAGACCTACTGAAGGCTGTGTTAAAACCATCTATTTTAATGGGACCTTATATTGCTTTGTAAAATCCGCCAGGTGGCGGATATACAGTAGTGTTTGCTGTATACCCACGCGTCATTGGTATCCAGAGATAATAAGTTGGACCACTCAGGGTCGTATTTTTCGGAAACTAACAAATCAACACACCGTATCAGCGCAGTACACAGGCATAGCAAACTCTTTCTTCATTTTCAATAGTAAGTCCTGCAAATACGTATATTCTGCAAACTTAAACATCACGCAAGGGTCACATGGCGACGGGTAAGGCAGAGGGGTATCTAATTGTACACCCATATTGCGCCAGTTATATTTAAGTCCTATGTAATGGGGGGCTAGCCTATTGCCATCTACCGGGCACAAATCCAGACTCCGGGGCCGCCACTGAAAAAATCCAGATGGTAAACCCAATAACTCTTTGCCCAACCTAGGAATAGAACCCAACGTCATGCTCCGCAGTCGCTGACTGTTTTATCAATGAGGTAGTAAATCATTTTGCAAATAATCAGAAGAAAATACTCGATCCCTTTTTACAGTAAAGTGGCGCAGCTAGCAGTGGCGGCGGGCGAGTGGTCGCGTGCGTTCGCTCTAGCACGCGAGCACGTGGAGTGCAAGCGCGAAGTGTACCTGCCGTACGCGCACCACATGGCGCAGGAGAACAAGTTCGTTGAAGCGCAGAAAGGTTAGTTGATGAATATTCTCGAATATCATCGGTAAAGTGCTAACAGTGGTGCGCACTCTCACGCTAACACGCCAGCACATGAAGTGCAAGAGCGAAGTGCACTTGCCGTCCGCGCACCACATGGCGCTGGAGCAAAGGTTATTCAATGATTCTTCACTTTTCTCCCTATTTCTACCCACGTACCCATTTATGTTTTTGTGATACACGCGTGGACACGCTGAAGAAGTCAGATGGAAGGCCCAAAGTACGTAATAAAAGATGGTCAATATGGATCTATAAAGGCCTAAATCCGGCTTCATTTGCTTTCTAGCCAATTCATCTTTCTTCGGCCACCCAAACATCGGTTTGTCTTTCTATTCTACTGACTTCTAAGACGCAAATGGTTCATAACCACTACTCTTAAAACAGTCAATAAACCAGACTGACCGCTCGCTCTCACGGAGAAGTGGTGTCTGACTTCTATAGGGTGATGGCTACTATCAGGACACCTGTTTACGATTTTGTTGTCGATACGGTGCTATAATTCATGTTTCGTCTCTTCATGGCTACTTTATTTGTTTCAGCGTACCATATGGCCGGCGAGACGGCAACGGCCATGCGCGTGTTCACGATCCTGGTCGGTAACGCGGTGGCCGAGGAGCGGTTCAGCGACGCGGGCTATCTGCATCACTTGCTCGCCATGCAGTGTCTCGAGACTGCTGCCGCTGACACTACCGACAAGTTAGTATTTCAAACACTGAGGCCAGGTTGCACCATAAATCACTAGATTAATGTAGCGCTTAATATCATTTTGTCTCTGTCATTTTTAAGCCATTGACAGAAACTGAGCGATGTTTTAAATGTGTTCGAGAAACATATTCTTTAACGATTTGTGGTGTATGCGGGACTGTCACTTATGGCATGGGGTCAATCAAAGCTTAGGAAGGGGCGGGTGCTGGCACGGGAAAGTTGAAATGTACGTAAACGCCGCTTGTATTTGCATGTCTCTCGTGAGCATATATAGAGGTGTGAGTGATGTGCCGTGTGCCGATCAGCTTATTTATTTGCCCCTTATGTCTGCCGACATGATACTAATGGTGAGAAAAATTACAGGAAAAACAGCTTTACTTTCTCGTCTTCTTGTTGGTTGAGTAGTGGGACAGTGGTGATGAAGTCCTACCGTCGCCATCAGCCTCTAGGCTGAAACTGTACCGACTAGTGCGAATATTCCACCACGCAGACGACGTCGTACATCGCACGAGCCCGCCTCTTTGTTTCCCCACAATGGGGCATAACACTTAACTGAACCTTAGCATATGAGTTACAATTGCATCACACGTTTCACCCGCAGAGAGCCCAATGTATCGCTGCGCGAGTACGCACACAACGACCGGCTGGCGCGCATCTACCACGCATACGACGCTGTACACCGGTGTGTGCACGAGCCCTTCTCGCTGAGCCAGCCCGAGGCGCTACTCAATGCCGCGCGGTACATTCTCGCTCTGTTAGACTCCGAGCCGCCGACTGGAGTTTCTATGTTGTATCCTTTGTTATAACGTTTTGTCAAATTCTAGTGAATATATGAATCCAGCAAATATTGCACACATGTTCGGGTCAACGTGATTCGGCATAGGACGTCAAAATTGTATGTATATTTTGCTGGGCGACTGCGCAGAATCAGGCCGACCTGACCACCGTGCCACGCCTAATATTTGCCGGATTTATGTAGATACAGCTGAATAAGACATTCAGTGTACAGGCAAATAATATATTTAATCTTTTTCCCATTACACTTAGCTTAAACTTTTAAGCTTATTGCAGCAGCTGTTGCTGTCAAGTATGAGAGTGATATTAAAGAATTGACGACTGTGAAGACTCACAATTTTGTTCAGAGTTGTAAGTTAGTTGCCTATTTATTAAGGGAGATCAAGAGTCCTAGATAATTGTTGCAAACTTTCTTGAGCTGACGTTCTGATCATTCAAACAAAATCGCTCAATATAAAGATTGCGATAAAATCGAAGTTTACGCATACCACATTGGGAAATACCCACGGATGTGACACAATTTTCTGTCCTCTGTGACATATACTGGTATAAACCATAATCCACCACCGTGCTCAGTGTGGGTTAGATTGAAATGAAAGACGTATACCAAAAAGAACTAAGTATTTGACCTGTGAATCCATAAAATAATCAAGAGTACAATAACACTCCTTTTTATTATTTGGACGCTAAGTTTTACGTATCACTGTTAATTCTGAAATATTTTGCATTCCCTACTTGTTCTTTTTGTGTCAAAAATCTGTTCATTAGAGATAATGACTAAATACTTTTTGATTCATACAATATTTTTCTTTAATCGAACATCCAGTTGCTTATATCTTTGTTTGTCAAAACAAGCCAAGGCGTTGAATGCGAACACGCTCGCTCGCCAGATATTGGACAAAATATTAGGCTTGCAGATACCTCATAAGTTTCAGGTTTGTTGATTTTATTTTTCTACTGTCTATACTCTTTCTATTACATGATTGGTGAGTCCGCTTTTCATGGTATTTAAATTCATTATTTATCTCTTTGAAAACGGTTTCTTAATGCATTGGTCAGACAAAGGCGGCATCAGTTGATAGCTGTTATCTCGTCTGCTTAGCCACTTTTGAATTATATTAGGGTCAGGTTCTAGTCTGGACTTAGCTTTTTCCTTTACACAAAAATCTGCAATATATCAGATATATTAATAGTCGTTCCATAAGAGCGTGCAAAAACGAATTTATTCGCTTTGATAGGATGTTTACTCCATACTCCTTACATGTCAATTGTGTGTTATTCAGGAAAGCGTAGAGCTACTAATACTGAAGACTCGCGCTAGTACTGGCAGCGAGTCGCGCGACGACGAGGTGGCGCCGCTGTGCTGGCGCTGCCGCCGTCACGCGCCGCCGCTTTGCGCGTCCCGCTGCCCCTTCTGTAGACATGCGTTAGCTCACTCACTCGCTACACACGGTCAGTAACATCATGGTAACATTACAAGTTTTTTTAAATCTAAAACTTGAAAGAAAGTCATTGAACTCATCATTATGAAGAACTTTTACTATGGAGTTAGAGGGAAAAAACAGCTTTTCCCTGCATTTGTCGATTAAATTATAATTTTTAAAGCCATCATAATATAAATTCAGATTTGCGAAGACAAATGTTTGAAACAGCTTATCCTTCGTTCTATCAAAATGATTCGTGGTTAAAAAAGGTTGGGAGCCACTGACCTATAGTAACTAAATGCTAAGTTTATGAACATAAACGATATTTCACATTGTTCTATTTACACTAGTTAGTTAGTAGATTAATTTTTGATATAAGAGTGGGTATTCGATGACTTAATCATTTCATATTATGTAGTTTCTAAGCTATCCTTGGACATCACTGGTATCGTGAAGAAAAACGCGTACTTTAATTCTTAAATCCTCAATACGCTTTGTGATAGCGTTGTGATCAATACTCTTGCCTTTTTAGAACAGTCCGTTTATTCTGCAGTTTAGTTGTAATAGATTGGTATTATTAATTAAAGTATTCGTGTCAAATTATCTGTCAAATAAATTATATTAAACTTGTTTATGCCCGCGGCTTCGCCCGTGCCGAGTTTGGTTACTATCCCACGAGCTCATATTACCCAGATAAAAAGGTATCCTTTATGTTAATCTAAGTTATAAAGTATCTGAAAGGAGTTTAGCTTAGCTGCAGAGCGATACATCAGACTTTGTAGACTATTCTTGACCACAGGTAAGTTTAGGATGTGCAGGATGATTTAAATTAAAGAAGATTTTGAAGAAATAAGCTGCTGACGGTGGTGTGGAGTGTAGCGTGTGGAGTGTAGGATGACTTAGGGCAGAGTGACGACTTTTCTATGTGATGCTGGAGCGAGTAATGCCAGTCGTGAGAAGTCGTGAGATGTCGCTGCGCCCCCGCAAGGGGGCGCGGCAGGCGGTCGCAGGGCTTTGCCCTCTGGTCGCGGAAGCCAACCTGGGCCAGCTATCGCAGAGCCCGTCCTCATGAGTGCCATATAGGCAGTGGTAGAACGTGCGCACGTACACGACGCGCGCTCTATGTGTGGTTGCAGTGCGAGTGACTGTAGGCACGCCACAGCGCTGTTAGACAGCGCTGATTTCTTCACGACACCTCGGCGGTCTGTCCCCGCCAGGTGAGACCTCCGGTTGCCCGGAGGAGGCCCAGCGGGAGACGACCAGCGACGGAGGTGCCGACTCCGACGTACCTACAGTGGGTGAGTGGCCCCCGCTCGTCCCACCACCGGGGCGAGCCAGTGTTGACCCGGGCTAAGAGGGTGACGTGTGTGTGTGGGTGATATTGTGCTGTGTGACACCGCCCAGTGTGTGCGTGGGGCGCATGCCCGCGCCGCGCGCCACGCGTGAGTCTACGTGTGTGTAGAGACGTGCGTGTATGGTTTAGCTACGCGACGTGCCTATATTAACTTAGCACACGCCACGCAGTTGGATGTATGTAGTGTGTAGAGTCTTAGTGTGCAGGTAAGCTGCGTGTAGCCTGGTACAGCTTACCCGGGCGTCAATCTGGTGGGGTGGGGTCAATCGTCCGCTACCAGGTCGCGCGGAAGGCGGCGCCTCGCGTCGGGGGGGCGCGTATGCCAGGGCGCTATGTATGTGCTTGACGTGCGGCCAGGCACTAGCGTCGGCACGCGCGAACATCCCTATCGCAAGGCGCCGCACAAAGTCGTCCAGGCTCTCAATCCCGAGGTCGCGCTGGATTACGTCGTTCCTCACATAGCGAGGGGCACCAACTATGGCGCGCAGCGATAGGCTCTGCTGCGCGCGGAGCGTCTTCTTGTTTCCCTCACTAGTGAGGGCGAACCACGAAGGGGCGGCGTACGTCAGTAGTGGGCGTCTATACGTCTTATACACGCCCAACTTGACGCGCACCGGGAGGCGGGACGAGAGTGCTGGACAGAGTAGGCCGCGGGCAGCCCTGGTCCGTGCAATGACCTGGCGGACGAGTTGACACATGGTGAGGCGACGGTCGATGGTCACCCCTAGGTATTTCACCCGGGGCAGCCACTCGACGTCGACGCCCTGTAAAGAAAGGCGTGGTGGGAGGTGCACGGCGCCGGTAACCAGCGCCTGGGTCTTACTCACGTTCACCGATAGCCGCCACTTGGACAGCCACTCGGGGAGAAGATCGAGCGCGCGCTGCATCTTGACCGCCGCGTGCTTCGCATTAATTGATGATGCGATATGTACGCGGCGTCGTCAGCATACAGCGCGAGCATCACCTGTGGCGTAGTAATGCCAGTGGTAATATTAGTAGAACTTTTTAGAGTTATTTGTAACAACTTTAACACATCTTTTAACAGAAGTGCTACCCCTCGTTCAATTTGAACCAGCCGAGGGTATAAGCTACGATGAAGCGCTGGAGCTCATCGAGCGCGCCCCTCTACCCGAGTCTTCGAATGCTGAGAACACAGAATATGGCGCTGAAGTCCTCAGAATAGACCACGACGTCGATGGCGCTGATCCATTCTTGGATAAAGTTGATGAGGTAATTTGTTAATATCGTGGATTGGATATAGAGGTGGGGCAGAAACAGGATTACTTGCTGACTACAGCTCAGCTAAATCAGTCAATCTTATACAAACAACTCTGGGTCAAAAAAGGCTATTATTTAGTACATAATATCATCAAGCCTGTAATTCGCGAAGGGTTAGGCAGAGGTGTACCCAATTATAGTACACCCACATTTCGCCAGTTATTAATCCACACACGCATTAAGTAACTCTTCTAAAGGCAGTTCATTTTTCGAATTCCCAGCAGATCAATTAAATTCCCCTAATATTCGTAAAATGGTCACACATATTAGCAAATTACGGTTTTTATCTTTCTTATGTGGCAATATTTACACCAAACAAATAACATGATATGAATTGAAATTATTAATCACAATACCGTAATTTTACCGGTTCATTTTTTTTTTTCAAAATTTTTATGAGCTGAATAGTATTTTTTTAGAGTGTCAGTGATATTTCAACATTATCTCATTAATACATCGTTAACCGTAATACAAATAAGTGGTACGTGTATTAATAAAGATTGAATTTTTAACCTGGCAACATGTGCCAAACTGTGTATACGTGTGTATTTGTGTTTAAGTAAAACACAAATTGAGGTTTAAAAAAGGAATCGGTTAGTTCTAAAAATACGTCCAAACTCAAAACTGAAAAATAAGAAACAATGCAAATAATTTAGCAATTTTTTACGTGCTGGTTACATGTACATAAGTATAGTTTGACATCCATACGGCAACCAAAGAAAGTTAAACTTTAGAAACCAAATCTATTGTATCTATTGTTTGTAGTTCCAGTCGATTAAGTTATGAAAGCCATTTGGAGTGATACCGTCGGTGAACTGACGTCAAATTGAATTGCATGATGTTGACTGTCCAACTATAGCGACCAATCAAGCTTTACAAAACCAGATTATGCGAATCTCTCATACCGGAAATCTAAATAAAGCGAGGCCATGTTATACTGGAAATGTATGGCTTGATGTATCGCCGTGTGTACCTAAAGTACTTTATGGTAGATTCTACTTTATAATTATTCTTTTAAGCCGATAGTCCATCTAAAACCGATCTTCTTAACCTTTTGCCATGCATATTTATAATTGACGGCACGGTTGGCGCAGTGGCTGACCGATTGACTGCTGCGCTGCGTGTCGCGAGTTCGATCCCCGCACGGAACAAATATTTGTATGGAATACAGATAGTTGTTCCGGGTCTGGCTGTTTGTGTATGTGAGTTTAAATGTTTGTAAACGCACCCACGATACAGGAGAAATTCCAAGAGGGGGGCAACGTTTAAAAAAAAAAAAAAATGCCATGTTAGTTTTTTAAGGTTAAGTGGCAGTTTCACAGGATGGTTCAGTTTGATGGCAATGCATTTTCTGATAAGCACGCAATACACTTACGATTGAATCTGGATGAGAAATTCCTAACCGAAAAACAGCAAAGATACGAAATTGTGTATACGCCTCTAACTATCAAAGCCCGTTCTAAAGTCCACAATGGCGTATCAACTGCGCCCAGTGTTCCAGACGAAATATATCCTCAACGGTTAGACAACATTTTGTAAACGCATTAAATAATAATAGCTCCTATAATGAAACATAAAAAAACTGGTTGTCTTTAAGGTTGGTTAACGGACGATAGTTTAACGTGACAACGTCATAAAATCGAGTGGAAGAGAGATAGTTGTGGCGCATGTGTACCATCAGCGTAACGGGACAATGAGTGTAACGGGACGGTTTTTCGAGCATGCAGCCGGCGTCAATCGATTTATTACATGTTATCACGTCAAATTTTTTTTTACATTTTTGCAGGACGATGATCTAGGCGTGGTAGTGTGCAGCCGAGGTGCGCTGATACAGCTAAGCCCCGCCAGCGTGATTGTGATCGACCGGCCGCCGCTGCGCCCGCTCATGTACCGCAACATGCTGCCGGAGCTCCCAGCCACCGCCTGCCAATACTGCCATAACGTACGTCTGTCAGCTGTGCAAGGATTTAAGGGGGGAACGCCAGACTAGCCCGCGGAATTTAAATTATCTTAGGTTTTTTGCAATTTGCAGGTCAATTTAGGCTAAATGTAAAACAAAATGTGATTCGTGACCGTAACATGTATATAATTATAAAGCTACAGAATTGTAATCATTAAAATTATCAATACAACCCTCTAAATTCATTTAATCCCATTAAATGATTATTCATAAAAAAATCTTTCAATGGGATTATATGAACTTAGAGGGTTGTATTGACGATTTTAACACGTTAAACGCCATCATAGAAAAAAGTTTTTTTGTAAATAAAAAAATCTTGTAATTTATGTATTTTATCAAGATATGTATGTATACTGTTTTTCATAAGAATCTGCCGTAGGGTTCCGTAAATATAACAAAAAAAAACCCTTGAGATCACCGGTGACCCCCATGGCGCGATAAAGTAAACCAGATGAGGTCACCGGTGACCCCCATGGCGTTCAACGTGTTAATGATTATAACTCTGTTATATTATATTTGTTACTGTAGCGAATCATATTTTAATCAACATACAACCTGACAATGGTGCCGATTCCCTTGTTCACAAACTAAACTAAATTTAAGTTGAGTGCATCTTTTTCTTTCTATTTCATTATGAAAAGGACAGAACATAAATATTAGTTTAGTCCTGCCAAAATAGTCAGCACCTGACGTAATTTGATGTAATTTTAGTAGTCAACTTTTTAATCACGTCTAAACTTGTGTCAGGCGCTGGTTAATTTGACAGGACTAAACTAAAATTTATCTTTTGTCCTTTTCTTAATGAAATAGAAAGAAAAAGATGCACTCAACTAAAATTTAGTTTAGTTGGTGAACAAGGGAATCGGCACCATTATTCTGGAAATTGCAAAAAACTTAAGAAAAATTGAATTCCGCCGGCTTCCCTGGCGCTTCCCCCTTAATGGAATAGAAAGTTTTTATTTCAAACCGGAATCCAGTTTATAACCTGGATTAATACATAGGATACCTTTATCCCAGTAAATGATATGGCTTAACGACCGCAGTCCACGTGGACGAACTCGCGGGCTGTTGCATACTTATATTTTGACCGTGTAAGTATTGCTCTTTCAGCAAGCGTCCAAGAAATCTACAGGACTTCTATACACGAAAAGTGCTTTCTAATTCAAAATGTTAGCTCAAATGGTTAAGTGCCTAGCTTTTAAGTGTTAGTTTCTGTATTTGTAACTAGCTGCTGCCCGTGAATTCGTTCACGTGGAAATTGAGATGTGTTTTTCAGGGATAAAAAGTAGCCCATGTTCTTCCCCGAATATAATCTATCTCCTAGCCACATTACATAACGCTCAAATCAGCGGTTTAGTCGTGAAAAGGTAACCAACATACAGAGTTACTTTTCCCATGTATGGATGAAATATGTATTTTTAGTCTGCCCTTACATTCTGACTTTTAAAGTGAAGATTTGTGATTGGCTGACAATCACACATACTGTTTTGTTCAGTCTTCAAAAGAACCTAAATAAAACTAACCAACTAATTTATACGCAGCTGTTCTACATGGAAGACTTCGAGATCCAGTTAGTGACGAGAGGTCACTGTTCCTTCTGCCGACATCCGGTCGACGAGACCCGAAGTGACGACTTAGACACCGAAGACTCTATACTGAACGACTCTAGTCCTCCTACGACTAGCCCTAGCAATGGTCTCGGCTCCTGGGGATAAAGCTGAGTGACCAGGTGATCAGCGCTGTTCTCCTCTTTGCTACGTGTTCATCGCGAGCATTAATATGTACAAACTTAGCAGAATTCAATAACGATTTACTCGTCATATTAAGATTGCAACTTTGATATAAGACCTAATTATTTTGTAAAAGTACGGTTTCTAAATGACTATGTTCGTAAAAACGTCAATTAAAATCAATACAGTAGGAGAAAATTACACTTACAATAAGTGCTACTGCATGATTTAAATGGCTCCGTAGTATTGCCTTTATGGAAATTTCTAAAGAATGTTCAATTATAAACAGACAAACGTAATAGTAAACCAGGTTTTCTAATTCTTTATTTATTTAGAGAGACTTGATCTAGACACATTATGTTGTCCCATTGTTATAAATCAACTTACTACAGCGGCTCTTGGCCGAAGCTGACATGCAACTAAGACGTACGTCTTCTTTCGACTACCTACCTAACAATATAGACTAACTTTTTGACTTGCAGTGTCGTCAATAGGACAACAGCCAACCGCAAGATACGTTGGCAACAATGTTTGATTCTTCAACAAGTCCCAAGTGTTGTAGCCCAAGCCATCCATGGCTTGGTCGTTGCCTGACGATTTCTAGACGCACTACTAGACCTACAAAAAAACAACAACAAAATTCGAAAATTCATAATTCTGTTCCCAAAGAGCATTTCATCTATTTTGGTTTTGTCCAACTGATCTTTGAGCTCCTTTTTAACCGACTTTCTTCAAAAAGGAGGAGGTTCTCAATACGGTTGTGTTTTTTTTTTTTTTGTGTTTGTGACCTCATATTTCCGTCGATTCTTAACCGATTTCAAAAATTCTTCTTTTATGTGAAAGGATATACTTCCCGATTGGTCCCATAGAAATTTCATCGAAATCGGTTCAGTAATTTGGTATGTTTTCACGTTAATTGCTATATCACGCGACGACGCCTGAAGTCTTGCATGTTTAATTTGACACACTTCCTGATTTCCGATTGAATTAAAAATTTGCACGCTTATGCATATCGCGTGATAGTACAATATATCGATGACATGGAGCTGATCTGATGATGGAGCTGGACGGCGGCCTTAGGAACTCCGTTATGAAACGACATAACCCCATTGAGTTTGGGCTCGTATGATTCCTCTTGACGAGTACTTTGTCTCTAGATGGTATCCAGGGTCTGATGATGAAGCTGGAAGGTGGCCATACGATCTCCATGATAAAACGACGTAACCGCATCAAGTTTGAGCTCGTTTGATTCGTCTAAATGAGTAGTTTGTCTCTAGATGGTATCCCGGGTCTGATGATGAAGCTGGAAGGTGGCCATAGGATCTCCATGATAAAACGACGTAACCGCATCAAGTTTGAGCTCGTTTGATTCGTCTAAATGAGTAGTTTGTCTATAGATGGTATCCATGGTCTGGTGATGGAGCTGTAAGGTCGCCTTAAGAACTCCGCTATAAAACGACAACGTCATCGAGTTTGGACTCGTTTGATTCGTCTTGACGAGTACTTCTTTAAAGTTCTGGTTACAATATAAAAATTAATTCATGATTAGAATTTGTGTGGTATGCTAAAAAGTCTACAACTAAAAAGGGTAAAATAAAAAACTTTCTGCGAAAAAAAACCGACTTCCAAAAAACACTAAAAAAAAACTAAAATAACTTTTTTTAAATTACTTTCGGAAGTCGGTGACAAAAAATGACAATGAAACAAACAAAGTCACCGACTTCCGAAAGTAATTTAAAAGCTCCTTTTTGACAGTAGAAAGAATGAACGAACGTCGTGAGATCGAGTCCGTGTACTGAATATCGCCGAGGATTCGAGCTATATCCATCAACAGCTTGAGGAGCTCAGGGTTTTTGCGACCTGATGAAAGCAGCGCAGTAATGGCCTCACTGATAGAGGACAAAGCGCAGGATGTTACCTGTTTACCTTCTATACCCTTGTCTCGCTTTGCTTGAGTTTCTATTAGAGACACTCGAATTTCCGGATTGAGGGTAGGCGCTTTTATAAACTTGCAGTTCACCGGCACCAAATATCTGTCTTTCAATTCCTTGCGGTTCTCTTTAGAGAGGCCAGAGGTGGCAATGTGGTTTAACCGAATTACCAAATCCTTTTGAATTTCCCTGCCATATTCTATAGTTGAGGTGGGGTCTTCACCTAAGATTTCCATTAAATCTAGATCTAATTCGGGAACGTCTTGTTGAGAAGCAGGGCCCTCCGGTTCATTCGCCGTCTCTAGAGGTAAGGCGGTAGATTCCACGACAGGCGCAGTAAGTACTTGCGCCGGTGGCAGCGCGACGGTAGCGGAGCTCGGCGGCAGTATGTGTACTTGTGCCGTGCTGTTGTCGGCGTCATTGTCAAGAACAAAGTTTTGTATCTACCTTACATTGGATTCATATTTATAGTTTTAAATAATATGTTTTTCTCCTAAATTCAATGCGAAATGGCGTGTCTGTAAGTGAAACTACATGTGTGTTAATGCTAATATCGAGAACGAAGCTTGAAAGTAATTGCGTTTTCCCGCCTTGCATTATGTAGAGCATTTAGACTGATCAAGTCGTAAAAATTACAACTGAATTGACATTCAATGACAGGCCATTGTCCCATCCTACCTGTAAAAAGTGTCAGGAATACGTACGTACGTATTATTTACTTTTACAAATATTTTAGATGTATCATGTAATTAAGGTGCCTACCTAATGTTTTAGTTTATTTAATTATTGTTTGGTTAATTACTTTTGGACCGAATTTTTAATCGCTTCAATCCAAAGGAGATTTGACACATTTTCTGTACAAAAGATGTCGTACCAACGTATTGTAGACTCTGTACCCTTACAGAGAATCTGGTGGTAGTTTAAATATAAAAATTAACCGTTGCTCAGGTTCATAGCGTTTAAGATAAGATATAGAAATAATAGACACTTATTTATGTATTCATGTACTTACTTATATTTTTCCAACACACAAAAAACAAATACACTTCACAATCAGCACTAGGTATTTTTTAAACACAACCGGGTTGTAGTAGTCGACTTCTCGACGTCTGATGCACGACTGAGCTCGCAGGACTGGCACGACAACCAACGTGACGCTCTCCCACCATTCTGCCTACATTCCAATCAAAGCAGCATGATTGGTTAGTCGTGCCATCTACGAAGTCAGCCGGTACTACAGTGATCAAAATAATACTTTTAATATTAGAATCGAATACAATTTAACAAACCCAATTGGATAAAGTGCGATACAATTTACTATTGATAACAGTATGTAGATATTTGATTTATAAATCGGGCCTTATCAGCCAGTTTGACTTATTGGTTTATTCAAATTGATATTCAAATTCAAATTCAAATTCAAATTTATTCGCTTGCAAAAGAATACTGACGTAATTACCAGCGGGTCCCAAACTAGGCATAGCCTGTATCTTGGTGACCCAGACACTACACAAAGTTAAAAAAATAATAATAATGGAAAAACATGTTCTGCTAGCGCAAGAAAAATAACTTAGGTTGATTAGCATATGCATACAGATATAAAAAATTCAAAATTAAAACTTAAAATTAATAACATTGAAAAATATTGTAAAAAAAAAAAAAATTAAATTAATATGCACAATGTGTTTGCTGAAGAGAAAATTAAAACGGTAATAATTTTTAGCATTGAAAAGAAAAAAGAAAAAACAGGTAAGTACATACAAAAAAAACACAAACATTTGAAGTGAGTAAGTGTGGGGGTGTGGGGTGTATGAGTGTGTGTGTGAGTGAATGTGAGAGTATGGATATGAGTTAAAATGAACTTATTCTTAAAATGATCCATTGGAAATGTATCAAATACCTATAATGACTGCGTGATAACAATCCGTCCTTTGTTTCTACAAGGTAAGGTATAAATAATTATAATATTTTACAAAGTGTATATTTAAGATATTACCTCAAATGAAGTACATAGTCAAAGTGCCCGTACCTTATTAATAGTTAGTAATGCGTTGTTATTAGAGGAAGCTGAATTAGATTTCTTGACGCAAGAAAAACATAAGCAAACATTACGCTGAGCAGACGTAAATCAAAGTGTTAAGGTATAGTCACTTAGGACTTACGAATAAAGTATTTGTTTGAGTTAATGTAGAGGCACTATAAGATAAGCCAGGGTTATAACCATTATATTCAAAATAAATCGAATTTCACCAAAATTGTAGTCGTCAAAGTTGAATTTTTAGCATTTAAAATATTGTTTAATTTACTAATGATTTTCTTAAGAAACCATATTTCAGTTAAATTTATAATATTAATTAAATGCTGTCTCAACAAACTGTAAGTAATAATTAAGCGCATGATCTCTTAAAAATACATAGCATTTAAATGAGAATGGATAACATTTTGTGATAAAAGCGACCGTCCCAACGATTGTATAATAAATGTAAATACTAACTAAATTACTGTTTATTATTAAAGCCGGTCCAATCCCCAATACCCAAGTCCTGATTTCCTTTAAAACTTGCAACCAACCTGTTATTACAACATCTGTTATACCTCTTGCAAGATTTTTTATGTTCATTATGAGTCTGCCATATGTCAGCTGTTTGGTTTTTTACCATTTAGTAAGTAATGTTTTGTGAAAGGCACACTACTAGGCGTCTCTGTACGCGAATATTTGGTTTGCGTTCCCATTGAGGGACCATATTTGAATTTTGTTTTTTTGAGTGCATCAGTTGTTAGTAAAAGTTCCCAAACGATTGTAAATTCAGACTTTAGTTTGTAAAAGTACCCACTCAAAAGTTACAATCGTTTAAAGGTGGTCCCTCAGTCGTGACTGACAGGCATCCATATCTCAAAACCTAGTTAAAATTTAAAACTCCTCTATATGTTGCTTATAGTAAAAGATTTGTAAAACTCATTTATTGAATATCAACCCTTCTTGTTCACACAGTAAAAAGAACTAGCATGCGGAAGGTGGTCCCTCAATTCAGCACCATAAGTTCCTGTGAGTGGAGACCACAATGGAATTTGAAATTTATATATGGGTCTAGCGTTAGAAAAAGTACTTGCACGATTGTATATTAAACCTCTAGTTTGTAAAAGAAGCCTTTCGAAAATTACAATCAATTTAAGTTGGTCCCTCAATTGAAACGTTTATCATAAGTACAATCAATTTATGTGGCATTCTGAAGTTAAATAGACGAATGCTACAGTCTATCCTTTAGTAAATATTTTTACAAACGATTACTTTACTAAACAGTATCAATAAATGTACCGTTTCATCACAACTAATCATCGAATTCCTGGAAAAAAATACTAAGACTGAGGTGACCACACAGCAGGATTTAATTGAAAAAGTAAAAACTAGGTAGTGACTGTTTGTTGATATTATTTTTTATTAATATTTAACATCACTTAGATAGTTAAAAACACAGAAAAAAAAATGCTTATCATGATAAAAAAAATTACTCTACACTGACAGTGTAACTCTGAACTTAAATTAACCTTGTTTTAGTTCATCATGTGTGTCATAGATGGCCCTGTAGTACTTTTTGAAGTGCCGCTACATGCATATATAAAAAAATGTGGATTTGGAGGACTTTCCTCAAATTAAAGCGTACGTCGTCGTAAGAGAGTTACACTGTCAGTGCAGGGTATTTTTTTATCATCATAAGCATTATTTTCTTTCTGTGTTTTTAATTATCTAAGTGATGTTAAATATTAATAAAAAATCGACTTCAAAAACTCAAAAAAACGAAAATTCAGAAGACGGTGACTTTTGTTTGTTTTATTCAGTTTTTTTATTTCCTCTGGCATATTGCTAATTTTATTTTTGCCGATGGCTTCTCGAGTACATTTCTCATTCCGACAGTTTATAAAAAATCTATTGTTTTCCATGTTGGTGGGACGTAATGCTTGGTATTTATGAATGATTATAGTATATTGTCCTTGTAAAATGAATGACCGATTTTTCTTTGTCTTAGTTGCCTTTACATTAATCAGCAGTAACTCATTGGAATGATTTTCAACGTCCTCCACCTTTAAGTTTACAAGTTCCCATCCGCGGCAAGCACCATTGAGTCCAAAAATTAAGGCCACCTATAACAAAGATAAAAAAACAGGTAAATATTTAGAATAATTACTTTACTAAGATACGAAATATTCATAGTTAAATCATGTATACTTACTTTTGTGGCCAGAAAAATTTCGTCATTAAGAAATTTTTCCTCATTTTGAGTCGTAAAAATTTTAGACTTCTTTGCGCAATGCCGTTCTGAAAATCAGAACGGCATTGCGCAAAGAAGTCTAAAATTAAAAAAAAAAACAGTAATTTCGTGAATCTATTTATTTAAATTCTGTGTTTGATGCTTATTGTAGCTTTCAGTTTTGAGTATATGCACCACAGTGTATTCGGATTCTTTGTCTTGGATAAATAATCAAAATAGACAAGAAGTACTGATTCTGAAATTGATAGGTCTTTCTCACTTCTCCACGTTGAAAATTCTTCATAAGTTTTTAAATAATTTTCCTTGGATTTTGTTGGAAGCAAATTATTTATAATTGCGGCAGCATTTGCACTGATGGAATCCGACAATTCACTGTCACTGTCGCTTTGACTTAACATCGTAACGTATTTTTAGAACATTAACTTATTTATAGAAATAAATTAAAATAAACTTAACGTTTATGTATTTGAAGAAAACAAAAACGCGGCAAATTCCTAATATTATAAGACTAATATTTTTTTGTCGGAAAAGCAAAGGCATCAAGCTCATACGGCCTCGTCGGTTTTCGTAATTTTATTTAATTACCATAACTGCATACCCAGTATTAACTGGGTTGTGGAGGTCAGATAGGCAGTCGCTCCATGTAAAATACTGGTATTTCAGCTGCATCCGGTTAGACCGGAAGCCGACCCCAACATAGTTGGGAAAAGGCTAGGCAGATGATGAATCATAACTGCATAATAAATGCGTATTCCTTTTTCAAAAAGATGTATGATGCTTTATATACAAACTCAATGGTGTAAACACAGATGTAGTTCAGTATAAATTTCGGTAAGTATTCTAAATTTAAATCAAATTCTCCCCCTAGAGGATGAATGAAATTCAGTACAATATTCTTTCCCTGTTTTTAACAGATTAAAAATGACTATTGTTATGTTCGCTTTTTGTGGCATAGAATGTCACTTTTTTGAGCAAGTGGTACGAAAAATATTTGACCCAATTTATTTTCACCTAAAGCTTTTCAACTATTAACGTCTCAAAAGAAAAAAAAATGAGATTGAAAATAGTTAGAGACATCCGCATATTTGTGAAAAGTTAGAGACATCCACATTTTAAGTGAAAAGTGTAAAATTGGCTGAAAAATACAAATACGGTCCAAAAAAGGATTAAAACGTTATAATATCACAGGCGTTGTAAAATTTCAGTGTTTACATTAAATATTGTAATGTTTATCCGTGCAATTAATTATTTTAGCCTAACTAGTGGTAAACAAAATTTAATTACTAAAGGTCGGTAATCATCACTGCTTTCACTATTATTATTTAATGTGAAACCACATTTTCATCGCTAATGAATTATAATTATTTTATGCAAGTCTAATGTAGTTGCGTTATTATTTAATAGCAAAGTTACGTATACCTTAGTTTTGGAAAGCCGAAATACCCGGAGTCAAAAGGGACTCATAAGCTAAGCAATGTGTTCGGGTGTGTCCTCATTATACAGGGTTTACCAAATTATACGGGCCGAAAGGAAGGCTCATTTGATTTCCCTTCCGCCCCAACAATTCATAGGTCCATGGCCATACGGATTTATTTTTTAATTATTTTGAAATCTCGCATAATTCCACATTTTTTATATATAAGGGTGTGGTAAAGTCCGTCAAACTGAAAAAACTTTCTCCATGGGACCATTATCGAAATCGCGAAGAAATAATCAGCCGCGTATTGAAGTTTTATTTGGGAATAGATCAGAATATGATCTATTTCAGTGCCTACAGTGGAAACATACACTATGATTAATCTGTAATCCGATTTCAGCTTTCACTGTACATCAAAATAGAACCTCATTACACGGAAATCATATTCCGCATTAGAAACTAAGTAGATACGTCAATGCTATCAAAGCCAGTAGTTCGTTCAGAGCATTTGAGTTTGACAAGGTAGTATTAGGGTATTGCTTTCATGTACTTACCTAGTTAATCAAAACTCTGTGATGGTTTTAGTTTTGTAGGTGTTTACCTTAGCTACCCTAGCTTCATTAAAATAACGAAGTAGTTATCTAGTACTAGTGCAAATGCACCTAATTCGCCCATCCTATACAAATAACTCGTTCTAAAACACCCACAACCTGAGGGGAAATATTAAATTGTAGTTTTAATTGCCTACGTATTTGGCCATAGATAGTCTACAGAAGAACTTTTATAGTCTGATCGCCCTATTTTGTAAAAAGAAACATTTTTTTTTCTTCTATATACTCGTATTATAATATTTTTCTTTTACCTGTGCAATAACTTGGATTTATCTGTTACGTTGTACATGTTTTTTCAAATAAATAAATAAATTCTAAGTATAACAAAATAATTTAAAAAAAGCATTCCCTGGCTCTACTCTTATTATACTCGGACCTAGACTTATTTATTACTAGCTGATGCCCGCGGCTTCGCCTGGGTGGATATCGGTTATCGCGACCAAAAGTAATCATGATGATCCCATTCCCTCAACTCATGGGAACCTAGTTTGCCCATTTTCAAAGTATTAAAATGGATATAGTAATGTGTCTGTACCTAGCGATTGACCATGCCCTGCGTTTTAACGAATAAGTACATCAAATAATTAGATCTATATTGGTTCTTTCGAAATATGCATAATACACAATTTGTTTCGGTTTTAGTTTTTAAAAATAATGACTTCTTCTATAACAGTTAGCCGGCGATGTACTTTTAAATTACGCACTTCAATAAAACAAAATCTAGATAGGCGATTAGTTCTACATTAACTCTAATTACTTATCTACTTTATAGTTATAAAATTCATTACTTTAAGTTAAAAAAGACAATACAAAGAAGTAAACCTAGCGATGTATTGTAAAGAAAAATATTATTATGATAATGTTAATGATCAAAATTGTCTCTACGTTTTTAATTTTAATTATATCATCCCATTTTATGTATTTTTAAATTGCCAGGTAATTTCTAGAAGAAAATGAAACTAATAGTTTATCACAAAAAAAAAATCTAAGCAGGTATTAAAAATTCATAATAAGATACTAAATGAGTTGTAATATTAATAAAATCTAATTAGAATTGTAATGGGGACAAAACTGTCACATTAAAACCGAAAGAAATTCATTTTACTTAGAAATACATCGCTAGGTTTACTTCTTTGTATTGTCTTTTTTAACTTAAAGTAATGAATTTTATAAGTTTATAGTAGATAAGTAATTAGAGTTAATGTAGAACTAATTGCCTATCTAGATTTTGTTTTTTTAAAGTGCGTAATTCAAAGTACGTCGCTGGCTAACTGTTATAGAAGAAGTCATTATTTTTAAAAACTAAAACGGAACGAATTGCGTATTATGCATATTTCGATAGAACAAATATAGATCTAATTATTTAATGTATTCGTTAAAACGCAGGGCATGGTCAATCGCTAGTTATACACATAGTACCTATAGTATATTATCCTTAAGAGATAGACATAAGCCATCGCGGATTTTTCGGTAGACCTACATAAGATATACAATTCCACCATTCATCATTTTGTTATATCTTAAAGGACAGCGTTTTTGTTGAAAGCTCTCCCCCAGACGGCTTATTTTTTTCCGACACCTCCAGCAAATATCATTATATTTTAGCCAATGTGTACAAGAACTTGACAAATTATATACTAAGAAATTCCTCGAGAACCACTCTATCTATTTAAGAAAATAACACGAAAATCAGTGCAGTCATTTTTGAGTTTATCGCGAACAGACAGACATAAACACGGCGGAGAACATTGTGTTATAATATGTAGTGATGTTGGGTTCGGCTTCCAGTACAACCGGATGCAGCTGAATACCAGAATTTTACATGGAACGACTGTCTATCTGCCGTCCACAACCCATTTAGTTCTGGGTAATACGATACCCCTTGGTAGAAATACAGTGAAATTAGTGATAGCTTTATTTTCCACATCAGGTGTTCCAGATCTTCAATTTTTATACGTCAACAGAGAGTGCTCATCAGGCTGAACAACTTTTGCTAAGACGTCATTCCTATATATGTTACAGTGTAACTGGGCTTTTGGAGTTCCACAACAGCTGTTCCAGATCTTCAAATTTATTCTCTCAGCAGAAAATGCTCATTACGTGGAACAATTTTTGCTATGGTACCATTTTTGTATCTCTTATAGTTTAGCTGGTCTGTGGCAGTTCTGCATCAGGTGTTCAAGCTTCCAAGATAAATTATAGCCTGTATGTTGCCCAGACTTAATACCTATACAACAAAAAAAAATCATTCGAATCCGTCAAGTAGTTCCGAAGATTAGCGTGTACAGACAAACAGACAGATTTTTTTTTTTGGATTCGTGCTCTATTACTGTTTCTAAACCCCCCACATTTTTTTTTTAATATATTCAATGTACAGACACATTTTTTACTGTCTTATTATATGTAATATAATATGTATATAAATATATAGATGATTCAATACACTTTCTCGAAAACTGGTTCTTATCGCACTTCGATTAGGTTTAACATGCAATGTATTTCACACGCGTGGATTATAATATTTTTCCGGACACGTGCGAGTAGACTAAGTTTAAATTGGTTCAATGACTATAGGCGGCGGTGATATTTTTTTTAAATCTTGGCAAAGAGATATGCGTCTTTAGGGCATAAATATTTTTTGAGTACTTATTTAAATTGTGTTTACAAATAGAATATCATTTAAAAACATAATTATTTAAAACAAATATTTACTTTTATGAACAAATTAACATTTATTTGTGTTGTTAATTCAAAAATATTTGAATTTTTGCATCATACCTTTGTTTCTTCTTCAACCTGGCGAAAGCAAAGCGCGGAAAAAAGCAAATTAAATCGTAGTTTCCTAATAATTCCTGAAAAAAATACTTTCCGTTCTAATATTTTATTTCTTCGAAAGTGTATTGAAAAACGTCGTTTGATACGCGTGGGGATTTGTAACTGCAGTACTTGGCTCCATAGCACCCTCGCTTGCAGCTCGGGTGTCAATTCCGCCTCGAATGCAATAACAAAGTTTCCCCACTTATATCAAAATGTACTATTTCAGGCTAAGACTGTTACTCAAGGTCCTACATAATATCTAAGTGGTTGAGTAAGTAAACAAGTATGCCTCCTTTTTACTATGAATTTTAATAGCATCGAGTGACGTCATGAGTTTGGCAGGTAACCGTTACTATCTTAGAACTATTTCTGTCTAACGTTGTATGTTAAAATTTTAGTGAGATTCACCACACTGGAACGTTTAAACGGAATGACGAATGTGTGATTGACGTATAGATCTACTTATTATGTCAGTATATCACAAAGCTAATTGAAACTATCACCTTATTTCGAAAATGCTAATTTTATTTGTAATGTTTCATTATAATAATTTTCACAGAAATTGGTTATTGCAGTTGCAGTCGGTATAAGGCAGGTAAGTATCAGAATACTAAGCATCTCTAATTTGGTAAGTATCAATATAGTATCAATATCAAAATAGGTAAGAGAATGATCATGTATGTAAATACATTGACTTTTGAGTACCCACCTACTTTCTATACCTTAATATGTCATTTTCTATAACCACTTATTCCGAGAGCATGTTTTGAATCGTTTAATTATGTATGTTAACACACTTGAAGGTAAAGGACCTACCTACTTACCTAGGTAGGTACATACCTACCTAAGTCTATGCACGATGGAAGTATGACGTAGAAAAGACCAGGCTATAGTAATAACTGCACGTCACGGCGGTGTTTATACATACAAAGGTAGATACTTTATTGTGTGTGACAAAAGTGATGATGAAGTGGCTACTAGGTTGGAACCTAATATTGTTGGATACATTTTTGAT
This sequence comes from Lycophotia porphyrea, assembly GCA_950005105.1. Lineage (NCBI taxonomy): Eukaryota > Metazoa > Arthropoda > Insecta > Lepidoptera > Noctuidae > Lycophotia > Lycophotia porphyrea. The sequence goes on along the minus strand of OX465383.1, from coordinate 26,754,141 downwards.
CATCATCATCTTCCCGCCCTTATCCCATTCTATTTGGGGTCGGCGCAACACGTTTTCTTCTCCAATTCTCCCCTGTCAGACGTCACCGCATCATTTACTCCTTTCTCTTTCATATCAGTCTTCACACAAACCATCCATCTTTTCTTTGGCCTGCCCCTCCCTCTCCATCCATCAACATTCATTTCCATGTTGGATATATTTTTGATATCAATGTAAAAAAAAACCTGCTTTGTTATAACTTCTTCTACTCACGGCTACAAGAAAAGTACAAAGAGTTAATAAGTACCTACTTAGCAACACAACCGACAATACATACAACAACGGTCAATACAGTTTCTGAAAGGCTAGGCAGATCATGACGACCTATTTAACTTAATTAATTCCACTGAATTACTTTCCACAAAATAAATAGATGCTGTACATACCTAAAAGATATTAAAATGATTTTATAGAACTGATCACTTTTCACGGAATTCCTGTTTTCTTGAAAGCAGCTTAATAACCTGGCTTCATTACCTACAGTGAATAAAATAATAATATTTAAGTAGATAGGTACCTACCTGTATTATATGGTTTAGTTATCTACATGTAGAAATAATCATCCTATAATATAAGCAACCTGCTGCAAAATCAAGTTTTGATACAAGATTTTTCACTTTTTAAAAAACATAGCAACGATATTAAATAAAAGTTTAAAAATCGAAATTTTCATCTAATTAACCGCCCGAAAGTATTCACACCTCATAACGTTACTTAAAGCGTGTATTCAAAAAGTCTTTAGATCGAGTATTATACGATATTCGAAATAAAAATATAAAGTATCGATAGTGGTTGCGCAGGAGTATCGATGAGTGGCAGCAGGTGATGCGTCGTGTTCGTTTTTGGCGAATCAGAGGCAAGCAGGTGCGCGCGCAGGTGTCCCCGCGATCTCAGCCGATATCGATATACAGGTTGATGCTGATTGATCGACTCTCTCGCTCCTTGCTGACACTGTTTCCTATACATTGGTACCTATAAAGATAGTAGAATCTTACGTTATTTAAAGATAAACGTGATGAGTAAGTTACGAATCTAACATAAAATGACCTGTAACTTGATTTACTGTCATTTTATACATACTTATCTTTTGAAATATTACGTTTTTATTAATGGTAATATAAATTAGTACCTGATTACAACGAAAAAGCACTTCCAAAAAAAACATTATATTCCATAAAAAACCTGTTAAAAATACCACGTGCCAGAATAGATCAGCGCAGGGAAGCAGCGCAGCCTGTATAGTTGGCCCGTGCGGTACTATGGTAACGTGCGCGAGATAGGACAGATGCGGCCCCGGCATATGCGCCGGCGCAGCCCGCCGGACGCGCCACACCCACCCTGCGCCAAGCTTGTATCTATACAACGAACTCGGATTTGTTGAGACTTTCTGTCAAGATGGCAAAACTAGTTTCTTGCTATTATTTTTAACGTAAGATCTTCTGAAATAGCAAGCAGCTTTTAATTGACTTCAATATTAACTGTACCAGTAAGTTATTACATTCTTAGATATGAAAGCAAGTTTTTAGGAATAGCTCAAAGGAGTTTCGGGCACGATTTTGATGAAAACTAAAAGAGCATTATTGGAATTTCGACAAATCAACATTCGCTAATTCGATTTTTTTTTAAATACACACTGTACCCTTACAACATTCGATAGCACCACTATTAAGGATCAAATTCTGGAAAGTATATTATAATGAGTTAATATACGGTGATACGGCAAACTTAAGGTAAATGTAACATTTTACGTTTTTTCACGACCTCCAGCCGAGTGAAATTATCATAATATATTTTCCCTATTTGAATCGGTTTTTTTAAAGAATTTGAAGGGTTATAATTTTTTTTCACGAAATCCTAATTATTTTCCTAAAATAAACGTATCCTAAGTTACTTCAGCTATAACATCAGTTATCTGCCAGTAAAAGCCACTTTGACAGACAGACAGACAGACCAAATATTAAAACACTGTGTTTTTTTGCTGTTATTCTGAAATTACAAATAGACTTTTTTATTTTACTGACAATTCGCGGTTAAAGGCATCCGTAAAAGAAATAAAAATTGTAATGAACGTTTCATTGATTACTACATTACTAATCTGTTTGCATTACGTATTTTAACAACAATGAACTCTCTTTTACGTTACCTCCCAGAATATGATCCTTTGTAGTAACGTTAATGGTGTAAGAATACAGTAAGTATTTTAAGAAGAATACAAAGATGCAGTTTTTTTTTCATGACAATCGGGCCCGTGACTTCTTTGTGTATTTGTCGCATCTCCTCATAGTTTCGGATTTGGCCATCCGCGGCCACTTGAAAAATGCACCCTGTAAGTATAATTAAAAGTACTAAACAAGCAAAACATCAGTCCACACTTTTTCATTGTGAACTTTCAAATACAGATAAATTTTAACTTATGTTTGCTACATAACTAAAGCAAAAATATAAATCAGACCTTGATGATGTGGATCATCTTCATGATGAAATAAAAGAATGTTGTATCTAAAAGCTCCAATTTCAGTAAGTCAATAGCGTTCTGGCGCTCGCCGGTTTGCTATTAGCTATATTCAATGATCATCAAACGGTTAATGATGAGCTTTTGAATAGAGTTTCATAAATAAATGGTCCTTTCAGAGTAACTCATGACTGTTCCCCAATTCATAAAAAAAAAATATTCATTTGAATATTTCAGACAGTTTTGGTTTAGGCTGTCACTCTATCAGGCGCGGTCCAAGGGAGGGGTCGCAGGGTCATGACCCCTTCTAAAATCCACAAACCATACACGCCAAATTGACACTCCTCCGTCCATACCAAATTCTAGGCCCCAGTGTGACCCCCCAAAGTCTTAAGCTGGGACCGCGCCTGCACTCTACTACATACTTGATCTGAAATCATAATAGGACGATATTATCAAACTGAATTAATGAGCCATTACATGCATTTGCACAAGAAATAGGTGGGTCCCTGGCTACCTAAATAACTTAATAACGGTTATTTATTACGGTTAAAATAAAGCCAAATTCAGTAATAAGTGCTATTGTTTATTCTGTGCTGTAAAACAAGAAGTTTCGAAAGATGTTTCGGGACGATTTTACGTGTAGGAATATATATGTGCATACATTTCTTTATATTTACTCCATCATAATTTTATACCAATAAATAGGTACCTATATTCCTACTTATTTTGCAATATGTGCAACATACATCTTCACTGTTCAATTTAAGGGCAGGTGTTAATTAAATAATAATTATCAAGTCATGACCACGAATTTTTGATACCAAAATATAAACAAAATTAAAATAAGGCAACCAAAAAACTGCGGCTCAGGTAGAGTGATCGGCTGTGCCTACTTAATTTTAAGGTTCCTTAAGTCACTGGTGAACCTAAGTCGGTTCATACGACACGATTTAAAAATCCACAGCAAATACCTAGCTGCCTTTAAAAGGCGATTTCATAAGCGTAATTTTGCTTTCAAGTTTAATAATGAAATTCATTAGAATTTGATCAAACATGCAACTCTTTGATAAACTTAGTGCTCATAAATATCCGCATGACTTAACACTCTTAGCAACATTGCTAACAGAAAAGAATTTCCCTACGATGAAGCTTTATGAACGATGAAGGATTTCTTAAAAAAGTTATTAAGTTTTATAAGTAGATGATTAAGGCAGACTTACAAGGTCATTTTAACATGCAGCAGTGCGTACTGTGTATCTAAGCTTAAAGCTTCATCCAACTTGTACGGATACGACACTTTATTGATTCAAGCGAGCCTCTTCGTGTCTCAAAGCTTTGTAGGCGCAAACCGTCTGAAAATTTGAAGATTTCTTCATGAAAAGAAAAAACACTCATTAGGGTAGGTAGGGGCTATTTCACCGCCCACTCAGCTCGTCACGGACGTAAGTAAAGTGGCGTTGAAACTGGCAAATTAACTACGATGACTATGCTATTACTATAATACATATTGAGAAATCAAATATGTTATGAATTTTAGTTACAAAACATTAATATTTATCAAAAATATAAAAATAATAAAGTAGTGAACAATAAATTCAATTAACTAATACGGAACCCGTGGCTCAACTAAGATGTTCAACTGTCCCATATAATATAAAGGAGCGTGCGTTGCAGCTGTCGTTAATAACAATGTGGCTCCAAAAGTATCAGAGCGCGCGCTTTGGGCACGCACCGGCTGTCCTTACTGCCTTCGAAAATACAGCTGCCTTATACCAACGAAAAAATGAAACCCCTCAAGTGTTAGTACATTAGCCCGAGACAGTTGTTAGAATCCCTGAAGATAACAATTATTGGCGTGTGAATACGGACAGGAATGCGGTTAGGTAACAATTGATCGAAAAATATCAAATGTTTTATGATCGTGTAGTTGCTAAATGATGTTCCTTTCATACTTCATTTGGCATGGTGATTTCCTACTTGACTGTAGGTACCGGACGTATAGGAATGTAGTTGTAGCAGAGAGAGGCGGATTAAATGTCTACAGCGCCCTAGGCTAGCACCTCACCAGCGCCCCTCTAGTTATGACATCTTAAGAATATTATAAGCGCGAAAGTTTGCAAGGGTGAAGGGATGCATTTTTGTTTCTCTTTGACGTAAAAACAACAGAAATTTGTATGATTTGTTTATTGTATTTTTTTTTTATATGATGACGACAGCTTGCACATAGGATAATTTTTATACATGTGACGCGGGCGAAGCCGCTGGTAAATTAAAAGCAAGGAGGACACAATTTGGAAATTTATGATCTCTGTGGGTTTTCTTTCAGGAAATAGATGTGACTATGTACGTTTAGTTTTTGCTGTCGCGGTCCCAGCCCAAGACTTTGGGGTGGGGGGGGGGTCACACAGGGCCCTGTAGCCAGGTCCTTGGTTGGGACGGGTTACCCCGAATAAAAAAAAAGCAGATTGGGGGGGGGGGGCGGGGGTGTTAAACTAATGAGTTAATTATATTACATACGAAGAATAATTTGCCGACTTATATAGAAAAGCTTATCAATTGAGAAAAACCAGGATTCAAGAGCGAGCGGAGCGAGGTCATAAAATTTAGCACCCAATACGAATTTGATAGATAGGTTTTAAAAAATTAAGTCTGTTTATAAAGAAATACAGAAAAGAACGCAGAATGTCAGAGCGAGCTCAAAAATTTTAGCACTACATCGGGTAGGTTAAATTTTCTTTTCACCATTCATGCAGGAGCTATGTAGGTACTTAGACGCAAGAGCGAGCAAAGCGAGCTCGAAAATTTTTGCACAGTTCCTCGTATAAATTTAGTTCCTTTTGTTCTTTCATACAGTATAGGATGTATTCGACTGAAGCGAGCTGCAAAATTTTAGCACCTCTCCTTTTGTTAATTTATACAGAAATGAGAATAGAAGTTGCAAAATTGAAAAATTAAAGGACGTTCTGGCGAGCGAAGCGAGCGCTAAAATTTTAGCATTCCGCCTCGGATAGGGTGATTTTTTAGCGAAGCGAGCCGGGCCTCTATTTATTTTGTTTGTCCAATGAACTCAGAAACATGATCACGTTCACCCTAGGCCTAGAGCCCTATGCGGGGTGGTCACGACGCCTGGCCATGACCATGGCCTTGGTACTAATAGATTGCAAGAGCGAGAGAAGAAAGCTTCTAAATTTAAGCAGCCTGCCTCCGCCTCTTGTATTGGGTTCTTTTTGTTCACTCATAAATAGATGAGAATAAAAGTAGCTCAAAAGGGCAGGATGCATTAACGAGCGAAGCGAGCTCGAAAATTGTAGCTTTCATGACCCCTGTGACCGCGCCTAAATTATGAATACCATAACCAATTGCTAACCGATTGTTTTTAATCATTGACCAAGTACAAACTTTAGATTTAATATTTTCGTTTGTGGATGAGTGTTTCTGAATAAATTAGTGATTTAATGGTTAATTAGAAGAGCTCACTATAACTTTTTTCTTTGTTTAAAAATTACCACGCGCGCGCGCCCTTTTGTAACCTCGCGCCCCTAGGCATATGCCTGGTTTGCCTTAGGGATAATCCGCCACTGAGTTGTCGATATATAATTCAGTATAATTTTTGAAGTAAGAGATTTAACCAAAAATAAACTTATTCCATATTCATAATTTTATCCGTGATCATGGTGCTTGCGTGCTGGAACTCAAAAGAAAAAATAAACGTTGTAAATATCCCGATTTCAGTGTTAATCATAGTGTTATCAATTTTTTTTTCCATACATCAGAAAAAGTACACGCACGACAATGGTTTTACTATACAACGAGACATGTAGGTAGATATGAGCAATGTTTTCGTGTTCCGAAAGCCCTTTTAGAAGAATAGAGGGTTCAAGACAAAAGGAGGCTCTGATTAAAAACGGAAATGTTGAAAAGTCGAGTCCTCGATGTCTGCACAATGACTCGTACCCACTCGTGTTCAGGAACATCCAAGATTAAAAAAGACTGACGAGTTTACTAGAGTGAGCTTATAATATTTTTGTTTAATAATTTTAGAGCAAATGAAGCAACTTAGAATTTTTGAATTGAATTTGTATTTTTTTTTTTGTACAATATGTAAAAAGTAGGCAAGAAAAATGAATAAACGAATATAAGTAATTTGATTATAAAATAACAACTAATTACGTGTATTTTTTTGTACAGATTTGATTTGACCCGTGATTGAACTATGTATCAATTTGTTTTTTTTTCTGTAAATATTTGAATGTGACATCTTCCAGTTAGATTATATTTATAAAACTTATTCAGTGTTCCTACAAATTTTCGCGTAAAACGTGATCTTTAATGCATAACCCAAGCTTCACTTGGTAGGAACCTACTTATTCAATTAAAGCATAACAAGATAATGATGGGTAATGTTTTTTAAAGATCATCTTTTTTCAAAGCCGTAGTGTTCGTACTACAAGCACACTATCTGATACCGCACTCTGTAGGTGCGAGTACGCCACTACGCCGTTTCGCGTCCATAACGTGAACGAAAACAGGATGCACATTTGCAAACCCTCTTTTGTGTAATTCTCCCGGCCACTGTAAGATTTCGCTTTTACGGCTACAGCCTCTTCTTCATTTCTGGACCAGCGCGTTGTACGAGTATTGTTTGTGAAACTCTAATTAATTCTGACATTTAACGACAGAAACCTCCATTTTTCTTGAATTTTTTCTGTTTTTTGCTTATATCTCTTTAACTAAGCACGTTGTGTACCACATTGGATGACAAAGTTGAAGAACATTGAATTTTTCAAAAGTTCCTTGGTGAACCAGATTATCAAGCCTAATATTAATGGAGATACAGCCGCTCAAACTTGGAAAGAGTTTCTATATGTTAAAAATAGCATAACTATATAGTGATTCCCTATATGTTAATTATGTCGATCAGTCAACAAAGTTTTGGAAAACCTATGACCCCCACCTCGCCCCTAACGTGATGATACCGATGTCCCATTATAATATAAAAAAATAAATAAGGAAGGCTTGAAAATCTGGCTCACAAACGAACTTTTAGGTAATAACTTCGTCATCCAATGTTGAACACAAAATGTGCAACACAAAAAGCGAAAAACATAGGTTAATCTTCCTAGTGTAACCACTTTTTTTTTTTTTCAGATGGGAAATCATCAAATGACTTCTCCCGCTCTGGGCAGAACGGAAGGGAGTGTCAGACTTGTACTGACTAAAACCGATCCATGTTCCTTCCTTGCCCTTTGTGTTCCAGGGCCGCGGTATCTCTTTCGAACAGTCCTGCAGCTCTGGCTAGTGTACCCCCTAACAACCTGTGAAAGTTCCATTAACTTTCCGTTTTGCGTAACACACGCAAAACGGAAAGTGAGTTTTTAGACCAACAGCAGTTTGAAAACGATTTCGGAGCATTGTAGCCACCAGTTGTCTGTCTTCCCTGGCCGTTGTGCATCTTGGTCTGCCATTTCCGGACTTAAACCCCATCGAGCACGCCTGGGACGAGCTTCAGAGATGCGTGAAAGGTCGAAACCCCCCACCAATCACGCTTCCCGAGCTCAAACAAGCACTGGTGGAGGAATGGGAAGGTATTCCTCAGCGCCGGCTCCAAAATTTGGTGTACAGCATGCCTAATCGCCTGGAAGCTGTCAGAAGAGCTCGTGGAGGCAATACAAAGTATTTAATGAAGAAAGTGATGAAAAACAGCAAAAAAAAAATCATAAAATGTAATGTAATCTTAAGAAAAATATGACTTCTTTAGTTTCTTTTAATTTAGAGATTAATATTGTGGGTGCAACTAAGTTTTATTTTATTTTTTATCTGTATAATTAAATTCTCAATTGAACAGTCTTCTTTTCATTAGGATGGCATACGTAGTTCGGGAGATATTCGGGTTTATGTGACTGACCCGTTATTTTTGGAACCGAGTGTAGTATAATGTGACTGTTTGGTACAAGAAGTAAGTACAGGCGCCAGCAGGTCAACCTACAGATTTTCTCAATCAACCTTGAACCTAACGCTTCAGAAATAAAGTTGAAAATCTATTAAAGAAATTTGACAGATTGTAGTAGCTTGATGTGCTGGCGTCTGTACCTATACGATGAGACATTCAGTGCAAACTGCCTTATAAACAGTGATCGGAGTGGTTTATTTTGAAACTATCTACTACAACAACAACTTCAACTGTTCACCTTTCAACTAAGATTCTTCGACAAGGCACGAGACATATTAACAATTCAATATCAATTCCACAAACTAGTGTTATAGTCTGGACTCAGAAGTAGAGACGCTATTTCGTTTTGAAGTCAAGAATTATTAATGTCCGATTCCAATTTCAGAAAAGGAAACGGGGTCACCAGTCGTTCTTTTAGAGACGTCAATTAGGCTTCATAAAGGGTGTAAACAGACTCTTAACGAAGCCGAAAGGCACTTGTTCTCCCCGTCATTGCGATCATTTTTTTTGTTCTAGACCATACCTGGGAACCTTCTAGTTACGGAGATATTGGGGGTCAAAGTTCCAACTTTGTTTTTAGATACATTTTTTTAATGTAAGATTTTTACTTTAAACACCTCCAGGACCCCCTTACTATTCAAACCATCCATCAACACAATGTTTTGAGTGCGTTACATTGAGTCCTACTGTAAAACGTGATTTTTCACCCCAAAAAAAAGGAGTTTCCTAGCAGTAATTTTTGCTTAAAGTTACTTAGTTTGATGTACATAATGCTTGGTTGACGGCTTCGTGAACAGTCTGTTTACACCCTGTATAGGTAATAATATTATTGTTCCGCCATGCACTTTACCTAATCGCCCTGCAGCAGGTACGATAGTAAATATTTTAGTCGGTATTCTGCCGATGTAGGTATAGATACGACGTATCATACACAATTTTATAAGTTAGAAGTCGGAAATAACTTCGTTTGATATTTATTTCAATAGTCACTACTTCGGTTAGACGTTTCACTTTTGTGATTAAATTTAGATAAACCAAGCAAATTAAATAAATTGGATCTTACAAACATTCAAAACTGTTTTCAGCACTGCTTGCTATTTCTGGGTAGTTACAATTTGATTGAAATTTGCGATATTGTTTCGACCTAATGGAGCACGCCTGACACCTCGCTTTCTAGCGCATTCAACGCTAATTAGCTACATTAAGATATGGTTGTAGCACTATTTGGTGCTTTATTTCTCTTGCTATACAACCTCCTTACAGCCCACTACAATTAAAGCCTTTCCTGAAGGTTTGTTGTGTTCTTTTGTGAGGGTATTAAGCCTAAATTATGTAGTACTAGTATGTTTTCATATTAGTATTAGTATAAATATGAAAATAACATTGGAAGATTGTGTCATCATCATCATCAACAGCCTATAATGTTCCCACTGCTGGGACACAGGCCTACTATGTATACGAAGGATTGGGCTATAATTCACCACGCGGGCCCAGTGCGGATTGGTAGATGTCTTCGAATTTTTGGTTCTAGGACATGCCGGTTTTCTCACGATGTTTTCCTTCACCGTTTTTGAGAGCAGTGGTGATGATATAAATTACACAAAGTAATGCGCCTGCCTGGGTTCGAACCCACGACTTACTGTTCATAAGTCGGGGTCGCTACCACTGGCCCACCGCTGCTCTCGGAAGATCGTGTAGTTTAAGTCTATTGTACCTACTATTCCTACGTTACAAAGATGTTGCCAATTACTTGAGACGGGTATATTCGTGTTAAGTAGCTTTTGCTTGAAACTTTGAAGGTACAGTTCTCCACTTAGCGCTTAAGAAAACATCTAGTACTAACTTGATGTCAATATGTATGGGTTAAACTGCGTTATCGTATGCTTGGCCTTTTTCCAAAAACTACGTTAGTGTCGGCTTCCAGATGCAGCTGAATGCCAGTATTTTACATATAGTGACTGCTTATCTGACGTCCACAAGCCAGTTACTAGGCAAAACGATACCCTTTTGGTAAAACTGGTTGTCAGGCTGCCGGGTTTCCAACTACATTTAACGTCTGTCAAAGATCTGCAAATGACAACCTGGACTAATGGTATAACGTGCTTTTCGAGACACGACGGAAGTCGCGAAGCCGGATTAAACCATGAAGAGTGACTGTTCGGCTGTTATATTTAAGCCACGAACCCCTTAGCGTAAGCGTTAGTTATATTGGCACGTTGCATTCGACGTGCTAAATTGGTAATTTACACATCAAATGTTAACAAGCTGTTTGTGTTCCAATAAAGGAGCACTGCGCTTTAAAGTAACTCAATTGATTTTGTATCTTGGCTCAGTGTGCCAGAAGCAATCCCACGAGTATTGTAGCGTTATCAGTAGCGTCTATTCATTCCTGCAACGTCCAGGTATTAGCAGTGATTTGTCAGTATTAACAGCCCCGTCTTACATGACGCAGGTCGTGGGTACTAAACTAGGCAGACACTTCTGTATCTTAATAATCTTATAACCAGCCTGTTTGTGGAACAGTAGAACCACATTGGTGTATCCTTATTTGAAAAAAATACGAATGTCTTATTAAAAGTCTTGTAAAAGGCAGAAATATTAATTTACCGATTTGTTTTCATGCCAGAACTTCAGTTCTTCACTTCTTGGTCACTTCAGAACTGTAACTTGAAGGGGCATACCCGTTCTGAAGTGACCTTGTGCAAAAATAGTTCATAAGTAGGTCAAGTCTGATATTTAGGTGGACGCATAGATGCAACTTAAACCGTCTCAAGTCAGAGCAAAATATTTATCATCCAATTTAGTTAAGGTTCCAAATTAAAATCATATTATTGACCAGCCAGCGGGATTAATGAAATTCAGATATATTATGATTTATTACTGTGCGGCTAGAGCCTAGGACATTAATGACTTGTTTACTTTAGGTTAATAGTACATTAGTGAAATAGGCAATTGCAGGTCGAGTATGAGTTTGGTCGAGTATGTTTTATGATCACTAATACGAGACAGACAATTGCTATTTCCGCCGAGGCATTTATAGTGCTTTTCTCAAAATAATGCAGGGAAAAAAACATACTTTTTATATTATACATTTAATTTATTTAATATTAAATGTTACATTAGTGATATTGGTACAATTACTAAAAGAAAATGTTATTGATTTCCCCGGTACACTTATGTTTGTTTGTTGAACTTCTGATGAGGTTTGCAGGTGGGCATTGGATGTAGTGGTAAATGGCTGAATATGCTGTTTTGAGGTGGATGGCTGTGGACTTAGATGTTGGCAAGTGCCAGCGGGTGAGATTTTGTTTCCAAAGTAGGTTACAATGATGATGATGTTTTGATTTATTTTACTATTTATATCAGATTTGTTTTCAATTGAGTCCTCAATGTAGCAGTAATTCAGCCACTTTATCCGACTTCCAGCCTCCGTGTCTTTTCAGGATCGTATCGTCATTGGATCGTCATAACAGTTAGGTATGCCTTTCAATCCTTAAGTGGCTCCTAAAATGAGAGCATGGTCAAAGAATTATTTTTATATACGCACCATAACAGAGTAGAACCTCGTCCTGCTTTGTGGAAGAGCTGATGTCTACCTGTTATATTTCTTTTATCAAAGCATGTGATTATTTTTCGCGTCAATAAGAGTGATAATAATGAATAATGAAAAAATATATTTATTCCTGTAAGTTATTGTTAAAGACACTCTTCCGTTTCGCAAAAAAAATCTATTTAAATTAAGATGGTGTTTTCTATCCGAGTACTCTAAGAAGAAACGCCGAAACAAACTTGCTTAGAGTAACCACCGACAAACCAATTTACAGTTAAGTATATGACTAACAAACAAACCCATTCGGTAAAATTAATTACACGTATCGGCTTTGGGTACCTGGCCTACTATCCACAGCGTAGATGTCGAAACTAACAATAAGAGTTTCAAGGTATACCCTTTCAGTAATTGTTCCTGGAACAGAATTGAGGACCAGTACTGTACGCTCATGGTAGATTGAAAGCATATATGCTTAGGTATTATGTTTAGACAGGCATAGCTCCATTGTAGCAACTTTAGCACATTGTTCATGCTAGAAATTTTGGAAACGATTGAATGCCTTTATCGAAACTATTTAAGAAACGGTATTGTTTGGTACTATTATTGACAATGTTCTGTAACAATATATGGTGGGCGTGGGTTAATTGCAATCTGTGGTATCCATGGCTTAAAGCCTACGGCATCTAAACAATATCGAGTGACACAAAGGTATATATTGCATTAATTATTACACTTATATATAATTAATAAATACAACACGCCGGGCCGCACTTAGTCAGAAGCCTTATTAATTACAAAGGATAATCAGGGTTTTCATAATGAGTTGCAAATTAGCGAATTATGTTATCTTATCAGTACCGGTAAGATACAATATATTTAGCGGAAAAGATGATACTAAGTAAAAAAAATCCTTCAAGAGTTGTTAGTGACTAATAAGCATAGTTCGGAGTATTAATATGGACATTCCTCCGGATTTTCGGAATTGGTTGATCACGGTTATTGCGAATACGGTTATTGTTGGTCGCGGTTATTTCGAACTTAGGTTGGAATTGTTTTAAATTGAGCAATATTATATTGTTCATATTTTTTTTCACGTTACCCAGTCACGATTTGACACAATTCAACGACCAATCAGAGCAAAGGATCATGGGTGGTGCACTAACCGGTGGTACCTTCCTTTAAATGAATTGAGTAGTAATAATGTCACTACCAACATTAACAATATTTAATTGGATCCGGAAATAACGGAATTACTTTTCAGGAAAAACTTATCCATGTTATTCTTTCTGTGAACATTTATGATACAAGTACCAAAAATCAATCTACCTACTCCGATCACTACAAATAAGCGATCGGAACGAACGGTGTGAACTGCAACTCTTCTTCAAATGATAACCTATGGTGGGGACGAATTTTACAACGATGTTGGACTTGCATGTCAAGTTGAAGAGCTCTCCTCTACAACACAGTCCTTAAGATTTCTGTGGATCTGTGACGCTACCCCCGCGTCTGAGTCATCAAGTAAATTGACGAATAACACATGTGCTTTGATCTAATTACATCAAGAAAATATCAAAATTATAGATAATTATACATTAGTACCTATGTCATACCGAAAGTGCACCTGCTGGTCCAATATACGTGATCGTATGTATAGAATTTTTTCTTAAAATTCATCAATTTTAAAGAATTTGTAACCATATATGTGGCCCATGTATTTATCCCAGGGATGGTGTTAGCCACGCACATGTCGTGGGAACCCAACTGTTAAAGTTGCCAGTTTCATTGGCTTCATATCAAATTGCTGAATGGGCATTCAATATAAACGTCCAAATGGCTGCTCCAGATAATGTTATTGAAGTAAATTAAGTCTTTATGCGCACTTCAAAAATCGGCTGTTATTGTCCCTTCAATGCCAATAATGTGTGTCATTCAATCAAACATTCAATTTAACAATAGCGAAGAATACAATTTAGTATTCTTCGCTATTGTTAAATTGGATGTTTTATAATAAGTTTTTTAGAATTGGAAGATTCTGTGCCTAAAAGTAATGGGATCGATATTACAGATTTTTTCAATAAAACTTCTAAAAGCGATGGTCTTGTCCAATTGAGACTAACTATTGGAGTCCCTGCTGACTTTCTGACTGCCGGTAGTTTACTCGGGGTCTTAATCAGTATAAACATATACATAATGTATGCTAGTGCGCATATTACAACAGTATGGTATCTGCCGATCTCAGCTTGATGGGCTACACTACTTATTGCCTTCAAACTATACATACTTACCGATTGTTTGATCGGCCGACTCTGCGAGCGCTCTCTTCAAAAGCTGCTTATCTTACTAAGTTGTCCGAGTGCAGTCGATCGACTGTTGGTCTGGTTTGGGTAGCCCACCCCGACTGAACAATCGGCCGATAGAAAGTCAGCAGCCAGTGGGAACTCTTAAAAAGTAAAACTAAGTTTGAAACTTGGGAAAAAGTCATAAAAGTGAATTAAAAATAAGATGGAGCAAATATTTTTATTACCAACCTAACTAAATGTATATGAAAAATAAACTACACATAAGCACGGATCACTAATTGCACAACTACCCAGTACTTAACGTACCCACGCTCTCTTTTTTTTAATAAGTTTGAGCGTGGAATATGTTCCTCATCCACCTGGTTGCTTTAATGTACGAAGAGAGGAATTTCAATAAGTTGTTAGTGCTAGTACACCCGGCGGCACATCAAGCTTTACATTTCCTGTATAACGTGGCCTCGCTTTCTATATATATTTTCTGTACAATGAGAGATCCGCATAAACTGGTTTTGTATAGCTTGATGAACCGTCGTGCGTACAAGCAAACTATACTAAAATATTTTAAAGAGGTTAGATAATAAATAATAAAACGATGGTATTTTGCATAAAAGGGCTATGATTGCAAATATAAAAGTGTTGAGATAAGCTTTAGTAAAATATTTCGGAGGCAGAGTGCAGTTGCTATTGGAGTTTTCAGATTAAATAGCCTTGTACGTTGTACATTACACAGAGAGACTATTTCACATTAATTGCAGAATTATTGAACCAATACACCGGCAATCTGTTTTGACAAAATGTTTACCTGGTAGGACACGATTGAGCTATGTCACTCACGCAATTGGAATAATATGTCATAACTAGCTTTCACCCGCACATTCGTTCGCGTTAATTTAGAAATTGACAGTTAAACTCTTAACACACTACTGAATCAATCATGATTCGAAAGACACGTGGCACCATCTATTATCATAAGAACGTTTTTGTTGTTTTCCTCGGGAACAGTATTTTTTTTCGAGATGAAAGGTACCCTATGTCCGCTTCTGTATACAACACACGTGACAACGTATATGCAAAACTAATGGATGATCGGTTTGGTGGTTTAGGCGCGAAAAGGTAACAAACAAACTTACTTTCGCATATATAATATTAATAAAGTTAAGGATAGGATAATTTAACTGAAAATGAAAGAAAATGTACAAAATGTGGATTGCACAGGAGGTAATGGACGACAATGTGACCTAACTTTGTAGGTCGAGAATTAAATATGGACATCAAGGACTCATGTAGAAGCTACCGGTGTACTAATAAAGTATCAAGTGTAATGCCTACTGAGACTTAAGGGTCCCTATCAGTTTCGCGGTCTAAAAACAGAAAATACTACTTTTTCCAGCTCAAATTTATCAATAATTTTAATTGTTTTTGGTATTTTTTTTATGCACAGTTATATATCACTTATAAATCTAGTAAGTGTACGAATTTTTATTTTGATAAGCACTCAACATAAATGAGGAAAAATGAAAATCAAACATGTTTCGACGTAAGCACGACACTCCAGGTTTTTCAATAACTTTTGTGGCTAACTGGTAATTAATTATAATCAGAAAAAAAAATTACGCACAGGGCATTTAGTATATTAGTAAGTCTACGATTTTTTTTTTTAATTCATTTAATTAGTACCTTAAAAAATGTGGTTCACGCTGAAAAAACCCAATAAAATGATGCGGAAAATAGTCGTCTACTCGTAAAAATATGTTGAATATATCAATAAATATTAAGTATTATAAAACTTGTGATATTTATCTATCCAATTCAATTTTTAATATTTTGTTTGACTATTTACTTAATTGTAATAAAATATTTAAATTATGCCTTATAAGCCGATGCGCTTGCATGTGGCTATTAGTTTCGCCCGTGGGTACGCTTGTTAGAGATATAAGTGATTTATAACTGTGCATTATAAAACATACCACATACCTTATGGTTATAGAGAAACTTCAGCTGAAAAAAGAAATATTTTCTGTTTTATTTTTTTATTTTTTGTTTTTCCTTAAGAAAGTAGCTGTGGGCAGGCGTTTACTAAATGGGGACGTTGTCTACTTGAGAACAAACCTGAAGGAATACTTAGAGACGAAAAGTAGGAAGTAACACAGGAAGACCTTGCTACATGATGGGACGGTACAGACTGGCAGCACATCAAGTTACTACAATCTGTCAGATTTCTTCAATAATATTTCAACTCTATCTCTAAAGCACCAGGTTCAAGGTTGATTGGGAAAATTTGACAGATTCAGGTAGCTTGATGATTGAAGACGATAACTTGAAAAGTCGTACAAAAATAACCCCGTTTAACGATTGAATTGTAAATCTGAGGTTTTAAGAATACCAACCTTGTAATGGTGCATTTATGTTCCCGATGCTAAGTTCCGACGCAGTCTTCCAGACAGGTTACTTTAAGTTCTAGCTTCTCGAACCAACATGAATTAATTAATTCTCGCCGTTTATACCCACGTGGGGCTGTTAATACCTTTTTGACGGTTTCATCATGTAGGTATAGTAAGGAACTCTTGTCTTTTTTGTGATCTATCCGAATTTACTTTTAACTAAGTAATTTTTGATGCTTGCCGACTCATTAACCGTCAATACAACTACATATGTCACCCCACCGCTGGACATACGCGTCTCTCAAGCTGCGCCATAACACCCGGTCCTCCGCTTTCCGTAAGTAATCTGTCCAAATGTAGTACGTAGAAAACGTGTAACAATGATTTTAAGCATTTATCAAGCTCCGACTATAATAGATCAATTTATGATGATCTGTGTCAAACTACAAACTAAAGCGGATAAAAACATAATTAACCTTTAGTTGGGCATAACCTTTAAACATTCAACTTTAAATAAACTTTTTCTCTCTTCTCTGAAAGAGTTTATTTAACTACCTATTATAATACTGAAAATGTTTAGCAAAATAGGTATTTTTGTCAATAAATTTGAGCTTTGCTACATTTTTGATACTTAAATCCATATTGGTGTCATTTTCAGAATCTATCGAAAGCATTATAGTGTTCAACAATGCATGGCCAGACAGGTTATTGAGAGATGGTGAGAGAAAAAATAGTTGTATCTGTTACATTAAGTTAGATATCTGAAAAACAGGCTGCGAACATAGGCCGTGGGCGTGCGGACAACTGTTGAACGCATCTGCGTCTTCCTACTCCCTGGCGTCGTATATACGGCGGAGCAGCCAAGCCGCGCGCTCATTCCTGTCTTGACACCGCCCGAGGCAGCCGTTTCTGCGGTTATTCGCAACCACAACTTACGTCGCGCTACAGTCATGATCTGTTTTATTCGAGCATTGTTTTTGCTTGTCACCGGAGTTCTGTTAGTGTCTGCAGCCGCAGTGTCTGATTCAGGGATCAATTCTCAATTCCGGGATGAGCTACAAGTAGTGACAAAACAGATTAATCTGCTTAAGACCCTGCACAAGACGGAAATCAATCAGTTGAAAAAGGAAATACGTGAATTAAAGTAAGTGGAAAAAAATCTTGTTTTTTGATTACTTACATCGTAAAGGTCCGATTGTGGCGCATTGGATTAGAAGATTTACCCGCCGTGCTTCAAACTTCGTGAGTTTCCATTATTTAATTTACAGGACTCTACGAATATTTGAAAGTTAGCGATTTTTTAGTTAACTATTGTTTCCCGCGCTTTGTTCACTTCTTTTATTATAAAAAAAGTAATTTTAAAAACTAAACCAACTTCAAAACTGTAATTTATTTAATTAATAACTAAAGAGGGAGAAATAAAACTTTATTCTTTTAAAAGATCTAAAGTAATATGCCAACATTTTTTTTGAGTTCAGTGCCAGCCCTTGTTTAAAAGAAATATTTACATGAGTAACCACTGTATTACATTCTATAACACAGTAGATATAAAACTAAAATAATTTACGTGTCGAATCGACAATCTCCTCATTTTTTTTCGTCGGTTAAAAAATAGTTACTAATGTTAATATTTATTTTAAATCAACTAAGGCTGGCATTAAAGTCGGTTGAATTTTTTTAAATTACTTTTTTGTTTCTTCATTTTTTTAAATTGCTTAGCCACTATGACATTTTCATCGAGATTATTTAGCTAGAGCCCAACTGCATGCAAACATTGAAACAACATGCATAATGGTACGTTTGAGAATTACGCGTTTCTAGTTACTGACACACGTGTTAAACAATTTATTTATTTATGTACACACAAAATACTTAACAAGGACAATGTTCAACAATGATCGGTTTAAAAATTTTACAACACTATGCTTCACTTGCGAATTTTTTTTGCGGCTATTGCGATTTGATTTAATTGCCGGGGCGCTCTTCGGAAGTTCTTTCTCTGATAAATACTGTTTTTTTTTTAAACTTTTTTTGTTGTTGTTTTTATTACAATTTAAGAAATTAAAAATTAAATTCAAAACTTTATAATCGGCATATCTATCTCCACTCTCATCTTATAAAGGGTGTAAACAGACTCTTAACTTAACGAAGCCGAAAGGCACTTGTTCTTCCCGTCATTGCGATCATTTTTTTGTTCTTGGCCATACCTGGGAACCTTGTAGTTACGGAGATAATGGGGGTCAAAGTTCCAACTTTTTCACAAGGTTTTTTTGAAATACATGTTTTTAATGTAAGATTTTTACTTTAAACACCTCCACGACTCGCTTACTATTCAATCCATCCATCTGCACGATTTTTTGAGTGCGTCACATTGAGTCCTGCCGCAAAACGTGATTTTTCAGCCCAAAAAAAAGTCGTTCCCAGCACTACTTTTTGCATAAAGTTACTTAGTCTGATGTACATAGTGCTTGGTTGACGGCTTCGTAAAGAGTCTGTTTACACCCTGTAGGTATGTGAAAAATACATACATGATTAAATATACACACCTACATGAAAAATTATGTGGGTACGTATAATATATAGGCACTATACAAAAGGGTCCGCGCAATAGATTTAAGTATCCCACAATGTAACGTCTTTACGATTTTGGTTATCGTCGATGATTGGGTCCTCCTTATATTATGCATTATTTATGAGCACTCATGTTATTTCCTTTTGGTAGGCAGTCTAACCTTTTATAAATGTATCTCTCAGAAATTCAATTTATTGAGAAGTTGAATATTTTGAGGGAGTAAAAGTATTCTTATTACCAGACCTTAGAGACTTATAGACCAGATTCATAAAAAATGGACGGTAACGGAACAGGATCTCTTTAAAGCCGGTGAAGTACGTAAGGGATCGCAAAGTTAAAGCCGTCACTTCGAACATTCACTTGGGTCGTTCGGAATGTTTTCAACTGGCAGAACATTAAGGAACTTCTTTTAATTTGGGGAATATCAGACCTATCAGGTAATTTGATTGCTCGTTAGAGTGAACTGAGGTGGAATCTCTGTCTGCCAATTTCCTTTGCTGTGGTTGATATCACTTGCAGTCAGTCTACAGTCATCATCATCATCATCCACAGCCCGACTTCACCCACTGCTGGGTATAGGCCTTTCATTCCTTGTGCCAAGCACCACGCTCTTGTGCTAAGCACCACGCTCTTGTGCCAAGCACCACGCTCTTGTGCCAAGCACCACGCTCTTGTGCCAAGCACCACGCTCTTGTGCCAAGCACCACGCTCTTGTGCCAAGCATCACGCTCTTGTGCCAAGCACCACGCCCTTGTGCCAAGCACCACGCTTTTGTGCCAAGCACCACGCTCTTGTGCCAAGCACCACGCTCTTGTGCTAGCCTCATCCAGGGTACTCCCGCAATGCAATAATGTCGTCTGTCCATCTCGCTACATCATCAGTCTACAGTACTCGCCAATAATGTAGTTTCTGATCCTTACTATGCACATTATTACCTAATTAAAGTTTAAAATGGTACTGTTTATGAATATAGGTATATCCACTTTTGTAAATGTCGCTATCGAAGTAAGGTTTTCTGTAAAATATGAATACACAACAGCCGAATTTATATTCGCTTCAATGGGCATTGATCGAATGTTAAAATCCAGGATTAAATATTTACATGATCCATATCACAGCTGCTGTACAAAACAACGATCGTAATTAGTACCAATCTTACTGATTATTGAAAGGTTTTATCCTTCCTGCTTTTTGTAATGGTTCTTTTTACTGCCTACCTTCAACTCAAACCGGAAGGAATAAAAAGAGCCTCATACAATATTGAATTGCGTTGCAATTGTTCAACCGTCTTCATTGATTCATCTTTATGAAATTAAGATATTCATTCGTAAAGACGACGAGATGGGATACTTACGTACATCTGTGGGATCCCAGATAGTCACCGCTTGGAAATTAATTTTCGACGTCATGAGCTACTTCTTTCAAAAAGGTCGTGCTTTTCCCATACTGCAGGAGAAGGACTTTACATAAACATAACAAATCATCACGCCTGTATCCCTGAAGGGTTAGGAAGAGGTGTACCTAATAGTACACCCACATTTCACCATTTATGTTTAAGTTCCATATAATATAGGGCGAGCCTAAAATCATCAACTGGGCATAAATTCAGACTCCTTGCCTGACCCAGGAATCAAGCCCAGGACCTCATGCTCAGCAGTCGCGATTGCGACCACAAGGCCAACGAGGCTTTGCAGAACAAAGAACCTTACAAAATATCACAAATATCAAATCTCGTACCTATGATGCCTAAAGTATAGATAAATTGCAGATTTGACAAATAGTAGCAGCTTGAACAGTATGTGATAGGGGGTCGCACGTCGCGGGCGCAGGTGTCCCCGCGAGAGTGATACACGATACAAACGACACCGCTACGTGACATCGCCCTATTCATAATACCACCGAGTCATGTCGAGTAATTTCTCCACTCCCACGATCCGTCTTGTAATAAATAAATAATTGATTTTGTCTCCTTAACGCCTCGGATAAGGGTTGATATAAATTGGAGCAGCTAGACTTGTCAGGTAGATATACGTACCTCATAAAGTAATCTTCGCATCGCCCCGTGTTGCTGAAACGGGTGTTTTGTTCATAACAGTTTTTAAACGTCGAATACAGAAGCCTAAAAGTTTACTAGGACGAATCGGAAGAGTTTGCAAATAAGTTGCGGAGATATGTACCGCCTCCTTGAAACAAATACACCAAATATTATCAAACAAAACAAAAGGTTTACAAGATTAAAATTTTCCGAAGCCGAGTTCGTTAGTATTTGGCAAAAACAACAAACAATTTCAAACTTGTTAAGCTCTTGAATCGAAAACGGGTCAAGAGTGATTTTTACGGCAGAAAAGGAATCCACAATGAGACTAGAGCAGAGATGTTATGGATATGATATTTCGGATCTGGATACGGATATGGATATAGGAATAATATTATATTGGTTTCAGTTACGGTTACGGATATGTAATTATTTCGGATTATCCGTTAGTTTCGGATAGTTTTGGTTACGGATATAATAAAAAATTAACTAGTTATGAAAGAGGTTATGTTATGACTAGAAATAACAAACAAACTGCTGCTGAGCGGTGAAAAAAAAACATGTCGTTCTATTTAGACTCCGCCCTTATACGAAACTATCCGCATCTATCCGGAACTTGAGAAACGGATACAGTTACGGTTGAGGATATATTTTTATTTTGGATATCCGATAGTTTCGGTTACGGTAACGGAACTCCATAACATCCCTGCACTAAAGAAGGTGTTACGGGGTTCTCAAGTTTACACAAATGATTGTTCTCGACGGCTCCGCCAAATAATATACTTAATAATGCATAGAAACTAGCAGGGGTTCATCCACATACAGGCTCATTGAGAACATCTCAATTAATGATTCATTTGCATTAATTTTCAAACAGACACATTTCATGTATCGGGACAATCGTGTTCGTAGTATGGATCCGTATTTACCGGTTTTTGCGTATAACATAGAGGTATCCAGGCGGTTTGTAGTTTGCTCGATTGATTTAAGTGGCCACAAAGCCAGCGAGTCCGGAAAGGATTGAAGAAGGAGCGGAGTTCCCGTACCGGGACATGAAAAAGTGTTGGAGTTGGCTCGAGGGCTGAGGGCGCTAGGGCGAGTCTCGACGTCGCTTACAATAGGTGCCGCGGCTGCAGGGTCCAGGAGCGGTAATGGCTCACGCCCGGCTTTTAAGGCTTGCGAGACGTGTCTTATTAATATAAAACTTGTAAACCCAGGAGAGGTTCGAGATCGGGAAGCAAGCGCCTCTTCACGCGAACCAGGCCATCTGATCGACACGATTATTCCTCTTCGTCTTTCCCTTGGGGGATTTATAAAGGACATCGCCGTTTTTATTATTTCTTTCTCGATACGCTGCTGAAAAATTAAGTCTCGAGGGCCGCTCGATATGATGCTCAATTTTTAACGAATTCTATTTCTGTTTTGGTATTCATTATTTTGAAAACAAATAAAATAAATTAGTTTTCACTATCTCTTATTTTTCCTCACTTAGTTAACTATTAGGTTCTTCACCCTTTTACAGATGAATATAATATTTAGTTCACTTAGCATGGTTACGTTATGTTACATAAGACTAGCGTTCAGCGCAAAGTTCCTGCACAATGGTTTACAATCATCGGTGTCAGGTTCTAGCGTTTATTTCCGGTTTGATGAGATTCCCCGAGAGCTCTCATAATGCACATAAAAGCAGACTGTGAACGTTTGACGATCAAAAAGGGTCTCTCTGACATTTCTAGAGCGCGGGTGGTATTTTTTTAACACATTTTCCATAAATCTTGCTTGAATGCAAATTATGAACGTCGAAAGCCGTTTGTAACGCGTCCCTGCCCATGCATCATCTTTACTGTGGCGGTTGCTAATGTGACAGGACATTTTTCGAGTTGCCACTTCCAAAACATACGTCTTACCTCTCCACCATAGCAGCTTTTAGGTGTTACATGTTAATATATTCATATCAGCATATTTTTAATAAGTCCACGAATGGTAAGAGATTGGTACACCATGTGTTGGTACACATAATTGGCAGTAAATTAAGCTCTATCTATGAAAAGCACCTGCGAGTAGTGAGAAGTGGTCGCTCTTGATCGAAGCCGTGTGGACTAGTTTAAACCTTATCCTAGAGGATAAAGATTTAAAATGAATAGTTTATGAAAATGTAGCTACAGGTAGAATGTGCCATCTCGTGTGCCAGATGAGTTTGCATCTGGGAACTGCAAAGGACCCGTTTGCATACTTGAAATTCAACGTCGCCAGCTGTTGTTCATCGATTTTTATTAACTCTCTGTTTATTTTTACACGGAGAACGACAACAACCTTTAGTTACCGCGGTCGCATCGAGTTCATAGCAAACATATTGTAATTATTAACGTATAATTAACTGTGTTTGTGAGATGAATGCGTTTTCATGAAGACCATTTTTGCATTACATTATTTATTATTTATTAAAAAAAATTGTATTGCAATACATTTGTTTATCAGTTGCGTTGCTCCTATATATATATATATTATAAAACAAAGTCCTCCGCCGCGTCTGTCTGTCTGTCTGTTGGCGATAAACTCAAAAACTGCTGCAACGATTTTCATACTGTTTTCACCAATAGATAGAGTGGTTTTCGAGGAAGGTTTTAATATATAATTTGCCAAGTTTTTGTATACGTTGGCTAAAATATAATGATATTTGTTAGAGGTGTCGGAAAAAAATAAGCCGTCTGGAAGCTTTCAACGAAAACGCTACCTAAATAAACCCTTTGAGATATAAAAAAATGATGTATGGTAGAATTGTGTATCTTATATAGGTCTACAGAAAAGTCCGCGATGACATATGTCTATCCCTTACTTTTGGTCGCGATTACCGACATCCACGTGGGCGAAGCCGCGGGCATCAGCTAGTATTTTTATATAATTATATACTTTAGAATAATGTTCTTAAGGTTTGTAGTGAAGTATTTGATAAACAACAAATATCGCCATGGTGATGGCGGGTAGGTTATTTTTGGATGTAGTTGGTAGGGTATTAATGGAGCTTTGTATTTTAGCCTCTTTGTCATTTTCACATGCGTTGGTACTTTACAAAATTGTAGTATAAATAAATGGACTGTTAGAAAGATTAGTGGTAGCGTGTAAGTCGGTAGTGCGTCGATAGGTACGGCAGAATATCATTAGAAGCAATTCATGTAATTTCCACTGCGTTTAATATAATGACTAGTACTATAGAAAAATTCTGTTGCGGTTGCTTATTTGTAGATTTTAGAGTTATTTTGCATTTGGGCTTACATCTGTGAATCGCAAGTAGATACCGGTTCCAATTACTAATGTGATTAAAATGAATTGAACAGCTACCCTTTACGGACTCATTAAAAGTAATTTGTATCGACAAATTACGTTTAATGAGTAAATTTACAAGTATATTAACTTAGTTTCATCTAAAATACGTGCATGTTTCATATAGATATGATTAGATTGAACATGAATTGCTCGATTAGCTTATGTAATTAGACTGACCGAATCGATACTGATATACCTATTTGACAAATCCCCACTTCGGTACTGCATATAGGTCTAGTGTAATATTTTCTTCTACGTTACTTTTTTTTTTTTAGTTAGCTGGAACTGTCCCACTCCTGGGCAATGGCCTCCCCTCCCCCCATTCCTTCCACTTTTCCCGCTGTTTCCCTAAGACAGTTAGACGGGGTCGCGGTAGACCGCGGTGGCGGGACGCCTTGGATGGCTTTCTCAGTAATTTAAGTTCGGCAAGAAGAGGCGCAACTTTTACTTATGATTAATTTTTTCTGCAAAGTTAGCCACTTGAGTAGAGGGATGCGCTGAACATGGACATTAAGTCAAATAAAGGCAGTCTCTCGGAGTGCTGGAATATTTGTTCATAGGCACTTTATCATCATCCAACAAGTTTCTCCCGATTGATGGTCAGAGCGGCTGCCGCTTACCGTGCCCTAATACCGCCTGATCTACATATACCTAAGTTTATAATGAGGTTTCACAACATTCCATACGAGATTTACATTTGCGAGAAGATTAAACAGCATTAAGTCGAGTTGAATTGAATTGAGAAGAGTTGCATTAAATTCCATAATTGAATTTAATACAAAAGAGTTGAATTGAACTGTCGATGGCAATTTGCAAAAAGGTCAACCGTCTGTCGTTTTTATGGCGCACTCTCTTTGAAGCTTTCGGGGTAAAACGTTTACTCATGTAAAAAATGGCAAAATCCGTGTTGGAGCGCGTACTATGATGGGTTCCGTGTTTGAGATGAAAAAACTATGAAAAATAAAGTTATTTGTGTGGTTGTGAAACCTAAAACATTGCATACCTCAAAGACTAATGACTTAACGGCACGAAGAAACATCATAGTCTTTAAAATTATGGGTTCCAAAAATACCCTACATGCTTTTTCTATTCCATTTTTGGGTTCCGTACCCAACCCACCGTACTTTTAAATAAATATTTATGGAGCAAAAAAGTCACGTTTTTTTTACGATAGATAACTTTTATGGGGAGCGCCACCCCTAATTACGTTTCACCATTATTTAGTAGTGTACAGAAACTACGTTCTTTCAATTTGTAGAGCACCGATATAGAGCAAATAGTCTTCGGTTGAAATGGCTGTGTAATATCTGAACAAAGAAATTATAAGGGTTCCACTTTTTGCGATTTGGCCTACGGAACCTCAAAAGAGGGGGAAGTGTTATCATGTTGGAGCATGTTTACAGCCGTCCACATTTTCCTTATAGGAGCAGGGTACAGCGGGACGTGCTCCAGGGCTCCTGTCTCACATGCCTTACAATAATATATGTAAGACACACGATTTCTTGCATGCCACTTACGATCCATGTCTCAGCTGTACTAGGCGTTCATTCGCCGAATTTACATGTGAAAAATAAAAAGATTCGCACACTAGCTCCTTCGTTTGTATCCACGTCGCTCTCGCGAAGCTAACGTAATATTTCACAGCTAGTTATGGTTTCTGTATATTTATATCAGCCCCTCTTTGGTCGTAAAAGGAAATGAACACGTTTAAGTATAGAGCTTTTTTACTTGTTCAAATACATTTAATAAGACGTATACACGGGAATTCTCTGAAATGAGGACTCAGAGGAATATTATATGGATGCGAAGAATTTAGCAAATATTGATGGTTCGTTCCCAGAGAGCACATCGAAATTTTATAACATAATAACGTGTACCTATAGTACACAAACATTACGCCAGTTATGTTTAAGTCACATGTAATAGGAACGAGCCTATTGCCATCAACCGGGCTATTGAATACATACAATTTGTATGTATGAATATTATTGCAAATTATATTTATTTGTTCAGATCAGACCGTGCAATACCAGTTTGTTAGGTACCTAATTGTCTTTCTTTTAAAATGTCAGTTCCGCTGAAAGCCCTAGGTTTAGTTATTTATCAGCTAATAATATCACGTCCCCTTCGTTGTTATGTATCCTCAGCTTTTATAAATCGAGCAAAAAACAACGAACTTAATTAAGAATGATGCTATGAGAATGCTATGGAAGAGTGGAGTCTCCTAACACAGGCTTTAGACGCCTAAAAGGAAACTCCAATCACTAGTTTATAAGAAGAACTTGGCAAAAACAATAAATCATTTTTCATTTTTTTTTTCATTTCAAGAATGCTAAAAATAAAACTAAACGTTCCCAGTGACCAGATGTTACCTAGAGCTGGTCTAAAGCTAGCGAATAGATACAATTCTAGGTAGAATGCATAGGTATCATATAAGTGTAGGTCCCCACTTACCTCAAGGTAGTAATTTTACATATACTCAAAATAGACCAAATCAAATCCATATCGTTAGTACGCAACACAGCTATGGGGGTGAACATCTGGCGTTGATGGGATGTTTATTTATATCCCGACCGGAAGTAGTCTGCTACGAGCCCACATCCGGTCGGAGCAAATGGCGCGCGTGCGCATACTACGCCAAATATGGTCACAAATATTACTAGAAAAAACTGAAACGCCAAGTTTTTTTGGAGCAACACTACACAACACAATGCACATCTTTTCGGCCTTCTTTTTACTCAACACAAAATAATTATGATTTATCTGCTAAGTTAATTTGGTTGCGAGCTAAGCGATATACCTAGAAAGTGTAGGTACTACTCCTTTCTTTGCTAAAGAAATCTCGAAAGGATTTTCAGCTCTAATTATCTCTGTTAATTAGGGAAATAGAGCAGTCGCAAGATCTGTAAAACGCTAAAATGTTAGAGGTTTTCCTGTTCATCTAATAAAATTACTTTTTACTGGATTTTTAGAAAATACAGCCCGTTCTTAAATTTCACCTTTCTTCCGTAAATTAAAATTTACTATCGCGTCCGTCGTCGGAATCCGGACCCTCGGCCTTATGTAAAAGGACGGACATTATTCAACTTCTAATGTCTAACAGAAGGCAGGTGCTATTTCTAATGACGGTCATTCTGTTTCGACGGCATTTGGCCAACTGACAATAGTTAGAGTTGCCTAAAAGAGGCTCTGGACTACATTGAAACAAGGGCCAAAATGCTCGGTCGCCGCGGAGGCTCAATTTGAACCTTTTTTTTTATTACAGCGATGTTTATCAAGGAGTTCGCCCGCACTTTTGTTATAAGGGTGATATTCGAATTGTTTTTTTTTTCTAATACCTTTGAGGAGAACATGGCATCCTTGCATCTGCCGTTACAATGAATGGTTTTTGAGGACTTTTTTTACGCCGCCAGGTATAATCTTTCTCCGATTGTACCCGTAGCCCGCCACGTATAAGAACTGTTTCGGTAATTACAGAGTATTCAGTTGCATTATAGGCGCGTGTTGCGGACATATTATACAAAAATTTAAAGCGATTTTTGGCAGCTGTTACGGTTGAAAGTAGCAGTTGAATAATTATTTATTGGATTCGAATAAATTTGTGAACAAAACATTGTTTCATAAATACATCTTTATGGCTGAATGAGTAGAAGAGCGTGGACTGAAACTAACAGCCGCTTTGTCGAATAATACATTTCATTTCATTCTTTAACACAGAATCTTAGATTCTTTATGAGGACCGCCATAAATTAACGGCTCGGGCACGTGGCGTGGCTCAAACCGCACTCCGCCGTTATTATTCGCCTTTACTGAAAACCGAAGTCCAATAAAATATAATTTACATTTAAACTTCTCTGAAAAAAGCAATTCGGCGCTCTCCCCAAATTGTTAATTTT
Source organism: Lycophotia porphyrea (assembly GCA_950005105.1). Taxonomy (NCBI): domain Eukaryota; kingdom Metazoa; phylum Arthropoda; class Insecta; order Lepidoptera; family Noctuidae; genus Lycophotia; species Lycophotia porphyrea. The sequence goes on along the minus strand of OX465383.1, from coordinate 26,725,636 downwards.
AATAATGCCTCCGGAATGCTGCTTTCTATCCTTCGCGTTTGGAGATTATAGCCGCCATAAAAAAGTGCTGTAGGTACTAAAATCTCCTTTAAAGTCAGCAAAAGTAACAAATCGACTCTATAGCATAGGAAACGTTAACGAGGTAACTGACAAACTTAATTGGGAACATACTTTTCATGACCCGGCGAATTTGTGCCTACACTGGCTTCCACGTAATGTAGGCCACTCGCGGCACTTATGGGTACGAATCGGGTGGCGATGGCGTAGAAGTATATTTTTGACACATACCACATATAAATGATTAAGATGTGAACTGACTGAGATACGAGCGTGTCGTACTGAGCTCTGACTGTACCGACGTGGGCGCCAGGTTCAATGTTACGAAATCTAGTTTTTAGACTTAGATTCAATGAGGGAGAGTGGGGAAATATAGGTGTGAGTGACCCGCGACGCTAACAAAGTACGGCTTATAAATGTTTGAAATCTGACATATTACAAAAGACATTTTTCGACATTAATAGGTGTTTATCAAGGAGAAGGGGTATTACATACCTACCTGTCCCGTAAGCTTTGTAAACATGGTTTATTTCAGTATCGTGTTCAGTGTAAATTGCGGGCATTGATCTGCTAATTGAACAATTCTAAAGCTTCTCCTTAGAAAGATATTTCAGGTGAAAGTTCCAAGTATCTGGGTATATATAAAGGTACTTAGGTAGGTACACTTAGGTAGTTTTATAGTGTTCTCAGATAAAACTTCTGATTGTGCCATTTGTATAAATTAAAGCATTTAAAGTAATAGAGGGTTTTTTTTATATATAAAAAGAAATATCTGATTGTTTTAAAAATAATTAACAAAGTAAAAGCTCAATGTTTCCTATTTGTTTGGTGGTCTGAGCAACCGTCAGCAAACGAGATTACATTTTATACTGAGAACGAGACAGTACTGGACAAAGTCGTCATTCTTGGTATTAATAATAAACATTAAGAAATTGTTGACGCTAAATAATTTAAAAGCGAGCAATAGCAAATCTAAAGCGTTAAAGAGCTGCCAGTGTCATCATTTCTCGAAAACGTGAAATGATGACACTGGCAGCTCTTTAACGCGGTTTAAACATGCTGATCTCGTTCAGATCCAAGGGTGACACACCGGTCACAGTCTTAGGGCGAATTATTCGCACTAGAGTGTTTGATTCTGCCTACTGCCAGTAAACACTCGGTTCGTTATGCTAACATACTTGGTTCGGTTATGCTGATTCCACAAATATCATGAATCATAATAAACCTTAATAGCATTAGTTGTACAAACGAGAAACTACCGCACCTGACATTGTTAGGTCCGGTATTCGATACGGAAAGATTAAATACCTACCTTTGCCTTGTTTGGAAGTAACGCGTTATCTTCACTCACTAAATAAATATTGACATTTACTTGCCCGGCACGAAACCTAATAGGTAAATAAAGATATTTGTATAGATAAACTATCAATATCGATTCTGAGTAAAAGCTGTGGCACATTTTTGGCTTTAATACATTAATATTACAATTTTACAAAATCATCCGCCGGTCTTTAAAATGTAGTGGTGTTGTAATTTGGGTCAGATCTATTTGTCCACTAAATATAAATATTTGCAGTAGCATCCAAATATATTTGTCTGATTAACACTGATACCATTGCAGTGTATTCCTTTTCTTGTATGTTTTTATAATTTCGGGTAGTTTGACTTCTATAACAGGTTGTGATATTATTTAAATGCTAGTATTGAATTAATTAGTAAGTACTATTATAGAATGGAACCGGAAGGGTCGCCATACGCGCCATGGCAGGAGACACGGCGCTGCTTGTGCGCTGTTGCGTAACATTGCATCCTGCGCCCGCGCATATGCGCCTCGTGTATGAGACACGCTTGTATAAACATGAATATATTGGAAAAAAAACTTCAGTTTATAAAAAAAACTTCGTTAATTACCTGGATGAATACAGTTAATATCCATTACTCAGTAGCATTCTGGTTAATGGCAACTCGTCACATGTAATTAACATATCTGGAGAAATGTACTGTATATCTGCTTACCCTTCGGGGTTAACAGGCTTGTGTTATAAATCCTTTATAAATTGTATTTTAAAGGTAATATTTTTGTCTAATAGACAGACATCGGCATCGAACGGCGGCTCCGTCGTAAACAACCATGAACGGAATGAACGAGCCACCCTTCAGTGGGCCAAGCGTTCGATGGAAGAAATCCGTGTTGAAATGCGCGAACTGGAAGAGAGCGTCAACAATTCCGTGTTACTGCGTCAACTGCACGTCATCAGGAACGAGGTTTGTACTCAGCATCAATACCATGATCAGCGTATAACGTTCTCGCTTGGCTTGGCTTGGAATCTTGGTGATTTTCACTGGTATACTCATGACTTCTTCAGAAAATAATATTAATTATAGTTTAGGTAGGATTCCCTACTATCTCCACCTTTTTGGGGAGTGTGACGACAGTGTCATTTAGCTAATTCTATTTCAACCATAATAAGTATTATTTTGATGGAAGATACTTTAAAGATAAACCTATAATTGCTTCAACGTCTTTCCTTGTAATATTGTCGAGGTGTAGCCCTGTAGGCGGAAAACGTCGCCATAATCCAACTAACGAACTTCAGACCTCTGTAAATCCGCTGTTAGATTGTTACCTCAGCGCCAGAGGTTATTAGTGAGAAATAACGAGGCATTGATACAAATATTAATTGGAAGGAAGTCTCTCTAACGGCTGCAGGAAAATAGTACAGTTTTCTATTGTCACTTACACTTAAAAACGAACGTTTTGCGTCTATTATTAAGATCGTACATCGCGTATGCGGGTAACGTTGTACGCTGTCTAAATAATAAAAGCAGTCATTCAGTATTCTCTTTAAAAACATTTTCTTTTTACACAGTTAAAACAAGCTTTAATGGAGACTACGGAATTCGCGCAGATGGCTCGCACCCAGGAAGCTAGGATCGACAAGTTAGACAGCGAGGTGGGCCGCATAAAATACGAGGGACAGCAGATGAGGACCATGATCGCGGAGCAGCGCACCCACCTCGGCAAGCTCTCCAAGGAGGTATGTGTTAGTTCAAACAGGTGCCCTTTTAGAATTAGATACAGGGCGAAGAAAACGAGCGGTGGTGTCGAAGTTTGGGAAACGAATGAACTAAAAGTCTCAAATATTAATAGTTATCTTCGGTCAAGTTGCCCGAAAATGCAGTAAATGGGAACATCATATTTTTCGATATCCATTGCATTAAAGGAAAGCTTTCAAATCTTATAGTGGCTAACGATATCATTGAAAACGGTAATACAATACCATAACTGCGAGCTGGACAGCAGGTGATGCACATTCCTAAACCAAGGTGGTCATGGGAGCCAGGAATTAGATAGAATGGGGGCTAAACTAGGAACTACGACATTTTACCCATATATTTATTTATTTGACACCGTAATCATAGTCTTCTTCATAGTTTTCGAACTGTATACTCGCGGGGACCCCTTCCGTTCATAATATTGATGCTAATTTAAAAAGAGGTCATTACATTAATTAAAATAATTTATAAACGATGCCTGAGTAGAATTCATAAAAAAATAATACAAAATATTAATTAGGACCTACTACTTTCTATTGAGGACATGACTTCCACATGAACGGATTCCAATAAGTTTATGTTTTCGATAGACATTTCAATCAGATTGATAATTATATATTTAGAATAAAAAAATATATTCCGCAATACATTACATACGATGAAGTATACAGGGTGTAAACAGACTCTTCACGAAGCCGTCAACCAAGCATTATGTACATCGAACTAAGTAACTTTTCGGAAAAATTTGTGCTGGGAAACGACTTTTTTTTTTGGGCTGAAAAATCCCGTTTTGCTGTAGGACTCATGTAACGCACTCAAAACATTGTGCTGATGGATGGATTGAATAGTAAGGGGGTCCTGGAGGTGTTTAAAGTCAAATTACATTAAAAACATGTATTTAAAAAAAACCTTGTGAAAAAGTTGGAACTTTGACCCCCAATATCTCCGTAACTAGAAGGTTCCCAGGTACGGTCTAGAACAAAAAAAAAAGATCGCAATGACGGGGAGCACAAGTACCTTTCGGCTTCGTTAAGAGTCTGTTTACACCCTTTATTTGGACACGACTAGTTTAGCTACATTCAGCTGAATTCGCTGAAAATAGAGTTATACGAGAATATCAAAGTTTCCACTTCGAACTTGGATAAAACTTTTAAGTTCTGTTCTATATACGAGTAGGTAGATATAACTTATGACTATAGTACTTGTATGTCAGTTAAGACCTTAAATGTAAGACATAAAGTTTTCGTACACTACAGTAACGATTAAACCACCTTAACGATTGACCTTGAAGTACGGTCGCCGCTATTGATATTAGAATTTAGATAAAGTTTACTTGTTCTTCTAGAATAAGTAAACTTTATCCAGAAGGAAAGAAAGAATCAATTTGCAAATTAACTCAGTGTGGATGAAACTAACGTATTAATATAGCTCTAAGCCAAACTCAGTTACAAAGTGATATTTGTAGTCGGATTTGCGTAGATTACTTGTGCAAGATATACAAATTGCCAGCGAACGCAAACCCTACATAGAACTACATATTTGTGGGAAGTTGGACGAGAAGCGAGTCGAGCTGTACTCCTTACTTATGCAGCAATAACATAGTTCAGAATGTTGACTGCAATATCATTTCAACTTAATGAAATTAAATCGAATACTAAAGTTATACCAAAACAAACGTTTAGACAAGATTCCAGGGTACCTACTGCAATTGCACCGGACCGCCTTCAGGAAAACCTCACTGGTCATAGCATAGACGTGGTGATGTAGATAAGTTACAACACCAACAATCTGTTCCTCGAACACGGTGATAATATTTTAATATAACGCGGAACCCTCCTGTAACCTGTCGGAAAGGTAACAGCTCTATTACTATTCGAATCCTACATTTTCTCAAGATATCTTACAATTTTCTTTATCAGACCCTCCCTTTATTTCTAAAGAGGAATAAATTTCACGTAACGTAATTTCATCCATTAAAACGATTTGTTCGGGATTTGTTTTGTGCGTCACTAGTTTCATGTTTCCGAAGGTCTTATTTGTCGAGAATTTGGACAAGTAACAGAGCGTCCTTTGAAATATTGGGTTACGAGTAAATAGAGCCCGATTACATCACACTGCATTTGTGGACGGCGGCGACGGAAATGAAAAATCCTAAAGTAGAAATCTACGGCAGGAAATTAGGCATCCGTGGCTGCTCAGGGGAGAAGGGAGGCCTGCTTTAGTTCAAATTAAAAACATTATACTTACAAAGGAGAGATTACCCGTCTCACTATTTAAAACTAGTGGCAGAATTGAAAATACCTTGAATTATGCCGCTAGATCTGCATTAAGACGAACGTTTGCTAACGAAAGCTTTGTGTGTTGGCGGCCACCATATAACGAGCCATGTGTTGATGCCAACGAGTCAGTATTGTCAAACCTGCTGAGACAACTACGAGCATGGGTTACAGTACACTCTGCCGCATTTTGTTGTTGCGAACAGATAACAAAAAGCTAAAGCTATTGGAGAACACAAATTACTGTGAATAGCTTCATGATTTACAATGTAATTTTTTTGTCACAAATAGAAATAGCGCGAGTCGTCGTTCGTTTTACCTGACATGTGTCAAAGGCTGGACTATACAGATAAAAAAAAAACGTTTTATAGGCTTTATAGAGTGGACACTGAGAAAATTGTTATACTTGAAAATAATTTTCATCCCGAACATTTGGAATTGAATGCTACCTGACAAGCGGGCGTATGTCACTACTCAGACCGGCTTTTTAGGTACAAAGTAGGAACAAATTTTTAATTAATCAATTAAAAACAAAGCGCTTTGCAAATGTAAAACGTTTATTTAAACTTTTTACCGACTTCAAAAAAAGGAGGAGGTTTCTCAATTCGACCGTATATACATTTTATGTGTGTTCGTGGATAACTTCATCATTTATGAACCGATTCTGATGATTATTTTTTTGTTGGAAAGGAGATATCCCAGGGTTGGTACCATGATAAGGAAACCAGAATCTGATGATGACATCCCAGAGAAATCGAGGGGAACCTTCGAACATCGTAGTGGCGACTAGTGCGTTTGTTAATTTTTTCATCAAGTATTTTAAAGCACTTCTTTTTATGAAGATCTGGAGTCGATCTGATGATGGAACCGAAAGACATTCGAGGAAGCTCTTCAACGATTTACAGCAATTACGTGTTTGGGCTTCATTTATTTGTATTGATGAGAACTTTACACATAGATGGGTTGTTACTGTCGTTAGGGGTCTGATGACGAGGATGAAGAACAGTCAAGGGAACTCCTCAACGTATTACAGTAGCTACCTTGTGTTTGGACTTAATTAATTTCTATTGCTGAGAACTTTGCACCCATATGGGTTATAAGTGCCATTACAGGTCTGATGATGGAGACCATAGACAGTCGAGGGAATTGCTCAACGATTAACAGCAGTTATCATGCATAGCAAATATATAATGGAAAAATAAAAAAACTTTTTCACTTTTTTGTGTCTTTGAAGTCGGTTTTATTTTTTGCAAAAAAGTTTATTGCATTTTGGTTAATCCAGACCGACTGTTTTGAAATTCTCGATAAAGTTATTGATGAGAGCCGTAATTTCAAAGGTTTAACATAACCGAACGAGTTTTTATTTCATCGCTAACCTTATTAAGTTTCTTTAACAAAAGCCGCTGGGCTACAGCAGTTCATAACTAACTTGACGGGATGTACAACACACAAAAAGGTATTGTTATCAAAACATGGAAAAATATTACCCTTTACTTATGAAATTTTCTTTGAATAATTCCTAATTCACTCCTTTTTTGTACAGAAACGTTAGTAGCGCAATTTTCCCTAAATTTATCGTAGGCCATGATGATTCACGGTCCAGTTGGCCGGGATTAGGGTCTTACATAATGTAACCGTGGGTTGCGAACATTGTAAAAGAACCCTTTCCGTATTTGCCGATTGTTGATTTGATGGCGCTTGTTCCATTTGCCGGGTAATCATGTTAGTGGCAGTTGAAGGCGCTCAAAGTTTAGTAAAAGCTTTTTCTTTTAGCAGCAGTGCTGTCGGATTTTATTTGAGATGGATTTGGCTTAGCTTCAGAGGGCCGCGGTTGTAAGGGACAGACAATTTTTGAGCTATTTTATGAGATAACCATTATCATCAACATCAGCCTATAATGTTCCCACTGCTGTTACACAGGCCTCCTCTGTATGAGAGGGAATGGGCTATAATCCACCACGCGGGCCTAGTGCGGATTGGTAGATGTCACATGTCTTCGATTTTTTTGGTTCTGGGACATGCCGTTTCCCTCACGATATTTACCTTCACCGTTTTTGAGAGCTGTGGTGATGAAATAAATTACACAAAGTGATGCGCCTGCATGGGTTCGAACCACCGCTGCTCTCAACTCAAGAGATAACATTTGTCTTGAATTTGTCTCAATCATCGACGGGGAACCTTATTCGAATTGTGATTTCATACTGCAGTCGCTCCTAAACCTTTTCTTACGTACAACATTAATTAAAAAATGGATAATTAAATTGTATATTTTATCGATAGCGTAATGTTACAGTCTGCTTGATTAATTAGCAGCAGGTAGGGGTTCAAACTGTATGATTAAGAAGTAACGTCATTATTGGTAGGACTAGGGGCTATAACAGGTGGGATGTCTGTTCACGGTCGGTGATTATAACCGCCAACCGGCGACCGTTGCAGCCAGCAATTTTTACCGGTCGATATGCTTTTGAATTTGGAATATAGTTAGAGAGTTGCCAGCGTGGAAAAAGTTTACATAACATAAACACGGCGCTAATCACTGGCGGGTTGTTTTTTGAGGCTTATACAACTGCCATTTTGTGAACCTTAAACAGTTATTATCCAAGCAATTTTCACAATCTTACTGATTTTAACGACTAACGAAGGTATATGTAAGCAAATAATTATCTGCAGTAAAACACGTCTTTAAAGCTTCAAGCGTAACAGATTCTAATTAAATGAATACATCGTTAAGTATCAGCTACTGTTCGTGTTTTTACGAGAACTTATCGTAAAATAAATTAAGTACGCTGTTAAATCAACTAAGCGTCTCAAAGGTAACTAGAAGTAAGTGTGTACAGTTCTAATGAAAATAAAATGAGCTCAATACTTGTTTCTGAGTATAATGTTATAAATGTTATTGCTTTCCAATTTAACGTTATCGAGAACTTCTTTCAAAGGATAGTTTAAATTAAGCTTTCTTATAACTGTGACTTGGAGAGAGTTATGTGTGCTGTAACCGTACAAAAGCAATATGTTTAACATACAAAATATACTTATTTGAAATTAAACACGGTTTGAAAGCAAAGGTGTAGGTACAAGATAATTTGTACGTAGGTGGCTGCTTATTTCAGTCTATTTAAATATTCACAAGGACCTTCCCTGTAAAACTCCATTTCGTGGAAAAGTTATACGACACTTCGTACAAAACATAACTAAGTACACATCAAGCTTTGCATATCCAGTATAACCTGACCTCGCTTTGTATAGATTTCCCGTACAATGAGATCAGTTTAATTTGGTTTTCATAGCTTCATTAGTTGTCGTGCGTACGCTCATATTCAATTAACAAACTAAATACTTGACCAGCCCGAAGCCTATATAGCCGTTAATGGTACACATCAAGTGGAGGAAAAAAAAACGGCTTTGTAGAGCGTCGTCTCTTTCTTGAGAAAGTGCCATATCAATAGGCTACTGTCTGCGGCTGATACGAGAAGCGAACATAATTATGTCATGGATGGGCTTTTATCTCTTATCAAAACGACCTACATGAGTTACCGCCTCGCCGTGCTAATTACTCACAATTATTATAAGCATACGTGCCACCACCCGGCCGAGGAAACTGGCACGCAGCCAACATGAAAGGGCCAAAGATAAGTGATGAGATGGCATGTAATGGGCCATCGCTGTGATTACACCTTGAAGCTCGCTCCGACCGTTGAGAAAGACCGACGTAATGCTTGTACGTCGCCAACTTTTTGTTAGCAAAGGTGACTGAGTTAAAAAAAATAAACTTAAAAGTATCCACCAAAACCCTTCTAGGGTCAAATATTTCCCTCGAAAAATATAATAAACAAAAATTGCTTTTCTCGTGCTCTTCTGAGTCCATCGATAAAATGCATAGTGATTAATCAAAAATATATATTTTAACTTAATTGCCACAGACAGCGGTAGAAATGAAACTAATTGATAAATTACTGATTATTGACTTGGTATTGGACTTTTAATTGGCTACGGGCATCTGCTTCGTTGCGTCGGTAAAGGTTGTGTTATAAAATCAATTTTATTCAAATAACATTTTACAAAGTCCATATCAGACTTTTCAGATGTATAATTTTTGAAAGCATTTTATTGAAAGAGCGAAAAGCTTTATTTGATTGGAAACTGTATTGAGCAAGCGTAAAGTAAATGTCAAATATTGCAAGTAGTGCCTTTTATTTTTATTGCTCATGGATGATTTAAATCATGATTTCATGAGTGTTTTTACACTAATGAACATTATGACATAGAAAAGGGTTTTAGTTTCAGTATTATTTACCTGTGTGTTGTGATTATATGAGTGTGTATGTGTTTCTATATCTTGCCACAAAATTGATGCAACTAGGTCTACATATTAGCTTACATTGCATTACATGCTGGAATTAATCCATTACAGCGCGTATTGTGAAATAGCTCACAAATACGCTTATTTGTTGGTAGTTCGGTAACAATTAGCTTTGGTTTTGCCGTGAGCAATGTACCTACTAAATACAGCGAAATTCTGTGTATTGATTAATTCAATATAACTAGGTGAAACTCTCTTGCGGAGCTTGCTGTGTACAAGTAAATAATTGTGTTTACTAGATTGTAATGCGACTGCAGAAGTACTTAATATCGTTGGTTACATTCTTTAATTTACTCCCTTTGTGAACATACGTAGTACTTCTACCGCGTTATGTGTCTAGTTACTTGCCTTTATAAATTATGAGCCCTTACGAGTCAATAATAATCACACGAAAATAGCTTTTGATTAAAACTTTGTCATATAATAAAGTCGTTTAAGGTATATTGGTTAATTTCTTGTTCATTTCTTTGTTTGTACAGTTCATGGATACATGTGATAAATTGAGGCAGGAGTATTTTGCAACTTTCGTTCTAAGGTCTATAAGACCAATAAATCTAAGGCCTTTCCGCGATACTTTTGTGTTTAAATAAACTGCGATCGAGAAATGCGTACTTATCTCGTAATATCTGTAGGGGCCATCAAGTGATTGCTAACACCATGAATGCGACACAAAAAGTAGGTTGGTCGACAGAGTTGTTTTCTGTTCACGGTCTCAATGCACCGAGACGACAAAGGCACAACGGGCGAGGTACCTGTGCCGCATTTCTTCAACACACACCTAAAACTAATTGAATTAGAAATCCGTAATTCTAAAACGTCTTTGGTAAATCACAGGAAGGTTCTTGACGGCCGCTATTTATGCGAAAGTAAACTTCTTACTCGTAATACTGACTGATCGCTCTTTGTACTCTTTAAGTTTCAAGTGATGTAATGGATTCGAACCCTTTTACAAGGTTAAGTAAGAAAGCTCTTGCGGTGTGAGTGATGTGTCGACGAGGGGTATCAGTCATTGTAATTACATCAACCACCTCAAACTTAAGATTCAATTAACTTTAGTTTTTGCAATGTCAAGTAATTATTTTAATCGTTAAAAAATAAAATTATTGAGGAACCACTAGACATTTCACGAGGCTTAAATAGGCTACGAGCACTCGGACCCCACGACCCTAGAGTTTCAACCCCAAACGGCTCGAAAATATAGTTACCACAAAGGTTTCTATACTTACGCCGCTTGAGGTTCTCTGCAGCCGCAGCGGCAGCACCAGCACAGCACGATGAGCTTGGAAGATGGGATGGCGCAAGAGTATCGACGCATGTTGCGTCCCACACTAAAGGCCTACCCATCTACCAAGGAAACAAAGACATGCCGTCCGGTCTCTTGCCATCGTCGCGTGCCAAGCCATTGGGTTCTAAAACAGCTGGGACGCCGACGGTGACAAGAGCTCGTCGGATGATGTCGTTTATATTTGCGTGCCGTGCAAAACGGCCCGCACTTCGGCTGCATGACAGGCCGTGGTGACCGAGGTTGTTGACAGCTTCACCGCAGTGACAGGGATGAGGAGAACAGCAAGCGGCACCAAGGCGTAAAGAAACAGCGAGGCGGAAGGTTGTGTCGTCGAACAATGTGCCTATGCTCGACGACGGTAGTGCGTGAAGCCAAAGACCCGACTTCCACTCACCCACAGCCCGCAGGCGCGCACGCTCAGCAGTAGTAGCAGATGTGTTCAGCAGATTGCTCTGAACTACTCTGCAGAGCGGCTCGTCCCACTGTCTCTGGGAAAATGGATGGTCGGGTTCTTCAGTATTCGGGCAAGCGAGTTTCCAAGCATCGATAGCCTCGGGCATGCACAGCACATCAAAATCAATCAGTGTGGAAGACAGGATATTCCTGATTAATTTCTTAGTGCCGTGGACCGAGGATATAAAAGCCGGTAAACTAACACTGGAAATTTTGCGGACGCCGAGTCCTCCCATGCGAATAGGAAGAGTAGCTTGTGCCCAAGCTCGGTCGTCCAAAGCCACATTTAAAATTGACGTTAGAGTATGTCTGATAATTTCATCCATTTTGCCCAAAAGGGGAGTGTGCTTCCATAAAGGGGAAGCACGAAGGAAATACGTTAATTTTGGACTGAAACAGCAGTAACGAATTATTGTGATGGCCGAATGTATGTTAATTTCGAGCAATCTTTCCGAAACGACATTGAAATTTTGAATTTTTTCCTCGATAAAATCGGGAAAAGAATTTTCAAAGATGGGAGACCCAAGGAGACGAAGAGAGCTTTTTTCTGTAATTTTGATGCCGGGGGCTATGGCGTTAAATTTTGATAGAGTCAGTTGTCTGTCGGTACTATCCGCTACATAAATTTCACATTTTGAAAGGTTGAGGTCGAGGCCAATGGAATGAAGTTCATTTTTTAGGAAATTTAGATCTTTTAAAACAGAATCTACATCGCCTCCCAAGGTTCCGTTCCATCATCTAGATACCAAACGTTAAATTTGGAATTTAGCTGTCGAACAATTGGGTGAATAGCTAAACTAAAAATCACTGGCCCGAGGGGGTCACCTTGTTGACAGCCAACAGCAGATTCCAAAAGGTTGTCCCGTTGTTTGCTTATATTGTAGCCCAACCCACTTAATTTGTATAGGGAGACCGTGAGAAACTAACTCCGAAAACCTGTGGGAATCACTCGAGTACACTGGAGGATGCAAAAAGTGGGTGGACCTCACACATTACGCACTACACTACACGAAATCCGATCATCCGATCACTGCAAGTAATTCGTTAATAAGGCGAATGCACTTTTTTATCACTAGACATGTAGGGCTGCGTCAAAACGTTCAAGTAACAGTCGGCAGTGAATAGTCGCTGTAAATATTTATGTTGTTTTAGTAACATGCCGCCGTCAAAGGCATCAAGCGCTGGTATTTTAATTTCGAGAGTTATTTGCTAACATATAAAATGACATTGCTCTTAGCAAATTAAAGATTAATTTAATAAAGGTGTTTTACGATGTTGTAGTCCAGTAGCGAGAAAGCATTAAAACTATACTGGGACTAAAATATTGCGAATTGACGAGACATGAAAACAGCAATGGCCACAGAATTGCACCGATTCTATTTCGAGTTTAGTTAAAGAATAATTTATATCTCACCTAAATATTCGCCCAAGACAAGGCGAAAACATGCTAACTTTACAATATTTTCGTATTAAAATCTGGAAAAGAATATTTTGAACTACTAAGAAACTTAGTTAATGTTTCTTTTGGGTTTTTAACGCGTGGGCAATGTGGGCATTGAATTTTTGTGGAAACTTACTCGATCAGTGAATTTAATAAAATTTAATCATGTGATTACTTTATAGCTTCGTGTGGGGAAGAGGCAGCTTTATAAAGGTTACGTTATTATATTAGAAGCATATCTTGAAGCATGTTTTGGTACGGCCGATGGATAATTCATTTGAGCGACGATATGACGCCACAAGTCAACCTGCTGCGTATTTCAGCTATGCGCTTCAGAAAACGGTTTTAAAATTAATGGATTGGATCTTTTTTATATCCAAACTATGCATCGTGTTCAATGGATGTTTTGGTGATGGACTAGTGGTAATATTAAGTACCTACCTATACCCTATTGAAAATACGTCTAAACTGAAATGCTGTTTCAACGAGTTCAATTTACACACAGTTGCACACATTATCCACATACCAATTGTCTAGCCACAAACCACGTATGGGACTAAACATAGTCGGCTATAAAACTGAAATCGAAGGGAATAACCACGATTATTTTAAAAACTTTAATTTGTTAGCGACTTTGCAACTTGAGTGGTTGTAATTACGCTTCTGATTGCTAGAAAGCTAATTGGTTAGGGTAGGGAGGGTAGGGCTATTTCTGCATTGTGAAGCTTTTTTATTATTTAGAACGCCTTAATTTAAGACGAATGTATTTATGAAACAGCAACCACAAACTTTTTCAGATCCATTGCAAAACCGGTACCTCATTTTTTATGTATATCAGAATCGCGGGTGTACTTTCAGATTTGCCTAAATTTATTGCAGTTATTTGGTACCTTCTGTGTACCTTTGCATACCTCTCCTGAAAATAAAATCTGTGTATTAGGTATCCTTTTTTTATTTATTTTTTACGGATTGGAATTCATCAAATGACTTTTTAAAAATTAGGTACATCCTGATGTTAGAAACGCGGATGTACGCTTACCTATATACGTAGCTAAGAACGCTGTATAAGTAGAATTGGTACCTTTTGTTTACCTGCAGATCGGCAAATCTGAAAATTACACCCGCGGTTCTGATATACATACATAATTTATTTCATCAATTATAAATGAGTTAGGTAACTGTCTTAATTCGTACATTCATATCATCGCATCCATGCAAACACTACTCGTGTGAGAATTCAAACTCGTACTTAATAATAAATAAAAAGCACAGCTGCTAGCTAACCTTCAAAACGAAATGAGAAAACTTCACCGAACTGGTCCCGCTTCCGCATCATTGAAGGACATCTAGCCAATCACCGGCAATGCTTTTCATTTGTTTTTTTAATCCATACGCATTACAAATGTCAGCCGATTTACGTGCATAATGCGGCCGGATGTAGTCGCGACGAGTCAAAAACTATTCTTTGTCAGTTTGCAACCCGACGCAGTGGGAACCTGTTGCAACGTAATTGCTCTGCAACTGGTAATTTGACGATTCATTCAGACATAATAGAATATAATGGAAAAACATGCAAATTGCGTGTTTTATTGTAAACTGAACATGAGTATACATACTCATGGGTAGGTTCGACCGGTAAGGTAACCATCACCTATCTACATACGTTTAATATTTCACCATTGTCCCGATATACTGTAAGAATACTTTGGTAGAATAGGTTTTATCGGTAATTGGGTTATGGGAGTCGTTTGGGCAGACTGGAAGTTGACCTTAACTTAGAAGGGGGTTCTTAAAAATGGCATATCTTTGACAACACAATTACTGATAAGCAACAATTTAAAAGGACGATTCAAATCCACGTGGACGTCCTCCAATATAAAAAAATATAAAAATTCATTTTATAAGTGCACTCTCACAGGTCCGAGGCCGCAATCTGTGCAACACCTTACGAGGACTCATTAAATTCATGGAAGGCGACATCTCGGACGAACTGTGTCAAGAATATTCAAAACGCTCTTAAATATCGTTTGGACGACCTCGTTGAAGATCCGAGATGAATCTATGTGATTTAGCACGAAGTTATTAAATCTTTTTTGAACTCAAACTCAAACTCAAACTCAAATATTTACATAACGGAAAACTAGCCTTGGGTTTTAAATTACAACCTAATATTATTGTACGCGAGAGAAGCTACGTCTTACCATTTTATCAATAAAGCTTAGGGTAATTAATTAAATTATGGTTCCGTATAATATGTTCCTCAATTAAAACCAATTTCACAAACTTCAGAGCTGGAGCTGAATACTTAAACTTTCGGCGATAATTCGTTTATTGTCAACTATGTATTTTGCATTGAGTTAATTACTAAATTCATTGACAGTCGGGTAGGGACAAACCCTGGAGGGGAATGCAAATGCTTTGAACGAGGTTGTATTCCATTGTCAACCATTTTCAATTGTGTGGTTTACGTGCCTATCATTACTCGATGTGTGTTACAAAGCTTTGATTATATTTCATGATACATATTTAAGCTTATCAAAATACCCAATTCATATTGTTGTGTATAGGTACACCCACATAACGTTCAAAACAATCTATTTAAGCAACGATAAAGTATAATTGAAACAGTGAGTATGTATGTGTGTGTACCTACCTCACATTTTTTTGATTTGGCTAGGAAAATACCTACATGATCAAACTTTAGGGCTCTCTTAAAAGTATTCGGCCGCGAATTTCTAAAAACTCCTAAGGAAGTATACGAATTCATAAAAATCTGACAAAATGGTATCTAGAATTATATCGAAACGGGCCAAACAATAATGATCACCCTAATTTCTAATCAATGCAGCTCCCGAAACGAATCAGTGAAAAATCATCATAAAAAAAAACTCGTTTGCAAAAAATAAAACCGATTTAGAAAACACAAAAAAAGTGAAAAGTAACTTTAGGTTCAGAAGTCGGTGACTTTTGTTTGTTTGATTTAGTTTTTTTGTCACTGACAGTGGAACATAGAACCTCCTCCTTTTTTGAAGTCAGTACTTACATCGAATGAAAATTAATTTTCACCACCGCAGCCTCCCTTAAAACCTGAACATAATTTGTTTTTGTATGTACACCTTTAAAACTCGAGTCTCTCGGTATTGTATGCCATATAATTGCAGATTGTACAAATGCACACCTGTTAATAAAAAAATAAAACAATATAGCCAGCATTTGTACAAACTGGTCAACTGATAGTATTCATATTTTATCATTTTAGTAGTGAAACCACGTTAACACTAACTTAAATAAACTGTTTATGTTACATTGTCAGTTTTCCATCTGCTACGTGAAATGTGCTTAAAATACAAACTAGATAAGTATATAGTCGTGGCGAGCGGGCGGCGCGACGCGTTCACACCAGGTGTCCTGCAGCCTTAAGTGAGAAGGTTTCCATTATCCTGCCCACTACTCGATGACCAAAATAGGCTGTATATTAATTTATGCCCAAAGTGTAGATCCGCGGTAGCAGCTTTCAACATAACATCGTGTTGCGCACCTTTAATAACTGCCATAAAAACAGTACGGAAGTATTACTACAACGTTTACAGGACAGGTAATGTGTCTTGGCTGCGTGACAATTAACTAAAATAGTTCCCTTTGGCTGTAATTTAATGAGCCGCACAAAATAGGCACTGCTTCCATTGCACACAGAATAATGAATGTAACAACTCCTAAAAGCTCCTCGAAGGTAGACGTAAATTCATCACAAAAAAAAAAACAAAGATTACGTTTAATCTACACTAATGAAAAAATAATAGCTGTGTACATATATCTTACAAGTGTCCAGTCGTAACTCAATCCATGTCATCAAATAAAATGGGCAAGCACTGAGCAGAGCGGTAATAAAACTTGGTAAATCCTTCAGGGAATCTGTGTCGTCTAGAAGTTCCCAGCGAAATTAACTTTACTAGAGGGAAACGTCGAAGTAGTAACGAAGTAGTAGCGGAGCGAACAATCGCCGGCACAATATCGACGCAGTGGACACGCAGGCGGCAGGATTGAGACAAGCTCCTCTGCCTCCTGGGCGAAACCAGTTCGGACGGTCCACGTTAATTACACCCGCCGAGTATTCCGAGCAGATGGCAACGGTCACTCAATTTAAATTGCATTACCCATCTTAAGCATAAAGAGTTTATTGTTTTCACTCGCAATTTGAGCAAAACTTGGCATTCTCAAGCTCAAACCATAAAAGTTCACTGATATTTTTAAGTAAGCGCATTCATGAGAATAGTAATTCAACGCGAGTTAAAAGACCTAAGGCTAATAAGGCTAAGGCTAAGCTTAAGGCTTTCCTTCAAGAAAATGAAATTTTAGATTTCAAATTTTAAGTTAAAACACGCATACATAAAGCCTCGTATAAATTGTAGAGCTGAGAGGAGTTCTGTTTAAAAAGAGTTTTCAACTATTTTACACAAACATGGCAAAAGCCACTAACATTTTCTCATGACCTTATTCTTTCGCATGATGGTAAACATTAGTGAATGCAAAGCTAAAGGTACTGGAGCTGTATACGGCCTACGCCGAGTTTGAATATTCTCGCGAAGTTTTGCATGCGAAATCTTTCGTTACGAGCGGGGTCTAATAGTAGGTATATTCGTGCGAAATGGCAGAAACTACAATATAGGCTTTAAGAGCTGAACTTTAAGAGTCACGTGAATCAGTAAAGAAAAAAACATGGTCGAACGGTGTGAATACTCTGGAGGCCGCGTCGCGTCGCCGCCGCCGCCGTGCCGCTGTGTTGCGGCATCGCAACCCGTCACAATCTTCATTAGCATTCTGTCTCTCCCTTTTTGTCTGCCTTTCTATCTCCTTTACAATTTTACCTGTTCGCTCTGAATTTTTCATGCATGTTTTTGTTAGAGGACTAAAGTGGATTCCAAGGCTAAATCCATACTTTTATTATTATAAATGCGAAAGTTTTTTGTTTGTTACCTTTTCACGCCTGAACAACTGAACCGATCATCCTGAAATTTTGCATATACATTCTTTGGTGTACAGACACGGACATAGGATACCTTTCATCCCGGAAAAAAGTACTGTTCCCGAGGAAAAAACCACAATAACGTGATTTTTGTAATAGGTGGCGCCACGTGTCTGTCGAACAATGATTGAATTATTATAGAAACTTTAGTAGTGTGATACTCCCTCATACATTTTGACAGTCTAAATTGTAGATAAACCGGTTTTTCATCCTCCTAACTATCCATCCTAATATTATAAATGCGAAAGAAAACTGCTTTGCTTGAAACCTTTTCACGCTCTAAACCGCCGAACCGATCATCATGACATTTTGCATAGGTATATGTTGTCAGGGATACAGAATAAAACATCCATCTTTTAACCAGGAAAAAAGTACTGATCCCGGTGGATAAAGACATAAAAAAAAACAATTTCGAATTTATAATATTAATTAGTATAGGAAATACATTTTGTGAGTCGAGTGTCAATGCAGCGTTTTTGTAGAATAATTTCAACAGTTTCACAATTTGTTTGATAGATGGCGTTGTACTGACGACGCCGTTTTCTGAATCGCGGTGTTAAGTTTTCTTGTGGAAGAATGATCATCGAAGGTTTTTTTGTTCCTAATTTGGTCGTTAGTTTTAGTGTTGAATTTGTCTCTAGATAAGTTGTTAAAATTATTCGCTAGGATTGGTTATCCTTAATTGTTTGTTTGAAAATAAAACAACTGTCTTTTATTATTATTCGGTTAGTTTAGTTAGTTCTGTTTTTATTTTGTTAGGTTAGGTTCCTTTGTGTGTTTCTTTAAGGTTAGGTTTTTTGCCCGTTTCTATTTTATAATGCCTCGCAAATGTTGTTCCAACTTAGGTAGGAGCACATAGCGAGCCCGAGCAGCGAAAATTGCTCTATCCCAAGAATCCTCCGTTCATGCCGAATTAAGAAGGCAAGAACAAGCGGAGCGACAAGCAGCTTTGAGAGCTGATGAGACATCTTCTCAAAGCCAGGAAAGACGGGAGGGCCAAGCCACCCGCCAAGCTTATCTGTGAGCGTCAGAGACGCCCTTTCAAACAACGCAATTGCATTTGGAGGAACAAGCCGAAAGCCAGAGAGCTCTAAGGGTAACTGAGACGTCTGTTCAAACACAGCTCCGTCTAAGAGAACAAACCTAGCGGCAAGCAGTCATTAGAGAGCGACAGAAACTCCAGAACAGTCGCAGGTGAGAAGGACCGCTGTTGCAGAAATGCAAAGCGAACGCCGAAGAATTTGTATGCGTCACAGTTGGTCCGTATTTAATCATTCTGGATTTGAATACGATCCTTTAATTGATTACAAAAATCAAACATTAGTTGTTGTTGGTTCGATGAATTAAAAATGTCAGTTTTGTAATGCTTTGAAATGGAAAGACGAGACCGCGGGGATGTGTTGTTCCAGTGGCAAAGTTTCCCTTCCTTTACTTGGTGAACCAGAAGAACCTTTAAAAACTCTATATTTACTAAAAATTGGTGAAACAGCTGTCTTGACCGTACTCGTAGAAGGAGGTTAAAGTCATTTTCTCGAAATATCATGTGGTAGGGGTAAAAATCCATGCAAGAAACTTTCTTATTGGGAACTGGCTGTTTTGTGGTAGGATTAATGAGTGGTATATCTAAACAGTATCCCGACTGTTCCTTGCTAAAAATAAATGGGTACTGCAAAGCATCGTAGAACTTAAGAGTATCGACAACGCGTGTCAGTGTATTATCATGTGTCCGTAACACTATGTCTCGTGAAGAGAGCTGGGGATCTAAAATGGCCACTTTTAGCAATTCCTCTAAAAGTAATTCATTTCTGAATTCCCAGCAGATCATTAGCAATTCTGCAATTTTTTGGAAAATGGTGACACATAGCTGAATCATACTCAATTCATTTCATATCCAGAATCATATTTGTTGTAAATGATGCCACGTGAAAAATAAAAGACCGTATTTTTACCGGTTATTTTTTCTCTTCAGATTTTATTAATTAAATTCATTTTATTGGAAGCATACCAGTGATTTAAACACTATTTCAATAAAAGACAAATATGGCACAGTTAAAAGACTGCAAATAAGATTTTAGAAAGGGAATTTGAAATTGAAATGATAATGATTGACTTTTTAGCCTGGCAACATGCGTATAGATGTCTATCCTTGATGGAGATGTCAAGACGTCAGTTCAACTGTCAATTGGTCTTGTCTATTTGTTGTTATTGGAAACCAATAATTTTGTTGTATTTTTGTTTTCAATGGTATTTTCTCAAGCAGTATTTATTGATAACTAGGCGTACAGTACCTCTGCTAACCTATTTCTGGCTAAAGCTGCGACCCGACTGGATATACTTCTACATTCACGTATATGTAGCTACTAAATGATACTGGAATTCGACAAAAAGCCCGTAAGGTCGTTGTGTTTGAAGAGATGGCTGAAATTCATAAAGGAGGTGCTTGAACAATTCCCTTGTTATTGTCAGTATATAAAAATAAGCAAATTCAAGGGATTTTTCATTTTCACGCTGATATCGTGTGATGTGTCGAACCATACTAAAGCTATTGAAGGCAGCATGTAGCGAGCTGTTCACACCACAGAAGACCTCCGAGGGGCTGGGACTAAGGAATGACGAAGAACAAGCGGAAAATCAAACCGAGTGAAATAGTGTAGAGTGTGTATTGGTCAGAATTTTTCAATACCAATGCGTGTATTTGTTGTATTCCAATATTCGATATTACCATATTATAATTGAAGTGGATACCTACACAGCAGAGCTATTACGAGCTTAAATGGCACAAAAGAAATGCTTGTGTGTAAGAAATTCCAAAATATTCAATATACAAAGGTTTGAATCTTGTCAACCTGTCTTCAAATCACAGAACCTTTTAGCTAAAAGGAATAGAAGAGTATTACATTTATGAATTATCCAAACCTGTTATGTGTAAAATGAATCTCTTTCAAAATAGAAATAACTTAAACATGTGTGAAGTCACTCGTAGAATTACCCGTACACAGAATTATAATATTTAGGAGTACCATATTATAATGAAAGTAGTTGACCTATCCTATATATTTTTTTTGTACCTATGGAGTTATAATATATGATGTATTGTAATTTGTAATTTTCATGCCATTGAGAAGAGATTGATGAGTATGACGGAATGTGTTCTGCACTGAAATAACTGTAACATCATTTTCCTTCACATTTTATGCAAATAAAGATACTTAAGTACATATGACTTTCATTACATGTTTTATACATTTACTTTTAAACAGTACATAGACTTAAAAATGTGAAATAATTCTGATTTTTGACATTGAAATTAGTCATCATCTCCCTAGCCTTTTCCCAACTATGTTGGGGTTGGCTTCCAGTCTAACCGGATGCAGCTGAATACCAGTATTTTACATTACATGGAGCGACTGCCTATCTGACCTCCATTACCCAGTTAGTACTGGGTTGTATGATACCCCTTGGTAAGATTGGTTGTCAGACTTTGAAAATGTCTGTTAAAGTTAAACCCATGTATATTTTTTTAAATCGATAGATATCCTTTATTCGCCAATTATGTTGCGTATTTTACACGAAAATAAAGTAGGTAACTTTACTTTTTTCGTTTAAATTCAATAAATTATTGGACTCTTTTTTTTTGTTGTAACCCTTTTTTGCAGACGTAATTTTCATGTCCCAATTTTTTTTTTACCTTTTTCCATTTCGTAAAGTCCAAAATATATCATTATTTCAATATTTCTTAACAAAATCTGTAAAATTAATTGTGAGATTTTGCTCTTGACAATCTTTTTATGAATCTGCTTATTGACAGCAAAGCAATTCATAATAAGTGGACCATTTTACGAATCTCCATACAATACTGTCAAACCAGTGTCTGACAGATGAATTACGTAATATGAATTGGACGCAGTTAATATTATGAATTGTCAATTTCTGGCCATTTTAGGAATTGAAATGTGATTCATATTATTATCCTAATATAATTCTGCCAATGTTACCATTTTAGGCCCCCTGGTTGCCACTCTCTACGACAGCAACTTCATTAATAGTCGGTGTCGGTATCAGTTATGTAACATTCTTTTAATTTTTAGTACCGCATCTCTTTCAACTCCTTGAATATATGTGCAACGATGGTTTACTTAATTTTCTTTTCATCACCCATAAAATAAACTTGCAAAAATTTATGCTGTTCGTTCTCTGCTGGAAAAAGTCGACCAGTTCGATGATATATCTGACCTTGTACGGTAAAAGTTGGCAAAAACCCGGGCATTCTTATTTCTCTATCTACTCCAAATGATTTCATTTGAAAGCAAGAGTTGTACTTTCTTCTGGTACACCAAGTAAAGGAAGGAAAACTTTGCCATTGGAACAACACATCGCGGTCTCGTCTTTCCATTTTAAAGCATCACAAAACTGTCAATTTTTATTCATCGAACCAACAACAACTAATGTATGATTTTTGTAATCAATTAAAGGAACGTATACAAATCCAGAATGATTCCGTATTTAACAGACCAACTGTGACGCATAAAAATTCTTCGACATTCGCTTTGCATTTCTGCAACAGCGGTCCTTCTCAACTGCGATTGTTCTGGAGTTTCTGTCACTCTAATGACTGCTTGCCGCTGGGCTTGTTCTCTTAGACGGAGCTGTGTTTGAACAGGCGTCTCAATCGGCGTCTTTTTTTTCTGTACCCCTGACAACGTATATGCAAAATGTCATGATGATCGGTTCGGCGCGCGGCGGTTTAGGGCGTGAAAAGGTTTCAAGCAAAGCAATTTACTTTCGCATTTATAATATTAGGATGGATAGTTAGGAGGATGAAAAACCGGTTTATCTACAATTTAGACTCTCAAAATGTATGGAGTATCACACTACTATAATAATTCAATCATTATTTGACAGACACGTGGCGCCACCTATTACAATAATCACATTATTGTGGTTTTTCTCGGGAACAGTACTTTTTTTCGGGATAAAAGGTATCCTATGTCCGTGTCTGTACACCTAAGAATGTATATGCAAAATTTCAGCATGATCGGTTCAGTTGTTCAGGCGTGAAAAGGTAACAAACAAACAAACAAAACTTTCGCATTTATAATATTATAGTATGGATAACAATAGCCCCATCGTGTATCCTACTTTTTATCCACATTTTAAAACACTGTGTACAGAGAGTAAAATAATGAAGCATACTCAAACTGCCAACCTAGTAATTGTGATAATTTGCGAGTTAGTCAAGATTGTCCTCACCATAAACTCGGCTAGTGAATAAATGAGTAATCAGATATTTATATACCTACCTGCTAACACGGCGATGAGGGCAATAGCGGTATGAATAAATTATAACCAGGCTTCTGAATAGGTCTTCAATGTTAGGCAATTGGTATATATGGTATTGATATAATTTGACATAAAAACTTTTATGTTATGTAGGACAGCTACTTTTTCAGCATAACCATTTTTAACCAAATATTTTTCGTTGACACAGGTTAAAGAGAAGCAAGTCGCCGAAATGAATCTTGAAAACGACCTGCTCATGGAGCCTTATGAGAACCGAGCTGGACCTCAGACTCTGGAACACCACCATAAGTATCGGCACAACAAGATGGTTCACGCTCAGATCTCGCGATTGGCTCACAGTCAGGGTCAGCTTGATGAGCTTCAGCAGAGCCTGCAGACCCAGGTCCTTGATGTCCAACGCCGCATGGACCGCTTCGAGGAACCCAACTGGAACCTCATGTCCGCTAAAGTTGAATTTCTTGAACTCGAACACAAAGTACTCAGCGATCAGCTCAAAAACACAACCCAGAAGGTCTCCGACTTTGACAAGGTCCACGCCTCCATCTTAGAGCTTCGTGAAGACGTGGAGGGCATTGAGAACAAAGTTGATAAAACGATTCCAGAATTCAGAAAGGAGATTTCCAAGTTGGACGTTAATTTCGCTCAGGTAAGAAAGACTATTGTTACTGCGTTATCTTGTACATCGCATGAACATAGGTGAAACAATAATGCTTGGGAACTTTATCGATATCGATATGATTATTAGAATTAAATTAACAATCAAATGTTAATTAACTAGTTGTACGAAACTTATTATTTTGCAATTTACGGCAAGTTTAGTTGTATGGCACAATTGTGTATATGTTTTTATAGTTATTTTATTTGTTTAGTTGAACGCTGCATCATCGTACTTCAAGGAAGATCAAGAGAATCTGCGTCAGTCAGTGAAGGCTATTGCCGTCAGTGTCAGCAATGCTATTGACCGCGCCGAGATGGACCGCATAGCCGTGAAGAAAATCAATGAGTCGGTGGAGGAACTCGAATCTAGGTCCCGTCAGCATTTCTACCGTCTGAACGATCATATTTTGAAGGTAGGTTTCTCACAATAACAACATTTCAGATAACAAAAGGAACAAAGGAGCTGGCAAAGAAACCAATACTTTTCTAGCTTTGATTCGATTACAATAGTAGAGTTAAACTTAAGAGAGAACTGTTTGTAGAAAAATATTTTTTTTTGTTTGTAAGTATTTTTAAAGATTTTGCTGTTCGAACTTACTATTCTAAAAGCATAAACATGCTTGAGCACGTATTTTCAAAGAAATGAGCCTAATTCCCAAGCTATTCCAGCCAGTTATTTTAGCGCTTTCGAGCAAACAGTTGGTAAGTATTTCTTTATGAGAATTAAATGTCTTTAACCAGAAGTAGGGCTTGCACGGACGTGCGATGTAAACGTATCATAAAGGGGGATGTGTGGTGTTACGCGAACAGATAAAATAAGAAATGATTATAACTCTAACTCAAACTCAAAGCATTTATTTCAATTAGATCAGAACAGGGACTTTTGAAAGTCAGAAAAACAAAAAAAGGCGAAGCTACAGTCACAGACACAAGGCATAATAACTTGTGATAGTACTGTAGTTATAAGAGGAAGTTTGAAAGTAGCGCCGGTGACTGAAAAGTTGTGTGGTAATCGGTTGTGGTATGGGCATGTGATGCGGAGGAATGAGGCAAATGTCGTGAGGAAAGTTTTGAGTGTGAATGTGGATGGGTGTATGAGTAGAGGAAGACCAAAGAAACGATGGATGGACTGTGTAAAGAATGATATGGCAAGAAAGGAGGTGTCTGATGAGATGACGAGTAACAGAGAAGTATGGAAGAAGACATGCTGCGCTGACCTCAAATGAATTGGGATAAGGGCAAGAGAATGATAATGATGAACAACCGGCAAAATATAAATTTAGTGTAAAGACTGTGTTCATCGTAAAACTATTTTGATATTAATATTATGTGCTTGTCAATAAGTTTAAATCAAAATGGTAAAATTATTTTATCAGTCAGTCAGTAGTATTTGCAGTTTAAAATCGTTCGTATTTTAGTTACGGTAACTTCAGACGTTCGTAGCTGCATCGGATTATTTTCTGAACTGGAAACTGAATCCGTATCTAGGCCACTCCAGTTTAATTAACATCAACGATTCATTGTTTTACCAAGTATCTACTTTAGCTGTGTACCTAGGTCAGGTAAATTCGTATCTAAATGCAAAATCAATTCAATTCTATGTAGGAAGTATTTATTTTCATAATTTAGTTTATAACTTAGATTAAACACCAATATAACTCCGACTTAGGTTCAATTTCATCAGTCACAGATGTGATAGTATCTAACATTAACTTATCTTGGCGCAGAGCGAGGCGAACCGAGACTTCAACCAGACAGAAACCATTCCTCTCCCGGAACTGATGGGCGAAGTAAAGGAGCTGCAACCTGTTCAGCGTGAGTACGAAGACCTGGTCAGCCAGCTCCCTAGGGACTGCTCCAGCATCTCTGGCCCCGCAGGCGTCTACCTTATTCACCCCGGAAAGGCTCCCTTCGACATCTGGTGCGTCAACGGCAGCACTCTTATCCAGCGCCGATTCAATGGCTCCATCGAGTTCAACCGGAAGTTCGCTGAATACATCCACGGCTTTGGTGACCCTTCTGCTGAATACTGGCTCGGCTTGGAGTCCATGCACCAGTTGACTGCTGACAACTGCTCATCTATGCGTATTGACATGAGCGACATCTATGGTGGTTACTGGTATGCTGAATACGAGCACTTCTATGTCGGCAGCGCTGATGCTGGATTTGTTCTGGAAGTCGGTGGATTTAAGGGCAATGCTAGCGATGCATTCGAGTATCAGAACCATATGGAATTCTCAGCTATCGATCTCGACCGCGACATATCGAACACTCACTGCGCCGGTAACTACGAGGGGGGCTGGTGGTTCTCGCACTGCCAGCACGTGAACATCAACGGCAAGTACACGCTGGGCCTCACCTGGTTCGACGCGGTGCGCAACGAGTGGATCGCCGTCGCCACCAGTGAAATGCGCATGATGCGCCGCCCAGGCTGCACTTAAACATACAAAGCTACAGTAGAGCTTCTTAATCATCTAGTTAATATCGTAACGACTCATAATGTTAACGTTAATTCACTTTTCAATCATACCAAAGATTTCAATTTAAGTGAGGGTATTTTTATTTCATTAGATTGATTAGTTTCATAGACAGTATTACTTTCAGATGAATGTATTATAGTTTCAACTTTTAATGTCTGATTTCAGTTTGATAATTTTAATTTATTACTATCACATTCCATTTTATTACCCATTTTAAAAGCAAATGGTAATAATCGAGTTAATTTAATCTATAGCCTTTTTTTAAGTATAAATTTTCTAGATAAGGTGATGCTGCAATGGATCTTTATTTTGAATACTGAACAACTGGTGAAAGTGTATTAATTCAGTGAGTCACTTTTCTCGAAAATCTCAATTAGCTCGGGCGCAGACTCTTGGTACTTCTAAGTTTATTTATGTAATTTTATCAGTGATTGTTTTGAAGACGTCAAACTTTGTAAATATAATTTTATTAGGCAAAGATGCCATATTCTGTTTTGCATGCATGCCAGATTTAGTCAAGGGAGTGTAAATGATAATATAAGCGGTTAGATGGTAAGAATCTTTCATAAGAAGCATTAAATGCTTTGGAAGACTTGTTTGATAACACCTAACAAGTAGTAGCAGGGGAAGTACATATTTATTTATTACAAAATAATTTGTCAATTTAATATTATTACATATAGGAGATTATTTCTGTTATTGGAAAAGACTGTCTGCGGAAAGCGTGGTTTGCTATCGACTACTGATATTAAAATTTTGGTTTAATTTATATTCTCTATTGGTATGATAAGTGTTTTTAAAATATAATCAATGTATTCGCATATAACCACAATAGTAATAAAAATAATAAAATTACAATGTATATCTACTCAATGATTACTACACAACTCAATTAAAGCGTTTTATAACTTAATCTCTTAATGTAATAGAAATATTCAATGCTTGTTGTAAAATTAAATTGTAACAGATACAATACACTAAACCAATTAAAAAACCAAATAAACATTAAAAATATCAAAGTATTGTTTTATTTTGCTTCCATTTCGTCCGTCTTGTCGTTTATGTACCTTCCTACGCATAGTAGTATAGTCATGTAAGCATCATGTACATGACGTCTAAACTTAAACACACACACATTATTGAATATACTTACTCACTTTTGGTAGAAGTTCAAATCGAGTAATTTTATAAATGGATACTGAATTATTTATTACAATATCTTGGCACTAAAAATATTGCTCCTATTTGCTCAGCACTTATAATCTAGGTGCTTACGTAAGAACTACTTAAATTGTATGTTTCATGACGTACCATTTCAGTAAAAGTTTAAATTATGGGACCTGAACTGAAAGATGATGTGAATTTGGAGAGTATTTTTTTTTTGTTATTTCCGCCACCGCCAATTGCTACGTCCAGATGAAAACTCTAAAAAATGGCTTAACGGTGTCTTTTTGCAATATTTACTTGTTTAATACTGCTGACACTCATATTAGTATAAGCAAATCAGTGCTACAAATTGTTTTCCTTAGATTTCATCTACATGTTTAAGACCTTTCGTTCGTTTCTTATAATAGAGTTTAAGTACATTAGGTATATCATAATATATTAAATCATACTAACTTTTTTTACTATTATGGTTTTTTTATCCGCTATACTGTTAAATATTGTTAAGAAATCTATTGTCCAAATAGTAATAGGTATATCAGAAACATGTCGCCTGTGATACAGGTTTAACCTAGTACAGGCACCGAACTTTGTTATACCAACATTATTTCTAAGATTTACATTGTAATTATTTTGTCAATTTTAATTTTGAATAAATATATTATTATTATTATTTATTATTACTTGGGGGAGGCCTTTGTCTAGCTGTGGGCGTCCTTCGGCTGAAATGATGATGATGATACACCTCATGGTAATCTTATAAAACCCTGCTGTGTTTAAAAATATAATTCTGAAGCAGTAATAACCTAGTGGCGCGACCGACAGACTACCAAGCCATAGGTCTCGAGTTCGAACCCAAGACACCAACCTCTTATTTTTCGGATTCATGTACAGTTAGCTTCGGAGAAAAGGAACCCCCTTTGGTAATGACATCAAACCATTTTCAGTTTTGGTAGTATAACGTAAATGGCGTGTTGGTTTAATGTTGGAGACTACTGGTCACGAATTCAAATCCGAGGATGATTTTTTTTTCTTTTTTTTGGATTCTTTAATAGATGATTTTCTTTAATTATTATTTAAGAAATCAAATGCTAAAGTTGGTTTGATCAGTTAATAGAATCAACTGTTCAAAAACTTAATACACTAAATAATGTTACGACGGAGATATTACACACAAGCGGATCGGCACGAAAACGAAACGATTTGAAGTAATTATAAATACCATCAATCACAGTTTAGTAAATAAGGCAAGGAAGTATTTTAACTTCAAATATTCAAATCTTTATTGGAACCAAAACACATTTTACAAAAATTGATTGCGTTCGTAAATAGGTACATTAGTTAAAACTGTGTCGCAGCTATTAACGCCCACCTCCAAGAGGGAGACGACAGCGTTCCAAATTCCAGAGGTGAAAAAATTAAAATTAAAATATTAAAAAATTAAAATACTTTAAAGTTAAACAGAAATAACAGAAAAAATAGATAATAATGTGCTTAGTTTGTGCATGTGAGTGTTTTGTATGTGAGTGTAGTGCGTGTATGTAGGGTGTAAGTGTAGAGTGTACTTGTGAAACCTCCCCACGAGCAACTCTACGCTACGTGTATTTGGTGTGCATGCCTGCGGAAGAACGGTCTTTAGGGTTTTACTAAATTCTCCAATTCTTCGTAATTGAGAGTATGAAGCCAATTATCAATGATTCTTTTGCAATCCCGGAAAGTACATGGATAAATAGTCAGGACTTTATTTATTCTGTTATACAGCACGGGACTGCAGAAAGTGAACTGCCGGCGGAATATTTCCAATTTAATAGCTGATGTCGGGCAGACTCTGTCAGTTCTACGTTTTTGTCTTCTAAACTCAGGGTCAAAAGCCATATTTGAGTGTTTCCGCAACACTGTACTCAGCACAAAAGAGTGCCTTACTGTAGGGAGCTTCCATAGCGTGTACAGTTCGCTGGTAGGGAAGCGATAGGGTTTGAAGGCCATTACCTTAAAAAAATAAATAAATAAATTTCATTTATTGCAGGTCCGAGACCCATATAAAACAATGACAGATAACATAAAAAATCGCACACAAATTATTAGACATAAATTATTGCTACAATCATAAATTAAACCAAAATGTCAGAATAACACTAAATAAACAAAAATAAAATAAATAAATTAACAAGTCAAAAGTAAAATTTAGAATAAATAAGAACAGCCCTCTGGGCCCTCTCCAGACGCAGCAAAAGACATTTACCGGCACCTCCCCAGGCCGAGATACAGTACGTTAAAATGGAATGGGCAAGAGCAAAGTACACAGTTCTCAGGGTAGAGAAATTTGCGGAGGTCCTTAGATTTTTAAAAACAAAAATTAGTTGCCTTACCCTAGAGACCAGTGAATCGATCTGCCCACCCCATGTCAGCGTGCTATCGACCCAGACTCCCAGATATTTTATTGAGTCCGTGCGCATAACTTCAGGACAGCCACAAGTGGCAGTCCTCATTTTATGCAAGCACGCATGAGCTGTCAGACGGAAGGGTGGGGCCGGCTGCGACGCTTTCCGTGGACTGAAAGTGATGAATTTGGTTTTATCCAAGTTGAGGGTGAGCAAATTCTGTGTGAGCCATCTCATAGTAACTCGCAAAGCTGACTCTGCCTGAAGCCGCGCCTCGTTCCAGTCACTGCCACGCACCAGGATGACAGTTTCATCAGCGTAAGCAATTATTTTGGAGTTCCTCAGATCAAGTTTACAGATCTCGTTTATGTAAATCAGGAAAAGGGTGGGTCCTAAGACACTGCCTTGCGGAACTCCGTATGTGAGGAATGCTTCCTTACTGGTGTGGTTATTTATCCTGATGATTTGCGTGCGAGCACTAGGTAACTCTTAAACAAACTAAGCGGCAGTCCTCTTATACCAATCCTTTCAAGTTTACTGAGTAGAAGGGGGATAGAGACAGTGTCAAAAGCTTTAGAAAGATCAAGGAAGATAGCTATAGATTTATCCCTGTTGTTTTTTATTTTGGGCTACTGAATCTATCAATTCTAATATGGCATCCTCTGTGTTTTTGCCTGCTCTGAATCCATATTGGTTGTTCGCGAGTATATTTTGTGAGCGAAGGTAATGCAGCAGACGTTTATTTAGTAATTTTTCGAGGAGCTTAGACAGAATTGATAGTACAGATATGGGTCTGTAGTTGTTGACACTGTCTCTGTCTCCACTCTTGTGAATAGGATGCACAACGGCCTTTTTGAACACCGTTGGAAATACTCCAGATGTAAGGGCAAGGTTAAAGACGTGGCAGATAACTGGGACAAGAGTGCCTCTAGCGCGAAAGATTACAGTTGCAGGGATACCACCCCAACCTGTAGCACTTTTTAGTTGTATTTTTTTTTTTTGTGAAGGGCATCTCGCAGTTCAACCTAGGGAGGTTGTCGACTGCTTAACCGGGCTTTAATTTTAGTTGTAGGCCACGAACAAGATAATATATCTCTTCGTAATCCGTACCAAGAATAGCCATCGAGTTAGGGTGGGCATCCGAAGTATCAGAGTCAGAAGTATTGGTAGAGTTATAGTTTGGGGAGTTAAAGATTTTAGATGCCAGTTTTGATCCCACGTTTGCGAAAAAGTCGTTGACAGAGTCAAGTGATTGAGTTGGGTCTGGAGTTATAGATAACAACTCACTGGCAGAAACCTTACTCTTTTGACGATTGGAGATAGTTCTGATGAGATTCCAGGTTGCTTTCGGATTCTTGCGATGTTTTTCAAATTCATGTCGTTCATATTCTCGTTTTAGATTTTTTAATAGATTGTTGCAGAAGTTTTTATATCTATTATAGGTGACTTTCAGAGGTTTATTTTCAGCATCCCTCTTCATTTTGCGATACATGTTGTCTCGGTTTCGAATATACTTAAGGAGACCAGGTGTGATCCAAGGTTTAATAATGCGTTTTCGGTTCGGAACAACAGAAACACGACTATTCTCATCAACAATTGTGGAAACAAATTTGACCATGATGGAAGCAGCAGTATTAGCATCTTGACAGCTCATAACGGGAGTAAAATCAACATTCTCAAGAGCCATTACGCAAGCATTAGTGTCAACACGATTCATATGGGAAGTTGATTTAGGGATATCTAATTTCAAATTACAAAAAACTATAACAGGAGCATGGTCAGTAATTAGATAGTCAAGTACTAAGGTGATAGCTGGTTTATTTGATTTTAGCATAACGTGGTCAATGCAACTATCGTTGCGTGTCGGGAAAACGTGAGCAGGCAACATGGCATGTGACGCAGCAGTATTAAGGTACATGTCTGAGTTAGAATCAACCCAATTTGGGGCTAGTAGAGTAGAGTAGAGTGGGGACTCCTTTATCCGCACTTAGACTCCCATTTGGTCCGCTGTGCGTGGGGGTCAAAACGCTGCATCAGGGCTATATTTAATTTATGTGGAACTGACTCCTGTAAGCCATTTTTTAAAAACAATAAATTATTAACACTGCTATGTATCTATATACTGGAGGCAGCAGTATTTGTTAAAAACAATATCCACATGTTTAGCTATTACACGCGTATACGGCGTAAGGACAAATTACGTAGCGCAGCCAGTAAAACTCATCTAATGCATGAGAGCATCTTTTGTTCAGCTTCTCGCATCTTTAATAATATACCGGGGCCTATTAGAACAATTATGAAAAAGGAAAATTTTAAAAGGACTCTCCAAGATCTGTTAGTAAACAAAAGTTACTACTCTGTAAAAGAATTTCTGTCCGACAAGTCTTTGCTTAAATATAGTCCCACCCAGTCATGATGTGTTCCATGACTTTAATTAATTTTTTTCTCTTCAGTATAATCAATTTTTTAATTTTATGTATGATTTTTACAATTTGACATTTTAATTTGTTATAAATATTTTTTTTTTTCATTTTATGTGTATAATTTGACATGTCTTATCTTATTTTGTTATGTTTGACTTTATCTTTTTATCTTTTGAATGTTATATGTAATTAATTTTATTTTCTATATAATTTGAATTTGACATTTCTCTTAATTTGTGCCCTTTTGGTTTTTTTTTATTTTTTATTAATTGTGCTAGAGGGAAAGTAATAATAATTAGTAATAATGTTAATTTTATTGAACAGTCAATTTTTGTGTGATTATTGTATGCCCTACGGGCGACACAGCTGATCAGAATTTTTAACTATTAAGAACTATACCTAAGATCCACAATAAAATATTTTGAATTTGAATTTGAATCCTCAACCTTGTTATTTTTAGAAGATAATCTACCCTTGTGCTGGTTAAATAATTCAACCTTATGCTATTGCTTTACGATAAGTTATTTTTTAAAAGGATTGAATTCAAATAGTTTTGTTTCTTTTTATACCATATTTTTATTTTTTTATAAATATTCTACAAAACATATTGTAACTAATTATGTAGGTAATTTTAAAATATAATTATATTGATAATTAAAGTAAAGGAAAATAAATATACTAGAAATACTCCTCGTAACTATGATCACAATGGTACGTATTCGTCATAAGATTTGTCGCTTTCATCAGACGTTTCAGGTGTATCATACGCAGATTCTTTGGGTTCAGGTTCCTCGAGATAAAACTCAGTTTCATTGGGGTTCAAGAAAGCGTCAGGTGGCAGTGTTTGAATTGTCTGCGCCTTTTCGATCAACCTCTCTAACGCTTTCTGTCTCAGTTTCTCATATAGCTTCATCTTGTACATGCGATGTATCCCATCGAAAAGGACGTCCCTTATATCAATGACGTGCCCTCTCACCTTTGCCAGCTCTTTGTCTAGTTTCTGCATCTCCATTGGTTTGTCAGTGAACATGAATGGTTCGGGACGTACTACTCTGGTCAAGTTGAGCCACTTCGTCAGTATGTACGCACGCTTTGCTTCAAAAAGTAACTTCAAGTCGTCGTGTCTAATAAATCGTATTATCGGAATGTTATGAAGAAGCCATCTGTAATAGAGGTGGATAATGTACATACATAGTTGTAGGTAGTGCCACATCATACAACAACAACATACATGCTACATGCCATGGCGCCGGTGCCTATTGATTAATATAGGTTTTATGCGTAGCTGATACTTTGACAGTCCAATTCCATTTCTAGTTTTATTTATACACAAGATTAATTGTTCTACGTGTAGGTAAATATCTATTCATAACATCGAACATAACATCACCCCTGTAATCCCGGAAGGGTTAGGCAGAGGTGCACCTAATAGTACACCCCCATTTCGCCAGTTATGTTTACGTCCCACGAAATAGCGGGCCAGCCTATTGCCATCAACGGGAACAAATCTAGGCACCGTGGGCAGCTACGATGACTGGATTTACTGAGAAATTACTGATGGAAAAACCCAATAACAATAACACTTTGCCCGACCTCGGGAATCGAACCCAAGACCTCTTGGTCAACAGTAGCGTTCACTACCACAAAACAAACGAAGCAGTCAACATACGGTGGTGAACATGAACATGGTTTTGATTATTAATATTAATAATATGTCAGTGTTATCTACTTAGATCTAGGCATGATGATATCTATAGAATTTAATATAAATCTATAAAGCCAATTTCATCGAATACGCAGGAATATGTCCAAGAGGCACCATATTTAATTAATTGATCGAATATTGTAATAAACGTTGGAAAGGCGTCATAAATATAGTTTAGTTACAAACTATATTGAAACCTTGTATCGGAAAATCCGAACTGAAGAAATCTTTAGTATAAATCTAGACAGTTAAATCTGTAACAATAATTTAATTCAAAAAACTATGCAGGTACGATTATGTGACGTAATACGAAAAAAGAATAATAAATTTACTGACCCAAGAGCAGAACAGAGAAGTAACTCTTTGAATAAAAGTTAGTTAATTTACAACATAGTACATATAGCCATACCAACCTACCCTGGGCTCCTGTGGCAGTTACGATCCCCTCTCTTTCACAGGCCTGTACCCAGCCGTGGGAATGTTCGAAACTAACTAAGTTTTATTGCGAAAATAGCTCACGTACGGTTGATAGTACTGCAGGCTAGTATAAACCAGCGGCAGGTCGTACTCGTAGCCGCAGCCGTAGCCCCAGGACTGCAGGCCCGCCAGCTGCCCAGCCACCACCAGAGGGGCGCCCGGCACTGCTAGACAAGGGGAAACCTTCCACTCCTCTCGGGCAGGACCCACGCATATCGCTCCCCGATGGATATGGGCATTGTTCTGGGAACAAAAAATGTACCTATGCAAAAAAACATGCCATTTTAAGGTTTCGTACCAAAAAACTGAAGGATAAAAGAAGAAGTTCAAAGAATGACAGGGATGAAACGCATGTGACTAAAAGAGTGATGGACATAAATGTTGATGGATGTAGAGGGAGAGGACGGCCAAAGAAAAGATGGATGGATTGTGTGAAGACTGTTATGAAAGAGAAAGGAGTAAATGATGCTGTGACGTCTGACAGGGGAGAATGGAAGAAGAAATCGTGTTGCGCCGACCCCGAATAGAATTGGATAAGGGCAGGAAGATGATGACGATGTCACTAAAACAATTACAAGAATTGAAAAAAAGGAAAGTTGCAAGGCCAGCGATTTAAAAAAGTAAAAATAAAATAATGTTCAATAAACGTACCCTCAAAAACGTTCACAATGTTACATAGTGTTGAATGAATGCATTCGATCCTGTGTTGATTTTGATAGTTTTACATATAATAGTTTTCGATAGTCGATTGGTTGTGTGCATGGTTGGTTGTTGCGCCTGTCAGAATTATGATAGCTACTTTTTTCGTATAAAGTATTGATTGCGTAGAACTCGCAATAATTAGTGAAACCACTTGTGTAAACCCGCACGTCCTGCACCGAAATATAAAATATTTATATTTTTTTTTCCGTTTGTTCATTTTATATACACATTTTTTTTATATTTTTACATATTTCTTAAAACATAAGTATTAAAAAAAACATTTAAAAACAAAAAAATATATATATATATATATATTATTTCTTATTTTCTATTTAAATTTCTTAATTAGTGACTTAGACCTATGTGGTGGTACCAAGTAATTCATTTTAACCATTATATCCATCCCTACCAAGTCTTGTATCGACATTTTCCATTATTTTTAAATCATTTTACGGTGAAAATGTTTGGTAGGTATGGAATACGTTGAAATCAGAGATATACAGACTAGTCAGGAAAGCCGAGTATCCGGTCATGTTTGTAGACGGTAAATAGTCGGCTCCGACCGAGTGTAAATGAAAGTACGACCTTTCTATAAGTTCATTGTTTATATTTTTTTTTTCATTTTATAATCAGCATTCTGTTTTTTTTTATATAATCAAGGAATCGGAACACTTCCCTTAGTATTCAATAATTGAACTGAATCAAGAAATATATAATTTCAACTTGTAACAGAAAAATAATTTGTAATTTCTATGAACTTATGGCGCCGGCGCGTGCCAGAGAGTGATTTGTAAGATGAAGTCAATGCGAGTGACTCAGCTGTACATGAAACGTCATGTATGCTTCCTGAACTCCACCGAATGCATGATCGGCTTGGCGGAGAAGTCAGTCAAATAGTCGGCCTTTTTGCAACCGAATAATCGGCTAGCTAGACGGTGAGTCGTAGTCGGTCCATCTCTAGTTTGGATGGGCTACACGCCTCTAGCTTTTATTCATAAAATTATAATAACTGTAAGAAAAAGTAACAATAGGGGTTTATAAGAAAAAAATGATACACAAACGAACGCTGTCTTCAAAACTTATGTTTACGAATTTTTTGTGAAACGAAAAAAGTTTTTGTGAAACGATAAATCAGTGTTTCCTAGGAATCAAACTATGTGATTCCTAGGAAACACTGATTTATCGTTCCAACATTATACAATAATGAGAACAACACTAGTTCCAATAATGAACTATATCTATATGGCATACAACTCTATTAGCCTCACCAAATCGATATAAGCCTAGCAGCTGGGGCAGTGTTTGATTTTCCCGTCTGATTTGGATTACTATTATCAGATCTAGAATCAATTGAGGTTTTAAACGTCGGAACATACCATTCAAATTTTCTCGTTTAATTAAAAACCATAAAACAAAAAATAGTACCGAAACTAAGTTTGTAAATAAAATACCTACTTACATGCGATTTTACCCTGAGGAGTTGATTGACGCACCAGGTTGAAAGAAAAACGAAACGTAAAAAATATTGTACTTTTTCGTTTTTATTTACATAGATTTATGTGCATCTGTCCTCTTTGATGTCGCTTGTTTAAGGAGTTTATGACATATATTTGTGGGGGTCAGAAAGATAGGCAACCGGACATCAAACTTTGACCGATAGGCGTCCGTAGGGTACTCTGACTACGCTCCGACATGTTTTGATAAGGCACTAAAAAAGAAAAACTCTAAAGCTACAACATTTATAAGTACCTACCTACCTACCTACATGAAACAACGAATCTATGTATACAAATAAATAAAATTAAAATATCTGTTTGTAATTTAAAAATAACAGCTTTAAAAACTTTTTTTCTGTCTTATATCCATCTGTTTCTTTGATCCAGCTAATCTCCGAAACGGCTGGACCGATTTTGACGGGGCCTTTACTGGTAGATAGCTGATATTATAAGGAGTAACTTAGACTACTTTTATTTTAGGAAAAAGGATAAGGATTAGGAGGCATAAGGGCAAGAGAAAGACGATGGATTAGAGTTCCGTGCAAAAAAATTAAGCCCCTTGAAATTGTTAATATAATCCGACGTATACATGAAATAGGGAAGTAGTAGCTTTATAATAATTTAATGCAGATGGAGGTCGCGGGCAAGAGATGGTACAAAAAAAAAAAAAATTAAGACTAGCAGAGATGACCTTCTCAATGAACTTTTAAAACTGTGGTTTTTCTTTGAGTCTGCTCTGAGATCACACAGAGCGACTGCCTATCTGACTTCCATAACCCAGTTAGTACTGGGTAATACAATACCTCTTATCGGGCCACTGACTACTTGTAACCACTTACAAAGATCTACAAATGACAGTCGGGACCAATGGCTTAACATGCTTTCCGAGACACGGAGGAAACTCGGTATGTATGGGTGTCACCCATCCACACATCAACCTGCACAAGCACGGCTTAGGTTTAAGATCGACACGAGCGGATGTTATTATTTGGCCACGAGCTCCTCAAATAAAACAAAAACCAACACAATTAAGCCGAGAGAGAGCACATTGTGTAAGTCATTTTCAATTTGTTAAGATTTCGTAAAACATCAGTCTCGTATACCAAGTTAAAGAGGCTTGTAAGCCTATTTGAAAATTATTACAGAACAAAGTAATAATGTTAAAAGGCCTTTGACGATATTTATCGATTTAACGTCAAACTCAAATTATTACGGAGAGCGGTTGGCGGTGGAAAGCTTGTTAAAAATATTATTACTTACTAGCTTTTGCCCGCGACTTCTCTCACGTTAATTTTGAATGTGTCAATAATTTTTGTTGTACTCTGCTTGTAACAATATAATTCAATCATGATTCGAAAGACACGTGGCGCCATCTATTACCATAAAAACGTTATTGTTGTTTTCCTCGGGAACAGTATTTTTTTCGGGATGAAAGGTACCCTATGTGCGTTTCTATACACCTGACGTGGTCATATTTACAGCGTGGTCATGTTTACAGCGTGGTCATATTTACAGCGTGGTCATGTTTACAGCGTGGTCATATTTACAGCGTGGTCATATTTAAGGGTGTGAATGGAACCACTTTCTTCATGCATAACACATACCCTTAAATATCAAAGCAATTGTAATCACCACTCGTGCTCGGTGGACAGTCTCCTTTGTGAGCGTCCATGTCTCGGCACCGTAAGCTATTGTTGGCAGGAAATATTATTTAAAAAGGTGGGTTTTTAGGCACTGAGCGATTGAAGATCTTCCAGGGATTTGGCACACAACACGAGGTCTTCCGCAAACCAAAGGTGTGACAAGTAGATACCATTGATGTTTACACCACTTTGATCCCGTTTCAGTGTTTTCATCACGTCTTCAAGGACAGCAGGGAAAAGTTTAGGCGAAATGGGACTCTCGCACTCCTTTTTTGATCGAAATCGATGCGGTGACTTTATGAAATCAGTGCGGTGAGTTTATGAAATCAGACCTGCATAATTGCCGTATCGTACAACTCGCTGAGTTAGTCTACATACCGACTGACCACACTTTTCACTAATCACAAATCATCCTGCTGAGTAGTTGTGTTTAGGAACAGCTTATATCAAATCAAACAAAATTTTGTTATAAAACACCAACTCTCTATAATACAATTTGGTCCTGAATGGTCCTTTGATGACTACTGTCCTACTTGGATAATGCTTTGAGAACGTGCAACGTAGGTAGAAGGTAGGCATTAACTGATTGCCTATTGACTAACAGGTTTGCAGCATAGGCTTGTATTAAATCTGTCAATGCTTTGACGTTATCTGCAAAGGCCAAATGGTGCGGACAGGCACACTGCCTGTTTCTGATTGAATGAATTTGACTAGGTAATTAATCTAATGTAGCTCTCAATGTTCAAGTAAGTCCGAAACTTCAATTACTCGATTCAGAAACCGGCAATAATAACTGAACTCACGTGGGATAGGATTTTTTTAATTAATTCGTTCATTATCGGCTGACCCGACTATTCAGTGTCCCCACTCTTTGAGGATATACTTATTAAACCCATTCATGAATTAATCCATTGTGTCCAAGACCTACATAATGTTGCACTATAACGTAATAAATAATGCCTATTTGTTGACAATTAAAAAAGCTTATGAGACACATTGCTCAACAATAATTTATAGGTAGGTACCGTAAAATGTTCACTATTAAGCAAAATACCCATGGTTACAACAAGGTTGCTTGGAGAGGAGTCGCCTTATAGAGAAAAGCGAATAGCGGAAATTAATGTCAGACATTAACGTTGTAATTTGTGTTCTAGTCTCAGCTGAAGTTGCCGCGTTTATTGCATCCTGTTGCCTGCTGAACATGGAAATTTTATAGGTAGGTAGATACCTGTTACGGCTAACGGTGTCACAGGTAAAATGATTAACAGCCAACCAGATTCTGACTAATTCAATTAGTATTCAATTTTCACAGAAAATCATGAAAGAGTGCTGTAGTACAGCACTTTGGGCACAGATTTTAATTATTACAGCATGTCCAGTTTCAGGAAGAGACTGTTACATAAGAAGGTAAGTTTGAATGACAATATAAAAAGCAAAGGTCTGTGAATTATTTGACCTAAAATGGTGGAAGTTAGGCAAGCCACGCTTCATACAACAAGTGAGTAAATGAAAATTCACAAAGTTTTGTGCCGACCGCGAGTTGGCCACGTAAGCCTACTTTCCATTACGGTTATCAGTTCCTTGTATCAGTCACGGTAAAAGAGATTACTACACTATGCAGGTATTAATAAAATGCTTCTACTTGCTTGCTACTATCGGTAACTGACGCGACAAGAATGGCAAAGATTACCTATATTTGCTCAGAATTTCCTTTGGATATTTTATTTAGCACTAGCTGTTGCCCACTCACTAGCCGTTGAGGAGCTCGTGGCTAAATAATAACAGCCGCTCGGGGTCATCTTTAGGTTAGGCCGTGCTTGCCTAGGTTGGTCTGCGGATGGGTGACCACCCATTACATACCGAGTTTCCTCCGTGCCTCGGAAAGTACGCCAAGCCGTTGGTCCCGGCTGTCATTGGTGGATCTTTGACAGTCGTTAGGTAGTCAGTGGCCCAAAAGTCTGACAACCAGACTTACTAAGGGGTATCGTATTACCCAGTACTAACTGGGTTGTGGAGGTCAGATAGGCAGTCGCTCCATGTAAAATACTGTTATTCAGCTGCATCCGGTTAGACTGGAAGCCGACCCCAACATAGTTGGGAAAAGGCTAAGCAGATGATGATGACTAGTTGTTGCCCGCGACCTTCGTCCGCGTGAAATTATTATAAAAATATAACTTCCCTATTTCAAACGGATTTTATTAACAATTTCAAGGGATTAAAATTTTTTGCATAGAAACCTAATGTTTTTTCTGACCGATTTTTATTCGTTCTCTTTTAAAAATGTATGCAACTGAATAACCGAAGTTTTAAAGCGTGGTTTATGCGCCAGCATACTACTAGAGTTTTTATGATCGTGAAATCCCCCTAAGTGCTTGCTAAGACCATTGAGTGGGGGAGAGTGGGACTAAAAGTGCCAGGTTTCATTCAACCTTATCTTTTTTTTTTATTTAACCTTAAAATGCGCTGGTTTATTTTGTAGTAATATTTAAAATATTTTGTAATAAATGTTATTCGAGTAATAATTCTTATATTGATTAAATTTAATCATTAGTTTATTCTAAATAATGCAAGCACTGGCCAACCGACAGCCACATCTTAAAGGAATAGGTAGATAGAATACTCTTTATTTAGTACACCATACAAATTATATTTGGAACTAGCTTTTGCCCGCGGCTTCACCCGCGTGGAGTTCGGGAATTGCCCTCGGGAACTTACTTCTGGGATATTAAGTAATCTATGTGCTATATACCATACTATAATCTATCTCTATGCCAAATTTTATCCCGATCTTTTGAGCCGTTCTGGCGTGATTGAGTACAAACATCCACCCATCCAAACTTTCGCATTTATAATAGTTTTTGTAAGATATCGGGGTGGAAATGACACCGACGCGAAAATGGTTACCACGTGTTCAGTTTATCATTTGGAGCCCCCCATATAGAATTCTTTCATCGGTAATTAAAAAAAAGTCACGTGCCGCACGCCCTTCGCAACATTTACGCCAAAACTGTGATACACGTGTCTCATAATTTTAATTGAAGAGTGTGCACACCAATTTTTTAAACCAAATGACCAACAGAAAGCTACGTTTCACAGAAAATTCAACCCCCCCATTTTACCCTCTTAGGGGTAGAATTTCGGAAAACCCTTTTTTAGTGGATACCTACTCTTCACAAAAAATACACCCTTCAAATTTCATGTCTTTAGGACCAACGGCTTGGGCTGTGCGTTGATATATCAGTCAGGGGATGATTTTGGAAAATCTGTGATACTCGTTTTTCATAATTTTAACAGAAGAGTTTGTGCCCTAATTTTCAAGTAAATCAACCCTGTGAATAAAATTTTTCACAGAAAATGTAACACCCCATTTCATCTTCTTCGGGTAGGAATTTCGCAAAACCCTTTCTTAGTGGACTCTTCACAAAGAATACACCCTCCAAATTTCACGTCTTTAGGACCAGCGGTTTAGGCTCTGCGATCATCACCCCATTTCACCCTCTTTCGGGTAGTATTTCGAAAAACCCTTTCTTAGTGGATACCTACTCTTTACAAAGAATACAGCAGTTCTCAGTTTTCTCTTTTGGGCATTTTAATTGCACAGTAAATATTATAATCTATTTAGTTCCTGCCTTGATTCTAAAATCATGTAACTTGTTTTTAATTTTTTAGTTTACTTTTTTAAGTCATTTTTTGATATGGCAGGCATGTTTTTTTATTATTATATAATTATAATTTAATATAGACCATTAAATCATAATTATATACAGACCATTAGTATGAAGTTTAGTTATTAGTTTCAGTCAATGCTACTGAACAGAGAAAGAATAGATAGTTTAGCAAATGTTCGACGCGAGTCTTTATATTGGCATATTTTTTTTATTTATGAACCGATTGACATAAAACAAACACTAAATGTTAAGTGAAGCTTACCATAATACATTAGCGAAACCACGTCCAAATCGAATTAGCCGTTTCTGAGATTAGCGCGCACAAACGCACAGACAAACTGATAAACAGACAAAAATTCTAACAATCATTGTTTTGGGTGCTATTTGTGTTGATAAAGGTGTCAATAATATATTTTTTATATATCTTCCATGTACAGACAGCGACCCGTTACATTTTTATTATATGTATTGATTGATGATGATGATGTATTGATAAGTGATTTTTAGCCTACTCTAGAATATATTATGTTATTCAAAGGTAAAATATAATAAAATCATTAACTACATAGGGTGCCAACGGGACCTTATTTCGAAAGCTGTGCTCTCCGTCCGACCGTCTGTCACAGGGCTGGGCAAATAGACGGATAGACAATGCAGCTTTAGCAATAAAGTCCCGTTGCCACCCTTTGGTTTAGTAGGTAAACATGTATCAGAAATCTTCTATCAAATAACTTATCTATTATGGATCTTATATTATATGTATACTAACTGACGCCGCAAATGTTGTCCTGCCATATAAATGATGGTGTGAAATACTTTACGACCTGTTACCATATCTACCAAATAAACATTAAAAATTTCATAAAAATCGGTCCACCGGTGTGTGACCACAAACACCGTGACACGTGATTTTTATATAAGTAATTATAAATTATACTA
Organism: Lycophotia porphyrea; assembly: GCA_950005105.1. Taxonomy (NCBI): domain Eukaryota; kingdom Metazoa; phylum Arthropoda; class Insecta; order Lepidoptera; family Noctuidae; genus Lycophotia; species Lycophotia porphyrea. Next base: position 26,682,648 of record OX465383.1, on the reverse strand, counting down.
CATCTTACACATACATTACACGCAAAAAAAATATAAACCTTGCTCCGACAATTACGAACACAAAAAAAAATCAGCTAAACCGGTCGCGCCGTCCTCATGATGTTCATTTTATAGATATAAGATTATACATGACATGATAATATATGACAATATTGTCACAAGTCGGCCTGGTAGCATTGATCTCTGCCCTCCCCTCAATGTCAAATGTCTACAACCTGAAGATGCGTACTTCAAACCTCTCGTTTCTAGGTTCGGACTGGTTGTTTGAACATAATCCGACAGCAACATCGTTTACTTCGATTTCCGAAAACGTGTAGGAAAAATCTAAGAATATGGGTAAGCACATTAAGATTTAAGAGTATATCGAACGTATAATTCATGCATCTGTCTGAAAAATACTCTACATATTCACAAAATAAAACAAAAAAAAAATATATAGAAAAACTGTTTGTCTATCTCTTTTACTTACTCGCATCAAGTAGTTATCAGAAAAAAAAAACAACTCATTCAGCGGAAAACTTTCAGTTTAATATTTTTGTGGACAATACTGCGTTAATAAAAAAGAAGAAATACCAAACAGTGTCTTCAATTACCAGTCAGGTTCCAGCTAAAATCTTTACACCAGCTGAGTCTGAGAAAATTAAACCTTACGTGTATGTACTCGTATTCTAAGCTGAAATTTTCGTGTCACATCACATATCTGTAGAATATTGTAAATCCAACGGTACAAGAAAGTGATCTTGGCAACATCGAGAATACAAATATCTGTATTAGCGATTGAGTCGTCATTGGAACCTCATCGGAAGTCCGGGAGAAACTATTTGCAGGCACTACGTTCCTCAGAACCAGGTTGTTGTCTCCAGGAAACAATATGGAAGTGTAATAAATTCTCAGCATATCTTAGTCAAAGTATCGATCTCGAATTCTCGACGATGTTCCTGTTTCCTGTATTTGGATGACAACAATCAAAGAATACGCATTTTCTTAAATGTATAATTAAATATAATATGATCAATAGTAAAATCAATTAAAGTTTAATTTTGTAATATAAATATTTTTAAGGTTATTAAGGGTCAGATCCGTCCTCATAGTTTCGTTTTTTGTGTAAGTTAATGTGCGAAGTTCAAAACGGGGTCAAAGAGCTCTCATTGTACAATGAAATTAAGAGGACAATGGAATCCGCGACCTTTGCAAAATGCAGCGCTGTTTTACGTAGAAGGTTGATCCAAATTCATTCTAAATTATGTTATAAAATACTTAAATTATAATCATTTAAAAAATCACTTTATTAGCTGTCGTTATTATACTTGCTGCAAACATAATTTCGAGAGATTAGAAATATTTTTGAAAAGTGCGTCCCAGGTTAAAAAATAAAACGTTAGTAATCATTCATTGCGCAGGCTATATTGAAGTGAGTGGCATCATAACAAAAGGTTGTATAAAACTTGTTTCCTATTAGCTTACGCTTTAACATCGAAAATATTCTCCGTATTTAGCGCGGATTGGATACGTTCAGCAGGAGTATTCCCATTTGACCACCGATTTCAAGAGCACCGAAAATTTTCCCTTTTGAGCAAAGGGAATATCTATGGCTCTTAGCATCGGTGCTCAAAGACTCCGTTCAGCAAGTGTCAAAAAAGGTAACAGGTAAAAATAATTAAAGCGATGGAATAAGTATAAAACTAACTACTACTAAGCCCTCAGTTCTCAACTCACTTTTATGCTTGTTATTTTGTAGTTAAGTTTTGTAGTTAGTTTATTAACTTTACAGTAGGTTTATGTTATTGTTATGTTATTTCATTTTGGTAAGCTTTTAATATAAGAACAGTTGGCCTCGTAAAAGGGTTGCCAATTTTAACAAAATACTCCCAGTAAATATTATGACGATAAATCAAAAACAAGGTTGACCATACATATAAATTTAAGCACTACCGGATACAAACTCTTGAAACAATACGCTTTTAAACGATGCGTTGTTGTTTCCTGCACGATACGATACGCGAAATAATTGAACGAAAATATGAAAATTGTATTTAAAAGTTAAAAAACTGATTCATTGAAAATTGGAGTGGAAAAAATGGGGAAAATTTTCAAGATTCGATGACGCGAATTATTGCCAACAAATTACTATGCAGTTTGGCAGATGATGTACATACATACATACATAAACTCACGCCCTTTTCCCATGGGGGTAGGCAGGAACCACAGAACGCCACCTGCTACGATTCTTACATACTCATTTTGCCTCGTCCACGTTCATACATCTGGTCATACACGCACGCCGGTTGCGAGTACTACGCACCTGACCTTTCTGAAGAACCTCACCAATGAGATCAGCGTATGTTCTTCTAGGGCGTCCCCTCCCTTTAAGCAAAACTATGTTTAATATGGATTAAATAAATTAAAAAATAATATTAAAATTCCTGCACAATTCAGGCGCCTAATAGCGTAACATACTTGCTATAGCAATGATGCCCATCAGCCCTTCAATTCAACAACATAAATTGCATTATTCACAACGCTGAGCAAATAATTTGTTTCAAAATTGGATGCCATATTTTATGAAATGCATTAAGAATCCTTCGGGTCGTAATTGCACGGGTAACAAGTCTCGTTTGATTTGATCTGAAATTACACACCGAAATGCTGTTACGGACAGCAGCCAAGTGTGATAATAGCCATAATAATTGAGCTGAAAGGCTTTTTCCTGACCGCCATTGTTTAAAACTGACATTAATTAAAATCATCTGTTATCGTTGAGTTGGACGTCAAAGGGAACGATTGCTGTCAGTAACTGATATTTTGACTTAGGAACTGTTCGTTTAACACTGGACGGGCTATAATCGTGTTATGCACTACACTGCTTTATTCGCTTCATGTCAAATGGGACGGCACACACGACAGGGCATAAACCGGAGCTCGTCACTCCAGTGCATATATATTGTCATGCCTGCCGTTCTGTGGCTTGAATGCCTCCTTGGAGAAGGACGTGTTTCAATTTACAGGATCAGTGGAAAGAGGTCACGGCGAAAATGTATTTTTATGTGTGGCTATACTGTCAAATGTCTGAGTAGCAGGAAGTTTCCTATAATTAAGAATGCATTGATTAATTTATATTTCAAATTGAACCTTTAAAGTTTCGAAAATATGTGTGAACAAAACTTATAAAGCTTTAACAAAAAAACATAAAATGATTAAAAGCTGAGATTCTTTACCGGCCAGCGAAAAAATGTGCAGAATTTTAACAATTTTAATTTAAAATTCATGCAAAATCCCACAGGAAATCACCTGACCGTCCGAGATTCGACAGCTTCCTTTGTTTTGTTTGAAACTTCGACGGGAACAAGCGTCGTACTGTCAGTTCTTCAAAGTCTATGTCCGTTCTGTAGCGTGTATTGTGGCGCTAGCAAGTAGCGTATCGGCGCAACAATGGTGTCAAATGAAAATCTGCAAACGAGGCGTGCTTGATAGGAAATAACCATGTCAATACTTCAGCATGTAAACAGTAATATCACATAACTTTGGAAATGTTTGATACAAATTTGCAGTCATGTGGAAATGGTATTCGCAGTCTTCGAAATGGACGGAGTTTCTAAATGTATTGGAATGTCATTCTGGAACTTCATTTACTATCAATATGAGATACATAATATGTCGGTTTTACTTTTTGAAACTTAGGTTTAAAAAGAACTATTTAAATATGTTATACATTTATGTTTTTGTTAAATCTTGTAGCTGTCTTAATGTTTGAAATCGGCTTGCTTTGTGCCAAGCCTTATTAGGCAGTAGGTACAGACTTGCGTAGATTAAAACGCGTTTGCATACCGTGCAACAGAGTATAACCAAAAAATGAAATAGAACGGACTCTAGAGGGAAATGAATCTGCAAAATTTATGAGGACCTGATTCCATCAATGCATTTTTATTGCGAATAGCACAAAGATTATTCAGTACAGTCATGATGTATACTTCATCTATATCCACTTAGTAGTGGTCAAAATATGTAAAACACGAGTGCAAAATAATGTTTCGGGTTCAGTCCGCAGATTAAATATTATTACTATTATTTCCTTTATTTATCTATATACATATTACTTCATATTTTTAAATATTTGAATATAAAACTACATAAAAAAAACATTTAAAAATATAAAAAATAGTATACCACCAGCATTGGGAACAGGGTTCGAGCTACCGGTGGTCAGGGCTGTTGAGAGAGGAACCTCCTGACAATACGCGCCGTGTCCAGAAGTACTGCTTTCTGAGTCAAGCCCTTGATCCAGCTGCCAAGCGAGAGCCTCCTTAGATGTTGGTCGATGCTACTGGCTATTAAGCCATTGGCTGACACGACTATCGGCACAATAACTGCTGTACTACTATTATTATTATTACTGTACTTCTTTTATAATAATGCTAATAGCAAATCTATAAGCTGTAGGTAACAGCTTAATATTTGTATGGCACTTCGTTAATTTAATAACAAATAATAGCATACGGTTTATTGTAAAATTAACGTCATTATCGAAGAGTTTTGTTTAAGCATGCTTTCGACGAAGATTTGCTGAATAAACGTGTATTGTTTGATGTACCTACTATTACAGCCATGTCGGTGCCGAATTGCCGAGGTTCTACTGTAATTGCTATCTCGTGTTGCTCGAGCAAGAAGCTCACAGATATTCCTATCTGTGGTGGTGTAGCCCGTGACCAACGCTAACGTTTACCTCCGAACTGGCGTATTTACCTGTAAATCCGATACGTCTGTTTACCACAACTGTATTAATATTTTAGTTTCATTGATTTCTATTGCTGACGGCTATCCGATTGAGAATGTTTACTATAAAGGCGTATTTGCATTTTGCTGTAAACAGTGTGGAAGGGACACCAGCGCTAAACCGGTTACCACGTATTCAGTATCATTCTGAACCATTCAATAAAATAATTAATGAAAAATTAGTTGTCGGTTATTAAAAAAAAACAACTGCTTCCTACAAAACTGCAATACACTACACGGTCAAAATGGTTGGAAAACTGTTTTTTTTTTAATTACCGATGGAAAATTTCATGTCAATTTTTTTTAGAAAATTTCTTGTCAAAATTTCATTTCAAAATCATGTACTGAATCAGTAACTGTTTTGGGGTCGGTGACACTTCCACCCTATGTAACAGGTAATGCTAGAAGAAGAAGTAAACTTAAGGTTTATCCGGGTTAAATAAGTATAACCTACCCAAGCTTTTTAGGTAAATCCGAATAAATTCAAATTTTGAAATCTAGCCTTCTTTTTACTGGCGATTTGTTGTAATTAGCCCATTGTAAAATCCGGTTTTTCTTCGTTCCGGGTTTTATTATGAGACCGAAACCGGGTTCCACACGCCCTACATGTAGCGTTATAAGCCACCGCTCGCTTCGCTCGCTCTGCTCACGTGCGTTTGGTAACAGTTAGTAACTACTTCGGTTTTTAGCCGTAACATAGTTACTTTCGAACTTTACCCTACAAACTCGGATAATGTCAAGGTAACCCGGTTAAACCCAGGTTTACTTCTTTATTTAGCATTACCCGTATACCACACAGTGTCACGATTTTTATGAATTACTTAACTTCCGCCCGTAGCAGAAAGCAGAAACTTCATATAACTTTCGCAAAAGTGCAAACAATAAGTTGACAAAGTTTGATCGCAATCAGATGAACGGTAGAGCAGCGCATAAAAAGAACGAACAAACAATCATACATAGTTATATATTAGATAATTATGGCCTTTGACAACACACTGCTTGACTGCCCAATCTTATTGACTTTCGTGACTCAGTCGAGCATAAGCGGCTGAAATGATTCAGGTGAAACACAAACTCAAATATCCAAACCAACAGAAACTATATCGAAGTCGTAGATACTACAGTTTGTACCCAATCGAGGGGATTATGAGTTTCTAGTATTGAACCGCGGCTTTGCCGGGAATTTGAACGTAGGTTCTACACTAAACTTTTCTCCAGAAATTTCCAAATTGATAAGAAAAACATCATATAATAATCACGCCTGTAATCCCCGAAGGGTTAAGCAGAGGTGTACCTATATACATGTGCCCAGTTGTGGTAATTGATAAAACACCGCTTGAACATTCATCGGGTTGTTTATACATAATTATCTATTAAGCGAATACACAAACAAACCATTTGTTTCAAACAATTTAGATGGGAAATTATATTTTAGCGGTCTCAGAATATACTCATGACAAAACGAGCATTATGGTAAACATAATTCCATAGTATGCAATAAAACAAATAATATAGTGTGCAAGCACATAGTTCAGATTGAGGAATATTTTATGGGAGGGTACCCTACGCATTTCCATATACGTCCTCTACATAACTTACATTAGATAGTTGAAATCACAGAGTACGGATTAACGGCGCCCGCAGCCTGTAGAGAGGGCAGTACTACTGGAAATCGTCGCACCGAAAATGCGCTGAGAGCACGACTCACCGTCAAAGGCTGTCAGTTTGTGGCGCAGTGCGAGTTAACACGTGTTGTGCCTATAGTGAAGTATAGTGTAGCCAGCATTGTTTCTTTAAGCGATCGAATGAAATTTTTGAGAGAGCGTTGGTAATTTGTGATATTTTTTGTGAAAATTGCTTTGAAATTCACAAGTAGCGCCCTTCGTTCTGACTATGGCCACGCGGAAAATCCCGACAATGCCGTTTCTAGCAGCGGCCGAGGTTTCTCTATGCTCTGTGGTTGAAATAGATAAGGTTAAAACTTCACACTCCCCTGGCATCTGTATGAAGACCGCCTTAATATGATTTCACTTGTTGGGGCTAACTTGGAATTTTCATCGTATATGGATACGAATTTTGTTATTATTTTACGCCAGCAAACGAAGCCGGGATAATTTAGTTTAAATGCAAGAAGACTTTGACGTCGAGAGATATTTTATGAAATTTATGGTGTACTGCAATATGAGAAGTAACAGAAATAGTGATAATGAGAACTTAACTAACTGAGATGTTAAAAATTATAACTTATGCCGTCTTCTATCAAGCATTCGATTTCATAATAATTATGATAAGGAATTGGGCGATAATGTCCAACATACTCGTACGAGAGCTAAGTCACTGAATAAGTAATCTATTAAACAATAACTTTTAGGTACTTAAATAAAATGATGTTAAAATGAAATGGCCAGTAAAACGAAGGAAAATGCGTCAACCAAATCAAAGCATTTGTTTCAAGTAGGTCGGCCAGTTACAGACACTTTTGAATTGTAGAAACAAAGACAGCAATGAAATGTAGCTACAATCCCAGTCACCAGGCATACAACTGTGAAAGTACTGTAGTCGCACATTCCAAAGCGTAGATCTCTATGGAGAAGAACGGGCAAGAAACTCCATGGACACTCTTTTAAATCATAATATTTTTACAAAACGTTGGTTACGTCATTCATGTTGAGATGGTACATTTTGTGAGAACGATGTAGCAAAGTGTGCACGTTAAAAGTAACTACGGTAAAAACAAAAAAAAAAAGACGTGTGGCACTCAGAGACTGCCGCGGTAAAGCTATTGCATAGCATTTTTTATCAATTTATGTAATTATAATTATTTATTCACTTTCGTAGTGTCAGATATTGACAAGCCTAAGTTATTATTTTTTAATCTACCGCTGGAGCTAGGAGGTTACTAAGCTAACGCGTTAGGTTATTTTCGTTACGGAATTTCTGGATTCGGTCTCCACGCTCAAAGCCCGCGATAGAAGCTATGCAATAACTTAAAAAAAAACAAAAACAAAATAATTAATTCAAATAACTAAGAGATGTCACGAAGCCGTCCTAGAGCTCGTTGGGTCAACGATATCGTCAAAGTCGCGGGAAACGCCTGGAAACGGGACTCACAGAAGCGGGAAGTGTGTAAGAAAAAAGGAGAGGCCTATACCCAGCAGTAGGTGATTCCTGGCTGATATGATGATGATGATGAACTAAGAGATAACCAGTCACAATTGACAGCGCCCGTTTACGAACATGACACATTATCCGCACCATTCAACTTGCGTTGCTAGGAATAAGATAAGCATAATATTACAATAAACTACTAACACTTCTATAATAGTTATTCTTTAAAGTACTTGTTGTCTTTTCGATAGTCGTCGCAATAACAACAAGTATTTTAGGTAATAACATAGTTACCCACTAACGTAACCTATTCACAACATTTCTATGACCCCCAACCACACTGTGGATAAAAACATAACTACCTACCTACTTCTTAGTCTGCCAGCAATTCGCATTCGACTAGCCAATAGGCGATAACAGCCATTTTCTTTTGTCACGGCATCATTACGAGAAAACGCAAAGAAAGATAACTGAATATAATGTGTGTTAAAGGAAAAAGATTCGCAATAGATGACCAGCACAATAGTCACAATAAAACTGCTGTCGCATCTCTAGTTTATACTCAGTGAAACTAACTATTACAAGCGGCTGCGCTTGCATGAAATGGGTTTCAGTGACGCAAATCTAACTTACACTTCATACACATACATGGAATGATACATGTAGTATTCTAAACTACTTACTCATCTTCCACTTGGATTAATATACAGAACAGCTCAAGTTACCCCACATCTAGGTCAACCTATAAGCTCTTATCTGAAGATCTACTTTAAGCATTTTTCACGCTGACCTAGTAACAAAATGGTCTCTGAAAGTCAGTTTTATTTTAGCTGACGTCAAGCCACCGTTATTACTCACGAAGACTTATTAATTATTGCTAGTATCTGTATAATCCACAAAAAGTACAAAAATAATGAAAAAAAAGAAAACAGTCCGCAAATATTGAAATAGATACTATTGAATAGGTACTCTATGGTACGATCTGATTTAAAAAAAGAATTGGTTTTCAATACAATGCACAAATGGTCCTTATTCTAAGTTAATTCAAGATAGTATCGCCTACTTCCCCACCTTTCAGGTTATCGCCGGACCTATAAGTTTACGCGCACAAGTTCTAGCGAGACTTAACAAGACATTTGAATTCATATTCAAACTTAGTTGCTAATACCTCTGCTTAGATCATGACGTAAATTGGACAGCTTGAATCGAGTTCATCTGTCATGAAGTATAGTGCTACTAGAGTGTTTTGGCGCTTGGATGACATTGACGGGGGGCATTGTTAACATTTTTGCGAAAATGTATTGAATAAACCAAATGTCACGTTCGTTCGTGGAAGCTCCTTGTACTTATAGATTCGTCGTTCACAAGGTTATATCCATCTGTTGGCACGGGTTTGTAATATATCGAAGTAAATACAAATTAACTAATGCTGTTCGTTGGTAAGCGCATCACTTGAGAACTACTGGACCGATTCGGCAGTTTCTTAATTTAAAATGTTCGTTATTACGAAAAACTATTGTCTAATTCGGGTTATTACCAATCATGTAAAAAAAAAAAATGGTTGTCTATAAAGTTGGTTTACGGACGATAGTTTAACGTGACAACGTCATAAAATCAAGTGGAAGAGAGATAGATGCGGCAATGAGCGTAACGGGACATTGAGCGTAACGGGACAATGAGCGTAGCGGGACAATGAGCGTAACGGGACAATGACCGTAACGGGACACTTTTGCATGCATGCAGCCGGCGTCCAACGATTTATTAGACGTTGTCAAGTCAAAAAAAAAACAGTTCTTCCGAATAATTTAAAATTTAGAAAAAGCTGATTATCCGTTTTTCTATGGTATTGTGTAGAGACTCAAAACAATTCAAACGATGGATTTGTGTAATTAGCACATGTATGACAGAGCATCACTTGAGATCGGGTCCACAGATTTGGCTGATTTTTTGCTGTGTTTGTCAGGACAAGCTTTGAATGAACGAGAATTTCGTTTCTTTTGTTTTCTGTAAATCGGGTCGGGTCGCTAGTTAAAGGTTATTAAAAATTAAGTCCGATATTAAACTGGCACTGTCTTTGCACACGTATTTACTTACCGCAAACTCATAAGTAGAGCAACGAGTTTGTGTAAAATAATTATTACTCAATTATTCAAACCTTAGGGAAATACGTTATGAAAGGAGTATACAGGTGAATTTTTCAAGTGGGCGTGGATGGCGAAGTCCGAAACTATGAGGGAGACCGGAAAATACTCAAAGGAGTCTCGAGCCTGATTTTAATGAAAACTAAAAGTGAGACTCGAGACTCCTTTGAGTATTTTTGGTATACTCCATAGTTTCGGATTTGGTTATTCACGCCCACTTGAAAAATTCATCCTGTTACGCTGAAATGCACGGTGTTCTACCTGCTATCTACCTTGACCCAGTGTATGTTCGTTAACTTTACGTTCATTTTACTGTAACACAGTTTCTAGAGTCTAATCGAAACTAGTATTTCGACTCGCACGCTAGCGAGTCGAACACCGGGAGTGAGATTGTAACTAGTTTGTGATTAATTGCGTTGCGTTCGGACTACCTTGAAACCTATTGCATTCGAACTAATTGGCGATAAGTTTGTAATTGGTTGCTTTTGTGTAGCGTCGTAAACGGACCTGAAGTTTGCAAACTTGTTTCTTTGTAAGCGATGCAGTGCTCACAATATCTTACGCTATTAGGCACACTTCAGTGAACGTAACTAACAAACTGTATCATTTGTGACTATCAATTCCTAACTTTCGGGATTGCGAGAAGAAGAAATTTGCGATATTATTCGCTTGGCTTGTCTTTCGAAAGAATATTGAATTAATGTCTTTGAAGTTCTGCTAAATTTCCAATCTCAATTATTCAAAACAAATAAAAACGTATGTACTCTTTGCAGCCAGTCAGTTTCGGACTCCCCTAACTGGCTGTCACTTCTCTCCTAATTTACATGAATGACCACTGCAGAATGATTCTCCCTAACTGCAAGATCTACGCGTATGCCGATGACACTGCAATCGTCTTTTATGAACCTACTTGGGATATGGTAAAACAATGGCAGAAAACGCTCTAAGTCAGATCATGAGCTGGTTTCACGATAGCCTGCTAACTCTCAAGTTAGACAAAACCTGCTACATTTCTTTCGCAATCCGACGAAATACTATGCCCCCTAAAGAATTTACAATAGTTGCTCACTCATGCCAGAGTTCATCTAATACATGTAATTGCCTACACTGGACAGATGCGAAAGTGTCAAATATATAGGTTTGCAAATTGATGAATGCCTTAGATGGGACAAACAGCTCGATATGATAACTTCCAGAATATTGCGGCTCATTTACGTCTTCAAATCGCTAAGAGAACCCGCAGATATGGGCACACTGAGGATGGTCTATTTTGCACTGTGTCAAGCTATAATTGGATACTGCATTACTGCGTGGGGTGGTGCATCAAAAACCAACTTGCTGAGAGCTGAGAGAGCTCAAAGAGCTGTACTAAAGGTCATGTGTAAAAAACCATACCGATATCCTACTAAACAACTACGAGGACTGTGAGGTCTTGACTGTTAGACAACTGTACATTCTGCAGTCCGCCCTCAGGACTCATAGATCCATGCCCAAATCAAACCCTAAAAAGCGCACAAATATACCGCCAGGCGTTAAACATAAAACCCCCTTTGCCCAACATCAATTTTACATTTTAAGTAAACATTTATATAAAAATCTGCATAAAAAGCTAAACATTATATTATTGATTTAAATAGATATATGTTCAGGAAAGGAATAAGACAATGGCTATTACAACAGGACTATGTGGCAACAGAGAATCTGCTAACTTACATCTCTTAATATACTTACTCAAAGATTACATCTCACACTTTATATCTAATTATTATATATTAACTACACTTACTGAATCACTTGCACACACACTACACACGCCACACACACAACTCACCCCTCACACCCAACACACCCTACACACACCCCACACACACACACCCACACACCCCTACACACACATACATACTCATGCATACTGCTGTCTTTCACACTCTTTTTGTTACTTAGGATTAGTTTTTGTTTCTTTTTTCTGTACAGCTGTTAGTACAAATCATTGACACTGTCTACACTTGTTTTTGGTTGTGAATATTAACAGAATCCATTTGGCTGAACCCTATCTTTTAAGATACAGGATAGTCCTAGTTTAAAAGATAGAGTCTACTATTGCATCATTATGTAAATATTTTACCAAAACAATGTATACAGTGCAAAGTGCGTTTTTGTGAAATAAATACTTATTATTACTTACCTGCCAGTTCTAAGTGGGCCGAAATCATGAATTCGGGTGAAGTCGGGCAACTAATCATGTCATGAGCATGAGGAGTGTTACCGATGTCGATTGCGCTGTCGGGAAACTTCGTGTTTATATCTCCCATTAAGACGTCACCTTTGCATCAATGGACTGAGAAAATTGGCTTGGATAAAAAAGTTCTATATGAAACCCAATTCTTATTTCCAGTCATATTTTCTTCCAAGTTACAAAATTCATTTTACCATGACTTTCAAAACGTTGGCGGCTTTAGTGGAACTTGGCGAGAAAGTTAGTGTAAAGATATTCAAAGTGCGAACTTAACTAGTGTTTCTAGTAGCTGAACCATTGTTATCGTACAAATTCTTACTGTTATGAAGATAATGTTATACTTCGTCTACGTATGTGCGCTTATTGAAACTAGCTGAACTTAATGGAATTATGTTATTTTTTAAGTAGCTAGCTGGCAGCTTTGTTGTGGTTATATAGAGTGACTGGTAATTAGTGACCGATACTTATACACATGATTGTACTCATGATAACAAACAACTTTCCCACAGAAACTTTTTTTATTATATACTTTTAATTTGTCAACCATCTAAACATGTTGGTACCTACACTGCTTACGTACACCGATATATATACCGATACCGATAGAATTTATGTGAATGAACTGTGTTATATTGGGACAAAAGTGAATGAGTACTTAAAAAAATGTTTCTTTGGGAAAGTCGTTTGTTATCATGAGTACAATCACGTGTTTAACTATCGGTCACTAATTACCAGTCAACCTATATACTAAACGCCTGCAATTCAGTTCAAAGGCAGTACCTATATTTATTTTGGCAAGATGCATCTTTTAATTGTAATTGCTTTTAAATAAGCATCGTAGGTCGATGATAAATGGCGAAGTTGGAACCAGAGAGATCTAGGGCACAACAGTATGTATGTGCAATTCATTACTTAGATCAGTGTGGCATGGAAGAATTATGATTTTTCTATGCCATTGTGTAATAACCTCAGTATTGGTAAAATGTCACTTAAATCACTCTGGTACCAACGTCGTCAAACGAGAAAGTTCCTAGGAATAGAAATGCGAAAATAATGTTTTATTTAAATAAACTTAAAGTACAATATGTCAAAATGAATTAAACTCAACAAATGGTATGAAGGAGCACTTCGATATCACCTAAAATCCATTCATTCATAAAAATATATTTCACGATATGAAAGTACATTATCATCATCAGCCTATAATGTTCCCACTGCTGGGACACAGGCCTCCTCTCTTTTAGAGGGAATGGGCTATAATCCACCACGCGGGCCCAGTGCGGATTGGTAGATGTCACATGAACATGATGTTCTAGGACACGCCGGTTTCCTCACGATGTTTTCCTTCACCGTCTTTGAGAGCAGTGGTGATGAAATAAATTACACAAAGTAATGCGCCTGCCTGGGTTCGAACCCACGACTTGGGCCACCGCTGCTCTCAAAGTACATATGTGAGCACAATTAAATCCGGCATCGGATCGCTTGACATGCCAGGAAATAAAAGTGCCCGTCACCACTCGAACAACGACACGATCTCGCGGAGGAAGTGAATAGTGCCCCTCACTAGTTTTAGTTCGGTTACCAACTAGTGAGTACTTCAATTATTATTGGTTCCGGTTCCGCCTCGGCTTTTAGACGTGCAACCTTTTTATTTTGAACTTTTTCCACAGTCCATTAATTGACATACTATTCGCGTGGTTTGTGGAAATAGACACTATATTTTATTAGTGCTCTGAAAAGCAAATAAGACCTCCGTACATTCAATATTAATTAATTGCTGTATTTTTTCCCGACTGCGGCACAGCACAAAAGGAGGGTTATGTGTTTGACCTGTTTGTATGGATGTCAGTTTCTTTGTTCCCTCGTAACTCCTAAGCGGATGAGCTGATTTCGACAAATTATATAGGTATACTTATATCGTTAGATTTGTATTGGAGGAGCTCATGGCTAAGTAATTACTGCCGCTCGGGTCGATCTTTTGGTTAAGCCGTGCTTGCCTAGGTTGGTCTGTGGATGGGTGACCCATTACATACCGAGTTTCCTGCGTGCCTCGGAAAGCACGTGGTCCCGGCTATCTTTTGTAGATCTTTGACAGTCGTTACAGGTATAGTCAGTGGCCCAAAAAGTCTGACAACCAGTCTTACCAAAGAGTATCGTATTATCCAGTCCTAACTGGGTTGTGGAGGTCAGATAGGCAGTCGCTCCATGTAAGATACTGGTATTCAGCTGCATCCGGTAAAACTGGAAGCGGACCCCAACATAGTTGGGGAAAAGGCTGGGCAGATGATGATGACATCGTAAGATTTGTCTAGATGGCGCGAGTGTCACTGGTCAAATTATATTTTTATTTTGTTAAACTGTCTGGCGGCTTGGGAAACCGCTGCAAATAGTTGCCAACATATTTAAAATTCTGATTTGCTAAAACGACGTAAGTTCGCTTACAATGAAGGAAGTGAATCATCATACTAGGCCTTATGTAATATCAAAAAATCATCCTTTATCGTAAGACGTTTCTTAGCATCTATTTGGAACAACTTTGTTACTTGATATCTGCCAAACCCACCATGATCGATTTTTTATAAATAAATTTTCATTTATTTCCGGCAAGCATAACCCGTATATAATTGATATGAAGTACGTATCAACTTACAAACACACGAACTTTTCAACTTACAAACAAACTTTTTCTGTCGAAGTACCTCTACTTCGACAGAAAAAGTTTCATCATCTAAGAAGTGACGTGGGTCTAGCATACATGGGTTTTTGGTCCAACAGAACAGCAGTTCACAGAATGCATTTCACTATGCCAGCTTTCTTTCATAACAGAAATACACGAATTTTCGTCACTATGCTCGCTCAATCCTTGTTTGCAAAAAGGTACAAGTCTAAATATACATGGTAACCTAAGCGTTCTAATATGACCGTGTAGCAACACCGTAAACTTTAAAACTATCGGTGCGAACTAAGAGTATGTACGAGATTATTGTCTTACCCGCTTGTAGCCTTCACAGTACAAGTTCGGTATCTTAACTTGAAAGGACACAGACCTCAGCATGGGGTCGAACTTCTCGTCTGGATAGTACTTGCTCGACCGCGGCAGGCATAGCTCTCTGCCCTACAAAATATTTGTGAAGTCAGACAGACAGAAAAAAATTACCAGAAAAGACAGATCACCTTATAATACAATACGCAACCCGCCTAGTAACCTTTTGACCGCCATTGTCACATATACGTGACAAACAAGCGCGTGCCCTATACTCTAACCGACACAAATGTCTGACAAAATGGTAGGTGAAATTGTAGCGTGGCGTGGATAGCACGCGCGTGCGTTTAAGCTCTCGCGATCAAAAGGCAAGTAAATCAGATTGGGAGAGTGGCATCGACTCCGACCTTCCAGTAAGAGTTGCGTTGGTTTCTTTTTTTACCATTGCTTTTAAAACGGTGAAGGGAATTAGTATGAGGAAACCATCCTCGTGGCATGCCAGAAAGATCAACCAACAGCAGATAGATTTAAAAGCTATATTTAATTAAACCATTACTACCACTGACATATAAAAAATATATCAATTATTACTCCTGATTATTTTCATCGCAATTTTTGTCTTTTGTTTCTTAATTAGTAACCTGCATCTGGTTTGCGAATTTTTTTACGAATGGACAAAATATTAAGATAATAATTATGTTGATTTTCTCTAAGTTTAATATTAATGCTCATATGATGCCGCGTAATACTTTAGAGCAACGTACTCACACATAACACGAAAGGCGTGTTTGAATAATTACATGTACGGGTACAGGTATTAGGTAGATATGGATTAACAGTAATAGTAATAGCATAAGATAAGGTAGAAGAAGTCTTATGGTACCCCAATTAGTTATGTATTCGAAGAGTAATCTATCTAAACCTCAATAAATCTTTGTATTACGGCTGATAAATTCAAAGAAAACCTCTCCTAAACTGTATTATATCCTATAGTACTTCTTAGGATATATCAGGAACTTCTCTTTGAAATATATTCAGCAGTATTACCAAGCTAAATTAATAAGAGCCGCGGATTGGCCTGTTGGTCTAGTGGTTAGTGACCCTGACTGCTAGGACGGAGGTCGTGGGTTCGATTCCCACACAGGACAAATCTTTGTGCGATGAGTACGATTATTTGTTCTGTATCTGGGTGTATAATTTATCTATAATATGTATGTATTTAGAAATATATAAGTATGTTTATCAGTTGTCTGGTTGCCATAGTACAGGCTCTGCCTAGTTTGGGATCAGATGGCGGTGTGTTAGTTGTCAAAAAAAAATAAAACATTGGGCGTATAGTTCCGTGAAGTAGACTGATCTTACGCGAAAGCGAAAACTAAGATAACAAGTATATTGCTCCCTTCCGCGTAGGATCAGTCTGTTCCCGGGACTAAAACAAACAAAATGGAAAACAAAACAAGTTTTGGACTTTCAACTTTACACATAAAATGAATAGCAACTGCATAGCTAACGAGCATAACCTTATTCTGAAAAAAAAAACTGATGTAAAAGTTGACTCATCATAAGTTAAAATGAATAACAAGTAATATTCATTTTCACATGTTAGGGAGTTGACATGGATTTTTGCAAGCTATCCGACTAGTTTCTTTTGACCTTACAAGTTTGCAAGCCAAAAATTTTTGTGTACTCATTCCGTTTCGATGACAATTCAATTATTAGGTATCGTAACCATCTCGCTCAGTTGCTTGTATGATGTATCGATGTTACGGGTAATACTCGAAGAAGAAGTAAGTTTAGGTATATCTGGTTAACTTAGTATTACCCAAGCTTTTTGGGTAAAGTCCGAATAATCACTATATAATATTATTTTTAGGACGCCTTCCCGCAGTAAAAAGAATATGGCGATTTAATGCGACCAACTTGGATTTGCGTTTGGTCACAGTTCTAACCTAACCTAACCCATTCGCTCGGTGTTCCCAGCAATAAAAAGGATATCCCTAAGTTTAACCACCTACTACTAGCCGCTCCTAGGTATAACCCGCTAGAACTAGGGGTAACCGTACTTCGGCTTACATCCGTAACATTATGTAGTTATTTTCGAACTTTACCCAACAAACTCGGATAATGTTAAGTTAACCCGGGTAAACCTAATTTTACTTCTTCTTCTAGTAATACCCGTAACATAGATACAACATTTTGTTTCTGTTAATCGTTGAGATTGAAGACAAAACTTTATTTATCTATGAAATATGTTCAAATATATAATAAAACGAAGTATTCTTTCATTTATCAATACTTATCTGTTTATGAAAATATCATGGTTTGGCGATAGGAGTATGTAAGGATCGTAGCAGGTAGCGTTTTGGCTACCCCCATGTATGTATTTCGTATTACGTAGACTACTTATCCGGCACAATACACTAGGCAGGTCTTACATTTATACAATTTGAGCCAGCACAGCTACGTACGTGTGTCGCGCCTACGCCGTAACTCGTGTCGCGCCTACGCCGTAGCCTCATAGCGCGTAGACAAGTCATCCAGGCGTAAAGGCATGGTATAACGCTTTGAAATCTGATTGTATTCAAAACGTATTGTATTCCACGTTTAACGTTGCCTACATTAACACACCCTTTGACAGTTTATATTTATGTTTTTCTCTCTACTCTGTGGCATCGTAGTGACTGTATGTTTTCTCAAATCTTTACTTTAAAATAAAGTTGTAGTTGTGATTTGTCGAAACCCATCAAGATAAGGGCCCAGAAAGCACAGATATAAAAACAGTGCAAAATCTCTCAAAAAAACAGTGTAACGAATTTTCGAACAACGAATTTTCTTTCTCATTTGGACTTTTAAAAAGTATTCGTTTACAACAAACTGAGTGAATTCATTGAAAATGGCAGCAAATAATCAGATGGCAGTCATTGAAAAGCTATCTGGTCGTGAAAACTACGCAACCTGGCGGTTTGCTATGCAAATATATCTACAACATGAAGAGTTGTGTGACTGTGTAGAATCTAACTCAGAACCAGATCCGAAACGAGATACTAAAGCAAAAACAACAACTATCCTCTCAGTCGATCCAACAAATTATGCTCATATTCAAGAGGCTCGTACTGCCAAAGAAGTATGGAATAAGCTGTACTGAACATTCGACAACTCTGGGCTGATACGCCGAGTTGGACTGCTGCGTGATCTGTGTAATACGTCATTAACATTGGTTTTAAGGTTGACCAGTGGGTAGGCACACTACTACTCTCTGATCTGCCAGAACCTTACCAACCAATGATTATCGCAATAGAGAGCTCAGACCTGAAAATGACTTCAGATTCTGTTAAAGCAAAATTGTTACAAGATGTCAGATTATCTGAAAATGATCCCAAAGCATTTGCAGTTAACAAGAAGTCTCAGAAAAAAATTAAGAAGCAGTCTAAAGGGCCACGATGCCATACCTGTAAAAAAAAAATTCAAAGAATTCAGACAAAAATTCAAAGAATTTAGACATGCAGTACAAAATCAACTTAATGCTTATATAAAAATTCTCCGAAATGATAATGGCTTGGAATATGTCAACAATATTTTTTCTGAATACTTAAAAGGTGCAGGTATCATACACCAAACGACCACACCATAGAAAACACGTCAGAATAGAAAAGACACTGCGGAACGCATGAATAGAAGTCTTATTGAAATAGCAAAATGCATGCTTCTTAATGCCAATCTACCAAAACAACTTTGGGCTGATGCAGTACATACCGCTGCCTATGTTATAAATCGCTCGCCAACCAATTCCCTATCATTTAAAACACCAGAAGAGATGTTGTACGGACAAACACCAAATGTTAATCACATGCGCATATTTGATGGTGAAGCTAATGGTACACTTACACTAAAAGAAACGCAAGAAGTGGGACCCTAAGGCACAGAAAATGGTTCATAGGTTATTGTGATCATACCAAAGGTTATAAAAATTCATGATGCCAAAATCTAGAAAAGTCATAAAAAGCAGGGATGCTATATTTCTAGAATTGACTTTTAAAAGAAACTATGTCCAAGTAGAACTGTCAGAGAAACGTTCTACAAGAAATAATAATGACAGTAAAGAAAATAATACCACTGAAAAAGAAGATGCAGATTCCAGTATAGGTTCATATGATACTGTATGTGAAAGTAAATCTACGTCAGACAGTAAATACACACCGGACATCAGTTTAGATTCTCCTACATTTACCAATATAATATTGCGACCAAGAAAGAACAAAGTTGAAGATGTAAAACTTGGTGATACAGAAGAAAATACCTACCTGTGTGAACATGGAGACTACTCTGCAGATGATCCGATGTCATATAAAGAAGCAGTGAACTCAATAGAAAAAGAGAAATGGATAATATCCTTTGGTGAGGAATTGAATGCTCATCAAAAAAATAATATCCGGACATTGGTTAAAAAACCTGTAAATGCCAAAGTGATACACTGTACTGGAGACCCGGAACCTGTAGGCCATACAAATATTTGATCCGTGCGGAAATATAACCCACGACACGCAGCGCAGCAGGCAATCGCTCAGCTATTGCGCCAACCGCGCCAAAAATAATACCCTACTAATTTTTAACAAACAAAACACTGTCTGCCATTGCCAAGTGGTAAAGTTGCACCGCAGCACTAAAATAGTACGCGTCTGATCCCAATGCTCCGCGCTCATCAAGTTTGAAGTAATACGAGTTGTCTGGCTCGTTTGTACTCCATTCTAATGAATTTTGGTTCTTGTTGCAATGCGGATGGTTTGCTTCAGATAAGCTTGGACTTATTTGTGGTGAAATGTGAATTACATATATTATGTGCATTGTATACACCTAGCAAAACTCAAATGCGATTTTTGCATAGAAAAGCGATTGCAACTTTAATATACTTATTTCTTGTAGTAGGGTTCCAATGTTCAATTACTTTTGTTACGTGTATACAATACATTAGTGTATGGTGGCTGTACGTCTGGTTCGAGGTACAAGTGTTTTGTTCGTTTTAATGCTCTAAGCAGATATTACAGAGCGTGACTGTCCGCAATACGCCGACGGCGCCTGCGCCTGCACTAGATAAGAGGATTAAAAGCATGATTCCTGGTAAAAGTTCAGAATGAGACCTCGATGAGTGAACGTCGTATCGTATGGAACTGTACATAAGCCCAGATTTGTACTTAACTGTCTATTGAAATTGTGGGATATTTAACATACACACCTACACGAAGGGAGGTTTTATTGACTCGTTTATAACGTGTTTTCATATATCTGATTTGTTAATAATATGTCGATGTTTTGTTCACTTTCTGGTTATTTTTGAAGTTATCCTTCTTTTGGCGCGTTTGGGAAAAATGATGAGAGTAAATTTTTACGATGCGCGCGCACAAAAAACGTGTCACTTAAAACCGACACCATGAAGTTAGCTAGTTTTACTTACGTTTTGGCTAATATAATGTAGATTTTTATCATACGTTCTCTCCAGGTAACTGAATGGTCATTGCCTGGAGGTTAAGCATTCTTAGACTTCTGTAATTTGTATTATTAAGGTTTTTCTATTAATTCTTGTGTTCTCCAAATTTACATTAGCCCATGTTTCTACAAACGTAGGATAAGGCGAAAGATACAAATTTTAAAAAGATTTTTGTCCTGCTACGCCAAAGAAGTATAACTTCTAACGCGTGTACATAAGTACACACACACTTTTTTTCTATACGAATTCTCTATTGTAACTTGTTTCGGGTCTAAACGATAATCAAACGACACAACATTTTTTATAACTTTTTGTTAAACAACCTCCAGAACAAGCAGGCTTCCGTCAAGGACTTTCCACCACCGACCATTTACACACCGTCAATCAAATGGTCGAGAAATACCAAGAATATAAAACTCCTTTGTATCTTGCATTTGTGGACTATTCTAAAGCCTTTGACAGCATCACACATTCTGCAATATTTAATGCCCTTACAAAACAAAACATAGAACCTACCTATATAAATCTTTTGCGTAATATATAGGGTGACTGGTAATTAGTGACCGATACCTAAACACGTGATTGTACTCATGATAACAAACAACTTTTACTAACGGACCAAACCTGAAATCGCGAAAACAAATCTGCTTAGCTTTAGTACATGTTGACCAGTTAGGCGAACATAAATTACTGAACAGCAGATTTTTCTTTCGCGATTTCAGGTTTAGTGCCATAGTAAAAGTTGTTTGTTATCATGAGTACAATCACGTGTTTAAGTATCGGTCACTAATTACCAGTCACCCTATATACACCCACAGCACAGCTGCTATTAAGTTAGAGAGTTTAGACGAACTGGATGTCTTCCTTGAGAATTGTAAAGAAGTAGCACAGAATCGCGACCGTTGGAAGGAATGGAGGGAGGCCTTTGCCCAGCAGTGGGACAATATGGGCTAGCTATAATATATAGTATATAAATTTGTTAACGAAGTTACGATGGCAACAATATTTTCACTTTTAGAATAGGTATTTAACATTTTAATTCATATAAACGCCTGAAGGTGACAAGATTAAAGATCGTCAAAGCAAACATGAATTAGTATTAAATATCAAATGATCAGTACTATGACATCGTCAAACGGAACATTCATCTATACAGAGAATGCAATCAGAGTAACAATTCATGCAATTTCCTCGAATTACGTGACATTATAGTGTAATGCGTCACTTAGGAAGCTAAACGAGCGCAGAGGAATAATATAGAGAATATTCTAGGTAATCCTTCTACTCATAGTTCTTCGGTTTCTTAGTGGTATGAAACACGATCAATTGAAACTTAATGGAGTATTGAATAGGGCGCACTGAACAAGCTTTCGATGAAATGAAAACACTTATGTACCTATACTATAGTAACGTTTGTAGTTCTAGTTGGATACGAACAAACACGCATTAAGAGACAACCCCATTCCACGAGGCACGAAACGAAAACTGCTATACTTGGTAGATTTTCTTCCAGGTGATTCTATTAAGCATCCGATTAGTAGATTTTTAGTTAGTTATGATTGGAAGGGAAAATACCATTGTCAATTATGATAAGGTAATTAAAAGGGGTATGGTCCATTGAAGCTTTAAATATAGAGAGTAGGAAGGCCTTTGGCATAAAAATAAACAACGACTTCTTTGATGACGACGATTAAACTGAATAAGCTCGCAGAAATCTAAAGAAATTCATTCCAATCACTATGCGGTTTACATTGAAGGTTTTTAAACAATTTCTCTCACATATGACAAACATTTTCGAATAGGGACGTAGTTCCCATTCTCCCTCCGTCTCATTGCATTTTTAAGACCCCACTGTAGTTAGGAGTAGATAATAGAACCACAGAATTTCAACCGTTTGATAGCAATCGACTTTGTCAGTGTTGTCTAATAGAATAAATAATAAAAACGATTCAAATATAGTTCCTGAAATACTGTCAGTGAAATTAGTTGCTAAGCCAATCAATTGGCAGTTGTAATTTAAGATATTCTGCCTATTTTCAGTTAATTGTCATAGTAAGGAATGTCTCTGATTTTAAGCGTTAAACAATTTTAATTTTCGTTAAAAAATACTTTATCATTGCCAATATATAAGTATGAAGTTATCGGTTTTGGGTACTCTGCCACCGGACCTGTAATGCATTTGGTTGTCATCTATCATCTTATCATCTATATATACATATAATAAGACAGTAAAAAACTGTGTCTGTACATTGAATATATGTACAAAAAAAATTATTGTGGGGTGTTTAGAAACAGTAATAGAGCACGAATCCAAAAAAAAAGTTCTGTCTGTTCTGGCATCAGCTAGTTATAAATAAAAATCCGAGGACGGGGCGACCGGTATGGCTGCTTTTTTGTCAGGACCAATTTTGTATGTCAATTTTTGTTATAGTCACTTCTCATTTTCTTGTGGAGGTGTGGTGGAGTATTAAGGTGGTGTACACTGTACATATTGTACTGTACAAGTGCCTTCCGTTTTTTTTTCTTTAATATTATTGAAACAGTCGAGTTTGTGGAAACATTACTAATACCTCAAGACTGAGTATAATATAATAAGTCTGCAATAGAAATCTTACAAAGCTTTCTTTACCTATGATTTGTATTGCTTCTTCGTTCAATTTAGAAAATAAAATAGCTATTAAATAAAACAGCTATTAAATAAAATAGCTATTAAATATTGAAAGCTGTTCAACCTGGTCCCTGCGATCTCTGACACAAATGCAAACAGATAAAATCCCTTGCCGATGCATGATAAGATAAGAAAATTGTACGCAAGCAAGGTTCGAACTGAATATGAAAATTGTTACTTAAGTTAAATCATATTTACATTTCATTTTAAATTAAATTATTGGCCTGATTTCTTATGGCAAGAATCCTAAAGAAATGTTGTCTTCAAATTTCGATTGAAACTGAGATTAGGCCCCATTGTATTAGATTATGGGTTCTAAAGACCTATGTTTGTAACAACATACAATGAAAATCAATACAGTAGGAAGATCACTTTTAAAAGTTGCTAATTGTATACACATTAGAGATTGTACGTACAAAGGAATTCGGAATCACTCGCCAGGTAAGTGGGGGTGCGAGCGAACTTTACAAACGCGAAGTCACAGTGAATATGCATGGATCGCTGAACTCAGCGCCTTAGCGCTAACGTGAGGTAGTTGCAATGTTTCTCGCTGAAATTCAGTGCTTCAGCACTGACTTAGTTGCGCATGACTGAATGCATTCGTTACGGTATACAAAGTGGAAGGGCCCGACGCTAAACCGCTTACCACATATTCAGTATATAATTCTCAACTTCCTCACATATAAATTTTAAGTCGGTTATTAAAAAAAAACAGCTTGTCCCCGAAGGGTTAGGCAGAGGTGTACCCAATTACTAAACCCATATTTCGCCCGTTATCTTTAACTCCCATGTAAGAGGGGCGAGCCTATTGCCATTATCCGGGCGCAATCCGGACCGATCCAGACTCAGTGGCTACTATTAAAAAATTCTTGATGGAAAAACCCAATAACGCTTTACCCAACCTGGGAATCAAATCTAGGACCTCATGCTCAGCAGTCCGCTTAAAACCACTAGACACAGGCAGTCAAATGTCTTATTGTAGGTAGGTAAATGAAAATTGTGTCGTGTACATAATAAAGAATATTCTGTTCTATACCGAGGCCATATTCATATATACATATTATATCCAGTTTTAGTAAAAAAAAATTGAAGAGACTATTTTCAATTATGCAGGTTTGTTATAAGGCTAAATAGTATGGTACTACCGTGCGATCGCAGCGCCCCCAGCCGGTGACGAACGCTCGAAGGTTGTTTATATTTTTCTTGGGATTCACCAGCTGGATAAACTTTACAGAACATCTGGAAATAAAGGAATAGGGAACATAGTATGTATTTCAGAATGATGGCCGCGTCTGACTTGAGTTATTGAAGTTTAATACCTGTATTTATAAATAAGTCAAAGTAATTACTTGAGTAAAAGTCATTATTAGAGATACGAGTTTTGTTCTGTAGGTAGTGTAGTAATGGCTTTAACTGTCAAAAGTGAGAATTCTAACACCTGTATCTATAAACAAGTTGAAGTGATTACTTGAGTAAAAGTTATTATTTAAGAAATGGTTTTTGTTCCGTAGTTAAGAAATTTCTTGAAGTTAGAACTGTCAACAGTTAGAATTCTTAGCTTTACTTTCTTTGACGGTTCTTACATCGTTTAAATACTCGTCTAGTGCATAAAAAAAAATTTAAAAGTAGTTACTTAAACTTTAACTTGACTATAGATACGGGTGCAAGACTTATCATACTAGGTACCAATTATATAATTTCAAGTACCAAATTGCATTAAAGGAATAAATAGAGTTTAACTAACTAGATCTTTAATCAAATACTCAAATCAGAAACGTAAGTTTTATTAATTTTAATTAGTATCATGGTAGACGTAGTTCGATAGTAAAGACTAGGTAGATACGCCTACTTCCGGTGCACACGAGGCTCGTTATAACCTCACTGATTCATTTATTGTACCTCTCGTACCGGTACGAGAGAAGATATTAATTGTTCATAATGCTAATGATCCCTGCAGTGGAACAACATCAGCTTGAAAAAAATAATAATAAAGCTAGTAGGAATCAGGAAATCTAACAAAATACAAAGCAAAAACATGAGTAGTATACGACGACGTATTATATA
This sequence comes from Lycophotia porphyrea, assembly GCA_950005105.1. Taxonomy (NCBI): domain Eukaryota; kingdom Metazoa; phylum Arthropoda; class Insecta; order Lepidoptera; family Noctuidae; genus Lycophotia; species Lycophotia porphyrea. The sequence continues at coordinate 26,657,196 of OX465383.1, read as the reverse complement.
TATATAATACTATATTTTTGAGCCCTTTGAGTTGAAACTCTGGGGCCGTGGGGACCGAGTGCGCATAGCCTGTTTAAGGAAATTTCGAAACGACTAGTTGACGCGTCCCGTGACCCAAGGGCTGGCTTTTACCTTGGCCAGAGGCTACGTGTTGCCATACAAACGTGACAACGCCGCCAGCCCTTTTATAGTTTGTTGTTAGTTTATTTATTTAAGTTTATTTAATAGTTTTTAATTATCAATATACTGTGAAAACATTTTAAAATCACCAAAAAAAATAAACTAAAACGAGGATTCAAAAAAAAAACTCGAAATAAATTTTAAAAGAATAAACACAAAACATTTTCCCACAATCGGGAAATATGATAATAGAAGATTTTTTTTTCGTGTTTCTATGACAAACAATCTAAAATAAAATGGCGAAAAATAATCTGACCAAATATTTAAAACACCTTCTATTTATATTTACGCACGAGATTGTTCTGTGTGTAGTATCTATTTACATAGTCGGAAATGTTGATATGTTAGTTTCAGTAGCTATTTCAACTTTTTTAATCAAGTTCAAATTTTGATACCAGGGAAGTTCACTCGTGTGCTCGAATACTCGCTACAGCATCCGTGCGAATGAATCTATATATAGTAACTTACTACGAATGCACTCTGTGGTTATTACAGAACACTCAATCCTGACATTCTCAAAAGTATTACGCCTTTGAAATATCGCATCAAAGTATTTTACCGAAGACCGCTCAAGCACGTTTTATTGTGCAAGGTGAGGGTACACTTTGGTTCGGGCATATTCCATTCGGCAGTAAATGTTGAACATCAAAGTCGACCCGAATATATCACACAAAAATTCGACTGCCATTCCGCTAATGGCGATCGTCACATAAGATTCAACATCACTATCGGTGAATCTTTTAAAAAATATTATATTTTTATTATCTTAATTTTGTTGTTTGTTTCAGTCCCGTACTAACATTCATTGTGTCCAATTGTATCAATCGAAGAAAATAACAAGTGACTTCAGTTGTAGTCTTTTCTTAAAATTTTATTTTTTTTATCATGTACACTTGTTTTTTCCGATTCACTAGACATTGGCAGAATAGTTGAAATCGGCTTAGGTTGCCATTAAATAAAAATAGAATAGAATACAACGAGAGCAGCGGTGGCCCAGCGGTAGCGACCCCGACTTACGAACAGTAAGTCGTGGGTTCGAACCCAGGCAGGCGCATTACTTTGTGTAATTTATTTCATCACCACTGCTCTCAAAAACGGTGAAGGAAAACATCGTGAGAAAACCTCCATCCTAGAACCAAAAATTCGAAGACAATGTGACATCTGCCAACCCGCACTGGGCCCGCGTGGTGGATAATAGCCCGTTCCCTCTCATAGAGAGGAGGCTTGTATCCCAGCAGTGGGAAGGCTGATGATGATGATGATGAGAATACAACATCGGTTTTTTCTTTAGGTATAATATTTGGTGCCGCTCGGTTGTAAAGCCGACCCGAACACTGTTAAGCACCCCTAAAGTACGCAATCAATTTGAATTGGAATTATTGAGAGTTATTTATTATTCCGCAAGACTATTGATTTGCGAGATTTCACAATATGAAACAATGAAACCTATTTCTATGCTCACTCACACAAGCTCGCCTTCCATAATTATATATTAATCTGTTCAACTGGTGGGCGTACACTATTTTCCGAGATTTCCTTTATGTATTTCAAACTATTTTATCATATTAATTTATCTACATATTTTTGACATATACAGCGAATTGTAAAAAAGATATGACAGTTGTGTAGGTGCTAGTACTGAGATCTTTATACATTACTCTTAGCTCATAAGTCAAAGTAATTAGGCCACGTACGCACTGGCAGCTTAAGCGGCTTGCTTAGGCTTGCCAGTGCGTACCAGTGCCAGTGCGTACCAGTACCAGTGCGTGCCAGTGCCAGTGCCAGTAGCGAGGTGGGACAAACGTTCTAGTATTATTGCAATCGGCCGCGCTGCGCGCTGGACGCCTTCGCTACCAATTAACCAAGTTATTATTAAGTCACTATGTATAGGCAGGCTCTATGCGCTTGACGCTTGTAGATTAGAGTTAAAAGAGTTGCAAAAAAGTTGGTTTTCTGACGTTACGCCTACCTTTTCTTTTCAGATTAAAATTAAAATCGAATAGAAAGCATATCGTTACCTCAATGCCGTGTCTTCGTAGACCCTGAGCAAAGCTATGTCTGCTGCCAAGGTGTACCGGTCAAAGTTCTCGTGGATGACAACCAGCATTACGGTGAGAAGTGTGGCTCCTCTGTCCGCATAGTTCTCGCCAACTACTATGCCTAGCTCGTCGAGGGGCACACTGAAATTTTCACCTAATTATATGGCGATTTACTGACCTGCGACCGTCAAGGGATGGTGCACCCCTTAGCCGATTGAGGTTCTACCCGACATACTAAACATTGTTCGCTATAGAATTCATATCTGACTTCTAACACGATAAACTGGTTATGTTTTATATTTTTAGCTATGAATATATTGATATGACACATAAAACTTAAATTAAAAAATTCCCGACGTCCACATTTTTTTTATTCATAGGTAGGAACATCCTCGGTCAAGACACCATTCAAAACCTAAATCAAAGTTGATTCGTCAGTTTGGGACCAACGATATCACAGACATACACACAGATACACACGTTAAACGTATAACGACCCTCTTTTTGCGTAGTGTATCGTCACCTCATAATGCAAATATTCGAGTCCAGTAAGGTATTTTTTTCAACGATTTCCGTTTCTTAAAACTTAAGAGTTGAATATGAGTTTTAGAGTTAAGGAAGAGTTTTAGAAAACTCATTTGTATCTCTTTAAATAGATTAGAAAGAAATTTGAACTCGCATATAATCATGCATATGTAAAATCCCTTGCGTAGCCTAATTCATGATGAGAATGACTAAGGGACCATCGTTTTTGTGGATAAAGGAGTGTGTACATAAAGGAAATTGGTCTCATCTATGATATTATAAGGAAGATATACTTTAGCGTACGTCACTAATGTTTTTACAACGCAATGAGGTACTAATCCCCAAGAAATGGTATAGAGCCAGACCGCATAGACTGTCTGAAGCGGGTCACCAGTAATTAGGGGAAAATTCATTTAAGTCTTATAACAAGATTTTTTCATTACGCTGCAACGCTCAGTTCAACACACCAACCGCAATTTTATTTTAAAAATATAGCATGTTGTGAGCAAAAAACACTTATTTCAGTCTTCGGTACATTATTTCGTTTATTCATCGTTATAAAATCCTTTATATTTGTACATATTTGTTAACGAAAGTGAATTTAAAAATATGAAAATAGGTTTCCGCTGGCGTCGGGAGCAGGGTCCAAGGTCCAAGCTACATCTACACCAATATTATAAAGAGGTAAAATTTGTTTGTAAGTCTGTATGTAAGGGGTAATCTCCGGAACTAATGATCCAATTTTAAAAATTGTTTCACTGGTAGAAAGTTACATTATTCGTGATTGCTATAGGCTATAAATTATACTAATATCATGCCTACAAAAAAAAAAAAATACCTCTCAAAACAGAGTTATTTGCATACGCTGCCTTAACCGTTGTATATAATTGAAAACAATGTAGGGCAACTTGGTTCGTTTTAAATAGTTCTACAAAAGAGACCGCGACACCATATTTCTATCTTTTATATTTTAGCAGATATAGTATAGCTTTTATATACTAAAAAAGTATTTTTCGACATACTTACGTTTGGACGATTTCTTAAACAACAAAATATTAAACTTTATACAAAAAAATATTTTTACGATCACAAGGATATCATGCAGATACGATTTGCCCTTTACAGTATGTCGATCGGTTAAATAGTCTCGAAGATGATATAAAATTAATAAATCGCAAAATGCCATCCAACATTCACGAACCGCATTAGAACATGTCATGCCCCTTGGTCAGTTGTTACAAGATTACGTCACTGATAATATGGGATGTATGTACCATGAGTCAAGCTCATGTTGAAGCAGTGGATCGAACACTTAAGGACTTGAGAAACTCAGTCGCCGTCGTGGGTGGTGTAACTTTTATGTTTGCAGCTTTTTTAAGTCACAAAAGGGACACGTGCGGATATCATTGAGGCATGTCTAAAATCATTGTCCCTATGGAGTATAACTCAAACTTTAATTTACGTACTAACATGAGAGCCCACCTTATCGGAAATATGGTTAACGATTTTCGTTTGCGTTCCCATTGAGGGACCACATTTGAATTTTGATTTTTTGAATGCCTGAGCCGTTAGTAAATGTTCCCAAACGATTGTAAATTCAGCCTTTAGTTTGTAAAAGCAGCCACTCAAAAGTTACAATCGTTTAAAGGTGGTCCCTCAGTCGTGACTGACAGGCATCCATATCTCAAAACCTAGTTAACATTTTAAACTCCTCTATATGACTGCGTATAGTAAAAGATTTGTAAAACTAATTTATTGAATATCAACCCTTCCTGTTCACACAGTAAAAAGAACTAGCATGCGGAAGGTGGTCCCTCAATTGAGCACCATAAGTTCCCGTGAGTGGAGACCACGATGGAATTTGAAATTTACATATGGGTCTAGCGTAAGTAAAAGTACTTGAACGATTGTATGTTCAACCTCTAGTTTGTAAAAGAAGCCATTCGAAAATTACAATCGATTTAAGTTGGTCCCTCAATTGAAACGCTTATCATTAGTAAAATCAGTTTATGTAGCATTCGGAAGTTAAATAGACGAATGCTACAGTCTATCCTTTAGTAATTTTTTTTACTAACGATTACTTTATTAAACAGCATCAATAAATGTACCGTTTCATCACAACTAATCATCGAATTCCTGGGAAGAAATACTAAGATTGAGGTGACCACACAGCAGGATTTATCTAGTGACTGTTTGTTGATACTATTCCACTTACTTATATTTGTATGTACTTTTGTATGTCTTGTCTGTGCACAACATTTGACATTGTTCGGATTGAAGTTTATATCTTTCACATAATTTTCCTGTTGGTCACGTAAGTTTTAACATAATTATTATATAAATTTATGTTCCCTCAAACGGGGTGGAAGAGACACCAACTCGAAAACGGTTACCTACCACATATTCAGTACATCATTGTGAGCCTCCACGTCCACACATAGAAATATTTCATCGGTTATTTAAAAAAAAATCAGCTATTCCATACATTTTAACCGCGTAAGTATGACTTTTGTAGGAAACAGCTGATTTTTACGTGGTAACAAACAGCGTTATTTCGCAAATTTTATATCATTCGATTTAAACGACACACCTAAAGGATCAATAAGCGAAATACCTCGAACGACAAAGTCAAACAAAATTTGTACAAATTAGTTGGAGCTCTTGAATTTATTCCCGGAACAAGCGCCAGTGACCTCGGCCATTACAGATGTCACTACTTTTTTAATGAAAGCATACGTATTTACGACGACTTACGCTTTAAATTTGATGAAAGTCCTCCAAACGAACAAATTTTCATACATATACTTTGCTATTGTCTCATTAGTAGTATAGTATGAATTAAAAAGTTCAGAGCTATGCTGTCAGTGCAGGGCATTTCTTTTAGTTTTTTTGAAGTTATACTTCTTTTGGCACGTTAGGGAAAAAGGATGTTTAATTTTCTTTCGATGCGCGTGCACACCGTCACGAAAAACCGACACCCTGAAGTTAGCTAGTCAACATACACCCTGAAGTTAGCTAGTCAAGATTTTAGTTTTATGCGCCAAAGAAGTATAACTTCTTACGTGTGTAATAAGTACACACGCATTTTTTTTTAATATCTTTAGCATTATTTTCTTTCTGTGTTTTTAATTAGCTAAGTGATGTCTAATATTAATGAGAGCACACGTTCTTAGGACGACTAACGCTTTAAGTTTGATGAAAGCCCTCCAAACGAACAAATTTTTATACATACATTTTGCTACTTTCTCATTAGTAGTACTGTTTGAGTTAAAAACTTCAGAGCTACACTGTCAGTGCCGGGTATTTCTTTTATTTTATCATCATTAGCATTTTTTTCTTTGTGTTTTTAATTATCTAAGTGATGTTAAATATTACTAAAAAATAATATCAACAAACAGTCACTACCTAGTTTTTACTTTTTCCAGAAAATCCTGCTGTGTGGTCACCTCAATCTTAGTATTTCTTCCCAGGAATTCGATGATTAGTTGTGATGAAACGGTACATTTATTGATGCTGTTTAATAAAGTAATCGTTAGTAAAAAAAAATACTAAAGGATAGACTGTAGCATTCGTCTATTTAACTTCCGAATGCTACATAAACTGATTTTACTAATGATAAGCGTTTCAATTGAGGGACCAACTTAAATCGATTGTAATTTTCGAATGGCTTCTTTTACAAACTAGAGGTTGAACATACAATCGTTCAAGTACTTTTACTTACGCTAGACCCATATGTAAATTTCAAATTCCATCGTGGTCTCCACTCACGGGAACTTATGGTGCTCAATTGAGGGACCACCTTCCGCATTCTAGTTCTTTTTACTGTGTGAACAGGAAGGGTTGATATTCAATAAATTAGTTTTACAAATCTTTTACTATACGCAGTCATATAGAGGAGTTTAAAATGTTAACTAGGTTTTGAGATATGGATGCCTGTCAGTCACGACTGAGGGACCACCTTTAAACGATTGTAACTTTTGAGTGGCTGCTTTTACAAACTAAAGGCTGAATTTACAATCGTTTGGGAACATTTACTAACGGCTCATGCATTCAAAAAATCAAAATTGAAATGTGGTCCCTCAATGGGAACGCAAACACGATTTTCCACAATAGCTGCTCAAAGTTGGAGATGGGTCTTTTTCTTCTCCAACCTTGGGCGCTAACGCTGAGGAAAACGTTATAAAAGAGAGTCTGGGTAGGATAGTTCACAGCTTGCAGCAACTAGATAGTATAGAATAGATGCAGTATATGACCTTGAATATTTACTAGATAAAGATATTCATTGGCTTTGTTCAACGGCTATCGTCTCACCTAAGAACGATACAGTCAATGACATCATAATATACAAATATCATGATATAACATCATGCCTGTAATCCCCGAAGAGTTAGACAGAGGTGTACCTAATAGTACACCTACATTTCGCCAGTTATGTTAAGTTCCATGTTATAGGGGGTGAGTCTATTGCCATCAACCGGGTCCAGATTCCGTGGCTGCTACCGAGAAATTCCTGATGGAAAAACGCAATGACACTGCCCAACCCGGGAGTCGAACCCAGGACTTCATACTCAGTAGACTTGCTTTCGACCACTAGACCAACGAGGTACTCAATAATCAAAAACATCAATAAACTAATTTTACAAAAAGTCCCCGGTTAAGTCAAAATCTACAAGTCCATTGATACAGTGTATAATATCGAGGATGCAGTCCACTATCCGCAAGAATTTTTGAACTCCCTTAATCCATCTGACCTGCCATCTTACGAACTGCTATTGAAAATCGGAACGCCTATCGTGCTTGTAAGAAATTTAAGCCCACCTGACCTGTGCAATGGCACAATGCTACTGTAAGAACACTCACACTAGTCAGATATTAAATATAGAAGTATAATAAAACTCACATTAATAATTCGAAGGGTAGATATATTTTCTCCTTATACACAGATAACACGTCCGCATTTGATGCTGGCCCCGAGCAAATGGCCCGAGTCAGTCGCCCCCACCTCAAATGTCATCTCCCCATGTCATTCGTTCACACTGGTGTTGCCAGTGTAAGAAATAAAATGTCCCACTAAACAACTTCAATCATTCAAAGATTTATTTATATTATAAAACCTAACACTAGTAGTGTTAGGTTTTATAAAAGATAACTTAACTGTAGTGACCATTCTCATCGGACCAGGAGCTGGCCAGTTGACGCAGATCACGAGAATACCAATGCTTCCCACGGACCTGCCTATATAGTCCAAGCAACTCCAGTTTCCCATAAAACATCATTGGCCCGGTTTACTATTAACAAGTCCCAGTGACAAACATTCTTTTTGGTTGGCATTTACCTAAGAAAAGAATATTTTACCCATGGGCAGTTATATGGGTTGTTCATCACGAATTGGATCACCCGCAAATCGGATTATTTTGTTACCGGAAAATAAAACAACCTCAAAAATTCTAAACAAAGCAGTTTTAATTTAAATGTCTATTTAATTTCATTAGGTGCCTACCGAACTTAAATTTTATAGCACTATTTCACCTATAGAAAGCTACAATATCGGGTAATACTTATGGCCTGTATTTTCGAAATCCACGCGGACGAAGGCGCGGGCGAAGTGCTAGTCTTTGATATTGTATGACGGATATTGATGAGATGCAAATAAAATTAAACAAAAGTGCCCTTGTTTGGCATTGTACTGATTCTAGAGGTATGCTCTTCGAGAGCCCCATTGTTCGACAGTGATCGGTCGGGCGTGGTCGCGGCAAATTCTGGCCGCTCGCGACTTATTTTTAAATTTACCTTTTGATCTTTTGATCAAAAAGACATTTTTTATCTTACTTTCCACACCTCTAGAAACTCGATAAAAGTGCCTTGAAAATCCGACCACTATAAATTTAGGTCCACCTTTTTGTCTAATTGCACTCGACCAATACTATTTTTAGTTTGATCCACTAACTTGGTGATATAAAGCGGGTCAGATAATAGTTTTTCCGACCGAGAGTTCATACACTTAAACCAAACATGCATAAACAAGATTTATATTATGCCGAGAGGATGTTCCCATAAAATTATTAGAATGAGCGAAGCCGCGGGATTTTAACAACATTTCTGCTACCACAGCTAATTACATAATGGGAGAGAAGTAATTCAATCTCGGATAATATTCGCTGTTAAGGGAGAATTAGGCACACAGTAACCACATTAATTAACTCACTCGATCAAAGGATGGGCCACAGTTACGAATAAGTTCTTGGTGAGCATGGTCGCCACCGAGTAGTGCACGATGAGCCGCCGTACGCTTGCTATGTACGGGTGTTCACGGATCGTGACACGCGTTCCTTTGAATATCTGAAAGCACGTACAGTATTTTTCTAACTTACTCTTCTCTGACTGCAACTTAAGGATTATCGATAATTTCAGCTTTTGGTGAACTCCTGACGCTATTTGTCTATTAAAACGATTGACGTAAAGTAAAATACCATCCATTGTTTTCACATTTGCAACATAGTTGCTGCTCACTGCGTCCAAAATGAACGTTAATTAAATAATTAAAATCATAACAATAAGTATTTGAATGCAAGAATTTGGCGTACCTTTCTGTTTAATAATGGTATATCACCCAGCTTCCATAAAATATTATCCTGAAAGAGTGGTACGATTTCTTCACTTACATAGTCACCTTTTTCAGGTGAAAGATCAGGATTGAAACATGTGATGACAGAAAATATGAAACACAGCAATATGTAATAATACATCTGGCATTTATCTGTAAATAAAATGATCCATGGTTAGGATCCGGTAAATTGGATTTCAAATATTGAAGCGTCGTGACAGCAAAGCCGTATTATCTGGGATAATGGCCGACGAGGCTGAGAATTGTGTCCACGTGTAAAGAATAATATCAATATAAGCCCCAGGAGTCATCTGTGAGCTCAATTAGGAGGGAGATGTGGTCGCTAATATGTTTACGCCGGCGTCATATGCGTTGCGGACGCCGGACAAACGAGAGTAATACGGTTGGGTTATAGTACGGCTAGTCTTACAATAATTGATTGCGCCATGTCTCACGTATCTACGTCTATACGGGGGCATGATACCATGCACTGCGGCGTGATGGCATGACTAATGTACCTAGCTATATACGTACATACCTCACATACTGTTTCGCAACAATGACGCGATGGCTTCCAAACTGAGTATTGACTAATTAATCACTCATTAGTAAGCCATTAGACTATTGAATGTTATTGATTATGTCTTATACATTCTTTTTGTTGATAGTTACTTTCAGCATATAACCATTGAATGACTGTGTGGTGTGATAAGGAATACAGTTTTAAACCGAGTCAATGTTCGTTTTTTTTTATTAAAAAAACTGTAGAAAAGGGCCCGAAGGCTTGATTGAGCTGGTTTAAGCTCTATGGCTAGTAAAAATAAAGGCATTTTTAATTATTAACAAAAATAGTAGTTCATTCCTCCCTTAGTTATTACTTTTCACGTAGGGCCTAATCTATAGAGCGGACTTACTCTTAGCAATATACACATTAACCTTATAATAATAAAGTTTATTTTCGGATGAAACGCGACTGAGCTAAGATAAAGCTAGTTCTGTAGATCTGGGCCTAAGGGTGATCCTAGCAAAATGTTATCACATTAAAACGTATCAGACACCTGAATAATTCTGATTACCATTTCAAATTTCTGAGAAATATGTATATTAAGCACTTATTTAATTAATTAACTTCAGAAGAATTCAGTACTTACCAAAGCTCAGTAATATCAATCAATTTCATGATTCTAAAGCGTATTTTCTTTGAAAATCAATCTTTGTAAACATATAATCTATTTGGTTCAGATCCTTACTACGTTCGGATATTTTGTAATAACAAGATTTTTGAAATAAACAAGCCAATTAGTTCACAAGTTTTACTAGACAACACTTATAAATATTTAAAGTTACTCAAAATCTAGTATAATATAATAGGTACTATGATTAATATTAAAGTAATATTTTTATAAATAAATTGATAAAACTATTTAAAACGAGTGTCACATTTTATTCTTTTGAAAATTACCTTAATTCGTTATACACTTAACACGTTACATAACATCACGCCTGTATGCCAGCGAGGTTCGGCAGAGGTGTACCTATCGTATACCCATATTTCGCTAGTAATGTTTCAGCCTCATGCAATAGGGGTCGAACCTAATGCCATCCCATTGTTGTCACTTATAAGAACTTGTACGCTTGTTATTTTAGTAGCGAGATTTAATTTAGTTATTCCAACGCATGTGGATCAAACAATAGAAACTATAATGAATGTGATAATGATACATTACTAAATATTTGTTGCAAAACTAATAATTAATTGGGTGTACACGAAGTTGTGGGAGTTGCTAAAACATTTGTATTTTCACAAAAAAATATATATATGTATGAAAAAGTATGTAGTCAATTGTCTCGGTAACCTATGGGAAAAAGTTTCAACATTCTAAGTATGTATGGGTATATTATGATACATAAAGTCATGTAATCTGAAAATCATAAATTGTAATTCGTTCTAAAACCGAACGCTACGATAGCGCTACAACACCGTAGTAGCGTAGCAATGTAGTAACGTAGCTACGTAGTAGCGTAGCAATGTAGTAACGTAGCTACGTAGTAGCGTAGCAATGTAGTAACGTAGCTACGTAGTAGCGTAGCAATGTAGTAACGTAGCTACGTAGTAGCGTAGCAATGTAGTAACGTAGCTACGTAGTAGCGTAGCAATGTAGTAACGTAGCTACGTAGTAGCGTAGCAATGTAGTAACGTAGCTACGTAGTAGCGTAGCAATGTAGTAACGTAGCTACGTAGTAGCGTAGCAATGTAGTAACGTAGCTACGTAGTAGCGTAGCAATGTAGTAACGTAGCTACGTAGTAGCGTAGCAATGTAGTACGTAGCTACGTAGTAGCGTAGCAATGTAGTAACGTAGCTACGTAGTAGCGTAGCAATGTAGTAACGTAGCTACGTAGTAGCGTTGCACACGCCTAATCTCGTTTACTTATAATAAATACTATGACAGACGTGATGTTAACTGGTCCAGTTAAAGTGCTGGTGCCCGCAGCTGATGTGGAATTGATCTGTAGTGTTTTGACCTATTCTTTAATAAGACAACTGGCATTACTATCGTCTTCTGCAAGTTTTTGACGCATTTGTCTACGAAGTACAAAAAACACAATACATCACACTACATTAAGTTCTGAAAACCAATATTTGTGTTCATTATAATTAGGTAATTATTCCTGTGCTAGTGTAGTGGCCTTGGGTTCGCCCGTGCTCGGTGTTGCCAGATGCACGTAGGCTCGCTGAGGCCAGGCTGCCGGGCGCGAGCGCTCCATCACACCCAAACATGAGGCAGCACTACTGCCCGTGCCCCCAAACGCACGAGTGCTTGAAGTAGACAGCGAATGCACCGATATCACCTGTAGAATACAATTGTCAGATCGGAGGGAAACAATCGCGAGACGGGGACACAAGATTCAAATACTTTTAAAGGTTGTATATAAATAATCTGTTTTTAATCATTTGATAAAACTGTGTCCTCATTAGGCGAGCAGTGAGCGGCTGATGGTCCGCTGAGTGACCCTGAGCGGCATTGAGTTTACGACTTATCGAGTGAGAGGCAAACTGTCGCAAATAAGCCCCGAAACGGGTGCAACCTCTTGGACGATCTTTGCGGAATAGCGAGCGGACTTCAGCGCCGACTGAAGCAAATTTCGCTGCAAATTGGCCCCTCACTGAATGAGTCGGCCAACGAATCGCCGCAAACTGCGTACACTGCGCGCTGTACGGACACTGCTTTCAAAATATATAGGGTGGCAAACTGTAAACCTGTGAATTTCACTAAAAAGTTTGAGGTTGTGAGGTAATTCCAATACCTAGCTATCTAGATTTATCTGGACCTAAGCGTGTAAAGTTTGACCAACCGTCCAAACTTTGTAAGGACTTTCTTATTTATTCTGAACTTCGTAATTGTTCGAAATTGGAATTTTATGCTTTTCCGAACATATTATTTTGAAAACAGGTCAAAAGTGGAAATCAACATTTTATCTTTGATGAGTGTGTGTCTATGGGCCATTTCATTTTAAACGAGCTTTTTATAAAAAAAATTGTAACTTTATTATAAGTACTTCCATGACCCCGCTGCACTGTTCATGCTTCAGCACAATGTTTTGAATGCGCTACAGTGAGCGCTCCCGCGAACCGTGATACCAAAAAAAGTAGTTTTCCAGCAAAAATGGACAGTAGTAACACTGTAGTTACATAGTTTGATGTACAAAATACTTGGTTGACAGGTTTTGCCGTTTACACCCTGTTATAAGCAGGTACACACTGACCGTGACCATCCAACTTTAATTTTATTAGCCACGCAAGTTGTACTGATAGCGAGGATTGTAACTTTCAGCTTATATTTAGGAAATGTGACGCCTCGGAAGATTTTATTTATTTATCATTACTTACAACTATTTTTACAGGCACAACCCAATGCAATAGTGAAGCAACTAACAACTTATCATCTATAACTGAACCATTTACAACTTGTTTGTATTGATGTCAGCTTTTGATTAGTACAGGTTTTGTGGGTGGCTGCTATTTTGAAAATTAAATAAAATGGCGACATTTAGGCAGGCTAAATAATTCAAACACTTTGCGTAGTTAGAGGGTACAGAACACAGAGAAGACAGTCCGGTTAACTTCAGCGCGCGTCATTATACTTCATAGCAAAACCTAAAATATTTTTTTACATTTTTATTTTTATTTATTCAAAACCTTTTTAACAAATCTCTAAAATTGACCATCTTTGCATATGAAATTTGGCAGCTGGAATGTGCTACCTGCTGTATACGTAGGCAACTGCCAATTTCCGTTACACGACAAAGAAATGCATTTGAAAATTCCATAACCTTAAGAGGGAACAGGGTCTGCGATTTTCCACACAAATGTATTTCATTTGTATGTATGTATTTTATCTGTCTGAATAATGCCTCTAGAGAAATGATTTATTTAAAAAAAAAGGTTTACTGTAGACACGACACTGTTTCAGGAACTAAGTAAAGAAATTATGACCCTTCAAAAATGACAAAAAACGCCCCATTTTTACGGCCGTGATTAGAGGACTACCAGACAAATTCGAAAAGTTTTTAACATATAAGAAATTGATAGGAACCTAGACATACTCATTTTTAAAATATTAACGTCCAAAATAAATAGATAAAAAGGGAATACGAGACGTCGATCTCGTCTAAATTTGTGATGTGATACATATAAATCGTTCAAGCCGCAGCTGTCCCTATCGCACTCTATGGGGGCAGGCTTGACGCAGCCTGATGGCAATAGTTTCTTCAAATACTTACCTGGCAGGTCCTATTCCCTCTTAACGCTCCAGCGCACTGGAACTTTAAGGAATTTTCCGCGAGTTAATCTATGGAATGTGTGAAGCAGTGTTATAATATAATAGTTGAATCTTTTACCCATTTTAAAATCTTATAGAGCGCTTGGAATTTGAATATTAAAAAGTTGACATCTTGGTATTTCACTTGTAAGACGTACTACGCAGTACACACATCTGTTGAATAGCAAATCCGATCCGAAGCAATTGCTACCTATATTCGGCTTTCCTTCGGGTCATGCCGGTCGTGAAACAACCTGACCTCGCTGAATTATGTTCCGATCGGCTCGGCATATTTTGAGCTAACCATAATCTCGTTATCCCAAATATGCCACCCAGCTGTGCTAGTTCATTTTACTCCAAACAGTCACGTGCAGCGCGGGTAACACCACAATTTTTGACCATGTTTCTAAACCAGTATTCTATCATAAATCAGTTTTCCGCAAAACCATAAAAGTACCATTGTACCAACGTAAGCAAACGCCTTTGTGGAAAATGTACAAACACTAAGCGATTTTACGATATTTGGAGAAAAATACTAAGTAAATTCAGCTGTATCTTACCTCATGTTAACTTTGCAATTCAGCATGGTAGATGGTGAATTCTGACGCTGTTAGCTCACAAAGTCAATATCAATTAACTACCAGTAATTATTATTTCTTTACGTTGTAATGATAAGTAATACCTACTTACTACGATTTCATTGATTTTTTTTTATATTTTATATCGTAGTATCGAAAGGTAAATTTATTTGTTTAGATGTTTATCCTCAAACTTCATCTTTTACTACTCAATAACTGCTCCCCGCACGGCAATGCTCTAAAATAATGTTAAATTAAAAACTTTGTATAATAATGTGAGAATACTTGCATATCAGTCCTGCTCGGCGTAAATAATTCAATAAAACTACTGTTAGAGTTTACAGGAATTTACCCATTTTAGCTCACTGCATGCTTACCTTAGCTCGCTGCTCGCTTACCTGAAATATAATAGTGACACTAGAAGGGTCGGCAGGCTTAAGAACATACGTAAAACAATCTCAATATTTTTTTATTTGCTCATGTACAATGTTTTTATCCCACTAATATCCTGACTAAAGCACGTAAGTCCAACGGGCATATTTGCAACCGTACGTCGCTTGTGTCCTTTTAAAGCATTGTTTTAAGAACCAGCCCTAGCCTGACAAAAAAACTTAACTTGACTTATATGTAAGGTCCGCACTCCACCAAAGCGGAGACGAGAAGTGAGGAGAGCAGATGTGCAAACCACCAAAAGAATTTCGTTATTTACACTCCTCCCCACTTAACATTAGTGAAGATGGTTGTGCAGAGAGGAGGGCAGATGCAGTTAAGAGACGTGAGTGGCGTGCGGTGAGCGGCGTGCGGTGAGCGGTGTGCTGTAAGCGAGCCGTGTGCTGTGAGCGGAGTACTGTGACCGGCGCAGCGTGCGATGAGTGGAGTACTGTGAACGGCTTAGCGTGCGATGAGCGGAGTACTGTGACCGGCGCAGCGTGCGATGAGCGGCTTGCTGTGAGCGGCGTGCAGTACACATCTCCGCACAGCTAAGGTGGATACACCCCAGCGCCTAAGCATCTCGTCTCCTCTCCGCTTCACACATCTCTGTTTTAGTGGAATCCCTGCCCTAACGGTGCTTCTGTAATCACAGTCGCAACTTGCAATTGATTTTTGACTTATGTTATGAACACTGTTTGTCAAAAGTTAGTCGACAACGATAATTTAACTACATAATTCAATTAAGTTCGAAATACCAATCCAGACATAATGGAAGATTAACTAGACGCCGATTATTAAAACGAAGTTGAAATGTATAGGCAGGCTTAACAACTTAAGTATACATTACGTCATAAGTATAAAATTATATACATAAGTCAAGTAATTTTATAAATAAGCACTTATGTAAAATGCTTAAAATTATAATTAAGAACAAATAAAGTTATTTCTCCTATGTAGAGTTTTTTTTTATTATATTATTTGTCATTCCTGTAAGCTTCATGTTTTTACCTTTTAAGCTTAAGTCTGCTGACCCTAGCATTGATTGTTCAAATTCAAATTCCAATGAACACACATAACCTAAGTAACCTAAGCAAGTTAATAACAAGTCGTGCGCCCGATCACAATTTCCATCGGCAAAGTAATGAACTTCCAGTTTAATACACTATTGGGGACATACATTCATCCCCTGTGGAGGCGAATTTTCACTATACTTACTTTCCATACTGCACTTTAATCCGTAGGGTATGCGTTGTTAGGCAGTGAGCGTATGTAAGATTTTATTAAGTAGATAAGCCGTGTATCCGACGGGATTACTTTCATAGAAACTTTTAGATGAATTGTTTACTTTAAAACGGAAATGTTCTGCATACCAGTATGTAATGTATTTACACAGTATTGATGATTCTTAACTAATTGTAAGTGCATTTGTTGCAAATAAAGGACAATAGGCAAAAGTGGTCCAAGAACCTCCACTGATGAGACTTGTGGGGAATGAAAGTGCATACTTGTCACATCATTCTAATAAAAAATTATCAAATCTGTCCCAGGATTCTTTTTTTATCATCATGTTAACCTGACTAACCTAACCTATTTTTTGTTCCGAAGTGGAAAATCTTCTTGGATGTCCTCCGCCTGCGGAAGGTGGAGGGGCATGACAGACTCGACCGACTAAAACCACCCCGGTGCTCCCTCGCACAACACGTGCCAATGAACCTAACTTAACCTTTTTTTTAAAGTTGGGAAGTAGTCCAATGAGATTTTTCCCTCCCTAGGAGGGACGGAACGTAGTGTCAAACTTATACTGCCTAAAACCAGACTGTGTTTCCATCATATGCCCTTTACGTTATAGGGCCACGCTATCCAGTTTTAATAGTCTGGCGACCCCGGTAGGCATTTGACCCCGTGATGGGGCCCCGTCAGTTTGCTGACAGCTCCTTGAGGCGCAAGAGGAACACTACGCGCCTTTGACCCGGGCCTGGTCCTTGTTCGGACGGCGAGCTACCCATCACTCGCTGTCCGCAACCCCGCGTCTACGGTGGCCTCAGTATCCCGAATTCCCACCCATTCCCGCCTGCCTGTTGTGTAAGTGGGTGTAAGCCACATAAGCCAGCCGTCTCCCCGGGCGGTTCGGTATGCGACAGGCATTTTTTATACAGCTGAAATAAAGTTAGGTTAGGTTTCTTTCGGAGGTTCCTGTGTCTGATAGGGCGGGAGGAATCGCCCGGGAAGGACACGGTGGAGCATACCGTGGAGGTGTGCCCCGCTTGAGCAGAGCACCGCCGTGTCCTCAGGCAGGCGATAGGCAGCAGCATTGACCTCTCGCGTCCGGGCCTGGTGCAGGCCATGCGAAGAGGTATGGGAGGTCTCATTGGATGATTTTCCGACTTAAAAAAAGAAGGTTAGGTTAGGTTAGGTTCATTCACACCCGCAGCTCCGGACGCAAGTGTGCGAAGGAACACCGGGGTGGTTTTAGTCAGTCGAGTCTGACATGTCCTTCCGCCTTCCTCGGGCAGAGGAAGTCCATGAGGATTACCTCCTCGAAAAAAAACAAAAATTAAGGTTAGGTTAGTCAGGTAAACATGATCATAAAAAAAGAATCTGCGGACGAATTTTGATAATTTTTTGTCAGAATGATGTGACAAGTATGTACTTTCATTCCCCACAAGTATCATTAGTGGAGGCTCTTGGACCAAGTTCCATACATTTTTGCCTATTGTCCTTTCAATTGAAGGAAGTCCACTGCTGGACCTTGCAAGTCCCCAAGCTTCGCAAATAAAATCACTCACCATGAAATTATTTATCAATTATCATCATAATCATCCACAGCCCGACATCTCCCACTGCTGGGAATAGACCTGTCTTTGCTTGTGTCAAGCTCCACGCTCAAGACACGTAAACATAATCTCTGGCACCCTTTACTGACGAAAATGATAAACAACGTGACATAACAACAACATATTGAAACCTACATACAATGAACGAATTACCGTTATTACAAGATAAATTTCATATCATTTTCACATACCAGGTGATTCAATTATGGTAATGTGGTGTTGGTCCAATGTACTTTAATAGGCTTTGTCATCATTTCCGCAAAATTAAATAAAATTCGAGAACAGTGTTTATTCCGTTTAACATTTTGTGACAGACAAAAACATATGGTTCACGAATAAAACCCGGATTATTGTTTATACCATTGACAACTGAATTATTTAAGTTAAATCCATAACAAGAAACATTTCGTCCACAGCTATGATTAATAAACTGAAAACGAGGATCTAAAACACACTATTTTGTATGGCACATATCTTACCATATCATATTTGTGCATTATCAAATAAAATACTGGAGCTTTTCGACAAAATCTAAAATGACGAAACTATTCCTTTGAACCAAAAGCGTGTTCGTATAAAGGCACATGCACTGACTGAAAATGACTTACTTTGGATCGAATGTGTAACAGCGGCCGACTTTCAGACGACGAGCCGTCGGCATCGATATTCCTGGAGTGGTAGTCCTGCGCCATCCACAGGAACACAAGCATAGCGATCGCGAGCATCGCAGCGTACACGAAGAATTCCGTCGCCTGCAACCTCTTACACGATCAAATTGAAATTCAATTCCAATCTCGCTGCAAACTACGCTTCGGAGAGAAATACAAAATGATATCATATTTTCACGTAAATCTCTACACGTTGAATGAAGCTCCCCTGTTCGCAAACTATAACTTAACGGAAACGAACTGAACTTTAAGTAGCTTGCGAAACGAGTGTTTGTGTACAGATTTGGCCACACTCCGAGTTAAGTGCCTCGCAAAGTTGCATGTAATGGATTTAAGCACACGTTTGCTTTATGTTGCTAAATACGCAAAGCTTAAACAAGGTATTCATCGTAATGTTGCCGTATCTGTTTGTTGTTCCGTAACTTGTTTGTTTTCGAAAGTGTATCTACTCTCTCTATAAAGCCAACGCTAAATAACCAGATACAATGTTGATTATGTGCAGCTCCCAAAAGCTGTAATAATTTTGCAGGATATCGACAAGTACTTTTTGGATGTTTTAAAAAACGGTAAACTTCATCCTAGCGGCCCGTTCAAGTTGACAGCTTATTCCTAAAATCTGTTTGCTGAACTAGCAGTTTTCTTCATATATTTTAAATCCGATTGCTGTGTATTTAATAATTGTACTTTTATGACTAGCTCTTTGTCAAGCTTGATATTTGCGGTGTTAAATATTTAGCGACACGGGTGATTCCATAACTTTTATTTTCCATAAATCAAGATCTTTGAAGGTTAATTAAAGGCTGTCTGAAGTCCAAAAGTGTAACAACCATTTACCAAGAAGTATCGTGTTTTTCAGTAACTGGGTTGTGAAGACCGGACGTCAGATATCAACATGTAAGTCTATACAGGTTACAACGTATTCAGCACATCATTCTAAGCCCCTATACATAGAAAATTTTAATCGGTTATTTTAAAAAAATTGGCTGTTCCATACATTTTGACCGTGTATTTATTGCACTTTTGTAGGAAACAGCTGTTTTTTTTAATAACCAATGAAAAATATAACCTGCGTCCGGGTACACTGAAAGTCCACCAACATAATCGAGAAAATTCTAGGCAGATCAGATAATCAAGTGCATATCAGACCAAAGTAGAAAATATAGTCTGGACTGGTGTAATTAATAACGTAAGCTGCCATGAGTAGGTATTTGTATTTCAATCAGAGAACTGAGGGCTTTCAGCGGTATGTTGTGTTGAAACAGGCAACACGGTATCGATACCTTGTGAATCTGTCATTAACCCGGCTGTGTAACTAGAAACAGATATTTGGGACCAACATCGCCTGTCCTGTTCGATGTATTCGTGTATACACAGTTCGAATTTTCGTCAATGTTCTTGAGTTTATGTTCATAGGTATGAAACATTGTATGTATTACATATTGTTTTACTGTACGGAAGATTATTTGATTATGCTCAATATCGTGCCTATCAGGTCTCATTTAATGAAAAATATATATTTTATATAAGTATTCAATTATATAGTGTTAGGGGTGCTGTGAAGATTCAGCGCAGGGTTGGCAGCAAATTAAAATACATTTCGCCCCCAGTGTCTTAACAGATCAACCAGTACACGTGTGAAGCCGTGATAAGTCCCTCAAATTATTAGCAATCAACAACTTTGTTTTTGCAGAGAGTTCCTGCTCGAATGATTGAATGAATTTTCCTGTGTCCGACAGGGTTCATAGTGATCTCTTACTTTTTTGTACCATATATAATACATATGGAATGATATAAAAAATTGAGTATTGAATTAGAAATAGAAAACGTAGGTAAAATCGTTTCTGTTACAAAATTGCCATTCACGGGAAAAATAAAGGGTGCTTTTTCATTGATAATAAATTAGTTTTACTCATTTCTATCTTGATAGCTGTATTAAAAACCTACTGTTAGCGGCGTTGAAAAAAAACCATGGTGAAGAAAGAGTTCCTCGCTCCACTTCACTCGAAGCAATCTAATGCATCTCATAGCACAGACGTTGGCGGGAAGTAAACGAGAATACTCTCGCATAGTCGTGTCGTATCGAATGACATTCTTTTCATGATATTATTAACTTCTAATCAAAACAAACGCCATGGATCACCTAAGTACAACGGTTTATGACCTCAGTAGAGCTTCCGAAAGAGTGGGTCTTAAAATGGACATGGACAAAACCAAGGGCACGTTGAATGCCCGTGTAACAACCACTTCAATCAAGATCGCAGATTCTACACTCGAAGTTGTAGACGATTATGTGTAACTGGGACAAACGGTCCAGTTAAGTAGGTCTCACTTCGAGAAAGAGGTCAATCGTCGAATCCTCTCGACTGGGCATCGTTCGGGAAGTTGCGCCGTATATGAACGAAGCAACCGCAGCACATTGTTTCCAAGCAAAAAAAAAACCCGGTAGCAACGTACGGGCGTACGTTGCTACCGGGTTTTTTTTTGCTTGCGATCTGAGCTGAAACAATAAGCCGTTGTGCACCGGTTGGCACTGATTTGATTTCTAATGAAAGGAATTTCATTCATTTTTCAATTCAATCTCATTTTTTTCATAGGCATTATTACAATCCGTAATAAACACGAAAGCCACGCGTTCTTCCCGTCATTGCGATCATTTTTTGTAGACTTTCAAGTAAATGTTGTAAATTCTACCATAAAAACCACAATATCAAGCTAAGAGTGAAGGAGAGTGGAGTCGGCGTCGAGATTGTGTTATGTGCATAAGCATACGCATAATATAATATAATCAGCCTACTTCGTTCCCGCTGCTGGCATACAGGCCTCCTCTCTATGAGAGGCAACGGGCTATAATCCACCACGAGGGCCCAGTCCGGGTTTGGTGCGGGTTTGTGCATGTCTTCGAAGTTTTGGTTCTAGGACATGCCGGTTTCCTCACCATGTTTTCCTTCACCATTTTTGAGAGCAGTGGTTATGAAAATATAACACAAAGTAATGTGCCTGCCTCGGTTCGAACCCACGAATAACTGCTCGTAAGTCAGGGCCCCCACCACTGGGCCATAACTGCTTCGTGTAATGTGCGAAGACCTTTAATGAGACGATATACTAATTATCGCTAAGCGTGTGAGTAAATCAACGTGCATATCGCTAGGATCAGTGACACATTTATCATCATTACGTCATAAATGTACAAACAGCCTGATTTGTTGCCATAATTATGTCAGCTAAATATATTGGACACACACATTATACATAACATGTTTAATCTTTCTTATTGATCTAGCATATCATGTCATCTAGGTATATATTAATTTGTTGGCCGTCATAGAGATGACTAGGGATTATTAGAGATTATGTGTAAAAAACCGGACAAGTGCTAGTCTGTCTGGCAAACTGAGGGTTCAGTACAAACTTGTATGTTGATGGTTTGTCCGTCATAGAAATTAAAAAAAGATTTACGTCGGATTGAAGAAAATATTATTTCTTTTTTTCATTTAAAATAATGCTCTCGAAATACTCTGCAACAATCGATATTCTTCGACTGCAATGTTTACTTGTAATTGCAAAAAAAAAACTGATTAACTTGTACTTGTGCTGTAAGATCTTGCTTCTTACAAAATTTTATGATTCTAGGTCAACGGCAAAGTACCTCTTAGGTTTTGATTTTCTGAAGCTAATTTTACTGCGCCAAGGGAGCGGAGACCTTAGTTTTTGATATTAATTTCAACTTTATGCCTGTAAGGGGGGGAGGGTTTGCATTTGTGCTTTTGCGGTTGCACAACGTCACGCTTTGCTTCTGCTTTGCTTGGTAGTATAGATGCAGGCCTACCTT
Source organism: Lycophotia porphyrea (assembly GCA_950005105.1). Taxonomy (NCBI): domain Eukaryota; kingdom Metazoa; phylum Arthropoda; class Insecta; order Lepidoptera; family Noctuidae; genus Lycophotia; species Lycophotia porphyrea. The sequence continues at coordinate 26,634,686 of OX465383.1, read as the reverse complement.
ACTGCTTCCCTCAGAGGCGGTAAGGTGGCGGGGCCTTGAGGGGGAGCGCTACAGTCGTGTAGATCCTTAAGGCAAGTCTCGTGGATTCTCCTTCACGAGGTTGCCGCCCTGTTCTTGGTCTAATTCCTTAAGAAATAGACGCAACAAAAACTGCCAGGCGCCTTTTCCTCAAACTCCCGAAAGCCAACTCCCAGGCCTAGGGAAACCCAAACCCACTCCCATTATCCCATGCCCAATACCTTCCCTCCTTTTCCCTTTTCTCCTTTCGGATGATGAGGAGGGGTAACCTCATTATTTCCCAAAAAAGCCCACCCACCCAAACCATGTCGCAGAAAGGCAAAAATATTCCCCAGGTGGGTCCTGGCAATGCCGGGGAATCCCACACCGATTCGTCGGTCTGCCCCCACCGTAATCTGGGGGGGGGGGCAACTCTCTGCCACCTAGTGCCGCGCCTTCTGCGCGGCATGCTGCTTTAGGGCCAACAGCACTGGCTGCGGCTCACACGCCACCAAACCCTACCATGGCTGCGACCTCTGCGCCACCTGACACGATGGCTGCGACCTCTGCGCCAACTGACACGACGGCTGCGACTTCCGCGCCTACTTCCCTGACACCCGTTTTACCTTCCACGAGGGCCTGGCAACAGAGCATCGTTCGGAACAGTAAAACGAACAACCCTGACAATGACACCGACAATGCACGACTCTCCAGTCTTGACGACGAACTCCGCGTGCTGGCGCTCCAGCGCGAGAGGATCAAAGCAAGGCTGAGGGAAATTGACCCTGGACGCCACGGAACCGGAAAGGAAGTGGAATCCAGTGGCTCCGACTTTGTCTCAGTGGACGAAGTACGCACGCTTAAACGCAAGTGCGGAAACATCCGGAACAGAGAGAAGGTTCTTAGCAGCCGTTTGTGCAAAATCCGCGAAGGCACTAGCCAGCGCGATGCGAAGACGGTTGCTGGAAGGGAAGTACGCGACCAGCCGCGAGTACGCGATGGGAAAACCCAGCGCGAAAAGCAGCCGGACGCGGAAACACGCGGGCAAGGACCAGTATGCGAAAGGGAAACCCAGCGCGAAAAGTGCTGCACTGCCTGCACCTGGACCATCCGGAGGACGCGACCAGTACCGCACCGAGACGACCAAGGACCGACACCGACCCAGACAAAGGCGAGGCAAGCGATCTGGATTGACACGCAGGGTATCCCTGGCACAAAACCCCGTGCCACGCTCCTCAGATCCGCAACCAGGACCAAGCGGTCTGGGCTCGCCGTAGCGATCTGCCTCTCGCCTCCATCCCGCGACATGACCCCTGACGAGGCGGAGCATATCAAGCTCAGCCTCGAAGACCTCGTCATGGACACCGACCCCTCCAAGCCGCTCCCGGCCTTCCGCGGTAACCCACGGGTAGCGGACGGCACGGTTCAGATGTGGTGCGAAGACGTCGGCGCCCTGACCTGGCGCACTGAGAATGTCCCGAAAATTAGACTGCCCAACACAGACGTGACCCTGAATGTAATGAAACAGTCCGACGTACCGACCCGTGTCCGAGCAGCGCTTATCGTGCCCAGATATAATGGGGACATAGCGCGGCTCCAGAGTATTCTGATTCGTCAGAATACTTGGTACGACATATGGAGGTGGTCACTGTACAGGGCGACTTCAGTCGGTGGGGATAAGCATGGGACTTTTCTGACCCTGGGTATCCCACCGGAGGAGGTCGTAAAGGTCTTGGGGAGGGAGCGGCGGGTATCGTACCTACTTGGGTCGATATACGTGCGCTTTTTCCCCAACACCCAACCCTCTGACACCTAGACCGAGACCACAGACCCTGCACTGACACGACCGGGACCGGTAGATCTGACCATGACCCGACTGGAGGAGGAGATGGCCAGAGCGGCGATGGCTGATGCCGACGCCGTGAGCGTGCCTACCTCACCACCAGGGTGGACAGAGCACCTGCTCGCCTCGTCACCATCACTGAGCGACGGCCGGCATTGGCTGGAGGACGGGGGGGACCTATCCGATGGATCCGTCTCCTCATAACTCCACTCCACCGCCGCCGACGCCCACATCCGCTCCCCTAAACATCATCCAGACAAAGCTCCAGCATAGCCAGACTGCCACGGCTTGCCTACGCAGGGCGCTGGAGATGAAACCCCGAACCATTGCACTGATCCAAGAGCCATGGATCCGAAATAACAGGATATGTGGCCTTGGAAACATTGGAGGTAAGCTGATCCTCGACACACAGGGCACAGAAAAACCACGAACCTGCGCTACCTGAACTACCAAACCTACCTGTTAAAAATTCCAGGCTCCCAGAGGACTGGGACCTATACAAAAAGACACAATACTCCTTCAAGAAACAAGTCAGGACCGCCAGCAGGGCGGCCTGGCGGAAATTCTGTGAGGGCATCGAATCAAACAGCGAAGCCGCGCGAGTAAGGAAGATCCTATCTACCAATCAGGATCGCACCCTCGGGTCGCTGAAAAACCCAGACAATACTTACACAAAATCAGACTACGAAACTAGCAAAGTCCTACTGGAAACCCACTTCCCAGACTGCAATCTCTCCGAAGATACAGCATGGACAAGTGAGCCAATGCTCACACCAAATGACCAGGACTGGTCCAGAGCCCGCACGGTAGTAACCGTAGACGGAATAAAATGGGCCATCAAAATCTTCAAACCATACAAATCCGCAGGCTTAGATGACATTTTCCCGGCCTTGCTGCAATGGGGTGTAGACGCCTTTGCGCCATGGCTGGCTGTCACTTTCCAGGCCTGCTTAGCACACAACTATGTACCACTTCAATGGCGAGAGTTGAAAGTCATTTTCATCCCTAAACCAGGCAAATCTGACTATACACAACCTAAAGCGTACCGACCAATAAGCCTGACATCCTTCCTACTGAAAACCCTCGAGAGACTCTGTGACCGACACATTCGGGACGGACCCCTCCGAGAGCTACCACTCCCAGGCAACAACACGCCTACTCCACAGGCAAATCAACAGAATCCGCACTACACAGTGTGATCTGAAAGATTCAATGTGCAGTAGACTCCAAAGGATCCTTTTTTTTTTTACGGATGGGAAATCATCAAATGACTTCTCCCGCTCTGGGCAGAGCGGAAGGGAGTGTCAGACTTGTACTGACTAAAACCCTTCCATGTTCCTTCCTTGCCCTTTGTGTTCCAGGGCCGCGGTATCTCTTTCGAACAGCCCGCAGCCCTGGCAGGCATCGGCCCTTGCGGGCCCCTCCCTATTTGCTGACATCTCTTTGAGGCGCACGTGGAACACGAACGCGCCGTCAACACGGCCTGTCGTCAAAAGACGGACGGACGGCGAGCTAGCCCATTACTCTCCGTCCACAGGTCGCTCCAAAGGATCCTCACTAGCTGTTTTTATTGACATAGAAGGAGCTTTTGACAAAACCAATTTCCACAGCATCAACGCAGCCCTCGAGGAACACGGCGTGGACTCGACCCTGCGTGGATGGATAACAAACATATTCAGACTGAGAGCCGTACAGGTTACGGTGAACGATACCACCAGAGCCATCATGGCGAAGGGTTGCCTTCAAGGGGGCGTCCTCTCGCCACTGCTATGGAACCTCGTGGTAGACACCCTTATCAAGCGTCTAAACGACAAAGGTTACTTCACGGTGGGCTACGCCGATGATATAACCATAATAATAAACGGTTTACACGAAAACACACTGTGTAATCTTATGCGCCAAGCCTTGAACATAGTAGAGGACTGGTGCAAGGATTTAAACTAGCAGTGAATCCTACCAAGACTGAACTTGTCCTCTTCACAAAAAAAAAGGAAGCTGGCAACCCTACAGTTGCCACGCTTCTTTGGGACCACCCTAGGCCTGTCTACTGAAACCAAATACCTGGGCATCTATTTGGACAAACAGCTGAACTGGGCAAAACACACCGATTACATCACCACAAAAGCCAACATAGCCCTATGGCAATGTTGGCAAAAAGACTGCTCGGGAGAAATTGGGGCCTAAGCCCCAAAATCACCCACTGGCTATATACTACAATCATCCGACCAATTATCACATACGGCTCTTTAGTTTGGTGGCCCAGGACTAACGTGAGCACTGCCCAGAAAGAACTCGAGAAGCTACAGAGATTTGCATGTGTAGCAATCACCGGCAGCATGAGGACATCACCCACTGCCGGTCTACAGGTGATGCTGGGGCTACCACCTCTGCACCTCGTCGTAAGAGAGGAAGCAACCCTAGGGATATTCAGGCTTGAAGTATCCGGCACCCTAAGTACCGACTCCAGAATAAAACATACACGCATAAAGGATGATGCAATCAAACAACAGCCTATGATGGCATCACCCAACGATAGAACCCTGAAGACCCACTATTTTCAAAAACACTATAACATTGAGCTCACAGCGGAAATGTGTGACTACTCAGGTCCACACGAGCCAAGGATCTACACGGATGGATCAAAGACTGACGATGGGACAGGTGTCGGAGTTTTCTCCGATGACCTAAACATTAACATATCCAGACCCCTGGGAATGCTCAACTCTGTGTATCAAGCAGAGTGTGTAGGCATTATTCAAGCTGCACACGCCATAGAAGCCAGGGAAGTTACGGATACCCATACTCGTATACTTTCAGACAGTGCCTCAGTTCTGCAATCCTTAAAGAGAAAACAAATCACATCAAAATTAATACTAGAATGTCACAATGCCCGTGTTACGGTACTAACCCGCAAAACGGTGACACTGCAATGGATCAAAGGACACAGTGGATCACTCGGAAACGATGCGGCTGATGAGCTTGCCAGAAGGGGATCCAGCACAAAAGCCATCGGACCCGAACCCATTGTGCCCTTTCCTTTTAAGCAGCTAAGGGGCTGGCTAAAGGAACACACTAAGACACAAGCGGAAAAATGATGGACCTCGACACCAGGGTGCAGGCAATCCAAGGAGGCTATGCCGTCCCTGGATGCAAAGCTGACCAAGCGCCTTCTGCGCCTGGATAGAGATAGCCTGCGACTGGTGGCGGGGACCATCACCATGGCTCACGCACAATGGTCCACCTTTAAGGACTAAGTGCGGAAAGCAAACCCTTATAGATATGCCTGTAAGGGTCTTCGACCCTTATAGGATCACTTTGTTGTCTATCTGTTTTCCCTTTCGTGATACGGAACTCTAAAAAAACACTGATCATTTTTGTTTATTAGATTTTCATTTTAAATGTTTTTTAATGCATTGTTTTCTGTGTCTAATGAAGTAAATATTTATTTAGTCTGTAAAATATGATAAATTGTTGTAGAAATGACTTGTCCGCGTTACCAATCGATTCTATCAGACCCAATCTAACAAGATTCTCTCGACCTAACACAATTTACACGGGGTCAGCCTTGAAAATCTGTATATTTTTATTTCTTTCCTATTATAGTTGGGAAATAGTAAATTTCGTCGTGAAACAAGTGAAGAACTCGGCGAGTGATTGCGGCTGATATTAAAAGGGAAATTGGCCAAAGTTGTATAAGGCCGCGTCCTAACAAAAGGGCGACGCGCAAACAGACCATCACGTGTTTTTTGTTCAACAAACCCGCATGTATGGTCGCGCCGACAGGGAGCGCTTTCCGGTTTTCAACCGCGTATTTGGGTGGAAATTTTGGTTTCCTTAAGAAGTTTATTTATATACCGTTCGCAAAAATGAATCATTTTCGTCGGACTAGACTAGACTACTCAGTCAGTTACTTACCCTAGATTGAAATATCTTCGTCTGTGCGACGAGAATTACGATCAAGTTCCCAAAGGCAACAGACACATACCAAGCGGCTATAGTAATAGTTTTCATACTCTTTGGTGCCTGAAACAAAGCATCATGTATTTTCTCACAGCAACAGCAGTGCCTTAGTAGTCTTCGTTTCATACAAGACCTTTATGGTGTTTTAAATCATCCAACGGGAAAGTCATAACTGAGCAATGAAATGCTCTAACAACATGCACAGGTCCTGTCTATAGGTAAGCTATATTTTCAGTTAAACATATCTATCTATTTTCTCGTCAACAGACAAAAGCCAATAACTAAAATTGCTGCCTTTGAATTTTTTGCGGCCACTAACGATACTACGAGTTACGTAGGAGAAAATGACATAACAAACAGCATTTTATATTGCGGTAAAGCTCGAAACCCAGTCCAGACTGAGTTACATCAGTTTACGTTAGCTTATCGAACTAAACCCGAAATAATAGGTACTAGACCAGAGTGGTCAAAGGAACCATGAATTCGATTTTCGACGAGAATAAAACAGCAGTATTAGATTTTAGAAAAAGCTATTGACGGTTCCACGAATCGAACCTATTATTTTTACAAAAACCGCACTCTGGATTATCAAACTAACCGATAGTGTTGCTAGTAAGGATCAAATACTGCAAAGGAGTATTATATTTAAAATCACAGGAAGTGCCAGTATTTTGCAACAAAATGCATTTTTTAAATTACAGATATGTATATGTAAAGTCATACATACATACATACATAAACTCACGCCTTTTTCCCATGGAGGTAGGCAGAAACCACAGAACGGCACCTGCTACGATCCTTACATACTCCTTTTACCTCGTCCTTGTTCATACATGTGGTCATACACGCACGCTGGTTGTGAGTACTATATACGCACTTGACCTTTCTGAAGCACCTCACCAATAAGGTCAGCGATGAAAAGTCAACCTGAACGAATTGACTTAACTCAATCCCGAATGACTTACGAGCTTTACCGCTATACAAAATTCTGTTTGCTAGGTTATTTTCTCCTATATGTACCTATATAATTTCGTTAAAGGTATCGAAAAAAAAGGCACCATTGCTCCATACATTTTGGTCATTGTCTTTTATTTCTAACTACTGGTATTTTAGGATAGATTTGTCGTTAACCACACTTGGATGCCGAAATGTTTGGTTCTGAATTCTGACGGGTATAAATTAAAGAACCAGTTCTACAGTAAGATAAAAAACGAACCTGTGTAAAAGAGAACTCCAGCCCCGACACGGCAAACATAATCTCAGCGACAGACACGAGTAGGTATTGCGGCACGATCCACGCGAGATGCAGCTCGTTCGGCGGGTTGGGCGCGTGCAGCACTGCAGCATCCAACCTGCCCATCCGCTCCCGAAGGCACAGCACGTACACCCCACCAGCCCGAAGGTAGCCCTCGCCAGACCCTGACATCTCACCGTCCGCGCTTATGGCTCGCCATCGAAATCTGAGTGGGATGAAAATAACTGTTTGGTTGATATTTATTTAACACTTCATTGACCACCACATACGTATAACAAAAAGGACAATCATTTAAGTCAGTGCACAATGGGTGGTTTTATCTCACGGATAAATGACGAGTACGGATTGTCCCAAAATAAACCTTAATCGACACAGTGAAATAAATTAATAATAATATCTTATATACACACTATACAATAAATTCTAATCTAAGTAAAATAATTAATAAATGTTATTACTACGTTCATCTAAAAATAATTTAAGTACAATACACGTGGTTCAAAAAGATTACTGTTTTCCTTAAATAAGCAATTTCCTTCTTTATTATATTTCCTATATAAATTACAATCACAAAGAGCTATTTCACTTGTTTTTGATTCGCTGTAAGAGTAAAATTGTTTCTGCCGCAAAAATATAATTCCTGGTTGGCAAAATATATTGAAACAAGCCGTTTGTCTAATATGATTTCCGTTCAGCAAAACAACAAACTTCCCTACAAACATTCATCCTTCGTTTTTTAAACCCTATAATTAAAAAAAAAAAAACGTTTTTGGAGAGTTCTTTTGCAAAATTGTTCTATTACTCGATCCAGCGGTGTATTCTAGAAAACTGTTAATTATACACAAAAAAGAAACACTTTAAAAAATAGTAGCAAAAATTATTCGAATGAAAGTAATTATATAAGTGAAAAATAATTCTGTCTACCGTTTGATGTCAGGGCAGGTCTAATACTAGCTTTGAACTTAGTTTCAGTTTTGGCTTCAACTGTAGTATAGTCAGTGAATGAATTTAAGATTTTTATTAAGTTAAAAATTCAGCCCGTATTGTTTCTCAGGCTGCAGAACAAAGACCTCCCTGCGATTTTTTTTATTCACTCAACGCTACGTTAAGTAAAATTCTTAACAATCCTCGGTCGAGACAAAGAAAATAATCCCAATCGGATGGCGGCGGCTCTTACAGGTCAGCTAATCAGCTTACAGGTATGATTAATTAACAGCTGACTAGTGGCTGATTGCAATTTCTACGTCTATAATTAAGCAGATATCTTCTGCTTCTTTTTCCTTAAGGCTGCAAACGCTACTGTTGATCATCAGGTCTTGGGTTCAAATCCCAGGTTAGGCAACGTTATATTGAGGCTTTGAGGAATCTTTCAGTAGAAACCCAGAGTAATAAGTTCCGGTTAAATTGGTGCGGACAAATCGGTGCGATCAAATTGGTGTGGACCAGTTGTTGAAGCGACTTGGGAGACCATCTGTGACAGATAATGTACTGATATTACCGCCAGTGTCCCTTGTCCGCAATCTGTCCGTATGAGCGACCGCACCTTTACATGAGACCTAGGTACTCGTACATGGGTGACCTATGGGTGGTCCAAAAAGAGTCGCCATAAAAAAAAAAACAAATCCCCTTGCCCAGGGGTATCTGGGAAATACCACATTAATGTACCGCGATTCTCGAGTTTACGAGTTTTAGTTTCTTGAATATTATATGGAAAACGCTTTCAAATAAATAAACTTTATTTTTAGACAGCTGTAAGCAGTGTAAAAAGGAAATAATTTTATATGACGTCTGTGTTTGGACCACCTGTACCCTGTATACTTGAAATGTGGGCTTACCATAGGTAAACCTCTACTTAACCCACCCTTCAGAAATTATAGGCGTAATGTTACGTTACTATGCAGAAGTCGAAGATTGTTGCTATAAAAGCGCAAATCCTTTTGGTGAAGTTTCTTAGTTGCATAACAGCACTAACAGCAACATCGCCTTGTACTTTATACGTTATCTTTGCTACAAACTAGATATAAAGTTCCTCATACCCGTCTCCATTCAATCTTGGATAACTTAAGGGTGTAGCTCCAGGATAGCACGCGAAATTCAAATATTCTTGTGTTTGTCTATTTTCAGGTCAGTGTCAGATGATGAGATCAATGATTGTAACTCTGTAAAGCCATTTTTTTCAGTCGCCAATCCTATTTTAATCAACATACAACCCACACTGTCCTGCAAATTGCAATTGCGAATTGAGCGGGCTACACTGACGCTTTCACCTTTGCTGTGGGATCGAACAGCATATTTTTATTCAGACATTCATTTAGGTATCTCTTAATGTTAGTGAAAACGTGCATAAGTTTTCAGTTTCATAGAAAACACTTAAAAATGGCAGTGCTTGCTTCTATTATATGAGCTGTTCTTTTGAACATCATATTCTTTTAAAACAATAATCCATGAGTAATATAGATTTCGTCCTAATATTTACAATTATTAATAAAGTTAAGATTGCTCATTATATAGTTTCTCTTTTAGAATCAGTATGGCTGTAAGTCATTCACAGCTATTGAGAAAACAGCAATCTGATATTTTAAAGGAGGAAAATGCTTCACTGGAAGTTTGATGCCTAGCGAAATACTCTTTTCTTTTACCTTAAGTAATTGACGTCTGGTTATAAATTATTTTTCTATTCGTAGCGCAATTAAACAAAAAATACATAAAAGGTGGTAGTCGTATTTTCTTGGGTCTTTTTGAGTTCTTAGAAGTGTGGAGAAGAAAGTCAAAAAAGAAATCGCGACACGTGAGTTTTTTCTAATAATTACAAATGAATTTTTAGCATTTTTTACCAAATTAATGAGTGAATACACTCATGAATTTGTTTTTTTTTTAATGTGCACGGTTATCTGTGAAAAGATTTACCAATGACAACAGAAATCTTACTCAGTTTCTCTTAAACAGTAATTTAAAGATTAATCGTAAACTCAAACTCAAACTCAAAAGCATTTATTTCAATTAGACCATTACAGGCACTTTTGAATGTCAGAAAATTAAAGAAGGCTAGGCTACAGTCACAGACACAAGGCATACTTAATAACTTGTGAAAGTACTGCAGTTGCCCATTCCAAAGCGTAGACGTAATAATTGAAGTAAATAGAATTATTTCTGATTATTTTTGATTGCATCCAAAAACAAACAGATCGACGAAAAATCGCGACCGGCGAATTTTCTTTTTAACTTTCTTCTCTACACCTCTGGAAACTCAAAAAGTCCCATGAAATCCGAGCACTATAAACTTAGTTCCACCTTTTTGTCTAATTGCAGTCAACTGTTCATCATCAACATCTTCCTTTCCTTGTTCTATTCTACTTGGGGTCGGCGCCACACGTTTTCCTCTTCCATTCTCCCTTATCAGACGTCAAGGCATCATTTACTCCTTTCTCTTTCATATCATTGCTTACACAGTGCACCCATCTTTTCTTTCGCCTTCCTCTCCCTCTCCAACCATCAACAATTGCACTCGGCTATTATGAAGACAATTTTTTTCTGTTTTTATATGTAGAACGGAACAACGGTATTTTACAAAGGAAATATTCATTTAATTTAGAACACACGCTAAGTATTCATGACCTCGAAGTGAAGAGGAAAATATCATTGTTACAGCGACAAATAACGGTGCACAAGCACAAACTAGACTTAAATATTGAAATCACGAGAACTGCAGTAGTCACTCGACAAAAGGAGTCCAAAATCACAATATTCGAATCAGGCTAAAGCAATTTTCAGGACAGGGCGGGAAAACTAAATTAGTTAAGTGGTCTGAAAACAGAAAACATTATTTTTTTCACCTCAAATTTCTCAATAACCATAAGGTATCTGGTATGTTTTATAATGCACAGGTGAAACTAAAAGCAACAAGCAAGCGAACGAAAAGCGAACGGCTTATAAGGCAGTTTTTAAATATTTTATTACAATTAAGTAAGTTGTCTTACAAAATATTAAAAAATTGAATTGGATATATAAACGCCTTAAGTTTTATAAAACTTCATATTTATTGATATTTTCAACATATTCTTACGAGTAGATAGAGAGTAATTCTAAGCCTGGGTTCCGGATCGTACGAAAACTATAATCATTGCATGAACAGGTGTATGAGGTCAAATAAAATTAGCCAGCAGGAAGTAACTTCACATACGTGAGGTACCACTCGATATCGAAGTAATGATGAATAAACAAAAAACATTTTCATGAAATTGATCGTTCGACAAAGGTTTAAAAATTTAGATGGTCAGAACGTTACAGTAAACAGTGAGACATGATTACTTACTTATTACTTAATTATCAATCAAATAAAGCCAAATTCATGGATTTTAAACACCTTTTTCTGTATTTTATTTCAACTTAAAGTTCTCCGCCTCTAAAAAACTGGCCAAGTGCAAATCGACTCGCGCACGAAGGGTTCCGTACCATTATAAAAATCACGTTTGTTCGCCCTTAATTTATTTTATTTTAATTTAATTATTTATTTTTAAAGTGAATTTACAACTAAATATTCTGTGAATATTTAAAGCGTCTACCTGTCGCCGTTATTAATATTGAGCAACAAAACTGCAAAACTAATCACGTTGGTTGTACGGAGCCCGCTTTTTTTTATTCTGTTTTTAGTGTTTGTTGCGGCAACAGAAATGCTTACATCATCTGTGAAAATTTCAACTGCCTAGCTATCACGGTTCATGAGATTACAGCCTGGTGCCAGACAGCCAGGCAGACAGACAGACAGACGGACGGTGGAGTCTTAGTAATAGGGTCCCGTTTTTACCCTTTGGGTATGGAACCCTAAAACACACCCGATACTTTCGTTCTCCTTTAGGTAGGTGATCGATTCAGCCATGCATCAAGTAATTTGCAATATTCAATGCATGGCTGATCGTTACGCCTACCTAAAGGATCCGTCAAACCGATACCGACGAAAATGGCGGACGCGGCATCGGACACCTCGGTACACCAATTTAAAGTGCAGTCAATCCGATACGGACTATATCCGGACGCAGCTAACGATAATATAGGTACTGAAGTACCTGTGAGAGTCCGGTGTCCGCAGTCTGTCCGCACTCTGTTGGAGCAGAGCTTTACGGCAGTATTCGTCAGTGTCCCTTGCCCGTAACTATAGTAAACAATTTGGCCCATCCTTAACTAAATTATTGCAGAATAACGCAATCAATTTGTGTACTGGCTATCACTATTTTTTAAAAGGGTGCAGTATTTCCCCGTGGCTCCGTGTCCTGGAAATCGGATTATCGTGGCGAGTTCGCCGTAGGCCAAACTTCCAGGAACAATATCAGCCATATAGTCGAATCTCACGGCGTAATAGATACTCCATTTATGCGTGCACTATCGCCATCGTCAACCGCATTATTGGATTACATGAAACCAAGTACGCCCGGGCTAGGTTCATTTAGCCAGAAACAGTCAGCAATAAAAAAGGTTAGCAGATGGCGCGCACATAGCTAAGTTCGTGTGAAGCTATAGTTATTGAAAGCCATGAACCGATTTTAAACTATTAGTGATGTTTAACTTCGTAAAGCCAGCACCAGTAGTTCCCTTGTTACATTTCCCATTAATACAAAATTATTCAATAGCGATTAATTTATTTTCTGCTTTCTATTTTATTCAGCCCGAGTTCAGATTTTTAATGAATAATTTTTGTATCATGGTTTTTTTTACTAAAACTGACTATAAGATTTTTTCTGACAATTATCGAGTCAGGACACGTGAATGCGACCAATATTGTAGTTGCAACGCACATGGTTCAAAATTGCTTGGTACTTCAGGTTTTGGGAATTATTAGCAGAGCTTCGACAAATATGGAACGCGTGTTAGATAACCCTTTAGTCACAACGTTATTTTGGACGTACATTTTCTGACGTGAAAGTTCGGTGTAACTCTGAGTTCGTTAAAAAGCGCAGGTGAGGTATCGTTAAAATGAAATCCAATCCCAATCCAATAAAAAAGGGAGAATATCCAGCAGCATTTGGTTAGATTGGAAGGTATGAGGTACAGAACTACAGATACATCGTTGTTACGGGTCAGAGAGCTTGAACATGTGAACCTCCGAACCAGGAGGAATATGGACAATTTTTATTGGGAAATTTATTTTACGCTTTTTAATTATAGTATCTCACACAAATCTCCTGGCAAGTATTATTTCACATTGTAACTGTGCTATAGTTACAATGTGAAGGAATACTTGCCAGGCGATTTGTGTGAGGTCCACATAGACGTTGAAGAAAAATACATATTATAGAGTCATACTCATAAAATACCGAGCAAAGTTATAAAAATTAAAATGGGAACAAAGCCCTTATCCTTGTACAGACGCCAGTAGGACAAGCGACCCGAAACTGTAAAATTTTCCAAATCAACCTTTAACCCAATGCTTTAGCGATAAAGTTGAAAGTCTATTAAAGAAATTTGACAGATTGTGGTAGCTTGACGTGCTGGCGTCTGTACAACACAGGTTAGAACTAAGAAAAAAAAATCATCCCCTGAAGGGGGACCCTTCAGAGGATGAATTTTCATAAATCTAAAATTAAAGAAATGAAAGTTTGTATGGAAGTTCTTAACAACAAAGTTTTTACCATCGAAAGTTTATAATTTTTGATGGTACAAACTTTGAAGTAAATCTACACTCGTATCTATAAACAACTCATTACTTGTTTCTTAGTAATTACTTAAGCAACCAATAGCTTAAGAAAACCTTTAATGAAGACCTTTAATGAACCTTTTATTTTAGTTGATAAATTATTTGTAATTTTAATTGGCTTTTCCTATCCTAATTTGTATGTCATTAACGACAAAACATAGCAAGAACTTTAATTATTTATAAGACCCCTAAATGTATACCTATGTTTAACAAATAAAGGATTCTGATTGTGATTCTGATTCTAATAATAATTGTAATTGAAAAAAAACGAGTAGGTAATACTTATTATTCACGTTTATAAACGTCTTTCAGATCGGGGAAACTGGATTAAATCTGTAGCATAACACCTTAATGCTGTAAAAAGGCATTTAGGTGAGATAAACCTCGTTGTGTAAATAACATTTTTTTTTAAATAGTTTTTTTTTTGAAAATTACGAGCATCTAAGGGAAAAATGTGAAAACCAAGAAAAACGAATATATTTATTAGAAAAACAGGCAAGACAATACATCGTCTTTTTCGGAATAAAAGAAACAGAAACATCATATTCTAACTATTCTAACCTAGAAAGTCTCATAGTGAACTTTATCAAAGAACATTTCTCTCAAGAACTAAACCGTAGGGATATTCAAGAAGTTAAGAGAATAGGCAAGAAAGGGGAAAGACCTCGACCAATAATTGTAACTTGTTGCACACTCGGCACAAAAATTAATTTGTTTAAAAATAGACGTGCACTAAAACATACCGGTTACTACATAACGGAAGATTTCCCACAATATATCCTAAAGAAGAGGAACGAGCTTCAAGAACAAGCAAAAATCGAAAGGGAAAAGGGAAACTTTGTCAAAATAAAATACGACAAGCTAGTCATAAGTGAAAGAAAAAAAACAGCTGGAAATAACAAAACAATGCTTTCAACTTCGCCTGAAAACAAAACCACAATAGGAGCCGAAACAAACAAACAGGCTTACAAGAAAAATAAACCACAAACACAAATAAAAAGAACTTCAAGCCTATCGGAAGGTATTATAAAACCGGGCATGCTGAATTACCTGATTAACAGAAACACAAACAACTCATCAGATCTGCAGCAAAATAATAACGTTAATATATAGCAATTACCGCCCCCCTCTCGCAACGTCAACATACAACAACCACTATCAGAACACCAAACTCATCTTCCAAGCGGGCTGGTCACCGTGGAAGATCATGACCAAAACCCTCCAAACAACTCTCCAAAAAATACCTACCTACCCTACCTACCCTACCTACCCTACCTACCCTACCTACCCTACCTACCCTACCTACCCTACCTACCCTACCTACCCTACCTACCCTACCTACCCTACCTACCCTACCTACCCTACCTACCCTACCTACCCTACCTACCCTACCTACCCTACCTACCCTACCTACCCTACCTACCCTACCTACCCTACCTACCCTACCTACCCTACCTACCCTACCTACCCTACCTACCCTACCTACCCTACCTACCCTACCTACCCTACCTACCCTACCTACCCTACCTACCCTACCTACCCTACCTACCCTACCTACCCTACCTACCGTACCTACCCTACCTACCGTTCCTACCCTACCTACCCTACCCTACTCTACCTACCCTAGATACCCTACCCTACCTACCCTACATACCCATAAAGCATCTACTAAATAGTCCGAACAAAGGCTAAACATTTGGTTTGGATAGGTGAGCCCGTTCTTGAGTTATAAAATTACAACGAAAAGTGGCATTGATTTTTATATATTTAGAGGATAGTTGAAACTTTATCACAGAAGTTTGTAATTGGATTTCTGATTTTAAGTAAAAAGCTTACTTTTTACTTAAAACGAGGATATAACTAAATAAATCCTCGTTTTTAGGGTTCCGTACCTCAAAAGGTAAAAAAGGAACCCTTATAAGATCACTCTCTTATCTGTCCGTCTGTCTATCTGTGTGTCACCACCGATTTTCTCATGAACGGGTGGACCTAGCAAGTTGAAATGTATACCAGATACTGAGGTCTATAATCCCTATTAGGTGTATAAAAATCAAGGTCCTGAGTCAACACATTAAAAAGATATGGGCTAATTTAGATTTTCGCGAAAACTTGAAAATTAAGGTAAATTTTAGTACTTACAACTTTTTCATTTTTCGGAATTTGCCTTTACCTGTGCTGTAAGACCTTGCTTTTAACCAAAATTGACAATTCTAGGTCAACCGGTAGTAGCCTATAGGTTTTGAGTCGAAAACCCATGTGGTAGTTCCCGTTGACCTAGAATCACGAAATTTGGCAAGAAGCAATGTCTTACAGCACATGTAAAGGAAAAAATCTGAAAACCGCAAATTATGTAGTTTTATAACAAAATACCTACAAGTTTATACGGAACCCGCGGTGCGCAAGTCCAACTCGCACTTGGCCGGTTTTTGGAAAGTGGGTGACTTTCCAAAAACCGAAGCGAGTTAAAAAGAGATGTTTTTTTTTAAGGTATTTCGTCAAACGTTGGAAAATCTTTGCAATATTTTTTTTTAAGGTTCCGTAGTGAACAAGGCTGCATTATAGTTTCGCCATGTCTGACTGTCTGTCCGTGGCTTAGCTCAGAAGAACCAGAAAGTTATAATTTCGCATTAAATCACAAGTATACATATTAATCACGCCGACAACGTGGTAAAATAAAATATCATAAATATAAATTAATGTTATTACCACCAAAGTAATTAGTAATTAGTAATTACCATAAAAGGTTCTAAAGTAATAAATATAAATAATAAATAAATATTTTTGTTTCCATCAAAGTAGGTACAACAATTTCTTTATTTATTTTCTTTATTTATTTATTTATTGGCCTATCTACAATTGTTACACTGTTTATCCTAATAATACAAGCAATATGATACAAGCATAGTGTACAATATGATGCGATAAACACAGCATGCGAAAAAAAACTAAATTAATAACCTAAAAAAAAATACAATAATAGTGCAGAGATAACACTTTCAACAGCAGCGGGTGCGACATACAGCAAATACAAAGATGACAGAAAAGAAAAGAAAAAAAAATCAATAAGGTTTTAAGTTTTGGTGGACTTGGCGCTTGAATTTTTGAAGTGTTGCGGAAAAAATATCAATTGATTCGTCACAATTATTGAGAAGCCTGCAAATTCTGGGGATGGGGGAGTTGGATCCTGATACAGTTTTGCGGAATGGGGGACGTAATAACTGTATAGGGTAACGCGGATAGTTGTGGGGTAGGTTAAAATGCTAACAGCTGGGGGCAGTCTATTTTACTCTGAGGTATTTTAAAAAGAAAAATTAAATCTATATTATTTCTTCGTTTTTCGAGTGAAGTCATGCTAAATTTTATAAGACGTTTTGCGTAGCTGCGAATTTTTTTATGTAAACTTGCAGAATAGGCAAGATGGTTTAAAAATCTTTTCTGGATCCTCTCTAACCTGAGGCTATGTGTTGCATAGTGGGGACGCCATGCAACCGCGCAGTATTCCAAAATAGTACGAACCAGACAGTTAAAAAGCGTTACTTAACACAAAACCGAGTGTCTTTGAAGCTTTTTTAATAATGTTGTCCATGTGGGGAATAAATGCTAGTAATCTAATAACAATTTAGAAACTGTACTCACTTGTCAGGCGGCAGACACATGTAAGCGGACTCTCCGATGTGGTCCACAGGCCGGTCCGACACGTAATAAATGTCGCTCAGTCGTTTTTCAGTCTCCACAGCTATCGACACGTTTTTGTTCGGTCCTGTTTCACCAACGTAAACAACTCTGTAAAAGAAAGAATTTATTACAGTGCTATTGTTTAAAAATACACGATGCGATGGTCTATTCCAAAAGTATTTGATGAAAGTTTACATAAACATATTTTTAAGGAAAATCCGATTTTTTTTACCGTCACCATCATCATGTAAATTCTGTCTTGGCTGTATGTTAAGTTAGGTTAAAACTATGACCAAATACGCTAAACTGCTACATCTAAGTTGGTCGCAGTCTAAATCGGTAGGCCTAAGAAAAACAAGTTTGGCTTGAGATCAGGTTTGGCCACTAAATAAATTTGTAAACCACACAAAACATTATAACAATGCTATATTAATAATAATGTACGCTGTGATTGGTCAGTGCGTTTCAGTTGTGTCACATATTTGTTTCTAATCTCCACATCTCGACGAATATCATCTCAATTACTATCAAATTGCCCGATGATAGCATAGAAATAATCATAATGTCCTGGAATTGTGAAAAATAATGAAGTTTTTGCAACAATTAATCAATTTGCCCAATTTGCCTTGTCATTATTCATAATGCCCGATAAATGATACATTATACCCTCATTTCTCATTTGGTCCGTAACATAATATACTTAGCGAGACAACGGTTTTTTATAGGGGCAGCTAATGCAGTTTATGTACAGACGCCAGCAGGTCAACCTACCCGAAACTGTCAGATTTTCCCAACCAACCTTGAAGGTTGGTTGAGAAAATCTGACAGTTTCTAAGGCTTTAGAGATAAAGTTGAAAATCTATTGAAGAAATTTGACAGATTGTAGTAGCTAGATGTGCTAGCGTCTGTACTTAAAGCATTCGTATTGAGAAGTGGTTGGCTGGTAAAAGGTACGGTTGGCGTACACAACCTGCATTGTTTAAACAAAAGTGCAAAAACCTATGTATCCCGTAGCGAACGAAGTAAATTAAATGTTATTCTCAATGAGGATTTATTAATTGCGCAACTACATACTTGTAAATATTATTTTTAAATCCATGTTTGGGTTGCATTTGTAAGCGATTTGTAGATATGTATAAAAGAAAAAAAAGCAAAGCTTACACCCGTATCTATAAACAAGACAAAGAGATTACTCCTAGAGTAAACTATACTAATAATATTATAAAGAGGAAAGATTTGTATTTTTGTATGTAACGAATAAACTTAAAAACTACTGGACCGATTTGAAAAATAAAATTATTTCAGCAATGGATAGCTACATTATCAGCGAGTAACATAGGCTATATTTTATCCCCGTACTCCCACGGGAACGGGAACTACGCGGGTGAAACCGCGTGACGTCCGCTAGTTCTTTATATTTATTTTGTTTAGTAATTGGTTGAATTTGGAACCGTCAAAAGTTACAATCCTAACACCTGTACTCGTATCTATAGTCAAGTTAAATCATGTATCACTTGAGTTTAAGTTTTATTTCTATGAAATATTGAATTACTTATGCAAACATTTTTGTGCAATAGACAAGAATTAATACGAAGTAAGGACCATCAAAGAAAGCAAAGATAAGAATTACAACTTTTTGTTTTTTTTTTTTTCTAACTTCAAGCAATTACTAAACTAGAGAATAAAAATCGTACCTTAAATAATTACTTTTACTCAAGTAATCATTTTGACTTGTTTATAGATCGGGTGTTGGTGTACTGAATTTCTTCAAATGAAACCTTGCACGCAAGTATCATTGTGTGTCAAAGTGTCACGTAAAGACGTCAAAGGGGGCCAAAGATGCGATCGATATTCAAATTTAATATAGCATTGCATGGCCCTTGTCTTTAATCACAACTAACAACAGTGCTATTGCCTCAATGCTATTTCCACTCACATTTTCCCTCCTGTCAACCTCATTCAAGCGCCAAAAACCATACAGCACTGCTACGGTAAACGAAATAAAAACGATCTGATTCAAATAAATTTAAAATTGGAATGACGGAAAATATTGAATGCTCTCGAGATTAAGTCAAAAGCATAGGTCAAACGGATAGATGCAGACAGAAGGGTGGCAATGTATGTAAATGCCCGTTCACCCCCTACCCCCCTCTCTGAACTATGATTGACCGGTCTCCATGATAAAGAAAATGTAGATAGGTATCGTGTTACGAACACCTGTCTTTTTGAAAAGTTTAGACCAGGTATTCCCAAAGTGGTCGATATCGGTTTCCCAGCACGCGTAGCATGACCAATTCCATCTCTATTCTACCAAGAATAGACAAAGCTCTTTCTATACGACTCGACATGTCTTCTGCCCGAGCATGGGGCGACCGGTTTTTTTAGATTCTATCGGGATTGAAGATACGTCTTAATCGAGTGTAGGTGTTTCAACAAATGCTAACCTACCACCAACAAGATTGTCACAGCTTTGTATGTGCTTGGCATTCAGCCGTTGCTATTGCATTGTTTGCTTATGCAGACAGCTCTTGGTTGCCGCAGTAACATCTTTATCTCAGCATATTCTATAAACAAATGTATCTCAGTCTGTTTCTTTTAATGGAAAGCTGACTGGCTTACTGTTGGATCGCTCCTTCAGAAGATCTGAGTAATTCAACTTTCAACTTAACACATTCAACTTAAATTTCCTTCACAAACTAAGCAAACCAATATTTGACGACGTATTTGTATTTCTACATATCTTGCAATTTGTTGTCCTCATCAAGAACTGAGTCTCTAGGTCCCTTAGCAATCACAAGTCTATTTGGCTAACTGTACAAATTATAATCGAAGAAAAACCGAATCAAAGTTACAGACGCTAGACGGTTGCAAGGAGAGTGCAATGCCGCCCTGAGGCATATAATATGGTGTAGAAACATTCTTGACCAGGTCACTCGGGATCGAATGTGTTCAATATCTCACCACACTGGCTAACACAATTCGACAGTAAAAAAAAATGTATTTTATGTCCATTCGCGTTCCTATTTTATTTTAACATTGCAATCATTTGCACACATTTTCAATCTTATTCTCTCAAGTATTAAATCTTACGTGTACGTTTATATTTCAACTTAAACCTAACCTGGTCTAATATTAACCTGCACAGTCACGAGCACTGAAAAGCATAACATTTCAAACCAGACTGGTAAGGTGAATGCAAAAAAGCAACGAACTAATTTGAAAGGAATCTTTTAATTTGCAATTTTTCCTCTTTTTTCTTTCCTGGGAAAAAATCCTATGCGAAAAAATCCTATCAAATGCGAATCCAGACTCACAGTCGGCTTTGATTCTATATTCGCCGAAATACTAATATTTGAGTCGCCCACGCGACGTAGCGACGCGGCGACGCAACTCTCTGTCCGGCCGAAATGTATCGACGTTATATTCTACCTCATTCATTCATTCATGATTGTTCATCATTCTCATTCTTCGTTTTGCTTGCATTAATGCGACAAGGTTGGTGTGCTCGTGCAAATGTGAAACTTTCATTATTAAGCTACAAGTTAGTGGTTGATATAATTATAGCCTTATAGCTGGTAGCCAGCCCACGTGTAACCCATCACTAATACACTAATAAACTTTAAAATTAACAAGGCACTCATGAACTTTTTCATTAAAAAAGTGAGTGTTTTTTCATAAAAAAAAGAAACAATTACGTACAGTGTCGTGTTTGTGATTTAGAATGCTTGTGTTAGGCGGCTCCTTTTGCTCGGTTAGGCGGCCCCTTTTATCCAGAAACATGCAATTGAATGTAATTGAATGTAGAAACAAGGATTAGCTATTATAATTTATGAAAAAGTAGATCATAGTCCAGGAAAACCATACAATAAATGAATTCTAACAGTATTTATGTACTAAAAGAAGCGTATTTGTGTGATATGTGAGTGTGTTTCGTATCGTGTATGAATTATTTTATTTCTCGTAGAACATATAAGTTAACTCTGCAACTATGTCTTGCTATATGGAGAAACCAGATTTATAGCTTTCATTCATACAGCAGTTTATCGGTCTCATAATAGGTTCTCATCGTAGGTTATAGTCGCCAGCCATTCATTTTTCAGTCTTCAGACCGGAAATTTAGAGTAGGATACTTATTTGTAACTCTTTATTCAGTAAATTGTACAAGTGGGAATTTGAATACTTACTTTAGTTTCGGCTTGCCAGTCAGAGATTTCACGAAGGGGTTGGGGTCCATAAAATACATCCCTATCTGATCGTCTGAATTTTGTCCAATCACCACCGGCATGAACTGAAAATTAACGAGAACCAGTCAATATTGCGGTTTCAGATTTATTAACGAATTCTCGGTTGTGATAAATTAATTAAATATCGCAAAAGTAAAACCAATGACTGTAGTTAATTATTCTGTTTGCATCAAACTACATTTATATTGATTTAATTATAATCTGCGTAGTTGACCATATGAATAAAGAAGTAATTTTATTATAGAATCAGACTGCTAATGTTATAACCCTTCCTTTTTACTTTACTGTAAAAATCGAACAGAGCTTTATGCTACTGCTAAAGTTCAATCTCTAGCAAGTCGTAATGGACGCAGCAGGCTCAGTAACGACACTGTGTTCTTTCTTTATCGTATGGTTAGCGCTTAAGGCGATACCTCGAAAATAAATCGTAGCTCGATGGGCGGGACTTAGCCCCCCGCGCGGGGAGCGGCGAATGCAGTTCACGCGGTAGCATCGGGAAAACCGAGTACGCACTTCTTGGAACTTTTGAAATATTAGCACACAGGAGGTATGGAGTAGACAAATAATACAAATATTTAGTGGTCAACCATTTTTTTTATATAGTAATAAAATTTAATAAAATGTAATGTAATAAAATTTAATTAGGTAATGAAGGCATATAACAAATCTTTATTTCTTTTCGTCTAATTGTGTTCGTATAATAAAAACGTGGTACATGTACTAAGAATAGTTTTTATATAAATAATATATATATATATATATATATATATATATACATATTTAACCTGCTTTAAGAAACTCGTCTATTTGTATGATATAATATATGTTCGCAATTTTCTCGTAAAGTGCTGAACCGATTTTGATGATTCTTTCACTGGTACTTAGAGTACCCCAAGTATGGTTTTAGTGTACCAAATATTAAGATGCCAATCTTATTAACAAAGTTATAGACGTAAATATGACAGAGTTCCACACAACAAAGAATGTAAAAAATAAAAATATGTGTTATAAATATAGCTAGTGTGAGTTAAATTATCCTGACTAAAAAACGGCCAACACTAAAACGTTTAACAACAAGATACATTTATTTTCAGGCTACTTTGGCCCATAGAGATATACCTTACAGACTAACATACTTATGATATAATACAAATTGTATAAGTAAATAAAACCTTAAAACTATGTTAGTAACACTTCAATTGTGCACTATGTCACTGCGAAAATAAAATAACCGGTTTTGAACCGTCTTCCATAAAAGGTTCCAACTAAAAAGTATAATATAACTGAAATTGTCTACCTACTATTTTTGAAGTCAATATCAAGCAGTCATAACGGTTTTTAGATTTCCATTACTTAGCAATTACTTCAGAATCACAATAGGTAGAAAATAGGGTAGTTGACCAAAAAAATTTAGTTAGTCTGTCAGATTTCCTATAAGAAAACATTGGACATGTTTTTTTTTTCTCGTAAACTAGAAATAAGGACGATGCAGTGCGTCGAAAACTCGTGTGACGTCACATTTCGGTAAACTTTTTAGCGGAAAGTGACGTCACACGAATTTTGATGGGTTTTATCTTCGTTATTTTTTATTGATTTGATTAAACAAAAAATACGTATCCAATATTTTTCGATAATCTAACTGACGTACTAAATAGAATTATATTTTTTTTTACTCAAGAAGCATTTTTTTTTTTTTTTTGGTATTGGCTTCTCGCAGTTCAGCCTAGGAGGCTGGCTACTGCTTAACCGGTCTAATCCTGTGGATGCCTTGAAGTTAAGGCCTCCAGCCAGGGGCAATGAACTATACTAAGCGACCACACGCTAAGGGCACCCCCTGCGGGGTACGAGCCTCGGCTTAGGGCGTCGCTGGGGAGGGCAGCAAGGGGACAGGCTGGATCTAAATGAGATTAATTAGGGGTTGATTTATCACTAATGGCTCAGCATCGCGGGCTGGCTCTAGCAAGGGTCGGGGGGGGTTTGAACGGGGACGTCGCGACGGACCACGGCGGCGGGGTCGGAAAGATCAAGAAGCATCCCTACTTTTGTTATTTTATACTTCTTAGTATAACCTTTTTCTAAGATCGGTTAAATATTTTATATATTTGAAATATCAGGATTTATTCCGTTAGGCTCGAGCATTACGTGGGCAGACGATCGGTTTCGTGCTATGAAAACACACTTGGTACGAAACACTGTTTCTAGGAAAACCGGGACACAATGGATCGGGTACAGTTCCAAGAGGTCTCAACTCGGCCGCGATCAGACACTGACTGTCGTCCCAGCGTCAAGCCGAACTCGATATTTTGACTAATTCATTAAAAAAAGTACTTTACATCAACAACTCTGTGGCCACTGATGTCGGCAGTTTTGGACTCCTGAAAGAAAAAGTATAATTCAACTTGGAAAAATGCTATTTATGACATAGTACGTAGTAAATAAAATAAGAGAACTCACATTTTCTTCAAGTTCGATTTCGTATGGCAGTGATTGTTCTTCCTTATCTTCGTTATCGACATCATGTTGCTTCCTTTTATTTCTGGAATAAAAACGTTCATCAACTTTCAAATTTCAAATTTATGCAGATTTTTTTAATCAGCTCTAGTAGGAAAGAAAACTAAAATGATTAAAAGACTAAAATAAACTATTATATTAAATCACACACAATTAATACCTCAATAAAGATCAAAAAATAATTTCGACTAAACTTTCCTTTTTTCACAATTCAAATGCGACTCCATTCCTTTTTGTGCTCTTAGTCTGTCACACATGGTAATAGTATTGACGTATTACTGATGTATGGTTGACACATTTCTAACCTAAAATGAACTATAAGTACATTTTAGCCTTTTTCATTAGATAAACAATTACAGGTAACTAACTTACTATAATAAAAAAGTTGATTTGTTCTAGCAAATAGAATGCTTACCCATTATTACTTTGCGAGGCGAGGATAGGTTGTAGCTGATTATCCATATATATATAATTTATGAGCGAAGGTGGCGATTTCGATTCTTTGTTATTGTCAGATATTGATACCGATTTCCTGTAAAATAAGTCCATTGAATTTAGGATCTAACAACAGAAAATATTCACAAAAGAAGTAGCTTGCGAGCGCAACTCATTATTTATATTCGATGTCATCTTTGTCCATTGGGCATGATTGCAGTCAAGAACGTACTGATAAAATAGAAACTAATAATTATTGTACATTTGTATATACTTACTTTTTACTCTCTCTCATTTTCTGAGCCCTCACCCTCAGGTACTCCAAACGTTTATACAACGTACGTACGTTTAAACGTTTTATTTAGTTTTGGTTTCATATTACTTCCACTTTATATTTATAAGTAATTAAAAACTCGTCACAAATAGAGAAACGATACCTTATAGGTACTGTTCAATCACGAGAATAGTTTTTATATACTATTCAACACTAATCTGCTAACTTTTACTACAAAAACAATTACTAAAATCACGAAAATCGGATAGCACCGATCTGCCAAAAAATGTCATAGGTTCGTCGTCAATGAAACGCACCGGGCGACTGAGCGACAGTGATGCAATTACTTTTGAAACGCAAAATAAGAGAAGGCTATAATGCACGTGCGCTCAGAATAAAACGACGTATGTGCCAAAAAAATTTTACTCCTTTATTAACAAAATAAATGAATTAAATTAAAATTACTTTGAGTAAACTTTGATATGATAATTCTCCATGTTTTAAAGTAAATTCCATTGCATAACTCTTGAGCGTTACGCCGTGATGTCGAAAAAAGTAGAAAAATAGATATAACTTTGCATTTTTTTTGTATCGACAAAAGTTCATTGAATCGTGTATTCCTTTTACACGATACTAGACCAAAGAGTCAAAAAACATATACCAAAATGTTAATTCCCTATTCCAAAAACTTAACAAGTTACACGAAATAGAAAAACCACATTTTTTTCAATATATCACCTTAACCTGGTGTCAGAATTTTTATGTCGCCCATGGGCCTCTGACTTGGGTTTACATGCCGTCGATAAATATCTCTCAGGCATGCTGGTTTCCTCACAATGTTTTCCTTCACCGAAGCAAATGATAATTATGCAATACGCACATGAATCCGAAAAATCAGAGGTCCTTGGGTTCGAATTTGAATATAATAATTATAATCTTGATTTAGCACAAGAAGTTGTTGACATGTGGCATGTGGACTCTGCAATCATTGTACCGATAGTCGTTACGGTTAATGGACTTATAGCAAAGAGCCTTGACCAACACCTTAGAAGGCTCTAAAAGCAGTACTCCTGGACACGGCACGCATAGTGAGAAGGTTCCTCTCTCTGGAGCCTTGACCAGCCGCAGCCTGGACCTTATTCCAAGTCTACCCTTTATTGCAGAACTTTTTTGTCATATTTTTATTTTGCATAGTAACGGATAGCATAAACTTCATTTCGCAGAAAATCGTTTGGCAGACACTCATTTATCATCCAGTCAAAACTCATAATTTTGTAAGTCAGAATCATCTTTAGGCATAAATTTCATATGCATAAGAATTAAAAAGTAAAACCATCATATTATTATCACAGAAAGTTCACAGTCAGAATCATATTTTGGCATAAATTTCATATCGATAGTCCTTAAAAGGCAGAACTATCATTTCTCAGAAACTTTACAGTCAGTATTGTCTTTTGGCATAGAATGCAGCATGCACGCAAGCATGCACGCAAGCATGCATGGTTTCTGTCACGGCTCCGGCGCTGCGACGCTCCGCTGACGCTCCCACGCGAGTTATCGTCGCAGATGGTTTTAATGCTCACCACCGCAGCTACGCTCTGCGGCGGCGGGCTTTAACGCCTCCTGCTCCTCAGCTCGCAGGCCGCCTGACCCCTCCGCGCCTACGCGGGTTTAAATTACATTCTCGGGGTAGGGCAGACAAGACTACGTGGACTCGGTATTGCAGCGATTCGTTTCTGTCACTAACTTTTGTAGCACAAAATATTAACTTTTAAACACAATATTTTAATTTAAGGTGATAAAAATGACAATATGCCTAATAAAATTATTTCAAATGAAATTCTACCATCTTCATAGTATGCCAAGTAAAATTATACTAAACGATCTTCGTGCTAAATAAACATTATGCTAAACGAAATTATGCGAAATGTAAACTTTGCCAAAGGTCATCTTAAAAGTATGCCATTGTAAATGCGGACATATAAACATTCGGCCAAAATATAATTATACTAAATATTTTTTATGCCTTAAAAATATTCGTTTAAAGAAGATTATGCCAAGCGTGGTATGCCAAATAAAATTCGGAGCATCAAGATTCTGCCAGATAGAAGGAACCCCTTGTTCCTGATGCTGATGGGCCATCTATTTTTTATATTTTTATATGTTTTTTTTTAAAGAAATATTTTAAAATATGTAAAATGAGTTTGTACAATAAATAAAGGAAATAATAATTTCATTTTATTGATAATTTACAATATACGACAGATAATGGTATTGAGCATGTGTGGGTAACCACAAGTCCACAACTACACGCACACTAACTGTGATAATAATGATAGTATGTATAATACGATGCTATATGCGTTTCGATATCGGTTTACGCCACAAACATAATATTATTAGAGTAGCGCTAAATCACCTGCTAGAAATCGCGTTCTGATAAAAGTAACCTTGAATTATATCAGAATACAATATGAATATATGTATTAGAAGTTGAGTTTTTTTGTTGGAAGCTAATGGACGCTTTTTTCATAATGTCTTTCTATTATGAGCCTTTGCAGAGCTTGATGTACCGCGAATTTCTTGAGATAAGTTTCTTTTTTCATAATGAAAATTACAATAAATGAATACTCTTACAACTAAAAGATTAAATAAATCACCTGCGAACCCCAATAAACAAGCAAACGAGTTGACGAAGCGAAAGGTAATCGCTGGAGTTAATAAAAACTCACTGTTCAATTTATGCTAGAAGAGGCACCCATGGAAAGTTTCCATTTGATGAGGTTTTGACTGAAAAACTCAATAAAACGAAATAACGTTACAGGATTTTGAAAACTTTCATCAATATTACTTTCGCCGCAGAGATTGGATTAAATTCAGTTGAAATGAAAATGCCAGCCGCGTCCATTTTTCTGTATGTTTTTCGTAAAAGCCGTGCGGATTTTGCTGCTGGCATTTTATCAGTAATTAAAGCTCTTACAGTAGTAGTTTTGATTTACCAGTTACCAACTTTTTTTCAAATCCGTAGAGATACAAATTGGCCTTTGGTAAGTGAACCGGTTTGGTAATGGAACCGTTTTGGCCATTGCTCGTATTACACGTGTTCTGAGTATTTTTAACAGAGTACTTACAGCACTGACGACACCACTTGTGTCACCTGGTTAAAATAGTGCTTTTGTAATATTTTTATTTTTCTTCTTTTAGCGGTAGTTTGTGAAATTGTAAACAAGACTGCCTCATTGGTCGAGTGAGGTTGTGGGTTCGATTCCCGAGTCGGATAAGGTTATGTTTCAGCCCCATGTAATAGGGGAAAAACCTGTTGCCATCAAAGGGACACAAATCCAGACTCTGTCCGTGCTTGCAACTGAGAAATTCCGGATAGAAAATCCAATAACACTTTGCCCGACCCGGGAATCGAACCCAGGACTTCAAGCGCTTGCGACCACTGGACTAACGAGGCAGTTACACAAACGCTTCATATTAACTAATTGGCACATAATGCCTCCCGGATGACTTATACCTCTATTAATAGAAATATTCTGGTTATTTTATGCCGTCATTTCGTACTGCACGCATTTGAAAATAATCCTACACTAACGGACGGGCTGCCAATATGCCACTGCACTAATTGGTAGCCGGTCCGTGTCGATGGAATCCGGGACTCTTTTTATTGTTACCGAATTAAAGTTCGTGACTACACGCTACCTATGGGTAATACTTTCGATAGGTCTTTAACACATAGAACCCATTGAATGAAGAAAAGAAAAAAGTTATTCCCCGTAATAACTTACTTCGCCGTCTTACATCCACCAACTGGGGAGCATCACCGCAAGATCTTTGTGCTAATGGCCTATGCCTTTTCTTTTCGGCTGGCGAATCCGGAGGAATTCCTAGTGCGGAGCAAAATATTTAAAGAAGACTACGGACCATAGTTGACCGAAGCAAGGAAAACCTGTTTGACAAACCACCAAAAGACAAGGCACTTAATATCGTGTCCTGTGTGTTAAGTTGTCAGCACTCTACAGAACGCTACCGAATTTGCCTATCTCAGGGCCGATTCAAATAAGATCGCCATCGACACGACAAAAAGAATTCTAGGTAAAAATAATAAGGTCGTATTTACCATCCCTGCAATAGTCTTAAATTCTTGCATCGCCACGTGTTTCTTCATGACCCTGCCGGCACAGTTCTGGGCGCTGGTGGCGATGATAGACAGTAGTTTGTGTGGCAATGGCGTCATGAGGGCCGTGCCATGCTGCTCCACGGTGGCGATGCCTTCGCCACGGATGGCCACGTCGACTTGACAGCCTAACGTGTTCAGTATCACCAGGCCTGTTTGACGATGCCCTGGGACTTGGAGCGTTGATCGCTGAAAAACAACTGAATATCAATATCAGTAGCATTTCTTAAGCAGCAAGCCATCACCAGATAGAACTGATTTTATCCAAGCAAATTTGATTTTACCTTCTGGCCTGTGCCGAATCAAGTCAACCCAAACAGAACACCTTATTCGAATTCGGTACCCCTTAACAAACGGGCGAATGAACGGTATTCCAACAGCGCTGTACGCTTAATTCAAGAAACAAACCTCTATCCCTATTTGCAAGATGCCAGCAGAAACAAACGCCAGTGAAGCAAGCATGCCGCCAACGAACATCTTCTGCAGCGGCGGCATATCCGGAAGCAGTGGCCACGCGCCCCCGGGGCAAACGGGAATCATCAGTAGCACCATCGCAGGGTTCATGACTTGCAGCTGGTCCGGCATGAGGGTGACACCGAACACCTCGCTTCGTAACCTTGAAGCTTGGAAGGTCCAGCGGGAACCCTGGAATCAAGGAGGTTGTAAGACGATTTTAGGATGGAAAGAATCTACTAATCGCCCACGCCAAAAGTTTAAATTGAAAAAGCCAACATTTTCAAGACAGGAATTAGTTTACACGGTGATACAATATCTATGCCCACACGCAAATTTCAACGCTAGTGAGTCTAGACAAAATCTAGAAACAATTCAGTTCATGTTTCTAGATTTTAGAACAGGTTAATGTCGGTACAGTATCTTACACAGACAATAACTCAATACTTTTCGCTTTGAAAAACGCAAGCGTACGGTCCTGCAGTCGATACCCAGATCGGGCCAATCGCAATCTATTAGGACCTTGTACCGTAAGTCCTTCATTGTCAAGAGGAGCCTTTGGAGTTATAAACCATAAGCTCGCATGTTATCATTTGAATTGCTTAAGTATTACATAACCAGGTCAATTTTCTCCCAGTTATTTAGGTATATAGAAATATCATTTCTATTGTGGAGAAAAAGACATAACAAAAAGCTGACTAATAGACAGCTACTTTGGGGTCTGTTAAGTTTACTTCAAACTTTTTAACGAATGTGGTCGTAATATATCATATTTAACATCTAAAAATCCTACAACGGTCTGCACTTAATTAATTACAATGTATTTCCGACCACAAAATGTGTTAAAGGAAAACGTTCAGAACTAGTTATCAAATTAAAGTTTACAGCAAAGCAGCTAAGCAGCTTTACAAATTGAAAGTTTCGGTAAATAAAACGAAGCGAATTTGCCAACTATATTAAGTACACTTGCTGTTTTATGATTAATTTTTCAGCAAAGGACAAGCCACCACATTTACTGTTAGTAAATTTTGAGAGCAGCGGTGGCCCAGTGGTAGCGACCCCGTATTACGAAAAGTAAGTCGTGGGTTCGAACCCAGGCAGGCGCATTACTTTGTGCAATTTATTTAATCACCACTGCTCTCAAAAACGGTGAAGGAAAACATCGTGAGGAAACCGGCATGTCCTAGAACCAAAAATTCGAAGACATGTGACATCTACCAATCCGCACTGGGCCCGCGTGATAGATTATAGCCCATTCCCTCTCCTAGAGAGGAGGCCTGTGTCCCAGCAGTGGGAACATGATGTGATGTGATGTGAAATTTTAAGAAATATGAATGGAATTTGATATATATTAAGAATAAGAATGAAAATTTAAATCATCAAATGACTCCTCCCGCTCTGGACGGAGCGGAAGGGAGTGTCAGACTTGTACTGACTAAAACCCATCCATGTTCCTTCCTTGCCCTTTGTGTTCCAGGGCCGCGGTATCTCATTCGAACAGTCCCGCAGCAATATAACCTACCCTTGTATTCTATTCTTCTGCATGTCGCTGGCACGACAGTACATTATATTAGATATCCACAAAGCCCACCACCTACTGTTTTGTCGAAGTATTCCCTCTCTACTACGCTGGAGTAATATCTTCCCACCTCGGTCCAGAGACGATTCAAGAACTTCCATGTGGACCAAGGAAGGTTAAACCATGTTTATTTAGAAATGGCCTTTGTTGGTTTGATTAAAATCTTTATTGAACTTCTAACAAATTTTAGGACCACAATATTGCTTCATCTGACGAAATTAGTATCTAGAGTCCAAACTTTATTTTTTATCGACCTTTGTTCCTAAGGAGAAGATGTCCAGTTTGACGGGTTAAATCACGACCTATATAAGAGGTATCGCGCTTGTTTATTTAGGTAGTACATAGACCTCTGGTTTTCCCTTTTCAAGAATACCGGTGTGAATAAGAGCTATTCTAATTCTTAAGCGGTGAGCAGCGAGCTCACCCACTGACCTTCACCTTAATACAAAAATAGACGAACGTTTCACGACCGTAGCACTGTCCACGGTACCAACTTATTACTTCAACAGGTTAACCTAGTTTAAACACATATTTAAGTTTAATATGAATGCATTAAACACGTAAATATGAATTTGGAGATGAGAATCCAGTTATATGGCCTGCGGTTGGGCAGGCATATGCCCAGCAGTGGACTGCAGTAGGCTGATGATGATGACGTCTTAAAAAAAGAAAGAATAAAAACATCAAACCTGTTGATCGAAGAGCGACCAGAAAATAGGGACGGGTAAGTACAGGTACAGGATGGAGAACACCACCTTCATGTCTGCGATCAACTTGTCTCCGTACTTCTCGACGGCGTAGTCCAGCCAGTGCTCGCGCGGCGGCCCGTCTTTCTCCGGGCTATACTTGATGCGCTTGATAATCGCATACTAGAATAAAATACAGGGTGTAAAGGACGCGCAAAATGATACCATAAATTCTCTAATTATAAATCTGCTGTTTTAAAAATAAACACCTCGCTGTCAAGAAATTAAATTAAGTATACCAGCAGATAATTACACTCTGTTTAGAGCGGTTTCAGACTAGCAATCGTATAAGCTTGGACAGGTTTACGGGCGAGACTATACGCGCTTCTAAAAATCGAACTCGTACACACACTATACCGGAGTTCGCTTGAGGTGATCGGGCGCGCCGTCTCTCGCGGCACACGCTTAAAGGAGCTTATAAGAGCGTCAACCCTCGTACGAATCACTTATGAAACAAAAGGCGCGAGAATACGCGCGTACATGTGCTTCCCAAAACGAGCATAAACGCGCCGAAAATACGCTAATCTGAACCCACCGTTAGGGTTAAAGGTCGACAAGCACATACGTGACCAGGACCATGGCCTGGGTAGCAGCATACGACCAACTGAAATTTTTTAATTTAATATGGGGACGCAGGCATGGCATACAGCATGTGTGTGTATGGGTTCCCGACTCCCCTGTGTGTGTATGTCCCTGTGTGCATGACACGTGGCCTCATATATGGGCATCTGTATAAGACATCAATCTCACCTAAGTTAATCTAAGGCGCCATCGTCATGTTATCGCTGTGTGAATATTAATCTATACTAATACTATATATTATATATATATATATATATATATATTATATATTATATTATTATTATTATTATTTATTATTTATTATTTATATTATAAAGAGGTAAAGTTTGTGTGTTTGTTAAATTGTCAGGGGTAATCTCGGAATCTACTGCACCGATTTTAAAAATTCTTTCACTAATAGAAAGCCACATTATCGCTGAGTGTCATAGGCTATATAAAAAACCGAAAAATTAAAAGGTTTTTACGTGGTAGTCCGTTTTTTAAAGAGAATCGGAGAAAAACTCATCGTTATACGTGAAGGCCACAGCAACGCGGCAGCGGCGCGCGATGGTTTCGGCTTATTTCGGTTCGCGTTCGTGCTCACTTCGGAAGAAGGAGGCGTGACCTTCCTTTTACATCTGAGAGGTAGGTACCCGCGCGGCTCATTCGTGCGGTCGGTTCTTTACGCAGCGGACGTCCCCAAAATTGAATTTTTCGTAACACACTTTCGACATTCATTAATTTTATTTTCGGTACATTAAAAAAAAATCTTTTATGTTTATATAGTTTTCATTTAATTTAGGTTATAGATAGGCATAAAGTTTGTTTCATGTACCTAGATATTAAATTAGGTTATAGGTATTAAGTTAGTTTCATGTAGATATTAATTTAGGTTATAGGTAGGTATTAAGTTTGTTTCGTGTAGATATTAATTTAGGTTATAG
Organism: Lycophotia porphyrea; assembly: GCA_950005105.1. NCBI lineage: Eukaryota > Metazoa > Arthropoda > Insecta > Lepidoptera > Noctuidae > Lycophotia > Lycophotia porphyrea. Next base: position 26,601,341 of record OX465383.1, on the reverse strand, counting down.
GTATTAAGTCAGTTTCATGTAGATATTAATTTAGGTTATAGGTATTTAGTTTTTTGCAATTAGGTTAGGTTAGGTTGTTATTTTGAAATCATAACTTCTGTCAATATGCCTAAAAGAAAGTGTTAAAAGTTGGCATTCCTATCATGCTATTAAGAATCTTGAGCCCCCCCAACATGTGCAATGGGACAAGACTGCTTACCAAAGAGTTAAGGGACAATATAATCGTGGCGACCATTCTCACAGGGCCAGCAGTGGGACAACTGGCTTATATTCCGCGGATACCTATGATTCCCACTGACTTACCCATACCGTTTAAAAGGCTACAGTTTCCAGTGAAGATCTCTTTTGCCCTCACTATTAATAAGTCCCAAGGTCAAACATTCTCTCTGGTGGGCATTGACCTGAGAAAGCCGTGTTTTTCCCATGGGCAGTTATATGTGGGCTTATCTCGGGTTGGAGCTCCTGATAGACAATATATTTTGCTACCAAATGACAACGTTACATCGAATATAGTGTACAGAGAAGTTTTGAACAATTAAAATTATCCTGCGACTTGGTCCTCATGGAATTCGTTAGTCGGAAACTCCGAATTCGTTAATCGGAAACTCCGAATTCGTTAATCGGAATCTCGGGAATCTTCTTTCACGAATAGAAAGACACATTATTGCTGAGTGTCATAGGTTATACATATAAAAAACCGAAAAATAAAGAGGCTTTTACATGGTAGTCCGTTTTGCAAAGTGAATCGGCGAAAAAACATTCGAATGAAAACGTTTCTTACGAACGCTGCCTTAACTATGAAAGATATATATTTTTGAACATTATGCCCAACGAAGTGGGCACGGGTCAGCTAGTTATAAATAATTTGCTTCCAACAAAATCCAAGGAAAATTATTTAAAAACTTATGAAGAATTTTCAACGTGGAGAAGTGCGAAAGGCCTGTCAATTTCAGAATCAGTACTTCTTGTCTATTTTGATTATTTATCCAAGACAAAGAATCCGAATACACTTTGGTGCATATACTCAAAACTGAAAGCTACAATAAGCATCAAACACAGCATTGAAATAAATAGATTCACGAAATTACTGGCTTTTTTTTAAAGAAAATCAGAAGGGCATTGCGCAAAGAAGTTTAAAATTTTTACGACTCAAAATGTGGAAAAATTTCTTAATGAAGCTCCTGACGAAATTTTTCTGGCCACAAAAGTAAGTATACATGATTTAACTATGAATATTTCGTATCTTAGTAATGGTAATTATTCCATATATTTACTTCGGCGACTTTCTTGGCGGATTCAGGGGCGGATATTACGTCACTAAAAAGACACAGTGGTTGGAGCTCTGATAGAGTAGCTGAGGGTTATATCAAAAGCTCAATGGCGAATAAAACCATATTAAGCAGTCAAATTAACAAAAATATAAAACTTAATCCATCAGAGCCACAACCATCAACTTCCGGCATCTTATCTTCGTCCGTAACTCACGATGCACCACCACCACTATCTCCGACGTATACTATCTACAATGAAACGCAAGTTCCTCAGACGCAAGAACAGAGAAATACTCAAATCAACTCATCAACAATAAATGTACCAAACAAAAATGTAACTCTCTCTATCAATAATTGGACCAATGTTTCGAATGTTAACTTTTACTTTTAATTGACACTATTTTTAATAAATGCTTATCTCATATTATTATTGTGTTAATTTTTTCGCAAATGGTACGAAAAGTCGGAAAAGTAGAGTATTTTCCTCGGTGATAAAGCTGTCTTAGTCTTGGGTGAACTTAAATCCCTCGCTACACTCAGGACTCGTCTTAAATCCAATCAAGTAAACCTCGAGTCCTTCGTTACGCTCGCGATTTAAATCGTCACCCGCGACAGAAGACACTGCTTGATCCCCTTGGTTAATAATCTACTATTCAATCACTTTTAAGTAGTAACAGTAATTAAGTTAATTTCAATCAAGTGTTTAAGTAAATATGGATAACTAAGTATTATAAACGTTAAAAGAAGATCAAACGACAACATTACGTACATTAAAAACATTACAAGAGAAAAGCACCAATATAAGCTTCAAAGAACAATAGTTTATTCAAACATGATATGAAGAAAACAGATATCGAGTACGAAGTAAGTTAATTCATGTTAATTAAAAGGCTAGGCAGATGAAAAGGGAGTAACGTGATACGTTTCTCCCTTTTCTGTGACAGAAATAGTCAAAAATAAATCCATTCTAGAACTGGAATGTTTACCAAACGACTCAGTAATAACACCAACACAGAGATAAGATAATGTAATGATAAGATAATTTATATTAATGAACCTTTGTTTTCTCGGAGTATCGATGGCGCAGGTTATATTATGTAAACATACTTATTAAGGGTATTTTCAGACGTATCACAATCATAATCTGACAACAGCGCAAATGTGTGATTTGTTTACACTCTCGGATACCTGATACAAAGAAGAGATTAAGATGGAACAGATCCAGCGAGGAATTTGAAAAATATGTTTTGAAGAAACCTGCAAGCCTGCCCTCCTAGAGTCCGACAGGGACAGCTCAGACCGACTAATATATCACGAAAATGTTAGCGAGATCGACGTTTTATATTCCCTTGTTCCTCCTCGAAAACTGAGACGAACCAATTATTTTTGAAATTTAAATTTTAAGAAAGAGTATGTCTAGGCTTCTATGAATTTCTTTTATGCTAAAAACTTTTCGAATTTAATTGGCAGTCCTCCCACCACGGCCGTAAAGTGGGTTTTTTTGTAAATTTTGGAGTGTCATATTTTCTTTACCTATATGTATTGTATAGGGTGACTGGTCACCGATAATTAAACACGTGTTTGTACTCATGATATCAAACAACATAGTTGCTGCAAAAATGAAATGACAGGACGTGTCTACGGTAGACCTTGATTTATGGAAAAAGAAATGATTGCTCTAGACTAGAGGCATTATTCAGGAAAAAAAGGGGAATACATTTTCTAGCAGGTTTGCATACAATTCGCAAATTCACAGTACAAACTAACACTACTCGATCTCGAACATTGTTAATCAGGAAATAATTAAGGTCTGCCAGCCCTAGGATCTCGATCCCAAAAGCTGGATTGAATACAAAAAGCATTGACAATACAGTGCAGAGCCGTATGATCGATGCTTTTTTTATTTCTTATATTTTCTTCTCTATTCAAAAAGTGATTAAAACTTACCGTCAGAACAAAGTGAATTCTTATTTCGGCTGAGATACGTTTTTTTTAAGCTACGTAATTGGCAAACTTCTATAAACAACTTAAAGTAACTGACTCAAAACTGGGAGCCGAAGAGGCAAATTTTCCGTTTTGGTCTCTTATAGATTGCTATGTGACGCCACGCACAAAGGCAAACTTTTAATGAAATGTCTTTAATGTGTTCGACGTAGGAGCAGGTAAACAAACCATGGCGAGACTAAATGAACGTATATATAATCGGCTCTCCCACGCCGGAAACATTCGCCTAATATGTATTTGTAATAAATTACGGTTCAGATACGAGCATTACATCAGTGAGCGAGGAGCAGCGAGCATCAGAGTGCACAACCTGTAACAATACAAATTGAAATAGTCACTTGTTTCTATAAAAATCGAATCTTGGATTTTTACAATACAGGCGAGTGCTCCGGTGAGAGGAGCGCCGCAACACAAATAAAGTACTCCTATAAAAAGCAGATGGAAGTTCAGAGTTGAAATGGCAACTTTTAATGATGTCTATCCGGTGAAGCTACCTAGCAGTATCTGTACCTGTTAAAGCTGCATTCTGAAATGAACACCAACGTACGTACGTAACACCAACGAGTAAGTTATCAGTGAAATGCAAATTCAAATATTTGAAAATTATTTGTTGGACGGTTATGTTACCTTTCCCCTGAAACAATATTTAGATACTAACGTAAACCTTAACTCTACGGATATGATTCGTATGAATTCGTTATAAATTATGGTCTGAGTATGTATTAAATAAACTTTCATTACTTAACTTGATGATAAGCCATCTAAAATTGCATAAACGATAAACATCATAAACAGTTCCACAAAGATACACTCAAATAGTTATCACTGATACCCTCGCTGTTTAGTTGAATGGCCTGAAGTATTACCGGAGAATATCAATCATGACAGATATTCTCTTTTTTATAGTCTATTGCAAAAAAACCTGTGAAAAGAATGTGCACGGCAGTGCGATGATTGATACGTCTTATTCAGAGGCTATTGGCGTGATGAATGAGCCCAAATATAGCCTCTTTTGAATCATAAGAAACATTTCTGTATCATCAATTACCTGTGAAAGAGAAACATAGTGCAGGCAACGGCCTGCGTTGTAATGGAACCTACTAAACGCATTATATCGTGATAAATGTTTCACCATTTAGAGATCTGCTTGCACTGCCACTGTAATGAAAAAAATATGTAGCAATAAATTTTGTTGAAAAAATATAAACAGTTGGTTAAGTTATTTGGGGTCATGCTTAGCCGAAAATCCAGCAATGTCGGTGATATCAAAATATTCCAAGTACTAACAACCACGCATAAGTCACAGAAGACACCAAATTGCTGAGCTTTTACCTCAAAATCCAGTCTGAAACATAAATTCATACCTCAACCTCATACAATCCTCGCTAATTTCGATCTAGTATTGGCTTACTTACATACTAGATACTTGCCTTGGTTGTTTAGCCGTAACAGTAGGAGAGCTTATTTCTTTTTTATACATGTTTCTTATTACCTTATAAAAGACGTCTGACATCATTCATGTTATAAACATTAATGATGAACATGCATCAATACCAATACACGTCGTAAACATTTATTATAATTCCCTAATAGGCACTGTTTCGTACTTCCTTTAAATGAATTGAGTAGGAATAATATCACTACCAACATTAACAATATTTAATTGGATCCGGAAATACCGGAATTACTTTCCGGGAAAAAGACTTATTCACGTTATTCTTTCTGTGAACATTTATGATACAAGTACCAAAAATCAATCTACCTACTCCGATCACTGCTAATTAGGTATGGCGTGATGAGGAATGCCAATACTGTAATGGAATCCATATTTTGAAACTTTTCAAATACTGTTTTGGCGGTTTGGCTCTGCGGATAGGGGGCAGGGATAGATGTCATAACATCTTTTCCAAGTTTTGCTTGTTTAAGACGTTATGATTTAGACCTAATCTGACTGACCTACCTTAAAGAAGAATTGAAAATTTCCACAATGAGTTATGTTTTTTAACTGACTGCATTCCAACATAAATTAATCAATTAAAGAAAATTATTGATGTGATTAGTCTTGCAGATTTCAGATTACGGATTTCAGATTACGTTTTAGGAAATGACTACCAGAGTACGAATAAAGAAGTCATGCTGCGCCGACCCCAAGTATATTGAGATTAGGACTGGAGTACCTACCGGGTAAATATAACAAATTAAAGGATAAAATCTCAAAATCCTTGTCAAAAAGTACAGCCTAACTTCTTCTCGATATCCTGGATTCAATGTGAGGCTGTCAAGGCGCGTTAGTGGCACCATCCATCAATTACCTGATCTGTCTGAGCGGAACTTACCCAAGCACAAGATATAAACTTCAGCGTCACATTGTCGCGGGGCTGCTTTATCCTGTACGACGGCTTGCCTGACACGAATATCACTGGAATTAATAATCTAGTGTTATATCTCTAGCTCCGTCAACCATCTTGCCTAGACAGACACATTCATACGTAATTAATTTGAATTTCCTTATCCCAAACTAGTCATCAAAGAAACTACCTTTATATTGATATTTGACGAAAACCATTAGTTTCTCATCAACATTTCTATGTAATGTTTGCGGGTGATTTACAAGAAGTTAATTAGATATCCCAAACAAACATCCGCTCTGGGCCTGCGTGGTGCCTTTCGGCCGCTAATTCTCTGAGCTTGTAATTAAACGATGTCTTCCCCCTTCTTAAACCTGGGGTTGTACAGTCGCAAGCTCTGTTAAGTAAACACATAACCACTTTTAAAAGTGATTTTCTCCTACTGCATTGATTTTCATTCTATATTGTTACGAAAACGCATCTTTAAAACCCGCACTATAGATCTTATCTCAAAGTTGCATTCGATATTCGACGACAACATCGCTTTTGGATCCTACCAATTGTATTGTATGCATATTATTAGTCATGACTGTCCATGTTCCTGCATTAATTGAGCTTCTCTTCACTTCTTTGCTAAAGCAAAATAAAGTTAACAAGCAAGCTCTCACCGATTGAGATGAGCACGAGCAGCGCTGGGAAGCCGAACCCCAGCGCGTAGCAGGCATCGTCACCGAAACACATGACACTCCTGCGCAACGCCGGCGTCACCACCATGCCCATGAACCCGCCCAGGTTCACCGTGCAATAGAACGTCGAGAAGAACTTCTGGAGTAACTGGTTCTCTTCGGGAAGACGGAACTGGAACAAGACCATTTTAAAATCAGACGTTTACAAGATAAGCGGCCATCTATAGACAAATTAGGGAGATCAACTTCGGGAGACCCAAAGCAAAGACGTAAGCGAGCGGAATATAAGGCGGAGGCTCATTGGCCCTACTTTAACCCCACATCGACTCGCCAATGGTCCAAAACTTGTCAAATTTATACAGAAACTTGACAAATTGTATACTAAAACTTTCCTTGAGAACCACTATATCCATTGGTGAAAACCGAAACAAAAACTGTGTAAGTACTGTAGTTGCTTATTCCCTAGCGTAGATCTCTATGGAGAAGAACGGGAAAGAAACTCAATGGACACTCTTTTAAATCAGAATATTTTTACAAAAACTTGGTTATATCATTCATGTTGACATGGTACAGACGCCAGCACATCAAGTTACTACAATCTATCAAATGTGTTTAACAGATTTTCAACTTTATCGCTAGAACATTAAGTTCAACGTTCATTGGGAAAATTTGACAGTTCCGGGTATCTTGATGTGCTGACGTGCACGTAAAAAGTGTCCATAGTAAAAACAAAAAATAAACAATTCAAAAATTTTATAATTAATTCAAATAAGCCGTGGCAACCAAGAGATGACCAGTCACAACTGACATCGCCCGTTCACGAACATGATGCAATGTATCAGCACCATTCAACTCAACCATTTTGAAGGGAACTAAATGATCCGATACACCCGCCACCATCAGCGAGACATTTGAGTGAGCATGACATACTCTTAACTGCCAAATCACATTCAAGCTAAGAAAAGACGTAGGTTTCCTGCGAATGATAGCTTTAGTATTATATAACCGCATAGCCCATATTGTGTGAGTACTATAGTACTCACAGAATATGGGCTATGCGGTTATCTATATATATAATAGTACATTATGGTACAAGTGTGTAACGTTGGTGATTACCGCTGAGGCGCCATTGAGACCCGAGCCGTTAGGTGAGGGTCTTAAGAGAGCCGAGGACGGTAATCATCAATACACACGTGTATCATACGACGTTTTTCAACACACTTGTGAAGAAAATAATACTTAAAAATAATTTTATTTAGTAGATAAAAAGTTTATTTAGAAAAACAATTAGTAAACGTGCCGTTAGTAAAATTATAATTAACTGTTTTTGATGGCATGGTGGTCTCATCAGATAGATTATTTGTACTATTGCATACGATCTTTTTTTGTATCGAAACTTTAAGAACAAAGCAACTCAACTAATAAAATAAAAAGAAACCTATAACTCACTTGTGAATAATAGCAATGAATAAGTCACAGTTTGATTACAGGTGTCATTATGTGCCTGATTGCGGTGAAATTAGAGCCATTTTATGAGCAAGTGTGTTGGAAAATGCGACACAAAAAAGATCGTGTTCAATAGTACAAATAAATTAATGTACCTATTGCTTGCTCATTTCATGCAACTTCGTATTTAAATAGATAATTTCAACTTGTACGTTTTTAATATATAAAACTTTCACTCAAATATAACTTTTCTTTTCTCTGTAATAAAGCCAACCAACGCCGGTGTAACTTTATTAAAGAACATATTTACTGCGTGGGAAGAGTCCCAAGACGCTATTGGAATATTTTGTGACCTCTCCAAAGCATTCGATTGCGTAAATCACGACACATTACTTTTGAAACTTGAGCATTATGGACTAGGTAAACTTGCAGTTAGTTTGGTAAAATCTTATTTGAGTGATAGACAGCAACATGTTCAAATAAATGGTGTTAATTCACAGGGTTTAAAAGTAAAAATGGGGGTTCCGCAAGGCTCAATATTGGGCCCTTTTCTCTTTCTAGTATATATTAATGATCTGCCTTATTTATTGAAAAACCAGCCTCAAAATATGGTGCTATTTGCTGATGATACTTCTCTAATTTTTAAGATAAATAGAAGGGCCCAAAATCTAGATGACGTGAATAATGCCCTAATTCAAGTCCATAATTGGTTCACAGCAAACAATTTAGTATTAAATGAAAAAAAGACAAAATGCATAAGATTTGCTTTACCGAATGTTAAACATAGCGATTGTGATATAGTTTTGAATAAAGAGAAACTTGAATTCGTAGATAAAACGGTTTTCCTGGGGATTACGCTTGATTCAAGGCTTCAATGGGGTTCTCATTTAAGTACTCTTGCAGGGCGGCTAAGTTCAGCAGCATACGCTATTAGAAAAATCCGTCAATTTACTGATGTCGATACCGCTAGACTGGTCTATTTTAGTTACTTTCATAGCATAATGTCTTATGGCATTTTGTTATGGGGACGGGCTGCAGACATTGAGTCTATATTTATTCTGCAAAAAAGAGCCATCAGAGCCATATATAATCTTCGTAGGCGCGATTCTCTAAGGGAACTGTTTAAGGAAATTAACATCATGACGGTACATTGTCTATACATCTATGAAAACATAATGTACGTAAGAAAAAATCTACATCTTTTTAATAAAAGAGGTGACAGACATAATTACAGTACTAGAAATAGGGACCAATTAGTTCAGCCAGGCTTCAGCCTCGCTAAAGTAGACTCATCTTTCATGGGGTACTGTTTGAGATGCTACAATAAAATTCCACAAAGTATTCTTGAACTGAATGAGACGAAATTTAAAACATGCATTAAACGCACACTATGTAAGCAAGCATATTACAAGTTGGACGATTACATCGCTGATAAAAATGCTTGGCTCAATGCCGGTCCTGCTCCACAAGGACAGGGGCGCATAAATGGATAGCATTAAACTGTATTGTTGGAGCTGCTGAAGATTGTACAACTATCTTTGCATTGTATAAATTCAATCTCTTTAGTATTATATAGCCGCATAGCCCATATTGTGTGAGTACTTTGTACTAGATAGCTATCGTTCACTGGTAACCTATTCTTTTCTTGACTTGAATGTGCCCTGGCGGTAAGGAGTATGTATGTCATGCTCACTCAAAGGTCTCGCTGATGGTGGCGCGTGTGTCGGATCATTTAGTTCCCTTCAAAATGGTTGAGTTGAATGGTGCTGATACATGCGTCATGTTCGTGAACGGGCGCTGTCAGTTGTGACTGGTCATCTCTTGGTTGCCACGGCTTATTTGAATTAATTATTTTATTTTTGAATTGTTAATTTTTTTTTTTGTTTTTACTATGGACACTTTTAACGTGCACACTGCACATCTTGCTACATCGTTCTCACATAACGTACCATCTCAACATGAATGATGTAACCAAGGTTTTTGTAAAAATATACTGATTTAAAAGAGTGTCCATGGAGTTTCTTGCCCGTTCTTCTCCATAGAGATCTACGCTAGGGAATGGGCAACTACAGTACTTTCACAGTTTTTATGCCTTGTGACTGGGACTGTAGCTTCATTACATTTTTATCTTGTCGACAATTCAAAAGTGCCTGTAACTGGCCTACTTGAAATAAATGTTTTGATTTTGATTTTGATTTTGAAAACTTTGAATTCCCCATTTTGTACGTGGATAAAACGCATCCGCGAAAAGCAAAAAAAAAAGAAACCTCATTATTTTAGTCTATGGCCGATCGCCATTGTAAGATGTGCGCGTATATCCAAACTGATTAATTTTTCCCGCCATTGCGAAACATTTTTCACGACTCGTTTTCACTGTTGAAATTATAGTTATTTATTAATTAAAATGTCTACAAATACTAGTTATGAAGAAAATGATTTATGTTGTACACCGGCCGATATAAGATGTGAAGCCCTTAACGTTATGGAATGTTTACTACCTGAAAACTCCAAGGACAAATATCTATTAGCGTACCAAAATTTCAACAAGAATACGTAGTCTTTTTCAGGAAAATGTGTTCATGGCGTACTTTAAAGAAAGTGCAAACCTAGCTCTTTGTGGTGTATAAAGGGTGTAAACAGACTCTTAACGAAAACGAAAAGCACATATTCTGCCCATCATTTGGATATTTTTTTCCTTCTAGACAATACCTGGGAAACCACAGGTTCTGGAGATATTGAAGGTCAAAATGACATTTTTTTTTCTACTTTTTTGCATCATCGAATTCTAAGCGTTATCACAAATTTTTCTTCCAAACAAACATTATCAAAAATTTTTTTTTTTTTAAACAAATTACGCGTTTGAAGTTACAAAAATCAATGCACACCCAAGCGCTTACTCACATTTACAAAGCCGCGAGCTCGTCGCACGCACACAAGCGCGCGGTATCAGCTGTTCCCGCTGTGCGCGTGACCTCGAGTCATTTGAGTTCAACGGCCGTGTAGGTACCTACCCGCGCACTCAGCTGATCGATAAAGGACAGTTTATTTGTTTGCATGAAACAGTTTTTGATTTCAGATGTCTTTTAAAAACGTTGATTATGGTTAAGTCTGCGGATTTTTGTGATACCGCAAGTTTAATTCATTCATTTAAAAACTAAAGTCGTTAGGACTTTAGTTTCTTGCAGATTCAAGTAAAAATGTTTGGCACATTATTTTTGTTATCATTGGGACTTAAACATAACTTGCGAAATATCACACCTCTGCCTAAGCCTTTGGAGATTACAGGCGTGTTGTTATGTTATCATTGAATCCTGCCAAAAGAATAATTTGTAATTAAAAATCATACCCCAACCCAAAGATAAGTCTTCAATTTCCTTAAAAAATGTGGAAGTAATCTGTCGCTTATAAAAACATGTGCGATACGTCGTAATCAGAAAATTAATGCCTCATTCGATCAAACTACACAATTAGCTGAGAATTTATCTGTTTCCGTAATCAGTTAGTACCAATAACACTCATGCTTTTTATCTTACTTCAAATAAAATCATTTTTAAAGCAGGATTTTAAACAAACTGAACTTTATTTGACCAAACAACAAACGCCTTAGTGAAAATGGTTAGAAATTTAACAGTCGGAAAGTATGAGATTGAACGACTTCTTTTTTTAGGTAAAAGATTGTGCTTGCATCAAAGAAGCCTTTACAATACTTTTACTAGTTACCCCAAAGAAAAGCTACGAACTCAAAAAAAAATCACCTGATTTTAGAATCGCTTGTCATTTTGCGTCAATCAATAAAATTGCAAGGAAATACGGAATTTTAGCTACACTAACATACCTACGGGTACGTAACGTTTGTAAATACCACGTAAATTGACTTCGTAGTTAGTACAGTGCCACGAATACCACAGTGCTATCACAATCATGAGGACGGTGATGATAGCCAGAGGACTAGGTTTTGCAAAGAAATTTCCTCTGAAATTCTCGGAAATTTCTATAGTTAGATTTTCAACTTTATCGCTAGAGCATTAGGTTCAAGGTTGATTGGGAAAATTTTCCAATTTTTCCAAATTATTTTAACCCATAAAGTGTTGATGGTTAAGTTCAAAATTGAATGAGAATTCGGAATCAATAATAAATTTAAGTTTTTATTAACAAAATTGCAATGATATTGAACTCTAACGACAGTCACATCTTATCCCATCTACAACCAATTTTGACCCTTATGCCTTTAGAGTTAAGGTTTAAAAAGTGGTCAACCGCCAAGTTGTCAATTGCTAAAAAATAGCACATTAAAATTGACTCGGAGTACATCAAAGCCGCCTGCGGGCGCTGCCGCAACTTATGCCTAAAACTATCTCACAAAGAAATTTAAAATTTAAAGATTATTAGTTCCGTTTCATGCGCCATCGAGAGTGCATACGTATTTTTATTGCGCAACTTTTATTATTTTCATCTCAGTACATAATCGTGCGTGTTTCGTGTTGTGTGATAGTGATTACGTTGGAGAGTGCATTGTGTTTGTGAGCGAGTGTGTTTGAGCTGATTGGTCTCGTTCCCAAACGATGCCGGTTATCAGTAATCAGTATTCATCGCCAGAATACGTTCACCGGAATACGTAAGTACATGTTTAACTGTTGCGGTATGGCCTATGGAAATACGATCGAAGCCATTCAAGGCCCTACGCTGGCTAGAGTAGAGCGTGCGTCTGTTTTCACGTGCAGTGGCTACCGATGCTAGATCAGCTAGGTGACAACAAAGCGATACGAAAAGTTAAGTATCTTTTCGTGTAAGTAGTTGAATCGAATTTAATTTACGTAATACTTTTTGCTTAACGGATTGGTCGGAGAGGGCTAAATGTAGACAGGGTTGGAAAGCCATGGGGGAGGCCTTTACCCAGCAGTGGGTCAGAGTAGGCTAACGGAAAATAAAAGTACTTTTTGCTAGATAAGTACGCTGAGTGGCGTTGGTACTTGACGTGACTATCTACCTACAGGCCGGAGCGGTGGTGCGCCGCCGCACCGCTGTGTTTGTGCCGTGTCCGTGTACCCGTGTAGGCACAACGCACACATTGGACAGTCGCTTGCGCGCAAACCATTGCGCGCTACAAAAATCAGATTAATTTTTAGGTCCAAAAAAAAAATCGTTTCCCAGCAATTATTTTTGCGCAGTGCTACTTAGTTTCATGTACATAATGCTTGGTTGACGGCTTCGTGAAGAGTCTGTTTACACCCCGTATACTCAATGTTAAAAAGTACAGTCCGAACAAAGAATGGAGTGGACTTAAAAACATAATCTAATGTGTCAGCTTATCTAAACTATCACTAGCTTAGCTGACTTTCCGATGGATTTACAAGCAAGAAATCAAAGGTTTTATCGTCTCCAGATAACCAATATCTGGCTACTAAGGTTAGTTAAACTATTTTTTTAAATATCTATGCGACTTCAGCCTGTGTTGTGTGTTGAACTTAGGGGCCAGCGGACAGTGAATTTTCCATTCAAACGTAATACCAAAATCATTTTCAGTTTCAGCATATTTCCACCTTATTATGCTGTTATTCGGAACAAGACAGTATTCATCTAGGTACCGATTTTTTTTTTGCAACATACTTACCCTAAACGAATTGTAAACCAATTGAATTTCTTACATTTTTACAGTATAAATAAGATGTTTTCATCTCATCTGTTCTATATTAAAAACGGTAATATTTTTAATATTCTTTATTTCGAAACATGGCTTATATTGTTAAGTTACACAATATAAAAAAAAAAATGAAAAATCATTGAGTTTTCATTCATCATTTATGGTATTACGGCACACATTCAAATTAGTCACAAATGTTCAGCGGCAAGTCGTGCTATCGCATCAAGCATTGAGCTAGAGCGGGGCGCGGGACAGAACACTGCGGATGTGTTGACGCAGTATAGTCACAAATGTAAATGTGTGCGAGGGACTAGGACTAGTTGACTACTCTACACACACAGCTGTCGCACGCGCGTTAGCTCGGTTCATAGACCATGGTATCTATGTGTAGTATGTGTGTCGCTTCGACAAGTATTCAATTAAAAATTGTGCAAGTATTTAATTATCATCATAAATGCAAACAAAAATACGGAAAATAAAGCAGTAATAAATGTAATTTTCAAAAATTAAATCAACCTTTTCACAAGGGAAAAAATGATATTTCTCTAAAATGTTATACAATTTGTCGTTCACTAAATTACAATAATTTTATTGTAATGTTTTACCTGACATAGGTCTCATAATATCGTGTCAATTTTTACAACTGCGTAAAATGAAGCAGAGAAGATGTCCAAATCTTATAAAAATCAAGTATTGTCTGCGCCATTCGCATTAATTTATCTATACTTATTTTATCTATATCTAATTATGAAATCATAAACGCATACTACATTACACTTCACTCATTAACTCATCGAGAAGGATCTTCCATTCAAAATGATTTCCTTTCGTACTCTCACACTTCCTGTTCGTTCATGTGAACCACTATCCCCGCTCTCTATGACTTGTAAATCTGCTCGCTTACTGGCGACACGTATTTCTGTGCGCCCGCGCTCCCGCCAAAACTCTAAAAGTGAAAAATTATTGGTGCTATGTGGTGAAATCTCAAACTATCTCCTCTCGTGAAACTTGGTGGAAATATCACCTGAACCGGCGTGCTGGAGGCTGCTATCGAAGGGACGCATCACTTACATCCTCCTGTAAGTTCCTTTTCCTTCCAAGTATGTTTTATTTTTCACAATCTTTTAGCAAATATGGTCACCGCACAGTACTAAATAAAATGATTTTTTAGTACTATTTTCTTCACAAGTGTGTTGAAAAACATCGTATGATACAGCTCTTTTAAGACCTTCACCTAACGGCTCGGGTCTCAATGGCGGTAATCACCAACATTACACACTTGTACCATAATGTACTATTGTCCTGAATGACGGATCAACGCACAGCCTAAACCGATGATCGTTGAGACCCGAAACCTGGAGGGTATGTTTTTTGTATGACGTAGGCATCCGATAAGAAAGGATTTTCCGAAATTCTATCCCTAAGGGGGTGAAAAGTGGGGGCAAAGTTTGTATGGGACAACGTGATTCCTTGGTCCAATCTACATCAAATTTTGCATGAACATTCTTTAACAGAATTGATAGAAGATGTGTTTCGTATTTTATTGAAACTCATCGCCTAACAGGGTTAAAAAGGGGAAGAAAGTTATTTTGAGGGTGATTTGCATCGAAGTTCATATAAATACTCCTGCAGTGCAAAACTCCATCCGATTTTTTTTTTTAATTCTGTGGCCAACAACTTTTTCCAATCCGAATTTTATTTTAATATATAACAGTTTAATATCAGAAAATCAATTTGAAATACAATGAAAAGGAAATAAAATACAGATGCACAGTTACTGGACTTTCATCGAAATTGAGCCATAAAATAATCTTACGATTTTATTCAAAAAACATTGAACTCACATAAGAGCTTGGTGCAATGCAATACTCTTCTCTCCTTCCTGACGATGACCGAAGACATCTTGGTGGCATACACGAAGCCATCACAATTATAAATAAAAGCGTTTTTAAATTAGCGCAATTGATAGCTCACGTCACGTAGGTAGGTAGGTACTACGGAGGTAGGTAGGGTAGGTAGGTACTAGGTAGGTAGGGTAGGTAGGGATTAGGGAGGTAGGTAGATAGGTAGTTACTATGTAGGTATGGTACATTCTCATCGGACCAGGAGCAGGCCAGTTGGCGCAGATCCCGAGAATTCCAATGATTCCCACGGACCTGCGTATAAGCGACTCCACACGTAACATCAGGCCTGTAATCCCGAAGGGATAGGCAGAGGTGTACCTAATGGTACTAACAGTTATGTTTATGTCCCATGTTATAGGTGGCGAGTCTATTACTATCAACCGGGCACAAATCCAGACTGCGTGGCTGCTAGTGAGAAATTCCTGAAGGAAAAACCCAATAACACTTTACTTGACCTGGGATTCGAACCCAGGACCTCATGCTCAGCAGTCGCGCTTGCGACCACTAGAACAACGAGGCAGTCTCTAAGCGCCTCCAGTTTCCCGTAAAAACATTCTCTTTGGTTGCCAAGGGCTGTATTTTCGAAACCCACGCGGACGAAGTCGCGGACGAAGTGCTAGTATAATACTAAAGTGACTGAATTTATACAATGCAAAGATAAAGTACGTTGCTTCTACTAAAACCTTTCTATCAAGTTATTTCGTAGCAATCATTTGCGGAGAGTCCACTCGTAGCGCTGCTACGTAAAGAATATAGAGGTCTACGGCGTAGACGTAAATACAACGGGACGGCCGTACGAGATCATTGATACGTAGCTATAGTCAATTAGGTTAGGATTATACCCGGTTTTTTAATGTAATAAAGTAAACTTAGGTATTGGTCTAGCATGATTAAAATCGAACGTTCTCTAAGCGCAGCGCAAACATTCAAAGACACGAAGGGTGTCCTACAGAAAATTAAAACGCACCTGGTCTCCTCCAAACGCTGCTACACAGGGCTTGATTCCACCAGTACCAGTAGCTATTAGCAGCAGCCCAATCATTGAAGTAGTTCTGTAAATTTAAAATGACATCTACAACTCTTTTTCCCGAACCACAGATTTAGTTTAAAATCTAACAAATCCAACAACTCCAACGGTAAGTATCTCTAAAGTTTTATAAAGATCGCTTCAGTGGTGAAAAATAACACAGTGATAAACAACAAAATAACTTCGGAACTAGGTACCTATAAATTATGGATGACCTAAACCCAAAATTGATCTTCGACATCGATATCTAATCTAATCACTAGCGATCCCACCCTCAGGCGTATGCTCTCCCACGCCACCAGAATGCGGAAACTTATGAAAATACAAAAACGCTGAGGCCATACTTCAACTATTTTGCTTCAGCTTTTACTTCACCGTCTACTTTTGCGGTAAGTCGAAGTATGATGAAAAATTAAACAAGTGAGTGAGTGTCTGAAGTTTCAAAGAGATATACATATAAAATCTATGTATATAATCTCTGGTCTGGTTCATACCACCACCGCCGCGCGCTGGTAGCGGCTAAGAGTGAAGTTTCATCAAACTTATTTCAAGGAGCACTCTATAGACTACTTTCAGATAAACTTCCCACTGATTGTTTGTTTTAGTTAGGTAGTTAAGTAAAGTATGCAATGTGGTAATTATCAGTTAAACACGTACGAACACTCAAGTATTCGCGTCACGTTATTTTTGTTATATTAGCCCCTGTTATTATTATTAGCTTCGTAAAGATATGTGGTCATTGGTACATTTAAGGTGCGAATATTTTTGGGATTATTAGTAGGTACGTAGGTGTTTTTTAAGTGTTATTACCAGACTATGGCTGAGCCCAAGAAGAGGGTAATGGTTGCAGGGACTTGGTTGTTTAAGTAGGTAATATTTACCTAGAAAACCAGTGAGCATATTTGAGACCTCTATCTCTACAGACGGTTGGGACCAGTGACCTACTTGTTACTGGTGTCATTGTAAGGAGAATAATACTTTGTATTCATTGCCATATATTGGGTGTAAAATTACTCTTAACGAAGCCGAAAGGCACGTGTTCTTCACGTTATTGCGATATTTTTTTTGTTCTAGACCATAGCTGGGAACCTTCCAGTTACAAAGTTATAACTGTTATAGAGTTGGTAGATATAAGCGGTCGAAGTACGAACTCATTCACAAGTTTTTTTTTTAACTAGTTTTTAATGTTATAACTTTACTTTGAATACCTCTATGTTCACCTTACTATTCAATGCATCCATGAGCACAACAATGTTTTGAGAGTAACAACAGAGTCCTACATCCTTTTCACCCCAAAAAGTTGTTTCCCAGCAATATTTTTTGCATGGAGTTTGTACAGAATGCTTGATTGACGGCTTCGTGAAGGGTCCGTTTACACCTTGTATTTTATTTGTTGAACTCAGATTTCTGTATTTAATGTTTTTTGTACTCAGATTTCTGTATTTAATATTTGTTGTACTCAGATTTCTGTATTTAATATTTGTTGTACTCAGATTTCTGTATTTAATGTTTGTTATACTCAGATTTCTGTATTTAATATTTGTTATACTCAGATTTCTGTATTTAATATTTGTTGTACTCAGATTTCTGTTTTTAATATTTGTTGTACTCAGATTTCTGTATTTAATATTTGTTGTACTCAGATTTCTGTATTTAATGTTTGTTATACTCAGATTTCTGTATTTAATATTTGTTATACTCAGATTTCTGTATTTAATATTTGTTGTACTCAGATTTCTGTATTTAATATTTGTTGTACTCAAATTTCTGTATTTAATGTTTGTTGTACTCAGATTTCTGTATTTAATATTTGTTGTACTCAGATTTCTGTATTTAATATTTGTTGTACTCAGATTTCTGTATTTAATATTTGTTGTACTCAGATTTCTGTATTTAATATTTGTTGTACTCAAATTTCTGTATTTAATGTTTGTTGTACTCAGATTTCTGTATTTAATATTTGTTGTACTCAGATTTCTGTATTTAATATTTGTTGTACTCAGATTTCTGTATTTAATATTTGTTGTACTCAGATTTCTGTATTTAATATTTGTTATACTCAGATTTCTGTATTTAATATTTGTTGTACTCAGATTTCTGTATTTAATATTTGTTGTACTCAGATTTCTGTATTTAATATTTGTTGTACTCAGATTTCTGTATTTAATATTTGTTGTACTCAGATTTCTGTATTTAATATTTGACCCATCCAACTGACGATAGCCTCTCTTTTGGTGCTATTTATAGCAACAGTGATAAGGTAATATCGCAACCTCAGCTATAAAATCATTATTCGTAGTAATGGATTGTATTTTCACAAAGAAGTAGTAACCACTCTCGTAATTATAGGTACTTACGTGGGCGGCAACATGAGCGGAGGTATCGCAGCACAACAAGTCAGAACAGTCCCAATTAGATATATTATTGAAAAATATAGGATCACTCTGAAAAAATACCAATTTTGTTAATAGCTATTTAATGAAACACCGGTTCCGAACCTGCGGTCCGCGGACCGGACAGTGCAGACAACAGTGGCTCGGTCGGCAAGCGCATAAAATGTCATAGTTTTATTCATACTATATTTTTACTTGTACAGAAGTTACACGCATCGGATTTTAATTTGCGTTGTATTGTTGTGTTTTCTATCATGTTAAAGTTTATTTTTAGATTATAGATATTTAAATATTATGATATTTATATTTCTACAAAAGAGCTGGAAGAGAGGGTTCAAGAGAATACACTTCCAATAAAATGGTCAACCCTTGTTTATTGAGAACCTATCAAAGTCGAGATGGAACATTTTCGAACTCGCTACGCTTTCTCTTGCAAGATTTTTTTGTTCGTGTGATGTATATGTGATGGCCGAGCTATATATATATTCGTGGCATCCCTTATCATCAGTCAACTTTTTCACCGCTGGCACTCCCATTGACCTAACGGATGAAAGCAAAGACACACGGACATGCATCTTACCGTGCTTACTACGTAATTTTCGCACAGTTGGCAATTTCAAAAAAATTTAAGGATAAGGTTATACCCTCTTACACTCTCTCTTCACTCACTCTTTTCACTCTTACTTCTCTTGCAAAGTACTCACCGCGTATTTATTGGACCTTGATTACAATAGCACCGAAAGCCTGTTAATTGTTTTAAGATAAATGTGTTTTCAGCCTGCGTACCACACCACACCACAACCCACCGCACCACACCACACCACACCCCACCGCACCACACCACACCACACCACACCACACCACACCACACCACACCGCACCACACCTCACCACATCACATCACTCCAGACCACATCATAACATTCACTTGAACATTCTCAATAATAATTTTAATTTTGTTTTCTTTTTCCTTTTTTTTGTTTACTGTGTTCTTCTACCAAATGTTAAAATAATTTGTTATCATTTACTTAAGATTTAATACTCAAACACTGTTTTGGGGGGGGGGCTGGTAATCTGTGTGACAGGTTTTTCCTAGTGCAGATACCTGTCTCCCACAAAGGATTTACCAGATGTAGTGTCTTCATAAGTATATTCCAGGCGCCTTTGTGGAAGAGAAATAAATGTTTATTTATTATTATTGTAGGTACCTATATCTTTGTAAGCTTTCAATTCAATTCAATTCCTTTATTTCAACCATCAATTGGATCATAGCATTAGATACAAAAAAAAATATTTGAAAATAAATAAAGACAAAGACACATAAGTATTCAATAAACACGTATGGAAGAAAAACACGTGCCGTACTGCCTACTCCAAATAATACTGGGTCAGGGTAGGAGGATGATTATGAGAAAATATTTAATAATGCAATACTTGTATCTTCCAATAAAATTGTCGGCCAGTATAGCACCCATCAACGGCATAGTGTAGCACATCATGATGAATATGTGATACACCACAGTGGCAGCGTTCTCATGGAGGCACAGCACGTTTCTTAGATATAGCGACAGAATAGCTGCAAAGAAAGTCGAATTAGGTGGATAAATTAAAAGCGGTTCGTCGCAAAGTCCAACTGCTGAGCGTGGAGTCCTAGGTGCAATCCCCGGGTCGAGTAATCGTAGGTACCTATTGGCTTAGACCAGCAGAGACCTCTCAGCCAATTCCCTGGGCTGAAATTTGGTTTGTATTCGGTTAATGTAAAAGACCATCTGTCAAGCAATCATCATCTTACAGTAAATGTAGTCTACTGCTTGATATGGTTATCTCCAGTAGGACGCCATTCAGTTCGACAGTCAGCTACTCTCATCCAGTTGCTACAAACCGCCTACCGAAGATAGAGAAGTAGGAATATGTACATACTATCTTGATTGATCTACCTACGGCCACTAGTTTAAGAGGGATGGGTTTTAACGAGGAATTCTACCCATCAACCGGAATTAAAACATTAATTCCACATGCTGTGAGATTTCTGTACTTATAACATACGTATGAACTCCTTGTTTTATTAGGTAGTTTGATAGTAAAATCCAAGTGAAGTGGCAAGCCCTTTCTCTCGAACGTCTCAGCTCGTTACCCACATAATCGTCTAAAATGAGGATTATCGTGGAAAGTTTAAATTCGCGCAATATGGCAATCCTTCGTCGGCACGCTCAACCGCGCAGACAGCCTATGGCTCTTCGACTGAACCCACTCATGGCAACCGGCGAAGCGTTGAGATAACTACGTTAATAAACTTGCATCAGTACCTACTTCTCAGTCCACAGAAGGAAAATCTTTCACAAAATTCTGTCGCTATGATACAAAATATCGATGTAGGGTGACTACTAATCATTCCTAAAGACTTAACAATAAAGTACTTTAAAAAATAATTATTGTAAATTATGAAAACTATAGATCCTTGCTAAAAATCCTTAAATAGACAATTTGACTGATGTCAGTGAATGCTAGTGTGTATCACTATCATATGCCAGGTACACACGCAGCGACTTTGGTCGCGACAGCAGGCGCCTGGCAAAAAGTCAAAAACACAGGTCCACACTTGCCCCACAATCCAAACACAGATATAGACGTTGCAAGCGGTGTAAAATCTGTTTAAAAACCACTGTAGGACTCTGGTGTGGAAATAAAACTTTAAAACCTCAAGTAAATCGCATCGTGTGTGCCAAGCATTACTTTCAACTTTTTAAAATGTCAGTTTTTTTTTAAAAGACAAGTTACGCTTAGTTATTATTGTGGGCTCTACGTAAAAAAATCAAAGACATGCAGTGCGGGTTGGTGGACGCACCAACCCGCACTGATGGTCCAAGGAGCTTAATAAGTCCTGTGTCCAAACAGTAGGAACGTTATAGCCTGACCATGACTATTTTTAGTCTACAGACATTCCACCTCTTTGCTGGCCTCTACAATTACCCTTTTTCTGTGTGCAAAGCCTCATGCATGCATGGATGAGTTCCCGTGGCGTGGTAACTGGCCCAGCCACAAACATGTGCTCAATAGTCTACTAATCGGGGCCTAAAAAGCCCGGCTGAATGGACATAAACCCATACATGACCAGGAATAATCCTTTGCAAACGACATGGACAGGTCGGACGTAATAATGATGAAATTATAAATTATGTTTATTTTGCAAAAAGGTTTTTACTAGACTAAGACTTTTACGTCATTTTTTAACTAGATGTGGCCGATGTTTCATACCTGACTACTCTGAGAAGAAACAGCCGGAGGAAGATCCCGTGACCGCCAGACCTACGTCATTTTATAAAAGCAGGAACTTTTTATGTGGAAGTGCTTTACTATAAGTAAGAACAATAGGATATTATGAAAAGTCGGTCGGTCGCTTTTTTTGCGAGCGCAGCGAGCGCGCGTCATGGAGTCGTCGTAGCTAAAGTCCTTACACGCTGAATATACGAGGAATACATTTAACCACCTCATTGTTTATAGAACTGCTTAGAATGAGATTTCTTACTGACTAATTCCGATTTGTCAACTGCCCACTCGTAACTGCCCATTTAGTTATTTCACTGCTCAGTATTTATTAAATGACCCATTTTGTTATTTGTTACGACTCATTTTTGCTGACTTCTAAGACTACTAAGTTTTAACTGCCGAACTAGTTAATAAATATGTATTCTGTCATTTTTAACTTACCAAACCTACTCATGCGCGGTCCTAGCGGGGGGGTTACAAGGATCACGAAAAAATCCAAAAATCATACACGCCAAATTGACACTCCTTCTCCGTCCCTACCAAATTCTTGGCTAGGTCCCTGTGTGACCGCACCTGAACCTACTATACCGGGTGTAAACGGACTCTTCACGAAGTCGTCAATCAAGTATTCTGTACATCAAACTAAGTAACTTTACGCAAAAAATATCGCTGGGAAACGACTTTTTTTTGAGGTGATAAATCACGTTTTACGGTAGGACTCAGTGTAAGGCGATTCTCACACTGCCCCGCATGATGCAGCGTAGCGCGTGGATGCGTGTTCTTCCGTTGCTTGCAAGTATCTCCGTTTGTATGGAAAACACGCACAGTCTAACACACAGAAAATGGATGCATTTTCTGTGTGTTAGACTGTGCGCGCTGCATCATGCGGGGCAGTGTGAGAATCGCCTAAGGCAATCAAAATATTGTGCTGATGGAAGGATTGACTAGTAGGTAAGGGGGTCGTAGTAGCATCTTAAGCAAAAAAATATACATTAAAAATATAGGAACTTTGACCCCTAATATCTCCGTAACTCGAAGGTTTCCAGGTACAGTCTAGGACAAAAAAGAAAAGATCGCAATGACTAGTAGGAAAACAAGTACCTTTCGGCTTCGGCTTAAGAGTATTTTTACACTTTGTACATCAGTGCCAGTTACTTGGGCAACTATTTATTTCTACTGCGTAGGTTGTAGGTATGAAAAAGTGTATTGCAACGCATGGCACGCAGGGCACACAGTGGAACGAATGTATGGGAGCGGTTGGACGTAGACATGTCCGAAAAATAAGAGTAAAATTATGACAAACTAATGATGCCATCTTATTCGATTACTTAATGCCTTCATAAATTGTGGTAATGAATTTCTTCATAACTCCCATATTTCGGGAGTAATTTGAGAAAATGTGAAATTTTACTATGAAAATGAGTGTATCGAGCTCTCTCCCTCCTGATTCCGGGCTTGTTTCAAGTACCGGTCTCTAATATCGTAATGCTATTACTAAGAGCTATATTTAATACTAAGACACATAGTGCGCCAAATGTGCACTTTCTGGGATAAAAGGAAATGAAAATTTAAAAAAAAAAACGTTTTTTCCCCATTTGTATTTACTTTAAACCGCAGACAGACTTATTAAGAGGTCTATAAATATATTATATATATACAGAAATATATATTAACAAAAATATTCACAAGAACTGATGAGAGTATGACTTTTAAGTAAGTTGATAATAAATTACCTAGTTTCATTAAAAGTACAATAAATAATTAAGATGTAAGCTCTAATTTACTAAGTTACACATTTTAAAACAATAACATCATTTAATTATCTTCGTCATCATCATCATCATCAATTAATTCAAATTCAGAATCGATGTCCGCTAAATCATTTATGTTAACAAATTCGATATCACTTTTCTCAGAATCCGTAAGCTCATAAAATTCCTTAAAAGAAGATTTTTTTACAAACTTATTTCCTTTTGGACGGATACTTGTAACAAGTGGATGAGAAGACAGTAAAAGATTGTGCATAATATCTTCATTGCAAGAGATACTGCTATGCTTTCGAGAATGCCCCTCTCTATATTTTCTAAAATCTTTATTTCTAGCCTCAGATGCCTCTTCGGATAGAAAACCAATGGGCACAATTGACATGTTCTGAACTATGTCTGGCCCATGCATTAAAATTTTATGAAGTGAAGAAGGCATATAATACCATGGGTATAACTCCACGTAAAGCTTAGCAGTATCAAAGCAGAACTCTCGGAATTTAGTTACGTTGATCTTCTCTCCTGATGAAATACACTGCAAGATCACACAGATTTTTCTTAAAAGCATAGCATCTATTCCGGTCAGTTCAGCAGATTTAGTGTAGTTTTCAAAAAATCTCCTTGCCGAGTTGCCATTGTTGGTGGATCCACTGCCTTGTTTCACAACATCGAGAAGTAAGCCCGTTTCTCTTCTTACAGCCTCTTGAACTCTTTTCTTCCTGTCATCAACTTGCCTTTTTGCTATATCACCCCTTACTTGCCATGATTTTATGTCTAATTTGTAGGAAATGTGTAATAAGCATTCCATTGAGCGAATCCAAGCGTGAAGGGTGCTTAAGCTATATTTATACATGTCCTCGTTTGCGTGTTTATCTTTGATTAACTCTAAATTATTCATTTCTTTAGGACAAGCCTTGCATATGTCACACACTGAAGCTGCTGTATCGGATATAATGGAATGAATTTTACCATCAATCATTGTCAACAGCAGTTGGTGTTTGACACTAATTCCATCAGTGATGGTGGATGGAGTTAAGGCTTCAATCTCTGCTTCGATTTCAGCCATCTCTCTCTGCACATTTTCTTTGGTTTCCTTTATAAACTTAAACAATATTGGCCGGCAAAATGAAGTGGAAGATGGTCGCTCGTTTTCCCAAATTGTTACACCTTTTGAGACGAGCCGCAGTGGTACAAGACTAATCATAAAATTACTAGCAAGATCGATTTGCTCATCTTCACTCGTCCTTTGATGATAAATGCTTTGGCTAGATGATCCGTCAAAACCCCATTTGCTGGTCAATACGAGCTGTTGATTGGGATCAACAGGGGTTTCTAACGACCTAATAAGTCTTCTTGAGGTTAAATCCATCAAGGCTTGTAATTTGATTTTTGCAGAGCTCTCTGTAACTGTGAGATCTTCTTTGGCCGGATAGCACTTAATTTTTTCTTTAACCAACATGTAGTAACTCGGGTATTGAAGAGCTCCTTCTTGAGTGTTGAAATCCCGAAGAGTGTTATAGCGCCATTTCGATAAGTTCATCGATACATAAAGAGCCAATGCCTTCAAAGGGGATATTTCCCGTACCTGAATTGATTTACCTTCAATGAAGGCTTTGATTTTTGAGGCCTCTTCTGGATTCTCCGTCAAGTATTTCATAACATAAGCTGTATCGCTTTGTCCTGCCTTTTGAAGCGCCCTTTCGGCCGAAAACATAATTTCAGCGCTGCTACTGCTGCATGAAAGACTATCTTCAGTGCGTCTTCTTTTTTGCCGGTTACTAAGGTCCTCAAAAGATTTACGAGGACTAGGATGTGTACAAGTTGAAGCATCAGATTTAGCAGGAGAAATTATGGGCTCGATGACGTCACTTATATTTTCTGTAGAAGGTTCCATATTTTCATTCTGTAATTCCGGCCATTGAATTGCAGCCTGTAGCCAAATCTCATGTTTCTTCCGAAACTTATCTGTGCTTCTTCCAGACTGTGTCCATTTTGCATAAATGCGGTAGCAAAATCGACGACACCAGTCTTTTAAACTTGTTTCAGCACTTTCACATAACTGAACACAACTGTTATCTTTTAAAACACTGAACAAATAGTTAAAGTCGCGTAAATCTTTATGTGCGCGTGCGCATAAAGCAACGTGAATATCAAGATTTGTATTAAAATTTGGAAAATACATTGCGAGATTAGCTTGGATACAACGAGGTGTAAATCAACACTGATTTTAAAGTTACTAATAGTGACCTATTTATATAAAATCCAGGTATCCCAGGTATCCTTTGTTAAATATTGCAAGGTAATTAGTTATTGTGATAATTAGTAAATGATGCATGCTAAATTAGTGTATTAAGAGCCATTTAGTAATTAAATAATAGCAATGTTCTTATCAGTAATCATTAGTGCATCAGTTTTATATGTAAACCTTAAGTCCCTAATTATATATCCTAATTAGCTTATATCTTCTCTAATTGGCTGCTCAGAAATGTTATTGTAATAAGGTAAACCTTTAGAAAAACGGTTTTAATCAACAAAATAAACAAAAAATAAAAAAATTGTGTTATAAAATAAACATCACTCTTTATCCCAGAAAGTGCACATTTGGCGCACTATGTGTCTTAGTATTAAATATAGCTCTTAGTATTAGCATTATGATATTAGAGACCGCTACTTGAAACAAGCCCGGAATCAGGAGGGAGAGAGCTCGATACACTCATTTTCATAGTAAAATTTCACATTTTCTCAAATTACTCCCGAAATATGGGAGTTATGAAGAAATTCATCACCACAAGTTATGAAGGCATTAAGTAATCGAATAAGATGGCATCATTAGTTTGGCATAATTTTACTCTTTTTTTTCGGACATGTCTACGTCCAACCGCTCCCATACATTCGTTCCACTGTGGGGCACAGCTACTAAATAAATAAATAACAAAGAATACAATATGGAATTTAAAATGGATTTGAGTGATGTAGCGACACCTATCCGACGACCTAAGGACTACGCAAAGGACCATTCATAATGGAAGATTCGTGAGTCTAGTTGACTTCTACGGGTCCATTCATATTCATAACTAAGTAGTGCAAAGGTACATTCCTAGATGTCGCTCCCAACTATTTAGTTCGGCGTCACAGTTTAGTCAGTTTTATTTTGATGAGATGAGGATGACTAACATTAATTCTGCTCTGAAAAGGGTGTAAATAGACCCATAACGAAGCTGAAAGGCAATTATTCTCCCTGTCATATTGCGATCATTATTAAGGAGGAACCTTCTAGTTACGGAGATATTGGGGGTCAAAGTTCCAACTATTTCAGAAGTTTTTTTTAAATACATGTTTTAATATAAGATTTTTACTTTAAACCCTTCTGGACCTATTCAATCCATCCATCAGCACAATGTTTTGAGTTCGTTACAATGAGTACTCAAAAAACTCAAACTCAAAACTCAAAAGCATTTATTTCAATTAGACCATTACAGGCACTTTTGAATGTCAGAAAAACAAATAAGGCTAAGCTACAGTCACAGACACAAGGCATAATAACTTGTGAAAGTACTGTAGTTGCCCATTCCAAAGCGTAGATCTCTATGGAGAAGAATGGGCAAGAAACTCCATGGACACTCTTTTCAATCAAAATATTGTACAAAAAAACTATGTAAAACTATGTATGTTGTCCTATTGTAAAACGTGATTTTTCAGCCCAAAAAAACAAGTCGTTTCCCAGCAGTAATTTTTGCTTAAAGTTACTTAGTTTGATGTACTTAATGCTTGGTTGACGGCTTCGTAAAGAGTCTGTTTACACCCTGTATTACTATGACACTAGATACATTTATGTAGAATAATACACCGTGACTTTTTAGTCGTCTGACAACTGCGGCAGCCCACTTCATGTACCTATCCAATGAATACTATACATTCATAACAAAAAAAAATGGTATTTAAGAGTTAAAAATATATATAACAAAGATATATATTATTACAATATTATGATGCATAAGTTGAAACATTCTGTTTTACCGATCAATTTAGACATAAAAATAGTGGTCAAATAACAATAATTCCCGGAAAGCCAAATTTTGGTGGAGAGCTGGGGGATTTACCATTACAAATAAAGTTTTAAAAATCCCCATCGATCCTATGTGTGCTACAAAAGTTATTCGGGGTCAAAGGTGAAACTTTGAGGTTTTTTGGATTTTTCTCGAAAATGGTAAGTTTTATCAAAAAAAACCTCAAACCAAAGTTTTAAATCTTAAAATTTTCTACAAAAATGGTGCTTTTGATTTTTTTCCTATGAGTTACCATTCGTGAGTTATCGCGATTCTAAGAGTCACATTATACATGATATGCACACATTTCCGCGCCACCTGTGAGGTAGTGTACTCGGCGCCTTTTTTTACCGTGGTTTCCCCTGTAGGCCTACTCCACTAACTGTCATGACAATTTTAGGATAATTGAAGGTAACAATACCCGTCAAGTTCTAGACATTACCTTATTATTGATATTGCTATTGATTATTGGGTTAACTATTGTTTTGATTTCTTTAGATATTTTAATCAGATTCATACTCTTGAAAGTCTACTTCAACAGTCATGTCTTCTTCGATTTCTTCTTCTTCCTCTTCCTCTTGCTGGATGTTCATAAATTGTTCAAATGTGGCTGAGTCATTGGTCTCTTCATTAAAATCACAGGAATATTCCTCTATTGTACTCAACTGGACATTTGAGCAAGACTGACCTTGGCATTGTACACGCTGGACAACACAGCAACCCGACTTTTTTACAGCCACATTTGCCACTACAACCTTTTTGCAATTGCAAAAAATAGTGTTGAGGAGTTTTTCTGGAGCAGGTGGGAGTAAAGTTTTAATCGGTTCCAGAGTATTATCTATCAATTTCCAACCCCAGTCTTCTGGGTTCAGTTGATTGCCTAGCCATGTTTGAACTTGATAGTACACTCGATATAAGTGTTGAATAGCAGATGTTGAAGGAAGACATGATAGTTGTACTTGTTTCTTGTTAGTGTTGGAAGAGGAAGAAGAAGAAATCCAAGAAGACATGACTGTTGAAGTAGACTTTCAAGAGTATGAATTTGATTAAAATATCTAAAGAAATCAAAACAATATTTGACCCAATAATCAATAGCAATATCAATAACCAATATAAATAATAAGGTAATATCTAGAACTTGACGGGTCTTGTTCCCTTAAATTATCCTAAAATTGTCATGACCATTAGTGGAGTAGGCCTACAGGGGAAACCATGGTAAAAAAACGCGTTGAGTACACTACCTCACACGTGGCGTGGATATGTGTGCATATCATGTATAATGTGACTCTAATAATCGCGATAATTCACGAACAGTAACTCTTAGGGAAAATATCATAAGATCCATTTTTGTAGAGAATTTTAAGATCTACAACTTTGGTTTGAGGTTTTTTTTGATAAAACTTACCATTTTCGAGAAAAATCCAAGAAACCTCAAATTTTGACCTATGACCCCGAATAACTTTTGTAGCACACATAGGATCGATGAGGATTTTTAAAACTTTATTTGTAATGGTAAACCCCAGCTCTCCACCGAAATTTGGCTTTCCGGGAATTATTGTCATTTCAAATGTCTAATTTGACCGGACTAGCTGCGAGCGAAAATCTATCTACTCGACTCGTGCGATGGTTAGGTATGTTCTACTGTTTGATACGTAAACATTATTAACAGGATGTTTCATAATTCTAATGTATTATTTATTTTTCTTTGTACTTTTATCTTAATTAATGGAAAAAAAAACACGCCTAGAGGTAATTTATGTCGGATACATTGAGTGGACCACCTTTGTCAGACGACTAAAAAATCACGGTGTATAATAAACGGGTGTCATGTACATACGAGTAGCTGTCACCTTATTCTTGCTAAACATATTTATCTTACTTTCAAATGACGATAACCACCTACTTACCCGTACAAGTATTCTACTGTTTGACCTACCCTACATAAAGGAACGATTTTCTTTTCTATTTTAGTAAGATTGTTAGTAAGTAGTTAAATGAAACAACATTGTTGTAGTTTTTATTTATTTTTTTACACCATCATAATACATCGGTTTCTACAAACTACAAGGCCAGCTTTGCTTGACCTGTTCCTACACATTGAATACAACATTAAAAAGAAGTGTACCTACATTTTTGGGTACTTATATAACGTACCATGATTTCCAAAATCTCATTACCTTAAATTACAAAGATAAATACCTAATAATTAAAACACACCTGCATTTTTTATCAGACCATCATTTTAACTTTCCAGAACCCATTTTCGTAAACATACCCTATCACATTAAAATTGTGTTTTAAACTTAGCGGGTGGCCTGCGCAATGATATGCCATCATACAAGGAACCTCTACAGGCTTGATCGTTCCTTATTCCTGAATAAACGAACGGTGAGTGATATTACTATTCTATGATTAAAAGTGAATTATATTTTAGACACAGATAAGATACCGTAATCGACGAACCGCTTGTCTCTGAAGCGCCACATCAGTGAGGCGCCGGCATCGAGTGATGCGCTCCATATCCGAGTGTGCGACGCGAACTTGTCCAGCGACGCGAATCTGTGCTTAATCTCGGCCGGTGCTTGATCTCGCTCTTACGACTTAAATTGTACGTTTTAATACTGAAACTGCTATTTTTAAAACATCAAATATTCTACTGTTTAATAACTGTTTAAATATTCCATTAACACTCAATAATTATGCCGATCAATAATCTTATTAAGTAAATGGGTAGGTAAATAATGATATTAGCTGACATAAAACAATGTACTTAATATATTTAAAATTATTAAAGAAGTAGCGTGAATGTGGAGAAAACGTTAAATAAACCTACTTAATGGTCCGGAAGTTTTATAAAGTTAATCCAAAACTTGAATATAGTAAGTAATAAAATATAGATATCAAAAATACAAGGTATAACTACGAAAATATAAAATCACAGCAATCTAGTCTTAGTTGGCGTTAGTAGGCCTAAAGATGTTGTTGATGCGTTCATCGAGGCAAACTGCGTCGATGGCATCCGACATGTCCTGTTCCATGTCGTCATACTGGCCTTTTGCCAAAGCTGCGGCCATAGCCTCCTCATCTCTTACGAAGTTATATTCGTCATCCGCGTAATCGTAATGTTCAAATGCCAAGTCGTTGTCATCAAAAGCCCAATCGCGAGAAAGTGGTGGATAGTTTGGGTGGGATGGGACAACGAAGCGAGGGGTATTGCGTGGACTAAGCATATTCTGCAAATGCAGCCCCTGGATGTTCCACATGCCGTGTTCATATACGTTTTGCCACTGAGGGTTAACGTTAGGCCCGTTGCGGTTAAAATTGATTTCCGGCGGCCGAAAATACACGTTACCCATAGGCGCAACATTAATTTGAGCTCCATGCCCTCCCACAGTCTGCCGGAACATATACGGATAGCCACCATTTTGTTGAGCAATAAAGTTAATCATTTGATAGTAATCTCTTCTATCGTCGGGGCTGTGGACAAAAAACACATCTGCATTAAAAATGCGAAATAAAAAGCAGATCTGCGTATTGGCCAAATGCGATAGGTAAATATAGTCATTTTATTTTACTAAATAGTTTAATTTACAATATTATTCATTTTTTTATGTCAACTTTTTCTGTGCTACTTTACGACGGGATCTTATTCATGATTTATCATTATCATTAAGGCGAATCCCGATACACGATATTTCGTCACTTACAAATGCCATGATCGTAAAAATATTAGTTCTAGATTAGGACGGTAACACTTCACGCGGGTAGGCGCTATAGGTATTGCGCGATTCCGACTCGTTTTTATTTACGGATAGAATTAGATGAAGTGAAGTTAAAATAATTATACCTATTACTGATCTTAGCGGAGCTGACCCGCGTGCTTGAACAAATAATAATACCTATTACTGATCTTAGCGGAGCTCACCCGCGTGCTTGAACAAATAATAATACCTATTACTGATCTTAGCGGAGCTGACCCGCGTGCTTGAACAAATAATAATACCTATTACTGATCTTAGCGGAGCTGACCCGCGTGCTTGAACAAATAATAATACCTATTACTGATCTTAACGGAGCTGACCCGCGTGCTTGAACAAATAATAATACCTATTACTGATCTTAGCGGAGCTGACCCGCGTGCTTGAACAAATAATAATACCTATTACTGATCTTAGCGGAGCTGACCCGCGTGCTTGAACAAATAATAATACCTATTACTGATCTTAGCGGAGCTGACCCGCGTGCTTGAACAAATAATAGTACCTATTACTGATCTTAGCGGAGCTGACCCGCGTGCTTGAACAAATAATAATACCTATTACTGATCTTAGCGGAGCTGACCCGCGTGCTTGAACAAATAATAATACCTATTACTGATCTTAGCGGAGCTGACCCGCGTGCTTGAACAAATAATAATACCTATTACTGATCTTAGCGGAGCTGACCCGCGTGCTTGAACAAATAATAATACCTATTACTGATCTTAGCGGAGCTGACCCGCGTGCTTGAACAAATAATAATACCTATTACTGATCTTAGCGGAGCTGACCCGCGTGCTTGAACAAATAATAATACCTATTACTGATCTTAGCGGAGCTGACCCGCGTGCTTGAACAAATCCGCAACACTGTAAAACGACTTCACTCGTATTTTCTTTGTTCTTTTTTTATTTTAAATCGGGACCATTTGAACAATTAATCACGGATGAAATACAATAAAAACAAAATAATGAGTCATTGTAAAATTCGGAAATAATCGTAATAATGAACTCATTAATCATTATTACAATTATTTCCTAATTTTGTACTGGCATACAAGTCATTATTAGTATGAGTAATATGCCTTGGTAAACATTTCACTGATAAGTATGATAAAATTGAAATTTTGGCATTGAAAAAATAATGTGTACGTAGGTACGCACGAGGGCTGATTAAGCTATACAAAACAATTAATGCGGATCTCTCGTTGTACAGAAAATATATACAAAGAGAGGCCACGTTATACTGGAAATGTAAAGCTTGTTTTGCCGCCGCCCGTGTGTACAAGCGTACATTATCTACCTATTATTTTTCAAATAAAGTTACCCGGACATGTGAGACATGTATTAAATAGTCGCATACTCCTATGACTCTCATAAAGTACAGGCAGTGCTATTGCTCACGACTGATTTTTACCCGGGACGACGCCCGGTTAGCCTTATGTGCAGGTCCGGTCTTTGCTGGGAAGAGATGTGATCTTGTTAGTTTGCGCTGTACGTATGTGTGGGCTCGTGTACTCGAATCGGGCCTAACCCTTTCTCAATCGGACACGACGAACCCGGTGAGACCGGCGCTGGGCCGGGTAAAATCCGACCGTGAACAAGAGCCGTAAGGAGGGCCGTAAGGAGGGCCGTAAGGAGGGCCGCGCCGCAATGCAAAAATCCTGCTCCACCTCTTTTATACATTGTATATAAACTATGACTCCTCACACAATACATGTGGGTCGCACTGGAATTATTTGAATTGATGCACTTTGCTGCGGCCCAATGAGGTTGCATTATGAACTTGCATTTAAGGCAAGTTGATCCCATAGCATGAAAAATCTACCTAAGTTACAGTCATAAAAAATAAATGTTACTCACACCGAGACGCTTGGCGACGAGGCCCGTGCTCTTAAAGATAGCGATCCAATATAACTATATTTAGTACTTGAAAATATACACAAATCTCAGCCGCGTGGCTTATTAGAGTTCTCTCAATACGAATACACCACTTGCTTCGCCGCGACGCGTCGTGCTTGTCCGCTAAGCCCGTGTTGCTCCTCGCAAACCACGATCACTTAGCTGTAGAATGCACCTCGCGGCGTCGCGATGCGTTTTGCGCGTCTCAGTGTGATCTAATCCTTAATTTATAAGGAAAGTTTTTCTCTAAGGGGCAAGTTACAATTGGAGTTTGAAGTTCGTGACCAGTATACTAAGTAAATCAAGTTTATTTGACATTTTTCTATGTTGCAATTACCATTGTCGTCCCCAGAAGGCGCGACATATTCACATGATAAGCATCGTTAACAAATACACACTTCGAATTCGTGTTATAACTCCTCCCTTAGACTAAGGTAACCAGTCAGTAACAAAAAATAAAATAAAAATATGTTTGTGCATTTTATTGTTTCAGTAGTTTTTACCTATTGCTGTATTTACAATTTTGTAAAGGAGTAAACGTATGAAGCGATTATAATAAACTAAGATTATATACAATTTATATTGGCACCCACTATTATCTTATTAACAAATATTGCAGTAACATAATGTGTGTTGCAAACACAGGGAAATAGTAAATTGTAACTATTCGCTTTTAGAGATTATATACTAGAGACTATGTACACATAGGATCAAAATTTCAATATTCTTGATTTTCTAGAATGAAAAATTTGGAATCACTTTAGTTAGGCCAAGTAAGTGACCGTTCTAATAATCAAAGATATGGCTTTGGCTTTGTTTTGCCCGACTAACAATATGTTGACTGTGAAAATCGAGACAATCCATAGACACTTTCAAAGCAAATCAATTTATATACATACCATAACAGCACGCCTGTTTGCTTGCATAAAGAGAACCCTTACTTTTTGTTTATTTTTGGGCTGATTGTGTATGTGACTAAAAATGTTTGTAATATATAATTTAATTATATTATTACTAAATCTTAGCAATAAAAAAGCTTTATTTAATTTATAAATTACCCCAGATAATTAATTTATTTGATACAACTAAATCCTACTGTCTTTCTTCAATTATTATTGCCGCACAAAAAGGTGAAAACAGAAAATTATACAACGAAACCAAAAGACTGAACTTACACAATAAATGATACTAAAAAATAATAAAATTTAATAAACATCATGAACATATGAACTGTAAGAACTAAAATTATAGACAGAATAAAAACATAAAAAAGCTCTAATCAGTCGTCGATTGGTGGTTCAAAATAGGACGGGATCATTGAGTGGAAGAACCTGTACAGTGGCGAACCGCCGGCGCCGCCGGCTCCGCCGCCAGTAGCGTAGCTGGGCGTGCGCGGCGCGTCGAACTTATAACTGTACTCATATCGGTTAACTGACTTGTGGAACAGGGGGTCGAACGCGCACGTGGGCTGGTTGAACGCGACCGCCGTTATTTGCTGCAAGTGATGACGTCACATGATCAGTGATAACTCATTATAAGGTCTTTTATTAATCATTGTCGGTGTATTGGTATGATTGTAATAATATAAATAGGGTGCATCATTATTTAGGGTGAATGAACATCAGCCTGGATTGATAAGATTATCAACGAAAATGTGTTATCTTGATAATTTCGAATCCTGGTTATAATATTTTAAGAATAATTGAATAAAAACGGATACGTACAGCTTCAATGATTAGCTTTGACATGCTGCTAAAGACAGACATGTGTCGCAGGTACTCCTCAGGCCACACTTGGTACAGGGAGTGGCGACTGATAGCCCAGTCAGATGCCGTCTCCTGCACAAAGAACAGAAACATACTCAGGGGATGGGTAACAGCTGTTAATGTCGCGTCAGATCGTCAGATCGAATCGGCAGCGCAGGGCGCTGGCGCGAGTGTGCATGTAGTTTAAGCTAGATGGCGTTGTTTCAAGTTTTCACTTCTGCTGGCACTCCCGGAGTGCAACCCGTTGTTTTATTTTTGTAGATGCAGCGTTACCCGACCATATTCATTAAAAACAAGCTTAATTTGAAAAAGGCTTAGTTACCTTAATTTTATCATTTATTTTATACTCCGCGCAGAGCTCGGTAGCGTTCCTCATAAGCCATTTCATCACCTCAGGCTCGTTCCAGCGCGGGAACGTCATCTTTGCATATACCATGAACACCTCCGAAGCACCCACACTCCAACTAAAACATTTCAAGATAATAGGTAAATTTTTCACCTTTTTTTAAGCGCTTTACTTTGAATTATTTGGCCTGCCTAACAGCCGCCATTTTATTTCTTATTAAAATAGCGGCCACGGATAAAACTTATTAATCCATGCCAGCTATTGCTTTTTACAGGTTATAGGACAGAAGTTAGGTAGGCCACGCTTGATACACAAATCTTCCAACCCATTAAATAAGTTACATAACAACTAAAAAATAACTTACGGGGTCGCCGGATCAGGCTTGAAAATTTCATGGCCAAGCAGTTCGGGATTGGCAACGTGGCTACATTCCAAGATCTTGACGAAGATGTGTGGGAAAGCTAATATCGCCTCCCGGATGAGCCGATCGGCTTCAGCAAAGTTAACTGTAAACAAAATGTATATATAACTGATAGTGAACATGGACAACAACACAAAATAATTTCTGCAGTCGGACAAGTAAGAAAAAAGGCCCAACTGGCCCATTCATAAACAACCTTTATTCAACTAAGAATAGAAATGACCTTGCGCCATAATGTGACGTCATAACTGTCCAATTGAACCAGTTAGGTGAGGTTTTCCAAAAAGAATACAAAAAATGTTTATATTATTAGCCTCAAACTAGACAAAGCTTTTATTTTGGCCATAACAAAAAGTCATCTTTGGTGAATACACCAATTGCTCTTAAATAACAATAATAATAAAAGATTTTTTTTTATATTTTAATGTTTTTAAATATTTTTTTAAATTTATATTTAAAAATGTAATGAATTTGTAAAAAAATAAATGAAGGATTAAAGGATACTAATATTTTTTGCATGCATTACTTTCCAAGAGACATTTGTCAGATCGTCATGGACGTTTTTATTCTTATTCGAATC
Organism: Lycophotia porphyrea; assembly: GCA_950005105.1. NCBI lineage: Eukaryota > Metazoa > Arthropoda > Insecta > Lepidoptera > Noctuidae > Lycophotia > Lycophotia porphyrea. The sequence continues at coordinate 26,564,773 of OX465383.1, read as the reverse complement.
GCATTGTATCATTTACTTTTAACTTTTTCCTCTTCATTTTATTACATAATAATATTCTTGAAAGATTGACAATTTAGTAGCAAAATTTATTGAGAGGTACATTCTGGATCGGCTACGTATACGATGCGGCTACTGCTGACCAAATGATAAGACTTACGGTTATTCTTAAGCGCAACATGGAAGTGCGCGAGACTGAGAGAGTACTTGATATTGAATAATAAAGTTGCCTCACGCTGGCGGTCGAAATACTTGATGGCCTCAATCAACCACTCGTGCTCCCTGGCCCTCAGTGCCAGGATGTCTAGCACAGACAATATGGCTAACGGATCATGAGGGTCAATTAACAGCATCATTTTTGCTATCTCCAAGGCGGTTCGATGACAAGCTTTGTTTGTAAGTAAATAAATATATTTCAACATGGCGACGTGAAATGGCCGGTTTTCCAAAAACTTGTATTCGAGGCGCACGTTATTCTGTAAATTAAAAAGATTTTAAATCATTTATTTCGATATGATTATCTTATAAGAAAATAGTATAATAAACAAATCAAATGGCATCTGAGCTGGTAAGTATTTACCTTAGACAGAATAAATAGCGGGTCTGCTACGTACTGAAGGAAAGTTACGACGTTCTCCACAATTTCGTTGCCAACGCTATTTTCTTCCATGCGGAATAAACGGTCAGATATCTGTAGACACAATGTGAGTTAAATAATGGTGGACCAAACATATGATTTTTGTAAATAGTGGTTTATTGGCACTTACCTCCATCAGTGCTTCGACATGCATTTTTTCCTTTGCTTCTTCGAAATTTGCAACGATATCACCAGTGGTGCGTGCGATCGCGAGCCTTCGCAGGAAGTTACGATGCATCTTTTGATACGCCTCACTGTGATTGAAGACAAAGTACATACGGTCGCCCACCTCTTTGTATTTCAACATGGACCATCCTGAAATTTCAAATAATAACTTAACAAGATAATCTTTAATTTTTTATAACTTGGTCTTTATGTCAGTCAGGATGATACTCCGCGATTAAGAGATTCTGCGCTTGTAAAATTTAAATATCGGGACCTTCTTGACAAAATAATAACAATGACTATCCCGCCAGTGGCATTGAAACCCTCGAATTTGGAACTCACCAGAGTTGTGGAAGTCGTATACTGGCGTCTCCTTATTTGGATGAATCAATACACGTTTAAGCAAAAGGGCGCGATTCGGAGCGACACGTGCACTGTAAAATACATCATTTAACAATAAATAATAAGTACATAATAATTGTAGCAGAAACATGGAATGTTATATAGAGAAACATAGGTATCAACAACAAAATGCAATTACCGTCTGTTTTGTCCGCCTTCTTCAGGACCAAAGATTCTTCTGAGCTCATTGGCTACATTAAGATGCTTGGGGTCAAGATTTAACACCTCCAATGCCTGATTAACCGATTTCTTAGTTGGTGCAGGCGGCGGGGATCCCAGGATAGCATTCACTTCCCTTACGCTCCGCTCTACCTCATCTAGCTAAAATGAAAAGCCTTTTTAGAATCAAGACTGCGTGATTATGCTACTAGAATGAATCTCAGCAAAAAAATACCGCAACAGTAAATCGTCGTGCACTATTGTCTTCCAATTGGTGCTTCAGGTGAAAGTGACTCTCCTGCTTTAAGATGACAAAGAATTAGTCGACGGTATGGTTGGCGCAACGCAGCAGTGCGATGCGTGTTACGGGTTCTATCCCCGCCTCATACAAATATTTGTTCCGTACAGATAGTTGTGTCGGGTCGGGCTGATTGTCTATGTGAGTTTTGTTAGTATATTTTGCTGTTGGCTTTACTGCTAATTTAAGTGCATTATGTTAGCAACACTTTTCTATCTCGACCATCTCGTAGTTTTGTGTTGTAATAAAATACGTTCCTACATATTTTCGAGTTCTACTGTTATTTTAATAATTTCATCCAAAAATATCATCAAATTTAAATATTTTTAGACACACCGACGTTGTTCAAGAGAAATTCCTTGTGCGTGGCAAAGATTTTATAAAAAAAAAAATGTTAAAAAAGTTTATACCCCGTAAGCAGTCGCCTGCCTGCCTTTTCCTTTACCCTTCTTCTTAAGGTTCTTCTTCTTAGGAGCGAAGCCAGGGGGCAGGGCGTACACGTTATTTTGGGCTTCATCTTCGCTGCGCTCCGATGCACGCTCCGACTCTGAATGAGAAGAGCCTACGTCCAGCTAAAAGATAAAAAAAACACTTTAAGGTATGACCATGGCGCACGGTGGCGCTCAATAGTTCATTATGAAAATCACATGATTCGCCAGAAAGATCATAAAGCACCGGTTCCACAATTAAAATACAGATTTTGTAGAAAACAGTACGAGAAACGGCCTTCTCAACTATACAATAATAGTACATTATTGCAAATGCCGTGAAATAGGCAATTGCAGGTCGAGTATGAGTTTGACTAATACGAGACAGGCAATTGCCATTTCCGCCGAGGCATATATGTATAGTGATTTTCTCAAAAGAATGCAGGGAAATAAAATATACTTTTTTATATTATACATTTAATTTAATTAACATTAAAAGTTACATTAGTCATATTCATACAACAATAACATAATTAGTCATACAACTATTGTTCTCTTTATTGTTATTAGTATTTATAAATACAATATAATACAATTGTATTATATTGTAGTTATTTATTTATAAATCTACATCATAGATGTATGTGATGCTGCTTTATGTTACTTTTTTATTTATTTATTTTTTCGTGAAATTGTATTAGTATGTTACTCCTAAGTACCCTCTATTTGTAAATTATAAGTAAAAATAATTGTCTATGATTTCATTAACTATACAATTTAATTTAAATATTATATATTGCTGTGCCCTAACAGTGTCCATAATATTGTTCTTGGCTGTAAGCCTATTATAAGACCTTTTTTGTAACATTATGGTACGCAATAAAATGAATATGAATATTGGGGTAGTTACTAACATTTATGTTTGTTTGTTGAACTTCTGATGAGGTTTGCAGGTGGGCATTGGATGTAGTGGTAGATGGCTGAATATGCTGTTTTGAGGTGGATGGCTGTGGACTTAGATGTTGGCAAGTGGCCAGCGGGTGAGATTCTGTTTCCGAATTAGGTTGCAATGTGATGTTTTGATTTATTTTATTATTTATATCAGTTTTGTTTTTAAACGACTTCCAAAAAGAGGAGGTTATCAATTCGGATGTTTATAATTTGATATACAGGGTGTCCAGTAAATAGCACGACATACTACAGGGGGTGATAGCTTGGGTGAATACCTACCAAAACAACACAATATATGTTCAGCAAAATTTTACGGATTTAGAGTTTTACAATATTTTCCGAAATATCGAAAAATCTCTACCTTGAAACAAAAAATTCCTTTTCTAGAATTTTTTTTACATCAAATTATTCGTGAATAGTTACTTGACTCATTGATAAGTCTTTTTTCTATCAAAAACAAGAATCTGTTAAAAATCTGTTTCAAGGTAGAGATATTTCAATATTTCGGAAAATTTTGTAAAACTCTAAATCCGTAAAATTTGAACACTGAACATAATATTGTGTTGTTTTGGTAGGTATTGACCCAAGCTATCACCCCCTGCAGTATGTCGTGCTATTTACTGGACACCCTGTATATAACGGCGCGCTATGATTGGGTTGATTTATTGCAACACTTTTTATAAGTTGCAATCGGTTATTTTTATTCTGTGATTTTTAAGGCGGTTAACCTTAAACACCGAATGGGGTTATGAATGTCATGGCGGTGGTGACAGCGCTTTTTGTCGTCACTGTCATCCGGCGATCACGCACAAACCCATTGGCTCTAAACTCAAGTCTAATAATTATTGTAATTTGGATTTAACCACTACCTATCATTGTAATTTCAAGTTATTTTGATAATGTTTCTTTGAAATCTTGTAATTATATCAAATGAATTATACTGTACGTATTATTTTTCAACCACCTGCATGTGCAGTCAGCGTCACGATGTGGGTACCCCTCTTGAAAGCACCTACGTTCCCACTGGGATACCCAATTGATGCAGCCCACCGTACATGCCCAAAATGGAGGTCCAACAATAAATAAAAGATAAATAGCGACACGTGGTGTCGCGGCCGCTCGAAAATCCAATATTCGGACATAACTCTGTCATATACCTGATCACACCTTTGATACTAAAAAATCTTCCCAGAAAGTGCATTGCCTTCTTAGCTAGTCTGTTCAACGCAATCTTTCGAACATCTCACTTTCCTGACCTTTGGAAAATCTCCGAAGTTGTTATGATCCACAAATTAGGTAAACCTGAACATGAAGCGTCGTCTTATCGGCCGATAAGCTTAACTCCTGTACTGTCCAAACTGTGGGTGAGAATATTTCTTAACCGGCTAAAACCATGCATGGACGTGAATAATGTTGTTCCACCTCATCAGCTTGGCTTTCGGAAATACCATTCTACAATAGAACAGGTTCGCCGAGTTTATCAAACATAAAGACAGGCCTTTGAACGCAAAAAGTACTGCTCAGCGGCATTTCTTGATGTACAACAAGCTTTTGACCGTGTCTGGCACAAAGGATTACTGGCAAAAGTGAAGGAAAAACTTCCTCACTCAATGTTCCTGCTCATCCGGTCGTACTTATCCGACCGCTGCTTCTGAGTTAAACAGGGCGAAGCACGATCGAGATTGTTTGAAGTGGATGCTGGAGTACCACAGGGTGTTGTTGTTGGCCCAGTGTTGTATAACATATTTACATTAGATTTACCCACATTAGATGACATAACAGTTGCAACATACGCTGACGACATAGCCTACTTATCAGTTGACGACAACGCAGAAATGGCCAGCAATAAACTCCAAAATCAGCTAGACGAGACACATAAATGGCTCTGTAAGTGGCGGATACGCGCCAGTGCATCAAAGTTTAACCATATCACTTTCACTCTCAGGCACGGAAACAGCCCTCCTGTTAGACTTGGACCTGATACCTTACCACACACAGATTGCGTTAAATATCTTGGCTTCCATTTAGATAGGCGCCTAACATGGAAGCATCATATCAAACAAAAAAGGGAGGAGATAAACCATAAGTTCCGCAACCTGTATTGGCTCATGGGAAGAAACTCGGTACTCTCTGCAGACAACAAGATACTAATCTACAACTCGGTCCTTAAACCAAAATGGACGTACGGTATCCAATTGTGGGGCGTAGCCAGCACATCTAACACTCTCTGCCTGCAAAGGGTTCAATATGGTATACTAAGTAAGAGCCATAGTAAATGCACCATGGTTTGCTCGGAATAGCGAAATTCATCAATTCATAGCTTCCTCCAGGTGCCGCTCGTAAACTCTGAAATCGAGCGGTACAAATGTCAACACAAGGCACGCCTAACCATGCACCCAAACCCACTAGTGACTGAACTGTTAAACCCGACAGCGATGGTAAAAAGGCTGAAAAGGAACCACCTTCTTTAAGTGGGAGGCGCAGCAATGGCCGCTCCACCACAATGTCATGTAATCTGCAACAAATTCGCTTATGGTCTGACGACCGATTGCAAATGGAAAAATACGAAGAAAAAAAAAAGTTTGAGAAAAATGAATAAAGAGATTACGAATGTAAAATACATGTAAGTAAATGGGTAAACTCACTCGCATATGAGGACACTGAGGCTCTCCTGCAGTACACATCATAATTCACTCATTCACACGTTCACTTACTCACATGTACAATTACACACCACCCATACACATACATCCCTCACACACGTATCACACATGCCCAACTCATATAATTATAATATACACAAAGTCCACTCTGTCCAAGCATACTCTGATCCTGTCAATGCGGCTTTACACAAAAGCGTTTTGGATCGGAGCTTAAACTGGGTCAAAAAAGATAAAGGTTGGTTAAAATTTTCTCGCTGCATTTGCCCCATTCTCTGCATCACATATCCGTTCCAATAAGACTATATAGTTAATATTACTATCTATACACATCAAGTGTCTAGGGATATTTTGTTATGCACATATTTAAACAAAACTTTAAGAATTTCATAAAGCATCCTTATATCAAAGTGTGCAGAATTTTATACTCTTCCAGAATGTATGAACGTTTTCAGGAAACAAAATTCAATGAAATTTTGTATAAAATAAAAATTAATAAACTGTAGGAGCACCTCAAACGTTTATAACATATATGCAAAGGTTTTTCAAGCTCAAAACAATGTTGTCAAGGTCGCCTTGTGGTGTAAGGTACCAGGTCCGACGAAAAGGCACGAAAAGTGGAGTTCACTTTGATATGGATAGACGTTCTGGGGATTTCGCAAGCTGGTCTCACGTCCATGTGTTCGCCTAACACGTATTTTTTGTTTCTGGAAGGATGCAGAATCGAGATTCATCTGAGAGGAATATGTAGACCATTGGCGATCATACCAAGCCAAATTTTCGTTTGCCTATTCTAAACTTTCCCGCGATTGCTTCGTCGTAGCTGGAAACGAAAATGGTGTACTAGCATGAAGTTTGACTGCTTGTGGTCTCTTCCTGCCAGCTTGGTCACTAACGAAGATCAGGTGTTTTGACTGTACCTTTAAAACCAATTGCCAAGTCGTAGCGTACGGTTGTCTTCTCGCTGTAATTTGTAAAAATCGGTCTTGTCTGGTGGTGGCTTCCCGAATATTCCCAGTGTGCCGCTCAGCCGACTCACCAGTAGTATCCCAATAGCGAGAACACAAACTAGATATGACACTTTAACTGGTGCCAATGGTATCAGCAATATTGCACTGGCCCGCGCCTGGTTCCAGCAAGCCTATTGCTCTCAACATCTCTTACCTAGGTAAATTTCGATGTTCCATGGTTTAGATAAACTCAGCAGTATTGATTTAATTCAAAAATGTACGATAAATATCTTCATTTAAAAAAAAACAGTAAAATCTTTAACACACGTATGTAGGTAAGAAAATTATGATTGTTATGAAGTATACAGGTATACTGAATTTTGCCACATCTGAATTATTATTTTTTTTTATTAAGGAAAATAAATGTACCAGGAACAAATTTACATAATTTTTTTTTTTAAATGTCAATACTTTTAAAGTTATGCTTATAAATGTGCAAGATCCCTAAACACTTTTGACATGTATATAAGTTAATTTAAACATAAATGAAATCAGCCTTATTTATGAACAAAAGGATCTACTTACCCCAGCGTAATTGGAAAGCCCTGAACGTTGAGCATACAGCGGTTGGTAGTCATCATCGGAATCATCAGGAGGCGGAGGCACATTGTTTCGCTGGTTCATTTTTCGAAATTGACGGGAACTCATTTTACCTGCTAAAAATTTATTAAATCACTAACCTTTCATTCACATTACAAATACACAAATCCAAAACCAATATAGCTGATTTGGCTCAAAACGCTGCCCATCTCAAATGGGACTGGGCAGGACATGTCTGCAACATGTCGGACAAACTGTGTGTAGCAGGAAACTGATGTCCTGACACAGTAAGGCGTGGTCGCGGCAGGCCTCGAAGATGGCAGAACGAACTGGAGTTCCGTCTGAACTGGACCTCCACAACCCATTTAGTACTGGGCAATACAATACCACTTGGTAAGACTGTGGTGCTTTCCAAAGAGGTCGCGCGGGTTCGCGAGAGTTGGAAGGAGTGGAGGGGGGCCTTTGCCCAGAAGTAGTGGGACAGAGCAGAATAGTAAAGAAAAAAAAAGGGAGCCAGAAACACATTCATCGAAACGCTTAAAATAAAAATTTTGATCAATTTTACCTAAAAACAGTGATCCTCAGAATGAACAACGATTACGAGGTGCGACCGTCGACATACGACGTAAGACTGGGCACTAAGGCTAGGGCTTTATTTTAGCTCTGCCAAGGACTCGTCATGCGCAATGACGCTAATCGATACTTTAGTGCCTGGATTTCAGGCATGCTCAGTCTAGACGTACGAGCTGTATCGATTGACCAACCCATAAATGCCCGTCCCGCATACCACCCCTCTCACCCACCCCACCACTTCTTATATTTTAGACATGATAAATGATTTGAATCCGCCCTAAGAGGACCCACTGACCAAATAATGTAAACCACACAATGCAATGAAATACGACTAAGTAATACAAATCGTATTTGACGTCGACATTGTTAGGTCAAGTTTTACATTAGAAAACGATCTGTAGGCTGAAATGTAATTAACGCGGGGAGTAGAGTGGTCAAAATAAACTTACTTAACTTACCAAATGTGTGATATATCCGAGCTCTTCAATTCCTTTAATAGTCTTCAAATCACCAAAATACCAAACTGAATGTTATGATAAAATACGTCAATATACGACCACGGCGCGAAAACCAGAGAGTATAAAACAATACGTTCCATTCTACGTTCATGAAACTAGAGATGTGCGTTATTTGAACGAAATTCGACGGCCAACGCATAAAGTAGGCTGTAGACTCATGGCACGAAAGCAGTGTTGCCAGAAGGATACATTTCTTACATTTTTCGTAACTTTTGACCCCTTGCGTAACATGTAAGTAATTTTTATATTTAGGGCCATTTTCGTAACTTTTGAGAACAACGAGATTTGGAATACTACATTTTTATTAGTTTACGAACGCATCCAAATGGAACGCCCATAGAACTGGCGCATCTAGAAAGTATTTTGCTCCATATCCCCCTCAGAGATGCCTCTGAATGGAACGCGCCATGACAAAATGAAACGTATTTTGGATGGAATAAAATTTGATTTTGTTCGAGCGTGTGCGCGCACGTTTCCTACTTCGCGAGTTAGCGCCGTTCGCGGTTTTCTATTCTATTTTAAACCCGATTTCAACTATTCTGCCAATGTCCAGTGAATTGGGTTTCGTAGCTAGTAGATGACAAATCATCATCGATGATGTCTTTGTTTCTTTGCATTGAGGCATTTTTGCCTTTTATACAGAGCCCTCTTACGAACACTTGTTTGAACAAATACGTTAAGGTGGAAGCATACGAGTAGCCCGTGAAATTCAAATTTTCTTACGTTTTTTTTTTCAATTTGCAGGTCAGTGTTAGTTTGTATGTTCATGAAAAATGAGTCACGTCAGTAACACATACATAGTTGTAGAATTAAAATCATCAACACAATCCTCTAAGTTCATGTAACTCTATTCAATGAATATTTCATGAAAAATTCATTCAATGGGGTTAAATAAACTTAGAGTGTTGTATTGATGATTTACCTTATAAGAGGGTTCTATACTTATCGAATATTAGTAGTTAGTTCAGTGTAAAACTAATAGTTACATCGCCTCTTAGTTTTGGTTCAAAGTAATAGAATAAGTTAGGTGCTAGACTAGATAGTAACAACAATGAAGATGGCGCTGCGAATAAATGAAACTAGAGTCTGTTTTATCCACAGTTTTATCATTAGATTAAATACACCAATAGACATCATAGATTCCTTTATATTCTGCCATTTTGCGGCCATCAATTTGCCTCTTACCTCCGACCCAAAAAACACGTAAAATAAAAAACAGTAATGTAACTTTTGCCGCAAAAATGTAACATTTCAGCAAACGAAACGTAATTTACGACTCAAGACCCCTGGCAACACTGCACGAAAGAGCATGAAATCCGTGAAATGTAAGTGCATTTTGCGCTTGGACTTTTTCTCAAGACCGCGAACGCATTTAAACTCGTGCCATTTTCGCAAAGAGTGTGAGACCAAGTGGCTAACGGTGGTGGGTGTTTTTAAAAAAATAGATTTTATGGTATTGCGAGCGTTAGAAAGAATGCTTAGCATACATAGAGGAATAAGCTATATAGATGGCAAAGCTAGACGGACCCCTCTACCAAAGTCCATTGGCCATTTGACCATACAAGTTAGTTAAAATAGTTCAGTCGCCCACAGATGCCATTGTTGCCGATTCCCTTGTTTACAAATTAAACCAAAAGACATGGCCGAATCCTGCCCTGAAAATCAATTCAGAATTTATAATGTACAGACGCCAGCAGGTCAACCTACCCGAAACTGTCAGATTTTTCTAACCAACCTTGAACCTAATGCTTTAGAGATAAAGTTGAAAATATATTAAAGAAATTTGACAGATTGTAGTAGCTTGATGTGCTGGCGTCTGTACATTAGTTATTATTATATGAAAATTCCTTCTAAAATAAATAAAAATAAATCGCAACAGCTACATTTCTCTAGAACAAGCGACAAAAAATCCAAAAAAAAAATGTGTGTTAATGACTTCCAGCCTCCCGATCAAGCCGGTTTCCGAAGAGGCTTTAGTACCATAGACCACATACATACGCTGCGGCAGATTATACAGAAGACCGAAGAGTATAATCGGCCCTTATGCTTGGCGTTTGTGGACTATGAGAAAGCCTTTGATTTGATCGAAACTTGGGCGGTTCTTAGGTTCTGGAGAGATCCCAGAGGTGCCATATTGACTATCGGTACGTAGAAGTGTTGAAGTGATTGTATAACAACGCCACTATGTCAGTCCGAGTACAGGAGCAGTGCACGAAGGCGATTTCGATAAAGAGAGGAGTAAGACAGGGAGACGTCATTATCTCCGAAACTGTTTACGGCTACTCTAGAGGACGCCTTCAACCTCTTGGAATGGAAAGGACTTGGCATCAATATCAACGGCAATTACAGCACTCAACTTCGATTTGCCGACGATATTGTAGTCATGGCTGAGTCACTGGAAGACCTAAGACAAATGCTCGGTGATCTCAATAGTGTCTCCCAGCAAGTGGGTCTTAAAATGAACATGGACACCGTACTCGCAGTTGGGAACACTACTCTCGAAGCTGTCGACGAATATATCTACCTAGGACAGGCGGTCCGTTTAGGTAGGTCCAACGTCGAGAGAGAGATCAATCGTCGAATCCAACTCGGCTGGGCAGCGTTCGGGAAACTACGCGATGTCTTCTCGTCCAAAATACCTCAGTGCCTCAAAAGTAGGGTTTATAACCAGTGTGTGCTACCAGTGATGACTTACGGATCTGAAACGTGGTCTCTCACAATAGGACTTATACAGAATCTCAAAGTCGCTCAGCGGGCTATGGAGAGGGCTATGCTCGGCGTTTCTCTACGTGATAGAATCAGAAATGAGGAAATCCGTAGACGAACCAAGGTCATCGACATAGCCCAGCGGATAAGCAAGCTGAAGTGGCAATGGGTAGGCCACATAGCGCGAAGAACGGACGGCCGATGGGGCAAACAGATACTGGAGTGGAGACCACGCATTGGAAAGCGCAGCGTGGGACGGCCACCTGCCAGATGGACCGACGACATTGTAAAAACTGCAGGGAGTCGTTGGATGCAGGTGGCATTGGACCGGACACGTTGGAAGTCTATTGGGGGAGACCTATGTTCAGCAGTGGACAGCAACGGGCTGAAATGATGATGATGATGTCCAAAAAATAGGTAACTCGAGAAAAAAGAATCTGTTTTTTTGTCTTGTCTCAAAAATGACTGAGATATTAAACGTAAAAGTACGGCCTCTGCGGCAAAATCCAACTAACTTGTGACGTCACGCTGCGAACTGTGAGTCGAAATAATAAGTGCAAATCACTTTACAAATCAAAGGATGATAACCAAGTTTGTATTACCCCCCCCCCTCCAACAGATCTTTCGTATGTGTTAGTAGGTTAAATTAATGTAACACCCTAGCCCCATGTACAGACGTCAGCACATCAAGCTACTACAATCTGTCAGATTTCTTTGCTAGATTTTCAACTTTATCTCTATTATATTAAGTTCAAGATTGGTTGGGAAAATCTGACAGATTCGGGAAGGTTGACGTGCTGGCGTCTGTACCAAAACATAGTGTATAGTCTAACAAGTCATACCACTTTTCAAATCCGAGGATAGTAAAGATACTAATAATTATAGACCTGTATCCGTGTTGCCAGTTTTTAGTAAGGTGTTTGAAAAAGTAATGCTTAATCAAATGCTCAATCATTTTAACACCAACAGAATCTTACACGATCAACAGTATGGTTTCACCAAGGGACGTTGTACAACCGACGCCGGTGTAACTTTATTAAAGAACATATTTACTGCGTGGGAAGAGTCCCAAGACGCTATTGGAATATTTTGTGACCTCTCCAAAGCATTCGATTGCGTAAATCACGACACATTACTTTTGAAACTTGAGCATTATAGGTAAACTTGCAGTTAGTTTGGTAAAATCTTATTTGAGTGATAGACAGCAACATGTTCAAATAAATGGTGTTAATTCACAGGGTTTAAAAGTAAAGATGGGGGTTCCGCAAGGCTCAATATTGGGTCCTTTCCTCTTTCTAGTATATATTAATGATCTGCCTTATTTATTGAAAAACCAGGCTCAAAATATGGTGCTATTTGCTGATGATACTTCTCTAATTTTTAAGATAAATAGAAGGGCCCAAAATCTAGATGACGTGAATAATGCCCTAATTCAAGTCCATAATTGGTTCACAGCAAACAATTTAGTATTAAATGAAAAAAAGACAAAATGCATAAGATTTGCTTTACCGAATGTTAAACATAGCGATTGTGATATAGTTTTGAATAAAGAGAAACTTGAATTCGTAGATAAAACGGTTTTCCTGGGGATTACGCTTGATTCAAGGCTTCAATGGGGTTCTCATTTAAGTACTCTTGCAGGGCGGCTAAGTTCAGCAGCATACGCTATTAGAAAAATCCGTCAATTTACTGATGTCGATACCGCTAGACTGGTCTATTTTAGTTACTTTCATAGCATAATGTCTTATGGCATTTTGTTATGGGGACGGACTGCAGACATTGAGTCTATATTTATTCTACAAAAAAGAGCCATCAGAGCCATATATAATCTTCGTAGGCGCGATTCTCTAAGGGAACTGTTTAAAGAAATTAACATCATGACGGTACATTGTCAATACATCTATGAAAACATAATGTACGTAAGAAAAAATCTACATCTTTTTAATAAAAGAGGTGACAGACATAATTACAGTACTAGAAATAGGGACCAATTAGTTCAGCCAGGCTTCAGACTCGCTAAAGTAGACTCATCTTTCATGGGGTACTGTTTGAGATGCTACAATAATATTCCACAAAGTATTCTTGAACTGAATGAGACGAAATTTAAAACATGCATTAAACGCACACTATGTAAGCAAGCATATTACAAGTTGGACGATTATATCGCTGATAAAAATGCTTGGCTCAATGCCGGTCCTGCTCCACAAGGACAGGGGCGCATAAATGGATAGCATTAAACTGTATTGTTGGAGCTGCTGAAGATTGTACAACTATCTTTGCATTGTATAAATTCAATCTCTTTAGTATTATATAGCCGCATAGCCCATATTGTGTGAGTACTTTGTACTAGATAGCTATCGTTCACTGGTAACCTACTCTTTTCTTGACTTGAATGTGCCCTGGCGGTTAGGAGTATGTCATGCTCACTCAAAGGTCTCGCTGATGGTGGCGCGTGTGTCGGATCATTAAGTTCCCTTCAAAATGGTTGAGTTGAATGGTGCTGATACATGCGTCATGTTCGTGAACGGGCGCTGTCAGTTGTGACTGGTCATCTCTTGGTTGCCATGGCTTATTTGAATTAATTATTTTATTTTTGAATTGTTTATTTTTTTTTTGTTTTTACTATGGACACTTTTAACGTGCACACTGCACATCATGCTACATCGTTCTCACATAATGTACCATCTCAACATGAATGATGTAACCAAGGTTTTTGTAAAAATATACTGATTTAAAAGAGTGTCCATGGAGTTTCTTGCCCGTTCTTCTCCATAGAGATCTACGCTAGGGAATGGGCAACTACAGTACTTTCACAGTTTTTATGCCTTGTGACTGGGACTGTAGCTTCATTACATTTTTATCTTGTCGACAATTCAAAAGTGCCTGTAACTGGCCTACTTGAAATAAATGCTTTGATTTGATTTGATTTGATTTGATTTGAACAATTGAAATTATATGTGCGCAGCTTCTCTTACAGTTCGATTTCCTGTAATAATTGTAATTTTAATTTTGTATTAATTTTTTTAACTTTTTTAAATATTACTCAAATTAAAAAATGATAAAAATATTTAAAAATGTAATTAATGTGCGCAGAAATAAATGTAGAAAATCAAAAAGTATGGCTTATAAACAGTTATTTTGTGCCAAAATGTTAGTATTAAAACATGATTTTTGTCTGAAATCCCACACTTTTGAGCGTTATCGCCATACTAAAAAATTATCACTTTATTAAGATGTTTTGACTAAGATACATTTTAAATCTGTTGGTCGATGTAAGAGTTGGGGGGGACATTTTGACGCATCGTCCTTAGAGTCCGTGATGCCGACCATCGTGACGTCATCGCAGTAGCGCGCGAAGGAACGCAAATTTAAAAAGGTGGTAAAGCCTTACAACGCTGTAACTTTGGAGATCCTGGCCCCATTTCGATGAAACAGAATCTTTTATTATTTGCAAGAGTACGTACATTAAATGCAGTAACTTTTATATAGTAATATTTTGATGTGTTGGTATGACTCATTGTGCAGTTTCCTGTTGTAAATACCAATATGCCAAACGGTAAACTGTACTAAATATAATGCATTAAAAAGATTATAATTATATATTTGTATATTATTGATTTCATTGACTGTATCGTTCTTAGGTGAGACGATAGCCCTTGAACAAAGTCAATGCATATATTCTATTCTATCTAGTTGCTGCAAGCTGTGACCTATCCTATCCAGACTCTCTTTTATAATTCCGCAGCATTAGCGCCGTATCGTTAACCATATTTTCGATAAGGTGGGCTTTCATGTTAGTACGTAAATTAAAGTTTGAGTTATACTCCATAGGGGCGATGAATTTAGGCATGACTTAATGATGTCCGCTCGTGTTCCTTTTGTGACGACGGAAAGTGTCTGCCGCAAGTCACCAGCAAACATAAAAGTTACACCATCCACGTCAGCGACTGAATTTTTAAGTCTTTAAGTGTTCGATCCACTGCTTCAACATGAGCTTGAATCATGGTACATTCTTCCCATATTATCGGTGACGTAACTTTGTAACAAGTGACCAAGTTGCAATGCGGTTCGTGAATGTTGGATGGCATTTTGCGATTTATTAATTTTATATTATCTTCGAAACTATTTAACCGATCGACATACTATAAAGGGCAAATCTTATCTCTATGATATCCCTGTGATCATAACAATATTTTTTTATGTCAAATTTAATATTTTATCGTTTAAAAAATCGTCTAAATGTAAGTATGTCGAAAAATACTTTTTTAAGGTTAAACTATATACATTGATAATTAAAAACTATTAAACTAAAATAGATAAACTAACAACAAACTATAAAAGGGCATCGAAAAACTCCTCCTCAACGCTGTCAGATGGTAATGTGCCCAAGAGACTGGCGGCGTTGCCACTTTGTATGGCAGCACTTAGCCTCTGGCCAAAGTAAAAGCCAGCCCTTGGGTCACGGGAAGCGTCAACTAGGCGTTTCGAAATTTCCTTAAATAGGCTATGAGCACTCGGACCCCACGGCCCTAGAGTTTCAACCCCAAACGGCTCGAAAATATAGTTACCACACAGGTTTCTATATTTACGCCGCTTGAGGTTCTCTGCAGCCGCAGCGGCAGCACCAGCACAGCACGATGAGCTTGGAAGATGGGATGGCGCAAGAGTATCGACGCAAGTTGCGTCCCACACTAAAGGCCTACCCATCTTCCAAGGAAACAAAGACATGCCGTCCGGTCTCTTGCCATCGTCGCGTGCCAAGCCATTGGGTTCTAAAACAGCTGGGACGCCGACGGTGACAAGAGCTCGTCGGATGATGTCGTTTATATTTGCGTGCCGTGCAAAACGGCCCGCACTTCGGCTGCATGACAAGCCGTGGTGACCGAGGTTGTTGACAGCTTCACCGCAGTGACAGCGATGAGGAGAACAGCAATCGGCACCAAGGCGTAAAGAAACAGCGAGGCGGAAGGTTGTGTCGTCGAACAATGTGCCTATGCTCGACGACGGTAGTGCGTGAAGCCAAAGACTCCACTCCCACTCATCCACAGCCCGCAGGCGCGCACGCTCAGCAGTAGTAGCAGATGTGTTCAGCAGATTAAATATATAAAAGCTACTATATCTGCTAAACTATAAAAAGATAGAAATATGGTGTCGCGGACTTTTTTGTAGAACTATTTAAAACGGACAGATTGCCCGACAATAATTGTGATAGCTCGGCTAATATGCATGCTATCAATATAATTTATAGCCTAGTGCTATAGCACTCACGAATAATGTAGCTTTCTACCAATGAAACAATTTTTAAAATTGGATCATTAATTCCGGAGATTACCCCCTACATACAAACACAAACAAATTTTACCTCTTTATAATATTAGTATAGATAAATAATACTCGACTAGAGACTTGTTATTGGTCTATAGATGTTTGAACCCATTTTTAGATACTATACTCTATATTTGACCCCTTGGCTAATCCTATTATTTATGGTTGACTTGTTGTGACAGTGTGAGTTGTGACTTTGACGTTACTCGTAACATTTTGTCACTTGATTTGAAAGCAATTGTGAACAATCGTAAAGAAATGACGCATTCACTTTTTAGTGTTTGAATTTTAATCAGAAGTTGGTGTCACTCTGCGCTGCTTTAGTCTGGACTCCGGAGTCACCGGCGAAAGCCGTGTTTTTATACTTATCTTTAAAGTTCATACTAATAAAACGTGAAGTGCGCTACTGGGAAGCGAGCCAGTAGAGAGTCAACATGAACCTGGGTCATGTAATATTTTTATTTATTGCTGTATTCGTTGCATTAGTGAATAGTGCAGTTATTGTGGAAGATGGCGATGTAGATCAACAGGGACTCTATAGTAAGTCAGACCATGTTGACATTTTAACGAACCGGAATTTCGAAAGGAAAATTTATGGCCAGAAACATGCAGTGGTGGCTCAATTTTATAATAGCTATTGTGGTCACTGCCGAGGCTTTGCACCTAAATTTAAGGCCTTGGCGGCTGAAATAATTAACTGGAAAAACATATTAAAGCTGGCTGTTATAGACTGTTCTGTAGAAGAAAATAACGAAATTTGCAGACAGTTTGAGGTCATGGCATATCCATCTTTACGCTATTTGCATGAAAATTATGTCAAAGGAAACGGCAATGTTGGTGATAAAATACAGATAAGTGACTCGCATGAGAAACTAAAAGCTCAAATAATAACAAGAATGCAAAATGATCAAACAATTGGCTACTTAAGATCTGCACCATCACTCAGTATTGAATCCTACAGTGACTATTCCGCTGCTGTTAAAGGTGTGCCTAATGATATCAACTATACATTCCTTGTTTTAGAAAATGTGAATTCAACTCTGGGTTCAGAACTAGCCTTAGACTTAAATGATTACCCACATGTAAGGATTAAAAGAGTGCATGAAACTTCTGAAATTGCTGATCTAGCAAAAGTTAAACAGTTTCCCGGACTTATTGCTGTTAGTTCTTCACTTGAGCCTACAACACTTATCCCTAAAGATAATAAAAAGTTAGGATTACTAAAAGCAGTTAATTCATTCTTGAAATCTAAAAACTATGCTTTCCCCACAAGGGATGCGGGTAGTCAAGAAATACTTACCAATGAGCATTCTGATGAAAAACAAGTGACTCTGAATACTGATCTTGTTTATTATAGTGACCTAGAGAAAACTATTAAAACAAGTTTACACACAGAAATCACAAGATTCAAAACCTTGACTGGTGAGCCCCTACAAGCACTATTAGATTATCTAAACGTCATTATAGTGTCTTTTCCTTTTAGAGGTAATCTGAAAGAATATTTATCTGAATTACGTACTACTCTTGAAGGAAGAAATACTTGGAGTGGCAGTGAAATTTATGAGTTGGTAAAACGATTGGAAACAGTGCATGCACCAGTGTATACAACCAATTTGGAATATGTTAGGTGCAAAGGCAGTCAAGCTAAATTCCGTGGATATACATGTGGACTATGGACCCTCTTTCATACTTTAACTGTAAATGCAGCTCAGAAACCTGGTATAGAAAGTCCTCGAGTTTTGAAAGCTATGCATGGCTATGTCAAGAATTTCTTTGGCTGCACTGAATGTGCTGGACATTTCCAGGCAATGGCGTCTAGAAATAGAATATTTGATGTAAAAGAAAATGATAAGGCTGTGCTTTGGCTATGGATAGCACACAATGAAGTTAACCTAAGGCTAGCAGGTGATGTCACTGAAGATCCTGAGCATCCAAAGATTCAGTTCCCAAGTGTAGCAAGGTGCCCTGAGTGTAGGCTTGCCCGAGGTGCTTGGAATCTACCAGCTGTGTACCAGTACCTCCAAAATGTTTATGGCGGTGGAAGTATTCAAGCCCTGCGGCATGCAAGGCCATCTGCAGTTCCACCCAGCCCATTCTCCAATTTGGACATCGGAATGCTAAGTCTCCTGTACTTATTATCTTTCATTATTCTTATTTTAGTCATTAAATATTTTCTATCCAAACGTTACAAAAAACGGTTTTATAAACATGGACGGGGTAAAGTATAACATAATTTTTTAACACTATGTTAAAAATCATGTATATTATATTTTAAAGGGACAACAAATTGTATGTTGGCTGGTTATTTGTTATTATTTTTGATTGATAAGTATGTGCGGCACAAGTGTCACAAAACACCCTTTTGTTTATTTTGTGGAATCAATTATTATGTTCCTTAGTGCAATTTTAATGCTATTAATTAGTTCATTTTAAATTTTCTTTTTATACAGTACCTACAACTTACAGGCACAACTGCATGATCTACTATTTTATATTAGTAATTAAAATACAACAATCGAAGATTGAACTACATTACCTGCCACCAAATGCATCAGTTTGCTTGAAAACCGAACTTCTTATTATAAAAACATGAAATTAATTTTTGGAGTTGCATATTTAGATTTTTCCTATTATGTTTTATCCATAATATTAAGTAATACAATATGGACAAAAAATTTAAATTGTAATCATGCTAATCATTATTAGATTGCAGTTGTGAAGAGTTATCAAAGATATATTTATTAAGTTTTGGACTGTTATATCTTGTAAAATATGATTTTTATCATTTTTGGTAGTACTTAATTGGTTTCACATAATAGTTTTTATTATGGGTACTTAGAAGGTATACAGGATGTTTTGAATTTTTGAGACGGGTCCATACATTAACTTGTAGCTTCAGGAAAACGTTCTTTGAAGAATTTATTTAACTCAATGTCAATGAGTACCTAGTGTAAAAAAACTTATGAATTGTCATTTTTCGAATTGACAAAATCTCTTAGGTAATGCAGTCAGCAATTGCTTAAAAATTAAAAGACAGTCTCCTAAGAACGTTTTCAATTAGTTACAATGGTTAAGGCACCTTATTTTTATTACAAGATGGGCTTGCTCTTGACCTCTTGCCCCTCCTGATGTCAAAAATCCACCCTTTATGTAAAAGAGCTGAAATTAATTTAGTACCAAGTAATTTCCACCAACTTAGAAGTGTTTATTTATGTGCATTTATTATTTTCGTTTGTGTTTCTGCTTCAATTCTCGTTCATGACACGGTTTCATGCGTAATGCTTGAACACTGTTTGAATAGATTAACAAAGGGGTTCACGATATTTATTGCACTTTTTCAAATTAACAGGTGTAAAAACCATTTTTTTCGTTATCCGCTTGCTCATTGCATATAATCGCGCCCGAGGGTACATCTGTTAGCTATATAGGTGATATATAGCTGTGCAAAAAAAAAAAACCAGATAAGTACCTTATGGTCATTGAGAAATTTGCGCTGAAAAAAGTTGTATTTTCTGTTTTAAGACCGCGAAATTGATAGGGACCCTTAAATTCGTTGTCATATTGATACGGACTATTGATTTATGCATATTTATTTATACTTGGGGATCGACAGAAATTAACAGAAATGATTTTCATATTTCGCTGGCGTAACATTTATCGGGATGTGAGTGCCATAATAAGATATCAATTAAAAATAGTTTTTTTTTGTTCTAGGCTCTTTAAAATTCCAGCAGGTAATTACGCGTAAGGTAGGCAAAGCAAAGAAAAACCTTCAAAGACAACAATACTCACATTTGAGACTTGAACACGAATTTTGAATAATTTCTTGGATAAGTGGCGCCTTTTCAGCCATTCCTAGAGTGTCTACCTGATTATCACGCTCGATGGATACATTAGGATAAGTGCTTTGTTTTTAAAGATTTTTATTTATTAAAAATAGAAATAGTTACCATTATTACAATTACTCCGTAGTGTTTAAGATTAAAATGTCGCCCCATGTGCTTGGAGTTTTAAGACATTCATTTTAATTGTATATACCCGAAAGGCTGTAGGTATATAATTCGTAACCTGCGGATCACGGGTGGGACAGTTCCATAGTGACATTTTTAAGGCCCTATTTTCAAAAATGTCTCACCGTCTACCGCAACAATCTCAGTAGTGCCAATTCATTTTTAATTTTTGGGTGATATTCCATACAAAAACTGTAAGTTCTAAAACTGTTCCTCGGATAAAATATATTTTAGCAATCATCTAAGTAATGCATTTGGTTTGTATTAACATTTAACTATATTGGTGGTACCTAACGGATAGCTATGAAGTTTACTTCAGTTTTTAGGGTTAGGTAGGTAATCGGAAGTCAGCATTGATATTGTTACGAGAGGCGGCGCGGCGCGGCCTCGTGATAGTTTAGCCCGCAATGCGATAAAAAAAATGTGGTTGAAACATAGGGGTTTGAATGTTTTAGTATGGACCCTGACCTGGCTAGTAGTTTTATGCGTGGCTGCTATTTTGATAATAAATAAAAAAAAGCAGATGTTAGGCAACCCAGGCTTCATACAAAAAGGTTCCAACTACGTTTTAAATACAATCATTCTGGTACCGTTACGTTGGCAATGGTAAAAAATAAATATTCATACTGCTCTCTGGCTATAGCAATTATAACGAATTTTAATAATAAAAAAGTTGGGTTGATGGTTAAAAGATATATTTAGGTAGGTACACAAACATTTAGATTTTCAAATGGTGCTAAAAGTGATGACAAGATTATTTTGAAAATTACTAATAATTGACAACATTTCATATTTTCGATCAGCTATGATAAAAATAATAGTTTATTCGTATTTTATGGTATCCCACACAAATTCTTGTCACATTAGTTACACCTAGTAGTATACTTAGTTCACACGTATACGTGTTTAACCTACTTCGTCTACATCGTGATCATAGTATAACATCATCATTATAAACATAGCATAACATCACGGTTGTAATCCCCAAAGGGATAGGCAGAGGTGTACCCTAATTATTAGGGTACTATTATAGTACACCCACCATCATGATATAGGCGACGATAAATCCAGAATTATTAAAAAAAAACGATTTCGGTGTAACTTACAGTATTACCTAGATTGAACGATATTTAATCAAATAAAAAAAAAAGAATCGAAATCTCTTCTAGTTTCTCAGAAATATGTTTATTATACATAAACGTATGAAAATATATAAGGTATCAAAGTTGTACTGATGGCGCTATCAGTGAATATTTTCTAACTACGTAATTATATTTCGGAATCGTGGCGCTTCATAAGATTTCGTCTCAAACAATACATGTTTGTACTTTGTATTGTGATACCAGCGGTTGGTTAATTAATACAGGTTCTTTGGCTGCTATTTTGAAAATAAAATGGCGGAAGTTACCAGGATACCAGTTACCAGGAATACTCACCAGGCTTCATACAAACATATTCAAAGCCCTTTATTATTTAAACATTATTCAGAAACAACGAACGAAACGTCTTAAAAAAAAAGACACCAGATTTGGAAAAATAAAGGGTGTAAACAGACTCAAGCCGAAAGGCATTTGTTCTCCCCGTCATTGCGATCATTTTTTTGCTCTAGACCATAACTGGGAGCTTCTAGTTACGGAGATGTTGGGGGTCAAAGTTCAAACTTTGACAACAACAAGTTATTTTTAAATACATGTTGTTAATATAAGATTTTTACTTTAAACACCTCCAGGACCCCTTACTAGTCAATCCATCCATCAGCACAATGTTTTGAGTGCAGTTACATTGAGTCCTTCTGTAAAACTTAATTTTCCAACCCAAAAAAAAAAAACATTTCCTAGCACTAATTTTTGTGTTAAGTTACTTAGTTTGATGTACATAATGCTTGGTTGACGGCTTCGTGAAGAGTCTGTTTACACCCTGTATATCGCTGTCCTCGCTTCATGGTAGTATAGAATAGGCCCAAATAATATTAGCGAGATGTATTCGAATGCAATATTGAAAAATGTGAAAATTATAATTTTGATTTTGGGGATTATACCGTAAAAAAATTAAATGTTGTCAACGCGGCTGATACTACCAATTAGTATATAAGTACGTTTTTTAGTGACAGCTAGAGATATATTTAGTTGTTTTAGTAAAATAAATAGGTAAACGATTTCATAATATTAAGATAAATTTAGCATACGAATAACAATAAAGTTGCCTTATTAACTTTTCAGTTAGTGGGCTAATTCCTAGTAGAAAGGTTAGGTAGGTTCCTACTAAAGTACCTAAAATGTTTATATTTGTGAGAAGGTAGGTATATAAAAAATAACGTATGTAAGTAGTGTTGTTTGACGGCAACTCTCATGAATTCATGATAATTGCAGGTATTGTTCTCACTCTTGAACTCACGCTAAATAAGCAAATAGATTAATGGACTATTGTTTTACTCATTGCATTATTAAACCTGTCGTACAATAACTTTCAAAATAAGCATCTAGATGTTTGAATCTTTCTGATAGAATAGAACATAATTATAATAAACATTTCTCTTTAATGGGCCGCGGTTTATATCTAGTATATATTTAATGCTTCGTTAAATTGACCTCAGAGTCAGTACCTACCTGGTTATTGATTATAGCATATTTTTATTAGGGACTCGTGTGATGGGTTGATCTAAGTAAGAGATAAAAGAGGTTGATAAAGAATTAAAGACCCCTTTCCCCCATACGCTCGAAAAGCTCGTTAAGGCAATGTGTTTATAACGTTTTTCAGTTTACTCAGCAGGTTCATAATAAAATAATAAGTTTTCAAAGCTCAAGTAGTTACAAAGAAATAATAAATTAACTACGAAAACTTACCAAATTACTAATTTAATAAAGGAACCTAGGACTTGGATGATTTTAGTGATAATCATTCCATGAAAAAATATCTGTAACGATTGTCTTTTTTTATTTTACAAATTTCCCTGACAAGCGAGCCCTGAAAATCAGTCTTTACAAGGGAGTATAGTGTTACTCATTACCTGGAAAGTGTAAATCAGAGAGATAAACACTCCATGTAAATAAAGTTCTACTTCATCCAGTTAGACTGGAAACAAATATAGTTTTTAACGCTAGACCGATGTTGACTATTTTTGTTATTCCATTATTAAAAGTTATATTTATCGACCTTTATAAAAATATATAGTTAATTAATATATATAAATATTTATGTCACAAATTATTTTATAGGTATGTAATATTTAAAACAACGCCTGTAATCCCCGAAGGGTTAGGCAGACGTGAATCTTAGTAATACACCCACATTTCGCCAGTTATGAAGTCCCTTGTAATAGGAAGCGAGTCTTTTGCCTTCAACTGGGCTCAAATGCAAACTCCTTTGTTACTGAGAAATTCCTGATGGAAAAATCCCATTAACTCTGCTCGTTAGGAGCTAAACCCAGGACGTCATGCTCAGCAATCGCGCTTGCGACCACTAGACTAATAAGGCACTACAGTAATAGGTATTCTTAATAATGTAGTGAAAATAAATACTGGTTTATTGCATGTAAACGGTATGTTTATGTAGTATAACGGATTGATTATCTATGTCTTTAAAAATGCCTTTATGACATTTTTATGACGAATTGTCATATATATACAGAACATGTCATATATATAAGTAATAATATTCCATTTTTCTAATTATTATATTCTGTTGTCTGATAGTTATTGAATCAGACAAAGTGGTGGAATTTATAATATTGTGTTCATTCATTTGATCAAAGTAATCTCTGAATACTTTTAAATTATATGGTAAACGTGTACAGGGTAGAAGGGACACCGACGCACGTCACTCCGAACCCTAAAATATCATCGGTACGTGCTGTTTCCTACAAGAGTGCAATACCCACACGGTCAAAATTTATGGAACTGCTGATTTTTTTTTAATTACCGTTGAAAAATTTCAATAAATAAAATAATGAAAGGCCCCCCCCCTTCCATTATTTTATTTATTGAAATTTGAGGGTTCAGAGATGTACGGAATACGTGGCAGGTAACCGTTTGTGTGTCCCTGTCCCTTCCACCCTGTATTTAATACTAATGTTATTTAAGTAAGTAGATATGAAATATTTATAATAGATAAATTAAATCCAATCAATTCACACGATTACATCAATTCGTAAGAAACTTGTTTCGATGAGTTAATATAATTGTATTTGTAGCATAAAGTGCCTAACTATATCATAATAGTGTAATTTACAAAGTTTTATATTTAAGTAAATACTTAACTAATTATGTCGCTGAACTGAAAATCAAATGATACAAAATTGTTACATATCAATAGCAGCAACTAAATTGAAAACTGTTTTATGAATAATTTTGCGTAAGATCACTGGTTTTTACAGTATATTACTACTGGCGGTAATCATGGGTAGGTACCTAGATTGTAGGTATAGTCGAAATTCAATTGGTTGACGGGAAAATATAATATGCATGTCATGTAGGTAATACTTGGGTATTATAGGGATTGTAAATTTAATATTTAATTACGCGCCATTTCTAATCTTTGAAAATATAAGTTCTGATAGGTTAAACCGGCGAGTCAATTCTCTGATGTGCCATCGCAAAATTTATCATAATTTAATTTAGCTCAAACGGTTTTTTCAGGCCTTACAAAAAGGGTTTTGAATATTTTACTATGGAGGCTGGCCTGCTCAGCTTTTCGCTGTTTTATTTATTTCTAAAATAGCAGCTACGCATAAAATTTGTATTCATCAATAACTGGCATAAATACAAAACAAGTATTGTCTGAAACAAAATCGTCTAAAGCTTAATCCATCGGAAATGTCAGCAGACAAAGTTTAACTAATGGCGCCATCAGTGAACAGAATCTAACTTTGACAATGATATCTGGGTAACGTGGCGCTTTTAAAATAGCAGCTGGGCATAAAACCTGTATTAATCAAAATAGCTGGCATCAATACAAATATAATACGCTGTCAAAGTTGTAAAAATCATCAGGTAAAAGATATAAACTTTGACAGCTTAAGCTTTAGCTTTAGAAACGTAACGATTTAAAAGATTTTGTCTCAAACTATACTTGTTGTTATTGGTACCAGCTTTTGATTAATACAGGTTCTATGCGTTACTGCTGTTTTGAAAATAAAAAAACGGCAGAGCAGGCCCCTTAGAAAATATTCAAACCCCTTTGCGAATGTATTGTAGTTTGTTTTAGAATGTTCATCTTCAACCTTTCGTTATTTATTCTTATTTACTTCCATCCTTTACGAATTTGAGAATGGACGGTCGAATTAATAACCGTTGTTCCTACTACTTGCAAGAAGTGTTGCGGCCTTGCAGCGGCCTTAATAGATTCGAATTTCATCTGAGAGAATCAAGAATATTTTGTTCGAACCGTCATATTTCGGAATCGGATCGATGATGAGTAAACGCTCTTAGAGTCATTAGGCGTACTGTACCACTACATTCTACTTGACTATAAGAAAATGTACCAACAGCAAATATTTTAGAAATTTCGCTGATAACAAAAATAACAACTTCCAGCATCGACATGACCTTGCCATGATTCGAAAGCGTTCTACAATCTAGAAAGACTTGAAAAAATAAGAAATGCCTGAGCCCATGAGAACTGACAATTAAAAAAGTTGCAAACGTCGCGAAATAATTCATAAAATAAATTTCGTTTTATAGCTTAATAACAGGTATTAGCGTCTATATACGCCTTTACAAAACTATGTATTCTTACTTTGGCAGCGCAGTGTACAACTGTACAGGGTTTCAACTGAGTTAAATACACGACAGAGTAAGGAGATATTTGAGTTGTTTTAATTACTTACCAGTTTTCTCAATATAATGTAATGATGAATAATATTTTTACATCCATACAGTACGTATCATCGCAACTGAGTGGAAAATGGACTCTCGGTTAAGGTCAGTAGGTTATCTACTACTTAATTAATATTTTGTGGTGGTGGAATTAATGGTGGTTGTATTTGTATGGCTTCGTCCAATGTATATGTGACATGTTTAATTAATGGCATAAGGTAGATAGACATTTTTATGACGACAACCAACCATATTTAACCTTAGAGTAGTTAACTTTTAACTAAACAGATCTGTAATAAAATTGTAAATTAACGGTTTATTATACATAGAACGTTTTCTTACGGTGTCGTAACAATATTGGCTACTGTATAGTACAGAAAGTCCGTCTGGCTCGCTGACGTCGCGCGTCGCGTCGTTGTCAAAAACTTACATCACACCACAGATAACTTCCTTCTGTGCGGCACACGTATTCGACACGCTACCGATTTCGTTCGAAAGTGCGTTTAGCGGTAAAGCTACAAAATCGCATAAAATGCTTGTGAATGTGATGTGAATGCTTGTAGGAGACCTCGAAATTATTTCATAGTATCGTCAGTTCCAGATAAGCTTTTGTGAAATACGGTGCTAGTGGTGATGTGGTAACGGTGTAAATAATACGAAATCCTATGAAAAACTTGAACTTTTTGTAGTTGGGTCTTAGGTAGGTACAGTCAGAGTAAAAATACATAGTACACCCTATGTGAAGTCTATTTTTGTTTGCTCCGGTGTATGATAGAATTCTTTCTTCTGCCGAACCAATATCTTATCATAATATTGTCACAAAAGACACACAGATTATAAACTCCACTCAAATGTCATAGTGACAAATAATACGGATTTAACTTGTATTTCAAAACAGTCAGTCAATATATTTTAGGTTGATGTCAACATGACATTGATCAAAGGTTTATGAATTTATTGTTTTCGAGTAGTAGCCATAGTATCAAAAGGCATTATGTGTCCCTGAGTTCAGAATTTCTGACTTGATAAAGGAAATTTGAAACGAAGGTATTAGCTTCCGACTGTACCTGCACGTTGTTATAGCAATTAATATTACCGTTATATCGATACTTCTTCCTAAAAATCGGCTTTTTAAGATGAAACGATAGTGAACGTCCACTTACAACGCTATAAAATCGTAGTTTGGTTTAGAAAATAGTAAAAAGAACCTAATGTGAAACAATGTTTATAAAGGGTGTAAACAGACTCTTAACAAAACCGAAAGGCACTTGTTCTCCCCGTCATTGCGATATTTTTTTTTGTTTTAGACCATATCTGGGAACCTTCTAGTTACGGATATATTGGGGGTCAAAGTTCCAACTTTTTTACAAGTTCTTTTTTTAATACATGTTTTTAATGTAAGATTTTATTTTAAACACCTTCAGGACCCCCTTACTATTCAATCCATCCATCAGCACAATGTTTTAAGTGCGTTACATTGAGTCCTACTGTAAAACGTGATTGTTCAACCCAAAAAAAATTCACTTCCCAGCAATAATTTTTGCGTAAAGTTACTTAGTTTGATGTACATAATGCTTGGTTGACGGCTACGTGAAGAGTCTGTTTACACCATGTATTATTATGTTAATTTGCCAGGAGGTTCTATATTGGTGGCTTTGCCAACCCGCCTATTGCAATGAAACAGTTTGTTGAAGTTGGTTGTATAGTTTCTGAAAAGGTGGTCAAAAAAAAAAAGCAACGCGTAAATTGTTTTTTTTTTTCAAAAAGGTCTTTGTTCATTTTTGTTACTAAAGAACCTGTATAAAATTGTATGTTTCGAGTCTCAGTGTTTTAAGGCTGTGCGTTGTCAGTGAATTTAAGATGTATGCTTTTGCTCAGCGTTTTCTAAATGTTAGATCGTGTTATATGTATTAATGTTGGTCATCAGCTATACCAATTAGTATGTTATTATACCTAATGCTTCGGTCAGCATCATCACAAATGGTCTGTTTAAAATATGACGTAAAGTAAAGCTGACAAATCGACCACAATGACTTCATCCAAATAACTAAACGGGAATTCCTTGCGAACTAGGTATGCAGATAGGTATTTAAGTAGACATCTACTTTATGAAAAACATGTTTTGTATGTCCCTCATGCATGTTCAATTTATGCTCGTGTACTGCACAGTGAACCTATGACAAAGCGTTGTAGTCTAAGGAAGTTGTGAATTTGTGTCAATCACGACGGGAAATAGTTAGGATGGCGAGCGGAGAGCATCGAGCGAGTTCGTTCGATGTATAGTGTTATTTTGTGCGTTTATATGCTGCCACTTGTTTTATACACTACCTACATGACGGCACGCATATGGTTACTGGTATCTCACATATTCCAACTCAATGGATTCCAAAGGAACCGTATCTCTAACTAGGACAGTCAAACGATCAATATTATCATCAACTGTACGAGAATATTTCGGCCGCGTAGCCAAAATTTACCGTGGCAGTTGTAACGCGTGAGCATTAATTGTCATTAGTATTACTTTTACTCGGCTCCACTACGCCCTCGACTTCTGATATCAGACTGCAGGCTGTCCTGACTCGACAAACTGTGCGTTGTATCAAAGTGTATTATTACCTAAGCTCAATAAGCAATGGGAGCCAGTCCACACGGCGCGTTGCGTCGACGCAACGCAAATATTTTGACGCATAGCCGGCCACACTGGCGCTGCGTCACCGCAGCGTTACTACGACGCAGCAATAACGTTCCGACATTGCAGCGGCGACGCACAGTTGCGGCAAGCATTTTATAAAAACATCGCATCAGTCTATAGAAAGCATGGATGGACACGGCGCGTTACGTCTCCGTTGCGTCGACGCAGCGCTGCCGTTCCGTCGTCACAATGTGTACACCCCCGCCCGTTTCGTCTCGGGGGCTGCAGTTCTGTCGTGTGTGCGTTGCGTCGACGCAGCGCACCGTGTGTACACTATGATTATTAGTATGTAAAATGACGCATCGGCAGCGCTGCGTCGACGGAGACGCAACGCGCCGTGTGGACAGGCCCTGAGTTTGTTAGGAGAGCTGCGGTTTGCAGACCTCTGATCTAAGCGACAGTCTTGAGTCTTGCGAATAACTTTATTAGATGTGTGGATATACGGGGTTGATCGGACACCGACGCGAAAACAGTTGACACGTATTCAGTACATCATTTTGAGCCCCCCCGACATAGAACGTGGTACCCGTTTTCGCGTCGGTGTCCGTTCCACCCCGTACCTACGTGTAATGCAAAAATCATTCAACATCACTAATTATTGTACCATTTGTGTGAACCATCACCATCGCGCACTTCAGTTAGCCAAGATTCTAAATGCGCTTGCCTTTTAACTTCATAATATATGGGGACTGGGTGGTGCTTTCGCATAGTATTTAAGTAAATCTTATGTCCAAATCATCGACTGGGTGTATAATTATTATAATAATAGTATTAATTGTCTCCGTACTCCTCCAATGAGGGCTATCGTTTTTGAGCGCACCAAATGGCACCACTGGCGAGTAAGGTACCAATACCTTCATAAAAAGTTAATTTTGTAAAATAAAGTTTATTTTGTAAAATTAGCAAGCATAAAATATTTATAAAATACATTCGTCCTCCAAGTACTAACAAATTAGATCGTACTTGCTACTTAAAATCTTCCAAGTCATAGAGTAAATCAGGAATGGCTCAATCTAGACCACAAACGTTAATATCAGTAAAATACGTAATAAAAGCGCGCAACGCGCGGAGACTATGATATCTGACATTTCTGAAGACCTCTAGCGGCGATTTCATGCGCTATAGCCCCCATTGCGTAATATAGGGATTTACTTTCGATCTCAATGCGAAGGATTTTGAAGGAAATCCGTAATACATTGTTTCAATGTATAGGTATGTGTTAATTATATTGTTGCATTGGCAGGAGGAATAAAATTGGAATTGTGAGTGCGTTATGCAATTATCCTGCAGGTTGTCAATGTTTTTTCATAAGACCGGTCTCTACCTTAAAAAATAAGATAGATATGAATAAACACTAACGATTTTTTGTTTTGTTTGCAGGTACATGTCGGCCTGATAAGTTGACGTTTCATGGAATCATCGCTTCAGTTATTTTTATACTCGAGTCCTGCCGTACCTAAACATGAAGCTAGTTCTAAGCTAGAAATATTGTTAGTGTTGAATTTTTAGATGACTTTACATTTTATAAAAACTCATTAATGTTTGAAGTAGGTTAACTAATACTTTTTGTTCTTCAACAATATCAAATGTTAAGCTTTGGAGATAATAATATGATTTGATCTCATTGGAATTTAACTAATCGATTTCATACAGAGTGAGTAATCAGTAACACATCATTGTTAGACTGTCGCCACATTGTCGCAATACAGAACTGAAATTAGTAATCTTTGTTTCTTTTTTAATTCCTTGTCCACATTGCAATACTTGCTGCGTTGTTCCATCTCGCTGTGAATCGCATCTGGAATAAAAGAGTTCGAGTTAACTGAATACAAGTCCCCCATGTGTTAATTTTCTTGGTGCGACAGACGTAATAATAATTCATCATTTTCCTCAGTGGCGGTTATCCTTTTTGCCTGTTTTGAAATATAGGTAAATATATTTTGTTATATATTCTTTTTGCGTTTTTATTGCCTTCTACATTTTGATTAGGGAAATCGTCAGTTAGGCAATCTACGGAGACAGATAATTAAGGGTTAGGCTTATGCTCTCGAAATGATCAAGCTCGATTGTGGTATTCTGCAAACCATAACTCATAATATAACTTTGGTCATAACTTTGGTTATGGTGATTTAAAGGTATGTAGGTTAGTTAAGCTGTAAAGATAAGGTATCATTTTTAAAAAACGAATTTGTTACAATCACGAATCATTATTTTGATAATAACTTATTCAATTACATAGCGAAATTTTTAAGATGAAAACATAAAAATAAAAAATTATAGGTACCTTGTGACATGACAAAATATAATTGGATTTTTTTTTAACAAATTCAAGGGTTTTTTTTTTCAAAAAAAGAAGTAAGTAGCCTAAGTTTCAGAGATTAGCCGGAACCAGCCGACAGAAAGACAATATTTTTTTTAATGTCTTTTTGTTATAAGTATATACCGTATATACTACGTATGCATTTAGTAAGTAGTGGTTGCCATTTTTGCCATCCGCCAACTGTGCCAAAAATACAGAAGTGCGCACAAAAACTTGCACATGGTGTTTATCGACCTCGAAAAGGCAAACGACCGGGTACCTCATGAAGTTTTGTGGTGGGCCCTGAAAGAGAAAGGTATGTCTGGGAAGTATGTGCAGTTGATCCGAGCAATGTGCTGTCGATGTAGTACCCAAGTCCAGTCTACAGCGGGCACTACCGGCAGCTTCAATGTGGCTATCGGCTGGCACCAAGGGTCGACTCTAAGCCCTTTCTTCTTCCTGGTGATAATGATCGCACTTACGTCTGACATCCAGGAATAGCCTCCCTGGTGTTTGCTGTTTACCGACGACATTGTGTTGCTTGCTGAGAGTGGCCTAGAGGTCCAGAGCTGACTGGTGGTGTGGTGGCAAAGACTGGAGAATGTTGAATAGAAATGAAGTAGAACTAAAACAGAATTAATTAATATTATGTTATTATTTAGAAGTAGGGCTGCCATCACCTAAATTGCCGACCCCGGACAAACACTTCAAAAACCCCGGACATTTGGATGAAATTCAGTATTTAACCCGGACATCCCAGAAAAAAAAAATAACAATAAAAATAAAATGTATTCATTTAAACAGCTTGTTTGCTAGTTATTTAACAATGTTTGACACAATCAACTTAAACTACTGTTTAACAAATAAAATAGTCAACATTTTACACTCTTCTATTTATGAGGTAATTAAAAAATATATAGTTATAATTTTTGGTTTTTTAAATAACAAATAAACTACATACATATGTCTCAACAAATTTTATGTCATATACACCGTGAATTGTAATCCGTTGCAAATCCTTAAGGGGGTGAATGTACTCATGAATATGAACAACTTTTATTAAGGGACATAGTACGAAATGTGAAAAAAAAACAGCTGATCCATACAATTTGATCGTAATGTAGTACATTATTGTATGGATCAGCTGTTTTTTTTTCACATTTCGTACTATGTCCCTTAATAAAAGTTGTTCATATTCATGAGTACATTCACCCCCTGAAAGATTTGCAACGGATTAAAATTCAGGTTGTATGTAGTTCCGTTGGGTAGGTTAAGTACCTATCCAAACCCTAAGGTATTCATAAATTCTAAATTAAAAATTAGTAACAAGTTAAAATTATAACGAGATCAAAATCAACACAAAAAAAAATAAAAAATTCTTTTTAGATAGTTAGTTTAGTTGTAGCGGGTAGTGGCGCGCCGGGGGTCGTTCGGACATCGGCCGTTACCGGCTTTTTTGAAGCGTAGGAGTTAGCTTGGTTGCGCTTACCAATTACGAATGAATTTTTAACTAAGATTTGTTTAGATTTATCGCTTATCTTTTAATTAATTGGGAATTCCCTGACACTAAAAGTGTCCACTTTTTGCCAGCCCCGCCCGGACGCTCCCCGGACGCCCTCTAAACTAGGACAAATCCGGGGAAACCCAGACGGATGGCAGCCCTATTTAGAAGTAACTCTGTATCTCATTATAAGTGAACTGTTATTTATATGTTCTTATGAGAAATAAATGTCTTTAAACCTAACTAAAACAGAATACCTATTCGGTGATTTCGGCGGACTCACTAGTCTGGAGCTCATAACTTTTGCACGAACGCCCATACCGATTTGCTCCGATTTCCGGTACCTCGGGTCGCTTTTAGTAGACCGAGACTTAACGCACCGGATAATGAAATGACGACAGGTCACTGGAACTTACGACCCACGGATGCTCTCAAGTTAACCCTGCAGTGTTAGCGCATCGAAACGAGATAGCAGTAGTCGCATGGACTACATGCGTAGTCCATTTTTAAATTGAAATACACATTTAAACATTATTTCTTTATGTTACTTTTGAAAATATAATCAGTACAGTTTTCTTAACTAGATATAAATAATTAAAAAAAAACAACACCGCCTTCAAAAACTTACCTTTTATCTACACTAAAAAGTTGTGAATAATATAAAAAATTGCATACAGTATTATTGAAATATTTAACATTAATCAAACGGTGCCAGTGTTGTAAGAGTTTAACCTTTTAGTTATTATATTTTATTTTTCTTTCTATATTTTTTTTATGTGAATTCTCTTTACAATTCAACATGACAATAAATACAAGCCGACCCTACGGCTTGTATATTAGTGGATACAGTTCTGAATAAAACGTTCATCATCACTGCCTCAAACGTCCCGGTACAGATGCTGTATCCACTGGCAGGCCTAGCGCCACCAGAAGTTCACAGAGCAGTGGCAAACTAGTGAAAAAGCCAAAATGGTTTCCGACGCTAGAAACCCTTTGCACATTAACAACTTCGCGCCACAAAGGCTGAGAACCCGTAACAGTTTTTTAAAGTAGGTATCACTTGCGAACGGTCTAAGGAAAGACAAGCGACTGAAGTGGCGAGCAAGTGTTTTCCTGCCCAACCAACCCATTCGTACTTCTTGCTGAAAATCTCCCGCTGGACACGATTTCTGGCTCTGGCGAGAATAAAGATCGCTGCGATTTTAACAGTGACGCAAAGCCGGAGATTTCGTTTATCAAAATCGGACTCGGGACTCCTTTGAGTATTTTTCGCTATGCCTATGCGGCTTCCATGGAAACCGAACATAAATCTTTAATTGAAAATAACACTTAGAGTGTCATAGATCCACCTGTTGGCAACGAAAAAACAAACACAAAAACTTTATCAAACAAGAAAAATAATAACAACATCATCCGTCATGGATGACCTGGAAGTCTTTCAATGGATTCAAGGAAAACCTCTTCAGGTGGAGATTCATAGATGACTCTGCCCTGAAGTGTTAAATTTGGTGTTGCCCTACAAACGATAGGACTTGATATAGTGTTCTGCCAGTCCTGTTGTTTGCACATCACAGGAGCTGAGGGACGCTATTGAAAGTGCCAAATTCGTTACCAAATTAAGTTGAATCAATTTGTATTGTCATCCATCGACGCTAAGATAGTAATAAGGTGCCATATTCCTAAATGAAACTCTGCACATGCGCAATATAGCTAATACCAAGACCACATCTATAAAATGTCTCATGATGTAATTTAGAAATGGCCTTTGACAAAGATGTCCGTTCAAACGTAGCTCGAACTGAGCACTCATTTTGATAGTCAAATTTATAATTTGCATGCGCTATTCAACACTAACTTTCTAATATAAAAGGTGTAAACAGACTCTTAACGAAGCCGAAAGGCACTTGTTCTCCTCGTCATTGCGATATTTTTTTTTTCTAGACCATACCTGGGAACCTTCTAGTTACGGAGATATTGGGGGTCAAAGTTCCAACTTTTTTTTTAAATCCATGTTTTTAATGTAAGATTGTTACTTTAAACACCTCCAGGACTCCCTTACTATTCAATCCATCCATCAGCACAATGTTTTGAGTGCTTTACATTGAGTCCTACTGTAAAACGTGATTATTCAGCCCAAAAAAAAATGTAATTTCCCAGCACTTATTTTTGCGTAAAGGCTTCGTGAAGAGTCTGTTTACACCCTGTATGATAACAAGCAGTGGGCCTTGACGGGATTTCTAATCGGCAAAAATGACGAAATTCCATTTTTAACATTCAGAAATACATTATTTCATTGGTTCTTCCTACTTTCATTAGTAGGGAACTTTGACGTGAAATTTAATTCGTGTTTAGCAAGAACCAGTGGTTAATGCTGTGCTTTGCCTCTCAGTATTAGATTAATATTTTCGATGTGTTAATAAGTAAAACCTACTGCCTTTTCTAAAACTGCCAAAAAGCAGAATGCAAGCGAGATGTTCAATAATCGTTCCTTCTCTAAGGGTATCCAAAAAATCCTTTACCCTGTATAAAGGAAATAAACATTAAATTTCAATTCTGTTTAACTGCTTAATCCAAACGTCACGTGGCGTGAACTGCTTGCAGCAAATCGACTTGATTGGAATACAATGGTGATAATATATACTCACTCGAGAGAAGTACGTTTTGCATAGGTGTAAGTAGGACAGACAAATAATGGGTAACTGCGGCTACATATGATGAGATTTGTAAATAAAAAGCGATTTTGTATACAGTTTTTAATGAATATATAATAAAAACCACGTCAATACACGTACATACATGTTCAAAATGTGATCCACACAAAAAGTAATTCATTAATTGTGCCACTCTCAGTGCATCAATTTAGACAGACAAACTTCATGTTAGCTAGCTAAAGCATCACTTACACAGTTATGTAAATGTATGCAATGTTATTTATATAAAAAAGAAATAATACAGCATCAACTTTCCGATGCTATCAAAATCCAAAGAATTGCGTAACACAATCAGTAGCACATGATAAAAGAAAGCAGTGACACGACGTTAGCATAAAGTCAGGTGAGAGTGCTACATTTGTACCTTGTATTTAACTACAGTTCACACAGTCTAGAAAATTATGCAATACAAATTATAATACTTTAAAGTGTGGCGGAAATAAGATTTTACCTAAGATTAAGCCCAAAAATGATTTTCGGCAGTGACGAAATATTTCATACAAAAATAATTATTTGTGCTGACAATAATTATCTAGATACAAAAAATATTATAAATGCGTTTTTATAAGAAAATGTTTCTCTCTTACCATGCCTCCTAAATCTAAATAAAATTTGTCATAAAATTAACCTTACAATAATCTACAATGGCACAAACAGCCAAGACAGTTGAGGTAAAAATAATTCAAAACACTTAAAACCATTCTTAATATCAAATATGTAAGTAAACAAGTTACGTAAGAGATAATGTTAATAGAGCTGTATTGATATCATTAGCGACATGACATGGGAAAATTTGATGCTGGCGCCAAATTGAAAATGAAATGAAAAATACTGCAACCTTATGCAGTCTAAGAGAAAGAGATTCAGTATTGCCTTAACTCATACATACACACATACATGCCACAACGGGAAGGCAGATACATAACTATATGGTGTATCAAAACTGGGTTAAATATCAATCACATACAAAGTGATTTAAAATTTGAAGCTATCAGAACCAAACGCAAGTTTTTTTCAGTATCAATTTAATAATGAGTTAAATACGAAAGAACTATAATCTTATCATAGCTCTAAATATATAGAAGGTTACAAGGTAGAAACTAAATAATAGATCAAACAGTATGTACACGCAATTATAATAATTTAACATTATGGACCTGAAAGAATTGACTAGTTTTACCGAAACAGACACAAAAATTGATTGATAAATATTTACTTTTATACAAATTAGTGGAAAACTACCTATGTAGGCAGTAAACTTTTTAGAAAAGGACATCAATAATGTCTACGAACGTTGTTAATTATTACAATAACTATTAGAATTTCTAAACTGCACTTTTTGAACACCAAATATTTTCATATACCCTAACGACAGTTTAGCTAATTAAAAAAATATAGGTATCATTTGTATATAACAGTCATTTGTAATTTTCTACCTTGAGAATAAGTAGCCTTTTTGTCATAAATTGTGTTATTTTTTAATGTGCACTTTTTGTTTTGCCGTTATTTGTAAAACATCGAAAATAATTAAAAATTCTGGCGAGTTATGCTTTTTTGCTACGTACCGTACTTGAAGAGATAGATTGTATTGTATTTTAGCCATCTCATAAAATATGACACAAATCTTGTCGCCATGTGTTACTTTGTTATTCTTTAGGTACGCGCATCAACAACTTGCTTTGCGGATTGCCAATTCCATTCTTTAGCCCAACCGAGTTCTTGTGGCATGTTTACAAAGATAAAAATTTCTTAACGGGAATGCGCGACCTAGGCCACTTGTTTAAACAAATAGAAAACAAGGCTTTGACGTATTACTAGGAGATACACCCAAAAGTCTGTTAATGGTGCCGATTCTCTGTTCACAAACTAAACTAAATTTAAGTTGAGTGCATCTTCTTCTTTCTATTTCATTATGAAAAGGACAGAATATAAATTTTAGTTTAGTCCTGTCAAATTAGTCAGCACCTGACATAATTTGATGTAATTTTAGCAGTCAACTTTTTAATCACGTCTAAACTTGTGTCAGGCGCTGGTTCATTTGACAGGACTAAACTAAAATTTATCTTCGGTCCTTTTCTTAATGAAATAGAAAGAACAAGATGCACTGAACTTAAATTTGGTTTAGTTTGTAAACAAGGGAATCGGCACCATTGTGTACTTAGGTGTATAGGAATACGGATACAAAGTTCATTTTTTAACTAACATAATTTGATCGAATGACGATTAAGCCACATATTTATAGTGATGGAGGTTTTAAAAAATATATTTCCGATAATTATACTATACCACCACCTTATCCATACTGTAGATGAATGCATAATAATCGTGGTATGTCAAATGAAGGAACTTTTGACCCTAGTAAAGGTGTGGACAAGTTGAATGCAGTTAGCTATCTAATAGTTTGAGAAAACTTAAACTGCTGCTTGATATACGAGGTGAGGGCAATATAAATAGCTATAGCTCTTAACTTGACCGCGCCCTAAGTAAACTTCTGAAATTTTAAACCAACCTCTTTGAAGCTTGGCTATTAACGGCCTCATAAAATAATCGGCATAAGCGTTACAACCAAGCGTCTGCAAAAACAAACAAAGTGTTAGTTTATGCCAACATAATATTCATCAGACTCGGATAAGGGAGAGGAACAAACTCAAATTAATTAAAATCTAGGTTTAATAAGTTGGGCTCCGGGCTCCACTCAAAGCTGGTGAACTGGGGACATTTTCCTTTCTACCACAGATTTGTGTTACAAACCAACATTATTATGCATGGTTTTGTGGTAGTAAGGTTAGAATCGTTGTAACGTTTTTTTTATGATTATCATATATCGTTTTTTTTTGATATTATATTATATTTATGATTATGTGCCAAAGATGATCCTTCAATAAACTGTATGGAGTAGGTGGGTAGGGTAATAAGATTACACTCATGGTGTTAACATTGTTCTCATTTTCTTAGATAAATATAACGAATTAGTAACAAATTTAATAAGAATTTATTAATTTTGCTTTGGTATCTTTTTAGAACATCCAAAAGTGGCACTAAGGTCGTAAAAATAATTATTGCATATCTATCTTATTTTTATACATAAATATATTTTAAATCAAAATAAACGCAGGTAGGTAGGTAGGTATATGTAGTAAGCAGCTTTTAAAGTGCGCGAACACCCTGAAAAAAAATAAAACTGTTAGTAATTTTGCTTCAATTTAAAATTTTCTGGACGATTAATTGAATCAGTGTAGCTCTGAAAACAAAATATCGACTGTTGTTCTTAAACAATTTCGTCATGCTATTGCAAAAAAGTATAGCGAACATAATTAATCACCGTTTATCAGTACAAATCATGCGAAACAATTTCTCAAAATAAAGATTTATTTCGGATTTGTATTTTAAACTTTAAATTACGACCCAATCACCTAGAAGTTATTAAATACTACTATGTGATTTGAACAATATATTGTTATAATTTGTACAAGGGTGTGTAAGTGACACCGACGCACAAATGGATACATGTAGATTTTTTTAATCGGTAATTTCCAAAAAATAATGTGCAACACCTACACATTCAAAATGTATAGAACAGCTGGTTCTTTTATATATGGAGGGTCCAGAATGATGTACTATATGCGTGGTAACCGGTTGTGTGTCGGGGTCCCTTCCACCCGAATGTGCTCCAGTGTAGAATAATGGTCTTTTGTAAAAGGTCCACTATACCGTTGTAAAAATACCAAACATATTTGAAGGAACCTGACAGATAAATAAGAAAAAATAATACAAAACTTTGATTACCGGCGAACTGTGGCTT
This sequence comes from Lycophotia porphyrea, assembly GCA_950005105.1. Lineage (NCBI taxonomy): Eukaryota > Metazoa > Arthropoda > Insecta > Lepidoptera > Noctuidae > Lycophotia > Lycophotia porphyrea. The sequence continues at coordinate 26,525,576 of OX465383.1, read as the reverse complement.
ATTTATCTCAACGATATTTTTACATTATATGCACACAAAACCATCAGCTATTGAAATAAAAGTAGGTAAATTCATCTCATTCTTCACGGTCTTCTACTTAATCTTAGTTGGTATCGAAACGATACGGAACACGGACTATGAAATTAACTTCTTTTTTTCAATTATCGCACAAGTTTTGTCTATACGAACATAATGGTTGAAAATACAAGAAAAATAAATCTGCTAAGAATTAACCGAAGCTGCGACTAGTATTCTATAAATACCAATTCGTGGGATGAAAAATAATTAATACTAGTGCGTAACGTAATAAGACTACTGTTATGCACGAACAATAATTGAATAACATACTACTCATACTAAATAAATAAATGTTGCTTATTATATAAAATAAAACTATAAATAATAAACTTAATTAACTAGATTAAGTATTAGTATATTTTAAGAAAATTGATTACCAACCTATTTGGCACCGTGCTGCGCCGCAAACAGGCAAACAAAAAATCCAACATACTACATGCAACATTATCGTTATCTACAGTAACATAAAGCCAAAGCGTCTATAATTCATGATTCCTCTGCTGGATGCTGCAATAATAAGGATGGCCTCACCTTCATGAGCATTAAGTAGACGTCTAGTATAATCTAGTTTGCGCAGTTATCGCTGCTTTCTCGCGGAATCTCCGCGAGCGGTGGGCGTCGGTAACGTGGGCGGCTCCAGCGCAGCCTGCGCGTGCGCCACATCGACAACGACACATTAGTCAAGCAAAGCGTTAGATACCAGCAGTATCAACCGTATCATGTCACTAGACTAATCCATAACAATCAACAATTATTTGTAAACAAAATAGGTGAGGTGTGATCATGATCAATCAAGACATGTGTACTTGTTTAGGTAAACAATTTAAATGATAGAACGTAATCAGATCGCTATTTCTCATGTTTCTGAATAAGATAAGATCCTTGACGTGATACTAAATAGAGCCGCCAATTATGTTCAGGCCATGTGTAGCTAGAGACTCATTAAAACAATTATTGTTTAGGTATGTGCGCCTAGTTATCAACATGTAATTATGTTAGCGATAAAAAAATAACAAGCCAACGGTTACCTACTACGTACCAATGACAAACCAGTCAGAGTTAAATGCTGGGAGGATAAATAAACAGATAACAGTGGTGACGGGAAACAAGAACGCAAATCTCAATAGGCGAGTCACAATACATTGCATCACGCTAAATGTAAACTATCATTAATATAATAGACACAATTGTATCATCATCATCATCATCATCAGCCTATAATGTTCCCACTGCTGGGACACAGGCCTCCTCTCTATGTATACTATAGTGTATTAGCGGTAAGGGAGGATCTTCTACTTTATTTAAGTTTTTAAGGGTTTTCTATACTACCATGGCACTTACTAAAGTATCAAAGGTTTCGACCATAGACTTTGTTTAGACATTATTATTCCCTATAATGTGTTTTATATCGATACTTTAAATGGACTTTATAAATATTTCTTGCTTTTATATCATGGTAAAACTTCTATCCGTGACAAACCATCGTTACACCTTAACGTCAGTATTCGCTTCGGTTTTACTAAATTAAATACAGCTAAGTAGAAATATTTCTCGGGTCTTTAGTCCGACATCTGAATATTTAAATATCTTACTGACCATTAACAGCATTAACTCAAGTCAGGAAAATGTCATAGGTGATTGATAAGCAAGTTCGTTGCCAAATATGACCTTAGCGCGATAAAGTATCGTGATAACAGAATTAGCATTAAATGCGTTTTACATAATAACGTTTTATCTGAAATTAGCAAAGGGGAAGAACGGGAACGTATTCATTGGATCCATACAATTTTCAACAGTATTTTTTGTTACATAATATGGTATTTCGTTTGAAGTCGTTCATAAGATTACTTTTATCTACGATAATTCTTAGCCACCATAATAGATTAATTACTATTAAATCATAGTTACTTCGAATACTTGATTATAATAAGACGATTTTCAGATGCTATTAGAAAATACAGATGAAGGTGAAGTTATGATACGGAAATGTATAAGAAATGGAAATAATCAGCGAACAGATAAATATATAAACAGATGTCAGAATATTAATGAGTTGTACGACTTATTTATGCTATTGTAGAATATTAAACTATGTGTATTTGTTTCAGGTACTTATTCGCCTTTGTCGTTTACTAGCTAAATTACGACCGATAAAATTAACTATAAAAAAATCTTGTTTGTAGGTACATTTTACATCCGTAGTCTAATGACATGATATGATAAGATTATGAAGTTAAAAAGTGAATGGTTATCCATGCTGTGGCAGCACTGTTCAAATGTTACTAACTGTCATTACGGTGCCATTATATTGTGTTTCAGTTCTTTAATTTTAATTAAACTAAAGGAACTCGACAAGTCGGACTACGCATAGTGTAGGGTTCCGGAGTCAGTAATTACATATGTATACATGCATAATAATTCAAGTTTGAAAACGACAGTTATTTTTGCGGTTGTAATCAAAAATGTACCGAATTTCAAAACCAATTGATTTAAACATATGTATTTGTGAAATAAATGGATTCCGGTACACATGCAATAAGCAGTTGCGCAAAGATTCGAATTCAATTATTGTTTTTAAAAGAAGTAGCTTGTTTGCAAAAAATACAGTATTGTGCCAGCTGGCAGATAAATTCAAGGACTAGTGATAGCAGCGACATCTGAAGTGAGAAAGTTAATTGTTTTTCCCCAGTAACATTGATTTGAGTGCCTAATAAAATATGTAAGTAAAACCTACATCCGACTAGCATTCTTTCCAGCTTGATTTCCTTCGATAAGACTTAAAGAGGAAAAGCTAGCGGCGCTAAGTCATACAGACGTATCCCTGTTTTCTCCCTGGAAAATCAAAACTACGTTCTTAAGCAGTCACGCTCCGGTTTGTGACGAAAACACAGTTCGAGAAAACTCCGTGTTTTGTTCAAAACGTGAATAATTCTAGTGCGATGAGGTACAGAATATATTTACTTATATTTTAGCTTTTGACTCCCATAATTTTTGAATGCTTGTCTAGTTCTGCTATACCAAATATATATATATATATAAATCGATAGCATATCCCTATGAGGGTAAAACAGTCGCAATGTTCTAATCCTCAATAAACTGATAAAGATTAAAAACAATAAAATGTGCCACACAAACTTGCACGGTAAAATGGCTGGGTTAATTATTAAGGATAGTGTTAAAGCGTGTTACAGTAAAACATGGCTTTTAATGAAAGTGGATGGAGGAAGGTCTTGTGACATGAATGTTGATACTCTACAGCGTGTATCAGAAAGGTGTGCTCATATGCTATGGAACTGACCATCAAACTGAACCACTTTCTTCGTGGGAACAAAAACTTAATCGTGAAAAATTAATTAGTTGTCCCATACTCCTATACATTTAGGTCGAGTAGGTATTGATCGATATTATTTCCCGATTACGACATGGGTCCGATGTATGTATGTGCGATGTAGTAAGTTGCTCAGTTTGTTGATCTATACCACACCCTTAAATATATAATATCTATTCTGATGCACGTTGTATATCACCGTGTATTAAGTACGGACTGCAGTATTGAGTGTGTAAGAAACCTTGGTGATGTCGACTCCTGTAATTCCCTTGACGAGTTCGGGGATGCACTGCACAATGCTGAGGACTTCTCCGGTCAGCTTCGCGGCGCCCACCTCTCCGCTGCCGCACGACACCATCGTCACCTTGTTTACTTGCGACAACGGAGCCGCGACCTCAGCAGCAACCTAAACCAAACCAAACGTGATTAAAAGAACCAACTTTTACGTAGTATTTTAAACAAAAATGTTCGAAGGAGGTTTCTGTTACTATCATTATTTCGATGAATTTACTCGGCTATCGGCACTTTCATCTATACGGTAAATATTTAGAATTTATAGTCACAAGCACTATATGTATATGTTGTATATATTAGCAACTTTCATTTAATTTTCTCCTACAGACCGCAATGTCATGTTGCTACCAACATAGTATTTTAGAATCCATATTGTTATTATAGGCCCTATTAGAATATTAACATCTTGACATTTTTTTTAATGTTACATCACCATGCTTAGATCAGGACTAATTTAGTTTAATATATTTTAAATTTTGCAGTTTACTTTTTACATAATTTTTTGATATTGTTAATCTAATCATTTTATTCTGTTCTGTGCGAGACAAATAAATACGTTTTCTTTCTTTCTTTTCTTTATAAAATTAGTCTTTTGTTTTTAGTAACAATTGTTTTGCCATAAGAAAATAGTTTTCGAATGCATGTTGGTATTCTTGAATTCATTGGAAAGGTCTGTCCTGACAGCGCCGAAACTAATCCTTAGTGATATTTAGCCCTGGGTAGTGGGCAGTATATTGGTACCCAACTAGATCACCCTGTAGTGCGCCACAGATCAACTCCTCCGGGCTAAACAGCACCCATCATACATAACGGAACCAACCTGTTGTTTAGTATTTTGGAGAGACTTTACTGGCAATTAAAAACTCTTGTTCTGTAATTGCATTGCCACTCAGACCCTAAATGTGTTGTAGGTATGATCCGCTGGCTGACCCAACCCAATCTATACTAAATAAGGTTTGTATGAGCAAATCTGAAGTACAAAAATTGTAAATAAAATCATATAATTATTGTCAGGCACAAGTGAGAAAAATCATAGTCATTACGACATCACTTACCTTAGGTAAAGTCTCGAGCATCATATCGACCATCGCAGCCGATCCGTACTCCTTCCAAGCCTCTGCCTTCTTGGCCATCTGTTCCGCATCAGCCACTGCCTTTGCCTTGATAGCGAACGCCTCCGCCTACAGTATAAACATAAAAATGTAATACAGCCATAATCGCAAAGGCACTAGAATACTTCAAATTAGTAATGGTAACTGCAGTAAGTATCAAATAATAAAAAAGAAGTTGGTGTGTTTATTCTTCTATTCATGCCAATAATAATACTCCTAGAGTACAGAAATTCGCAATTTGTTCCAGTGTATTAATGAGAATGTTAATCTTGATATAATCTACAAGTGGTCAAGAACTCTTGTGTTGCTAGAATCATATTGCAGCAACAACAGCACACTACGTTAGTTTCCATGACTACAGGTCTTATTCATTAAGTATTTAAACTGCACCTAATGTCAGAGTTAAATCTAGTAAATAGTGCTCAATAATATTGTTAGTACTCGCCTCTCCGCGCATCTTGATGGCCTCGGCATGTGCTTCAGCTTCAAGCACAGTTTTTAGTTTCTCTGCTTGGGCTATCTTCTCCAACTTGAACTTCTCAGCTTCTGCAGGCCTGTGAGTAATTATACAAAGGTTACCTTATGTTGCATCTACAGTTAGGTGGAAACCACACGTCTATAATAGGATAGTAGACACCAATAACTTCTAGAAACCACTTCTGAAAATAAACACTACGTTTTAAGTCTGAAAACCCGATTAGTTTTCAATCAACTGTAAAATTAGATTTTTAGTTGCTTTGAAATCTATAAATAGTTGAGTTATTGAGTCGACAAATTAATGATATCATAGGTGACTAATGACATACAAAATCTATGGGAGATTCCCGTTTTGACAGCTAATAAAAATTATGTTATTTGATTTAATATGGACGCGTCACTCACAAAGGAACACATATAATGCATTTTATTCAAATGTTACGTTTACATAATATCTATTTATTATAACTATGTGTGAACCTTTGAGGAGAGAGAAAATAAAGATAGATAATTATTGTATTGTATTTGTGTATTTTCGAATAAAGACTGAAGAAACTTATTCTTTCGAAAGGATGTCTAGCTGAGCATATACTTGTATGGCAAAGTTAGATTCTTATTAAAATTAGCTTTTGTTTACATACAAATACAGACTTTTTCCCGTTTATGGCTAGTCAATTAAAAAGTAAAATCGACTCTCTTCTCAACTTGCAGTATTGCAAGAGTTAATTACGCATTAAACCTTATATTAATATTGGCTCCTATTAGGTAAATTGAGGAAGGAGACACATTATTATTCAAGTTTTCCTTGAAATATTGCAGTGAAGAAAAACCAGAATATAAAGGGTGTAAACAGACTCTTAACGAAGCCGAAAGGCACTTGTTCTACCAGTCATTGCGATCTTTTTTTTGTTCTAGACCATACCTGGGAACCTTCTAGTTACAGAGATATAGGGGGTCAAAGTTCCAACCTTTTCACAAGTTTTTTTTTTAAATACATGTTTTTAATGTAAGATTTTTACTTTAAACACTTCCAGGACCCGCTTACTATTCAATCGAACCATCAGCGCAATGTTTTGAGTGCATTACATTGAGTCCTACTGTAAGACGTGATTTTTCAGCCCAAAAAAAAAGTTGTTTCCCAGCACTTTTGAAGTTATACTTCTTATGGCGCGTTAGGAAAAAATGATGAGAGTATTTTTTTACGATGCGCGCGCACACCGACACCTAAATTTAAAAGCATGAAGTTAGCTAGTCAACATACACCCTGAAGTTAGCTTAGTGTCAGATATTGACAAGCCTAGGTTTTTTATTTTTAATCTACTGCTGGCTGAGATAAGGCGACAGATATTTTTTTTAAAAAGAAGTATAACTTCTAACGCGTGTACATAAGTACCTACACACACACACTTTTTTTTTGCGTAAAGTTACTTAGTTTGATGTACATAATGCTTGGTTGACGGCTTCGTGAAGAGTCTGTTTACACCCTGTAGGAATAAAGAGGAAAACTTGATCCTTACAAAGAGTAGGTAGAACATTATAAAATTACATTATTATGCATAATGCAATTGGAAAAGTCACTGAGATAGCGAAGAACAAGCCTGGATATAAGTGGCTCTTAAACAATGATGTGCGTTTGTGTATATTAATAATAATAATATCTTGGGACAACCAACACACCGCCATCTGATCCCAAACTAGGCAGAGCCTGTACTATGGCAACCAGACAACTGATAAACATACTTATATATTTCTAAATACATACATATTATAGATAAATTATACACCCAGATACAGAACAAATAATCGTACTCATCGCACAAAGATTTGTCCTGTGTGGGAATCGAACCCACGACCTCCGTCCTAGCAGTCAGGGTCACTAACCACTAGACCAATAGGCCAATCGACAACACAAACATTATTCATAACAAAACAACATAACTACTTATTACTCGAAGGGCAATGGGTTAAGGATGTAAAACACCATTAAAGAAGCGGAGAGGCCAAGTACCTCTCGGCTTCTACCCGGCATTGCGATATTTTTTGTTTCGGAACATTCTATTTCCGGAGATATTGAAAGTTTCAACTTTTTTACAAGTTTTAATTGTTAACATTTTACTTTATATACCTCCATGACCCCTGTACTATTAAATGTAATCAGCACAATGTGTTGAGTAGTTCACATTCAGCACTACCTAAAACTTTTCACAAAAGGCACTGTCCAGCAAAATTTTTTGCGCAGTAAGTTACACTGCGCAAAAAATTTTGCTGGACAGTGCCTTTGTGAGTTTGATGTAAAAGAAATGCTTGGTTGACGGTTTCGCGAAGGGTAACTTTACACCCTGTAGACGGGGTGGAAGGGACTCCGACGGGAAGACGGTTACCATGTATTCAGTATTGAGGAGCTCGTGGCTAAATAATAACAGCCGCTCGGGTTGATCTTTAGGTAAAGCCGTGCTTGCCTAGGTTGTTCTGTGGATGGGTGACCACCCATTACATACCGAGTTTCCTCCGTGCCTCGGAAAGCACGTTAAGCTGTTGGTCCCGGCTGTCATTTGAAGATCTTTGTCAGTCGTTAGGTAGTCAGTGGCCCAAAAAAGTCTGACAACCAGTCTATCCAAGGGGTATCGTATTACCCAGTACTAACTGGGTTGTGGAGGTCAGATAGGCAGTCGCTCCATGTAAAATACTGGTATTCAGCTGCATCCAGTTAGACAGGAAGCTGACCCCAACGTAGTTGCGAAAAGGCTAGGCAGATGATGATGTATTCAGTACATCATTCCGAACCCTCCCACACAGAAATTATTCATCGAAAAAAGAACTACTGTTTCCTACAAAAGTGCAATACCTACACGGATAAAATGTATGGAACAACTGATTGTTTTTTTAACAACCGATGAAAAATTTGTATGTGGGAGGGCTCGGAATGATGGTCTGAATACATGGTAACGTCTTCCCGTCGGAGTCCCTTCCACCCCGTCTACAGGGTGTAAAGTTACCCTTCGCGAAACCGTCAACCAAGCATTTCTTTTACATCAAACTATCTCAGAACTATCTCTCTGCTCAGAATGATATGCTGAATACGTGCTAAGCGTTTTCGCGTCGGTGTCCCTCCGACCCCGTATAATACATCCGCAAACGAAAGCCAATAATCGAAACCTTGAGGTATTAAATTATCCAAAGACGATCGACATGAAAGTTAAGTAAATACATATAATGATTTATGCTTACTTGCGTACGGTGGCGTCTAATTCTTTTTCCTTGCGCTGCACTTCCCATTTCTGTACGGCGATTTCTTGCGTACGCTCCACAACAGTGATCTGCATTTCTTCTTCCTTGATGCGCTGCTGAGTTTTCGCTGCTTGTAGCTCGTATGCCATTTCAGCTTCAGCCTAAAGATTTATGTGAATCGATATTTTTAGGTTTCCGTACGTACGAAAGTTGTTTTTCTGTCTGTTCGTACAGACAGAAGAACAACTTTCGTACGTTTTTTCGTACCATTTCTTTTTTCTTTTTAGTATCTAACTTCATTTTTCTGTAGTCATACCTGCTTTGTGTGCACTTCAACGTCGTAAGCAGCTTTTTTCAGTTCGAAGTCTCTGTGAGCTTTCGCAATTTCGGTGTCGTTAAGGAACCTGGCGGCCATTCGTTGTTCCTCCGCCATCGCTTCCTTTATCTTAGCTTCGGCTTGTGCTTCTGCCTCCCCAATACGCGCATCTCGTTTCACCTCCGCAGTACGCGCCTGTCCAAGAGCTTGCAGATAACCCTGAATATAAAACACATGTTCAAATAATGTTATCATTAAACCCATTTACACACTTATAAAATTCACCCATAACACGTGCGTACAATCAAATAGGTTAATTATAAATGGTTTACGGTTGTGTTAAGCTTGAAAAAATTGCGATTTCAAGCGATTAATTTCTTACAAAACAAAGTATTACTTTTGAAGTTTACGATGTTTTTTTGCCTTTCTAATTCAGGCCCTGATTATTGAACTCCTTTGATTTAAATTATATGTCTTCATCAAATATTAACAAAGTTGATTTTATGTAATTTAAATTTAGATACTAGTAATTCTGACAAGTCGTATTGAGACTGCTTTCAGGCGCTGTAGCATAACCAGCTCATAACGTTCTGCTGGGACACAGGACTCCATTCTGGGCCTATAATCCAGCAAACAGAACTCATGGTTGGTGGATATCATTTGAAGTTTTGTTCGAGTAACATGCAGTTTTGTCACGATGTTATCCTTCACCGTTTTAAGATCAGTGGCGTTGAATTAGATAAGCGTTATATTAATGTTGATTTATTGATTAAGGCTTCAAATATATTGTGTTAACCTACACCAATAAGAAATGCTAACACCGAACATAGAAAACATTCCATTCCACTGATTATCATTTCCAATTTTACGCGTTTACACATCAAAGAATGAGTTATAAGTTGAACTACACGATAATTGACAAATGCTTGCACTGAATGGATAGATCCACTTAAATCTGTGTGGTTCTTTCTTCAAAAGACCATCTCAGACACTAATCTTTATAGTTCTGATGTGAGTTGACCAAGATTATGTCTGGACTTTAAGAGACCTCTGAGTTTGTTTCGGATGTTTATTCTCAGAGTAGTCAGGCACGAAACACAGGCCTCATCTAGTTTAAAAAAAATGACGTGTTAAAGTGTGTCACTGTTTGTAAAAACCTATTTGCATAATAAACATCATTTATCATTTAACAGTCATCATTCTTCGCACATTATCCATTTATTTCAACGAGAATACAATTAAGAATTAAAAGAACAAATTGGCGATCTCAGTGTACTTGCAACATTAACATTAAAAAGATAAGAATCGATCAAATATATATAATTTGTAGGTATGGGGAATGCTAATTGCAGTATTAATTAAAATTTAGATATTATCTCATTTTATCGCTATATATTATCGCTATTTATTTGATTTAGTTTTCATCAGCATTTAGAATTAATCCTGGAAGTTTTGGGGACATACTTAAAACATTAATATTTAACTTAGTTAAATCAGAGAAATCTCGTTCATTTGACATACTATGGCTATTTATCAGTAGAATGTACCCGTGCGTATCAGATGCGGGTAGCTACTAACTCCATCATATTAATTGACTATTTGTCGCCACCGATCGCATGAGTCTGATATTATGTTGGCTAATTTCGTGTTGCGAAGGCACAAAAAAGGCTGTAGACATTTTAAAACTAAAAAAAAAAAATTAGCTATTTACAGGTCGCATGTTTTTTTATTTCCATAATATACTTATGTAAGGTACCACCAACCGATGGAAATTCTAAATATGTATCTCGGAGATATTGCGTTTCTAACTTTTTATTAAATTTCTATGGAAATAGAAAGTAGTCACGTCGGTTGTCACAAAGTAGTAAATGTTTAAATTGATTAGTTCAATCGACTAAATCAATTATGCTAGCCAATGTTGTAAACGCTTATTTATGATATATCCTCGCTATCGGATTGAAAAATGATTTCGTCAGTCGTCAGTATAATATTATTTCTTCGGATTCTAAATGATTATACCTAGTGAACATTATCTGTTGTGACGCATAGGAGTTGAAGCACTGATTTCGATAATGGTGCTGATTCTCTTGTACACCAAACTAAACTATCACTAAAAATTCTTACTTTTGGCTATGAGTCTTCCTTGAGAATTGGAAAGAAGTAGCACAGAATCGCGACCGTTGGAAGGAATGGAGGGAGGCCTTTGCCCAGCAGTGGGACAATATGGGCTAGCTATAATAATATAATAATATAATTGGCTATGAGAATCATAAAGCTACTAGCTGACCCGCGCAACTTCGTTTACGTCACATAATGCAATTAAATAATATTTCGACTACCCTACCTACCCTACCTACCCTACCCTACCTACCCTACCCTACCCTACCCTACCTACCCTACCTACCCTACCTATCCAACCTACCCTACCTACCCTACCCTACCCTACCCTACCTACCCTACTTACCCTACTTACCCTACTTACCCTACCTACACTACCAAAACTACCTACCCTACTTACCCTACCTACCTAACCTACCCTACCCTACCCTACCCTACCCTACCTACACTACCAAAACTACCTACCCTACTTACCCTACCTACCTAACCTACAATACCTACCCTACCCTACCTACCCTACCCTACCTACCTCCCTAGTACCTAGCTACCTACCTACCTCCCTAGTACCTACCTACCTTAGCCCTACCTACCTCCCCAGTACCTACCTACCTACCCTGCCTACCTACATTCCTAGTACCTACCTATCCTACCTCCCCAGTACCTACCTACCTACGTGACGTGGGCTATCAGTTGCGCTAATTTATTTAAAAACGTTTTTATTCATATTTTTTTTGCGTGAACGCGTTCGTCGGGATAAAAAGTCCTATGTCCGTCTCCCGGTTCTAAGCTACCTCCCCACCAATTTTCAGCCAAATCGGTTCAGCCGTTCTTGAGTTATAAGTGGTGTAACTAACACGACTTTCTTTTATATATATAGATTCTGCAACAAAAAATCTCTAAATCAAAAATTATATTTTGACACAACTAAAATCGAATTTGACAATCACGACTCCACGTGAAACATATTTGCCCTACCCTGTGTGTGAATGTTTTTTAGAGCTTTAGGCGCACAGGGGCAGCGCGGGAGCAGCCTCGACGTTTTATATATGGAATTTTTACTTTCTGTATGGAAAATATGAAAAATTATATATATATAATATATATATAAAGCCCTATAGGCTAAGTTTTAGGGGTTTATTGGATATTATAAAAGGGGGTCGAAATTTTCATTATTTTTGCGATAGGACACACCATTTTCGAGATATAAGCAAAATAAAAAAAGACAGTACTGTTTTTGCACCTGAACTCGAGGTGTTGGAGTGAATTTTACTCCATGACAACTAATTATATTCCACACCCTTTTAATCGCGATTAAAATTAGTCAGATTTAGTTATACAATCAAAATTTTGGGTGAAAAACGTCAAATTCAGAATAGCAAAATTTGCCATTTTCAATATATTAATATCTCCATCGACACGCTAAGCAGAAGAATATCTCCATGCCATCTTCGTGCTGTCAAACTATAATATAGATAAGTTGTGTCACATAAGTCAATTTCAGAATGGGAAATCGTCATTTGACAGGAATAAACTAAATTTTGGTTATTTTTAGTCTAGTTTAGAGTCATTTGCGACAAGAGCAGACTGTATATTTTTTTCCGCTCCTCTACAACTGTGGCTGCCGGTGACTTTTTACTTACTCTCCACTTCATAACTACTGGATCATTTTTGTACCCCAAGTGCAGTAAAAACTCAAAAATTCTTATCCAGGCATGTAAGGGACTTAATCTATGGCGTAAGGTTTCTGGATTTACGGGTTTGTTCATGACAACATCCAACTTATTAAACTCTGTTACTGTAACTCCACAACAAACACAACGTAATTGCGACAATTGACAACCCTAACCGGAAATTTAAAAATTCAATATTTCCGAGATCCTGGGCTTGTTGCAACTGATTTTTGTGGTGATAGTTATTATAGTGGTCAATATACAGGGTTCACAAAAAAACGCGACCGCGAAGAGAATCGCAGGATAAAAATATTTTTCAAAATCATAGAAAAAAAAATATTCCTACTTGTGTGAGCAAGATTTTTAAAGTTTTCAAGAAAAAAATGGTTCCGGTAGTGAATTTCTTTAACACCTTAAAACATTTCCCGCAAAAATCAAATGGAAAAACGAGATATGGTGTTTCTATGGTTTTTAAGGATTTTTCTCGATTTTATTTATTTCTCTTAAACTAGTTAGAGCCGGCGGAGTTTTATTAAGAGTTTTGTTTGATTTTAAGCTTTCCTAAATACACATAAAACGAGCATGTCCGCAACTAAGGCAAAATACCACACTGTGCGTCGATGTAATTAATGGCAATGCAAATCTTATCTAAAATTAATAACGGAACGGATTGTATTCCAAAATTAATCTATTTATGATCGCGACACGATAATTGTTGTTTTTTAATTATTTTTATCAATATCAATGCAACTATTTGAGAAAGCTATGATTGCATATGTTTCAATGAACATTAGATTTGCCACAAGACGAACTGTTACAAAGGTGCTTTTAATTTTTCTTGGCAAATTATGCTTATATTCTTGTTCTAGGTTTTACTACACAAAAATTGAATGTTATTCTTGATTGGCTTATTCTTCACGTGTTCAAATAATACTGTTGTGTTCAACGCAGTGTATAACAAGTATTATTAAAGGTGTGCCACCGCGGCGCAGCAATCAAGGATTCAAGGCTCGAGGTAACGGTTTTGCTTGATTCATTTTAAGAAAGTCTACATTATTTATAACTAGCTTTTGCCCGCGGCTTCGCTCGCGTTCATTTAGAATTTGACAATCAATTCGGGTTGTACTCTGCCTGTAATAATATAATTCAATCATGATTCGAAAGACACGTGGCGCCATCTATTACCATAAGAACGTTATTGTTATTTTCTCCGACAACAGTACCTTTTTTCCAGATAAAAAGGTAGTATATAGATAAAAAGGTTATGTCCGTTTCTTCACACCTGACAATGTATATGCTAACCTTCAGGATGATCGGTTTAGTGGTTTAGGCGTGAAAAAGTAAGAAAAAAACAAACTTACTTTCGCATTTATAATATTAAGTATGGAAGTGTGAAGGCCTGTGTCCCAGCAGTGGGAACATTAAAAGGCTGATGATGATGATGATGATGATGAAGTGTGGATTAGAAAAGAGCATGTTTTAGTGAAATAAGGTTATGTGGAGTCTGCAGTTTTATACTATCAAAATGCCAGCGTTGCCAGAACATAACTTTTGTACCTTTTATGGAATTTTTGTTCCCGCTTTGTTAATTCCATGTTATACCACTCAATAGATTACTTGTACGTTACTTTTCGAAATAGGGGTTCCAACAAAAAAAACTGGCCAAGTGCGAGTGGACTCGCGCATGAAGGACGGACAGTGGAGTCTAAGTAATAGAGTCCCGTTTTACTCTTTGGGTACGGAACCCTAAAAAAAAACTGTTTTCAGCACCCAGCGATGAAACACATGACAATCCACAGAGTAATAGGCCAAATTTGTTATTATAGTATCGGCACATTGGATTCAGTACATTTATTGAATAACAAAGCTGAACCGAAGAAAATAAATTACTACTTATATTTGGCTTTCATTAGGCTAGTGCCGATCGGTAAACGCCGTACCCGAAAGCTACGCCGAATCATGCCAACCCTAACGTTATGTTTAGCGCTGCTAACAGATTATATGGATTCCGTAAGTGTTAAACTTTCAGAGCTATTTTGCATTCAATAATGCTAGAGCAGTTAAGTAGTAGCCCAGTAGTATCGCCACCGACTTTCGAATTGTTTGGACGAGTGTTCGAAACCAAGCAGGCAGAATTTTACTTTGTGTATTTTATTTCAACACCACAACAACCACACAGTCTGACAACCAGTCTTACCAAGGGGTATCGTATTTCCCAGTAGTAACTGGGTTGTGGAGGTCAGATAGGCAGTCGCTCCATGTAATATACTGGTATTCAGCTGCATCCGGTTAGACTGGAAGCCGACCCCAACAAAGTTGGGAAAAGTCTAGGCAGATGATGATGATTTCAACACCACTGCTCTCAAAATGGTAAAGGAAACATTGAGAGGAAACCGCTGCATGTCCTAGAACCAAAAAACCGAATACTCGTGACATCGAGCAACCCGCACTTGGTCCGCGCGGTGGATGGCCCACTCCTACTCACAGACAGGCGCCAGGCAGCCCGTGCCGTGCCCGTGGCCCAGCAGTGACGGTAACGATTAGGCTGATTATGCATGGCGACCAGCATCTCAACATAAGATTGTAATAAAGAGGGAAGATTGGTAGTAATAGTAATGTTTTAAATTACTAGGAAATATCTACTGGAGTAATTAGGGCCATTATTTATCGTATAAATATTTAAACAATGAGTAAGCTGCCAAGAAGCAAATAATACACCGACAGCTTTGTCAGCATAAGTTGGCATTTAGACTGATGCTCAAAACGTAACGCGCATCTAGGACTATAATACTTATTAGACTATTATATTTATTAATAAAAAAATATATAAGTAATACTAAAATAAGCAAGATTATGGAATACTTGATTATGGAATATTAGCAGCATCGATATTTAAATCGTCGGTTGGAAATTATCCCACAGGAGTTTGCCACCGGGATAAAAATATCCCATGCTCTATCCTACCATGGTCTACCCGTGTGTCCAACAAAATTCCTTTAGCCGTTTAGTAAGGCGTAACAGGTTTACTTTCAAAACATTAAAATATTAATATCCATATTAATATTTTAATGTAAAATTATACATTGTCTAACACAACAGCGCGCGGCGGCTAGTCTGAGTAAAGAAAAAATATTGAAATCTACTACGACTGGAATGAAAACAGAAGCTAAGTAAACCAAAAGAAATTATTTAGTTCTTTCTATACACACGTCTTGAGTGTTGGTACCTACTATTGATTATAATTAAGCTAAATATGACCTTTGAAATGGCATTACAAGCTGAAGTGGGCTATGTTCGGAGTTTCTTTGGAGAATACGACCCGGAAAGTAACTGGAGCTACCGACTTAGCTTGTAGATTAAGCAATGAGCTGGCTATGTCTGTTGCAGAGATGTTATGGATATGATATTTCGGATCTGGATATGGATAAAGGAATAAAATTATATCGGTTTCGGATACGGTTACGGAAATGTAATTATTTCGGATTATCTGTTAGTTTCGGATAGTTGCGGTTACGGGTATAATAAAAAAACTACCTAGTTACGAAAGAAGTTATGTTATGACTAGAAATAACAAACAAACTGCAAGATTCATGAGGTGCGCGAGCGGTGAAATAAAAACCTGTCGAAACATGTCGTTTTATTTAGACTCCGCCCTTATACGAAACTATCCGAAACTTGTGAAACGGATACGGTTCGGATATATTTTTATTTCGGATATCCGATAGTTTCGGTTACGGTTACGGAGCTCCATAACATCCTTGGTCTGTTGCAGAACCGACGGCCGATGGAGCACACGTGTCATGGAGTGGAAGCCGCGAGTGGTCGGCAAGCGTTGTGTACCCTGCTCTATGTACTGACGACCTTAAAAGGTATCTGGGACAGATTGGAAGCGGAAGGCGAAAGACAGTGTTGTGGTGTAGTTTTAGGCAGGGTTTTGTCCAGCAGCAGGCTGCGAAGGGCTGAGTGGATAGATCGAAAAGAAATTACCACATCTTGATATCAGATATAACACTCTAGGGACAAATCGCCAATTTTACTTTCAAGTTTAATAGTTTTCGTTTTTAAGACGTCGTTTTCGCGATTAATCAGTCGGAGAGTGCTATTTTGTTTTACAATATATTCATAAAATCTGGTCCGATCCGAAAGGGGCTTATAGGTATCTCAATGACATTACCAAATAAAGAAACTAAATATATTCATGAAACTAAACATAAAACACAAATTAAAGAATTTTAAAAATGTATGATTTTTGTGCCCAAATTACCATAATTTCCCTTAAATCTATAATTTTTTTGTGATAACACCATCTTCGACGTTAGTCTGTTCGATCGTCAATTGTTTGTTTATGACGTCACTACCCGAGAAGCTACCCCTTGTGCGCGCCCTTGTGTCACTATGTAGGTAAGTTTCCCCATTTTAGTACATTTTATTCAGGTTTTTGTTTTTACTTGTTATAAAAAGGATTATTTAAATAGATTCTAATCTCAAAACCTATACCCTAACTAACCTATACCCTAACCTATACCCTCACGGATCGGACAGGTTTTTTTTTCAACATACAGTACACGTAGACTAGCGAAATGCGGGTGTACTTAAGGTGGACCTCTGTCAAACCCCTTGGGGAGATACAGGTGTGATATTATGAAATTTCATAGAAATAGATACAAATGGAAAGTTGTACTTCTGCATACTGCATGTTATGTGAAAATTTATAAGAAATCATGTTTCGACTTCTGGTCAATTCAATTTTCATGGCTTTATTCACAAGGCGGATTAGCGCAAGTTAATCACGAATAGGTTCTGCATGTACGTGCCGCAGTGTAGGGGTGTATATACACTGCGAATACTCATTAGAAAGCCAGTTTTGGAAGCATTAATGAATCGTGACCATAAAGCTTCTTTGATGGTTATGTTCCAATGACCACTGCCCTTTGGAATCATTACAAATTGTCCGGAATGGGCTCGCAGTCGAATTTAACAAGTGCCCTGGTGTGTCAATAGCCAATCCATCGCGAATAAACCTGGAAAAAAATGGTTTTACTATGGGACCGAAATCCGGTTTCGCATGGCCCTAATCGCGAAAAGACATGAACGCTTCATCAAAAAATACTTGCGTATGGGTCGCACCTCTGTAAGAATCTATTTGAATGTCCCAATTTCAGTTAATAGGTCTGTGGCGACATCTACGACGCTACATATCTCATTTGATACCACGCTAATCCTACATGACTCAAGACGTTACCCGCGAGGTAAGAAAATATACAACAGCAATAAAACAATCATGGAGTAGAAGCCTTCCAGGCACAACACCCTGAATGGAGGATCCTTCCTTTTCTATGGAGGATGAGACTCTTCACCCTATTTCTAATTAACCTTAAACCTTTAAAAGCGATGTGCATGTGTAAAGTGTTTATGAAAAGATGTGCATGAAAGTCAGGTTCTAAAGAAATAAAAAATTACGCATCGTGCCCTAATTTTTCAATTCTTTAGAGCTAGTCTCATAAACTCGCTGCCTTAATTAAAACGAAGATTGCTAATTGGCCAGAATAGCGTGAAGCTGTTACATATGTGCGCCGCAAAGAAATCACGCATTTGTTTGCTTTTGAGGAAGAACAAATAGGACATGCCATAGAAGCTGCGCTCTTGCTCAACATATTATAGAGAAGCCACTCAAACGTCACACGATCATGACATTACTCACCCAATAGGGTATTTATAGAATATTGTCTGATTTATTATATATTTTCGTTAAAGCGTGAAACACACAGAGAGCGCGGATGCGGGTCGGGCGCGTATCGTCGGGTCGGGAGTACAGCGGGTAAAATTCCAAGTATTTATAGTAACGACAGCACACAGAGAGCGTGCGCGGAAAGAACGCGGGTCGGGCGCTTCTGTGATGTCGACGACCTGACACGCATCCGACCCACACCTGCTCTTTGTGTGTTACACGCTTTACAAAGCCTAGAATTTTGGTGGCATCTATCAAAATTCATAAAATGATGTATGTAGTAAAACATTTAACGCCATTTCAAAATCCACATACCTTAGCTTCCTGTAGCCATGTCGAAAGAAAAAAATATTCTACTAAATGTTTCATTAAGTAGATATAACATACTTGGTACAGTGTTAAATGATTTTGTGAATTAGTTAATTGTCAAGTGTTTTGTCTAGTAATGATTGACTGAAGAAGTGAAAATATTAATGGAAAAAACCCAGCATGTTATCATCCTTTTGAACGTAGTCAAACATTCGGAAACTGGTTTCTTATCAAGAGCTATAAATATCAAACTGTTTATTAATCAAATAGGTAATTAAGGAAAAATGTAACAAGGAAAATGTTATGTACCTCTTCATCCCGAACGTCTTTAAGTGTGTATGAAACCACTGTTATGCCCATGTTGATGAGATCACTTGACGCTACCTCGAACACCTGAAAAAGAAAACAAATTGTTGTGTTACATAAAAAAAAAAAAACAGTAAACTCAAGGTGGAGACGACAATACGACAGTAAATTAAACTTCGTATCCCTCGTGACGTTCCCAGTCTGCATACAAAAATTAATTCAAATATATCCAAAGTATATACAAAAACCAAAGAAACGATGGATGGACTGTGTGAAGGATGATATGACAAGAAAGGAGGAATCTGGTGAGATTACGAGTAATACAGAAGTATGGAAGAAGAGAAATGCAGTGCCGACCCCAAACGAATTGGGACAAGGGCCGGAGAATGATGATGATGATAATAATAATAAAGCTTTATTGAAATTGATTCCATGCATAGTACATATCAAACTATAACAATTTGTAACTTATTAACCTACAAAATTAAATTACATTTATTCCACTTATTGTAAAGTGAATTTGATTTCTAATTATAAATTCTATTTTGTTATTAGTTTCATTATTGTTTGCTTTAATTTTAATTTCTAATGATGATGATATCCAGTAATTTAGTCACAGGATAATATTTTACATTTTTTGTATTTTCAATATGATGTATCGGTGACCCCGCATCGATTTAAACATTAAACATATATTGCTAATTCCATACTTCAATAACCTTTACCAAATTCATTCTAAAAGGACAATAACATAAAGGAGGTTGTACCTGAGTCTTTTCCATTTTTATGCAAAAAATCTTCTTTTGAATAATCATTTCACACATATTTATTTTAGTCTGAAGCAACCAGGGGCTTAGAAGATAATTCAACATAACTAGAGTATTTTTTTAAACTAAGCATCCGTATTGTCGGCAAATGATACCAGTTTATTATAATTTTCATTGGTAAAATATTTTACAAGAATGTTTTCAACGCAGCTGGCATTTCTTTAACAAAACTGTTTAGAAGTAACATACACTGTTCTTAATCTATCTACGCGCTTGCTAACCATCACAGATACAAAAATTTGGAAATGACATTTCGTCGGGGATAGTGCAAATCCGCGTATGTAGCATTGGATAATTCCGCGTATCTAGCTTTGGATAATTCCGCGTAGCGTGGCGGTTAAATTAATCATTGTAACGGATGATCTATGGTAAAAATAAAAAGAAAACATCAATTATTACTATCTACGTAAAAATGAGGCCATTTGCCCTTAAAATAACGATATTATACAGTTTTAACCTGCCCCTGTAAAATTAGATCAAATGCAGATACGCGGCCTTTACCTATGGTAGATTCGCGGCTTTGCATTATCCCCGACGATTTGGCTTTTGCTGCTAATCCTATAATGTTTTATTTCTTATGTAACTTTGACCTCCGATACCTCCGTAACTAAAAGGTTCCTAGGTATGGTCTAGAAAAAAAAAAAATGATCGCAATAACGGAGAGAACAAGTGCTTTTCGCCTTCGTTAAGGGTATTCTTACACCCTATATTAATGATTTTTCACTATCATAACCCAGACTACATTTTCTATATTTTACCAAAGATTCAGTCGAAACGCAAGTACAGCCGTACTCCCATACAAATTGGGCACTGTCCTTTATTTTCTAATGCGAATTAGTGCAACTTCACCTTATGCCTGGAGCAATTTTTTTATAAATGGTGTCCTATTTCGTTTACAGTTTTATGCTATTTAGTTTGTTTGAAAAAATATATTCTATAAATTTGATATTGGAATTTGTTTGATAGTTTAAACATATTCCTAGTCACTAGTTCGACCAGATAAGCTCTTCTCTTGATACGAAATTTCATGACGAGCTTCACTTGGCCAAGGATAGACGGAGATGGCAAAACATCGTCAGGGAAAAGATGTTTCCAAGGGAGGATCACGACCCTCAGTAATGAGGAGTACGACTTGAAAAGGAGGGATGAACTAGTATTGCCGGTGTTTTACTGTCGTACTGTCGATATTTAAACATGATCTATAAAGTATAATATAATTTTCAGAAAACTAGCCTTCTTAGAGAAGATTTTTCTGTCTTTGTATATCTCTTCAACCGTCATAGAACCCATAATAGCACGCTGATGACCTTCAAGGGTCACCAGGGCTATATGTTGTATCTCCGCTTCACTTTTGTCCAGAAACTGCTCGCACGCAGAGAGCAGCATCTCTGCGTTTTGACCTTGAATCTTGACCTGTAATTACATTAGAATTATGAAGTAAGACTGTGTTACGACCACGTTACTTAACTGCCAAATTCGCGTGTTTACAAATGCTTCTTTATGCCAATACTTGTAAAAGGTCACGCAACTCGAATGCTGTTTTAAAAAAGCACAGCAAAAGAAGCAGAAAAACACACAACAGAATTATATAGCACGTATCTACAATTAGTCGGCCCAGAGGGTCCTTAATCATAACCCTGTACTGTAAGTGATCGTAAAATGTCGCATTTGGCGCCATGAATTAGGGAATTCAGCGAATGAACCTGGCACCCCCAATCAGCAGGTTCGATTGCTACTATAGCTAGCCAGTAGAATAACGAGGCTGTAACTGCAA
This sequence comes from Lycophotia porphyrea, assembly GCA_950005105.1. Classification (NCBI taxonomy): domain Eukaryota; kingdom Metazoa; phylum Arthropoda; class Insecta; order Lepidoptera; family Noctuidae; genus Lycophotia; species Lycophotia porphyrea. The sequence goes on along the minus strand of OX465383.1, from coordinate 26,504,011 downwards.
ACACAATCTGGCCAAAATTATCGGCACAGCATTATCGATTAGAAACGAAGACGAGGTAGTGGTTGACATTTTACAGTTTTTTTCCCTTAACCAACAATATTTGAAAAAATATAGTTACCTGTGCTATACCCGTCACGGATATTGGTACACCCTGGCTGGTATAAACAGTTGGTGACTCGACCTGTAGAGTCATGGTGTTCAGGGAAATACGCTGGACCGTTTGGATCTTCGGCCAGACGAACGCGCGTCCGCCCGGCACCAGTAGTGGCTTTGAGTAACAGCATCCTGAGTAGAACAACAATGCATTGTATTAGCATTACATTACAGTCCTCTTGACTGATTGCCTAGTTTCAACGGCCTCTAGCAGCCCGAACTAGGAAATATTATAGTGCAGAAGTGTGTGTGCAAACTCAGATGCACTCTCTCTTCTCTCACTCTCACAGACAGAGATTAGCAGGTTTAGCGTGCTTTCCGACTATGTTGTCATCTGCTGATAATTTCCTAAAGGAAAAACTCAAAATGATTTTGCCGGACCTGGTGGATCGAACCCTTGCTACTGCTGACCATTATTAGTTCGGCGGGGGATTATATGTTAACAAGACAGCGCAAGCAATCGCAATTCGCTTTGCTGAACTTTGGGTAAAGCAAAAAAAGCAAAGTGAGTGACAGCTTATCGCTAAATATTCATAATCATAAATGTTATCATTGTAAGTTATCTTGTTCATGAGCAATTGGACACTATTTTGATAAATATTCATCTTGTTTTTGTCATTTTCGCAGATAAAAGATAAAAACTTTAATACTAATATTCGTTACATGGATGACATTACACACAAAGAATATATAAGAAAAATTTTGAAAGCATTGTTCATAAGAAATTGGGTTAATTATATCACTTTTAGGAATTTCTCAGTATCAGCCACGGAGTCTGGATTTGCGCCCGATTGATGGCAATAGGCTCGTCCCCTATTACATGGGACTTAAACATAACTGGCGAAATGTAGGTGTACTATTAGATACACCTCTGCCTAACCCTTCGGGGATTACAGGCGTGTTGTGCTGTATGCAAGATACGCGCTATGACGTGGATTTGTGAACACCAGCCCGTAATACAAATCCATCATAAGCAAAGGAATTAATAGAAGTCTTGTGGTATACTTTAAGGAATTAATTTCATTTGTTTGGTTGCTCAGCAGTTTAGCTGCGTATTCATTGGGAAAGTTGCACAGCATTGTTTCAGCAACATAATGTTCCATACTAAAGTTAATCAAAAGTTGCGCAAAGTTGATGTTGTAATAAACAATGTTACTAGACGCCTTTAGGTTGCTTTCAGCCATTAACTAATGAGGTTAGGTTAGGTGAGCCCCGTTTACAATGACTTTCCAGGATTAGGTTAGGTGAGGACTTTTTAGTCATTTTCCTGTAATTGTGATTTGTTTTCATTTCATTTATTTTATCATTATCAGCACAGCATTAATAAACATTAACTCCAAGTCAATCCTTATTAATTTGGAAAGAGCGCAACGTGCAGTTCTTAAGGCTACGAGTCACAAAAGATTTAGATACCCCACCTTTTCGTTATACTCAGAATTATCAGTCCTTACAGTGAGGCAACTATTTATCATAAAAATAATACAAACACAACATAAAAATACACCTTATACCAAAAAAAGAAGGAAAGATATTGTTTACTCTGTGCCTCATTGTAAAACCTCATTCGCAAAAAGATTTATACAATACTTAGGACCGTCTATATATAGTAAAATATCTAATCAAATTCAAATTCGCCACCCTAACAAACATGCATGCAAAACTGTAATTTTTAAACTTCTAAAATCATTGAATTATGACAACACGGAACAATTGATTAAAACCACTGCGTAACTATTTCACCAGATACCATTCCACAACACACATACCCCTGTACATATACATACATACAAACACTTCTACACACACATTACATCACTCATACACACTTCCACAACATTTGTGGTATAATTCAGACCTACTTAAATTTTATTTTCATTTTAATATTTACTATTACTAGCACTTCATCCGCGTGGATTTCGAAAATACAGCCCATAAGTATTACTCGATATTGTAGCTTTCTATAGGTGAAAGAAATTCATAAAATTTAATTCTGGTAGGCACCTAATGAAATTAAATAGGTATTTAAATTAAAACTGCTGTTTAGAATTTTTTAGGTTGTTTCATTTTCCGGTAACAAAATAATCTGATTTGCGGGTGATCCAATTCGTGATAAACCGCCCATATAACTGCCCATGGGTAAAATATTATTTTCTTAGGTAAATGCCAACCAAAGAGAATGTTTGTCACTGGGACTTGTTAATAGTAAACAGGGCAAATGATGTTTTATGGGAAACTGGAGTTGCTTGAACTATGTATATAGGCAGGTCCGTAGAAATCATTGGAATTCTCGTGATCTGCGCCAACTGGCCAGCTCCTGGTCTGATGAGAATAGTCGGTACAGTTAAGTTATCTTTTATTAGTAGCATTGTGCCATTGCACTTGTTAGGAGGGCTTCATTTTCTTAAAAGCACGATAGGCGTTCCGATTTTCAATAGCAGTTCGTTCGTGGTGCTGCCACCTTACGAACTGCTATTGAAAATCGGAACGCCAGATGGATACAGGGAGATCAAAATTTCTTGTGGACAGTGGACTGCATCATCGATATTACACACTGTATCAGGACTTGTAAGTTTTGACTTAACCGAGGACTTTTTATAAAATTAGTTTATTGATGTTTTCGATTATTGACTACCTCGTTGGTCTAGTGGTCGAAAGCACGACTGCTGAGCATGAGGTCTTGGGTTCGATTCCCGGGTTGTCATTGGGTTTTTCGATCAGGAATTTCTCAGTAGCAAACACGGAATCTGGATTTGTACCCGGTTGATGGCAATAGATAGACCCTCTATAACATGGAACTTAGCATAACTGGCGAAATGTAGGTATACTATTAGGTACACCTCTGCCTAACCCTTCGTGGATTACAGGCGTTATGTTGATTGTATCGTTCTTAGGTGAGACGATAGCCCTTGAACGAAGCCAATGAATCTATCTAGTAAATATTCAAGGTCAGGATATACTGCATCTATTATATTCTATCTAGTTGCTGCAAGCTGTGAACTATCCTACCCAGACTCTCTTTTATAACGACGGAAATCGTTAGCGCCCAAGGTTGGAGAAGAAAAAGACCCGTCTCCAACTTTGAGCAGCTATTATGGCAAATCGTTAACCATATTTCCGAAAAGCTGGGCTCTCATGTTAGTACGTAAATTAAAATTTAATTTATTCTCCATAGGGGCGATGATTTTAGACATGCCTTAATGATGTCCGCACGTGTCCCTTTTGTGACGACGGAAAGTGCCTGCCGAAAGTCACCACCAACATAAAAGTTACACCACCCACGACAGCGACTGAGTTTCTCAAGTCCTTAAGTGTTCGATCCACTGTTTCAAAATGAGTTTGACTCATGGTACATTCTTCCCATATTATCAGTGACATAATCTTATAACAACTGACCAAGGTATGTTCTAATGCGGTTCGTGAATGTTGGATGGCATTTTGCGATTTATTCATTTTATATTATCTTCGAAACTATTTAACCGATCGACCAACTGTAAAGGGCAAATCTTATCTCTATGATATCCTTGTGATCATAAAAATATTTTTTTGTAAAAAGTTTAATGTTTTGTTGTTTAAAAAATCGTTTAAACGTACTTGAATGTCGAAAACTACTTTTATAATACAAAAAACTTACTATATCTGCTAAAATATAAAAGATAGAAATATGGTGTCGCGGACTTTTTTGTAGAACTATTTACAACGGACCAGATTGCGCTACATTGTTTTCAATTCTATTCAACGGTTTAGGCAGCGCATGCAAATAACTCTCTTTTGAGAGGTATTTTTTTCCGCCTGGCCCGACAATAATTGTGATAGCACGGCTAATATGCATCCTATCAATATAATTTATAGCCTACAGCACTCACGAATAATGTAGCTTTCTACCAGTGCAACAATTTTTTAAATTCGATCATTAGTTCCGGAGATTACTCCATACATACAAACTTACGAACAAATGTTACCTCTATAATATTAGTATAGAAGTAAAGATAATACTTTAATATTAATTTTATTTTAATTTTACTTTAATTTGAATTTTATTTTAATGTCAATTTGAAATTCATTATGAATGTCAATCTTAATCGAAATTTTGATTTTTATATTAATTAGAAATTTGATTGTTATTTGATTTTAAATTTGATTGTTATTTGATTTTAATTTAAATGTTGGTTTAAATTTAAATTTCATTTTATTTTTACTATTTACATTTATTTTTGTTTTATTTCTAACTGCAATTTAACAACATATCAATCAATCACAAAAAGTAACTTTATCTTTGTAAACTAACAAAGCATCTAAAAACCTTGCATATACTATGTCAACTTTTAGAACTACCAACAAATTTAAAAAATAGCAGTTCAAATATTTAATGCATACCCTATAAATGTAACGATTGTACCTTTCTTTGTTTAATTTCTATTGTTTGTTCTTTGTTTTATTGCTATACCGAATTAACGTAAGTGCCACTAATCTAATGTAGTAACTAACCTATTACCGAGACCGAGGAAAACTGTTTCACCGTAATACAGTTTATACTAGTACGGGGAACAGGGTGAATCAGTTCTGTGTAAACTAACATCCTAATTAGAGTTAGCTAGTGAACTGTTAATATAAGAATTTAAATGATTGTGTTAGGTTGTTAGTTATGTATGGTAATAAAGAAGTTTTTTTTATTTTTTTTATTAATCTTGTATTTTGGATGGTACTACTTCTATCCATAACATGAGTAATGCGAAGCAATTTAATAAATTTAGCTAGAAGATTTTTTATTAAAACCAGTAGATAAGATACATCATAACATCATGCTGTAATCCCCTTAGGTTTAGGTGTATAGTACACCCACATTTAGCCAGTTAATGAACGCGCCGCACTCGCCGCAGTCATCGCATTTTATAAATCTTTATATGAAATAGTATACGGCATCGCGCACCTATCCGCGCCGAATCATCTGCATTTAGCGCGAAGCTATGAGGAAATGCGAAGACTGCGGCGAGTGCGGCGCAGTCAGGTGCGCGTTCAACTTAAAGGGCCATGAACATTATTCTATGAACTTTGGGCGTAAGACCAACAAAAGTGAAATATAAATATCTCAATAATAACTAGGATTATAACTAGGAGTTCACTTCATTCTAAAACAACAAGTACCTAAGTCACAGGAAAACAGAACAAGAGCCCGAAATAAAGGGTGTAAAAAGACTCTTAACGAAGCCGAAAGGCACTTGTTCTCCCCATCATTGCGATCATTTTTTTGTTCTAGACCATACCTGGGAATCTTCTAGTTACGGAGATATTGGGGGTCAAAGTTCCAACTTTTTCACCAGTATTTTTTTTAAATACATGTTTTTAGTGTATTTTTTTTACTTAAAACACCTTTACCACCCCCGTAGTATTCAATCCATCCATCAGCACAATGTTTTGAATGCGTTACATTGAGTCCTACCGTAAAACGTGATGTTTCACCCCAAAAAAAAAAGTCGTTTCCCAGCAATAATTTTTGCGTAAAGTTACTTAGTTTGATGTACAGACGCCAGCACGTCAACCTACCCGAATCTGTCAGATTTTCCCAAACAACCTTGAACTTAATGTCATAGAGATAAAGTTGAAAATCTAGTAAAGAAATCTGACAGATTGTAGTAGCTTGATGTGCTGGCGTCTGTACATAATGCTTGGTTAACTGCTTCGTGAAGAGTCTGTTTACACCCTGTATGTTGCCTTTTTCTGTATTTTGCCAAAGATTGCCAGGCGGTCTAAAATGGCCGCATTAGCGGAATGATACTAGGATAGTAATATCTCACCCCCTATTCGTTCATTACTCAGGTTTATGCTCAGTAGTAAATCATGTTTATTTCTGTAAATTAATTTTATAAAACTCCTTTAAAAATCACATCATGTTATGTATTAAAACTAGATGGTATTGTACCGGTTTCGTACCGGAAACAAACGGTACAAGTTATACATTATTAAGCTTTAGCAGAATTAAGCTAGCATTAGCACTGGTCAAGTGCCCATTGGAAAATATTACGGTATTGCGGACTTTTTAGCCACTCACTTTGAATTTTGAATGCCTCAAACGACATTTCTTGCAGATAATTTTTATCAATAGTTTCTTAAGTATAAAGAATTTACAATATCAAGATACGGAACTGTTATATTATTATTAACTAATGTTGAAACATCACAAGTATTACTTGGCGCTCAGGGCTACACAGTACATTAATAGAAATGCTCTTAGCAAATATCCAAATAAATTTTCATCAATGTTTCTTGGATACAAAGAATTTGCTTATCAACACATGGAAGTAGGAATGTTGTAATGTTATTATTAACTAACATAAAAAAAAACACACCAGCAAGTGTAATTCTGAAGCTATGTGGTATATTAGTTAATTGCTCTGAGCAATTATATCAATCCATTGATTTTTATAATAGCAGTAGTCACATTGACACACTTAGTGCCTGTATGCTTAAATAATATTAGTCACTTAATGAATCTTGGAAAGGACAGGCACATCTTAGGTATGAAATGGTTGATGCTTCAGTTCTTTGAGCTACTACTTATATTCAGCATTATGATGGCATTCTAACTCACCGGCCTAAATTTTACGACGAGTGGGAACTATCAGTAGTATCCATCAGCTCCTATAATGTGTAAACAACATAACATGCAGGACCTAATATTACGTGTCACATCGGGGTAAGCAGCTAAACTATCATGGCACTAAATTTTTGGTATAAGGTTTTATTATCATTTAGAATAAATTGACCTCTTTAAAAATAAACCACCTAAACCTGGTAGACCAGTTGTTTTATTTTTACACTTTATATTATTTTTTGATGCTGTTGATCAATAAAATAATATCACAATGCAGTAATTATATATTGATATATATTTTTATAACAGAGTTTCCAAAGGTTCAATAGTGTTTTTGATACAGTTGAAGAGTGACCCTGGAATGAATAGATTAAATAGAATTGGAATGCATACCTATACACAGCTAAGTACCTATACAATTACATTTCGCGCTAGCCAGACACTCATTTAATTGGTGCAATGATGTCATCCTTAACCTCCTGAAGTACGGACACACCTATTAAATAATCAAGAATAAATCTAACACGAAAAAAATTAAGGCAGAACTGTGTTATTGTACTGAATCAGATTCAGCACTGAAAATCAACAAAAAATTAGATCGTGTAAATAGTATACTCACCGGAGACAACAAGCGCCTCATTAGGCCCGCACGTTACAAAACCCCAAACCATGTTAATTTGTTTCAAAGAAAACTAACTTTTAACTAAATAAACTCAGTAAGTCAAACTAAACACATAAATTATTGAATTTATTATGTCAAAACACAATCGGCTTCTTGGAAAAGGATCTACAGAGGCGACCATAGACTACTATATATATGAGGCGACATCACAGAGGCGACACCATAGAGTTCATTCATAGACTATACACTATGGCGATAGAAGCGACATGCGACACAACGGCGTAGGTACGTATATAGATAAACACTATGTTTTTATATTAAGTTTTCACCATCGATTAGTAAACACTCTCAACAGTTTATCAGTGGCTAGCGAAGCCAAAAATAGTGTGTGGATGTGAGATTTTAGCATCGATCGCCAGTAAATATCTGAATTGAAATCAAAATCTGTACAAAATGAATAATCGAGTAATAATCGAGTACCGCGCGCGCAATTTGTCTTTGCACGCCCAACTACCCAGTATTCAGGCCTTCGCGGTTGTGGATACGGACATATTAAAACCATGATAGGCGTTTTGATTTCAATAGTATTTCGTGAGGAGGCAGGCCAGATAGATTAAGGTGTACATTACAATGACTCTGAGGGTAGGAGCCAAAAAGTAGAATACACTTACCAAAGTCGGAGTGGCTATTGACCAGTGATGCCGGGGTTTTAAATAGTTATGAAGGAACAATTGGGGGACAGTATTTTTTGGGAGATTCGTGCAGGGTTATATTATAATAAGTTCTGGTTACAAAATAAAATTATATAAAATAAGAATCCACTGCTAGCCGTGCCGGTAGCCAGAACCAATCTCCTGGCTAAGACTCCTCTCACCCGAACGATTCGCGTAGTGAACGAGGTTCATGAGCAAATTGATGTTTTTTCGTGCACTTGGTGTGAATTCGCAAAAGTTTTGTTAAACTTAGTTTTTTTCGTGTAATAAACTTGTGTTATGTGTTATAAGAGTTGTAGCCACACCATCGAATTAGGATAACATTACCAGTAATGGTAGTTGTAAGTTGTATAAATAAATGAAAAATAAATAAAATTTGTGTAGGATATCTAAATTATATTATTGGGACAAATACAAGGACAAATCGTCGGAGACCATACCGGTGGCAAACTGGAAATGTTGAATTTTTGTCTACATCAGTACTTTTTTTGAAGTGAAACTTCTTTATCGGGGTTGGAAAAAAATTTGGTGTAACATTTTTTCGTTACGCGTCACATTTTTCCGTTACGCGCCATCTTTTTCTTATCCCTACCACGCGTGATTCGAAGTGGGCGTGATCATGTTATTTATTAACCTTTGTCATATATATAAATACATATATTTATGTATATATATATTTATATATATGTATATAAATATTTTTTGTAAATTGATAAATTAATTTTTTGAAGTGAAACTTCTTCTTTCGTGAAGTTGCAAATAGTAGAAAAATGATATGTCGTAAAGAAGTTTCACTTCTTACCTGTGTACTCTGGTACACACACATTTTATTTTAAGATGTATTCGCACTTATCCGAGCTGAACGCGTCGAACGAGTCAAACGAAACGAATTTTAAAATTCTGTACATGAAATCTTATGAAACCTCGCACACTTGTCCGCGTCGAATCATCCGAATTTGGATGAACCCCAGAGATCCTAGACGAATTCGGTTGACGTCATCAGATTCGGCGTGGCTGACGCGGTCGACACCAATGCGCTCGCATTCTATCAACTGCGTACAAAAGAGCAACGCGCGAGTACTACTTCTACGCAACGATTGTTCGGTGCGGTTGATTCTTTCGGCGCGGTCGATTCTCTCGGTGCGGATATGTGTGCGAGGCCTCCTTGACTTCGATTCGTTCGACGCGTTCGGCTCGGTTAAGTGTGTGTTCACCTTTAAAGTAAAGTTGCTATTTTAAACTAAAGTGCGTTTTTTAATCCTAGAGACTAAATTGACACACGCTCATGTCAAACTGTATAGATGTGACCTATACAGTTTGACATTAGCATGTGTCAATTTAGTCTCTAAGATTTAAAAACGCACTTTAAATTGAACTAAAGGTAAGCACCCACTGATTAATCCATGCTAGGCTTATTAGGCTAAGCTTGCGAGATCCTAGAATGGACTAAAGACTTATAAGCTGTGTTATAGAGAACCAGGTTTATTAGTTGGAATAATAAAGTCAAATCTTTGGCTATATAGAGAAAAAAGTACTTAACATCATTTCATTATCATCAACATCATTTCAGTCGAAAGACGTCCACTGCTGGACAAAGGCCTCCCTCAAGTGTCACCACATTGACCGGTACCGTGCGACTTGCATCCAGTAACATCAACAAAACAATAACAACATAATTTCAAATGGCTCTATTTCTCAACTTTGGCACTTGTTGGCAATAGACTCGCCTCGTTGCATGGGGCATAAAAAACATAACTGCCTCTGCTCAGCACCTCTGCCTAACTCTTAAGAGATTATAGGCGTGATGTTATGATGATGATGATGGTACATGTTGTTGCATGAAATTAAGTGAAGTCTTAATTATGTGTATAATACACTCTCACAAACGCCTCTAGTCCACCCGCCAGCGTTTCCTCGGCCCCCCTCGGCAATGACAGCCGTCTTCTGTCACGCAGCCTGATACATTCTATAGACATGGCCCGCCAAATCCCACCTCAACACAGCAGTCTTATTGCCCACATCAGCGATTCTAGTTTTTCAGCGTATTGTGATTCTGCGAATTCTGTCGCTAAGCTTAATATCCAATACGCTGCGCTCCATCGCCCATTGGAAAACCTTGAGTTTGGACTTTTGCCTCGACCAGGGACCAGATTTTGGACAGCATGAAAATAGGATGATGTCATCAGCGAAACGAATATTAGTGAAGGTTTTGCAACCGACTGGACCATAGGTCTGCTGGGTTCTTGAATACCTCCTCAAGGGTGCTCGTAAATAATTTGGGGGAGAGCGGGTTTAAGTCTTTCTCTATTTTGAAATTTTGATCGAGAAAGTTGAGTTTAATGTTTGCTGTGGTATTGTTGTAAATTACTCTAAAGATATTGATGTAGGTTTGGTCTAACTGTTGATTTTGTAAAGAAGAAAATATGGATATATATGTTTTACGCTCTTAAATGTAGTAGTAGTCCACAAATGCCAAATACAGAGGTTTTCCAAATTCTGTGTTTTTCCATGATTTGGTTTAAGGCATGAAGATGATCTGTAGAGTAAAGACTTGAACGCAAACCAGCTTGTTCGGATGGTTGGTGGGAATCTAATTTTGCATCGGTACGGTTATGGATAACTTTGATGAATGGTTTGGAGAGATCTAAGCTTATTGGTCCGGAATTATTGACATCACTTTTATCCCCCTTCTCGTGAAGTAGGGTGATGTTTGAGTGGCACATCTTTGCTGGCATCTTTCCGGTCTGAAGGATGAAAATAAACATAATAAACTGGTGGTATGAGGGACAAGTGTAGGAGAACGAAGTTCTGTTGTTACACTATCTTCACCTAGAATCTTTTTGTAATGCATGCTGGTTAACACATTTTTTACTTCATAATCCGTTATGAAAGGAATCTTTTCAGTCGAGGTTCTAATTATTATAGTTATAGTATATTCATCCATACCAATAAATAAAATAGAAGTGTCTGCTTTTAATATTAAAATAACAAGCAGACACTTCTATTTTATTTATTTGTATGGATGAATAAACCTACTATAACTATAATAATTAGAACCTCGACTTACAACAAAACCTCCATTTTTTTTTAATATTTGTCTGTCTGTATGTTCCAGCTAATCTCCGAAAAGGCTGGATTGATTTTTTTCGGGGCTTTTACTGGCAGATAGCTAATGTTATAAAGAGTAACTAAGGTTTGTTTTACTTAAAATAAGAATTAGATTTCCCTGAAAAAAACCCTTGAAATTAGTAACAAAATCTGATTGAAAAGGGAAGTAATAATTTCACGCGAACGAAGGTCGCGGGCAAGGGCTAGAACTTAATATTTTCCATGGTTCAGACCGTTTTGTCGTGGTCCTGACAGTGACAATTTATTACATTTTTGACGTTTCTTGTCACTAGGGATGTTGGTCATGTTAAAAAGTACCGTTTCGAAAAAGATGTTGTGCCTAATGTTTGAAAAATGCAACAATACCGTTTTGATTTAAAAAAAAAACAATTTCACGTCGTATTTGGCCAATCACCAAAAGTAATATACATTATTTTTTAATCTATTAGAAATAAAGTTTTTTTTTTACACTAGATGGCAGCACTTGTGTTTACATTAAAGCTACGTCTCTTGATATGTCGTACTATTTAAGCAGCAAGAAACGAAATATCAATTATATTTATATTTCTAAACCTTTTAAAATTATGTAGCTGGATAGCTATACGGTAAAGGGATAAATATGCCCATTAAATGTAAAAAATCGAATGGAAAATACAGTACATCAATACACCGATAGTTTTTCGACAAGCCATCTCGCTATTCGCTCTCCGTCGCCAACACCCACAGACAAGTGACAAGCTCAGCTTGTATTTTTTTATCATAAGCTCGGTCGCATCACTATTCTCCCATCTCAATAATTGAAATTTTTCATCTATAATTACAATCGTCTACGGTCTACGATCGAGCAATAAACTGTTCAATAAATCTATGAAAAACCAAATAGGTAAACAAATCAATGCTTAAAAAAACCTAATAATATTTCTGGAGTATGAAGTGTTGGTATGAAGTTGTTTTTACGGAAAAAATAAACAAAACCTATGGCAATAGAAGGTATGTATTCTATTAGAAACTTATTAGAAAGAGGACAAAAAAAAAATGCTGACTTACACAATCATTTTTTTTCAGTTCATTTTCATTTTCTTTTATTCATAATCAAACACAAAATTTCCTTGTTTTAGCTGGTGCAACTTTCGCAGTATGTTTTTATTTAAAAAAAGTAGTGATTGATTGTTGTAAGCTGATTGTGAAAATAAATCATTTCTGGCTCAAGTCAAGTCATCCACTGGGCCTTACCTATCCAGGAACACACGGACTACAGGTTTGCATTTGATATCATTTTAAAAGACCAACAGAAATCATCATTCTCCTACCTTTATCCCGATTTATTTGAGGCAGGCACAGCATGTCTACTTCTTACGTACTTCTCTATTCTCTACTTCCCATTCGTATGGGAGGACTTGGTGTCAGCAAAATTTCTAGTATCAGTTTACCAGCTATCATGTCCTCGGTCCACGGCACTGAGAAATTAATCAGGAATATCCTGGCCTCTACATTTATTAATTTTGATGTCTTGACATCAAAATTAATAAGTGTGGAGGTCAGGATAACTTTTCTGAGGCTATAGATGCTTAGAAACTCACTTGCCCGAATACTGAAGAACCCGATCATCCATGTCCCCAGAGACAATAGGATGAGCTCTGCAGAGTAGTTGAGAACAATCTACTGAATGTGTCCACTATTACTGCTGAGGGTGCATGCCTACTAGCCGTACTAAACTATGGCCTGTCATGCAGCCGAAAAATGAGCCGTTTTGCACGGCACCCTAACATGGAGCTCTAATCACCATCAAATGTCCAAGGCCCAATTTCCAATTTTGGCCAAGCTTCAAATTTCTAATTTCAGCTAAGATAAAATTTCACCCTTGGGTACGCCCAAGGGCTGACTTTAACCTTGGCCAGAGACTGTTCCATGCAAAGCGGCAATGCCACCAGTCTCTTGGGCACTTTACAGGGGCGTAGCTACCGCCTTATCAGCGGTATCGACGATACGGGGCCCCCAATTTACATAAGGGCCCCGACGTGTAGAGGTAAAAAATCACAAAATCTTCCAATAACATCAAATTGCTATTGATAAGAGGCCCCCTATGATTAAATAATGAATATTTTACTTATCGCAGTATAGAAGGCTTTAAAATTTAGAGCTTGCTTCGTTCACTCTTAAATGAAGTCTTGGTTATCAATGAATGCTTGCAATTTGCTCGCTCTTACATTATCGTAGTAAAATCAATGACAGCTTAAGTGATAAAAATCAGTACCCTATTTTAATAAATAATTTTTTTAGTGTTAGTCACACTCGGTTTGGCAGGGCCCCCAAAAAAATTTTTATACAAGACCTTATTAGGCCTAGTTACGCCACTGGCACATTACCAGCTGACAGCTTTGAGGAGGAGTTTTTGATGCCCTTTTAAAGTTTGTTGTTAGTTTATTTAATAGTTTTTAATGAATAATGTATAAAGGGTGTAAACAGACTCTTAACGAAGCCGAAAGGCACTTGTTCTTCCCGTGATTGCGATCATTTTTTTGTTCATGACCTGGGAACCTTCTAGTTACGGAGATATTGGGGGTCAAAGTTCCAACTTTTTCAAAAGTTTTTTTTCAAATACATGTTTTTACTGTAAGATTTTTACTTTAAACACCTCAAGGACCCCCTTACTATTCAATCCATCCGTCAGCACAATGTTTTGATTGCGTTGCATTGAGTCCTACTGTAAAACGTGATATTTCAGCCCAAAAAAAAAGTTGTACCCAGCACTAATTTTTGCGTAAACTTACTTAGTTTGATGTACATAATGCTTGGTTAGCAGTTAGCAGTTAGTTTATTTCATAAATTAAAACTTCTCTATTATTCTGCAGCATGTTTTCTTTTTTCATTCTTCTCTATGACGATCACAAATGTAGTGCCTAATAGCTAAATATTATTTTATTATTTACCTAAAAGTTTCTGTTTTTCATTTATTTTTATTTTTTATTAGCCTAATCTGTCCCACTGCTGGGCAAACGCCTTCCCCATTCTCTTCCACTGCTGGGCAAACGCCTTCCGCATTCTCTTCCATCAGTCAGGAACGAGTCTAAATCGTCACGCCAGCGTTTCTTGGGCCTGCCTCGGTAACGACGACCGTCCTCAGGCACCCAGTGTGTGGCGATTTTGGCCCACCTGTCCTGACCCATCCTGGAAATGTGACCCGCCCATTCCCATTTTAACCTCGCAGACTTATCGCCAACATCGGCGATGCCTGTCTTGGAGCGTATTGTGATGTTGCGTATTCGATCTGTGATTTTGATGCACAAAATGCTACGCTCCATCGCTCTTTGGCAAACCTTGAGTATGGACTTCTGAGCCTCCGTCAAGGACTGTTTTTCATTAGAAATGCTAATAACCTGATTGCATTTATTAATGAACTTAGATGCGAAGTCTGCCTGATCTCATTTATTACTGTTGTACAGATATGTAAGGGTGCAGTTGTGTTATTTTGACAAAAAAATAATGCCACACTAGCTATACCCCGCGGTTTCACCCACTGCTTGAGTCCTAAGGGTCGTAGCATGATGTTAAATAGCCTATAAGCTTTCTCGAAAATCAAATACAACAAGTTTTTTCCAAAATTAACTGGTAGTTCCAGAGATTAAGCATTTGGGCACAAAAAAAACATTTTTATACAGGGTGTTTGGCGCATGGACCGACACAATTTTTCCAGGGATTTAGAAGGTCATTAGCTAGGTTCTACCCTTACACCCTTTGTCCCAAATGTCACTGTTGGTTATCATTTTTTTACATACATATCATTTTTTTTAAATGAAAAAATACCCAAAATGTTTCCTTTAATTCATCATTGAATTTAGAAGTTGTCAAATGTCATAAAAATTTAAACTTTGGAAGCTTGTAAGGAATTTTCTTGAAACCAGTTGTATCAAACAAAGATGTAGATTAAAAAGACTTTGGAGAATACAATAAAATTTATTTTGTGCCACTACACCCACAAACAATAACTTATTTCGAATTAAAGGAATGAATGCAAAGAAACATCATATGTAACAAACCGTGACATTTGGGACAAAGGGTGTACGGATAGAACCTAGCTAATGACCTTCCAAATCCCTGGAAAAATTGTGTCGGTCCATGCGCCAAACACCCTGTATATTTGATTTATATTAAGTAGCTGCTTTTGTTTATCTTTAAGTATTGTAACTTTCAGATATGATAGTCCATAAACAGCATGTTTAGAATGGGTTGATAGGGCACTCTAATAGCTCTATTGTACAAGTACATCACAGTAAATACTCTAATTACTAACACAAATGAACAAAATCAAGCAAACATTATGCAAGTTAAATGACGTAATCATACTCAGTTTGATGTTAAAGGTAACATAATTACCAATTCATTAATTAATTGGTAGTGAAACTTGAATGAAAAATGTGGGGCAACTTATACCTCTTTTCCTAATGTGTGTTTGCTTAGGCTTTTCCCAACTATGTTGGGTCAGCTTCCAGTCTAATCAGATGCAGACCGCTTTTCCAAATAATTCAGTACCACACAGTACATATTGCCAGAGCTTGTATTTTGGGTACTTAAGATACCTATCCTTACTTTGCTAAGTTTAATTTTGGGCTATCCATAGTTCATTAAAAGTAGGTAAATGCATTATCTTTGTGAGTCAAATAAATCACAGTTTTCTTTTGCAGATTTCTGTGGTCCCTGTATCACAATGACGAGACTGCAGCGCTTCATTGCTGACTAAAGAAAAGGTCAGAATTTGTGTTGTACTTAAAATACTTTAATAGCTTGAAAACTCAGCAATGATTTCCACTGAGGACCTTGTCTCTCACACTCTCTTACTTAAGAATAGAGTATATTACTGCTCTTTTCCAGCTGGTAATAATTTACTAGCTTTCGCTACATCATATGCTGGATTTACACACCTTATTGGTTGCAGCCGCTGCCAGCTGACCAGTTCCTTTGTGGTGGTTTATTAAAATAATAGTCTTTGTCCACGTGGAGGTCGGAAATTATCCACAAGAAGACAGGAATGTCCTACCGGTATAAATAGTAGCCAGTGTCCTAAGCACATTTTCTAAATTCAATACCTTTTGGCATGAAGGCGGGACAAACAATCAATTAATTAATAATTACACGAATAGCTTTTTTTTTTTTTTAAATTGGCCTGAATTTAGTGCGTCAGGGGTCAGGGGGACATTGGTGCCGATTCCCTTGTTCACAAACTAAACTAAATTTTAGTTGAGTGCATCTTTTTCTTTCTATTTCATTATGAAAAGGACAGAATATAAATATTAGTTTATTCCTGTCAAATTAGTCAGCACCTGACGTAATTTGATGTAATTTTAGTAGGCAACTTTTTAATCACGTCTAAACTTGTGTCAGGCGCTGGTTAATTTGACAGGACTAAACTAAAATTTTTCTTCTGTCCTTTTCTTAATGAAATAGAAAGAAAAAGATGCACTGAACTTAAATTTGGTTTAGTTTGTAAACAAGGGAATCGGCACCAATATCTCCTCAAACAATTTTTTAAATTTTAGTTATGTAACGACTAACGTGTGGAATGGATGAACAATTTTTCGCGTTTGTAGTGTTAGTAGTTGTAGGTACGCAAATTTGGAGCGGACCAAGTCGTCGAGCTTTAAGTATGAAATCCAAAAATCCAAACCATTACCTGCTATTGAGAAAGTCTTTATTACTTTGAGCTTTTTGTGCTCACTTGTTTATTCAGGTTGAGGAGATCAATCGGTTACCCATCGGCTTCGAAAATTCAGTAATTAGGGCCTTACTTATTCCGGTTTTCTTTATACCTACCCAGTCACTTTCGCTTGCGACAGAGTTCTGGTACAATTTGTGTATTTTCGACGCTGACCCATATTATTATGTTGTGGCCTACATTTCAGTAGTCAATTCATTGATACAACAGTTAAGAACAGTTTACACATTACCATACTGGTTTTGGCTCACGCTTGAATCACGTCTAAACCTGTGTCAGGCGCTGGTTAATTTGACAGGACTAAACTAAAATTTATCTTCTGTCCTTTTCTTAATGAAATAGAAAGAAAAAGAAGCATTGAACTTAAATTTGGTTTAGTTTGTAAACAAGGGATTTGGCACCAGTGTAAACTGTTTCTATTAGCTTGAAATGTATTGTTAACAATGTAAAATAAATGCATAGCAAATATTTGTATAGGTTATTACAACTAAAAATGGAAAAATTAAAAAACTTTTTCAAAAAATAAAACCGATTTCAAAAACACAACATAATGAAAAATAGATTTATTCTTCGTTCGTCCTAAAGTTTTGTCCCACATGCCGAAAAATTCTTAGTTCGTCCCATATCATATTTTTTCCAATCAAAATCATTGTATGTATGCCAGGGTCAACATACAAACAGATAATGGCATCGGTAACTAGAAATGTTTATAATGTTAATACTGATATAACAATATTTATAGGAGATAGTTCAAAAGTTACAAAACAAGATATCACAGACAGTCTAACTGAGTTGTTAAAGATGAATTGTCGTAAAGTAATATTGTGTGCTTTTCCATACTTTGAAAAATTGTCAAACAGAAAAAA
Organism: Lycophotia porphyrea; assembly: GCA_950005105.1. NCBI lineage: Eukaryota > Metazoa > Arthropoda > Insecta > Lepidoptera > Noctuidae > Lycophotia > Lycophotia porphyrea. The sequence goes on along the minus strand of OX465383.1, from coordinate 26,486,250 downwards.
CAACTATATTCACATGCTGAATAAACATGATCATTTCTTAGTAGGTCACTATAGTGACAGGCTTATATACCTTGATATCAACAGTTTTGTTGGTAAACTTAAGTCGACGCGTGGTAAAGTGTATCTACCTATTAGTTGTAGACACAAAATAGCTAGGCTATTAGTTTATAATATTCACTCAGACATAAGTAGTATGTCAATGTTTAGTTCTATTATCAACACTGCGACTATTAGTAATAATACTAATAATTCTTTTAATTTTATTTATAATTCTTTTTACAATTCCTGGGAGGATCCATGTTTAACTAATGAAGATTCTCGAGTGGGGTCACCTAATGGCATGGGCGTCTTGGGGCTTACTCCGGATGCTCATTTAAACTAGTTAGTACGACAAAAGAAGATAACAGTGACATTATTGTTACACCGATCAACAACAATGTACCTTCTTACTATAAAATAGTTAAATGTAAAAAAGGGGTTAAGCAGAATTCTATGCAATTATTTCACCAAAATATTCAAGGTTTCTCTTCAAAGCAACAAGAAATTGAATTGTTTTTAGAAAAAACAAAGTTTGAAATTGTTTGTTTCACTGAACATTGGTTAAAAGACTATGAAACGCTAATTAATTATTCAAATTACAGTGTAGGCAGTTGCTTTAACCGGAAAGTTAAGATTCGTGGGGGTTCCTTAATCTTAGTTAAAAATTGTATTAAATTTAAGACTCGTAGTGATATTGTTGATCTATCGGTTGAATATAATATTGAGCTGTCTTGTGTTGAGCTGGATAGGCATGTCATAGTGTGCGTTTACAGACCATTGAGTCAGTAATGGAAGATGCTTTAGCGAAACTAGCAACTGGCAATAAATCTCAGGTTATCTGTGTTGACTTTAATGTTAATATTTTAGATGAAAATTCAAATAGCAGTAGGTTATTACATCTCTTTAAATCATTTAATTTGTTAAACGTGTTTTCGGAACCAACCCGAATTACCACAAATACTGCTACATGTATTGATAATGTTTTTTGTTGCTGCGACTACTTGGATAAATCCATTGTAAATTACCTTCCTTCTGATCATAGCTGTCAAACCGTTGTTTTCGAGTCATACACACCATTAAAAAAAAAACCAGATAAAGTCTAGACAAATAACACCTAGTAATTTGAATTAATTTAATAATAACTTAATTAGTAATTTAGGTATCCCGGGCCATATTATTGAAAATGTAAATCAATTTTATGAGGAATTCTTTTCGGTAGTTTACACCGAGTTCAATAATACATTAAAAATGAAAACTAAATCTATTTGCCCTAAGTTTTTGTTCAGTGACTGGGCAACTAAGGGTATTAGGAAAAGTAGCGAGCGATTGTTTGAGCTGTACGGCCTTAAGCCCTACATGAACTCGGAAACTTTTAATAAATATGTTGCAACTTATTCAAAAAATTTTAAAAACACCTGTGAGGTAGCTAAAGCCTTATTCATTAGCAAAAAAATTAAATCCGCCGATAATAAAATTAAGACGGTTTGGAAAATTATCAATAGTGTAACTAATAGAAATAAAAAATATAATAATGATATTACACTAGAGACTTCAAGTGGTCTTCTAACCTCTGAAGACGAAGCTGCTCAAGAATTTGTAGATTTCTTTACTAGTATCACACTTAAAACTACTGAAACCTTAAATTCCTCACCCTTGCTTTCTATTGATTTATTAAACGTTTCAGCCTGTCCGGTTGAGTTTCAATTTAAGCATATAAACCCCATTGCAGTCATTAAAGCTTTTAAGGAAATCAAAATAAAATTAACTGAAGATCTATGGGGAATGTCGATTAAAGTTTGTCAAGCTATTATTGAGACTATAGCACCGTACTTAGCATTAATTTTTAACTTGTGTGTGGACCAAGGAGTCTTCCCGGACCTTATGAAATACAGCAAGGTAATACCACTTTTCAAATCCGGGGACAGTAATGACACCAATAACTATAGACCCGTATCCGTGTTGCCGGTTTTTAGCAAGGTGTTTGAAAAGGTAATGCTTAATCAAATGCTCAACCACTTTAACACCAATAAAATTTTACATGAGAAACAGTATGGTTTCATCAAAGGACGTTGCACGACTGACGCCGGTGTAACCTTATTAAAACACATATTTACTGCGTGGGAATAGGCACAAGATGCCATAGGAATCTTCTGTGACCTCTCGAAAGCATTTGATTGCGTAAACCACGAAACCCTACTCTTAAAACTTGCACGGTGTACCGCAAGGTTCGATATTAGGTCCTTTCCTCTTTTTATTCTATATAAATGATCTCCCCCATTTATTTAAAAACCAACCACAGATGGTGTTGTTTGCTGACGATACCTCTTTAATATTTAAGATAAACAGACGTGCTACAAATCTTGACGACGTAAATAACGCTCTACTACAGGTTCATAATTGGTTCACCGCGAATAATTTAGTATTAAATGGGAAAAAAACGAAGTGCATCAGATTTGCTCTACCGAATGTCAAAAGTAGTAATAGTGACATAGTATTGAATCAAGAGAAACTAGAATTCGTCGAAAAAACTGTTTTCCTGGGGATCACGCTCGACTCAAGCCTACAATGGGGTCCGCATATAACATCTCTTGCAGGACGGCTGAGTCCAGCAGCATATGCTGTTAGAAAAATCCGTCAATATACTGATGTAGATACCGTGAGGCTGGTCTATTTTAGTTATTATGTCTTTTACTATGGGGACGGGCTGCAGACATCGAATCTATATTTATTCTGCAGAAAAGAGTTATCAGAGCCTTATATGATCTACGTAGGCGTGACTCTCTAAGATAACTGTTTAAGGAAATTAACATCATGACAGTACCTTGTCAATACATCTATGAAAACATCATGTACGTTAGAAAAAATCTGCATTTATTTAGGAAAAGAGGTGACAGGCACCACTATAGTACTAGAAACAGGGACCAACTAGTACAGCCAGGTTGTAGGTTAGCTAAAGTAGACTCATCTTTCATGGGGTACTGTTTAAAATGTTACAATAAAATACCTCCCCACATTCTACAACTAAACGATACGAAATTTAAATCTTGTGTAAAACGCACACTATGTAGGCAAGCATATTATAAGTTGAGGGATTACATTGATGATAAAAATGCTTGGCTCACTGCTAGTCCTGCTCCACAAGCATAGGGGCAAACTAATTTATTACCATGTGAAGTTATTGTGGAAGCTGCAGAAGATTGTAATAATATCTTTGCATTGTATAAATTCAATCTCTTAGTATTATATAATTGCATAGCACATGTGTGAGTACTATGTACTGTAAAGCTACCATTTACATTTAGTTATCTTTCATTGACTTGAATTTGCCCTGGTGGCTGAGAGAATGTCATGCTCACTCAAATGTCTCGCTGATGGTGGCGGGTGTGTCGGGTCATTTAGCTCCCTTCAATATGGTTGAGCTGAATGGGGCTGATCCATGCGTCATGTTCGTGAACGGGCGCTAAATGATAAATGATGTTTATTTTGCAAGTAGGTTTTTACAAACACTTTTACACGTCATGTTTTTTAAAGCTAGATGGAGCCGGTGTTTCGTACCTGACTACTCTGAGAAGAAACAGCCGAAACAAACTCAGAGGTCATAGTCTCTTTTAAAGTCCAGACAAAATCTTGGTTTACTCACATGAGGACTATGCAGATTAGTGTCTGAGATGGCCTTTGGAAGAAAGAACCACACAGATTTGAGCGGACCTGTCCAGTCAGTACAAGCATTTGTCAGTTATCGCGAGCTCGACTTATAACTCAAGGAGCTCAACGACACGACGAACAATACCAAAGAAAGGACATTTGGGTAGGTCGCTTGTAGTGCTCAAACTGCCAGACAATCGTGGGAAAAATTAAAAATAAAATTAAAGTATTACCCACATGGTCCTCACATTCACAGAAATTAAATTAAATAAATTAATAATTCTTCACAAAATAAAGGTCAGTAAAAAAACATACAAAATCATTAAATGTCACAATAATAAAAATAATAAAGCTTGTCTGTTGGCACTGGTCATCTCTAGGCTGCCATGGTTTATTTGAACTACTTACTTTGTTTTTAAATTGTTGATATAATCTTTTACTCTGGACGCTCTTAACGTGCACGTATTTCTACATCGTTGTCACATACGAGTATGTATAATCTCAACATGAATGTTGTAACCAAGATTTTGTACAATATTTTGTTTGAAAAGAGTGTCCATGGAATTGCTTGCCCATTCTTCTCCATAGAGATCTACGCTTTGGAATGGGCAACTACAGTACTTTCACAAGTTATTATGCCTTGTGTCTGTGACTGTAGCTTAGCCTTATTTGTTTTTCTGACATTCAAAAGTGCCTGTAATGGTCTAATTGAAATAAATGCTTTTGAGTTTGAGATTATCACTATTGAAGTCCTCCTGCTTGGTCCCAAATTACAAGTTCTATAAAAGTACAGTCAATAAAAAAAAACTGACGTACTTATTTAATCGTCTTTTTGGCGACCAAAAGTACTAGGTCAGCATAAATTCAAGATGTTGTTTATTCAAACGAGGTAGGTAGGTAGGGTAGGCAAGTAGGCAGGTAGGGTAGGTAGTTAGGCAGGTAAGTAGGGTAGAGTAGTAAAAAGTAAAAGGAGGTAGTAGGTAAAGTACTAGGTCAGCATAAATTCAAGGTGTTATTTATTCAAACGAAGTAGGGGTAGGTAAGTAGGCAGGTAAGTCAAAGATAGTATTTTAAATGATAGTATTCATAAGTAAAGTCGAAGATGGTATTTTAAATGATAGTATTCATAATTAGTAGTCAGACATATTCTTAAAATACATACCACCTTAAACTCATGCCAGCCTAGTACTTTTTGGGGTACGTAATTTGTGCCATATATCTCTAGATGGCGTTTGTCGCCAGTGGCTTCAATCGGGACTCTTTTTCCATTTGTCGCTATAAGTGACAAAGGCGGTGGTGACGACTGGAAATAGACGGATATGGATGGTGCCGATTGTACAAAAAAGTGAGTTTGTCACATACAAAAACAGTATGGGCCGTAGAAGGAATATAAAATAAGCGGGAATAAAATAATCAAAATATTTTTTTGGGACGAAAGAAGCATACTGTTTGGGACGAACCAGGATTTTGACATGTGGGACAAAACTCAGTGGGCCGAACGAAGAATAAATCGAAAAATAACTTTATCTTCAGAATTCGGTGGCAAAAAAACAGAATCAAACAAATCAAAAGCCACTCGACTTCGGAAGCTAAAGTTATTTGTCACTTTTTTTTACTAAACCTTTGGCGTATATGTTGTGTATTAGTACAGAGATAAACGAACCTAACAAAGAACAATTAACTTATTGTCAGTTGGCATTGGCACATAATTTATCTACGCTTAAAGTTGAATAAACAAGTATTAAAAGGATATGAACGACGCTATTCTTTGAAATAAAGCAATAAAATTGGTGGCATCACGTATTATTTGTGCTCATTACTACCATCTTGGATCCGGAAATAATCATTCCGATTAGTGAATAGCGTGTGGAAATGCGAGTAAGGCAATGCGATGGAGGCGGAATCATATTCTGCTTCGTTATGCTACTTAAACCTACAACATGGTGGTATTAAAGCATCATTATACGTAAACACAAACAGTGTAAATGATTGTAAATGACTAACTCTAGTACATAAGTGGCGGTGATGACGCAACGAATGTAAATCTAGACAGCGTCTAGCCAAAACATTGCTGCATCATAATTTTGTAGAGAAAACTAGGTAAACCTTCCTGACCTAATGACTGGACATCTCGTGTTCATATCGGTCCGATTTAACCTAGATTCTGTTAATTGGAACTGACAGAAGGATAAGGACGGTTAGTCTCCGACGAAAAGGTTTACAATTATTTTACAAACAAATTATACAAAACGTGCCTATAAATGGGGTGCCTATAATGTTGCTTTGATCGATGAGGGAAGGTACGATAAATAAAATAATTTTGTTTTGCGATAAGTTTGATCTGGTTACGTCTTTTATATTATCTAATAAAACATAAGGTGGTTATTACTACTTACCTAATCATTTAAGGTCTACTTACATGTTGTTTCTGTAATAATAACCTTCCGTCGTAAACTAGGTAAGCGTTAAGCGACTAATTCGATAATTTAGAAAAGAAAACGTGGTAAAAAAAACAATCCCAAACTTAATTAATAAAATAATAATTATGTGTCTTGTCTGAATTACCACTTACAATAACTAAAGGCATAACGGACAGACAGACTACAAACTACAAGAGCTCCAAGTTTTCATCATCCTAAAGTCTATCAGTAGCACGAAATAGTAGTTAAATATTTTCCACCTACTAGTTTGCTATTCCAAATTTTCCCCATCACCATCTCAGGTTTCAGATTCACCAGATTGCTAGCGTCGAACGTTAACGGTCAACGCTTAACACCTCAGATCACCTGATGTTATCTCCCCAGGTCTCCCCGTCGTTCGTAGCACAGCACCCCGTAAAGCATTATCGATTATGCCAATTTGCCGCCCTCGACAACAGGTGGCGATATCCTCCATCGGGTTACGCTCGCACACCTTTCAAATTACGTTTAGGTTGCCAGTTAGCAGAAATAAACTGATGTGATTGAAAAATATGCACCACGTCCTCAATCAGCCTCCATTCGCCGACTTTCTAGCTACAAAATTCTACGAATTCCTAATATACAGAAACTTCTTTAAAGAAAAAGATTCAGATCTTTATTTAAATACTCACTTACTTTTTGTCTGTCCCTCCGTTTGTTTCGAGATTTATGCAACGTAGGAATTTGAGTTTTGGCATAATGTTTCATTTATATTTTATATCTATCTATCTAATACTTTAAAACGAGCAACTCTTGTATATATATAATCTGAATCTCGGAAACGGCTCCAACGATTTTCATGAAATTTAATATGCTGGGGGTTTCGGGGGCGATAAATCGATCTAGCTAGGTTTCGTTTTTAGAAAACGTCGTTTTATCCGTGAAAAAAAAAACCTCGGTCATCCAGATCCAAATTTTAAACTAAACACAAAAATTAGTTCTTTGATTATAGATTGCAGGACAATACTATAAAAAAAACTATAGTATTAAAATTAACATAGTAAATTCAATATTTTTGCGTTAACAAAATCTGATTCAAAAAGGTAAGAATTTGGGTCAAATTTAAAACAACTTCCGAAATTTAGATGATTAACTTAAGGAACCCTCTCCAGTCTCCACGCGAGTCGTACTCGCACTTGTCCGGTTTTTTGCTGTGTAAGGTGATGTTTTGGTCTGATCATGAGTATATACACCCTATTCTTTATAAACTGTACGTTTCATTCACCCCACTTTCGTGCAACTTTTACTTATACTTTGCCGTGGTGACAAACCAAGAAGGATGTAAATACCACGAAAGTTACAGGTTCTGTGTTTTATTTTAATTAATTGGAACCGTTAGGGGACAAGATTAAGGTGGATTGCACTCATGGCCCCTAAATGTTTAAGAAATTGTTTTGGTTCCGTGACAAATTTTTTTGATCGCTATTGAAAGTGTCATATAGGATATTTCAATTATCTCGAGTTGTATTTACGGGCAGGATATTTTAAAATGTGGGTAAGTAGCATCATCCTTAACATTTAGAATTTTATGTAGGTACTAAACTAAACTCAACTAAACTCGTCAATATTAATTTAACAAATTCTGGATGGATAGATGGCTTAAATCAGCTCTTTTTGAACGTCAATTACACAAGACAGTCTCATTCCTAAGTTCATAACAGTGTGAAATAAAAATATTCACGTAAAAAATACCACTCTAGACTCAAAATCCGTTTTCTCGCTGGTGTAAGATGATAAATTTCCGCAGCAAGCTCTTAATAATTATCAAGCGTGCGAATCGATGTGAATCGTCGCGGAGGGGGCTCGAAGACGTGAGGGGGCCGCTGTGCCGGTGCGGGGGTGTCGAGGGACGCCGCGGTACCGCGCAAGTCGCCGCTCGTATCGACCGCCCCGGATGTGCATTGCAATGCCGCCGGAGAGATCAGGCAACGCACCTACTCGCGGAACACCACGACACCTTTCGGATCGTATGTTTGAAGCCAATACGTATGCTACACCGCGGTGTGCCATCGTTTGTCTTGTATGTCACTATCTCTGACGCCGATTGTTCCAGGCACGCTGTCTCGTGTGTAACCTTTAGCGTCATAAGTTGGATGCTCGATAATTGATTGGCTATGAACAGTCCATAGAAACGGGACGCGGAGTGCCCTTAGTACCCTTTACTATTGGTATTTATATTAAAAGAGGAACAACAACAAAAGTTCTTAGGATAATATGGTTCATATCAAAAGTGTCCTAAGTATGTAATGTAATAAAATAGCTGTTTCATAGCAGTATCTTATGTGCACCGTATCAGATTAAAGGTCAAGAGCATATTTTCTTTTCATGTCTACAAGGATGATTTAAGGCTGTCTGATATTTTTACAAAAACTTCAGTCCGCAAATCCTATAAAAACCTGTGAAACAAGTCAAGTTTTCGGTTAAAATTTTGCTCTGAAAGGTATTAAGTACCCTGAAAGAACGGGTTCCCTTCTTGGCTTGACATACTATCGAACTAATAAATTACCGAACTAATGAGCAATCGCTGTTGGGTTTTTCGTAACAGGATTTTTCGCACAAACATTACATCGCACCAATAAAGCATCGATCGAATAAAACATCATACAACTGAATGATCGACACACCGTATCCGATATAACAAAAATCGAATCATCAACTTTCGAAGTCAAGTAGGGAACCCGAAAGAACACAGCCCAGTTACGTCAACACTTACAATTAACCGAGGCAAAAAATCATAGGTTCAAGAAGACGCTAATTTTTTAAATTCCCAGAATTTGTCATGAAAAATCATTCATCATCTTCCTGCCCTTATCCCATTCTATTTGGGGTCGGCGCAACCAGTTTTCTTCTTCCATTTTCCCTTGTTAGATGAAATATCAATATGCTTTTAAAATGTCAAATCTTTCGTTGCTTTTAAGTTAGTCTTCCAATTTAATTTAATTGAGTTTTCCCTTCCGGTTTCCGGACAATCACTCAGGATCGAGTCCCAATCGTCATGCCAGCGTTTTTTGGGGCTGTCTCGGTGACGAAGCCCGACTTCAAGCACGCTCTGTGTGACTATAACACGGGTTAGTAGACAATGGTGCCGATTCCCTTGTTCACAAACTAAACTAAATTTGAGTTGAGTGCATCTTTTTCTTTCTATTTCATTATGAAAAGGACAGAAGATAAATATTAGTTTAGTCCTGTCAAATTAGTCGGCACCTGACGTAAACGGCGAAACTTGTGTCAGGCGCTGGTTAATTTTACAAGACTAAACTAAAATTTTTCTTCTGTCCCTTTCTTAATGAAATAGAAAGAAAAAGATGCACTGAACTTAAATTTGGTTTAGTTTTTAAACAAGGGAATCGGCACCAATATCGGTTATTCTTACTTGAGAGCGTATTATGGTATTGTGCATTCGATCGGTGAGGTGTTTGATTCGGTCGAGTTCGGTCTTCCAAGCCCCAGTCAAGGACCAAATCTTGGCGTAGGCTTTCGTACTTTGTTTTAATACTTTCTCTCCCCAAATGTCCAGTTGATTGATATTTTTTATGCGATTACGACGTTGTTTCCATGGAGAAAGTTGTTCAGTTTGATGGTCTGTAGCACACTATTTCCGATGTCTATACCCTTTTTGTTACACGCGGTCATGGTCTTATAGCAAACGAACAATATTACAAAATTAATTACTTAAAAAAACTTTTTCAAAACCCAATTGAAACGTACTTTACAAAAATATCTCTTATTAGAAATTGCAAACTCAGAGTCCCATGAGTCCTAGATGTCACAAAATTTCCCGACAGCCCCAGCGCTATAGACGTAGATTGTTCTCACCCCCCTAACTGTAATCTGGCAACACCATGATGAAAGTTGGGAGGTGCGAGCATTGTTTGACGTTAAGCACTAAATTATGTCACTACATGTAGGAACTATGTATACATAGATGTTGTTTTATGACATATTTTTTAAAACAAATGAACAGAACGAACTGAATGAACTAGTAAGTAGTTACAGTGATTAATAATTCACAATCGTAATGGAGGTGAATTTTAATCCCATCCCACACTCACCTCACATCATGAAGTTAAAACATGTCAACTAATTTCAATAGAAGAACAGTTAATGAAATGCCTGCGAAATATTGAAAAACTGCACAAGCTTTTTTATTTCAATCACTATTTACTTTTCATTATTATACTCAATGCAAATGTGGCGGTCACTCTTCATCTGACTAAATTTCATCTGCTGAAGTGACCCAGATTTCCGTTCACAAGATGCGTCCTGCACCTATGGCGATAAATCAACGCCTTTGACATAGCAGTAAACATGGCTATTACGGGACTCAAAGAGTGACTATAATATACATAATATAGATAGATTCACAGCTTATTAAATAGTTAACTTTTGCTTCTACTATTACTATGTCGTATTTAATGTTTATTTTTTCATCTTTTCTCTTCTTTCTTTTGACCAGAAGAAAATAAAAGAGGCTTTAAGCAATTTATAAATATCATAATAATGTATCAACATTCTTAATTACTCCACAGTAATTATGTCATAAAAACTGGTTGGACAAGGACTCATTTTTGTTCTGAAACGTATTTAATCTAGAACTCTGTCACGTTTCTACCTGTACTTGCCCGTTTAAAAATGAGTACGTACGTAAAACATGAACTATATGATCAGTATTATCAAGTCACTTATGTTTACTCACGGAGGACCCCGCCGGAACTCTGGGAGGAGTATCTATTTCCGATGGTGGCCGGTCAATGACACCGATCCGGAACTATACTTCAACGATTGGGTGGGGTGCAGCGTTTAACTATTGGCACTCGCACTCATCATCAACCAAGTGAGCGTATTTTAAACTTTATTAATATGTTTGTTACTAGTGTAATATTCAGCGTTACTAACAGCGGCATTCAGTAGATTTCTTTTTATTTGCTTCAACCCACAACTTAATGTTCACGGCCAAATAAAATAAGTGAATATCAAATTAATTACTATGTATTAATCAATCTGATAAAGACACATAAACTTATGAGTAAAACCTGTGTAGTTAAAGCGCTTATTTGATTTGAAATGTACAAAATATGGAATTATTTAAATGCTCCATGGAATTCGATGGGTTCAATGGCACCATAGCGGGATGAAACCATTCTAGATTGCTGAAGGCGAGCTGTCGCAAGGCTCAGGCTCGGAATGCGCAGTAGCGTCCGTACCTCATTGTAATAAGAATTTGGCGCGTAAAAAGCGGCCACTCTTCCGAGAAACGGGCGCGCAAGAAAGGTCTTCTCAGAAGGGTCGAACGGCGCATGTTGTTGAATTAGTGCGTGAAAGTTTTTTTTTTTCGAGAATATATTAAAATAAAAGAACCTATGTACAAAAAGCTTAGGTACTTGATAACAAAAAAAAAAAAAGTACCTCTAAAATTACAAACATAAACCCATATTATTATAATCTTTCATTACGTTTATGCCATGTTTGTGATGATAATTCCAAAACATTTTGAAACTCCTTTCTCAACGATATACATTTACAAAGCATCGTGCTTAGTGACATAAAGGGTGTAAACAGACTCTTAACGAAGCCTAAAGGCACTTGTTCTCCCTGTCATTGCGATATTTTTTTTGTTCTAGACCATACCTGGGAACCTTCTAGTTACTGAGATATTGGGGGTCAGAGTCCCAACTTTTTCACAAGTTTTTTTTTAATACTTGTTTTTAATTTAAGACTTTTACTTTGAACACTTTCAGGACCCCCTTACTATGCAATCCATCCATCAGCACAATGTTTTGAGTGCGTTACATTGAGTTCTACTGTAAAACGAGATTTTTGAGCCCAAAAAAAAAAAGTCGTTTCCCAGCACTAATTTTTGCGTAAAGTTACTTAGTTTGATGTACAGAATGCTTGGTTGACGGCTTCGTGAAGAGTCTGTTTACACCCTGTATAAAGGTGCTAGCGTCGTTATTGGACATGCTCATAGTTCGCCATATGCCGTTGTTTAGTAGTCGAGAAGCGAGCGGCAGGCGGCGCGGGCGCGTTTCTTTTTTGTACCCCGCGGATTCCATTGCCCCATGTCCAACCTGTAAGTCCGGCAGTTTGCCGAGCGTTGACCGCGGCCGCGGTCCAGCTACGACGCGCGAAGCCGTCCGACAACCTGCAGTGGACGCTTTCCTTGTCTCCCGTAAACATATTAAACTTGAAAATATGTTGAATCGCTCCGCTTATCATTTCTCCATTGGTAACTGGTTTAAAAACTGTTTAAATGACTTGATTTACTTACAGGCATTTTATGCTGTTTAACTTTCCGCTATCGTTTATGTAGCTTTCATTTAATTTTAAGAAATGATCGTTTAGGCAAAAAAATAAATAAATTAATTTTAATTCTATTTTCCTTTTCTTGTTAAAAATTGGTTGGTGAAAAAATATGAAACTGTGCTTTCTTTACTTTCGGTAGTAATTGATTCGGTAGGTTTTTGAAATTCAGCCAAGGTCTTGTGAGATATACAGCTGACGAAGTTCAAAAAAAGCCTTGAAATTTATAAAGGTAGGCAGCAGGTTTCCTTCGTGTGTACTGGGCAGTCATACCTAAATTCCTTGAGGTAGCGGTAAACCAAGAAGAGGTAATATTTGCAAGTGTTTATTGCCTTCGCATAAGGCGTTGTTCCAGACTCCAGTCTAGCGTAGTTGTTCGTCGAATGTAAGCTTGCAATTCATACATGTTGCCCTAACTCCGCGTTAGCCTCGCTTATACCGTGCGCATACGCCTAGTTTTTAGCGGTTTGTTTGTGCAATTGTCATTAGTGTAGCCCGAATAAGTCATTTAATTGCAATATTGTAGGTTACATATCTCCTTAACATTAAACCGTTACTTTAAAAGATTTATAATGTTTAATCACGAAACTTTTGACATTGCCGCATGATAAAAAAGGTATATTCAAGACATTTAGCCGCAAAGTCAGCAGAAAAGTGCTTCCACATCTAAATCTATTTTGTGATTGAGTGTATTGAAACGCGCCGTTACGCAGCGGCTGCCCGCTGCAGAGCGGCGGCTACGTTGCGTAGCGCAGCGACTACGCGCCGTAGTACAGGGGCTACGCACCGTGGCACATAAGCTACACGCCGTAGCTCAGACGCTACGCGGCGTAGCGTAGCCGCTACGCGACGTAGCGCAATGGTAAGAGCGGCTAAAGAATAGCGTATTTTTCTGCGCGTAAAGCTCATATCGGCTTGCGCGCTAATATGCGCGCCACGTTTTACGGTTTTAAAAACTGAATACACGTACTTGCGCATGTTTCGGCGTGTTCGTACGGACTGAGTGGGCGCGCGGAGGCGTCAGTCGCGGCTCGCGCTTATACTAGCGTGGCTAGTGTGGACAAAAGACGCGTGCAAATGTGCCTACACGCGCTTCCAAAAATGTACTTTTACGCATCATGGATCAGCGGTTAGATGGTTGTAGCTTATACTCGCCACCGTGGCGTAGCGTACAATCTGCACAGCGTCAACGCTATATGTGTCAACGCAACGACTCAATCAATAGTACTAAACACAAGCCTACTGCGAACTTACTTTCAAATAATCATCGATGGGGAGTGTTGACTGTGTTTAGGCAAGTTTGTATTGAATAGTATTTCCCAAAGAAACAGAAAAACAAAGTTATTTGTTGTTTTGTTGTCTGTGGTTGTAATCGAAAATAATCCCAAATTATTACGTCTAACCACTTAAATGTGCATTGTCCTTTTTTACCAGTTAAAAATCAATGTCGGCTATTTTATTTATCCTTAAATCATTGGTTGCCTTTATATAAGACAGCGTAATGAATACGATCGGAGAAGCATCATGAAATAACCTTCGGCGTTTTTCAAGCACGGTGCCGTTTGTAGAGTGACAAATCATACAATCTGCCGAAATGCTATATTATCGCCTCGTAGGTTACAATGCGCAAATATTGAAATCGTAACTGCCAATAACGGTTACAATTTTGGAACAAGTTACTATGTGTGCTATATAGTGGAAATTGACACTAAAAAAGGCTAAAATCGCAAAGCATGATGTAGTTCTGCATTTTTGATATGTTGTATAAATCAGTTAGGGTGATGTAAATCCAAATTTGCAACTTCGAAAAACTTGTGCTCGATGCACACCACGCGATAAACTGCGAAATTTTGAGACTTTTTTCACTTTTTGCTCTAAAACTCTAAAATTTTGCATTTTTAACAAATAACATTCAGTATTTATACAAACTTAATAAAATTTGAAACAATTTATGCCCAACTGCACCTCTATTAACTTTATAGGGACCAAGCTATCGCCCTTCAAAAATAGTAAATTTTTACCGAAAATCGTCAATTTTGAGTTTCAAAAATGCATCATGCTTTGTGATCTTAATGTTGATTTCCACTGGGCTAATAAGTTCGTAGGTATTACTTTATCATAGAATAAAATTCACTAAACACGCAGATTTTGAAAAAGTAACGTCTCTTGATATTATTATACCCAGTGAAATATATCAATGTCATGCGAAGTTATAGTATTAAATTAAAACAAAACAGGTGTATTTATAAATAACCTGCCTGTAGCTAGTAGAACTCCCAGCAATTGGTTGAAATTGAAAGTATTTTTAAGTACGAATGAATTGTTTTCTTATTTTTATGTAATATTTTTTCATGGCGGGATTATATTTTTATTGATTTTTATAAAATTTTGCGCACACAACAACGGTTTTCATTTGAACGAGATAAGATATAAAAAAGGGGGGAGTAAGCAGCGGACAAAGCAGACAGTGGCGGGAATGAGACGGGGCGAGTTGACGCGGCAGTTGCGCGCGAGCCGTTCATTGATGCGCAGGCGCCGAGGAGGGGAGGCGCGGGGGGCGGGGGAGCGGAATGCGGTCGCGGCGAGCAATGACCGCGCCAGGGTCGCTTCCTTTACGAGAAGCGCGGGCCGTCGTACTACAGCCGCTCCCCCCGCCTGCCCCATACGGCCCGTACTACATGCGCCTCACGGCCACGACGCGCGCTTTTCGACCCGTAGTCCGTTACAAAAATTAAGTGCGCCGCATTCCGCGACTGTTTTGTTGTCTCTTTTACTCTTAAGTCGGATCGGATCTTCTCATCTTGTCCTGGATGGTAGCCTCCTCGATGCGTTGTTTGGTGTTCAAAGTAAGGCGCAGGGACTTACGTCTCGCTGAGCTTTCTCTACTGAGTGCGCTTGCTTTCGATCCCAAAAAATCATTTACACGTCTACGGACAAGTGGCATACGGGTCCATCAAACTTTATAGACATTATTGTCGTCAATTTATAATTGTCGTTAATACCATACAGTAATTTTACATAGTAAAATAAAGTCAGCTTAAAGTTAAAACCACACAGAACTATGGAATTGCCACATGTGAATTCTATAAGTTATGAAGGTAATCCCTAACGAGCATGTAGATTCACAGATCGTAGGAAAATATCTCAGCCGTGATCCGGGATCGTTGTGGTATAATGGCTTCCATGAGTAGCGATACTTAGCAATGACTCTCGCGCACACTAGGCAGGCAGACTACCCAAATACCACTCTGCCGACTGGCTAATATTCTACCACCAGATTGGCTATTCCTTTGTTTGTTTTGTGCTGATGCATAAGATCAGTTCGAAGGGCTTGAACAGCTAGTGCTTAATGTTGCTCATCACAAGGTTTTGTCATCATAGAAAAGACTGTGGTAGGTATGTCCCTTTTCATACCATCCCACAATGTCTTTTTTTGGTTTATTACAAAAAAGACAGTTATACAGGCACAACAGTCCGTGGCCATGAATCTAAGTTGTACATGGACCTTTGGTTACCGTTTTTATATGACGGTGTGTAAGTATGCAACGGTTTTCAAATAAAACCGTTTTGCTCGACCAAACACCACTAAACGCGAAGGCGCGGGCGCACGAGCGCGCGCTCTGTAGTGTTTTTAGGGTTCCGTAGCCAAATGGCAAAAAAGGAATTACAATTCGTCATGCTCGTGTGACTGACTGAATGCCCGCCCGGATGTCACATACCTATGATATGATGACTCTTCCTCGACACATAACCTAGGGATGCGAGAAAATACGATGCAGCAAAGCAGATTGGTTATAGTATTTTCGGTTGCCGTAATTAAAAAAAATATGTTTTTATGTGTCTAAGTTGGTGTTTTTAAGATAGGTATGGAATATTTTCGAATCACTGCAGAAATAATATTTTTCATAGTTTCAAGTACCTAACACAACAAACTTATTTTTGCAGCCGATAAAATCATGTAATTAAATACTGTGCACAACATGAAATTTGCATTGTTTAGGATAGATAAATAACAGTGATTATATTCAGATAAAACAATCAAGTTTAGCTTATAGACACTTAATCAATAGAAAGCTATTGAGATTATAATTTAAGGTCGGAAGGCCTTGAAAAGACGCTCCCTCACCGGAACATTCGCGTATAATGTAACTATCCAAGATTCGATTTTGAGCAATACGTCATTGTTACAAACAAATTGTATCATTACAGGTTGCGCATTGAAAAGAGGCTCTCACCAGAGCGTTCGCCTGTAATGTTTGACAAACGTGACTATTTCAAAATAACTAGTTCGGTCGAGAATGAGTCTGTAACAATAATTTTCATCGCTACTGCTTCATAAGAAGTAAATATAATTATTTTCCTTTTCGGCACTGACGTTTTCGTTAAACTTGATAATAATTATAGCTTCAAAGAAACCCGCAAGCTTTCGAATTCATATGGACATTATCATTTCCAATTACGCCAAGCAAGTTCCTATGACGTCACCCATACTGACTTTACCGCGGTCAATATGCAGTAGTTACCTACTGCAACATATTGACCGCGTTAACTGTTGTTAGCACATTGCACCCGTGCTATGCTAGTAGAGTCACAAGATCTTATGATTTTGGTCCATATTTTACAGGAAATACAGACAGACGATATTTGCTAACCTAACCTAACCTATGTCGTTTTAAATTTTTTGTACAATTATTTGGTAGTTTTACTTGGAAAGTTTTTGGAAGTTTTGAAAATGGGTAATTTTATAGATTTTGATGTTCTGTTTTCTAATTTCAACTTTGCCACCTCGTATTCGTATCTTTGCCACCCGCGCCGCCATATTGGGAAAATGGCGCCTAAACTAGTTTTTTGATAGAGGACATCAAAATCTATACAATTACCAATTTTCCAGAACTCCCGGAAATTTTCCCAGTTAACCACCTTTTCATAACCAAAAGAGTGGACTATCTGTGGAATAAAAATTGTTAGTTGGCTCAATCTTATAGTGCAATGTATTTTATGGACCTATGGCAATACTAAATAATAATTCTAACCCGGGATTCTGAACGTTCAGTTTCGCCAAGTTCATATCAAGTGGTTTGATCGGGTGTTGTTATTTCCGGCGTGAGATTAACAATTCCGCTGCTTGATCGACTTTTCAGAAACTGGTGTTACGTGTTACCTACTGGCAACGAAGTAATGCAGTCTGTCAGTTTGTATGTTTTAATTTCATTTACAGTTTTACATTGTTAAACATTTCCTTTGACTAATGTCGTGGAAATATTTTAGTTTCAAATCTGAATTTTTACCATGTTTTATTTTCACGCCGAACAGCTAAAAACTACGTATTATCTGTGTTTATGAAATACGAATAATGCATTTAAAGTTATATAAATTATTTGACAGAATAGATAAATATTTCTAGACAGACTTTTAACCAAGTTGAAGAAGACGATATGAAAGGATATTAATGGAGATCGTAAAACGAGCACATACTACTGGTACAGTTATTAAAATCTATTGCTGGTATCCATATTACTGTTTTCTTTTTGTTAATTGTGTTAGAAAATGCTTAGTTTAAAGTAGAATTATACTAGTAGTATTTAAGACAGACTAAATAGCTCTCGATTTCATAGTAAGTATTATAAGATAGGAATCTATGAGTTATACAGACTGAAACAGAAAAAAATAATATACTAATTGCGTCAGCCGATGCGATATTTTGTGTGGGAAGTCCAATTTCTTATACCGACCCATTTTCCATGGTAAGGAGGAAGTTTGATGGTCTGAATCACCACCTAAGGGGTATTGCGTTAGGCGGCGAGCCGCCCACTACCTGAGCGCGCCCCTGAAGGTGGTAGCCGTAAGGCTAGTCCGGGGGTACTGCACGATCTCCGGCAAGGTGGCGAGCCTCCTTGCCGGACTGCCGCCATGGGATCTGGAGGCGATAGTCCTAGCGCGCCTACACGAATGGCGCGCGGAGGAAAACTCCGCTGCCGCGGCAAATCGTCGCGCAGCGGACAGACTTCCGGTGCGATCTCAGGGCGACATGGAGAGTCGCAACCCCATGCAGGGCACGCGCAATAGTGCATAATAGTGGCGGTAAGCCGCCACTATTGTGCAGAGGGGACTTATCCCCTCTTTGAGGAGTGGCTAGAGAGGCGCCACGGCACCCTCACCTTCCGCCTGACGCAGGTCTTCACCGGACACGGTTGTTTCAGGAGGTTCGTGCACCGAATCTGGCGGGAGGAAACGCCCGGGTGTTATCACTGTGAGGATCGCCCAGAGGACACGGTGGAGCACACCGTGGAGGTCAGCCCCGCTTGAGCGGAGCACCGCCGTGTCCTCGTAGCGGCGACCGATCGCGTCCGGCCCTGGTTCAATTCATGGTCCAGAGTGAGAGGGAATGGGAAGCCGTCTCCTCCTCTTGCGAAGCAGTCATGCTAGCGAAGGAAGTGGCGGAGCGTGAGAGGGAGAGAACCTCTCGTCCCAGCCGCTGCGGGAGACGCCCCGGGCGTCGGGGTTCACGTGGTGGCTTCCGGCCACCGTAGACGCGGACGGTGAGTAATGGGCCATCTCGCCTTTCGTCCGTCTTATGACGACAGGCCGTGTTGAAGGCGCGTTCATGTTCCACGCGCGCCTCAAAGAGATCTCAGCAAACAGGGCCCGCAAGGCCGGTGCCTGCCAGGGCTGCGGGACTGTTCGAAAGAGATACCGTGGCCCTGGAATACAAAGGGCAAGGAAGGAACATGGATGGGTTTTAGTCAGTGCAAGTCTGAGTGAGAAGTCTTTTACGATCCTGAGATATATACGATTCTTTTATGTTCAAGTACCTAGATTATCATTATTGTCACAATCTGAACGTGTACAACCGTGTTACTTTTATAAAACCGCACACACATAATTACGTATTGATTATAAGATGGAATAGGAGTTACAAATGGCTAGGTTCGGTATTGCAAGCTAAGCGAACATTTCGCCTGAACTCTGCTGAAATTGGACGGCATCGATGTTTCAGCAGCGTGTCTTCACCAGCACAAGTTAGGGCCGTCGTCGTTTTACATGAGTTCAGCAAAGATATGGCAAACTGACGACACTGCCTGCATCATGCAGTGAGTAATAGCAAGCAGTTAGTACTCAACCTAGAACCTAAGGAACCCGTTTGTCGCAGTTTATTCTTACTCGTATGCAGCTGCTATTATACCCGTTTGTTCAAGCAGGAGCACTTTGTACTTCATAAAAAGTTTCTATTGATTTGACAAAGCAACTATAAAATCATTGCACTGAAATAATATTAGCTACAAATTATCAATCGTTGTTGTAGCTGATATTTGTTTGCTAAAATATGAACCACATCAATAATACCGTATACTGTCTATTTTCCTTTTGTAAATAAAAATAATAATTCATAATTAACGTTTAAAATTTTCACTAGCATCTGTTAGTTCAAACTAACTACCCGCTTATATTTCGCCGCCGCGAGTCGCACGGGAACGGTCAATGTGGCGACACTTGGGGCAGGCCTATGTCCACTAGTAGACGTCTTTTGGCTGAAATGATGATAATGATGATACATACCTGGCGAAAACTACACGGTAGAAATTAGACGTGTTTAAACTACACTAATTACACGGCTTAATTTCAGCTTAATGGCCGAACTTTCCGTCGCGATTTCTAGGTAGATATGTCACTCGAGAGACTTCAAATAAAATGTATTCGACGGAACAAGTTTTATTTCATAATCTTTCTTGAGAAATGCAGAACGATTCTCGATTTCTCTCAATATTTTAAAATTTCTGTTAAAGAAAATTATTTCTCTGTTTAGCTTAAATAATCCCTTCAATTCCTGGAGAATTTTCAAGTCACTATTTGTTAATCTTTTGGCAAATAATTGTAACATTGTTGTTTAATTAACTGAGGAACTTAATATCGATTCTACGCAAAAGTAAGAAAAATCTTTCCACCTTTGCAATATTCTATTATTCTATATGAATACTGGGTGTCTTCGTCCTGCTGCAAAATAACTCGAAACAGTTGTAGCCAAATTTTGTCGCTTTAAGCTTGTACAATATAACTCTCAAGCCTGACAATGGGCATGCTACTAGGAGTTCAGTGCCATCCATGGATCGGAACGCGACGCGCCTAACCGGACACGGCCGGGCGGCGTCCTGCATACTCGAACCACTATGTATATAGAACCACATTAGCATTGGTGTAGGGTGTAGGTATGGGTATGTAGGTTGTTTATGTCCCACCGCCGCGCCGGTGCAACGCGCGGCCGTGACGCGCCCGCGACCGATGCGCGTCGATGTAAACACCCAGCAAGGTCAACTGCCTTGCGATCGACGAGCTTTTTATTAACTTTTTGTCAAACTTACTGCACACATGTTCAGGACAACGCTTGTAGCCTTGCATGTGAGCCGTTGAGATTGTACTGCAGTTTTTTTTTCCAATGTAGTGTACTCACAAAACGGAACCCTCATGGAACTCATTTTCGACCAAAATAACAATACTCAGATCCAGATTTTTAATTCTAGAATCCTCATGATTTTGCTGTAGGCTCACGGCAGCATCTTGCTGTTCCTACTTATCTAATAAAAATCATAAAATCACTCACCTGACAGATACCGGTCTGTCTAAACTAATGGATTTCGTAGCATGAAATTTTGCACAATCATCTCAAGTCCTTATATAACAAAAGTGAGAATAAGTGTATTTGATTGTTTTTCCTCTAAAAGGACTAGAAAAATTACGAACTCAAACTCTAAAGCATTTATTTCAATTAGACCATTACAGGCAGTTTTGAATGTCAGAAAAACAAAGAAGGCTAAGCTACAGTCACAGACACAAGGCATAATAACTTGTGAAAGTACTGTAGTTGCCCATTCCAAAGCGTAGATCTCTATGGAGAAGAATGGGTCTTGCCCATTCTTCTCCATAGAGATCTCCATGGACACTCTTTTCAATCAAATATTTGTTACATAATCTTGGTTACATCATTCATGTTGAGATTATACATATGTGAGAACGATGTAGAAATACATAAGTGCACGTTAAGAGCGTCCAGAGTAAAAGATTATATCAACAATTTAAAAACAAAGTAAGAAGTTAAAATAAACCGTGGCAGCCTAGAGATGACCAGTCCCAACTGACAGCGCCTGTCCACGAACATGACGCATGGATCAGCCCCATTCAGCTCAACCATATTGAAGAGAGCTAAATGACTCGAAATAAATGAACATAAATTATAATAACTTTTGTCCCTAAACTAAAGTTAGAAACATGGAAATTGGTTTAATACTAACGCCTATTTTCATAAACATTAAACTCGTAAGCTTCAAAATCTACATTTTTGAGATTATAGTCTATGACTTTTTATGGCAAGTTGTCTGTCAATATTATTAGAAATCTGTTGCTAGGCAATCGGCAAAAGTTGTCTTTGTACGCATTGGAGAATCGGTGTCATAACTTTGGTCTCGCCTAGTGGATGCTTTTTTAAATATATATTGTTTAGTAAACAATACATTTTAACACTAGCTTCTGCCCGCGACTTCGTACGCGGATCCTGTTGCTTATACCAGCGACAACGGGGTCGTCAAAATCGAAGATCTGAAACATCTGATGTTGAATTCTAAGGCCAGGGACGGGAAAACAACGGGATGAGCGAGACGATTGGAGACGTTCCAGATCTTTAATTTTTGTAAGTCCACAGGAAATGCTCATCAGGCTAAACAACTTTTGCTAAGACGTCATTCCTTAAAATGTTATAATGACGCTGGGCTTTGGAGTTCCACAACAGGTGTTCCAGATCTTCAAATTTATTCTCACAGCAGAAAATACTCTTCACGTAGAATAATTTAATGCCAAGCAATCATCATTGGGAGTTCTCGCAGTCTCCATAAATTGGATGGTACCACCTTGCCACCAGTTCTTTTTGACGGTACAGTCGTTCCTTTTAGCGCTGACGTAAAGGACCTAGGCTTGCACATTGATAGCACTATGAAATGGCATACACAAGTCGCTCGTGTCAGCCAGAAGGTTACTGGTACGCTGCGGGCTCTGTACCGTTTGAAAAACTTTTTACCGTCAAATACGAAAGCAATGCTTGTACAGTCCTTAATTTTTCCTATCATCGATTATGGTGATGTGTGCTACTTTGACCTGAATGCGGATCTCCTCGACAAGCTTGACCGTCTTCTAAATTACTGCATTCGATTCGTTTTCAATCTACGTAAATACGATCATATTTCAGAGCACCGGTCTCTTCTTAAGTGGTTGCCCATACGTCAGCGTAGAGAGCAAAGGGCGCTCACCACCTTGTTTTCTTTCCTTGTTTCTCCCTCTTCCCCTGGTTACCTTGCTCCCCACTTTCAGTACATTTGTGCCAACCACAATAGGAATCTACGCTCATCGCAAAACCGAGTTCTTCAATGTCCCTCTCACCGCACTGACTTCATTCACCGATCTTTCTTCGTCCAGTCTATTTCTCTGTGGAATTCGCTTCCCCAGGAAATCAGGATGGCCACCAATCGTCTATCTTTTAAATTTAAAGTTCGTGAGTACATTCGAAAGAAGCTGGCAGTTTCGTCACAACGTTAATGGATTCTCCATTGTTTGTCTTTTTATTTTAGTATACCCGTGTAACTGTCTATCTACATATAGATATACTTTGATATACATTTATAGTATTTTAATATATATTTATAGTATTTTATATATCCTTGTAGTCTATCTTAGTATAAAATTTAAAAATATTTTCTAATTTATACACCTACCACTGTTTGTCTCTCCATCACCCAAAGGTTGACTGGTAGAAAATGCCTATGGCATTAAGTCCGCCTCTGTACTTTGTGCTTGAAGTGTTAAATAAATAAATAAATAAATAATTTTTGCTATGGTACCATTTTTGTATCTCTTATAGTTTAGCTGGTCTTTTGCGGTTCTGCATCAGGTGTTCAATTTTCCAAGATAAATTATAGTCTATATGTTGCCCAGACTTCATACCTATACAACAACAAAAAAAATCATTCAAATCCGTCGAGTAGTTCCGAAGATTAGCGTGTACAGACAAACAGACAGATTTTTTTTTTTGGATTCGTGCTCTATTACTGTTTCTAAATCCCCCAAATGTTTTTTTTTTAAATATATTCAATGTACAGACACAGTTTTTTTTACTGTTTTATTATATGTATAGATAGATGTTGCATAATGTGAAAACGGGCATTAGTCTTGACTGATATAAGTACAAGTTCGTTTTTTTGGAAACTCATTCCCTACGACTATTACTGGGAAGTTGCGACTATTGTAACTGCTTGACAACACTATAATCAATTTATCATGCATGTTTAAACTTGCAGCTGCATCAGGTCGGCAGTACGACAGACCATATTTTGCAGAACTTTGTTCACATGTGTGCCTAAAACTGTCGAAACGGCCATGTGACCCAGTGCAGTGGCTTGCTAAAACTTGAGTTTATAGTTTGCTTTGCTTAAATTTGTTAGTTCTGGACACTTATACACAAGAGATAGACATTGAGAATATAACCACGGGTGCGACAAAATCAAAGTACAAGCGAAGTTTGCGTCGCGACCGGATTGATGATGCCAGAATGCGTGGTGACCAATTTTTCGCGTTAATGCCTTTTTTAACAACCGTTACGTAATGGGTGTAAAAAAACCCTTAAAGATGCCGAAAGGTACTTGGTCTCCCTGATATTTCGATTTTTTTTTTCTATTTTGGATTATACCCACAAGTATTTCTTTACTTTAAATACCTCCATGACCACAATGTTTTGACTTTTTGAGTGCATGATATTGAGTCCAACAACGAGGAGCTCGTGGCTAAACAATAACAGCCGCTCGGGTCGATCTTTAGGTTAAGCCGTGCTTGCCTAGGTTGGTCTGTGGATGGGTGACCACCCATTACATACCGAGTTTCCTCCGTGCCTCGGAAAGCACGTTAAGCCGTTGGTCCCGGCTGTTATTTGAAGATCTTTGACAGTCGTTAAAGTAGTCAGTGGCCCAAAAAGTCTGACAACCAGTCTTACCAAGGGGTATCGTATTTCCCAGTAGTAACTGGGTTGTGGAGGTCAGATAGGCAGTCGCTCCATGTAAAATACTGGTATTCAGCTGCATCCGGTTAGACTGGAAGCCGACCCCAACATAGTTGGGAAAAGGCTAGGCAGATGATGATGATATTGAGTCCAACCGTAACCCGTGATTTTTCGCCTCAAAAAGTCATTTCCCAGCAATAATTTGTGCAGAGAGTTACTTAGTTTGACGTACATAATGCCTGGGTAACGGATTCGTAAGGCCTGTTTACTTCTTATAGATTAATTTCAGATTCATATTGTTGGTGGTACACACAGAAACATTATTAAATAAATGCAGATTTAAAACACGGTTAAGTGCAGATCGATTATCCGCTGTACCAGCAACCTGTGTCCGCCTTATTGTTATCATGAATGCAAAAAATTCTTTTGCGGATGCTTCGAGCGACCGTAGTTAATGTTGAACCGCCTTCTTAAGGAAAAACGAGCTCAATGTTGTAAGTCTAAGCGCACACAGAGCGCCAGGATAGGCTCTCGCAAAACCCGGACTGCGCACACGCAGTGTAATGTTATTGATACGAACTATTTCGATTCTTTCCCTGCTTGTCTACTATAACTATAAAAGTTATTATACTTTGAAGTGCTTTTTTTTCGGTGGCTGAGAGAACTTCGTGGTACCAAAATCTAGAATTTATGGGATCCATCTGACATGCTGATGTTAGATCAAAGTGGGGACTTGGTTGTAATCATCTAAACAAAATGCAACTGTCATTTTATAAGGGCAACAAGGAACATTTCGGAGCACGGCACATTACAAAGAACGTGGGCCCGTTGACCACCTGCGCTAACGCTACCTGCACCGGCGCGGGTAACCATGGGTGCTTGCATTTGTATCACGACGTTACACATATTTCAAGTCAGGAAAGCTGTGCAAGCGCACTATCGTTGCGGTGACTACAGCTCCGTAAATTTGTCCTGCAAAGCTCACAATAAATATCAATATTCAATTACTAAGTCTCTTTCTAGTCCAGGCAAGACAAAGAAGTCACAAGACGAACCGAAAATTCCTGGAAGAACTACTGGTCCATGAAGGAGCTTATGAAATTTAACCTTCCTTTGTCACTAAAGCGAAAATTATGGAGATGTGCATTCTTCCCATTTTGATCTATGGATCCCTGACTTGGTCTTTGACAAACATTGAAAAGTCCAAACTGAAGGTCTGCAAACGTGCAATGGAGCGCAGCATTCTAGGCGTTTAACTAACCGACCATGTACGCAATTCCACATTGCGCTCCAAAACAAAAATTACTAACGTTGCTCAAAAAGCCGTTAAGCTGAAGTGGAACTGAACTGTTCACATCTGATGCATGCTCAATGACCTATGAGGCAAAATAACCACTTTTGGGAGCCCTGACACAGCCAGAAGGCGTCGCGGATGACCTCGTAGGAGATGGCGGGACGAGTTGGACAAAACCAGTGATCCACATTAGCCCTGGATCGAAACAACTGGAAGTCATGGAGATAGGCCTTTGCCCAGCAGTGGGATGACGCAGGCTAGCAGTAACAGTATCAACTCACAAGCTGAATTTCAGACAAATCAAAAGTCTTAGTCCAGGAAGTTCACTTTTTCCAGAACTGTCATTCTCAAAAGCATAAAGAACTTTACAAGCTTCAGAGTAAATTGGTCAATTTGCATAGTTGTTGATAGCAAAATGAGCGTAAACGCATGTCACCAAAAGTACCTTAATCAACGAAATATGCAGTTAAAAGGCATACACCGAAAAATTTGTTAAGTATTTCTTACGTATACTGTTATTTGCCGATACACTCAGTGGATACTTACAACTTACGGATAGTAAGCAGCTAGGAAAGCACTGAATGTTTCTTTCAACCAATTGAAAATAACTGCTAGTTAAAATTACTATAGTGACAGTCTGTGCATGAACAAAACTTAATATACGTATATTCATGTAATTTAGATTTGTACTAAACCTGGCGGAAGAATAAATAAAATTTAAGCTATCAAAATGTATTGATTGTTTAGAGATACGTAGAATTGAGTTGGCGCTGTGCCATAATCCGCAAATAGTGGAGTTGAAAACTAGCGCATGTGGAAACAATGTTTCAAAGCTTTCAGGTGCGAAATAAAGTACCTTCATGAAACACATTTAACCCATCGATTGTAGGACGTTGTACGACTCCATTTTAAATATATATTTTTTATATTGAGTTGATTGGTTGGTTCCTAAGATACCCAATATTTCGGAACTTTAAGTATAGCTATAGGCTGACGTAGATCCAGTCGTTTATAAATGATTCACATTATGTATGTGTAGTCATTCATCATCCAAGCTGTAAGTTAGCTGTATTGGTCAACGTCAAATTATTCACAAACATCAGTTCAATATTTGTAGCAGTTAGGTACCGGTTACAATACGACTGCCATTTAACCTCCGCAACGAAACCCTATCAGTAATTTATGTTACATTAAGTATCACATTATCAATCCTCTATTAATTTGAAAATTATCATCGCCACTTATCATCAAAAATTAATGATTAAAATTCATAACTAATTAAGGATCAATTCATTTAAAAAAAAATCGTTCCTTCTGCTCTCATTCCAATTAATTTGTCGCGCCACAGCATGTTTTCTTCTATCATACATCTCCCTCTACCTCAGGCATCTCATGTATACAGAGTTATTTGTAAAACACCAACAACCGCGCAGGAGTAGATTACTAACATCATAAATAACAACATTTGTTCTATGACTTTTCCGAAAACAGGCAAAATGCTAAAAGTTTCAGTATGCACTTTTCACTGTGCGCATATTGAAAAATATACTTCAAGTTATGTTTCCCGTAGGCAAGGTTCGAAAAAATGAATACTTTTCAGTTTTCTTATCTTGATTATTAAATTTGAAAGTCTGTGAAGATTTTAACCACTTAGTTACGCATAAAAGGTTGAACGGATTTAGATGGGCACGTCAGATACTTTTCATCCGGGATGTGAGGGATACCCACTATATGTATTTTAAAATGCGGGTAATGGTATCATATAGCTGATTCTAGTTAGTATTTTTTAATACAAATGAGTTATAACTACTGATGACAAATTCTCACGCTTGTAAAGCAACGTTTTACAACTGACTTGCAAGGATAACAATAAGAAAAAAAAAACACTTTCATAGTAGTTCAGTAATAGTCCTTATACAAAAGAGGTCGTCGAATTAAAGAGTCATTTTTAGCAATCGCTATTTGTCATGAAGTTTCTTTTTACTTGTTTTAAATCCAGTGAATATTCGAATGCAAAAACGGTCCCAGTGTTTCATTTTTTGTAAAGTAAACAATAGGGTATCTTCCTCTACCGCTGTAAGACACTAAGACCATAAGGCTTCCTTGAGTTTTGCGTAATAACAAACTACTTATCAAACCTTGAAGATGCGATCTTTTGAATCGAATGGTAGCGAGGTGACACTTAACCGTATCAATTGACTGAGTAGATTGACCCTGCTACAAAGAATATCTACAATTGCACAATTAAAGTATTGGGTGCTGGGCTACTAGACGTTCGCAATATACTTTCTGAATGTCTCAATATTCTAAATGATAAATTACAGATAATTTCTATGATAAATGTAAAAAAATGATTTGTATTTGTTCAAAAAGTCCGCAACAGGTTTTTGTTTACCACTGCGTCTGTTACAGTTCGTAATTGTTAGTTACGGGTTTTTATTTTTGTGCTGATCTGATGTATGTTTGGTTTGATCTGTCAGTCGATAGCAAATTACTCCTGAGACGGTGCCGCACCTTCGACAGATGATGATGGCGTTGCGTATTTATTTATTTTCATATTTCTTTTGTTTGTCTTGTCTCTTTTTCCTATAATTAACATCAATGCTCGCAATATCTTGCTTGAACTATATTGATCTAAATACCTACATTTCTTGAAACGTACTGTTCGTGTCCAAAGTTCAATCTGTTCTTGAGAAAAATAATCAGCCATTTGACATGGGTTTCTGTTTCAGCCTCTTAGGCACGTTAGTTTCGGGACCTTTTCATAATGTAGAATGTACATCATTTATTTTACAACGTGGACGATATGTTTCAAAACTTTTAAAACAAAGATTTATTGATCCTTACATTTCTTGAAATATTATTTCATCTTTAAGACTTTATAATTCTTTATTAACTTGGCTTTATTTGTTTACATTTTACATCTCGAAGGTTTTTAATTAAACCCTTTTTTAAAGTGAATTGTCAGGCAGGAAAAATGTATACACAAATTCTTTTACGAACGCAGGCCCATTATAGAAACTTAACAATATGACAGCGACTGTAACAAAATACTTTTTGTTTAATATAAATCCTTACCCAGTATTACTGGGTAATCAGAATATCATAAGTTACTCCTTCTTGGGGCTAATGTAGCATGTCTGTCGAAATCACGAAGCTTATGGTCGAGAGGTACTACTACACTGGATAGGTACACTAGGGCGGGCGGCAAGCGCGCCTGGGTGGGGCGGGTCGATAGAAATGAGTCGCAATAAGTGAATAACGCGAGTATAACTCTTGAAAAGGCTCCTTTACCTCAGACGATAAATTAAGGTAGACGACTAACTCGTCGTATAAGTGGAGACGGAAATTTCAAACTTTGTACTAATGACGCCAGTCTGTATACAATAATTAAATTATAAAAACGAACCATTTTGTTACTACAGCTAACCCTGATACACAAAACCCATATTTGTCCCATCAGAGCTATTTAGTTGGTTGTTAGGGTTCCGTAGCCAAATAGCAAAAAAACGGAACCCTTATAGATTCGTCAAGTCTGTCTGTCTGTCTGTCCGTCGGTATGTCACAGCCACTTTTTCCGAAACTATAAGAACTATACTGTTGAAACTTAGTATAAGTAAGTAGATGTATTATGTAAACCGCATTAAGATTTTCACACAAAAATAGAAAAAAAAACAATAAATTTTGGGGGTTCTCCATACTTAGAACTGATCAAACCCATACGTGTGGGGTATCTATGAATAGGTCTTCAAAAATGATATTGAGGTTTCTAATAAAAAAAAATTCTAAACTGAACAGTTTCCGCGAGAGACACTTCCAAAGTGGTAATATGTGTCCCCCCCCCCCCTGTAACTTCTAAAATAACAGAATGATAAAACTAAAAAAAACGTATGATGTACGTTACCATGCAAACTTCCACCGAAAATTGGTTTGAACGAGATCTAGTAAGTAGTTTTTTTTTAATATGTCATCGTAAACCAGTCTAATGTTGTATTGATAATGGTACGGAACCCTTCGTGCGCGAGTCCGACTCGAACTTGGCCAGTTTTTTATT
Source organism: Lycophotia porphyrea (assembly GCA_950005105.1). Lineage (NCBI taxonomy): Eukaryota > Metazoa > Arthropoda > Insecta > Lepidoptera > Noctuidae > Lycophotia > Lycophotia porphyrea. The sequence continues at coordinate 26,456,428 of OX465383.1, read as the reverse complement.
TATTTAGTTTATATTTCCCTAATACGTATTGCCACAGTTTTTGTTTGTTTTTTCAACATTTGTTTTTTCTTAACACTTCATACCAACCTTATGTCATATCTATCTGAGACTTTGGGCGAGAAATCATCATTTAATCAGCACTTTGGAATTGGATAGTTAAAGGAAAAATAAAGCCTTCATTAATGCATAATTTCAATATTTCAAAAATATTACATGTTGATGAATATTTTATTCATCATGCCTTGAAAAAGGCGTCTTCCTTTTCGAGTGATTATTATTTTCCTCTTCGTCAGAATTTGACTGCAGCAAATACTTAGCACTCGCAAGTAAACAAAACTGAAACCTGATTGGTGGGAAAAATATACCTAGTTAGGTGTATTGTACCTGTTTTGCGAATGCTGCAAAACCGGAACTGAAAATCATATTTTTCATCCGACGTCTGCAATATTATAAACAACTTTTCCTGCAATTTCCGCAATTCTGAATGGATTTTCTTTCTTTTTAAGGAATTTTCTCCTATTTAGTGGGTGCGTTCACAAACATTTAAATTCACATATACAAACAATCAGACCCGGAACAACTATCTGTAGGCCATACAAATATTTGCTCCGTCTGATCGAACCCGCGACACGCAGCGCAGCACTCAATCGCTCAGCCACTGCGCCAACCGTGTCGTCAATTTTAAAAGTAGGTGACTACATTGCTGCGGAATATGATGTATTCAATATTTTTATTCCCGACTTCAATAAAGAAGGCGCGATTCTTTTTGACGCGACATTTATTATCACTGTAGTCGTTCGAACTGTTTCATGAATCAAACAAAACAATATCCACGATTGGAAAAATCGCATTTTCTACGCATCTGTGCCAGTAGTACTTTGATTTTCAATTATACGATTTGCTCCTTATAATATTGTTGATCCATATTTCTTGTTTAACGCATAACTCACTTGCTTACCCTGAATTTAAACGTAAACTACAATTCAACCTAACCGGGTTGGGCTTTATTGTTGCCACTAACTGCCATACTTTTTATACTTTCTACGATACATTGGTACATCGAGAAGGTCCGTTACATTTGCGAGGCTTTTGAAAGTCATGACTGAGTACTTACATGGGCAAGTTTTTTCCAGCAACTTGTTGCCTGAATCGCCTCAGGCTCAAATGCAGTCAAACTTCGTGTGTTGAGTACTGTTCCCACGCTCGACTTGTCTGTCCCTTTCTTGCTGTAAGCCCTGCTCACTCCCACGTATCTCTCGTTGAAGTAAACACGCGACGCATTTAGGTAGGCACAAGAGGTATGTGGTGATTGTCGTATCCATAACGCGGCTTACCTGCCGAATTATGATTTGTTTAATGAAACATTTTCATCGATTTTTAAACGGAAAGGAAGTGCATGATCTTTTTCACTACATGTATATTGAGTTGAGTTTGCAACACATTTTGGTTTTATTCCGCGCTCCCAAAACATGCGTTTTGACTAGAGACTAATATTGAAATAAATTACAGTTGTTATTTCAGTGGCCAGTAACAATAGTTGGTGTGAAGAACGGAGGATAGTTGGTACAGTGCTGTGGCAGCGGTCGAGAATGCCGTTGGGCCAGTCCGGCCGAGGCTCGGTGCAAAAATATTCACAAGCCATTCCTGTAACTGCTTGGCCGCATTCGTACCATTTCGTTATCAACTTACTTATTGCAGTTATTTATTTGCGTACATATAATATATTATGTTGTTTATTAGCAGCTGTTTTGGCATTTATGAAAACGGTATAGGGCTTATACCGTCTTAAGACATTTTGTGTGACGGTCGCTATTTTGAGTTTATTTGTTACTAAAAAACAAAATGGCGCCCATATTTCACAGAAGTAAATAAAAACAGGAGATTTGACTTACAACTAGAAAATAGTAGATAAGACAAGGGTGCCGATTGCCTTGTTCACAAACTAAACTAAATTTAAGTTGAGTGCATCTTTTTCTTTCTGTTTCATTATGAAAAGGACAGAAGATAAATATTAGGTTTAGTTCTGTCAAATTAGTCAGCACCTGACGTAATTTGATGTAATTTTAGTAGTCAACTTTTTAATCACGTCTAAACTTGTGTCAGACGCTGGTTAATTTGACAGTACTAAACTAAAATTTATCTTCTGTTCTTTTCTTAAAGAAATATAAAGAAAAAGATGCACTGAACTTAAATTTGGTTTAGTTTGTAAACAAGGGAATCGGCACTCCAATGTTGTCGTTCGTTATTTAACTGCGTTTAGTGTCTTCGTGCTTCGTGCAATAAAGTGTTTTCGCATGAGACTTGCTTCCTAAACACACTTTTACTAATGGTTTTGATAAGGTTTTGAACATCGTCATCTTCTTATGGCACTGAATTTATAGTTTTAATACTTGATAAGCAAGCGTACGTGCCATGTGGAAACAGTACTGGTAGTACAATACCTCTAATAAGCATTAACAGCTATATCAAATCAAGCACTAACAAATCAATTTATTAGCTACAAAGTATTGGTACAACTTCGGTCTTAATAATAAAATTTCGGTATAAATGCGTAATTATTTATTAGTGATATTATATTTATTTTATTATATCTCATCGCCAGTTTTGAAGTTTTTCCTGGGATGACCACCAAAACGTTGCTTAAATTTGGTTTTTCAGCGATACGTTAACTGGAAAAATTAGCAAGGACGCGTAAATAATAACAGCATATGTATTTGTCCCTATATTGTTTTTTACGTATCGCCTTATTCGTCAAATCTGAACTTCATTATTTCAGTAAACGTATTTAAATCATAAGACCCAAAACTTGTTGTAATATTTATATCAATACGGGATGAAATCGTAAGTGATTAAGGGAATACACAACCGTTATTCAGGTCAATAGTTATGTATTCATGGTTCCAGTCTCACAATATGAATATTTACCATTGGTATAACATTTGTTTTCCGAAACATCCTTTTAAATTATCGAACTTTCTTGAATGTGGCTTGCAAAAAAATGCAAGTGGAAAGAAGTCATTTTACTGATTATGTTCCGGTCTTATGCCTTGGCACGGCATGGCATGTAGGCCCGCTACACTGACTTCGTTTCGCCGAAGACATACATCGTTACTGATTGGTGGGCTTTGTGTCGTGTTAAAGTGCCGTACTGAAATTAATATGTGTCCGGCGTAATGATTAGCATCGCATTAGTATGTGCCACTAGGCATGTTTGCCAAGCACTCGCCTCGAGAAATATTTGAGTAACCGCACTTTGACGAACTGAAATGGCGGCTGGATACGCCATCTTGAAGTCGTCCGGATTTTATTTGTGACCACGCTCCGCCTTGTACTGGTCACCTACTACGGCCACGGACATATAAAGTACTTACTAATTTGTAAAATTAGTAAATAATTGTTTTCTTGAAATTCTCATACACTCTTTTGCGCAACGAGCAAGAGGTTATCGTAGAGAATTTATGATCACCTACCATACAATTTCATACAGATTTCCTAACGAACTCGACACATAAGCCTGCTTCAATATTTCCATATAAATGTGTTGTTTGAGATGTCAACGACCGGTTTTCGTTTAATAGTTCTGTATTCCGATTGCTTTGGCATGAGAATGAATCGGAGACTATTATAATAAAATAGTTCGTATATAAGTGCGATTCACGGTGTTAATGCCCCCGTCATCAATAACCCACAAACTTCCACTACTAAACGTGTGCGTTTTTCTTAAGATCCTAGCTCAGTGTCACTTTCCAGGCCTATTATGACGGTAATTTAATTGGTGATTATTTTTTTAATTTAATTGAAGCCTTTTCCTTCTTGGTCATAAATAATAGGCCAGCAATTGTCATTCTCAGTAATCAAATGCAATAATATGTATAAAAGTAGCATTTTTGAAAAGTGATTTTCTCCTACTTTATTGATAGTAATTTTATTTTGTTACAAATATAGTATTTTCAATGCCATAGGTACATACTTATAACTTTGGTTATATTGGTTTTATTTAAAATTGCAATTTCACGAGAAAATAATTTGAATTATCTTTTGAACGTTGCTAGTTGCTATGTTGCAAGTTCATGCTCGCGAATCTACATAACTGTTGAGGTGTTATGGCAAATGAAGAACCGAAGCACAGACGAAACGAATGCTGTTGGTATTTTATTTACAAACATAACATTTAGCCAAAAGGCACTTGAATAAAAATCTGCTTTTTGTTTGGAAGATATTTCGTATTATACGGGTTGTAAACAGACTCTTCACGAAGCCGTTAACCAAGCATTATGTACATCAAACTAAGTAACTTTACGCAAAAATTATTGCTGGGAAACGACTTTTTTTTTTTGGGGGTGAAAATCACGTTTTACGGTAGGACTCAATGTAACGCATTCAAAACATTGTGCTGATGGATGGATTCAATATTACGGGGGTCGTGAAGGTGTCTTAAGTAAAAAAATACATTAAAAACATGTATTTAAAAAAAAAACTTGTGAAAAAGTTGGAACTTTGACCCCAATATCTCCGTAACTAGAAGGTTCCCAGGTATGGTCTAGAACAAAAAAATGATTGCAATGACGGGGAGAACAAGTGCCTTTCAGCTTCGTTAAAAGTCTGTTTACAGCCTTTATGTGCACTACGAGCATATTTTTAAAGTGAGGTAATACCATTTATAAGTTCCAAAAACATAACATTCATTCCGCTTAATCCCCGAAGAAAAACCTCAGCAACAGCTGGCACGACCTGGGAATCGAAACCAAGACCTCATGCTCACTAGTATCGCTTGCGACCTCTAGGCTAACGAGGCAGTCAGTCAAAAGTTTAAGGCAAATAAGCATACTTTATTTATAGAACTACATACAAACTTTAAGCTTTTGTTTGTCCTGTACAGTTTAAGGATGATTACACTTTTACTACGAGATTAACTTTATCATCGTGAAAAAGAAAACGGTGCATATTAAGAAAAAAAAATCAAAGTAGGTCCCTTGTTCCGGCCTTGAGAGAAGTAGGGTAAATAAAAACTCGGTTTGTATAGTTCTAAACTAAATTGATATTTTAAGACAGTAGAATGTAGTGTTTAATTTTACATTCCTAGGACTGCTAGCAGTTTATGATGGAAATGTTATCCCAAGACAACAGATTTACTCAAAGCAAATTCCGTGTGAGTTGCAGTGACGTGTTGATGTCGGCGAAAGCTGTTACTGGTGAGGACACCAGGTCCATTGTCTGCGCTGAGTCATAGGCGGCGCGCGCGCAGCTATTTCAGTGTGCTCTGCGTAGGCAGAGTATGCTTTCTTTGTCGCCTGTCAGACCGCCGCCGTGAGCCCGTGAGACAGCGTGTAATGATAACCTATTAATAACATGTTATAAAAGTTTCCGATCAAATCAAAGCTCTATACCCGCCCAAATCAATGTTGGAAAATAATTTATTACCTGTCTCCATTATCTTTGTCTTTTCGTGTGTACGAGGTTTCGTGTTTAATACCTAAGTATAAAAAGCTTAGTTGGTCTTTTAAGAGAGTGTCGCATACAAAACCGGTGATTGTTGCCGATTTGTTTCCGGAGCTGGTTAGTTAAACAAATTTTTTACACGGATGGCGGCATCGATTTTTACACAAGTTGAATATATTAGAATAGAAGGGAATTGAAAGTTACCAAACATGGAATGCATTAATAAGATAATGTTTCACACATATTCAGGTTGCAATGCTTTGTTTGGTGAATGAACACTCGTACCCGAGCTAAAGTAAAAAAATAACTTTTGTTTTAGTCGACACAGGGTCTCTCATTTGAATTATGAATCCCACAAACCTTTGAAATAGAAGTTGCTCGGAAGTAGAACTATATAACGAATGCAATGTTGTATGCAAGAGCGAGCGAAGCGAGCTCTGAACACCCCGAGTCGGACAGGTTTGGAACGAAGGGGATCTTGGTTCGCTCACTTTGTTCCATCACTCCAACCCGTCACCAGCATCATCCCCTTTGTGTTAGGTTTTTTACAACCTTGCAAACATAAATCTCAGTAGTTTACATAAATATCACTCAAACACATGAAGATCAACTAGATGCCATAAAGTTACCCCATTTTTTGTGGCTGTTCCCTATCGCTGATTCTTTTTGGGATCCGACGACAGCTGCTTACCTAGGCAATTACTATTTTTTATAAATCTCTTCTTTTGTTGTCTCTGAAATGCGAAAATGTGAAATACTTATTTTGTTGTGATGTTTCCGTGTTAAGAGTAAATATTCACAGTAAAATTTTTACTTCGCTATAATTTTATTATATATTTCAATTTCCATCATTATAAAATACGCATGGATTAAATAAAAAGTATTAAGTATCGAAACCAATGCGCATCCCAGAGTGCCATGCCAGCCAGTATAACTTTTAATCCAGTATATCTGTGTCAAGTCTTCTTGTAATTACATTGTACCGAGGCACTAATTAGTTCTAAGCTCTTCTTAGTGTATTATGTAGTCGCTTATTGATGTTAACTATTTTGTTGCAAAAGAAACTACATTGCCATATTTTTATTTTATTATTATTTTATTTTATATTACATAGTTAGCTGATGCTGCTCCATTCTATACTCTACTTTCTTCCAAGAGTTTTTTTCCTGAATCCTCTCGAACCAGCCCTTGCGCTCGTCTCGTATAGAGACTATAGAGACGTATAGAAACTTTGCCCAGCGGTCACTAAGGCACTATGCATGAACTTTGACTAAGTTCTGCTTCGTATTCTGCCAGTTTTTCTACGGCTGGGCTCCATTTAATTCTACTTTTATTTTTAATTTATTACGATAAGATTATCTAGGAGGAGCTCGTGGCTAAATAATAACAGCCGCTCGGGTCGATCTTCAAGTTGAACCGCGCTTGCCTAGGTTGGTCCGTGGATGAGTGACCACCCATACATACCGAATTTCCTCCATGCCTCGGAAAGCACGTTAAGCCGTTGCTTGCCGATTGTAGATCTTTGACAGTCTTTCAAATTCTAATTCTAATCGTTTATTGCTATATCCAAGGGGTATCATATTACCCAGTACTAACTAGGTTGTGCACGTCAGATAAGCAGTCGCTTCATGTGAAATACTAGATACAGCTGCATCCGGTTAGAGTGGAAGACGAACCTAACATAATTGGGAAAAAGGCTAGGCAGGTGATAACGATAAGTTTATCACCACCATTATGGAAGGGACAAAGAGAAAAAGATGACCCAGGAATAACAAAATGGACCAACTAAAAGAAAGACAAAGCCGTTATACTTACAACCGTTTATTTTGCTTCCTCTCATACATCACAAAGATCATTTCTTGGAACTTTGCATACCGGACCTACACGTCAATCTTGATTAACTGTGTTGTGAAGAGTTTTGCACCATCTCCGCATTGTGTGAAAGATGTTTTGGCTAGAAAAGAGGTGACTTGTAGATGGCGGCTAATGAGTCGAGAAGAAGACATACATACTCCGCCGACTTCAAGTAATTTGGGAAAATTATAGAAGGATGAAGCATAAAGAAAGGTCTTTCGCGGCGTTCTGGATCACTGGCGGTTTAGTCCTTCGAGAGTAATCGATAGATTTTCTAATCCGACGGAACGCGGTTTTGGGCCTATCCACAGCCAGAGGACGTGCATGGAAACCATGTAGTAAACCACAAAATAACGCCCGTTACCTTTATTAAAATGCATCGTGAAAGAACTACAAGATAGTTTTAAAATAAAACACCTGAAAATAATTTGAATAACGGTAACCTTTGTGATCCATTAATCTAGATGTAGAAAAACACTAGTCACCTTGCGCACTTTTGATTTCGTATGAAATCCTATTGCACTGACGTCGCGGCCTGTTCTAAATGACTACTCGTTAAAGAGCCCACAAGCGCACGAGTTTTTATTCGAAGGCGAACTTGCTCAAGCGTCAGTGAGTAAAAAAACTTGTTCATTGAATACTACAGAAAAAGCTAACGCCTTTGGAGCTGTGAAACATTGCGTGGATGAGGTAGATTGCTCGAATAGCTCGGGAGATGCAGTTGGGTACATCACCTAAATTATTTGATCAGGGCTCTATTTATGGCATTTATGAATTTAAACAACAATTTTGCCGTAATTAATGAAATACATAATTTACACTTATGTCTAGGTTGCAATAACATAGTTTAGCAGGAGCATGGTGCCATTTAAAAGCGTGTTACATTAAGAGGAAATTCGTGTGGAGATTTGTCCATACAGACGTATTCCTCAGTTTTCTCCCTGGATAATGTCACTTGACAATAATTTCATTTATTTTCCAATGTTTCGTTATTTTATCCATAAATTAATTTGTTAAAAACTGGAATCTTTAAAATGTATTAAACCCGCGCTTGTTTTACCGCAATAATCAGTCGTCTGGAAAACGTCTAGTTTATGATTATGTTTTGATTATACGCGATTATGATTTCATTTATTTTGCATAGGAATAATCAGTTCGAGCTGCAGTTGTCTCTTTCGCGCTCATATACGGGTCACAGCCCTTTGCACGACAGCAAGAGATCAGTTAAAAATCTATTCTTCAAATGTTTCCTCATAACCTTCTGTAAAGAGAAATGCTATAGAATTGGTAATGATGAGTGATCTGATAACTATGATGTCTCATCTATCAATTAAACATGTGTCGGGACCGTACGCGTGACTGTTGACACGTCGCGCGGTGCCGGCTCGCAGTCGGTCGCTAGACACGCAGAAGCCAATCTAGCTTGTCTTAGTTGTGACACCTCATGAATCATAACTGTCGATGTAATGGTCCGAAGCATAGTTTTGCTTCTGAATTGAATAATAGAAAAATTTGAGCAATTCTTCTTATTGCCATTTTCTATTCCTACACCTGAAAATTGGTCGGTGCTTCAACGAAAAACGGTAAAAACAGCGCTATAGTTAAAATTGAACCTACAGCTAGGCGTGGGTAGAGCCCATCATTTCCTAGCGATAAAATATTTTGTGTTGATGTGCCTGTCGTAGCTAAGCGCAGTTTGTCCGTCTGACACAGTGGAGAGGCGCTAGGCGCGGAGCATCATGACTGTGTTTGTGAACGTTAGCAGTGCTGGTTGGAGTGGTAGTGTGTCAGGCTGGACGTGGGCCCGAGCGGGCGAGCGCGTCGTGTCGTGTTGCGGTACAGTGAGAGTGGCATGGAAGCAACATCGTGTCGTGGTTAGGGCGAGCGCGGTCGATGAGCCCGGCGCAGAGGGCAGCACGGAGCCGCCGCGGGGGGCGCTCCCGCGGCCCCCGCGCCCTTTTCACTACCCCGTCTGCTTGCGCACTCTGTATAGCCGCGCCGCGCGCTCACTAATGCGTCATATCGCCATCGAAGCTAACGCGCTTTCCGCCGCTCTGGAGCTACAGTTCGCGCGCGCCATGTGAACTTATGTGTTGACTTATGTAGAGACATGAGACGCGTCAGCGTGTTCGGGAAGCTTGATTTCGAATTCATTATGACTTTTGCCGTTATGAACAGTGACTTTGGTGCCTGTGAGCTGAGAGACAGTGGTGGTACACGCGGTAGGCGCACGTGCTCGCGTCTGCTTCCTAAATCTGAGTAAGTTTGAGACAGTTTATTTTAAAGTGTGACTGGATTACTGACGTCGATTCCCCGCTAAGTCGGTACTGTGCGCGTTATTTTCGCAGCGCACAACGGGCCGCGGCGCCGGCCGCCCGGAATGCGGCCTCCGCCCCACCGCGCGTTGTCGGCGCCGAACGCGCCGCGCGTAGCGTAATAAATAAAGGCGGGGCGCGGCTGCGTGCGCGCGCACCCTCCCGCGCTCTTCGCCCTCGGGTCATTGACTCCCGCCGCCACCGCCGCCGCCGACGACGCTGCCGAAGACAACAATTTTCGGAAGCAATATCGCGCTCTTGGCCCCAGCGCGCTTCACCGCCCGCGGAAATTCCAATGTCATTGCCGATGGATAGGCGTAGTACGTAATAACCAAACCATCACTGTGACCACGACATATTTATTATTACTTGGACGCTACTAAACAGGAGCCATGTGCCGTGCCCCATGCTGGCACCTGGACTATTGACAAAGTCACCCCTCCCCTCGATAACAATAGCCAACCCCATACGAATTGTATAGAATATGTTTTACTTTCACAAAATCGGTTATAAATATAGCAGCCCGTCCGTTTTATTTCCTATGACAAATTCTGTTGACCCGCGTTTTGTTGACTTCACGTCGGGCCAAGACAGTATTTTGTTTTCATTTCCCAGTTGATAATCTTTTGCCCTGAGTCCTTGTTTTTGTTGTGCCCACGCCACATTCCATCAAATTTATCTCTTTCGTTCTGCACTTATTTTAGGTATATTTACTTTTCGTAGTCTGAAAACTGTCTTGTTTAGCTGTCATTGCGCCAAAATAGTCTGTTATCCCCAAACTTACCTAGAACTATTCTGAAATATTCAGTATGAGGAGAATGCATCAAAATTTGTGTGTAATTTTTATTTACGCGACATACCTAGAAACTTTTCTGCTGCGCAAAACATTCCCTTAAAAAAGTATAACAAACAATAATACATTGTAATCACCGTCAGACTCCGTTATTTTATCAGCATTGGAAGTTTCGTGGAACGCTAAAAATAAATCTTGAACTTCCCGGTTGAATGGCGTCACCGGCGCGGCCTAGCGCGGGGAGTGGCAGGCAGCCATTGCCCTCGCCTGGTTTGTTTACAACTTAGGCTCGAACACCGACGTGATGCTATTTGCACCCTGTGCATTTCGTCATAGGGTGCATAATCGTCCATGACAGGAGGCGGGTTTGCGATCCCTGCGCTCGCGCCATCTGCGTGCACGCACACGATTAAAATAAACTGACAACGATAGATAGGTAGAGCTTAAAAAGGAGCGTCGGACCCGTCGCCAGGTGCAACGCTACCCTCATGTGCAGTTTACAAAGGTGCGCCTAGCGTTAGGTCAGTTATTGGCACCAGTTGGTGCGGCCGAAGCCCCCGTGGCCTCGTGCCAATGACCAGCCCGCCTCGCGGGCCTCTCGATCCAACGGCTAACTTCGTTAGATCCACGTGTTACTCATTACGGATTTATAATAATATTCTTTCGAAAATCATGCCTTCTCGTGCATACTAGTAACGCTAAAAGTTAGTTGAAAAACGAATTTTCAAGAATAGAATCCAATGTTTTTAAAGAATTTGAAGTCCATGGATTCCTTACCGGCAAAATTTCGTTCTTATGTCCCAACAAACTCGTTAAAGTTTAAAATTTCAAGAAAATCCTGAAATCAATTATCACCCTTTACCTTTAACATCTACTATCTAGGTATTGATGCGGAAGTCTTCTCTATCTTATTTTTCAGAAATTAAATCATCACCCGCCTATCGTTTTAATTTTGGTGCAGTTATAATATACAATCAAAGATTACCGAGATTATTGTGGGGTGTTGACTGCGTCCATAGTGTGATTCTTTTTCGCCATCTTAGCCATGTGTAGCAAAACAAAAACGTTTACACGGAAGTACGTTCCGTGAAAGGGGTAGGGAAAACATGCGCGCGCATTCTGGGGAACTGAGAAGGACGTATATTTGTCTCTTTCGTTCGTTCCATTTGGGAAAGATACGCAATGTGATATAAAATGTATGTGAAACTAGTACCGGTGGGTAGAACCCAGAGACGCAGTCAGTTGAGATTAGTAAGTAATGTAGGTGTCTTTCTGGAAACTACTTGATTTCGCCATTTAACTGGTAAAAGAACTTAGACAGTTCAGATTTACTTGATTCCTATAGACATTTGCTTGTGCTTGTAGTGGTGCGCTGCTCAGCGGGTTTTCCCATATTGTTCTTTAATTATTGATCTTGCAGCAGCGGTAAGATGTGTATATTGTGTAGGGGACTCATTAGTTGTGCGAGCGCAGGCCTCGTGCGAAGTGGAGTGCAACGGAGCGATTGCAGCCACAACGAGCGGGACACGCGACGCGCGGTATGCGAAGAAAGCTCATCTCGTACACATCGTAACCTTGTATTGGATGCACATACTTATACCGGGTGCGGCGATTGAACTGTCCGTTTGTGAAAATAAAATATTTTTGTTAATTTTCAATATTTATTTATACACTTTTGCCATGTGAAAATAGAAAGTTCAAAATTTTACTATAACTTACTCCGAAGGAACGCTCAGAACCGAATGTGTTGCGTGCCACGGTATCAGCCCTGGTCGCAAGACTTTGTCTCGATAGATTTGTTGGTTTATTTTGACTTGGTTCCCATTGGAAGAAAAACGAGCGGAGAACGCTCTTTTTCAGACACCGCCGCCCAGACCATGATTTGGTCGGCTCCTTGGCATCGAGTGAGTTGCAATTGGTCTGAATAGTCGCTGACACATCCCTTCAACCAAACACGGTCATTTTGTTTGTTTAAAAACTGTTCAACGCAAAAAGTTTTCTCATCTGAAAACACCAAATTGGGAAGCTCGCCAGAGTCGAGCAAGCGAATCAGCTCTTTCGATCGATCCAACCGTTTGCTACGCTGTAAAGCAGTGAGTTCCTGAGAAAGGTTTTTTTTAACGGTTTGACTTTAACCCTTTCACTGCCCAGTACTACTTCGCGAACACTTTCGCATACCCCCAAACCGTATCCGAGTCGTCGTTATAATTAACTATAGATGACTTGTATTCATGGCCAGAACCCGACTAGCGAGTCCATAGCTACAGATACGGGTTGTGCGAACGAACGAATTATTGTTCGGCTCATATGCTGGGTGCTGGGCACTGAATGGGTTAAGCTTTTCCTTCAATATGCGACGAACGCTGCGATCGCTCACTTTGAGATCCTGCGCGAGCTGGTGTGCTGAGCGCGCGTTTCTTTACGCTACCAGTCTCATTATAACGTTGATTAGTGCGATGCACAAATTTCTCGTTCAATTGAAGATTTGGCAGCGCTCGACGTATTTCGATAGGTATTCGATTTTCCCTCAAAATGAAGAGCAATCACTGAATTTCGTTTTAAATCCATTGTTCTAAATTTTGATGTGTTTCTCTCACAACAGAATCACTTCAAATGATGATAGAGAACATGTCAAAGACAAACATTTAAAATTATGGCGGCGTTCGATTCAGTGGTTCGAATTTTAAAACAGTTAGTTAGACACGGACAGTTCATTCGCCGCACCCGGTATGTATATCATTCATAATTTCATTAACGTAGTAGAAAAATCAAAATTTCTATGTGTAAACGATTAATTTTCCGAAGAAAGTCATGAGGAAGTAATTGAATTTCTAATATTGTCAATTCAGCTGTAGTTTCTAGACCATCCAGAATCAAAGAAGTACAAGAGTTTAGGCATAACATCATGGTAACAATTCATTTGGGACTACAATATTCTAGTTCATAAATTTTACTTTAAATACACAGGAGTGCAGTGAATGGTTGCACGGCTGTCGTCCGTGTGTAACGGCACTTATGCGCTCGACATTGTGCGCAGCGCGTGTCGTTTGGAAAGCTATTATCTACGTCCACGCATCATCGACTCACAATATTCCTCTCTTTTACTAGTTTACTCTAGAATTTAAGAGATGTAGCACACCGAATATATATACATATAGTACAGCAATACATTCAGCGTATTCTATTCGAATAACAGAGCATTGCTAGTTGTGCCGAGCGGTCAGGGCACTATACCCGCCGTTTCGCCCTATGTTTTGATCATGCTATGATCCCATTTGCGTAAAATTCATCTTAGAAAACTGCTTTAGTGACGTTGTCCAATGCTAGTTATAGGTGTATCCCAAGTTGCTCTATAATACACAGATCTACCACCTTCAGCCATCACTCGTCTCACAGCCGCCTTTTCTAAGATTCCACCTAGGTGGGGCCAAGCTGCGCTTGCCGTGATTTCCATTTGAATATTCCTCTGCTCCAATGGCCATCAGTCTTTCTACCGACATGGCTGCGGCACACAACTTTAGTTTGTCTCATAACGGAACTTAAGCTTGTGTCACGTCACGAATCAACAAAACGCAGCCCGTGTGCTGGATGTTTTCAATTTCTCTTTTAAATATGTATATTTTTTGGTGCGGCTGCATTTAAAAAACGACTAAGCTTGTAAATGCAATTCATAACCAAAATTTGTTGATTTATTAGCTGGTTTACTGGATTACTTTATTTTACAACACAATTGAGTTATTCCAACAGTGTGACTCTGACTTGGCCAGCTGATCACCATTGCAGTCATTGTCTGGTACGCAGTTTCACTTTCGAAACTACTTCGACTTGACTCACATTATTTTAAGATGAAAATTGTTAAAAATGTTGAGTTATATAAATTTTTGTTATAAAAGCGACACGGTGAGTAAGCGTTAACTAGTGTCAGTTAAAAGTTTAAAACGGTCACAATTATCGGAGTGACGACCGTTGCGTTGATAGAATTGTTAGCGCAGGATGTGACGTCATTGTTTTGACGATTAACTGCCTACGTAGGTAATCTCGGTCTTTGACTTCTTTTGAAAATGAAATCTCACTGAACACGCATTTATTTTTTCGGCCAAAAATAGACGTCGCCACCATCGCGCAGAAAATAAAGATGACTCCTATCAACAATCAATAGAGCTAAAATTCATTAGAAAACTATGCCTTTTAAGCGAAGTAACTTATTAGTGGCAGTCACGATAGGAAATACCACAAATTAAACTAAAAATTGACTAAGTTTCATTTCTATCCATACTGCCCGTGGAATTGGAAATAATTTCATCACGAACGAACCCAACCCAACTTTCTTGAAATTCATTGTGATTTAATACTGTTTTCGCGGAAGCCGCTACTTGACTTGCTTAAGAAACTACGAACGACTTTTTATTTCACATTCTTTATATTTCGACACATCACGTACCTAGGTACTTTTAATAAATACTAATTAGTATTAAAAAAATGTTGGTATTAAATTTCTTTAAATACGAACTCGAAAGATGCTTCAAAGCAGTCTGAAAAATTCAGCTTTTCGTGTCCTGAAAATAATAAGTTAATATTCAATTTTCTGTTCTCTAGACCGTTCCATAGCCACTACGGGTTGGTCTATCCGAAGATTCATGTCGGGAGAGCAAAAAAGAAAATATAATATTTTTTGTCAGATCCTTGAATGTTTATTTAAATGCTGACATAAATATGTAACTAAACCAAACTTGAGCTCGATAACACAAATGCTAAACATTATATCGGATTCTATTTGTATTTGTAATATCTAGTAGGTTTTGTGTTTGTGAGTCATTGATGCGTTTTACTTCTAAAGATTCCAAAATACATGAAATTGTTGTATCCAAAATTTTCATAAATCTTTTCTTTTTGCTAGAATTTTCGTCAGTAACAGCAGTATCAGTATATTCTGTTCGGTGTACAGGAACGAATTAACTTGACGGTATTGACACTGAGTAGAACACTTGAAATGTCAAGTTACGTGACTTGGAATTGTATGATTGAATTTGAATGAATAACTTTGAATGCGTAACCGGCCATCCGGTGGATCACAGTCGTTTCTAATTTGCAGCCGCTTAGGATGCGAACGACCGATTCGACATTCAGAATATTAAACAAGAAGATGTAAAACTAAAATTCCGTTTTGGGATTTTGTTCGTTTATCAGACCTCTGATGAAATGCATTTTAGTCAGAAGCGATTTAACGATTTTCATTCCGGTTCGGAAATCTGGAGTCTCAAAAAAAGACAATATCGGTCACGCGATGTGCCGTTGGATCAAGTAGAGCGTCGCTACACGCATTTAAAATTAACATAGCTAACGTGACGGTGAATGCGCCATGTTCAATGTCTGTCGTATCGTCGATATTAACTCTACATTCAGACTTCGGTACCCTCCTGTCAAAAACAAGTTCGAGTCTATGATTCATTACTAAATGAATTTGGCGAGAGATATTATACGTGGCCAGTGTGGTTTAATGAACTAATTTTTTCAATTGAAACGAATGTGTCGAGGTCGGCAACATCCGCTTTATTAATTAATTAATTGCCTAAAGTAGCAGTCTGTCACTTCGTGCGGTCGTCCTCGGCGAGCGGGCTGGCTTCCATACATCCTTCATTATCATTAGGTGCGTACTTCATACGTATTGCAATCACTAACAGTTTCATTGATGTTCTTAAGGAGTTAAATTATATTAGTGTAAAGAACAGATGAAGAACTAACACCAAAATTCTGAACACGCTATTAAAGTTATCCGCGATATAAGAGCATACACAAAAATACTGACATTAATTACTGTACTGCCCACCAGATACAACACCCGCCTAGTTGAAGGATCCTCCCTTTTCAATGGAGGATTGTTGAGGAACGTAACACTCTGTCTCAGACCCCCTATAAGTGCTTCAGTTTCGGTATGCGCCACCAGTTTGATTCACTCCAAAATAAGGAAATGAAATTCTAGCTTCTAGAAAGCTGGGTCTTCGTAGTCATGGTTAAGTTGAGAATTAGCTAGAGCAGTGTGCCTTAAATGGATAATAATATGAATCGCGTTAAAATTCTTAAAATGTGTGACCATTTTAAAAACGTGTTGCGCCGACCCCAAATAACATGGGACAAGGTCCCGAAGATAATGATGATTCAATCAATTCTTAATTATTTGTTATTTCCTAGATGTTTATTAAAATTTAGACCTTGGTACTTTTTTAATTGTTGTATTAAATAAAAATAGCCATCAGAGGGGAACCTATTATAACGCTCAAAAGAGCTTCGACGTAAAGGGATAATTTCGTCGAAGCTGGCGTCACTGTGGGGTGAAGGT
Organism: Lycophotia porphyrea; assembly: GCA_950005105.1. Classification (NCBI taxonomy): domain Eukaryota; kingdom Metazoa; phylum Arthropoda; class Insecta; order Lepidoptera; family Noctuidae; genus Lycophotia; species Lycophotia porphyrea. Next base: position 26,439,690 of record OX465383.1, on the reverse strand, counting down.
GAAATAGGGTGAGACCTTCCTGTTTTAACTCGGGGGCGCAGTTAGTCGCCTCGCCGCGCCTTTATTCAAAAAGTAACCCCAAGCCGATGGCATAAGTGGTCTGGAATTTAACATTTGAAAGTAACATTTTTACGAAGAAAAACTGTGAAATACAGCTTTTGGGTGATCATGGCGTTACTTACGTAACTTCGACATAGATGCAACATACAAGGTTGGATTGGAGGTTTCTAAAGCTTACAATTTAATAGAATTTTTAGATAATTTCCATATTTTACTGGCATAACTGCTTTTTCAATTGGTGAAAAAAGAATTACGACTCTCCCTTGTTTTACTAGCTAATTGGTTATCATTATCACACTCAAAATGATTTGTAGGTACTCGAGAAAGAAAACAAAATAGTTTAGGGTACCTACTCTCAAAAAGGTAGATAGACATGAAACTGCCGTACATCAACCGTATGTATGGTTTAAAACTGCTCTAAAATAGGTTCGTTTTGTTAGGAACATTAAAATGGGCACATTCAGGTAAACGACGACCCGCTGTGTTGGCCGCCTGTGCCTTATCTGTCGCCGCGGTCGTAACGCCGCGCCGTCCTACGCGCTACGGCCGCGGCGCACAGTGGAACGAATGTATGGGAGCGGTTGGACGTAGACATGTCCGAAAAATAAGAGTAAAATTATGACAAACTAATGATGCCATCTTATTCGATTACTTAATGCCTTCATAAATTGTGGTGATGAATTTCTTCATAACTCCCATATTTCGGGAGTAATTTGAGAAAATGTGAAATTTTACTATGAAAATGAGTGTATCGAGCTCTCTCCCTCCTGATTCCGGGCTTGTTTCAAGTACCGGTCTCTAATATCGTAATGCTATTACTAAGAGCTATATTTAATACTAAGACACATAGTGCGCCAAATGTGCACTTTCTGGGATAAAAGGAAATGAAAATTTAAAAAAAAAACGTTTTTTCCCCATTTGTATTTACTTTAAACCGCAGACAGACTTATTAAGAGGTCTATAAATATATTATATATATACAGAAATATATATTAACAAAAATATTCACAAGAACTGATGAGAGTATGACTTTTAAGTAAGTTGATAATAAATTACCTAGTTTCATTAAAAGTACAATAAATAATTAAGATGTAAGCTCTAATTTACTAAGTTACACATTTTAAAACAATAACATCATTTAATTATCTTCGTCATCATCATCATCATCAATTAATTCAAATTCAGAATCGATGTCCGCTAAATCATTTATGTTAACAAATTCGATATCACTTTTCTCAGAATCCGTAAGCTCATAAAATTCCTTAAAAGAAGATTTTTTTACAAACTTATTTCCTTTTGGACGGATACTTGTAACAAGTGGATCAGAAGACAGTAAAAGATTGTGCATAATATCTTCATTGCATGAGATACTGCTATACTTTCGAGAATGCCCCTCTCTATATTTTCTAAAATCTTTATTTCTAGCCTCAGATGCCTCTTCGGATAGAAAACCAATGGGCACAATTGACATGTTCTGAACTATGTCTGGCCCATGCATTAAAATTTTATGAAGTGAAGAAGGCATATAATACCATGGGTATAACTCCACGTAAAGCTTAGCAGTATCAAAGCAGAACTCTCGGAATTTAGTTACGTTGATCTTCTCTCCTGATGAAATACACTGCAAGATCACACAGATTTTTCTTAAAAGCATAGCATCTATTCCGGTCAGTTCAGCAGATTTAGTGTAGTTTTCAAAAAATCTCCTTGCCGAGTTGCCATTGTTGGTGGATCCACTGCCTTGTTTCACAACATCGAGAAGTAAGCCCGTTTCTCTTCTTACAGCCTCTTGAACTCTTTTCTTCCTGTCATCAACTTGCCTTTTTGCTATATCACCCCTTACTTGCCATGATTTTATGTCTAATTTGTAGGAAATGTGTAATAAGCATTCCATTGAGCGAATCCAAGCGTGAAGGGTGCTTAAGCTATATTTATACATGTCCTCGTTTGCGTGTTTATCTTTGATTAACTCTAAATTATTCATTTCTTTAGGACAAGCCTTGCATATGTCACACACTGAAGCTGCTGTATCGGATATAATGGAATGAATTTTACCATCAATCATTGTCAACAGCAGTTGGTGTTTGACACTAATTCCATCAGTGATGGTGGATGGAGTTAAGGCTTCAATCTCTGCTTCGATTTCAGCCATCTCTCTCTGCACATTTTCTTTGGTTTCCTTTATAAACTTAAACAATATTGGCCGGCAAAATGAAGTGGAAGATGGTCGCTCGTTTTCCCAAATTGTTACACCTTTTGAGACGAGCCGCAGTGGTACAAGACTAATCATAAAATTACTAGCAAGATCGATTTGCTCATCTTCACTCGTCCTTTGATGATAAATGCTTTGGCTAGATGATCCGTCAAAACCCCATTTGCTGGTCAATACGAGCTGTTGATTGGGATCAACAGGGGTTTCTAACGACCTAATAAGTCTTCTTGAGGTTAAATCCATCAAGGCTTGTAATTTGATTTTTGCAGAGCTCTCTGTAACTGTGAGATCTTCTTTGGCCGGATAGCACTTAATTTTTTCTTTAACCAACATGTAGTAACTCGGGTATTGAAGAGCTCCTTCTTGAGTGTTGAAATCCCGAAGAGTGTTATAGCGCCATTTCGATAAGTTCATCGATACATAAAGAGCCAATGCCTTCAAAGGGGATATTTCCCGTACCTGAATTGATTTACCTTCAATGAAGGCTTTGATTTTTGAGGCCTCTTCTGGATTCTCCGTCAAGTATTTCATAACATAAGCTGTATCGCTTTGTCCTGCCTTTTGAAGCGCCCTTTCGGCCGAAAACATAATTTCAGCGCTGCTACTGCTGCATGAAAGACTATCTTCAGTGCGTCTTCTTTTTTGCCGGTTACTAAGGTCCTCAAAAGATTTACGAGGACTAGGATGTGTACAAGTTGAAGCATCAGATTTAGCAGGAGAAATTATGGGCTCGATGACGTCACTTATATTTTCTGTAGAAGGTTCCATATTTTCATTCTGTAATTCCGGCCATTGAATTGCAGCCTGTAGCCAAATCTCATGTTTCTTCCGAAACTTATCTGTGCTTCTTCCAGACTGTGTCCATTTTGCATAAATGCGGTAGCAAAATCGACGACACCAGTCTTTTAAACTTGTTTCAGCACTTTCACATAACTGAACACAACTGTTATCTTTTAAAACACTGAACAAATAGTTAAAGTCGCGTAAATCTTTATGTGCGCGTGCGCATAAAGCAACGTGAATATCAAGATTTGTATTAAAATTTGGAAAATACATTGCGAGATTAGCTTGGATACAACGAGGTGTAAATCAACACTGATTTTAAAGTTACTAATAGTGACCTATTTATATAAAATCCAGGTATCCCAGGTATCCTTTGTTAAATATTGTAAGGTAATTAGTTATTGTGATAATTAGTAAATGATGCATGCTAAATTAGTGTATTAAGAGCCATTTAGTAATTAAATAATAGCAATGTTCTTATCAGTAATCATTAGTGCATCAGTTTTATATGTAAACCTTAAGTCCCTAATTATATATCCTAATTAGCTTATATCTTCTCTAATTGGCTGCTCAGAAATGTTATTGTAATAAGGTAAACCTTTAGAAAAACGGTTTTAATCAACAAAATAAACAAAAAATAAAAAAATTGTGTTATAAAATAAACATCACTCTTTATCCCAGAAAGTGCACATTTGGCGCACTATGTGTCTTAGTATTAAATATAGCTCTTAGTATTAGCATTATGATATTAGAGACCGCTACTTGAAACAAGCCCGGAATCAGGAGGGAGAGAGCTCGATACACTCATTTTCATAGTAAAATTTCACATTTTCTCAAATTACTCCCGAAATATGGGAGTTATGAAGAAATTCATCACCACAAGTTATGAAGGCATTAAGTAATCGAATAAGATGGCATCATTAGTTTGGCATAATTTTACTCTTTTTTTTCGGACATGTCTACGTCCAACCGCTCCCATACATTCGTTCCACTGTGCGGCGCGGCGGGGCGGTTTGGCAAACAATTATGGCGCCCCTGTTCGAATACTTCGAATACAGATATACGGCCTCTTGTAACGACGGACGAGTGCTTTCAAAGTATAAGGTCTGTTTCAAAAGCATTTTATGAAATTGTGAAACTGTTTCTGTGGAAGCCAATAGTACCAATTGAGTGCTTTGATTCTTTTATTTTCATTTTATTGTTATTATGTTAATTAGACTTAGATTTCTGGTATTAAAGATCCCTCTTTTTTCTGGTTGGCCACAGGTAAAACGGCTGGTTGACAGCAGTACCTACCTAATAGAAGAAATGTGGTGAAGTAACCAGTCGATCTTCTCATCAATGATGTCATGACTGGAATATAACGGCTTGATCCAGGTAAGCGACTAAAATTAGTCGAAAAATTATAATATTTAATTCTTCATTAAAACAATTTGGAATTGCTCTTTCCTAAGTTCATTCCGAACACATTGATCATAGGAATGACGAGATTTTAATTAAATTGCTGTAATATAACTTAACTGACCCACAATAAATTGATTAGATTTTTTTTTTTTCGGATGTTGAATCCTCAAAATGACCCCTCCTTCTGGGCGGAGCGGAAGGGAGTGTCAGACTTGTACTGACTAAAACCCATCCATGTTTCTTGCTTGCCCTTTGTGTTCTAGGGCCGCGCTATCTCTTTCGAACAGGCCCGCAACCCCGGCAGGCATCGGCCCATGCGGCCTCCTTGTTTGCTGACATCTCTTTGAGGCTCGCGTGGAACATGAACGCGCCATCGACACGGCCTGTCGTCATAAGACGGACGGACGGCAAGTTAGCCTATTACTCACCGTCCACAGGTCCGCTCCTACGGTGGCCGGGAGCCACCACGTGGCCCCTGACGCCCGGGGTGTCTCACGCGGCAGCTGGGACGTGAGGTTCTCTCCCTCTCACGTTCCGCCACCTCCTTCGCTAGCATAACTGCTTCGCAGAAGGAAGTGACGGCGTCCCATTCCTTCTCGCTCCGGACCATGGACCAGGGTCGCCGCAGCCGATCGCCGCTACACGGACACAGAGGTGCTCCGCCCAAGCGGAGCAAACTTCCACGGTGTGCTCCACCGTGTCCTCCGGGCGATACTCGCAGTGGTAACACCCGGGCGTTTCCTCCCGCCCGATTCGGTGCAGGTTCCTCCCGAAGCAACCGTGTCCGGTGAGGACCTGCGTCAGGCAGAAGGTGAGGGTGCCGTGGCGCCTCTCTAGCCACTCCTCAAAGAGGGGACTTATCGCCACTATTGTGGCATGCCCTGCACGGGGTTGCGACAGTCGCTCTCTCCATGTCGCCATGACGTCGTGCCGGAGGTCTATCCGCTGAGTGCCTCCGCGCGCCAAATTGATTAGCCCTAACATTTATTCGCTTGAGGTATAATTATTATTTATTGCAATCTTCCTCACCGCAACTGAGTATTTCGTAACTACATAATTTAAAATGTGAAGCTTATTGTATAGGTCACTAATACCTACCTATGTAGGTGTGTATTTATTATAGAATAGAATGGAAAGGAAAGAAACACGAAAGGAAGGAATGATACACTTAGTAGCTTATCAGAACCTAACAATATAATCAAGTAATTGTAAATATTATTAATCAATACAGCTGCACCACGTTGAACTGCGTCGCACCTAAATTCACAAATAATTCCTGAGTCGAAATTATGGGCGCGGCTGCGCTTTGAGTGCTCGTTTAGCGAATCTTGGACATATGCCAAGTCAGTTACTACTTACAACGTGGAGTAAGTCGCATTCTGATGCGGGTTTTGTTCTTAGCTTTATACGTTACATTTTAACAAACGCTTATAACGGGACAGTTACGTTGGCCGGCCGGCCGGGCCAAGTTGCCCACTCGTACGCACATGGTCCGAGCGCTCGCTGTAGCGCGGCCTCACTGTGTTTTGTGAACGCGGGTGCCTAACACGTGTATTTGAAAATCTGCTAAAGTTTAATCATAATGTGGTGAAAAATAAACCAGTGCTAAATAAAATAATACCCTGAGGATCATAAATATTGGTTTACGGTTGACACAGTGATAAAACGAATAATCTTCAGAAATCTCAGTTTACAGGAAACATAACTGGTGAGTGTGTTCAATGCTCTCAATAATAAACTCCATAAAGTAAATACTTCATAATTGAATTGCAAAATCGTTTAAAAATATAATGAAGTAGTAACCGGTTCGATTCACAGCCCCCCTCCATGACAAGCACAATTAGGTACCGAGACATCGAAGAGGATCCAATCGTCTCACAGCCCTTCATTAATTGTAGGCTAATAGCCGATAGCTGTACATAATTCAGTTATGAATCGAGTTTCAGTAATAGTCAATTTTCATTCGATGATAGCAGTGGTTTATTTTTACAATTCAAACATATAATTATTATGTATAACGTTACATAGGCGAGGGGGTGACGTCCTCAGTGCGCGCTCTTATCACTGTCATAACAAACATATTGTTATTGGTTATCGCGCGCTGACGTAATGCACTAATTTGAATAATTATTTTAAATATTTTTCTAATCATTTTTTTGAAACATATTTTAAATCAGTTACTCTTTAGAGTATAACTATCCTGTGTTAATAGTATACTGGATAGTTATGGGAGTAGAATAATAGATTTTATAGAATAATGCAATGCACATTCATTAATGATACACCGATATACGGAAAAGCAACCATTTTGTGCGTTTGTACCGGTTAAATATTGATCTGAAACGTATGTATTTACAATAAGTTTTACGACTTACGGCATGCGTACGCCTAATCCGTCATCGACCGAACTATGCTAACTTGTTTGCCGAACTCCTCTGATCGAACCAAATATTCTATTTGGTTCGATCGATAGTGTATCTACGCACTCACTTTCTTTGACATGTTGTGGGTAGAAATGTGAGGGCGCACATGTATTAGTTCTGGGGCGTCATGAGACGTTGTCGGTTAAAGCAGTATACGGGAATCGGAAGGATTAGGCGTATAATCGCGCGATTGTCACAATAGTGTTTATGTAGTGTGTGTTTGTGTAGACATTTATTCTGTTTTAACAGAATAAAATGATGTTTTCCTATTGCAGGGATACTTCATCCTGAGAAAAGTATGGGAAAGAATCAGGCTTGGTGTTTTTACTAAATCATTCTAAACAAGGCTTTTAACACGACTGAATTTAACTTATTCAATCCATTATCACACACTTGCGACAACCCACTTGGACATAAGCCTCTCGGGTTCACCAAGTCTCCTAACTTAGCTCAAATAGCTTATATCGTCGCGGATAAACTGAAAAGTATCCATAAAAACATCTGTCACAATCTTCTGTAAACTTTTCACGCCGTTCGTACCTGAAAAGAGCGCTATAGAGTTTTTTCAAAATGTTTAATAAATACTCTGTATTTATTTCGGGTTTATCAGCGACTAGAAGGTATCGCGTTCAATTCCCAGGCAAGTTCAATGTTATTTATGACGTCTGTTTCCTATGCACCACCGTGTAACAGAAGGGTTGATTCTGCGAGGAGTCACTATGTAGCGCTGCGCCGGTGAAGTTCGTGCTAATTCCAAAACATGATGATAACCAAAATGCATACCTTTTCTGTTTAAGTGCTCACTTTTGCATGTATGTATATTGTATATGGATCTTATGAACATAGCAATAGACTCCCCAAGCAATAGGTCCTGCCTTTTTGTTATGAGTGAATTTAAGATTTTAAATAAGTAGGTATATTATTCTAATAAATAAATAAAGGACCCACATTTTGAACAGAAAAAAGAGCAAACGGAACTGCTTTTTCTCGTTCGTGGTGTTTACAGCTGTGGAAAATACTCTCTTTTAGAGTTTAAACTAATTGCGATAATTTTATAAACTAATTGAGAGTTGCACAGAAAACTTACATAATGTACATTAATGAAAATAACGTAAAGAAACGTAGACGTAGCTCAAATTCTACTATTTTATTCAATGTACATTTTTTTTATATAAAATTACACCCAGGCTATTATTAAAATCACTGCAGGACTATATTATAAGCTTGATGAGTTCATGTATCTGAAGCGTCAACCTTCAGGCTAGCAAAAATAAAGCTAATCTGAAAGGTTGATGCATAAAACAGTGGTTTCAGTTTCCTAGTCATCATGTTCCTGCCCTTGCCCCATGTTACTTGGGGTTGGCGGAACACGTTTTTTCTTCTATTCTCATAAATGTTGTGAAAATTTAGTAACCGTTTCGTTTTATTTTTAATGTTCAGGCTGGACTTTATGCCGGAAATTGAAACTGACAACGGAGTCGTGCACATTTGCGCATTAGTTTTAATTAACCCGCAACTCGTTTTTAACACTATTTTCTGCAGCGCGTATTTTCGAGGCAAACTGTTTGAGGTTTTTACAACTGAAGTTAAAAATACCAAACCTATTTAACCTTCGTTTATAGTTTCTAAAAATAAGTTATTCGATGATTTTTCCGTTAGCCGAGTAAGCAACATCTGCATTTTGAAAATTGACTATTTTTGTAATTTCGTAAATTCCATAATTATGGCAGTTATTATTCATGTTTATGTTTGAATAGGCACGTGTTTAAGGCAGGTAATCATTAATTAAAAAAAAATAACGGTTATTTGTAAGTAACCTATTAACAAATACATCCCTCAAGTTAAAAAGTAGACAAGCCTGCAATTTGCTGCAATATGTACGGAATGACCGTTATGAAAATGTTATCGATAATGCTAAACGTACGAGAATATTTTATTGATATAATAGTATAAAAATCGGCACTCCGGCAGAGGTCAACTGAGTCAATAAAATCGCTCGATTCGGGAATTATCGGAATCAACAAGGTCATAATGACGAGTGTTGCGCGTAAGGCCCGGGCCTTACTTCAATCACATTAGTGAAATGTTTGGTCGGCTAGCTCCCGAATCATGCTCATTCATCAATAGGCAGTATTCGAATGGTTATTCATGTAAATCTTTATCAGCAGAATAATGTATTCCTTTGTAACGTTATTTTTCTTATCATATTCCTGTTTGGTTTTTCCTGATTTAGGTGTACCACTAGGTCAAAGGAGAACGGCAAGCTTGTATGAAGGTTTTGTACGCCTAAAGAACACGTGTTTAGCCACTAAACATTTACATTTAATAGGTAAAAATATTACATAATTGAGGCTTTTATTCGTAGATTTTATAAAGTTGGGGTTCTTAACTTATATGCATTTTTAAGAAGTTAGGTTATGTTTTATTTTGTCTCCCACACAATCGCCATCGGCGAGCCGGGTGCAATAATTATGATCATTAGAATTAGTCATTAGTCTGTATTGACTTGATAGTGGTTTCGTGATTTCTAGAGTTAGGTTATTGACAGATGAGTTGACGATAATAACCGTAACTTCTTTATATATTCACTTTAAATGTATAAAACTACTTTTCATTTAGAAGCCAAACTATCAGGTGGCTAGCTTAGCGAATAGCGACTGAAATGTTCACCAAAATCTAAAAGTGGTTCAGCAGTTTATGCATGAAAACGTAAGAATTACTCTCACATTTATAATATTATTATGGAACTGGGCTCAAGCCTGACTTCAGTAAAAGAGTAGGTAATGGGTAAAATAGGTAATATACTCAGAATAAATTAAACAATATTTCTCATATCATATAATGAATTTATTTTATTCAGCAGGTCTACCTACATTCTTATAATAACTTCATCTAGGAAGGGAGCTGGTCGCGTCATACCCTCATGGCGAGCATACCCTAGGTACTAGAGGATACTCATAACATGTGGACAGCACCCTACAGTTCTAAGCCCCACCATGCAGTTGCAACAATAACTTGGTATTGCTTCCCGCCCATTCATATTTCTTTCTACAATAAAAACAAAGTACGACTTTCCTGATGAATGGCGAGATTTTATTTTTGCTCGAAGCAACAAAGGATTTGTTCTATCCAATCCAGGTATTTGGTCTCGACTCACTTCCAAGGTGTATATGCCATGACATCTAAAGTGCTCACCTACATATGACCGGGCCTGTCTAATCTGATAGGTGCCACAAGCAAAAAGAATTAATTCGTCCATAGATAGTCTTGGGAATTCCATGGTTGTGCCATCAATAGGACTAAATATTGCACTGCGTCTGTTTAAGTTTAGTTCTGAAACTAAATCAGCGATCGTGTTTTGGAAGAACATACGTTCATGTATAATATTCACAAATGCCTCTGCATTGAGAGAGTCGGTGAATTGGGTGGCAAAGGCGTTAAGTAGCGCAGCAGCTATTTTAAAATCGTCCATTATATGTTTGCAGGCGCGATTAAAATATTCGTGACGGAATATTTTAAAGTCTCTTTTGAAACGGCCATCGGCCACGGGCACAGCGTGACCTGTTTGCTTCAAGGGTGGTCAACTGTGAATGACCGTCTTGTTTGGTTTCTGGCATATGGCCTATATAGCCTTTTTCGTGCAATGCATCCATGCAATCCCGAAACCCGCGATCTAAGACGAAAATATCATTTTCATTATAAAAATTATTAAAATCCGGATCATCTAACAATTCACGCATTATTGTCGCATCATTAGTAGTGGCACTATATGGTCCTCGAACATCAATGATGTACAACATTACAACAGCACGAAATGAATGGTTTGACCAAATTCCTGTATTTATAGAGGGAATATGTATCCTTTTGAAATAGATAGTTCGAACTTTTCTGAGTGTATAAATATGTTGCATCTGCAATGGTAATAACTGGTTTTTGCTGTGGTGGGACATTAGGGTCACAGAAAATACCATCAGCAACAACAGAATTTTTTGCTGCAACTTGCTCCCTTGACATGTGGCCAAATCCTATATTTCGGGGCACATAGTCCCGTAATATAATATTTCTGGCCACAGACATCAACGTTTCCAAAGTTCTCCGGGGAACTTGAAAAAGACAGGCTAACCTGTTTCCAGAGTCTCCTGTTCTTAATTTACACAAAAGTGCTGTCAATGCAAAGCTACCCCGATGCATATTTTTAAGGTTTGGCGTTTCATCCAAAATCTGTTGGTGTTGCCTCTTTGTGAAACCTATAAAATAGAGGACTTGATGATCCGGGTAGTTTTGAATATTTTCATAATTCACATTATTTAAGCCTTCCATTAATATAAATACAATTTCTTCAATGTAGTCGGCTATAAATATATCCTGCCTATATTCTGCCGAGTACAAACTTTCATATTGCTCATTTTCTAAATGTTGTCTGCAGATACGTGCACCTCTTGGTATAAAATAATTAAAATGTAGCAATATACGGCGTCGAGTGTCTTCTGGTATAGAATGTCGCTCTAGCCCACTGCATTCTTGAAAAATGCAATGTCTTGGTGTTTCAGCTGCTCGTCTCATATTAGGCAATGAAATAAATTGAGGTTGCTGAACAATATCATTCTCATTTGCATTTATTTGAGGATACTCTATTTCTTGTGCACGTCCCCAGCATGCACGTCATCATTTTGGGTAAGCTAAAATCAGATGAAATCATGATAATTCCTGGCAGTCTGACCATTTACAATACTACATGTAGTTAGTATGGTGGCATTAACTTCCTATTTAACCATACCGTTAAAAAAATATTTACTCAATACTCAATACTCAATACTTTATTGCATTCCATAATGTATACAAGGCTGGTAGGTAAATTAACGAGAAACAATTATGGACCCTGTCGGGCACAGCAAGTTAGTTTTTTAGAGGAGAGGATGAAGCGCTTTTTGTTAGAAACATAATAATATTGAAATTAAGGAAGTAAATCTTATATTTAGATATTTAAGTAGATATTATTTATGAGTAGATTTATATTAATTTTGTTTATTATTAATATTTCTATATTTATTTATTTATATATTTATTTATTTATTATTAATAGATATTTTCTAAATTATATATTAGGTAATTATTTTATATATTTATTTTTATATTAGCTGTAATTTATTATTAACTAAATAGTAAGTAATTAAAGATATTGCACGGTAGATAAGGTAAATAGATGTATTAGGTACTACTTGGTTATTCTAATTATCTTTGTTTCTCTAGGAGGAATTTATCTTTGAAGTATTCGTCAATTGTGTAGTAAGTTTTATCTAAGAGAAATCGTTTTAGTTTATTTATAAATATAGTGTTTGTTTCTGTGTTTTTTATGTATTCAGGTAATTTATTGTAGATTTTTATTGACGTGACAAACGCACTAGAGGAGTGCATTTTTAATCGTGAAGTTGGCAGGTTGAGTCTATTTCCATGTCTAAGTTTGATTTCTGTTTGTATGTCTTCTCTTTTGCTGTAGAATTGTGGGTACTTCCTTACAAATTTGCAAATTTCAAATATATAGAGACAGGGTAGTGTTAGGATGTTTAGTTCTTTGAAGTGTGGTTTACATGATTCGGTGTCTTCTATGTTAACCAATGTTCTTATAAGTTTCTTCTGTATTGTAAATAGCGAAGGTGCGTCTGTACTGTTACCCCATAATATTATTCCGTATTTAAGCCAAGCGAACGCGTACGCATAGTATGTTACTATTGCTGTTTTGAGATTTTTATGAATAGAAAAGATAAAAACTATACGCTCCCATGCTGTGGTTGGATCCATTGAGATATAATATTGGATATTCTTTGTTCTCCTTCATTTGCTCCAGCAACTAAAAATCTTCGTCTATTAATCCTTAATATAGATCGTCCACATATAATACAGACATGTTGATGACCAACTTGTCTTCTGGGTATATTATCAGAGGATGTTGACCCGTGTGTTGCTAGTTGCCAGCAAGCATGGCAAATATGGTCTGATGGTGTCAACTAGAAAAAGACAATTAAAATAAGCTCAAGTTATTTATCTTATCTACAACATATTTCATGTGTAGGGATGTAGTTGAATTGACAGATTGTACTTTTGTTAAACATAATTATGCATTGACATATATTCAACCGATAGACAAGAACATTCATGGAAACTATTTAACTATTTGTCCACATACTGCGTTATAAATAAAGTTCGTTGCAGCGCTAAGGTAACATTAAGTGTCTAACCAAACTATTCAAGAATACAGCGCTAGATCGCTTAAAGAGTCTAATTTTGATGTGACCAAAATGTTCAACATGACAGTGCAGGCTGTGCAGGCAGTGCCTGTACGGCTGTGCAATTCAGTTTGACAAATTGAGTGTTTGGAACGCGTACATATATATCAATCTAATTATTATATTATGTTTAGTGTTCTTATTTTAACTGAACATTTGATATAATATGTAGTTACATTACAGTTTTATACACTGTGACCAATAAGAAGAGTAAGAAGTCATTGTCACATATTCACATGTTACACAGTAGTGAAATATTATAATAGTATCTATACCTCTCTAGGATATGTCCATAGCCGAATAGTGTTCACCAGAATATCACTCTCATCTGTCAGAGCGTGCCGCCTGATGCGATTCAAACGAACTTTATAATTAATGCATTGAACATTCGGCATTGTTGTCACAAAATGATATTACACTTCACAAACAACTCTGCGCCTGAGCAACAAAAGTGTCCTTAACACTAAGCGTCTTTGTCACAACAATTATAAAAGCGTCCTTTCGCAAAACAATCACTTTCGTATACGGAGGAGCAGAGGGCTCAACTCGACGTAGATAAAAGTGATGGTAGCTAATGTTCCGAAGAGCACAATGCACATGAAACACAGCAAATCACGACCACACAATCAACAGCACGAATGCCATTAAAAGTAAAACCGTTTGACGTTGACAAGATATCGTGACAATCTGTCATCAGTCAAAGTATTTTTTTTTTAATATTGTATACGTATATCGATTGATGAGAAGAAACAAAAATATGGTTTTTGTATAATTTTACAAGAATTATTTAATTATGATACTCAAATAAAATCTTACATTCATGATGATTAATAATTATTTATCTATTCTGTTAGATTAAAACAGTAAAAAGACGTTAGTTATTCGGTTGAAAGGTTTAACGATTTATTATTCGATTTAATCCATGCGTTGCATCCATTCCAGCTGCGTTTTTTGTCATTTTTTTTTTCGTTTTGTTCTATGTTACATTAATTAGGTTTTAACACTATTCCCAACATTTAAAAATGTTTAGTTTGTTGAAAAATTAACAATTTTAGTTGTTTATTAAATTGTTTAAATATGAACCCAAAACAAACATTTTAAGAGGTGTACGTCAGCTGCCTTTCTCCTTTGCATTTTATTCTTAGGTTTTTAACGGCTTTTTCGAATGGCTTGTGTCACAGTCACAGTTCATTGGTTTTTCAGTACACAGTTACCGCATTAAATGAAATTATTGATGCTGTAGACAAGATATCGGAATCACTTTTACACACAATTTTATAACATTTTTCTTCTATCTCCGTGAAAAAAATTGCGAAAAATATAATGGATCGGTTGGAATGAAGCATTTGGTTTTGCCCATCTCTAAAAATAATACAGTTCTGTAGTAGACGTGTATTTTTGTGTCCTTAGTAGATAACGGAGTTTAAAATTATTTGCTATATCATAATAACAAACACACAATACACATGAGAGCAGTTGCACAGGTTGATTTTGTAACAGATCATGATTTAGACAACGTTGCGTCACACTCATCTGATAACACACACAACACACAATGGTTAAACCAAACGTGACATTGTTTATGATTGGTACAACATTTTTATACATTAATTTAAGCGAACATCTCCGCGATTAATAAACTATTATTCTTTAGTTTTAAATTATATATTTCCATATTTTAACGATCAAATCAAAAGTATTGAGATTTATACAGAATTCAGGTCCAGCTGCTTTCAGGCATGTTAAAATAAAAGTGTTAAGCTTAATTTTTGTGACTGTTTAATCGGCTGTCTGGTCGTCTGGCGTGTAGACAAATCAGGTTTAATGTCGTTAAATGTCGGCTTGGGAATGATGCCAAGAATGGCGCCTCGAGCTGTTAGAAAAGCGAAAATATTGATACGAATAGTGTGCGCGGACTAGGGGCACGGCGATTCATTCTACACTTGCGATATTTTTGATACAACACCCATCTGCCTATCACAGACTGGGCTTCCGAAAATACATACAAGAAGTATTTATTTAAGCTAGTTTCTACCACAAATACAAAAGTTCTAAGTATCTAAAATTCGCTTTGTATTTTAAATTTTTAAAATATTTGTTACATTATTTTATCTACGCGTATAATTGAATACGTCTCTTTTAACTCGGTTTTGATAATAAAAAGGAAAGAAGTAGTTTGCATTATAAATATGAGACGACTGCCTTAATCCAAGCTCCGCCTTTACTCCCTCTGCCTCCTCTGTCGCGTAGCTTTCCTGTAATCTACCCAATTAGCTCAAGCCTTCTCTGAGCTAAACGCTGATGGCTTATGACAATATTTTATGCTCATATTTTCACATTTAGTTTAATATATATATCAAATTATTGCTCTCTTGCTACCGATGTACAGACGCCAGCAGGTCAATCTAGCCGAAACTGTCAGATTTTCCCAACCAACCTTGAACCTAATGCTTTAGAGATAAAGTCGAAAATCTATTAAAGAAATTTGACAGATTATAGTATCTTTATGTGTGTACTTATGTGGTCGGAAGCGATTTCAGATCAGTGGCGGATTTACTCGATTGCCGCCAGTAGGCTTTCAAATTTTACCACCTACTGACCTTAAGATTACCTACCCAAGAAATAGTTTTTGGGTATAGGTATTTGAGCTAATAAAACCGCTAAAATTTATTCAATTACCTGGTAACAATCCGGCTGATGGTGATGATGAGATTCAATTACCTAATTAAGTTATGGAAGTTTTACAATACCTTTTTCCGTCATTTCTACTCGCAAAATCATCAATTATAATGTCGAATGGAATCTTGTAAAATAGGTAGTTCAAACCCGATGTACAAAAAAGCTTGTTTGATGCGTTTAGCTTTTGAAAAGCTTCTCTCAACTGAACAGTTTGTAACCGTCATGTCATGCGAACTGCTATAAGCATCCAAGTTTGAATAAACGTATTCCAAAATAATGCTGTTTTTGCAAGAACGAGGATAGACTTTTTGATGATCCAAAATCCGGTTCCACCAAAACTCTTTCAGACGAATGGTGGCATTGACTGCATTCTTGAACTAAATCAGTCTCTAAATCATAAGGACAAATTTCTTCCAAGAAAAGTGCTTTTTGAAAAGTGAAAATTGGTATGATGATGAAAATTCACTCATTTTTATCATAAATGAAAGCTTTTCATTGAATTGGCCTACAACAGTTTTTCTAATTGGGATGCGAGTCTATCAATGAAGAGAAAGAGAAGAGAAATGTGTAAACCCTGGAAGTATCACTCACAGTCATACACATTTCTTCATCGGGTATTTCATCATAATTTTCCCATTCATTTCAATGGGCTGTGAATAAAATGGATGAAAAAGCATGTAGCGGAGATGAGAATGTTCAGGTGGTTGTGTGCTGTGACAAGAATGGATACGGAAAGAAACGAGTATATTAGAGGAAGTTTAAAAGTTGCGCCAGTTACAGAAAAATTGAAAGGGACTCGACTGTCTTGTTGTATGGACATGACATGAAGAGGGATGAATCGCATGTGACTAAGAGTGATGAATATAAATGTTGATGGATGGAGAGGGAGAGGAAGACCAAAGAAACAATGGATTGATTGTGTGAGGAATGATATGAGAGATAAAGGAGTAAATGATAGCGTGACGGTTCACAGAGGAGAACGGAAGAAAAAAACGAGTTGCACCGACCCCAAGTAATATGGGACAAGGGCTGGAAAATGATGATGATGATTTTCCATGTCTTTTGTATACCTAATGCTTCGACTATCCACTTGATTCGATCGCGAAATATTACAATTTTCTAGTTCCACGAAAAACTTGCAAAGAAATTCGTAAACATGGGCAACAGTGATCAAACCTACGGTAGAAGCCTGAATTTAAACCTTCGCTTAGTTTATTCTTTCCAAAAGCACCGACCATTACTGTCGTTTCCAGTTTATCTGAACTTCAAAGTTCTTTTCAATAAACGCGATTCAATAAATTGTAGAAAAAATTATCTAACTTGTGAAAAATTTACATATTGGATTCTTTGTGTGGACCTAATAACATTTAGGAATATAAATATATTATAACACAGCGTTCAGTACATCTAACCAAAGAGATCCAATAAAAATTTTAGTGTATTTTCGTTAGTTGATTTTTTTCTTGTAAGTTATCTAATGCGTTTTTTTTTATTTATTTTTACCATTGTCCTTATGGTGATCTGAATGATTTCTAGAAAGTTGGTCCATCTATTTTAATTTTTATCTATATAAGGTCCCATTAAAATAGATGGACTGTAAAGGAAATAAAAAAAAAACACTTCTTTTAAATCTATTAGACTTAAATTGAATTTTACGAAAAATGCTGCTTTAAAAGTGATTTTATTCAATGTATCCGGAGGGCAATAAACAAATCTAGAGGTTTATTTTTCTTACGAGCTTTATATTGCTTCTCAAAGCGACGGTAATGTAATCCCGTGCCAATCCAGCTGCTTTATTGAGTTAGGACTAGGCTCCGGTTTCTCCCGGCCCCAGCTCTCCTTCGCCTGGCATTACGAATTTATCTTGAATCTAGAACAAATTCAATAAAAACGCATAAACAGGACAAATAGAGTGCTGTTTACTTAATATCGGCATGAATATTGGCTCCGGTGCCCTGAGCAGATGATAACCGACCCCTTTTAATCGCGTCGCAATAACAATGCCGCGCCAGCTGCGAACTTGAATGGCGTCGCTGGTTGTAAAAGATGGCGAAAAAATGCGTGGCGTTGAACCCGCCTCGGCGAATGCACCGGGCCGTTAGCTTTATCCGAGGTCAGGGCAGGTATCGCGGTGTTGCGCAGTTGCGTCGACTCGTGTCGGGCAAGCGCACTAACAAATAAATGCATAACTTCTCAGCTGACTGCTTTACTGTTTACGACTGTTCATTTTTGTCGGTTTACTCGTTCATGCCACTCGTTTTACTGAACTGTCTGGTACTATGGAGTACCAGCCAATGATACACAAGGGTGTATCATTAGTTCGTTACTTACAGGTAGAGTAGCTCGAATCATTTCCGTGATTACCTATTATGTCAACGTGCGTTGTTAGTGTTTGTGTTATTTGTGTTATTAGCAAGCAATGGTAGTTTTGATTGGCGCTGTAATGACATGCTTAATCTGCAATTGTAGTGCAACTTATGATTTGCTGCACAGTAGACAGGCAGAGGAAACCTGACCTTCAGTATCTGTGTGACCTACCTAACCTAATAAATTGATATGAAATATTTATATAGCTGCATCTTATAATCCATTAAAAATACTTATTTTTCTGTTTGATTCTAAAGGCAGGAGCTAGGGCGCTTATTCAATAAACTGTTCATTTAACAATCATTTTAAAGATGGGAATACCAACACAGTTAACCTAATATATACCTACTGGCCTTAATTTGACATCCTCTAAGTGACATGTATTGTAAATTTGGTAATAGTAAATATGGTTCTAGAGGAAATATGTACCAAGTTCCGCGTGCAATGATAGTGAAAGAAAATCAACTTATAGCTAAGTAGCTTTTTTTGTGGAGGTCGGTAATTATCTTACGAGAACGTACACACGGCGGCACATCAAGCTTTACATTTTCAGTGTAACTTGGCCTCGCTTTGTATATATTTTCTGTATAATGAGACATCCGCATAAACTGGTTTTGTGTAGCTTGATCAGCCGTCGTGCTTACTACTGGGGAAAAAGTCGTAATTCTGTGTCGCAACGGGGTCATGGTCTATCCGTGAGCCAAATTCGTACACATGGTTCATTCAAACAGGTGAGACAGCGAATGGACAGCTTTACTTTAAATTATATGTCTTTACTTTAAATTATATGTGAATAGTAAAGTTTCCCCGTGTAAAATAGCTCGTACATTCAAAATTATTCAGTAACGCTTGGGAAGCGTCCCGATACACGAAGAAAGGAACACGCATGCGCTGTACGATCGATTCGTAAATAACGCAAGCTCCTCCACTTTTCGCGAACTCCGTCTTTACCTTCGGGAAATTACAAAGAGGGGATTACAATAACTGTATACGTAGATATATATTTGTTATAAAGAACTGTTAATGTAAGAATATTTAGGTACTTTGAGTATATACTGGCTGGTATAAATGATTCGGGTCTTTTTCACAACGTTCGAATTTCTAATAAATTAGAAAAAGGATAAGGATTCTTAAAAAAAGTATTTTTAATCAATTTCCTCTCAAGTAATGTAACGGGTTCTACGGTAATCGAATATAATTCAGGCCGTAAATATGTACTCTTATTAAAAAAATCTAAATTAAATTCAAAATGCTAATTCGAAATACGAACCTATGGTACCAACAGGGACCTTAACACGTTAGAGCGCACAAAAAAATTAAGCATTACGGTGTGAGTGTGAGCCGTGTCCCATCCAAGTGGGGATCGTCTGGTCGCACCCGGGGGCGAGGTCGACTTCGTGATCAAACTGTCTGGGCTGGGGTGAGCAACGACAACTTAATTATTTGCTCGTTCCAATCGTTCCCTAATTAACACAAATTAAATTGTTTATTTTTTTGCACACTGGCCCCCCGAGGGTCTCTCAAAAACAAATATATTTATGTCATCAGCATCACCGACTATAAACCTGATTAGTTACCTAATTTTGATTATCAAATAAAGTCAACCAGTTGGACCGTATTCCGTTTTATCTAAGTAGACCGTATTTCCAACAGTAAAACTCCATTATTCCTACTGCGATTTGATTGAATCGGATGCATCCATGTTGTCTACTGTCGTTCCTATTCCATTTACCCAGCATTGCTGTCGCTGAATAATCGGTATAAAACGATTTATCCATCCAGGTAGTGTCAGTAAAAGGAACTCGTACGAAGCTACCATCCGCAATGCGTTATTGATTCGCGTGAGTAAAATATTGGCTTGTTTTGAGCATCGCTTGACTCTTCAGCGACCCTAAGCTATCCAAATTTTAAATATGAAACATGAATAGAATAATAATAATATGTGTGTTTAACCGAACCGACATACATATGTACGAAACATTTCAGACAAAATTTAAAATATTTAGAGAAAAAGTCCAATGCCAATGTTTTTTTTTTTTTAATATAAAAGACTTCCACGATAAAGAAAGATGAATTTATTTGTAGAGTACCTACTGCAGTTGAAATTCTGAGTAAAATGGTTGGCCTAGGCCGGGCTGTGAGACGGCAATTTTCAAAGTGGAGTATAAACACTGTTTGAACACGTTGGAGTACTTTGTGCACGTCTCTGTTTGAGCGACGCACAGCACTGCCTCTCTCACTGACATTCAACACGGTGCGGAGTTGCGGACGAACGTTTATGGCGTTACAGCATTTCAGAGCACTTTCCTTTCTTTGTCTATTGCAACAGCAGTGTAGGTTAGGTATGATGTAGTGATAAATTATAAATACAAATTTTAAAACTGACATGGTCACTAACACTATCATTAACACTAAAAACGGGATATTTACCATGATTACTACCTATTTTGGGTTGCGACTGTGCCGAAATATCGGGTATTTCGGCACAGTCGCATCATGATCAAGGATAAACTTAAGTTATTGCGGGTAGGAGTTTATGCAGACAATTTGTTATATCCTCTTCCTTGTACGTTTTACGCCGAGTTGTAGTAAGTGACATAAAAGGAGCGCGTTCCCGACACGCAAAAGTCTGTGTTCGCTTCCGAACTTTTTTCGGCACTTTTTCGATTTTTACACAGTTGAAGCACTGGATTTCTGGCTCTTTTCAGTTCAAAGTCATCCTCCCGGTAGAAAATTTTATATTTGGTATTCTCAATGGCTTCTCTTACCAGTCTATAGTCCGCGCGAGCTCCGAGGAACGTTATTATATAAATAACACTGCTATTGCAAAATTAAAAACAACGACTCTATAAGCGTGCTCTCGCGTCAAGGTCTAGTATTGGGAGAGTGCGGGGTATGGAGCGAAGTCGGGCGCGGCGCACACCCGCCCGCTTCCTCAGCCACCGATTCCTCGGAGCTCGCACGCGGACTGTAGGTATATTATATAGTGGCATTCTGTCGAGATGACTTGAGGGTTATGATTCCGAAAGATGTTGATCTATGGCCGATTATTGGGTGTCACTGTTTTTCACCGCCCACCGCTTTTTTTTTAATGTGTTCTGATATTACGGCGTATTTCCGAAGAATGTCTAGTGTCGAAGAAATTTATCCTTATCTGTCAGGTACGGCTAAAGTGCTGGTTGCCTAGCAGCCTCGCACTTCCGGTGCTTATGAACAGTGTTTTGTCTACGTTGTACGTTCTGCCGTCTTCCCTGTATATCCATTCCTTGGTGGAGCCTTCTGCACATAGCTCAGCATGTAAATGTTCCTCGTCGCATAGATTTTTCTCAAATAAAGATTAAACATGGTAAATATCCCGTGCTTAATTTTAATGATAGAATTATAAATATGTATCTTTCTTTTTGTTTGTGCAGGTACCTACCTTAATCGGAGACGTGATATCCATCCATGGCTTGGTGGACCAATCATCATCTTGATTCGGTAAGTTTTGAAAATATATTACTTTGAGTGTATTAGTAGTTAGCTGTTTATGTTGTTGTTGCTCAAAGCGAATGTTTTTATATTGCTTATGTACTCATAAATGTCTCTGTGAAAATGTTTACTAGCGTGTATTTAATGTAATTATGCTGTGCTGCTGCTGTGCAATTACATTTAATTGTTATTCGATGTTAACGATTTAACTAGTATAATTCTAGAAAAGGAATCAAACATTTTCTCTGTTGTTACAGAGTTCGTATCGAGAGAAACACCCAGTTGAGAACATGGTGAAATGAGCCAGACCTTCGGAGAAAAGGAAATAGCGACCTATAAATCCTAAAAGGTAAATTTCAAATATGTTTCTATCACTTTGATTTATTATTATTACTTAGTATAAGTTATATTTAAGAATATTATTGCACTGCGATTACTGTGTTCACAGCGAGTTCGTGTGGTGCGAAAGCGAAGTTTTTATGGCTTCATCGCGAACTTTTATGAATGATGTTTATGACGTTGCATGTGAACGGTCATGGGAAGATTGTGATTGTTTGCGACGCTCTTACTACGCGCTTTTATGTTACTTATCTACATCATCTACTATCGGATACTATTCGCCGGCTTCTCAGAGACTAATCATTTAATACATTTGTAGTTTTTTTGTGATTAAAAACGAGTAGTTGTTGTTATTTTAGTCGTATCATTAATTATAATTACTAACCACAACAAGTGAAATTGATAGTGCGATAGGATATGATCAGAATTTCAGAAACCGGGTAACAAACTAAGTTTAAAAAAAAGAAACAAAAAAAGCCTTTGACGGCCTTAGGCCTAAGGCCGTCAAGGGCTTTTTTTGTTTCTACAGCCGTGAACGTCATGGCTGTCATACAGATACCTAAAGCCGTCGAAGGCCTTTACAGGGGATTATGAAAGCAACGGTCTCTTGTGGGCTTTTTTGCTGGATATAATACTCTTAAACCAATTAAAATCAAACAATCAATAGGTGCAATCCACACAAACACCCGTATTCATGAACGTTACTATGAGGTCCCACAGTGCGCGCAGACCAAAAACCTTTTCATAAACAATACTTGAGGGACGAACGACACTATGCGCTCATTATAATGAACGCACAGATAAAGTAGCTCACTTGCTACTTTACGCAACGCATAGTGCGACAAATCAACACAAATGTCAAACTGGTATCGGGTATTAGGTTATGTTGTAGTGATTACAGCAGCTAAGATGATTTTGATGATTATATCCTTATATTATATCATTATCTTATTATATAATTACAGGCAAGCAACTATTATTCATAATGAAAAGTTTATTTCAAATAATGTAAAACCTGTGCGTCAGAGTAGCCCGCGAAATTCAAATTTTCTTACGTTTTTTGCAATTTGCAGGTCAGTGTCAGGTGGTACGTTGATGAAAAATGAGTCGCGCCAGTAACGCGTATGTAGTTACAGAATTATAATCGTGAAAATCATTAATACAATCCTCTAAGAATTTCGCGGGCTACCCTGACGCAACCACCTTAAAACAGTCTTTGTTTTAAAATATCTTGGTTGACGTTTATTCTGTCAGTCAGTCAACCCGAGTGAAGTCGCTTCACAACGTTAACTAATCACAGCGCCCCATTCAATGCTATGTGTCCGCACAGCAAAGAATCCATTAAGTATTGTTTATGAAATGGATGGCCTGCCAAGACGAACGCTGTGAGAAATGCAGTGAGAAATGCCTTACTTAGCATAGTGTTGCTGCCATACTTATGTATGTAGCGTTCTTGAATACCAGTGAAAGTTTTCTTATTCCATAGGTAGGATAGGAAGCGAGTTGTATGGAACCGTCGCCACTGGTACCTACTTCAAAAAACAAAACAAAACACACAAAACGACACAAAATGACACAACAAGATGTTCAAAATGCTCTCTTTGCACCGCTGTGTGTGACGTCTAGAGCTTTCTATTGTACTCCCAAAAGCTGTAATCTTCTGAACTATCTAAGCGAGAAGTATTTTAAAGAATTGTTTGATCGGTGGCCAGTGTGGGTTGGGTACACCCGAATACCAAGTACAATTCCAGATAAGAATCAAAGCCGGTTAGATAAAGTGAAAAATACGCCGTTACTGTAAATAATCCTTTCTTGTTTTTTTATCTTACCAGACAAAACCGAACTGTCTGTTATGTGTGAATCGGTGAAAGTCAGTCGGTCAGAAATCAGAAAATTCGTGAGCTCCCCAACGGATTTTCAATTAAGAACCAAATTTCCTTGAATTTAATCGGTTACGCCCAGATATAATGACATTGATCAATCTTCCCATAGTGTGAGTGTATGTGTGAGCTTGCTAGCTGTGACTAGAAAAATAAGTTAGGGAATAGTTTTGTACTGAAATGAATCATTAGAATGGATTTTATGATACCTTTGACAGCCTGCCCTGGAGGAGTCGACCGGCAAGAGGAGCGAGGCAGACCGCTGCTCGAGGATTCATACAGGTAGGTCAAATTCAGTACCTACCAGAGAAAAAAAACATTTTTTTCTACGATCTAATATCCGTTGGACATAGGCCTCATTTTCATTTTCTTTTTGTTGTCATAATGTTTTATTTTTTATTTTGTTTATTGTCATTCATTCCGCATATAAAATTTATCTGCAAGCGAATTCGTTGCAGCAGCGATATACTGTTGTCCATTGCTTAATTTTTTTACCGCTAAAGGGAACTTACACTGATTTAGTTTTCTTGTGTAGGTAAAGAATGAAGGCTTAAAAATAATTATTAATAGATGCACAATCAATTCTAAGACTAGACCTTTCTAAGTTCTTAAGCCATGGCTTACGGAAACAAACATAACATTTCACTTTCGTGGATTTAAATTCTAAAAACCACTTTGTACACGCTGCACTCAAACTAACATCTATATAACACTTTTTAACAACGATGGGTACTGCCGCGCAGTCGTGACACATGACGGACGGACATAGTGGACTCTACGCATAATAATATGGTCTTTAACGATACACAGTCGATTCTGCCGTCTTGCTTGAATAAAACTGGCTGCGTATTGCGCTTTTTCCATAAGACTTTGGCTGACTTTTGGATTTTGGCAGAAATGTATTCTAAAGTAACATAACCTCACTGACTGAATGTAACGGATAAGTTTGCCTTTTCTTATCCGAATTTTCTTTAATATAAAAATATTAGAAAATTTGTCGAATACTTCGTAAAAAATATTAGGTTAACTTTTTGTATTATTATTAAGTAAATCGAAATATAAAACTGTGGACAACACAGTTTCTCATACTTAGTTTATCACTTATTTTAGCACATGTTGTTGATTACTGAAGTTATTTCTTTATTCATAAAAGTGGCAATCGTTCAAATGTAACGCAATACTCGTAAACCTACGTAGTACGAGTATCACTGTGTCATTTCATTATTTACACCCAGCGTTTGACTTTACCTTTATGTTATCATTTTTTAATCATATTAAATTCCGTTGCACCACCAAGTAAAACTCACATGGCGAAGGCCTAATACCATTAATAAATTGTTACATTTTACAGCAACATTTTACTTGGATGGATATTAATTTTCCAATAAATTCCCAACTGAATTAGCCCTCTTAATGGAGATGAAATAACGATGCGAGGTAACTGGCATCAATTAGCAGGGTGGCTGCACGATTTTTCATACGTAAATATACACGAGGCACTTTCCTCTTGCAGCTCCATGTTACGAGTCCTATTACATTTTTACATAAATTCATGATTTTAAACGCTGTAACTGGATCGGTGTACACGAGTCGATAATAATAGCGATCTCCGGAAGATTGCGCGTGAAAATTTCGTGTACAGGTCCTTCCTCGTCACGCGTTCGCGCGAGCCAGAGGAGCGAGCTGTTTTGACGCAGATAATATACTGTACTTAAATTTTATGTATTGTAATTTCGTCTTATTATATTGACAAATGAAAACTAATGACACGTATACATTGTAGATCGAAGTTTTATATCATATTAGTTTACTTGATAAAATTGTGTTTATTTGGAATATAAGACGCTGAATTACTAATTACATTTATGGCTTAAATTAGGCTTTCTTTGCGATTTTTTCCGTGAAAACTCAACTTTAAGGAAATTATAGAACACCAATAAACAAGTAAAACATTCAACTTATCTTTTAGTAATTTTAGTTTTTATAAGAATTGAATGTAACAATGTGAATTTGAGCGTCAAAGTTCCATCGCGGACGGTTTTCTTGCAAGCTGAGTTCGTATAATATATATTAGTAAATTAACGAAAAGAAAAATGAAAATGTGTAAGTTCAACTTACAAGAAAGAGAATGGGACTATCGTTATTCATAATCAAATAATTAAAATATCTTACTGCTATATCTATATGCTTACTGCTGAAAATGACAGCGTCAAAAATCATGAGTTTGCGTAAAAAATGTAATAGGACTCTAAACCAAATTTTGTAGCGATTTTACTTTCCCCTCTGTCAATGCATACCGCCACTCAATCAGCTTCAATCATTTAGTACCGAACAGTATGTTTTGTGAAAATGATATTACCTATTTATTATAGTTGATGTCGGTTTTGGTATTTAATATCTACTCCTCGCTATATCACAATTTGCTATTCTATTTACATTTCCAGACAAAGGGTTTCGTTTTGTTCTTGTTTTTGGTTCCTAACGAATTTGGTTTCATTTCAGACAATCTGGCTTTGATTAAGCAAATTTCATAGATAGCATAAAACAACCTTGTATTAAGTAAAAGTTGTTTTACGTAGGAATGTATAGAGATTATATTATTACGAATAAATCAGCGTAATTATGTAGATTTAATTAATGATGTAGAATACCTAATTGATTGGTAAGTTATATTATCAAGCATAGGTTGTGACATACAATTATCATTGATAACCGACGTGTAATATACGAGGGTGAATCAAAAAGTTCTTCGAATTAATACAAAAAAATGCAAAAAATTAAACAAATATATTTTATTTTTCTACATAATCTGCTTCTAATGCAATACATTTAGAATAACGCGTTTCTAACTTTCTTATTCCTTGATTCTCAAAAAACTCCTCTACGGCAGCCATAACCGCGTCGTTGTCGTGAAATTTAGTTCTAGGAATATGCTCTTTTATTTTTGGGAATAAGTGGAAATCACTAGGGGCTAAGTCCGGAGAATATGGTGGGTGGTCAAGGACATTGAAGCAAGCACAGCGGAACAACAACTTCCGATCGATGAGCAGGAGGAGCATTATCGTGAAGAAACAACACGCCTAACGATAGTTTTCCTGGACGATTTTCTTTAATTGCTTCACGCACTTTCGGATTTAAATTAGCATAATAGGGTCCAGAAATTGTCTGGCCTTTTGGCATGTAATCAATAAAAAGGATTCCTTCACTATCCCAGAACACTGAGGCCATAACTTTACCAGCGGTAGAAGCAACCCGAAATTTCTTTATGGACAGGGACGATGGTCGTTTCCAAGACATGCTTTGTCTCTTAGTTTCAGGGTCGAAATGGTGGACCCACGTTTAATCCATGGTGACAAGACGACGGCAAAAATTTTCCGGATCATGCTGGAACATTTCGACATTACGCTTAGAAATTTCCAAACGTCGCTTTTTGTTTTCGTCGGTTAACATTCGGGGCACCCATCTTGCTGAAACTTTTTTAAACCCCAATGAATCAATTAAAATTGATTGAATGCTACCAAATGATATCTTTAGGATTTTAGTTAAATGTTTTATGGTTATTCTTCTGTCTTCCAAAACCAGATTCTCAACCTTTTTGATATTTTCATCCGTAATGGAGGTTGAAGGGCGACCAGAGCGCGGTTCATCTTTACAGCTAAATCTAACTCTTTTAAATTCAGCTACCCATTACGCAACCGTAGAATAGGGTATACCATTATGCCCTAAACTATCTTCTGAATGCCCAAAAAAATTTCCTTCGTGGACATTTTTTTCAAATAGAGATACTTTATCACAGCACGTAACTCACTTTTCTCCATAATTTCACGTTTTTGGATGGTCGTTGTATAAAACAATTAATTGCGTGCGAACGAACTAATGAAATTAAGTGACAAATGGCATACATATTGTGTGATTGACACTCTTTAAAACAAACATCGAACAATTCCATTTTTTTTAAGCTATTGCATAGCTTCTATCGCGGGCCTTGAGCGTGGAGACCGAATCCAGAAATTCCGCAACGAAAAATTCCGTAACGAAAATAACCTAACACCTAGTGCCTAACACGTAGTGTCAGATATTGACAAGCCTAGGTTATTATTTTTAATCTACTGCTGGAGCTAGGAGGTTAGGTTGTATAGGTTTTCTCCGAGTGCCACACGTCTTTTTTAATAATATACATATTTTTCTGTGTTAAAGAGGCTAAGAACTTTTCTAAATGCTTCTTTGAGTAAACAGAATATTTTAAAGATAATTTAGATTTATTTTACCCGTGGGTGTTAACGTCTGGGATGAAAGATATGGAAATACTAGCAGCGCCACGTGGTTTCACCCGCGTAGTATTCACCGCCTAGCTCCAGCAGTAGATTAAAAATAATAACCTAGGCTTGTCAATATCTGACACTACGAAAGTGAATAAATAATTACATAAGTTGATAAAAAATGCTATGCAATAGCTTTACCGCGGCAGTCTCCGAGTGCCACACGTCTTTTTTTCTTTAAATATGCGTTTCTAAGAACTTTTTGATTCACCCTCGTAATAATGTAACGGCAATACATTAACACATAATCTGTTTATAGATGCATTTCTGTGTTTAATAACATTATAATGATCTTATGTGTACTTTTACGCGGTCGTAGTGTAACTTTGCATTTTGCGTCGTAGCGACTGTGGTACTGATGAAATTATTTTGTTTACATCATTTAGTTAGAAGGTGTTTGCAGTGGCGTGTCGTCTGTTTATCTTCCTCGCTTATATTCATAAAAATAATAAAATGAATTCTCTTTTAGTTCTTTACTTGTTTTATTTTCTTTCTCTACATTTTCTTTCTTTGATAAGTTACCTATGACGACGTTACTACATTCATTGCCTAAGAACAAAATAAATCGATGAGAATGCAGAGTTACAGTCTGCCGCGGTAGCAAGCATAGCGCAGCATACAGCACATCGGCTGTCGAAGCGTTTGCTCTCTGCTGTGTGAAAGACTTGAGTAGTGAGATGTCCCTGACATCACAAATTCTCACTACCTTGTCTTTCATGCGGATTGAGCACTATTCGTCTTACGTGGTGACATCTCATATGAAGATACCTCAAGACCCGAGAAACAACGGCGATTATGGTATTGCTCATTATTGCTCATTGTTATTTGTGAAATATCGACATTGTACTCGACCCGATCAATACCGATATTTATATACGTATATAAAATTGGATTGACGATAACGTAAGCCAGCACTTAACTCAATAGATCTTGTAGGTGTTGGAGACTAAATTTTTGGAAGGTTTATGATATAACGCAGTAGTATCTCAATAAGTCTTCAGCCTGTCCGTTGACCAATGAAAAGAACCAAGACGAAATCAGAAAATGACAAGAGGTGCTTGAAGTGTAAGATCAATATCATCAATAGCAGCTAGTTCTTAAACTGACACAGATTCCCTTAATGGTTCGAACGTCGTAGGTAGGTAAACGCGAGGTACAAATAACCTCCTTATTTCGTTACAAATTGAAATTTTACCAAACTTCTTTTAAACGTCGCCTCTTAAATAAATAATGTGATTATCACTTGAACAATATTTTGCAGTAACAGTGGCTTGCTTGATAGACTTAATATTTCTTTAAAAAAATAAAATATAATGTAGAAGTGGATTCAGTCTTTTTTTTAAGAAAATGTAACAGCAGTAAACTCTTTTCAGTTTGACAATAAATATTCCTCTTTATTTATTAAAACTTTATGCACAAGTATAGGGCTATGCAGAGACAGTACACAGTAGGTGCAAGAACAGAAAAAAAGACTTGAAAATATTTATAAACATATAAGAATAAATACAAATATACATACATATAACAAAATATATCAAGTTAAGATAGGAGAAAAAAAACTACAACAACTTAATTCTGAGACTTAAATTGTAATTTTAAAAACGTGTAATTTTAAAAACGTTTTGGTCTTAATTATTGTTTGGATAGGAGTAGATTGGTGTATATAAAAGTTTTAAAACATTGTTCCGTGGTTAACAGTTTACTGAAGATTTCTGAACTGGAACAATATTTTCTGTCACCTAAGTTTAGATTTGTGACTAATTAATAAAACACAGTTGAGTGCTTGCCACAGACTAATTAGTTTTTATTAATTGTCATAAGGATTACACAGATAACCAAATGTAAAGATGTGCATACTTATTTTGGTAGTAAAACTAACACTAATCTGCAATACCCTAACTACAGTATCTATTGCTAAGAAATATATTAGTTATCATATTAATATAAACAGTCTCTAAGTATGAATCATCATATTAATGTAAATATGTATCTTAAATTTTAGCTTGATCACTTTTTTCTATCGCCTGTATATAAGGTCGGTCCTCAAAATGATAGATCTATCACCAATTTAATAGATCAGTTCCTTAATTCTAAGACAAAATGCCTATGAGTCAAATTGTCCTAAAAGTCATGCTAGCAGGCATGAGGAGCGTAGGCCGAAGGCGGAGCGACAACGACATTTGAAAGTGGGTGTGTAATGTAAAAAGCGAGCGAAGCGAGCGCGCGTCATGGAGTCGTTGCAGCTGACATAATTATTTTTTAGAAAAACATTTTTACATTGTTTGGTGATTCAATTTTGGTGATACTTCTATTATTTTGAAACCCTATATAATTATTTGATGATTGATATTATTTACAAGTAATTCTTAATTAATATTTAGGTAAGAAGTTATTGCTGTTCCATAATTTTAATGTTACTTTCATTAGCAGTTCTGA
This sequence comes from Lycophotia porphyrea, assembly GCA_950005105.1. Lineage (NCBI taxonomy): Eukaryota > Metazoa > Arthropoda > Insecta > Lepidoptera > Noctuidae > Lycophotia > Lycophotia porphyrea. The sequence continues at coordinate 26,409,033 of OX465383.1, read as the reverse complement.
CTCACTTGCCTGAATAATAATCCTTTACGTAGAGTAGTTGGTAGGTCTGTTTATTTTTCTTCTAAAAACTTGAAACCCTTTGCGCCAAAGTCAACACCCAGAAAGTAGACGGATGATAGAAGATATATTAATTATCATAGTAACTAGCATTCACAGATAGATTTTTTAATAAGCTTAAAACAATTCTAGCTTAACATTTTACTCTTCATCAAGAGTATGGAATGCATAAATAGTTGATAACGTTTTCTGAACCAAATCCTTAACTATTGTTTTCTTTATTTTATAATTGCACTCCCTCATAAATGCCATTTTAAAGCATGCTATCTCCTCTTGGCTTTCAGTTCATTAACTGAAATAGTATCGAAGGTAGCGTAGTATAGTAGCTAGTATCTTTAGCTAATGCAGATACATTTATCTGCATTAGCTAAAGATCATATAGGAGTAGCGTACTGAACTGCCCTAATTGGCTAGCTCCGAATATGTCGCGTACTGGGACAAATCCAGGAGATAGCCACATGATGAAATAAGCGTTTCCACTGATTTCGAGGCATCGGGTAAGGAACATTGCGTTTTGTGCCGCTTGCGCTCGGATCCACTGAACGGTATGCATCCGCATACCTATACTGCAGTATGTCGTGATATAACGTACCCCCTTAGCTTTGACGTGTATTTGATTAGATTTCAATACCCGACACATTGATAACTTAGGCAGATAGGATTTCCGCCCTATTTTTGTGCCTTTTCCAAACCTTCGATGCTTTTTGAATATTTTTTTACAAAGTCTACCGTTTCGATTAGTTACGAGTTTAGTGTAAAAACCAAATTTTAAACAGAACACTCTTTTTATTATAAGCTTTTAATTAAGTTGCCTAGTTCGTTTATATTGGTCAAATCTTGCAACTGAATTCTTAACCTGTTATCCCTAACCGATTGAGCTGAAATTTTGCACACACCTTTGGTTCTTGTGACAATACATTTTTAAGCCTGAATCTTCTCCTGACGAGGGAACTCCTTGACGGTTAATAGCATCGATACGAAACTTTTATACGCGTTCAATTTTGATGGATAAATCTTTTTTTCATTTTAATAAATACTTGTTTCTTTATTACCTAATGATATGTCCCAGCATTGGGAACATTAAAAGGCTGATGATGATGATGATGATGTTTCATTAGTGCTACGAAATAAAATACAATTATTCAGTACAGACTGCAGCAAGCGCTGTATCCGAGTACATAGTTATAGTTGGTACTCAGTGAAGTTACAACGATCATTAGGATTTGAAAATCGTAGTACACGATATTAAATTAAACACGTGCCTGTAAAATTACTGTGTATGATAGCTATCTTATTGTCAAATGAATCGCAATAATCATCTAGAATTTTTGGCGTCAAAAAATAATCAGGCGTTAAATAGAATGATTTCTTGCAAGAGTTTCTCTGTAATCATCTTCATGTTAGTAGAGGAGCTAGGTAAGGTTTGCACATTACAATGGCCAATGACATTAGGCAACAACTCATTAATACAATGTTCATAATACAAAGTGAGTACCCTTTTTATTTGTTAAATAGCACTTCGCCCGCGACTTTTCGACGCAAAAATATGATAGCTCCGCTAATATGCATGATATAAATGTGACGTATAGTCCATAACACCCACGAATAATGTAGCTTCCTGCAAGTGAAAGGATTAGAATTGGATCATTAGTTCCCGAGATTACCCCCTACATACAAATTTACAAACAAACAAACTTTCACCTCTTTATAATATTAGTATAGAAGTATAGATAATTAATTTAACTTTTAGAAAAAAAACAGTATTCATACAAAACAAACTGGTGTAAAATGTATAGTGTTCAGCATACATACATGCTACGATCCTGACATATGTAGGAAAAGCATACGTTCCTTAACAAAACCATATCTACAAAACCAAAGATTCAAAACTTAATACTTTATTACTCAGACTTTTATAAAGTACCAACATAGCTGGGCACCGTTAAACTTCGTTAATCCGTTACTCAAAAAGTTAACTTCGTTAAAGCGTTACATTTCGGAAGATTAACGCAAGTTAACGTTAATCGTTAATCCGTTAACACGTGATTAAAATTGCATTTTTTTATTTCGTTGCGCTAATGATCTACATAAAAAGACTGATAGTTTGGGTGTGAGATAAAAACAAAAAAGACCTGGATAACTGGAGTGCGTAATTTAATCATCTGGCACAATGTAACTTTTGTTCTTCATAAATATTAAATGTTGAAATTTTCGTCTGCAAGCGAGGCTCGCTTTGGCGTTAAAATATCTTTGCCCATGGAAAAAAACGGTCAACTGCAGTGCTTGATAGCAGTAGTATATTTAACTCGCGCACTTGTGGATCGGCTCAAACTTACTTGTTAGAACGTGTTTTTCATGGCAGTGACGGCGTGGCGCGGCGCAGTGCTTGGTAAATAGCAGGTACTAGATTAACGATTAACGGACCTGAGGAAATTTAACTTAAGTTAACGAGTCCGTTAACATTTTTTTAAGTTAACTAAAAAGTTAATCCGTTAGTCGAAATATTAACTTCGTTAATTAAAGATTAACGGATGCTCAGCTATGAGTCCCAATTACACTGTACTGAATATTCCAGTTAGGATACGATTTCAAAGCAATCAAGTAATTTTGAACTGGGTTTTTTTTTTGTAAGAAACCTAAATAATGCTAAGGCTTTACTAAAAGGCACTGTCTCTCAGACTCTAAAAGGAAATGATAGTTCTAGTGGGCATAGTAAGCCGTGCCGTTTCTTTTCCGTACCTGATACGCTCATAGCATGGTCCTGGATTGTTACGGGCAGACTGGGTGTGTGTGTGTGTGATTTTACAGAAATAACAAAGATTTAATATCAATTAAGTTGAGAAAAAATGTCCATCCTAGTTCATATCGTGACTTCTATACCAAATTGAATATAAAGTTGCGGCGCACGATAAAACGGCCATTTGTTGGTAGAGACCTCCACTTGTGAGTGCCAGTTTTGTAGTTTTCATGAAATTATAACTTACGGCTGAGTCGTGGGTAGGTTCTAAATCCAACAGTGCGAATTATTTTAGGAGTCACCGATTCGTGTCCGATTTCACAAACAATTTAGTGAAATCGGACATGTCTTGTCTGGCATAGTTTTACTATTCTTATACCATTGGTTCTTTATACCCAAGCTACCTAAAGTGCCCACACCTAATTAATTAAATACGATATATGTACGCAGACCTATTATGTACTTCATTCTATTGAAATATATTTTAACAATAGTAGGTGTTGAATAACAGAACTACAATCAATACAAGCTTTCTGAGAATTTGAATGTATGTAGATTCTTTGTACGGCTAGCTAAATGGGTATTAAAGGCTAGACGTGTTCGATGAGGTGAAACAACAAAACACCTACGTAAGGTCAATTATTTTCGACCTTCGAAATATCTTTTGAGCAAACATCAAACGATGAAACCATACAAATAAATACTACACAAAAGAAATTCTCTGAAAATCTCTAGGTTTTCTATAGTTTCGTGGAAAATGCTATTTTATCCTTATCCTCCGCACATCCTTGATAGATTATTATTCAGCTAAGTCTCTACCTAGGTCTTCATTAGGTATACAGATCGTACCCAATCATAAAATCAAACTAACAATTGTTCATGATCGTATTCTGTTTTGTTAAACCATTTTATAATGAAGAGTACAAATTAATGAAATATTTGTAATAGGTATGGATAAGAAAATTAAGAAGGGTTGGAGGAATTCTATTCTAAACCTAACCTAATACATAGTTGTTTCTAAATTGACAATAAACCATTGATCCTCCTAACTAGTCCTGACGGGTGTGTTGATGCTAGTAGACTCATACATGTGGCTTCACGTACGGCCTTCATATTGCCATACACTTACATACAATACGTACATTTATAAAGGGTGTAAACAGACTCTAAACGAAGCCGAAAGGCACTTGTTCTGCCCGTCATTGCGATCATTTTTTTATTCTAGACTATACCTGGGAACCTTCTAGTTACGGAGATATTGGGGGTCAAAGTTCCAACTTTATCACAAGTTTTTTTTTTAAATACATGTTTTTAATGTAAGATTTTTACTTTAAACATCTCCACTTACTATTCAATCCATCCACCAGCACAATGCTTTTAGTGCATTACATTGAGTCCTACTGTAAAACGTGAATTTTCAGGCCAAAAATAAGTCAACGGATGGAATGGATTTTTGCGGATTTGTACTAATCTAACGTATTTAGACTCCTTTGAAGCAATTAATTCAACAAGTATTTGTCTAGACATCCACCCTTATAATACTGAAAATAATTTTGTTAGTTTCTAAGCCCAAGTTTTCAAAACCATTGCAGCTTTGACACACCTTAGTCCCTCGACTTGTGTTCAGGATCAGGATGTATCGGCTCACCTTGTACATTTACATCCTTATATTACTATAACCCGATGTTAATACTAAATCTTCACTAAGTGAAGTCTCGACAGTGCGAGAGAGCGACGTAAGAGGTCCATAATGTAATCGGCTTGTTAGGAGTCGTTTAGCGACGCACTCAGAAGGAAATATCAATCACATCACTCCCTTGTTTGTATCAATTACAATTCATTCAATGCACAAAAAATACATGCAGCTCTTTGTGCTTAGTTAAATATTTCATTGATTAAAATAGATGGATAAATTCTAACACAGCGTTCAGTACGTCTAATCAAAGATATCCAAACAAAAAAAAACACTGATTAAAGTGATTTTATTTTGACCTAAAAGAATAAATTCTTAGTGTATTTTCATTAGCAGATTTTTTTCTCGTAAGTTATCTAATGCCTTTTTCTTATTTATTTTTTTACCATTGTCCTTATTTGGTGGTCTGAATGATTTCTAAAAGTTTGTCCATCTATTTGAAAGGGACCTTATAGAAATATTTTCTAATGAATGCCCCGGTTATTATAACATGCTTTCCCGCAGCTCGGCTGGAACTTATTCGGATGCGGCTTTTAGTATACGGGCTCATCTAGTTACATATTTTACATTAAAATTAAAGTCCTCATGAACCTCAATGTTACTAATGAAGCTACTCTCACACTTCATTTATGTTAGTTTGTGGCTTGTTAGTGGCTTGTTAGTTTGTTCATGCGAACATTACCAAACGCAGACTTGTTGAAACGAACTTCCTTTAAGCTCGAATATAATTTAGGTATGGCCGTTTGCTGCTAGTGCATTAACTAATAGAGGTCCTATCTACAGTGGAGCATATTAATTTAATTTAATTATATTGCGTCCTGATTTTGATATTAAGTTTGGACAAATAGTATTATATAATTTTTAACGATTGTCGCTACAAGATAAAGGCTTCTCTTAGTGACAAGAATGCGCAGATTAAAACTCGGAATTATTAAAGAAAAATGCGATAAGATAGTCAACTATTTATTTATGTAAAACTATCTACCTATTCTATTTAAGACCCTAGTTTAAAAGACTCGCATAAAATTCAAATTGAATCGTCGAAACCAGTAATATGCATTAAATAGTTCCAAGAACTACACTGGTACGGTGCCGTTCTGCATTCGCCGACCCCTTTTAAGTCACAGTATCCGATGTGCCTGTAATATATTCAATTGGCGGTTCACTATGGTGCGTGCTTGCTATACCCAGTCAGCTGCCATTGTCCACAGAGAACTTAACGTTTTTCATGCCATAGCCAATTGATCTTTATGACACAAATATAATTGGTACCTAATGCGTAGGATTGCGAAACGGTTTTTATTTATTTTCTTTAAATCGCATCGCAAAACAATTAACAAAGTTAAACTACTTTGGTCGGGTAGTTAACTTGTTCAACCATAGACAGTTTCGAATTTCATATTTTATGTTGAAGTTGGTAATTTGCACCTTGAGATAGAACTAATTAGCGTCGGTAAAATTAAGATTCATAAATTAATTTGCACTTTAGACACTGATATGCATTCGTACCTCTGTACCTTGTACATTAAATTCTCAGTGAAAAGTATTTTGGTAAATACGAGACGTCATCATACGCATCGCCATGGTTCCCTGGCTCAAGTAGTAGAACCATTCAGATGTCGAGTGGAAATTGTACAATGTCGTCGTCTATGAAAAGCTTTAATTTTGAGCATTGTGTTTATCGTCGCGGTCGTATTATGCAGCAAGAGACATAAATAGGTATACTTACCGGATTTACTAGAAAATGTAGAGATTTTAATATAATGAACATGAAATAAGCCGCAATTTATTTAAGTTCTTCCGTAGCAACACGATATTAATGAACCCATCGCAATATGCAAGAGCTTCCCAAGCAGGTAGACACTTTATTTACCTGCAAATTGATATTGAAATTTAACTTGGTTCATAAACTGGTAATAAGTAGCTATCCGCTTGCTCGCGACTACATTTTCTGCAGAAGACGGCAACTTGCAATCAAACGGAAATAGATTAAGATGGGTTTTATTAACTATCATGAATTGAAAGCTTAAGTTTTTTTAGTGTTTTGTTTCCAACAGGATGAATTAAGCATATGAACCGAACCATAAGCAAAATACGGCATCAGTTAGCGAAATATCTTCAATTTTGAAACAAATTCATCACCTTTATTCATTACATTACAATTATATATATACTTATGTATATTTATATGCAGAGTTAAAAAGTACGTTAAATTGTATAAAAGTAAATACCTGAGACCTCTTATTGAGACTTCAATAAGATAATTTCAAAGATAATAATTACATTTTCGGTACGATACTCAAAATAGATACTATAAATTAATCCGGCCGGATTTTAACAATAGACGCTATTGGCATGTCTAGAAGTCACAAGAGCGTTCAAACTTGAGATGAGATGCTGAATTTAATTCAGATTTTAGAGGGAATGTGAAACACGAAATTATGTGATATTTGCGTTCGTTAAACAACAAAAGGTGTTTACATCGAAACGTGGTAGTGGTTTCAATCCCAGACAGAGTAATGTAGAAAATGAAATATGGAATTCGGAATGGAACAATGTTTATTCCATATTTTTGGTGCAATATGTTTCAATTTAGTGCCGTCAGCAGCGATGAAAACTATGTCAGGTATTCATCTGCGACTCTTAATTATTTGTATTCTCATATCATCCTGGTGAATATTTTAACTGCATATCTGTCTGGCGCTCAGTTATTTTTCGGAATGATGGTGTTCAGTTTTAATTGCAGAATACAGAGCCAATATTTATTAACTAACGTTTTGAATTGAAATGCTTTGTGACGTTTTCGACATCAAAATTAAATGTAACAGGATAAAACTATTGTTTCCCGGGATTGCGTTTTTTGGGTATTTAACTGGCGTGTTCTTACTTTATTTTACGAGTGTACGTTTAAACTGTGGAGTTACTTGAGGTATCACCACAGTGACCACAGAAAAATAAGCGCACGATAGAAGTGTAGAACCGAATGCTAAGTTTGGCTCATCTGTGTGGCAGTCTCCTCTTAAACCTCGGGTTTTATGCAGCTGCATATTGTACCCTTCATCGATTTGTAAAGCTATATCATGCAAGTGCTAAAACTGATCCAGGTTTCCTGACTGACGACTATTGTCCTAAATAGACTTCTTTGTGAGCTATAGTGATTAAGCCGCTTAAGGCTCTTTACGTGAAATTAGTATTATGTGTATATGTGGCTCAAAGCTAGACTAATTTCGTAGATCCAATTATACAGTTTTCCCACTGGTAATATAAAGTTCAATAAAGTTTAATAATACTTCTAGTTTAATAAACGTTTTGTTAAGATAACAACTGTAGCCAAAACTTCAATAAACAAAAAAAAGGAAGAAAATTTAAAGGAATTTCGTATTTCTGATTTATTGTTAACTCAAAAACTCAAAAACTCAAACTCAAAAGCATTTATTTCAATTAGACCATTACAGGCACTTTTGAATGTCAGAAAAACAAATAAGGCTAAGCTACAGTCACAGACACAAGGCATAATAACTTGTGAAATTACTGTAGTTGCCCATTCCAAAGCGTAGATCTCTATGGAGAAGAATGGGCAAGAAACTCCATGGACACTCTTTTCAATCAAAATATTGTACAAAATCTTGGTTACATCATTCATGTTGAGATTAAACATATGTGAGAACGATGTAGAAATACGTGCACGTTAAGAGCGTCCAGAGTAAAAAGTAAGTTTAAACAAATAGCAACCAAAGCACAGTGTGGCATTTTGCCTTAGTTGCGGATATGCTTGTTTTATGTGTATTTAGGAAAGCTTAAAATCAAACAAAACTCTTCATAAAACTCCGCCGGCTCTAACTACTATAGTTTAAGAGAAATAAATAAAATCGAGAAAAATCCTAAAAAGCCACAGAAACACCATATCTCGTTTTTTCATTTGATTTTTACACGAAATGTTTTAAGGCGTTATAGAAATTCACTACCGGAACCATTTTTTTCTTGAAAACTTTAAAAATCTTGCTCACACAAGTGGGAATATTTTTTTTTCTATGATTTTGAAAATCATTTTTTTCCGGCGATTCTCTTCACGGTCGCATTATTATGTTAATATTTTTTAAGCCTGTATGTTGACCTATTATAACTATCACTACAAAAAAAATCAGTTGCAACAAGCCCAGGATTTCGGAAATATTGAATATTAAAATTTCCGGTTAGGGTTGTCAACTGTCGCAATTACGTTCCGGCAGCCACAATTGTAGAGGAGCGGAAAAAAATATACAGTCGGCTCTTGTTACAAATGCCTCTAAAATAGACTAAAAATCAACAAAATTTAGTTTATTCCTGTCAAATGACGATTTCCCATTCTGAAATTGACTTATGTGACACAACTTATCTATAGTTAAGTTTGTCAGCAACTACAATGGCACGGAGATATTATTATATTGAAAATGGCAAATTTTGCTATTCTGAATTTGACGTTTTTCACCCGTTTTTGATTGTATAACTAAATCTGACTAATTTTAATCGCGATTAAAAAGGTGTGGAATATAATTAGTTGTCATGGACTAAAATTCACACCAACACCTCGAGTTCAGGTGCAAAAACAGTAGTCTTTTTTTCTTTTCTTTTGCTTATATCTCGCAAATGGTGTGTCCGATCGCAAAAATAATGAAAATTTTGACCCTAAAACTTAGCCTATAGGTAATAATTATTCATACTTTCCATACAAAAAGTAAAAATTTCATATAAAACACGTCGAGGCTGCCCCCGCGCTGCCCCTGTGCGCCTCCAGCTCTAAAAAACAGTCACGCACAGGGTAGGGCAAATATGTACAGACGCCAGCAGGTCAAATTACCCGAAACTGTCAGATTTTCCCAATCAACCATGAATCTAATGCTTGAGCAATAAAGTCAAAAATCTATTAAAGAAATCTGACAGATTGTAATTGTGATTGTCAAATTCGATTTTAGTTGTGTTAAAATATAATTTTTAATTTAGAGATTTTTTGTTGCAAAATAGCTTTATGATTCTCATAGCCAAAAGTAAGAATTTTAGTGATAGTTTAGTTCGGTGTACAAGAGAATCGGCACCATTATCAAAATCGGTGCTTCAACTCCTATGCGCCGCCACAACAGCTGATAATGTTCACCTATACTCATTTAGAATCCAAAAAAAATAATATTACACTGATGACTGACGAAATCATTTTTCAATCTGATAGAGGATATATCATAGTTAATCGTTTACAACATTGGCTAGCATAATTGATTTAATCGATTGAACTAATCAATTTAAACATTTACTACTTTGTGACAACCCTATTTCCATAGAAATTTAATAAAAACTTAGAAACGCAATCTCTCCGAGATCCCGCTAGATATATATTTAGAATTTTCTCCAGATAAAGGTACTTTACATAAGTATATTCAGGAAATAAAAAAAAATGCGACCCGTAAATAGCTAATTTTATATATATATTTTTTCGTTTATTGATAAAATATTTTTTTATTCTCCTTCCTGAGAGACTTGCAAATTTTACAATTAAACCAACAATTAAGTGGTAGTTTACAAGTCACTGAAATTTGCTTTATTCAAGAAATACAGACGAAAAACTTTTTCAAGAAGGTCGGTGACCTTTCACTAAAATATTTGAATCTCCTAAATGAAGTGAAATATCAAAACAGGTTTTTTTTATAATGGTTTATTAAGGTTAAATCTAAAAAGAAAAGTGGCATGACCGCAACTAAGGCAAAATAATACACTGTGCAACGTTAAATTAGACTCGATAATCTAATACACTTATTTAGGAAAGGTCCCCAAGGCGCTCAAGACCCTAAGTTAGGATGAATTAACCATGAAATATTCAGAACTTTCTTTTACTAACAAATTCACAAACTAATATAATATCTCAGATCAATACTCTATAATTATACAATGATGAACATTAAATCGGAATTTTTACAATAGCATTGGATCTACTCTGCGCCTAGGAAAAGCCTCCGTTAGACAATCATCCATGGAAAAAACATCTAAAGAGTATACCTACTAGTAAATGTTAGAAAAGGTTCAAAGTATAAAAAACCTAATTATTAGAAACACCCACGATAACTTGAAACACTTAAACAATTCGCAATCTTAAACAGTCATTTTTTCACTGCTACGAAGCCGTTTCGCGTTGTTGTGCTACGCGGGCTGCTACGTTACGGCCTACGTTATATGGAATTTCGTAGCTACGGCAACTTAACCTAACAAATAAGCAAATTATTTTCAGTAACACGAAGTAATTCAGTACAGTACGTCTTCAATACATAGTATATTGTACCTATCGTATTTTCAAGAATCATTCAAAATTATATGCAAGAGTAGATTAACAAAGTTAAGTACATAAATAATGTAGTAGGGGTAGAGAATACCTACATATGTAACAATTGAATAGATTTTGATCAACGTATCTAGTAGTAGTATCTAGTTATAATTGATCAAAATCGAATACCTAAGGCTTGATTAGAGTTTGGTATGCGTAATTTGATTAGGCGCTATGAGATGATAGGAATGTTTCCTGAGTAAAAATATGATTATATTTAGTCCGCCAGTTAGATTATCGAAAAAAATATCTTTGGTTACAAATCAATAAAAACTGACGAAGATAAAACTGAGAAAAAGTGTACTGACATTATGACGTCATACGAGTTTTCGACGCACTGTATCATCTTCATTTTTTGTTTACATAAAAAAAAAGAAAAAATACGTGTCCAATACTTTTGGAAATCTATCTGACGGACTAATTAGATTTTTTTGGTAAACGACTCTATTGTGTAACGATATAATTGGATTAGTTCTGCTGCACTGAAGCGGAGGAGTCAACACCACATTTGCATTCCACCTGCATACTCAGATGATGTAACGATTTAACCTGCTACTCCCTTTGTTCTTCCTAATTGACAGTATTGATGGAAATCAATCGTTTGGTTAGCTTTGCCATATCTACCCCTGTTTAATAGGAACAATATTGCTAATTGCGTTATTTGCTGTTTTTGCGTTTATTGAATTGTCAACAGCAATGTGGCTGTTGACAATTCAATAAACGCATAATATAGTTATTGCGAACATAATGTGCGAGTTACGTTACATGTTATTTTAAGTTAAACTCTTCTTCATCATTTCGGATCTTGTTTTTTTTTTATGATAGAGTAAAATTTTGCTACAAAAGCTTTCTGTTCCCAACTTGACCTTTAAGATATACAGTGTTGTTGGTAATATTTCGGCAATCCGGTAGTTTTACGAAGTTTACTTCAAAAACGTTCTAACAACAACAACATCCCCTATGTTGTTGTTGTTAGAACGTTTTTTAAGTAAACTTCTTTATGTACGCTTGACTTGGGGAGTAAGCTGATGAATGCTTTACGACGCGTTCGGTAGAGGCGAACGCTTGACTTGGAGAGTGAACTGATGAATGCGTTACGAAAGCGTTACGACGCGTTCGGGCGAGGCGAACGCTTGACTTGGAGAGTAAATTGATGAATGCGTTACGACGCGTTCGGGCGAGGCGAACGCTTGACTTGGAGAGTAAACTGATGAATGCGTTACGAAAGCGTTACGACGCGTTCGGGCGAGGCGAACGCCTGACTTGGGGAGTAAGCTGGTGAATGCGTTACGAAAAGTTACGTTACGAGGCGAACGGAATAAAGTTAAAGAAGAAGTTTTACTTCAGTCGTTTGGCCTAAAGCACATTCCTTTTTTTTTTAAGTAAAACTTCTTTACGGTGATTAAGCTGGCGAATGCGTTACGTTACGTTACGAGGCAAACGGAAGTTGAAGTTAGTGAAGATAAAAAGAGAGAGAGTTCCGTTTTTGAATTTGACTGACGATTGTTCGGCATTTGTTTAAGTTTTACGTCAGTCGTGTGGTCTAGAGCACACTCGTTTTTTTTTTCAAGTTTTCAAATATGTTTATAATGTCAAGTTACTAGGAAATGGCATTTGTAAATGCTACATCCCCTATACAGACGGCCGCTGTGTGACCAATAACCCTGTTTATTCGTGCAAAAACGAGAGGGACGATCTCGTGTTTCATTGAATGGTTGAGTACAATTGCATTTCTATGATTGCCCTGCTACGTAATTATTTGCATCGTTGTTCGATCCGCGCTGTTAGCGTCATTGCAGAGGAGACAACGTGCGTATTAATTACCTTCGTTCTGTTGGGTGCATAGGACTTGTCTGCGGACTGCCCCGCTTGCTTCACGGTTCAAATGATCACAATACACACCTTGTAAACGGTACCTAAATGTGTAGTGACAATGTGTTTATGGTAGTAGTTGGCTTATGGTTGGGTATTGATATGGAATGTTTTTATTACAATATCTACAGTATCATATACTTTTCAAAGCTCTTGGAATCATAAATAAAAGCTAGCGGTATACTTTCTTTATGAGATCTTGTTACAATAAATATTGTTTGTAAAAGAAATAGCTGAAGGTTCATTCGTATGAGTGAAACGATCGCTTGCCAAATCTTTCCAATAGTTTTCTCACAAGAGTAAATCAAAATTCCAGGTTAAACGGTTTTACCTACTCCAAACTTTAAAATTATGGGTATCTTCACAGTCATTGTTTTGTAAAAAGAATTTACTGCAGCTTCATTCCTACGAGTAAATCGATAGACTGTTAAATCGCAAAAGTGAGCAAAATTATTGGGCTCCTAGTACTTGCAAAGACTTCTGATGAAGTACCTTCTTTATAGTTTCACAAACTAAATCTAAGTGAAAACCGCTTGTAATACCTTCAGTTAGCTTACTAGACCTGATGTACGATCCTACGCGGTGCGTCAACTAAACTAATTTCATTTGCTGATTACGGAGTTTCACATTCACAATGGATGATTTCGTAGAGTTTCGCGAGCATAGTTCCTCCCTGCTAGTCGAGTCTAACTGCTTACTGTTTGTTGGAATAGTTGCAGAAGCGGTATCGTGGGTACTGTCGGTAGTACGGTACGATGGAATGTTACTTGCTAGTTTGAAGAGACTGATTTAATTAAACCTCTCAAAGAGCCTACAAACGTGACGTATGCGAATTAATAACAATTTAAAGTATGCATTCAAACCACTGTGCACTGACAAATTTAGTATAATTCATGATATACTTGGTTTGAAACTCATCAGAGATTCAAACATTTGGTTGGTGATAATGACGGTTGGTGATAATGACGGCCCACTGCGTAATAAGAAATTACAGTAAGGTTTACTTTTTGGTGAAATTACGGAACAATTTTGAAGTGAAGTAGTAAAATAAAAATTTAGTGGTGGGTAATAAGCATTTTTTTTACTACAGCATTATCTCAAAACGAATCTCCGAGTAATAAAGAAAAAAAAAACAAGGTTCACCGATACAGTCCAAAAGTTAGTCGGAATGAAACTTTCCCGCAAAAATAATAAATTGAAGTCGATTCTCGAGAAAACGCATAATGTGAAGAGCGAAAATAATAACGAACAAAATCACAGAGAAAAGTTCGATTCATTGTAATATGCTTTAGAGCGGGTGGACGGATTTCAGTGGATTTCAGAAGTATAGGAAATGCAACTTTATGTGCAGCCGCTAGACACTTATACATTTTGTTGGTCGGTGCAGCGTTGCGGCGAGGCTGCTGCGCATGCGTGGCACTTACTCCTCCCCTCGACTGGAAGCGTACAGCAGTACAGTGACTCGAGTCCTCAGAGCAGACAGTCCTCAGCAGTCGCTCCCATCCATCAGTCGGGATCCGCGGACAGTCGAGTCCGCCGGTCTCACCGGTCACACTCAAACAAATTCTGCGGAACTTTATTCTCTTAATCAGTTTTATTTTCTTTGTTACCCTTTTTGACCCGCCTTCAAAAAAGGAGGAGAGGTTCTCAATTCGTCGGAATATATTTTCTTATATGTATGTTCATCGATTACTCGAAGACGACTGAACTGATTTAGGAAATTCATTGTTTGTTTGAAAGAGTATACTCCCAATTATTTATATGGGTCCCATATAAATAATTTCATGATCCGATCATGGACTTTGGAGATATGGAACGGAACTCTTCAATAATAGACAGCAAATCTGTCGTGATTGCTGCAATCGCTTGGATGTCTAATGTTTACACATTACCATAACATAACATCACGCTTTTATGGTCGGAGGGGGTACGCAGATATGTACAGTACACCAACATTTCGAGTTCAGTTAGGTATGTTAAATGTTGTCCATTTTATTGGGGATAAGTCTATTACCATGAAATATATTGTAACCAATGTAAAATAAATGTATAGCAAATATTTGTATAGGATATTATAACTAAATATGAAAAAATAAAAATAAAACCTTTTTGCAAAAAATAAAACTGACTTCAAAAACACAACAAAGTGAAAAATAACTTTAGGTTCAGACGTCGGTGACAAAATAGTTATTTTTCACTTTGTTGTGTTTTTGAAATCGGTTTTATTTTTTGCAAAAAGTTTATTTTTTTTCTAATTATTTTAAGTACGATAAACTTTTCAGTTTTCATTTTATTTACTACTTAGTTATTTCGCTCCAGTCTTCTCAAAGTTTGGACTTGGTAAGTTTTATCGAGTCTCGTTAGTTAATTTTTACCATTGCCACTCAAAAAAGGGCATTTGGGCAGACCTTGGTAAGCGCGGTTCAACCTTAAAAATCGACCCGAGCGACTGTTATTATTAACCCACGAGAAATATAAATTATCATCATTTCAGCCAAAAAATGTCCACTGCTGGATATAGGCCTCCCCCAAGTGTCGCCACATTGACCGGTCCCGTGCGACTCGCATCCAAATATAAATACTATACTTAATTTTTTTTCTCACAGGCAATGGAAAAAAGAAGAGTTCACAAATCGTGAAAAAAAAACTCGGTTCTTGTGTCCCTAGCTCCGCTCAGGATTGCCTGATTGCCTTCGCTGCTCTCGGGATGCAATTTAGTCCCTCGAATTAAATTTCCTTTATTTCACTTGTATAATCTTATTACTATTATTCGTTTACAAATTAGAAGAAAAAGAAGTTCGTAGTTTTTTCTTAAAATACGAATTTATTGCATTTTAAAATCAAATAAAGTTTGAATAAAAAAAACAGGTTTTTACTAGAAAAATAAATACAATTTTAAAGAATTGACAGCTTGTTGAGATAATTTCGCGGGTTTAGTGATACTCGCGAAATTAAATTTATTATACTTATCGTAACAGGTAAGTTGGAATGAAATTGCGGCAGGTCTAGCGCGGGGAACGCCGCGATAATTGATAGGATAATTTAGGGTAGCCGATATTCTCGTTATACTAACGAAATTATGCGTAACAGTTCGGAACTAGTTTTGCTACAATATGACGATCTTTGAAAAAATGATACCTATGTTTGATATTCAGGCGCTTATGTGCTGATAAATTATATGACTAGCCCATGAAATTATTGCAATTAAGCGTATAAAAGTATAAAAATTGTTTCGGTAACGAGGGCAGGTCGCGCCGCGCGCCTCTTGAAGAGCAGCCGGCCGCGATTTTCACAGTCAACATTGCGTAAAAGCGCACGTTGAATTTCAGTCTCAATGTAAAATGTCTGAAACTCCGAAACTGCAATAAAAATATCAGTTGGTTTTATTTTCAATTGTGATTGATCACTAATACGTGATTCTACTGTGATAGTCGCATGACTTTTAAATTCTTTAGATGTAAGTCTTGGGGCAAAAACTTTGCTCAATTAATTGAGTAATTTTAGGTATTTCTTTCTTGTTAGATCTTCTTGTTTGAAGTGTCGACATTTTGTAAAGGGCTTAAAGACTAGGACTGGGTACTGTGGACTGGGTTTGTTTAGGACTTGTGGTTTTTTTTAAGATAGTATAATTTATGAATAAGGATAAAAGTCAGGGATATTTATTTTTTATTACAAGGTGAGCCTGTTCTTGACCGTGATCCCACCTACCTGATGGAAAGCGATGGATGAGGTTTATGATAATCCGAGAGCCGAGACTTTTGAATACAACGAGGCTTGAGTATTAACGAGTTATTTGAGCTTTTAGTTAATTAGGCGCTTAAAAATCAGGCGTGCCTTAAAATAAGGGGTAAATGACTGGTCTTTTGAATCACTGTCATTTTAAAGAATTTACGATTTAACTCTTGACAATATTTTTACTATAGGATCAGGGTTTGGGACCTTTCCCAAGTAGGTCCGGTCGCCCGGTCGTCTCAATATTTTCTAGTCGTCGACAAAATGAAAAAAAAAAAACACTTCTTCACAAAGGTTTTGTTTATTAAGTATGCTTATTGTGTTAAATGTAATACTTAAAATGATCTATCTTCGTATTTATTTGAACAATATAATGTAATGTCTTCCAAAAACATAAGTACTTTTGAATTAATATTGCGACTTGACAGCTTCTGTGCGGCGAATTAGTCAAAGTCATATTTGGCTTACTCTTGAGATAAAATTTACCAATCCAAGTATTGAAAGGTTAGCCCTTGAATAAAACAAAACGGCCTGTGGTAAAGTACCATGTTCTATTTTTAAGAACTTTTTTGTTAAAGTTTCGTGTTAAATATACAAATAACTGGCTCGAAGCTTGCACTAAACAAACGACACGTTTTTGATCCGAATATACCACTACTTCATCTACTTGTGTGATTTAACAATTTTGTATTAATCTGGATTATGAGAATCAAACGTTTATTACGTTTATTGGATTTTTTATGATGTATTTTCATAGCTATAGCTCACGAAGAATCTGTAGGTATGTATATTTTAATGTATCTTGTGTACTCTGCCCACTATTTATATTGCTCACATCTTGGAAATAGTTGTGTACTTCCTCGTTTATTATTGCATTTTTGTTATTTGTACTTGCTTTTCTATTGTGTTTTGTGAACTGTGTTCTTCTTTACTGCTGTTTGATTTACTGTGTTCTTCGTTATGATTGTTTTTTTTAATGTGTATTTGTGTTTATCTTCTAAAGGGTGTAAACAGACTCTTAACAAAGCCGAAAGGCACTTGTTCTCCCCGTCATTGCGATCATTTTTTTGTTCTAGACCATACCTGGGAACCTTCTATTTACCGGAGATATTGGGGATCAAAGTTCCAACTTTTTCACAAGTTTTTTTTAAAATACATGTTTTTAATGTAAGATTTTTGCTTTAAACACCTGCAGGACCCCCCTTACTATTCAATCCATCCATCAGCACAATGTTTTGAGTGCGTTACATTGAGTCCTACTATAAAATGTGATTTTTCAGCCCAAAAAAAAAGTCGTTTCCCAGCACTAATTTTTGTGTAAAGTTACTTAGTTTGATGTACATAATGCTTGGTTGACGGCTTCGTGAAGAGTGTTTACACCCTGTATGTATTACGTGTTCTTTTTTACTGTGTACTTCCTAATGAGTTTTTTCACAGGTATACTTTGTGAGTACATTCACATTGGGTTCTGAATTAATCGATTCTTAATGCATGATTGCAATTTCAGAATTATTTCCATAACATTTTCCTTCATTTTCAGCATAGGTAATTTGAAAACAGACTTCTGGCGAAACTAAATGTGGTCTTGCCATCAAAGTCGGTTTGTTATAGGTCATAAAGTAGCTATCACAGCCAGCTTTGATGAGCATGACTGCATTAATAACATCATTAGAGCAGACTTCCAATGGAACTGACAGTCAATGGTTTCCCGGGCCTAGCCTGTCAAAGCGGCGGTGAAATGTATCCGTCATCATATCACAGCCACTTTGATGTGGTCGGTTTACGGAGAGCACCACGACATTACACGACACGAAGGGTAAGAAGGTCCGCGTGGCCCATTCGTAAAAATGGTTGTGCCATGTAGCCAACTCATATCACAGCCATTTTTGACGAGTTGGGCTGAGCGACATGACGACGGGTATGGTTCTACTCCGATGTGCTAGATGCGAGCAAGACAATGAAGAGACGAATGTTTCGTCGCTCTCAAAGTGGCTGTTGTGTGTGTTCATGAAGTCCATATCACAGCCAGCTTTGATGAGCGATAAGCATCAGCGACGGCTCCTCGGCCGGCAGACGAGGTGGGGCACAGCACGAGAGGCGCCACAAGGGGCCAGCAAAGTGGTTGTGCCTTATGAGGGTTACAAACATATCACAGCCAGCTTTGTTGACTTCTTTGGTGCGTACCAGTCATCCTGAAGATCAGTGCCAACTTCAAGATTATATTTTGTCTCTGTCTCCTGTTTTTCTGATTTACGTGAGCATTCTTAAGTTATTCGCCGTGTACCTGTTTCATCAATATGTATTTTTTTTCAGCCTCAAGATACGCCTACCGTTGTTATAATTTTGTTTTTCTGATCGCGTATCTAACTATTATAAAATATGTATCTGTGTATTCTTGTCTCGTGTTTTGACTTTTTGATTCTGAAATTTTAGACATTCAGCGGTGTGAGCGCAATTGCAGTAATTTCATATATTAACGGAAATTCCATTATTTCAGATGGTGATATCTTCAGCTTCGTTTGGATCACAATCAAAATTACATATTATCTAAAATGTATCTGAAAACTGAGAACTTTGTAAATCTAATTTTGAATTATATCTTATTCCTTTTAAAATGATAACAAAAGCCATAATGTCTAAGAACAATTTAAGATCTTTGAATAATAAAGCAGATCATTCAAATTAATTTTGCTGTTTGATTTTTGCCTTTAATTCTATTAGGAAAGATAGGTAATATATATAATAGTGTACCTACATTATAAGAAATTGGGAGAAATTAATATCCCATCAAAAACATAAATGTGAAAAACTTATAATATCATTTCTTCTTATAACTTAGGATAATATATTGAAGCTTAAGGTCTGACTTGGCTAGTTCTCATATACGAATTATTATTAAGTACCTACTAAAACAGTCATGGAACAGCCCTATGTTCGATGGCTAGTTTCTACCAGCAAGCCATATTTTCGGAAGAATAAAATAAGAACTTACTTAGCTTTAGAACTTGCGAAGGCACTTATAATTCGTATATGAAAACTAGCCAAGTCAAACCTTAAGCTTCTATATATTATCCTAAGTTATAAGAGTTATGAGGGGGTCAAAAGTGGCTCCAAATGGTTCGTGTAATATTACACACGGTGCTGCTCGCCAGTTCTGTTAGCTTGAACTTGGCTTGACACGCTATAGCGTGTCTAGATTTAATCCTTTAATAATTATACCGATGAGTTAGTGCAAGTTAAAATTCTTATCACTAGTTGGATGGGAACAATCACTATAATCTGAAGGAGAAAAGGACTTGATGATTCTTGTCTCCAGTCCATACGATGTCTGCAGCTCAGTTGATAGATTTTCGAAGTTCTTGAAACGCTTGACTACAATCGAAGTTGCAGTCGATTATGTTACATTGGAAAATTTTACAGTTAGGAAGATTTTCTATCTTATAGGTTAGGTTCATTCTAGCAAGAGAGCCGACGTCAAAACTCGGCTGGGCAGCGTTCTAAAATTAGACAGGCAATATCCACTTGACCAAAATACCAGTCTCAGAACGAAGGCTTCCACCTGTGTAACCGCCACATAGCCATAGTGATGGCATGGTATGACACTGTAAAGAGATCTTCGGTCACAATGGCCTTCATGAGGTTAGGTAAGTACTATAGCCAATGGAGATAGCTATACTGGGAGCAGCTTCAACATGCGATTCCAAACTGACCAAAACAAAGGCCTCTTGGGCCTTTAAGAATGTAAATAACTTGTTGTTGAATGTAAATATCCTAATTGTCGTTGTAAGGAATACTATAGGGTGCTGCAATGATAGGTGGTGGCACATGTTTTTCACTTACAAATTCTTTTTTAGTTTTGACTGAAATGGAATATTGTGACTTCGATATCAGAAGTAGAGGAATGACGCCATATTAAAAAATGGTTAGGTGTTCATGTACTATCATACTATATGCATAATTTTCTTTGGCCGGCTACTTTACTTTTTGGTCCATTTTGTCAGATGTACAAATGAAAGAAGAAAAAACGTAGTACATCTGCTGCTTGATGTTAATATTTTAAAAAATTGTTTGCTATAACGTCTGCCCGAACAAGAAGCTGTAGTACAAAAAAACTCTTGCCTTTTCAAATTACTGAACACGAAGGCCATCATCCATCCTGACGTCAAAATGGCTGATCAAAAAAATATTCATATTTCTCTGAATGTATCACATGAGGCAATTATTGAAGAAATGCAGCAAATATAAGCAATTAGATAGCAATTCTTGAATATACTTTCAGAGCCGCTTGCCATAGGCAATCAACGATTCTGACGCTAACAGTTAATAGCTTTTTTTTTTTTTTTAAATTGCAAGAACTGCATTGGCTTCTTCGGGGTCAGTGTAGCAGCCCGAAGTTTGGAAGTTTGCAGTGTGATACTCCTGTGCCTCGGAACGCACGTTAAGTCGTTGATCGCACACCCATTTGTGCATTTTAATATGCCCCGTCCCCGCTGCAATTGGATGCAGTGACCTGAATTCGGTCAGCCCTACTGGTGAGTTGATGAAGGCATATGTGAATAAGTATAGCAGTAAACTTCTTTCGGCAAAGATGACAATTCAGCCATAAGTTGAATGCAATACCTACTGGCACTAAGCACCTCAAGATCTAAAAGACACGATTATTTAATACTAACTAATAATAATAATTCACAGTCGAACATCGGCGTGCTTTATAGTTTTACTAGCGACTAGCGCGACCCACCGCTACTGCACTCGGCGTTACCTATCGTTTCCAAAACTATCCTATCTTTAAAGTGGGAAGAAACTATACTCATCATTGTAATCGGTTTGGTGGTTTTAGACCTTTGTTCCCGTTCATTTGCTGAAACTCCTAGTCTGTATTTGGCGTGTTAACAAGTCCTGAAGGCTGATTCACGTAATCTTAAGACGCGCCGATGAAGTTGTAGTGCAGTTGCAGTTAAGTTCAAGTTAGTTTACGGTATTCTTGTAGTTTTTGAACGGCGCGTAAGTTGCGCGTGAGTTGCACGTCAACTGTACTACAACCAAACTGACTTATGGTGTGGCCACATGAGAAAAAAATATTACTCACTAAATAATCGAATAGAATCGATTACATTTCAATGAATATGACGTTATTATAATATTAAAATAATACCCCAGTACAGATTTTAGTGCTTTTTCTAACTTATAAATAAACAATTGTTTTGTTTCACAAACACTATTTTACTAAAATGTGGCTGAATGATGGTCTATCATTGCCTCATAAAACCAAACCTGTCAAAATAACAGGATACCCGCCAATGACGCGAAAGTTGAAATTCAAGACTCGGTGCATATCACAGATGCAACTATAAAACTTTATGATAAATGATTATGATTATGAATAAAATTATATTTAAGGATGTAGTTAAAATGAAGTTTACGAAGAAGTAGCAGTTTAAATTCCTTTCATATAAGTTTCATCTTGATTCTTCAGTAGGTATGCAAACGCGTTTCTGTGCGGCAAATAGAACTGCTGGTTGAATATTCGGAGGGCCACAGGGACCTTGTCCGTGGCAGAATAAGGTCTGGAGAGGAGAGTGCCCTCACATCACGCCTTTGGACAGAGTGCGCCAACATTTTAAAAGCCGAGGCAGACGGGGATCAAAGAACTCCCCAAGAGTGGAGCAATGTCTATTAGATTCTATCGATATTGTATCTATGTGTATAAATACGGAATGGATCCACAGGAAAACTTTGTCTTCTTATTGCTTGACGACGTTCTCAGTCATCAATTTTGGCAGCGAGAGATAAAATTCTCAAACTAAGTTGGGAACTCATATTCCGTAAATGGTAAAAATCTTTTAGAATTTCATTGAAAACGACTTATAGTTAACTTGTCCACAATAATCCATTTTTAACACTTACATTTACGAAAAATACAATTTGATGCCAACAAAAGTAAATAACGATGAACTTATGTTGTGCGTAACTGAAACTGCATGTTGATCGAATTGAAACTTTTATGCTGTCATTTTGTGACGTCAAACGAATAGTAGAATACCGATCTTGTTGCGTTTCAAAGCCTGCACCAAAGACGCGCAACAGTAGAATGCCGTTATTGTCTGACAGCGGTAGAGATTACGAAACGCGTTGTTTTGATCGAAACTTAACTGCAACTGCACTGCAACTGATGAGTGTGTACGAAGACGTGATTTTATACTTTATATTAAGATAAAAAAGGGTTTGAATATTATGCCCTGCCTCACTACTATACCTAAAGCTGCAATCATGTCTTGATTGCAGCTTTAGGTTAAAGTATTGTAGGAGACAAAATCTAACCGTTTCCGAAATATTAGCTTTAACTGTTGCAGTGATGGTGCCGTCAGGGAATAGAAAAAAAAATGAACTAAAATATTCGAACCTCTTTGTACGATTTTCAGGACTCCGAAATAAAACATTTGTATTGTTTCATAAACATTTATTTATGACCTAACGAGTGTTAGATTACTATCGACTACAGAATCATGTTTTATTTATTTGAAAAAATCTGTTAAATAAAATAGGCTGCGTATACAAAAAAAACCTATAATGTTATTAATTTACACAAACGTAATATGTACAGTATGGAGAGCATTACGTAACAAAGGTATCGACTTAAATAAAATTATTGTGAGTATCTATCTTTTTTTATTTGAAAAATATCTGTTTTATACTTATTAAAGCCATCCAAAGTTATGGGGTCATTATTCTTTTAAAACTAAGCATTTTTCATGAAATGCTAACTTGTTAAGAAAATATATTTGAAATACGTTATTTTTGTTCTTGATTCAATTAGAATAAACGGATTTCTGGGTCATCTGCGAGGAACGCTTAACGCACCACCTTGATCGATTTAAATAGTGACTAGTTGTCGGGGAATACTTATATCAAAACCTTTAAAAGCGCTCACAAGTATTTAATGGACCACAGATAGTAAGCCTAGTGATTCGTTCATGTTCAAAATAATGATTCCACTTATTAATTTGGGAAAGATAATGACTAGGTTTTTCCCATTACACTGCAAACTTCCAGGTTCTCAATTTTTTTATCGATTTTAAAATGAATTTTTTTGTTGTATGTTCATGATTATTAAATCTAAAAAAGACCCAAGATAGTTTCAGCAGCTTTTAAATTTATTGGATGTCTTTAACTAATAACTACCAAGATAACGTTTCAGGCGCGCAGCTTAAAACATAGAAACAATATCATAAATATTAGTTTAATATTTATTTTTACGGATATCTAAGGTAAATGAGGCCGACTGGTCGAGCTCATTCAGTTTGTGTAATAATAATACAGATTTAATTACTATTTCAAGAGCAAGGATTTCCATGACTTAGAATACGGAGTTGCCAGTTAACGGACAATTTTGTCCTAAACAAATTTCCTAAAAGCTCCATCCAATTGTAGATATGAATATAATTTACTTATTTACCACCAAGTGGACCCCAATTTAATTTCTAAATCATGTCTTATCCTTTTTGGTAGGCTATAATATTATACTTGGTACCTATATTTTTTTTTTTATAGTGATACGTTTTTTTTTTGCATATTAAGATAAAACGGGCTTGAATATTCTGCCCTGCCTACTCACTACAACATCTAAAGCTGTTTTTGTTTTAAAGCCAGACCAAATATTTTGCCAGTATTTTGATTAACAATATTTTCTGAATATTTCAAATTGAAATCAATTCTCTCTTTATTACAATACACTTTGTGATAAAGCTTTATTTCAAATATTGGCACGAACAATTTTTTTAATATATTTTTATGTTTTCATAAGGTAAGGTAAGCTATACATAATTGAATGTTTCATTTTAAACTGCTTAATTAATTTCTATATAAAACACGATAGATTATTACTTAAAATTTAATGAAACTTGTTCTCTTGTTTTTTTTTTTAATTCTTTGCTTAACTTTGAAATCTTCAGCAAAGAGCAAGCTATTTACTACTAGATAAGCATACAATAACGAAATGAAGAATTCTTCACAGAAGACAAAATAGTCAATGAGTGACTGTTTCTAATACAAAATAATCTGAAAAACATAGCTGAAAAGCAGGAATTAATTTAATTTAGTGGTAGGCCATTCGAATCTTTTTTCTTACAATCTAAATTTGTTTCTTTTATCACTCTTTTCTTATCCGAACAATATCATAATGGTCACTTTACAGTCTATGAAAGGCCACCTTAGATTTGGAAATTATTTTAAATAAGAAGTTTTCATAGCGTACCACTTTACTAAATTTATTGTTTTCCCATGGTTCACTCATGTATTAGTTAATAATAAAACACGAAAAAAGTAAATTCATTCATTATTTAGATATGATTATTTAGTGAGCGTTTCTGACGCTAAAGACGTTGGAACTTACATCTAACAAGTGCATTACCATAAATTGATGTACTTTTAGTACAACATTTATGAATAAGTATTGGGAATGTATTGTGATATTAATAAATATATTTTAATATTTTTTTTTTATATTTATATTTTTTGTTAAAATAAGGGTAGGAATTAATGAATGAACTAAGTGCACCTGCGTTTTCAAAAATCTAAACTTACCAGAAGATTTAGATTATTGGAAAAGTTACATAATTGCACACTTACACTGTTTACTACATTGAAAATGGTTACATATATCATTTTTTTAGGTTTATTTTATTGACTGCGTATTTCACGGAGTGTTAATCTTTTGAGACTCCTTTAATACCTGAACAAAATATATTAATTTAGTCATTGGAACAGATTGGAAATACACACATGCAAACATAATACGCGAGAAGCTTAGTTTCTACTGTACATTGTACGGCGACATCTATACATACATTATACTGAGGGGCTGCAGTGTAGAGTGAAGAAGGGTGTAAGTTACGAATAAATATGAGTTAATGTTAGTTTAAAAATATGTCTTAAATCAGAATTTTGCCTCGTTTTGTCGTGACTAGATATTCAAACCGAAGAGTTTCACCATTATGGTTGATAATACTTTTTAAATATATTTTGCAGTGCTACTAGTCTCGCATAGAAATCTTTAATAAAGATTTAATAATAAAGTGGACGCATAAGATCGAAGATAATATATATATTTTTTTAATCAAAAGCAAATGGTTAGATTCATTAATTACATGAAAATATAACGATAGAGCCAAATACTTTACAAAAATTATGATTAAAGCCCTTCGCCTAAATAAGACCTGAATGTGAAACTCCTATTATAGTTAGCATGTTCATATAATATGTAGATAAATTAAAGTAAATCAGTCATTGCGAGTCACGCGGTAGTCTCAAAAATGTATCTGTAATATACCCACCATTGTATTACATACAAGCAAGGGACTTACTATTGTAGCTGCACAAGGATCTGTTGTCGCGTGGCGCTAATTGGAAATAACGCCATCATAGTTTCACAAAATAAACTTTAATAAAAAAAATCTCAACCTATATCTGGAATTTTAACACTTTTGATGAAAGGTCTCAAGATATCAAAAAAAAAGTCTAAAAATATTTATTAGGATATTAATTATGGTATAGGACCGCCCAACCCTCGCAATGTGTGATGTGTGTGAACAGCTGTTGATCGGCCCAAATTGGACCGATTTTTTCTTTGTTATTTGTTTATTTACTTAAAAATGGTGTTCTATTGTGAAGTTTGCGCTGATAATGTGTGGTTTTTAGAAGTTAAAAGCAGTAAGTTAATTATCGTTTAATGATAAGATTCAAGTTGTGTCTAAAGGTAGATGTGTACCCGAATTACGAGAATTAACCTATAGGTATTAGTATGCGTTGCCTATCCTCTGTGGAGAACCACTGCACGCCACTGCCACCACATTACGGTCTATGTTATAAATAACCGTATTTTCAAGCAACATTTCTACAGATTGCTAACTAAGGTTGTCTGAGTTCTAATATTTGCGCTTTACCGATTACTTTCATTTCAGTTAAAATCACCGTATACTCGTTTTCAGTACGAAATAAGGAATGACGGGATGAGTGCCCATAGTATGATATCCGGATGGTTGGACCTTGAAATTATGACGATTTCATAACGATATGTGGTATATTTTCTTATATTTAATTTTTTGTAATTAGTAATTTAAGCTAAAGAATGCTAAATACTATTAGTGTATGCCCGAATCACAGTTGATGTTTCATTGCGTCCATACAACGACATATTAAGTAGTTTAGTTTGTAAGACCGCCAGAATTAACTTATTGTTTCCTTGCTTCGAGTACATAACTTAATTGAGGTACGTGTTTTTTTAAGTAGTCTCACAATTGCGTTGAAATTTTGTTAGGCAGAAAATAAGCATAGTTATGCGGTTTATGAAAACAAGACTGCAATGGACGGAGGATTGAGCTGTGTAGAAACAAAGCGAAACAACCTGAGTTTACGATACGTACTCGATGTTAAAGCGTAAAAAAACACGAACTAGCCACAGTACAACCACAACACCCAAAATTAGTCGGATATATATCTTACGTTAGGGTGAGCATCTTGCAGAGCGGTCGGTCCGAAGTCCGGGAATTCCTCCAAAGGGGTCGAAGAAGAAGAGGTCGAGATTTCATTAGGTGATGATGCGAGACGCGCACGCCTTTTGTAAGGCGGGGTGGGGGATTCCAGGAAGGTGACGTCGCTGGCCCGCTCAGGGATGGGCGGGAGCACGCATGCTGGTCACGTGGTCTGCAACTTGACCCGCAAGATGCGGGCGCGGCACATCGGGCACTCACTCAGCTGAGCAGTGCACAGCGAGCAGAAGCCACTGAAGTGACGAACGGTTGTGATTAAAAAACAATATTATACAAATTTTTCATACATTTTAACCGCGTAGGTTTTGCACTTTTGAATACATGGTATCACTGCGATTTTGTGTCCTTTATACCGTGTATTATTATGATAGGAGTAGCGTTCGAATATTTTCTATAGTTCGATGTGCCAATGTTAAGGGCCCCATACTGTAGGCCCAGATTCATAAACAACACTAAGCACGTGCACGTGTTAAGGCTGTTCTGAAAGTTGACAACTTCGCAAATAGCTGTCAAATATTGTGCTATTTTGATAAAACATCAATATTACTATTCATTTTTCTTATATCGCTCTAGGTTGCAATACAATTTTGTTTATGAATGCAATCAAAAGTCATTGAATAAATAGAATTGGGTGTTGTTATCGTTTTAGGGGTAAAACAGACATTTGGAAGGTTCCTTTTTTACACCATAAACTAAATATTCGGTATTAATGATTGCAATGAATAATTAATATTTTAGTGCAACACATACAAGAACGGCATTTTATAATTTCGTTCAGTAACATTAGTAAATTGATGAAAGCAGAGCAATATTTGACTGTTTGCGACGTTGGCACCAACTTTCAGAATGCCGCGTCTTAAAGAAGCCTTCTTCTTCTTCTTCAACCCTTGGCCACCCAATGTTGAGTGTAGGTTTCTTCCAAATCTCTCCACTTTTGGCGGTTTTGTGCTACGGCTATTTTGTATAAAGAAGCCTACTGTTGTTTTATTCGTTGTACAATTTATTTTATTTTACTGCTGTATCTGTCTATGGCATCAGAATATCAGTGCTGTGGACATTTTAGATGTTAGTACCATGCTGAAATAGGAACTTTTTGGCCTCGTACAGGACCAACCAGGATCCACCACAATATCAATAAACTAGACGAATAAAAGTTATTCAGAAACGAAAAAAAGTTACTCAGGATAAATTACTAAAAATAGTGAGCACCGTAATTTTCTTTAAACATATAATATCACAATACTTTGAAAAAAAAAAAGAAATTATGAAACTCCGACCACTGTAAACTTCGTTCCAATCTTTAAGTGGGTATTTTTTTTCTAATTGCACTCGGCTATTTCTTGAGCTAGAAAATAGTCGATAGTTAGACGCTTTTGCTTTTGGTCGTCGGCGGTGGTATAGTTGCCTTAGAACATAAGTACTTAAAATGTTTCCTTTACCCGTGGTTGCAAGGTTCCAGCACGCAAGAAGCCTCAGCATCGCAGCAGATGCTGCAAGCGTTGTCCTTAGTCACCGTAGTACGCAGCTTCTCCAACATTATGCGGCGCGGCAGCACCTGAAGCATTTACAAACATAATACTGAGGAATAGCCATTACCATCAAACGATCAATCAGGTCTATGCGTCAAAAAGTGTACTGCTGCATGGAGTTTCCTGCCCATTCTACTCCGCAGAGATTTACGCTTTGGAATGGGCAATTACAGACGTTTCACAGTCATTATGCCTCGTGGCTAGAACTGGTCTATTTGAAACAAATGCTTAGAATTAGAGTTACTAGTGTTAATTTTGTGATGCCAAATTGATTTACAATTAGACTAAACGTTGAAACATGCCACTTAATTAAAATACGTCCAAGTGTCTTCATGCTAGTAATAGTGTTACAAGGAGCTAAAGGAGTTTAAACGACTTTGACATTGTCGGGGGAATTTTTAGTAGAAAAATCCGTTGAAAAACAAAATTCTTGCGTTAGTTCTGATTCCCACCACGCGCTTAAGACCCTTGTACAACGTCACATCGGACTTCAGAAAGCGAGCGTCACTCAAGTATGAGTGAAGTTGATAAAGCTGAACCTTTTCTAAAAGGCGTTGTTCCATATTTACTGCCAGGTACTGTACAATACTGCAAGGATATTTTAGCACTGTTGGTGAACATTTTGTTAATTGTTTTGTGATTGAAATGCTTTGAAAAAAAACAAGTTGGCGACGCATCAAAATATCCGTGACTATTTGTATTTGTTATACAATAATTATGTTTAAAAAAACCCTGTCCAAACCGTGAGGGCCATTATTAGGTACCGATATTCTATTTATGTAGTCCTTTTTCGAAAGCAAGTAACAAACGTGCCCCGATAAAAATTAAATAAAATGGACTAAAATTAGGAGACTTACATGGTGGTAACACATGGTGGTAATGTCATTGGTAGGCGCCTTTCAGATCGGATAGGTTTTGTTTGGAAAATATTAATGTTACGGGTAAAACTAGTAGAAGGAGCAAACCTAAGTTTACCCGGGTTAACTTAATATTTTGGGGGTATAGAGAACAGGGTGTAAAGTTATTCATCCCCCGTAGAAAAGGGAAGATCCTCTGGTCAGACGGATGTTATGTCTGGTGGGATACTGCCCTACAGTTGTTGTTGGGCTCTTTTATATACTCTTAAGTCGCGGATAACTTTACTTGCGCGATCTAGGAATTAGATGTATTCCGATGTTTTAGTTCATCATCTGTGTCATAGATGGCGCTCTAGTACTGTTGTTGTGTGTGTTCTATGTTGTTGTATTCATTACATTATCCGAGTTTGTTGGATAAAGTTCGAATGTCGTCGTTTTCATTATTCTCTTTTTGTGTTTGTGCACCCACAGTGCACTCGTGCGCTATGGGTACTGATTAGGTACCACCAAGCACCAATAAATAGTAATTATTCGGACTTTACCCAAAAAGCAAAGTTAACCCTGATAAACCTAAGTTCCCTTCTAGCATTACCCGCAACATATACATATTGTCTTTTTTGTGCCTGAAAAAGATTCTTACCTTCTTTTCCTCATCGGTGAGTACTCCGTAGTCGTTGAACTTCTTGAACTCGCGGTCACTAGGCGGGAACCTGAACGGGTCGGCGCCGAAGTTGAAGCGGCATTGTTGAAACGCCATGAACGACGCCGCGGCGAAGAAGCCCTTGCTGGGTTGTTTTAGATCAATCTTATTTGCTCTACAACCGAACAAACAGCCGACTTTGTAGAAATGTTTTGTTAATAGTAAATCAAAATGAAAAAGTTTTAAATCAAAATACTTAATAATAAAAAATCAAAATAAAAAATAAGTAAAGATATTAAAGAAATTATACCGTAACAAAACATTTTTGCTGTTTGAATGGATGTACCTTTAAAACGACTTCAAAAAAGGAGCTTATGCATTTGGTTGTTTTTGCGTCTTGCATTAAAGAATTGTTAGACTTCATGATGTAAAAAACAAAACTAGGGTACATCAAGTTGCAAGTGAGCAAACAAATGACAAATTACTTAAACTGGCCAAGGGCCGTTTAGGAAAGTGTCAAAATAATCTTATTCTGATACGAAAAAGAGATAGAGTGCTATACCGCACGGATTGCGGCCTTACTTTTTCTCACGGACCAATACTAACTTAACACTTTCGTAAACAGCTCCACAACATACTACAAAATGTATATTTACCGAGTAGTTTCGAACAAGTTGGTGCATCTTCTAATGCGGCGTCCGTTGAGCGAGAATATGGCTTCCTCCCTTTCCATGTCGATGAGGCAGCCGACGATGTCCCCCGGCTTCCATCCATCCACCTCGTACACCGGTTGTGGCTTTGCCTCATGCCACAGCAGCTTACGACATCCGTCGTACGACAAGGAGAATAGATCATCCCCGATGCCGTACCCCTCCTATATAAAACCACGTCCATAATAGAATTAGATGGTCAATGAGAAGAGGCAGATGAGGGTCAACATTCATGCGCAACAATTTGACAGATATAACACTGGTCAGCATGCTGTTTAACTAGAACAGCATTTCTTCCTATTTTCGCAAAGCATACGCCAATGATCATATTACTGCATATCACTTGGCTTACATTGTGTTATTTATTAGATTGTAAGCGCTGTCTAGCTTTCTAAAAATTTTGTTTATATAAAATTTAGTTCATTATTTGCCACTTGAATAGTTTCTGCAACAGCCAAAAAATCTGAAAAAAAAAAAATGCCAATCTTTCCCTAGAAATGCTTGTTCATACCTATTCAATATTATATAAATTGAGTGTATACTAGTAATGATTTCCAATACACATCAAATATATTTATAGACCAGTGTAAGATTAACAGTGCGTAATGCGTGTGCTTTTGCTGTTTCAATAAACCATGTTTTTTTTTTTATACATAATTATGCAAAACAAAAGTCTGAGCTGAAATGTATAGCCGGAAAATACTACAAAGTGACTGTATCTCTATAACATAATAAATGGAGTTTCTTTTCGTTGTTCATTAGCTAAGTTTGTGTGTAATAGATTGCTTTCCCTCTTAAGAAAACATTAGCACTATGCAAGTTACGTTGATATAGAGCGCAAACGTTTTAAATGATAACATTACGCACTGTTAAGGAAGTAGTTGGAACTGAACTCATCTGTACGGATTTCGAGGAAATATTTTAGACATAATATTTGATTTTGTTAGCTGCCAGTTCTGAAAGCAAAGCATTTCAGGGTTTTTAACAGAGAAAGCACGTAAATATAAGTTTAGTTCCTCTTGCCCGGTTTCTTTATCACATTTTAACCTGACATAGTACAGGTTTATTTCTAGTTCAGGTACAATCCAATTTTGTAAGACAATTACATATTTCACATTAACAAGATTATCACAAGATATGATTTACTTTTCAAGTACCTGTTATATTATTATTTTTTCGATTTAGTTGACATTATTTACTTTTTCAAGTATGGTAGTAATATTATTTTTTGTTTATTACTGTGAATGTGAGAACTATGTGGGTCGTATGTTTTTTAAAACGATTAAGTTTAGTTAGTTTCACGATTGTTGAACTTCTTTGGTATTGGTCGTCGTGTCGTTGAGCTCCTTGGGTCATACCTCGAGCTACACGATCACTGACAAATGCTTGCACTGACTGGACAAGTCTACTCAAATCTGTGTAGTTCTTTCTTCGAAAGATCATCTCAGACATTAGATAAATTGCATGGTCCTCATATGACTTGACCAATATCTGGACTTTAAAAGAGACAGTGACCTCCGAGTTTGTTTAATAATATTATTTATTTAATTTGCATTTTACACTTTAATATATTTTGCACCATACTCTTAGTTACATAATGTCAATACTAAATTTCTGACGAATGACCAGAGCTATCGATCATAGTCGTTAAATCATGATTTATTCTTTGAAAAGAAAACGGGCATTAGATTTACGAACAAAGCGTACATATATACGATATTTTAAATATGAAATTGCCGTTTTAAAGAACAAAAGTTGCTCCAATTCATTGACATTAATTCCCTTATGAATGGTTATGGAACTTATTGAGATAGGAGTAAATTCACATTCTATTTTTCAATTCATTCATTATTCTGTTTAATCTTAATGTATGTACAACACAATGGTTGATGTGCTATACTTATTTATAAAATATATTAACGTAATAAGGTACGCTAGGAAAGGTAAGGCGCTTACCCCAGTTTTATTGACAAGTTTAATATTCACTAATAATAAACGCAGCAAGACTGTTGAGCCTTGCTGCGTTTTATACTATACTAAAGTAGTAGGTACTACACAACAATTTATACTATACAAAAGTAACGATGTTCGGCTTGCAAAAACTGCTTTATTGCTGTAAGCGGACTGCTTGACATATATTCTTAAAGAAATGATCACTACTTATTCTGACAGTTGAAGATTTTGATGTAGTATAACGAAATAAAACGGCAAATTCATAGTAAGGTGCGCCTGCAACACACATGACTGAATACTCTTAGCACTCAACATTTAAAGCGTCATTCTGTCCCCGCCAACTATAAGTGACAGAAATAGAATGATTTTTTAAATTCGTCTAGCGGTGCTCCCTCACTGCAGCATTTGCCTGTAATGTAACGATTCAGATTCATTTGTTTTTGTACAACATCTAATCTGGTATTGCTGCATTACAGGTGAAGAACCGCCTTCACGCCAAACGTATTAAGTGATGAATGCAGCAAGCGGTCCCAACACATTGATGTATCTTAATATTAGTAAAAAAGCGATGAAAGAATGAGAAAGATGATGAAGAAGAGAAATATGTGTTCGTGAACTAGAAGAGAACTATTATGATGTGTGTAATATGCGTGATAGAATGAATGGCGATAAAAAATCTGGTACGAACACCGGACATAAGAATCATCGGTAGCTAAAGCAAATATAATCACTAGTTAAAAAGGGCACTAAAACGGACGGCAGATTACTGATGACGACGGTGACAGTCGCTGTCGTGTCCATGCACTGTCTGCCGGCGACGATACCGAAGTGAGCGTCGCAGTCAAAGGCCGACTAGAGACACTACAGTCAGCCACTTGTATCAACAGTGAAGTGCCGTCCAATTGCAAGCGTCCGAAGACTCTATTCACTAGTTATCTATACAGGATGGCACGTTTACAGTGGCCAAACATGTTCTTTTTTAGAAATACCCGCATGTATGTGCGGCGACTATTTATGAGCGAGATAACTTAGCTCAAAGACGTTTTGGAAGCCAACATTCTTACTAGATTTTCAGACGTGTATAATTAAATAAAAAGGTGTGGAGACTACCCTGTAATTTTAAAACTGTTTTGGACCACTGAAAACGGGCTACTCTGTAAGATGGCAACTCTCTGACCAGATGATGCAGTGTTCCTCAATTTAGTGGTCTGTTTAGATTAGCGGCTTGCTACGTGTAGCCTCAACACTTATAGAGCGCGCCGGCCGCTGCCTTTGCCCTCATTATAAACATACACCACCACCTCCACCGACCACCATTCTGTCACCATTTAAATTTGAGTAACACTGCTATAAATGACCATTAGTGTACACTAACACATCCCCTGAGAAGCACATGTATTTTGACAAGTGGATTTTAGTTACATGAAAAATATTTTATCAAAAAACACAATGGATTTCACGTGGTTTGCGAGTGAATGTGCTAATGACAAATCAGAAATAACAATACATTTTATGATTAAGGCACCGACAACACCCAATCAAGTATAATTTATACTTATTGATAGTTGGATTAAATAAATAACGAACAATTTATTCACCGTAGAAGTGGCGAAGCTTTAGGCCAATAAATTAAAATGTTATTGCCACAGACACAAATAAGAACTATATTTAACTAAAAATACCTCATAATATAAGACCGTACCCACAGGCTTGTTACCCATATGACATCAAGTCACAAAGGTCACTCAAGCGGAATATTTATGTTTTTACTTTATATTTCGACAAAAATCAACATAACATCATGTCCGTTTCCCCGAAGGGCTAATTAAGGGCAGAGCTGACCTATACTAAACCCATATTTTGCCAGTTATGTTTAAGTCCTATGTAAAAGGGGAGACCCTATTGCCATTTTTCGGGCACATTGGATGGTAAGAAAAACTCGTTTCCAGAAAGACTATGTTTTAAACATACCGATGGGTTCTTTGGGTGTTGCCAGAAGGCGCAAACAGATTGCCGTTAGCATACACTAGCAAACGTAGAACTTGCACAAGAGCATATAGTTTTAGTTTCTGCTTGACGGCAATTTGCGTGCACCAACCGGTGCCATAACCTAATAACAAGTGTTAATGACACGCCACGTAAAACCTAATGCAATTGATACATCATTGTATTTATTTAGCTCAATGCAGCTTTATTTAATAGACAAATTGATGCCGAGCAAGGAAGCTAGTTGCTGCATAATCCGCCATAGTTATTTAATTTGCTATGGAAAGTTTAGCTTTACGCCTTAGGCGGGAAGCGTTAGAAGCTTATTTGTAAGCAACAATGCTATATCTTATCAGTCAATGAAAGCGTGTCATTAACACTGGAAGCTATGGTTTCAAGTACCTACAAACTTTTATATTTCATTACGTCAAAATTAGTAGCGTAAATTGTAAAGAGATAAATATTTTCCTGTTACATGTAATATTGTATGTCTACTGTATTTCAGGTTTCCTGTTGTATATATGTTTAGTTGATTTGTAGGCACTTTAGTGAATAGATCTAGCAGCCTTTAAAATAGGCGGGAGCTTATTGGGAGTCGTCAGAAAATGGACACGAAATGTTGAAATTGTGAGAAATAGATATAATACACATACACACGAGCGCCACAAAAATTTCTTTACTTGTGTTTGATTGATTTCGAAATAAAGAAAGTTAATTAGAAAAATTATATACACGTGATTTAGAAAGGGGTCTTTTTAGTGAACACACGGACGCGACGTGGGTATACAGTAGGACATTTTCTTTTGGATTATCTGCGCCAGGAGAATACACGAATAGACCAGCATGAGACGGGATAATGCGAGTCAAAATGTTTGTAAACGCATCCACTATACAGGAGAAATTCCTAGTAAAGTTTAAAAATAAAAATAATATTTAGCTTTGTGCCAGTTTAGTCTTTGGAATGTACACTAGCTAGCTATGTTATGGTATTTTATGTTCTAGTAAGAACATTTTAATCGCTTTCTATTAAAATCTATGGCTATGTGACGATTGCTAGATAGATGTCTTAGAACTGGCCACACACAACACTTTCTAAGATAAAACTTGTATATAGTACGTACGTTAAGTACTCTTTAGATGATGAAAATTTTACGAACAATTATTACAAAATCTATAGATATCCATATCCAAGAACTAAGCCTTATTAAATTCAAGTCATTTACAAAGCTAAAACTATGTCAGTAAGCCTTTTATAATGTAAAAGACTCTATTGAGATCAAAAAGGCTTGAGATCGAGTTTCTCTAATAAAATTCAGTTTAAAATGATTATTTGTTACTTTTTTTACACTTCCACATTCGATGATATAATTATATAAGTATCGAATTTTTACTTTAACTTCTGTGAATATGAGAACTAGGAGGGTTTTATTTTTTACTTAGTTCTTTTTTAATTATTGTCTGACAGTTTGAGCAGGGCCTACTTAAATGTCCTTACTTTGGTATTGCTCGTCATTTCCTTAAGCTCCTTGAGTAATTAGTCGAGCTACACGTTAACTCACAAATGCTTGCACTGATTGGATAGGTCCATTCAAATGTGTGTGGTTCTTGAAAATACCATCTCAGACACTTATCTGCATGGTCCTTACATGATTTGACCAAGATTATGTGTACACTTTAAAAGAAACTGTGACCTCTGAGTTCATTAAGTTTTTATAAAAATAATTTGACGTGTACAACTATTCGTAAAAACCAATCTACAGTATAAACATCATTCAATCAAAAGAAACTGTGTATGTGGCCAGCACGGAAACCATAGCTTAGATACATAATGTCCTTAAAACTATCTCGATATGAATAACGAGAGTGTTAGGCATTCGTCTATCAGGCATTCATCTATCAGAGTACCAGGCTTTGCCAAGCAAGGCAGCGCGGTGCGTCGTGAGCACTAATATGTTGGATGACCTTTGAAATGCTTTGAAACTTTGAACCCACAACTCTGCACATTTCCTAGACGAGAGTACTCGAGGATATGAACACCTTTTATCATAGGCACATGGTTTATACAGTACCAAGTGCTCGAATTGAGCATGAGCCGAATAGTAGTCGTAAATGTGTAATAACATTATTTGTATCGGCTTTCTTGTTCTATACTTAGCACAAGTGGGTAACACAACTATTTTTGTATTCCAAATCTTGTATTTTTGTTTGACAGCAATTATTTTTCCGATTTGGTCGGAAAGTAAATTATATTTATACACACGAGTACTCTCATTGAGAAGATTTATCTATACTAGTTCATAAATTACCCGTTGCGGCGAAGCAGTAGAGGTGGGTTATATTTAAACGGTTTCTTTAAAACACCTGGAAACAATTGAAGACTCCAAAATGGTAAAAGGTAAAGGTAATTTAATTTTTAAGGTAAGAGAATTCTATTCTGTCTTTAATATACTGCATTTATTGGTATTACTACTAGAGGTGCTTGGTTCATATTTTAATGCAAACTTCATTCTTAAACTTGAAGTATTTTAACATTTTAATATGTCTCACGTATATTATAATTGTTCAAAACTTATTTGACCATTATTGAATAAATGAAAGGGTCATTTACGTTCGAAATAGCCTTCGGTTTCCAATTGCTAATTTGGTTAGTATTACTTCATCCTAAAGCAGTGCGTTAGGTGTTAGTTCAGAGTAAGCGATGCGCCGCGGTGCCTAGTTTGTACAATCGCCCTACGAAAACGTTGACCACTTCGGTACTTTGTCACATTTTAACTGTTACCCTCTTCATCATACACCATTGTTGCGTCTCCAGCGTCATCACCTGCCTTTTTTCAAGTACACTGGGGTCAGCTTCCACTCTAAACAGATGCAGCTGAATACCAGTATTTTACATGGAGCGGCTGCTTGTCCGATCTCCACGGTACAGTTACTGGATAGTTTCTGAATATTAAATAAATACGATAAACCTTGGTAAGACTACAAATGCCAGCCGGGACCAACGGATTAACGTGCTTTCCGAGGCACGGAGGAAGCTCGGTATGTAATAGATGGTCACCCATTGATGGACCGACCTTGGCGAGCTGCTTAACCTTGAAGATCGGCCCGGCAGGCTGTTACTATTTAGCCTCGAGCTCCGTTTCTACTATAGTCCAATATGACAATGTTCTAAGTAAAGTCAAAGTTTTCGTATAGGCCGACTGTGAAAAGTGTTATAGCTTATCTGCTGACGACGACTGACATGGTTCAGGAAATGGCTGCTCTTGGTAGCCCAGCCGATCTGCATCACGCCCGGCGTTATGATGACGCATTCGTAATACCATGCATCGGCGTTTATCTGAAATCAGTGTAATAGTACCTTGTTACTGCTTTATGAACCTTAAATATTCTCTGTAAGGAGTTTTCATTAACTGCACGCAGTTGGCTGAACGCTTTTTTTTTAAAGCGCATTGTGTTTATTGTAATTCGTTTTATTTTTATTTTTTATCGTGCTCGTTAGTGATCCTACGATGTCTAGTACTATTACTGCTTTCACCCGTGAGAGCCTATATTTGGCTCTGTGATACAAAAACAATTATTATCCATCTGATGTAGCTGTTGGTTGTTGTTCTATGAATAAATTAATATTGAGAGTATTTAAGTAGTTTTCATGGCCAGATCTTAGAATTGATCACTTTATTATGTGTTCAATCATTAAGTACCTTAAATGGTGGTAGTTCATTATTAAGAACAATACTGCTGCCCACATCATGATGTGCTCTGACCAGATCAGTGAATGCTCAGCAATTTGAATAGCTAAACCCACAACTCCTTCTTGACGTGATCACACACATTAGGGATCATACATCAGCCTGCGTTTCCCAACCATGTTGGGGTCAGCTTCTAGTCTAACCGGATGGATGTATTCTACATGGAGCGACTGCCTGTCTCACCTCAAACATTAGTGATCATATCGTTAAATAATCACACTATCCACTGATACAAGGCGCTGATGGCGCTTTATTTTTGTGATGCATCGTGGCAGCGGATATTATTCCTTATAATATAATGAAGTGCATTGAAATATCGTTACGACACCAAGCTATTTGATTTTTATGAAAGTCACCCGAAAAACAAGCGCAACGTAAAATATCATGGAGATTGGAACGCATTTCATAGGTTCGTATCGAAATATTCAAATCTTTTACTTTCCTTTTAAAAAATTAAAAATGTTTTTTTTTTTTTTATCTACTGACCACGATTATTAACATTATTTGAATGCGTTGAAGTTTAAAAGATAGGACCAGTTTTAGCAGTATTATGAAAATTCGCCAACAATTTCATGAAATTGTCGAGCACGTCATGAAATGATCAGTTCTAAGATATAGCTATAAACCAGTTTTGTCGCACACTATTATGTCGTTGTTTGCCTATTTTGTACCATTTTAAGGTCAGGTCAAGTCCCAGGGTTAAGGTGTCGTCTTCTTTCTTTTGCCTCTACTTATCAATCTTTGTGACCGCGTTAGCCCACAATAAATCAGACTATAATGATCCTACTGTTGAGACCTCTTCTCAGAGAGAGGGACTAGGCTTTATCTACCACGCGGGCCCGGTGCGACTTCGTGAATGTCACATGTCTTCGCATATATTATTCTAGGACGTGCCGGTTTCCTCATGATGTTTTCTTTAAGATCAGTGGGTTCGCAATACAAAATCGTAAGGGTGCGTCCAGATTAAGTAACATTTTACAAAACTTTTGCTATGTAACACGTCAATATCATACAACATTGGTATCCTCTTTAATGAAACATGTTAAATAACCATGTTTTATAACATTTAGTGTGGAGTGGGGGTATTACCGGGAACGTGCATCGTACACTCTCAAAAGAGTACGAGTCGCAGCGGGCCTCCAGGCCATCGCACGACATCTTGAGGTACTCGCTGACGTCCTCCATGTTCATGATAGCGTTGATGTGCCTCATATCCACCAGCTCGAAGCTCAGTGGCCGCCCCACCACGGTGACTGGAAAACGAAGCGGTTCGAGGACGATTTAAGCTCAATTCAATTCAGAATCTCAGATAATTTTCAAGTTTTGTAACAGCTAACTCTGTCATATACAGAGCGATTTTTTTAAAGTGACTCCGAATGGTGAACCGAATCAATTAAAAAAAAAAGAAATTATGATTGTGATTGATGATTCTACTATTTTTTTTGGACATCTAACACTTGACCAAAAAAATTAGATTAATTTATTAATGGTTACATTGTTTTCACTAAAAAAAAAACCAAAGTTTCTTAAGGTAGAAGCAGCTCGTAGTGTAGCCCGCGTAATTCTAACTTTCTTAAGTTTTTTGCAATTTGCAGTTGTGTCAGGTTGTATATCGATAAAAAAAAGATTACAGAATTATAATCATTAAAATCATCAATACAACCCTCTGTAAATTTAACCCCATTGAATGACTTTTTCATTAAATAGTTACAGAATAATCGACGTTAAGTTACTATCTAATGTAATTGCCTTTTCATTTATTACGGCATAATCGCGACGTCAAAAATAAAAGAAATCGCAGTATTTTTATAATGTTATCCTGATTACACATATACCACGACGCAGTAAATAAATGCCAGAGGCTTTTTAGTAATCTAATGTTTACCGTAATATATTTAAACTTGAGTCCATAATTGCAGAACTAAAACTAATGGACTGGATGGCAGTACTTACAGAGGTTGTCGAGCGCCCACTTTGCGCAGAAGCCGACCTGACGCCAGGTGTAGTCTTCACTGTTGGCGAACTTTTCTAGAAGAAGCAGAGGATTGTCTCCTTCCTTGTCCAGGCGATCTTTGATAGTCAGTTTGTTCTCCATGGTGTGAGCAAATTTCTCCAAAGCGATCAACGCGAAGAGAACGATGCGGGGCTCACGACGGAACATCTGGAATGGCATTCGTTTTTTTTTTTCTTATTGGTTGATCAAGAATTTTGCGCTTATAGCCATGAACAGTTTATTAATGCCATGCTCGAACAGCTGGAATCCAAAACTAGACCCGCCACGCTATGCTTCCAACGACTCTTGACTTAGTTTGGTCATATCGCCCAGAGAAAAGCAGAAAATTATGAAAAACTGGCTGTAATAATGCCAGTCGCCACGTGGATGTTCACCTACTGGTTGAATTAACGAACCAAAGATGGCCTGGAAGCGCCTAGACAGCAACTCCATCAAAGTTTCCCGAGACGGGTATGACCTTAACCAATGACAAAACGAATAAAAATTAAACATAAATTGCGTATGGTTTTATTCTTTCAATTCACGTGACAAGCTTTTAAGAAAACTATAGTTTTTTATTTACTTCAAAGTTTATTGTCTTCTTTTTAATAATAGCTAAATTATTCCTTTTTCTAATTCAGAAATAAGTAACGCCTCGTTGTTGCAAGGTCTGTTGCTGATAAGTTTTGAACAATCCAGAATCGAAAGAATCCAATTCTTCAATTAAAAGCTGAACGCGTATATAAAGTTTCGTGTCCGAGCTATTAACCGTCGAAAAGTTCTCTCATGAAGAGACAATCCTGGCTGCAGCATCAGGTCATGATAGAAATTATGTTTAGGTTTTGTTTTGTTTTTGTTTTCAAAAATCAATATATTTTATTTATTTTCAGCAGTTGGGCACTTATAAAACATCGACAAAAAGGTGCACGGTTCGGGTTGGTCGTTTCCTATGGAGCAGAACCGGCAAGAAACTCCGTGGTTACTCTTTTCGAATCATTTGGTATTACAATATTATCAATGTTAATAATTGAACGCATATACAAAGTTTTGTGTCCGTGCTATTTACCGTCGAAAAGTTATCCTGGCTGCAGCATGAGGGTCAAGCTAAAAGTTATCCTGGCTGCAGCATGAGGGTCAAGCTAAAATTATGCCTATCTTAAAATTTAACGAGTATACAAATTTTCGTGTCCCTGGTATTTGCGGTTGAGGAGTCGATCCTGGCTGCAGGATCAGATTCTGTGGGTATGTTATACCACCAGAGCCCATGATACCCTCCCTGCGTAGCACCGCTACTTAGCGACAGAATTAGGAATGATGGCAGTACTGATTTTAAACTCTACAACTTTCTTCTCACTCTAATACTAGCTTGTCTCATGCGTTTCAAATAAGAATAACAACGATTTCTATTTGTCAACTGTCACTTGACAAATACGGTTTGTAATACAATTTTAATTTACACGTAAACATTTTTAACCGACTTCAAAAAAGTAGGAGAGGTTCTCAATTCGTTGGAATCTTTTTTTAAAAAAGATTAGATAGTAACTTATTATCTTATTAGTGTTATCTTTATCTTGTATGTCGTTTTTATGACTTGACAATCCCTAATCTTCAAGTGTCGTTCCTATTATTATTTTAAATACATTAAATCAAAAATCCCTAAGCTTTAGTGAGAGGTGCATATCTAAACTAATATTATAAAGAGGTAAAATTTGTTTGTAAGTTTGTATGTAGGGGTAATCTCCGGAACGAATGATCTAATTTTAAAAATTGTTTCACTGGTAGAAAGCTACATTATTCGTGAGTGCTATAGGCTATAAATTATATTGATAGCATGCATATTAGTCGAGCTATCACAATTATTGTCGGGCCAGGCGGAAAAAAATACCTCTCGAAACAGAGTTATTTGCATGCGCTGGGTAAACCGTTGTATATAATTGAAAACAATGTAGGGCAGCCTGGTCCGTCATAAATAGTTCAACAAAAAAGTAAACGACACCATATTTTTATTTTTTATATTTTAGCAGGTATAGTAGCTTTTATGTATTATAAAAGAATTTTTCGACATACTTACGTTTCGACTATTTTTTAAACTACAAAATATTAAACTTTATACAAATAAATATTTTTATGATCACAAGAATATCATAGAGATAAGATTTGCCCGTTACAGTATGTCGATCGGTTAAATAGTTTCGAAGATAATATAAAATTACTAAATCACTAAATGCTGTCCAACATTCACGAACCACATTAGGACATGCCCCTTACAAAACAACAAAATTTAAAGTCCTTATTTTATTATTAAGCACACATTTTTAAAAGAACCTCACCTGACTGTTGAAACTATCTACGCTTAGAAAGAAGATTTTGTTTTTCAAAATTTTGTGAACTTCGATATATCTAAATTACGAATATTAAATAAAAAATATTAATAAAATCTAAATAGAATTGTAATGAGGATAAAACTGGCACATTATAAGCGAAAGAAAATCATTTACTTAGAAATACATCGCTAGGTTTACTTCTTTGTGTCTTTATTTAACCTAAAGTAATGAATTTTATAAGTATAAAGTAGATAAGTAATTAGAGTTAATGTAGAACTAATCGCCTATCTAGATTTTATTTTTTTAAAGTGCGTAATTTAAAAGTACATCGCCGGCTAACTGTTATAGAAGAAGTCATTTGTTTTTAAACTAAAGCGGAACAAATTGCGTATTATGCATATTTCGATAGAACAAATATAGATCTAATTATTTAATTTATTCGTTAAAACGCAGGGCATGGTCGATCGCTAGGTACAGACACATGAAGTATCTAGATCAACATCGACCGTCTCTAGTCGGAAAAATAAATGATTAATGAAAATTTTAATGTTTTTATTTAGCCTTGTTCAACAAACACACACATTACTTGTGAGGTCCCTCAGAAAGGTCAGGTGCGTAGTACTCGCAATCGGCATGCTTGTATGACCAGATGCTTGAACGTGGATCAGGCGAAAGGAGCATGCAAAGATCGAAGCAGGTAGTGTTCAGTAGTTTCTGCCTGCCACCCAGGGCAAAAGGCGTGTGTTTATTTTCTTGTAATATATTATGTCTATGAATATTCTGCTATTTGTATAAACATACAAGAACTACATGTAACATGAAGTTCTGAAAGTTTATCCTAGCTACATTATTATCATTAATATTCAAATTAATAATAATAACAATAACTATTATTATTATATTATTATTAACTTTATAGACCGATCACGTGTTTGTCGACGGTCTATAAACTTCTTACATCCATTTTGAGAGCGAAAATTAATACACACATTGACAAAAACTTCATTATGTCTGCTTCTCAAAATGGATGTAGGAATGGATCCCGCGGTACTAAGGAGCTACTCCTCATCGACATGGCCATTAGCCAACAGGTTTGTCGCTCTCGCAAGGATCTGGCGACATGCTGGATAGATTATAAGAAGGCCTACGACTCGGTGCCACATACATGGCTCATGAGGGTGCTGGAGTTGTATAACATAGATGCAACTCTACGTACCTTCCTTGAGTCGTGTATGGGGCAATGGAAGACTGTCCTTCGATATCCAGGATGTCGACAGATCCAGGGGAACGGTGAGCCTATATGGATTAAACGGGGAATATTCCAGGGTGACAGTCTGAGTCCACTTTGGTTCTGTCTAGCCCTGAATCCTCTTAGCACATTGCTGGAGGATTCAGGTCTAGGCTACCGGTTGAGGAGAGATGGTCAGGTCATATCTCACCTGCTCTACATGGATGATCTGAAACTCTTTGCCCCCAACAAATTGCGGCTGAGTTACTAAGAGTAACTGAAACTTTTAGTAGCGCCATCAGGATGGAATTTGGTGTGGACAAATGTGCAGTCATGTATGTAAAGCGAGGGG
Organism: Lycophotia porphyrea; assembly: GCA_950005105.1. Classification (NCBI taxonomy): domain Eukaryota; kingdom Metazoa; phylum Arthropoda; class Insecta; order Lepidoptera; family Noctuidae; genus Lycophotia; species Lycophotia porphyrea. Next base: position 26,364,731 of record OX465383.1, on the reverse strand, counting down.
CGATTATGGAATCCGAGGGAATTCAGCTCTCGGATTCCATACACCTGAGATCCCTCTCCTCAGCCGAAAGCTATAAGTATTTGGGTATGTCGGAAGCGTTAGGCATTAACGTAACTGACATGAAGCAATTGTTGAGGGAGCGCTTCTTTGGACGCTTGAAGAAGGTATTAAATAGCCTTCTTTCAGGTGGGAACAAGGTGCGCACCTTCAATGGTTGGGTCATACCGGTTTTAATGTACTCTTTCGGCATACTCAAATGGACTCAGACGGAACTCGATACCCTGGACAGGAGAGTCCGTACACTGCTGACCGCAAACCGAATGCATCACCCACGATCATCGGTGATGAGACTGTACATCCCGCGGAAGTGCGGAGGTCGAGGCTTTTTAAACGCGAAGACCCTCCACAACCGCGAGGTGTGCAGTCTCAGAGAATATTTTTTAAAAGCCGAAGTGGGTATGCACCGAGATGTGGTCGTAGTAGACAAAGGACTCACCCCGCTGTCCATGGCTAAAGAAAACTGGCGCAAACCTGAAGTACTTACTACCGATGACCGCAAGGAAGTATGGCAAGGCAAGGAGCTTCACGGGCGCTTCTACCGGGCTCTTCATGGGCCCGATGTAGATTTTCTAGCGTCCGTGTCCTGGCTACGTTTCGGTGACCTCTTTGGGGAAACTGAAGGTTTTGTCTGTGCGATTATGGACGAAGTTATGTTGACGAATAACTACCGGAAATATATTATGAAGGACGGGACGGTTGACGTGTGTCGGGCATGCCACCGTCCGGATGAGTCCATCAGACATATTATTTCTGGTTGTTCTCGTTTGGCTAACGGCGAGTACTTGCACAGGCACAACCAAGTAGCCAGGATTATTCACCAGCAACTTGCATTGAAATATAAACTTGTGGAATCTGAGGTACCGTACTACAAGTATGTGCCCGACCCAGTTCTCGAGAAAGACCATGTCACGCTGTACTGGGATCGGTCTATCATTACTGACAGGACTATTGTAGCCAATAAGCCTGACATAGTGGTAATAGACCGATCAGCGCACCGCGTAATGATAATCGATGTCACCATCCCGCATGACGACAACCTCGTGAAAGCTGAGAAAGAAAAACAAATAAAATATCTCGACTTGGCACACGAGGTTGTCGAAATGTGAAATGTGAACTCGGCTGTCATTGTGCCGATTGTCGTAACGGTCAAGGGCCTGATTCAGACGGCAGTACTCCTCGATACGGCTCGCATTGTGAGGAGGTTCCTGTCTCTGGAGCCCTAACCACCGGTAGCTTGGACCCTGTTCCCGACACCGGCGGACCGCTATTTTTTTTATATTTTTAAATGTTTTTATTTGGTTTGTTTTAAGAAATATTTAAAAATGTTAAAAAATATGTATATACATGAATAAACGGAATAATAATAATATCTTGGGACAACCAACACACCGCCATCTGATCCCAAACTAGGCAGAGCCTGTACTATGGCAACCAGACAACTGATAAACATACTTACATATTTCTAAATACATACATATTATAGATAAATTATACACCCAGATACAGAACAAATAATCGTACTTATCGCACAAATATTTGTCCTGTGTGGGAAACGAACCCACGACCTCCGTCCTAGCAGTTAGGGTCACTAACCACTAGACCAACAGGTCAATCAAAAATAATGGCAATTCAAATAATTCAAAGTTTAGTTGCCGGTGAGTTTAACTGCTACATCAGATGTTAAATAACTCATATAAAGTAGTTAAAATTATACATATTATGGTATATTTTCACAGAATCCATGACAGTAGGTAGGTACATTTTTGATTAATAAGTACCTTTAGCGCACGCCTTCTTTGTAAATAAGCTAGAGTATCATTACCTAAGGCGCCTTCGTTATATTGGCGGCGGCGACCTATCGCATCAGCCCCTGGATCAATCCATAGAGCCGGATCCGGAGCGAGAGGGAATGGGCCGTCGTCACCTCTTTCTGTGAAGCAGTCATGCTAGCGAACGAGGTGGAGAGAGAGAGAACCTCACGTCCCAGCCGCCGTGGGAGACCCTCCGGGCGTCGGGTGTCACGTGCTGGTCCGCGTCTACGGTTGCCGGAACCACCGTAGACGCGGACCTGTGGACGGTGAGCAATGGGCTAGCTTGCCGTCCGTCCGTCTTATGACGACACGCCGTGTGACGGCGCATTCGTGTTCCACGCGAGCCCCAAAGAGATGTCAGCAAATGAAAAGATGAAAAGAGATAACGCGGCCCTGGAACACAAAGGGCAAGGAAGGAACATGGATGGGTTTTAGTCAGTACAAATCTGACACTCCCTTCCGACTTCGACACGATCATTTATATTTATTTTGGTGATGTAACCATCCTTTGCAGTTCTGTGCTACTAATGCCAGCCAAGGCTGAAATATGTTTAACTCGAGGCTAATATCGAACGGTTTGTTAAATTATTCACGAAGAACTGCTAGTCTGAATGTAGTCAACGTCCTTGATGATATTTTAAGTAGCATATTGACCGCCCGGCCTCTGCAATCAGCCTTGCAATTAAGGCATGCAAACCGTTTTATTTCGTTTTCGGTTTTGATCCAGAACGGGGTACCAGGGCTTTTCGGTTGTTTTATTAATTTAAAATATATCTTTGCTCTATTTATAAATAAAAAAAATACTAAGGTATTTATTATTCCACTTTAATTCTAAAAAATAAATAAATTTGCGGAGAAGATACCATAAAAATCATTGAATTCGCCAAAGTACCACTTTCCACTTTATCCATTTTTTATTGAGTTCCTAAATAAAGGAGAGGAGAAGTTAAAAACACGATTCGACGCTCACGACTTGTTTTATTTTATTTTCCTTCTGAATCTTTTTTTATTCGTTTCTGAATTGAGTTTTATTTCGACGAATCACCATGTGAACATTCAAAACCGATTTGGTAACTATATCTTTCAATTATTTTCGGAGAAATGCAATATTTTTACAAAGTTCAAAATCGGGAAAAACCGGTTTCGATGCCCTGTTGCAACTATAGGGGTAAAACTGCGGAATTAAGTTGCCAGCCACGTAATTGTTTTTCCCAAAGTCGCAAACCAATCTGATTTCCGAGCGTGTAGGTAATCGCTAGGGTGATGTTGCATACGATCCATGTTACAAAACTATTATTGCCTGGGCAGCTAAAGATACACTTGCGCCTGTATTATGGGACGTTGAAATCATGTCTACGCTCAGTGTCTACTTAACCAGTTCCGAACTAGTTAATGGCGATTAGGAGAATCGTTTGTCTCCATATCAAATCTTCAGAATCCTCAAGACTATTCCTATCTCTATTTGTACCCTGACTTGAGTTAGAAAAAGCTGCGTAACAGCGTAACATATCAAAACAGTCTCTCATCCACGTACCTACGGTAAAGAAAATGATACGCTTTGGTGACACGCATCGGAAGGTACCTTCGACGATCGGAGCGGCTAAATGATAGGTTCACGTGGAACACCTAGCTACACCTACATACATGAACTTACGCCTTTTCCCTATAAGGGTAGGCAGTCCCGGATCTACGATTTTTTCCAACCGGGGCAGTAACTTGATGGTGGCGCCCCTCTCTCCAACGTTTGAGATAAATTACTTAAAAAAAAATCACAAATACATAATGGTTGGCATTTTTCGAATGAATTTATAATTAAAATAGAGAAATTAATGACATTAATTCAAATAAAATGTTCGATATGATTTTTTAATAGCTAATGACGTCAATTTCAGTAAAAAGACGTCAATTATTTTCACGGCAAATCTCAAATCGGCATCTTGAGTCCACTAGTTCACTTTTGGTGTGGGCCAGTGTGGCGCCTTTTTCTTACAACTCAACGGTGAGCCAACAAGGTTTTTGTATACTAATTAAGCACTTTGTGGACTAAGTTTTTTTTATTTTCAATCATAATATAAGTTATAAGTATTATGATTTTGGCGCCCCCTGATACTGCCACCCGGGGCGGGTGCCCCGGTTTACCCCCCCATAGATCCGGGGCTGAAGGTAGGCAGAAACTACAACCCCACTTGGATGGATATATATGTTACGGTTAATACCCGAAGTGCGGCTGCACCTAGTTTTAACCGGCTAAAACTAGGTGCAGCCGGCAACATGCGGTTAAACTTAGATGTATCCTCTTATCTTCGGTTAGAACTAGGTTTAGCCTTCATCATAGCGGCTAGAACTAGGTGCATCAGCACACTGTTGGCTAAACTTAGGTGAATCCTATTTAACATCGGCGAGAACTAGGTTTTCAGTTCAGCTAAGCATTTTCGTTTTGTTTTGAGATTCTTATCTTACGTTTCCCAACTGATTCGATTGTATTGAAAAATAAAAGACCAGGATGTTTAAGTGACATTTATATTATAAGTGATTAATATAACTCAAAATGTCCTAAATTTCTCTTCGGATGTAAAAGAACTAGACATCTCATGCGCAAAAATAAAAAAAATAAACGTAATAAAATAAATTTTACTTCTTAACTATGAAAAAAACAACCAATTCTTTGTAGGTACTCTTCCCTAGTATAATTATGTTAAATTATATGAAATAACTTTATACCACAGAGGGACTCCACATTAAGAGACTTTTCATTAAGTACACAATTTCATGAAGTAGGTACGCAATTTCATTTCAGTGCATAATATAACTCAACACAATTATAAATTTTGTTTTGAACTGACATGGCTTCTCTGGGGAAAACTTTTTAGTCTACGGGGGTAATACGAAATCGAATCAATTGGGAAACGCAAGATAAGAATCTCAAAACAAAACCAAAATGCTTAACTGAACTGAAAACCTAGTTCTAGCCGATGATAAATAGGATAATTACGATTCACCTAAGTTTAGCCACCGGTGTGCGGCTGCACCTAGTTCTAGCCGCTATGATGAAGACTAAACCTAGTTCTTACCGAAGATAAGAGGATACATCTAAATTTCACCGCATGTCGCCCGCTTCACCTAGTTTTAGCCGGCTAAAACTAGGTGTAGCCGCACTTCGGGTATTAGTCGTAACATATATACTCCTTTTGCTTGATCCACGTTCATAGACCAGCTGCTTATACCTCTTTTTACTTTTAAATATATTGCATCGATTGCATCGATCGTAAGTATGAAGTTAGTTTGAATTAATGAAAGACAGTATTAACGCTAGTTACACAGTTTGTATCGTTTGTGACGCAGCAGTGGTCGAGGGTAGATGAATATTTGATTCCTTGGGCTAGTAGGCTATTGAATTTTCACTTATATGTATTTTCTAATGTTTGAAGTAATGTGTTCATGTACAGCAAAGCTAATGCAAGTATCACTAAATTCGTTCATAAACTTTGAAATTGTTCTTCGCATAGGTATTGCGATCTTCCAGATCTTAGTCGTCAAACTTATCTTCAACAGGCGTAACAGATAAGTTAGTTTGTTCCAGCCAAAGCATAGTTCAATGTTATTTCAACCCGGGTAGGGTGAAGTTTATATTGGTACGAGAATATCTAATTGCCCTTCCGTGAGCACAATTCAATTTTCATGTGGGGCGGCTGTTTCGGCCTATGCATCAGAAATTCACGTAGGTATGCAACAATTTTGTGCCACTTTAATTAACCATAACCGAGTTTCAGAGGGTGAAATGGGAGTTCGAAGTCACGGGACTCAGTAGTTCATAAACATCAACACATCTACTATCTCTATTTTTTTTACCGCCGTAACTTACCAAGAACGACAGCATATAATCGAGGGTTTCCTCGGTGAGCACGGCGACGCTGTTCGGGCCTGCCAACTTGTCTGCGACGCAGCCGAGCACCACGCATATGTTGCGCTCCACCCGCACGTTGATGTCACCCGCCAGCGCACGCAAGGCCGACAACCCAAACATCTGCTGTAACTGCAATCATCATAAAGTACTTACATTACATTTCATGTGTATGAACGTAAATGGTGCCATTCCCCACTAATCCGGGCTGGCAAGTACTGTAATACAGACTGGCCTCACTTACTTAGTCCCTAATTCTAAAAATTTCGATTATGGACGATTACGTCTTTAATTACGGTTACCATCAACAAATTGACCAACTCAAATGTGAAGGTGTCAGGCGAATCGATCAACTCCAGTTCACGTGAGTTTTACTATAAAAGGGGTGCATAAAAAGTATATCCAGAATATCTCAATACTTTTTTTCTCGAATGTAATCCTTCATTGGAGAACAAAAATAGAGCTCTTAAAAAACGAAATAATGGAAGTCGAGATTCGATTGGAAGTTTTCAGAAGCTACATTTTCCAGAACAATATTAGGGTTTCCAGGAAAAGCCTGCGACTGGGCACATCTGCATTTATTCAGATTCTGATGATTAGCTGTTACTTGGCGTAGTTAGAATGCCTTCATTCCGTAGTACAAGGATGATCCTATCCAGGATGAAAAGTTGTCTATATTTTTTTCCAGGTCCTAGGATAACTATCTGCGTAACGGTTTAGGTTGGAAAATATTATTATTATTATAAACTCTTTCACGCAAAAACTTTGTAGTGTTTATAGCCTGTCGGGAAAGAAAATACATAGACAAGAATCAAATTTTTTAAAATTAAATTAGGCGTCTAGGTTGCTGTCCTTGTCAAGAAATTTAGTGTCCGCCTCTAATATTTTCCTGTGAACAGAGCATGCACAGGCCGTTTATGTCTTGTCTCGCGTCTTCCAATGTCAGAGTTGAAGGCACCGGGAGGATGGGATATTTTGGGCAACTATAGAGAAACTAATCTATCCGAGGTGAAAACAAACATGTTCCACATACATTCATTTTGTACTCCTATATAACAAAATTAACCTAATTCATCCCAAATATCCTAAAATATTTGAGCTCGCTCAGATATCTTGTGTCCTTTGCAACCTTAGGCAGAGTTAACCCTATTCCTGTAATAAGAAACAAAAGAAAACCTATTAGCGCGTAGCTGAATTTTGGGCCAAACATATTTAATAAAAATTGGCCATCGAATCGACACGCTAAGAAGAAGAAGTGGGAGGTAAAATTTTCAAGCTTGCTTCGCTCGCTCTTGAATCAATCGTCTGTATAAATCGAATTGTCAAACGAGCATCTAACATATCCGAGGTGGAGTCCAAAGAATTTCGAGCTGTTTTAATGGAACTGAAGATGCACTCATCCCCGGAAATAATCCGCGCCATTTCACTAAAAAAAAAAGAAGCTTTTTTTTTGTTGTATAGGTTTTAAATCTGGGCAACATATAGGCTATAATTTATCTTGGAAACTTGAACACCTGATGCAGAACCGCAACAGACCAGCTAAACTATAAGAGATACAAAAATGGTACCATAGCAAAAATTGTTCCACGTAATGAGCATTTTCTGCTAATAGAATAAATTTGAAAATCTGGAACAGCTGATGTGGAACTCCAAGAGCCCAGCCACACTATAACATATACAGGAATGACGTCTTAGCAAGAGTTGTTCACTGATAAGCACTCTCTGTTGACGTATAAAAATTGAAGATGTGAAACACCCGTCGTGGAGCTCCAAGAGCCCAGTTACACTATAATATCTATAGGAATGACGTCTTAGCAAAAGTTGTTCAGCCTGATGAGCACTCTCTGTTGACGTATAAAAATTGAAGATCTGGAACACCTGATGTGGAAATTAAAGCTATCACTAATTTCACTGTATTTATACCAAAGGGTATCGTATTACCCAGAACTAACTGGGTTGTGGAGGGCAGATAGACAGTCGTTCCATGTAAAATACTGGTATTCAGCTGCATCCGGATGTACTGGAAGCCGAACCCAATAGCACTACATATTATAACACAATGTTCTCCGCCGCGTCTATCTGTCTGTTCGCGATAAACTCAAAAATTACTGCACTGATTTTCATGTTGTTTTCTTAAATAGATAGAGTGGTTCTCGAGGAATTTTTTAGTATATAGTTCGTCAAGTTTTTGTACAGATTGGCTAAAATATAATGATATTTGTTGGAGGTGTTGGAAAAAAATAAGCCGTCTGGGGGAGCTTTCAACGAAAACGCTGCCCTTTAAGATATATCAAAATGATGAATGGTAGAATTGTATATCTTATATAGGTCTACAGAAAAATCCGCTATGGCTTATGTCTATCTCTTAAGGATAATATACTATATCCATTTTAAAAATGGGCAAACTAGGTTCCCATGAGTTGAAGGAATCATCATGATTACTTTACGCGATAACCGATATCCACGCAGGCGAAGCCGCGGGCATCAGCTAGTGGGTAATACGTGCGAACAGGCTAGATTGCGGCGCGCGGCGGCTGACCAACACGTAACTCAATTTTCTGATAGAACGTTTGATTGGAAAATTGGAGTTGCAACTTCAGGGGGTATCAAAATGAATGATTTTAAAAGGTTATTACAAAAATATATATAACTTATATGTTTATGCGTAAATAGAAATTGAATAAAAAGTTAAAAAATCGTACAATAACATAAGTGGCGTTATGTTATGTTATTGTGCGATTTTTACTGTAATTTCCGTAGGGTTATGCAGAAGTGTACCTAATAGTACACCCACATTTTGCCTTTACACATTTTATGTTAAAGTCCAATCAATGTAATAGGGGGCAAGCCTAATCGCATCAATCGGGCACAAATCCAGTCTCCGTGGCGGGGCCCGTATAATAAAGTAAGTTAAATCGTCAGTAATGTGAAAGATTAAGCTGTAAATAAAAATAGGTAACTTAACAAACTGAAAAGCATGGGTCCCGCCCATTTCATTTTCATAATTATATATTGAAATGGGTCTCGGCAGTAGGCACTCGTTACCAGCGAGGACCTAAACATTATTCTTCTTCTTAACACTCCGTAAAACCCCTTCACCAAAACCAACCTTTATGACTTGTTCCTTAGACGGCAGCGGGCAGTCGTCGAACACGATTGTAATGGCAGAGGGCCCCAAGGGGTTCTCCAACGGTATTATATTAACCATTGACGACACCACCTGGAACCATCCCTCCTCTTTATCTGCGATGACGTGTAGTTTTACTAAAGAAACTGGCGATTCTTCGTCACTGCAACAAAGGAGGGTCCAGTTAGACCATTACGTTTAATGCACACTTATAAGCAGTGCACGATGTGTGGCAGGCGCATTACTGTGTGTAATTTATTTCATCACCACTGCTCTCAAAAACAGTGAAGGAAAACATCATGAGGAAACCGGCATGTCCTAGAACCAAAAATTCGAAGACATGTGACATCTACCAATCCGGACTGGGCTCGCGTGGTGGATAATAGCCCATTCCCTCTCATAGAGAGGAGGCCTGACTCCCAGCAGTGGGAACATTATAGGCTCATGATGATGATGATTCAGTGCACCGGTTGGGCATCACCTCAACCCTTTTGTACTAGCTGGTCCCAAACTGCTGGAGTGGAGGCGATGCTGGTTCCGTGCTCTGCTAATTAATAACTATGTGTTGACCTTAAGAAGCTAATAAGAGCCAAAGCATCACACGTCGTACGGCGGCATAGACTGAAAAAAACCGGCCAAGTACGAGTTGGACTCGCGCACCGAGGGTTCCGTATAAACTTGTAGGTATTTTGTTATTTAACTACTTTTTTAGGGTTTTCAGATATTTTATTTTACATAATATGCTGTAACACTTTTCACATTCTAGGTCAACGGGACCAACCATAGTTCTCATTTTCTCAGATAAAATGCTTAAGAGTCTTATTACATTTTTTTACGCATTTTAATGATTTTTGACGCTGTAATTTGATTGGCGTACATGAGTCGATAATAATAGCGATCTCCGGAAGATTGCGCGCGAAAATTTTCAAGTATAGGTCATACCTTGTGAAGACACTGAGGAGCGAACTCAATTGACGCAGAATATATAGTACTTTAATTTTATTTATTTTAATTTTGTCTTATTATATTGACAAACGAAAACTAATGAAACGTATTTATTGTAGATCGAAGTTTTATATCATATTAGTTTATTTGGTGAAAATTGAGTTTATTTGGAATATAATGGACGCTGAATCAAGACATTTCTGGCTTAAATTAGGCTTTTTTTGCGATTTTTTCCGTGTAAACTCAAGGAATTTAAAGAAATTCTAGAACTCCAATAAACAAGTGAAACATTCAACTTATCTTTTAGTAATTTCAGCTTTTATAAGAATTGAATGTAACAATGTGAATTTGAGCGTCAAAGTTCCATCGCGGACGGTTTTTTTGCAAACTGAGTTCGTATAATATTCAATTATTTATAGTAAATTACACGAAAAGAAAAATTAAAATATGTAACTCCAAATTACAAGAAAGATAATGGCACCTATAGTTTTTCATAATGAAATAATTAAAATATCTTACTGCTGCTGAAAATGACAGCGTCAAAAATCATGAGTTTGCGTAAAAAATGTAATAGGACTCTTAACATTGACAATGTGTTTCACAGTTTCGACGGTTTTCTTTTCTACAAGTAATATTTTCTAATTTGGCACTTATGGGTGGGTGACTAGCAACTTTAATAAAAAAATGGCTATCTCAAATTTTGACGAGCAATGTCGACAAGCTACGCTAATCACCATGGTCGAGAATGCACGTGGTAGTAGGTATAGCTGAGGATACGAGGCTTCATGCCAGTCGAACACAGCCGAACGTGACCGACAAGCGAGAGGGCGCTCGACGAAAACCTCCTTCATATTCAAATCGCAAGTTTCGACAACACACCATTGGAACTATCTATTGTCTACATTTATCTCAATGGCCCTTCAAACGCAGCGTGCCACTGAAACTGAATATGGGGTTCTTTGTTCGCAATGATTTACATTACAAATCCAGGCAATAGAAAACAACAACATCAAGTTTCAGTCACCAGGCGATCGATACACATGGTTGTATCGTTAATAATGAAAATTCCTGGAATCGTCCGGATGCGCTCGTCGATGTGAAACTCTTTAATCAACATGTTACAATTTCCGGGCGCACAGGACAGGCTATTGTAGATACTCTAACGTTGAACGTCCAGTTCATAAATTCTCGAAATATAATATTAAATTCATATTTAAACATTTGAAACAGGAATTCGCAGAATTTTGATTGCCACATTGATTTTCAATATTTGCTTTTTGGAGTTTACTCCTTAAGAAATGATTTGTTTCATTATAAGGCCCGGTACGGATATTTTATTAGGAGTAAAATCAAGTGTAACACGAAAAGTTGAGGCGTTACGTAGAAAGAGACAAACATATATATCTGTAGGATTGAACGTGTAAAAGAATGAGATGGAAGACATTACACAGCGTATCTCATTCTCGGGGTCTCCTCTTTGCGCTATACTTCGTAGTCTCACTGTATTATTATTATTCCGTTTATTCATGTATATACATATTTTTTAACATTTTTAAATATTTCTTAAAACAAACCATATAAAAACATTTAAAAATATAAAAAAATAGCGGTCCGACGGTGTCGGGAACAGGGTCCAAGCTACCGGTGGTTAGGGCTCCAGGGACAGGAACCTGCTCACAATGCGAGCCGTATCGAGGCGTACTGCCTTCTGAATCAGGCCCTATTATTATTATTCCGTTAATTCATTTATATATACACATGTTTTAACATTTTTAAATATTTCTTAAAAAATCCATATAAAAAAACATTTAAAAATATAAAAAAATAGCGGTCCGCCGGTGTCGGGAACAGGGTCCAAGCTACCGGTGGTTAGGGCTCCAGAGACAGGAACCTCCTCACAATGCGAGCCGTATCGAGGCGTACTGCCTTCTGAATCAGGCCCTTGATCCAACCGCCTAAGGAGAACTTCGAAAGATGGTCGTCGAGGCTCTTAGCCATAAGGCCATTGGCCGTTACGACAATCGGCACAATGACAGCCGAGTTCACATTCCACATGTCGACAACCTCGTGTGCCAAGTCGAGATATTTTATTTGTTTCTCTTTCTCAGCTTTCACGAGGTTCTCGTCATACGGGATGGTGACATCGATTATTATTACGCGGCGCGCTGATCAGTCTATTACCACTATGTCAGGCTTGTTAGCTACAATAGTCCTGTCAGTAATGATAGACCAATCCCAGTACAGCGTGACATGGTCTTTCTCGAGAACTGGGTCGGGCACATACTTGTAGTACGGTACCTCAGATTCCACAAGTTTATATTTCAATGCAAGTTGTTGGTGAATAATCCTGGCTACTTGGTTGTGCCTGTGCAAGTACTCGCCGTTAGCCAAACGAGAACAACCAGAAATAATATGTCTGATGGACTCACCCGGACGGTGGCATGCCCGACACACGTCAACCGTCCCGTCCTTCATAATATATTTCCGGTAGTTATTCGTCAATATAACTTCGTCCATAATCGCACAGACAAAACCTTCAGTTTCCCCAAAGAGGTCACCGAAACGTAGCCAGGACACGGACGCTAGAAAATCTACATCGGGCCCATGAAGAGCCCGGTAGAAGCGCCCGTGAAGCTCCTTGCCTTGCCATACTTCCTTGCGGTCATCGGTAATAAGTACTTCAGGTTTGCGCCAGTTCTCTTTAGCCATGGACAGCGGGGTGAGTCCTTTGTCTACTACGACCACATCTCGGTGCATACCCACTTCGGCTTTTAAAAAATATTCTCTGAGACTACACACCTCGCGGTTGTGGAGGGTCTTCGCGTTTAAAAAGCCTCGACCTCCGCACTTCCGCGGGATGTACAGTCTCATCACCGATGATCGTGGGTGATGCATTCGGTTTGCGGTCAGCAGTGTACGGACTCTCCTGTCCAGGGTATCGAGTTCCGTCTGAGTCCATTTGAGTATGCCGAAAGACATTAAAACCGGCATGACCCAACCATTGAAGGCGCGCACCTTGTTCCCACCTGAAAGAAGGCTATTTAATACCTTCTTCAAAAGTCCAAACAAGCGCTCCCTCAACAATTCTTCATGTCAGTTACGTTAATGCCTAACGCTTCCGACATACCCAAATACTTATAGCTTTCGGCTGAGGAGAGTGATCTCAGGTGTATGGAATCCGAGAGCTGAATTCCCTCGGATTCCATAATCGCCCCTCGCTTTACATACATGACTGCACATTTGTCCACACCAAATTCCATCCTGATGGCGCTACTAAAAGTTTCAGTTACTCTTAGTAACTCCATCAGCCGCAATTTGTTGGGGGCAAAGAGTTTCAGATCATCCATGTAGAGCAGGTGAGATATGACCTGACCATCTCTCCTCAACCGGTAGCCTAGACCTGAATCCTCCAGCAATGTGCTTAGAGGATTTAGGGCTAGACAGAACCAAAGTGGACTCAGACTGTCACCCTATCATATTATTATTATTATTTATATTATTTTGTAACATACTTTATGTAATACGCTTTACTGAAGTAATATAAATAATCCGAATAATTACAGATATATGTTTGTTTCTCTTATCATTTTAGCAGATGCGTTCATTTGCCCTTTTTTTCTATTCAATATATATCATAATTATCGTTCGTAAGGAGTAAACTCCGATCGTGCGTCGTGGCTGACACACACACACTTTTTTATATATGTATGTGGGAATAATAAATAAACCCGGTATGTTATAAAAGCAGCCTCGAATTAAGAGAGCTTTTATTTTTACCTTCTTAACGTAAAATGTACGCTACTGTACTGTTTTTTTTAGATGAATGGGGAGTTTTTGCCTTTCATGTATATGCATGTGTATGTATTTGTGTTCCTAACATTCGACAACAACCAATTTTTAGCTCTATGCGAATTATTGTAACCTTACCCATATTTTTTTAAGCTAACTTGACCGAACTATCAGTAATCACAGATAAATCAGTTCACAAACATAAAAAAGAATACCTAACCACCTCTTTTTTGAACCCGGTTATAAAAAGAAATATTTCACTATTTTAAAATGAGAATAAGTTAACATAGTAGATAACATCATGTTTTGTACGGGACAAAAAACCCACAAAGCGGTTTCCAATTCCCTGGTTGTTCCATATCTATGATTGTGAAAAATAAACGGCACGATCCAAACTGAGAAATCAGCCAAAGTAAGAAATAAAAACAGATATAAAATGTGAAAGTCATCTAAAAATATGTCTTTACGTTATCTATACTAATATTATAAAGAGGTAAAATTTGTTTGTAAGTTTGTATGTAGAATGTTTGTTTGTATGTCTTACGAACAGTAGGTCGTGGGGTCGAACCCAGGCAGGCGCATTACTTTGTGTAATTTATTTCATCACCACTGCTCTCAAAAACGGTGAAGGAAAACATCGTGAGGAAACCGGCATGTCCTAGAACCAAAAATTCGAAGACATGTGACATCTACCAATCCGCACTGGGCCCGCGTGGTGGATTATAGCCCATTCCCTCTCATAGAGAGGAGGCCTGTGTCCCAGCAGTGGGAACATTAAGAGGCTGATGATGATGATGAATCACCGAAACTAATGATTCAATTTTAAAAATTCTTTCACTGGTAGAAAGCTACATTATTCGTGAGTGCTATAGGCTATAAACTATATTGATAGCATGCATATTAGCCGACCTATCACAATTATTGTCAGGCCAGGCGGAAAAAAATACCTCTCAAAAGAGAGTTATTTGCATGCGCTGCCTAAACCGTTGAATAGAATTGAAAACAATGTAGGGCAATCTGGTCCGTTTTAAATAGTTCTACAAAAAAGTCCGCGGCACTATATTTCTATCTTTTATATTTTAGCAGATATAGTAGCTTTTATGTATTATAAAAGTATTTTTCGGCATACGTTTAAACGATTTTTTAAACAACAAATTATTAAACTTTATACATAAAAATATTTTTATGAAAACAAGGATATCATAGAGATAAGATTTGCCCTTTATAGTATATCGATCGGTTAAATAGATTCGAAGATAATATAAAATTAATAAATCGCAAAATGTCATCCAACATTCACGAACCGCATTAGAACATACCTTGGTCAGTTGTTATAAGATTACGTCACTGATAATATGGGAAGAATGTACCATGAGTCAAGCTCATTTTGAAGCAGTGGATCGAACACTTAAGGACTTGGGAAACTCAGTCGCTGTCGTGGGTGGTGTAACTTTTATGTTTGCTGGTGACTTTCGGCAGGCACTTTCCGTCGTCACTAAAGGGACACGTGCGGACATCATGGAGTATAAATTAAATTTTAATTTACGTACTAATATGAGAGTCCAACTTTTCGGAAACGATTTTCCACAATAGCTGCTCAAAGTTAGAGACGGGTCTTTTTCTTCTCCAACCTTGGGCGCTAACGCGGCGGAAATCGTTATAAAAGAGAGTCTGGGTAGGATAGTTCACAGCTTGCAGCAACTAGATAGAATATAATAGATGCAGTATATCCTGACCTTGAATATTTACTAGATAGAGATATTCATTGGCGTTGTTCAAGGGCTATCGTCTCACCTAAGAACGATACAATCAACATCACGCCTGTAATCCCCGAAGGGTTAGGCAGAGGTGTACCTAATAGTATACCTACATTTCGCCAGTTATGCTAAGTTCCATGTTATAGAGGGTGAATCTATTGCCATCAACCGGGTAAAAATCCAGATTCCGTGGCTACTACTGAGAAATTCCTGATGGAAAAACCCAATGACAGCCCGGGAATCGAACCCAAGACCACATGCGCAGCAGTCGTGCTTTCGACCACTAGACCAACGAGGTAGTGAATAATCAAAAACATCAATAAACTAATTTTACAAAAAATCCCCAGTTAAGTCAAGATACAGTGTGTAATATCGATGGTGCAGTCCACTGTCCACAAGAATGTTTGATCTGCCTTTATCCATCTGGCCTGCCACCTTACGAACTGCTATTGAAAATCGGAACGCCTATCGTGCTTTTAACAAAATTAAGCCCTCCTAACAAGTGCAATGGCACAATGCTACTTATAAAATATAACTTAACTGTAGCGACTATTCTTATCGGACCAGGAGCTGGCCAGTTGGCGCAGATCACGAGAATTCCAATGATTTCTACGGACCTGCCTATATACATAGTTCAAACAACTCCAGTTTCCCATAAAACATCATTTGCCCTGTTTACTATTAACAAGTCCCAGTGACAAACATTCTCTTTGGTTGGCATTTACCTAAGAAAAGAATATTTTACCCGTGGGCAGTTATATGGGCGGTTTATCACGATTTGGATCACCCGCAAATCAGATTATTTTGTTACCGGAAAATGAAACAACCTAAAAAATTCTAAACAGAGCGGTTTTAATTTAAATACCTATTTCATTTCATTAGGTGCCTACCAGACTTAAATTTTATGAATTTCTTTCACCTATAGAAAGTTAAAATGTCGAGTAATACTTATGGGCTGTATTTCCGAAATCCACGCGGACGAAGTCGCGGGCGAAGTACTAGTTAAATTATATCTTTGCTTCACCGACGAACTTAAGAGGGAACAGAGCCTGCGTAGAATTTGAAAAATAGGTATTTGAAGAAACTATTGCCGTCGCGTTGCGTCAAGCCTAACCCGTAGAGTGCACAGGCACAGCTGCAGCACAGACCGATTATATCACAAAAAATTAGACGAGATCGATGTTCCGTATTCCCCTTTTTTTCTCCTTGAAAACTGAGCCGATTTATTTGTTTTTGGCAATGTCTAGGGTCCTACCAATTTCTTTTATGTTAAAAACTTTTGAGTTGTTTGGTAACTAATCATGGCTAATGACGGCCTGCAAATTGGGGCCTTTTTTGTCGGTGGGTCACATTTTCGTTACTTAATAGTTGCTGAAAAAATACAATAACAGGGACGAAATGATTGCTCCAGTTAGAGATATGCAGGAAGAAAAAAAGGGGAATGCATTTGTATGGAGAATCGCAGCCCCTGTTTCCTCTTAAATGGATATTTTAATATTTTACAAAGCTTACATACACATCCGACGAAGAGAATTATTGTTCGAAGCTTACAATCACAACGAACTTCCTACGTATAAAATAAAATAAACAGCTACCGCTTTTTCTACGAACTTCAGACCGTAGACGAAGTGGATATCATTGAAAATAAAATAAGGGTTTCTAGCGAAAGTTAAGCATAACATGCAGTTTTCTCGGAAATAAGAAAGCAATAACGATGCTCTTCAGTTATAAAATATATAAATACCAAGAATAGTTACTATAGGATTCAAGCTCTCAACAACTATTCCAACTAAAAATATAAGGCGTTCTAGTTTCAAGTTTTAACAAAGTATCTCATAGTACCTACTTCGCAAAGTGAGATATTTATATTGTTCTCTAAGCTACTGACAATACCGTATACAGGGAGGAAGAGACACCCATTCAGCATCATGCTGAATCTATTTTATTTTTCTTTAAGCTGCTTGTTGCCTACAAAAGTGCATTTATAGCCCGACAGGACGGCATTCGCACACCTTCGGGGAGCCCTTCCAAACTCTGAGCTGTAACTGAGAAATTCCTAATGGAAAACCTAATAACCCTGGAGTCCAGGTCCTCCTGGCTCGGCCGTCGTGCACGACCACGAGACCGACGGAGCAGTTACAATGCCATAGTTACGCCGGAACAACACATACAGGGTGTAAGCAGACTCTTCACGAAGTCGTCAATCAAGCATTATGTACATCAAACCAAGTAACTTTACGCAAAAATTAGTCCTGGGAAACGCCTTTTTTTTGGGCTGAAAGATCACGTTTTACAGTAGGACTCAATGTAACGCACTCAAAACATTGTGCTGATGGATGGATTGAATAGTAGGTCCTGAAGGTGTTTAAAGTAAAAATCTTACATTAAAAACATGTATTTAAAAAAATAATTGTGAAAAAGTTGAAACTTTGACCCCCAATATCTCCGTAACTAGAAGGTTCTCAGGTATGGTCTGGAACAAAAAAATGATCGCAATGACGGGGTGAACAATGGCGTTTCGGCTTCGTTAAGAGTCTGTTTACACCCTTTATTTTAGCCTAAGTATTAAGTGAGTCCAGATCACCTCGCCATCACTTTCTAAGCCTCTTTCTAGACGCGTATTACGAAGGCTGCTTCGAGATGGCGCAGGGGAAGGGTACCTGGAAGGATATGGGGGAGGCCTTTGCCCAGTAGTGGGACATTCAAGTCTATTAAAAAATAATAAGTGAGAACAATGCACTTTATTGATTCTATACTACACATTATAGAATTTCAATTTCCAAGAATCTGTTAATAGATAAAATAAATGGAAATATAATTTAATCCAGCATTTCTGTTCCGAGAATCTACTTTTGTTGTGAATATGATGTTCAAAAGCGCGGAATATTCAACACTGCATTTTCCATTTACCTACGTCAAACAATTTTCATTTGGTTAAAAGTAAAATATGAACCAAAAACTTTTGACCAGTAAACTACCGATTCGTGGAATTATCAAATTAAATTACGTTCAATCAAAGAGGAAGCGAAATTGGTTACTAGGATAGTTTCAATCAATTAAATAAGATTGAAGTATCTGTTTGTATCTTCAAAATAACAGCTCATTACTGAAAGCATAAGAAAGTACATATATACGGTGCTTGTAACAAAATATTTATTTTTATAATTGTCTTTCTGGCTGTTTGTTTGTTCATAATTGTTAACAAAATCCGTTTCAAATAGGGAAGTAATATTTTTATAATAATTTCACGCAGACGAAGATCGCGGGCAACAGCTAGTACACACGGCGGCACATCAAGCTTTACATTTTCAGTATAACGTGGCCTCGCTTTGTATATATTTTCTGTACAATGAGAGATTCGCATAAACTAGTTTTGTATAGCTTGACCAGCCATCGTGCGTACATTTTATACATTTATTAGTCGAAACGCTCACACATAATTGTGAAAGGCTGAAATCAACCACGACCAGTCGTCATAATTTAATTTCAGTGCATCATTCATGCAATTAGTCGATTGTTCGGCACCCGAATATCATACTGGCTGGATAAATTATTTATTGTTTTTGTTAAATAACTTTTACGAATTCAAGTATCATTGATACAATAACAACTAATTATAACTCTATTTTTATATCAACAGGGCAATGTGGACCTATACTACAATATTTTACGCTCCAGCTATTTCTCTAATTAATATCATAACAGCTAAAGGAAATAAGTTCTAAATGGAGCCTCTACCGGATATCTTCTCATACGGTCTAGAAGTCAATAATGGTGTGTTGTCTACGTGAAGAAGGCGTAGTTACATATAAGACTGTTCATATTCATAGTTATAAATAATCTGTTTGTTGCCAATTTTATATAACCAACGCACTTTGCTACTACTTCTAAAAAATAATCATGTATCAACTTGAAATACATACGCAGGAAGAGTAAAGGTACTTTGATAAAAATAATTTAGTTTTTGAAATGTAGGAACTGTGAACTCACGCAGTGTAAAACGTACACATTAACGGAATCCACGAAAACCGAATAATTTCCCGAATTCCTGCAGATCATTAGCGATTTGCTCTAATTTTCGTAAAACGGATACACGTATTAACTGAATCATACTCCTGTCAATTTATAGTGTGCGTAGTCCCAGCGGAAAAATGTCGAATATCTTAATTTCAGTTTAGCAGATATTTAGTGTATGACGTCGTGTCAATGTGTATGGTAAATAAAAATTTGTGTATCCAACCATTGGGGTGATATTCAACAAAAACTGTTTCCGCTGGGACTACGTCATCCCAGTGGCACTTCTTTTTTCCTATGGACGTACATGAAAAAAAAACACATACAATAATTAGTAATGAGATATAAATGTGTATGCTAAAATGAAATTTGTGTGTCATCAAACTGCGAAGATAATCAAGTTGCCGCTGCGCTGACGTTTGGCTATTTGCTGAAAATCATATAAAACGGTTTCGTACAGAGTTGTAATTTTTTACGCACGTTGCTTCTAATTTGTGTATAATGTTTGTGAAAACAGAATTTGAAAAAAACATACCGTTCAGAAGATATACATGTAAAAGTAAAATAAGGTTATTAGTTCCAAGTACTTAAAATAGGAACTCTAGCCCCTAACTCTCCCTAACTTATAACGTATATTTGTATCTTGTAAGGGTCTACAATGTCTTGCCAAGTTTGGTTTATGAGCTCTTAGTAATTAATGAGTAATGGCATAATTTACTACGACTGGACCACTTTATTGTATGGCATCCGATTGAGGACTTTTTAATGGAAAAGCTAAATAAAACATATTCCGATATTTAATGTATTAATGCAACTATTCACATTAAAAAAAAAAAAAAAAAACTTTCCAGTGTTGTAACATTATTGGACTGGTACACTTGTGCACACAATTCTTTCATGATAAAAATATTAGGTCACTTGTTTTTTTTCTTAAATATACGAAATTATTACAATAGTTGCATATGTAGTAACAAATGCATTTTCAACACACTTGCTCATAAAATGGCTCTAATTTCACCGCAATTAGGCACGTAATGACACCTGTAATCAAACTGTGACTTTTTCATTGCTATTATTCACAAGTGAGTTATAGGGGTTTTATTTTATTTTATTGGTTGAGTTGCTTTGTTCTTAAAAAAGTTTCGATACAAAAAAGATCGTTTTCAATAGTACAAATAATCTATCTGATGAGACCACTATGCCATCAAAAACAGTTAATTATAATTTTACTAACGGCACATTTACTAATTGTTTTTCTAAATAAACTTCTTATCTACTAAATATAATTATTTTTTAGTATTATTTTCTTCACAAGTGTGTTGAAAAACGTCGTATGATACACGTGTGTATTGATGATTACCGTCCTCGGCTCTCTTAAGACCCTCACCTGACGGCTCGGGTCTCAATGGCGCCTCAGGGGTAATCAACAGCATTACACACTTGTACTATAATGTACTTTTATTCGTCAGAATATTGAAAAAAACTTTCTGCGAAAAAAAACAGACTTCCAAATTATCTCTAAATAAGTGTAAAATAACTTTGCTTTCGGAAGTGACTTTGTTTGTTTCATTGACTTTTTTGCCACCGACTTCCGAAAGTAGTTATGTTAGACTTATTTGTTGTTTTTTTGGAAGTCGGTTTTTTTCGCAGAAAGTTTTATATTTTACCCTTTTTAGTTGTATTATACCACACAAATTCTTGTCATGAATTAATTTATATATTGTTATGGCTCGTACATAATTGTAAGGCACCATCACGCGACGTAGCGTGAAGTGGCAATTAGCGTGAGGAAATAACTAAATGACTCAACCGATTTTGATGAAATTTGTATGGGTCCAATTGGAAAGTATATCCTTTCACATAAAAGAAGAATAGTATATTATTTTAATGTTATTACTGATCTGTGATTGTATGACATAATATTTGTTGCTGTAAAAGCTCAAACGAGAAGAACAACACCCGAAAATTTACTAGTAAATCCTAAGATTTACGTACTTTGGGCTTTTACTGTTGGCAAAATATTTCGACGGTCATAAATTCAATTGGCGTAAGGGACAAAGTACAGGTTTTCAGTACGAGCAAAAAACAAAAAAAGTATGCATATCTACCATAACTTTTTCATTTTTAAAGCAATTTTCATGATGTCTTTGGCAAAAGAACTTGAAATATACCACCAAATATATTACCAGTCAAAAGAGAGCTTTCTCTTTTGACTGGTAATACTCAAAATAACTTTAATTTAATAGTTTTTGTCAAATGTCCCTTACGCCAATTGAATTTATGACCGTCGATTTGTTATTTATTTTTAATAAAAAATTTTGATTCTTTATATCAATGTTATTAGGTATTACTTTGTTAATTGTTGGGAATCGCACCCATCATACACGCAGCCGGTACGCGCAGGCAACGTGACCGACCTACGCGTCATCGCCATCGGCGATTGAGCAGAGGTGCGGTGTGAGGTGCCGGCCGGGCGCCGGCGGACCCTCGCTTTTTCGGGGACCTCCGCGACGGAGGACCCTCTCAGACGTATTTAATTCTATGTTTGTCCGGGACGGTTACAATATTTTAAATCCAGTCGGCAATACAGCAAGCCTTTTTTA
The DNA here is from genome assembly GCA_950005105.1 of Lycophotia porphyrea. Taxonomy (NCBI): domain Eukaryota; kingdom Metazoa; phylum Arthropoda; class Insecta; order Lepidoptera; family Noctuidae; genus Lycophotia; species Lycophotia porphyrea. The sequence continues at coordinate 26,342,724 of OX465383.1, read as the reverse complement.
TACAGTCCACTAAGCTTTTATTTATCCCAAACGAGCAAGTCGAACATGAATAATATTGTTTTTTTTGTAACTTTAATTATTCATTGGTGCCGATTCCCTTGTTCTCAAACTAAACTAAATTTAAGTTGGCTGCATCTTTTTCTTTCTATTTCATTATGAAAAGGACAGAAGATAAATATTAGTTTAGTCCTGTCAGCGCCTGTCGTAATTTGATGTAATTTTAGTAGTCAACTTTTTAATCATGTCTGAACTTGTGTCAGGCGCTGATTAATTCGACAGGGCTAAACTAAAATCGATCTTCTGTCCTTTTCTTAATGAAATAGAAAGAAAAAGATGCACTGAACTTAAATTTGGTTTAGTTTGTAAACAAGGGAATCGGCACCATTAACTAGTAAATACTCTTAAGAGTACAAAGTTAATACAGTTGTTTTATTCTCTCCTAACTATTGTGTACGCACTTGTACGAAACTGTTAAACACTACTAATTACTATACTGGAAATTTTAGAACGTTAGCTCTATATACTGTACGGCCGCTTTTTTGTAGCCATTCGAACTTGGTCGGTTTATTCATGTATTGCAGTTGTTCTGGTATTTTTATTATATCTCTTTAGTTATTTAGTGTAATGAGCTGAAATTTTACATGTGAATAGTTGCATTAATACATTAAATATCGGAATATGTTTTATTTAGCTTTTCCATTAAAAAGTCCTCAATCGGATGCCATACAATAAAGTGGTCCAGTCGTAGTAAATTATGCCATTACTCATTAATTACTAAGAGCTCATAAACCAAACTTGGCAAGACATTGTAGACCCTTACAAGATACAAATATACGTTATAAGTTAGGGAGAGTTAGGGGCTAGAGTTCCTATTTTAAGTACTTGGAACTAATAACCTTATTTTACTTTTACATGTATATCTTCTGAACGGTATGTTTTTTTCAAATTCTGTTTTCACAAACATTATACACAAATTAGAAGCAACGTGCGTAAAAAATTACAACTCTGTACGAAACCGTTTTATATGATTTTCAGCAAATAGCCAAACGTCAGCGCAGCGGCAACTTGATTATCTTCGCAGTTTGATGACACACAAATTTCATTTTAGCATACACATTTATATCTCATTACTAATTATTGTATGTGTTTTTTTTTCATGTACGTCCATAGGAAAAAAGAAGTGCCACTGGGATGACGTAGTCCCAGCGGAAACAGTTTTTGTTGAATATCACCCCAATGGTTGGATACACAAATTTTTATTTACCATACACATTGACACGACGTCATACACTAAATATCTGCTAAACTAAAATTAAGATATTCGACAATTTTCCGCTGGGACTACGCACACCTATTTATATCAATTTTCTATGAATATAAAATTACACTCATAAATATACTGTTAACATAAACTGTTTCTGTCTGATATATTATTTAAATTACTACTTACTTTACTTTACTTTGAAGATAAACTAATCTTCTAGCTTGGGAGGTAAAACCTTAAGCACATGCCACACCATCATCTGGCGGGCGGCGAGATACGCGAACGGCGCGTCTTTTCACCTCTTTTCATACTTTGATTAACCGCGTACTATCGAAAGATACGTACAAAGTATGAAAAGGACGTCGTTTGCGTCGCTGGCGGCTGGCGGTGTGGCCTGTGCTTTAAGCAGAAGTCTCTGAGTTCGGCCACGTGGGAGTCGGGCTCGAGGCGAAGAACCTTTCGCGTCCTAGAAAACACGTTTCTGGTATGGGGATTATTGGGGCTCCTTTTAATTCTTAACTTTATGTTGCTTTTAATATTTGCTGTTATAGTGGTGACACTGTTATACACACTCTGTGAAAAGCTTAAGTGTCTACCTAACCTACTATGGTTAAAGAAAGTTATAGCCCTGTGACAGACAGACAGACGGGTGGACGGACGGATACCTATACACGGCGACACATCAAGCTTTACATTTCCAGTATAACGTGGCCTCGCTTTGTATATATGATATGCTTTGTATAATCAGAGATAAACTGGTTTTGTATAGCTTGATCAGCCGTCGTGAGTAGCAACAATTATTTCTTTAACGTAAAAATTATTGGTATTTTGATTTTTATGTAATTTTGACACAAACATGTTAGGTTTCGGGATTTTACTAGTCAATTTCCTATGTTTTCATAAATAATTATACTTAAATGTATTAACTTAATAGCTTTATTCGTGTGAACACATCTTAAATGCTTTACATTCGATTATGTAAACTGGTAAAATTAATTCCGTAATAATGGCAATACTTCTATCATTTGATTGGTAAAAACTATGGCGCGAGAACGGAGCGCTCTGATTGAATTACGACTTGAAGTCGTGAGCCAATCAGGGCGCTTGATTTTTCTCAGTTTAGAATCTTACCGTTTTAGTTAACGATGTTTCAAGTAAATCTATTGGTTACTAAAGTAATAATGGCATCGGTAACTAGAAATGTTTATAATGTTAATACTGATATAACAATATTTATAAGAAATAGTTCAAAAGTTACAAAACAAGATATCACAGACAGTGTAACAGAGTTGTTAAAGTTGAATTGTCGTAAAGTAATATTGTGTGCTTTTTTCCATACTTTGAAAAATTGTCAAACAGAAAAAACAACTATATTCACATGCTGAATGCATGTTCATTTCTTAGTAGGTCACTATAGTGACAGGCTTATATACCTTGACATCAACAGTTTTGTTGGTAAACTTAAGTCGACGCGTGGTAAAGTGTATCTACCTATTAGTTGTAGACACAAAATAGCTAGGCTATTAGTTTATAATATTCACTCAGACATAAGTAGTATGTCAATGTTAGGTCTATTATCAACACTGCGACTATTAGTAATAATACTAATAATTATTTTAATTTTATTTATAATTCTTTTTACAATTCCTGGGAGGATCGATGTTTAACTAATGAAGATTCTCGAGTGGGGTCAACTAATGGCATGGGCGTCTTGGGGCTTACTCCGGATGCTCATTTAAACTAGTTAGTACGACAACAGAAGATACCAGTGACGTTAATGTTACACCGATCAACAACAATGTACCTTCTTGCTATAAAAAGCTAAATGTAATAAAGGTGTTAAGCAGAGTTCTATGCAATTATTTCACCAAAATATTCAAGGATTCTCTTCAAAGCAACTAGAAATTGATTTTTTTTTAGGGTAAACAAAGTTTTAAATTGTTTGTTTCACTGAACATTGGTGGTATTATGCAAATTACAGTGTGGGCAGTTGCTTTACCCGGAAAGTTAAGATTCGTGAGGGGTTCCTTAATCTTAGTTAAAAATTGTATTGAATTTAAGACTCGTAGTGATATTGTTGATCTATCGGTTGAACATAATATTGAGCTGTCTTGTGTTGAGCTGGATAGGCATGTCATAGTGTGCGTTTACAGACCCCCAAATTATCAAAACTACTCTATATTTGAGTCAGTAATGGAAGATGCTTTAGCGAAACTTGCAACTGGCAATAAATCGCTGGTTATCTGTGGTGACTTTAATGTTAATATTTTAGATGAAAATTCAAATAGCAGTAGGTTATTACATCTCTTTAAATCATTTAATTTGTTAAACGTGTTTTCGGAACCAACCCGAATTACCACAAATACTGCTACATGTATTGATAATGTTTTTTGTTGCTGCGACTACTTGGATAAATCTATTGTAAATTACCTTCCTTCTGATCATAGCGGTAAAACCGTTGTTTTCGAGTCCTACACACCATTAAAAAAGTCCAGATAAAGTCTAGACAAATAACACCTAGTAATTTGAATAAATTTAATAATAACTTAATTAGTAACTTAGGTATCCCGGGCCATATTATTGAAAATGTAAATCAATTTTATGAGGAATTCTTTTCGGTAGTTTACACCGAGTTCAATAATATATTAAAAATGAAAACTAAATCTATTTGCCCTAAGTTTTTGTTCAGTGACTGGGCAACTAAGGTCAAACAAAACAATTGTTTGAGCTGTACGGCCTTAACCCTTACATGAACTCGGAAACTTTTAATAAATATGTTGCAACTTATTCAAACAATTTTAAAAACACTTGTAAGGTAGCTAAAGCCTTATCCATTAGCAACAAAATTAAATCCGCCGATAATAAAATAAGACGGAAAATTATCAATAGTGAAACTAATAGCAATAAAAAATATAATAATGGTATTACACTAGAGACTTCAAGTGGTCTTCTAACCTCTAAAGACGAAGTTGCTCAAGAATTTGTAGATTTCTTTACTAGTATCCCACTTAAAACTACTGAAACCTTAAATTCCTCACCCTTGCTTTCTATTGATTTAATAAGAGCTAACGTTTCAGCCTGTCCGGTTGAGTTTCAATTTAAGCATATAAACCCCATAGCAGTCATTAAAGCTTTTAAGGAAATCAAAATAAAATTAACTGAAGATCTATGGGGAATGTCGATTAAAGTTTGTCAAGCTATTATTGAGACTATAGTACCGTACTTAGCTTTAATATTTAACTTGTGTGCGGACCAAGGAGTCTTCCCGGATCTTATGAAATACAGCAAGGTAATACCACTTTTCAAATCCGGGGACACCAATAACTATAGACCCGTATCCGTGTTGCCGGTTTTTAGCAAGGTGTTTGAAAAGGTAATGCTTAATCAAATGCTCAACCACTTTAACACCAATAAAATCTTACATGAGAAACAGTATGGTTTCACCAAAGGACGTTGCACGACTGACGCCGGTGTAACCTTATTAAAACACATATTTACTGCGTGGGAAGAGGAACAAGATGCCATAGGAATCATCTATGACCTCTCGAAAGCATTTGATTGCGTAAACCACGAAACCCTACTCTTAAAACTTGCACATTACGGTTTAGGTAAATTTGCGCTCAGTTTAGTGAAATCATATTTAAACGATAGACATCAACAAGTACAAATAAATGGCGTCAATTCAATGGGTTTAAAAGTAAGTATGGGTGTATGGATGTGTGTTCAGGCGGTAAATCGTGATATTTCAGCCCAAAAGTAAAAGTGGTTTCCCAGCACTAATTTTTGCGTAAAGTTACTTAGTTTGATGTACATAATGCTTGGTTGACGGCTTCGTGAAGAGTCTGTTTACACCCTGTATATTCCTAACGATTATTTTTTTTTTCTTTTCATAGCCTACTACTACGTATTCCGAACTGGTAATATTCTGTTTGGACTATTTTAGTTATAGGATGTCCCTCAGTTCGGTGTGTCTTGTGACATAGGCCTCCTCCAACTGTTTCCACTGCACTCTGTCCGCTGCAACTCTGGTCCAGTAGGGTCCCAATGTTAAGCGGAAGTCATCTTCCCATCTTCTTTTTGGGCGACCCCGCTGCCTAGTTCCATTTCTTGGGTACCAGAGTGTTTCCTGCTTGCTCCATTTAAACGATTACAATTACTATTTTCAAAATACCGAGTTTCAATAGATCGAATAATAAAAAGTCTGACTTAATGATAATACGAAACATCATAAATACGTGTCTGCGCCATTCGCATTAATTTATCTATACTTATTTTATCTATACCTAATTATGAAATCATGAACGCATACTACATTACACTTCACTCATTAACTCATCGAGAAGGATCTTCCATTCAAAATGGTTTCCTTTCGTACTCCCACACTTCCTGTTCGTTCATGTGAACCACTAGTCCCGCTCTCTATGACTTGTAAATCCGCTCGCTTACTGGCGACACGTATGTCTGTGCGCCCGCACTCCCGCCAAAACTCTAAAAGTGAAAAATTATTGTTGCTGTGTGGTGAATCCTCAAACTATCTCCTCTCGTGAAACTTGGTGGAAATATCGCCTGAACCGGCGTTCTGGAGGCTGCTATCGAAGGGACGCATCATTTACTCGGGAACTTCCTTTTCCTTCCAATACGAATTCCGATTATTAAAGTACCAATTAATTACAATTCCGAAATAAAGACGCCTTGTAAAATTGAATATCAATAATCAACAAGTAAACACATAATTGCTTGTTAGAAAGAAGTATAATATTATGTTTAGTATGAGGAGGTAGATTTAAAAAACTAATGACAGATGCGTTTTCCTACTCATAATTGCATAGTTAAGTAATTGTTTATAGTTGTTACCCTAGTGGTAAACAAAGTAATTAATTAGGTATCATGCTGCTGCGTGCAGTATGCAAACAAGCACACACCATACAACCAGCATGCAAGCAAGCATGCAGCAAACAAACGAGCATGCAACATGCAGCAGGCATGGTTTCTGTCACGGCTCTGGTGCTGCGGGGCTTCGGCGGTCTTACGCCGGGCCGCCTCGCTCCTCCGCGGGCTTAAATACACTCTAGGGGTAGGGCAAGACTACGTGAAGTCGGTTTTACAGCGATTCGTTTCTGTCACTAACTTTTGTAACACAACATATTGACTTTTTAAGACAATATTTTAATTCAAGGTTAAAATGCTCATTTACAGAAATGGCAATATGCTTAATATAATTATGCCGAATGAAATTTTGCCATCTTCATAGTACGCCAAGTGAAACTGTCCCAAATAATCGTCGGTGTAAATAAACAATATGCTCAACGTACCAAAGTAGACGTTTTTAAACTGCATTAAACGTTACTTATAGATTCTGAATTTATATGCGTAACTGAATATTATACTAATTGAGCGAAACGAGAATAATTTTAGCGGTTTATTCGGAGTATTGAAAATCGTAATATCGTTTTTCGGACCGAGAACCCATCGAGCATTTGATTCTTCGAACTTATGAAAATCGGTAAACAAACAAATCGCATTTACGAATTTCGTGATTTTACGACATTAAAATTCTTAGGTATTATGAAATTTGGACTTTTGACACGCGGAACATCGAAGTTAGGAACAAAATATTTCGGAATATTTGGGTGTTCCCGATCGGATGCCACATCAAAAAAGCAGGGGTGGCTATACTTTCTTTTTTGCTAACTTGTCGAGCGGAATGTCAAATGAGAGAGTATAACTTGCTGAATTCATTAATGTAGTACAGTACAATCAAAAGAATATATTGAAAAAATGAAAAATGATTTATTGTTTTTGCCAAGTTCTTCTTATAAACTAGTGATTGGAGTTTCCTTTTAAGCGTCGAAAGCCTGTGTTAGGAGACTCCACTCTTCCATAGCATAAAAATGTTAACAAACTTGTTTTTAAGACATAAAAGAAACAAAAAAAAAATGAAAAAATATAAAAATGAGCACTAAGACGGTGAGTGGGAAATAAATTAAATTAAATTATACTTTATTTCAAGTGTCACAGACTCATAAAATTATTATTAACACACTCAGTCACATTACATAATCATAATCAAAACACATTACAAAATATCAAAATTAAAAACATAACAAACACATAACTAGGTACATATAATAGGCCTGTCTCAGTGTCACTACATCACCTGCGTCAAATGTGTAACCTACAGCAGTGATTGATGTAGGCGCAATCAACCCTTTCCGCGAGTGCGGCCAGCATGCTGTTGGAGCTCCCTCGCACTCGACGAACCAGCGAGGTGCCTCTCTTGCGCATCGTTGCATAGAAGCAATCTACGCGCGCTTCCGCAAACATTGTCGAAGCGCTGCAGTAACGGGGGAGACCCAACAACATCCTGAACGCATTATTAAACTGGACTCGAAGGGCGCTGTACGACCTTTGCGTATAGTTGGTCCATAGGCTGCACGTGTATAAAGTGGTTAAGTGTGAGTAATTGTATGGAGGATGTGTGTGAGTGAGTGTATGATGAATGCCTGTATGGGGAATGTGTAGGGTGAGAGGATGAGTTAGTGAGTGTGAGATTTTAAGCGTGGGTGTGTGAATGGGTGTGTATCGTGTACTTATGGCTGCGTGAGCGTGTGGGATAGAAAAAGATGTCGGTTTGTGTTTTATTTTAGCAGCGCCTCCGTGTCCTCGTAGGTAAGTGGTTTAATCCAACCATGTAGTTAGTATTTTTTTACATTCATGTTGTTTCTTGCTATGCACATAAATCTCTCTGATAAATCTATTATACAGCTGAGCTGAACGTTTTTTATATTGTATGCTGGCGAATTTGGTTTTCGTTTGGGTAACTTCTGCTATTATGTCTTTTCTTCTTTTCAAGGTTAGGCCAGGGACATAAGGTAGGGTTTTGTGTTTCTTTAGAATCGTTTTGTATATATATAATTTTCTCACCGAGAGATATCGTATCTTCTTAAAATACATAAGTTTTATCAAAGCACGTTGTGCCCGCTCAAGGTTAATAAATTTAGTCTTAGCCGCTCCTCTCCATATTGGGATGCAGTACACTAAGACAGATTGCACCAAAGCCAAGTATATTTCATTTAGGAGATTTCTGGGGGTTTTTGTGTTTGTGGAAACTTTGTTTGGTACAATATGCTTTAGAGTTTTGAAGATCCAGCTCAGTTTCCTAATCCTATTTGTAACTTGTTCAAGCTGGGGGAACCAGGATAGTCTATGGTCAACAACAACTCCCAAATACTTGGTTTGTGATACCCTGTCTAGTGTTGGACATAAACAATTATTTGCATTGTCACACGTATGCACTCGTATGCTGAAAATTGGTACCTGGTTGTGTACGATTTGTTATGCTGAAGCACATGTAATTTGTTTTAGCTGTGTTTAATGTGAGTAGGTTGGTTTTGAGCCATCTAGCTATTTGAGTCATGCCAGCTTCAGCACTTAAGGCAACCTCACGCCAGGTATTCCCAGTAAAGACGACAGCTGTGTCGTCGGCATAGGAAAATATTTTTGCATTCTTGATTTTGAGGTTGCAGAGGTCATTGATATAGAGCAGGAACAGCGTAGGTCCCAACACACTTCCCTGGGGGACTCCGAATGTGACATCTGCGTCGAAACTTATATGTTCTCCCACTTTAACCCTTTGTTTCCTATTTGAGAGGTAGTCTCTAAAAAGTTTGAGCGGGATTCCTCTCACGCTTGGGGAGGGTTTGCATTTGTGCTTTTGCGGTTGCACAACGACACGCTTTGCTTCTGCTTTGCTTGGTAGTATAGATGCAGGCCTACCTTACTGCTTCCCTCAGAGGCGGTAAGGTGGCGGGGCTTTGAGGGGGAGCGCTACAGTCGTGTAGATTCTCAAGGCAAGTCTGGTGGTTCCTCCTTCACGTGGTTGCCGCCCTGTTCTTGGTCTAATTCCCTAAGAAATAGACGAAACAAAAACCGCCAGGCGCCCTTTTTCCTCATACTCCCGAAAGCCAACTCCCAGGCCTAGGGAAACCTTAACCCCACTCCCATGATCCCATGCCCAATACCTTCCCTCCTTTTCCCTTTTCTCCCTTCGGTCCATGAGGAGGGGTAACCTCAACTCCATAAAAAAGCCCACAAACCCTTCATGTCGCAGAAAGTGAAAAATATTCCCCAGGTGGGTCCCGGCAATGCCGGGGAATCCCACACCGACTCGTCGGTCAGCCTCCACCGTAATCTGGGGGGGGGCAACAATCTGCCACTTAGTGCCGCGCCTTCTGCGCGGCAGGCTGCTTTAGCGCCAACAACAACACTGGCTGCGGCTCACGCGCCACCCAACCCTACCCTGGCTGCGACCTCTGCGCCACCTGACACGATGGCTGCGAACCCTGCGCCAACCGACACGACGGCTGCGACTTCCGCGCCTACTACCCTGACACCCGTTTTACCTTCCACGAGGGCCTGGCAACAGAGCATCGTTCGGAACAGTAAAACGAACAACCCTGACAACGACACCGACAATGCACGACTCTCCAGTCTTGACGACGAACTCCGCATGCTGGCGCTCCAGCGCGAGAGGATCGAAGCAAGGCTGAGGGAAATTGACTCTGGACGCCACGGAATGGGAAAGGAAGTGGAATCCAGTGGTTCCGACTTTGTCTCTGTGGACGAAGTACGCACGCTTAAACGCAAGTGCGGAAAAATCCGGAGCAGAGAGAAGGTCCTCAGCAGCCGTTTGTGCAAAATCCGCGAAGGCACTAGCCAGCGCGATGCGCAGACGGCCGCTGGAAGGGAGGTACGCGACCAGCCGCGAGTACGCGAAGGGGAAACCCAGCGCGAAAAGCAGCCGGACGCGGAAACCCGCGGGCAAGGGCCAGTACGCGAAGGGGAAACCCAGCGCGAAAAGCCACTGCCTGCACCAGGACCATCCGGAGGACGCGACCAGCACCACACCGAGTCGACCATAGACCGACACCGACCCAGACAAAGGCGAGGCAAGCGATCTGGATTGACACGCAGGGTATCCCTGGCACAAAACCCCGTGCCACGCTCCTCGGAGCCGCAACCAGGACCAAGTGGTCTGGGTAAGGCGAAGAGGGTGCGCCCGGACGACACGGCTTCGCCGAGCACGCTCCAGGGGGACGCCAAGCGGGTCAAAATCCAGACCGCTCAAGGGGAGCAGAGAACCTACGCACGGGCCTCAAAGGACATTCCCGCGCGGCTCGCCGTAGCAATCTGCCTCTCGCCTCCATCCCGCGACATGACCCCTGACGAGGCGGAGCATATCAAGCTCAGCCTCGAAGACCTCGTCATGGACACCGACCCCTCCAAGCCGCTCCCGGCCTTCCGCGGTTACCCACGGGTAGCGGACGGCACGGTTCAGATGTGGTGCGAAGACGACGGCGCCCTGACCTGGCTTACTGAGAATGTCCCGAAAATTAGACTGCCCAACACAGACGCGACCCTGAACGTAATGAAACAGTCCGACGTACCGACCCGTGTCCGAGCTGCGCTTTTCGTGCCCAGATATAATGGGGACATAGCGCGGCTCCAGAGTATTCTGATTCGTCAGAATACTTGGTACGACATAGGGAGGTGGTCACTATACAGGGCGACTTCAGTCGGTGGAGATAAGCATGGGACTTTTTTGACCCTGGGTATCCCACCGGAGGAGGTCGTAAAGGTCTTGGGGAGGGAGCGGCGGGTATCGTACCTACTTGGGTCGATATACGTGCGCTTTTTCCCCAACACCCAACCCTCTGACACCCAGACCGAGACCACAGACCTTGCACAGACGCGACCGGGACCGACGGTAGATCTGACCATGACCGGACTGGAGGAGGAGATGGCCAGAGCGGCGATGGCTGATGCCGACGCCGTGAGCATGCCTACCTCACCACCAGGGTGGACAGAGCACCCGTTCGCCTCCTCACCAACACTGAGTGACGGCCGGCACGGGCTGGAGGACGGGGGGGACCTATCCGATGGATCCGTCTCCTCATAACTCCACTCCACCGCCGCCGACGCCCACATCCGCTCCCCTAAACATCATCCAGATAAACCTCCAGCACAGCCAGACTGCCACGGCTTGCCTACGCAGGGCGCTGGAGATGAAACCCCGAACCATCGCACTGATCCAAGAGCCATGGATCCGAAATAACAGGATATGTGGCCTTGGAAACATTGGAGGTAAGCTGATCCTCGACACACAGGGCACAGATAAACCGCGAACCTGCGCCTATATACCTAAAGATGTACCTACCACAACACTAACACAATTATGTTCCAGAGACCTGACGGCCGTCAGGCTCAAAACTGACGGCGACGCACCCGACATCGTCCTAGCCTCGGTCTATATGCCAGGCGAAGATGTAGACTGCCCACCAAAAGAGATGGCCGACCTGGTAAGGTACTGTGAGGACGCCAACCTGGACCTGGTCATCTGCACAGACTCGAACGCCCACCACCCGCTTTGGGGTTGCAACAAAGCCAACACTAGAGGTGAGGTATTATGCACATACTTATTCTCCACTAACCTTAACATCGTAAACCGCGGCTCGGAACCCACTTGGGTCACAGCTCGCGGACAAACGATAATTGATCTAACGCTGGCTTCAGAAAGCGCGGCAAAACTTATATCCAACTGGCACGTATCCAACGAGCCTTCCTGCTCTGACCATAGAAGGATTCGTTTCTCACTAGAAGCTAACACAAAAAAACCAAAACCTAGACGTAATCCGCGCCGCATCAACGTGCCCGGCTACAGGCGGCTTCTGGCCACACTGCTAACACGGCACCAAACACCCCTAGTTTTAACGGACCCCAAACAACTTGAAGACACTGTAACAAAACTCTCAGAATGCATAATAGAAGCCTATCATGCCTGCTGCAAGCTACCAGAGCCAAACACCAAAAGTAAGGGGAACTCTTGGTGGAATGCAGAACTCAGCAAGCTCAGGCAAGTGATGCGCAAACAATTCAACAGAGCTAAAAACTCCAGGCTCCCAGAGGACTGGGAACTATACAAAAAGACACAGTACTCCTTCAAGAAACAAGTCAGGACCGCCAGCAGGGCGGCCTGGCGGAAATTCTGTGAGGACATCGAATCTAACAGCGAAGCCGCGCGAGTAAGGAAGATCCTATCTACCGATCAGGATCGCACCCTCGGGTCGCTGAAAAACCCAGACAACACCTACACAAAATCAGACTACGAAACTAGCAAAGTCCTCCTGGAAACCCACTTCCCAGGCTGCAATCTCTCCGAAGATACAGCATGGACAAGTGAGCCAACGCACATCCCAAATGACCAGGACTGGTCCAGAGCCCGCACGGTAGTAACCGCAGAAGGAATAAAATGGGCAATCAAAACCTTCAAACCATACAAATCCGCAGGCTTGGACGACATTTTCCCGGCCTTGCTGCAATGGGGTGTAGACGCCCTTGCGCCATGGCTGGCTGTCACTTTCCAGGCCTGCTTAGCACATAACTATGTACCACTCCAATGGCGAGAGGTGAAAGTCATTTTCATCCCCAAACCAGGCAAATCCGACTATACACAACCTAAAGCGTACCGACCAATAAGCCTGACATCCTTCCTACTGAAAACCCTCGAGAGACTCTGTGACCGACACATTCGGGACGGACCTCTCCGAGAGCTACCACTCCACAGGCAACAACACGCCTACTCCACAGGTAAATCAACAGAATCCGCACTACACAGTGTGATCTCAAAGATTGAATGTGCAGTAGACTCCAAAGGATCCTCACTAGCTGTTTTTATTGACATAGAAGGAGCTTTTGACAAAACCAATTTCCACAGCATCAACGCAGCCCTCGAGGAACACGGCGTGGACTCGACCCTGCGAGGATGGATAACAAACATGCTCAGACTGAGAGCCGTACAGGTTACGGTAAACGACACCACCAGAGCCATCGTGGCGAAGGGTTGCCCCCAAGGGGGCGTCCTCTCGCCACTGCTATGGAACCTCGTGGTGGACACCCTTATTAGGCGTCTAAACGACAAAGGTTACTTCACGGTGGGCTACGCCGATGATATAACCATAATAATAAACGGCATACACGAAAATACACTGTGTAATCTTATGCGCCAAGCCTTGAAGATAGTAGAGGACTGGTGCAAGGAATATAAACTAGCAGTGAATCCTACCAAGACAGAACTTGTCCTCTTCACAAAAAAAAGGAAGCTGGCAACCCTACAGTTGCCACGTTTCTTTGGGACCACCCTAAGCCTGTCAACTGAAGCCAAATACCTGGGCATCTATTTGGACAAACAGCTGAACTGGGCAAAGCACACCGATTACATCACCACAAGGGCCAGCATAGCCCTATGGCAATGTAAAAGACTGCTCGGTAGAAATTGGGGCCTAAGCCCCAAAATCACCTACTGGCTTTATACTACAGTCATCCGACCAATCATCACATACGGCTCTTTAGTTTGGTGGCCCAGGACCAACCTGAGCACCGCCCAGAAAGAACTCGAGAAGCTACAGAGATATGCATGTGTAGCAATCACTGGAAGCATGAGGACATCACCTACTGCCGCTCTACAGGTGATGCTGGGACTGCCACCTCTACACCTCGTCGTAAGAGAGGAAGCAACCCTAGGGATCTTCAGGCTTGAAGTATCCGGCACCCTAAGTAACGACTCCAGAATAAAACATACACGCATAGAGGATGATGCAATCAAACAACAGCCTATGATGGCATCACCCAATGACAGAACCCTGAAGGCCCACTATTTTCAAAAACACTATAATATTGAGCTCACAGCGGAAATGTGTGACTACTCAGGTCCACACGAGCTAAGGATCTACACGGATGGATCAAAGACTGACGATGGGACAGGTGTCGGAGTTTTCTCTGACGACCTAAACATCAAAATATCCAGACCCCTGGGAATGCTCAACTCTGTGTATCAAGCAGAGTGTGTAGGCATTATCCAAGCGGCACACGCCATAGAAGCCAGGGGAGTTACGGATACCCATATTCGTATACTTTCAGACAGTGCCTCAGTTCTACAATCCTTAAAGAGAAACCAAATCACATCAAAATTAATACTAGAATGTCACAATGCCCTAGAACGTGTTACGGTGCTAAACCGCAACACTGTGACACTGCAATGGATCAAAGGACACAGTGGATCACTCGGAAACGATGCGGCTGATGAGCTTGCCAGAAGGGGATCCAGCACAAAGGCCATCGGACCCGAACCCATTGTGCCCTTTCCGTTTAAGCAGCTAAGGGGCTGGCTAAAGGAGCACACTAAGACACAAGCGGAAAAATGGTGGACCTCGACACCAGGGTGCAGGCAATCCAAGGAAGCTATGCCATCCCTGGATGCAAAGCTGACCAAGCGCCTTCTGCGCCTGGATAGAGATAGCCTGCGACTGGTGTCGGGGACCATCACTGGACACTGCTCACTGAATAAACACTTCCACACCCTAGGAATCACGGATAGCCCTCTGTGCAGAGCGTGCATGGAGGCGGAGGAAACGGTGGCGCATGTGCTCCTCGAGTGCACTGGTGTCACCCAGATCCGCGAGGAGACTCTTGGTACACCAAGATCCCTCGCGGATGCCCTGAGAAGACCACGAAATATAATCTGCTTCTGGAGGGAGGTGGGCTGGTTGGAGTAACGGCCACCATGGCTCACGCACAATGGTCCACCTTTAGGGACTAAGTGCGGAAACCAAACCCTTTAGATAGATAGATAGATTCCTCTCACGCCTACAGTTTCCAGTTTGTTTATTAGGATGGGAACAGAAACGGTGTCAAACGCCTTTTTTAAGTCCAGAAACAAAGTCCGACATTTACTGCCCCCATCCAGATTATCAGCTATAAGAGAACTGAGGGCAGCAACCGCGTCTTCGGTTGACATACCCTGTCTAAATCCAAATTGTGTGCTTCTTAGGGTATTCAATTTGTGCAGATATTTTAAGAGTCTATTATTTATTAGTTTTTCTATTATTTTCGATATAGCTGGCAAAATGGATATGGGCCTGTAGTTGTTGACATCGTCTGTGTCCCCTTGTGAACCGGAATGATGATGGATTGCTTAAGAGGCGCCGGGAAGATACCTTTTGTGAAACAGAGGTTAGTTAAGTGTGCTATGATTGGAACAACTTCTTGGCCTATGTATTTCAAGAATTTAGTTGTTACTTTGTCTCAGCCAGGTGCACTGTCAGATTTCAAACCCATTAAAATCCCGCCCACTTCGTCGGGATCCGTATCTAAAAGAGCAAACGAGTTAACCTGTGTAGGTAACTTGTCTGAATGGAAAATATTAGAATTATTATTTGCTGAAGATGTAATTTTTTGGGATAACTCTTTACCAATGTTTGCAAAATAATCATTTAGGAAATTTACAGATTCAGCTGAACTTGGTCTTATGTGTAGTAGTTCCGTGTTTAAGTTTTTAGTATTATTTGTGTAGGTTAATGTTTTAATATTTTTCTATAATAATTTACTGTTTGTGACTGATTTAGCAAGTAGTTCCCTTTCAAATTCTCTTTTTAATTTTTTAATAAGCCTGTTACAAAAGTTGCGGTACCGCCGATAAGTTATTTTTATTTATATCTTCTTTATAATTATAATCAATAATACTCATCACTATAATCTGACAAGTTTTACTTACTAACTGAATTAGAACCTGTATGTAGATAATAGGTGTGTATTGTATTGTAAATAAATTGGTAAGTATCAGTGGCGAAGATTCCATACAACTCGATTCCTACCGGCTTCCTTTTGAAAACTGGCACAGTCAGTATTCTGTAGACAAATATATAATCACATTAAAGATATGTACTCCGGCTTACCTCTTACAAAAATTGACCCTTCGCTACCTGGTAAGTATCCTTAGTAAGAAATTTCCAATACCTGTTATTTGCGATCAAGAACATTCCTATTGTAAAGCTAAGAATGGTTACGGTTACGGCTCAACAATTGAATAACAATACGCTTCCCGTTCAGCCCCGACTATCTGGATTTGCACACGAGAATAACGCTTTAAGACTGCACGCATGATCGGTTTCACATTCAAAATGAAAAATCTGTAAAGTTTATACTCGTTAAGTACATCACAAAAAGCTAGAAACGATAGTTGGCTATTTAAACATTCTTATAATTATGAATAGCAGCCGTAGCATAAACTCGTCGCACCCGACATTTATTTTTCAGTCAGAATCCTATACCATCTTCTTGATTAAAAATGTTACAGAAACAAGTTAATAAAAGAGAAACATCATGACTCGTGCACACTGCAATCAAACTAGAACGTATGGAAAAAAATATGGGAAAAAGCTGAAATAGACAAGTTAAGGGGAAATGCGGGTGGTTTTTTCTCCATACAAACGCTCTCGTTTGTTTTCTTTCTAGTTTATGACTTAAAAGCTATGATTTTTTTCAGTAAAATAAAAATCAACCTCTTCTACTCGTATGTCCCTATGTTTTCCTTTTTGATGTTACATAATCTGTATGAGTGATTTCGTAAAGACGGAACGTTGTTATTTTTGCTCCTCAGTTTTTAAATAAGTAAAGTGGTTAAAAGTGGATATTGTAACAATAATATACTATTTCCTTAAAGCCAGTGAAGTGACCTATTGATCAGTGTAATTCATAAAGAAATTGACATAAGCAATACAGAGTAAAATAAAAATTACAACTGTGAAAAAAAACTCAAAATTTGAATATTGTGATAAGAACTCTATCCCTGACCTACGACAACCCGCAGAGCGCTCGCTTCCTCCCGCGCAAACCGCCACTGTCCCCGTAGTCGCCTGCGCACTAGTCATCGCTCAGCGCACAGTGATCAGAAATTTCGACGTCAACTGCAAAGTATCGTTGGCGCAGAGGTTTATGTAGCAGCTTGAGTAATAAGCGCGCTGTGGTCGTCGGATCGAGCCCCACCAAAACTTCTAACATTTTGCTTTTGTTTAAGAACAATGGCAGGTGAACCGAATGTGGATATCTCTGACTCCCTAGACTGTTCACGGTCAAGTGATAAGCTAGGACAAAGTCTGGACTTATCTACAACCATGTTACAGCTCTAAAATCAAACCTCGAAACGACACAAAATGAAACGGACAACCTTATTATTGAAAACGTAGATCTCAAAAACCAAATAAGTCAACTTTCTCAAGAAATTCTTATATCAAAACAAATTTGCAGCAGTCCAGCGTTAACACTAAATAAACGAACTCTGACAAAAAAACATATCTCATCGAACAGGAAAAATAGTGTGAAAGGCAGACTAACAGACAATTTCTATCATAGTCCTGCTAACCATTGTCCGAAGGGGGGAAGTAGTACTTCTACTGAACCACATACACGTTCTCCTGGTCCTGATAATACTAGAGCCGAAGCACTGGAAAAACAAATGGCAGATTTGGCCCAATAACTATTACAAGCGAAAAGCGAGATAATATGTCTTAATAAGCAAATAAATGCCTTGGAGCAAGCAAAAAATAACAGGGATTCAACATCTCAATGCAACAATACGACTTCTATAGAAATATCCACACGTATAAAGACCAAACTGTGCATCCTGACCAACAGTAACTTATATGGCACCTTGCAAGCTGTAGAACATACATTTACCTGTCTGTCGCCATATTTTACCAAATCGTATATCGGTATACAACAATTACTGCAGGATATTGACACCAAATTATTGGAGCATAACATGAATGACTACTGTGTTATTATGTTAGGAGAAGAAGATATTAAGGACACAAATAACTACATTGGGTTAGTGAAAAGAATAAGGGAATCTTTAGCACATAAAACCCACGCAAATGTAATATTATGTACTCCCACATACATTTGCGGCGCTCTATTTATAATTATAAAATTGAAATATTTAATAACCTATTAAGTCTGGAATTGCAAAACAAAAATTATGCTTATTTTTTTGATTCAAACCAAAATCTCACGTTCGACATGTTTTCCAATAAAACAGGGAAAATAAATACAAATGGAATTAAAAATATTTATAAGAATATTTTAGATAATACAAGGTGTAAACAGACTCTTCACGAAGCCGTCAACCAGGCATTATATACATCAAACTGAGTAACTTTACGCAAAAATTAGTGCTGGGAAACGAATTTTTTTTTTGGGCTGAAAAATCACGTTTTACAGTAGGACTCAATGTAATGCACTTAAAACATTGTGCTGATGGATGAATTGAATAGTAAGGAGGTCCTGGAGGTGCTTAAAGTAAAAATCTTACATTAAAAACACTTATTTAAAAAAACACTTGTGAAAAACATGGAACTTTGACCCCCAATATCTCCGTAACTAGAAGCTTCCCAGGTATGGCCTAGAACAAAAAAATGATCGCAATGACGGGGAGAACAAGTGCCTTTCGGCTTCGTTAAGAGTCTGTTTACACCCTTTATATATATTGATCTACTTAATACCACCACTATTGAACGAACAAACTTTATGAATGTTTCTGAACAGGATAATTCATAGAATTTTTTTCGTGAGTAGTCATTCACATAGCAAGCAAACTGTATTATCTCGGGAGAACTGTGCAAGCAATATAATATATAAAACAGTGACTATCTACCACCAAAATCTATGTGGAGTGAACAGCAAGAAGGATGACCTTGAAATATATTTGTGCAAATTGAACAAAGAAATGGATTTTATCTGTTTTAGTGAACATTTTTTAAATCAATCATTAGCAGCCCAGTTTAGTTTAGTTAATTATAATTTGAGTTCCTATAACACTAGATTAAATAAAAAACGAGGAGGTACTTTGATCTTGACATTAAATGACAAGAAAGTTGAAGACCTACAAATTACTAAAAAAAATTATAAAACTAACTGTTTTGAGGTTTGTGGTGTAAAGGATTTGGAGACAAATTCTTATATTATTTGTTGCTACAGAATCCCTGATAATAGTAATATAGATAATTTTATGCAGAGACTTGAACAGCTGTTACAACATTTCATCAATAAACAGTGTATAATTTGTGGTGATTTTAATATTAATTTATCAAAAGATGACTCAAAATGACATTCTTTTTATCACTCCTGACATGTTACAACTTTCGACATTTAATTTACACAGATACATTTCGACGCAATAATTCAAGTTC
The DNA here is from genome assembly GCA_950005105.1 of Lycophotia porphyrea. Classification (NCBI taxonomy): domain Eukaryota; kingdom Metazoa; phylum Arthropoda; class Insecta; order Lepidoptera; family Noctuidae; genus Lycophotia; species Lycophotia porphyrea. Next base: position 26,323,380 of record OX465383.1, on the reverse strand, counting down.
GTGTATAGATAATATATTGACTAATATTGATGAGACAATAATTATTAAAAGTGTGGACACAGACCACAATGGTCTTTCTGATGGGCATGCGGGCCTTTTTTGTACATTATCACTGGAAAAAGTGGCTTACAGGAAAGAGCAAACTTATATGTACATTGAAAGAAGATTATATAATGAAGGGAACAAGTCTTGTTTTGCGCAAAAGTTGTTACAAGAAAACTGGTGCACAAGTAAATTTATTGACAAACTCAGTGAACTACATTCTAACACATTTAATAAAAAGGAAATAAAAATAAATACAAAAAACCGCAAAAAATCTAAATGGTTAACTATGGGAATACGAGTCGCTAGTAAAATGAAACGGTTTTTAAATTTTGTTGACAAAGATAATTGTGACGACTTAATAGTAAAATATCGTAGTAATTATTTTAGGGTATATAGAAAAGTAATACGACATGCTAAACGACTAGTAGTAAGAACGGAAATGAATCTAGCTCAGAATTCCGGTAAAGTTATTTGGAAAACTATAAATAATAAGAGGAATCCTAAAAAATATGTAAATGACAATTTGATACTTATGGATAATAATAAAATAGTTCATAATCCCTTAGATGTTGCTAATATTCTATTGGAAAAGTTCTGTAATAATTCGAATTTTATCATGAGTGACATTAATACAGCAAAAGAGTATCTACACAATTATGGGAAAAGAATAGAGGAGGATATGGTCTTTGAACCTGTTACACCTATCGAAGTTTTCAAACTGGTTAAGATTATGGATAGTAAAAGGTTTTTTGGCCATGATGAAATTCCTATAACTATCATAAAAGAAAACATTGATGCATTGTCTAGCCCTTTGGCCGATTCAATAAATGAATATGTAAATAAAGGTGTTTTTCCTGAGCAATTTAAATTAGCTAAAGTACTACCTATACATAAGAAAGGCTCTAAAACAGATCCAGGGAATTATAGACCTATCTCTTTGTTGCCGGTATGTTCTAAAATATTTGAAAAAATTATGAAAGTGAGTCTTGTATGTCATTTGAATAAATTTGGTTATCAAATTATGTGGGAACAAAAGATGCTATTGACATGTTAATCGATGATGTAGTAGGTAAGTTGAATGCTAAACAAAAAGTAGCAGGACTTTTCCTCGACCTAAGTTCTGCATTTGATACAGTGAAACATTGTATTCTTCTGAATAAGTTAGATTTCTATGGCATTAGGGGAAATGTGTTGAATTTATTCAGATCCTATTTACATAATAGAACGCAGTATGTAGAAATTAAAACAGTTCAAGAAGATGGGCATGAAAAACTACACAAATCAGACACAGTTATAATAAATAAAGGCGTACCACAAGGATCAGTTCTAGGCCCTGTCTTCTTTATAATATTTATAAATTATCTGATAGCTTACATGAAAAGTATTTCAGATGATACTAAACTTGTAGTTTTTGCAGATGACACAAGCGCTATTATAGCTAGCGATAATATAGAAAATGTAGAAAAGAAGATTAATTTTATACTATCTGCTCTTGAGAGGTGGTTCACTATAAATGATCTAAAACTAAATCTAAAAAAGACGCAATGTTTATTATTTAAATCAACCGTGAAGAATAACGATAGTGTCAAAGTACATTTATTATGGAATAAAGTAGATATTGTAGACAATGTAAAATTTTTGGGGGTGCAAATATATGCAGTTTTAAATTGGAAGAAGGAACTGCAAGTGGTCACTAACACTATGAGTAGTGCTTGCTATGCTCTCGGGAGTCTTAGAGATGAATTAACCATTGCTCACCTCAGAATGGTATATTTTGCACTCATAGAGTCCAGACTTAGATACAGCATAAAGTTCTGGGGCAACAGCTATCACTACAATATTAATGCTGCTTTCGTTTTGCAGAAAAGAGCCTTGCGAACTATGCTTCGCATCAAACAAACTGAGTCTTGTAGAGATAATTTTAAGAAACTGCACATTTTAACAGTGCCATGCCTCTATATACTCGTCCTGCTTAGTAATTTTATTAAAAATATCCATAAGTTTGAGACAGAAGAACATAGACTTATTAGAATAAAAACGCGAAGAAAGGATCTACCTAATTTCATACAGCCTAAGCTTAATGTCGTTAAACATGCCTCAAGAGTGCAATCAGTAAATATGTACAATAACTTACCTGTACAATTTAAAAACTCTATGAATCCAAATGAATTCAAGAGGAAATTAAAGTCATTGTTATTGAAGAAATGTTATTACAGCATTGAAGAGTTTCTCAAAGATAAAAGAGTTTGACCTTATATGTAATTATATTTTAATGACTTTAAGCAATATATAAATCCAACATTCTATCATGACATTACATCTTAATGAATTTTATTGACATATTTACATTCTTTGACTTGAATTTACATTGATTTTGAATTAGTATTAAGTTAATTTATTATAGTTATTAATAATTTTGGGACCAATGTGAAATGTTATGTTTGTTTTTTCCTGGCTTTATAGACATTATTTAATTTTTGTGTTACATTCATTGTGAAAACCACTGTTCGACACAAATGTACATTTGTTGAGAATAAATAAATAAATAGTTGTATAAGCACTAGAACCTTAACAAAATACTCAAAATTGCCTATTAAGATCGCCTGTCAAAAGAGGCCTAGTGTACAAAGACAACTATTAATAAAAAACGAAAAACAAAGGGACTCAGTAAATATCCTTCTTATTCAGTTTATTAAAGATCTTTTAAATTGGTCGAATATTGGAGGAGGAAGGTAATCGAGCGCCAAACCTCGAATTACGAGATTTTACTATAGTTGTCCGTATCGCACTAATGTCGAAATCACGCTAGCAGAGCGACAGCGATAGTTTCATCAGATACCTATCGTGTTTCCTCTTAATTTCTTTAATTAATTAGTTTCATACACTCACGGGCAAATGTACCACCGCCCACACAGCTTTTAAAATAGGTGCGGTACTGTTATTATTTATTATTGTTAGATAATATGCTAATTCAATAAAAACAAAAGTGTTAATTAAATTGGTAATGATTACAATTATGTACAGACGCCAGCAGGTCAACCCGAAACTTTTTTTTTTTTTTGTTCTCGATGTGGAAGTCCTCTATGGATGTCCTCCGCCCTGGGGAGAGTGGAGGGGTCTGTCAGACTCGTACTGACTAAAACCACACCGGTGTTCCCTCGCACACCTGCGTCGGGGGGCAACGGGATCTAATGCGACTTCCGCTGCCCCGGACTAGTGCCGGCCCACTTGACCTGCGGGCCTCGTCTCGGGGGGGAGTGAGGTGTGAAACTCTCTCCCTCCTCCAACCTTACCTAACCTAACCTAACACTTCAAAGATAAGGTTGAAAATCTATTAAAGAAATTTGAAAGAATGTAGTAGCTAGATGTGCTGGCGTCTGTACAGTCGCGGCATTTTCTGCCTGAACAGTTATAAAATTTTCGCTTCAATCATGCGGAGGCGCCCGACCCGGCTAGAGAGCGCTTCGCGGAAGTAAGTGTAAGCAAAAATGAGCTTAGTGGTGATCAGGCGGGAGGGTCCTCGATTGTTCGTTTGCCCCGCACGGCCCACTAGAAGTTGCCTTCTAGGTGTGCACCAATGCAATATAGTCACCTCTAGGAGTATATATAATTGTTTCTTTTTCAATGTAACTCTGTCATTTTGAAGAAATATGCAAAAGAGGGGGCCGTGCCAGCCAAACGTTTTCAGCACGGCCCCCGTGTAACTTGAAAAATATATAGTGTATTAAAAAGTTTCTTAAACTCAAGGAATGTACCCTATTAACACGTTATATGTGCCGCAACAGATATTGTCAATTCGTAAAAACAAATATTATATAGATGTGGATAGCGGGCCGTGCTGGAAAAAAAAAAGATATATCTAATAAGACAAAACAACCTTAACCAAAAACTACTAAAAATAATTGATGTTTGTCAAGTAACATATGTAACGCATTGGTTTCTCATGCAACTTGCTAAAGAAGAATGGCATGACCAAGCAATCTGGGAACCATGTTTAGAGTTCGCTTTTATTCATAAAAATACTCTCAAAAGATAGATCTCAGTGAAATTAAGATATAAGTTAATCACAGCATATTTTTTAAATATCGGGCTTCGTTAGGAAACGCTGCTGAAAGAGTAGTGGTCGCCAAAAAGTATATTATGTAGTAAAGTGGAACACATTCAAAGATGGCGGAAATGAATAGTTCCAAAAATGATCAATATTGGAAACAATGGCACTAGTAGTCGAATCAGTATATTAAACTCCCAACAAATTAGCCATCTTAAAAAACGTTATTTCGCACGAATATGCAAAACTGTTGTGTGTGTTTTTGATGAGAAATGAGAAAGTCATTCAATTGCCACGTCTTTACACGTTTCTATTGATTGAAAATACTTAATGAAAACTATATGTATAGGAAAATGCCTAAGTCGATTATGCTTACGCTGTGCTTATGTTATATTTAACGGAAACGATTTTCGTTGAAGAAAATAAATAATATGAACTTGACCAACACGTACAAAATATAGCAATTGCTTTGGTCATATGTACTTTACTGCCATGCGAACCTTTGCACTTTGATATACATCATTGATATGCATCCAGAACCTTGCACAAACGGACAGGCACAAATGGATAGTATAAAGGGTGTAAACAGACTCTTAACGAAGCCGAAAGGCACTTGTTCTCCATGTCATTGTGATCATTTTTTTGTTCTAGACCATACCTGGCAAGCTTCTAGTTACGGAGATATTGGGGGTCAAAGTTCCATGTTTTTCACAAGTGGTTTTTTTAATTAGTGTTTTTAATGTAAGATTTTTACTTTAAGCACCTCCAGGACCTCCTTACTATTCAATTCATCCATCAGCACAATGTTTTTAATGCGTTACATTGAGTCCTACTGTAAAACGTGATTTTTCAGCCAAAAAAAAAAGTCGTTTCCCAGCACTAATTTTTGCGTAAAGTTTCTTAGTTTGATGTACAGACGCCAGCACATCAAGCTACTACAATCTGTCAGATTTCTTTAATAGATTTTCGACTTTATTTCTAATGCATTAGGTTCAAGGTAGTTTGGGAAAATCTGACAGTTTCGGGTAGCTTGACCTGCTGGCGTCTGTACATAATGCTTGGTTGACGGCTTCGTGAAGAGTCTGTTTACACCGTGTATATAGAGCTTTAGTCAACTGTCAGTCTTGAAGTCATCTGCTAATGTCGGGTACGGGAATGATAGGTATGACAGTGTTACATGGATCTTTTGGCACCCAAATCATGCTGGCACTGTTTGTGAAATGTATTGATAAAACAAGATAGTAGCATTAGTTTAGATTTTGGCCACGCGCCAAAAGATCCTTGTGAGCACTCCATTCATTTTATTTCTAGTGTCACAATTAATGTGAGATTAATTGTTTGGAAAATAATATAAATAAATGAGTCAATGGACATAGTACATACATTTCTTTATTTTTACATATATAAATTACTACTAAGTCATCATTCATTTTTAGATTATTGATCTTTTTATACAAATAGTTTTCATTTTTCAATATTACAAGACATAGAACTATTTAAACATAAAAACAATTTTTATGGAGCAGGGTTCATGAACCTACCTACCGGTAGTAAGGGCTCATAATCTAGGAACCTCCTCACAATGCGAGCCCTATCGAGGAGTACTGCCTTCTGAATCAGGCGCTTGATCCAACATCCAAGCGAGAGCTTCGAGCCTCCGATGATCGTGGGTGAGGCATCCGTTCATCGGTAAACAGGCACAGTGAACAGGCTCTTCTCTTTAGGGTGTCAAAGTCTGACTGAGTCCATTTGATTATACAGAAAGAGTACATTAAAACTGACATGACCCAACCGTTGAAGACATGCAACTTGTTTCTTAAATGGAAAATGCCACTGCATCTGTGTTGGCATTTCTTAAAACTGGAATCGAGTTTCAAGAAATGTTCGACAAAAATAAGCACAGTATAATGGGATTCGAATACAGAAAAATAACTAAAAACAAATCAATATGTAACCACCACACGACAATAACCGAAAGATTTGACAAGACAGGACCAGCATAGCTATTCACAAACTCTTCGATTCGATTTCGATTCGGAAAGTCGTATGGCTATCTTGCTCGCTTTCGTAATGCCAAAAAAAGATAGACATATGACTTGTCGAATCGAAATCGAATCAAAGCGTTTGTGAATAGCTATGCAGATAGACATAAGTATGACAGAAGACTCTGATTTTAATATTGCCAGGTAAATTATCTTAAAAACGTATAATTAAGTGAATCATGGCAAATAATAAAAAAAAGACCTGTGGCACTCGGAGACTGCCGCGGTAAAGCTATTGCATAGCATATTTTATCAACTTATGTAATTATAATTATTTATTCACTTTCGTAGTCGTACGTGTTAGGCACTAGGTGTTAGGTTATTTTCGTTACGGAATTTCTGGATTCGGTCTCCACGCTCAAGGCCCGCGATAGAAGCTATGCAATAGCTTAAAAATCAAAATAGGCGCAAAAATAAAAAAAACCCTACTCTCAAAGTAGGATCAGAATCTACACTGTTGGTTCATGTTTGTCAGTTACATTTAAGTTTCATGTTTATGGGGCTAGCCACATCAATCCGTAATTCAAAACATGATGCAACTACAATTAGGCACTGCCTATGATTAATACCCTAGTGTTTGTAGTCTTATTATCCGAAATCATTAGATTTCATGGAATTAAACATTCCTACTACTACTAATTATTGTTATGATAGAACAATCTTTAATATTAAAGACTTATCCTGTAATAATCCTCTAAATAAACGATGCAATAAGTCTCTTTATATCTGAAACAATGAAACCACTACCATCAAAATTGTGACCGTCCAGAGTTCTGCGTTTTGATATTGCTAATAATTGCGTTTAGATATTCAGATTTATCAAAATATTTAATTCTTCTTTTAAATTATGGTGCGGTAAAAAAATCTGATGCATGTTAATTAAAGCTCTTTAATTGCTTCACATAATGTACATACTTTCATTGATGAACGCTTCTGAAATTAGGTGAGCCCCAAAATACAAATCTTCTTTGAAAAATAATCCAATTTAAGTTCATTCAGCACGGCCCTCTATAATATCTTTTTAAATACACACATCAAACGTGCCTAGGGATATTTTGTTATTCAGGGTTTTCGGCTTCGTTAAGAGTCTGTTTACACCCTTTATATCTATGTAAGAAAACAACTAATTACCCTAAGACTGATTCTTGATTGGCATTTAACTCGCTCACGCGGTAACCACGACGCTTGCACTATTTCCGAAATGGCGGTCGTGCAACAGGAGCGCTTTGTATCTTTTTTGTTACAAAAACTCTTAACGGTAAAAAGACTTGTCATTTTTATCTTCGATGTTTGGGGAGGATTTCTATTTTTTATGTTGCACGCAAGACTGACAAGTAAAAGTGAGGACTGAGTTTATATTTTTATTGTGAACATAACATCACGCCTGTAATCCCCGAAGGGTAAGGCAGAAGTGTACCTAATAGTACACCCCCATTTCGCCAGTTATGTTTTTAAGTCCCATGTAATAGGGGGCGAGCCCTTTGAATGAAATTTAAAATTTAAAATCCATAAAGATTATTAACAAACAACAAAGCTTTTATTTTATTTCAATCACTCAAGCCGACTACAAATATGGCCGGACAGTCGGCTTTTCCGACTAATCGGTAAATCTCTAGTATATTCTGTTACGTCAATAGGAGCTACACTGTCACTCACTCATACATACATACTGCACCCATACATTCAGGCATACAGTTCACTCATCTAGCCAGAAGCATTATAAGAAATGGGAATGCCCCGTAAACACCGAAATCATTTTGTTTTATTCACCGAACAAACAGACAAAGACTTTAATGCCTCCATAGATCCATTGCTTTTGCGGTAGCGAGGACAGAGGCTCTCATCCTGAAGTAGGTACTTTATTACTCGCCTATATTTAACAAGAATCGACTTTAAAATCAGGTTCGAGTTTGTTACAATTTTAGGCGAGCCCTTTTTAGAAACACTTGCGCCCATATCGAAGAACGACAATAAAGAAGCTTCAAATCGTACAATGAACCGTTTCAGTTTCATAATTATTTACGTATCCAGATCCACTAATAGTAAAGTGCGAAAATGTTTTGAAATCGCGGTATCTCAGAAATGCAGATTATTTCTGTGAAATCGTGATGTCGTAGAAAACGAAATATAAATTTTGACGAAAGAAGTATTTATGCATTGAATTAATATAAACAGTGTCAGGTACTGTGGCCCGAATAAACAGTCGGTCGCTAACCACCGCCTTTTATTAACGTCTCATGGGCGACGAGTAAGGATCTGTGTTTTTTTTTTTTGCTAACAATATTGTGCGTAGACAAAAAAAAAACAAATGTGTGCGTGTAACCTTTACGCGCGATTGAAGTAAAACTTCTTTTTCTTTTAATTTACTTATTTTAAAAGTAATAAATAAACAAGTATATTTAGAGATTTTCAAAAAAATCTGAGTTACTCCCTAGTTGCGCCTAAAGAAGTTTTACTTCAAAAACTTTGACTTTGACTTTATTTGCCTGAAATATGGTGTTTTACAGATTTTATAACACAAACATAGTTCTTTCGCCTACTAAAAACGGCATGCAAATAATGCGAGGAAATGAATTAAAATTTTCAAAATCAATGATGAGCTCATTTGTTTTTTTTCAATAAACTGCTTTCTATTTGCAAGCCAATTCGATATTTAAATAAAACCTTTGATAAGTTGGCTCCTTGGTTGCCATGCTTTTGAGTATAAGATCGTTCCATTTTTAAATATAGTAAGCGTTACTTCCGTCAGAAAAAAAATCTGAGTAACTCCCTAGTCGCGCCTAAAGAAGTTTTACTTCAAAAAAACTGAAATAAAACTCATGGTTGGACGTGGGCGTTTTCGTATTTAGTTGCAAATGGATATGTAACCGATATTCAGTTTTCATATCGATATCGAAAACCGTTTTCAGATATCGATATTAGTAGTACGATTTGCACAAGTAACTGTAAAACGAACGAAACGCAAACTAACGACAAACGCAAACTCACACTTCTACCGTTCATACATTGATAAGGGTACTTTCGTTTTTTAAAGTTTAAAAAGAAAAAAAAATCAGTTTAGCATCTTGTAAGTACGATAGAAACTAGACCTTATTGCTAGCGCGTTAAGATATAGATATTACGCACGCACTATCATTAACCAAATAACCAATCACTAGCCGAAGTTACGTAATATTCGCTTCATCACTTTTACGCCAGTAAAAAATTGAATGGTAAGACAGAGACAAAGCGAATAAAAACCGTCGATGTCATATCACTTGATGTGAAGTTTTGTTTTTGTTCGTTATTCGTAGTTCGTTCTCATTGTTGCGCTTTGGAAAAACCATAACTCGATGAAGTTTTTGTGAAAACGGTTATGTATATTTAGATATCGATATGGTCTGATAATAAACACATATCCGATATAAATTACGTTTTGATATATCAAACCCATGCCTACACGTGGTGCATGGTGGGCTAGTAAACCTTGTGTCGGATCATTTGGAGCCGCAACGTTCAGAGGTCGCGGATCGCCATGTGTTCAGGTTGCAACAAACCGGCGAGGCCCTCGCGGAGTATTTGCGAGCACTAAAACAACTCGTGACGAAGTATAATTTCGGATTTATATCGTATATTTTCAAATGCAATTCATGTTAGAAGAAAAAGGCGTGACCAGTTTGTGTCGGGTTTATCAAACAAATGATGTGATGTGGTCTAGGATCATTGCGGAACAGAAAATTCAATACAAAGAGGCAGTGGAGTTAGCTCTGGTTCTAGAAGCATGTTGAGTGAGCGCCAGCACCAGTGTGGCAGTTACGCAGTGGCAGATTCGCAAGACAGTGGCTGCCCAACATAAGTGAGGATATGTACAGACGCCAGCACATCAAGCTAATATAATCTGTCAGATTTCTTTAATAGATTTTCGACTCTATTGCTAAAGCATTAGTTACAAGGTTGATTGGGAAAATTCGGACAGTTTCGGGTTCACGTAATGAGTCATTAGATTACAAACGCTTTCACGATTTATTAACTAAAACAAAAGTCACTTTCGGGATATCTTCCGAGGTTGTTATTTGTTTTTTTCAAATCAAATCATAATTTATTTGTTAACATAGGCAAAAAAATACACATCTTTTGTTTGATGAACAGAGGGTTATGTTATGCCAGGTGGCGTACAAATATAGTGTGCTAATCTAGCTGAGGATTACAAATTATTTATTTACCAAGTATGGTATTAAATTACAAAATAAATTTAACAATTACATATTATTTAATGCTCCAATTGTGTCAGACCTAAATTAGGAATTATTAAAATGTCAAAAATCTATGTCAAAGTTCTTGTTGCGATGCGATCATGGCTCTTGCATGGCTCTTGCATGGCTCGAAATATCGAGAGCTCAAAATAATGAACATTCACGGAAGATATCCCGTAAGTGACAGTATAAGTTCTTTAGGTTACATTTTAGTATGTCTATGAAGTTTGTGTTTCAAAAGCGAAGTCGTGACGTCTTTACGTTATTAAGGGTGGCGTACAATTCCTATTGAGACGAGATAGGATACGCTTTCTTATAAATAACTCTAATTACGTCCAATAAAACAGTCGATGGTGACGCAATTGCGTAATTAACTCTTTTGTGAAGTCTTGTAAACTGACAGATAACGAACCGGTTTACGTGGAAGACCTATACAGCTGGCACTCCGCGAACAAGTTGAAAGGGAATTGCAACGCTTAGAGGCAGATGGCACCATTTACCGCATAGATTACTTTGATTATGGAACTCGTACCTGAGTCAAAGCAAATGGAGATAATATACGTATTTATAGCGACTTTTATCAATCCCAAATTAGAAGAGGGTTACTTCATTGTTACCGTGAATTGGATAATTATTTGCAAATCTTAGCGGTGGTGGAGAGAAATTCACACAATTGATTTGAGATATGCAAATGAACAATGTTTTGCGTCCGAGGATTCCCAACCCAGCACGGCGATTACATCGCATATAGGTACAAATGTTTATAAACGCACACCGTACGTTCAGCGTGTGTCCCTCAGAAATTTTAAAAGAGCATGGAGGAAATACTGCGCGGGGTGCCCGGATGCATGCGGGTATTTTTAGATAATATCATCTCTACCTTAATTTAAGTACTTTACTACAACCAACGCATAATTTGTTAAAAAAGGAGGTCCGCTGGAATTTGGACTAGAAGTGTGAAAAGGCTTTTTGGCAAAAACGCAAAGCGAGATCTCCTGACTGAACGAGAACTGGCACACTATGAGGAGTGGCGCGATCTAGTGTTATCGGTCTAGTGCAGGCTCACCGGTACGAGGACGGAAGCGTGCGGCCCGTCAGCTTCGTTTCGCGAACTTAGGGTCAACTCACACCGAAAGAGCGGCGAAGCGCAGCGACCCGCTCGGTAGAGAAGGCGCGCGGATTCCCGCGACTGCTCGAGAAGTCGCGGGACTGCGCGCGCTTTCTCGAGCCCGCCCGCGATGAATTCACGGGTGGCTCTCCTATGCACAGTTCACTTTCAACAAAAGTCGAGGAAACTTGTGTTTAAGCAGTGAAAATGGGTATAATAAGCTTTTCTTCATCCATTTCCATCACTTCTGTATTCGTTGCACTGCTAGGAATGAACGTGAATGCTCAGATCAAGTAAAAAAAGGTAGATAACGCACGGCCTTTGTTATTAGTGAAGTCAAAAAACTCAGCTCCTTCAAGTAAATACACGCGCACACGCACACACATGCATTAAACTAAGCTCCTTTTCGCTAGTATCTCACGGGTTGTCGTGTAGTAAGTTTGCCTAAAAAAATGCCGTCCTGTGTGATTAAATGGGGTAAAAACAATACAAAAGTGAACAAAAAGTCTGAAGGAATATCGTTTCACACGTAAGTACATACAAACCTATATATGTATTTTTAAGTTATTCAAACACAATTTTGAGGTTATTCGACACAAACTCAAAAGCATTTATTTCAATTAGACCATTACAGGCACTTTTGAATGTCAGAAAAACAAATTAGGCTAAGCTACAGTCACAGACACAAGGCATAATAACTTGTGAAAGTACTGTAGTTGCCCATTCCAAAGCGTAGATCTCTATGGAGAAGAATGGGCAAGAAACTCCATGGACACTCTTTTCAATCAAAATATTGTTACAAAATCTTGGTTACATCATTCATACTGAGATTATACATATATGTGAGAACGATGTAGAAATACGTGCACGTTAAGAGCGTCCAGAGTAAAATATTATATCAACAATTTAAAAACAAAGTAACTAGTTAAAATAAACCATGGCAGCTTAGAGATGACCAGTCCCAACCGACAGCGCCCGTTCACAAATAATATCAACGTCCCGAAATGACGTACCGGGAGAGTGTTGCCAATAATTCGTATTTCTAATAGCTCAAAAATGTGGGTAAGTAAATTGTAGGCAAAGTCATAATAATTATAGGCTTACATAATTATTGTTTTATTTTTTGTGATAATCCATTATTCCAATTAAAACCATCCATCCATTATTATAATGGATTATCACGGATGATATCCCGAAAATGACGTTATACGTTTATGTATGTTATATAAATTGAAAATAAGTACTTTTATTTTTTTATTGTTTGTTTCTGTTGGCATTCTCGAGTACTTACCTCCTTTTATTACTTTGAAATGTTATGGTTTTAAGTTGCCAATATTTTAATACGAGATGAATGGGTAGTTCCTATAAGATTGAGTAAAAATGACCCAGAATGGCAGCCATTCTCATTTAGTGTGGTTTGTTCAGACCATTTTGTTTAGACTGACATGTACGAAACAAAACGTGGACTTCGCAGAATTCATGCAACAGGTTAGCTACAAACTCTTTTTTCGAGTCTAATTGGTTCCTAAGCAATTTCATTACGTAGCTAGGGTCCAGAAAACATGCAACCTTAGACCCATTGGCAGGATGTGTAAACGAAAACGTTTTTATTGACTCTGGCGTGAAATTGCAACTAAGTAATTGAAAATTTTGAATGGCCATCGTTTATTGTCATTGCAACAACATCAGTGTCAGTCAGTGCTCTGTTGTATTTACTTAAAAAATATACTTTTTAATTTCATCTGAAAAGTATATTTTTAATTAGATGGAAAGATTTTTTTTTGTATTCTAACTCATTAATTCGGTTTTTTTTTTTGTATTACCTATGTAATTTTTTTAAATAAACACGCTTCACATAACCTTTGTTATATTTTTTGTCGCTTCTCACACACGCACGGGACTATCTATTGCAACGATTTATAAAGTGATCCTATACGCCTCCTACAATTATAATTTAAGTATCACATAAACCTACATTGTAATTTATAAAAAACAAACAGACAGATTTATTTTCGCGTTCGCATATTACTAAGTAATTTTCAGGAACATTTTTTTAAAAACTGGCAACACTTCACTGACTCACACATAGTTAAAAAAGTGGCTTCACTTTCCTGTTCTAAGTGATCTATCTACCTTTTTTTACTTGATCTGAGCGTGAATGCTCGCGCGCAACAGACGGCAAACGCTGGCGGGGAGCGGACGCGAGGGGCGGGATATTGCCAGCGGCCGCTCGCGACTGCTCGAGCATTCTCGGGACTTCCCGCGACTTCTCGCGCAGTCGCACGGCTCCGTTTATGAAATTCGCCGGAATTCCCGCGGCGGCGCGGGCATCCGCGCGACTCGTTCGAGTTTCTCATGCGATAATAAGTATTATAGTAATGAAATAAAGTTAAAATTCATATGACACTGAAACTGCGCTCCGCTTCTCTGCCTCCGCTTCTCCTTAGTGCGTCCGAGCGCAATTACAGTCAACTAGAAAAGAAGACACTGTCTATTTTGTTCGTGGTCATAAAACATCACCAGCACTTGTTTGGTAGGCGGTTTATATTGGTACTGATCATCAGGCTCTGACGCATATTTTAGGGGAGAAGGGTGCAGTCCCGAATACGGCTGTCACTGTCAGTCGCTTTCAAAGATGGGCGGCGGGCCTAACATATGTGTTCCATATATAATTCGTGCGATCAACCGACAACGGTCCAGCTGTTGCTTTTAAGGATAAGGAAGATGGTTAGGGAAATAGCAACGGAGACGCAACGCGTGTGCGTTACTAAGTTAGATTAAAACTTATGTTCTCTTTGGATGGCCGTGGGCCCAAAGTTGCGAAACAAGATTTCGTGGTAGACCAGGGATGATTTACAAATACAAAATTGTAGCACCTTAGGCCTTACAAAAACTACAGTTCTTAAAAGATTGACCGCGTATCATACAAGGTCAATGTTGGGGACCGGGTAGAATAGCGGCGTCATGGAGACCAGATCATCAAAATAATTAATAGTAACAAAAAACTTGACTGAAAAAACTGCAAGTTGGAAGCAGGCGGGGCCCATTTAAATATAAAATTATGAAAATGGAATGGGGCCCCTCTGCTTCCAACTTTTGTTTAATTTAAAATGAGCTTATTTTATGTCTTTTAGTTTTTTCAGTCAGGTTTTTTAGTTTTTCAACTACTTTTTTATTTTCATTTTTTTTGTTAAGGAACGTGAGAGATTTCGCAGACAACTTAACTATTTTTTATAATACGGGGCGTCCCACGGCTATGCCACACGGAATATATATATATAAAAAAGTAGTCATAAATAAAAGGAAGACCATGAAATTTAACATTTTTCGTTAATTTTTGTTATGTAGTTTTCTAAAATAAACAATATTTAAGGTACTTTCTTTTCGTGTGGCATAGCCGTGGGACAAAAAAAACAAAGAAAAATGGCGGATTTCGGATGCCAAATTCTGCAGTTCGAATACAACTTACTGTACGTTTACTATATGTTTTAATTGAAAGTAATTCGAAGCGACAAATCGTATAAACAAGGGAAAAAATCGGATACAGGCCATAGGATTCTCTCCCTTGTTAATTCGATTTGTCACTTCGAATCACTCTTTAAAACCTTTTATTTTGATACCGCAAATAGCATACAAAATATTTTTCACTGTTTTTGATGAGAATGTTGAGATGGATGTGTGGAGTGGCAAGAATGGATAAACAAAGGAATGAGTATATTAGAGGAAGTTTGAAAGTGGCGCCTGTTACAGAAAAACTGAAAAAAGTCCTTTGTCTTGGTATGGACATGAAACGATGAAACGTATGTGCCTAACAGAATGATGGACATGCATGTTGATGGATGGAGAGGGAGAGGAAGGCCAAAGAAAAGATGGATTGATTGTGTGGGGAATGATAATCAAGAGAAAGGAGTAAATGATGCCGCGACGTCTGACCCCAAATAGAATGGGACAAGGGCAGGGAGATGATGATGATAATTATCTAGTAGTTTAGTCACAGTCACAGGACATTATTTTAAATTTTCAGCATTTTCTGCGTGATGTGGATTAATATGTTAGCACCGACAGGTTGCTGACCCGCATCGGTATAAACACTAAACACATGTTGCCAACTCAAAAACCTTTGCCAAATACGTTTCCTTAATATTATTACCAGATGCGAATCAGGCATCACGCATATATTATACAATTGGGTGATAAATCTGTGTATGTGGTATTTTGTGACAATGCATGCGGCACACCGATGGTTGGATGCCCCCGCTGCTTATACTCCTGTACGACATCAGAGGTTTCGCAGATGCACCGCCAAAGCGATTCGTAATCTAAGGTCGTACTCGACATCGTTCATTTACACAAATGTTGGCTATCCTGAATTAGGTACCGGAAAAAACCCTAATGGAAAACCCAATAAAACTGTCCGACCTGGGAATTGAACCCGGGATCTCAGCAGACTCGTTTGCGACCACGAGAAAAGCCCGTAAACAGGAAGGCAAAAAACACAAAACATAAAATCGTGTACAAAAATCTGCAGCTACGCTGCTTACAGCTCCTCCTAAAACCTATAGTTTGATCATATCTGTCCACTTACTTGTCGACGAAAGAAGCTATCAAGTCGAGGAGCTCGAGCACCAGGCTGTCTATGACTCGAGAGTCCACCACTTTGTTGGACGAGGCCCGGGGTTCCGCTGCGCGTGTGGCAGACGCTGCGGACCCCGCTGAAGCCCCATAAGCATCAGCTACTGGCCCCATCTCCTTGCTGCAGCAAGATCCCATGATCTGTTAACAAGGATTAATTTGAATATAAAGACCACTTTAAAAAAAAATGGTTGATTCTCCACTTTTGACTCATTATTGTACAAGAACAATTTATTAAAATCTAATCAAATCAATAATAACTAAACATCACGCCCGTACATAATTAAAGCAGAGGCCTACCTAATAGTACAGTCACATTGTTCCAGTAATGTTTAAGTTTCATGTAATAAGGAACGACTCTCTGCAATCAACCGAACACAATTTCAGGCTCCGTGGGTTGAGAAATTCCTGATGGAATAACAACCTTAAACATTTCCCGACTTGAGAATCGAACCCAGAACCTCACTCGCTTGCGACCACAACACTAATAAAGCAGAAATAAAAAAACAAACTAAATATCTCGACAATACTGTAAACGCGCCTATTTTCTAATATTTTCACATTCACAAAGTTTAAATAATTCTAAATTACTGTAGGTTAGTTAGGTACTCACCTGAGCTTAAGTTTCAATTTTATAAATCCGAAGTTTGCTTTAATAAACTTTATTTAAACTTGCATATTATTTCATGAAAGTAGGTATATTTAGTATCTATTTGAATCAAAAGTCCGATATTCTGATAACCAAACGAATATGAAATAAGTAACCGTATGTGAACGTTCACGAAATTACCGTACGTCGCGGAGCCGTCCGGAACCGTGAGCGCTACAACCGACACTGTTACAAGCCAGGCAACCGCGCGCGGGGAAGGGCGCAATGGAAGGGATGCAGGGGCGGCGCACACTTGACGTCGGGCGAGGCTTGCAGCGAGATTATTTGAGCATTTGCTAGTGGCAAACAAAACATGCCAACAATGTAACAGTTGAAATAAATGTTAGGAACAATTAAGGAAATTTTCGCCATGTTAATATTTGTTTGGCAAGGAAAAACCACGCTATAGCTCTTCGCCAAGTCTGCGCCGGCCTATACACGGGGTATACAGCGAGCGCGCTACGTCGTATAACCCTCGAGTGTGTTAACATGCTTATGTACTGAACAACTGACTCATACTGAAACAATTCAATCCCAATAAAAATTACAGAAATAATTAAAAAATAATGAAAGATTTTGTGAACACAAGGCCTAATATTATTTAATTTTCAGCATTCTGAATTTTTATTAACTTTAACGTAACGATTTTCAACAATATACATATGACAGCCAGACCAACGACTTAACGTGCTTTGTTAGGCCCAGACAGGTCTCGGTTCGTAAAAAGATGGTCTTCTATACACAGCTTAGTTACCCTTAATTTTATGAAATTAAATTTCACTAAACCTATAATCGGCCCTAGCTTCCCTAGCTTCTGCTATGGAAATGAAGTGCGCTTTTATTTTTGTCCACAATTTTAATTTTCCTTTAGATGAATTAATTAAATTCTAAGGCAAAGGGTGCTTTGATTCCAGTTTCTGCGCAGACTGATTTCCGATTTCAAATATTCCTTATACGCCATAGTAATGTAGGTATAGTTGATGGACGGGAAGACGAAAGTCAAACAATGATGGATAAGTTGTGAGAGGATTTTATGAGGTTAAAACTTTTTACAATAAAAAAAGATTTCGACGAATTGAGAACCTCTCCTCCTTTTTTGAAATAAAAAATACAACCAACTTAAAAAAAAAAAAACACCAAAAAGTGCAAAACGAGGAGGTTCTATGTACAGTCAACAAAACAGGTATGCAGGGACGAAATATATAATTGTTTTTTTCTTAAAAACCGATCGATGTTTTCGAATGAAATTAAAATTAAATGAAGAAAAATAATCAATTGGTTAAATTAATTCAAATTTCATTTGAAGATGTGCAACAGTTTCTAGAAAAACTAAAACTATATCTTTCGACCCTGCATACCTATCTGTTTTGTTGACTGTACGTGTGTATGTATTTTGAGAGATTCCAATATGATTATGGTGAGGATCTGATGAAGGGTTCCAGAGGTAAGGAGTGGAATAACTAGGAGTGTAATAATGGTTGGGAGTAATTGTAATGTGTTTAAAGATATTTGCAGCTGATTAAAAACTAGGCCATTATTGACCATCTTTCATCATCAAAGGTCTGACGCCGTGTCTTGGAGATAAAAACGCAACTCCTCAATATATTAGAATAATACAACCGTCTTCCGAGTTATTAATAAAATAAATAATAAAATGTCATTTATTTTAGGCAAGCATAACCCATATACTTACAGAAAAAAAAGACGTGTGGCACTCGGAGACTGCCGCGGTAAAGCTATTGCATAGCATTTTTTATCAACTTATGTAATTATAATTATTTATTCACTTTCGTAGTGTCAGATATTGACAAGCCTAGGTTATTATTTTTACAACCTAAGATCGGTAGATTAAAAATAATAACCTAGGCTTGTCAATATCTGACACTACGTGTTAGGCACTAGGTGTTAGATTATTTTCGTTACGGAATTTCTGGATTCGGTCTCCACGCTCAAGGCCCGCGATAGAAGCTATGCAATAGCTTAAAAATAACATTGGATCATAAAATGAAAATTAAAATAAAATACAATAAAATCATAATAAAAGTTAATGCAAATAAAATAAAATAAATCAAAAAATAATAATAAAATTACAGTGATGAGCTTACAAAAATGAAATTACAATAAAATAAAAATTAAATTAAAACACAATCAGTTATTGCTATTGGTACCGGTTACATTGCGAAGCCATCATAGATCATTTCTAGGACTCACGATGTGTCTAGGACACAAGCAACTTCCCAACGGGTGAGAACCATTCTACCGTACTTTCAAGTATTTGCTATTGTTACCAGTGACATTGCTAAGCCTGTATGTTCATCTGTATCACCATAGCTTATTTTGGGGTCTAATCAATTAATTTATAAAATTAAGTAGCTATCAATTTGGGTTCATCATTCATCAAAATCGGTTTAATAGCGTTTAAGATGTTTACTATATATCTTAATAAGTCTATTTATTGCGCTAGCGAAATAGTTCTAGGCTTGCACCACGGGAGTATGTTTTATACATTTATGGGTTCTAGCTCATCGATTGGTAGAATATCAAGTGTCATTGAAAAACTCAAATGGAAAAACCTTTTTTACAAAACTGGCCAGGTGCAAGTCGGGCTCGCGGACGAAGGGTTACGGGTACCATTATCAACATTAGACAAGAAGGTTTAAATACATTTTATTTTAAATGAATTATTTATTTTTAAATTGTATATAAGTACAACTAAATATTCTGTGAATGTTTCAAGTGTCTACCTATCGCCGTTATTATTATCGAGCAAAACAAAACAGCCAAAATCACGTTTGTTGTATTGGAGCCCAAGCCCTTAAATATTTATTTTATTCAGTATTTGTTATTATAGCGGCAACAGAAATACATCATCTGTGAAAATTTTCAACTGTCTAGCTATTCACGGACTTGTAACTGTATAACGGATTTACGGTTCATGAGATACAGCCTGGCGACAGACGGACGTACAGACAGACAGACAGACGGAAGGAGAGCGGAGTCTTAGTAATAGGGTCCCCTTTTTAATTTTTGGGTACGGAACCCTAAAAATACTCTACTACTCTATAGACTTTAAAAATCCTCTACAAAGTGCAAAATTACCTAAGTTTCGGAAGCCGGTTAGTTTTGTTACTACTTCACTGGTTCTTTGTCGCCAAAGATATTCAAACATTTACCAGCGACAGGCGGGACAAGACGAAGAAAATCGTAATAAAATACTTGTTACTTCTTAGTAGCAAATCGTACTGTCTAGTGTCGTACACCCACTGTGTTCGGGATCAAAATTTTCGTGTGTAAAAAACCCCAATGTCCGCTCTATAAGTCTTTTAAAACTCTTTGTTCGTCACCGATAGTATTGATTTAATCACCCAAAAAACAGTTTGTATTTTATCGTATTTCTCGTACAAACAACCAAATCCAAATGCGAATGTGCATTTTTTTGGTATACACAATTTCTCATTCCTATATGGATGTTTATACGAGTACATTCCTATTTGGATTTGGATGTTTGCGCCAGTATTTTATTTCGTTCACGCCAAATACCTAGCCGAGTGTTATTTTGAATAATCAGAAATTTTTCGAATTTAATGTAGTGAATAAAAACGATAAAATCTGACCAAATTGGTCAATTTGATCTGATTGTTTTCGATGAAACGCATATTTGATTTTGTTTTTAAACTTCCTGTGTGTAAAATACTTAAATATGATTTTATTAGTAAATAAAAGCGTTTCGGAGAAGAAGACGAATAAAGAAGGGAACTCTTCAATAATAGACAGCAAATCTGTCGTGATTGCTGCAATCGCTTGGATGTTTATTGTATACACAACATCATAACATAACATCACGTCTGTATGCTCTGAGGGGGTATGCGGATGTGTACAGTGCAACCATATTTCGACAGTTAGGTTTGTTAAGTTCCATTTGTAAGTTCCAAATGTATTGTTAACAATGTAAAATAAATGCATAGCAAATATTGTTGATCAAAAACACAAAAAAGTGAAAAACGAGCTTCAGACAAAAAAATAAAATAATCAAACAAACAAAAGTCACCGACTTCTAAAAATAAAATTATTTTTCTTTTTTATGTTTTTGAAGACGGTTTTATTTTTTTTAAGTTTTTTTTATGTGTACTTTTCCAACCTTGAGGTCAAGTGTATACTTTTTAAAACAGTTGTTATTTGTTTCACGAGACACGAGTCGACATAGCGGAAATCGCCATAGAAAGAATGTTCTTTTTTCTTTAATTATTTCTAAAATACCGAATTTTTATAAGCTTTTATTTAACTAACTTTGTAAAGGATGATTTCTACCAAACAGCCCGCATCGCATCGGATCGGAAAAGATTCAAATACATACGGATGTGGCGACAGCCGATAGCGTAGATGTCGACGCATACGATCGGATCCGTACCGTCGTTTCTGCGCCTAGTCTATCTACCGTATTGACGTGTTCTAGTTTTTTTTAATGGTTGAAGTTGACGTAGAATTGTTGTTATTGTATAAAAAGACGAATAAAATAATCATAAAACACAGAAAAGGAAAAGAAAAGTGGATCTGATCGGATATAACGACAGGCGAACGGAGCCGATCGCGCGTCGTAGCATACTTTTGGCTACAATTGCGTGTCGCGGAAGACGCGTGCGGTCTATCTGCTGTGGCCTGGTAATATATATACTTTAAATAATGTGTACACGATTTAATATCGTTTAAAGATTATATATCGTTTAAAGAGATATATAACCGATGCGATGCTAGCCGTTAGGTTGAAAACTGGAATCATCCTTTAGTTTGTTTGTTAGTACGTATTGATAAAATCTTGGAACTGAATTTCAAACCAGTTCCCCCCAACCGATCGAGATGAAATGTTGCACACACCTTTGGTTCTGGTGACCATACATTGATATGACAGACATTACTTAATCTTGCGGCCCAACGAATGAACCTGTGCCGCCTCCCTTTTGGGTGTAGATACTAAATACGTCTAGATACCTTGTGAGCTACAGGTCCACAACTGGCCAAGAAATCACTGAACATATGTGCATACAAAAAAAAAGAAGAATTTTTGTCTATTTGCCAAAAAAAAATCATAACCTCTTTGAGTAGCGCTCCTTCAATGTGGGTTGAACTCGACCAGATGGGTGAATTGTCCATAACTTTAGTTTTGTCTAAATTTGTACCGAGGCCAACCTACCGAGAGTTTCATTTCGGTCTGCATTTAGTGACTAGTCCAAACAATTCCAACGATTATGACGATGTCATCGAGAAAGTAAAGAAGTACAGTGACCTCGCCGGTTTTGTCAATGCCAGGTCAATCATCAGTCAAACAATTTTCCACGCAGTATGGGTGTATTTTTCAGTTTGGTCTGGTGACTAGAATTTTTCAATTCTCC
Source organism: Lycophotia porphyrea (assembly GCA_950005105.1). Taxonomy (NCBI): domain Eukaryota; kingdom Metazoa; phylum Arthropoda; class Insecta; order Lepidoptera; family Noctuidae; genus Lycophotia; species Lycophotia porphyrea. The sequence continues at coordinate 26,301,237 of OX465383.1, read as the reverse complement.
TAGCGAGACTATTTGTGACGAACCCTGAGAAGTAAGATAGGTTTATTACTTTTTTATCAAGGTTCGAATCATCTACGATTCAGGGGTTGATTCGATTCCTCATTGTATGACAGCATATTTAATCGATATTACTGTACCAAATACACATAATTTACAGACGACAATCGCAGAAAAACTAACCAAATACCTAGAACTAAAAGACGAAATTACCCGAATTTGGCACCTGCAAAAAGTAACAATAGTACCAATAGTTTTATCATCAACAGGAGTAATACCGAAACAACATCAGCAATCTCTTAATTCTCTTAACTTACCTCCAAATACCTACCATCTGCTACAAAAGGCAGTGATATTAAACACATGCAGACTCGAGAGAAAGTTTCTGCAATGCGAATCAGAAAATCTCCATCAAAACTCAAATACGCTACCATCTTCCATACAATCTTCTGCGCGTGACCGCACTTCATCTATTCCAACTGATAATCACTTGGCTTAGGCCCATATAATCAGCTCTTCCCGGTTTATAAGCCGAGCATATAAAATATACGAGTATGTCAAAAATAATAATAATAATAATAAGTTTATTTTCGTGATCAACAGGTTTCAAAAAATACATTGTAGAGGGCTTCTTTTAAGTATGGAAATACCTGTAACAGAAGACCTCCCTCTTCCATATTACAAAGCGCAAACATTGTACAAAGCCTGTAATATAATAATTTAAATAAAAACAGAGTAGGTTAACCAAAAACTTCGACTAGAGAAATAAAAATAAATACAAATAAACCAAAAAATGAGTGTGGAGTGTATGCGTGTGTATGTGTATGTGTGTGTGTGTGTGTGTGTCTGTGTGTGAGAGCAAATGGAACTAGTGTGTGTGAGAAAAAGGAAACCAAAAGCTTATTATCAGTGTGAAGCATACAGTAGACATTAATTGTTTTATAATTAGCCTGCGTTAACATTAATTTCATGTGTAAAGCAAGTTTCTGAAAGGTATTTTATTATGTAACCGGATGTAGAAGAGCCTCAGTTTCTTCATATGTAAGGGACTTTAGCCATGCAGTCAGGGTTTTCTTACATTCGTGATGTGTTTTTTGGTAGATAACTAACTTTTTGTTTATGGCATTGTTAACAAAAGTAGTTAGAGCAGTATATTGTCGTCTTGCAAATGCAGTGCAACCCTAACCCCAGCTATACAACCGTGTCTTCTTCTTTTTGTAAGAATATTATGATCAAATGCTGTTGTTTTGTGCATTTTTAGGACAGAAATAAGAATATATAATTTTCTGACAGTTAAGAGGTTAGATAGATTATAAAGCTCGTGTATAGGGAAACGATAAGGTTTAAAATATATAGTTTTGAGTAGGGCACGCATTTTGTTTTAGAGGCACCCCCCCAGATAGGAATGCAATAGGTTAGGACAGATTGGGCTAGAGCAGTGTATACTTGTTTAATTAAATACCCTGATGCAACATGTCTTAACACCTTGAAAATCCAGACTAATTTTCTTAAACGGTCACTAACCAATTCAACGTGGTTATGCCAAGAGAGTCGCTGATCAAGTATAATACCCAGGTATTTCGTTTTCTCTACCTTATCGATCGTCGGGCAAGCGCAATTTATGCCTTGGCTATTGTGACACTGGTGTATCCTTACATTGAAATTAGTATCCGGCTGAGTTCTATTACTTAAAGAAAAACACATATAGATAGTCTTCTGGCTATTCAGCGTAAGTAAATTCGATCTTAGCCAGGAATCAACTCTAGATAGATGATGTGATGAAGCGAATATAACGTAACTTCGGCTAGTGATTGGTTATTTGGTTAATAATAGTGCGTGCGTAATATCTATATCTTAACGCGCTAGCAATAAGGTCTAGTTTCTATTTATTTAGTTACAACAAAGATTCCATAAGTTAGCAACTTTCCGGCGGCTACTCGATATCAGGGAGTTGCGTTTGTCGATAGTTTGCGTTTCATTCGTTTCACAGTTACTTGTGACAATCGTGCTACTGTTATCGATATCTGAAAACAGTTTTCGATATCGATATGAAAACTGAATATCGGTTACATATCCGTTTGCAACGAAATACGAAAACGCCCATGTCTAAAACTAACGAATACACAACAACGCATCACCACGAACAGAGCGACACTGCCGCCTTGCTCGGAATCAGCGCGGCAGGCAGCACTGCTGGGCAGCACCTTAGTGGCAGCACTGCGGCAACAGCACTGCTGCTTGTAGCCGAGATCGGAATCATACCTTAAACATGTCTCACTTGGCCCACCGGATTGAATGCAAGAGCACGTTAAATTCCACTTTTAGTACAATGGTTTCCTCGGCGATTCGAAATCTAACAGGTGCAACGGAGTCTGTAGAGAATGAAACAGATTTTACAGAAGAATAAAAACATTTCACAGTAATTTATTCGGTGGAGGCGTCGAATAGAGGACAGTATATGCAAATTAAGTAATCACAATGCTGCGATCCAGCTCCATCCAATACAAATGTTAGCTGACGTGACTAAAAAGGCTACTTACTCAATGTCTCTGGGCAATCATGACTGCCGCAAAACAAACTGTTGTGGACAAACTACGTGCCAAGATAGCACAAAGCGGGACCCAGTAGCCATGACAGGACAAACTGTAAGGTAGGGCTTTCCGCAGGATGAACACAGAGGAGTTAAAACGTACGTCAAAATAAATTATCTAAGCTAGGTGAAATTGGTGCACATGTTGAAACAGATACGCGGCGTCGCTGTCCTCGCATAGTTATTGTATGTACGTAGATATTCGGATTTCATTCGGGTCGTGAAGACCATTAAATTCCTTTCAGCATCTACTGTCGCTAAAGCATGATCAGGTCAGTTCGTAACGGTTGTAGGTAAAGCGGCTTTCGCCTCAACACATAATCCTTACTCGAAATTATATTCGATCATGCAGCACAATCGCCGCCCGCCAGTCACCCTATGATAATAGGATCATGTACGTGCATGTGTGTAGGTCGTGGGTATTGCACGGCGCATAGAGGATGAAAATACCGAGAGCCAAATATGCCACCATCGTCACACAAAATACGAAACAAAACAGATTCGACATTCGCTAGTTGGAATAAAAACAACTAGAAAACGTTGAAATAAATTAGTTGTATTCTTGTTCTTTCATAGAGCTACGTGTCTTTTTAATACGTTGCAGGAACATCATGTTTTTATGCGGCACATCTATATATATAGTAAAAATATTATTGGGACCATCATCAACACAAATAGGACCCAAAACAATGGATGTTAGAATTTTTGTCTGTGCGTTTGTGCACGCTAATCTCAGAAACGGCTTATCCCATTTGGATGTGGTTTTCGCTAATATATTATGGTAAGCTTCACGTAACATTTAGTGTTTGTCAATCGGTTCATAAATAAAAAAGTTATGCCAATTTAAAGACTCACGTCGAACATTTGTTAAACTATCTATTCTTTCTCTGTTCAGTAGCATTGACTGAAACTTTACTAAACTTTATAATAATGGTCTATATAAAATTGTGATTATATAATAATAAAAAAACACACCTGCCATATCAAAAAATGAATTTAAAAAGTGAACTAAAAAATTAAAAACAAGTTACATGATTTTAGTATCAAGGTAGGAACTAAATAGATTATAATTTTGACTGTGCAATTAAAACGCCATTGTGTCCAAAAGTAGAAAACTGAAACCTGCTATATTCTTTGTAAAGAGTAGGTATCTACTAAGAAATGGTTTTTCGAAATACCACCCAAAGAGGGTGAAATAGGCAGTTGAATGCAGAGCCTAAACCGCTGGTCCTAAAGACGTGAGGAGGGTGTATTCTTTGTGAAGAGTCCACTAAGAAAGGGTTTTACGAAATTCCACCCCTAAGAAGGTGAAATGAGGTGTTACATTTTCTGTGAAACGTTTTATTCTCGGGGTTGATTGACTTGAAAAATTAGTGTACAAACTCATCTATTAAAATTATGAAAAACGTGTATCACAGTTTTTCCAAAATTATCCCCTGACTGATTATATCAACGCACAGCCCAAACCGTTGGTCCTAAAGATGTGAAATTTGGAGGATGTATTCTTTGTCAAGAGATGGTATCCACTAAGAAAGGGTTTTACGAAATTCCCACCCTAAGGAGGTGAAATAGGGTGAATGGTTTCTGTGAAAATTTTACTCTCGGAGTTGATTGACTTGAAAATTAGGGTACAAACTCTTCTGTTAAAATTATAAAAAACGAGTATAACAGTTTTTTCCAAAATCATCCCCTGACTTATATATTGACGCACAGCCCAAGCCGTTGGTCCTAAAGACATGAAATTTGAAGGGTGTATTTGTTGTGAAGAGTAGGTAAAATCGGGGGGGGTTAAATTTTCTGTGAAACGCATAGCTACGCTCGCAACGCTCTTCAATTAAAATTATGAGACACGTGTATCACAGTTCTGGCGCGCATGATGCGTAGGGCGTGCGGGGCGTGATTTTTTTTAAATTACCAATGAAAATAATTCTATGTGGGGGCTCCAACTGATATACTGAACACATCGTAACCATTTTCGCGTCGGTGTCTATTCCACCCCGTTATCTTATATAATAAACTATTTTAAATGCGAAAGTTTGAATAGATGGATGTTTGTTACTCAATCACGCCAGAACGGCTCAAAAAATCGGGATAAAATTTGGCACAGAGATAGATTATGGTATAGTATAGCACATATATTACTTATTTTCCCAGAGGTAAGATCCCGCGGGCAATTCCCGAACTCCACGCGGACGGAGCCGCGGGCAAAAGCTAGTATATAAATAAAATCCTTTAAGACGACTGGGAACTTGATCTATTGCTTTGAATTTGGTGAAGAGTAAATTCATAACATCTTTGTGGGTCAGGACATGGGTGAGTCAAACTAGTAAGTAATTTAGTACTCCGTTAGTATGTAGTTTACGTTGCTATCTTGGTTGATACTTGCTTGAAAAAACTAGTATTGTCATAAAAAAAAACAAGTTTTACAATTTTTCTTTGACACCTCTATTTATAAAATTGCGGTGTGCGTCTGTTCATTACTCTCCTCCTTCTAAATGGCTTGACGTGTTCCCATATTAATTGTAATAACTTTGCTCTGGTACTATTTTTAACTTCAGTTTCGTAGATCACATTATTGCCCAGCGAGCGGTAATGAAATTCCGTACAATATTACTGCCTGACTGAAGCCTGGACACATAACGGGTACGACATGCAACGCCTTTTTTAAAATAACTTCAACTGTTCCGCGCTTTAAGTGAATCCTGCCTGGGTCCTGTGAAACCAAAGGATCTTGGGAACGAATCATACCGAAACCGTTGTTACTGGGCATTAATGACTTCCTTTTACTTTAGGTTTGCATGACATACGGGGTGTAAACAGACTCTTCACGAAGCCGTTAACCAAGCATTATGTTCATCAAACTAAGTAACTTTACGCAAAAATTATTGCTGGGGTTTCCCAGCAATAATTTTTGCTTTGACTTTTTTTTTGGGGTGAAAAATCACATTTTACGGTAGGACACATTCAAAACATTGTGCTGATGGATGGATTGAATAGTAAAACTTGTGAAAAATTTGGAACTTTGACCCCAATATCTCCGTAACTAGAAGGTTCCCAGGTATGGTCTAGAACAAAAAAAATATCGCAATGACGGGGAGAACAAGTGCCTTTCGGCTTCGTTAAGTCTTTTTAAACCATTTATAATTTGATATTTACGAGCAGGCGGTGTGAAAAACATCTTAACAAATGAAGGATGTAACCTAACATGTAGACGTCGGCCCAGAACTTAACTACTAGTTTGGCGCCTTCAATAACGTATATCAGTTCCCGTAATGAAAAAACAATAGGACACGCAGGACACGATATTAAGTGCCTCATCGTTTGTGGAACAGTACCACATTTACACTCCAGGGCATTAATGAATCTCCACCTGAGCAGGTTTCCTTTGCTGCGGCCAACCTGCGTCTAGCCAGAGAGATTGTGCAGGTCAGATAGGCAGTCGCTCAATATAAAATACTGGTATTTAGCTGCATCCAGTTAGACTGGAAACCAATCCCAACATAGTGGGGAAAAGGCTAGGCAGTATCCAATATTGATCGCAAGACTTCCCGGTCTTATGATTGTGGCGTGTCGATATGGCGATAAGTCCCTCTTTGAGGAGTGGTTGGAGAGGAGCCACAGAGTCCCCGCCTTCCGCCTGACGCAGATCCTCACCGGACATGGTTGTTTCGGGGGTTCCTGCACCGAATCGGGTGGGAGGAAACGCCCGGGTGACCAGGATACCATTGCGAAGATCGCCCGGAGGACACGGTGGAGCACCCGTTGCGGTCTGCTCCGCTTGGGCGGAGCACCGCCATGTCCTCGTAGCGGCGATTGGCGGCGGCGACCCGTGGACGGTGAGCAATGGGCTAGGTCACCGGCCGTCCGTCTAATGACGACAGGCCGTCTCGACAGCGCGTCCGTGTTCCACGCGGGTCTTAAAGAAAAGTTAGCAAAATGGAAGGGGATCGCAAGGGCCGATGCCTGCCGGGGCTGCGGGACTGTTCAAAAGAAATAAATGATACCGCGGCCCTGGAACACAAGAGGGCTAAGCAGGAAAATGGATGGGTTTTAGTCAGTTTCTGACACTCCCCTCAGCTCAGCCCAGAGCATTTGATAATTTCACATCCGAAAAAAAAAGACTTCCCGTACTATTATGAAATATTTCAGAGATGTGTTATAAACCTATGGATTTAATTCCACATCTCTCATCTCCACGAAATGCGCCTTTCTCTTATCAATGCTGTCACACGTTTACAAAACGAGCGACAGCTACAAAAAGTCGCCGTGGGCGAAGGTCCTCGGAGTCCCCACCGCAACTTTTTGCAGCGCTGCGAAGACAAAACAGTCGCGATACAGTTGCGTTGCGATGCTCTCGCACTGTGGATGCTAGAAGTCGCTGTGGTCAAACGACCTTAATTATAGCTTAACCGAATTTTGGGGTACCTATTGTACGACTGTGGTGTATATCTGTGGTTGTGTGTGTACGCTGTGGATACATTGAAGGGAATCCCACGCGTAATTAAACTGCGCGGGCCTCCTTTGTTTTAATGATTCGGGAATCGTGCGACTATTCAGGTCAGTTTGATTGCCTCCATACAAGTCAGGTGTCAAAATCAGTGAGAGGTAAATTCGCCTCGCATCACGCAAGGCATTTGATTCAGTTTGGCCAAAGCTACGAATACATAATTTAGCATGGATGCAGGCAGAATAAGTTAGATTCATTATAGAGTCCGAAATGGTTCACATGATATTTATCCTCTTATTAATAAGAATTATAAGCTCGTTAGGCAGCTGGATCAAGGGGTTGATTCAGTACTCCTGGATACGGCTGGTATTGTTAGGAGGTTCCTCTCTCTGGAGCCATGACCGCCGGTAGCTTGGTCCCTGTTCCCGATACCGGTGGGCTACTATGTTTTTTTTTAATGTTTTTTTTTATACTTTTGTTTTTTAAAAATATTTAAAAATGTAATTTTAGTAATTACATTTTTAAATAAATTTGTTAGAAAAATGAATAAAAGAATTATAAATAAAATATGTCACTGATACTGACTAGACCCGGACCAAAGAACAAGAGACACATCCAGTAACTCCAGGCTCATCACAGCTCCGCCCCACAGCCACCTGCATCGGCCGGATGCGCCACATCCGTGACCGCTGTGTCGCTGGTGGTTGCAGTTACGTCAAGCTCAAGCGACAAGATTTTCTCCCCACCGCCACCACCACTAACACCGACGACGAGGAAAAGGACAGCTACCAGCGAGCTTGGGACGTCGTGACCAAACGGTCCCAAACAGGGTCACAGGAGCTGCCTGTGGCAATGTGGTGGTGGTGGTTCAGGTCTACGCACCGACCTCGGCACACTCGGATGACGTGGTGGAGGAAATGTTTGAGGACATCTCCAAGGCCTTGCACTCCACTACTACGGCGCACTAAAACGCTGTCATGGGGGATTTTAACGCTAAAGTGGGAGTAGAGAATTGCAGTGAATCGGTAGTAGGGTCCTACGGGTTTGGTAACAGAAATTATAGGGGGCAAATGCTTGTTAACTTCCTTGAAAAGAATTCTTCGTGATGAACTCTTTCTTTAAGAAACAGCCCCAAAGGAAGTGGACGTGGCAAAACCCCGACACTATGACGAAAAATGAGATAGACTTCATCATAGCGGATAAGAAGCGTATATTCAGAGATGTCTCAGTGATGAACAGGTTCAACACCGGTAGTGATCACAGACTTGTTCGTGGCTTGTTCTGAATATTAATTTCAAGCTGGAGCGTACCCGCTTGATGAAGTCTAGGCTCCGTCCCAATATGCTCCAACCCATGCTAGGGTCTGAAGTGTTTCAGTCAGATCTGGGAAACCGATTCGCGCCCGTGGAAACCACAAATAACGTTGATCAGGCGCTCGACCAAATAGTGGAAATCCTCAGGGAGGAAGGGACGCGGTTTTGTAAAATGCGGCATACGGGCAAGAAGTCCAAACTTTCGGAGGAGACTCTGGAGCTTATGACGGAACGACGTGAGAACCCACCCATCACTTCGGCAGGACTACAGGCACTCAATAAAAGAATTAGGAAATTGATACGACGCGACCTCCGGTGCTCCAGCGCACGCTCAATACAAAAAGCGATTGAGCAAAACCGGGGCTCGAAAGTGTTCGTCCAATCACTTGGGAGGAGCCACCTGATGAAGTTGACCAAATCCAGTGGGGATATCGTCGTTTTCAAGCCGGAGATTCTTTCGGAAGTCGAAAACTTCTACGGCCAATTGTACGCATCGTATGCGTCTCGACCTGATCCCGAAAATGAGGATTCCAGAGCCACCTTAACCCGCCATTTCACAGAAGATCTGCCTGAAGTCAGCCAAGACGAAATCGAGGCGGCTCTTAGACAGCTTAAGAATGGAAAAGCCCCTGGTGAGGGTGGGATAACTACTGAGCTCCTGAAAGCGGGAGGAAGCCCTGTATTACGAGAGCTTCTAGCGCAAAGACTCGATGACTTCCAGCCACCGGAGCAGGCCGGGTTTCGAGGAGGATACAGCACCATAGACCACATCCACACAGTGCGGCAGATCATACAGAAGTCCGAAGAGTAGAATCGGCCGCTGTGACTTGCATTTGTGGACTATGAGAAGGCTTTTGACTCTGTCGAGACCTGGTCAGTTTTGGAGTCTCTGCAGCGATGCCAAGTCGACTGGCGATACATCCAAGTGCTAAGAAATCTCTATGAAAACGCCATAATGATCCAAACTCAAAACCAGCAAACAGAACACATCCCATTGCGTCGGGGGGTGAGGCAGGGGGACGTAATTTCCCCGAAATTGTTTACCAACGCGCTGGAAGATGTGTTTAAGACGCTGAAATGGGAAGGACGTGGCATTAATATCAACGGCGAGTATAATATGTCACACTTGAGATTTGCTGACGACATCGTCATACTGGCTGAATCGCTGCACGACTTGCAGCAGATGCTGGATGGCCTAGTTGATTCTTCTTTACGCATTGGTCTCAGGGTGAACTTGGACATAGCCCCGGTTATGTTCAACGAACACGTCACCCAAGGACCTATTGTTGTCAATGGCGGTCCTCTCGAGGTTGTTCGGGCATATGTTTACCTCGGGCAAACTCTGCGGTTTGGTAAGAACAACTTTGAGAGGAGGCTAACAGAAGAATCCAGCTGGGCTGGGCAGCGTTTGGGAAGCTTCGTCGGGTCTTCTCGTCGCGTATGCCACAGAGGCTAAAGACAAAGGTGTTTAATCAGTGCGTCCTGCCTGTTATGACTTACGGGGCCGAAACGTGGACACTCATGGTACGGCTTATTCATAAGTTCAAGGTCGCTCAGCGAGCTATGGAACGGGCTATGCTCGGAGTTTCTCTGAGGGATCGCATCCGAAACGAGGTGATCCGACAGAGAACCAGAGTTGTCGACATAGCTCACAGAATAAGTAAGCTGAAGTGGCAATGGGCCGGTCATATTACCCGTAGAACCGATGACCGTTGGGTAGACGTGTTCTTGAGTGGAGACCGCGAATTGGCAAACGTAAGGTGGGACGCCCCCAGGCTCGGTGGAGTGACGATCTTCGCAGGGTGGCTGGTAGCAACTGGATGAGAGTTGCTGAGAATCGAGTTGAGTGGCGTGCGATTGAGGAGGCCTATGTCCAGCAATGGACTGCTATAGGCTGATGATGATGATGATGATGATCGTACCGATATCGGATGCTCTTTCTCTGTTTCAGGCACTTAAGCCTGACGTGAATGTCTCTGCCCAAAGATGTATTATGAGAAAGCCTATGATTCGGTGCCACATACATGGGTTATGAGTGTGCTGGAGTTGTACAAAATAAATGCAACTCTTCGCACCTTCTTGGTATCGTGTATGGGGCAGTGGATGACGGTCATCGATCAGAATTGAGCGAGGAATATTTCAGAGTGACAATTTGAGTCGGCTTTGCTTGGCCTTGAATCCTCTGAGCACACTGCTGGAGGATTCAGGTCTAGGCTACTGGCTGAGGAGATGTGGTACAGGTTATAACTATCCTCCTTTACGTAGATAACATCAAAACCTTTACCCCCAGCAATTTACGACTGATAGAACTACTGTGACTGAAAGTGTTAGTAGCGCCATCAGGATGGAATATGGTGTGGACTGAGGAGAAATGGGTCATCATCTAAAGTGAGAGAAAATAATGGAACCAGTGGGAACTCAACTCTCGGATTCCATATTCCTTAGATACCTCTCCTCAACCAAGACCTACAAGTATTTGGGTATGTCGGAAGCATTAGGTATCAATGCTGCCGACATGAAACAACCTTTGAAGGAACGCTTGTTTAACAGCCTGAAGAAATTGTTAAACAGTATTTTAGGTTGGGTCAGCCAGGTTCTGAAACGGCTGAACCGATTTGTATAAAATTTTGTGTGCATATCGGGTAGATGAAATAAATGATAAGGGTGACTCCTAAATATTTTTTTTAACTGTTTGGCATTTTTTTATTTTATTAGTAGGTAGGTAGTAGGTCAATTCGAATTAAATATTCATAGTTGACAGAACAACGTATGTCGGGTCAGCTAGAAATATTATACTTACATAGTTTTAAAGAACTAAAAAACACGCATTAGATTGACGTCATGTTATTTCTCATATTTTGTCAGCAAATCCTTTCATTTGATACCCATATACTCGTAAAGGGAATTAATTTAAAAAAACTAGTAGAGTACTGGATTTAGAATGACGTCACTTAGTTAACCATGAATTGTCAATCAAACTATACAACGTAAGTATGCAAAATTTCAGCTCAATCGGAAAACAGGAAGTGGGTCAAAATTAACTTCTAAGATTGTTTTACACAGTACAGGTAAAGTTAATAAAAGCGTGTTAAAAATAGTCACAAACATTGTCTAATCAATAAACAGCCTTTTTAGTAAAGAGTTTTGTTTAATACTTTTTTTTGTTAAAACGGATATTTATCGTGAAAATAACACAGAAAATAATTACCCTTGCTGTCACAAGATGCAGGAGCGCACTATTTCAAAATGACTGCTATAGTATGTATGTCAAAGTCTACAACAAAATAATAAAACAAATAATATAATAATTAAACGAAAACTCGGCTTCAATAATTAAAAAAAAAAAAAAACTAGAAAGATGGCTGTATAATAATGTATTTTTTACCATTGCCACTCGAAAAAGGGCATTTGATTCATCGCTAACAGTGAATAAATAAAACACTCTTTTACTCCCGGAGTGAATAAAAACATTATTAATTTGAAACAAGCACGAATTATGAACAAATAATAATAAATAAAAAGTGCGAACAAGAATATAACACTGAATTTCGGAAATTGTTCTAATTTTACTATTTTTTAATGTTTATATTAAATCCTTTGTTCTCTTATTACCGATTATATAATATAACAAAATGTGATAAATACTCATCTGCCTAGACTTATGCCAACTTTATTGGGGTCGGCACCCAGTCTAATCGGATGCAGCTGAATATCAGCAATTTACATAAAGCGACAGTATATCTGACCTTCACAGGCAAGTTGGTACTGGGTGGGTAATACAGACAGTCAGACTTTCGAGCCACTGACTTCCTGTAATGATAGTCAAATAACTACAAATAACAGCTGGGACCAATGGCTTTATGTACTTTCCGAGGCACAGAGGAAACTACGGTGTGTAATGAATTAGTAGTCACCCATCCACAGACCAGCTTTGGCAAGAGCGGCTCAACCCTGAAGATTGACCCAAGCAGCTGTTATTATTAACCCACAAGAAAAATAAACACTATACTTCTATTAAATTGTCGGAGCGGGTCATTGGTATAGACATGGAATGAATCGCGGTACGCCTGTGGTGACGTCGGAAGACGTACTTACTCCCTCCGAGGCGTGCTCGGTACAGAGTCTTGATGTTTGCGGCTCGACGCTAGGACGACAGTCAGTGTCTGATCGCGGCCGAGTTGAGACGTCTTGGAACTGTACTCGATTCATTGTGTCCCGAGTTATTGTGTTAAGTTGTAATCTCAAGTAGTTCGTTAGTTTTGCTAGAAACAGTGTATCGTATCAAGTGTGTTTTCATAGCACGAAGCCCATCGTCTGCCCACATAATGTTCGAGCTTAACGGAATAAATCCAGGCATTCCCCGACATCACAAGTGAGATGAAATCGTGCTAATGAAATGATTCGCGAGGACAGTGAAAATAAAGATCAGTGACGGTTACTTTTTGAAATAGCAGAGTGCTAGTGTTGATCACGTGGTCACTTCTCTCCGCGCAAGTGTTCGGTTCGGTTGTGATATTTCGCTGTTGATTATAATTACGATTATCGTGTTTCGTGATCGATTCCCGGCTCGTGAGAAGTTCCGAGTGTGTGTGTGTTGCGTGCGTGTTGTGTGCTAAGTGCTGGTAATGTAAGTTGTTTAGTGTTTTTACGTAGGTTTTACTGGTAAGAAGTTAATTTCGTTAACTACAGCGACGGTACATCGGTGAGTACATTTACTTTCTTTGGTGTGTGGGTACCTCGAAATTATTTTATCAGCCGTTGATCCTTTTACTTTTTGCGGTCTAATTACTTTGTTTGAATTTCATAATTTTTAATTATGTTGTGTTATTGTGTTGTGATTTTTTGAAACTTCGTATACCTACCCGTAAGCCTAGTGACGACGGATTTCAAATTGTAGGTGTTAAGAAAACCACGAAATCGAGCGTAAGCGGTGGGCACATCCCTCCAAAACGTTTCGTTGGTAATTTGCAATTATCATCATGTATCCAAACCTAATTAATTTGTCGACCTAAATCCTTCTGTGTTATTGTTTTTGAATGTAGACATGTAGTTTGACATTATTTTCATTAAAGTATCTGCACTAGTTGAAGTTCACATTTTCAAGTTACGTAATTGTGGATTCGTAATTCGCCGAGGAAGATTTTTGATTTTCAACTAAAATTATTCGTAGGCGTTCCTTGGATAACGGTTGCGAGTGGATAGGGGTTGAAACAGAGTCCGTTGCGCGACCGTGGTGCGTCATCGCTAACTTGTTCCTTGTTGTGAGTGCAGTGGTAAAATAAGCTGGATTCCTCAACTTATTTTGACGCCTTACTTAATGCGATGAGGGCTTCGTATTTTCATGTCTGTGGCCTATCCGGGGGTAACGTGGGGTCGGTCTGGGGAATTGTTCAGGGGTAGGACACGGCCAAGCGGATTGTCGTACGAGGGGGACCGGCGTCGCAAAGCCATTGCATGTGCCGGTTGCTACAGGCGTAGGGCAGCGACCCCAGGCCAGCAGCAGCTCATAGGTGTGCTTCAAGTGCGGTACGCCACGTCGGGCCATAGAGCTAGTCGCTGCATTGCAGGCAGGGCCAGCGCTGCTGTACGGGTAGAGAATTGAGTTGACGGTCAGTGGGTCGTCTTAGGGGCGGATTTTAAGGAGTTGGAGTAAACGCTTAGGGGCACTATGAGCAGCAAAGAAAACGAAAAAAAAAATTTTTTGCTTTAAAAAATTTTTTCGGACCCAATTTTCCAAAATTTTTTTTTTTCCAAAACTGTTCTTTTTTGCAGTTTCGGGTTAACCTTGACCATAGAAACCATTTCGGTTCTGAGAAGCATGGTCCTACGACGCACCGTTTCCGAGTTAGGAGCTTTTGATTTTTTTTTCTTGTTTTTACAAAACCTTATATATGTATTTCCAAAACGGTAGCCCGGATGAAAAACTTTTCGGGAAAGAAATTGTTGCTCTAGTTGCAAACCATGAGATGATATAAAAAATCTGGGAAATATTGAAAAAAAAAACACGGAAAATTTTCTAAGTATTGGACGACGGGACTTGGCCAAAATTTCAGAGATTGTTTTTTTTCAATATTTCTCGGGTTTTTTTATACCATGTCTTGGTTTGCGACTAGTGCAACAATTTATTTCCCGAAAAGTTTTTCATCCGTGCTACCATTTTGGCAATACAGAGGGTTTTGTAAAAACAAGAAAAAAATTAAAAAGCTCCTATCTCGGAAACGGTCTCGGAAAGTCCTCGCGCCATAGCGCCCCTAAGGCTACACTCCGAGTTGACCTTTGCATCGTTGGGCCCATCCGGAATATTAAAGTGCTTTGGTGAGTGTTTCAGATTTACATTATTGAGCTGAATTTTCCTAAATGAAAGAGAGTAAAATGTTGTTTGTTTTAGAGTGATTGAGATTTTGGACAGTGATTGTTATAAAGTGGAAGCTTTAAATTCAAAGTGTGCTGTATGCACATGATAGGTTAAGGAAAATGCCCGAGGGCCAAGTACCGTTTAAAGTAGAGTTCTCCCCGAGCTTGATCCTATTTGTGAGAGTGATGAAGAGACTAATGAAAGCACTTTCGTTTGATTTTATGCACACTTGTAACTATTTGGCCGCACTGCACGTCTAGTCGTAGCTGTCTCTGCAAGTCACTCGTGGCTGTCAGGGTTGTGGCGGGGGCCCGGGTCTCGTTGACTATTATGTTTGGTCGACTTGGAGTGACCCGGAAGTCATGAAGACTTTATGATGATGTGCTTGGGCTTGGTAAGCCCCGGGTGACATGGTGTCACTAGAATTTTCTGCCTGGGGCAGACGGGTTGCAAGAGTGTGTGCAATTAGTTATGTTTGATTATGCACAGTATGGTGCGAGTTTTAATTGTTTTGAATTAACTCGATTGGACCATTAAATTAGATTTGCTTTCATGATTCTCTGACTCTATTGGTAGAGACCATGGTCATGTGGGACTCGGCGTTCTAGAGGAACGTAGTAAAATAAACAGGGGTTTGTTGGAGGCCTAAATGTTGCCCATAAGTCACGAATAAGATTCCTGCTTTGTGTGATGATTAGATGGATGAAGAGGTACTTGGTTGCTCTAGCATTTTAATTGACCTAATTATTTGTTAGGTCTGAAGTGTGCCTACTCGTATGCACACGGTAGGCTAAGAAAGATGCCAGTGGGTCACGTACCAGTCGATGTTGATAAGGATTTTGATGATGATAAGAAAGCTTAAGTTGTGGAAGAAGGTCGAGTAAAGCAGTCTATCGGCCGTAGTGTGTTCAACCGTACCAGTAGATAATAGGTAGTCGTAGCCCAGTACAAAATTGACTCTCTTGAGGAAACTCAAGTAGTCCAAGGGTGCGCGGTGTGCGTTTAACTCTGGCTGGAGAATGGGGTCTGGAAAGACCATAGTGTGTAGTCAGTGGGTGATGCACACGGGCGATCCATGTGATGGATGCGCGAGTTTAGATCCACGTGGTGGATGTGAGAGCAATGCGATTGCTGGTCGGCTGGAGAATCGTGGTGTTAGAGGTTTTACTCGAAGGTTTCTATAAGCTCGGCAGTTTTTGGTTGCAGTAGAGTTTCAAAGGTTGATTCGAACGACTATGGTACATGGCCCAGGGTAGTGATTGTTGTATTTTCGATTATTCCCAATTTGACCGTGTTTGAATTAATCAAAGAGTTGAATTTGGTTAAAATAAAACAGTAGAGTTAAGGACGCGTTTGCAACATTAACAGGTATAGAATCGAAGTACTACATTGACACGGGTCATACACACAGGTGTAGGCGTAGCTAACTGCGAGTATAGTAGACAAGTGAACACATTTTGATACTTTGAAAGATTATTTTTGTTTTACGTAATTCTTGGTAATAAAATTATGGTACCTACAAAGAATTTGCTGTTTATATTTTTACGAATTACCTCCGAACTTGATGGAGTGACCTGAAGGCGTACTTCGGTGACTCTAGAATTCTTCGACGAGTAGAATTAGGTGTGCCGAGTTTGGGCTCGTTTTGTTAGTTATGATGAGACCTTACAGGTTGACCTTAGAGGTTGACTGGTAGAAAATGCCCAAGGCATTAAGTCCGCCTTTGTACAGTTTTTTTTTACTTGTGCATTAAGTTTTAATAAATAAATAAATAAAATAAATAACTAGCAAAACGAGCCCAAACTCGGCACACCTAATTCTACTCGTCGAAGAATTCTAGTAGGAGTCACCGAAGTACACCTTCGAGTCACTGCATCAAGTCCAGAAGTAAGGTCTCATCATAACTAACAAAACGAGCCCAAACTTGGCTTGCCTAGTCCTACTCATCGAGGAGTTCCAGTAGCAGTCACCGAAGTACACCTTCAGTTCACTCCATCAAGTCCGGAGGTAAGGTCTCATCATAACTAGCAAAACGAGCCCAAACTCGGCACACCTAATTCTACTCGTCGAAGAATTCTAGTAGGAGTCACCGAAGTACACCTTCGAGTCACTGCATCAAGTCCAGAGGTAAGGTCTCATCATAACTAACAAAACGAGCCTAAACAAGCTTGCCTAGTCCTACTCATCGAGAAGTTCCAGTAGCAGTCACCGAAGTACACCTTCAGGTCACTCCATCAAATCCGGAGGTAAGGTCTCATCATAACTAACAAACCGAGCCCAAACTCAGGTCTCCTAGTTTTATTCAGTAAGAGTTCCAGTCCGGGGCGGGTCATTGGTATAGACTTGGAATTAATCGCGGTACGCCTGTGGTGACGTCGGACGACGTACTTATTCCCTCCGAGGCGTGCTCGGTAAAGAGTCTTGATGTTTGCGGCTCGACGCTAGGCCGACAGTCAGTGTCTGATCGCGGCCGAGTTGAGACGTCTTGGAACTGTACTCGATTCATTGTGTTCAGAGTTATTGTGTTAAGTTGTAATCTCAAGTAGTTTGTTAGTTTTGCTAGAAACAGTGTATCGAACCAAGTGTGTTTTCATAGCACAAAGCCCATTGTTGCCCACATAATGCTCGAGCCTAATGGAATAAATCCAGGCATTCCCCGACATATTTATATTTTCAGTCAACAGTAAAAAGTAGAGTAGGTAGTAGGTATAAAACTAACTTGTTGTATAGTCTAATATTACCTAATAGATTTTCTGTATGTACCAATCTAACATTACTTATTTGAATTTTTTGTTTTGTTCTGTTTTTTTTTGGTTGAATTTGTAATAATTTATTTAATTATTCTATATTACCCTTTAGGTACAAATGCCTAAAAACCTATTTGTAACATGAGTAATGTCGTAATTCTTGCTTTAAATAGTAATTGTTAAAATAACTTATTTTTATATAACAACATAATCCATTAATTTTGATGATGAACGAAAAAGTTAGGCGATACTATTGTGGCAGCGGGGTAGTGTATTGTATCAATATAGTTGGGTAAATGTTTTATATCCTGAATTTTTTTACTTTCCCAAGTTTATTGCCACAGCCATAACTTGATGCACATGCTAACAATATAATTTACAATTTATTACTTAATGCACAGCACATAACACAAATACAAACAATTTCATCCAGCTACACCATGCAACTAATCAACGCAAGCACAGAAATGCGAATAACTTTGATTCACAGCATTAAAATAAAAAATGCAATGTGCAGAGCAGCACTCCAGCTAACATCATACAATAAAGTACATAAGTTCATTACATTGTTTATGAATAACAACAACTAAAGCCGGGATTTACCTAAACTTGGCAACCAAGTTTAGGTAAATCCCAGCTTTTATAACAACAAAGAGTGCAAGTAGTAAATGATGTTTACATAAAGATAAGCACATAATTGTGTTATAACTCTCTAATACAAACACACTTTCAATATCTCCATCTTGGCACAAACACAATTAAAACAAATGGGATATGATAGGGTAAAAGATAAAAAAAAGCGCAAGGGGCCCATGCATTAACCAGCCAACGCAAGCTCCTACGACACACATAAATAGTCTAATTACAATAATGAGCTACGAAAAAAATTATAAATACTTACATATAAAAGTAACAACAAAGTGCAATGCAATCAACATTCGATTTCTACATCTGTTCTAATTTTTACAAAAGGCTTACCGCGGTCTTAGGCCATTGGCTGTCTTCAAATTTCAAAACACAAGATCGTTGATGCAAAAAAAGGGTTAATTAAATGACACTTCAATAGTTTCAACACGCGTTCAGAAGAAAGTTTAACTTTATTTATGTAAACAATCTCGCAGATCACTCGACAGAACAGTAGGCAAGCGTCAACACACGTCAACTGAGCGAGCACAGACTATATCATTCTACTCCTACTCCTACATCAGTTATTTTTTTGTAGCCATTAAGTTGGCCAACCTGAAGTTTGTGCTGCCATTTTGAGGTTTAAATATTCCCCTGTACAACATTTATTTCCTTATACAGAACAGGAAACGAAAAAAAAAAAACACATTTCATTAGATACAGTCCAAAGTAACAACAAAACATTAAAAACGAATAAACCGAATATAAGAAACCGGTATCGTACTACCCAGTACCGTACTAACTGGGTTGTGGAGGTTAGATAGGCAGTCACTCCATGTAAAATACTGGTATTCAATTAGCTGCATCCGGTTAAAACAGAGGCCGACCCCAAAATAGCTGTAAACGGTAAACCGAACTCCCTAAAGAATAAAAGTACCTATCTAAAAATATTTGGATAACAAAAGCCCACTTTTGTTGGCCGAATCTGTAAGTACTTAAATGTGTTTTCGTATATTTTTTAAGTAATAATTGTGGAGTAAAATTTGAACCACTTGAACTGCGGTCCATACATCCCACATATTTTTCATATACAGTGAAATGACCCAATTTTACGTCGATTTGAGTTTCTTTTTTTATCAAAAAAACTATATAATAGTAGCGTTTTACCTTCAAATAAAACGCTTGTTGTGTCCGGAGACTCATTCGGGGTCATATAAACATTATTTTAGTCAAGCATCTTCCGCTTCCGTGTCACATCTATACAGGTAACGCAACTATCGCCATTTTATTCCAACAAACTTCCCATATTTAGCAGTAGTTATGATAGTTTACCGTTTAATCCCATTATAAAATTTAACTGTGACCCGGCTTGTCATTTAAGTTTCAACAATTTTCTGGCTGAACACGCTGAATTTCATCACATTTTTACGTATGCTTCCAAGCGTTCTCCGACGGGTTGTGTTGGGATTGGCACTTACCACTCTCAATACAAAATTGTGCAAAAAATTAAACTTCCTCCGGAGACTTCCGTTTTTACAGAAGAATGTTTTAGCATTTTAAAAGCCATTTAATATAGTCGGATATTTAAGCTATTTAAAGTTATAATTTTTTCAGACTCTCAAAGTGCTCTTCTAGCCATCAACAAATCTCCACTGGCACACAAATCCCAGATTCCCATAATTTATTTAATAAGAGAATTTGCGTATAGAACTTTATTGGAGGGCAATGGCCTGCAATTCGCGTGGGTTCCAGCACATGCTGGAATCGAGAGTAATGAAGTGGCGAATTCTCTTGCCAGTGAAGCGGTGCAGTGTGGGGACATGGTTCCATATAAAACTTTCTGCTCAGATATTGTTAATTTACCTAAAACTTTTCTTTTGGACATCTGGAAGGTGGCCTGGGAAATCAGCAGCAGACAAAAGTGTCGTTATTTTTCTTTGATCCACCCCGACGTTTCGGAAAAGCCGTGGTTTGGCAGGGCTAAGTTTGGCAAGATGGAGACCTCTGTCCTCGTACGGATGAGACTCGGTCACGTTTACTCTCCAGCTCATCTTGCCAAACTTAAAATAATAAACGATCCCAGTTGTTCGTGTGGCACAGATCTGGGCGACATGAATCACATTCTTTTCTCCTGTCCTCTATATGACCGTTCTTCCTTTCTTAGTAGTGTGAAGCCAGGGGAAAAAAAAGAGACCTTCCTCATACCTTCCTCACCAGACTCACAAATTGTCTCGACCATGTATTGCTGAGATCTCCCAACACAGCCACTAATCTGGTACTTGACAGCCCTTTAACAGATGATTTCCCTGTACTCCTTTTCTGCAACCCAAACATGACAGTTAATACACCCAAAAAACCAATCTCAAAAATTGACATCCCAGAGGTTATAAATGAAATCAAGAGTGTAGATTTTTCTACTATTTTTCAGTGTAATAACCCAAACCTAGCAGCTGAACTTTTTGTCTCTCTTCTGTCTACCTCAATAAAAACGCACACTCGCTCTTCAGTAATTCCTAGCAGACTGCGTACTAAAAAACCCTGGATTACTCCTGGCCTATTGAGATGTATACGACATAGGGATAAACTATCTAGGACCTTTTTAAAAGATCCTGAAAATGACAAACATAAACTAGTCTTCCGCCGCTATCGAAATCACTGCAATAATCTGCTCAAAAAATTAAGACAAGACTATGAAACTTCCGAGTTCCAAAAGGCCAGGAATAACCCAAAAGCAACATGGCGACTTATCACGCAAGTAGCGAACCTGAAACAGGGTAGCAAAGAACCTGCCTCGGAGTTGCTGAAATGCTGTGACGATCCCACCCAATCAGTTAACGAGGTCAACCGCTACTTCGCTAGTGTCGGTAGTAATCTAGCCTCTAAAATCCGGCAACCTACTCCTCCCACAGTCAATACAGATACTCGACCTGAACCTGTGGTACCGAGCTCTGTCAAGCAGTCCCCATCCAGCTCAATGGTTTTGTATGACGTGGACTCAGATGAACTAGAAAAAATCCTAAACCTAAAGGATAAATGCGCTTTTGGTTATGACGGTATCCCGTCGTCCGTTGTTAAGGCGACTAGGCACACTATCATCCCTGTTTTGATCATCATCATCTTCCTGCCCTTATCCCATTTTATTTGGGGTCGGCGCAACATGTTTTCTTCTTCCATTCTCCCCTGTCAGACGTCACGGCATCGTTGACTCCTTTCTCTTTCATATCAGTCTTCACACAATCCATCCATCTTTTCTTTGGCCTGCCTCTCCCTCTCCATCCATCAACATTCATGTTCATCACTCTTTTAGTCACATGCGTTTCATCCCTCCTCATTACATGTCCATACCAAGACAAACGACTTCCTTTCAATTTTTCTGTAACAGGCGCCACTTTCAAACTTCCTCTAATATACTCATTTCTTACTTTATCCATTCTTGTCACTCCACACATCCATCTCAACATTCTCATCTCCGCTACATGCAATCGTTTTTCATCCTTCTTCTTCACAGCCCAGCATTCTGACCCATACAGTACGACAGGTCTAATCACGGACTTGTATATTTTCCCCTTTAGCTTGAGGGGCATCCGTGGGTCGCAAGTTGTTCCAGTGACCTGTCGCCATTTTATCCATCCTGAGTTGATCCGGTGCGTTACGTCCCGGTCTACTTCTCCATCCCCTTGCACAAGCGACCCGAGGTACCGAAAATCGGAACAGATTGGTATGGGCGTTCCGGCAAGAGTTATGGGCACTGAACTGGAGAGACCGCCGAAATCGCAGAAGAAGTATTCGGTTTTCGTTCTACTTATTTTCAGGCCAACGTTCTCCAGTCTTTGCCACCACACCTCCAATCTGCTCTGGACCTCTAAGCCGCTCTCGGCAACCAACACAATGTCGTCGGCAAACAGCATGCACCAGGGAGCCTCTTCCTGGATGTCCGACGTAAGTGCGTCCATTATCACCAGGAAGAGGTAAGGGCTTAGAGCCGACCCTTGGTGCAAGCCGACAGCCACATTGAAGCTACCGGTAGTGCCCGCTGTAGACCGGACTTGAGTACTACATCGACTGTACATCGCTCGGATCAACTGCACATACTTCCCAGGCATACCTTTCTCTTTCAGGGCCCACCACAAAACCTCACGAGGTACCCGGTCGTATGCCTTTTCGAGGTCGATGAACACCATGTGCAAGTTTTTGTGCGCACTTCTGTATTTCTCGCACAGCTGGCGAATGGCAAAAATGGCATCCGTCGTTCCCCGACCAGGCATAAAACCGAATTGATTTTGTGAAATTTCACTCTCTTCTCTCAGTCGTCTTTCAATAACTTTCTCCCAAACTTTCATACTATGCGCCATTAGCTTTATTCCTCTATAGTTATTGCACTCCAGCACATCACCTTTATTTTTAAAGATTGGTACCAGCGAGCTGTTGCACCATTCATCAGGTATGGCTTCTTCCAGCAACAATTTATTGAAGAATAAAGCTAACCACGTCCATCCGTCCATCCGCAATAACTTCCACACTTCAACTGGTATTCCGTCCGGTTCTAATGCCTTACCATTCTTCATTCCACTTACTGCAATCCTCACTTCATCCGCACTAACCTTTCTCACTAGTCCCTCATTTACTGGTTTATTTCCAAGCTCACCACTCCAGTCATTCTCCTCATTCATCAGTCTTTCAAAGTAACCCTTCCACCTATCCTTAATTTTCTCATCATCCGAAATAACCAGTCCTGTTTCGTCTTTTATGCATTTGACCTGACAAACATCCTTCGCCTTTCTCTCTCTAGCTCTAGCAAGCCGGTATAGCTGTTTTTGGCCTGCTGGACTATCCAAAGTGTCATAGAGTTTATTCTGGGCGTTTGCTCTTGCTATAGCCACAGCTCTCTTG
Organism: Lycophotia porphyrea; assembly: GCA_950005105.1. Classification (NCBI taxonomy): domain Eukaryota; kingdom Metazoa; phylum Arthropoda; class Insecta; order Lepidoptera; family Noctuidae; genus Lycophotia; species Lycophotia porphyrea. The sequence continues at coordinate 26,278,274 of OX465383.1, read as the reverse complement.
GCCTTTTTCTTGAGAGCATCATACTCACTCTTCTTTTCAGCCTTGAAACTAGCACTCTCATTTCCAACGCTCTGCCATTCTTTGAACATCTTCTTTTTATCCTTCAGCACATTCTGTATCTCTGTCGACCACCACCATGTATCCCTGTCTATCGTGCCCCTTCCTTTTGTCTCTCCCAAAATACCTTTTGCTGCGCTTCTAATACACTGAGCCATCTCATTCCAACATTCATTTACACTTTGATCAGTCATATCACCCATCTCTATCATTTTATCCACCACTCGCTCTATTAATTTCTTTGCGCTATCAGACTTCTCTAGCATATGCCATTTTATTTTAGGGGGAGGTCGCTCTTTTTGTTTAAGAAGCCTTATTTGTACGACTACTTCCATAACCAGGAGTCTATGTTGTGAGACCAAGTCTTCTCCTGGCAGCACTTTGCAGTCTTTGATGTGCTTTAGGTTGTTGCGTCTGACGAGGAAGTAATCGATTTGCGTGTTATGCAAACCACTTTTATAAGTTATAAGGTGTCCATCGGCTTTTTGGAACCAAGTGTTGGCTACTGCGAGATCAAATGCAGTAGCCGATTGCAATAGAGTTTCCCCCTCATTGTTGAGGTTACCAAATCCCCATCCCCCGTGTACTCTTTTATAACTTCCTCTCATTCTTCCCACATGCCCATAAAAATCACCTCCAACTATCAATTCTTCATGCACAGGGATGGTCATCAACACTGTATCAAAATCCTCCCAAAACTTCTCTTTCACCCTTTCTTCGCATCCTACTTGTGGGGCATACACACTAATCACGTTCAAGACAACATTTTCTAACATAACTTTCACACCTATTATTCTATCATTAATCCTTTTTACATCCATCACACTTTCTTTCAAATTACTATCTAATACTATTCCCACGCCATTCCTTTTTCCGTCACTTCCACAGTAGAAAAACTTGTATCCCTCGCCAATTTCTCTTGCTTTTGTACCCTTCCACTTAGTTTCTTGCAAACACGCCACATTTATTCTTCTTCTTTTCAATACATCCGCTAACTCTCTGGCTCTTCCAGTCATTGTCCCAACATTCCAACTAGCATACCTCAGTCTCACTTCCCGAGCTCGCTTCTTACGTCGCACCCGCCCGGGATGGTGCAACAACCCTTGTCCATTTCCCGCGGAGGCCGGGTGCTGCCCCTGCGCGTCGCCTGCGGGGTACGCCCTAGCCCTATCGCGCATATCATTTTTTCTGACCATGTTGCAAAAAGGTTTTAGCTAAGGTTTTACAGTCGGCCGCCTACCTGACACTAACCCTCCTTGGGAATGCTTTTGTTGGTGGTTTATCCGTCACCACTCGGTTGACCCAATGTGATTTTAGACTGCACTGGGTCGTAAGTTCCCTTAGTCGCCTTTTACGACACCCACGGGATGAAATGGGGTGGCCGTATTCTTTAGTTCCGGGACCACACGGAACCCTCCTTCCATCCCTGTTTTGATATACATATTTAATCTCTACCTTTCTTCAGGCGTTTTCCCCGATGTTTTTAAAACCGCTATGTTTCACCCCGTATTCAAAGCTGGGGACAGGGCTGGTGTCTCTAACTATAGACCTATATCTGTTCTTACTACTCTATCCAAAATTTTTGAAAAAATTATAAACTCTAGGCTTGTGAACTTTCTTTCAAAAAATAATATTTTAGCTTCAAATCAGTTTGGCTCTGGAAAATCTACGGATGATGCAGTTTTGGAGCTTACAGATACTATAATTGGGCATTTAAATAACAAACAAAAAACTGTTGGCATCTTCCTGGATTTATCCAAGGCTTTTGACACCGTTTCTGTCCCCTTGCTACTTTCCAAGCTAGATAGCATTGGAATTCACGGTATTGGTAACGATATCTTCCGCAGCTACCTAACTGACCGCCAGCAGGTAGTAAAAACTGAAACCTTTACTAGCAAAGAGGAGACAGTTACCTTCGGTGTGCCTCAGGGTAGTGTCCTTGGACCTACTCTCTTCCTCATTTATGTGAATGAAGTCTGCCAACTATCTCATCTAAACTGTAAAATCATCACATACGCCGATGACACAGCACTAATAATTCACGGCAAGAACTGGTCTGATACCTTCAATAATGCGGAGATGGCCCACAGCATTGTCATGTACTGGTTAAACACAAACCCCCTCACGCTAAATATCACCAAAAGCAAGTTCATGCCTATTACCCTAGGCATTTTAAGCCAGCCCCCCCGTTCCCTCAAAATCAGAGCTCACGATTGCACACTTACTGATTTTTCTACTTGCAACTGTATACCTATCGAACGAACTGACATCCTGGGTTTAGTTCTGTCAAATTAACCAGCGCCTGACACAAGTTTAGGCGTGATTAAAAAGTTGACTACTAAAATTACATCAAAATACGTCAGGTGCTGACTAATTTGACAGGACTAAACTAATATTTATATTCTGTCCTTTTCATTATGAAATAGAAAGAAAAAGATGCACTCTACTTAAATTTAGTTTAGTTTGTGAACAAGGGAATCGGCACCAATCTCCTTAAATGGAAAAACCAGACCGACTCAACGGTGAAACGTGTGCGAAGATTAATTTATATATTTAAAAAAACTCTGGGGGGTTGCTGACTTCAAGTGTCTGATAGCTGTCTACCTTGCACTCGCTCAATCGGTCCTTGGGTATTGCCTGACCGCGTGGGGTGGAGCGCACAAAATTACCATACTACGTCTAGAAAGGGCGCAGAGGGCCGTACTAAAGGTCCTATCAATGTTTACAGCTAAATAGTGCAGATTCCCTCTCATAGAGAGTAGGCATGTGTCCCAGCAGTGGGAACATTATAGGCTGATGATGATGAGTGCAGACTAGTGACAGGCAGCAGCGTCACTAGTTCGAGAAGCTGTGATCTGCGATCGCCAACCCACATACCTAGCGAGGCGATTATGGATAAACCCTTCAATGGCATACCACAATCAACCATTGCCTCCAGTTCCCGACGGCCTTAATATTCCTGATTTTGGCTGCGGTCACGGCACGGTGTGAAGAATCCGAATGGCCGCCAAACCCAACTGACCTTGGTGACGTACAGACGCCAGCACATCAAGCTACTACAATCTGTCTTTCTTTAATAGATTTTCAACTTTATCGTTGAAGCATTAGGTTTAAACTTGGTTGGGAAAATCTGACAGTTTCGGGTAGGTTGACCTTCTGGCGTCTGCACAATAGAGTAGACGCGCGTTACGACTCGACGAACATCTAGTGCAGCTGGAGGAAGAACTCGTAAAAATAAGGTGGCACATTCTTGGGTTGAGTGAAGTCCGAAGAGAAGGGGAGGACACAATAAACCTTGAATCGGGCCACCTAATGTATTTTCGAAAGAGAGACCATCCCAAGGCGGAGTCGGGTTCCTCGTAAACAACCCTCCTCTTCCCTCAACGTGGTAGGAGTTTCTAGTATCTCGAACAGGGTAGCGTACCTCATATTGAAGCTAACCGAGAGATATGGTCTCAAGGTTGTTCAGGTTTACGAACCGACCTCGGAACACTCGGGCGACGTGGTGGAGGAAATGTTTGAGGACATCAAGGCCTTGAACCCCAAATGACGTTGCTCAGGCGCTACACCAAATGGTGGAAATTCTCAGAGAGGAAGGGACACGTGTTTGCAAAATGTGGCGTACGGACAAGAAGTACAAACTTCCGTAGGAGACTCTGGAGTCTTATGACGGAAAGACGTGAAAACCCACAAAATAATTAGATATTGGTATGACGCGACCTTCGATGCTGTCTACGGATACCTGCAAAGCTATTCACAAACGCTTCGATTCGATTTCGATTCGGAAAGTAGTATGGCTATCTCGCTCGCTTTCGTAATGCCAAAAAAAGATAGACATACGATTTGTCAAATCGAAATCTAATCGAAGCGTTTGTGAATAGCTATGCTGATGTCGACTCGAATACAGCCTATTGTTTGGACGTTCTGCTAACAACTGATCCATACATTTACTCAGTGTCATTTTCTTCACGTCTGGGTTGTTCCTACCACAGCCTAGTGAAATCTGTATCCATTTACTCTTCCTCCGACTCCGGCCCTAGTGGCTGCCGGTGGATGTTACGATAAAAGTCAGCAGATTGGGATGAGATACTTATGTTTTTTCGCGTATTATCCCTGGAAACCTGTCTGCTTCTTTAATCCTTCTACCTGCGCCGACGCCGTGCTAGATTTGCTGTGCCTGCAAAGCAAAAAGCATGAGGTTTATCTAGACTAGGTTGATGCTCGACACCGTAAAGTAAATTATTTACGCCAGAAGAAGAAACTCTATTGGGAGGCAAAGCCTAGGTATTGCAGAGGGCTCAATTTGACCACATAGGATAAGGAACAAACTTGCTTTTTGTGGTCCTGCCTTCACTGCAGAAACCTGAAGGGACACTGGATCCTATATTGTGCCAAGCTACACCGCAACTAATTAATTTCCCGGGATAAATAGTATTCTTGCATAGGATGCTATTTATCCAGGACATAGTCTGAGTGCTTTAAGCGTAGACTAAGAAGGCTATAAGGATTTTTTAACGCTACGCTTTAACGTTACGCAGTTATATTACTTTACTTTATGGTCGCATCTATATTTTTTTTGACCTCTATGCTTTGCGTGGAATGAATGAACTACTCAAGTTGTCAGTGATTGAATGATAAAACTAAACTTCACTCACACTTTTATCCTGATTTCTGTTGCCTGTTGATGAAAAACTTGAGGGTGGGGAACCGGATACCTACTTATTTACTGCCTAAGCAATAAAAAATACTTTCACCTCATGAACTGTACTGCAGCCATCAACGCTAATGTGGGTGTCTTTGTTTTTTCCTATTATTACAAAACAAGTTACAAGTGCTTTTCCAAAGAAATGTTATTTATAGCACAGTAATGTTAGATTAGAAGATGTGAATGTGCACGTATTGGACTGATAATGGCACTGAAAACAGAGTCAGGTTATCTGAATGATAGTCTTGGTATCAAAGTTGAAGGCGAGCTTGGAGACTTTCAAATTATTGAAGAAAGAAGTGACAGTGACGATGACGACAAGACAGACTGTAAAAATTCAAGGACGATTGATACTGTGGCGACCATCCCAACAAGTGTGGTGAAGCCCAGCAGTTCTCCCATTGGTAATGTGGCAGTGAGCAATTCTGAGAATGTTATAATTGGTAATAACACCTATTTTAATGGGCCTGTAATAATCAAGCAAGTGATTCAAAATACTCCTGGACTAGAGAATCCTTCATATGTGAAAACAGAAGATGACGAATTTCCAGCTAACAAGTTTAAGGAGGAATCAAAGATTGATAATTGTAAGTTGATTAAGCCCTATAATGTCAAACTAATAATCACTATTTAGCTTCTTTATGGCCCAATTCCAAATAGCATGTCGAAAGGAATCTAGATCGACCTAGAACTAAACTACCAATTTGGTGTTATCACTTGCATCAATCGATTTCTGTAGCATAGACAAGACACACAGGACAAAATACGGTTTGTGGAACAGCACCACATTTGCCCACTACTGAAAAACTATAAATTGACAAAAACAATGAGTAGGTCATTAAGTTTGCAAGTAACTGTGCCCAAACTGCTATTTCATTATCCTACTTAATAGAGCTATGTGCTTATCAAATAAATTAAGCGTATTGTCATTGAAGTTCTAACACCACGTAAGTCAAAATTAGCAACTTTACAGAGTATATAGAGTGAAAAAACTGCTTATTAGAGATGTTCCTTGTTTCTGTGATTGGGTGAAACAATGTGTCTTCTGATTTTCTAGCAAATGGCATCAAAAATCAAGGAGTCCTAACCGTTAAAACTTTAACGGCAATATAATTGAGTTTGTTCTATACTATAGGTATAGTCATTGTTATTGTAAAAGAATTATAGTTATAACAATAATAAATTACCATCGAAAATAATTATATTACATGATTCAATTATCAAATTATTCCATGGATCCACATGTCATACAAAAGGTCCAAGTGTAGATAATATGCACCCAAACAAATATTTATGAAACTAGCATTTTTTACTTGTTAAAGCTTAGTTTATTACAAACATTCATAATATCTTTGGTTTCACTCTTCTCATAGTACATGTTACAGTTAAAGATGGTTGTGAAAATAAACTAAAGATTAAGAAACTAACAGAAACAGCTAAACTTAAAGATTATTTATAAGGAGAGACTTACAGTTTACAGCCTGACAGGATAGCCATAACCTTCCATTTGTGCATACTATATTGTGTTTTGTTATAGTCATTTCTTGCCTAAATGGGCTGAAACACTAAATTTGTAATGTCAACATGACTTCCGGAAGATTAAAGAATTGCACTCTTATCTTTTTACAGCTATCAAGAAGTTTCATTTAAGGAGATGGCACAAAATAACATTTTCAGCAGTATGCATAGTTATACTTGGTGGTATATTTGCAATATTGTCAATAATACTTAGCAATTCCAGTCAAGATGATAGTCCACCATTCTCACCATCAATGTCTGAAGAAGATAGTAGTACTGGGAAATCCAGTAAGTGGTAACAGTTTATTTGAAGCTCATGCTCATTCATGTGCTCACATGTGTAAAATTAGGCAATTCTTGTAAATTTTTTGTTGCTAGGTGTAGGGCAACATATTTAAACACAACTGGCAAGAATTATGCTCTTGATTACATATGAAAGTGCATCTTAACTAACTAACCAATCATTTTTGTGGTGACTGTCAACTTTAACATTTCACTGAATAAAAATGTTTATTGCTCCGTCGGGAACCTTAACTAAAAATTAAATAAACATTAATCTTAAATATATAATGTACACCTTATATTTTACCATAGAAGTGCCAGATAATTGTATGATTGCATTAGGATGAATTTTTTGTAAAAAAAATACAGAAAAATTCATTCAAAAATAACTTTGGCAAGACTAAAATTTAGTGCACATTTGTATCAGACAGGGAAACAAATTGTAATAACAAAGTAGAATTTATTGTCTAGTGGTTGAATGGTTTTTTGTTTTATGTATAATACATAAACTAGGTACAGACGTGAGCTCATCAAGCTACTACAATCTGTCAGATTTCTTTAATAGATTTTTGACTTTATTGCTAGTGTTAGGTTCAAGGTTGATTGGGAAAATCTGACAGTTTCAGGTAGCTTGACCTGCTGGTGTCTGTACAAAGTTTTTTCTTCACATATTCACTTCACATAGATGGTCTTATGATCAATTAAATAAAAAAAAAAACAGCATTCATACCTATCAAATATATTATTTTTACCAAAAAGTCCCTTGGGATTTGTATGATAAGATAAGTTATCTTTTTATATCAGTTTGGCCTTGTGCTAAAAAGGTAATAAAATTGTTTCTAAATTATGTGGTGTATGGATAAGGGAATACCCTAAAATAAGGTGTGTACTTGAAAAATCTATGGGCATTGTACTTGCACATTAATACTAACATAATTTTATTGGCGTGGCGTAGTTATAAATAAAGTAATGACGCAATAATTATATTATCATTTCAGGCTACACAATGGTGGTGGGATTGTTCAATGAAAATGTAAAGTTAATAATATTTTCAACTATATTGGCAACATTAACATTCCTGTTGATGTTTTACACATTACTAACATTGGATGGCTCGGGTGGTGAAAAGATTGTCTCAGATATAGCGAGAAGTAGAAAAAAAAGAGACTATGAAGAGGTACTTGATGGTTATGAACCTATTAAGAAAGGTACAATCATTTTATAGATCATAATTATTGTAAAATTAATATTTACTACTTAATAGAGTAGTGTTCATTATAAAATACTTAAACGTGACTTTGATTTGTTTAGTATATTTGATTAATTGCAGTATTAATAATAAAATATACCCTTGTGAGTCAGGGCTATCTTCAGTTACATTTATTGTGAACTGGTTATATTTATTTTAAACAAATAATGGGTTTTAGTTTTTTTGTAGCTTATATAGTATAATTGTATGGTTTTGCTAACATTTCAGTGTTATTTTTCAGCTAATCCATTGTTGATAGCACCAGATCATCTTAGGATAGTACCTAGAAGTGATTGGCTGGCTCAGCCAGTAGAGAACTCATTAGACAAGATCAGACAACCTGTGCCCTGGGTCATTATATCGCACACAGCAACAGAGAGTTGCAGAACGCAGGTTAGTGTCATCTTCTGTTTGATAGTTTCCTAAAACCTATTGTCAATAGCAGTTTGATATTTTAGTAAGGAGCCCAGCCTGCCTAACTACCCGGCATAATTTTTTGCACCGGTTTTTATCAATAACTGGCATCAATACAAGCAAGTATTGCATGAAACAAAATCTTCTAAAGCATTACCTTTCCAGTGGTAGTGATGGCACTGTCATTGGATAGACTCTAACTTAGACAGCTTATATATTATAACTAGTTGACCCGTGCAACTTCGTTTGCGTCACATAATGCAATTAAATAATATTTCGACTACACTACCCTACCTACCTACCCTACCTCCCTACCCTACCTACCTACCTACCTACCCTATCTACCTACCCTACCTACCTACCCTACCTCCCTACCCTACCTACCTACCTACCCTACCTACCTACCCTACCTCCCTACCCTACCTACCTACCTATTTTTTTTTGGTTTTTAAACCTTTCCTGTATTCGGACGAACAAAACAAAAAAAGAATTATTCAAATCGGTTCAGCCGTCCTCGAGTTTTAGCCAGACTAACGAACAGCAATTCATTTTTATTTATATAGATAGATAATATACTTGCTTCTGTTGATGTCAGCTACTAATTAATACAGGCTTTATGCATGGCTGATATTTTGAAAATAAAATATAGTGACGGAAACACAGGCAGGCCAAAATATTCAAACACCTTTTTTACCTCAATTGGTTTAGAACGTACCTTTTAATAATGTCAGATTTATTTTTGTCTATCTTTCTAATATTATAAACGAGAAAGTTCGTCTCGATGTATGAATGGATGGAATGGGGTTTGTTACTATATTACACAAAACGACTGCACGAATTTCTATAACACTTCACAGTAATATATATTGTAAATACATCGCAATAACACATAGGCTATAATTTATAAAGATATGTCTAAAAATGTGTATGTTATATGTGTTTCTTGCAGCGGTAGCAGAACAGTTGCAAGATGTGGTAACTGTAATGAATGAAGCATTTAAGAGAAAAGGAATGAATATAAATGTGAACAAGTCGACGGTATTGGTGTTTGAAAGCAAAGAGGATGTATCGGTGTGTGGTGTGAAAAAAAAGGATGAGTGTATGGAGCAAGTGAATGAGTTTGTACGAGTATATTTGGACCGTCTATTTACAAGAGATGGTAAGATTGACGCATTTGTGGAGAGTATAGTAAATGCGGGTCTTATGTTTGGAAGTGGATGTTGGATATGGCAAAGAAAGCATGACAGTAGAATTAATGCAGTGGAAATGCGTTCCTTGCGAATAGGGTAACCATTTAAAAATTTGAAAAGTCCTGACAAAAAGCCTGACATAAAAGTCCGGATATTTTAGTCACAAAATGCAAACATTACCCACTTAGTTACAGTGGCACGGTAGGCATGGTAGCAGACGTTCGCGAGGGGAAGCCGGGTGCGGGGACTTATCATCATCATCAGCCTATAGTGTTCCCACTGCTGGGACACAGGCCTTCACTCTATGAGAGGGAATGGGCTATAATCCACCACGCGGGCCTAGTGCGGATTGGTAGATGTCACATGTCTTCGAATTTTTGGTTCTAGGACATGCCGGTTTCCTCAAGATGTTTTCCTTCACCGTTTTTTAGAACAGCGGTGATGAAATAAATCAGGGGACTTTTACTTATTTGATATTACTTATATAAGTATTATTACTCGTATTCCATCTAAGCCAAACAATCCGGACTTTAAGAAACGTACAAACGTCTAGAAGTTCGGACATGTCCGGACAAATCCGGACGGGTGGTAACCTTACTTGCGAAGCATGTGTGGTGTAACTCTGGATGATAACTTGAGGAATGAGGTTATACAAGAATGTTGCAGTTTAAAAGAAGATTTACTGACAAAAATTAAAAAGAGTATGCTTAGATGATGAGAAGACAATGGAGACATACGATGACTTTATTGGTGAGGTTTAAAAAAAAGTTAGGAAAAAAAATAAGCGGCCCGCTAGCGGGAAGCTAGTTGTAGTTGTTTTTGCTACATAACTTATTCAAAACTAGTTTGAACTGCTTCGTTTCCGAAAATTCTTACACTAATGAGAAACTACATTATCAACCATATCATCATCGTGCCGCGGCAAAACCTATATTTTATAAAACGAAATAGGTACAGATTTGTTGTGCGACATTCTAAAAAAGATATTTTCAATTCCAGAGTGAATGCGTCCTGCGCGTGCGCCTCATACAAATGTTCCACATTGAGTCAAGAAAGTGGGACGACATTGGCTACAATTTTTTAGTGGCGGGCGATGGCTCTGCGTACTTCGGCCGTGGCTGGGATTACGTTGGAGCCCACACTCTGGGCTATAACAAATACAGCATCGGGATTAGTTTCATCGGTACATTTAATAACGATCCGCCTCCCAAGAATCAAATCGACGCCTGTCTAAAGTTGCTCAAGAGAGGAGTAGAAACCGGCAAGCTGGATAAAGACTACAAACTGTTCGCCCATCGCCAACTGGCATCTACTCTCAGTCCTGGTGACAAGTTGTACGACATTATAAAGGAATGGCCACATTTTGTCGCGAACTTTTCAGATCCGGCCGAACTTCTTCCGAATTACTAAGCATGTAGTGAATCTTATTAGTGTCTAGTTCTTAATATTGTGATGAATAATTACAGTTTTGTATGTAAAAAAACGTGATAATTAACATTCCAACTGTTTTGATATTATGGATGTTTTACAAAAGTGTACTTATTATAATATCGTTGCTAGTTTACCCAGTCTTCCGAAAGAGTGCCTTTGCTATTTAATATAAATATAAGCTGAGCATAACTGGGCTTAAGAATAATTGTATAATATACTTTGAACGTTATGATTTTATACATGGTATACATGTTTTGCGTGTTTGTTGCAGTATTTAGTTGTGCTAGTCAAGCTGACATCTTTTTATCGAACATTATAACAAATTCAATAGTAGGTAATGAAACGCAACATAAAAAAAAGAAAAAGGAAAATAAATTTAATACGTAAAGTAAGTTCATACATTTCATACATTAGGGCAGTAACTTGATTGTATTGTCCCCTGACTTTCATTATTTTCATCAAACAAAACAAAATCTTCAGCCTACTCGCTTCGCTTGACGTTCGACCGTTCGGGTATTTCGGCTCAGCTTGTAAACCCCAGAGCTTTAAGCGAGTTAAAAAATTTACTCGGGAGGATAAAACAACAACAACCATTTATTTTCAGGCTACATTGGCCCATAGATATGAGAAATTAATAATGTACCTATAAGTCCCACGTCGTCCGCGCCGCCCACGCTGTGAGCGTCGGACACGTCATACGCATTGTGAAACAAGTTTCTTTATTTAAACTGAATTTGCCGCGGTTTATTATCCCTCTAGATCAGAGACTGTAACCACAGGTAAAATGGCGCGAAAAGTTAAAACTATTTAATTATTCGAAAAAGATGGAAAAAGTAGTTACTACGTAAATAATTACGTTATTTTGGTATTATTGGATAAGTAAATGAAAAGCGATTAACGAAGCACGGCTGATGTGAGTGACAACGCCGGGGGGGGGGGGACGCCTTTCGAAGGACATACACTGACCTTATTGGTTATATTCTTCAGAAAGATTAAGTGCGTTATACTCGCAACCGGCGTGCATGTATGACCCGATGTATGAATATGGACGAGGCTAAAGGTATATGCGTTCGGTAGTTTCTGCCTACCCTCATGGAAAATATTGGCTAATGTCGGATTTTTTAAATTTTTTTATGCATATTTGTATAAAGTTTTACGCGTAGTTTAAGACAATTTATCTATTTTGTAAATCGGATATTTTTTTTATATATTTGTATAAAGTTGTAAGAGTAATTTAAGAGTATACAATATAACAAAAATATATAAAAATATTTTGAAATGTGACTAAATCATGAAAAAAATTATTAAATTTAATGCCAATGTATATTATTTAGTCTAGTGCAATAAGAAGGTGGAAAGAAGTTTACAGTGGTCAGATTCTCATGGGGTTTTTTTTATCGAGGTCCTAGAGAGGTAGAGAAGAAACTTAAAAGAAAATTTCGTCGCTCGTGACTTGAAATATGCATTTCATCGACAACAATAAACAGACCAAATTGAGGTTTAATGGATACACATAGGTATTTTAAGTTATTCATAAACGAAAAAAGAATATTACAATATTTTTATTGTAATATTCTTTTTTCGTTTTAAAAAAAACTCGCGTGCGGCGAAATATTTTGTTAACTTTCTTCTCCACATCTCTAGGAAGTCAATAAAAAAGTCCCATGAAAATCTAACCACTTTAGACTTTGTTTCACCTTTTTAGTACTTTTTGTCTTATTGCATTCGGCTAAATGTGCAGTATTGTAAAAATGTGACTTATATTATTTGTTTTGGGATCGGGATTGGGATTTCAAATTTTTATAGTGTTCTATGATTGTTATATCAACTTATTTTTTATTATGATGTATATATAGTCTAAATTCAGATTCTTAGACTAGTAAGAACGTATGCAGGGTGGAAGACATTGACGCACAAACGATTACCACGCATTCAATACATCATTCCGAATCATGTGGAAATATTTCGCAGTTAATTAATTTAAAAAAAACAGCTGTTTCCTACAAAATTGCACTTATTATTTCCTTTATTTATTTACATACATATTCTTTTAATTTTTAAATATTTAAATAAAAAACAACTTAAAAAAACATTTAAAAATATAAAAAATAGTAGCCCACCAGCATTGGGAACAGGGTCCGAGCTACCGGTGGTCAGGGCTGTTGAGAGAGGAACCTCCTGACAATACGCGCCGTGTCCAGAAGTACTGCTTTCTGAATCAAGCCCTTGATCCAGCTGCCAAGCGAGAGCTTCCTTAGATGTTGGTCGAGGCTACTGGCTATTAATCCATTGGCTGACACGACTATCGGCACAATAACTGCTGTACTCACATCCCACATGTCGACAACCTCGCGAGCCAGATCTAGATATTTAAACTGCTTATCTTTTTCTGCTTTCACTTATTATCCTTATTATGAGCCTGTTGTGTCCCACTGCAGGGCAAAGGCCTCCCTTCCTTTTTTCCATTTTTCTCTGTCTAGAGCTATTTCAGCCCAATCCTTAAAAGTGCACTTACACGGCCAAAATGTATGAAGCAGCAGTTTAAAAAAAAGATACCGATGACAAGTTTATAAGTACGGGAATGATGTAAGAATTGAATACGCGATACCCTGTATATTTAACCTGAGTGTAATGTATTAAATTGTTAATCGTAATTTTAATTTTGTTGTACTATAATGATTACATACGACTTAGAAATAAGTATAGTCGATCTCGTATTTGCTTTACCATCCTAAACTAAAACAGTCATAAAACGTTATGGTCTAGTTCTGCTAAGACCAATAAAGGGTGTAAAAAGACTCTTAACGAAGCCGAAAGGCACTTGTTCTCCCCGTCACTGCGATTTTTTTTTTGTTCTAGACCATAATGTTATCCGTTCACAAAGAGAAACCACTATTAAAATTTTCCTATTTCTTCTGGATGTTTCTTGAACTCCATAAGTTTTCCCAACAAATAAAAACGACAGGACAGATTCGTCTGCACCTAAGACTTAATTTACCAGGGAACCTTCTAGTTACGGAGATATTGGGGGTCAAAGTTCCAACTTTTTCCCTACTATCCATCCATCCATCCATCAGCACAATGTTTTAAATGCGTTACAATAATTCCTATCATAAAACGTGATTTTTCACCCTAAATAAAAAAAGTCGTTTCCCAGCAATAATTTTTGCGTAAAGTTACCTAATTTGATGTACAGAGTGCTTGGCTGACGGCTTCGTGAAGACTCTTTGCACCCGTATAATAGCTTGTACTTTGTATTGTATCTCCGGCTGGTGACCGTTTCCTCCTCCTCCTCTCCTCGTCCTCCTCGTCCTCGTCGTCCTCGTCGGGTATTTTGCCTGCGATAGCTAACCGTAGTGAAGTTTAATTTTACTGGATGCTTTTGTCGAAAGTTGTCACACAATTACGAGTCACACTATACAAAAATAAATGAGATTCTACTTGGAACTTATTGTTTGATGAATGTTGAAAATATTTGGTACACACGGCGGCACATCAAGCTTTACATTTTCAGTATAACGTGGCCTCGGTTTGTGTATATTTTCTGTACAATGAGAGATCCGTATAAACTGGTTTTGTATAGCTTGATCAGCCGTCGTGCGTACTGTTTGCACATAAAGGTTTTCAGGTGGTCAACATGTGTTGTTAATACAAATAAACGAACAAGTAGTTATTAAATAAACTAAATAAATAAATAAATAAATATTGTGGATTTGTGTTAAAAGTCTCTGAAAGCGGGGATGGACCGTACAGTCTCGAGCACCTATGTGTAAACATTTAAATTTTTAAAGTGTTTTTCTCCTACTTTTTTGATTAAAATTTCATGTTGTTACAAAAATAGCATTCTGAAGCTCATGAGAGTTCATGGGAGACAGGAACTTTTTCATAAAAATATTTTTATGAAAAATATCCTATCTCCAAGTTACAATCGTTATTTCTCGCGCACATTGCTTTTACTTAAGGAAGTGTATACGTATTGGTGCTCGTGACTGTACACCCAGTGCAGTTAGTGGATGTCGTCATGTTCTCGAATTTAACTTTCTAGAAAAATAAATTTTTCATTTGGTTAATATGCTATTATCCTTATCCTCAAGTACCTAGGTTCGAATTTGAATCTACATTCATCGTTCTGCTGCTGGTGTAGATTGTTCTCCGCTAATTTGTTAACTTGTAATTTCAATATGTTAAAAGAATTGAACCCAAAGAATAAATGACAAAATAAATGAATTAAATGCGTTTGATCGAAGAAATTTTTATTTTATTGCTCTTCCTTAAAGTAACTGAACGTGTTCATACGGGTTCTCGCAACGGTGCAAAGCTGGAATGTCTGTTTATATAGTACCAGTTAAACTGGCCATCGTAATATAACTCTACAATATTTTATTAAACTGGCCATCGCAATGCAACTCGAAGCAATTTATTAGCTCTCTAGATGGCGTTGGGATCGATTTAGAAGTCACAATGGTTTCGTTGCAGCAAAAGTATGACTTGGCTCTGAGAAACATTCAGTTTTCAGAGATATATTTTTATACTTTTATACCTAGGATGTAAGGTAGAATAAGTACATCAATAAACCCAACTTTTGTTTTTTTTTGTTGGCCGCATTCAATGCGGCCCCATAATACATTAAAACACCACATAACCATGAGATAGGTAGGTACTGTGTATCTCTGAGATAGTACTTCCAACCCTCACGGTATGCGTCCGAATAAATACTTATATTGGTGTCGCGAGATCTGTAAATATAGGCTCGCTTGCTAAGCACTTCGTAATATGGGTCTTGCGCTTGGACAGTTCTCGACCATCTGATAAGTGACTGACCGCTCACCGTGTATGCTTAACCCGAGATGACAGATGTTATCGACTACCCACTCCGTAACACACTCGTGAAATTTACGGTTAGACAGCGGAGTCTTAGTAATAGGGCCCCGTTGGCACCCTTTGGGTACGACGCCATAAAAAAAAGAGGGGGTGAGATTCCATTAAGACCGTCAAAACATCAGCGTCAAACTCTATGGCCAAAATTGTTACCGTGGAGACGACAACTGTAGCTGATTCGGCTCTTTTTCGTGTATAGCTGCTACAGTTATTCAAGTTATTCTGAATGGTAGCTTAATTATTTAAAGAAGCAATCAATTAACCATACACACTCCTGAATGATTGATTTTTTTTACCAGTTTTTTGATGAATAATTAAAAGCCATATAGCAAGGTTAAACGATTTTGATCAAGCCATGATAGTGGCTCTATAAGTATGTACAGTCATTAGTTGCATGCAATATAAACTAAATTATTATTTACTACCCACGTGGTACCACCCATGTAGTTAAGGATAGTTAACCATAATGAATTTGAGATAAGGTGCAGGGCGTAGGCAATGTGTTTCTAGTACCTTAGGTACCTATTTAGGTTACTGAACATCATCATGCCTACTAACGGCTAACAGTTGTACCAGGTACCTACAGCACAGTGGAACGAATGTATGGGAGCGGTTGGACGTAGACATGTCCGAAAAATAAGAGTAAAATTATGACAAACTAATGATGCCATCTTATTCGATTACTTAATGCCTTCATAAATTGTGGTGATGAATTTCTTCATAACTCCCATATTTCGGGAGTAATTTGAGAAAATGTGAAATTTTACTATGAAAATGAGTGTATCGAGCTCTCTCCCTCCTGATTCCGGTCTTGTTTCAAGTACCGGTCTCTAATATCGTAATGCTATTACTAAGAGCTATATTTAATACTAAGACACATAGTGCGCCAAATGTGCACTTTCTGGGATAAAAGGAAATGAAAATTAAAAAAAAAAAACGTTTTTTCCCCATTTGTATTTACTTTAAACCGCAGACAGACTTATTAAGAGGTCTATAAATATATTATATATATACAGAAATATATATTAACAAAAATATTCACAAGAACTGATGAGAGTATGACTTTTAAGTAAGTTGATAATAAATTACCTAGTTTCATTAAAAGTACAATAAATAATTAAGATGTAAGCTCTAATTTACTAAGTTACACATTTTAAAACAATAACATCATTTAATTATCTTCGTCATCATCATCATCATCAATTAATTCAAATTCAGAATCGATGTCCGCTAAATCATTTATGTTAACAAATTCGATATCACTTTTCTCAGAATCCGTAAGCTCATAAAATTCCTTAAAAGAAGATTTTTTTACAAACTTATTTCCTTTTGGACGGATACTTGTAACAAGTGGATCAGAAGACAGTAAAAGATTGTGCATAATATCTTCATTGCATGAGATACTGCTATGCTTTCGAGAATGCCCCTCTCTATATTTTCTAAAATCTTTATTTCTAGCCTCAGATGCCTCTTCGGATAGAAAACCAATGGGCACAATTGACATGTTCTGAACTATGTCTGGCCCATGCATTAAAATTTTATGAAGTGAAGAAGGCATATAATACCATGGGTATAACTCCACGTAAAGCTTAGCAGTATCAAAGCAGAACTCTCGGAATTTAGTTACGTTGATCTTCTCTCCTGATGAAATACACTGCAAGATCACACAGATTTTTCTTAAAAGCATAGCATCTATTCCGGTCAGTTCAGCAGATTTAGTGTAGTTTTCAAAAAATCTCCTTGCCGAGTTGCCATTGTTGGTGGATCCACTGCCTTGTTTCACAACATCGAGAAGTAAGCCCGTTTCTCTTCTTACAGCCTCTTGAACTCTTTTCTTCCTGTCATCAACTTGCCTTTTTGCTATATCACCCCTTACTTGCCATGATTTTATGTCTAATTTGTAGGAAATGTGTAATAAGCATTCCATTGAGCGAATCCAAGCGTGAAGGGTGCTTAAGCTATATTTATACATGTCCTCGTTTGCGTGTTTATCTTTGATTAACTCTAAATTATTCATTTCTTTAGGACAAGCCTTGCATATGTCACACACTGAAGCTGCTGTATCGGATATAATGGAATGAATTTTACCATCAATCATTGTCAACAGCAGTTGGTGTTTGACACTAATTCCATCAGTGATGGTGGATGGAGTTAAGGCTTCAATCTCTGCTTCGATTTCAGCCATCTCTCTCTGCACATTTTCTTTGGTTTCCTTTATAAACTTAAACAATATTGGCCGGCAAAATGAAGTGGAAGATGGTCGCTCGTTTTCCCAAATTGTTACACCTTTTGAGACGAGCCGCAGTGGTACAAGACTAATCATAAAATTACTAGCAAGATCGATTTGCTCATCTTCGCTCGTCCTTTGATGATAAATGCTTTGGCTAGATGATCCGTCAAAACCCCATTTGCTGGTCAATACGAGCTGTTGATTGGGATCAACAGGGGTTTCTAACGACCTAATAAGTCTTCTTGAGGTTAAATCCATCAAGGCTTGTAATTTGATTTTTGCAGAGCTCTCTGTAACTGTGAGATCTTCTTTGGCCGGATAGCACTTAATTTTTTCTTTAACCAACATGTAGTAACTCGGGTATTGAAGAGCTCCTTCTTGAGTGTTGAAATCCCGAAGAGTGTTATAGCGCCATTTCGATAAGTTCATCGATACATAAAGAGCCAATGCCTTCAAAGGGGATATTTCCCGTACCTGAATTGATTTACCTTCAATGAAGGCTTTGATTTTTGAGGCCTCTTCTGGATTCTCCGTCAAGTATTTCATAACATAAGCTGTATCGCTTTGTCCTGCCTTTTGAAGCGCCCTTTCGGCCGAAAACATAATTTCAGCGCTGCTACTGCTGCATGAAAGACTATCTTCAGTGCGTCTTCTTTTTTGCCGGTTACTAAGGTCCTCAAAAGATTTACGAGGACTAGGATGTGTACAAGTTGAAGCATCAGATTTAGCAGGAGAAATTATGGGCTCGATGACGTCACTTATATTTTCTGTAGAAGGTTCCATATTTTCATTCTGTAATTCCGGCCATTGAATTGCAGCCTGTAGCCAAATCTCATGTTTCTTCCGAAACTTATCTGTGCTTCTTCCAGACTGTGTCCATTTTGCATAAATGCGGTAGCAAAATCGACGACACCAGTCTTTTAAACTTGTTTCAGCACTTTCACATAACTGAACACAACTGTTATCTTTTAAAACACTGAACAAATAGTTAAAGTCGCGTAAATCTTTATGTGCGCGTGCGCATAAAGCAACGTGAATATCAAGATTTGTATTAAAATTTGGAAAATACATTGCGAGATTAGCTTGGATACAACGAGGTGTAAATCAACACTGATTTTAAAGTTACTAATAGTGACCTATTTATATAAAATCCAGGTATCCCAGGTATCCTTTGTTAAATATTGCAAGGTAATTAGTTATTGTGATAATTAGTAAATGATGCATGCTAAATTAGTGTATTAAGAGCCATTTAGTAATTAAATAATAGCAATGTTCTTATCAGTAATCATTAGTGCATCAGTTTTATATGTAAACCTTAAGTCCCTAATTATATATCCTAATTAGCTTATATCTTCTCTAATTGGCTGCTCAGAAATGTTATTGTAATAAGGTAAACCTTTAGAAAAACGGTTTTCATCAACAAAATAAACAAAAAATAAAAAAATTGTGTTATAAAATAAACATCACTCTTTATCCCAGAAAGTGCATATTTGGCGCACTATGTGTCTTAGTATTAAATATAGCTCTTAGTATTAGCATTATGATATTAGAGACCGCTACTTGAAACAAGCCCGGAATCAGGAGGGAGAGAGCTCGATACACTCATTTTCATAGTAAAATTTCACATTTTCTCAAATTACTCCCGAAATATGGGAGTTATGAAGAAATTCATCACCACAAGTTATGAAGGCATTAAGTAATCGAATAAGATGGCATCATTAGTTTGGCATAATTTTACTCTTTTTTTTCGGACATGTCTACGTCCAACCGCTCCCATACATTCGTTCCACTGTGTACGGGTACGAACCTAGTTCGTACTATATAGGGTGACTGGTAATTAGTAACCGATACTTATACAAGTGATTGTACTCATGATAACAAACAACTTTCCCAAAGAAACATTTTTTTTCATACCTTTTTACTTTTACCACAGTTACAGTACTTAGCTACTTTTGTGAAATACAATAAAAGTTCGGGTCAGCCTCGGTTCTCAACAAAAACTATGAAGCACACTGTTTATAAGTATTGAAAAAAATTCATGATTGATCCACTACACGCTGAGCTTTGTGAAGCCGTGTCGTCCATGACCTGTAGGTACTCACTTAAATATTTATGTAGTGGTCGCGCTATCTCTGATAGATCATCTAGCTTTATAATTAGTAACTCGTGTGTAGTTCACAAGTCCACACTACTTGTTCACATTGTGCGGGCGACCCTCTAAGCTTTGAAAATGGTTCAGGTAGCACCAGAGAAATCCAACATTCTACCCAAAAAGTTTTCGTCCCGTAATAATTTGAGTAAGAAAGAAATGAAGAAACAATTCTGTATGGACAAATTCGTGGAGTTTTGTAAAAGGACGGACTTGCACGGGTACAAATATATTGTGATGGAAGGTTTCAGTTATGGGGAAAGGTAGTATATTATTGATGACTTGTCAAGTAGAAGTGCCATTGCCTTGGTAGGTAGTTCCGTACCTATGGTTGCTGTTGGCAAGTTTATGGTCCCTGCTAGCCCCTATTCTTAGTTCAACAGAACTCGAAATTAAATGTTTGCGAATTTATGAAGTTGAAGCAGGTTTATCGGAATCGAAGAAGAAACCAAGTGTGACTTAGCGAAATAGAGAAATGAACTAACACCTAAAATAGTTAGTTGTGCAACAAAAGAGCAAAGTGGGTTTTTGATGCGAGTGTTGATTTTGAATTCCGTGGAAGCGAAGGATTCTTTAATTGAATCATGAGCGTAGCGAGTGATTCTAGGTTAGAATCCTGAGCGTAGCGAGGGATTTAAAGACACGAGATGCAAATACCTTTGGTGTCGTGTAACACATACAATTTTTCACTTCAGCAGCGAGAACATATACCTAAAGGTAAAAAAAAACAACATGTTAAAATTAAACCACCACACCCACCATAATTTATTTGTATTTTAATTTTAGCGGGCGAAAATATTCTGGACTTTTAGGATTTGTGCCTTACTGACATATTTTTCAAAAATGTAATAAGTTTGGGATAGGTTTCAATGTGCACGTCATCTTTTGTTTTTATTGTGGCTTTCAACATTGAGTAAATACTCCACATTATAGATGGTTGCCTAGTTTGTGATAATTTTATGAAGTACGATAACAGTACAGTCTCTGAAAAAGTGTTTGCACCCTTTGTAAGTCTCCATTGCTTAAAAATATCATAAGCTTTTGATATTTTTCGCGAGACTTTTCAGGCAGGAGATTTAATTCTGAATCTTTTACATTATGCTTCAATTCTTTGGATGTTAACTTCAGCCTTCATCACTGGACTCGCTAATATTTATTTATTATTATTACTTTATTGTCCAAATTTTATTGTACTTTGTAACTAGCGTACATTGACCTAATCATTGCTAGCGTAACAGAGAATAAAAGAATAAAAATTTGAATCCCGCTATTTTTTTTTAATGCGTTCTGAAACTACACTCGCGGTATTCTGTCTCAATATTAAAGATTGTTAAAACTATAAATAAATAAGTAAATACATGATAAATTTCGTATTTTTTATCCGAACATTTTATTGTTGTTTCTTTTTTGTGCCTACTAGATATGGAATTTGAAAATCGAATTTCGAATCGACTTGTTTCTATCTCTCGCTTTTTTTGTATCGAAGTGAAAGTGACAGATCAATGTGAAGTTGAAATCGTTCGAATTTTGTGAGTAGACCTGCATAGTTCTCGGTATTTTAAAAAAATAATTAAAAAGTTACTTTGTCTCACGCTCGCAGCAAAATCTAATTTTGCTGTTTGTAAACAGCAAAATCTGCTTGTTTGAGTTGCTGAGGTGAAAAGGTTTTTTATAGGCATCTTCGGCTAGGGTTTTTTAAAATACCACTCATTATGTCCTGGGCCCTGGGCTGGGTGAAGGGGTCTACTCATTCGTCATCTCTTTCCACCATTCGGGCATTACTCCTCATCCTGGGAAGGTATCCAGTTAGTAATCCACGTTAGTCCGCACCTAAGGAGGTTAAATGAGGTCTAGATGATTGCAGATTTTCCAACGGAGAAAAAAATTCTGGAGATTATAAGAGACATAGATATAAGAGGTTGACCACACTTTTCGACGTGGAATGGGTTAGAGCCAGCCGGATAGAGTTTTAGATAGCGAATACTCTGAAGCGCTCTCGTGTCGTTTTAATTTTTTTTATTTTTTATTTTTATTTTATCACTTATTTTTGTAAATGCTGTGGTTAACCTGTAATTGGCGACTGTATAAGTCCAACGCCATAAAACCTATGTATACCTTCTTAAGAAATGTTGTACACAGAAGCTGTTGGTGAACCTGTATTAATAAATAAATAAATGTAACCATCACTGATCCCTATTTAAAAAAACTGAAGTTTTTCTGATCTAGATGCTGCTGGGCAACCGCAGTGGTGATCAGCATCGCTATTGCGGCTTACTTCGTGGTCACCGCATACAAGTGGTATGCTAGAAATCCTATAGTAACGGTAAGTTCTTTTGTGTATATGTATCTGTATAACGCAGTTGTTAGCCAGGACTCCGGCTTTGTGCTCTGTTGATGGTAATAGGCTCACCCCCTAAAACATGGGACTCAAACATAGGTAGCGAAATAAGGGGTACATCTCTGCCCAACCCTTCAAGGATTACAAAAACATGATGTATTTGGAGTGTTTACTAACTTGACAGTTCGGCTTCATACAGTGTCGTTTTTAGACATCGGTAGGTATGGCTGAATCAAAGCTGGCTTCATGTTTCCACCTTTCTACTAGCACTACCTTGACATCCATAGGTTTTAAAGTTATTCTAAACTAGCTAAACTAGCCCACGGCTTCGCTCGCGTGGAAATCGGTTATCGCGACCAAAAGTAATCATGTAATTTGGATCCCGTTCCCGCAACAAAAACTTGACAAATTATATACTAAAACCTTACTCGAGAACCACTCTATCCATTGGTGAAAATAGCATAAAAATCAGTGCAGCAGTTTTTTAAGTTTATAGCGAACAGACAGACAGACGCGGCGGAGGACTTTGTTTTAAATGTAGTGAAATGAAAGTGGTGATAGTGAAGGGACTATAGCATTTGGCCGCAAATGAATTCGCGTTCTTGCTTGTTCGTATAGATACGCCATTATGTGAGTAGTGATAGGTATTACTTCAAAATTATGGCAAAGCATAGCTTATTGGGGACAATTACTTAGGCCAAAAAAGCCAATCGATCATCATTGCATTTTTCAAAATGCTTATCAGTTGTATATTCTACGATGACGCGGGATACGATTATCGATAAGTCGATAACCAATCATATTCATAATGTTTGGAGATTTAGGTTAAGTTAGGTTCCCATTCACTGCCCAGTACTTCGCGAAAACTTCGTGAATTTCGTTCGCGTGCCCACAACCCGTATCCGAGTCGTCGTTATAATGAACTATAGATGACTTGTATTCATACCCAGAACCCGACTAGCGAGTCCATAGCTACAGATACGGTTTGTGCGAACGAACAAACTATTGTTCGACTCATATGCTGGGTTCTGGGCACTGAATGGGTTAAGTAATTCACATAGGTAATACGATGTTTTATTTCTATTTATAGAATTAAATTCCGTTTTTCACTAACATTCGGGGACACCAATACAAATGCTTGCTGAAATGTCAACTGTCGACGCGGAGTTGAGCGTGGAACTAGCTTGTAGTAAAAAAACTTTTTCGAAAACAATCTTTTAAATACTATTGGCGTGATATATATTTTTTTTCGTATTCTTTTAAGCATCCCTTTTAATTGTTAGGTACCCATATAATGGGGATGCATAAAAAATAACAAGTCCACCATCTTTGGTAGTCCGCCGGATAGGGGTTGGAATGACTTCACTTAGCTAACCATGCATTGTCATCCAAATTAAATGTCTAAGTGTGCACAATTTCTGCTCAATCAGTTGGAGATAACTGTTTTTAAATTCAGTTGCAAGATTTGGCCTAAACAAACATACGTATTGCCAGTTAAATAAAAGTAAAAAAAAAAAACACAGAGCGCGTTTGTTTCGGCATTAATTTAGGTGTTACCTATTTTAAGTAAATCGGCCATGTTTTGATTAGACGTGAAACATTTCAGGTCATAGAAAGCACTCAAGGGGCGATTTGGGATGTGCCGTTCCCTGCTGTGACTATCTGCGATTTGAACATTGTTTCCAAAAAGGCTGCAAGGGAGTTGGCGGGTAATTTGTAAGTGTTCCATATGTTAATATTTAGGTACTCATGTGCTCTTGGACAACCTTGAGAAATTAGAAACAACCACAAGCGAAAATATATGCTTGCCTTCTTCATGAGTTTACCAACATGTAGAATATATTATACAACTTTTTTTTTTTTTTGAATGGCATCTCGCAGTTCAGCCTAGGAGGCTGGCTACTGCTTAACCGGTCTAATCCTGTGGATGCCTTGAAGTTAAGGCCTCCAGCCAGGGGCAATAAACTATACTAAGCGACCACACGCTAAGGGCACCCCCTGCGGGGTACGAGCCTCGGCTTAGGGCGTCGCTGGGGAGGGCAGCAAGGGGACAGGCTGGATCTAAATGAGATTAATTAGGGGTTGATTTATCACTAATGGCTCAGCATCGCGGGCTGGCTCTAGCAAGGGTCGGGGGGGGTTTGAAAGGGGACGTCGCGACGGACCACGGCGGCGGGGTCGGAAAGACGGCGGTTTGTATTTGTATTTTTGGACTGTGCTAGTTTCCCTATTACTTTCCTGGAGGAGGGTGGTGGGGTCATCGGGGGCTACTAGTGCATGCCTTGGACGGCGAACGATGCTAATACGCGATGGTTCGTATCGGGCGGCCGATGCGATCAAGGGGTTTTTATGTTTAATAGCTCTGTCAAAGAAGCGCGTGGAGAGGCGCTTCATGAACTACTGAATGGTAGGGATTCTGAGGTCTAGATGGAGGGTCTCGTTACGGACATAGGGAGGGGCTCCGGTGATTTTCCGGAGGTATCGGTTTTGGAGTGTCTGCATCCTATGGATGAAGCGTGGGTGGGCATGGGCAAATACGACGCATGCGTATGTCTGATGGGTCGGATCACTGCGGTGTAGAGACGCAACTTGCACCTAAGTGACAACTTGCTCTTACCCGTAATCATGTAGTGGAGTCTACCCATAGCAAAGGATGCTCGGTTACGAGCGGCCTTGATATGTGACGCGAAGGTCAGGTGTTGGTCTAATATGACTCCGAGGTATTTGGCTTGCTTCTCCCAAGGGATAGGCTTGCCGAACATGGTGATCGGGATATATTATACAACGTGTAACGGAAGGGTATTATAAGTCGAAAGGGGGTCACACAACTCGTCATTCTGAACAACTTTTGGAAATTCATGAACAAAAAATTCTACTCTTCATACTAAAAAGACCAACAAAGTTTGTGTTTGTTTGTGGAGAAGCAAATTTTTTTGCGAATTTTCCAAAATCGTAGAACAAAAGTCGTTCAGAATGACGAGTTGTGTGACCCCCTTCGGCTTACTATTAAACTTTATATACAGCAAATTGTTGCAATAGTCCAAAAAGCTGTTTAGGTTGCTACGTACCTACTAATCAGACAAAATCTGAGTTATCTGAAGAAGAAGAATAGTCCATAAGCGCGTTGGGCCTCCAAAACACAAATCATCGAATCATCTGTAGGAACCGCTAGAAAGAAAGGATGGTCCAGAACCGAACCAGTCTTGATGTGCTCGTCCAGGTCTTCACGCCGAGTCTTTCTGAGACGGCTTGTACTTCTACTAGCTGTACGGCTGTAGCGCCGTCCTTCTTCGCTTATTACCGATCTTCGTGCATGCGGCTGGCGTGACCTACCCAATCGTATTGCCAAGCCCGTTTTGGAACACGGTGTTTCTAACCCTTTCTTGTCTTTTTACTGCGTTCCGTTGCCAAAGGTCAAGTAAACTCCAAGGCGGAACTTCTTCGATTCGATCAGCAACCAGGTCTGAGCACTGTAGGTTAGGACAGGCAGGATGCACATGTCGATTAGTTTGTTGTTCAGGGAGATCGGTAGATAACATGATTCATGAACCGCTTTTCTAACCGTTTTCAACTCTGCTATTGATTTCCCTTTCTTGCTTGTTACAATTTGTCTATTTTAATTTTCAGAACTCTTCCCGCCAATGTTACTGCAAACTTTGTGTTCGATACTTTTCGACTGATACCTTTGCTGTTTACAACCTTCACACCTGATGCCGGTGAGAAGGAAGATTTACAGCGACTGCAAACTGTATTGGACTTTAACAATATTACGGTAGACGAGTTATTTCGAAGTGTAAGTATTTGAATTGTGGTATAACAATTACTTGTCACCAATTTTATAGAAAGCTTCTGCTTTTTGAAGCTTTTTGAAGAAAGTCGGTTAAAAATGGTTAGACGTATAAAGTGTGAAGTGTAACTCATCGCAACCCCAACAAAATAGAAAGCTTCACACTTTATACGTCTAACCATTTTTAACCGACTTTCTTCAAAAAGGAGGAGGTTCTCAATTCGGTTGTATGTTTCTTTTTTGTGTTTGTTACCTCTTATCTCCGTCATTTCTTCCAAAAATTCTTCTTTTATGTGAAAGGATATAGTTCCCGATTGGTCCCATAGAAAGTTCATCAAAATCGGTTCAGTAATTTGGTATGTTTTCACGTTAATTGCTATATCACGCGACGACGCCTGAAGTCTTGCATGTTTAATTTGACACTTCCTGATTTCCGATTGAATTAAAAATTTGCACGCTTATGTATATCGCGTGATAGTAAAATATATCGATGACATGGAGCTGATCTGATGATGGAGCTGGACGGCGGCCTTAGGAACTCCGTTATGAAACGACATAACCCCATCGAGTTTGGGCTCGTATGATTCTTCTTGACGAGTACTTTGTCTCTAGATGTTATCCAGGGTCTGATGATGAAGCTGGAAGGTGGCCATAGGATCTCCATGATAAAACGACGTAACCGCATCAAGTTTAGGCTCGTTTGATTCGTCTAAATGAGTAGTTTGTCTATAGATGGTATCCAGGGTCTGATGATGGAGCTGTAAGGTGGCCTTAGGATCTGCGTGATAAAACGACATAAACGCATCGAGTTAGGGCTCATTTGATTCGTCTTGACGATGACGATTACTTCCTTAAAGTTCTGGTTACAATATAAAAATTAATCCATGATTAGAATTTGTGTGGTATGCTAAAAAGTCTACAACTAAAAAGGGTAAAATAAAAAACTTTCTGCGAAAAAAAAACGACACAAAAAAACACTCAAAAAAATTTTTTTTTTTTGTGTTTTTTTGGAAGTCGGTTTTTTTTTTAATGTAATTCTATTTTGCCCCAGCGGTTGATAACAACAAGTCGATTTATGGAACCATTTATATCCGCGGTCTTTTATCGTAAACTCTGAAAAAATGTTTGCAGTCTAATCTTCAGTGTAACTAAGTAGAAATTGTTCTTTTTTCTGTCTGGCGAACAATTTATAGATGCAACTGTAGCCTTCAATACTCTAAAATGCAAGATCTCAAAAATGTTAGCACCTTGGATTGGTTAGTAAAGAGCTAGAAATTGAGTTATTTAAAAAAATTAAGACTTAAAGGAACCTGTGCTGCATGAGCGAGCGTTATGCAATATTTATTTTAATTAATTCTTGTACTTCAAGTATAACTCTTCAGTTACATCATATGCATCGTCCGTCAGGGCAAACGCGAGCTCGAACATGCAAGCAATCCACTCCGGGTAGCTTAGTTTTTCTTTTGATCTTTTATTCGGAAATAGATGTTTTTCGCTACAAAATGAATTGAGGCTGCAAGAGCAAGCGAAGCCGCTTCGGATGGGTTGGATTTTCTTGTGCCCCTTCATTCAGAATTATGAATTTCTTGGTCGAGTTATGCAGAAAAGATAAAAAACCGAGATAATCTAGGCTGCACGATAAGTTAAAATTCTTTTGATCCTTAATAAAGGAAATACTTCGTCGATTAATCGAGATAAGTTCAAACCGGGTAAAACTAGGATATAATTATGATAAAAACATGTAGGTACTATACATGCTTAATTTTTTTGCTGTGTGAACAGAGCATCTTTGGATCTCTGGAAGTTTGTATGAAACATCTGATATCTTTTTTATTGTGATTACTATGATGTTCGCATGGAGAATGTGGTTTACACAGGGTGTAAACAGACTGTTCATGAAGCCGTCAACCAAGCATTCTGTACATCAAACTAAGTAACTTTACGCAAAAATTATTGCTGGGAAACGACTTTTTTTTTTGGGGTTAATAATCACGTTTTACGGTAGGACAATGTATCGTATTCAAAATATTGTTCTGATGGATGGATTGAATAGAACGGGGTCGTGAAGGTGTCTTAAGTAAAATAACATACATTAAAAACATGTATTTAAAAAAAACTTGTGAAAATGTTGAAACTTTGACCCCCAATATTTCCGTAACTAAAAGGTTCCCAGGTATGGTCTAGAACAAATAAATGATCGCAATGACGGGGAGAACAAGCACCTTTCAGCTTCGGTAAGAGTCTTTTTCACCCTTTATAGGTTAATGGTGTGAACCACGCATTTAAATATGACCACACTTTTCTGATACCTATGCTATGGAGGGTAACAAAGTAACCATTACCATTGCAGCTGTCTCCGGCATCATCGTGCAGCAACCTGGTGCAGCGATGCATGTGGAAGAACGCCGTCTACCGTTGCGAAGATTTATTCACGCAAATCTTCACTATGCTCAGTCTTTGCTGCACTTTCAACTATTTTGCGGTCGATGATAATCATCGAGAGTAAGTATTGACATAGTGTACAGCTTGTTAGATCAAATAAGGAACAAACAGTACTCCAAGTATCACTACCAACCTACTAAGATACGAGCCATACGAGGCTAGTATCTATTATCCTTTTTTGAATTGGGCTAAAAAAATAAAAAAAATGTTCTATACATTTAGATTGTACATTGTGATTGAATGACCTGTTGGTCTAGTGGTTAGTGACCCTGACTGCTAGGACGGACGTCGTGGGTTCGATTCCCACACAGGACAAATCTTTGTGCGATGAGTACGAATATTTGTTCTGTTTCTGGGTGTGTAATTTATCTATAATATGTATGTCTTTAGAAATATATAAGTATGTTTATCAGTTGTCTGGTTGCCATAGTACAGGCTCTGCCTAGTTTGGGATCAGATGGCGGTGTGTTGGTTGTCCCAAGATATTGTTATATTATTATTATTATTGTGTTAAGTATTGCATGGAACAAATTTAATGTTCTTTAGTGTTGGCCCTATTGTAAAAGTGATTCATTTCCATGACTTCAAGTAGGGACCGAATACATTGCAGAGAACTAGAAAACATTTAGTAAATAAAGGGTTTTTGAAATAACGGAAAATCACTTAAAGGCCGGTCATTCATCATCATCATCCTCATCTGCCTAGCCTTTTCCCAACTATGTTGGGGTCGGCTTCCAGTCTAACCGGATGCAGCATAATACCAGTATTTTACATGGAGCGACTGCCTATCTGACCTCCACAACCCAGTTAGTACTGGGTAATACGATACCCCTTGTTAAGACTGGTTGTCTAACTTTTTTGGGTCATTGACTACCTGTAACGACTGTCAAAGATCTACAAATAATGACAGTCGGGACCAACGGCTTAACGTTAGTGTTGCCCTAAATCGGTCTTGGTCTTGCGAAAATGCAAGAACAAGACCAAGACTGCAAGATCAAGACCGATTTTTACCATACCTGGGAACCTGCTAGTTACGGAGATATTGGGGGCAAAGTTCCAAGACACACACAAGTTTTTTTTTAAATGCATATTTGCAATGTATTTCTTTTTTCCTTAAGACACCTTCACGACCCCCGTACTATTCAATCCATCCATCAGCACAATGTTTTGAATGCGTTACATTGAGTCCTACCGTAAAACGTGATTTTTCACCCAAAAAAAAAGTCGTCTCCGAGCAATAATTTTTGCGTAAAGTTACTTAGTTTGATGTACAGAATGCTTGGTTGACGGCTTTGTGAAGAGTCCGTTTACACCCTATAGGTATGTATGTTACGAGTAATACTAGAAGAAAAAGTAAACCTATGTCACACAGGGCCGTAGTCAGGTATTTGTAAACCAAATACCTGGCTACGGCCCTGTGTGACCCCCCCAAAGACTTAGGCTGGGACCGCGCCTGGCTAATTACGATAATAATATATTTATACTGTTTCTTAGTATTTTGAACTTATGACCTCAAAAATCATGTACATTAATCATTATGATACGTTCGCGTCTAGAACTGTAGAGTCATCGAATTAATCTCTAGAAAATTGTGGCACTAACTTACCGTCAGAGGACGTGTCCTAGAAAGTCTCAGCCACGTCAATACGTTTTGTAGGATAGTACCTATTGTTTATACATGCATAAACATAACATTACGTCACGCCTTTTTTCCTTGAAGGGTTAGGCAGGGGAGTAGGTCACGTATACACCTCCCTCTATAGTTACTTTACTTTTTGGGTACACCCAAACGCTTTTTAAGCAAGTGTGAACAGGCATCTTCTGGGCACGCTCGTTCCATCATAGACTTCATCCATTGCTTTCCATCAAGCCCAACTCGTAACAAAAAAAAAGGGTCCCATACATAAAGTACGTAGGGAGCGAGTCCTACTTTTCCCGACTTGGGAATCGAACCCAGAATCTCATGCTCAACAGTAGTGCTTGCTAGGCAAAATCTACAAAATGATATCTGCTACGATCCTAAGTTGATTTTATTTTGTTCCAAAGGAGGTGAGTAATTAAGTCTAAGTAGTAATTTAGTTTTCATTTTACTCAGCCTTTATATCAGATTATACCGGTGAGAAATATTAATCAATGGAAAATAAGATAATTTTCGGAATTAATTGTTATCTTTGAAATTTAACCATATTTTTTTGTAGGCACTGATAGCCTAGTGATGTGACCGTCGGGCTGGCAGGTAATAATTATGTCTCAAGTTCGAACCCAAGGATACGCACCTCTGATGTTTCGGATTCATGTGCGTATTGTTTATTATCACTTGCTTCGGTGAAGGAGAAATCGTGACGAAACCAGCATGCCTGAGAGATTGTAGCAATTTGCACCACGCCGAAATACCGTGATGGATTTCTGCTACACAGGGAAGACCTGGATGAGAGGTCTGACGATTTTCACGATAAAAAATAAGATGTTCACTTTGATCTAGGCAGCCAACAGTAAGGATATGTGCAAAGTACGTACCTCAGAATGCACACTGACACTCGTTGAACTTCCACCTTTCAGATGTCCATGAGCTGACGATGGGGCCAGGGTTCACCAAATACAGATGAGATGAGATGACGATCAAACGCGGAGTCGGTTAGATTTTAAATCTCTCGAGCCGGTCGCGAAGCTGCGCGTGCGTTCCGATTGGTGTCCGTTAAGAAGTGACATTTGGTCTGAGCTTTGACGTTTACGTACAATGCATGACAACCAGGGAGTTGGCGTCTCGTCGCCCAAAGACAAAATGTGAACATCGTATAGATTTAGAAAAGAGTTTGATGGGAACGAAACAGAGATATTTCTCGACGGCAAGATAAAGCTAGGTCAGAGGCCTATGACACTAACCACACGAAAAAGAAGAAGAAGAGTGATTTAGAGCCCGAAATGGTACCTACGTTCATAGCTAGTAAATAATAAACTGACTAACGTTTAGGCCTCTGCCTCGAATCTTGCGGGCAGCGGGGCGGCGACGGCAGCGGCGCGGTAACGGCAGGATCTTATACGCGTACATTTAAATGGACCGGTTCTCGATAAGCGTGCACTCCAGTCAAACGGCGATTGCCCGCGCCGCTGCCGCCGCCGCGCCGCCGCCGCTGCCCGGAATCCGCAAAGAACTGACGGATAGGCGTTATTTACAATTTTTTGTACCACTTGGCTCGCTCGCACATTCTTTTACTAAAATGAATAACAGCTTAAGCGGCAATGCAAGTCAGGGTGCTATATCTAAGTATAGCAAAAAAAAAAATAATAATAACCAAAAAGCTCCAAATAAAATTGATAAAGGGTTCTACTAGGACTAGTTACGAAAAAATCTTTTTAAGCAAAAAGGCCCAAATTAAATTTATACAGGGTCCTAATAGGACTAGTTACGCCACTGCTATAGATATTGTTTGGTTATGAGACTTTTAAATTTAATCTAAGGTACAGCTTTTTGAACAATCCAAGATTCGATTAAGATGAGTATTAGTTAGTTACAAATAGAGGCTTCCGGTGATTCGAGCATTAGTCTGTAATGTTTCAATCCAAGGTTCGATTTGGTACAGAAACAATCAAGTGATTGTTACTAATATACATACTGTATTGTTACAGTTTCCGCAATATATTTGTTATCCTCACTTACTGATTTAATGCTCGAATCTGAACTGTTATCTAACAGGCGATTGCCTCTGGTTAGCGAGCGCCTTTACAGAGTTAGGGGCTTCATCACCATCATCCACAGCGCAACTGCCCCACTGCTGGGTAGTGTCCCCTCTTTACTCGTGTCTAGCTTGACGTTCTTGTGGCAGCCTCGTCCAGGATATTTCCGCGATGGCAACAATATCGTTTGCACATCACGTAAGTTAGCCCCCTTAGCCCCTTACCATGAATATGAAGAACTTATAGTACCGTACGTCACTAACTCTGAAATAGCAAAACAAAAGAATCTGATGTAAACAATTTCATTGCCCTTGCATTTTTTATGAAGCGTCTGTTTTTTCCTGTTGGTGTGACATAACGTTCCAAGCTCCTGTAATACATAAGGTATGTACTCAGATTCACGCCTTTTCCCAGGGGTGTAGGCAAATACTATAGAACGCCACTTGCTACGATCCTTCATACTCCATACATCTCAGTCACGTTCATATTATGCATCTGGTCATACACGGACGCAGGTTGTGAGTACTATACACAAGACTTTTCTGAAGGACGTCACCAAAAAGGTTAGTAAGTGTTCTCCTGGCGCGCGGCGTTACTACTCACATCTGCCTTAAATATTATTACCAATGAGTTCTTTCCAAAAACCCGTTTGACTTGAAGGTGCTTATGGTATACTCTGTAGGCGGGGGTAATCGAGAGGAGTTTAGGACTATTACCGCTTACATACCAGATAGGTCCTGTTGATAATACTGTTGCTGTTTCTGTTTCTGCGTCAATTACTGGTGCGGAAACGCCTCCCCCATGTTCTCCAGGTCTTTCGATACCGAACAGTTCTTTCGGTCTGTTTATACATTAAAAACATGTATTTATAAAAAAACTTGTGAAAAAGTTGGAACTTTGACCCCCAATATCTCCGTAACTAGAAGGTTCCCAGGTATGGTCTAGAACAAAAAAATGATTGCAATGATGGGGAGAACAAGTGCCTTTCGGCTTCGTTAAGAGTCTGTTTACATCCTTAGATATTTTGTTAGCAAATCATCGTCATAATCTTCCTGCCCATATCCGATTCTATTTGGGGTCGGCGCAACACGATTTCTTCTTCCATACTCCCCTGTCAGACGTCACGGCATCATTCACTCCTCTCACTTTCATATTTGATATCAAATATACCTGCGTAAATTTACCTACGGGCTTAAGTGGGTTTTTTTACAGAATCTTGAGCTCAATTCTCTACTTAATTATTTGTTCAGTTTCACTATTAAAACCAAGTTTAGTAAAGTATATTGCAAAGTTAATTTTCTTGAAAATTTGTCACCAAGTACATTCAAAATAATGGAAGCTTCAAATATCGTTCAAAATTCTTTTGATTTCAGAGATAAATATTAGGACTGATTGAACTTTCGGCCTTTTTTAAAATACTTACTAATATATAATACGAAAATTGTCTGTCTGTGTCTTCCTTATTTTTATTTTATAAAATTAAATTAAAATATATACTACTAGATAAAATTCAATTTTGATTATATTTGGTATAAGTAGATTAAATACATAAGTATGTACATTACCTTGAACTCTATGAAGGATTATTACATTTATTTAAATCAGCTCCAACAGGATTTTATGGATTCAATCTTTTAATGTGAACAACTATAAAAATACGCAAAGCACTTTTCCTGTCAATTTAGTTTTAGTTCTAATATAAAACTTAATCTGGGATTCTATTATAACAGTGTTTACACAGTAACTGATATTCTAATGGTAACACTGAAAACGTTATTAAAATGGAAGTTAGCTACTGCTTATCTTTTATCAATGCACTCAGATCTTAACTCAAGAATTCATAATGCAGGATTATCTGTTCAAAATATCTCGTTTAATCCAGCAGATAAAATTAATCTTAAAGAAGTATGCAAGCTGATTTGCAAAGTTATAGCGAAAACTTACCCTCGAGTTCTGAATTCACTATACTAGCTTTTACCTGCGGCATCGCCTGCTTTAAGATCGGAAATAATGTCAGGGAAACGTAACACCGCACTTAATTCATTAATATTATAAGAGCGAACCCACACACTGCTCCGTTGTGCTGCGTTGCGTCGTTGCCGCGCGTCATTTTACACATACATTTTAAAACATGCCAGCCATACCTCACCGTTGTGTTGTCGAAAGAAAATCTTACGCTGCGATGTCGCAACGCAACGCAACGGAGCAGTGTGGCTTCACACTAAGAATTGTGGTTCACGACCGGTTTTTACCCGGACTGGTCTGGATTCGGTCGATAGTCATGTATGAAGCATTATGGAGGTTTGTTCCCGGTTTATATTCGCACTAGCCGGAGCGTTTTCGAGTACGATATACGCACGGCGCATGCACGCAAAATCGCATCTCTTAGCGGCTAGAAACCGGGTACGTTACTTGTATGGTGTACAAAATAATGAATATTCTATTCTATTTTATTCTACGTGTACAGTCAACAAAATAGATATTATAGATAATATCTAATAAACATCATTTATCATTTAACACCCAGTATGCATTCAATAAAAACTGATATTTTGAAATTACAATCCGATACTTCAATTTTATTTATTTGTTTAAATAAATATAAACCAGTCATGTCGCTGCAGTCTGCGGTTGCGGTCACATTCGTTGCACCTTAAGATTCAGAACTGTCAAGTGGCTTGTATTGTATTTCTGATTTATCTAAAATAACGGAAAAAATCGGGCTGTTAAAATGTTTATAACAGACAGTGAACCCTAACATCGGCTTTAATCGGCATCGGCATCAATTATCATTTTGATTTATTACGACATGTTGCAAAACATTCTTGCCTTCTAAATAGTTGTAGTTCTTGTTGGCTACGCACTATTGTACACTATTTTTGTTTTTCATAGATTTAATGGGAATTTGATAGGCACATGAGGTTTTCTTTGGCATGTGATGGAAAGATGAATTAAAGAAACCAAGAAAAAGCCGCATACATAAGGCATCTGTTCCACTGCGACGATTAGCGAAAACCATGAAAATATAGTTGACGTGTAACGCGCAGATATTTTGGTCACAAGGTTGTGAGCGAGTGCGACAGGCGATTATTCAAAAGAATAAAGATTTGTTTGTTTTGCAGGCATAAAGCAGAGCCTATAGTAAACACTCCTCGACGTGTGGCCTCCTGCGGCTATCAGACGGCACTAACGGTGCTGCTGTATACCAACCCTGAGGATTACTACAGTGCCACGATAGCATCGCAGGGAGCATTGGTATGTTATGTATCTTCACTAAGGGTGCCTTCAAACAAGTAAAGCACCTCTTTTCAAAAGAAAAAATTATAATACCTAACGGCCCAGTAATTATGGAAAAATCGGTGTGTAAAAGAAAAATACGTGGTGAATACATAAACTCCTCCTTTTTTTAGAAAAAAATTAAACATACAGTAGGTAGTCTGACTTGTGGCGGTTATAGGAAAAACTACTATTTACTTTTAATCACTTTCCTTTCCTTTCTAACCGTTTTCATGTTATTTTCCTTTATCTTATAACTATATACAGGGTGTAAACAGACTCTTCACCAAGCGTTATGTACATCAAAATAAGTAACTTTACGCAAAAATTATTGCTGGGAAACAACATTTTTTTTTGGGGTGAAAAATCACGTTTTACGTCATGACTCCATGTAACGCATTCAAAACATTGTGCTGATGGATGGATTGAATAGTACGGGGGTCGTGAAGGTGTCTTAAGTAAAAAAAAAAACATTAAAAACATGTATTTAAAAAAAAACTTGCGAAAAAGTTGGAACTTTGACCCCCAATATCTCCGTAACTAGAAGGTTCCCATGTATGGTCTAGAACAAAAAAATGATCGCAATGACGGGGCTAACATGTGCCTTTCGGCTTCGTTAAGAGTCTGTTTACACCCTTGGGAACCTTCTAGTTACGGAGATATTGGGGGTCAAAGTTCCAACTTTTTCGCAAGTTTTTTTTTTAAATACTTGTTTTTAATGTAAGATTTTTACTTTAAACACCTTCAGGACCCCTTACTATTCAATCCATCCATCAGCACAATGTTTTGAGTGCGTTACATTGAGTCTTACTGTAAAACGTGATTTTTCAGCCCAAAATAAAAATGTTGTTTCCCAGCACTAATTTTTGCGTAAAGTTACTTACTACTTTGATGTACATAAGGCTTGGTTGTCGACTTCGTGAAGACTCTGTTTACACCCTGTTTGTAGAATCGTAGGCATTTATTTATTTTGTGGGTAACTCCTACAGCAAAACAAGGTATTGGATAACATTAGTTTTACTACAATTGGCCATTTACAATAAACTTAGTATGACGTGAGATTTGGCAAGTTTGGTCCTTTCTCGAAGCCGCAAAATCACTGGCAGGCTTTCCTGAAGGTACCCCTTCGCCGACCCTGTCTTGGCACAACAGTGCCCAGGTTGAACCACAGATGCCTTAGTTCAATAAAGAAGTACAACTAATTCTCATAGATGGCGTTGTGGCAAGTAGATTTTTAAAATATATTTATTTATTAAAACTTTATGCACATAATGTATAATGGCGGACTTAATGCCTTGGGCATTTTCTACCAGTCTACCTTAGGGTGACGCAGAGACAAAACAGTAGGTGCTATAGTATAGAAAATTTCCAAGAATAAAATATAATAATAAATACATACATGCAAAATATATACAGTAAAGAGAGATATACAAATACATAGATGAAGAAAAACAACAAACTAATTGTGAGACGAGTCTGCCAACTTCTTACGATAGTGTTCGCGAACTTTTACCTTACAAATGAACCAACTGGTTGCCGTTCTGATATTCAGAGGGAGCGCATTCCAAAGGAAAACCGCCTGGACAAGAAAAGAAGATTTAAGAAAACCAGAGCGGTGAGTAGGACATCGTAGAAGACGATTATTAGAAGATCGAAGAGTCCTGCTTTATATATAATACGTACTTTAACTATATGTATAACATTATGTTATACCGACAGCATTTGAGTCATTCTGATAACCACGTGCTGTGGGTTTAATCATTTGCTCGATTACAATTGACTTGTCACAGAGCACCATAGAAAAGTTGTACCTAATCATTTATTAAAGTATCATCTAAACTACTATTACTGTGTGCATCAAAAGCTAAACAAGATAAGATTATGTAGAAAATAATTTCTAATGGGTTACCGAAACAAAATTTTCAGTCGATACCGAGTTTTCGGTAGTGCTCCCCGTTTCGGTCAAAACCGAACCAAATTTTTTTATGTTTTCCATGTCATGGTAAAATCTAGCAGATTTTTACACATTTAAAGACAGTTATCACGGATAAATAAAAAAATAAAAATTAAAGTATTTAACGAAAATAACAATTTATTCATGATGTACTAGGTTTCACCCAGAGGTCTGTGGGCTAATTCACGTCACTAAAGAAGTGCTGTTGTAGTGCATTTGCAGTTAAGTTTCGATCAAAATAACGCTTTTCGTATTCTCTACCGCTAACAGACACGCTCGCGTCAAGTTCGCGTCACGCGAGCGCAATAACGGCTTTCTACTGTTGCGCGACTTTGGTGCGTTCTTCGAAACGCAACATGGTCGGTATTCTTCACTATTCGTTTGACGTCTCAAAATGACAGCTTATAAATGATAATAACTTCTAAGCATTGAAATGTAATCGATTCTATTCGATTATTTAGTGAGTAATATTTTTTCTCTCATGTGGCCTTTGGTTGACGTACAGTTGACTTGCAGTTCACGCGCAGTTTAAAGATTACAAGAATACCGTTTATCACTCAAACTTGAACTCAACTGCAACTGCACTATAACTTCATCGGCGCGTTAAAAAAATCTTCTGATCGCGTTTTTATTTTATTTTATTTGTCCTTTACCTAGCAATGGGGCAGTAATAGTAATAGTCGGTTTCTTATATTTCTGCAGAGGTAAGTATAAACTTAAACTGTAATTTTTTTCCAAGTATATAGGGACTAATAATATTGCCTACCTGCTTTACAATACACGCTTGAGGTAATACATACTTGGATCACACATTACAACCCTTATTTCATCAGTAAGTAATTGAATTTAAGAACAGGCCTCCTCAAGGTCTGGGTTTTGCTCTGAGTTTCTAAAAGCAGACAACCCTCTTGCCCGTGGGCGCTACCTCGAAACCTCGCACCGGGCGAGCGATCTACTAAGCGAGCGAAAGTGATGCAATTACTTTTGAAACGCAGTAAAGAACAATGATGTGCGTGCGCTCGGAATAAAACAACGTATGGGGCCAAAACGAATTTACTCCTTTTTTAACAAAAGAAAAGAAATTTAAAACTACTTTGAGTAAACTTTGATATGATAATTCTCTGTTTGAAAGTAAATTCCATTGAATAACTCTTAAGCGTTACGCTGTGATGTCGAAAAAAGTAAAAAATAGATATAACTTTGTGATATAACAAGTGCGACTGCCGAGCATGAGGTCCTGGGTTCGATTCCCAGGTCGGGCAAAGTGTTGCGTTTTTGCATTAAGCATTTATCAGTAGCAGCCCGGTTGATGGCAGTAGGCTCGCTGCATGATACTTGGGACTTAAACATAACTGGCGAAATGTGGATCCACTTATAGTACACATCTCTGCTTGTCCCTTCGGGGAAATATAGGCATGATGCTATGTTAACGTTATGTGCCTAAATTGATTCAATGAGTATGTCGTCACTGTTGCTGACATCGAGAAACTCAGGGGCGTGCCGTCCATAGAGGCAATTAGGCCTAGCCTACCCTGCCAAATGCATTTATTATAACTATGTAATAAAATAACACAAAATATTAAAAAAGAAAGTTAAAACTCCTGAGCAACACTTATAGCAACTTGTCGCGCCCGTGTGACGTATTTCACAATACTACGATTATAAGGCAAGAAGTCGTACGGCCTACCTGTGCATTCATAAATTTACGCATACTGATGCATATTTTCGCGTGTATGAACGGCACACATGTATAGATATGGGAGTCACCTCCTTGGACTGTAGACGGCCATCGTGTGTTGTGATTGGACGAATGGCTGCCCCACAAAAGTCAAGACGGTCACGGTCACGGTAGCCCGCGAAATTCAAATTGTCTTACGTTTTTTGTGATTTGTATCGCAATCTTGAATGTTTTGCTTTTTCTAACTTACTAAATTATAAATAATTAGTTTCAAAACGTACAGTTACTGTAAATATTATTTGTTGTGTTTATTATTTGTTTATTTACATAAAAATGGTGATCTGTGAACTTTTCGCTGATAATGGTGCCGATTCTCTTGTCACAAATACATCTAAATTAGACTAAAAATCACCAAAAATTAGTTTATTCCTGTCAAACGACAATTTCCCATTCTGAAATTGACTTAAGTGACACAAATTAATATTTTAGTGTGACAGCACTAAGATGGCACGGAGATATTAATTTATTGAAAATGGCAAATTTTGCTATTCTGAATTTGACGTTTTTCACCCAAAATTTTGCGATTAAAAAGGTGTGGAATAAAATTAGTTGTCATGGACTAAAATTCATACCAACACCTCGAGTTCAGGTGCAAAACCAGTAGTCTTTTTTTTTTCTTTTCTTTTGCTTATATCTCGAAAATAGTGTGTCCTATCGCAAAAATAATGAAAATTTCGACCCCCTTTATAAGACCCAATAAATTTCAAATATTATAAATCAATAAAGGTGACTACTTTGAAGGTCATCTTAAGTAGACCGACACTGTAATGTTGCGCGATTTTTTTTTTCGGAAGTCAGTGTACGTGGCCTACCCTCCGTGGAGAACCACTGCACGCCACTGGAGAAACTATTACTATGGCACACGCCCTCGGCATTTTATCATTTATATTCACGTGTCATTTCTCAATTCATATTTGTATGAATCGTTTCGATTATTAATAAAAGTTGATAGCAATTTGAGTTCCGGTTGGTTATCTTGAAAATATTTTGTATTGACTCTGCTCACGTATAGCACCTGGTCCTAGGTGCAGCTCACGTAAAATACTGAGATTCCTCGCAGTAAAGGGAATGGGCTATAAGGCGCGGGATCCTAAACCTAACTAAACTAACTACATCTGCCAACCCACCCTTTGTTGGCAGAATGTAGTAAGTATTTAAAAAACAAAAGAAAATAACTCTGCGCATTTTACTATTTATTAATTACATACAATACTTATCATTATTTGTATTTGACCCTTCTTCATACTCAATCTACTCTAATTTGTAGGTTTTTACCTTTTCGGGACTTATCCGTTTGGCAAAAGAACTCATATTTTCCGAAACTTTTTCCAGAACCGGTTGTTCCATTAAATAAATAATTGTCTTGTCACTCATTTAGTTGGTACATGTTTGTGATTTTTCAGACTTTCAAGCTATCTGTTTAAGTTCAATTAAGCTGTGTTTCGGCCTAATTACTGCCTAAAAACAAAAATATGAGCGGGAAATCGGCAAGAGCCTGAGTTGGTATATTTAATTTTATAGTCTATTATAACTCAAACACAAAATCATTATTTCAACCCGACATCTACCATTGCTGGAAGGTCTCTTTTTCCTCTGTCATACTTCTCATACGCCTCAAAACCTGAAATTCCGGTTTTTTTCTTCAACTCAAGTTTAGTAAACATGAGCAAAGTTCCGCTACACCTAGGCCTTGTGAAAAGTTGTCTCATTTCAAATATTTAAATAAAGAACAGCTCTCAAACTTATGCAGTAGGAATCTGTACTGGATATACCGTAGATTAATCTCTCTTTTTTGTTTTTTTGTGCCTTTGAGTGAAAGCTCGTGTTTGTCTCTGGGAGTTTGATTTCCCAATAGAATTTTGAGCGGTGCGCGCTCCTATTATCAAGTAGCTTTTGTCTATGAAGACAGATTGTCAATCACTATTGTCAATAGTCTTGTTCTAGAAATCTAGATCAAGAAAGGTAGGATATTTTATGCAACGAAAATTTTCAATTGATTTTCTTACGGAAGTTGGGTTTGTGCCCGGTTCATGACAATGGGTTTGGCCCCTATTATATGGAAGTTTAAAAAAAACTGACGAAATGTGATTATAATATTAGGTGTACCATCAGGGGTATACCTCATTTTTGGGGGGTACAGACCGGATATTATGCTATTGATTTTTGGTATTACATACCTCGCTAGGACATGAATTTTCTTAAAATTAATTAAACTTTAAACATTTTAAGCCATGCAAGAATTTATAGGTTGGGTCCCAGCCAGGTTATTTAATATAATAAGTACTTGATGCTTCTGAACACCGTGTGAGGCACGTTCGGGTATTTCCCCAACTTCAAAATGTGCTCCTCTATGTTAATAAGATAATTTTAGCGACCCATAGTAGGTACAGTTTACGTCATCCTATGCAAACAGCTATCCCTTGAAAGATTGTTATTCGAACTGACAACATTATATATTTTTAACTTACAATACATGAGTCTTGAAGCTATTTATGGGAATTGGTCACTCTTTGTTCCATAATTAAATTATTATGCCCCTTTCCTAGTGTCGTTCACTGTTAAAGGAATCTGGAGCTCACTGTACTAGACCGTGCTAGCAACGTACTACTACTACGTAGGTCTACTCTCATTTTCTGCAACGTAAATTCGTAAAGGAACGTAAATTTGACGTAGATACGTTTATGAACATACTCTATATCATTTTCGGACACGCACAAAAAGTTAGGTTTCATAGACAATTTTCGAGAACGTATTGAATGTGTACGTCTATGCCACATGAAAAAAATATTAACCGAAGTGTCCATTTTTGTAAGAGGGAAGCCGGAGTACATGTCTTTCATGTGATTATATTATTTGTCTATATACTATAGTCCATTGAAATGTTACATGAGCTTTGCATTTTTTAGAGGATGCAATTTTATTTTTGGGACATGTGTGGGGGTTCAATAGAAGCTTAACCTCTAGTTTGTGGGGTCGCCACCCTTGTCCCCCGGCCGCCATTTTGAAAAAAGGGGTGAATACACTTTTTTCGCGATATCTCGGAAACTATGCGTCTTACAAAAAATTCGTAAAGACATAATTTGTAGCAAATTATTTTGCCTACAAATATGTTTATATAACTTTTTGCCCTAAATTATAAATTAAAGAAGTTATAAGCAAAAAAGTGAGGAAATTTTTATAAACAGATGACGGCCAGGGGACAAGGGTGGCGACCCCACAAACTTGAGGTTAAGCTTCTATTGACTCCTCACACATGTCCCAAAAATAAAATTGCGTCCTCTAAAAAATGCAATATTCGGTCCTTAAATTGTAACATTTCAATGGACTATACTGACTGTGCCATTTTTCAAAGGGAAGCCGGTAGGAATCGAGTTATATGGAACCTTTGCTACTGGTGTACTGATGACTAGGTACACCTCTACCCAATGACGTATTATAAATAGATGCGTCATGCATGAACATCACGGTACTCGAAAACAGTGTAAAACTTATCGGTAGCTAGATAGGTACTTAGACGCAAGAAGAAAGAGAAAGAACATTCAATGTCTACGGAATTCCTGTTGTTAGAGAGAGATAAATGTATTTCTTTAGTTACGTTGTCATCTTGTACGTACGGCACGTTACTTACCTCAGGCGCCGGTCGCCATTACAATGCATCGAAAAAAATAAAATAAAATAATTTTTTCTTGATACTTACACATGAAATGATACTTTTTATCTTTAACTGTTGCAGTATAATTTTTACAGTTCCTAAAAACACAGGATGGCATTTTTTTTTGGTTTTTGAGGAAGTTATTCACACAAGTTAATTTAGTATCACGTACAGCCGCGGCACTGGTTGGTACGCGACTAAAGGGACTCGGGGCAATTACCTGGCTTTTATGTTGCCACTACAGAGCGCGGGTAACGTATTAATAGTTTATATATCATTGCCTCTACCCAATTCTTAAATGATTACAGGTGTAATTCTAGGTTATGCTTATAGTTCTCTTTCTACCTTGCCTTTTCTATCAGTTGATCTATGATAGGTACTTTCTCCTCGATGTTCTTCGTTTTAAACTTTTCAGTTCAGTAATTTTCACTTATGTGGATTTTTGGAATCCAAATAAATCAAAATAAACAACTCAACAGTATCATTCTGAGAATTTTAATTAATCATAACTCCTAAAGACAATAATCCTTTTAACGGTATTTTACGAGTCTCCCAGGAAAGATAGTTAATTGCGTGTTAGAGTACTTGTCAAACGATTTCACGTTCCCGACGGGTTTCTGTTTCTGCGGTGACAGCTAAAAGACGGGAAAACTTTAATTGACTTGGAGACCATTTTTAACGTAGTAGAAGTAAGATTCACCAATAAGTAAGGTGACATGAAATACGATGACAGTTAGATGTGTTTTTAAATTATATAATATATTTACTAGCTAACCCCGCAAACGTTGTTCTGCCATATAAGTTTATCTGCCATACATATTATAAGCTTCTGTGACAATCAAATACATTTTAACACACTTTTATTAGCTTCAACTATGTAAAAAAATCTTCGACAATGCATGGTTAGCTAAGTGACACCATTCTAAATCTGATATGGCGGACTCCCACAGATGGCAGACTAGTTCTTTTTTATGCACCCTGTTGATATGAGTCTCAATTAAAAAAAAAGGCATTTCAAGCTTTCTTTTTGCTGGATGTTGGCTTACTGAGAATGGGTCTCAGTAAGCCAACATCCAGCAAAAAATAAGAAATTAATTGAAGTCTAATGTTAAAAGCTAAGTAGGTAGTAGGTATCTACCGTTACTATAAGCAAGTTTTATCTAAAGGGTGTAAACAGACTCTTAATGAAGCCGAAAGGCACTTGTTCTCCCCGTCATTGCGATCATTTTTTTGTTCTAGACCATACCTAGATTTTTACTTTAAGCACCTCCAGGATCCTCTTACTATTCAATCCATCCATCAGCACAACGTTTTGAGGCCTACCGT
Organism: Lycophotia porphyrea; assembly: GCA_950005105.1. Taxonomy (NCBI): domain Eukaryota; kingdom Metazoa; phylum Arthropoda; class Insecta; order Lepidoptera; family Noctuidae; genus Lycophotia; species Lycophotia porphyrea. The sequence goes on along the minus strand of OX465383.1, from coordinate 26,233,983 downwards.
AAAACGTGATTTGTCAGGCCAAAAAAAAAAGTCGTTTCCCAGCACTAATTTTTGCGTAAAGTTATTTAGTTTGATGTACATTATGCTTGATTGACGGCTTCGTGAAGAGTCTGTTTACACCCTGTATTAGATGGCCCGCCGGTTGACCCATGGTCAAAATTTTGGCCCACCTTTAAAATAAGGTCTATTTAAAGTACATAATTATGAATCAAAATGATCCTGATAATAATTATGTTTAAACGAACAGGTGATTATAGACAACGCGTACAACATCCCTGATTTGGAATCCCCGGTCCGGATGGTGAACCCCGCGACGGAGCTGCTGATAGCCTTGACTCCTGAACGGACCTACACCACTGCCGGAATCAGGTCTTTTACTCCTGAGCAAAGGCAATGCTATTATAGCGACGAGGTGAGTGATCGCCTTCTTGCTCCCGTCCCATATTACTTGGGGTCGGCGCAACACGTTTTTTTCTTCCATTCTCTCCTGTCAGCTTTTACGGTAGATACAGGGTGTAGGGAACAGCCCTTCACAGACTGATGGGATGGACTGCCTCGTTGGTTTAGTGGTCGCAAGCGCGATTGCATGAGCGGCAGCATGAGGTCCTGGGTTGGATCCCCAGGTCGGGCAAAGTGTAATTGGGTTTTTCCGTCAGGAATTTCTCAGTAGCAGTCACGGAGTCTGGATTTGCGCCCGGTTGGTGGCAATAGGCTCGCCGCCTATTACAAGGGACTCAAACATAACTGGTGAAATGTGGGTGTACTATTAGGTACACCTCTGCCTAACCCTTCGGGGATTACAGGGAATCCAATAAATTTGAGTTGTTTTATATCCACACTAGCTTTGCCTGCGGCTTCGCTCGCGTTAATTTACAATTTGATAATCAATTCAGGTTGTACTCTGCTTGTAAAAATATAATTAAATCATGATTCGAAAGACACGTGGCGCCATCTATTATCATAAGAACGTTATTGTTATTTACCTCGGGAAAATACTTTTTTCGGGATGAAAGGTACCCTATGTCCGTTTCAGTACACCTGACGATGTATATGCAAAATTTAAGGATGGTCGGTTTAGTGGTTTAGACGTGAAAAGGTAACAAATAAACTTATCAAGACAATCTTTAGATGGATTTAAGGGAGGAGGAGAGTCAATACTGTAGGTACTCTGTGGTTCATGGTATCAATTACTCCTATAATTTTTCATATCATTAACCTCCTATCCATCCATCAACATACAACATCATCAAAGCAGTTGAGGTAAGAATTTGTAATATAAAAGCTTTTCCATTATTTCTTCCATCATTTAATATTAGAAGCCTTTATCCATTGCAGGGGGTTTTTTTTTTTACCGATGGGAAATCATCAAATGACTTCTCCCGCTCCGGGCAGAGCGGAAGGGAGTGTCAGACTTGTACTGACTAAAACCCATGGCCGCGGTATCTCTTTCGAACAGTCCCGCAGCCCATCCATTGAAGGGCTTGTGTCTACCTTACCACGTTCGATTTTGGGTCTACTGTGATTGTGGCCCAATATATAAATAAGAATGTTTTATTTGTACACAAAATACAACCAAAATGGTACAATGTACTAACTAAAGATTAAGTTGTACAATAGAGGCAAATGGTTTAGTTCATTTGCAAACTAGGCAAGAAGCCTGTGACTTAGAAGCCAAGAGCCAAAATAAGCCAAACCTTCTATAAATAAGGTGTCCAGCTCTTCTCGTATGTTTACGTCTTGTAAAATTTGCAAATATGTGTTTTGAATGATAAAAGAAAAAAAAAAGAAAACAAAATTCCTTCACAACAAGGATGTCTGTACACGCTCTTTCAAGCGTTCTTCTTTACAAACTTCACAGACCGTTTCTTGAAATTTTGGTAATCGTAGCCCTAAAAATGATCCGATATGTTCTAATTCCTCTGTAATCCATGAACTGTGATTGACTTCTGGGACGAAATATAGTTTTGCTGTGGCAATATAGTGGCAAACGACGGTAAATGGACCTGGTTTCACAGCTTTAATATTGCTTTAGGTAACATTGGTTCCGTGAGACATTGCAAAAGCACAAAACAACATGATCAATTAAAAGAATCAGGTGTCCACGATATCAGGGAGACATCAGGGCTATATTTCCTTAATCTCATTTGTCTTTCGATTGATCTATTAAAACATTAAGATTACCGCGATTAATTTATCTGTAAGTAACGCACTTCGTTACTGACGCACATACAACAGATATGGAGCCTTGGCGATTTACCTATCTCCCATATAATCATCAAATTATATAAAACTTAGGCATCAATGTTAATTATAATTAATTACTGACGCATTTTCGTATTATGTTACGTAGTGGTGTTATTAGGAGGTGTTTCTTATCAGTGGCTTTCAACCATTATGACATTTGTCAGCAACTATTTGCGAATGGTATAGCTCTGCTGACTAGGCGAGGTTTAGTTGAAACCAGGATGCGAGGTGAACGACCGCGCGCTGCGCTGTGCTCGGATTGTGAAGCTGCTTATCAGACGACAAACCATGTTTCTTCTTAAGGTATAGGGGCGAGGGGCTTAGATGGTTTGGTCATGTGGAGAGGATGAGTGAAAGGCGACTAACAAAAGGTATTTACAAGGCAGATGTGAGTGGCAACGCCGGGAGGGGACGCCCTAGAAGAACATACGCTGACCTTATTGGTGAGGTTCTTCAGAAAGGTCAGGTGCGTAGTACTCGCAACCGGCGTGCGTGTATGACCAGATGTATGAACGTGGACGAGGCAAAAGGAGTATGTAAGGATCGTAGCAGGTGGCGTTCTGTGGTTTCTGCCTACCCCCATGAGAAAAGGGCGTGAGTTTATGTATGTATGTGTGTATGTATGTATATATGTATCGGTGTGGTGGCACTGCTAGCCTACAGTGTATGGTCTCGGTGCTGGTATTGAAAGAATGATGTGGAATCCAATAAAGGTGAAAACCTGCTGCGTGTATGCTAGGTTCTTAATTTACTTAAAATACTTAAAAAAAAAGTAATAATAAAAATTTGACAACTTAGCAAATCCAGAATATATTGATTTTTAAGTGGATAAGTGAACGTGATAGTCTCCGGATTAGGTATTAATAGCTGCACGTGTTGATCAGCAAAGTTTAGTAACGGTTGCCGAGATCAATCCATTGACAGGTAACCTATAACATACGAAAACTCCTTCGCGCCTTGGAAAAGTCATTCTGGCTGTCGTTTATACACCTTTGTCTAACGTTAAAGGTAGTCGATAAGCTCGAAAGTCTTTTCGTACTTTATCATCATATCAGCCAGGAATCACCCACTGCTGGGTATAGGCCTCACCCTTTTTTCTTTAATTGAATGCAAACCTAAAAAGTACAGTGATACCTAGGAATAATGAAAGGCAGCAAAATGTTGGACATATAATTCCAGTTTTGACAAATTGCCTCATTCAGAGTATGTAGCAGACTTTTTTTTACATATTTCGAAAACTCGACACCTCTTGTATTGTTAGAATTAGAAGTTATAAAATGGGTTTATCCAGAAATCAGAATGTTGTCCGTCAGTCCTTTACGACACCTAAAGGCACCAAACCATGACCAGGCAATAGGTCAGTTGTTGGTATTTTAAATGCTGCCTTTTGGACCACGTTACCAGAATATTGATAGAAATCCCAAAGATCGTATTTTGAAGTGTCTTATGGTTTAGTTTTGTATACTTAATAAATATATTTATACTGTTTCTGTGTAATGTTTTCAGGTAAAAGTTGGTAAATTTCGTCAATACTCCTTCCATAACTGCATGGGGTATAGAAAGGTGGAATGGATCAAGAAAGTTTGTAATTGTATACCTCTGTCGTTTCCTGGAGAAGGTAAATATTTCACACGTCTAAGGTATGCTACACTGTTCGTGCGGGTATAGCTTGGCGACAGAATATACATTCGTTTTTCGAATCAGGTCGAACCAAACATGTGTGACGTAGCACCTCAAGCAAGATGTCTTGGGTCGATTCCCAGGTCGGGCAAGGTACTACTGACTGTATAAAGGTACACCACTGCCTCACCTTGGGGATTACAGGCGTGATGATGTTATGTATTTTATGTCGAACTTTTCAAAACGTGTGTTAGTTAATTTACGTAGCAAAAACATTACGAGGTACTCCGACTGACGGTGAAAAGGTCACAAGTTCACAACAATAATTTTCTCAAAGTACGCATGTCCCTGCTTTAGTGTCTCATTGCTCCAGAGACACAAACTACAAAGGTTTTCAATTAAGTGGTGGTTCAGTACGAGCATTAACAGCCGCAGTAATTTATAATTAGGTAAATAGGAGAGCAGTGGTGGCCCAGTGGTAGCGACCCCGACTTACGAACAGTAAGTCGTGAGTTCGAACCCAGGCAGGCGCATTACTTTGTGTAATTTATTTCATCACCACTGCTCTCAAAAACGGTGAAGGAAAACATCGTGAGGAAACCGGCATGTCCTAGAACCAAAAAATTCGAAGCCATGTGACATCTACCAATCCGCACTGGGCCCGCGTGGTGGATTATAGCCCATTCCCTCTCATAGAGAGGAGGCCTGTGTCCCAGCAGTGGGAACATTATAGGCTGATGATGATGATGATGAAATAGGTAGTTCGTTAGAGTTCAAAGCTTACTGTACAGTACCCAGTTCATAAATATTATGGTACACCTAGTTTTAGAAAAAAAAACCTATGTAGAATCATCATGCATATGATACAGAGGCCGAGAAGTCGTTTTTGTGTCTTTGCAGAATGTAACCACGATTTCATTATGCGTAAAGTGCTGAATGACCTTTCGATAGTGCATGTTGTGCAGAGCTGTGCACGGTGACGTATAAGTAAGAGAACCCAGAGGGTTTTTTAGCAAGCATATTCAACATGAAAACTTGATCGCTTGGGAGGATGTGATGAGAGAACGCTAAAACTATTTAATGTAAAGTTTCAGACATGGGGTTATGTGTGAAAAGTTGCGCAGTTCTGGCACTTTCAGTTTTAAAAAAGTGTCATAAATTAACAACGGGCGGTTCAGTAACTTTGATCGTCATCTCATCGTACGGAGCCTTAACCAGAATGACTTAAACAGGCAAAGCTTTACGCCCTTCCTACTCAGCTATCAAGTTTTCATGCTGTATTATTTATGCTTGCTAAAAAGTCTGCGGGCTTTCGTACCATATTTTTAGTTTCGGCACCCCTTTCAAATCAGGTTTGCGTCCCCGTGTGATAAAAAAAGGAAAAATCTTCGCTACGATACTTCGTACCGATCACTAGCGGTACGAAGTATCCCGTGTAGTAGTCAGTGCCAAAAAGAACCTAAAATATCTGAAAATGACCGCAGCAAGCTTATGATCTTCTTATGACCATTTAAATGGATAGATAAGTTTGTTTGTGGACATAAGAATAAAATATTCAGATTTATGAAGATACTTTTGGGTGCAAGAGCGTGCGAAGCGGGCTCGAAAATTTCGTACGGTCGCGTCGCCGCGTCGCGTCATTTCAATTTTCCTACATTGAATATTGAGGAACGGAAATTAGTTGCTACTACTGAGCTTGTAATGAAACATGTATAAATTGAATACATATGACGGTAATGCATTTGTTGCAAGTTCTAAAATAGCCATTAATTTCCGTTGTTCATCGAATATTTCTCAGCCAGTTTTGTTAAATATAGCTTGACAACCATTACCTACCAACTGACTAACTGACAACAAATTAGTATTTAATAGTGGAACACACAAAATGGTCTGAGTAATGGGTAAGCACCTCACCTTAACCTAATGTGCGTAAGCTCATGCTTACCTCTGTTGTATAGATTGAAACACTAGTGCAAAATTTGAAAAAAAGAAACACATCTTTGATGTTTCATTCTCAGCGAATCAGGCCGTGCGTTGTCAGTCAGTGAATGAATGAATGATTTAATTTTTCGAATTATATGTTGCTCCTCATTAAAGTTGTTTGTAAATATGAGTTCACTCCTCTTTGTGTTTTCTGCCTTCAGTCAGTCAGTGCGGCAGTCTTTTCTAAAACTCATATGTGTCATCAAAGAATGAATGAGTAGTATTTACCTACATTTGGGTATGTTTTCTCTTATTTTCTGTTCACTGTTTGAATTGATAAACTTTGCAAATATAAATTATTATTTTTTTGACTGTCGAGTGGTCGCAAGTGAGACTGCTGAGCATGAGGTCCCGATTGATGGCAATAGCCTCGCCCCCCATTACATGGGACTTAAAAATAACTGGCGAAATGTGGGTGTACTGTTAGGTACACCTCTGCCTAACCCTACGAGGATTACAGGCGTGATGTTATGTATTAAATAATTATTATTTTCCAGAATCTTACCGGTTTTGTAATTTCAATGACATGGAGTGTTTACATACTATTTTCAGTAAGTATATAAATGCATTTACTTTTTATTCTAAGCGAGGTTGACGCTAGTGATAATATACTACTATTGAATTTTTGTAGACGAATCAGAAAGTCCTAATGTTGCAAAAGAAGAGAAAAACCTTTTACGTTGTTTTCCGGAGTGTGAACATTACGACTACCCTATGGAAGTTGCGCTAGGGAACCTAGCAGACACCGTCTTCCTCACCGGACTTCCATTTTTGTAAGTTCATTTATTTATTATCGTGTATCAGAAAGGTATGGTCATATTTAAGGTTGTCAAAGTGAATGACTCTTCATGAGGCCAACATCTTAATCACCAAAAAAAAATGATTAGTCGCTCCATATGTTTGGGCAGTTATTGAGGTTACCAGTTCTACATTCATCGTTTTTAGGGTTCCGTACCCAAAGGGTAAAAACGGCACCCTATCACTAAAACTACGCTGTGCGTCTGTCTGGCTGTCTGTCACCAGGAAGCATGTTTTTTATGGTACGGGTTTCTTGTATGGGAGCCCCCTTAAATTATTAACCCATTCACTGCCCAGTACTTTGCGAAAACTTCGCGTACTTCGTTCGCTTGCCCAGATCCCGTATCCGAGTTATCGTTATAATGAACTATAGGTGACTTGTATTCATGCCCAGAACCCGACTAGAGAGTCCATAGCTACGGATACGGGTTGTGCGAACGAACGAATTATTGTTCGACTCATATGCTGGGTGCTGGGCACTGAATGGGTTAAATAATAGTTCGATACTTTCATGACTGCAATGACCCACTCATCTTTGTTGGTTATTTTAAAATCTCGTCTAGACATTGATACAGACAATACGACTCTCTTCGATATTGAGTGATCATTAATCTTGTTTCATTCCAGTGCTGACGTCAATATAAAAAATCGATCTCTATTGAATGTGTTCTTCAATGACTTGGTATCTACCAGATATAGACGGGATGTTTATTTGAATTGGCAAAATATTCTCGGTGAGTATTCAGCTGGGGATGACGGATTTATTCAGTTCTTACATGGTTCTTCGTCATTATTAGGTTTGGTTAGAAAATTACTGTTTTATCTTTAGACTAATTTCATTATAGAAGTCAAGTAAGGGGTAAGGGCCTATTTCACGATGTCAGAATAGCCACTAATTACCGAATAAATATTATTATCTGCCAAGTAAGTTAACGGGAACTTGATTGTAGATGGTGAAACTGGCCCTTAGTGTTGTATAATTTCTAAATTAAATGGTACTTTCAAGTATAAATAATTAATTTTGATTCGTAGCTGTTTTACAATTATAGTAATTACGTAACAAGGTTTAATTTTATGCCAGCTCTTGTTATAATGACGTATTAAATCTCGGAGGTTTTTATAAAACTCGTAAATTCGATTGGCTCATTGGCAAGCGGGACTGCTGAGCATGAGGTCCTGGGTTCGATTCGCAGGTCGGGCAAAATGTTATTTTGTTTTTCCTTCAGGCATTTCTCAGTAGCAGCCACGGAGTCTGGATTTGTGCCCGATTGATAGCAATAGGCTCGCCCTCTATTACAAGGGACTTAAACATAACTGGCGAAATGTGGGTGTAGTATTAGGTACCTACACCTCTTGTTAACCCTTCTGGGATTAGTTATGTTATGTAAATTAGATTTGGAAAGTCGGTGCAGTTACTTGGATTGAGAAGTGATATCAATACAAAACTCCAAGACACAAACAAATCGTTCGATTAATAAAAATTAATATATATCTGTTGCTATTTCGGTTTGCCTCATTCCATTGTGTTTTCAGCTGCGTTCGGCGGTCTCCTGAGTCTCATGCTCGGTTTCACCTTAATATCAGGTTTCGACCTCTTACTGTTCTTCACGATCCGCGTGGCGTATGTGTCCTGTGCTAATACGGCTGGCAAGTCAACGAACAAAATATACGTGAATGAATACAATACCAAGACAAGGTTGAACAATGACATTTCGACCAATCAGAAGACTTTAGAAAAATATAAACGTGATTATTATGAATGTCCTAGATATTAGACGCTTTAATAGATATTCTTGTACCTACTTATCGAACTACGTCGTGTTTGTTTCGTTCTTAATGAAAAACTGTCACTATTAATGACAAATCAAAATATTTTGCTACTTCAACTAAATTACCTACAGTAGTCATTTGAGAGAGGAGGAATCTCTGAGCACGCGTTTAATCTAATGTACTACTAACTTATGCTACTTACGACATTTTTCGAAGTAATATGTCTGACAATGACAATTGCACAAAATATTGATATGTGTTATATTAGGTACCTACATATGTTGTATTTCTCGAATATCCCTTTGCATGAACAATGTAATTATCGTTTTTATTTGGTATAAAGGTTAAGGATAACGATAGATGCTGATTTAGGACGTTAAAAGGCTTGATTTTAGATTTTTTAATGAATATTGGCAATAAACACAGATTTGGAGTATTTACAACTACTTGTAGTAGGGGAGCCGTAGAAGCAATTTCGGGAATTACTCGAGCGCGTCAGATTAATATAAGGTAGGATACCTTACATATTGACAAGTACCTCCAGCCAGTATGAGCCCTTAATACAGAGGGGTGCGCTCAGGGGGGACCCGTCAGATTAGTAAAAAAAAACGATCATCGGATTTACACGAGCGCGTCAGATTAAGATAAGGGGGGTTAATTACTAACTAACAAGTGTCAATTTTGCTAATCTGACGATTTGAGCGTAACCTAGGGGCGTGGGAGCGTTGCAAAGTTCCAATAAAAATCGGTGTCTGGATTTAATCGAGCGCGGTCGTTTTTTTCTTTAGAGGTAATCATACCAGAATAACAGAAAAAATATAATCTGACGATTTCCGCAAGACGTAAGTTATAAAAAACGTTAATTAAGAGCAGAACTATAAGTACCTTACGAAAATTCATCGAATTATATTTTTTTTTGATATCAAATCCATAATAAATAATATTTTAAATATATGTATAATAAATATAATAATTCGCTGCTTGCTTACGTCAATTCCAAATCGTCAGATTAAGGAATTGGTGCATCTGTAGGGTTCACTGAATAACCCCTATGAAAATCAGACGCGCTCGAGTAAATTTTTATTTTTTGGGTTTTCACCCCTCTCGCATGGCCACCCCCACCACGCAAATCGTCAGATTATTATATATTTCATATCAGAGACATGTTGGGCGATGAAAAATATCAATATCTGTCGCGCTCGAGTATTTCGGTGTCATTGTTTTTTTTTACAATTTTGAAAATCTTTAGACGCTTCCCCCACCGCTTAAAGTGGAAACATCATAGGACCATTTATTCTTCCTATCATCTAATCTACCAATTCTAATAGGTTTCTGCGGCGCTCGAGTAACTGCACATTTAGCATCATGGGCTCCCCTACTATTGTAAAGACGCCAGCATATCAAGCTACCAGAAACAGTTAAATTTTCCCAATCAACATTGAACCTAATGCTTTAGCGATAAAGATGAAAATCTTTTAAAGAAATTTGACAGATTGTAGTAGCTTGATGTGCTGGCGTCTGTACTTACATTATTTGTTCCTCACAGATGCAAGTGATAGTTTGTGTAAGTCCGGAGGCTATCTATTATCGTAATATTAATGCAATCATTTCAACATTTAATAAAGTTACAGCGAAAGTGACATTTTGTTTTCATTGTACTTTAAGGGTAGGATTCTCTGATCTATAAAAAATGATTTCGGGGAAAATTCCGGATATTTGAAGTAAATTCCGGACTTCTTTTTTTTTGCAACCTTCATGCAGTATATACAGCGTTTTTTTTTCCAAATATTAGAATATAAATCGAGAAAGATTTGTTGCAACATTTGCTTACAGTAAATGCTACTTAAATTATATTAACTTATGCAAGTGATTCCTACGTTATTTTTATGAAAAAATATTAAGAATATGTACTGTGTTTTACTTTTCTTATCTTTGGGAATTCCTGATGTTTTCAAATTGACCCTGCATTCCGGAAACTGAGCTAAACTTCCGGACGAATGACAGCCTAAAATAAGAGTTACGAGTATTTAGTAGGCTAAGTACCTACAGCATTGCCAGACTGCAAATGTGGTGACATTTTTATCTTTATCTTATCAGCTAGCCTTCTGGCTCAACATGAGCATGGTGGGTCCATGTCCTAAGGAAGGCCGTAATCAACATATTTTGCAACCGGAGGAGGAACCCCCGTTATTTCATGCTTTCTATGAAATGGGTGATATTCGAGCTGTCATTCTTAGCAATTACCCTTTAATATATAAATTGCAAAGGAACTTTATATAGAGGGCATAATATCACAGCGATATTCAGTGAAGAACCAGGAATCTATAGAAGGTACCTATATTTCGCACATTTTGATTAAGTCCCTGGGAGAACCTTAACCAGAAATTCAGCTGGGAGTTTTAGAATAGGTGATACTAGAGCTAATTTACAACAGGGCTTTGACAAATTTGAAAATGATCCGGAAAACTTAGGGTCCCAACTGGGTTGTTTTCGAACTAAGTAACTGTTTTTAGAAATATCACACCCGGCCCCAGCCGTCTTTTGTAGATCTTTGACAGTCATTACAGTTAATCAGTGGGCCGAATGTCTGACAACCAGTCTTACCAAAGGGTATCAAATTACACAGTACTAACTGGGTTGTGGACGGCAGATGGAGCGACTGCCTCCATGTAAAAATACTGGTATTCAGCTGCATCCGGTTAGACTGGGAGCCGAACCCAACAGACTTGGCATCAGTTTCTTCGAGGTAGGTAAGCGTGCTCCACCCAATGCCGTATCTGTGTATCTATATAGTCGTTTATTGAAGAACGCAACTTATATTAAAGGGTGTTTTGCTATGGTTGGCCATACACGGTCAGTTCGACCATGCATTTAGTAATTGAACAACTTACACGGACCGTTTGAGCAGCCAACTGCTCAAACAGTCATTTTCAACCACTGATTTTGATTAAGAAGTACTACTAGGGAATGCAAAACCGATTTGTTGTTCGGTTACCGTACGATAAAAACCGGTTTTCGCTTGTTAGCTTGAAGCGGTCGGTCATCACCAGAGATTGGAATAGGTGAGTTTATTTGCCTAAACTTCAAGAAACTGAGTGACATGTGTATAATATCTCCCTATAATATCTCGGAATTCTTTTTAAGTTCCGAAATAAAGTTTTTTTTTTATTTGGTACAAGCCCACCACGCTATCCCCAAACCACTGTAACTCCTGAAAGCCAGAATCAACAGTGGCGACCACCAGAAAAACGTTGAGATAATGAAGCTCGTCGAAGTCCCAGAGAAACAATTTAATTGTCTTGGATCCCGCAATGAATTAATCAGAAAAGTATAGTGGAGGAGTATCCACCATGATTTTCACTTCCCTCAGCAGGAGACAGAAAGAAGCAAAGCCAACAGGCACAAACGGACGTTTACAAATGGGACAGGCCCAGTTGCCTAGCACCACAGATAAATATTATTATTAATGGATCCTAAGTTGTGAGCTGTTATATTTGATATTAAGTAGGTATGACAAAAACGCTTGCACATGCAAAATTTGTTCTAGTTACCGTTTCTGAAATGAAGCTGTGAAACTAGGGGGACTGCTGCAATCTGTCCGTGTATGACTACTCTAAGGTTTTGAGTGCCTACGTAATCAAGATAAAAATAAGCCGAGTGTTGTATTTTCCTTGTAGATTGCACGGTTTCCCCCCAATGATATGATTTCTTTTTGAAAATGAAAGTGAAAAGATAAATTAAACACTTAATTAGATAAAATTGTTTAAATGGTCGATATTCTTAGTCAAAGAGCTTCTTTATCAACGGGAAACGGTATCAATACTACTCTAGTTGGCATTTGATAGTATTCCACTCATTCGTATTATTTGATCTTTTGTTTATTCAATAGGAAAATAAGGTTATGTAATGTCTGACCGAATCCAAATCCTTATTTACTTTGGACATATTTATTAAGAATATAAGCCCGGTTTGCCGAATCAGGAACAAATGTGTAGCACTCTTTCTAGCGACGAATAACCTCCACAGTACAAAATAAATTGACAGAACAAAATAAATTTGCTGTAATCTTTACAAGTAAAGCTCTTATGTTTGTTCTATAAAACCTATTCATTAAGGCGTTAGGTCATTCACCGAGACGAGCTAATATCGTCATACATTGCGGAAAAATACTTGGAACTTGCACATCATAAAAAACATTTTTATCAAAATAAATTGAAAAAAGGAATTCTTTCAAAAAGTTAAGAGAACCACAGCATTCTTCGTTACCCAAATGAACATCATCATAATCATCCTCATTAAGCCTACTTCTGCACAGGGGCATCTCCGACTGCCTCTCCAAATCTCATTTTATGTTTAGGTATACGTATACAATATTTTTTTTGGTAATGGAACCGTGGGAGTAATGGCAAACTTTCTACACTTGCGTCATAATGTACCTACTATAATTTATAAGTTTAACTCGTCCGAAACCTACCACAGTGACTTCATTTATGAATTCTCTGACTCCCGACTGCGTACAACATGATTGCGTTTACCTTGATCAGCGAGTAAACAACATGTTGAACAGTTAATAAGGTCGTTGTGTTAAAGTAGTTAGCGGAACTAATAACCATGAACCTATTATCCTAGCACCGCCACAATTTTCTATATCACATAAAAGAATATGACGACTAGAATTCTCACTTTCCAAGAAAAAGGTGATTAACTTTAATGAAGAAGTAAGTTTGGTAATCATGAGTTATGACCCCAGAAATATGTCAACAACATTGTTTGTGAATGATTAAAAATCTGACACCTTTATATCAGAAGTGTAAGTACTTCGAGTGTCAATCAACCTTATTGGATTTGGCCCAGAATTCGGCTTTGAGTTAATCGTCCCCAGCCGTGTCCATCAGTTCTTGTGACGTGTACATACCTACAACGGGACACCATCGACAGTTCGTGGTACAGCACAGCATTAATATTCCAGGACAGAGCAGGTTTTCTTTGCTTCGGGTCCGCCAAGCTGGGTCAAGTAAAAAAAAAAATTGTGTGGTATTTTCGAAGAACCATTTCAGATTTGGTTACAGTGCTTAACAGTGTTTTGCTATATATAAGTGAAGTATTTGAATAAAAACGTAAGTAGGCCGAGAAGTATTTAACTCTTGTTTTCTATTGTTATTATAAAAAAAAGATAAATGAATAAATACAAAAGTATCTCTTAGCTGGATTGAGCTGAAATCCATGTCTATTTCTGCAGAATTGTTTATATACCCGACTGCGTAAAAAATAACTAATAATTAAATAAAAACAAAAGAGAAAAACAAGTTCAGTCCAGAAGTGTTGAAAGCAATTTAATTTAAACTGCAACAGTCGGGAGTCGGGACCCATTAAATAATCCAGACCAAAATCATTCTATCTAATATTTTTATTTAATTATTAGTTATTTTTTACGCAGTCGGGTATTTTTAATTTACCCCTTTTAGTTACATGGTCATGATATACCATTTTAAAATCCTTATGATGAGTCCTTTAATTTGATACCCATAATATTTTTATTTTTTTTACTTTAAGCTATAGCGTCTCACAGTCGTCATGTTGGATTTTTTTTCATGTCACCTATCTAAGAACACTTGGGTTATCAAGACGAATCTAACGATATGTTAATTAAATAAATCCGTGCAGCGGTTTGGAAGAAATGAGGTTATAAAGAATATTACATGCAAACATACATACATACAAGATACGCGCGAAAAACACAACCCTTCTTTGGCAGTCGGGTAAAAATAAATGGTGTTCTGCCACGTGTTATATTCTCGCAGAAGTACCTAGTTGCATTTGACTGCGATAGGTACAAACGCGAGTTATCGACCTCGTTTGATTATAATATATTCTGACTAATCACAACATTCATTGAGTGGGCACTGGAGTGGGTTCCACCATCACGCAGTGTTTTCTTCGAGAGCGTCCGCGGTACAAACATGCTCACGCACCGGTAGCAGGCCGCCGATAATGAGGAAAACATGAAAAACATATCGGTGAGAGACTGCATTCTTGTACACAAACAACGTGTGTGTATTACTGACGTATAGTATAATAACTGAATTCTACTAATCGCTACAATGTAGCCTCTTATCAAATAAGATTATCTACTTAAAAACTTCTGGCATTGATATCTTTCTTTCAGTGTCGTGAGATCCTTGGTAATTGCGGAGTGACAGCTATCGCTCTAGAGCTCTAGTAACGTAGAAATTTAATGAACAATAATGTTTTATTAACTTAACACCTGCCTGCTGCTGCCGCCTTGTCAACACAAAAGCAAGTCGATCTGAAGTGAGTACACATTCGCAAAGTATTTGTGTTGGTTTATTTTATCAATGTACTAAGAAATTATTGTGTAGTTATTTCTCTATTAGCCCCTAAGACAAACATGTGTAGAAATAAATAGGCTATCGACTGGTAGTTAGCAGTTTATATCTAAAATGATTGTGTTATTATCGTGGACTGTCCGATACGACGTCCGTAACTATCAGTCTGTAACAAAGTAGCATAACATAACTATTTTCAGTTTCAAGTAGCCACTATCTCGTAAATGATTATTTCTTCCCTAGAAATTGACTTTCGCGACTAACTAAAACCCGTTTTGAACACGTAATTATCACAGTCGCAACGCGAATAGTAAAATTGTGTGGCATAAACTGATTAAGTAAGGGTAAACAATCAGCCTGCCAGGGCTGCGGGACTGTTCGAAAGAGATACCGCGGCCCTGGAACACAAAGGGAGGAAGGAACATGGATAGTCATGGATATGGGTTTAGTCAGTACAAGTCTGAGACTCATTCATTCACTCAGTCACTTGACGATTTCGCATCCGAAAAAAAAAATGGTGAGCAATCAGATCCCACAGTTTTCTTTGAGAACATGATAATCTAACGTAAGTAACTAATAAACAACAAAAAATACTTACATGTTTTAACTACTAAACTCAGCGACTACTTTACTTTCTAAGAAACGCTTCGTCTTTCTTAACGACTAGGATTAGCAGCCTGTCACTTTGCTTGTAGTACGGCAATAATTACGATACACGTTCTTATCTTAATTAATGTAATCAATCAAATTCGATATGAATCTAGTGCGTCTATAGCGATAGGTACAGAAAACATGCTAATTATTGCTAAATTCGGTGTTTCTTATACTGTCAACATATTGTGTCCCTTTTTCAGTAGGTTATTAGCTTGTACACAGGGCTACGGAGCAAATTGTAAACAAGTGTGGATGTCGTGTGATATTAAGTGCAACATTTCTTCCAGTTCCATAAGTTTGGAACGGTCGTACGGAGAGTGGACACCATGACACGCAACCTGTGGATCGTCCTGTGGGCGTTAATTCTGGCTGCAAGTTGCACGCAGGCTTTTGAGGACTTCAGTAAGTTGTTTTGTTAATATAAAATCTCGAAAATACTTTCGCAGAAGTTTTTTGAAATATGGACTTACGAAAATGGTTAGATACAAGAAGGAAATGGATACAATTAGTATTCCTTCATTCATTTATTGTGTAAATATAAGTATAGTAGTAGTATCCGTTAATAATAGTTAAATTAGTTACAGTGCTCGCTGACGAGCATTATTGAATACTCCATTTAATGTTTATAAAGTTCGGAAGCGCGTGCTTGAGCTTAATATATCGTGGCTCGGCTTATGTAGCCAAATATCCCATCGATTATCTCAGTAACTAGATAACAGGAAGTTCATTTTTTTGGTAATCGATTTCCCGCGGGACACTTCACACAGTATTTGGATACTCATACGTAAAGAGTGGAATTATTCTTACCTACGCTTTATTTTGTTTACTTATAGATGAGACCGCGCTCGGTAGTTCAGTACACCCAATAAGTAGAAATGGTAAAATCGTGTTTATGGACGACGAGCTCATGAGGAAGTTGGACGAGGAGCATGAGACCTGGCACTGGACGCCATGGCTGCGCACGAGGCTGGAGTTCACAGAGGAAGGCATCGCGCGGGAGGCTCAATGCGCGCCTGGAGATTCCATCGAAAGTTTTCCTGATTCAGTCTTCACGGGTGCGTTCTTTATCAACAGTTCTCTCTCCATGGTTGTGAAATAGAAATGCCATGAAAGAATTGATTCATTTACGTTTTATTAAGTAATTCCTGGTAAATTGTACCCTTTTCAAGTTAGAAAGGCATTTAATTTAAATTGCTTTGAAAACTTCTCCTACTTCGAACGATATTTTATTTTCGATTGGATAACCATGGAATATAATTTGTATTTTGCGATTTCAGACGAACAACTACGGCAGGGGGCTTTCCTTGCGTATGCTCTGTTTGGTATTTACGCATTCACACTTTTGGCAATCGTCTGTAATGATTATTTTATCCCTTGCGTGGAGCTTATTTGCGACGACTTGAAAATTCCTCAGGTAAATATGACTAATATTAATTTATACGTTTCTGTTGGTGGTTTCTGTGGTCTATTTCCTACGCGTGCATATAATTTGTATTATTGTTTGTGACTTTGGTCTTTTTCATTTCAGAATGTCGCTGCCGCTACATTCATGTCGGTCGCTACCTCTTGTCCCGAGTTCTTTGTGAACGTTATTTCAACCTTTCTAACCGAATCTGACATGGGTATCGGGACTATCGTCGGCTCAGCCATTTTCAACGCACTCGGTGTTGCTGCCGTGGGGGGTCTCGCTGCTATCAGGGTATCTACCTATTCTTTCCTTTTAATACATAACAATACTGTTGGAAATAAATTATATTAATTCTGTTAATGGGTAAGGTCGTCAAAAAATGTAATATAACGGACTGGAAGATATAACACACAATAACACAATAACGCACTGGAATAATGTAAAGGTCTATGTTCACATGGAAATAGGTCAAGTAAAATACATTTTAAAATATTATGAATTATTTATTTTCTCATGAAATTAAAATTTAACCATGCATTTAACCATGTTCAATTTAATTCAAAACGTTTATTTAGGACAATAACAATCCATATTTTGTTAGTAGGTACAATATTTTAAACTATGTTAATAGGTATACGTAATATAAATAGTCAAATCAAAATTAAATTATATCAAAACAATATAGTTATGTGTACAGTCTCTTTTATAAAATTCCAGTGTGTGACATAACAAACACCATAACACACATAACGAACTGGAACAAACACACTTGAAAATTCTAACTTCAACAATGAATAACGGTCACAAATCAAGCGCGATTTCTCTAGTAAAACTTGATATACTCAGGTCATTGACTATAAATTTCGAATTAGGAACCTAGTAAACGATATCTTTGTACTTACCGCGTAGAATTCCCAGATACACTTTCCGAAATATGCGCACTAATTATGGAATTTACAAATTAATAACTGCCTCGACCACAAATGAAAAAAATATGTCAAAACTGACATTTGACAGTTACATTAAGGTGTTGCCACATCAAAATTAGCTAAGTAAAGTTGCCTACTGTTGAACACCAAAAATCTACCCCATATCGAATCGGAATAACACGCTGGATAACTTTTGGAGACATAAATTAGAATCGGTTTTATGTTCACTAGCATTGTATTATTACAATAATTTACACATTATCACACAGCATGTTTATTGTTGTAACAGTATACTTTAAATTTAAAACCATAATCCCAATAATTTTTTTTTGATGCAATTTTTTCGTCCTCTTGGTAGATAGGAGACAAATAAATTTATATATGCAGCTTTATTTTGTTGATTTCAAAAATATTTTTATTTTTTAAGTTTAAGCCTCTCGAATATTCTGGTTAGTTCTACATTATTCTAAGCATGATTATCAATATATTATAAAATAATAATATTAACATACTATTTGTTAGCGCATGGTATTCACAATCAAACATGGGCTCACCTCAAAACTTATAAATAGTACATTTTTTTATGACCTTACCCTAATGTTGAATTTATCAGCCTATACCATTAGAATCAAGACCCGTCACAAGAGACGTGGTCATCTACATGTTTAACGTGGCTGTCCTGGTAGCCTTCGTGTGGGACGGTCAGATCGACTGGTACGAGGCAGTTGTGCTGGGAGTCTTGTATGTCCTGTACTTCATCGTCATGTTCAACAGTATGAGAATGTTCGCCGTCTATGACCGATTAGTGGCCAGGTGCTTCAAGAAGAACAAATTAGAAGGTATAGTACTAATCATTTACCAACGTATTCTAGATATTTTAATGTCTTTCACAGTTGAAACATTGAAAATACCTTTAATATCTTTCAGTTGAGGAAGTGACTCCTACTGAAAATGGAAAGTCAGTTGAAGAAGGCGCTGACAACAAAGGGTTTACCGACCTTGATGTTGTGAATCCTGAGAAAGTGAACGTTGTAGATAATGGTAAGATAGTAATATCCTTGATTATGTACCGAAATATAATTAAACTAGCTGTTGCCCTCGACTTCGTTCGTGTAGAAAATTTGATGAGCTATTGTGAGAAAAAACAGTAGTCTATGTGCTATTCCAGACTATAATCTATCTGTGTACCAAATTCCTTCACGATCTGTACTGCCGCTCTGGTGTGATTTAGTTACAAATATCCATCCAAACTTTCACATTTATAATAGTAGTAAGATAGTTCTTAATTGTACTATGTAAATATATTTTTCAGCTGAAACAGATGTGGTTGGTAAACCAGAGAAAAGTGTATTCCGGTTTCCCAAAGAAAACTCGCTGTTATATAGATGCTGGTGGATTTATACTTGGCCCTTGAAGCTGTTATTGACGCTGACCATTCCGTCACCGACGAGGTTCAAGAAGTGGTACCCCTTGTCTTTCTTCATGTGCATTGTGTGGATCGGCGCCAACTCCTACTGTGTGTCCTGGAGCATGACTGTTATTGGTAAGTTCTTTTCAGTCAATTTTCTCGCTACAGTGGAAATCTTTGTTTTGACATTTTTTATCATTTTAATTAACTAGTTTGCTGCTTTTTTAAATGTATTGTCAAATTAAGGGTAAGAGTCAGTGTATTGTAATATTTTTATCAGGTCAAGGGCAATAAACCCTGACTATGTATCTACGAATTATATTACATTTGTCCTGCAAGATTTTTTTCCAAGAAAGTAGCTAGCTGTATATCCTCCCTAAACTAGATTGTACTTGTTCGGATAAATTCGGTGTGGACGGGATTTAATGCTCTCGGGAATTACATACGCCGGGAATTTATTCGAGACTGGACTACTCGTATATTTTGGGGTACAAGAGGGCTGAAAATGACCCAGTACCGTATGTCCACAAGTATTATTAAGTCATGTAGTTCTAACTTAGTAATAGTTTGTGATTTAAGGAACTGACCGATCGGTACATTATTGTTTGCAAATAAAGCCTCATTTCTGTCTATGGCCCGAAAATCCACTCATAAACAATTATTTGTAAACCGAATTCTTTTTTTTAATAATTGTTTTTTTTTTTGATGAAATAAATATTTAAATTGTATTGCTTAGATCACGAAAGAACATAAGCGTCGCAATCAATCAAATAGACAAAAGATCAGGTATTACTAGAGCATTGAAAAAATAGTGTCGTGTACTTGGAAAAAAACCTAAAGGCTAAACATTAACCTTGATATGGGCCAACAAGAATAATCTGTAATTAAATTGCAAATTAATAATGATCGATGATTGATCAATTATAATACTTAATTGTAATTAATTTGACCTTAGAGGTATTTCTAAAATGCACATAAAGGGTGTAAACAGACTCTTAACGAAGCCGAAAGATACTTGTTCTCCCCGTCATGGCGATATTTTTTTTGTTCTAGACCATACCTGGGAACTTTCTAGTTACGGAGATATTGGGGGTCAAAGTTTTAACTTTTACAAGTTTTTTTTTTTAAATACATGTTTTGAATGTAAGATTTTTACTTTAAACATCTCCAGGACCCCTTTACTATTCAATCCATCCATCAGCACAATGTTTTGAGTGCGTTACATTGAGTCCTACTGTAAAACGAGATATTTCAGCCCAAAAAAAAAAGTCGTTTCCCAGCACTCATTTTTGCGTAAAGTTACTTAGTTTGATGTACATAATGCTTGGTTGACGGCTTCGTGAAGAGTCTGTTTACACCCTGTATGTACCTGAATATTCTATTATTTTACTAAATAAATTCTTTTGTTCAGGACACACTTTCTTCATCCCGGAATCAGTGATGGGCATGACATTTTTGGCATTCGGTGGATGTCTGCCCGAGGCCTGCTCCGTTTTCATCATGTCAAGGCGAGGTGCGTACTGTGGGATTTCGTCAAGGAGAAATCTAATTTAAGATATTTTATTCATATCGTTCATTGAATTGCGTCTGCGAAAGTTTTGGTTGCTATGCGAAAATTGCTATTGTCAATCATTCAGTTTTATTGGTTTGTTGTTCGCATCATAATGCTTCACATTTTGTTCAGAAGCAGTTTTATAAAATAAATTTACAGTTATTTTCATGTCACCAAAATTCAAGTTTACATGATTATCTCGTTCATCCAGTTGCTTATTTATATTTATAATATTTAAATATTTGCGTTGTTGTTATTATTTAGTTACTTATATATCAAGTGGTCACATGTGTACGTGTGTAATTACATATATTATTATCTAAAAATATTAAAATTGACTATCTTTATCGGAAGCTGAAGATTATGTAGATTACGTGACCACGATTTCGTTCTCATTAGTACTTACATAAATCTATGATTATTATAAGCAGATAGTAGGTCTCATAAGAAGTTTTATTGTCAGCGTGGATCATTTAACTTTTAGATAAGATAGGAATTAAGGAAGATTTTGAAAAGATAATATAAATAGAGCAATGTTATCTTTATAATTAGGCACAAGCAGTAAGAAGACATTCTAATGAGTTCCTTTGTAAGAGTAGACAAAGCTTTCAGAATATCCAGTATAGCATCTTACGAAAAATTGCCCTTGTTGTTATAAATATTAATATTATAGAAACGAAGGGAAGCCCCTTACTTCCAAAGCATCATGGTTGTTGTAGGTATTTCACGTTTATTCGTAGACAAGTAGCGATCTCTATATAAACATTCACGTGTTCGGTAAAGCGTCAAGCGAAGCAATGCGAATTACTTTTGTATCTACCATTATTGATAACAGGATTTAAATTAAAATAGTTTAATTTTAGATTAATATCTTTAAGTTTATCTCTGCCTTCATTATTGATATGTGATATGTCTATAAGCGTTTCGCTGATTAATCTGATAAGGTTCGATGTATTTATTCCACTTCTATGTTTGTTTCAGGTGAAGGAGGTATTGGAGTTTCAAACGCTTTGGGAGCTAATTCTTTGGCGATCTTATTTGCGTTGGGATTACCGTGGCTGATCAAGACGTTGACGAACGTCGCCCAGGGCGTTGACGAGACGGCCGTGCTCATCAACTCCGCCGGCATCGACTTCGTGGTGGGCTCGCTGCTTATTGCCGTCGTCTGTTTGTGGATCACCTTGTTCCTCGCCAAATTCACCCTCCGAAGAAGCCTCGGTGCCATTCTCTTAGTACTTTACGCTATCTTTATCACATTTGCGATCCTCGTCGAAATGGGTATTATTTTAGACAGAGGCATCGAAATATGCTGAGTAATTTGTTTGTAGTTTAATTGGATTAAGATAACTGAGTTCATCAGTAGAAGTTATTAATTCTCTTTGGCTTAGGATTACTTTACTTAATAACAGACAGCCAAAAAATGTGAACTAAGTGAACTAAGTTAAACAAGTATAGCTGAACCTTGCCAAGATGGCGATAGAATTTGAATAATTTCCTGAACTTTCTAGAATACATTACTTTGATATGGTCGACATATTACCCATCGTAAATGATTAAAACGATGTTAAACACTTTCACCTCGTGTGTAATGCACAATGAGTCATTCAGAGTAAAATTTAAGTGAAAGTGAATTTTCTCTGATATGAAACAAAGCAGAATGTTGTTTGCTGTGGTCCAAATGAGTAATGCCATGAACCAATAGTTAGGAACTAAGACCAAGCGAGAAAATAGGTACATTAGGGATGAAAAAGGTGAGCCAGGATCTGATTATACGTTGTCGATTTAGATTTTGGTATCTGGACTATTATTATACAGGGTAACTAGTTCAACGAGTTTGAGGATACATTGATCATAATATACAATATATTTTACAAATTTTGAGGAATGAGAATGTGGAAATTATTCTTGAAAAAATGAAGAAAAATAATATTATGTCATGAACGATGTCTTGGATGGCTGGATTACGAAATAATCAATGTTTCAATACTTACTTACTTGTTACATATTTTAAGTCCGTGTTTTAAGTCGACCATACTTCTATTAAGCTACCCTTCCGTAGTAAGGTGTTTCTTTAAAATAACAGGCCAACTCATACTGGTTTTATACGCAATTATTACACCACTGCCCTGCGACTTAATTTCTTTTTAATGAATATTGCTCCTCCTTAGTTTAACCAGTCAGTTTTCCCATTCTTGTCTTTATTGTGATATTAACTTACGTTATGTTTTGGATCGACAGCTAACCATTTCTTAGTTAACAATATAATGTTTATGAAACATTTGGTTTCCTTTTGCATTTTTAGATTAAGTTATTAATTTCAATCGATTCCTACCTCGTATAAAATATTGTGACACTCTATTTTTGCGACTGATAGGACGTACACGCCTACTACTAACATTTACTTAACTAATAAACTTTTTATTAGTGATTAAGTAAATTATATGTATTAAGCTTGTAACTTGTATTTTATATTTAAGAATAATATAAGTTATTATTAATATTGTATTAAATCGTCTCGTCAAGGCAGTGATATTATTATTATATTATTATTATTAGCCTGTTGTGTCCCACTGCAGGGCAAAGGCCTCCCTTCCTTTTTTCCATTTTTCTCTGTCTAGAGCTATTTCAGCCCAATCCTTTAGATAGCAGTCCAGCTCATCGCGCCATCTCCTTCTGGGCGAGAGTGATAAACTATATTTTATTTTACCCGACAGGGGAGGGTAATTTACGCAGTTAAGAAAACGTCTTTCCCATGGCGCTAGTCAGAAAATACTAGACGTCGCCAGCTACGTTTTGCTTAAATTGAAAATTTTTGTTAATACAAAAATGAGGATTATAGTTATGACATTGAAAGTGGAATGAGTTCGTAATGTTTTATTACGTTTAACAGTTTGTGAGTTACATTCTGAGTATATTTCAATTATGCATAATTTTAATAACATATCACTTACAACTAAATATCTTATGACCTAAAAGTACAGATGAGGTCATACAACGTTGTCTCTTGTGTTCACTAAGCTTTCAGCCCCGGTTACACCTGAAAAACGTAAAATATACGTTATAGTTACACGTGCCAGGCTATATTTTCCTTGACATACTTATTGAGTCATACATTGTACATGTACACGCCTGAAATAAATAATTAATATTAAATTATTGTTGGTTCTGTGAAGATGTAAAGCTTTCATAGTGGCAAATTGTCGGTACTTTCTGCGAACATGCTGTTTAGAAGGTTTTAAATATGCTGAAAAGATTCCTTTGAATTCTAAAGTTATTGTTCTTAAGTAATACGTATTTATGAGAAATTAATATGTATATTAAAACAGATATTATGTATGAATGCTTGTGCCAGATAAGATCACAATCAGCAGCAAGCTGTTTGCGATCTAAAATACTCAATCACTGATACACTGATACATGCTTAATAATGTTTGGTAACTAAAGGTCGACTGCCGCTTTATTATCGATAATCGGTACCTTACTATATACCTATGTAATAATGCAACAAACAACATTGTTAACCGCATACGATCCATTTTTGCGGGCTTATTCACTGGCGATTTTCAGGCATCAGGCTTGGTTACCAAACTTAAACTCGGCCAGCTTTAAGTCAGCTATTAATTGCGAATAATATCTCAACGAGCTCAGCGTTAATTGTAATTAGTCAAGCTACATGGCAGGCTGTTATAGAGTGCAAAGTAATCCAATTAGTGATTTTAAGTATGCAACTTGATTAAAGTGAATTTTGATGAGAATTAGCGTTACCACCTACTGTTTCAAACGACGCTGAGTTCGAGCACCGCTAAGGAACTTAATCATAGTTAAAGTTATCTTACAGCTAATGAATTAAGTAAGTAAAACCGACCCAGTCAAAGGGTAAGTGTTACCAGTCATAGGAATGCCCTCGTTATTGGTCCGTAATCGTGATATGTATGTCTTCGTCGCGACCACCACGTCGTGATTGGTGAAGCAGAATAGTATCGCCACGCACAGACCCTGGACACAAACAGTAAATATTTCATTATCCTGGTGGTCACCAGATCACGATAGATATACCATGACCTCTAATAGCAGTAATGTGAGAGAGAGATGGTGCTAGAGGTCCTTTATAGCTCTATCACTTTCACGCACTGAAGTGACATTAAAGTAATACTGATAATAAACGGTGGTACGGGCCCTGAATCTGAACGCGTTGCAACATTATCTTCGGTAGTCACAAACAAAGTTGAACCGAATTGAATTTGAAAGAGTCCACGCAAAAACATAAGCAAAACTTTCATAAATATATACTAAAACTAGACCTGTATAATCTCATCGAAACAATCCACGAACACCAATTTAAATCTACCTACTGATATTGATTCTAAATTTGGTACAGAAAAAACTATTGTTAGGTTTCCGTTGTGAAAATTATAAATAACATTTTCAGAATAACGATTAATTAAGTTGCGTTATTTGACAATGACGGTTCCGAGTTCGTTACGCTTCAAATGTAAAAACAATTTTAGGTCTAAAAGCGCGATTCCATTAGGCAAGTCATGCATGCAAGTATGACGTCACTTTTGCCTATAAGTTGCTTGCATTGGAAACATGTTTTCGAGAGTGTGCAAATTGCATGCAGGTTTTACTTGCATACAAGAGGAGATGTTCAATAATTGCCATTATGTTTCGATAATTTGTACAGCGACAGATACCACGCGTACACGTCACTCGTTTGCAATTTGAAATGTGCAACTAACGTTTGTGCGTTCGATTTGCACGTCACTTAAATAAGAAAATGGCTTATTCCCAGGCGCTCCATAATTTTATTCCCGGCGGTTCCAAATTAAAAAAGCAATATAATAATAATAAAATCTTTCCCATGAGCTTCAAAAATTTTCAAGTACAGATTGCACAAAAAATTATACATTTACAATAAATTAATTTATGGTTCAACTAGCTTCCGCCAGCGGCTTCGCCCGCGTGGTATGTCGATAAAAATAACATTAAAATTGAAATATTATCCCACGATATACAAATACCAGGATAAAAAGTATTCTATGTGTTAATCCAGGAAATGGTCTAAACTATGTGCTAATTTTCATCTAAATCTGTTCAACGGTTTACGTTTATAGGCACGCGTCGCCGCAACCGCTATGTCCCTGCATTTTAAATCGTTTAAATCGATGGTTCCTAACGAGTCACACTGTAACATGTCACAGTGTGACTCGTTGGGAAAAATTGTGAGTAAAAATCCCAACCAGTCACACTGTTACTAGATAGGACAACTTTTTGTGTTTATTCCCAACGGATCACATGCCAAGTGAAGAGTGTGAATCGTTAGGAAAAAAATATTCTCATGCAGTAAGTAACACTGTGACATATTGGCACTACTTCTTACCCAATCAGTAAGACTTATTCATCACTGTGTCGGACCTGTTTCAACAATTTTTGTTTTTGTAGTACCAATTCGCCATCGATGCTATATAATCAAATGAATAACTGCCAAGGAAGGGTTATGTTTTTATTAGTAGGTGAGGAACAATTTCAGAAGTTTTTCAAACGGATCAACATATAAAAAGTACTACGCTGGCATAAATTCAAGGTGGTAAACTAAAAGTTCAATCTGGATCTTTCTTACTACTTAGTAAGTAAGGCCTTGTGGTATTTATAAAGTATTTTTCAGAACTCTAAAAAGTACTAGGCTGGTATGAATTCAAGGTAACAGTTCTGGATCTTTTTCACTACTTACTTAGGCCTTGTGGAATTTGTTAGGCATCTGACATTTATAGGCGTGAGTAGTTTTCTTGGGTTAAAGTAAAATTAATGTTAGGTATCAGATGAGGTAAGCTCCTACTTGTTTATGATAGCCTAGTACTTTATAGGCACGAGATGTATTCTATATAATATTTTGTTTTGTTGACCTTACGCAATTTGGTTTGGAGCCGCTGGGAAAAAATTATAGTATTTTATTATTTAACTAATAAAATTATGGAGCTATTGGGAATCAATGTATAGAGACATTGTTTGGAGAACAATAGATTTGGAGTTCCTGGGAATAAGCCAAAAAAATGTACAAGTTATGCAGGTTTGTTCAAGTTGTATGCAATATGCAACTTGTATACAAGGAATAATGCAATGAAGAGGGGTATGTTCGGATCAAAATCTTCAAATCCATCGAATCCTTGCGTGATCAAATCAGAAAGGAGGACATGCGCAAGAGATCCAAGGTTACCGACGTAGCCCGACGAGTTGTCAAACTTAAATGGCAGTGGGCAGGGCACATTGCTCGCAGAACGGATGGCCGATGGGGCCGAAAAGTTCTGGAGTGGCGACCCCGAACTGGAAGACGTTGCGTTGGAAGACCTGCTACTAGGTGGACCGATGACCTGGTGAGGGTTGCGAGGATCCGCTGGATGCGAGTCACATGGGACCGGTCAATGTAGCGACACTTGGGGGAGGCCTATGTTCAGCAGTGGACGTGTTTCGGCTGAAAAGATGATGATGATGATACAAGTAACGTGCCTAAAGGAATATAATGTTACCTGTAAACTTGTTAGAAGTGCTGAAAAAATTTGATAAGATTTTTCCCAAGGTGAATCAGGCAGTGGCCTAAATGGGAGCAACACGAAGTGTAGTCCAAATAGAGGTACCTGCGAACAAACGAAAGAAAAAATGATAAATTTACGTTTGCCTTACGTTTTTACAAGAAACGTAAGATACCGATATGTTTTTATTTTTTCCTTTTTTAGTTGTAATATCCTATGCAAATATTTGCCATGCATTAATTTTACATTGTTAACAATACAAGTCATGGTAATAGGCATGGTACTGTCGAAATGTAGGTGTACTGTACAGATCTGCGTACCCCCTAAAAGCATAAAGGCGTGATGTTATGTTATGGTGTTGTGTTGTGTAAACAATAAATATCCAAGCGATTGCAGCAATCAGGTCAGATTTGCTGTCAATTATTGAAGACTTCCGTTCCGTATTATATTGTCTTGAAAATAAACTTCATCTCAGTTTACCAAAATGTCATTATATTTCTTTTACCAAAAATACAAGAACTATTGAATTTCCCTATACACTAAATGATACGAACTTGAATAAAACGGATTGCACGCGTGGTGTTGGCGTACTCCTCGATAGTAAGTTACATTTTGACATCCATATTGACAACGTTATTAATAGAGCTTTTCAGATGTATGGTTTCATAATGCGGTCTTGCAAAGAATTCAAAAATACTTCTACATTCCTCTTCTTGTATAGAACTTTAGTCCGTTCCCAGTTGGAATACGCGGTGCCCATTTGGAGCCCATTTTACGAGAAATATAAGCACAGACTAGAAATGGTACAGAAAAAATTTCTTCGCACTACACATTATAAGTGTTACCACACCAAGAATTCCTATGCGGATCTGATGAAACAATATAACATATTGAGCTTGGAGCACAGACGTTCACTGCTGATGGTTATAATGCTGTATATGCAACAATAGGTTTAATTGTATGGAAATTTGTAATAGATTATGTTACGTAGTACCTAGGACTGTTATTCGGCGGGAAGTGCGAGCACTCCGCACAGGTGTTCTACACAGGGAAGTGGTGCTAGTGTTACTAATGCTGGGGAGAGAGCTCCTCTCCGGCGATTGTTAGAAACGTATAACTCACATTTTATAAATTTAGATATTCTCGCTCATAGTCATAACAAATTTAGAAAAATGGCTATTGAATCACTTTCGTTAATGTGAACTTTCAGTTTTATTCTTATTTTCTTACTGTCCTTTCTGTAAATCCGTGGACAATAGTGTGGGTTATGCGTTTGTTTACTATTATACCTAAGTTTAATATCAATATTGTAAATTAATTGTTTTTTGTCCCAAATAAATAAAATAAAAAATAGAAATAACATATGGTCATGATAATATTTCTATGGGACCAACTTGAAATTATACTATTTCAAACAAAAAACCAATTTTCGGCACGGTTGGCGCAGTGGCTGAGCAATTGACTGCTGCGCTGCGTGTCGCGGGTTCGATCCCCGCACGGAACAAATATTTGTATGGCCTACAGATAGTGGTTCCGGGTCTGGCTGTTTGTGTATGTGAGTTTAAATGTTTGTGAACGCACCCACGATACAGGAGAAATTCCTAGTGTGGGGCAACGTTTTTTTAAAAAAAAAAAAAAAAATATTGTAAATTAATTGTTTTTTGTCCCAAATAAATAAAATAAAAAATAGAAATAAAATATGGTCATGATAATATTTCTATGGGACCAACTTGAAATTATACTATTTCAAACAAAAAACCAATTTTCAAAAAAGATCCACACTTGACCGCGAAATCAGTAGACATACATAAAAAAAAATATACAGCCGAATATAGAACCTCCTCCTTTCTGCAGTTGAAATGTTTTAACCAACTTCAGAAAAATACGAATTATATAGATATACTAGCTGTCCCTCGCAACTTCGTCTGCGTCAAACCTAGATAACGACAGCAGCGCCATCTGTCGGGCTGATTTGTGAATCTAAACCATCCAGGGTGCCACCCAAAGGCATACAAAAAAAATCATTCAAATCGGTCCAGCCGTTTAGGAGGAGTTCAGTGACATACACACGCACAGTAGAATTATATATATAAAGATAAATCCTATCTTTCTAGCTGGAAGTAACCTACACTTTCACATAATAATTCCATTGAAATCGGTTGGGTTGACACTTGATTTTTATATAAGTAATAAGAAGATGTATGTTTTTAAGGTAAAGCTCGATTAGCTTGATCGGCGACAATAAAGCTGAAGTAGTAATTGCTTCAGTTTTTCTTTGCCGTATAACAAATACTGCTAACGAATCGAATAATAATAATATGTCCACCCGGACGACGGAGAATGTGTTACTGTGTAGCACCCATCAGACCTTTAAGTTTCTGAAAGCTGACTGCCGATCAAATCACATGACATGAGCTTGTTATGACATGTTCCCAATAATCCTTTCAGAAACCGGGACAGTCTGTTACGGTATCTTCAATTATAATGACTTAGAAATGGATGGGTCGGCAAATGACGGGTAGAGGCTACTACACCGCATTCATTTCGGCCATACCTTAGAAGCTCAGGCAATAAGGTTAGTCAAGTTAAGAACAAGCATGTGCACACGCTATAAACGTAACGAAAATACGTCGATTTTTGAATCGACAATACAATTATCCTAAAGTATTTTATTTAAATTGTGTTCAACAAGCACAATTATCTATAGACATGAATAAATTCTTAAAATTAGGAAAATATTACATGTAAAAAGAGTATTTTTATTTATGTTACGTTGACATCGTGTACTCGTGCTAGGGCCTCAGGACACTGTATACGGTTTATTTTTTTTGGCTCATCATCATCATCATCATCAGCCTATAAATGTTCCCACTGCTGGGACTCAGGCCTCCTCTCTATGAGAGGGGATGGGCTATAATCCACCACGCGGGCCCAGTGCGGATTGGTAGATGTCACATGTCTTCGAATTTTTGGTTCTAGGACATGCCGGTTTCCTCACGATGTTTTCCTTCACCGTTTCTTTTGGCTACATCGCGTTAACTTGTAGCATTCTCTTAGAAGTTTCTTTTCATTGTTTACTCCGCAGTCGGTTCAGGTCTTAACCAAGCGGTAATGTACGTTTCTAAAGTCAGTTACCAACAAAAATGAACTCAAGAAATACCTTAAACTAACGAGTGGCAGTTAAACCGTAATGGTACTATGTTCCCGTGTTTTTATCTAAAATGTAGTTCTAAAGTAAAATCACGTATTCATAACTCGCAAGTATAGTACCGCTTTAGAAAGTTTCGTTCGCTGTAGCAGTGATTCTTCTTTTACGCAAAGTATAAAGAATAAGTTGGAAAAACGATCGCAAAGCGTTGCCTTATTGTAAAAATTGGAGAAATCCTACAATAACATTACGCACGACTCAGCAATTGCTCATAATATAGGTACGGTCTACGGCCTGGCGGACTACAATAAAGAGCCTGAAAATGCACTCCACTGTAGATTGGTTGAACTGTTTCGTGAAATAGTAAACGTAGACGTTTCAGCATATATTGAAGATCTGTATCGAATTGGAAGACCAGGTGGATCTAAGAACCGACCACTCGTCATCGAATTCATCAGCAAGAGAATGGCAAAATATATTATAAACAATAGAACTTTCTTTCAAGGAACTGGACTATTCATTTCAGAATTTTTAGATAAAAATGAACGAAAGTATAGGGCACAAATGCGAGAGGAACTATTTACGGCAAGAAATAACGGATCGCACGCAGTCATCAGAAATAACAAACTATATATAAACGGACAATTATTTAAAATAAATAACAACATAAAGGAATACGCACATAACACCCAAAAAAAAGAAATAACATATAACAACATGACGCAGCCCTGCACTATAAACGAAACTGACGAAACTGATGAAACTGAGAACCAGACATTTCGTAAACAACGTACAACCATTTAAACTTTTGTTCCAAAACATACAAAGTCTTAATAACAAACAAGACATACTTGAAGCGTTTATAGACGAACATCCATCATACAAAGCTATATGCCTTTCAGAAACATGGCTAACTCAAGAAAGACTAGACCTCATACAATTTAGTGGATATAAATTTGCTTCATCATATTGTCGCAGTAATAGAACCGGAGGCGGCGTATGTATACTCCTACAAGACTATATTGAAAGCATACAGAGGGACGACATCACTGATACGTCTGCAGAATATATAATAGAAATATGTGCCACAGAATTACCAAAAGAAAACTTATTAATTATAATTATATACTGGAATAGGAGAGAGGAGGAAGTTTTTTATGAAAAATTAAAGCAACTATTAAAATACATAAATAACAAATACTATAAATTAAATATAATAATAGGAGGCGATTTCAATATAAATATACTACAGGATAATCTAAAAACTAATAAATTCATAAACCTCATGCAAGAAAATAACTTTACTCAACACGTAAAAAGCGCTACGCGTATCACACCAAACACCGCAACATGTTTAGATCTAATATTCACGAACTTTAACCACAAAGACATGCACGTAACTATAGACGACTTAGGCTTCTCTGACCATCATAGCACAGTCCTACATTTAAAAATACCAGAACAACCCAGTACAAATAATTGGTACACAAAGAAAAGGTTATATAATAATACAAACATATTAAAATTCAAAGAGGAATTACAAAAAATCAATTGGAATGATATACTTAAAACTGATAATAATATTAACACAAACTATAAAATATTTAACGATAAACTTACCTTAATCCTAAATAAGTGTATCCCACTACTTAAAATTAAACTTAAAACCAAATATAAGAAATATTGGCTCACTGTTGGTATAAAAAAATCCAGTATTAATAAAAGATTGTTAAAAATATTAATTACAAAAACAAAAGATCCTACATTAATAAAATATTACAAAAAATATGAAAAAATACTGAAAAAGGCGGTTACAACAGCTAAAAAACTGCACTACAAAAATAAAATGACTAAATCGAATAATAAAGTTAAAACAATGTGGGGAATCATAAATGAACGCTCAAACAAAAAGCGTAAAACCGAGAAACACAACATAACATTACAAGTAGATAATAGCTTAACGGCGAAACCGCAAGAAGTAGCCAACATATTTAATAATTTCTTTGTCTCCATTGGTGGGAAAACTACAACACCAACCGGCAGCAAACCAAAGGGGCTACCGGCAACCTTAACTACACAAAATACATTATACCTTAACCCAGTTGATCCTTATGAAATAAACATAATTATTAAAAACCTAAAGAACAAGAACAGCCACGGAATCGACGAACTCCCACCCAGTCTGATAAAACAGTGCGCTGATGAACTTACCTTGCCATTTTATATACTCATTAACCAATCCTTCGAAGAAGGTGTTTTTCCTGACTTACTCAAAAAGGCCCTCATTAAACCTATTTTCAAAAAAAACGATAAAACTGACCCGAACAATTACCGCCCCATTGCCCTATTACCAACAGCCTCAAAAATATTCGAAAAAGCCATGTGTAACCGCGTCTATGCGTTCTGTGAAAAATATAGTATTTTCAATGATAGCCAAAATGGATTTCGCAAGAACCGATCCACTGTTTTAGCCGTCTACAAGTACATACAAGAAGCACTCAAAATTATTGATAATAAAAAATACGCTATTGGACTGTTATTAGACATGACCAAAGCGTATGATAAAGTACAATTCGATATATTACTAAATAAACTTTACAACATAGGTATCCGAGGAAAAAGTCATGACTGGTTTACATCTTATTTAAAAAACAGAGAACAAGTCGTAGAAATAGAACACTACAATACACAAACACAACACATTGAACTAATTAGATCACAAAACATACCTGTAAACGCCTCCATACCACAGGGAAGTGTCATAGGATGCCTATTGTTCTTAGTCTACATAAATGATCTCCCTAACCACATAAATGAAACGTGCGTATTGTTTGCCGATGACGTCTCTATTTTAACATCATGTAAAAATAACCAAAACCTAAACCAAACACTAACATCTATACTTGACACCACAACATACTGGATGAACGAACATAACCTTGAAATTAACTTTAGTAAGACAAAAATAGTCACTTTCCACCCGCGACAAAAAACCCCAATAAATATAAATTTTGAATACAAAGGATCCAAGTTAGAAATAGTTAATAAATTCACCCTTTTAGGCCTAGACATAGATACACACATAGACTGGAAACCACACATACAGAAAGTAAAAACAAAGCTATCTAAATTTGCATATGCCCTCAGAGAAATAAAGAAAAGTACAGATCTCAAAACAGCAATAGTAACATACTATGCGTACGCGTTCGCTTGGCTTAAATACGGAATAATATTATGGGGTAACAGTACAGACGCACCTTCGCTATTTACAATACAGAAGAAACTTATAAGAACATTGGTTAACATAGAAGACACCGACTCATGTAAACCACACTTCAAGGAACTAAACATCCTAACACTACCCTGTCTCTATATATTTGAAATTTGCAAATTTGTAAGGAAGTACCCACAATTCTACAGCAAAAGAGAAGACATACAAACAGAAAT
Source organism: Lycophotia porphyrea (assembly GCA_950005105.1). NCBI lineage: Eukaryota > Metazoa > Arthropoda > Insecta > Lepidoptera > Noctuidae > Lycophotia > Lycophotia porphyrea. The sequence continues at coordinate 26,200,148 of OX465383.1, read as the reverse complement.
CAAACTTAGACATGGAAATAGACTCAACCTGCCAACTTCACGATTAAAAATGCACTCCTCTAGTGCGTTTGTCACGTCAATAAAAATCTACAATAAATTACCTGAATACATAAAAAACACAGAAACAAACACTATATTTATAAATAAACTAAAACGATTTCTCTTAGATGAAACTTACTACACAATTGACGAATACTTCAAAGATAAATTCCTCTTAGAGAAACAAAGATAATTAGAATAACCAAGTAGTACCTAATACATCTATTTACCTTATCTACCGTGCAATATCTTTAATTACTTACTATTTAGTTAATAATAAATTACAGCTAATATAAAAATAAATATATAAAATAATTACCTAATATATAATTTAGAAAATATCTATTAATAATAAATAAATAAATATATAAATAAATAAATATAGAAATATTAATAATAAACAAAATTAATATAAATCTACTCATAAATAATATCTACTTAAATATCTAAATATAAGATTTACTTCCTTAATTTCAATATTATTATGTTTCTAACAAAAAGCGCTTCATCCTCTCCTCTAAAAAAACTAACTTGCTGTGCCCGACAGGGTCCATAATTGTTTCTCATTAATTTACCTACCAGCCTTGTATACATTATGGAATGCAATAAAGTATTGAGTATTGAGTATTGAGTATTGAGGTAGCAGAACACTCACTTTATAAAAAATACGAATAAATGCCTTCTAAGTAAAAAGAAGATTGCGTAAAATAGACATACCTACTTCATGAATTACAAATAGGAATTAAATTTCTCTCTCCTACACGTGATTGAAAACTGTTTGTCTTGTACAATCTTAGGTAACCCAAGGTTTTAAGAAAAATGTTTTAATTCTCCTGATCTTAGGGTTGAAATTATTAATTTTGAGTGTATGACATAGAGCATAGTTGCATAACATTAGTAGAAAAGCATATTTGAGTAATTTTACTAGGCAGTAAAATTATTACTTATTTTTATTACCTACTTAAACCGTTATTCATGTACAAGCTTCAGCCCCGGATCTATGGGGGGGGGGGGGGGGCAAACCGGGGCCCGCCCCGGGCGGCAGTATCAGGGGGCGCCAAAATCATAATACAGTATGATTAAAAATAAAAACTTACTCTACAAAGTGCTTAATTAGTATAAGAAAGCCTAGTTGGCTCACCGTTGAGTTGTAAGAAAAAAGCGCCACACTGGCCCACACCACAAGTGAACTAGTGGACTCAAGATTTGAGATTGCCGAGTCAATAATTGACGTCTTTTTACTGAAATTGATGTCAATAGCTATTACAAAATAATTTCGAACATTTTATTTGAACTAATTTCCTTAAGTTCTTTATAAATTAATTAAAAAAATGCCAATCATTACATGTATATTTGTGAGTTTCTTTTAAGTAATTTATCTCAAACGTTGGAGGGAGGGGCGCCACCATCAAGTTTCAGCCCCGGTTGGAAAAAATCGTAGATCCGGGACTGACAAGCGTTACTTATTGTTAACGCGGTTCAGAAAATACGCTTAGCCGGATTCACGTAGGTAACGTGCTAAGTAATGTTATAGATCTTGGCCTTACTAACTTAAACTTATTAGATCAGTATATAGCTCCTTCGTTGATTTTGCAATATTTTAAACAGTTCACTCATTTTTTACCATGAACAGCATTTTCTTTCTCAATTTCGTTTTTTTTTTATATGAAATCCCCTCTTCAACGTTATTTTCAGTGAGAAAAACAAAGAACAGCGAAAGTATAACCGTCTCTAATCACGTGGAACAAAGAGTGTTTTCCTTTTATCTGTTAGCCTATAACAATAACATCAGATTTGCAGGGCTTTGCAAGATATATCGTTAAAAGAATGGCCGGTTTCCGTAATAACACTCTAAATTACGGAGCTTTCGCTGAACTTTATTCTGTGCCGCGTGGTAGATGGATACGGCAGATGGATACGGTAGATGGATACGGCAGATGTTTCTTAAAAGCAGTTACGTTTGAATTTTTCGTTATCATTACTAGTCTATACTTCTATATCTATATATACTAATATACAATATAATATTATAAAGAGGAAAGATTTGTATTTTTTTATGTACGAATAAACTTAAGAACTACTGGACCTTTTCCTGAAAAAACCCCAAGCTTCTTCTGGTTCTTTGACTGGTTTTGACTGGGGTGCTGGAGAACATGCGCAGTTCATGATAGACTCCCACCGGAAAATATAAACTTACCAGTATTAGAGCAGCTCGCGCGGCCTTCCTGGTCGCCACAGAAGCACGCCGTGTTGCAGCTGGGTGCAGCTTCGTCAGGAGTACTCGCACAACGTTCACCAGGAATACTGCAAGAACACACAATTGTTTTTATCAAGATAATATAGGACATGCAAAATGAAAGTTACCACTATATAATCTTTTCCCAACTAACTCGGGGTCGGTTTCCAGTCTAACCGGATGCAGTAATCTTTATTCCGAACCCCCCACGAGGAAGAATCCCACCCTCATGCTTATGTTCATTACTCATTTAGATAGATTTTTTGTTAATAGTGCTGTGTGTCTATGGTTTTTATTTAGGTCAGCAGTCCATCCAATTTACAGAAGCCACGCGACTCCTCCGAACTTTTTTTGTTTTTCCGCAAATTGGATTCATGCGGAAGGTTCGCGGGATTTATTCGGTACGTTTTTAACGGTCATATTATATTAAATCTATAGTTTACTTAAATTTCCCCTACACAATTGATAAGGGGGCGGTGCAGCGTGGGTTTATCTTTTCCCCAAACTACTCTATTAGTCACCATCATATGGATCACTCCCATTCTAGCGGTTTCGTTTTTTACACAGTCCTTCCATCCTTTCTTTGGTCTTCCCCTTCTGTAGCCATACAAATACCATGTAATACCATCCCACCAAATAGTTGCCGACACCAGCCCTATACAGGATGTATTATTCACGTGGTTGTCTTGGAAACCGAAACTATGAGGAACTGCGACAAATGCTCAAAGGAGTCTCAAACCAGATTTTGATGAAAACTAAATTGTAGAAAAATCAATATTCTTAGCCAGAAATCGAACCAACTGAATATTCGCCAATAAAAAAACGGTCAAAAACATTGTTTAACTCAACAAACAGATTGTTACTTGTAATTCAACAGTTGTGCCCCTGTGAAAATATTAACGCTCAACCAAAAAACAGAGGTTTATAGATCTCGACCTTAATCTGTGTTACCCGACTAGGATACAATACCTATTTCAATGTTAATTTGTGTACTTGTTTTGGACAACTATTTACTGATTGACCTTCTAAAACCTGTCTTTTGGGACGTAACTTAATCCTCCGAATTCTAGCCTTTGTAGTTCTATACAAAAAAAAGCTTAATCTCGAAATGAATGTTAAATACATGTAGGCAATAAATTACTTGCCCCTAATCTAAAAGATAGCAATTATCTTAAGCTAATAATGACTTCGGGTAGTCTGCGACTCTTGCGTCGCTTTTGCTTTAGCAAAAATACCGTCCGTCTTAAGAAAATGCGCACTAATGAACTGCGCACAAAAATTAATCCACATTACGCTCATACGGTTGCAGTGGTAATTAGTAACGAAATAGGGTCGAAACTTGCATACCTACTTAATAAAATAGTATCCGTCACGCATGAGTTGGCAGCGGCGAAGCCAAAAAAAATGGTTATGATTTTCAGTCTATGTATGTATGTATGTTTGTATTTATGTATGTCCCTCTAAGGCGCCTAAAAAAACTATTCATAACTAAACTATTCATCCGATTTTTATGAATAAGGTGTCAATTGATTCGTTATTATGGCCCGGGTAACATAAGCTACATTTCATCCGACTTCAACAATAGGAGGAGTCGATTTTGCCATGTAAACCACTAATTTAAATAGAGCGTGAAGTTTCAGTAATCGGGTTGTTTATTTGTAGTACAACCAAATTCTTGTTCTAATTTGTTGAACACACCGCTTACACTGTCACAGAAACAAAAATAGAATGAAACTATTAATTATATCTTCGAAGATATCTTCACAAACTGTGACAGGCACACAATGTGACACGGTCGTGTCTGGCAGATAGTTCCAGTTTTAACTTCACTGTTGTTTCACCATATCATCATCTGCCTACCCTTATTCCAACTAAGTGTAGTGGGGTCGGCTTCCAGTCTAACCGGATACAGACACACCAGTGGTTTACCATGGGGCGACTGTATAGCCAGACTTCTACAGCCCAGGTACTGGTTGATACAATACGATACCCCTTGGTAAGACTGATGGTTGTCATTCTTTCGGGTTCTATGTACTTGTAGCGACTGTTAAAGATCTACAAATGACAGCCGGGAGCAACGATATAACACAGCTTATATTAGTCCCAGTGCAGAGAATGATACGCAGGTCAAAAGAGGCAACAGGTCGCAAATCCACTATCCACCAGGCGGGTCCAGTGCGTGTTGGCGGATGTCACATTCATGTCTTCGATTTTTGGATCATGGACAAGATGTTTTTTTCACGCACTGTAACTGGCGAAAGGGGTATAAATTACATCTTTGCCAATTTAAAAAATACAGAGGCGATATGTTACTCAAAACAACCCTAAAATAACAATAGAAATCATCATTACTTTAACAGGTAAATGGGTCGGAAGGGTCAAATGAGTGTAAGGTCGCAGGCTTTTAGTAGGTCACGTTTCCCTACGCCTTGATTGTAATTTGTAGGTGTCCGCTGCGCAACATACGGAAGCATTCCACTTATTTTCAGTTAGTGTTTTCTGTGTTGTACCTACGCTTATTTATATGTTCAACTGAATTACTCATTTTTGGGAAATGTTTGTCATAATATGTGACATCACGAAAACATATCAAGCGATACAAGCAACACAACCCAACAAATGCTATATGAATCGATGGGATATAAAAATATGTACCAACTCGAATCAGCAATGTAAAAAGACCCGTCACAAAACCGCATTCTGTACATCGAACGCCTTTTTTAGGTCACGATGAAAAATCACGATGTACAATCGAGGACATTCCCGCCTGATCCACCACTAAGCTCATTTTTGCTTGCACTCACAACATGTAGCCTGGCGGGGCGCCTCCGCATGATTCAAGCGATTTTTTTTTAAATGATCATGCGGAAAAGGGTGCTGCGATGTAGCGCACTCAAAACATTATGCCCATCGATGCATTGAATAGTGACCGTTTCCGTTTCGTACAGCGGCTACTCCAGTGGTGATTAGCCATCGACGCATGAGATATTATAGTGCACAAGTGTGTGCGCAGACACAGGTGCACTCTCTTTTCCTTTGCTCTCATAGTCCGACGGGACGGCAATCCGACACAACCGGAGAGATATCAGACGCAGGACCAACGGCTTCACGTGCTGTCCGAGGGACTGGGGGTATCATACCGCCAACTTCCAAACTCCGGGCAGCTACTGACATTTTTCTAATGGAAAAACCCATTACATACAACAGGAAAGCGCTGTTGCCTGAGATACAGACATTCATTTATCTAGTTCAGACAGATGTTTTGTCAAGTTTCTGTTATATAAGCTCATCTAAGATACTTTTTATTAATTATGAAATGTATACATCTGAATTATTAGGTAGACAATTAGACATAACGGCCATGCCCGGCTAGGACCTTCGGGGAGTTAGCGTGATGTTATATCATAGATCTAGCTCTCTATGACATAACATCATCAATTTGAGAAAATAAACACAATATACACGCTCCCCCGTATTTCAGGGGTCTCCGAGTAAATTGGTGCACATTAATTGATATTAAGAAAAACGGGGCCATTTTAAGGTAAATGAGTTTGTTCCCTGGCATTTTTATTTAGCCCAGTGTTCATTATACAAATTCAAGCCAGCAATAAAGCTTTAGTACAACTCTGAGATTAAAAGTAAGAGAAGTATGGAGTAGATATCTACTAGGTATTGTCTTTACATGCAACATCCGATTGTTCTTCTTAGCGTGTCGATGGCAAATTTTTGCTAAATATGTTTGGCCCAAAATTTAGCTACGCGAACTCCGCTCGCTAATGCAGTCAAGAGATTGTCAAGTGCGCAAGTGTCAGGGCATGCAATGCAAGATGGGAGATGGGCCATTGTCTGTGGAGACACACCGCATACACATTTGAGAGCTGAGCCGTCTATGAATCCCCATCTGAAGAGATTGTCTTTGCTACGGCCGACTTGGGTTCGGAGTCTATTCAGAGATTTCCAAGTCAGCCATGGCAAAGCATCCCCAGGTGGAAGGCTTTCAGACGGCTCGATGAAACCATCCCCCTGATGGCTTAAGCAGCTCCCGCCAGAAATCACATCTCGCTGTGGAGGCATTGCTATTACCTGGACTAGCTGGACCAACGAACTCAAAGAAGCTTTTACGGCTTTTCAGCCTCTGGGGCACTGGTACGTAACCGTGCATTGGGTGCCGTGAGTCAGTTTGTAGTTTCGTCCTCTCGATGCGGCTGGCTATGGTCCTACGAACGTTTGGAGGCGCAATCCCAGTAAGTGGATACAGCATTCGTACCGGAGTCGGCTTAAGGCAACCACTGATAATCCGGCACGTCTCGTTTAGGGCTGTATCCACTAGATTGGCGTGGGCAGAACGGTCCCATACTGGGCAAGCATATTCGCCAGCGGAGAAACAGAGCGCCATTCCAGTTGTTCGCAGAACTTGAGGAGACGCCCCCCATTTGGTAGATGTAAGGCGACGCAGTAAATTGTTCCTGGCATGCACCTTTATTTTTATAGTTCGGCAATTATTTTTGTATATAAGCGACCGATCTAAATTTATACCGAGGTTTTTTGGGTGATCACTATGCAGGGGCGTGCCGTCCATAGAGGCAATTAGGCCTAGCCTACCCTACCAACAACGCCAAATGCATTTATTATAACTATGTAATAAAATAACACAAAATATTAAAAAAGAAAGTTAAAACTCCTGAGCAACACTTATAGCAACTTGTCGCGCCCGTGTGACGTATTTCACAGTACTACAATTATAAGGCAAGAAGTCGTACGGCCTACCTGTGCATTCATAAATTTACGCATACTGATGCATATTTTCGCGTGTATGAACGGCACACATGTATAGATATGGGTGTCACCTCCTTGGACTGTAGACGGCCATCGTGTGCTGTGATTGGACGAATGGCTGCCCCACAAAAGTCAAGACGTAAGGTCACGGTAGCCCGCGAAATTCAAATTGTCTTACGTTTTTTGTGATTTGTATCGCAATCTTGAATGTTTTGCTTTTTCTAACTTACTAAGTTATAAATAATTCGTTTCAAAACGTACAGTTACTGTAAATATTATTTATTGTGTTTATTATTTGTTTATTTACATAAAAATGGTGATCTGTTATGAACTTTGCGCTGATAATGGTGCCGATTCTCTTGTCACAAATACCTCTAAATTAGACTAAAAATCACCAAAAATTAGTTTATTCCTGTCAAACGACAATTTCCCATTCTGAAATTGACTTAAGTGACACAAATTAATATTTAAGTGTGACAGCACTAAGATGGCACGGAGATATTAATTTATTGAAAATGGCAAATTTTGCTATTCTGAATTTGACGTTTTTCACCCAAAATTTTGCGATTAAAAAGGTGTGGAACAAAATTAGTTGTCATGGACTAAAATTCATACCAACACCTCGAGTTCAGGTGCAAAACCAGTACTGTCTTTTTTTTTCTTTTCTTTTGCGTATATCTCGAAAATAGTGTGTCCTATCGCAAAAATAATGAAAATTTCGACCCCCTTTATAAGACCCAATAAATTTCAAATATTATAAATCAATAAAGGTGACTACTTTGAAGGTCATCTTAAGTAGAACGACACTGTAATGTAGCGCGATTTTTTTTTTCGGAAGTCAGTATACGTGGCCTACCCTCCGTGGAGAACCACTGCACGCCACTGTCACTATGGGCGATTGGAAGCCCCTGCCAGGAGATGTTTAATTTTCGATCCGCTTGTCTGTTTCGGAGGTAAAAATGCACGATTGCGTTTTTGGGGGGTTTGGTTTTAAAGCGTTTTCAGCGTAATAGAGGCTTAAGTCTTAAGCTATTAAATGATGCCGGTTGTTTTGCGTCACCATGACGCAAAACAACCGGGCCAGATCGTTAGCATCTGCCCATTCTCCGACATTTCGACAACATCCGATTGGACTGCGATCAGTGTCCGTTGCGTGCAGTTTGAGCATGCGTTGTATTAATATAAGGACAAACGGGGTTTTGGACATTTTTAAAGGATATTATAGATAGTGTCAGGTCAGGTCAGGAGAAAATAAGTTTGATTCGGGCGGAATTTTCTAAGAAAATTCTCGTTATTCCCACCAGTGGGACGGACGAAGTATCTAAGTGTCGGCTAGCCTTCTAATAAAAAAGGAGGTCAAAATTAGGTTTGCTGTGAGAAAATTCAATTCTGGTTTAAGCTCGCTATTGTACATAAGCTATACTATTGCAATATGTATGTATATTTTTAATTTGTGTGCAATAAAGAATTATATGTATGGTAAATAATAAGTACACTGATTTCTCTGTGATTACTGGTCAGATTTACGTGATTTTTATTTGGTAGAGAAAGCTCGCGCGGTGGTCCCATGTTTTCATGCAACGCGCATTACTACAAAAAGTCACAACGGTCGAGGGTCTCTTAGAAGACTGGCTTGAGAAAGACTGTTTCAAAGCTGAACCGGGGTAACAGTTGTTGACATAATATAACAAAAAAGTAAAGTATCATGTATGAAGGATCCAAACTATATAATAAATTACCAAAATACATCACAGAATCCAAATCCATAACCACCTTTAAAAAACTACTCAAACAGCACATCATAAAAAATTCACATTCCCTACAATAATTTCAAGCCACATCCAGCTAGTGCTTATCATTGTAGTACGGAGACTTGTTTACCTTTGTGTCGATATTTTGAGCCCGTGTATCAAGCGAACATTGAAATATCTGTATAATATTTTTTCATCTACCCACAAAATATGTAATAATTGTATAAATGTCTAGTTTTTGTAAAAGTCTCAACAGTATTGACATAATATGTAATAGTTTTAATATTCTCATGTAAGTGAATTCTGTATTCTTATGAGAATAAAGTTATCTCAAACCTGAAAAAGGCATGTTCAAAAATAATTCGCGTTATATTTGTAAAACGATTCTGCAAGCGAGTGTTTCTGCTTAGTCTACAATAGATTGGAAACTAACAGTTATTTTTTTTATTACATGTGCTGTCGCGCTTTGTCAACCGGGAGTTCTATCTATTACAACCATTCCCTAATAGACATATACTATTATGTATTCAATATAAACAGTCCATTCGACATGTCCAATAAAATGTGGAAAGATAAATGGATTGTATCAATTTGCTAGGGATGAGATTCAATAAATAACCGGTTTTCCGGTTTTTTCCAACATACAAAAAGTTGGCTTCTCCCTCCCTAGACCCTTCAGCGAGGCTCAAATGACCGAAACAGGTGACATTGTACAGCTAATTTGGACAATTTGTGGCCGCTTTTCTGTACGCAATTATGTAATATGAAGCACTCTCCAAATAAAGCTTCCCTTAGCAGGAAAAGTAAAGATCTTAGCTAAATTAAATGTAAGTAATTAAATATTTTTTTTATGTTTTGAAATTTTAACTAAATGTTTTTTTTTACCAGCGGTTACCCGCGGTTTCATTCGCGTGGAAATTTTGATGTGCAATTTGTAATAAAAATAAAGATATAAGCCTCCCGTACAGGATATTATCTACGAGTATCTCCATAGGGGTTAGAATTTAATGGCCGGCCTAACCTCCGCAATTTTATTTTTTTTCAAAGTTGCGGCTACGCATGGAACCTATATTAATCGATGGCTAGTATCACTTTAAACAAGTATTGGATAAGGGAAAATGTTCAACGATGTCTCGCTTTTGAGATATGAGCTCACAAAGTTAAAGTCTTCTCACTGATGACATCTTCAGCACAACTTGGATTTGATCAGCCACAAATAAAACCTATATCAATAAATAGCTGACATCAATACAAACAAATTTTGTATGAGACAAAATGTTCTAAAATGTCAAGTTTCCGAGATATGAACCATCAAAGAGTGACAGCATCTTCAGCAGAACTTTGATAGATTATACCTCGAAAACGTGACACTAGAACATTTTGCTTCATACAAAACTTGTTTGTATTGATTTCAGCTATCGATTAAAAAAGGTTTTAAACGTGGTCGCAACTTCGAAAAAATCTGGTCAAGTGCGAGTCGCACGAACGATTCCGTACCATTATCAATATAACATTAGACCGGTTTACGATTTATGACATATAAAAAAAAACTACTTACTAAATCTCGTTCAAACCAATTTTCGGTGGAAGTTTGCATGGTAATGTATGAAAAAAAAAAATTGAGTTTCATTTCTAAGTATGGGGAACCCCCCAAATTTATTGTTTTTTTTCTATTTTTGTGTGAAAACCTTAATGCGATTTACAGAATACAAAGTGGCTGTGACATACGGACGGACAGACAAACTGACAGACAGACAGACAAACAGGCAGATAGACAGACATGACGAATACATAAGGGTTCCGTTTTTTGCCATTTGACTACGGAACCCTAAAACAGGCGGAAGTTAGGCCGGCCAGGCTTCATACAAAAATCTTCCAAGCCCTTTTATTACGATACGAACAGCCTTTTAGTCCGTGAAAAGGTAACAAACATAGTTCGTATTTATAATTTAGTATGGATTCTAAATAATGTGCCTAACCTGAGTATCTGTATTACCCGCATAATATAACTTTTTATCATATTTTATCAACAGACTCCATTGTTTAACTAAAATCTGACACTTGTTTACTTAAACAGTAAATTTATAACAATAGAACATTGTAGATACTCACCGAATGAAGCAATCAAAGAAAGTCCGACCGGTACAATGATTATCCAGAATGTATCGCTTTGGTCCATCCAGCACCTAAAATGTTATGTTATATTCAACATAGTGAAATATATAGAGGGTAGTCCCCTCTATATATTTCACATAATCTTCGTATTTTGTAAAATAAGCTCGCGTATTAATCTCCTACTTATGTAAATCAATTGGTTTGGACTACATCGTTGGTCTAGTGGTCGCAAGCGCGACTCCTGAGCATGAGGTCGTGGGTTCGATTCCCGGGTCAGGCAAAGTGATATTGGGATTTTCCATCAGTAATTTCTCAGTAGCAGCACTTAGTCTGGATTTGTGCCCGGTTGATGGCAATAGGCTCGCCCCCTATTAAATGGGACTTAAACATAACTGGTGAAATGTGGTTGACTATTAGGTACACCGGTGCCTAATCCTTCGGGGATTACAGGCGTGATTTTATGTAATGTGTTATGTAAATCAAATAAGGACTTGTTTTACATTTATTGGGATTAAACAAACACTGGTGTCGATTCCCTTGTTCACAAACTAAACTAAATTTAAGTTGAGTGCATCTTTTTGCTGCTGACTAATTTGACAGGACTAAACTAATATTTATCTTTTGTCCTTTTCTTAATGAAATAGAAAGAAAAAGATGCATTGAACTTAAATTTGGTTTAGTTTGTAAACAAGGGAATCGGCACCATTGTCTGAGTTATATATAACTTAATTAAACTTCAAGTTTGGTGTAGTTCGAAATACGTAAACATGGTGTCGTAGGTACAATATAAATGTTTTGATTTTAGTGACCATGTTCACGCATCACAATCCTGCAGGATATTGCATTTTACATTTTCAGTTTATGAACGAAATAGTTCCACGGCTATTACTAGCGCCATTACACCGGCTCAGGCCGTTATTCAGGCTGTTCTTTTTTATATTCGTCTGCCCTGTTTATATTGTAACCCATAAAAGCATAGGGCATAGAGATGCATGAGTGTGGTGGTATTTTTAACCGGCGAAAAAGAAGGTTCTCAATTATGTGACCACGAATAAATTTTTACAGAGTGGCCCGGTTTAAGCGAATATTTTTTTTTGTTTGGGAGTGTAATGCTTCGAAGTTGGTTTCAGCGATTACATATCCGTATGCCGTTTATTTAAGCAATGCGTAAAATAAATCATTGCACCTATATTATTTTTTGCGAATAATAATGACTAGCTTGATTATAGAATGCAAATGAGCCTTTAAAACCCACCTCTTGTACACAGGGTGTAACAAGAACCTTCACGAAGCCGTCAACCAATCATTTTGTACATCAAACTAAGTAACTTTACGCAAAAATTATTGCTGGGAAACGACTTTTTTTTGGGGTGAAAACTTTTTACGGTAGGACTCAATGTAACGCATTCAAAACATTGTGCTGATGGATGGATTAAATAGTACGGGGGTCGTGACGGTAGACGGTGTCATAAGTAAAAAAAATACATAAAAAACATGTCTTAAAAAAAAAAAAAAACTTGTGAAATGTTGGAACTTTGAACCCCAATATCTCTGTAACTAGCAGGTTCCCAGGTATGGTTTAGAGCAAAAAAAATATCGCAATGACGGGAAGAACAAGTGCTCTTCGGCTTCGTAAAGAGTCTTGTTACACCCTTTATATTCAAAAATGGTCATAAATAGTTGTAAATCACAAACCTCTCAGTAGCTCCGGGCGTGAAGAATCTGACAGTTGCGTAAATCATGATGATGAGCAACGAGCCTCCCCAGCCGATATACACGAACCATCGCATGGCCGCCTCATCTTTCACGAACACCTGCATTAGCATCGGCTATTCATAACACTCATAATTATAAATAATGGTAAACATATACTGCTGAAAGTTTTATAGGTACAGATATATAACGTACGATGACGAATAGCTTGGCTCATTGAGTTTCAGTAAAAGTTCAGCCTTTAGAACGTTGTCTCTGTCACTTGTTTTTTTTTTTTTTTAAACTTCATGAACAATTGTGGTAAATAGGTGAACTAAATGCCATAAAGCATTCTCTACCAGTCAACCTTTGTGTTAAATAGGACAAAATTGTGATAGGGTACAAAATAATATTTAAAAAATAACTACTTGTTTTCGAAAATTTATATACTTATTTTGATACTTTATTGGTAATTACAGTTTTGAGCCGTTTGGGGTCGAAACGCTCGGGTCATGGGGCCCGAGTGCGTGTCGCCTTTTTAAGGAAATATCCCGCCGAATGGTCGACACTTTGCATGACCAGAGAGAGGGCTGGCTATTTCTTTGGCCAAAGAATTAGCATTGCCATTCAACGTGGCAATGCTGCCAGTCTTCTGGGCACGTTTCCGGATGACAGCGATGCGGAGGAGTACTTTGACGCCTAAGTGTCCTATTTTTGTAAATGTAAATATGTAGGTACTTACTTTTAGTCTTCCCTTTTTTAACATTATTTTTGTAGTCTGTATATAATGTAAATATTGTTTAATTTATACATTAATACATTACAAATAAAAAAAGTAATAAATATTTTAACAAATACCAAAATAACAAACGAGAAACCTGTTAATAAGTAGTTACTTTGACTCGCCTTCTAATTGAGATCTATCTTGTATCTGTGTGACTTTTATCGCCAGTGTATGTACTGTACTACTGCACTCTGGTAGGCTACTGGTGAGATCTTCTCTGAAACCCAATTGTGCCAACCACGGTTACTTTTTAACCAACCAGGACATTTACTATCGTTTCAATTGTTTTATAGTTTTCATACAAAACATATTACAACAATCAGGATAACTCTGGGTTAAAAAATAACCTTGATCGGCTTAATTTGGCCTTAGTCTATTCAATTATTTTTTTCATACCGTGGCGGACTGGCTGTGGGCCAAATAATTAACTACGTTGATGGATGAGTACTTCTACTTAAATCTGTACAAACTTTGTACGTCGGACTTCAAGATGTTATTAGCAGTTGATTCCAAGAAAACAGGAAATATAAAAATGAATAAAATGTTGTTGAGTGTTATGAGATATTCCTCACGAAGTTCGAACTTTTACTGTAGATATGCGAAACTTTCGGAACGACTATTATAAGGCCGTTCAGGGTTAGAGAAGACCACTTTACCGCTTCCTATTATAGGAACTACTGACATAGTTATTCATCATAAGGCCTCACACTCCTAGCGGTTGGTACGTATGGAGTTTTCAATCGAATAACGCCTTCTTCCATCTTCTTGCCCTTGTTCCATCTTATTTGGGGTTGGCGCAATTCGTTTTTTTTTAAGTTTCGAAATAAAGCTGTTAAATTAGAGGGAAGTATTATCCACATATTATAGACTTCCTTGACGTTTAGGTAAATATGCGCTAGCTATTTCGATCTCTCCTTTAAACACAGAGGCCGTAGAACGAACACACGTCATAAATAAAAAAAAAACGATATATTAAAAAATAAAAATAAAATTACAATTTATAATAGATCTTGTCAAAAATACATATTTCTTTATGTTCATAAATCGCGTTCGTGCCTAGCTGGTGGAACGGCAATCACAGTCGCTAACGATATAAGCCTAAAATATAGCACTACGTACAAAAAGATATTACGTCTTCAACACATAAAATATGTCTGACCTGCCTAAGCACACAACGGATTTATATTACCCGTGTACATCCCCACGAGTATTCTTCACTACGTGACTATTTCACGGAAGAACTTTGATATTTTGTTTGCATTAGTCAGTATGTTTGCTGAACAGGTTATTAAACTGAACTTTCCATGCGTCAAAAAGTAAGTTGGAGTGGAATAAGCGTCTTTGTCATTCGTTTGTTGTCGATTGAGAAAGTACCTATTAGTGTTGACTGTTAGTACAACATTAACGGTTCACTATTAGTGTCGACTGTTAGTACAACATTAACGGTTCACTATTAGTGTCGACTGTTAGTACAACATTAACGGTTCACTATTAGTGTCGACTGTTAGTACAACATTAACGGTTCACTATTAGTGTCGACTGTTAGTACAACATTAACGGTTCACTATTAGTGTCGACTGTTAGTACAACATTAACGGTTCACTATTAGTGTCGACTGTTATTACAACATTAACGGTTAACTATTAGTGTCGACTGTTAGTACAACATTAACGGTTCACTAACAGCTCATTAACAGTTTGAATCTTGTTCCATTCGCCGTAATATACCTACTAGTAATAGAGATGGTATAAACCCATGTACACACCTTCAAATCTTTAATTAACATGACGAGTTTAGTTTAAAGTTATTGCAGAGCTTAAGTGCGCCTTACCTTTTATATCAAATGCGAATGTGCCCAGTGTTCCCATTAAAGAATGGCTAGTTTTTTTCCAACTAAATAAAAAAAACATTTGTTTTTTGTTTTATTTGAATCCGGCGACTACTGTAGTCTTGGGCGTAAATGAGTTAATAGCCAACTAAAACGTGATATGGGAATAGGATGCCAGCAGGAGCGTCCCACAGCCTGAAAAGATGGCTGAGACGGACTGGATGCTGATGACAGAGGACGGGCTGTTATGGAGACAGGATGACTTGATAGAATTGATTGTGAAATATTCAAAAAGTGATCTGATGATGATGTGAGAACTTTTTCGTCAGATGAACAAAACTCAGAGGGGCAAACGAAGAATAAATCGATTTTAATTACGTGAGCTTGCTCATCTCATCGAAAGTACTATGGTCTGACGAGTAGACAGATGTTTTATTACGTTGAATAGATTTGAATATTTTACTACGGATTATTTTTAGATTGGCAGCATTATCACAGAATTAACGAGTAATAAGAGCAACACCAAATAAAATGGCGGCACATTCAGCAGTCTAAAATATAGGACCCCCTATACGGGGTGTAAACAGAGTCTTCACGAAGCCGTCAACTAAGCATTATGTACATCAAACTAAGTAACTTTACGCAAAAATTTGTGATGGTAAACGACTGTTTTTTGGCTAAAAAATCACATTTCACGGTAGGACTCAATGTAACGCACTCAAAACATTGTGCTTTCAATCAACGCACTCAATCCTGAATGGATTGAATAGTAAAAATCTTACATAAGAAAAAAAACACTTGTGAAAAAGTTGGAACTTTGACCCCCAATATCTTTGTAACGACAAGGTTCCCAGGTATGGTCTAGACCAAAAATATGATCGCGCAATGACGGGTACAACAAGCGCCTTTTAGCTTCGTTAAGAGTCTCTCATAGAGAGGAGGCCTGTGTCCCAGCAGTGGGAACATTTATAGGCTGATGATGATGAAGACTCTTTATACACCCTTGAGATACATACCACTACTAGGGCTATGTGCAGGTGCAGCCCCTCGCAGAACATCCAGACGTAGCTTGTCAGCATGAAGTAGTTGGTGACCACGTGCAGCACTTGACACCATGCCTGCGTCAATTCAGATACAAACAATAATGTAAACAACATTTAATGTTTTGTGCGGGGAATGCTTCGATTCAACCAAAAATGGATATATTTGAGGTATTAAAATTAAATGGATGGATTTGTGGAAATCCATCCATTTAAGTTTGTGAAGACGTCGCCTGGTTCCACCTGGTTCTGCCTGGTTCTATAAATGAACATAAACAACGACAAAAAGAGTAAAAAAAATGATTCTGTCACCACGCTTTCATAAATTCAATTAGGATTTTGTCGTTCGTTAAACAACAGTGAAAACGACCAAATAACTAAATATAATTTGGGATTCTATTTGGATAGGTAATTCATTAGATTTTTTATTTAAATCCAAAAATAAGGCGGAATAAAAGGGTGAAAATGCTTCTCATTTAAAAGACTCCTTTAGAAATTTGTATTTTGTACTTCGTAGAGTCTGAACGCCGGCACCACAATCGGAGTATCTGTATCAATATTTGTAACATTAGTATAGTAGATCAGGTGCGTAGTACTCGCCACCGGTGTGTGGGCTGGCCACATTTATAATCTTAGGAGTATGAATGAGTATCTAAAAACCACCAGGATGTTTTTTAGGGTACGGAACCCTGCATGCGCACGTAAGACTTGCACTTGGCCGGTTTTTCATTTTTAGTTTCTGCCTAGTGCAATTGGAAAAAGCTGAAAGTTTATGTTTGTAAGCATTATCAAAATACGCGCTTTGGACATAAAGTTGCGGACAGCCCGATATACAATGTTCGGACAAGTATCCATAAATAAGTAACCGAATTAAAAGTTTTTACCAAAGCTTACCACATTATTTTGGACGACGCTGACCCTGTTGACAACAGCTTTGTACCAGACGATCCAGAGGATGTTGTTGATTGCGAAGGCCATGAACAGATGGATGTGGATGCGTATCCGCGTGCATTGGAGGACCCTAAGTGAAGAAAACATGGAATAAGGCGCCGCGCACACCGGGACCCAGAACTAACGCAGAGCAGAACGTACCAATCGCAAAATAAGCTATTGCGAAATCATTGTCTATTGATCGCAAGCGCTACAGCAGAGTTTATTTACTTGACTAGTGAAGGGCCTTGTGGCCTTTCCTAAGTTGATTAGAAGATTTTGTATGAAGGCTGGTCTGCTTAGTTTCCGCCATTATATTTTATTTTCAAAATCGCAGTCACGCATAAAACTGGTATTGATCTTTAGCTGGTATTAATATAAACAAGTATAAGTATAAGTTTGAGACCATAGACAAAATTTACTAAAGCGTCACTTTTCTGAGATAAACACTGTCAAAGCAAGAATCTATTTTTGAAATCAAATCAAATGGCGGAAGTTAGGTAGGCCAAATATGAAAAACCTTTCTTCTTAATAGCCAGGTGTAACAATACGAAAATAAATTAAACTGCGTATGTCTTTTTTTTCGGATGGGAAATCATCAAATGATGTCTCCCGCTCTGGGCATAGCGGGAGGGAGTGTCAGACTTGTACTGACTAAACCCCATCCATGTTCCTTCCTTGCCCTTTGTGTTCCAGGGCCGCGGTATCTCTTTCGAACAGTACCGCAGCCCTGGCAGGTATCGGCCCTAAACTGCGTATGACGGTACCAGTCTGCGTCCAAAAATTCAATCAAATACATCCAGTTGTTTAGTCACAGGACATTATTTTTTATTTTCAGCATTTTCTACGTGATGTAGGAGGCTATCACCGACAGGTAACCCGACCCCCTCATCGGTATAAACAATAACACATGTTGCCAACTGGCTACTTCTAAACCTTTTGCCAAATTCGTTCCCTATACTTTATTTATAGACGCGGATTAGTGCCAAATAAAACTAAGGTTTGTAAACATACATTTAAAAAAGTGTTGCAGTTTTATGATATTCAGTTTGTTTGAAAAAAAAAAAAATTATAATAGGTTGTTAGGATTTATTTAATAGTTTAAAAATATTTAAATGAACTAGTATTTTCATTTATTGTCGTCGCCACCTTTTATATTGCACGGACCACATCACACATGGGACCATTTGGGTATACTACAGTAGCGAAGGATCAATTTTCGTTAGAGGTAAGCCGGAGTATATATCTTTAATGTGATTATATTAGTTGTCTATAGAATACTGACTGTGCCATTTTTCAAAGGGAAGCCGGCAGGAATCGAGTTCAATGGAACCTTCGCCACTGGTATACTATATGTACAACTGTGCCCTCCCCTTCGGGGGCGATATGTTATGTGTTTAAGTTCAGGTCATACGCAAGATTCACAATTTTGGTTTACGAGCAAATAGCCGACATTGAAGTTAATGATGAAGTGGCCTACCTACAATACCAACTAGCTAGATTTTTGTTACTTATTTACTATCTAGTTATTTACAACTGTTTATATTACACATTAGGTGCATAGTTATAGTAACACATTGACACATTATTATGGAACGCAAGTGGTAGACAATCGAGTGGATGACTGTACATTGTGTAAAGAGCAACAGAGGTGAATAATTAAACAAATTGAGTTTTCTACATCTTCAATTTAGAGTCTAGAATCTTTGCGTAGCAATTCAATAGTATCGCAGCGCCAGTGTGATGTGTAAAAAACAAGTGGCGCCACGCTTCCCACTACAAAAGATTAAGAAAATTCGATTCATTCAAGTTTAGATGTCATTTCGTGCAGTGTACCAAGTGGCCGTTTCCAGCGCGGAGCTTAAAATTCTTGCTCGCCCACTCGTTTTATAGTGGTCATTGTTTTCCCCCGACGCTATTCTACATCGGTGCACAATCGTGTGTACGGGTTTCTCAAAGAAGATGTGATGCAGTACTGAACGTAAAAGTTCACTTGGTTATGTTATCCAGCGAAACTTTTACCTACTTGTGCGATTTGACGGACGAAAATTGAGATCCCGTCACAACACGTTCCGTTTGTATAGTTTAACCTTTAACTGGTAATTGTTAACCTTTAGTTTCGATATTCACTTAAACTTGAACCTGCCTCGTTGGTCGAGTGGTCGCAAGCGCGACTTCTGAGCGCGAGGTCCTGGGTTCGATTGCCGGGTCCGGCAAAGTGTTGTTGGGTTTTTCCATCAAGAAATTTCTCAATAGCAGCCTGGATTTATGCTCAGTTCATGGCAATAGGCTCGCTCGCTATTGGGCCTTAAACATAACTAGCAAAATGTGGGTGTACTATAATTGGGTACACCTCTGCCTACCCCTTCGGGGATTACTGGCGTGATGTTATGTTGTGTTTAACATTTCCAGAACCTGCCAATCAGATTTATAATGCATTGAAACTTCAGAAGCATGTGAATTTAAACCGCTGTTAATATTATATTTCGTAACGTTAGATTGACTACATGTTTGAACTTATCGCTATTTATTATTTATTTGTCTTTGTGAGCTTTGTTTTAAATTCGAAATATAGACTTACTTTATGCATGTTTACATTTTCCAAAATTAAGTTAAACCTGAAAGTAGTACCATTATTTTATCAACGTGAAATGATAAAAATGACCCAAAACCATTTATGCAGCCAAAACACTATAGGTTATATATGACACAAAATTATTTACAGTTTGACAACCAAGCATACAATGGCAAAATGAAAATTGCACATATTTTGAGCAAGTTCACGAAAGACACGTTACGATTCAAATTCCTGGATACGGAACATTAATCACAATATATTTTTGTATCAGCACAAGAGTGCTAAGGAATGAAAAAACAGTATTTCGAATACATGTTATTATTATTATTATAGCCTTCAATCGGACGTGACAATATTTCTTTATTATTCGTAAATTGTTCTTTTGTTCCACTTTTGCGTGTCCGTTTGCCAGGTGGCAAAGGCCTCATCCAATCTTCTCCATTCTGGCCTTTCTATGGCCACTCTACCCCACGTTATTCCCACTACTTGTCTAATGTCGTCGTCCCACCTCCTTTGTGGTCTACCTCTCTTTCCCTTTCCATTTTTTAATTTTTAATTTTTTAATTTTTAATTTCGTTTTTGCTCTCTTATGCATTTTTTTTTTGTTAAGTAATTCTGTATTTCCCAGCGGCCTAATGTACACAGCCCACTTTAATTTTATTTTTTTCTAATTTTCATTTACTGTCTTTTTTTGTACTATACATAATTTCTGTAATAGTATCTCACTTGCCCTTATATTATTCTGCGAGTGCTGTGCACTTCTATAAGTGGCGAATTCACTATACCTAAAATTGTTTGTGATTTATGTTAAGTTATGTTTTAGTGAGTAAGTCGTTGAAGAGCCTTATAAATAAATAAATAAATAAATTAAAAAAAAAGTAAATAAATAAATAAATAAGTAAATAAATAAATAAATAAATAAATAAATAAATAAATAAACAAATAAATAAATAAATAAATTGGGTACCAATATATTCAAATACATGTACCACAAGACAAATAATAATACTACATTTATTCAAGAAATACAAGGTTGCATTAGTGATACGTGTCTATACAGCGTGTGCATCAAGCTATACTAAACCAGTTTTTGCGGATCTCTCATTGTATAGCAAAATATATACAAAGCGAAGCCACGTTATATTGGAAAAGTAAAGCTTGATGTACCGCCGTGTGTAAAAAACTTCAAAACCTAGTCGGCCTAAATGCAGGGGAGAGCAGATTTTTTTTGCGATTTCAATGGATATCCCATGAAGTAAGTTGTTTCTGTCCCCTAAATATGACCAAATCTGGTATACACTGTATAAAATATTTCGTTTTTCTTAAGAATAAACATTTAGGTTACTGCAAAGACTTCCTGCACTAGACTCTTTCTGTATCACAGGAACCTTATTCAAATAATTAATCCATGAAACAACAATTAAAATAATCAGCAGTATAACACTAAAATAATTATAGAAAAATAACAAAGAATTTAATCTAATTTATTATAGAACTAAGCTATCAAAGTACATACAATAGGCTAAAAGAGTACCATATATCATATCTTAACTAAAACAACTGTTAAACACGATTTTGTGGTATGACAGTGAAAGTTTTTTAGAACAATGTTTAATTAATAACTTTTAAAGCCCTATCATTTGTTTACACTTTTGTAAAATGAAGCAGTAAGTACTCTTCACAAAAGTTTCGAATTTCGAACAGATATTTGCATGGAAGATAACTTCAAGGTTCGGGAGTAAGGCTCTTAGAATCTTTATGTACTCTTTATTGTTAATATATATGCATAACACAGCCGCTTTATTCCGTGCTTGGCCCGTTTATGGCTTAGCTTTGATACACATCGCGTTATTTTGTATCCCGCTCTTTTATATCTTCCAACAGGCGGCAATTTGGAGAAATCTTCTAATGGGATTGATATAGGTTATAATATAAATAAATTACTATTCATATATGTAAAGTTTTGTAGCGTTTCAGGGGGGAAGCTGTTACGTACCCCCCCTAAAACGCTAAAAAAAAAAAAGCTTCAGAGAAGACCGAGTCAAAACTAGACGGCGTTAAGGAACAACAAATCCACCGAAAAAATCTAGACTTAATAATACTTTTGAATGTGAGTCGTAGAACTTTAAAACTCATTTTCATAAGTTTTAACGCCATCCAATATGATACATTTTTCAGCTTCAAAGAGCTACTTTTACAAAGCCCATTTGGAATTAACATTAAATATTCAGTATAAAGCCACAATACAAATTCAGATTTCAGTCCAATACGTATTGGCGTACCTACAAATGGTACAATGTGACCGCGTATGTGTATATGTCTTGTTATGATAATGTTTCATTTGACACAGTTTTGCATGAAAACTTCATTGCAACACAGTCATGTAGCTATGTTAACCAATAACAAGTTCCATTCAAAACATTGCGGTCAAACAGCTTGCAATAATCAAAATTATAAAAGTTTATTTACGTAACAGATACATTGCACTCGAACTGTTTTCCAATAATATTAGAAATTTCAATGAACTGTGATGATTGGTAGATAAAAATAAATCTTTATATATTGGATTGAAAAGATACGAATGTATCATATTTATAAATAAAAATTGTATATCCGGGAAACTCACCGGAAAAAGAGGAAAATGAAGACAGAGATCAGCAAAGCGGCCACAGACAAGGCATATCCAACTACGTAGATATTGTTCACGATGTTCCGGAACTAGAACAAAAATAACTTCGTTAATGATAACGTTTATTTAAGAACAGTATCCGGGCGATAGCATCCGGACTGGGCGATAACATCCGGGCCTAAATGTGACACTTCCAGCTAGAAGAACTATTTATATATAATAACTATACTAATATAACTTTTGCATTTAATTGGGTCCATGGAAGTGACCTGATCCCCTTTTCCGATGTTTATCTAGTATCTCTCTCTCTTCTCTCTTAAAAAAAACGTTGCCCCACACTAGGAATATCTCCTGTATCATGGGTTCGTTCACAAACATTTAAACTCACATACACAAACAGCCAGACCCGGAACAACTATCTGTAGGCCATACAAATATTTGTTCCGTGCTGGGATCGAACCCGCGACACGCAGCGCAGCAGTTAATCGCTCAGCCACTGCGCCAACCGTACTTTTCTAAGTTCCTGTTTTATAGTATGCTCGTGTTTTTTTACCATACAACTCTTTAGTTATACATGTGTTTCGACCGCCGGCCACCCGTCCATAAACCGACGCGAGCGTTGCTTTCTCGTGAAAATAGACCCATGTGGTTCTTATTATTTTGGCAAGAGCCATTTTGTCTGTTATAATATATATATATATATATATATATATTTCTATGATAATATAGAATCGATGTTTGAAACCCGACCACATAGTAAATTACCATCAGACATGATACTATGAAACAAAAAAAAACGAAAATAGACTAGCCTCGCGGTACCTGTACCAGTACATTGACGGATTTTTTAACAGCATATAACCGCTACTGAATTTAGCCGCGTCTTGATCGGATTACAAAACAACAAAAATGTAATTTTAATGATTATTTATTTGCTTATTTATTTTTTTATTTTGCTTATTTTAGTATTTCGGTTTATCAGGCCAAGAATAAAAGGGTCTTTTTACTTCTTAAAGTTGAGTCTTGCAAATGGTGTGAACTACCCGATTCGAGATTCCTTATTGAACGCATCGAAAATGAGCAATGCATAAAATCCGAATGAGTACCGAACACACGTTTTAATTAACTCCGTGTATGTAAACATCAGCAAACGTGAACAAACAACATGAGTTTGTGTGTTGGTTTAAAAATATGGTGTGTACACATTCTGACATTTGTGCGGTGTATCGCTGGCGCGTGACGAGTGAGGAGCTTCGACGTGGCTGCTGCGAGCGTAAGGTGGTTATCACAGTACACCACTCGTCCGTGCGGCAGGTGGCGAAGCAGATCTCTAGCCTAAAGCTAGGGTATCTTTAAGACGTCAGAAGCCGTGACGTCACGACGGATGTCAGACGCGGCGCCGCTCGCTGATTCATGGTCTCTCTGCATTCCATAAACAGGGAAGAATACC
This sequence comes from Lycophotia porphyrea, assembly GCA_950005105.1. Classification (NCBI taxonomy): domain Eukaryota; kingdom Metazoa; phylum Arthropoda; class Insecta; order Lepidoptera; family Noctuidae; genus Lycophotia; species Lycophotia porphyrea. The sequence goes on along the minus strand of OX465383.1, from coordinate 26,176,300 downwards.
AATTGAATATGTTGAGTGACCGATGCAAAACATTATTGCATAACTATTTCTTTTGTATATTTCCACATTTTTAATAAAAAACCACCATTTTGATACTGAAAGATGCGTGCGGCGGCGGCGTGTGCCCGTACGCGGACGACATGCGAGCGAGACCGTGCCCGTGCAATCGTGCATTTCCGAACATAGTTAATAAATAATATTTAATAAATAAATAGCATTCGGCAGTAGTCCGTGACGGAAGGCATGTCGTCGGTCGTGGTCGGCTTATGGTTGGGCAGACCGCAGCCTAACTCGTCATCTATCATGGCCGCGCAGACACAGCCGACGATGCTCTGTTTACAAGCCGCTATGATTTATGCGTGTCTTGGATTACTCTTATATATAGGAGAATATCTGATTACATCTTCAGCGGAACAGTTGTAAAACATGGTAACTGTAATGTGGGTACAGCATAGTCAAAAGAAGGAGGATATATATGCGTGTGGAGTACAGTAATGAGTTTGTTTATTAGGGTATTTTATCAAAAACATCAAATTAGTTCGTCAGATACATTTCCAAAAAATATTGGACACGTATGTTTTCTTTATTCACGTAAACAAATCTCTAAAACATACTTAGGGTGTACAATGATTAATTATTTATTTATTTAAACTTCATTTAAAATTCATAGTGCTAAGTCCGCCTAGATTTACTGCCAAAAGGCATACAAGTAAATAAGAAAGATCATAAACGAAAGCATAATACTAACAGTTATTAACTATTAACAGACATTGATGTTAAACTTAACAAAGAGATGGGTTATTGATAAAAATGAAGAAAGGAGAGTAAATTCGGGAAAAAGAGTGAATGTCACAACCGGATATATACTCCGGTTGTGACCAACCAGTCGATGTCCACAAAGGCCCGACTGTTCACAACGCTGCATGTGCTGGTGCCTGCATTTGTATAAGGAAGTGAATGTTGGGTGTTTCAAAATAGACATGAGAGAATAATGAATGCTGTGTATGATACGGTACATTTCATTTCCAGGAAATTAATAAACATTCATCGTTGGACTCGATGTCGACAAGTGCTGCGTAGCGGATAATAGGTAAGGCTCCGCACAAACATTCCACCGGTGGCCGCCACCAGTGGCTGTCACGTGCCACGCGCTTTTGTAGCGCACAGACGAAGGTGGTCAGTGGCTGTCAGAAGTGGTCGGTATTTATTTATAATTCCTCTTTTCCCCTTAATGAAGATTATCAGGGGGGATTTTTGGAATAAACCCCGGTGGCGTGACTCGCGACTCAGGACCCATCCTGAGTCGCGAGTGACCGCCACCGGTGGTAGCATGTCGCGGCGACTGAGTTGCGAGTGGTCGCCACTCGTTACACGTGTGCGGCGATTATATACAAAACGTTTTAAAAATCATGTAAACAGCTTGTCAACCAACCACGGGTGGCGGCCACCGTTTGCGCAGAGCCTAAGAACCGTCCAGGTGATGAAAAATACAAAAAAAAATATCAAATCGGTGAGGCAGTATACTCTTGATATCTAAAGAAGATACATACATACATGCATAAACTCACGCCCTTTTCTCATGGGGGTGGGTAGGCAGAAACCACAGAACGCCACCTGCTAGGATCCTTACATACTCCTTTTGCCTCGTCCACGTTCATACATCTGGTCATACACGCACGCCGGTTGCGAGTACTACGCACCTGACCTTTCTGAAGAACCTCACCAATGAGGTCAGCGTAGATAGCATATTCTATATCAAAGATGATAATGAGCCCTACATTTATATGAAGTATGTAAAACTATTCAAGTGGCACCCAAATAAAAGCGTAATCTACATACATTCGGAATTTTTCCAATAAGACTTAGCTCCTGAATAAATAGGAGATTTTATGGTTTTTGGTGAATATTGCTGAAAGCGAATATAAAATGGTAGTGTCAGCAATCGGTAATGCTCTAGTGGTCTTCAGGAGACGGCTTATTAGCAAACATGATTATTCGCAAATATATAAACTGACTGTCTCAGTGGTCGAGAGGGCGCAAGCGCGACTCCTGACCATGAGGTCTTGGGATCGATTCCCGGGGTCGAGCAGTGTTATTGAGTTTTTACATCAGGAATTTCTCAGCAGCCACGGAGTCTCAATTTGTGCCCAGTTGATGGCAATAGGGTCGTCCCTATTTGTGTGGGTGTAGTATTAGGTATACCTCTGCCCTTCCCTTCGAGGATTACAGGGATGATGTTATGTTTATAATACAAAATTATTTGCCTCGTCAGTCAAGTGGTCGCAAGTGCTACTGTTGAGCATAGGGTCTAGGGTTAGATTCCCAGGACTTATAAAAAATTACGAAAATGTAGATTGATGTACAGCGTGTACTAAAATGGTGTGGTCATATTTCAGTGTGTGATTCAGACCATAAAACTCAACAACTTTTTCCAAGGAACCACCATGTAAATCTCGATAAACAATACAGCAACAATTGAAACAAACATTTACACCTCATAATCTTCTTGATAGTGCGAGCGGAATAGAACGATCTAGGGTGACGATACGGGAGCAAAATTTGAATGTCATCTGTCATCCCCTGCGCCCGTAACATAATTTACAATTTCTCCTAACAATATTTGAACAGGAACTCCCTCCTTCCAATAGAATCATAAAAATGCAAAAAATATTTAAACAAGGCAGTCTTTTGCCCCCGAAAAATAGATTTTATCTCGTATTGAGGGGCCGTGGCTGAAACACAATAAAAATGGAAATGATCCGTATACAAAAACACGACTGTTATTCCCAAAGGGTTAGGCAGATGTGTACCTAATGCCCACATTTCGCCAGTTATGTTTAAGTCCCATGTAATAACGGGCGAGCCTATTGCCATGACCCGGGCACAAATCCTGACTCCGTGACTGCTACTGAGAAATTCCTGATGGAAATGCCCAATAACACTTTGCTCGATCTGGGGATCGAGCCCGGGACCTCATGCTCATCAGTTACGCTTGCGAGCATCAGACCAACGAGGTAGTCAAATGAAATACCGAGCATGTTTTAAATACAGAAATATAGCGAAGCGTTGCGTACCGGTGAATCAAAATGCTAGGTTTTTCCACGTAGTAATAAATAGGACGACATGGCCCAGTAACTTTCAGGTAAAACTGCAACGTTTAACCCTGCCGCTTAAGACCGAGCTGGCCTCCATTTTTCCTTGCGTTAAACTCGCACAGCCCGTTAGTAGGGTTGTGCGAGTCTAATGAAGTTATGCTTAGCATAATGCTTTTGAAGTTATACTTCTTTTGGCGCGTTTGGATGAGAGTGAATTCATGACCTGCGCGCGCACGATGTCCCAAAAAAACGACATGATGAAGTTGGCTGCAGAATAGAATTAATAATATATATTTCTTTAAATGACTAACTTAACTTATAAGTAAGGAAACTGAATATACAGTACTTACTGTATACCTATACTGTTTTGATTGATTTTAACATTTTTCTTCGATATTTACTGCAGTTCTGTTTTTTAAAATTTTTCTTCAGACGCCAAAGAAGTATAACTTCTAACGCGTGTACATAAGTACACACACACCTTTTTTTTCTACATACCTTATCATAATATTCAGCCAGTTATTCTCAATTGGTTAGGCTAAGGGGTACGCCAGTTATGTTTAAGTCTCATGTAAAGCTCTGCGCAAACGAGCCATCGGTGGCCGCCACCGGTGGCTGGCGACAAGCTGTTTACATGATTTTTAAAATGTTGTGTACAGAATCGCCGCACACGTGAAGCGAGTGGCGACCACTCGCGACTCAGTGTCTGCGACACGCTACCGGTGGCGTATTATAAATAAATACTGACCACTCGTGGCAGCCACTAATCGCCTTCGTTTGCGCGCTACCAGAGGACGTGGCGCGCGACAGCCACTGGTGGCGGCCACCGGTGGTCCATTTGCGCAGAGCCTTTTAATGGCGATCCTTTAACCGCGCACAAATGCAGACTACGTGGCTGCCACTGAGAAATCTTGATGAAAAACCCAATAACACTCTGTCCGTTCTGGGTTTCACTCGAACAACGAGGCAGCTTACTCGTAAAGATGATGATCATAGTGGCCCATGTTCATTATCATCCTCCTAGCCATTTCCCAACTATGTTGGGGTTGGCTTCTAGTCTAACCGGATGCAGCTGAATACCAGTACATGGAGCGACTGCCTATCTGACCTCAGCAGTTACTAAGTTATACAGTACCCATTGGTAGGACTGGATGTCGGAATACTTATAATCTTTAACGATACGTTATATTTGTTTGTAACTAGCTACTAAAACATCCGCAGCTATTCTAAGCTGGTACTAAAATATCTGAAAATCGATTGTTAGCTGCCTCCAGGGGGCCAAAATGGTCCCTAGATTTTTGACAACCCTGTTAGTAACAGGGTTGAAGGGCACGGGTTGAAGTTTCTTTTCTAAGTTAGGAATAACCGCAAACCTTCAGTTGAGGAAAAATGGCTGTTTGATCATACTGCCAGCCGAGAATTAAATATGTTTTCTATATGTTTACTTACTTTCCTACCCTGAAAGTGATTGATGAGGAAGAAGCACATAAACATATAAAATTTGGATGGTAAATATTTGCTCAACGAATTAATTATAACAAGATGGAATGAATGTTAAGAACTTTCAGCCATGTTTTTTGTTTGTTTTTCTTGTAGAGGGTGCGTGGATTATTAAAATTTTTGGTTTTTGCCCATTTTTCATAATGTCACGCAAAGCATCTAGTTAGATAGTGTCAAAACCCTAAGCAATAGCTCCCGTTTCATCGACCGTTTCTTATTCGACGACTCTTATACTTTAAAGTCCACACAGTTTACCTGTGTCTCTGAATCATTAAGTAATCTCTAAGCTTTACTCATTGGTGGGTGTCGTAACATTAGTCTCACACAGTAGATGCTGAAATATTTTTAACAATACGTTGTAGTATATTGTTTGTGAAAACGAGCATTTGTTTGAGACATTTGATGATAAATCAATTTCATAAGTCTGCCCCGACAGAGCAGTGGTCATGGTTACTTATGATTGGTCCTCTTAGGTACTCCTAGGTTTGAACCCATCCAGCCGCATAATTTGTATAATTTATATCAGCACCACTGCTCTCAAAACGTTGAAGGAAAACATTATGAGCCAACCCGTATAATTTAATTTATAACATCTTCAGAATACTGTAGGTACACTTAGTTCGCAATAAAATATTTGAATTTGAAATTAGAACAACTTACGGAATTATTTATAGAAAAAAAAAAGTGTGTGTGTGTACTTATGTACACGCGTTAGAAGTTATACTTCTTTTTAAAAAAAATATCTGTCGCCTTATCTCAGCCAGCAGTAGATTAAAAATAAAAAACCTAGGCTTGTCAATATCTGACACTAAGCTAACTTCAGGGTGTATGTTGACTAGCTAACTTCATGCTGTTAAATTTAGGTGTCGGTGTGCGCGCGCATCGTAAAAAATTACTCTCATCATTTTTCCCTAACGCGCCATAAGAAGTATAACTTCAAAAAACGAGTGTGATCTAAAGTTCTAGACCAGACGACTGAAGTATAACAATCGTCTGTCAAATTCAAAAACGGGACTCTCTTTATTTTTATCTTCACTAACTTAAACTTCCGTTTGCCTCGTAACGTAACGCATTCACCAGCTTAGTCCAAGTAAAGAAGTTTTACTTCAATAATATACTTTTGTAACGTAACCAACTTACATCTAGATCTTCGATGTCAACGCAAGTGGTGTAGTTAGTCCAGGGCTTGTTCGCATGGGGGTGCTTGAACCACGTGCCGTTCTCCGTGCATCTATAACAAACAGGAATATGTTATTACAATGATAAATGTTTCATATGTCACAGGTACAGGTTTACCTAATAGTACACCCACATTTCGCCGGTTATGTTTAAACCCTTGTAATCGGGGGTGACCCTATTGCCATCCACCGGGTACAAATCTAGACTCCGTGGATGCTACGCTGCTACTGAGAAATTCCTAATGGAAAACCCAATATTACTTTGCCCAACCAGGGAAACGAACCCAGGACCTCATCCTCAACAGTCGTGTTTGCATACCAACGAGGCAGTTTTAAATGTTTTATAATATCTTTAGTTTTTATGATGGTGATGTTGGTGATTTACCAAATAAACAAAAAAAAATGATGATGCCATGTAACCTGAAATTTCTGCCACAGCGACAGCATTGGATGGCTTTCTAAGGTGGTTGAGAGCCTTGGTATGTTGCTCTTTTATGAGCTTTCAAATGACTAGCATATCCAACTCGGCCAAGCATGTTTGAACACTATTGACGACATTGTAAATGGTAACTTCTTTGCATAGTATTATAAAACAAAGTCGCTCCCGCTGTCTGTACGCTTAGATCTTTTAAACTACACAACGGATTTTAAAGAGGTTCAGCAATAGATAGAGTGATTCAAGAGGAAGGTTTATACTGTTACGTCGTCAGTTGCTTTACGAGAACATTCTATATTAGATCCGAGTCTCGAATGTTCTACTATGGAACTGTCTAAGACGATTATAGTCTAGAATGTTCTACTATAGAAATTTGTAGAAGATTCGGTTGTGGATCCTTCTCGAAGGACACTATTCCATTATTGAACTGTCTAAAACATTCCAGAAAGATGTCGAACTTTCTCGAAGGATGATGTTCTACTATGCCACTGTGAAGAAGGTTCGAGAAGGATCGGTCGTCATATAAATACTAAATAGCCATCGTGAATGCGGGAGTGATTAGTCTGATTTTGGCTACACAACGAAGCGAATCGAAGGGAATAAGAAGTGCGATATCGAAGTGAATATAATAAAGTCATAAAGTTAGTATTTATTTTTCCCATACCTAGCTCGTAACAATATGTATAACATTGCATCCTTGCGAAGCCGGGGCGGGTCGCTACTTAGCTAATATAATTATTATGCTCGGCGGCATGATAACAAGATATTTCCGGTATGTAATACCGAGCGCCTTCACGAAGTCACATTATATCTAATATATTGTATAGTGTATTGAATTGACAAGAAAGCTTTCATTAGACTAATATTATTACATTTTTACCCTTTTTACAAAATTACGTTCATGCGTAGCTCTAATGTTGGCGTGACTATTTTTGTGCGAGAGTCATGGAGGAAAAGGCTTCTGTTTTTATGTGATCAATTAATTTAGTGGTGCAATAAAAGTTTCAGTTGGAAAAACCTGATGTGTACTTTTGCCACGGTTTCGCCCGCGTGGATGTCAGAAATTGTTCTAAGGGAAAACTCAACCAGAGAGAGAGATTTATAGTATACTAGCTTTTGCCCCCGGCTTCGCACGCGTTTATATAAGATTTGACAATCAATTCGGGTTGTACTCTGCTTGTTATATGACCGTTGCAGTCATGGGCTCAGAACGGAACATTATTCTAGGACGCTCCTATACACAATGTTGTATGTCCTTCTATTTGGCGCTAATACGTATAAATTCTGTGGATTGGACACACGCGAACATGCTACATATTATTGACCATGGGAAAAACATGGCTTTTCCAAATGCTCCCCAGGTAGCAACCTGCAATGTTTGCCCTTGCACTTTATTAAATTGTAATAGCAAAACTTAGCTTAATTGGAAACTGGAGACTTCAGTGGGGATTATCGGGATTCGGGGTAAAATTACACTTTCCCCTTTTCTCACATCAGTTAAAATAGTGGCACCGACTATATTTTGTCTTAATTCTGAAATCCGAAGCCTCGTCCCATTGCATAATCGGGGTGCATCTAAATTGCGCCTTAACATAACGGGTACAACTAATTTTAATTGAAGTTTATGCGAGGGTACACCTGAAAGCTCTAGATAATTTAAAAATTCAGCAAATTCAAATTTCAAATTTCAAATTTCAGGATATAAAGTGCTCTGTTCCATGATGGGTCCATGATGGGTCACTTTCGCCTGATCGTCGAGGGTCAACCATTCCATGAAACACGCGAGCAACTAAGTCATGTCGGTCAGTAGTTCTTTGCCCAGGCATAAGCTCTTCTGTTATTTCCTTCCATGAGGAATTGCAGTTGAAAGTCACGAATAGGTCAGGCCTGCCGTAAGTGCGTACATAGGCGAAAGCGTCTTGTATATTCATGTCAAGCTTACGCGCTTAGCGATATGACGAAGATTGCTACCGTATATGGATAACGGACGGAAAGAAAAACATGCTAGTTCGTTCGCGAGATGTTATCTTTAACGAACAACCACTTCCCATCAACGAACATGAAGAAACCGCTTCTAGTTCGAGGGAATATTCCTTTAAGCTGCCGATTAATAGCACGAACGACAGTGAGGCACCGGTTTCGTTGGATATACATCAAGAAACAATTCAGCACGAGGGAGACCATGCTATAGAAGAGCCTTCAGCCTTCATTAATCAAGAACAAAGTCTTGAGGGAGAAAACCTGGAAGACGTCCAAGTGGAAGACTTTGTACATGACCATGAGCTTCAAGAAGATCACGATGATCACAATCTTGAGGAATTTCATGACGCTGTAGAAGAGTCGCTGCCGCGATACAATCTCCGTGACCGTAATCAACTAAGACGTCCAAAACGTTTTGATGACTACGTATGTGTTACAGAAGCTTATCCGTCAAACTTCGCGGATGCAATGAAGCGAGACGATTGTATAGAGTGGCAAAAGGCTATGCATAGTGAATTGAAATCTCTAGAGGACCTCAATGTTTGGACGCCCTGTGATTTGTCTAAAGGAAAGAAAGCTCTTTCCTGCAAATGGGTTCTACGTATTAAAAGGAATCCTGATGGCTCTGTCGACAAATACAAAGCTCGTCTTGTCGTCAAAGGCTATAAGCAGAGAAAGGGGCAGAATTATGATCAGACGTTTAGTCCTGTTGCCCGCCTTGCAACGATCAGACCTCTGTTGAGTGTCAGCGCACAGGAAAACCTTCACCTAGTGCAGTTTGATGTTTGTACTGCGTTCCTCAATGGAACCCTCAAGGAGGAAATTTATGTACAACAACCAGAAGGTTATGCCGATAGTAAAGTTAATGTTTTGAAGCTGAACCGAAGCCTGTATGGATTGAAGCAAGCTCCAAGGTGCTGGAACGCCTGTTTCAAAGAAATATTATTAGACATGGACTTCAAGCAGTGTGAAGCTGCCTGTTGTCTATACACCAAGCATGTGAATGGCAAGAAGCTACTCATTACATTATATGTAGATGATAGATTTGTAGCTGCCACGGATGAAGCTTTGGCTAATGCTTTTTTGAATGACCTTAAAGAAAGACTACGGATTACAACGAAACCTGCGTCTCATTACCTAGGTCTTCAATTAACTAGAAAAGAAGATGGCTCTTTTTTATCAATCAGGAAGCCTACGCAAAAAGAATTTTGGACCGTTTCAGGATGGCTAACTGTAACCCTGTTGCCACACCTATGGAGAAGGAACCTTCACAATCAGGGAAAGCTGATACTACAGAAGTGGAACTTTCTGTACCGTGAAGCTGTTGGCGCTCTCGCGTATCTCATGGTCGGAACACGTCCGGAAATTGCCTACGCTGTAGGAGTTGCATCTCGACAACTGGAATCACCGTCCAAAGAAGATTGGCTTCGAGTAAAACGCATTATCCGCTACATCAAGGGCACCAGCTCTTATGGAATTGAATATAAAACGCATCATTTACCAGGCGTGCTAGAAGGTTTTAGCGATGCAGATCATGGTGGAGATCGAGATACCGGACGATCTACTACAGGAGTGGTTTGTCGTTATTGTGGTGGAACTATTTCATGTCTGAGTCAGCGACAAGTCTCTGTCGCTATCTCCACGACTGAAGCTGAGCTGGTAGCAGCTAGTGAAGCAGCTAGAGAAGTTGTTTGGCTAACGAGAATTCTGCAAGACCTTACTAAGCTTACGCATACACCGACGCTCAGTGTGGACAACGAAGCAGCAGTTCGACTTGCCCACAACCCGGAATTTCACAAGAGGACAAAGCACATACGCATTCGTCACTTCTATGTAAGAGAACTAGTGACTGAAGGTGCTATTGAAGTTATAAGAATTGGTACAGCAAATCAAGACGCTGACATTCTTACAAAGGCACTGCCACGTTCGAGCGTTGTATCTCTTAATCATGCAATGGGTCTTAGATCTATTGAATAAGGGAAAGTGTAGGAGTTTGTATAAATACCTACCTCTATATTCAACTATAAAAAAGAAAACGAATGTCAATGTCAAGTAAGAGAAAACAAAAAGTGTTAGTCTTGTCATGTTGTGAAAGAATAATATCTTTGTGTTAAGTAACGTAACAAACTAAAAACTTGGACCATCCCACTACTCTGTACAGTTGTAAGTCATTAACATTATTAAGACGGAGCTGTATTTGAACAGGCGTCTCAGTTACCCTTAGAGCTCTCTGGCTTTTGGGCTTGTTCCTCCAAACGCAATTGCGTTTGAAAGGGCGTCTCAGACGCTCTCAGAGAAGCTTGGCGGGTAGCTTGGCTCTCCCGTCTTTCCTGGCTTTGACTCATCAGCTCTCAATGCTGCTTGTCTCTCCGCTTGTTCTTGCCTTCTTAATTCGGCATGAACGGAGGATTCTTGAGATCGAGCAATTTTCGCTGCTCGGGCTCGCGATGTGTTCCTACCTAAGTTGGAACTACGTTTGCGAGGCATTATAAAATAGAAAAAGGCAAAGAAACCTAACCTTAAAGAAACACACAAAGGAACCTAACCTAACAAAATAAAAACAGAACTAACTAAACTAACCGAATGATAATAAAATACATTTTTTTTTATTTCAAACAAATAATAAAGGATAACCAATCCTAGCGAACAATTTAAACAACTTATCTAGAGACAATTTCAACACAAAAACTAACGACAAAATTAGGAACAAAAAAAACTTAACACCGCGATTCAGAAAACGGCGGCGTCACTACAACGCCATCTATCAAACAAATTCTGAAACTGTTGAAATTATACCACAAAAACGCTGCATTGGCACTCGACTCACAGAATGTATTTCCTATACTAATTAATATTATAAATTCGAAAGTGAGTTTTTTTTATGACTTTATCCCCCGGGATCAGTACTTTTTTCCTGGTTAAAAGATGGATATTTTATTCTGTATCCCTGACAACATATACCTATGCAAAATGTCATGATGATCGGTTCGGCGGCTTAGGGCGTGAAAAGGTTTCAAGCAAAGCAATTTACTTTCGCATTTATAATATTAGGATGGATAGTTAGGAGGATGAAAAACCGGTTTATCTACAATTTAGACTCTCAAAATCTGTGAGGGAGTATCACACTCAAACTCAAACTCAAAAGCATTTATTTCAATTAGACCATTACAGGCACTTTTGAATGTCAGAAAAACAAATAAGGCTAAGCTACAGTCACAGACAAAAGGCATAATAACTTGTGAAAGTACTGTAGTTGCCCATTCCAAAGCGTAGATCTCTATGGAGAAGAATGGGCAAGAAACTCCATGGACACTCATTTAAACAAAATATTGTACAAAATCTTGGTATGTGCTTGGTATGTTACATATGTGAGACCGATGTAGAAATACGTGCACGTTAAGAGCGTCTAATACAATATGCATTACGAGCTTCTTTGGTTTTGTGAACATTAACTGAAATGAAATACTGTATAAACATTCATGAATAGTAAAAATCACTTCAGACAATGAGATGTCTGAAGAGTCTGTCTGACTGGAATATAATTTTCTAATTATTAACATTGCTTTGCAGAGCTATGGAAACGCAAAGAAAGTTAGTTTATTAAGTACTCGTTCTGCGATAGGTTCGCAATACATGAAGAGCGAATAGAATGGCAAAAGAAAAGGCAGGCCTTTGTCCTGCAGAGTAACCCTGCACCGGAAAGTTAAAAAATAATTAAAAAGGACGGAAAAATAGAGATAGCAAAGCTTGCCTGGAAAATTGAGATAACAATCAAATTAACAAAAATCTTAAGACAGATATCGCACAACCTAAGCCCCGGGGTCTAGAAGGGTAATATTATAAGAGAGTTCTTTTAATAACGTAGACGAACACTAAAGAAGGGTTTTTTAAAACCTATTCCATAATAATGTTACCTATAGGAGGACAGTTCATAATTTTTCGCGCTGGAAATCCCATAGAGCACACGGCTCGTGGGTTATTTAGCAGCCACACCGTGCGATGTTCTTGCCAAGGTCGATCCGAGGATGGGTGACAAACTATACGTACCGAGTTTCTTCTGGGCCTCAGAAAGCACGTCTTTAGCCGTTGGTCCTGACTGGTAGAACTTTGACAGTCGTTACAGGTAGTCCGTGGCCTGAAAGCCACTAGTATTACAATGGGTTATCGTAAAAAAAGTTTCTTATGTGTTATTCCACGTAATAAGTTATCTATGTGCCCAATTTCATCCAAATCCGTTCAGTAATTTTTGCGTGAAAAAGTAACGAAAATCCCTCCATCTATTCATATAATTATCTTCACAAACTTTTGCATTTATAATATGAATAAAATAGTAAGAGGCCATATAATATTAGTAACATTTAGGTAGGTATATTAGTTATACATATATAGGTACTTATCCTCTTGAATCTTGGTCAGGTATTTAGAAGGAGTTATTAAAATGTTTCAAAACTGTTATAAAGATCACGTTACTTTCGATTGAGTTAGCTCGAAACAATTGCGTTGTTTAGATCATGTTTGTTCAATACTTTTCTCAAAACAGTATTACAGACGTTTGCCAACATAACCTTCAACATCACTCGAGCCAAACGGGGTTGTTAGCACACTTTTGCATTGCTAATATTTTGCTGGTAAGAAAAAAAATTGAAGTATAATGATAATATAAAAATAAGAAGAATAATCGTAGACCGTATCGATGTATCGGTACATTTAATATCGCCGATTCCGGTATATCAGAAAACTCGTTATATCACCGATATATTGGTATGTCTTGCTATTATGTTGTTTTGTGAATGTCATACGGCGACGGAGCGTCTCCAAACAGTCTGTACCAATATAACATAACATCACGCCTGTAATACCCCAAGGATTAGGCAAAGGTGGTACCCATTTACACCGACATTTTGCCGTCCTGTGGCCTATTGCCATCAACCGGGACTCTGTGGCTGCTACTGAGAAATCCCTGATGGAAAAACTCAACAACTCTTTGCCCGACCAGGGAATGTAACCCAGGACCTTATAGTCAGCAGTCACGCTTGCGACCACTAGACTAACGAGGCAGTCAGTACCAAGACTATTACAATTTAGTCTTCACATAATCACCAAAGTCTGGCCTCCATAAAATGTTGAACAGTTGGATTTATTGAAGATCTTACATTCCCCAGTTGCTTTCCTTCGGAATGGAATTTGACATAAATTGTTGCGCAGGCCTACGTTACTAACCGAGAATTGCGGAATAATACACTGTTATTCGTGTTTGTTGCAAGAGGTTTCAGTTTGTTTCGACTGGATCCCAAATACAAAATTGTAGTATCTGTCCTAAGATACCTAGCGAGAGAATTGTACAGTACATTATGAATGACATCGACAGAAAATAAAATAGAAAGAAAGAAAGAAAAAGTATTTATAGATTTCACAACAGGACACATGAGATACACTTAAAATTAGGACATAATTATATAAATATTTAAAAAAAAAAAAAAAAAAAAATCGGGATAAAGCAAGAAAATTACGAATTGAGAAGATACAATTGTCTTTTTATTGCGTTATGATCTTACGTGGACCTCAATCTCGCCTGATGGAAAGCGATATGACGTAAGATGGAACCAGCATGCCTAGAAGAAGATTATGCTTCTTGCTTTGCCTTGCTGCAAGGCTGACGAGTTATAAATGGCAGGAATCACAAAAACAGGCGGAGAACTGAGCTCTTTGGCTGTACTCGTCATAAAATGTGGAGGAAAATCGCTAAGGATAGACGGAACCCTCACGACGTCAGGAAGTGAAAGAGTTATAAATGGTGGGTTGTGATGGGTGGTGGGTCATTAGATTAAATGACCTATTACTTGTTCCTCTCAGTTATATGACCTTGAAAATAATAATCAATTATAGTGTCAATCAAAAAGTAGAATACTTATACGGGTGTGTCAATTAAAGACATCAATGTGGACATTTCAATCTATTTTGATTTTAGGGTGAGGATGACGCATGGTTGATGCTTCTTAAAAGCACCATCTGTGTTTAACATCAATTCATCAACAGCCCAAAACAGCTTTGGAAGCTGTGTCGTATAATATCGCAATAGAAAATATTCTGAATATTGCTTTAGAAGTTTGATTACAAAGTTTCAGGCAAACAGACAAATAAACGTTGGTCGTTAGATTGCCCGAGTTTATATTTCTGTCGGCGATTAGCAAAGTTTTATAATCCAACTAGTACTCTTCCCGCTCCTACGTTCGCACGCATTTCGCACAGTCCCCTTGCCATTTCTGGATTGTTCGCGTTGAAAACCAATTCCTTTACAGGGTAACTTTGGAAGAATAATAACATAAATTTTTATAACTTACATATAGAAGTATTGGTCTTTATTTTTACACCGAAAGAACGAGATACACATAGAAACTCTGTTCCTCCTTTTCACGAAAAAAATTAACGTTTCTGTGTTCTATTTCTTATAAATTTGGCGTCTCATAATGTTCCAGCTTAAAAAAAATCACTTTAAGCTTTAAAAAGGTGCAAAAAGACTCTAAACGAAGGCGAATGGTACTTGTTCTCCCCGTTATTGCGATCAGTTTTTTGTTCTAGACCATACCTGATAATTGGGGTCAAAGTTCCAATTCACCTTCGTGACCCCCATAAAAGTGTGTTGATAAACCTTGTTTTGAACTTTCACAGTTTATAACTAAACTTACACTGTCACTTATGGGATATCTTCCGTGATTTTCATCTGTCAATCATTCTAAGTTCCCGATACTTCGACGCTGAGAAGAGGGTAGACAGATTTGTCTATACCTAACAATATAAGTCTATGAAGCGTCCGTTATTTCATGAATTATAAGCCTAATCCCTTTTGATGTGTCAGTATCTAAGCCTTTTCACGCTTAGTTCTGTATAACAGCATACATTTTAATCGAATCAGTGTAGTAAATGAAAAATAGTTGATCCAATACACATGGCAAAATTCCCAAGCATCTATCTATGATCTATCAATCACTGATCTATCTTATATATAAAAGGCCTGCAGAGTCACACATCAACGCCTACCAGTCCATACCGCTAATGGTTTCGAATATTTTAGTAATATTATAGCCAATTGCCCGCCATTTTATTTTATTTTCAAAATAGCAGCTACGCATTAAAAAAAATTATTCATTGATAGCTGGCATCAATGCAAATAGTTAATTGAGGGGGTGATGAACCCGGTGTGGGCGCGTTCCTTGAGGCGGCGAGCCGCCCACTACCTGAACGCGCCCCAGAAGGTGGTAGCCGTAAGGCTAGTCCGGGGGTACCGCACGATCTCCGGCGAGGCGGCGAGCCTCCTTGCTGGATTGCCGCCATGGGATCTGGAGGCGATAGTCCTCGCGCGCCTACATGAGTGGCGCGTAGAGGCACTACGCCGGGGGGAAACTCCGCTGCCGCGGCAAATTGTCGCACTGCGGACAGACTTCCGGCGCGATCTCATGGCGACATGGAGAGAGCGACTATCGCAACCCCGTGCAGGGCACGCCACAATAGTGGCGATAAGTCCCCTCTTTGAGGAGTGGCTGGAGAGGGGCCACGGCACCCTCACCTTCCGCCTGACGCAGGTCCTCACCGGACACGGTTGTTTCGGGAGGTTCCTGCACCGAATCGGGCGGGAGGAAACGCCCGGGTGTTACCACTGTGAGGGCCGCCCAGAGGATACGGTGGAGCACACGGTAGAGGTCTGCCCCGCTTGGGCGGAGCACCGCCGTGTCCTCGTAGCGGCGATCGGCGGCGGCGACCTATCGCGTCCGGCCCTGGTCCAGTCCATGGTCCGGAGCGAAAGGGAATGGGACGCCGTCACCTCCTTCTGCGAAGCAGTCATGCTAGCGAAGGAGGTGGCGGAGCGTGAGAGGGAGAGAACCTCTCGTCCCAGCCGCCGCGGGAGACGCCTCGGGCGTCGGGGGTCACGTGGTGGCTTCCGGCCACCGTAGACGCGGACCTGTGGACGGAGAGTAATGGGCTAGCTCGCCGTCCGTCCGTCTTTTGACGACAGGCCGTGTTGACGGCGCGTTCGTGTTCCACGCGCGCCTCAAAGAGATGTCAGCAAATAGGGAGGGGCCCGCAAGGGCCGATGCCTGCCAGGGCTGCGGGCTGTTCGAAAGAGATACCGCGGCCCTGGAACACAAAGGGCAAGGAAGGAACATGGATGGGTTTTAGTCAGTACAAGTCTGACACTCCCTTCCGCTCTGCCCAGCGAGAGAAGTCATTTGATGATTTCCCATCCGTAAAAAAAAAAAAAAAAAAAAAAGGGGTGATGAAATTCTAAAGGGTGTTCGTTATAATCTGCTGAACTTTTTCCAAGTATTCTGATGAAAAAGGAATGCTGTTCGTATGAAAGACTATCGTTTGGTTTAGAAACTTAAAATTTGGGACAAAAACTTCTTTATGATAATAATTAATAATAAACTTAATAATTTTCCAAAAAATCATCATATTAACATCCCTTTCTCATTTTTGTAAAATTAGAGAGAAATTAAAGGTCAAATTGTACAATTAATTAATATAAATATACCAAAGCATCTAGGTACGGGGCATAATATTGTATGTTATGGAAAATGAATAGTTATGATAAATTATTTTTGATCGAATATGATCAAGGACTCGATTGTTATTATTTTCTCTTTAATTAATTATGTGCAGTTCCATTCAAACACTCACGTTTGAATCGATGAACTCTTAAACGTTGTTATTTGATTATCATAATCAATATACGGCACGTTTGGCGCAGTGGCTGAGCGATTGACTGCTTCGCTGCGTATCGCGGGTTCGATCCCCACACGGAACAAATATTTATGTATATACAGATAGTTGTTTCCGGTCTGGCTGTTTATGTATATTTAAATGTTTGTGAACGCCACCCGCAATACAGGAGAAATTCCTAGTGTAAGGCAACGTTTTATTAGAAAAAAAAAGAATATCAGAGAAACTTCTCGTCATATATAACAGTGTACTCTGGTCTATTCTTACCAAACAAAGGACCACAATCCAAATATGTAATAGTAAACCCAGTTATTTACAAAAAACCTCTAAGAAGGAAAAATGATATCTAAATATTGTCCCTCAACGTTTAATATAAGTCGTTAGGTAGTCAGTGGCTCAAAAATTCTGACAACCAGTCTTATCAAGGGGTATCGTATTACCCCGTACTAACTGGGTTGTGGAGGTCAGATAGGCAGTCGCTCCATGTAAAATACTGGTTTTCAGCTGCATCCAGTTAGACTGGAAGCCGACCGATGATGAACATGTAATACAAGTAGAATATTTTAGTCCAAGAGTTGTCTCGTCGGGTGACCGCTTTGTTTATCACTTATCTGGGCGTATCTCATCTGCTTGTACTAAGCGGTATACTTTTTAGGGTCCCGTACCCAAAGGGTAAAAACGGGACCCTATTACTAAGACTTCGCTGTCTGTCCGTGCGTCTGTCTGTCACCAGGCTGTATCTCATGAACCGTGATAGCTAGACAGTTGAAATTTTCACAGATAAGGTATTTCTGTTGCCGCTATAACAAAAAATAATAAAAATACAAATTGTTTAATATTTAAAGGGGGCTCCCATACAAGAAACGTGTCTTTTTCGGTTCGCTTGGCCAGTTTTTTGTAATATGTAGCAACGGCCAGTGACACGATTTCAAATTTCGAACCGATTAGATCGGGGGAAGTTGTTTATCAACTAGAGTAGAGGTGATGATCTTCAAACGGCTGAGCAGATTTTCTTGAAACACAGCTACAACACTCGAAAAACTTAATCAAAATCGGTTCATCCGTTGAGGAGCTATTATGCCACAGAAAGGCACACAGATACTACAAACTTATAACAACCCCTCTTTTTGGTCGGGTGTTAAAAATAGTTGTGGGTAGTATGGAGGGTGAGGCGATTAAAAATACAAACCTAGTACACTTAGCACACTATTGTTTTACCTCGTCAATGCATTATTATAACTCGAATAGAAACGTAATCCTTCAGCAATCAATCAATCATCAATCAATACATAGGTATAATAAAATGTAACGGATCGCTGTCTGAACATAGAAGATATATATATAGAAAAAATATTATTGGGACCTTTATCAACGCAAATCGCACCCAAAACAATGAATGTTAGAATTTTTGTCTGTTTATCTGTGCGTTTGTGCACGCTAATCTCAGAAACGGCTTATCCGATTTAGATGTGGTTACTAATATATTGTGGTCACTTAACATTTAGTGTTTGTTTCATGTCAATCGGTTCATAAATAAAAAAGTTATGCCAATATAAAGAATCACGTCTAACATTTGTTAATTTATCTACATATCTATCTATATTCTTTCTCTCTTCAGTAGCATTAACTGAAACTTTACTAAACTTCATTATAATGGTCTATATAAAATTATGATTTTATACTGGAATTATGATTATATCCAAAAAATGCTGCCCACAGTCACTATTCCACGGGGACGAAGTCGCGGGCACAGCTAGTCATTAATATTTTCTTACCAAGGAATTTTGTTTCCGTCTTGTAATTAGCCATGCGTATGAAATAAATTTAAAGAACCTTGTGTTTTATAAACGTCGTTTTTTCCGTGCTCTGTTTTTTCAGTAATTCTTACTAAGGCCATATTCGCTGCTCAATTTAACGGTATAATTATAAAGAAATATTAAACAATTACTCTTCTCAATGTTTCTTTAATGGCTTGTATTTAGTTTAAAACCTGATCAAAAAGCAAAACCTTTTATGTCAAACTGAATGTTTATATGCAACGAACCGTATGTGATAATGTGACTCTAAAATAAGCGTATATTGCTTGAATATCATTTTCGCTGCTTCATAATCAACTATAAGTTCATGGTAACAGCAAATCGTCCCGTCCTTGTTACGGTAGCAGTAAGGACGGTTTTCGTTATTGAAGTGTTTCTACCGAGGTGACCGTTCTTGTATTGGCAGTAATGGCGGCGGCCGGAGTTAAGCCAGGCGCGCCAAACAAATACATTGAACCACTCGCTAGCCGAGTGCCTAATAAATCTGTTTTTTAAACAAACAGACAGTAGGAATAGCCCATTATTTTTCCTTCTTTTGGTGTTTTAAATCGAAAGTGAATTAAATAATGCGGGCGCTACTGGCGTCTTGTTCGTACTTGCTATCAACATACCAAGCAGCACCCAAATTTCGTAAAACACTTTTCATTAACACCTAAATTTAAGGTGGTTGCGTCAGGGTAGCCCGCGAAATTCAAATTTTCTTACGTTTTTTGCAATTTGCAGGTCGTTGTCAGGTTGTATGTTGACGAAAAATGAGACGCGCCAGTAACAAGTCTGTAGTTATAGAATCACAATCATAAAAATCATCAATATAACCCTGTAAGTCCATTTAATCCTATTGAATTACTTTTTCATGAAATATTCATTGAATAGGGTTACATGAACTTAGAGGGTTGTATTGATGATTTTCATGATTGTAATTCTGTAACTAGATACGTGTTACTGGCGCGACTCATTTTTCATCAACGTACAACCTGACACTGACCTGCAAATTACAAAAAACGACAGAAAATTTGAATTTCGCGGGCTACCCTGACGCAACCACCTTAAAGGAAATATTGCTAATCCATTGCTTCATAATGTTTGACACATTAGTCTGTTCATCGCCGTAGATGACCCGATGAATTTCGTTGAACTGGTAAAATGAGAAATGTTACATACACCAATTCAACTGGGTCCGTGTGGTGGACAACAGGCCTGTGTCCCAGCAGTGTTACCATCATTGGCTGATTAGATTTTGCAAACTGATAGGCATAGCCACTGTAAGTGTGTTACGAAATTGGAGTTAAATATAAAAGGAAAGTTTCTAGTTTTTGATTAGGGTCTAAGGTATGCTGAATTCATATTGTACGTGTAGATTAGTTTGAAGCTGAATTGCCTTTGAGGATAAAACCATCTCATAAAATATAAGAATACAAAAATAAATAAATTAAATAAATAAATAAATAGAGGTCACCTACAAAGGTGACCTCTATTTATTTATTTATTTAATTACAACGGTTGTGTTAGCAACCAATTACAGTACTTAACTTAAATTATAAAAATAAAAGAGATAATTATGACACAGTCACAATCATTAAAATTTACTAAAAATAGAACTTTGAACATTCCACTGAATCCAAGATTTTAACATATTTTAAGTTTTAAGATATCATTATTATAGAAATATGCATAAAGTTTCGCCTTCGCTACTCATTTAATTCAAACTTTGCTCAAAACGAATTATTTTGCAATTACATATTTCTAAATCGCATCACTGGATATACAGAATGTTTGGTTGATGGCTTCGTGAACCCGTGTCCCCGTTCAAGCCCCCCCCCCCCCCAACCCTTGATAGAAACAGCCCGCGATGCTGAGCCATTAGGAGTAATTAATCTACATATTTATATTTATTATTTTCGACAAGTAATTAATTTACTTTATGGTACGTTTTATTGAAATATCAAAGAAGTAAATTGAGTAAATGAACTGTTTATACTAACTATTCACATCAAATAAAAAGCAACTAACCTAACAAAATAACTAAAATATGTCTAAAAAATCCGTTGTGGTTATTTTCTTTCATATTAAACATATATTGTACATATATTATACCCTGGCGTAAATATAATACATCGATATACTAAGAAAGTCACTTTTAATGCCGCATAAAAAGCTATTCTATACGGGTTTTACGAGATCAAATCAGGAGATTCGAGTTCATAGAAAATCAATGACACGGACTGAAGTTGCCCCAGAATTGGCAGGTAACAATGGCCGTATAATAAAGCTTAGAGAACAGATAAACGCCTATGGATTGCGGAGTAAAGGACTGCCTGTACGGTAGGACGAACGCATTGGTATTTAAATAAGGAACCCAAAGTTTAAGTTTTTGAAGTTATTCTGCTTTAGGCGCGTTATAAAAAAATGATGAGAGTGAAATTTTAAGATGCGCGCGCATCACTGTAACACAAAGTAACAAGTTGAAGCTAGCTAGTCAACACACACCCTGAAGTTAGCTTAGTGTCAGATATTGACAAGTCTAGGTTATTATTTTTAATCTACTGCTGGAGCTAGGAGGTTAGGTTGAATAGGGAATTGATATTAGGCCTTGTTTCTACAAACGTAGGATAAGGCGAAAGATATTTTTTTTTTAAATAATTTTAAAAAGATTTTTATCTTGTTACGCCAAAGAAGTATAACTTCTAACGTGTGTACATAGTACACACACACTTTTTTTTCCGCTAGAGGTTGTGTTGTACAGACATTTAAACACCACGTTTTTTATAAAGCGCTGATGACGCGCGTTTTTGATTAGCGCGTTATCGACACGTTTTAGCAGATTTTACTCGTTTGTATCGATACAAAAGCAAATGTTACGCGCATTTCTATCGATTCAAACGCGCGCTTAAAGCGCTGTTTTATCTTGGTCGTCGTTTTACAAAACAGCACGAAGGCTAGCGTAAGCAGAGTTGTCTCGAGCGAAGCCATCGTAATACGGCGGCGGCTTTCTGCGCAATGC
This sequence comes from Lycophotia porphyrea, assembly GCA_950005105.1. NCBI lineage: Eukaryota > Metazoa > Arthropoda > Insecta > Lepidoptera > Noctuidae > Lycophotia > Lycophotia porphyrea. The sequence continues at coordinate 26,154,575 of OX465383.1, read as the reverse complement.
ATCGCTACAAACGCGCGTGCACAGCGCGTTTGTAGCGATGTGTTGCAGATGTGTTGCGTTTATAGTGATACAAAATCAAGGGTCGTGTGCAAAGATAACAACGCGACTTCAGTCTTGCGTTTTCTAAGCGTCCTGATCGAGTTCTACGCGCGTCATCAGCGCATAAAAAAAGTCGTGTGCAAAGGCCCTAAGTTGTTTTTCCTGTTATGTATCGCTGTCACCAAAAACAAACAAACTCACTGCCAACACCATCTTCGGCATATAAGCATGTTCGATCGTCAATTGTTTTTTTATGACGTCACTACCCGAAAAGCGACCGCGCGCGACCGTGTGTTGCCATAGAAATTTCCTCATTTTATTTATTTTTCATCGTGGTATTATTTTTTATTTGTTCCGAAAAGGATTACATAAATAATGAATCGAATCTCGATACCTAATAATACCCTCACGTATCGGACAAGGTTCGTGCAACACTAGTAAACCAATATAAACTGACCTCTTAGAAATTCCGTACAACGCCAGGAAAAATGGCCAAAGTGAAGTATAAAGGCGGTCGTTGAAGCCAAGTGCTTGCATCGTACGTTATGGGAGGTAACGAGGCTTACCCTTGTCCGATAGGGGGTGTAAAATAAATAAATGTAAAATGTACCTGATTTTTCGTGATGACGCATTTGTTCTAGTAAAACGATATTATCTATAAAAGGGGTACGTCAATATCGTCTGATCACTAATATTTTATTCGGTATATTGAGGCGTTGATGAAGGTCAAGTGGTAATTGCTTTCAAAGCATTTCATATTTCCACAATGAGTTTCAACAGGATCGACATTAGCTTCCCGGTAACTTAAGCCAGTCCCATACAATTTAAACTGTCGTCATTTTCGTAAAAAATGTCTTGGTCGTTAGATATACAACATTGTATCGGAATGTTGTGGAACATCTATGAAACATGAATTAACTGAACAAGTTTCTCCATGGGGAAAATACATCTGCTGTCCCATACATTTGTGTCGAGTGGTACCTATTGGAATTTTGTATGGGACAGTTAAAACCAATTTCTTGTTTACTATGATGGTACCATAGATAAAGGATCATGCAAATTTTGGTCCCACCCCTCAATAACTACATGTAATACGTCGTTGGATAGGTATTTTTGAGCTGAACAAAAGTTACTATGGCACCAAGTTCGAAATGTTAGTCCGTTCAGAGTTATGCAATATTAAACAAGTCAGTTTAACAATGGTCAAAAATAATGTTTTTCCCTAATATAACGCACTTTTTGAATTACCCATAGTATTATCTACTGAACTACCACTACCATCAGATTTTGACAACAGATTTTGAAAACGAGGTACATACTAGGCTTGACTTTAACATGAGAGGTGCTGTTACAAATGAAGAAATGCACTTTTGGACTGGACGTAATTGCGAGTAATTCGATGATATGTTGCAACAAGTTGTCCCTTATTGAGCCAGAGATGTAAAAATCCAAGAACCACTTTAGGCATCTTTCTTATAAAGCTGCGAACTGGTGATTCAAATGAGAGACTTGCGACGTTATTTTATATGTCAAGACGAAATCTTGAGCTATTGATGGCCATAGCACGTGGGTGTCTTATTAATGAGTATGATGTCCGTCATCTAGGACTCAACCATATAAACAGAAATGATATTCTACTTCGAAACCTGACTATACCAAGAGCGTTATTTGGAAATGATGAAAATACGAAATGAATCTTAATATGCGATGGGACTTATGTCTATATACATAAAAGTGCTAACTTCTTATTCCAACGACAGTCATACAGCTTACACAAGTTTCAAAATATTTTAAAACTCTGATGGTAGTGGTAGTTCAGTAGATAATACTATGGGTAATTCAAAAAGTGCATTATATTAGGGAAAAACATTATTTTTGACCATTGTTAAACTGACTTGTTTAATATTGCATAACTCTGAACGGACTAACATTTGGAACTTGGTGACATAGTAACTTTTGTTCAGCTCAAAGATACCTATCCAACGACGTATTACACATAGCTATTGGAGGGTGGGACCAGATTCCATACAAATCCTGGCATCGTCCTTTGTTTAGTTGGATGGTCTGGTGATAACATTACACACTAGCTGTTGCAAGCGACCTTCTTCAGCGTAAAATTATTAAAAAAAAAAAAAAATCCCGGTTTAACATTTTTCATTGATGCTCGGCTCTTTTTGGTCGTAGCGTGATATTGAGAAAGGCTTTGTCAATAAATGGACTATCCAACAGTAAAATAATTTTTTAATTCGAACCAATAGTTCCTAAGATTAGCGCGTTCAGCCAAACCAATTCTTCAGCTTTATAATATTAAGTACAGATTCTTGATCTGATCACATCTTTCTGATAGATGCTGTAGAAATGAATGAAGGAAGTTAGAGTACGTACTTCTTATAAGCGTATCGCTTTGGGTCGAACCCGACGATAAACCGCGGGCATGGCTGGTAGGCTGTTGTGTCGGCTGGGGTCTCGTCCCAGCAGGAGAACCCATCGAAGTTCCGCGGGCACCAAAGGCCATCTTCTGTTCAAACAAACATTACATAAAATTAAATCACACGTTATCCCCGAAGGGTTAGGCAGAGGTGTACCTAATAGTATACCCACATTTTGCCAGTTATGTTTAAGTCCCATGTTAAAGGGGGCAAGTCTATTGCCATCAATCAGGCACAAAACCAGATTCAGTGGCTGCTATTGAGGAATTCCTGATGGAAATACCCAATAACACTTTGCCCGACCTGAGAATCGACCCAGGATTGTTTAGCAGTCGCGCTTGCGAACACTAGACCAAAAAGCCAGTCAACATAGTGACATTAGAGTAATACTGAGAAGCAGTAGTAAGGGCAAAATTCTTTCCTGGGAAAGAATGCTGCCCGTTTTCATTAAAACCAGGTGACACCTCAATTAATCTTAAATAAAAACACATTGTTGGTTAATTTTATTTTAATGCTTGGTCCCAGGTCCTAAAGTCGACATTCCAACAGTGAAGTGCCACTTAGTATTAGCGGAAACGGTAATAGTTTTTTTTTATGTACTCTGTTTTAAAACAGGATAGAATCCCATATCAGACGCATAAAGGGTTACCACGTTTCACTCTGTATACGAAAATCTTAAACAGTTCCGTATCGCTTTGAGAGAAACAATCATAATGACGACTTGTAATATTTTCAGTTTGGTTACTTCATATTTGAAGTGTTGCCTTTGGATCCTTCTGCATTTACCAACAGTCCCTGCATTGGTAAATCACGAACACAATACACACGTCAAAATGTCATACACACATTACGGACAAGTTTTTATTATTGTTACGAACGTAAACAATATAACTCCGATAACTCGTTTTACTTCGTTAAATCAATAAAGAATTTCCGCAAATTACAAAATAAATAAAGTAATGGCGGACCTAAACATGATCTTTGTGGTGCTTTAGCGCGTGTTTGTGCATAACTTTGCGTACAGTCCGTTCGGCAAAAGATAAGCGGTCACTGTATGATCAAAACAGTTTGAAATCTTATTTATATTTACGGAACGAAAAGTATACATTACAAGTGTAACATCTTTCACTCACTCACTGTAAACTTTCACAATTATTTTGACAGCAGCAAGTCACCATCAACCTTACGTGAATAATGACCACTGGATCACTGTGACTTAAACAGCGATGCGGAAATCAAATGTAATTTAAATATGAACGGACTGAAATATCTTCATTCTCTGTCGGCCAAATTGCCATCAGGAAAAATGGTAAAGTCCTTCCACAGTTTATTTACAACTATCTAATATTTTCTAACTTATAAGGTTTGAATGATTCGACTATAGTTTTTTTTTTATGGAAACCTCATGTTATCGAACTCAATAGCTAGCTCTAAACCAACTGTACAAATGTAAAAGGTGACAGTTTTATTTATTTACTTACCATCATAATTATTATTAAGAATGGTGCTGTGGGTGATGTTTTCCAGGTAGCACTGTCTTCGTAAGTTCGCAAACCACTGGTACTTAGGATCACTCAGGTAATCGATAGTGCGATTGTTATTCGTCATTGTTTTTAATGTATTACTGACCGGCGCATATGGTAAAACTGTCTTTAAGTATAATATTTGCTCGCTTTTTACAGATGTCTTTCAACGTAGGCACACATTTTTATGTTCCCATCCTCGGCGACATCTGAAAGCAAAGATAAAGTTAAATCGTTTATCTTAGTTCACAGCCGTTACACTGATCGCTATTGATATATGTGTAAAGATAAAATCTTTGTTTTAGGGTTCTCTGGTGAAATAAGAAAGTCTTAGAATGACGGTTGGTACGTCATTTTGATACTTTTGGTAATTATGAACATGGTAAAAGGGTCTGGACGTATGCTGTCTGCGCCATTCGCATTAATTTATCTATACTTATTTTATCTATATCTAATTATGAAATCATAAACGCATACTACATTACACTTCACTCATTAACTCATCGAGAAGGATCTTCCATTCAAAATGGTTTCCTTTCGTACTTCCACACTTCCTGTTCGTTCATGTGAACCACTAGTCCCGCTCTCTATGACTTGCAAATCCGCTCGCTTACTGGCGACACGTATGTCTGTGCGCCCGCGCTCCCGCCAAAAACTCTAAAAGTGAAAAATTATTGGTGCTGTGTGGTGAATCCTCAAACTATCTCCTCTCGTGAAACTTGGTGGAAATATCGCCTGAACCGGCGTGCTGGAGGCTGCTATCGAAGGGACGCATCACTTACATCCTCCTGTAAGTTCCTTTTCCTTCCATATGCTCTTCCTATCATTCTGAATGATTTGCCTAAGGAAAAAAGAACTCTCGGCAAATGATATTGAAACATTTTAGAAATCTATTTTACGGTTGAAAAGTTTAGAATGGGAGACGGGCTTACGTGTCTACTACCAGACAAAGACATGTGAGCGAGTAACACTTTTAATTCTAAGTCGATAGCGCACATAATCTTATCTCAAAAAGATTGAGCGTTATTTTAATGTAATAATTTGATGAATGCATGTTGAAATAAATAGTATGAATATTTTTTTTGCTTTTATCCAAAACTATAACATACACATAGCATGATCAGCCTACAATGTTCCCACTGTTGGTACCGAGGCCTCCACCACGCGGGCCCACTGCGGGTTGATAAATTCTGATGCTGCGTAGATCTTCAAATTTATTTTTGGTTCTAGGACATGTCTGTTACCTCGCAATTATTTTTTTTTACCGTATTAAGAGCAGTGATGATAATATAAATTAGATAAAGTACTGCATGTTGTCAATACAGTTTCTTTAACCTCTTACTTCGCAAATTTTGAAGTTTTATCCCCGCAACGTGAAAATGATTTCTCATAAACTATGTACCTGTAGGTATTTCTTGTGTATGTCTGTAAGGTATGATTTGACCCCCAGAGTTTACTTTGAGGGTAATGTTTATTGCTGCGGGCTGTTCGAAAGAGATACCGCGGCCCTGGAACAGAAAGGGCAAGGAAGCAACATGGATGGGTTTTAGTCAGTACAAGTCTGACACTCCCTTCCGCTCTGCCCAGAGCGGGAGAAGTCATTTGATGATTTCCCATCCGTAAAAAAAAAAAGGGTAATGTTTATTGAAAATAAATGAATTATTTCTTATCTAGTAAGAAGTAATGTATCAGTATTTTTTTTTACGGTTATGGCGATTTAAAATAATTAAAAATATTATAAAGAGTTAGTTTTAAAGAGTCGAGATATTTGAATGTCTTCGGCTTGTTATTATAAAATAAAACATTACTTTCTGTGGCTAAGTACATACATACATATATGAAACGACAAAAAAGTTAAAGATATGAATATAACTTTACAAATTTTACATATATTATAATACTACGGATCCCTAGATGCGCGTACGCACACACTTATCAGGTGTTTATCTCCAAACGACAAGAGTACCCAGATAAAATATCTAACGTTAATGGCATTGTTTTAGTTAAAATATTTTGACAATAGCAATGCTAATTGTTAAGTTTGTATGCAATACTACTAATTACTACAAAAGTATTAAACAGTCATTTTAACACGTTTTTATTAGCTTCACCTGTGTAATAAGAACTTAGAAGTTAAATTTGACACACTTCCCGGTTTCCGATCGAGCTAAAAATTTGCATAAATATCTAGTTTAGATGACTATGTATGGTTATCTAAGTGACGTCATTCTAAATTCAATATGGTGGGCTACTTATTTTTTATGCATTCCCATGATAAAAGAATCAAATGAAAAGATTTGCCGAGAAAAATACGAGAAATAAAAAGACTTCACTCTAATGCGTGTTTGTTTAAAACTATAATATTTATTGAAATACGAAACGGTACGAGGAAATTGGCAGCTATAAAGGTGGGGTCAAACCGAGCAGAGATAATGTACCTACTGACATATAAAGGATGTAAACAGACTCTTAACGAAGCCGAAAGGCACTTGTTCTGCCCGTCACGTCATTGCGATATTTTTTTTGTTCTAGACCATACCTGGGAACCTTCTAGTTACGGAGATATTGGGGGTCAAAGTTCCAACTTTTTCACAAGTTTTTTTTTAAATACATGTTTTTAATGTAAAATTTTTACTTTAAACACCTTCACGACGCCCTTACTATTCAATCCATCAGCACAATGTTTTGAGTGCGTTACATTGAGTCCTACTGTAAAACGTGATTTTTCACCCCAAAAAAAAATCGTTTCCCAACACAAATTTTTGAGTCAAGTTACTTAGTTTGAAAACCCTACAGGTTTCCTAATACTAATCCCAAACTTCTTGCAAATATGTTTGAAATAAGTAAGTAGGTAATAAAAATGTTGAAAAGTCCTTTGATCACCTTGGAATGCTCCAATTTAAAGTTTACTCTCAATTAGTAGGATACTTGAAGCGAGTGATTCATCCCAGAGCGGCAGCGACTGCGAGCCAGGGATAATAATAAATACAACGCGTTGTTACGTGTAATGATAGTTTTATTGCCCAGGTGCTGGTTGTGGTGCTGGTTTTATGGTATATTCAAAAATAATCGTAAAGGTACGGACAGTTATAGTTTAAAACCAAAATGGCGTAGAACTGTGGTAAAATCAAATTAAAATGGTGTAATCCGAAGTAAAAAATCCATTTTTTTGGGTTATTCCATAAAGTGCAACTATTTTTTAACGCAACCAAGTGCAACTAAATTATTCCTCGAAGCGCAACCATTAGTTGCGCTCACAAATTCAAATTGTTCAAATGGTTGAGCTTCCAGGAATAATTTGGTTGCGTACTCTTTCCTTTTGCGAAGTTTACTTTCAAATGTCTGGTCATACACGCATGTCTGTTGGAAGTATAAAGAACCTGCCAATAAGGTCAGCGTACTTATATCCATCTAGGTCGTCCTCTCTGCGATACCACTCTGTCTTGTAAATAATAATATTTATAGGTAGTCGCCTTTCTTAAAATCTAAAAAAATAAAAAGAGTTCTAAGTAACAATGACAGTGGTGCCGATTCCCTTATTTACAAACTAAGCCGAATTTAAGTTCAGTGCATCTTTTTCTTTCTATTTCATTAAGAAAAAGTCAGAAGATAAATTTTAGTTTAGTCCGGTCATATTAACCAGCGCCTGACACAAGCTTAGACGTGAGACGGCACCAATGAATAGATTTATCGCTCAAAAGACTGATAAACACAATTTTTATTAATTAGATACATCATCGTCGAAGGTGTCATGATAGACCAGAGCTTAAGGCCTCAAGTCACCCTCTTACACCTTTATCTTCTTCTTTGACACTTTTTCAATTCTTACGTACTTTCTTCATTATTATAACTTTTTATTTAACTTTCCCTGTTGGTATGTATTGGTTATTATATTGCAACTGAATTTCAAACTAATTCCCCCAAAAGATTGGGCTGAAATTTTGCACATACCTTTGGTTTTGGTGACACAAATAATTCGTACATTTTTGAGACAGACATTTAAGGTCCCATTAAAATAGATGGACAAACTTTTAGAAATCATTCAGACCACCAAAATAAGGACAATGGTATTAAAGTAAATAAGAAAAAGTCATTCGATAACTTACAAGAAAAAAAAAACAGTTAATGAAAATACTCTAAAAAATATTATTTTAGGTCAAAATAAAATCACTTTAATCAGTGTTTTTTTTTGCTTGGATATCTTTGGTTAGACGTGCTGAACGCTGTGTTAAAATTTGTCCACCTATTTTAATGGGACCTTATATAATCCTGCAGCCAGGATCGCCTCCTCACAAGAGAACACCCCAACGGTTTATAGCATGCACATGAAATGGTGTATACGCGTTCAATGTTGGTAGATATAAACCTAATCTTTTAATTTTAATCAAAGCTTGTTTTTTTTGTTTAAAAGAATTTCTCTTTTCTCTCACTCATCCTGCCCGCCAGCCACAATAATGGTGGACTCTCGACGAGACAGTTGAAAGCGGGACGAGTGCGAACTGCATCGGTGCACCATACTCCTTTATAACTCGTCACTTTAGTAGCCAATAAACAAATAATATACCTATATTGTAAACCAGTTGTATAATATACCTATATTGTAAACCAGTTGTATAATCGAAGGAATTGGTTTTGACTAATAAATGAAACTCTCCAGTCCTAAGATTTCATGATTTAAGTAAACAGGGAAAGAGCAAACAGCAGGCTTCAAAAATCTTTTGGGAATCACATTTATTGGCTCAGGATAGAAAATGAGGGCAACAAGTCATCTATTATCAAATTGGGTCAAAACACAAACTAAAGGTAAATCATTGGACCACGGATGAATTTCTCTCCATCTATGTATTCGTATATTATGTCTATGTAAGTAAAGAATAAGAAAGAATGGACTTGAATATTTATGATAACAGATCATGAACCACTGTCGTTACCACGTCCCACGAGGAACAGTTGTATTCCGGCTCTAAATCCAATCCAATCTTGGTGATATAGAAGTAGCTGGTCCACTTTATGAGGACGACTTCTGGTAGAGGTCATCCTGCGCCGATAAGTGAATTAAACCGTTTATCTTGTTTAGTGTTTGATTTAAACATCTTTATTCTGTTTCTGTGTCTGAACTTGAGCTAATGAAGGTCAACGCACAGTTATAAGCGCTGCACAGGATCAGCAACGCCTCAACTCGTCTCGTTTGAGATTCTTGAATGAAACTTCAAACTGAAAATTTTATTTATTTTTTTATTTGGCTTTAAATTAGGCAGATTACCCATACTTTTTTTAGTAGTCCTTAACCTATGTTAGTATAATTCATTAAAACACACAATAAATAACACTTTTAATACTTAATTCCTCCACCTCCTGGAGACACCCGGCAACAGTACATGCACTGCGCAGATGTGCCTCATTAGGTGGCCTTCAATCTTACTAGCAACAATGCTCAGAAGACTGTTGTTAAAGCACGCTTATAAAGCACTAACGGCAAAGCCACGAATCGAACAATCCTATGATCTTAAAAAAAAAAACAATTGTTAGTGGCTATCGGGGAGTCGGCGAGGCTGAAACGGTAATACTTCAATATTGAGGATAACAATATGACTGTTTGTGTAGTTGTGTTTTTCAGTGGAGAGGCCGAATCCGTAAACGTACCTAATGTAAGTCGTGTTCAGTCTAGGTGGAGCGGCACCAGGTTGAATTGTAATACCTAGATGAAAACCAGGGATCGGCCCATGTCCAGCAGTGGGTTATAAGCTGACGATGTAGATAAGTTATACTTTTCAAACAACACGAATATAAATAGTAAAGCCATTAAATCTGCTATTAAAGTTCCGCCAAAAATTAAACACCTTTGAAGTTATATGACAGTTATACTGTACAGAGTTATACTATGTTTAAGAATAGTTTACTACGATAGGAATGCTGGAAATGTGTGGGATGCTTATTAGACAGTAAGTGTGGCTTATGTTATTCATCTCTCAATTTTATTTAAATTCTCCGATAAATTTAAGTACCATTAAAGTACCTATGAGTGGTTCGGTCTCTGATATCTATAAAGTTGTTTTGGTTTATAGACGGTACCTCTAGTAGATTTTTATCATAGGATGAAAGTTGCTGGTAATGAATTAATTAACTAAATTGAACGTCCTTAATCAACGCCATCCCCGTAGGCGACAAAGGCGCTGGTACAAACTCACTCATCTCAAAGGGTGACACAAATTCTCGTCACCTGTCTATGTAGTATGACGTGTGTGTGTGTGTTTATTTTAATTTTAGTTATTTTGTTTCTGTTTTTTCTGTAAACGTGGCGTCACCAATGGGCCCTGTCAGAATACCAGCGCTGTGACATTTGTCTTAAATGTTACAGCACCATGCTGAGATAGTGGCCTTTTGGTTTCGCACGGGACTAATTTAAATATTTATATAATTATGTCCTAATTTTAAGTGTATCTCATGTGTCCTGTTGTGAAATCAATAAATACTTTTTCTTTCTTTCTTTCTTTCTAGTAAAGAAACTAAATAAGAAAGCATCTGTCTGTATGTCAACCGACCATAAATCTTGACAAGGTTGTGTCAAAGTGTATTTTTGTTCGTATTGATTCCTACCAAAGGTCCTCCTACAATTTATATGTCAGTAAATATGACGAATAGCGGGATGCCTCGCATTAAATTATGCGTAACATGAGTGGAAGAAAACCTGACATAATATAAATGTATGTGCCAACAGCTGCTATCTAGCAAACTGTGAAAGAAATGGAAATAGATTAGTTTAGTGATACGATAAAGTAAGAAGTGAGATAACTATGAAATGCTAATTATTTGTGTGTTAACCACTCAACGCGGCGTTTTAGAAGGCGGTGTTGAATTTGTCTAATGGCCAAGATTACGGGAATTCGGATTTTAACGTCATGATGTTCAGGATAAACGCAGAAACGAGAATTATAATTTATTTGAGACGGGAATGCCGCATTTTGCAAGTACTTGTATGACTTGTCAACGTTGAATCGCTGACAGTAGAAGATCTACGGGTATGTCAACTTGTATGACTAATACATTAACCTTAGAATTAGATGACACCCTAATCAGACAAATTGTCTCAACATCAAGAAATTACTGTCTCTTTCTATATAAAATATATTGTAGACTACATAACTGTTTTGTTTAAGATGAATGTACTTACCTACCAAAAAAGGGTTATCGCAAAAGCGGATTACACTACAAATGAAAAATGTGTCTAGGTTTTGGGTAATCTTAACAAGGGTACGACAAGATATTGTACTGAGAAGACATATCTTAAATATGCATTAATAACGATATATACGGAAACTCTTATCTTTTTGATGTCCCTGTTTTATTAACTTGTATATTTACGTTTGGAAGTGTGATTCTTAGGTATGTACCTCAAGATCACATTATCGGATCATTCATTGCCTTTTTCAAACTATAAGTTAGCTTTTGTTACGGTCGCAGATGAGTGAAGTTCAAAGTGATATTTATAGAGAAACTAGGTTTTGCTCGCGTTAATTTAGAATTTGACAACCTAGCGGTGTGAAAATATACACTTTACGACTTATTCTCAGACATAAAAAAATTGTTATTAGGTTTTTCAATCACATATTTCTCCTCAGCATTACATATTTTTACTTTTAAATTTTTCCTTACCTTACCCTAAACATGTAACTATATCTATTGGATTTGTGCTGGAATTGGCAAGCATGCCTGTATTCAAACTCTGCCTTTAGCCAGTTTTTAAAACATACAATTTTAAATGACACCGTAATCTGTTTTTAAGGATTGAATAAAACTTGATGGCAATTGAAAAGGCTCTTTCTTGGATCTAAAGATAAACCTTAGGGCTTAGACAAACGGCAATTGCTTTCAACTTGTTTCATATTTTCAATATGATTAACATAAGCCCTTCGGTAGCTCCGGCGGTCTTTTCCATCATTATTATCACCGATCGAACGTCACCATAATATCTAGGCCCAGATAAGAAAATTTATTTAGCCCTATTTCTGCCTTCGCTCCGCTTATAGCAAATCGCACCCGAGGGCCACGAAACGAAGCCTTATAGCGTTTTCGCTTTGCACTTAAGAACAAATTGAACTTAATTTACACAAGTGTTACGTTCATATTTGTTGGAATGTAAAAACTGTGTTTGTCGCCTGAGGCGCACAATTAACGCTCTCAGGCTTGAGTCTAAGCGATATTTTCGTGCCAAGCCAATTGCGGAAACTCCCGCCTTAATGTAGACGGCGGCGTTGTCCTTCATCCCAGTTTGTGTATTATTGTTGACTCAGCACTAAAATCCGTGACGTATGGCAATGGAAACCGTGGAGGAAAAACTTGTTTGTTTTCGTGCGACTGAAAATTAAGGTTGAATGATCTTTTTAACTTAGGTGGTAGTGGGCAGGGCACATTGCTCGCAGAACGGATGGCCAATGGGGCCGTAAAGTTCTGGAGTGGCGACCGCGAACCGGAAGACGATGCGTTGGAAGGCCTGCCTCTAGGTGGACCGATGACCTGGTGAAGATTGCGGGAAACCGCTGGATGAGAGTCGCACGGGACCGGTCAATGTGGCAACACTTGGGGGGGGGGCTATGTCTGAAATGATGATGATGATGATTATGTTTTTCGTGAAAATACAATATTATCCCCATCATTATTCTGTGGCGGATTCTTGGCCTTCTTGGTTTAGAATAACCGGAAAAGCTATTTATTGACTATTTATTACTGCAAAAATAAGGCACTTTACAGAGAATATCAAGCAAATACGAAAAGTTAGGCTCTGTTAATCATAACTAGTTTAGTCTCATCCAATTACGTAAATCCAGGATGGCTGATGACTCACGGGTCCGTTTTAGCTAAGTCTGTGTTGATTCTATTGGATTTGTCTGATGTGATAAAAAACACAAAACTTTTTGTCGCCTTTTTGTTGGTAAAAATTGGGACACGTTCTGTTTTCCTGTTACCTTCCCCACGTTTAGATATTCAACTGCGAAGGACAGTTTCTCTGGGTTGGCCAAAGTGTTATAGGTTTCTCAGTAGCAGTCAGAATTAAGGAGTGCTGAACAGTTAGTCGCAATTGGCTTGCTCTCTGTTATACATGTTGAAATGTATATTATACGTATGCTCGTTGTTCATTGTTTGCTGCGGACCGACTGCGGCGGTGGCGGGCCTGTGCCTCGCGAGGCCGGTTCGCTGCTCCCTTTGTGCGTACCCAAAGAGCTCGGTATTCGCCCAAAACCCAGGCGATGAATCTGCCAAACGCCTTGATTGCTCAGGAGCCGGATCTAGATATGTTTACGAGTAGCAAAAAATAAGGTTAATTATTGCATTCAATTTGTTTAGTAGTAGTTGTTAGTTTTTTGGTTATGTTGTTCTGCTTGTTGCGCTTTGGTGTAAACTGTAAATGCAGCAAGTTTTTATTTAAACAAATTAATAAATGTAAAATCGACTACCAACTTAATTCCCCGTTGGTCTTGTGGTCGCAAGCGCGACTGGTGAGCGTGGGGTCCTAGGTTCGATTAACGGGTCGGGCCAAAAGTGCTGTTGGGGTTTCCGTTAAGAATTTCAGTAAATTGACGTAAGGTATCAATTTGATTAGCCTCTAATTTTCCAAATACACAACCGAATACAGCTTCGTCAAAACAGGCATGATATTACGACACATGTTCGTACTTTAGTTCGTACTTTAAGAGAAATGTTGTGGCAATACAGGCGCTCCCCTAATACTCTAAATAAAAATCTATTGAAGCAATATACAGTTCGATTAAAGAAAATAATTACCTTGACCCAAAAATCACAGAATGACTACCACATAAGTTCAGCCAGGAACAAATCTAGGGCATCTTGGAATATCATTAGTAAAAATAAAAATAATTATCCTAAAGAAAACTTACCTGATTGCGTTACAGTTGAGGGCAATACAATACGTGACCCTCGACTAATTGCAGAAGCTTTTAATAATTATTTTATAGACGAAATCAAGCCGACAAATAAAATTCCAAATTACTCAAATATTGACACTAATTCTAGCTCCATATTTATCCCCCCTACATTACCATCTGACATTGTAACTATAATTTACTCTTTAAACAATACCAATAGCCACGGATATGATGGTATCATCACTAAAGTAGTTAAACGCGTAGCACCATTAATAGGGCCTGCTCTAAGTTACATCATCAATCTTTGTATAGAATGCGGACACTTCCCTGAAAAATTAAAAACTACTATTATCAAGCCTATTCATAAAAAAGATGATAAAAGGAACATGGGCAATTATAGGCCAATAGCACTAATACCAATTTTTTCCAAAGTCATAGAAAAGATAATTTACAATAGCCTTTACTCCTTTTTCGAAAAACATAATCTCATAGCCAAAGAGCAATTCGGTTTCAGGAAGAATAAATCCATAAATATGGCGATATATGATTTAATCAAGAAAATAGTTTCTAACGTTGATACTAGAACTCCAGTTGCTGCCCTTTTTATGGATATGTCTAAAGCATTTGACCATGTGGATCATGGTATACTGCTGAACAAATTAGAACGCTATGGAATAAGAGGAAATGCTCTAGAACTATTAAAATCTTACCTTTGTAATCGCACTCATATTACAATAATTGACAGGCTATGTAAAAGTTCTAAAACTGAAACTTCTTATATGTCACGAGCTAGAAAAACTACTTATGGTGTTCCCCAAGGCAGCATTCTCGCCCCTCCGTTGTTTAATATGTACATAAATGACATGCCTAAGATCAGTAAACATCAGATGGTCCTGTTTGCTGACGATAGCACTATTCTATTCTCTGGAAATGACATTGATATTCTCGAAAATAACATTAATAATGATCTTAAAAATATTATAAATTGGTTAGTTAATAATAATTTAAAAATAAACTTGACAAAAACTAAAATTATGACTTTTAATCAACGAACAAATAAACCAAAACTAAATATAACATATGACAATGTAAAAATCTCAGAAACTGATACCACTAAATTTCTAGGTATCTACTTAGATAGTCATCTGACATGGAAAAATCATATTGACGCGCTATCAAAGAAGCTTAGCCAATTTGCGTATGCTCTGTATAACCTATCAAAAATGGTTAACCGCTTTACGGTACAAATAGCGTACAACGCTTATGTGGCATCTAGTATTAGGTACGGCATTATTTTCTGGGGCAACTCTACAGATAGGGAGATTGCTTTTAAGGCTCAGAAGAAATGTTTACGATCATTTACTAAACTACACTCGACCGATAGTTGCAAGCCGTTGTTTAAAGAACTAAACTTACTTACTTTGCCGTCTATGTACATTTATGAAATGGGAGTATTTGTACGTCTATGTACATTTATGAAATGGGAGTATTTGTACGCTATAACTTCCATTTATTTGAGACCCTACGTTCACGACGCTGCCAGAATGTCATTCGTACTGACCCTCATAAAACGGCATTTTTTGGTAAAAGTGTGCTCGGTATGACCTCTAAAATATACAATAGCATACCCGTAGCTATTAGGAATAAAGAGTGTCTGGTTTCCTCCAAAAAGTATTTATTTAAATTCCTCCTAGATAGATGCTACTACTCTATCGCAGAGTTTATTGCTGACAAACGGAGATACGAAGATCCGACTTGCTAATTAATGAATACTAATAATTTTGTATTGAACTCATTATCAATGTGACATAATACTTTGACTAATTATTAATATACGTTTTAAATTGTGACATTTTACTAATTCATTGACATACCCATTTTTTTATTTTTTTATTGTAATCTGATTGTATTTGAAATTATTAATTGATTCTTATTATTTGTTTGTTATAACCTAATTTTGTACGCCATCTCTTGGCAAAACATAGTGAGCATGTTGTCTAACCATAATTACTATCTGGAAATTAACCTATGTTTTACAGAATAAATGATTTGATTTGATTTGATTTGATTTGATTTGTTCCTTTGCCATGGGAATATCTTAGAAAAAACTCATTTTGTCGCCTTAGATCCCTGTAGGTTAAGCGCTAAGTAAATATCCGGCATAAATGTATCGTAAATGGAGATTATGTAACGAGACCAAGACTGATATTGTGTAGTTACACACTTTTATGGCTCTTCTATGAACATTCATAAAGAAAAGGCTTTAGAAAGTATGCCACTTTGCTTCTGGCACGAGAACTTAGAAGGCATGACAAAGATTTATCAAACGTTTTGAGTATAATGGGCCGATTCACACCGGGGAAACCAGTGGCCGGCAGCGGCGCGGCGAGCACTTTCAGTGTGAAATAATTTTAAACTGTGTCTACATAATTATTAGCCCAGTATCGCTTGAATAACTCGTAAAAGTCGCGCGGCCATGCGCGTCTTGTCAGTGGTACTGCCCGCGTCCGGCTCGGTCAGCCTCGTCGCTGCCGGCTTCTGCCGTTCCGGTGTGAATCGGCCCTATGAATGTGTATATCTGGAAGAGTAATGTAAAGACGTGACTGCTCAGATCACAAGTTATAGAGAAGTATAGAAGAAGAATTCTTGGCTTGAATTAAATTGGGGTCGGCCATCCCTAATTTAATTTGGATAAGGGTATGGGAATAATGAAGATTTGTCTTGTCAATTAACAAACTATTTCGGTTTGTTATTGGGTGGCAAACAAGGAGACAACTGACTCGTAGGCGGTGAAAGGTGGCTTAGGACATTTTGCAATACCAGACCGGAAAAGTGGGGTTTTTAGCCTACTTAAAAGCACCCCGGTGGTCAACGCCCGCACGTGGAAGCAGGCACTCTCTCATGTGGACATGTGAACATGTGGGTGGGCCACATAATTAATTACAAATAATGAAACATGATTGTGGAAAGTTATTTTCAAATTAGGTATATTCCATGACTTGAAATTTAATTTATCCAGCAATTGGTTTTCAAAGAAGTTACGCATTTATAAGCAATCTTAATCGAACATCAATATTCAAATTGAGATAATTGATACAGGAAAATTATAATAAGTTCAATTTTGAAATTAAATTGCTTAATTTATTTAAGCCATTCCTAATGTGATGGTGGATGAGGGTTTGGATGGCTTTATGTTACTGAAATCAGTACGCAGTCTTCGTTTTGGCTCCCACTATAACTGTTGCCTGTGGTTTCGCTCGCTCCTGATACTACATGTACCAACCGAAATAAAAATTATGATCCAATTATGTTACTTATTAATAATATTATGTCACTGTGCAAAATGTACGATACTGAGCCATAGACGCTCACACAGGAGGCTGTATATAAAGGATGGACGGGACATCACAATCAAACGATTACCGTACGTATTCAGTACATCATTTTGAAAAAATACCACTTAGACATTTTTCAACGGTAATTTACGTTCAAAATGTATGAAATAGTAGATTTTTTTAATAACCGATGAAAAATTACTATCCGTTTTTATGCAAAATAATATTATGACATTTAAAGTTCTGCTATAAAGAGCAGACCCGGTGGCGTACTCACCGTTCACGCGTTTCAAACTACCCCCATGGGAAAAAGATGTGACTAAGAGCTCTGTATATGGTTCACGGCTTTACATCGTAAAGCAAATGAATACAGTTAGTTAGTTACACAAAAGCACACACCACATCACGAAGCACGAAATTAAAACCGCACGATCTAATATTACTCTCATTATCGGACGCCACCTGATACGGATCCTAACTGCACCTTTTCTGTCGTCAACGTTCATAAATCTAGGCATACGAGTGTGTACTCGGTCACCTGACCTTTCTGAAGAACTTCATCAATTTGTTTTGCAAGGTATGCCTGCAAAACTTGTGTGTGCTTTTCACACACACTTCTTTGTGTGTGCTTTTGTTACGCGACGAATACTCGTTTGCGGAACGATCAGTTTATTGAGTACGCCAAAAAGTGCAGCGGCTGCTCGTGGTGGCTCGTGGTGCTCGTGGTACTACTCATTATTGAAAAAAATATGTGTGTGTACCAGAGTACACAGGTAAGAAGTGAAACTTCTTTACGACATATCATTTTTCTACTATTTGCAACTTCAAGAAAATTGGGTAGATAAGGCTTTAAGGCCTTAAGAAAAACAATTTTTTCCGTATAAAATTAAAGCTATTTTATTATTATAGACATGCATACAATTAATGAGTAATTTATTTTATCATTGTTCTTATTATAATATCATTGCTATTGTTGTATTTCATCAATAATGATACATTATATTCTTTACGTCACTATACTAAACTTTGATAAAAAAAGCAACATGGCGCGTAACCGAAAAACGTGACGATACGTCAAAAAAATTTCTCCCTTTACGTCGATAAAGAAGTTTCACTTCAATAATTATACACGTTATTTAACAACTTAAAAAAGAAAGTTAATTTAGAACGAAACAATGGATACTGTCACCGTAAACAACGTGATTGGTTTCCACACTTATTTTGCTCGGTAAATTAATTGTTGGTGTTTGTTCCGTTTTACTAAAAGAAAAGGGTTCTATTATTCAGCCAAAAGGCTAATGAGTAGACCATTTGCTCTTAGGTTGTTGATCGTTAATTTTTAAGTGTTTAGGATAAATGTTCAGTTCGATAGTCGACAGCCATTTCCCACCACGAGATTGATCCTTGTCTTTTTAAGTAGAATCGTAAAATAGAGATAAAGGAAATTGAAACTTTGTAACAACGCTATACTCTTATCATCGATTTGAAACAAGGAAACTTACATTGTTTTACTTATTAAATCATTATGTTGAAGTTTTATTGCATTACAAAGGGAGAAAAGGTAAGACGTTTCAAAACATTTCCATAAAAAAGTACACTTAACAGGATTCCTAAAAATAACACGCACCCAACCACCTGATACGCATACACACAGAATTGAGAGTACCTATTTCTTTTTGAAGTCGATTAATAAAACCAACAGTTACAATCACATTTCAGCATTCATTCCGTTCGCTAACACATTATTTTCTAAATAGCTCGTTTTCGATCAAATTAATGGCGAAATTTTCAAGCTTACTCGTTGATTCATTCATTTTCCGTCGTTGTTTCCGAGTAATTGACTGGGAACGCAAATCGGTCCGTTTACCAATATTTAGGCCACATCTGGCTTGAATGACAGCCTCGAATTTGATTGATTCTTTATGATGTGAACGTCAAAGCACTTTAGTACCTATTATAATGTAACTCGAAGAGTTCTAGGTGGAACAACACATTCAATAACTCAACAATACCTTTGTAGGTATCGAATAGGTTGCCAACTCTTCATTTCAAAAGTGTATTTTATAACCTATTTTTTCACTCATTAAATTGTTTTGTTTTTGTTAACTTAGAAGACCTGGTAAGGAATATGTAATATATTCTACGGTAAGCCGTTGTTTTGCCTACACTTACCAAAGACGTCGTCAAGACTTTGAAGGTAGTGTAAAAGTTGCCACATTGTTTTGTTTCATATTGTTTTCCTTTGTGGCGTAACATGTGAGTGTGAAAAGAGCCTCGAAATGAAGGGCGGTGGAATTGCTCAAGTGTGTGATGACTTGTTCGCATTCTATCCAACCCACAAATCAACCATGTTACCATAATTAATTGTATTACATCCGTGGTTGTAGTGGCCGGCTCCCAAACGTAAGGGTCTCGGGTTCGATTTTCCAATCGGGTGGTAATTCAATTTATGTATTAGTCAGTAACGCTGAAATTACACGGCTCACTTGTACCTTTTAGTTTGGATTAAAGCAATAAAATTGAAAAAGTAACCATTTGTGTGGACAATTATTCAATGTCGGTCATTGGACATACCGTTTGTTTCAATGCCTTTCAACCCATCAACTTGGTTAAAGCGAATATTGACTTTTTAAATCTTAATTTGCCGAGTCATGTCCAGTTAATCGCAATGGTTTTTCTTCTTAAATCGGTTTCGGAGTCAGTTTTCTGATATTGTACAGCTGTCGATTATACATTCTAAATGTCTGTGCCGTAAGTATCAATATTGCGAATGTTACCATTTATCTTTTGGGAAAATGTTTATACTGAGGCAGGCATTCATGACAGAGCTTTGCTACTGATTTGTAAATCAGATCCTTGTTTTAGTGAAATCTATTCTTAGAGTAGAATTTACAGTTCTTTTTATAAAAAGCAGTACATAAATAAATGTTAAACACATGCGATCTGAAATATCATTGTAACTACAAATTCTTCGGTAACATTCTTTACATATAAAATCTACATTATAATTAAATATTTCGTGTTGTGAAGAACATTTAAAACTAGTGACAATCGTTATCGAATTTACAGTAACTGTTTTGTCGAGAATTAAACTTCAGACAGTCGATTGAATGAAATAAAAAATAATTAACGGCAAAGCTCTGTCTTATGAAAGAGTACATAAACTAGCTTACTGAGAGCGATAAAAATCGTATAATGTAAAGCTGGAGCTTACAGTGCGACGTTGAAGACCGTTTTATTTTTTCAAGCTCAGATTTTCTTTAGTTTATGTTGTATCTCAGTAAGATGTCTTATTATTTCCTTTAGTTGATGTTGTATCTCAGTAAGATGTCTTATTATTTCAAGCTCAGATTTCCTTTAGTTGATGTTGTATCTCAGTAAGATGTCTTATTATTTCCTTTAGTTGATGTTGTATCTCAGTAAGATGTCTTATTATTTCAATGATTTTTCTACTCTTTACTGTTTATTTTAGTCATCTTTTGTTGTTAGCCATTGAGCATGCCATGATGATGCATTTGAAGATCACAAGTTCATTTAGCCCTTCCACAATCTTTAATTAAAAATCTTTTGTCAAGAACTCGTCAGCGTGTTTACGAGCAAGGTTCGATTGCAAGTCATGTCCGAGCTTTTCAGTTTATGAAAAAATCCAAAGAACCACTTTTTAACATAAGAAATAAATTCCCTAACAAAGTTAATTTTGAGAAAAGGTTGGTAGTAGATTTAATTGACTTTTCTTATGTGTCTAGTTAGTTCATTAAATAAAACATACAGGCTTATTACATACAGGCTTATTACATACAGGCTTATTACATACAGGCTTCCATTCTTTTTTTGATTTCTCTTTATTTCCGGTGAGTATATACATACAGGGTGTAAACAGACTCTTCACGAAGCCGTCAACCAAGCATTATGAACATCAAACTAAGTAATTTTACGCAAAAATTAGTGCTGGGAAACGACTTTTTTTTGTGGGCTGAAAAATCATGTTTTACAGTAGGACTCAATGTAACGCACTCAAAACATTGTGCTGGTAGCTGGATTGAATAGTTAGAGGGTCCTGGAGGTGTTTAAAGTAAAAATCTTACATTAAAAACATGTATTAAAAAAAAAACATGTGAAAAAGTTGGAACTTTGACACCCAATATCTCCGTAACTAGAAGGTTCCCAGGTATGCTCTAGAACAAAAAAATGATCGCAATGACGTTGAGAACAAGTGCCCTTCGGCTTCGTTAAGGGTCTATTTACACCCTTTATGTGTATACATATATCATTTTTATTTTATTAAACCGTAGTTCTGTATTTTATTAAGGTACAATGAATAAAACATTAGAGGTATATTTTTCTTCCGAGGTATTATGCAATTACCTCGGATGGAAATTAGGTTTTTGTCAGGCTTTCTGAATAATTCGTCTTTTGTCCTTCTATAAAGAAATAAGTACTTGGAATATGAAACTTACAGCTTTTTATTCAGATTTTCTGTGACTTTACCATTACCATGTTCAGAGGATAAGCGTTACATATAACGTAGAAGCATCGCCAGTATCTTAGGCACATTACCAGTTGACAGCATTGGGGAGGAGTTCTTTGATGCCATTTTTTGTTCATTGTTAGTGTAGTTTATTTCATTGTTTTTATTTATTAGTCTGCATAGTTACAAAAGTAAATAAGAGAGTACGCCTACTCAATTATCCCATGCCACAACTATTCTAACAACAACAACTATTCCATTGCGTAGGGGGAGAAGAAGAGGAGCTGTGGAACAAACTCCCTAAAAAACTAACGTAAGTTAAAAGATCTAAACTTTTTCCGCCACTTGTTTTGCTGGGCTATCCCTTTCTTTTTCTTTTTTTTTTGTGGATGGGAAATCATCAAATGACTTCTCCCGCTCTGGGCAGAGCGGAAGAGAGTGTCAGACTTGTACTGACTAAAACCCATCCATGTTCCTTCCTTGCCCTTTGTGTTCCAGGGCCGCGGTATCTCTTTCGAACAGTCCCGCAGCCCAGGCAGGCATCGGCCCTTGGGCCCCTTACTGTTCGCTGACATCTCTTTGAGGCGCGCGTGGAACACGAACGCGCCGTCTACACGGCCTGTCGTCAAAAGACGGCCGGACGGCAAGCTAGCCCATAACTAACCGTCCACAGGTCCGCGTCTACGGTGGCCGGAAGTCACCACGTGACCCCCGACACCCGATGCATCTCCCGCGGCGGATGGGACGAGAGGTTCTCTCCCTCTCACGCTCCGCCACCTCCTTCGCTAGCATGACTGCTTCGCAGAAGGAGGTGACGGTGTCCCATTCCCTCTCGCTCCGGACCATGGATTGGACCAGGGCCGGACACGGCGGTGCTCCGCCCAATCCGCCCAAGCGGGGCAGACCTCCACCGTGTCCTCTGGGCGATTCTTGCAGTGGTAACACCTGCTGGGCTATCCCTCATTCTTGTTTGAGATATCCAACTTTCGACCGTTTACGGTCGCGGCGCGGCGGCTAATGTTAGCGGAGATTCGCACGGGTGAGTTTTAACATACACTTTTCGGTAGCTTATGTCAAATTCATGCATTTTTGACTTATCCATCATAGCGTTACATCACGCTTGTAATCTCGAAAGGGTTAGGCAGAGGTGTACCTATCCTACACCCAGATTTTATGTTAAGGTAAGTTCCAGTGCTTATAAAGCACTGGAACTTACCTAAATGGTTCCGTACCTAAAGGGTAAAAACGGGACCCTATTACTAAAACTCCGCTGTCCGTCTGGCTGTCTGTCATCAGGCTGTATCTCATAACTTGTGTACAGAATTTTATTGGGAGGTCTTCATTTTTTTTACTTTCTTGAAGTTTAGGGAAATTAAGTCTATTACCTGTTCCGATCTCTGGGGGCCAAAAATGGGCCCTTTATTAGAATCTTAATAAGATAAAATTATGAATTATGTTACAATTCGTAAAATGGTCACAAAGTGTAAATTCATAATTATAAACTCCGCCTGTGACCATTTTAAGAATTTTACCGTGATTATTTAATATTTATATTTATAGTTTAACTCTTTTTATCCGTCTATTTAAAAGTTAAATATGAAACTTTGATATAACTTCCAATTCCTTGAATCTAAAATTAAGTAACTTAAGCATCAAAGAGACGTAATAGATAATAAAACCTTTCGTAAAGAAGACGGGTTCCTATATATTTAATTAATGAACTGACTATGTTAAACTTTTTGTCATTTAACTTGGAGTTTAAAATACTTTTCAGTTTAACCTTTAGCTTATGTATTACATTGCTGAAAACTGTACAGCGTGACCATCAAAGTGTTTAGTTAGTTTTTCCATACATATATTTTTATTTACTTAATTTTAACAGCTGATTAATCGCTTTAGAAATCCATAATGTTTGTCTCCACGGCTTATGTAATTTAATAGCAATTTTAAACTCCAAAACTTTGACAAGAAGTACACTTCAACATTTTTTTAACTAATTACCTGTAAATTAACGAAGAAATCCAACAAAAAGTTCAGCAATCTTACTGCGTCCAATACCAATCACTGTTCTTGTTTAAATAACTTTATATTCGTTCAATCTGTTTGCTCGAAAACACGAAGTTGCACTGCGCGATCGTGGGTTTGGGCGGGCGGCCGCTGCTCTCTTCGGCGGCTACAAGAGAACTGAAAGCCCGAGATCATCGGAAGCTCCCACTGATACTGAAAGTACTAAAATTTACGACGCGCACTTCACTAGACACCGATATTTTTTCAGGAAGTTTATCCGATAGCTTTATATCATTCGTCAAGGTTTTGTGAAACGCCTTTGGTTTTCTGTTTAGAAACAATTGAAGACGCCTGACAGTCACACACAGGCGACGCCGACGGTGCGGAAAGTTAAGTTTCACGCAAGGCTGCCTTTATTTTGGATATTAATTTACTGAAGACTGAGGTTGACAGGTTGAGGTTGTTTTCTGATGATGACTGCATTTTCCCATCGCATGTATACGATGTATTATTTTTCTATAAAACATCAATTTGAAATTCGCATATATTAAATTAGTTTATGAATCGTTTGTTTTGTCTTGTCGTCAATCGTTTGTATTAAATTAGTTTATGAATGTTTTCATCCGTTTAATATTAGGCTGAAGAATGACGCCTCGGCTCAGGGGAAGGATGTTTAGATTTACTAAAATTGTGTTTACATTTTATATATAACTTTTGGAAAGATGCTTTCGTTCTGTTGCGAAACTAGAATATCGATTGGAATTGAATGGCTTTTTATTAGTTATGTGGACTTAGACACTGTGTGGTTCCTCGAACAGTAAAGGTCGCCGACTCTCCCATCGTTTATGACGTAAAAAGCGAATTAGAAATTGTTATAAGAGAATGCGTGCATAGTTCGCGGCAGGTCAGATTCTTGGTGACAGGTATTAGGATGTATTTATATTTTATAGTGATTGGGTTAAATTCATTGAAATATGGTACAACATAAATGTACATAATAAAACATATATGTACATCATAATGGTTGTTTATATCCTCATTTACCGATATTGCCGAGGTTTAACGAGTCGCAAGAAAAATAATAGTTAGGAACAGGAGGTACATAGTAGGTTAGACATCGTATTGTCCGAAATAGTTAAGTAATTATTTCGCATACTCAATAGCATCTATCAAAACAGAAAAAAAACGGAGTCAAGTTTAATTTGATCTTGACTAAGCATGAAGTTGTAAGTCGGATCAATGTCAGCCAAACGTGCCTCCAAGCCAAGCTTCCATGTTAGAAGTCCACTCAAAGTTTAGACACTCTCAAACGAAAATTATGCGTATGAATACAGTAGCCATACGCTAAAATATTTTAGCACATATTTTTTTTGAAAAATACATTTTTTATTACTTACTCATTAAGATATTGAAGAAATTTTTATCAATTCTAGAGGTGATATGTGTAATATAAGCCATTGTGGTTCGTTTTGATACGTTATCGACACTATATTGTTCTATCAGATGGTCTTCTATTAAGGTGTAGACTTGAAGCTTTTAAAATACCAGGTTACAGTTTTTCAACCAATACATGTTTACTTTCTTTGTAAGTTGGCAAATGTTGAGAATATTTTGTGGGATATTTCAAGGACAACGTGCCCTTCAGTTGACAAATTTCATATATATATTTTTTTAAATTTTGCCCCACACTAGGAATTTCTCCTGTATCGTGGGTGCGTTTACAAACATTTAAATACACATACACAAACTGTTAATACTGGGTAATACGATACCTCTTGGTAAGACTGGTTGCCAGACTTTTTGGTCACTACTACCTACTGACTACCTGTAAAGACTGTCAAAGATGTGCAAATGACAGCCAGGACCAACGGCTTAACGTGTTTTCCGAGGCACGGAGGAAACTAGGTATGTAATGGGTGGTCATCCATCCACAGACCAACCTAGGCAAGCACGGTTTAACCTAAAGATCGACCCGAGCAGCTGTTATTATTTTGCCACGAGCTCCTCCATCAGCGCTTAATGGAACTCAATTTAAATCATAATACTTAAAAATCGGTGAGTTAGAAAATTGAAACTTTAATAAAATGA
Organism: Lycophotia porphyrea; assembly: GCA_950005105.1. Lineage (NCBI taxonomy): Eukaryota > Metazoa > Arthropoda > Insecta > Lepidoptera > Noctuidae > Lycophotia > Lycophotia porphyrea. Next base: position 26,128,805 of record OX465383.1, on the reverse strand, counting down.
AGAAAGAAGAGACTCTAAGAAAGAACGGTCAATAATCTTCATGTACAGGACGCTCTGTGACAAATTCTACAGTTTTGTGAAATTGGGATATTTGTTAAGGTTTCCCGAATTGGCAATCCAATTCCTATACCTCAGCAAATTTATTCATTTCATGCTCCAGCAGCAAATTATAGCTATATTTGTATTCCTTGGTGTACACTGTACGGTTCTTCCCACCAAATACGAAAACTATTTTGGAAAAACTATACGTGCCTATTCTAATGTAATTAGTTGTAATTGTTTTGAGTAATTCTGAGTTCAAATTGAGGCTCGGTTTACCAATCACTCGAATAATACTGCATTTAGTTAATTATACACCGATAACAAAGCATTTAGTTAATTTAAACCAGTGTGGGTGAAAAGCGCTCCTGGATGTAGAAGACAACGGTTGTTATCACTATATTATGTAACATTGAGCCTTAGTTCAGCTATGGATTGCGATAGGTAACGTTTTAGGTTTTTTCAATAATAAGCTTGTAAAATAATACGAAAGCTGGCACCCTGCGCCGACCGGTCCGTAGGCTGGTTTTGCTGGCACTCGAACCTCAGCCACTCACCGCCAGTTCTTAGTGTTCCACTGGGGGTCCGGTATGTTGGCGACTGGCTTTGGATCGAACCTTTTTTACAAGTTTATTATATTTTGATAATTTAAATCTGTTCCATTTGTGTAACCAAGTGACCTTGACTTTGGTCATCAGTTGTCAGGTCGAGCTGTGTCATTTAACATTGTAAAATTCTTTTACAATTATAAATAAACTAATATACTCATACATGCCTCTAACATGCCTTTAACATTCCAATAAATCATATACAGTCCACTGTTCCATAACATTTTTTCATTATTCTTTGTCCACTCTGGCTCGCTACGACTAATTTTTTTGGCACAACTCTTGGCCCTTTCTACAGTGTCGTGTCGTCTGTGGTAGCGCAGATTAGTTTGAAGTATATTTTCGGGCACAGAAGGCAGTGGAGAAGACGGAAGATTGTTTGCGGCCCAGCTCCATATGCTCGGGTGTGCAAGTGCCGCCGTTCTAGCGATGTAGCCTCAATTTACAACATTGGACTTACTTAATTCCACATATGTTCGGATACGTTTCAGGGACTTCCAGGAAGGCTTAGGCGGAAAGTAAGGCCTTGCAGGAAGGTGTTTATTTGGTTGACGTAGATAGTAAGCTGCCAAAGTTTATAACGGGCATCGACGGTCCTGCTAATCATAGAACTGTGATAAAAACATTTTTTGTATTTTTGGCAACATGAGTATTGTGAACATTATTATTATTTCATATTTATTTCCGTAATTGAAGTGAAACTAATTGGTTAGGTAAGCAAGGGTGATGACACAGGTATTATCGCACACAATACTGTGGTTTTTCAATATTACTCGTTTTCATTTCTCGTTTTCATTCGACAATCGAAACTTAAAACATGATTCTTCCTAACATTTGTTAAATGAAATCCCTTCGTCTGTCTGTTCGTTGGTAGAGACGTGTATAAATAGAAAACCTTTGATAAAGCACAGAAGTGCATTAGATCTACATGCAATCTTAAACCAAAGGAAAGCTGTAAACCGCATTTTAAATCTCTTAAAATATTAACATTGCCTTGTCTTTATATCATACGAGACCACATTGTTCGTCAAGAAAAATAGTGAACTGTTTAAAAAACCTTCAGAGCGAAGCTTTACAAGACAAGAATATGGACACGAGTTAAGTTTAAGAGCCTCAAAGACCCAAAAGCACTCTCTGCATGGCTCTGAAAATATTAAATAAAAATACTAAATGACATTGAGATGGCGCTGAGAGATGGCGCTGCCGTCACGCAAACATTGAGCTCCTTAATAATTATTAAAAAAAAAATGGAAAAAGTCTATTTAGCAGTGATATTTCTGTATTACGATAAACAATAAACTGTAGACATTAAGTGAAAGTGTTATCGAAACCTAATTTACGAATTTAACAAAGTTGGCAGCAAGTCACACTTCCCATTCGCTTGGGTGGTCTCGGCTGCTTTGAACGCATGGAATATGGCTTGTCCCAATACGGATTTGCCCGACAACTTGTCCTCCCAGAGGCAGTGGGACGTGCCGCTCTGCAGTATTGTACGGAATACCCTTTTAAACACGTCTATCAATACTGTGGACCGTGTCCGCCGTCTACTGGCCGTGGGGAAATGGGAGTCGGGCTTATGGCTTCAGGCACTTCCTTCATTCACCATTGGCACTATGATGGATGACACATCGTTCCGTGTCGCTACGAGTCTACGCTTAGGCGCACCTTGTGTTGCTCCGCATCGGTGTCACTGCGGTGAAGCTGTCGACAGCCTCGGACACCATGGCCTGTCCTGCTACAGGAGCGCAGGCCGCATTGCACGGCACGCCAGCATTAACGACATTATTCGTCGAGCTCTTGCCAGCGCCGGTGTGCCAGCGGTTTTAGAACCAAACGGCTTGGTACGTGACGATGGCAAGAGACCAGACGGCATTACATTGGTGCCTTGGAAGGTGGGTAGGCCTTTAGTGTGGGACGCAACCTGTGTCGACACCCTTGCGCCATCCCACGTTGTAAGCACGGCGGACTGTGCGGGCGCTGCTGCTGCGGCTGCTGAGATCCTGAAGCGGCGCAAATACTGTAACCTTATTGGTAATTACAGTTTTAAGCCTTTTAGGGTCGAAACGCTCGGGTCATGGGGCCCGAGTGCGTGTCGCCTTTTTAAGGAAATATCCCGCCGAATGGTCGACACTTTGCGTGACCAGAGGGCTGGCTATTTCTTTGGCCAAAGAATTAGCATTGTCATTCAACATGGCAATGCTGCCAGTCTTCTGGGCTCGTTTCCGGATGACAGCGATGCGGAGGAGTACTTTGACGCCTAAGTGTCCTATTTTTGTAATTGTAAATATGTAGGTACTTACTTTTAGTCTTCCCTTTTTTAGTATTATTTTTGTAGTCTGTATATAATGTAAATATTGAATGTTAAAATTAAAACAAAAATAAAAAAAAACAATCAAAGTTTTAACGTGTTTTTAAATTCTAATCTCAAACTGTACTAAATGTCAATAAGTGGTAAATCCTCAAAAACTCAAAAAATCACATACAATAACTATGCGTTAATATTACAGTGTTCATATTGATGTGCTACCAAGTGTTAATTTAGTGCTTAATCTGAAATAAGAACAAAAAACTGCACTTAATAATTTGTAATTGCGCGCGCATACATAATTTTGAATTCAAAATAAGACGCATCATAACGGACTTATCTATTTGGTTATGCAACAGAATACTACTTTCACATAACTTTTACAAGGCAGTATAGCACATTGGAATAGTGCATGACCTGCTACGTCTGAGGTCGTAAGTTCGCGCCCAGTCAATTTTCAAATTATAAAATTGGTTTAAGTCACAGTTAAAACAAATACACTGGTATTCAAGAACGCTACATACATAAATATGGCAGCAACACTATGCTAAGTAAGGCATTTCTCACTGCGTTCGTCATGGCAGGCCATTCATTTCATAAACAATACTTACACCCGTATTCATGAACGTTATTATGAGGTCCCACAGTGCGCGTGGACGCACAGTGTCCCAAAAACCTATTCATAAACAATACTTGAGGGACGAACGACACTATGCGCTCATTATAATGAACGCACAGATAAAGTAGCTCACTTGCTACTTTACGCAACGCATAGTGCGACAAATCAACACAAATGTCAAACTGGTATCGGGTATTAGGTTATGTTGTAGTGATTACAGCAGCTAAGATGATGTTGATGATTATATCCTTAATTATTATTCATAATAAAGTTTATTGAAATAATGTAAAACCTTTCAAACAGTCAACAAAACTTTTAAGGCGGTTGCGTCAGGGTAGCCCGCGAAATTGAAATTTTCTTACGTTTTTTGCAATTTGCAGGTCAGTGTCAGGTTGTACGTTGATGAAAAATGAGTCGCGCCAGTAACGCGTATGTAGTTACAGAATTATAATCGTGAAAATCATCAATACAACCTTCTAAGAATTTTGCGGGATACCCTGACGCAACCACTTTAAAACAGTCTTTGTTTTTAAATATCTTGGTTGACGTTTATTCTGTCAGTCAGTGAACCCGAGTGAAGTCGCTTCACAACGTTAACCAATCACAGCGCCTCATTCAATGCTATGTGAACGCACAGCAAAGAGTCACCTGATGCCTGGGACACGTGCCTTCCCCTACTTCAAATATAAATACTTGCCTGGTTCGACTTCATCTTCCGCGGAACTTAGTTATCATCATTAGAACGTTCGTTAACGATTGGCTCTCAATTCCTACTATTCCAGATATAAACGTATCTTTCCAAGAAGTTAACTTCTTATACGACAGAAAACATGAGGTATCACTTTACAGCCAATTATCTTCACTTGTTTTGTTTTTTCTTTTTGGTTTTGGTTCTAGGTTCATTTTTTCTTTATTTAATTCAGCGTAATAAGGCTATAAACATTCCCATTGCTGGGACACGGGCCTCTTCTCATATATCGGTACAAGCCAAGTCACATTCGTTCTTGCCCGAATTTGAAACCACAACTTCGTGCGTCTCTCATGCACGAAGTTGTGGTTGCCACCACTGGGCCTTCACGATTTTATAATTGAACCCTCTCCGAATGCTGCCTGAATCTTATCGAATATCTCTTCATATTCGATAAGATCTTGTTTGAGGTACTCTGCATCGCGTTTGCCTCTTGGGATTATAATGTGTCACTGAAAAGAAAACAAGCTATAAGAACTTATTCTAAATTAAATTATGCTTGTTTGTCTTTGGCTTACTCACCTATCCGTTTATATTTGAATCAGTATCGGAATACTTTTAAACAACGACAAGCAATAGGATAGGCCAAAAAAGACAAAAAAATACTTTGTAATATATTATAAAATTATTGTCTTTACCAACTTAGATAAAAAATATGCATTTTTACGTGGGTTATTATAAATAAGAAGTAATGGAAGCACCCACCACAAACACACCCGCAACATATTATCAGTATATCCGACGCACATTTTTCACGGTGCAGCAATCATCATCAGTTTAGCCTTTTACCAACTATATTGGGGTCGGCTTCCTGTCTAACTAGATGCGGCAGAATTTTAAAACTTTACATGGAGCGACTGCCTTTCTGATCTCCAAAACCCAGTTAGTACGGGGTAATACGATACAAGGGGTATCGTATTACCCAGTACTAACTGGGTAAGATTGGTTGTCAGGTGGTTGTCTGACATTCGGGCCACTTACCTGTAACGACTGTCAAAGATCTACAAATAACAGTTGGGTCGAACGGCTTAACGTGCTTTTCGAGGCACGGAGAAAACTCGGTATGGAATGGGTGGTCACCATTCCACGGACTTAAGTAAGCATAGCTTAACTAAAAAGATTGGCTCGAGCGCCTGTTCTTATTTAGCCACGAGCTCCTCAAGAATGCTTAACATTTTTTAGTTTCGTAACAATTTCTCAGTTTGCTAAACGTAACCCTAAATTATTATACGTTACAAAACTGAGAAATCGCAATGAAACTAAGAATCAAAGTAGAGAATTTATCACTTAAAAAAATATTTCTGTAGAAGCTGTTATAAGAAAAATAGTTGAAGAATGATATTTTGTTCCTTTTATTTATGGCAGCTATGGAGGTAGGTACATCATTACGTCATTATTCTTCCGATATCGACAGGAAGAATTATGGATATACATAGATAATTATAAGTACTGCTGCGGAGTTTGGATTTGTGCTCGGTTAATTTCCAACCTGAGTGCGGACAAAGCCGCGGAAAAAGCTAGTTTTACTATAATGCTTTTACTAAAAATCATTAATTTAAAAAAACATAATGTACATATTACCTTTGATAAAAAAGGACATAAAATTGACATAATTTGGAACAACTCACACAATATTGTAGAGGTCCTATGATAATATATCGTTCTGGCTGCCGTTTGATTCTGGCAGTTTAATAAAGTACATTTGAATGCAAAAGAGAAATAAAAAATGATAGACTGTCAGGTCAGGACAGATAAAAAATATAAGAATGTAAAAAGATGTATTAATTGATTTAAAAATATAAATATAAAGAGTTAAATGTTTAAAGGCGTATAATTTGGCCCTCCTGATCAGAAGGTCTAAGTAGCTAAACATCCAACAGCGCGAAACTTCTAATGAGCAATAAGTCTAATTAGCATAAAGTACTTGTAGCAAAACCTCCAATTATCAGATGGTCTAAAAAAAAAAAAAAATTTCAATCTATTTATTTTCAAAAACTTTCATATTAGTTATAAAAAGAATAACGCTCAATCTTTTTGAGGCAAGATTATGTGCGCCATTGATTAGGTTACTCGCTCACATTTCTTTGTCTGATCATTTTTAAAATGTGTACACTCTTGTAGAAAGTAAAAGTCAATTGTAAATTACATAAATTTATTTGAAAATAAAAATCTGGGTTAATAAGCTTGAAATTAGGCGCACAAGTTCCCCTGCATTTATTCACCTATTTGGCGTTAAAAAACATTATATCGATCTATCACCATTAAAAAGATATGATATACCAAATATGATGACCAAACAGTCTGTATGTATAATGCTGTGTCCGTTTCCCCCCGATGCAATGTGTGTGTTGAATTTTGTGCTTGAGTATCCAGACATTTTGAGAATCTGACTTTCTGCTACATAGACGTTCGGCTATACAGACCATCTGATAGTTGGACGTTTTGCTACAAGGACTTTATGCTAATTAGACTTACTGCTCATTAGACGTTTCGCGCTGTTGGACGTTTAGCTACTTAGACCTTCTGATCAGGAGGGTAATTTGGTAGTGTAGACTCCGAACACACTACAGTACCGAGCAACTTGACAAGTTCCCCAAAATAGATGTTTCTATTTTTCAGAATCATTCTCAAAAGGGGGAAAAAATACGAAAAAAATGTTGGGGGAAGCTAATTCAATAAATAGTCCTTTTCTGACAGACAAAGATGGCGAAAAATATATTTACGACTATTCAGAGACAAAAGCTTCTTGTGTATTTGCAATAACAAATTATTTAGGTCAGAGCTCCTCGTGTTTCCCAGTTTTGTTGTTATATAATTATGATACAGTGATATAGGAAGAGACACAAATACATGAGAAATTTTCGTTTGTAGGCTTCACCACAATGTAAGTATGGATGAGGTTGTGTTATATATTTTGGAGGTCTGTTACGTCTTTTTGCCAACCCTGCCGTCAACTTGCATCTCAGTACTTGACATTTATATAATTTGTACGAAATAATTACGTGTGACTCCGGTAATATGTAAACTGAATTAGGATTACATGTATGTCTGTCTTGTACGCACTTTTTTTTTAACTGTAATACTCTTTATCATAGTTATTAAATAGTAGTTGAGGTATTTGAGGGTTGGTTTTCAAATTATATTTTTTTTAATTATTTTCATTTTGCCGTGTCTTAACTATTTATTTGAAGATTTTTAGCCGGTTTGAAAAGATTTGTTCTACTTACACACTATTTTGCGCTAAGTAACCTATTCTTAACTGTTGTTTTTTTTATCTATTAACGCATAATTTAAATAAAACTCTTTGTGTCAGGAGTTCTTTTGAAGTTTAAAGTCTGCACTGTGGTATAATTTGTTTAATCTGTGCACAACGTCAAATATTGTCAAATAGTCTCAACTTCTCAAGATCCGATACGAATTTGATAACAAATTATTTTTTTTCATAATAGTATTCAATTTGAGCAGCAAAAATGTCGGCATCTCTCGACAGCACTTTGGACCCTATGGAAGAAATCCGATTCCGTAAGAAACACGGTTTCACCTGGGTGGAAATACAAAAAGATACCCATTTCACTTTCGATGAACTGGAACGTAAGTATCGATGGGACTTCAGTCTCCAATGAGTGTCGAATAGCAGTGATAGCCTCGTGGTGTGACCGTCGTTGTGTGGTGGACCCAGCAGTGGGAACATTATAGGCTGATGATGATGATGATATGACCGTCGACCCAAGACACGCATCTCTGATGTTTTGGATTCATGTGCGAATTATGTAATAATTATTGGCATGTAAAACCAAATCAAAGGCCCATGGGCGTCATAAAAACTCTGACACTAGGTTAGGCACTCATTACACGAAAAAGAAGAAGTCATCAATTTACCCTATCGTCCCCGACGGGACATAGGCCTTTCCCAAACTACGCTGCTGTCCATTGCTATCCGCATCCAGGCAGTCCCAAATAACTTTTTAAGATCTTAAATCCATCTCTCTGCTTACCATGTGGTCTCTAATCGCGGACTTATTTGCTCCACCGACCAACATGAGTCTACTCTGCAAGTTATGTCTTAACTCATTTGCTCCAAAAACCAACATGAGTCTAGTCTGCAAGTTATGTCGTAACTAGATTTTATTGATAGATTTTTGTGGAAGGTTTCAACGATTATGAATCTTTAGTTTGATTTGCCGAATGTAGCCGGAGACGAAATCAGTCCATGGTTTTCAATACTTTTCAATTTAGCTTAACACATTGCCTGTAGAGTTTCCTGTTTTCTAGCAGAACTCGGTACTCATATGGCTTATGTGAAAAGAAACATGACAGGGAATAAAATTGCGTTTTTAACACGATTTAAGACAGTATTCGTTCACTTTCAGAAATAATGGTGATATTTTTCAAAATTCAAAAGAGGGATGATAGATGCCCTGGTACTGATCTTATTACAAGGTAAGAATATTCGAAAAATAATAAAGGCTGTCGCAATGTGAACATTGAGATCGTTCTAACCATTTAATCAACCCAGTCTGTCGCACTCCAGTACTTGACAGGGGCCACTTGAAAGTTACGTCACAACTCTCGTAAATAAGTAATTGTTATTGAGTGGAGTTGTCTGTAAAATAATAACAACAGTCGTGAATAACCGGCTTTATGTGAAAAGCACAAGAGTAGCCGATATGGCGACGCTTGGGGGTTTGGGGATCGTAGGCCAGGGCCCACTTGTCCAGCCGTGGCCACGTATCTACTGAAATAATGGGATGCTAAAAAACACTAAGTTTGAGATTTTCTATAGGAACAACATCTAACATTGCTTAGTCTTTAAAGCTAAGTCAGAGGCCTATGAGCGGCATAAAATCTCTGACACCAGCATAGGCTCTAATCACACTATAAAAAAAGAAAGACGGATCGGATGATATTGTGAGTTTATCTTAAATATACAATTTGAACCATGACTACACGGCAATTTTGTTTAACCTGGCCTATTTCCTATATTTCAATATTTCCTTTGGCTTTTTCTGGGGACCGTCTATTATAATGTTTGCATTGTACGTTAGAAACGCATTCCGTAATGTGTGAAGAAGATCTTCAAATGGGCTTAAAGCTGATGTACAACTATGGGCTCTGTAGAGCACAGCAAAAAATATAAATTAATGTGTGAAATAAAATTAATTCTGAATCAATACGGTTAAGAAATTCAAAAATAATTTTCAAATCAGACTGATAGTTCCAGAGATTAGTGCGTTCACAGAAACTCTTCAGCTAAGGTGCCTATCGAATTCCACCGACAACCACTGTATGCCTCTGCCTATGCCACATAGGCCAACTTCAGCAGGTTACAGAAAAAGGCATTAGTAGAAATACTTCATCTTTCACTTTCAAAAGGAAAGTAATACAATTACAATTAAGTAATCAGTATACGGGTCATGTCAACAAAGAGCGATCCGATGTCAGAATGTGGTTTTCATAGGGGATTCTACTTTGATGAGGGTTAGGTTAACTACCCGTTACCAATGAGGGAGGTCAATTACAAAGGCTGCTGGGTTAAACAAATAAGTAAAGAAGTTCGTTTCCGAGTGTGGCCCGTTATGCAAAAATATGTGGCAAAATAACTGATAGATTTTTGGATTAAGAGTTTTTTTTAACTCAAATACTCAAATTGTAATAGCAAAACTTAGCTTTATTGGAAACTGGAGACTTCGGTGGGGATTATCGGGAATCGAGGTAAAATTACACTTTTCCCTTTTCTCACATCAGTTAAAATAGTGGCACCGACTATATTTTGTCTTAATTCTGAAATCCGAAGTCTCGTCTCATTGCATAATCGGGGTGCATCTAAATAGCGCATAAGCATAACGGGTACAACTAATTTTAATTGAAGTTTATGCGGGGGTACACCTGAAAGCTCTAGACAATTTAAAAATTCAGCGGGAAAAAAAGTGCTCTGTTCCATGATGGGCCACTTTCGCCTGATCGTCGAGGGCCAACCATTCCAAAATCTTGAAGCTTCTTTCCCGTCATTGTCATAACTTTGTTTCAATCTTTGTCAGCGCTTCGTTGTAAATGCTTGGGGCATGTAATGGGGCCGTCGGAACTCTTGGTAATAGACCAAGAGTTCCGACGGCCCCATCGCGAGTCTGAATCGTTACCCTTCCACCATCTTCGGGTGCTCTTCGTCTGTATAAAGGGAACCCTTGTCATTATGCACTGTTTCCTTCAGCAGCTCTCGGGGGTATTTTTTGTACATTTCCCACTTTTCATGCAAGGTGATGCTGGATGATTACGTGCTCCACAGGGGCCATGAACCATGTTTCTGGTTATGGTTTCGTGCAAATCCCTATCTTGTTCTGGATCCCGAATCTCGGCGCTTATAATGTAATCTATTTGGTTGGGACGCAGCTTTTCTTTTAACCAAATAAGAATATGCACATGTGGTAGACCATTCAATTAAAGGATTTTATTCAAATCCAGAATGATTAAATACGGACCAATTACTGTGACGCATAAAAATTCTTCGGCGTTCGCTTTGCATTTCTGCAACAGCGGTCCTTCTCACCTGCGACTGTTCTGGAGTTTCTGTCGTTCTAATGACTGCTTGCCGCTGGGCTTGTTGTCTTAGACGGAGCTGTGTTTGAAAAGGCGTCTCAGTTACCCTTAGAGCTCTCTGGCTTTCGGCTTGTTCCTCCAAACGCAATTGCGTTTGAAAGGGCGTCTCAGACGCTCTCAGAGAAGCTTGGCGGGTGGCTTGGCTCTCCCGTCTTTCCTGGCTTTGACTCATCAGCTCTCAATGCTGCTTGTCGCTCCGCTTGTTATTGCCTTCTTAATTCGGCATGAACGGAGGATTCTTGAGATCCAGCAATTTTCGCTGCTCGGGCTCGCGATGTGCTCCTTCCTAAGTTGGAACTACGTTTGCGAGGCATTATAAAATAGAAAAAGGCAAAGAAACACACAAAGGAACCTAACCTAACAAAATAAAAACAGAACTAACTAAACTAACCGAATAATAATAAAAGACAGTTGTTTTATTTCAAACAAACAATAAAGGATAACCAATCCTAGCGAACAATTTAAACAACTTATCTAGAGACAATTTCAACACCAAAACTAACGACAAAATTAGGAACAAAAAAACCTTCGATGATCATTCTTCCACAAAAAACTTAACACCGCGATTCAGAAAACGGCGTATACCACAAAAACGCTGCATTGACACTCGACTCACAGAATGTATTTCCTATACTAATTAATATTATAAATTCGAAAGTGAGTTTTTTTTATGACTTTATCCCCCGGGATCAGTACTTTTTTCCTGGTTAAAAGATATATTTTATTCTGTATCCCTGACAACATATACCTATGCAAAATGTCATGATGATCGGTTCGGCGGCTTAGAGCGTGGAAAGGTTTCAAGCAAAGCAGTTTACTTTCGCATTTATAATATTAGGATGGATAGTTAGGAGGATGAAAAACCGGTTTATCTACAATTTAGACTCTCAAAATGTATGAGGGAGTATCTTACTACTAATGTTTCTGTAATAATTCAATCATTGTTCGACAGACACGTGGCGCCACCTGTTACAAAAATCACGTTAGTGTGGTTTTCCTCGGGAACAGTACTTTTTTCCGGGATGAAAGGTATCCTATATCCGTGTCTGTACACCTAAGAATGTATATGCAAAATTTCAGGATGATCGGTTCAGTTGTTCAGGCGTGAAAAGGTAACAAACAAACAAACAAATAAACTTTCGCATTTATGGATAATCTGGTATGTAACTTGGTGCTATACAGGTTTTTGGTAAGGTACCGTTTTCACCAAGCGGAAAATCATCGCAATCATATGAAATTCGACGCAGACATAAGCGTCTCTCCGCGCGTGCTCGAGGATGCGCGTGCGCCCAATACCCGATTTTTTTTCAATTGGTGAAAACGGACCCTAAACAAGTCGAAACTATAATATCCTTCTAACCATAACATCAATATAATTATGTACCAATATTCACAAAGCAAAGTTTTGGGCTCTTATCATCATCATCATCATCAGCCTATAAATGTTCCCACTGCTGGGACACAGGCTTCCTCTCTATGAGAGGGAATGGGCTATAATCCACCACGCGGGCCCAGTGCGGATTGGTAGATGTCACATGTCTTCGAATTTTTGGTTCTAGGACATGCCGGTTTCCTCACGATGTTTTCCTTCACCGTTTTTGAGAGCAGTGGTGATGAAATAAATTACACAAAGTAATGCGCCTGCCTGGGTTCGAACCCACGACTTGCTGTTCGTAAGTCGGGGTCGCTACCACTGGGCCACCGCTGCTCTTATAGTGACAAAAAAAAACCTATACTCGCTCATACAAATATCGTAAGGTCCAAACGGTTGTTATGACTCTTCTCGTAACCAGAGGGCTTATCCATTTCTTAGTCAAGAATCACCATTGCCATCCAACGTGGCAATGCTGCAAGCCTTCTGGGCACTTTCCCCTTGACGGCAATGCGGACGTATTTTTGACGCCCTTTAATTCTCTTCTGCTTTTGATACATATACCTACTTAGTAACGTAACATAGATACATAAAGTAACAAGTTTTATCCATGGAACCTAGGCAAGAACAACACGATTCTTATTTACCCCTTTGACGAGTAAGTACTACGTAATCTGACCTTTCTGTAGGACGTTATTAATAAGGTCAGTGTACCTATGTCCTTCTGAGGCGTCCCCTCCCGGCTTCTTGCTAGATCACGAGGCAGTAGCATCTAGTTGTAGTCTAGCAAGTTGTAATTTAAATTAATTCTTCTATTTCGTCGGTCTAGTGGTCGCAACCGCGACTGCTGAGCATGAGGTCTTGGCTTCGATTCCTGGGTCAGGCAAACTGTATTGGGTTTTTCCCAGGAATTTTTCAGTAGCAGCCAAAGAGTCTGGTTTTGTGCTCGGTTGATGACAATAGGTTCGCTCCCTATCATGTGGGACTTAAATACAAATGGCGAAATGTGGGTATCAGGTACACCTCTGCCTAACCGGCAGAGATCACAGGTGTGATGTTATGGTTCGTTGGAGGAGTGGTTGCAAAAACGACTGAACCTTAGACATACTTGATCGATTAAAGATAAGGTATTCCTATGACAGAAGAATAGGGATGTTTCCTGAGTAAAAGAATATGATTCAATTTAGTCCATCAGTTAGATTACCGAAAAATATTTAATAAGTATTTTTTTGTTTTATCCAATCAATAATAACTGACGTAGATAAAAGATATCAAAGATCATGAGTGGGGGCTTGTGACGTCAAGTAAAAGTGTACTGACATTATGACGTCACAAGAGTTTTCGACGCACAGAAAAAATGCGTGTCCAATATTTTTTGGAAATCTATCTGACCGACCAATTAGATTTTGTTGGTAAATTAACCTATTTACAGTAGCAACGCAGTCTGGTTTTAGAACAACTTTGCCATGGGTTATCAAATTGATTGATTTATTACTAAATGGCAATCACGATCATTGTATTAATAACATCAGCATAGGCTGACGTTTACTGTTGGACTTAGACCTCCTCTGAGTGTCGCAGCATCGTCTTCTTGTATCCAGGGAATGTCCGCGACTTTCATCAGCTGGGCAGTCGGCTTAATGCGATCTGTCCAAGCTGCTATTTTACAGTAGATTTAGACTGTCTGAGTTATATTGTATTCCCATTTCCCAAACAGAATCTGTGAGGAAACTTACACTTGAAAAGTTGTGTTCTGCAAAATTGCTCACTCGTAACTCGCCTTTTATCCATGAACGGTACCTAAAAGTATACTTACATTACGTTTTTTTATAAGCTTTATTCAACTTGCCTTGTTAGTTTGTTCGTATGTATTGACAAAATCTTGCAACTGATTTTTTTTCCTATTATTTGGGCCTACTATTGACTCCAATCGGACAAGATTGAGATTTACGACGTACGACTTAACCCAAAAAAAGCCTATTAACTCGCGACTTAAATTGATTGGGGTCATATGAACTCAGGAACACCGACGCAGGCAGGGCATTGCACGTCTAAACTCCCGTATATGTATTAGGGGACGAGCCTATTGTTATCATCAGGGCACAGACTCAAGGCTAGATACCACTGAAAAATTCCTTACGGAGGTACCCAAAAAGACTTTACTCCACCTGGGAATCGAACCTAATGCCTTCATACTCAGCAGAAGCGCTTGCGTTCATTAGACCAACGAGGAGCTGATAAAAAATCACAACAAAAAATAACCCAACACCGTTAAAATCATAACCCTTGCTTTTTATTTCGCTATTAACGAAAGCATTTTTGTACCCAGCAGAACAAAAGTGGGTAGTATATTAGTATTTGACGATAATGTTGGTCGAAGGTTTGATGGACATTGCACCCTTGGATGAGGATTGAAACCTGACCTAAATGTTGAATATCAAGTATATCGTTACCAGTTAATAGAGGTCATCCGATTTTGGGGGTGATTACAGACTTAGAGGAAAGAGCTTTTGTTTAGGTAGTAAATAATGAATGGCCCTATGATACAGCACAAACAATCATCCATAAGAAAATGAAAACGATTCACATCCCTACCAAGCTGATCAAAATCAACATATTTTATTTGATATAGGCCCAGATGGGCACTTATTAAACGTCGACAGAAAGGTGCACGGTTCGGGTTGGTCGTTTCCTACGGAGAAAAACCGACAAGAAACTCCATGGTTAGTCTTTTCAAATCATTTGGTGGATTTTTACTACAGTCATTTGCATTTAATTTTGCCTTCGACAACTTAAACCGAATCGTACTAGCAACCTAATTGCAAAGAGAATAAAGTTCACTTTGACTTTAAGATTGGTGTAACCCATTGTTGCGATTATCAACCATAAATCAAGGGAAATAAAGATGACAATCAAGACGCAAAATCAGAGTGAAAATTACTGAGATTTTTTTAATGAAGAAAATAACAAATTATTAATAATAATTAATTATTATTTATTTTATGCTATTGGATTTTTCTATCAGGAATTTCTCAGCAGCAGCCATGGAGTCTGGATTTGTGCCCGGTTGATGGCGATAGGCTCGCCCCCTGGGACTTTAACATGGGACTTAAACATAACTGGCGAAATGTGGGTGTACTATTAGGTACACCTCTGCCTAACCCTATGGGGATTACAGGCGTGATGTTATGTTATGTGTAAAATAACAAAACATTGTGGAATGTTTTTTTTTGAGTATGCATTAACTTTACCCTCACAGTAAAATTTAAAAATAAATAAAACTAAATAACAGTATTTCAACAAACTGAATTTGCCCAGTTCGAGGCCGAAGGCCTACTTTACTAGTACTTTGGAAGCAGCTCTTGTCCAATGTTTCTTTTCTTTAAATATAATGTAGCTGTGTCAGAAATTATATTTCGGTTTATACCAGTCAAAACTGCTTTGGACCGGTCACAACTATTTTAACAATCTTATCCTCAGAAATCTATAAGGTTGGTAGGCTTTTTTTGTGACCCTTTCTAAACATTTTTTTAGTTATTCTAGATAATTGTTATTACACAGATTTAGAGAGAGCAAACGCGTTTTTGCTTAAAAATGGGTCTTGCCTGAAACCAGTTACTGTTTGATTAGGTAATCCTAATCAATAAATATAAACCAATGTGAATGTGTGTGTATAACTTTTAAAGACGTGGATGGTTTCCTAAGAACATATTCCCATATCTGTACTGTTGAAGTACCTGCTCTTCATACCACACTTTTCTGATTCTTTAGACCCTTACTATGGCCATAAATTGGAAGTTTTATTAAATTGATCTAATCTTGTTCAATTTAAATTGAGTTCACAACATTGACATCCTTATTTTATCATTTCATTGGGTTTGGACAAGTCATTGTCAGGGAAGCCAGTTATCCTGATAGGTCAGTTGCCTCTGGAGTCACAAGGCCGCGCCGACTGTTTATGACAGGCGCGCGCTGAATATTTGCGATCAAAGCATTGTCTAGAAACGGAATTTATGTCCAATAAGTTTTGCAATTCAATGAATATGGCACTGAGTCTGTAAATAACGCATTTTATGAGGTTATCGGGCAATTTTTATAGTTTTAACACTGTAGAAATATGACACTGTCTACCTTAATACCGATTTAAGAAAACAAAAAGGTCAAGCCGTTAGCGCCATATCACAAATAATTATTTTGATAGTTTATTTAGTTTACTGCAGTTTGCTCTTTGAGATGGTTACTAATATTTTAAGTCAGAATGTTTCACACTTATTTGTATAACTTAAAGTTATCTTCGAGGTTAGCTTATATTTTTTAAATTGCTAGCTACACTTTTAGATTTCAACAGCAAATAAAGGAATCTACCACAACCGTAGAGTTTTAGGAACACGATAATGGCCTAGTTCAACAAAATCTAGTACATTTAAGACCTTTTTCTGTAATTTTAACAAAACATTCCAACACATCCATTGATAACTGCGATGACAGCAAAAGTCAACATCAAACACTAAAATCTGACAAGTACTGCCGTATGTCCTAGAGAGAGACTGCACTAGTGCTCATTGCGCATCCTCCATTGCACCCAATAAAAGCATCGTGGAAGCAGGAAGGTAATACACTGATAGTAGCTAGAGCGAGAGAAAAAACTGCAGCCAGCTCATCTCTTCGGTATTCATGTTTGCCTGGTACCCTGTATGCAACCGTTGCACATGTCGGCGGAGATTATGCACCTGTGGCTCATTCAACGACATTAATACTAAACTTGTTCGTTAAATATTCTCTACATTCATGGTTGAGATCGTATGGCCAATCATACAATTAAGGTTTATTATATTTAAGTATTTCTTTTATCTTTATATAACACCTGTTAAATTTCCCAATTATCGAGGAATTGCTCTAGATTACTAGATTTAAAAAGAACACGTCATATTATTTTCCGCGTTGCCTTCAACTGGTGAATTGCACAAAGGCAGGCAAGCATTGCCAGCCCTTGGTTAGGCAATATTTGATGTTTGACCCTTTTTTTTTTACGGATGGGAAATCATCAAAAGACTTCTCCCGCTCTGGGCAGAGTGGAAGGGAGTGTCAGACTTGTACTGACTAAAACCCATCCATGTTCCTTCCTTGCCCTTTGTGTTCCAGGGCCGCGGTATCTCTTTCGAACAGCCCGCAGCCCTGGCAGGCATCGGCGCTTGCGGGCCCCTCTCTGTTTGCTGACATCTCTTTGAGGCACGCGTGGAACACCAACGCGCCGTCAACACGGCTGATGTTTGACCCAAATTAATGTTATCATACGCTCATGACCACATACATCATGTAACTTTGAGATGTCCTTCAAAAAGAGTTTAATATTCGTTTCTTTCAAAATGTGCATGTCGTGTAATTATTTTTTTTTTTTTTCTAAATAATATAATAATTTACGTATGTATGAAAACAGATAAGATAATGTAAATATCCCACAATATCAAAAATATTCATACCTTGTGTGTTTCTTTTTTAGGGGTCCGCACTAAAATGTTAAGAATTAAATAATACTCTAAAAAGCCGTGTTGCATATTGACCAAGTAGATAATGCACTTTTATAGGAATCATAAACTGAATGTTTGGGAAAACTATTGGTATTATGTCATATTAACGGCCCGTACTGCACTTAGAACCGCAGTGGACTTCCTAAATGAAGTCTCAATTAGATTATTTTCAAAAAGAATTCCAGGAAAAATATTAAGTGTCGTTTTTTTTTCACGACCTATTTCTATTTTACTTAGATAGTTCATTTCATAAAGATTCTGTTCCATTTCAAATTCAAGTCTATAAATTATTCTATTCCTTTTCTCATCTTCATAATTCTTCGCCTTCTTCAATAGATATAAAAAAACTTTTTTGCATAAAATAAAGCTGCCTTCAAACAAAACACAAAAAGGTATAATAACTTTAGCTTCTATGCGGTGACAAAAAAACTAAATCAAACAAACAAAAGAGTGTCCTAAAGTTCTGCACACCCTTTAAACTACATAATTTTTTACATAATCGGCAAATCGGCACGTCAATTTTTTTTTAATACCCAAAAAGGCTAGTAACGCCACTGATTAAATTGTGTCTGTCATTGTGTCCTCCATAGAAATCACTTCAGGGACGTACTGCATAACGGGCTGGGCATGACGGATGCCTACATGATGGAGCGCGTGATGGTAGCTCTGGACCGCGGGACTTCGCCACACGTCACCATGGCAACCTTCGCTAAAGCCATGTCTCTGTACCTTCGAGGCGATCTGGAGGAACGCATCATTTATGCGTTCACTGTAAGTATATATCTGTGTCACCTTCTATGCTATGTAAGAAGGTTATTGTCAGCCTCGGTCAGTCAAAACCGGGTGCGCGAAAGTTCACCTAAATTTTCAACTCCAATGATTGGAAATCCGACAATGTTCTTCCTAACATTTTTCATCCTAACAATCACAATTCCTAACTACTCTGTCTCTAATGTTTATAATTCCGAAGCATTCAACTTCATAATGTCAGTAGCAATAAACATCTATTATACTTTTATTTGTTTTCCTATATTTTCTCAACATAACCATCTTTTACACTATTATTCAAAGTCATATCTTTTTTGTTTAGATTTCTTTTTATTCATAATAATCAGTATTATATACATTAATTTTACGTAACTTTATTTTCACATAACATGTATAACATATAAGAATAACAGTACCATGGTAGAAGTGGTTAAATACATGTTTTTATAATATACACATTACAATTTTGTTTTTATTAATTAAAGCGTCTTCTTTAATTTTATTTATAGCGGTGTGTACCTGCAAAGATATCCATAGGTTAGGTTAGGTTAGAACTGTGACCAACTACGTGCGAGTCGAGGGACCGAAGCGAGCGGTGCCGCGGCAGCGCGGCGATCGCTACCTTCGAAATTGGTCGCGAAAATTAAACTTGATAAATGTTTCTTTCTGAGTATGAGTGAAAATATGATGGTAATTATGTTTAGGGATAAAAGCGTTATGATAAAAAACAGTAGGAGTTTAAATATATTTACATTAATGATATTATTAATTACAATTTTCGGAAACATGAGTGTTATGAACATCGCCGGTAGCACTACAAATGGTATGAATGAAAACTTTAGGATGAAAAATTTTAGGAAGAGTGATCATTCGGATTACAAATCATTAGGAAGAACAATTTCGGGTAAAGAACTGTAGGTCAGCCAATATGGACCCGTCAAAACCAGCAAGTTTAGCAGCACTTCCTGATATTGACCCACCCTGTACAGTGACGAGGACTAATATGTATACAGTTAGCAAAAATTAAAAGCGTTCTTAGTTTCGTGTTTACATAATATTAGTGCTCGTAAATGTACAGTTCCTCTTCGAAACTGTGTACAAAATGCGTTATTTTTAAACAAAGAAACGTCCAACATCAATAAATTATGCTTCGAACCGTAGATAACTGTCAAACCGAGTATTCTTGATAAATTAACATTTGGACTTCCGGCCTGATCGAACCAATGATATCGCGAAATGAATTACCATTCAGCCTAATGAAATTAGAGTTATTCTTTTGCCACTGCCTTTTTTCATTATATTACCCAGTACCTGAGTTGTGGATGGCAGATACGCAGTTGCACCATGTTAAATACAGTTAATGACCCGATCATTTGAGAAAAGGCTAGGCAAATGATGACTGTGCCTTTTCAGAATATCTTGATTAAAAGAAAATCTTTTCTTGAGTAAAAGCAAGCGAACTACTTCTTTCAGTCGATAATTTTAGGGACATTCGCGAACAATATACAACGTTTTACGAACGTTTATATAGCAGCTATCTTTTAGGTCTCTCTCACGCTACTTTACACTACGACATCCAAACTGTTCGTAAACTACTAATATATTTTGATGTAAAGAGGTTTAATGTATAATGTCAGAGGCTTCTCTATTCATCCTGTCAACGTTTGTGTAATAATATTCTTATCTTTTTTTATTCGAGACTTGTAAGGAAAGCAAAGCAACCTTTGAGAAAACGTATATTTTTATTCGTACTCATTTCGGGCGGCCTGATTCGACACGATTTGGCATTACTCATTCATAGTAACTCCGACACTAATACACTCATACTAATTTGAAATTATACATTGGATTTTGACGTCGTACTCGTGTTTTACAATGCCGAATGAAGTCGACCCGAACTTTTACACTATATCCATACTAATATTATAAACACTAATATTATAAATGCGAAAGTGTGTTACCTTTTCACGCCTGAACAACTGAACCGATCATCCCGAAATTTTGCATATACATTCTTAGGTGTACTGACACGGACATAGGATACCTTTCATCCCGGAAAAAAGTACTGTTCCCGAGGAAAACCACAATAACGTGATTTTTGTAATAGGTGGCGCCACGTGTCTGTCGAACAATGATTGAATTATTATAGAAACTTTAGTAGTGTGATACTCCCTCATACATTTTGAGAGTCTAAATTGTAGATAAACCGGTTTTTCATCCTCCTAACTATCCATCCTAATATTATAAATGCGAAAGTAAATTGCTTTGCTTGAAACCTTTTCACGCTCTAAACCGCCGAACCGATCATCATGACATTTTGCATAGGTTTATGTTGTCAGGGATACAGAATAAAATATATCTTGTAACCAGGAAAAAAGTACTGATCCCGGGGGATAAAGTCATAAAAAAACTCACTTTCGAATTTATAATATTAATTGTATAGGAAATACATTTTGTGAGTCGAGTGTCAAAGCAGCGTTTTAGTGGTATAATTTCAACAGTTTCACAATTTGTTTGATAGATGGCGTTTTTGTGGTATACGCCGTTTTCTGAATCGCGGTGTTAAGTTTTTTTTGTGGAAGAATGATCATCGAAGGTTTTTTTGTTCCTAATTTTGTCGTTAGTTTTGGTGTTGAAATTGTCTCTAGATAAGTTGTTTAAATTATTCGCTAGGATTGGTTATCCTTTATTGTTTGTTTGAAATAAAACAACTGTCTTTTATTATTATTCGGTTAGTTTAGTTAGTTCTGTTTTTATTTTGTTAGGTTAGGTTCCTTTGTGTGTTTCTTTGCCTTTTTCTATTTTATAATGCCTCGCAAACGTAGTTCCAACTTAGGTAGGAGCACATCGCGAGCCCGAGCAGCGAAAATTGCTCGTTCTCAAGAATCCTCCGTTCATGCAATTAAGAAGGCAAGAACAAGCGGAGAGACAAGCAGCATTGAGAGCTGATGAGTCAAAGCCAGGAAAGACGGGAGAGCCAAGCCACCCGCCAAGCTTCTCTGAGAGCGTCTGAGACGCCCTTTCAAACGCAATTGCGTTTGGAGGAAGAAAGCCAGACAGCTCTAAGGGTAACTGAGACGCTTGTTCAAACACAGCTCCGTCTAAGAGAACAAGCCCAGCGGCAAGCAGTCATTAGAACGACAGAAACTCCAGAACAGTCGCAGGTGAGAAGGACCGCTGTTGCAGAAATGCAAAGCGAACGCCGAAGAATTTGTTTGCGTCACAGTAATTGGTCCGTATTTAATCATTCTGGATTTGAATACGATCCTTTAATTGATTACAACAATCAAAGATCAGCTGTTGTTGTTGGTTCGATGAATAAAAAAAAACTGTTTTATGATGCTTTAAAATGGAAAGACGAGACCGCGGGGGTGTGTTGGCCAATGGCAAAGTTTCCCTTCCTTTACTTGGTGAACCAGAAGAACCTTTGAAAACTCTATGTTTATCTGATGCAGATGAATCACGGCGCTTTTTAAATAAAATCAGAAAGTACTACTCTTGCTTTCAAATGATATCATTTGGAGTAGATAGAGAAATAAGAATGCCCGGGTTTTCGCCAACTTTTACCTTACAAGATATATCATCGAATTGGTTCACTTATTCCAGCAGAGAACGATCAGCATACATTTTTGCTAGTTTATTTTTGGTGATGAAGAAAATGAAGTAAATCGTCGTTGGAAATATATACAAGGAGTTGAAAGAGATACGGTATTAAAAATTCAAAGAATGTTACATGAATGTTGAAACCGCAATAGAAAACTGGCCTCAAGAAAATTATAAGGTCGTTATCCATACTGATCGAACTCCGCGTGGCGAACATGAGAGGCGCTTTAATGCACCGACTATTAATGAAGTTGCAGTACAGCCAGTTCCCAATAAGAAAGTTTCCTGCATGGATTTTTAGGCCTACCACATGATCTCTCGAGAAAATGACTTTAACTTCCTTTTACGGTCAAGACAGCTGTTCCACCAATTTTTAGTAGATATGATATGATTTACATCAAAGTCGAGAGCGTCCGTCTTCGTTACATTTCTTTATACCAGAAAATACTACGAGCTGAAAATTATATTCATCTGCAAGATGCGATTAGCACGAATGGTAATATAAACCCCAACGATTTAGGGCGAATTGTTATTCTTCCCTCTACTATTGTTAATAGCCCCCGCTAACGCACTTACGGCAGGCCTGACCTATTCGTGACTTTCAACTGCAATCCCTCATGGAAGGAAATAACAGAAGAGCTTATGCCTGGGCAAAGAACTACTGACCGACATGACTTAGTTGCTCGCGTGTTTTGAATAAAGGTCCAAAAACAAATGAATGGTCAATAAGTGGTATGGTGAATGGTCTACCACATGTGCACATTCTTATTTGGTTAAAAGAAAAGCTGGGTCCCATCCAAATAGATTACATTATAAGCGCCGAGATTCCGGATCCAGAACAAGATAGGGATTTGCACGAAACTATAACCAGAAACATAGTTCATGGCCCCTGTGGAGCACGTAATCATCCAGTATCACCTTGCATGAAAAGTGGGAAATGTACAAAAAATACCCCCGAGAGCTGCTGAAGGAAACAGTGCATAATGACAAGGGTTCCCTTTATACAGACGAAGAGCACCCGAAGATGGTGGAAGGGTAACGATTCAGACTCGCGATGGGGCCGTCGGAACTCTTGGTCTATTACCAAGAGTTCCGACGGCCCCATTACATGCCCCAAGCATTTACAACGAAGCGCTGACAAAGATTGAAAACAAAGTTATGACAATGACGGGGAAGAAGCTTCAAGATTTTGGAATGGTTGGCCCTCGACGATCAGGCGAAAGTGACCCATCATGGAACAGAGCACTTTATTTCCCGCTGAATTTTTAAATTATCTAGAGCTTTCAGGTGTGCCCTCGCATAAACTTCAATTAAAATTAGTTGTACCCGTTATCCTTATGCGCAATTTAGATACACGACGAGGCTTCGGATTACAGAATTTAGACAAAATATAGTCGGTGCCACTATTTTAACTGATGTGAGAAAAGGGGAAAGTGTAATTTTACCCCGAATCCCGATAATCCCCACTGAAGTCTCCAGTTTCCAATAAAGCTAAGTTTTGCTATTACAATTGAATAAAGTGCAAGGGCAAACATTGCAGGTAGCAGGGGTGCATTTGGAAAAGCCATGCTTTTCCCATGGCCAATTATATGTAGCATGTTCGCGTGTGTCCAATCCACAGAATTTATACGTATTAGCGCCAAATAGAAGGACATACAACATTGTGTATAGGAGCGTCCTAGAATAATGTTCCGTTTTGAGCCCATGACTGCAGTGGCCATATATCAAGCAGGGTACAACCCGAATTGATTGTCAAATTCTATATTAACGCGTGCGAAGCCGCGGGTAAAAGCTAGTATATAATAAGATTATAAAGAGGAAAGATTTGTATTTTTGTATGTTTGTAATGAATAAACCCAAAAACTACTAGACCGATTTTAATCATTTTTTCACAGGTAGAAAGCTAAATTATTAGGAAGTAACATAGGCTATAAATTATATTTGTAATGCAAATTAACCAAGCTATCACAATTCTTGCAGACGACGGGGTTATTTTCGTGCTCAGTGTATATTTTCGTGCGCAGTGTATATATGTCGGAAATTGTCTGGATTTATTCCGTTAGGCTCGAGCATTATGTGGGCAGACGATGGGTTTCGTGCTATGAAAACGCATTTGGTACGATACACTATTCTAGCAAAACTAACGAATTACTTGAGATTACAACTTAACACAATAACTCTGAACACAATGAATCGAGTACAGCTCCAAGACGTCTCAACTCGGCCGCGATCAGACACTGACCGTCGTCCTAGCGTCGAGCCGCAAACATCAAGACTCTGTACCGAGCACGCCTCGGAGGGAGTAAGTACGTCTTCCGACGTCACCACAGGCGTACCGCGATTCATTCCAAGTCTATACCAATGACCCGCTCCGACAAATATATTATTAGGAGTTTATCCACAAAGGGAATTTTGTGTTTTTGTGGTGACAGACACGTCCGAATCTTTCTATTTATTGTTTCTGGAATCAGGACCTTTGATTTCTTTTATTTCAATAATGGAGAATATTTCTAAGTAACGATACTATCTGTTTGTAGACGCAAAGAGATCAACAACGCATGAGATGTGAGTGAGAGTGGAGTTTATTCGTGAGAACGTTTAAAATAAAGGGACGTTTAAACATCAAAAAGTGTACAGTTATTGAGCATCATCATCATCATCATCATCTGCCTAGCCTTTTCCCAACTATGTTGGGGTCGGCTTCCAGTCTAACCGGATGCAGCTAGTATTTTACAGTTATTGAGCATCGTCTTTATGAATAAACCCCAGTATATCAAACCAAAGGTAGAGATGATGAATTGAACAAAATATGTAGTGATGAGGCAAAAGGAATATGTAAGGATCGTAGCAGGTGGCTTTCTGTGGTTTCTGATCTACCCCTATTTGTTTTTCTTTTTTTTCGGATGGAAAATCATCAAATGACTTCTCCCGCTCTGGGCAGAGCGGAAAGGAGTGTCTGACTTGTACTGACTAAAACCCATCCATGTTCCTTCCTTGCTCTTTGTGTTCCAGAGCCGCGTTATCTCTTTCGGAAGTCCCGCAGCCCAACAGTCCTACCCCCATGGGAAAGGGCGTGAATTTATGATTTTATGTATGCATATACGAGTATGTATGTAGTGATTTTTGATGAATGAAACTAGAATACTTACGAAACGTTACGAGATGAAATTTGCGATTGGTTTCCATCTTCTTTATACATTAAAATCACTAATCTCATACTGTTGTTAGTGAGGGGGTCGAGTAACTCTATAATGTTGAAGTAAATTTTAACCCTTTGTTAAAATAGATTCGCTTCTCCCCAATACTCGTTTTGTAATGAGGCATTGAATAACATACATTTAGCTCGTTCTATAAGAGTACAAAAAAAGAAGGGAATAGTAAAAAAAAAGGGGAGGCCTTTGCCCAGCAGTGGGACACTCAACCAGGCTAAAAAAAAAAAAAAAATAATAAGAGTACGAATCATTCGCTCGCTTACACCATTTTGCTGAGGTGTGTATGGAATAGTTGTTTGGTGTTTTATACCAAATTTCTTCAGACATTTATCAAACTGACTGTTTATATACTCTCTTCCATTGTCACTGCAAAGTATTTTTATTTTACGGTCCAACTCGTTTTCTACTTTATTTTTAAATTCCAGAGTTTTTTCTAAAACTTCTGATTTAAAAAAATGTCTAGTTTAAACCTAAAAAAATATAAATAGTCAAACTGAAGATAAAATCTACTGGTGTCACATGAAAGGAATGTCCATGGTTGAATATCTACCTATTTTTTTTGTTTTGTCTTTCTAGAGATTCCATTTCAATCCAATTGAACCTGCACACCCCCACAGTTTTTCTCAGTCACCTTCAATATTGTTTTTATTCCATTGGTTTCTGTGAAAAACCCACCTGTAAGCGTCTTTTAGTTCCGTCATGTTAGCATTGTTTTTTGATATTGACACCGATGATAATAAATTATCTATTATAGATGTTGATGCTTGTGTCTAAGTAATGATAGCGGCACGGGTCGATCGAAAATCTAGCTACACATACTGAGGTCGGTTCGTGGATGGGTTACCATTCATCAAATATCGAACTCCTCCATGCTACGGAAATCACGTTAAGCCCCCGGCTGTCATTTGTAGATCTTTGACAGTAGTTACGAGTAGTCAGAACCAGAGAATCTAATAGCCAGTTTTATTAGAGGGTATTGTCTTAACCGGTGTTAATATTCAAATTCAAACTCTTTAATTCAGACCAACGGATCCATAAAATTGTTAGTATGAACTTAACTAACTTATCCTATGTTAGTAAATAACAATAACTTAAAAAAAAATACAAAAAATATAAATAATAATAGAAAAAAATATATAAATAACAATAATAATAGATATTATAATTAATATTAATAGATATTGTACTGAAATCGGAACAAGAAGTAGAGCTCAAATTGAAAATCTCCATTTTGTCAGATATTTGAGATCTTTATTTGAGCGTCATTTCTGTCTAAATATACCAGCACACGGCAAAATTTAACTATTTTCCAACGTCATTGTAAAAATGTGACGTAGATTTTAGGTAGTAAGCGCGGATTTAATTATTTTTATATCGGTAGTCTGTACTAAGCATACGTTTTGTGTAATTAAGGGACTGATTTTTCCTTTATAGTTAAAGTTTTGTACACCACAGTTACAATGCTGGATAGTTAGACGTTTTTAAATTAACTTATACGCGACAGTAAGTCGGTATTTTATGTCAGAACTTAGTTCATAAAAGTAAGTCTACTTTAGTATATCACTGCCAGATCTGTATCTCCAAATGTGACATTTTCTATCTCTATTGTCGTGGTGCAGTCAGGAGCACTAATATATAGGCATACAAAATAAATAAAAGTTGATTTTGACACACTGTATTAATTGTAATTACATATACAGAGCAGTTACGAACATAGCATTTTCAATCTCATACAATATTATCTTCACAATAGTGAAGTAAAGTTGGCATTACCTCAGAGTTGAAATCGATATACTCGTATCGCTAAAAAATCGCTTTTGGATTTTGCTGTGTGAATTTAGGGTGAACTCACGAGCACTAATGCTCGTGAGTTCACCCTAAATTCAACCTAACTGCAATCACTTTTGTTACCACAGTGCTACGACCTGCTGAGCGAAGGCCACCTCAGAAGAGAGACCATGTATCAGCTGATGAAGAAAAGCGTGGCCAAGTCTTCCAGAGACGATGATGTGGAAGAAGCCGTTAAGGTAAATTATCCTGTGTTCCAGTTATGACACAATTGGTGTTAATAAGCATTATCCAACATTTCTAAGGCTTTGAATAATTTGGCCTGTTTAACTTTCCACCATTTTGTTTAATGTTCAAAATAGCAGCCACTATCAAAGTTAAACTGATCGCGCGATTATTGTAACTTTGACAATTATAACTCAGAAACGTGACGCCGTAGAATATCTTGTCCCAAAAACTTGTTGTTTTGATATCAGATAGTGATTATTAAGCTTTTATGAGTTACTAACAAACTCAAAGTAATAAATAGTCAGTGAATAGATTCTAACTTTGACTTTGATAGATTCGAACTTTTAACCTTATATCTTGAAGCAGTGGCAAGAATACCAAAAATAAAAATAATATCAAAAATATCAGTTGATGTTAAAACTACCTTCACCGAATCGGGCGGGAGGAAACGCCCGGGTGTTATCACTGTGAGGATCGCCCAGAGGACACGGTGGAGCACACCGTGGAGGTCAGCCCCGCTTGAGCGGAGCACCACCGTGTCCTCGTAGCGGCGATCGGCGGCGGCGACCTATCACTTCCGGCCCTGGTTCAATCCAAATCCTGGTTAAATCCAATCAGTTCAAGCGAGAGGGAATGGGACGCCGTCACGTCCTTCTGCGAAGCAGTCATGCTAGCGAAGGAGGTGGCGGAGCGTGAGAGGGAGAGAACCTCTCAACGCCCCAGCCGCCGCGGAAGACGCCCCGGGCATCGGGGGTCACGTGGTGGCTTCCGGCCATCGTAGACGCGGACCTGTGGACGGTGAGTGACGGCTAGCTCGCCGTCAGTCCGTCTTTTGACGACAGGCCGTGTTGATGGCGCGTTCGTGTTCCACGCGCGCCTCAAAGAGATGTCATCAAACAGGGAAGGGCAAGTGTCCCTGTTGCAAGTGTTGCAAGGGCCGATGCCTGCCAGGGCTGCGGGACTGTTCGAAAGAGATACCGCGGCCCTGGAACACAAAGGGCAAGGAAGGAACACGGATGGGTTTTAGTCAGTGCAAGTCTGACACTCCCTTCCGCTCTGCCCAGAGCGGTAGAAGTCATTTGATGATTTCCCATCCGAAAAAAATAAATAATGTTAATTATAACGTTAAAACTAAATATAAGAATAACTATGAAGAAAGTGGGTAGTCGTAAAAGGATAAAAATGTGTCCATATCTTTTCATTTAGCGCTTTATAAGATTTTGACTTAAACAATACTTGTTTGGATTGATACTGGCTATTAATTAATATTGGCTTTATGCGTGGCTGTTGTTATTGTTGTTTTTTGTGGAAGAAGAAGTGTGGCTGTTATTTTAAAATAAAATAAAACGGCAGAAGCTGGGCGCGCCTGTTGCCAAAAATATGCTGTGACTATGACGATATGCTTTTCACTCGAAATGAAGTTTAAACAAAAAAATTAAAGTTTAATGAAAAAATATTTATTTGTGAATCGATCCAACGGTGATCGAAAAATTAAATGAAAAGAGCAGATGAACTTTAATTGCTTTGTCATTTTCTTGATGTCGTGTGAACGTGGGACGAAGCAACATGAACCGAGCATGAGTCGCAGCACGGGGTCTCCTTAGAACGTATCACATGGTGTATCCTCACGACGAGTCCCGATTAACTAGTAGTAGGTTCGAACCTAAGCAGGGACATTCATCATCATCATCATTTGAGCCCGTTGCTGTCCACTACTGAACATAATAGGCCTCTCCAATTGATTTCCAACGTGTCCGGTCCAATAAATAATAATAATTCATTTATTGCAGGTAAATAACACCCATTGCCACACATAAATTGATATAAATTACAGACAAATTAAAAAAAAAAAGTAAATAAAACCAAATAAAATAAAATACAATAAAATCAAACTAATTCAAATTGAATCAATTAAATAAAATTAAATTTAAATACATTATCGGAAAAAAAAAGAAAATTAATACCTTCTCTCCGACACTGGTACAGTAACATGTCTGTCGGAACAATGTCGGATGAAGCGGCAGTCCAGCCTTCCCGCAATCATCGCCAGTACGATGTTGGGGCTACCCCGTACCCTGCGCACCAAAGACGCGGCTCGCTTGCGCATGGTCGCGTGAAAGCAGTCGATGCGAGCCTCTGCGAACATACCCGTTGCGCTGCAGTATCGGGGTAACCCCATCACCGCCCTGAACGCGTTATTATACTAGACGCGGATGGCGCTGTAACTTTTATAATGCCACCAATGCCACCTACATCCAGCGACTCCCTGCAGTTTTTACAAGGACGCAGGTTTTTGCAGGGACGTTACTTTGTGTAATTTCCTTTCTATATAATCACCGCTGCGCTCAAAACGATGAAGGAAAACATCTTAATTTTTTCCTAGCCTCCTCTTTCTTAGTTAGGGTGATTATGTTAGTGCCAGGCTAGCAGGTATTCTTACCATTTGATTCACCCATCATAAGCTAAAGAAACAAACAATCCTAATAAATAAACATAATGCGAAATGGACCCCACACCATAGTTTCACCTCTCTGTCTATCCCTTACGTAAAACAGACATAGTTTTAAATGTTCTAGTTCTAAGCTACATACCTACGTTTACGCCCTCTGTGTCAATCTAAAGGAATTTAATTGCCTTTTCAAAGACCATAGCGCTCCTAGCGGGAAAAGCTAAAACTAACTGAACCTTTGAAACTGAGGCTTGAACACTGAAAGCTGAAATTTCAGTGAATTGTATTGTGACCAAGATAGATGGCACCACCAACCTGTGGGCTAGTCTTGTATTCTACGGATAAGCTTCAATTTGATACAAATTCTTTTGCTTTATTATTTTATTCTCTAGTTAGAGTCTGACAACCAGTCTTATCATAGGGTATTGTGTTAACCAGTAACTTGTGGTTAAAACAGTAGTTTGTGGGAATCAAATAAACAGTCGCTCCATGTAAAGTACTGGGGGTCTAAAATAGTCGCTTTAGCGGAATCATACTAGGATAATAATACTGGCTGTAAACAGACTCTTCACGAAGCCGTCAACCAAGCATTATGTACATCAAACTAAGTAACTTTACGCAACAATTAGTGCTGGGAAATTACTTTTTTTTTTGGGCTGAAAAATCATGTTTTAGAGTAGGACTCAATGTAACACACTCAAAACATTGTGCTGATGGGTGAATTGAATAGAAAGGGGGTCTTGGAGGTGTTTAAAGTAAAATTCTTACGTTAAAAACATGTATTTTTTAAAAACTGCTTGTGGAAAAGTTGGAACTGTGACCCCCAATATCTCCGTAATTAAAAGGTTCCCAGGTATGGTCTAGAACAAAAAAATAATCGCTATGACGGTGAGAACAATTGCCTTTCGGCTTCGAAGAGTCTGTTTACACCCTTTATGAAACACGTTAAAATTTTTAAAATTGATACAGACACAGTTAATATTATGAATTGTCACTTTGTGACCATTGTACGATTTCCAACGTAATTCATATTATTGTCCTATTTCATTATGCTAAAGCCATTTTAGACCGTCTGGTCTTCTTCTTCAGCTGGGTTGTTCCAAAACTATTCAGATCCACTTCTAGTCTAAGTGTAGGCTTGTAGATAGTGCTCAACTGAGTACCGTGATATTGACTTTCAAGTACAATTTTTGAAGTGAAAACTTTTCAAGGCACGTTGGGCATTTCTTTGATGGGGAAAAACAATTGAACTCGCGACACCGTTAAATGACCTCTATGTCGTTGCAGAGTTAGCCGTATTGCTACATGTTACAAGCTCAAAAAAATACAGTGTATAGTCATTTGACTATACACTATATAAGTAAAAGGCTTATGCAAAAATATTTTTAAAAATAATCAAAAAAAAAACAGTTTTTTATATTATTATAATTTTATTTTTGATGGAAGGCTTGGGCTCCGGGACTTATTTAATACTAGCTTTTGCTCGCGACTACCCCCGCATAGGAGTCGGAAATTACATTTAATTTTCGATATTAGGCCTTAAGGCCGGACTTAACCGAAATGGAGACGAGAGAAGGGTGGTACTAGTGATGTACAACACATTTCGTGTTGTATACCACTAATAGAATTTCGTTATTTATACTTTTCGTCTCCGCTTAGCTTAAGTGGAAACGGTTGAGCAGAGAGGACAAGAGATGTCTTGTAAATGATTAAGCCAGCGGAGACGAGAAGAGACTTGAGCGGCGTGCGGTGAGCGGTGTGTTACGAGCGATGAATCCTGAAAAATTGCGTCGCGTTTTGGGAACGGTTCAGAATGTCTTTTTTTTTGGATTTTTGTCTGTCTGTATTTATGTTTCGGATTGATGAGATGCAAAAATATTCCTGAAAGGTCTATTCAATTAATAAGCTATATACTATCACGCTATAATTTGCACTTAGGATGGATGCAGACAGGGCACTTGAAAAACTTTAAAATGGCGTTTTGGCACCTACAAATGTTGCAACACCTAATCCAGACTTATTATTCCAATTCAAAAAACACGAGGCTAGTTTTTCCAGCTAGGATTGTAAGCTAGAAGCTTGGTAAATGCTGTCCTGGCTTTAAACATGCTAGTGCCGTTAACATGATGCCAAAATATACTCTAAGCCACCACATCCGCGAAATAAAATTAAACATAATTCGTCTAAAACAGTTACTTTAGACACTATAGATCGTCACGCGCATCTTGTTATGCCCAATTGCTCTTCACTCACATGTTATATGACTCGTCCTTGTCTCGTCTAAGTCTTAGATGAAACAGGGACGAGTCTTAGATCATGAAATATACTTAGATAGTAAGCAACTAGGTTAGGTTGCTTACTATCTAAGTAAAAAAAATATAAACTATCTGTTGTAAAAAATATCAGTTAAAAGATTCAGTTCTTTTAAGCAGCTCTTATAGCTATTCTGCATTATAACAATCTCCGAGCCTGTCGCAAATATCCCGATCGAAATCTGACTTAGTCTCGTAGCATTGAACATTTTTCAACACTTTTATTACTTTCTTTGACGCTGATTACCATATATAGGTTTAAACTGCGTTAAAGTCGAGAGAGCCTTCATAAAGCACATTTTTATTCATCCATTTTTTCAACGACTGATGCTGTCAAGATAACATTTGGGGTCACAATTTACCCGCTAAGTTGTCAGGTGCTGCTCGGTTTGAAATATTTATGAGAGTGCATTACATTTTTCTCCGTGGGAAGCGATGTATGATCTACTGTTCAGTCGAGTTGAGAAAACCATACTCTGCATGTTTTCTGATTCTTTTCTTAACAAGTCATGGCAAAATCTATGACACTGAGTAGACCACTGCTTAGGAATATACAAAATTAACACGACCAATATCGAGTGGTTCGTTGTACTTCTAGACTTAAAACCTTGTTTAATGAATTGCTCGTCATTTGTTGAAACATTATTTGAACAGAACCCTTATAGGATCACTTTGTTGTCTGTCTGTCTAGACCCTTTATCTCGGAAACGCGTGGAGGTATCAAGTTCAAATTAAAACCATCTACTCAGGTCTACAGTCCCTTGATGCTGTGAAAAAATCAAACTTCTAATTTAACGTAAAAAAACGATACATCCGTTTATGCCGCAAAAAACGTATATTTCGACACTCTCAAGGGAATCAAAATTAATAGGGAACTTCCCGTTAACCTATGCTAATATCAAACTGTATAGGTTGACCTATATAGTTTGACATTAGCATGTGTCAATTTAGTCTCTAGAATTAAAAAACTCACTTTAGGGCGACCACACAAAACCGCGATGCGATGCGATACGATGCGATATCACAGGAACTTGCAGGAGGAAGCTCGCAGATAATTGCGATGCGTTGCGAATTCGCAGTTTTGTGTGGGCGCCCTTAGATGTTGTACACGCCATGTGCGTGTACAACATCTAAAGTGCGTTTTTCATCTAAAGTGCGTTTTTCTAAAGTGCGTTTTTCAGTTTGACATTAGCATGTGTCAATTTAGTCTCTAGAATTAAAAAACGCACTTTAGATGTTGTACACGCACATGTAAAGGAAAAAAATGTGAAAAAAATATATGTAGTTTAATAACAAAATACCTACAAGTTTATACGGAACCCTCGGTGCGCGAGTCCAACTCGCACTTGGCCGGTTTTTTTACGAATGAAGCTCATTTTATTTTACAGACGTGTTCTTATCTTAGTCACTGCGATAGGTCAGATTTTCTGGCATTATGTGAACTGCACTAGCATGTTTCAAGCCAGGATAGTATACTGAGCTTCTAGCTTATTGTCCTAGCCAGAAAACTAGCCTCGTGTTTCCCGGGCATTCATGTGCGTAATTCACTTTCGGTAAAGCATGGAACCAGTTTCTTTCGTTGAAGCAAACAAATATGGACCTTAAGGCGACCAAAATATTTTTAATGTGTCTGTACGCCCGATGCTTGTTACCTACTTACTCGCGCCACGAGTCTACGACTTATTTATTGCCTCTACGGGAAAAAACATTTAGTGTACTATCTGTTCTTTTTGCTATTTATTCCATCAACTGAACGGGAGCCATGGGCGTTGGGTAGAGCAGTGGATATAGGCAAAAACGCGTCATGAAACCTAATTTATTTTATTATTCAAGTTCATTTATATGCAAAAACATGTGTAGATAATGTTCATGGTATGATGCTTTTTATAGGTGTTACAAGGTCTTCTTTGACTTAACATGTTTGACCATGGCTGGTGTACAAATTAGGTCGAAAAACAGATTAAAAAAAAAAAAAAAAATGCAAAAGCAATAATATAAATAAATCAGCAATTAACATTCATATTAAATAAAAAAGTTAAAAAAATAGTCATTCGATTCAAAATAAATAGAAAAGATTCATATCATCATCATCATCAGCCTATAATGTTCCCACTGCTGGGACACAGGCCTCCTCTCTATGAGAGGGAAAAGATTCATATATAAAGCTATTATTATTAAAAATATGAAATAAAATGGTCCAATCTATTGCCAAATTTTTCCGCGCACTAAAAGCGTCGACCATGGCGGCTTGTACTAGTATTTTATGCAGCAGCTGCCTAAATTACCTCAACCCAATTCCATCACGATAGTCCTTCCATAGGATGTCCGACTTCTGACCACCCGTTAGGACTGCTAAAGATCTACGAATGTCGCCTGGACCCACGGCTTAATGTACTTTTCGAGACACTGAGAAATCTCGATATGTAAACGATGGTCATCCCATCCAATGTGCAAAAACGTTGCTTAACCTTCTATTGACCCCTGCGATTGTTATTACGACACCCTTAGCACTTGAAAGGTTATATCAGACCTTCATTAGATCACCATTAAAAATATATGCCCGTAGGAATAGAGTTAACTGTGTGTTTTATCTCGCGAAAAGCTTTTAAATCATGTACATTGTATAATGTAGTAAATTGATGGGTTTGATTTAATTTATAGTTCTTCTTTTCAGAGTTTAAAAAAAGACATGTTTTTATAAACCTTTTATAATATTAATTTATTTTTTTGCTTGTTTCGTATATTTCTCAGCAAAGCTTATTAATTGATACCCTTATCATGGGAGTGTATAAAAAATAACTAGTCCGCCATCTTTGGGAGGCGGCCATATTACACAACTATGAATTGTCATGCAAACTAAATGTGTATGTAAAATTTCAGCTCAATCGGTTGGGGATAACTGTTTTATAATTCAGCTGCAAGATTTAACCTAAACAAACTTACCTAAAAACGTTGCAATACACATCCAACGCAATACTCATTGAAAACAATCTCCACATTCATTTATTGGATGAACTTTCGAAAATTTAAATTCGAATTTGGAATTGTGGTACACCGTTATGTAGACTAAGCTGCCAACTATATTATTGGCGTATTTTTTTTTTAATGATATCAGTCGTATTTTTTATTTAAATGGCGACTAACTTGTACAAGAGAATAATTGTAATAAAAGTGTGGGGTGCTTTTAAGAAATATTATGATGACTTTACTTTAATCAATGTCTGTCAATAAAATATTTAGAACAATGATATCTAGCACACCACGCTTTTTTACAATAACATATTTTTAATCTCTCTATTCTCTTTTTGAAGAGCGTGTTTTTTTTTATTTTTTAAAACTGTTATTTTTTTATAACTATTATTTTTGTTTGTGAGCTATTTTTAAAATGATTAAATTTAATTTAAAAACATGTCGGGATCCTACCGTCGCTATCTCCTCAGTTTTTATGCCGAGAAGAATGAGAGGAAGGCCAAAAGGAGCATTTTTTTAAAACAAACTACATCTCCCAATTTTTCAATTTGATTTTATTATTCAAACTTAATTTACTTTGTCAACAACCAACAAATTTTTCTTCCACAGTCAATAAGAGTCTTCACTTCATCAGAGTCTGAAACAAATTAAAAACTTTAAGAGTTTTTTCTTTTTTTCTTGTGCATTTGGCACATTTTTTTGGTTAACTAAACGTAATGTTATCGTAGGATTCTTAGAACATCTACATCACTAGCTACTTCTCCGTTGCTTTGGAAAGACTGTCTATATCTGTATTTGTAGAAACTCGACTCTACGGGTTGCCGCATGCTAGGGCAGAAGACATTTTGAGTTGTATAGAAAGAGCTTTGTCGATTTTTGGGGTAGAATAGAGATAGAATGGCAATGCTACGCGGGCTGGACGCAAACAGCGAGGGTTGGTTCGACGTGGCACCGGACTAGAGTTCATAGAAAGACTTGGTGGAGGCCTTTGACCAGCAGTAGGAAAGAATGGGATAGAGAAAAAAAACTGCCAGTGTCCTGTGTCCAGAGCCAGTCCGCAATTTGTCCGTATAGGTTTGACTAAACTTTTAAATGCACGCGATCGCTTTGTTGTTTAACCACGGCCACTTAACTTTATTGAAAACAACGTAAACTACAAAATGCATACTGGGTATTCCAGCCATTACCAGCAAATTATTTAATCCTAAGATCCACCCGGATTCTTTGCAGTGTTCACAGGAAATCCCCCATCCCCACTCTACTATGATTTTGATACTGTCAGCGGTAACATTAATTCTGCACAACTTCTCGCTTTACACCAGCATTTAATTAATTTGGGATGGGCTTAGAGAGGCCATTATACCGCTTCATGCAGGCGGTCAGCGCACATTGAGCAGATAATTCTCAAACAATTTTCCGTATGAACTAAATCACAAATGAAATAAGGCTCAAAATTGCTTGTAGTAGATCATTTCCTGTAGCGTGTGTTGCTACTTTGAACTCTATTTGAGCTCGAATCTAGTTTATTATCAATTAATGGCTTATAGATTTTGTTGCTCTTGGGTGCTGACCCTATCTGAGCTCGTAGCAACAATTACTTTGGCTTGGTAAAGATGTTAGACTCACGACAAATTAAGCGGTTACGGCACAAAGGCGTTGTTTAGGCTTTCTTGAGTTTGGATTTTACGGGATCAGAAATTACGTGTAGGTATCGATGTCGTGTCAATAATTGATAAATATATATTTTTATTACCTACTGATCAGACTGTTTATTTGGACTGGAAAATATTAAATTACAGAACAGATGTTTAAGGCACATAACACACTACAATAATATTATTCGAACGAACATTGTGATAAAAAAAGACGTGTGGCACTCGGAGACTGCCGCGGTAAAGCTATTGCATAGCATTTTTTATCAACTTATGTAATTATAATTATTTATTCACTTTCGTAGTGTCAGATATTGACAAGCCTAGCTTAGCTTAGCTAGCCTACCTACCTACCCTACCTACCTACCCTACCTACCTACCCTACTTACCTACCCTACCTACCTACCCTACCTACCTACCCTACCTACCTATTTTTTTTTGTTTTTAAACCTTCCCTGTATTCGGAATAACAAAATAAAAAAAGAATTATTGAAATCGATCAAGCCGTTCTCGAGTTTTAGCCAGACTAACGAACAGCAATTCATTTTTATTTATATAGATGATTCTGAAAAGCTGCTGTTTGTATGTATATATATATATATGTAGTCTTTATAAGTAAATATAGTAGGGAATGGTGGCAATGTCTGTGCAGAATACCATGTTCGAAATGTAATAGGCCCATAAAAATACCAGTAATTGTAGGGCTGCTTGTCCACCGGTGCGGAGCGAGGCTGCGGAGCGGAGAAACGGAGAAATATTAACCAATAGGATTGCACAAAATCTCCGCTCGTTTTCAGTGGATAATCCTATTGGTTAATATTTCTCCGTTTCTCCGCTCCGCAGCCTCGCTCCACTCCGGTGGACAGGCAGCCTTATACTGTGCTATACCAACGAAAATGAAAGTGTGGTAAGTTAATATTGCAGAAGCGGTGTTAAGCACAACATGAGTAAACACAACTGTTTCTCTGTTTATTACATAAATACCATAACTGTTATTGTTATAGCTTACAGTAACAATTTGCACTCTTCCCCAATAATGTTTACCTAGAAACTGTGCTTTTCTTCAAATTTATTTGGAAGAGAACGAAGTATTTTTTTATTTCAAAATAGAATTCAATCTGGTATGAAAAAAGGTCTGTGTAGTGTTTTGTTTTGATATAACTTCAAAGAAAACAGTTGAACTAAAAAAAATAACTTTTATATATCAAAAGTATTTTTGCTTCTATTATGAAAATCAGCAGTTAGTTTCAACTAGATATTGACTGTAATTATCTGTTTCTACTTCTACAAGTCAGAAGGAGCAAAGTTAATAAAAAGCTTTTAGTGAAACATTCAAATCACACATTTATTAACGTTTATCATGATTTCACATAACAGTCTTACTTTGGAATATAATGCACTTTGTACATACTTTCTACATAAATTACGAAACTAGCAATAGTTACACCATAGAATTCAACATATTTAAACAAAATAACGGTCACAGTTTATAACATAGTATGATATTTTAAAGAATAGGTACTTATTAAATCAGACAAAGTTACAGTAGGTCCTTTCACTTTATAATTTACGACTTGTTCTCTTGGTGGTCCCGGGCTCGAATGCCCATCAGCCCCAATAATTTCAACCTCTTTTCTGAGCGTTGAATCCACAGACAAAAATTACAAACGATCGTAGTCACGTGACAGGCAAAGGAAATGTGTTCAATCAGCCATGATTATAACAAAATTAAATATGTAGTAAATTAAATGTACTTCTTGTGGAAATGTGTTTAAATATAACATTAATTCCCTAACACTTCGATCAATAATTAGTTTTTTTTTACCTTATTATTAACATCGGGTTGGCGAAGTACAACTTTTATATGTGGGTATTTTTTGCAAGATTTTTGCTGAACTCAAAATCACAGCATTTATTTCTATTAGACCATTACAGGCATTTTTGAATTGTCAAAAACAAAAGGATGAAACTACAGTCACAAGGCATAATAACTTGTGAAAGTACTGTAGTTGCCCATTTAAAGCGTTGATCTCGATGGAGAAGAATGGGCAAGAAACTCCATAAACTTGTGAAGTTAGTTTTAGGTGTTTACTTTTTCAGGTGGATCGATTTTCATTCAGAATTCTTTATTTAATTTGCTAATATAAGGTATAAACTTAAAGTAAGTAACTGACTAGGACTGGCTCAATGTATGTCTGACAAAACACAATGTTTGAAATATTTTGCACCGCAACTTGTGTATTTGAATTCAGGGAATTTAATTCCTAATCAACACGTTGTCAGGCTATGTCAATTTTCTGTGTTGAAGCTATTTTACATAACTGTCAAGGAATTACGGCTGTGATTCGCTTATACGAACAATTCCAGTTGTGTGTTTTAAATTTACTATCAATCATACAACCTGACTTTATCTGACTGGTAAATAGATTTTTGTGTCATGATGCCTAATCTGATGAGCCTAATCTCTAGTAAGTAGGTATCAACAACATCAACATCAGCCTATAACGTTCCCACTGCTGGGACACAGGCCTCCTCTCTATGAGAGGGAATGGGCTATATAATCCACCACGCGGGCCCAGTGCGGATTGGTAGATGTCACATGTCTTCGAAGTTTTGGTTCTAGGACATGCCGGTTTCCTCACGATGTTTTCCTTCACCGTTTTTGAGAGCAGTGGTGATGAAATAAATTACACAAAGTAATGCTCCTGCCTGGGTTCGAACCCACGACTTACTGTTCGTAAGTCGGGGTCGCTACCGTTGGGCCACCGCTGCTCTCTAAGTTAAGTTAGTAAGTAGGTATGGGTACATTTAATTTGTTAGAAAAACTGTCTTCTGATATACAGGAACTTTCTTTTCTTTCTTTGTTTTTTTAACATCATTAGGTCCCTTAATAATAAATGGTCTTAACCTAACGAGAGCCTCAGGGCTCTCGTTAGGTTTTGGTCTTTCTTTGTGTGGTAAACGATCTACGAGAAATAGTCCAAGATGCTTATTGTTTGTTTTTTTGCCGACAACCTTCAATAGGTAAAAAGTAAGGATGACTAGGTCAGGCTACAACAGGACAGAGAGGAGAGGTCAGCTGGAGCAAAGAAAATCTCTTCAGTTTAATAGCTCCAAGTGTGTGATTATTACTTTTCTCCTCACGCAAACTAACCCATCTTACTTTTGTGGGAAATTGAACGCAAGTGGAAAAAGGGTGAGAATGCTGTGTGTAAGAGAGAGAGCGAAACGAGGGAAGGGAGAAGGAATTGGAAGGACGCCATGTTGAGAGGATTTTGGAAGAAGAAAGACGTTGTGCAAAGTGCGAAGTAAAATAAAAGACTGAATACAAGGCTGCAACCATTTTATTGAAAGAACCCTGTATCCCACACTTATATAACGTCCCTATTTGTATTGAATTTTGTTAATAATTTAAACGGTTTTAATTTTTTTATACGGAACCTAAATTTTTACTACTTTTTTGTTACTTCTTATAAAATCAGCTATCTGTTTGTAAAAATCTCGACAAAGGTGGTCTAATCGTTTCGGAGATTAGCCGGAAGAAACAGACAGAAATTAAATATATATAATTATACATATAATTTCGTATTTAGTTCCATATGCATTCAGTAAAACGCTGTTATTTTGACAGAAACTTCATTTTTATTTATTTTCTTTTTATTTTTTGGTCACCTATGAGGTTATGACATAATTATGTATAGACGCCAGTACATCAAGCTACTCGAAACTGTCAGATTGTAGTAGCTTGATGTCCTGGCGTCTGTTCATTATGACTTTTTTAAAAGAGAGGCGCTGTCTCCAAGATACAGGTGAAAACGTGTCTGGATACTGTGCTTTAAGATGTCTGTAATAATGTTGTCACTGTATCGAAGTAAGAATATATTATAATATCCTATTTCCTTATCTTTCCCAAACCTGTAAGACCATATTCCAGCGAAATGAAAGCTTCATAAGACAATTTTTTCTTAAAAGTTTTAGCTCGGAGGATTAAGCGAATGAATAAAAGCGTTTCTTTTGTTTGTTTGCGTCATGTTCAGTGCGAATAAACTGTTTTATTTCTTTCGGAATATCTATTAAGTAGGGCCATTTTCCCTCTTTAATAGTTAGCAAACTTGTAATGAGCTGAGAGAACTTTCTGAGTGAGTTTGTAAGTAAATAATATTATTTTTGAATCAGTTCCAGTAAATTCGTTCGACTTTGCGTTTGAAATATCTTTTTCTGTAGCCTGTACCCGCGGCTGAGATGTCGAGACCAATTAGGACAGTCTGTGCGCGATGAATCGCGAGGAGATCGGAACTTTTAAATATTTGAAGATATTTAAAAGATATTTCAAAGTTGCGATCTTCTCGCCAACCTAAGACTTTTTACCTAAGACTTGAAAATTTATTTAATGATACGTTACTCGCGGTCTCTGCCTGTGAAGGGCGAGAGTAACTGACAAGTCTTCAGCAGATGAGAACCATTCACTGCAGGGATCACTGACAAGTTCACGCCGCACTGCACTTATGTACACCACCCCCCAAAGTCTGTTTCGAGCTAGAATAATTTTTATCACATCTCCACACTATGTAACGTCGTCAAAAAATTCACTGTCTTTTGTCTTTAATACCCTCTATAAACCAAGACTCAGTTAACCAAATAATATAATAAAAATTAACACACATATTACGATAAAATATTGACGTCTAGGTACGCAATCACACGTATTTTGGTAAAATACACTATTATGTGACATCGCAAACAGAAAGAATACTTATTAGCCCTACAATAATAATTGTTATATACATTCAGTTTATAGCAAAAAGTTTAATAACGATACATTAAGAAAATAAGACAGATCAAGCTGATAACAACCGTACTTTTTTTGCAAATATGGTTCAAAAGAGAAATATTTAGCTAGTTCTGGTCACCACCGAGCGATGAGAATAAAATGAATGAAGAACCGGACACGGGTGAGCTGTTAAAACTTTAACAAAGTGTGGAACCTACTCCCACAGTATAGTTTTTCTGATCTTTAGGGATACTGCATCCAATAATATATCCTATCTTGCCAATTAATGCAAGCTGATTTTCAGAGTTGGTTGTTGGAACACCCGTAATTTCTAGGTTGTTCATTCACGATCTTTGCTCAGTTTCACGATGTAGATCTTCAATTTTGGTGCATCGATCATGTAACGCTGCAATCTCCTTCTTAATTTTCTTAAGGCAGTCCACTTCACTCGCAAACCCCGATACTTTGTAGGCTATTAATGTCTCCACCAAAAATGGTCCTTCTCCATCAAACTCGACATTTGTTTTAAGACTCGAATACTCCGACTTGATCGACTTAAGATTCACCAGTATGGATTGGAAAACTTTCACGCTATCCATTAAAGCAGGTAAGTTGTCCATTTGGGCTGAGAGGGCCTTCAGCTCTGACATAATAGGTTCCGTAGCTTAGCGGCAAAAGCTGTTTTGGGGCGAGTGCTGCTGGATGCTGCCGTGGATTTGCAATTACTGCATTACCATGTGTTCTTGCGATCCCTCAATTTCTACCATCCACCTTCAGTAATGCAAAACCCACGGAAAATCAATCTGTTCCAGGCATCCCAAGGATTTAGCACCGCTCAACTTGGCAGCGCTTGCATTTAAACATATGATGTAGGTGTTGGAAGTTACGAATTGTAGTCGGGCAATTAGTCGTTCACCGAGTCGCGAAGTGCATGCGTGCGGACGATTTGCTGTCTACCGACAAAACTGTTTGCGGGGGTTATACTTAATACTGTTCACAGGATAAATACTTGTTTTAAAAAGTTTTTAGGTGTAACCACAGGATTCTAGTTATCCCGAAACTTAAAATTTACCTAAATACCATTCCAAGAAATTAAGGCCCCGCGGTGCACAGAGTGAAGGCCTCTTCTCAAACCAAGACGGATTATCTATAATTATAAATAGTCAAAATAAGATATTGAATACTGCTGCCTATGGATTAATATGGAATCTTTGTGATAACCAACCAGTAACTGAGACAATGAATAAACCTTTATTACCTTTATTACGCCACTAAACGCCGACTCGTTGAAAACAGAACGTTATTAGTATTGGGTACATATTTATTTCTCTAGCAATTCCACTGGCGCATATCGTGTCATGAGCGCAGTGGTGGCCCAGTGGTAGCGACCCGCGGGTTCGAACCCAGGCAGGCGCATTACTTTGTGTAATTTATTTCATCACCACTGCCCTCAAAAACGGTGAAGGAAAACATCGTGAGGACACCGGCATGTCCTAGAACCAAAAAATCGAAGACATGTGACATCTACCAATCCGCACTGGGCCCGCGTGGAGGTTTATAGCCCATTCCCTCTCATAGAGAGGAGGCATGTGTCCCAGCAGTGGGAACATTATAGGCTGATGATGATGTCGTGTCAATCAATTGACCCTCTCTCGTTTCCTGATGAATGAGATTAGCATCTGTTTTGATAGTCCTAGAGGATTAAAAGCTATGACAATTCTGTCATGTTTAGATTAACTCATAATATCACTTCTCGCGATCAGCGTCCAAACTAGATCATTTGTTCACTCGATCGGACGACTTAAGTAAAGTAGGTCAAACTACTTTCAGTAGTTCAGTATCAGAAGATATCTTGCGAAACGATCTCAGGTTCCTTTCACTTAAGGCTGCACAGGTATCATTAAAACTTGTTGCAGAGAAAAGAGGATTGCGTTTTATAGTTAAATATATTTATTTACTTCAGATAGCTTCCTGAGAGAAGGCCGGCGCCAATTACGAGTACACCGGTCAACAAAGACATAAAAATTTCTTGCGCATGGGATTTACTTAAAATATTCTGATTGTATAAGTGAAAATGTATAAAAAAGTGCGATTGGACATCGAAAATATTTACTTTTAAAAAAGTTATAGCGATTTGACCATTTTTGATTTTCGCACCCAATAATGTCGGTCATTGCGCGCTGTCGCTGTCAAAAGATAAGTAAGGGACGCGCGGGGGGTCTTGTTTCTTGCGTCGTGCGTCGCTAATACGT
The DNA here is from genome assembly GCA_950005105.1 of Lycophotia porphyrea. Classification (NCBI taxonomy): domain Eukaryota; kingdom Metazoa; phylum Arthropoda; class Insecta; order Lepidoptera; family Noctuidae; genus Lycophotia; species Lycophotia porphyrea. The sequence goes on along the minus strand of OX465383.1, from coordinate 26,084,987 downwards.
GTACAACAAACAGTATGTGTTTGCGTAGCCAAGGCTTTGCATGCTCTTAGTGTACTGGCCAGTACACCTAAAGCATGATGGGGGATTATATTTAGGGGCTGATCAGATAAACTTCTGTAAACATGACAGGAAAAGCAAAACAGTTCATTTTTAAACATTTGGACCCTACTTTTAGTTAAATAAATCATAAATGGACGTTCACTATCTTTTAATAAATCATTTCTGTGTAAAAATTTTCCATATTTTTATTTATTTGGTTTTTTGCATTTTTTTCGCACAAAATCAAATACAAAACAATTTTTTGTCCTTATTCTTATTTCTAGCTATAAATGCAATAAAAATAAGGTATTTACGTCCCATGCGCAAAAAAGCTGTAGACCGGTGTTATCGGTGCTTATCAGAAGTGATATACGCTCGACGAGGCATAATGCTTTTGTTACGTCTCCACTGCTCGGGAACAATTTGCTCTCTGAGAGGGAGTGGGCGACATTTATACCACGCGGCCTCACTGCAGTTTGGTGGGTGTCACATATTTAAGATTATTTTTAGTTTGCTTTATAGCTTTTGACAGCTAATTGAAAATTCACTTAGGTTGAAACGAACTTGTCACAAAATCAAGGTATTGTCGTTTTATGAAATGTAAGTGACATTCAACCTTAGAATGTTAAGTCGTTACGAGGTGGACTGTACTCACGTGAGCACAGTTACAGTTACTGTCGTTGAATTTTAAATAATTATTGAAAAAAATAACATTTAATTGAAAGTATCAAAAAACCCGTCTAGAAATTGTATTATGTACCTATTTATTTATGGAACATACACATAGACATATCTATTTTAACCTATTATTACTAAACCAAGTAACATTTTTTTTTTCTAGAACTGATGCTACCTAGCTTATCGCCCTGTACCCGTTTGATGGAGTTTCGGGACACCCTTGTAATCTCTTATTAATTTCCTTCATTTGATACCCTACTCGATAGGTTTGGTTGAAAGAAATATATTAACGACTTGGAGTTTTTGAGACGAATCTAACGACCTAACGTAATAGCTTAATCGTCAAAATCCATCCAGCCATTTGGAACATCATCATCATCATTTCAGCCGAAAGACGTCCACTGCTGGACATAGGCCTCTCCCAAGTGTTGCCACATGGACCGGTCCCGTGCGACTCGCATCCAACGGATCCCCGCAACCTTCACCAGGTCATCGGTCCACCTAGTGGGAAGCCTTCCAACGCAACGTCTTCCGGTTCGCGGTCACCACTCCAGAACTTGTCGGCCCCATCGGCCATTTGTTCTGCGAGCAATGTTCCCTGCCCACTGCCACTTAAGTTTGGCAATTCTTCGGGCTACGTCGGTAACTTTGGTTGAATTTGGAACATACGAGGTAATAAATAATATACAAAAAAACAAACAAAGAAACATACAAGATACGCGCGAAAAACATAACCCTTCTTTGGCAGTCGGATAAAAACATAAATACTTACACGAACATGAAGGTTTTTAAAAGTTCCCTTTGAACTCGATGAAGAGGTAGAGGTATAAATAAAATAAAACTCGAATTTTGTGTTTTCTTAGTTAGGTTAGGTTAGGTAGCGTTATCGAGGGCAGTCACACAAATACCCGAGTATTTGTGTGACTGCCCTCGATAACGCTAAAGTTAAGTTTGCGAGTGAGGATTGTGATCGCGCTTGTAATTCTCGAAAAGTTAAGCATAAGTGTACCTATATAAAACCACGTTTCGCCAGATGTATTTAAGTCCCATGTAATGAGTGACGAGCCTATTACCATCAACTGGGCACTAGTAGACTCCGGGCTCCGAGACTTGCACACACAAATAAACACACACACACACATACACACTCACACGCACACACACACACACGCACACACACACACACGCACACACACACACACAGTCTCACACAGACGGACACTCACACGTCGACACGTCGTCGTAGTCACTCGTCGTCAGTCACTGTGTCTCTCACAGTGATTTGTATTCACAACATCGATATAAACCGCTCTTCCTTTTCTATATAATTCCACTTACGACACCTTAAACAAATGGCCAGTGAGTAACGTCCATTACTGTGTAAAGTTTTACGAGTTTGTGTATTTTAGTTCAGGTCCGGCGCCGTAGAGCCCGCTAGGTTCGCTACGAGCGCTAGTGCTACGGCGTAGAGCTACGGCGTAGCACAGGATTTCCCCGCGGGAAGCCTCATAAGCACACACATCAGCCCCAGGTGAATGGTTTGTGTTCGTGTTACTATTTGCAGGTTTTAGTCTCTAAGAGTTAGTTCTGTACTAACTCGAACAGAACATTTAGTACCTATATTTATTTACACCTTTGGATTTTTGCGTTGTAATAATAAAAAATGTTTTTTTTTATCTATATAAATAAAAATGAATTGCTGTTCGTTAGTCTGGCTAAAACTCGAAAACGGCTTGACCGATTTGAATAATTCTTTTTTTATTTTGTTATTCCGAATACAGGGAAGGTTTAAAAACAAAAAAAAAATAGGTAGGTAGGGTAGGTAGGTAGGTAGGGTAGGTAGGTAGGGTAGGGTAGGTAGGTAGGGTAGGTAGATAGGGTAGGTAGGTAGGGTAGGTAGGTAGGGTAGGTAGGGTAGGTAGGTAGGGTAGGTAGGTAGGGTAGGTAGGTAGGGTAGGTAGGTAGGGTAGGTAGGTAGGGTAGGTAGGTAGGGTAGGTAGGTAGGGTAGGTAGGTAGGGTAGGTAGGTAGGGTAGGTAGGTAGGGTAGGTAGGTAGGGTAGGTAGATAGAGTAGGTAGGTAGGGTAGGTAGGGTAGGTAGGTAGGGTAGGTAGGTAGGGTAGGTAGGTAGGGTAGGTAGGTAGGGTAGGTAGGTAGGGTAGGTAGGTAGGGTAGGTAGGTAGGGTAGGTAGGTAGGGTAGGTAGGTAGGGTAGGTAGGTAGGGTAGGTAGGTAGGGTAGGTAGGTAGGGTAGGTAGGTAGGGTAGGTAGGTAGGGTAGGTAGGTAGGGTAGGTAGGTAGGGTAGGTAGGTAGGGTAGGTAGGTAGGGTAGGTAGGTAGGGTAGGTAGGTAGGGTAGGTAGGTAGGGTAGGTAGGTAGGGTAGGTAGGTAGGGTAGGTAGGTAGGGTAGGTAGGTAGGGTAGGTAGGTAGGGTAGGTAGGTAGGGTAGGTAGGTAGGGTAGGTAGGTAGGTAGGGTACGTAGGTAGGGTAGGTAGGGTAGGGTAGTCGAAATATTATTTAATTGCATTATGTGACGCAAACGAAGTTGCACGGGTCAACTAGTAATCAATATTTATTTTAAAATGTAATGAGTTTTTAAAATGAAAAAATGAATAAAGGAAATAATAATGAGTCTAAACATTGCACGGAGTAAGATCTGTTTTCTGATGGGAATCATACGAGTATTTTGTGTGGGTGTTTAGCCGGCCTTACAAACCTGTGTATAAATATTATTTCTAAAAAACATTACAAACCAAACAATAGGCTGTGACTTACAGTAATTTTGTACACGTTACATGCAACAGACGCACACAAACTATATTCTACATACTCATCTACAAAATATTTTATTCTGTGCTGTGTAATTTTTTTTCCTTTAAAATTGCTACATACCGTAAAATATCAATGGTTCAAACATTATTCATACGAGTAAATACTATTGTTCTAATGAAAATTAGTATTCCTGTAGTATATCTGCTACATAACAATTAAGATGGATATAAACCATAATTGGTGCTCTCTCAGCGTTAGTAAATAATTAATAGTTTAATAATAGTGACCTCCTTTAGTGTATTACTATTGTAAAGTGTAAAGTAATCTTTCTGTGGTTTTAGTGAATAATGGGCACAAAATAGTGATTTTTAGGGTTCCGTACCCAAAGGGTAAAACTGGACCCTATTACTATGTATGTTATGTTTTAAGTCTAATAAATATTAAATAATATAACAAAACATCACGCCTGTAATCCCCGATGGGTTAGGTAGAGGTGTACCTAATAGTTGACCCACATTTCGCCAGTTATGTTTAAATCCCATGTAATAGGAGGCGAGCCTATTACCATCAACCGGACACAAATCCAGGCTCCGTGGCTACTACTGAGAAATTCCAGATGGATAAACCAATAACACTTTGCCCGACCCGTTAACAGTGCCTACTGACGGAACATAGTTAACAGTGCCTACTGACGGAACATACTTAACAGTGCCTACTGACGGAACATAGTTAACAGTGCCTACTGACGGAACATAGTTAACAGTGCCTACTGACGGAACATAGTTAACAGTGCCTACTGACGGAACATAGTTAACAGTGCCTACTGACGGAACATAGTTAACAGTGCCTACTGACGGAACATAGTTAACAGTGCCTACTGACGGAACATAGTTCGAAGTTCTGAAATGCTTAAAGCCGATACGATGAAAAGGAGATCTAACCATTTCGTTCGATCTGATAACTTAAGTTCTGTTGCCATGTGTCCAAATGTGTCACATTATAAAACAAGTGTCGGAACCGTTACCTGGTATTTGTTAAAGCCACCACGGCCACCACGACAATTTTTTTTTTTTTCATTACAGAACAGAGTGATGGACATGAATGTTGATGGATGAAGAGGGAGAAGTAGGCCAAAGAAAAGATGGATGGATTGTGTGAAGACTGATATGAAAGAGAAAGGAGTAAACGATGCCGTGACGTCTGATAGGGGAGAATGGAAGAAGAAAACATGTTGCGCCGACCCCAAGTAGAATGGGATAAGGGCAGGAAGATGATGATATTTCCACAGAAAAAGTTTCAGCTTATATGAAATGACGTAGGTCTAGCGATCACGGGATATATAAAATGACGTAGGTCTAGCGATCACGGGATATATAAAATGGCGTAGGTCTAGCGATCACGGGATATATAAAATGACGCAGGTCTAGCGATCACGAGATATATAAAATGACGTAGGTCTAGCGATCACGGGATATATAAAATGACGTAGGTCTAGCGATCACGGGACATATAAAATGACGCAGGTCTAGCGATCACGGGATATATAAAATGACGTAGGTCTAGCGATCACGGGATATATAAAATGGCGTAGGTCTAGCGATCACGGGATATATAAAATGACGCAGGTCTAGCGATCACGGGATATATAAAATGACGTAGGTCTAGCGATCACGGGATATATAAAATGACGTAGGTCTAGCGATCACGGGATATATAAAATGACGTAGGTCTAGCGATCACGGGACATATAAAATGACGTAGGTCTAGCGATCACGGGATATATAAAATGACGTAGGTCTAGCGATCACGGGATATATAAAATGACGTAGGTCTAGCGATCACGGGATATATAAAATGACGTAGGTCTAGCGATCACGGGATATATAAAATGACGCAGGTCTAGCGATCACGGGATATATAAAATGACGTAGGTCTAGCGATCACGGGATATATAAAATGACGCAGGTCTAGCGATCACGGGATATATAAAATGACGCAGGTCTAGCGATCACGGGATATATAAAATGACGCAGGTCTAGCGATCACGGGATATATAAAATGACGCAGGTCTAGCGATCACGGGATATATAAAATGACGCAGGTCTAGCGATCACGGGATATATAAAATGACGCAGGTCTAGCGATCACGGGATATATAAAATGACGCAGGTCTAGCAATCACGGGATATATAAAATGACGCAGGTCTAGCGATCACGGGATATATAAAATGACGTAGGTCTAGCGATCACGGGATCTCCGTCTATAAGTCACTGGCACCTACACCTAGTTAAGGAGTCAAAGTATTTTAATTATTATGACCTTGTAATAAGATGTTCTTAGTGTTATGGACATTGTGATGCGATGGTTTTTGTTGTTTGAAATAAAGAATTTATTTATTAAACTTAATCCTATTTTGGGCCATAAAAGGGATGTATGAGAGGCAATGCATGTGGTTGGGATGAGATTGATGTGTGTGTTGTGTGGTGCTTCGCGAATGGATTAAATAAGAAATTAGTAAATAAGAGAAATTCTGAAAATGGCGCCGGTAACTGAAAAGTTGTGTGGTAATGACTTGTCTTGGTATATGAAGAGGAATGAGTAAAATGTCGTGAGGAAAGTTTTGAGTATGAGATGGATTGCTATAAAAGTAGAGGAAAACCAAAGAAACGATGGATGGACTGTGTGAAGGATATGGAGATCTGAAGATCACCCCGTGCTGTCGTTTATTTCTTTGCTATGAGCCCGCCCAGAATTCAAGATCTCCTTAAAACAAAGTTAACAATCAATATTTTTGTTGCAGGAGTTGGTCGACATAATGTTGAAGCGAATGGACCCAGACTTGGACGGGGTGATCAACTTCCAGGACTTCCACACAACAGTAACGAAGACCCCGTCTTTGCTGGAGAGTCTCGGGTACTGCCTGCCGGAGAGACCTGCCGTCTACTCCTTCATAGCAACCTGGTGCCCGACGTGGGGTAAAATGTGAAAAATATGAAAGATGTAGAATTATCTTTTTATAGTATCCACTTTATAATTTCGTAAATATCGAAAATTATACTGTTTAGTTTTTAACATAATTCTTTACAAGTAACAAGTTTGCAATAAATATAATCATACAAAACAGATTTCGGCTTTATTTCGACAAACAATACAATTATATAAAAAGAAACTAAGACGACTACGAAAGAATTGGCTTAATACGGATAATAGCGAGACAAGCCTCAATAAATTAAACCGCTAAGGAGAAATATATTTCCTGAGGGAGATTATCACAATTTTAGTTAATATCAACTTAAATCCTATCTAATCGAGACTACTAATCTTTCGTTAACTATACCAATCCATACAGTAATAGCCTCGAGGAAATATCTGTTTTGATTGCTTGATACTGAACAAAGGTCCTCTAATGAGCGGTACAATACAGTTGGCTCGTTGCGCTGTTGCCGCACAGCTGTTGGAGGGATGGTTCTTTCTTTGATCTCGGGTTAAACCTATTCTACACAATTTTAGGAATATCGATTGAATAGATGATTATTAAGTTCAGTTAGCGCTACAATTTCAACTTTCTTCTGTTTTAGGGCCCCGCTCCTTTTTTTTTGGATGGTTAATCATCCATAGACCCACCTCAAGAGCGAGAGCGGTATGGTGTCAGATTTTTACTGACTAAAACCCATCCATGTTCCTTCTTAGTCCTTTGAGTTCCAGGGCCGCAGTATCCCTTTCGAACATTCTCGCCGCCCCGGCAGGCATCGGCCTTTGCGGAACCCTTCCATTTGCTGGCATCTCTTTGAGGGGTACCTCAAATGAAATAAGGGTTCCGTTTTTGCCATTTGGGTACGGGACCCTAAAAACGGAACCCTTATAGAATCACTTCGTTGTCCATCTGTCTGTCTATTTGTGTGACCCTTTTGGCTCAAGTGTCAAGTTGAAATTTAAGTAACTACGAGTATATCAATTCTTACCCTCCTTAGGAAAAAGTCCATGGGGGTCAAATCTGGTGATCATACGATATCACCAAAGCGAGATATTCTTCTCCTTCTTTAATAATTTTCATAAACACAGCTCACGAAGCTGGTCCATGGCAGCTCTAATGTACCCACATTGCAAGAGCTCTGCCAGATAGTAGTTCCATCCTGCTGAAACCATGTTCGTGCACTGTACGCCGGATGTTCTTGAAGCATAAATGCTATTGATTTGGTGAGATTTAAGGCAACTGGTCTTTTGTGAATAGGCGAGGATTGCGACGAACGCTAACATCAACTTCGCTTATTACGAGTACTTCTTCAGATCTTAGGTCTCTAGGACCTAAGTTCTTTTCGGGCCCGGCCGAGACTGATTTATGGCCTGTAGCTCGAAACTTCTCTTCTCTTCTTCTTCTTCTTTCTTTTCTTTCTATACGCCGCCGAGCCGTAACGTACTATTCTCCCCCCTTGAGAAACGTTTCGATAGCGTACGAACGATGAGCGCCATACAACTGCAATGTACTGACAAATCCACATTAACGAAAAATCTATCGCGCCCTTACCTCAACCAATACAAACAATGAAAAAAAAAACAAAATCGTAACTCTGCCATAAGACACCCTGTAAATGTAGGCGGCAGTGTGTTCGGCAGAGATTATAAAATGGAACATGGAATTAAATATTTCAATGTATGAAACTTCACTAATCTGTGTAACTGTAAAAGCTTGTAATAGATGTTAGCCACTACCGTGTCAAGCTTTTCATTTATAGCAACCCAAATGAGACCTTACTGAAACTAGAATAAGGAATCAGTGTGGTTTAGACAGTGATGCTATAGCAGAGATAATTATATGTGAAGGACTATTGACAATGCTATAACATATTACTGAACTATTGTTGTGTATTCTAATAATTACTAATACATTTCACAAAGCATTCTGAGCCCTAACTGCTGTTAATATTATGTATTTGGGCCACTCTAATATTGCAAAGTACTGGATTAGACTGATACTTATGTACTTACGAGTATGTCAATAACTATGAGATTGTGACTGATATAAATGAAATCCTAAATCATTACCCAGCGTTCTTTTTCTATACTTTTTTGAATGAGTCGCTATCTCATGAGTCCCCCTTTCTATCCATGGCATCTTTCAGTCAGTCCATCCATAGCTTTTTAGTTATTTTTCCACCCGTGGCCACACGCGCAACATTCGTACTCAAATATTCCCCGGTTTTGGAAAGTCTAAATCCTGTGTAGAATACCTTTTAATACTAAGCAGTGGCGAAACGGCAACAACACAGAAATATTTTAACATCCTGTACTATCCCACTGCCCGGCTAAGGCCTCCCCCAATTCCATCCATGTGCCAAAGTTTGCCAAAAGGCAATGGAACGCAGCATCCTGGGTGTCAGAAGATAAGACAGGGTTCGTAACACCACGCTGCGTTCCAAAACGGGTATAGTGGACGTTAGCAAGAAGGCTGCTAGATTAAATGGGTTGGCGGGTCACGTAAGCCGCATGCACGATGACCGCTGGGCAAAACTCTCCACACAATGGTTACCGGATAATTAAATAAAATGCAAAATATTTAGTTTTAATTTCGCAAGTGCATTTTTAATTATTATCATACTTTCTGCATGTGCATATTTTTGCGGGCGGCTTTCAACTTCATATACGATTTATACTTTTTTACATAATTCAAATTCAACTGGCTTTTCATGCAGGTCTGACTGCATTTTGTTTCTAAACTTTGCAACTAATTTTGATGGGTCGTCCATTTTGAGAAGTGGTTGAAGACAATAAATAAATCTCGATCGTTAGTCTGGGCGGCTCGCGGTTAATTTATAAATAACGCGTTTGTACTTGAAAATGAACGAAATGTTGAAAACAACTTCAAGCGGTTTAATTGAAACACGCGGGAAACACGACCATTGAATATTATGAATGTTATTCAAACTAACGGTTCTCTGTAACGTTGCTCTGTCTCACTTCAAGCAGCTGTATTACGTTAACTTGCTATACATAAAATGCTTGTTGCAACGTCAGTCGCCGGCCCGGCGTTGACACTGCAGGACCAAGCACACTTCGTCGAATAAAATAATAAATATTTACAACTTATTGAGGTAATAATTTAATGTTATCATTGATTTTTGAATTTAAGACCCAAGTTATGTCAGAAAATATTGTTAAGATCTCGTTTTAAATAAAAGCTGTTTGAATAATAGTACATTATTCCAAGCGCCGTGAAATAGGCAAATGCAGGTCCAGTATGAGTTTGAACGCCGAGCCGTAGGCGAGTACTTCATTAATACGGTCCCGGCTGTCATTTGAAGATCTTTGACAGTCGTTAAAGTAGTCAGTGGCCTAAAAAGTCTGACAACCAGTCTTACTAAGGGGTATCGTATTTCCCAGTAGTAACTGGGTTGTGGAGGTCAGATAGGCAGTCGCTCCATGTAAAATACTGGTATTCAGCTGCATCCGATTAGACTGGAAGCCGACCCCAACATAGTTGGGAAAAGGCTAGGCAGATGATGATGGTGGCCCAGTGGTAGCGACCCCGACTTACGAACAGTAAGTCGTGGGTTCGAACCCAGGCAGGCGCATTACTTTGTGTATTTTATTTCATCACCACTGCTCTCAAAAACGGTGAAGGAAAACATCGTGAGGAAACCGGCGTGTCCTAGAACCAAAAAATTCTAAGACATGTGACATCTACCAATCCGCACTGGGCCCGCGTGGTGGCTTATAGCCCATTCCCTCTCATAGAGAGGAGGCCTGTGTCCCAGCAGTGGGAACATTATAGGCTGATGATGAACAAAATAATCTGATTTGAGGGTGATCCAATTCGTGATAAACCGCCCATTTAACTGCCCATGGGTAAAATATTCTTTTCTTAGGTAAATGCCAACCAAAGAGAATGTTTGTCACTGGGACTTGTTAATAGTAAACAGGGTAAATGATGTTTTATGGGAAACTGGAGTTGCTTGAACTATGTATATAGGCAGGTCCGTGGAAATCATTGGAATTCTCGTGATCTGTGCCAACTGGCCAGCTGGTCCGATGGGAATAGTCGCTAAAGTTAAATTATCTTTTATTAGTAGCATTGTGCCATTGCACTTGTTAGGTGGGCTTAAATTTCTTAAATGCACGATAGGCGTTCCGATTTTAAATAGCAGTTCATAAGGTGGCAGGCCAGATGGATACAGGGAGAGCAAAAATTCTTGCGGACAGTGGGTTGCATCATCGATATTACACACTGTGAGGACTTGTAGGTTTTGACTTAACCGGGGACTTTTTGTAAAATTAGTTAATTGATGTTTTGATTATTTACTACCTCGTTGGTCTATTGAACCCCAGAAATCTGTTTTTAATGTCTGATTCACTCAACAAGAACAAGTTTTATGAACTTTAAAAAATCTATCGAGTTCGAGACTTCCTTTACATTTATCTTGATTGCCTGCTGTTCGCCCCGAAGAAGTGCTATCGGAAAACTTATCCCACTTTAATTAAGATTGTCAGGATTGGACCGAGTTCCTGGATACTATATATTTTTAACGTTTCTTTTTAGAGAAAACACTTTTTAATGGTACGTTCTGTAAGACAGTCTAGAAAAATACACAAAAATGGCTCTATTTTGTTTTACTTATCTCAAAAAGATAAACATAATTACAAATGTTCATAAAATATATTATGTATTTATTCGCACTTTCATCTAGATTGATAATGATAAGTAGTTTTACATTTTAATTCGAATTATAAATGTACAAATAACATGTTAAATGTGTGTTGTTATTTAAAGTATAAAATGCAATTATCTCGAAAGTTGTTTGAGTATTCATTTGCATTCTTAAAAAAAAAAAGTTCCATTAAGAAGAAATATTCGAAGTTTTACATTTATTGGCTTATGTAAAGTTTTTGTGTGATCTGTTCCGGATTTATTTTCGAATGACAATACTATAATTTGGTATCTTCGAGCTGACCTGATGATGGAGCCAGGAGGAGGATACTAGAACTCTTCAGTGGATACTAGTAAACTCCTCGAGTTTTGGGTCATAATATGATTCCATTTGATTAGTTCAATAAATCTCTCTTGGTGTCAAGGGTCTGATGTTGCTACTCGTAAATTCCTCAAATTTCATGTTATAATTATGGCTTTGTTGAGTATTACATTATATTTATGTATAGCACATGTTTTTGAAAGTCTGATGATGGAGCCAGAAGGTTGATAGTATAACACGAAATACATAATATTTAGTAGAAACCAGTTGTTTTTGTTTTTTAAACTACTTTATTACATCTGGAAACAACAACTAGGGTACACCAAATATACTAGATGAAGGTTGCTCTGCGTTTTGATTGCCTCTTACACTATTAGTGCATTTAGTGGGTTTTGTGTAAAGATTATCAGTGCGTGGCCTTATGACATTTCTAGATATGTTGTCTACACTGTCGTTTGTCGGAAATCTATTCAGAAAGTCTAAAGAAAGGAAAAGAAAAAATATATTGAACTAGCACTTCGCCCGCGTGGATTTCGGAAATACAGCACATAATTATTACTCGACATTGTAGCATTCTATAAGTGAAAGAATTTTATAAAATGTAAGTTTGGTAGGCACCTAATGAAATAAAATAGGTATTTAAATTAAAACTGCTCTGTTTAAAATTTTTGAGGTTGTTTTATTTTCCGGTAACAAAAGAATCTGATTTGCGGGTGACCCAATTCGTGATAAACCGCCCATATAACTGCCCATTGGTAAAATATTCTTTTCCTAGGTAAATGCCAACCAAAGAGAATGTTTGTCACTGGGATTAGTTTAATAGTAAACAGGGCAAATGATGTTTTATGGGAAACTGGAGTTGCTTGAACTATATAGGCAGGTCCGTGGGAATCATTGGAATTCTCGTGATCTGCGCCAACTGGCCAGCTCCTGGTCCGATGAGAATGGTCGCTACAAAAATTCTTGCGGATAGTGAACTGCATCCTCGATATCACACTGTATCAATGGACTTGTACATTTTGACTTAACCGGGGACTTTTTGTAAAATTAGTTTATTGATTATTGACTACCTCGTTGGTCTAGTGGTGGAAAGCACAACTGAGCGTGAGGTCCTGGGTTCGATTCCCGGGTTGGGCAAAGTTTCATTGGGTGTTCCATCAGGAATTGCTCAGTAGCAGCCACGGAATCTGGATTTCTACCCGGTTGTTGGCAATAGACTGACCCCCTATAACATGGAACTTAGCATAACTGGCGAAATGTAGGTGTACTATTAGGTACACCTCTGCCTAACCCTTCGGAGATTATAGACGTGATGTTATGTTATTTGTCTATTATTGATTTCATTGACTGTATCGTCCTTAGGTGAGACGATAGCCCTTGAACAAAGCCAATGAATATCTCTATCTAGTAAATATTCAAGGTCAGGATATACTGCATCTATTCTATACTATCTAGGCACAGCAAGCTGTGAACTATCCTACCCAGACTTTCTTTTATAACGATTTCCGCAACGTTAGCGCCCAAGGTTGAAGAAGAAACAGACCCGCCTCCAACGTTGAGCAGCTATTGTGGAAAATCGTTAACCATATATCCGATAAGGTGCCTCTCATGTTAGTACCTACGTAAATTAAAGTTTGAGTTATACTCCATAGGGGCGATTATTTTAGAGATGCCTTAATGATGTCTGCATGTGTCCCTTTTGTGACGACGGAAAGTGTCTGCTGAAAGTCACCAGTAATCTTAAAAGTTACACCACCCACGACACCGACTGAGTTTCTCAAGTCCTTAAATGATCGACCCACTGTTTCAACATAAGCTTGACTCATGGTACATTCTTCCCATATTATCAATCACGAAATCTCATAACAACTGATCAAAGGGCATGTTCTAATGTGGTTCGTGAATGTTGGATGGCATTTTGCGATTTATTAATGTTATATTATCTTCGAAACTATTTAACCGATCGACAAACTGCAAAGAGCAAATTTTATCTCTATGACATACTTGTGATCATAAAAATATTATTAAGCTATTGCATAGCTTCTATCCTTGCCTTGAGCGTGGAGACCGAATCCAGAAATTCCGTAACGAAAATAACCTAACACCTAGTGCCTAACACATAGTGTCAGATATTGTCAAGCCTAGGTTATTATTTTTAATCTACCGCTGGAGCTAGGAGGTTAGGTTGTATAGGTTTACCTCCACACGTCTTATTTTTTGTATAAAGTTTAATATTCTGTTGTTTAAAAAATCGTCCAAATGTAAGTATGTCGAAAAATACTTTTTTAATACATAAAAGCTACTATATCTGCTAAAATATAAAAGATAGAAATATGGTGTCGCGGACATTTTTTGTAGAACTATTTAACACGTTAGCTGCGGCACCAATTTTTGCAAACTTTCCGTTCCTGCGGCACGAGGTATTATCGGCCCGCACCGTGACCAGACGTTAGGGCGACACGCGGTCTATTAGACCCCACCTCCTTTAACAGACTAAAATCCATTTTCTGGCGCGAAATCAAAGATAAATGAAAATGTTGGTCCTTATCGATATAGACAGTGAATTGATGAACCCTAATCTACCGTCGCCCCGGGATCTTATTGCCAGTTTAGGAATTATTGGCAAAACAAAATATGGGATCTTATACACCTCGTAACGTACTGAAATAGGGTAAATTTTCGCTAAGATTAGTGATGGGAAAAATAATATCGACGCAACGACGTTTATCTATTTTTGTGTGAAAATCTTAATGCGGTTCACAGAATAGAAAAAAAAGAAAACCAGAAGTAGAAAAGAAACTATCCTATGTATTCTGCCTCGGGCTTTAAAAATACACTTATTAGAACTTGAATTAACATAAAAAAATCAGTAACAATATACTTTTTTATAAAATATCGCAATATATATTTTGTACTTATTTATGAGTGTTTTTCATTGAAACAGGATAGACAATAAGATTTTTTGCACTGAGAGCACTGAGTCAAAATCTTTTTGGATTTTTTGTCAGCTTCACGAGATGGTAAAAATGTGCGTAGTTTCTGGTAACAACCAACACAAGATGTGTTGGTTGTTACTTCTTTTTTCACCCTTTTCGAGGCAATGACGTGCGCTGCTTTCAGGTGCTGAAAAATAACAAAAATGTAAAGATAACGTAATAAAACTGGCATTGTTACTTAGGTTAGATCGTAGATGAGAATAACAATGATAATGTATAACTGCATTAAATGAATGTGTTTGCTTTATGCTTAAAATGTTGAAAGAGTAGGTAGGTAAGGTAGCTTAAATTCAAAATAATTTAATTTTGCGAAAAGAAAACAATAATAAATAACTTAATAATGACCAAATGTCAGGCTTATTTTATGAAAGCTTCTACAAGTTGAATATCGTCAGCCTATTGAAAGTTTACTTGTTTTAACTGTCAAGAAATATATCTGAGCATTACATTACCTGGGATCTCATCGATTTCCTTTTTTATAAAACATTCTATAAGTTTCTCCACAAAGAGTCTTTTTGGTAACTTTTTTCCATCAGTTTGGATTGAATTAAACACAATCCAGGCATTAATTAGCGCTGTACCGAATATTAGCTCCATTACAACTTACAACCCTAAAAATCGTAAGTTATGTATTTACTTTCAAAACCTAGACAAAGAACTACTGAATTATTAATTAATTACTTACCTGCTTTGCGTTTTTTGTGGAGTTTTTCACTACTTACAAAAATATCAATTAAAAACTTACCTGTTTTGGTTCTGTTTCTGTATTTTTTTAAATTAACTTCTACCGACATCGTTTAGACATGTTCGGCGATGTAAAAGGACGTGCTCTCCAATCGACGTGATGCACAACACTAGTCGCGGGAAGCTCGCGTTGGGTGCGGTACGAGGTCCGGGGGATATGGGACGTTTTAGCCTCGTTCAGCACTGCGTTAAAATTATATTAATTCAGTGCGGTACGAGGCCTAAGACATCCGGTACCAAGGTAGGTATACCACCGAGTCTGGGACCATTAGCGCGTCTCAAATATACATTTATCTCTTTTCTATACTGGACCAAACCAAAGTTATGCCCGTCGCACGTCAGAGATGTTCACGTTTTTCCTTGCCGCACCACAAGGAAGTTGCATGAGGGGTGATTCAGGCCTCGTTTCGCACTTAACGTGTTAAAACGGACCAGGTTGCCCTACATTGTTTTCAATTATATACAACGGTTTAGGCAGCGCATGCAGATAACTCTGTTTTGAGAGGTATTTTTTCCGCCTGGCCCGACAATAATTGTGATAGCTCGGCTAGTATGTATGCTATCAATATAATTTATAGCCTATAGCACTCACGAATAATGTAGCTTTCTACCAGTGAAAGATTTTTTTTAAATTGGATAATTAGTTTCCGAGATTACCCCCTATATACAAACAAATTTTACCTCTTTATAATATTAGTTTAGATTGCCTTAGAAAGTAACGACAACATCCTTGCTTCCTCCAAAGCCATTCGTATATCTATACGAATGGCTTTGGAAGTAATTGCCACTGGTTAGGATTGACGCACATCTCACGGAAATAAAAATGAAATAAAATAGTTTATTTGCACCTTCAAATAAAAAATATGGTTTACAATTAAAAGTAGCCCTTGTAAGTAAAATGGAGAGCAAAATGCGTCGGATGTATCGTCCTTAGTACACACGGCGACACATCAAGCTATACATAATCACCTCCTGTTTATAGATTTCCCGTACAATGAGATAGATCCCCATAAACTGGATTTTTATAGTTTGATTGGTCGCCGTGCGTACGATCGCCGTAATGTGTCGGCGTTAAATTACCAATGATGCGCAGCACATCTTCCGTCAATCTTCCGTTAGATGTGTCTCCACCCTTATGCCTTCAGTTTCGAGCTCAATCACGGATTATTATAATAAAATACTGTACATTTCTTTCTGAAAACTACAATTTTCTCTTCGTGTTAGTTCTTTCCAAACGTCACATACGAGTACATCATTTACCGAGCATAATGTAAAACAGAAATACTGTACTCCTTTCTAGTATAGACTTTAAATAATACCGCCCTCGTAGAATTGGAATGTACATTTGAAGAGAAAAGATACTTAAAGAGGTCGGAAATAGAACGTTCTTACAAAGACTATAACAGAGATAAGTTTGTGGGACTGTACATTTTCTTGTGAAGTTCCTTAGTATGTTCTATTATTACCTACGGATTTTTTATTATACATATTAAACAAGTTGTTTTGAGCTACTTAGTTGGCATAAATACTTTAACATTCATATTTGATGCGCAATTGTCGACCAATGCAACTGTTATACCACTTATTACTACAAAACGGTACTAAATTTGAAACTGTCTTATGATATTTTTTCCGTCGTTGGGTAAAAATACGCTACTTAGAGTTGGGTTCATTTAAATCAATTATGATGATTACTTGCAAATTAATCGTTTTAGACTTGTTGTGACATTACTGTTCGTTTTAAACAGTAACAGTTAAAAATTCGACCCACTCAAGTTCCTTTTAACTTTTTGCTGTGCTTGCAAAGTCTACACGAAAATTAAAAAGTATTGTACGAAATTGTATTAACCTTGTTTAGGTAAAAATTCAAATCTCTGAACCGGACTAGATCGATCGACGGTCAACCAAAATTAAAACGACCGACGTTCTGCCCTACACTGCCTTATAACTACTTTTCTGAGAAAACATTAACAAAGACATTGAACGAGAATCTACATCTATATTATGACGCGGGCCAAAACTTCACTTACCCCATATTTTTACATAAAATGTTAAATATGTTTCCAGTTCAGTGCTACAAGAATTGCAATACCGTGTGCTTCGGAATGCATACGAAGAATGCCACGTGTTTAATATTGAAACTGAAATAAAAACTACGCTAGATAGAAATAAGGTGCAAAGTCGAATGCACTGTGGACTTCACTATTTTGAGAAATATTGAATATATCAACTGAAAATCTGATGAGTACATATCAATTATTCGGGATGAATTGTAGCTGGATTTATTGTGACGTAATTTAAACGCTTATAAATCGAGAGCAAAATTCTTCAATGCTGCAATTCTATTTTAAATTAGCAACCGTTATTATATATATTTCCTTTACCCGTTCGCGTACGCCCATTCAATATAACTACCACGTTTCGGGCGTCCCTCTGGAGCGTGTTAACGAGATTAAAGATCTGGAACTAACCTTAGATACAAACCTGACATTCAATCAGCACATCATTAACATCTGTGGCAAGGCTTTCCAATCTCTTGGTTTTGTAATGAGGCAGGCAGATAAATTCAAAGATAGGAGTGCTATAATTACGCTGTACTATTCTTTTGTACGTAGCAAACTGGAGTACAATGCGCTGGTATGGGATCCGCATGAGCAAAAATACAAGCTCATGATAGAACGGGTCCAACGGAAATTTGCTCGGTACTTATATAAAAAAATATCGGAGCTCGTGGCTAAACAATAACAGCCGCTCGGGTCGATCTTTAGGTTAAGCCGTGCTTGCCTAGGTTGGTCTGTGGATGGGTGACCACCCATTACATACCGAGTGTCCTCCGTGCCTCGGAAAGCACGTTAAGCCGTTGGTCCCGGCTGTCATTTGAAGATCTTTGACAGTCGTTAAAGTAGTCAGTGGCCCAAAAAGTCTGACAACCAGTCTTACCAAGGGGTATCGTATTTCCCAGTAGTAACTGGGTTGTGGAGGTCAGATAGGCAGTCGCTCCATGTAAAATACTGGTATTCAGCTGCATCCGGTTAGACTGGAAGCCGACCCCAACATAGTTGGGAAAAGGCTAGGCAGATGATGACTTATATAAAAAAATATATGGATATTACCCCTATTTATATCCGTCTCTGTTTGTCGCGGGAATGGTGGGCATCAACACGCTGGAATTAAGACGTAAGTGTGCGCTGTTGATGCACTACTATCTACTATTAAATAATAAAATTGACGACGTGACTACGTGAGCTCGCTGTTCTTTGTTTGCTCCGGACCGACTGGTGCGGTCGCGGGCCTGTGCCTCGCGAGGCCTGTTCGCTGCTCCCCCTGTGCGTACCCAAACAGCACGATATGCGCCCACAACCTAGGCGATGAATTTACTTAACGCCCTGATTGCTCAGGAGCCGGATCTAGATATGTTTATGAGTGGCAGTAAAGCTATGCTAAATTCTTGCATAAAATTGTTTAGTGGTTAAGTTTAGTTAGCTAGTACGCTATGCTGTTCGCTTGCTGCACACTTTGGTGCAAACTGTAAGTGCGGCAAGTAACTGTTTAAACAATAAATAAATGAATAAATAAATAAATAAATTAGCA
The DNA here is from genome assembly GCA_950005105.1 of Lycophotia porphyrea. Classification (NCBI taxonomy): domain Eukaryota; kingdom Metazoa; phylum Arthropoda; class Insecta; order Lepidoptera; family Noctuidae; genus Lycophotia; species Lycophotia porphyrea. Next base: position 26,066,203 of record OX465383.1, on the reverse strand, counting down.
GTCACTTTGTGGCCTTATAAAAGTATAAGTAGTATAGGGTCAACAAAAAATCGGAATACTTTTCTAGAACTGTATTACTGAACTTCTCAGTTTAAAATATCGATGGACGGTATACAGTCATAAAGTTTGCTAGTACGACTTATCTACGTGAGTCAGAAAGTAATCTATGACGAAGTTCATCATCGCGATGTACAGAACTCCAAAAGCTTACTATGACGAATTAGTTCATTGAGAATGATCTTCATAAGAGTATTTCGCTTTTATGTATGATTACTTAATTAAACGTAAAAGCCCGAGGGGCGGGGACGAGGGCAGTGACAGCACTTCAAACAATTTTCAAATTGACATTACGTATGCCATGGGGTTTGACCACTTGCATGATTTCTGTGTCTATTATTAAAGTATTTCGTGAAAATGCAAATTCGTTGCGTGTTTGTGAAATCGGGTAAAAATAAAGACCAGTTGCAAGATGGATTTTTGTATACTTTAAATAAAAATGTGAAAATACATTTTATTGGAATTGCGCTCTAAGAACATCTTCGAGTTGTGGTGCTGTGGTAATTCATAAAAGGTCGGCGATTATCATTACATTAGTAAATTTAACAATATCTCTCACCTCCACGAATTAGACCAAGATTCTGCAATGACGAATGATGGAAGGGCTTCATTAAAAAGAAGAGCTGGTCAAAGTTTTGATCAGCCTGGGCAAATTATCCAAAACAAGAAATACTACCATATCTGCTCCCTTTATGCCTTTCAAAGAAGCCATGCGTTTGATCATTCACCAGGAAAGAATAGGAAATGAGCCTAGCCCAAAAAGCTTACATGACTTTATTGATCCCGATCCGTATACTAAAATTTAAGGTGACCAATTCTTATAACATTTCATAGACAAAAATGACGGGGTTCTTGTGTTTAGTACGAAAAAGAACTTACGTCTTTTAGATTTATCCATGTTTTGGATAAAAAATGGCACGTTCCAATGTTGCCTAAAATTATTTTACCAATTATATTCAATAGATGGCCAAAATCGACATACCTGTACAAAACAAACCCTTCCGCTAGTGTATGTCTTACTTTCTAACAAAAGTCAAAGATCATACAAGTTATTTTTAAAAATGGTTGTAAGCTACACAAGAAATAAATATTCACCTGGACCCTCAAAAAATATTACAGACTTTGAATTTGCCGCAATTCAAGCTTGTGGCAGTGTTTTTCAGATGCACAACACAAATGTTGCTTTTTCACTTGACACAGAACATATTCAAGCGCATTCAAAAGGAAGGATTAGCAAAAAAATATACTACGACAGACAGCGACAGTGAATATGCCCAAAAAAATCCACACCTAGCAACGTTGGCTTATTCAAATCCGAGTCAAATTCCCGAAGCTTTTAAAATTATTCGCGATGACATTATTCCTACTGATGCTGCAAAAGAGACTGACTGCTTCTACAAATATTATATTGGAGGGTATGAAAAAATCACCAACGAGATTCCCTTCTCAGATGTGGTCTGTTTTAGATAACGTAAATGCAAATATTCTAACAACCCAACATGCCATTGAATATTAGCACAACCATTGGAATAGTCTGCTAAATATAAAAAAATGAATATTTACAAAACATTACAAGAATTAAAAGAGAAAAAAAGTACGTGTTTAGAAATAGAAAGAACAATGGCAAATATTAAAAATCGGAAAAGAAATAGCTCGGTGCTTATAAAGAAGTTTAAGTCCGTATGATGAAGAAAGAACTATGGATTAAAAGGAGTATTTAAGCGGTTCCGCATATTATATAATTTATTTTAAAACTTGTTTTTTATAAATTACTTCAAATTATTTCATGTTATGTTATGTTCATACTTAGTGTAGAGAAAAGCGCTAATTTCATTTAATATTACCTCATGTTTGAAGGTACTTAAGCACATTTTGAATTTATTAAACTACTATTACGATTTTTCATTTCTGCAGCTATAGACACTATTATAGTCTGTTTATCCTAAAAGCGAAATTCTCTCTCAGAATCTCGATGATGAATATTCTCAATTAAATAATTCATCAAAGCAAACTTTCGCAGTTCCGTAGATCGCGATGATGAATATTCTCAATTAAGTAATTCGTCATAGCGTACCTTCTGACTCCGTAAGTCGTACTTTCAAACTTTATACCGGGGCCTGAAGCCTTTGAAAATGGTAAAAAGTTAAAAAAATAATAGTAGGATGAAACTCGTTGGAAAAAGAAGAGAATATAACAGAAATGAAACAAAAAAAATATTTACGGGCGATCTGAGGTCGGGAAGTGGATGGGGTGAGTTTTTAGGGATAAAAAACGGTTTATCTCGATTTCCGGCAAAACTACAAGTCCTATGGAAAAAAGTGAAATAGAAAAGTTGTGGGTAATAAAAAGACCTACAACTTTTGTATTTACACTTTTATCAACCTCCTAATTCCTCATTCTCATTCCTCATTCCTAACCTCAAAATGTATGTGAAAAATTCAAATAACTAAGTTTTTGCTTTTTTTTTCTCTAAATTTGGTGAAAACTTAAGTTTTTTGGTTTCAAAAATTATCGACTCGGGTCTAATACGGTACATTGGTATTTTAAACTTCGAAGTTCAGTAAAACAGTTCTTTCTTAGTGTTCACCATTATTTTTAGAGTGCACAAAATCAAGCTTAGCAATTAAAGCTGTGCGTTTTCAGTAAGTAATTGAATTTACGATTTTTATGTAGAATATACTTACTTATCTACCATAGGTTTATCACCACAAGGTGTTATTGTGAATTCCATGCGTCGGCTGGTACATAGCCGAAACTGGGTAAAAAATTAACATGAAACTGATTTTTTACAACATTTGAAAAAATTAAAGACAAGGTAATGGTCTTTTGCGACATACGGATATTTTTTTCGAGTTACCCATACCCGAGTCGACACTTGTAAACTATAGGTGTCATCGAAAAACACCGGCCACTGAACTAAATTCGTTTAAAAATGACACGCATTGCGCCGCGGCGCACAAAGCATTTTTCGTCACAAGCGATACTAACAGGTCCTCTCACACACTGGAGCCCGTTTGTTTTAGATCCTGAAAACCCTCGATCAAACTTTTTTTTTTGTTTTTACATCGAAGTTTTCACAACGCTAGGAATTTCTCGTTCGCCAGGTTAAACACAATTTCACACATGAGTTGACCGTGTCACTACCATTACGGGCAATGGCCTTTGTTACTATAGCAATAGTAAGTTGTAAGGTACATGGGGAATTAATACTTTTCAAAATAATAATTAATAAAAATAATAATTTTAATAATACTTTTTAATATTTTTTTTTTTCTATAATTTATTTCTTGTTTTTATTTTATTTATTTTCCGTGTTACTACGTCCGGTAAATACAAATCTTATATGTGAGGGTCAGAGTTACGAACGCCGCGCGGGGGGTGCGCCTCGGCCATTAACCTCAGGTCATAATAATATCTAAGAAGAGGATGTCAGATGTTCACGTATGATGTATGTATGAAAGCAAATTAGCAGGTGATGTTTGGTAGTTTCTGCCCACCCTAATGCAAAAAATGCGTGAGTTAATCACTATCACTACATATTATAAAAAAAGTCCTCAGCCGCGTCTGTCTGTCTGTTCGCGATAAACTCAAAAACTAATGCACCGATTTTTATGCTGTTTTCAACAATAGAAAGCGTAGTTCTCGAGGAAGGTTTTAGTATATAATTTGTCAAGTTTATGTTGCGGGAACGGGATCAACATTTCATGATTACTTTTGGTTGCGATAACCGACTTCCACGCGGACGAAGCCGCTGGCATCAGCTAGTGTATTTATATAATAAAAATTAAAATACTCATCAAGGTAGATTTATTTGCGAATAGTCTAATATTAGACGGTTTATTGCTATTTGGGTACAAACTACTCGAAACTAATGTTTTTAGGTACAGACTCAAATTAAACTTCATAGTCGATTTATCCGCTCTAATATGATTTGGCCAGATTTAGTCTTAAATAGTACCTAATATTTGTAATACTTTTAAAGTCTCACAAATTAGTTTATCTGATTACCTACGACTTCTCGATAATAACTATATGTTTCTAAATAGATAGTTTTAAATCGATAATTTGTCAAATTGCTTAACTTGAGGGTCACAATTCCTTCAATGTACCCCGGGAAATAAATATTAAATAATATAACAAAACATCACGGCTGTAATCCCTGATGGGTTAGGCAGAGAAGTACCTAATAGTAGATCCACATTTCGCCACTTATGTCCCATGTAACAGGGGGAGAGCCTATTGCCATCACCCGGGCACTAATCCAGACTCCGTGGCTGCTACTGAGAAATTCCAGATGGAAAAACCCAATAATACTTTGTCTGACTCGGGAATTGAACCCAGGACCTCCACTAGATTAACGAGGCAGTCAGAAGGAAAGAAATTTTATGTTGTATTTTTTTTATTTCATAGGATTACCTAAAAGAATGGTTTGACAAGTTCTCAACTTTAAATTCTCAATTCAGAAACTAAGGAATGTCTCCGATTACAAATAAGATACCATAGACATTGTAGATATAAGATATTACTTAGCGCAGTATAGAAAGAAGACCGAAAAAAATAATATCGGGTCAAGGTTCGCGTCAAAAAAACCCAGTATTTTAAACCCTTAAAATAACTTTTTTGCAACTTTCATTCAATCCTTTTTATTTTAGCACTTCTTAACTGCCGGCAATTGAGAACGTGATTTTTATGAAACGCCAAATGATAACGAACGAGCCTCGAGAAATCCCAATAAATCCATCAGATATTCCTCTTCAAAAAAATTCAGTTTTTTCGCAATTTTATGCAACTATGATTTATTTCAAGGTAAGGTGAACATGTAAGTTTAAAAACGCTAGACGTCCCGTATAGCTCCAACCTTTTCCCACTCTGGGATAAGAATATAACTATACTGCTTGCTACTGCTATTGTTACTAGCTAGGAGAGCAGCGGTGGCCCAGTGGTAGCGACCCTGACTTACGAACCGTGGGTTTGAACCCAGGCAGGCGCATTACTTTGTGTAATTTATTTCATCACCACTGCTCTCAAAAACGGTGAAGGAAAACATCGTGAGGGAACCGGCATGTCCTAGAACCAAAAATTCGAAGACATGTGACATCTACCAATACGCACTGGGCCCGCCTGGTGGATTATAACCCATTCCGTCTCATAGAGAGAAGGCTTGTGTCCCAGCAGTGGGAACATTATAGGCCGATGATGTGTATACTGCTTTAAGACGACATGGTAATCCCCCAGGTCATTTTACTGGATGGCTTCACTGAGACTCACGGCTCTGATCCCAAGACTACAGTTTTTTTAGCAACTTTTCTTGAACTAAAATACAATACGCTGCCAAAAAGACGTAATCTTGCATACAAACGTAAATTATTACTGTGATTCAATGAAAGTTAAAATGATAGTTACCTTTTGTCACCAACTATCAACACGAAGGTCACACTATAATCTCCCACATGTTCCATCTAAAAAATCCATACACCGATAACATTGACATTAACCATGGCTTTTTTCAACACAAAAATACGACGTATTCCTGAAATGGGTTGTACTTGAAATTTCGTAATCAAAACAAACGTGTCAGTAACTGTATTCGTCAGACTAACGAAACAATAAAACGAAAATGAGAGACAGATTTATAAAACCGCTGTATTACGTTATGATAGTTGTAAGCATAGTATCGTAGATATCTCTTGTGTCTATCAAGCGGAATACGAAGACAAAAATGTACAGTCTAAGAGAAAAAAAAACATGAAAACGAGTAATTAAAATCATTTTTTTAATTAATTGAGGATAAGTTTGATTGTCTACGTTACGTATGTTAAAAAATCTGTAAAAAAAGTTTATCCAACTACCGAAACTATTGTGACACACGTGTCTTTTTTTTCCGATGGGAAATCATCAAATGTCTTCTCCCGCTCTGGGTAGAGCAGAAGGGAGTGTCAGACTAACTGACTAAAACCCATCCATGTTACTTCTTTGCCCTTTGTGTTCCAGGGCCGCGGTATCTCTTTCGAACAGTCCCGCAGCCCTGGAGTCCCGCAACTCTGGGACACACGTGTCTTACGTTGCAAAACTCTGCTTACAACATTGCGTAGTGCTACGAACTTTATGGCTACGGCGTAGGCCTCGTAGTGGTTAGTGCTACAAGTGTTGGAACCTTTAGGCCCACTTGCACGAAACACTCAGAGTTAGTTGCTAATACTTACGAGGTTAAATTGAGAGTTTATCATACCATATTGTCAATTTGTCAACTCTGAGTTAAGTTTTTCGTGCAAATAGCCCTTAGTAAAGTTTTGAGTTAATGTTTTACGAAAAAGCATTTTTTTATATTGTTATGCATGAGTATATTTATATTTGTAAGAAATAGAAATTGGTGACATGAATGTGGAGATAAAGGTTTTGAGTGCTAATTTACCTCATTACTGTGTACTGATTAAAAGACGGTATCACACAAAAATAAAATGTCAAAATATTCAGGATAGATAAATATATATTTAAAAAATACAGAATCAGGATGTGAAAAAGTTATTTCCGTCACATATGCACTCAGATTTTCCATCTCTCACGATTTTAAAAATTGTATTTGTGGACACTGGCTAACATGCGCCGCAAACCTATTTAAATCTGGTTAGTTGGCAATGACATTGGCTTCAAACGTGATGGTTTTTTTACGTTTTTTTTTTTTTATGAAAACTCGTGTCGGGTAGGTGGGTGGGTTATGGTACCGGTAATATTTTGTTATATTTTGTGAAAACTACTGTTCTTTGTGCTGAAACGACCGGAGTGTTAAATATTTTTTAGGGTGGGCAACAAAAATCTTGTCAGCATGCCTGTGGTATTGTGAGATGTGCGCAACACTCTCGTGTCATTGTATTGTTATTGTTTTAAGAGTAGGTATGTCACGCGAATTAATTCAATTAAACGCAACGTTTTCTGCAAAAATATGTAATAATTTTTTGGGGATGTGACTTTCAAATTCAATTCAGATATCCCTCCCCTCCATTGTCTATATGGCCGTCATAGTAAGCTTTCTACCTTTTGAATTGGAACCCACCCAATCTGCTTAGTGGTTACTACTTTCGATATTCTGTTTAGGTTTGACATCGCAGATTTCGATGGTTGGCGAGGTCGCAAACGTGACTGTTGAGCATGAGGCCCTGGGTGCGATTCCCAGGTCGGACAAAATTTTATGGAGTCGGGTCTTTGGCTTCACGCACTACCGTCGTCGAGCATAGGCACATTGTTCGACGACACAACCTTCCGCCTCGCTGTTTCTTTACGCCTTGGTGCCGCTTGCTGTTCTCCTCATCGCTGTCACTGCGGTGAAGCTGTCAACAACCTCGGTCACCACGGCCTGTCATGCAGCCGAAGTGCGGGCCGTTTTGCACGGCACGCAAATATAAACGACATTATCCGACGAGCTCTTGTCACCGTCGGCGTCCCAGCTGTTTTAGAACCCAATGGCTTGGCACGCGACGATGGCAAGAGACCGGACGGCATGTCTTTGTTTCCTTGGAAGATGGGTATGCCTTTAGTGTGGGACGCAACATGCGTTGATACTCTTGCGCCATCCCATCTTCCAAGCTCATCGTGCTGTGCTGGTGCTGCCGCTGCGGCTGCAGAGAACCTCAAGCGGCGTAAATATAGAAACCTGTGTGGTAAATATATTTTCGAGCCGTTTGGGGTTGAAACTCTAGGGCCGTGGTGCTCATAGCCTATTTAAGGAAATTTCGAAACGCCTAGTTGACGCTTCCCGTGACCCAAGGGCTGGCTTTTACTTTGGCCAGAGGCTAAGTGTTGCCATACAACGTGGCAACGCCGCCAGTCTCTTGGGCACATTACCATCTGACAGCGTTGAGGAGGAGTTTTTCGATGCCCTTTTATAGTTTGTTGTTAGTTTATCTATTTTAGTTTAATAGTTTTTAATTATCAATGTATATAGTAAATTTTATTGGGTTTTTCCATCAGGAATTTCTCAGTAGAACTCACGGAGTCTGGATTTGTGTTCGGTTGATGTTATGTATATTTACTTTTGTTAGATCCATGAAGTCTTTCCTTTTAGTATCAGCTCAATATTATTAAGTTAAAGATTCTTCCCTATTGAATTCTGAAGAAGGCGATACGTATAAGTTATAGGTATAGGTAGGTAAGGCTCCGCTTCGAATGAAATTCTTCATGTCATTATTCTTTTCAAATATGTCCACATCTATTCATACTAATATTATAAATGCGAAAGTTTGTTTGTTTGTTACCTTTTCACGCCTGAACAACTGAACCGATCATTCTGAAATTTTGCATATACATTTTTAGGTGTACAGACACGCACATAGGATACCTTTCATCCCGGAAAAAAGTACTGTTCCCGAGGAAACCCACACTAACGTGATTTTTGTAACAGGTGGCGCCACGTGTCTGTCGAACAATGATTGAATTATTACAGAAACATTAGAGTAAGATACTCCCTCATACATTTTGAGAGTCTAAATTGTAGATAAACCGGTTTTTCATCCTCCTAACTATCCATCCTAATATTATAAATGCGAAAGTAAATTGCTTTGCTTGAAACCTTTTCACGCCATAGACCGCCGAACCGATCATCATGACATTTTGCATATACGTTATCAGGGATACAGAATAAAAATATCCACCTTTTATCCAGGAAAAAAGTACTGATCTCGGGGGATTAAGTCATAAAACAATCTCACTTTCGAATTTATAATATTAATTATTATAGGAAATACATTTTGTGAGTCGAGTGTCAATGTGGCGTTTTGTGGTATAATTTCAACAGTTTCACAATTTGTTTGATAGATGGCGTTGTAGTGACGACGCCGTTTTCTGAATCGCGGTGTTAAGTTTTTTTGTGGAAGAATGATCATCGAAGGTTTTTTTGTTCCTAATTTTGTCGTTAGTTTTGGTGTTAAATTTGTCTCTAGATAAGTTGTTAAAATTATTCGCAATTTCGCAATTTTTTAATTATAATTATTTATCATGGTTATCCTTAATTGTTTGTTTGAAAATAAAACAACTGTCTTTTATTATTATTCGGTTAGTTTAGTTAGTTCTGTTTTTATTTTGTTAGGTTAGGTTCCTTTGCATGTTTCTTTAAGGTTAGGTTTCTTTGCCTTTTTCTATTTTATAATGCCTCGCAAACGTTGTTCCAACTTAGGTAGGAGCACATAGCGAGCCCGAGAAGCGACTCGGGGTACTGTTTTGATATATCACTCATTAATCCTACCACAAAACAGCCAGTTCCCAATAAGAAAGTTTTCTGCATGGATTTTTACGCCTGCCACATGATGTTTCGAGAAAATGACTTTAACCTCCTTCTACGGTCAAGACAGCTGTTCCACCAATTTTTAGTAGATATGATATGATATACATCAAAGTCGAAAGCGCCGTTTTCGTTACATTTCTTTATACTAGAAAAAACTACGAGCTGAAAATTACATTCATCTGCAAGATGCGATTAGCACGGATGGTAATATAAACCCCAACGATTTAGGTCGAATTGTTATTCTTCTCTCTACTTTTGTTAACAGCCCCCGCTATCTGCATGAATATACACAAGACGCTTTGGCCTATGTACGCACTTACGGCAGGTCTGACCTATTCGTGACTTTCACCTGCAATCCCTCATAGAAGGAAATAACAGAAGAGCTTATTTATGCCTGGGCAAAGAACTACTGACCGACATGACTTAGTTGCTCGCGTGTTTCGAATAAAGGCCCAAAACAAATGAATGGTATTACAAAGGGATAAGTATTTGGAAACGTCCAGTGTCACATGAATTTCATTGAATGGCAAAAACGAGGTCTACCACATGTGCACATTCTTATTTGGTTAAAAGAAAAACTATGTCCTAACCAAATAGATAACATTATAAGCGCCGAGATTCCGGATCCAGAACAAGATAGGGATTTGCACGAAACCATAACCAGAAACATGGTTCATGGTCCCTTTGGAGCACGTAATCCAGCATCACCTTGCCTGAGAAGTGGGAAATGTGCAAAAAATACCCCCAAGAGCTGCTGAAGAAAACAGTGCATAATGACAAGGGTTACCCTTTATACAGACGAAGAGCACCCGAAGATGGTGAAAGGGTAATGATTCAGACTCGCGGTGGGGCCGTCGGAACTCTTGGTAAAAGCTGGGTCGTGCCTTATTCACCTATTCTATATAAAATATTTAATGCCCACATTAATGTAAAGCCTGCAGCTCTGTTCGTGCCATTAAATATATTTGTAAATATACTAATAAAGGGAGCGATCAGGCGATTTTCAATCTACGTGATAATAGTGTGGTGCAACCACTTAATAAAGTACAAACCTATCAGGCAGGGCGATATATCTGTAGTAATGAGGCAGCGTGGCGGTTTCTTGGTTTACCCTTACACGAAAGACATCCGACTGTTACCCATCTTGCCGTGCACTTAGAAAATGGACAGCGTATTTTCTTTAATGAACATAATTTCCTGGAAAGGATTTCATCACCCCCTAAAACCACATTAACAAACCCCGTTATTATACGTGGAACACCTCAAGAAGGGAGTGGAAACGCTGCGTTCAAGGTACGTCTGTTGAAGATTGGCCTAGGGTAAAATCATCGGACGCTCTTGGTCGTGTATATACCGCCTATGTAACGAACTTTGAATGCTTTTGCCTGCGCATGTTATTGCATCATATTCGAGGTCCAACTACCTTCAAGGAGCTTAAAATTGTTAACGGTCAGGAATGCGGAGTTTATAGAGAAGCATGTGAAGCTCTACGTCTATTAGAGAACGATAACCACTAGGACGAAACTATGGAGGAAGCCGTGCAGTGCCGATCACCAGACAAAATTAGGGAACTTTACACAACCCTCATATCATCTTGCGGCCTTTCCAATCCTCAAACTCTATGTGATATGTACAAAGAGTACATGGCCAAAGACATATTGCGGCGATTGCAGCAAGTACATGCAGATTATCTTTTAATTTACAACGAAGCGCTGATAAAGATTGAAAACAAAGTTATGACAATGACGGGGAAGAAGGTTCAAGATTTTGGAATGGTGGGCCCTCGACGATCGGGCGAAAGTGACCCATCATGGACCCAGAACAGAGCACTTTATTTCCCGCTGAATTTTTAAATTGTCTAGAGCTTTCAGGTGTACCGTCGCATAAACTTCAATTAAAATTTGTTGTACCCGTTATGCTTATGCGCAATTTAGATGCACCCCGATTATATAATGGGACGAGGCTTCGGATTACAGAATTAGGACAAAATATAGTCGGTGCCACTATTTTAACTGATGTGGGAAAGTGTAATTATACCCCGAATCCCGATAATCCCCACTGAAGTCTCCAGATTCCAATAAAGCTAAGTTTTGCTATTACAATTAATAAAGCGGAACGGCAAACATTGCAGGTAGCAGGAGTGCATTTGGGAAAGCCATGCTTTTCCCATGGCCAATTATATGTGGCATGTTCGCGTATGTCCAATGCCCAGAATTTATACGTATTAGCGTCAAATAGAAGGACATACCACATTGTGTATAGGAGCGTCCTAAAATAATGTTCCGTTCTGAGCCCATGACTGTAACGGCCAAATAATAAGCTGAGTACAACCCGAATTGATTGTCAAATCTTATATTAACGCGTGCGAAGCCGCGGGCAAAAGCTAGTTTTTCAATATATGGGTGATATGCAGTTCAAGAATTTATATTATCCTTCGGAATTATTATGATGAAAACTTATTTTTGTGTGAGTATGGTCGTGTAATGTATTACAGTTGGTTCAGTAGTAAGCAGGGGTCGTATGGCGGGTAAATAAAAACTTTATTAACTTACGAACACATTCATTTAGTTTTTTCCTACCCATAAGACATAAAATGGTGACGTTTTCGTACAATATGTTTCCCAAAATTGTATTACCTACATCAATGAGTATGTATGTTTGGAAGTTGTGAATTTTATTTTATTTTTATTTTATTTGTTTATTTATTGAGGGACATTAAACATCTACAATATGTGTTGGAACATAGGAAAGGTAATACAAAATATTAACAATATTGCAGCTCACTACATTATCCGCATATTGACAAAAGAAAATATGACAATGAGTGTCACTAGATAGGTAATAAATAATTACATCCCATAAAAATAAAAGTCTTTTATCAGGCGGAAATAAGGTGCGCGCCTTCAACAGTTGGGTCATGCCGGTTTTGATGTATTCTTTCGGCCTACTCAAATGGACTCAGACGGAACTTGATGCCTTGGATAGGAGGGTCCGCGTACTGCTGACCGCAAATCGGATGCATCACCCACGGTCGTCGGTGATGAGACTGTATATCCCACGGAAATGCGGAGGTCGTGGCTTCTTAAATGCTAAGACCCTGCATAACCGTGAGGTATGCAGTCTCAGGGAATACTTCCTAGAAGCCGACGTGGGTATGCACCGAGAAGTGGTCTCAGTGGACAAGGGCCTCACTCCGCTCTCCCTGGCTAACGAGAGCTGGCGCAAACCTAGAGTATTAGATACTAATGACCGCAAGGAGGCAGGGCAAGGAGCTTCACGGACGCTTTTACCGGGCCCTACATGGGCCCGATGTAGACTTCTTAGCGTCCGTATCTTGGCTGCGCTTCGGTGACCTCTTCGGGGAAACCGAAGGTTTTGTCTGTGCAATAATGGACGAAGTTATGATGACGAATAACTATCGGAAATACATTGTGAAGGATGGCACGGTTGACATATGTCGGGCATGCCACCGGCCGGGAGAATCGATCCGACACATTATTTCTGGGTGTTCTAGTCTAGCTAACGGAGAATACTTGCATAGACACAACCTCGTTGCCAGGATTATCCACCAGCAACTTGCTTTGAAGTATAGCCTTGTGGAATCAGAAGTGCCATACTATAAGTATGCGCCCGACCCAGTTCTCGATAATGGTAATATCACGTTGTATTGGGATCGACCTATCACCACTGACAGGACTATTGTTGCCAATAAGCCTGACATTGTGGTGATAGATCGATTGGAGCGCCGCGCAATGATTGTTGATATAACAGTCCCGCATGACGAGAACCTCGTGAAAGCAGAAAAAGATAAGCAGTTCAAGTATCTAGATCTGGCTCGCGAGGTTGTCGACATGTGGGATGTGAGTACAGCAGTTATTGTGCCGATAGTCGTGTCAGCCAATGGATTAATAGCTAGTAGCCTCGACCAACATTTAAGGAGGCTCTCGCTTGGCAGCTGGATCAAGGGCTTGATTCAGAAAGCAGTACTTCTGGACACGGCGCGTATTGTCAGGAGGTTCCTCTCTCAACAGCCCTGACCACCGGTAGCTCGGACCCTGTTCCCAATGCTGGTGGGCTACTATTTTTTATATTTTTAAATGTTTTTTTAAGTTGTTTTTTATTTAAATATTTAAAAATGAAAAGAATATGTATATAAATAAATAAAGGAAATAATAATAATTATAAAAGAATGATTAATAAACAAAATAATAATTAAATAAACGAAAAATTAGTTATATCATGCAAAATAGAAATTCTAATTGATTTGATTGCTTGGCAACAGAACAATAATTAACACTAAAAACAATTAAATAATGAAATCTAGACTAGCTAACATTCCTAATAACATTACTGGTTAATAATAATTTTCATAACATTAGATTTAAATTTGGATTTTGAGCATACAAATATATCAATATTAACAAAATTACAATTATAAGATTAATTACTAAATTAGAATTTAGATGTTGTTGGTTTGTTTAACTAACACAATGAATAACGCCTAAAAGCTGAGAGCAGGAGAGGAAGACCAAAGAAACGATGGATGGATTGTGTGAGCAAAAATAATAATAATGATTATTATTTCCTTTATTTATTTATATACATATTTTTTACATTTTCAAATATTTAAATATAAAACGACATAAAAAAAAACATTTAAAAATATAAAAAATAGTAGCCCACCGGTATCGGGAATAGGGTCCAAGCTACCGGCGGTCAGGGCTCCAGAGAGAGGAACCTCCTAACAATACGAGCCGTGTCCAGGAGTACCGTTTTCTGAATCAAGCCCTTGATCCAGCTGCCTATCGAGAGCCTCCTCAGGTGTTGGTCGAGGCTCTTGGCAATTAAGCATGATATGACTACCGGCACAATGATCGCTGAGTCCACATCCCACATGTCGACAACCTCGCGAGCTAAGTCAAGATACTTGATTTGTTTATCTTTCTCGGCTTTCACGAGGTTCTCGTCATGCGGGACCGTAATGTCAACAATCATTGCGCGCCGCTCTGATCGATCCACCACCACTATATCAGGCTTATTGGCTACAATAGTCCTGTCAGTGATGATGGATCGATCCCAGTACAGTGTGATATTGCCATTATCGAGAACTGGATCGGGCACATACCTATAGTACGGCACTTCCGATTCCACAAGGCTGTATTTTAGAGCAAGTTGCTGATGGATAATCCTGGCTACAAGGTTGTGTCTATGCAAGTACTCTCCGTTAGCCAGACGAGAACACCCGGAGATAATGTGACGGATTGATTCGCCTGGACGGTGGCATGCCCGACATAATTATGTCAACCGTGCCGTCCTTCACACATTAATTATTATTATTATTATACAAGATGTTGATATGCATCCTCGTCAAATTTCAGGAGGTTGTCATAAAAGACATAAATAATCAATTGAAAGTACGGTAGCGGACAATAGCTAATAAGCGCTGCTTTTTTTGTTGTTGAAATTAAACAGTATTTCAGAATTAAACCCTTAATTCAATTCAATACGACTACGCACACAGCAGCAATGCAACAATGCAGCTGTGTGCGTGAGTGTCGACGTCTTACCTACGAAATGCTAGCGCGCGCGAGCGCGACAGAGCAATGACCGGTAGCAATCATTTTACCTAATTTTATTTCGAAAATCACCTGCATTATTGTCATAAATTTCGCTTGATAATTTACTCATTTTTGAGCATCATTGGAATACAGAAATCTTACTAATGACAGTAATACTAGTGCGCCAAAGAAAAGTTCACTGACCTGTTATCAGATGATTAATAAAATGCTAGTTATTGCTTTATCCTTCAACCTAAAATTTTTGTAGTGATTTTGTTTTTATTTGTGGATTAAATTGGTTGATTTGAAATTTTCCTTCCTACTTAAGTAGTCTCCACCTCACACCCGCGACCCTCAATTACCGCACAGACACAGGTTAATAGACACTCATAATCACTTAACCTGACCATATCATCATCTCATCATATCACCACTCTACCGGGGTAGTACTTGGCTTCGGCCCGTACTATTCTACTAATCCGGCATTTAAAGGACCACGGCATACTACGCCATTTAAACCCCGCACAATTAATAAAATATGTTTTTGTTTAATCTCGTTGCCCATTTTGAAAAAAAAAAACGAAGTGACAAGTGACATTAACGGATCTATCAAACTGACAGTCACGTAATTCGACAAGTATATTTATCTTTTTTTGGCATTACGAAAGCATTACGAAAGCGAGCGATACTCCGAATCGAAATCGAATGGAAACGTTTGTGAAAAGGGGGCTTCTGGCAAGTCTTAAACTCCGTCGCCATTTCGTTTTGAAATAATAAGTTCCTCTTTAAACTATTTACTTTTAAAATTATATTTTTTATTGCTGGGTTAAAAAAATATTTAAAAAAATTAGAATTCCTACTTCTCTAAAAATCTTTATATATTTGTACAAATTCTGCCCTGATCCTGTTGACCACTCCAATTATAACTCGACTATACAAATATACTTGTAATCTCAATACAGTAACATCATTCGTGTGTGAGTAAATCGATACTTATATTATAAATGACTAAGTCACTCTATCTGTCTGGTCTTTTTTCATGTAGACCTGAGGTAGATTTTAAGATGCTTTTTATCCCGGTACTGCATTTCCGTGGGATAAATTCCGAACCCCACGCGGGTGGAGTCGCGGGCAAAAGCTAGTCATACAAACAATACATTAAACTTCTACAGAAATAGAATTATTGAAATATGAATTTATGTACATTAGATCAGTAAACGGAGTGAGGCATGCAGTCGTGCAATTTAAATATGTATTACGTTGTTTACGTGATGTAGGAAAATATTGAACTATTTATTACTGTTGGGTAGCGGCAGCCGCTTGTGGTACAAGTAGTGCACTGTGCCATAACACGACAACGATTTTAGCGAATCAGGCAAATTAAAAAATATTATTTTATTTCTTAGTTCTTGTTGCCAACTCTAAGCGCGTTGGCTGTCCTGGCACAGACATGAGTGCTTCCATAAAACAATATCTACATCCTCTTACCCATCCCAAAAACAATGCCATTGTGGTTCCCTTCTAAAGAACAAACCTTTCTTTCTTATCTATCCTGCACAACCACCGGAACCTTTTAGAACTTAAACGAAGCCAACTAGAGAGCTATGCACGTGACCACCACGACACGGACAAAAGAAAAGTTATCCACATATACCGGCAATTTATATTCAACGTACGGTGGCCGACGTCAGTCGGAGCCATTAAGAGTATTTCTTTACTTCGTGTACAGGGGTATACGGAACGCAGCCGCGGTAAGGTAAAGGTGGTTCCGCTCGATTTCCGCTACCCTTGTCTGCGGATTGCACTTCAAGTGCACATTTTAATAAAGGTTGTGTTTTCCTTTGTTATTTGAATTAAAGTGCTCCAGTATTTTGTTATTTATATCATTTTAAACTGTTATTACGTTAGTTAGAAATTAAAAATTAAAATTCATTTATTTCAGACAACAGTGATACATATTTTGTTAGTAGTTACAAACAGCTTATATTCTAGTGTTAGTAACTAAGTAATAATATTATTAAGACAAAGGATGACCAGGCGGGAAGACATGTTTCCTACCTAATCAGCCTCTGCAGAAAATGCCTGATATTTGGAGCATAGCTTGTACGCACAGGACATCCAGCGATCTCTCTGTAGCTTCCTTCAATATGGTTGAGCTGAATGGGGCTGATTCATGCGTCATGCTCGTGAACGGGCGCTGTCGGTTGGGCCTGGTCATCTCAAAGCTGCCACGGTTTATTTTAACTACTTACTTTGTTTTTAAATTGTTGATATAATATTTTACTCTGGACGCTCTTAACGTGCACGTATTTCTACATCGTTCTCACATATATGTATAATCTCAATATGAATGATGTAAACAAGATTTTGTAACAATATTTTGATTGAAAAGAGTGTCCATGGAGTTTCTTGCCCATTCTTCTCCATAGAGATCTACACTTTGGAATGGGCAACTACAGTACTTTCACAAGTTATTATGCCTTGTGTCTGTGACTGTAGCTTAGCCTAATTTGTTTTTCTGACATTCAAAAGTGCCTGTAATGGTCTAATTGAAATAAATGCTTTTGAGTTTTGAGTTTCTCTTAGTGTAGTTGACCTAGATTGCTCATGTAAAAGCTCTGACAGTAGGCTTTCAAAAGAGTAATTTTTACTAGGTCAGAGCACCGAGCAAATCTACGGGCCAGCATGTTACCTGTACCCGTTATAGCTCGTTTCTTTTGCTCAAAAGGGCAAATCCGCTATTTTTAGGTGGGTTCCATAAAAGTCATTTCTTACATTATGATAGGACTTCGTCACGTTTAGGAGGAGGGTCGGGTGTCGTAGGTTTTCCAAGACGGTGATATTGATCATTGATCAACACAATTAACATAAAAATTATGGTAATAATAGTGTTATTTTTAACATTTTAAGAAACTTTGTCTTACTTTGATCGGCTGTATCTCCATTAATATTGTGTTGAAACAACGAACTTTTAGGAAATTTAATACACTTCAACTTCGTCGAAGTTATTATGTGTGGTGCAGGTTTTTATCCCCCCCCCCCCCCCGGAAGTTAGCACAGGGCACATTTCCCCCAAGGTCGAAAGCTTAGGATGATCTTCCTAGTATACCCTCAAAACAACCTATTAAAGTTCCATTGACTTCGGAATACTTTCTAGGTAAAAGTACATAACTGCTGGACTAAATGATTTTATTCGCTTTTGCACTCGTCCACTGTGAACACTGATTACACCGATTTCTTGTTACATTACCAATAAAATAAATTAAAGCCGTACATTGGCGGTCATCACTGAGCACTTCAATCCCGCTTTCTGACACTCGCACCAGTATTCACAACCCTTTTTACGACCGCCACTGATCAGATGTAATAACCGATCAAATGCAGAAGATTGCTCTGTTTTTATAGTTTTAATATTGACTAGATTTTCTGCGTGGCTTCGGTCATGTGGTACCTGGATAATAAGTAGCCGGAGAATAATTTACGCACCATGCTGTACATTGACCTGTGTGTAGTTTGAACGTCATACTCATGTATGATCATTATTGTTCAGGTCTGCATTCCTCCAATAGCATGTGATTGTGCCATTGTAATTCAGTAGCAATTTATCTATGAAGGGAATCGCTCTTTTACTCATTTACATACTCGTAACATTACATGTGTTCATTTATACACCTGTCATGTATCGAGCTAGCAAACTTTTCATCATGGTACGACTTTCGATTTCCGTCAGCCTGCCAAATTTGAGGTGTACCTGCGTAGGGAACTTTTGATTTCGTTTCACTGATATTTAACAGACGTTAAAAGTGAGCACACTTGTACTATAATATTATTGAAAGGTACTGTTTGTATGTTTATAAGTTTAGTTATCTACGAAAGCATTGATTCGATTTTGAAAATTCTTTCACTAATGCGAAGCTTCATTATATCCGAGTGTCACAAGCTGTATTTTAAACGTTCCCGTGGGATAATTATCGACCATAACGATCGAAGCCGCGGGCAGAAGTTAGTTGTGGTATAAATTCAATGTTGGGTCTTAGTAGGTACCTGTCTATTTGTTCGTACCGTACGTAGTGTGAATGTATAAGTTTATTGTGAAGTTTCAAAACAGACAATATGGGTGACAATCCATCGTATCGCATACCTTCCGTGCCTCGTCCGTAGAACCCGGTTATCATTTATAGGTTTTTGTTACTAGAAGTCTGACACCCAGTCTCACCAAGTATCTTGTTACCTAACTAATTGGGTCTTGGAGGTCAGATAAGCAGTCGCTTGTAAAAAAGGTAGGTATCTACTACATTGTATTCAGCTGCATCCGGTTAGACTAGAAACCAATCCTGCCATAG
This sequence comes from Lycophotia porphyrea, assembly GCA_950005105.1. Classification (NCBI taxonomy): domain Eukaryota; kingdom Metazoa; phylum Arthropoda; class Insecta; order Lepidoptera; family Noctuidae; genus Lycophotia; species Lycophotia porphyrea. The sequence continues at coordinate 26,046,971 of OX465383.1, read as the reverse complement.
TTGGGAAAAGCCCATGAACACGTAAAAGAACACAATAGTTTATATGTATTTCTTAACCACCTTCTGGGAGGACACAGGTTACTGTTTGTGAGTTTGCGGCATCTCAAAGCTAGGAAAACCTCTGCCCATAACTCCCAGTTTTGTCGATTCAGGGTTAATATGGACTACTGGTCATTGGTTTTGTCTAACTCGTCCTGCCATCAGGAATCTTATGACTGCAATGCTATTCGAAGCGCGTCGCTAGCACGGCGCGCTCTATTGCACGTAAGTAGGTGTGGACCGCCTTCACATGTGAAAAATATTTTCACAAACAAATCGAAATTACTTTTCGTGTCGGCAATAGCTATATACGTTGTTAACTCCACCGCTTTTGCACTAATAATCCCAATAGCTGTGGGCGATATGAGTTTTTATTAATATTTTTATTTAACTTGTTTTTACGATTCAATAAATATTATTTCGTTCGTATTGCCACGTTAATTTGACACAGTGTTTCATTTTATTTTTGTTACTGCTTTGTGGGCTCCTGACCGCAAACGCGACTGTTGAGCGTGGGGTCCTGGGTTTCGATTCTCGGGTCTCATGCAAAGTGTTACTGGGTTTTCTATTGGCAATTTCTCACATTCCATTCGGAAAAAGTCGTTGTCAGATGGTCGTCCCATAAGACTGTGAGTGTGTGTGGGAAGAGAGAGTGCACTTGTGTCTGCGTTCACACTTGTGCCCAGAGTATTGGCACCGATGGCTCATACCCACTAAGATTGGCCGACCTGAGGAACCAAACCAAAAACGGCCAAGAAAACTATTCTACTGCATCTTGCGTGACTGACTCATAGCTTACGCGCAGTCTGAACTGCTGTTACATACTATGAAAGTAACGTCCGAAGAGGATAATATTTAACAAAAATTTGCGATACTGAACCCCTGAGCAGATCATAGGTTTATTATAGGAAGAACTACTAATAATTGCAAGTAAGGCACAGGAAACACCTTAAGTCGAGTTATGAAAAGATGACGAGGTAAGTTATAATTAGTTCGCTAAACCACAATATTACTACTATTAAAAATGCGTAAATTTTGATGTATTTTTGCCACCCAGAAACGCCAGAACGACTGAATGGATCTGGATGAAATTTTTTCTCAGAGATAGATTATAGTCTCTTCACTTTTTTTGCGTACTCAAAAAGACAAACCATTTTTTATTTGCATAATATGGGTGTAAGTATTATTGACTGATGTCCTTCTTCATTTTTTCAACTCATGTTTTACATTTTTAAACATTTCTTTAAAATTGCATACATACATAAACTCACGCCTTTTTCGATGGGGGTAGGCAGAAACCACAGAATGCCACCTGCTACGATCCTTACATACTCTTTTTGCCTCGTCCACGTTCATACATCTACCTAGTCATACACGCACGCCGGTTGCGAGTAGTAGGCTCCTGACCTTTCTGACTAATCTTCCTTTCTTTTTGACCAATGAGGTCAGTGTATGTCTTTCTAGGGCGATCCCTCCCGGCGATGCCACTCACATCTGCCTTGAAAATACCTTTTGTTTGTCGCCTTGCACTCATCCTCTCCACATAACCTAACCACCTAAGCATTCTCTTTTAAATTTTTGTCACTACATTTTTGTTCTTAAAATTGTTTTTTTTTTTTTTTCAATATTATTCCACCGGTGTCAAGCTATCGGTGGTTAGGGCTTTAGAGATGGGAACCTTCTCACAATTCAAGCCGTATCGAAGAGTAATGCCTTCTGTAATTATTTATCTTTTAAAGAATTTCTTTTAAAGAGATTCGCATCAACATTCGGGCGAATAAAATGTTATTGCCGACTAAGATACTGAATAGGGGACTATTTAACCAAGTTAGTAACTATTTATCCGGTTACTGCGACAAGGAGAACAAAGGAAGCAAGCGCGAAGCGAGCTCAGGACTTGGGGCACCCTCTCGGACAGGTTAGCATCGAAGAGGATGACGGGGTCTAATGAGCGGATAAAGAGCGCGAACTAAGAACGCCTGCATCCTGCAAATTCCGATGATCTGAAGGTCTACATGCCCATCAAAACTGTAGAAGATTGAATTTTATTCCAACAAGACCTTGATAGACTTACAGACTACTGCCACAGGAACAAATTAAAACTAAGTTTACCGAAGTGCAACTGCCTTACATTTACTAAAAACAATCTTATTATTAAGTTCGCCTACACCCTTTGTCACGTGCCTCTATCTCAATTAAATTCAATTCGCGATCCTGGCGTTATACTTGACTCCAAACTATGCCTAGACTCGCACATTAACAAAATTGTCAGCAAAGCTTTCCAGCTCTTTGGTTTTGTCATGCGGTCCACCCTTGACTTCAAGAGAACCTCGTCATATTTATGCTTATATAAAGCCCTCGTTCGCTCACAACTAGAGTACGCAGTGTCGGTATGGAATCCTTTGTACAAAAAATATTCTGAAATGATTGAAAACGTACAATACAAATTCTTGCGCGCTATGCACTATACATGCCATAAATCCTACCTATCATATTCGCAATTACTCAGCAAGTACAAGCTCCTGCCCCTTAGCTCTCGAAGGAATTACCTCGAAGCCACAGTACTATACAAAATTGTCAGAAACAAGTTTAACTGTACAAATCTAAACAACATGATTTGCTATGCTGTGGCTAGAACCATTCATTCCTAGATAAAAAGGCATGGGATTAAGCTGCTCCAATGTAATTTGCTCTGTGAATGTCGAAATTTCGGACTTCGCTTGTTTATTATTAGTTCCTTTCTTTTTTACACTGTGACATGAAACGAGTTGATTGGAATACTTACCTTGTTAAGTATTTTTTCATATATTTTTTTTATTTTTCCTTTATTATTACATATTATTATTATTTTTTTTTTCTATTGTGAATTTTGACATTCAATGTTTTTGACGGGAATACTTCGTTAAGTATTTTACTATATTTCTTTTATTTTTATTTTTTTTATTGTTGTGACATTTAATGTTTTTTTTTTGTTTTTTTATTGACATTTATTTTGTGAAGTATTATTAATTTATTTTATTTAATTTCTGTGAATGTGAGGACCATGTGGGTAATATGTTTTTTTTATTTTTTATTTTCCCACGATTGTCTGGCAGTTTGAGCACTACAAGTGACCTACCCAAATGTCTTTTCTTTGGTATTGTTCGTCGTGTCGTTGAGCTCCTTGAGTTATAAGTCGAGCTCACGATAACTGACAAATGCTTGCACTCACTGGACAGGTCCGCTCAAATCTGTGTGGTTATTTCTTCCAAAGGCCATCTCAGACACTAATCTGCATAGTCCTCATGTGAGTAAACCAAGATTATGTCTGGACTTTAAAAGAGACTATGACCTCTGAGTTTGTTTCGGCTGTTTCTTCTCAGAGTAGTCAGGTACGAAACACCGGCCCCATCTAGCTTTAAAAAACATGACGTGTAAAAGTGTTTGTAAAAACCTACTTGCAAAATAAACATCATTTATCATTTAGGTACTCTTTTCGCTTTGAACGCTTGCCGAACTAATTCAGGTCTGCGCTCACCTGTCCGCCGTATGGTTGACACATATATCAGTACCATTGACATCTTCAATTGTACAATAATTAAATTTAAATGCCTCATTTGCCGTTCCCTTTTAAATATAACAAGTGCTCCTAACTAAAGTAATATTATATAATTATGTTATCTTTATACTTTCATTTTGAACAAATTTTCTAATAGTCGTTATTACACCATCTAATCTTAATTAATTATTTGCTACACGTACTGCTATCTATATTCCTAGCGATTAACTCTTTTTATTTTAAATTCTGTGTCTACTTGTGGACAGCGTTGTGGGTCACATTATCACCAAATTGCAAATTTGTTAAATTTGTTGTAAGTTCTTATAATGTAACTGTTTGCTGTTCCTTTCAATAAAAATAAAATAAGTAGGCGCGGAATAGCATATGCATAAATAACATCACGCCTTTTTCCCATGGGGGTAGACAGAAACCTCAGAACGCCACTTTCTACGATCCTTACATACTCCTTTTGCCTCGTCCACGTTCATACATCTGGTCATACACATACTGATACTGATAGCATGCTTCATCCCACTACTAGGCAAAGGCCTCTCTCCATGCACATATATTTGTATATTATAATTGTATATATTTCCTAGAAATGTTGTACAAATCGCGGGTTTGATACATTTCCCGTAACATATGTTATTAATAACTATAATACTGGAAACAATAAACATCTGTGCAATCTAAAAACATCTTTGTACTGTGTACGAACTGTTAGGAAATTAATCTTTTGTCGTAACAGTTATTTCATGAGATGATATGCTGAACCTTACCTATATCCATATTTTAAGAATCTTGAAGAATCTGGCACATACAGAAACCTAGGTGCTTACTCGTACTCGACACCAATGCAATCGAGTACTTTTGAAATAATTGGTAATCTATAATTACCTGAACAGTTTGCAATATTATTTTAAAAATCGGCTTGATTTCAATGTATAATAATCCGCGTAAAACGCGTAAGTGACGCCTATTCCATGGCGCTTAAGACTTTCCGGTCGCTACATTTCCAGTCAACCGTTCTCCCTCACCCACATACCTCAACGCTCAGAGCTTTAAGTACACTACAATTTATTCTGTTTGGCACCGCTGTACGCCGCATGCTTTGTGATTAGCTGAAAGCGCTTTATTACCAGTGCATTTTAAATAGCACTGACAAAATTTGCCACCAATGTAAATGGTATGATTTATTATGTGCTTTTGTTCACCAAAAAGTGTTTAAGAGTATGAGCATCAAACAAAAATCCACCTGGAAGTGTCCTGTAAGAACGACAATAAAAATACACCTGTCAGACCTACCAAGCCTGTAAGCCCCATTACGAAGCTGTCATCCCGTTCCTTATCACCGACTGACATCAATGTTACTGTTGATCCAAATTTAAACAGTCACGATGCCACACCACGCCGCCACTGGTTCAATTAAATGATGACATCTTAATTGAGTTTTCGAGAGGCACGTTAAGGGAAATTATTAAGCAAGAAATACAGAGTGCACTCAAAGATGTAATATCCGATTAGTACCGACCAATTAACGAGTTGATCTCAGGTTTCAAAGAGTAATTTTCTCTCTACAGCGAAAAGTATGAAGAGATGCTACGCTGGAAAACAAATCTGATAAGATACAGAAACTTGAGAAGGACAACTGTCGTTTACCGGATGCCATTCAACAATTTAGTCAGCGTCTGAACCTAGTAGAACAAAACTCCAGGTTCACCAATGTCGAGCTCCAGTGCGTGCCAGAAAATAAGGCGGAAAGTTTACCTAAGACAGTGCAGGAACTGGTTGGTAAGTAATCAGTTGTGTTATCATAGTTTGACACTGTACCAGAATAGTTCAGAAAGACGCAAAAAGCACCAGGCCCCGTTCCGTTCTCGTCAAATTTAGTAGTCCTCGTCTGCGAGACAGTTTCCTTGACTAGACTAAGACTAAGATAGACTGAATACGAGTCACTTGGATATGGCAGCAAAGAAATCTCAACCTATTTACGTCACGGAACACCTATCTAGTTAAAACAAAGCAATCCAAGCCGCAGCTCGGATCCGCGGAAAAAAACTTGGGTTCAAGTTTGTCTGGGTTCGTGCCGGCAGGGTCTTCTCAAAAAAGACAAAACTTCGCAAAGAATTGTAATCAATACCGTAGATAAGTTGAAATCCATAGCATAATTTCATTTAAGTACCTAACTGTTGCCCGCGACTTTGAAATATGTGTGAGAAAAAAAAAGAGAGCTCATGTCCTTCCCCAGGATAAAATCTATCTCCTTGCCAAATTTCATTACGATCCGATCAGCCGTTTAGTCGTGAAAAGGTAACAAACAAACATAGCAATAACTTTCGCATTTATAATATTATAAATGCGAATCAGCCCATGGCTTAATTGCCAAGAGCCTCGACCAACACCTGAGGAGGCTCTCGTTAGGCAGCTGGATCAAGGGCTTGATTCAGAAAGCGGTACTCCTGGACACGGCTCGTATTGTTAGGAGGTTCCTCTCTCTGGAGCCCTGACCGCCGGTAGCTTGGACCCTATTCCCGATACCGGTGGGCTACTATTTTTTATATTTTTAAATGTTTTTGTATATTGTAATTTTTGTTAGTAAAATATTTAAAAATGTAAATAATAAGGATAAAAATGTAAAATAATAATATGTGATGATATATGATAAAATAATAATATGTAATAAGTTAAAAATGTACGAGGGTTAAAAACTAAAACTATTAAGTTTTATCATAACATTTCGATACATAATTATTATAGTGTTATCAAAAAGATTTGGTTGAAAAGAAGGGTCTACATTTCTGAGTTGTTTGGCGATTTGTAAATAGTTTTCAGTCGCGATCGCCGAATCAAGTAAACATAAAACTCGTTAAGAAAGGGGTTTTAATTGCCGTCTGAAATTATTTCCCAATATCCTCCTTTGAAAGCGAGATTGAAGCTAAGCGTTAATATTGACTCAAAAAAAACCGTAGGTATATTCGTAGAAATATCGCTGGAGATTTTACCCAAAACTCTTATAATGTATTTAACAAAACATGAAATGATTTTGATTTTAACAGACTTTAATTACTAATAAAGCATGACTTACAATTAAAGACCTTATAATCTTGCACCCAGAATACAAATCTTTGAATTTTTGACCTTGAATGGTTTTAATACTCAATGTACATCACAAAGGGTATCCACCCCTGACACTCTCCTACCTGAGGAAACGGAGGGCCGGACCCAGTTAGGAAGTGCTCGGGACTGTATCCCCATTCAAAATTCACCAGACATCGTACAAGGTTCATCACAGGTAGGACAAACAGAAAGTAGTTCTCCGCTTTGTTGTAATACACACTGTTGCTACTCCATTATGTTTTCAGATAGTCTAGGAAAAGGAATCCGCCTGATAAAAGACTATTAAATACTTTTTTCAGGCGGCCAAAGAAGCGCACCTTCAACGATTGTTTCATGTCGGTAGTGTTGATGCCTAATGCTTCCGACATACCCAAATACTTGTAAGTTTCTGTTGAGGAGAGGGATCTAAGGTGTATGGAATCCGAGAGTTGAGTTCCCACGGATTCCATAATCTCCCCTCGCTTTAAATGCATCTTCTTCTTAGCGTATCGATGGCAAAAAGTCTAAATAGTATGTTTAGCCCAAAACTCAGCCACGCGAACCCCGCTTAACTGCACATTTGTCCACACTAAATTCCATCCTGATGGCGCTACTGAAAGTTTCTGTTACCTTCAGTAGCTCCATCAGTTGCAAGTTGTTGGGGGCAAAGAGTTTCAGATCATCCATGTAAAGAAGGTGAGGTACGACCTGACCATCTCTCCTCAACCGATAGCCTAGACCTGAAACCTCCAGCAGTGTGCTGAGTGGGTTCAAGGCTAGACAAAACCACAATGGACTCAGACTATCGCCCTGGAATATACCGCGCTCGATCCTTATCGGTTCGCTGTTCCTCTGGATCTGTCGACATCCTGGATAGCGTAGGCCCACACATGACATCAGGAAGGTACGACGCAGAGTTGCATCAACTTTGTACAACTCCAGCACCCTCATGAGCCATGTATGAGGCTGCACAGAATCATAGGCCTTCTTATAATCTATCCAACATGTAGACAGATCCCTTCGGGAGCGGTGAACCTGTTGGCTAATGGCCATATCAATGAGGAGCAGCTCCTTAGTACCACGGGACCCGTTCCTACATCCATTCTGAGAGGCAGATATGATAGAATTAGTCTCAATATGTTGGTTGATTTTAGCTCTCAAAATGGATGTAAGAACTTTATAGACCGTCGGTAGACAAGTGATTGGTCTATAATTTTTGGGCTCCGTAGTACTACCTGATTTATGGAGCAGGTGGGTAATTCCTGTCGTCAAGAACTGGGGCAGCGACCCTGACTCTAAGGCTGATTGAAACTGGGACGCCAAGCAAGCGTTCTGCAAGCGTTCTCTCAATTCGTCGAAGTTACTGTTTTTCTGGGGATCACGCTTGACTCAAGGCTACAGTGGGGTCCGCATATAACATCTCTTGCAGGACGGCTGAGTTCAGCAGCATATGCTGTTAGAAAATCCGTCAATTTACTGATGTAGATACCGCGAGGCTAGTCTATTTTAGTTATTTTCATAGTATTGTATCATACGGTATTTTACTATGGGGACGGGCTGCAGACATCGAGTCTATATTTATTCTGCAGAAAAGAGCTATCAGATCCTTATATCATCTACGTAGGCGTGATTCTCTAAGAGAACTGTTCAAAGAAATTAACATCATGACAGTACCTTGTCAATACATCTATGAAAACATCATGTACGTTGGGAAAAATCTGCATTTATTTAGTAAAAGAGGTGACAGGCACCACTATAGTACTAGAAACAGGGACCAACTAGTACAGCCAGGTTTTCGGCTAGCTAAAGTAGACTCATCTTTCATGGGGTACTGTTTAAAATGTTACAATAAAATACCTCCCCACATTCTAAAACTAAATGAGACGAAATTTAAATCTTGTATAAAACGCACACTATGTAGGCAAGCATATTATAAGTTGGGGGATTACATTGATGATAAAAATGCTTGGCTCAATGCTGGTCCTGCTCCACAACCATAGGGGAAAACTAATTGATTACCATGTGAAGTTATTGTGGAAGCTGCAGAAGATTGTAATAATATCTTTGCATTGTATAGACTCAATATCTTAGTATTATATAATTGCATAGCACATGTGTGAGTACTATGTACTGTAAAGCTACCATTTACATTTGGTTATCTTTCATTGACTTGAATTTACCCTGGTGGGTGAGAGAATGTCATGCTCACTAAAATGTCTCGCTGATGGTGGCGGGTGTGTCGGGTCATTTAGCTTCCTTCAATATGGTTGAGCTGAATGGGGCTGATCCATGCGTCATGCTTGTGAACGGGCGCTGTCGGTTGGGACTTGTCATCTCTAAGCTGCCACGGTTTATTTTAACTACTTACTTTGTTTTTAAATTGTTGATATAATATTTTACACTGGACGCTCTTAACGTGCACGTATTTCTACATCGTTCTCACATATATGTATAATCTCAATATGAATGATGTAACCAAGATTTTGTTTCAATATTTTGATTGCAAAGAGGAGTATCTTGCCCATTCTTCTCCATAGAGATCTACGCTTTGGAATGGGCAACTACAGTACTTTCACAAGTTATTATGCCTTGTGTCTGTGACTGTAGCTTAGCCTAATTGGTTTTTCTGACATTCAAAAGTGCCTGTAATGGTCTAATTGAAATAAATGCTTTTGAGTTTGAGTTTGAGTTTAATCAATATAATATAATAATATCTTAAACAGTAAATTAACAAAATTGGATTTAACTATGCAACACTTCCATTACTGATATAGCCCGTAGTACCTACAGTTTATCACAAGAGGACCCTTTACATCCCCTGCTAAAGTGGTTTCTACCAGTGCAGGCAGAACATTTTGAAATAGAAACTAAAAATGTGAACAAAACGATCTTTCTTCGAGCAGATTATGAAAATATTCTTCACCACTTGTTAGCAATAGAGCGGGATAGTGAGTTCAAAAACTACTTCTGTTAACGATATCGTAGACGTTTTTATAGCTTACTAGCTTATAACCGCGGCTTCACCGTAATGGGGTTTGGTAATGGTCCCACAGGATAGTACTACCGGGATAAAAAGTATCCTATGTGTTAATACAGGTTATAAACTAGCTGTGTGCACAAAATTTCATTCAAATCCGTTAAGTAGTTTCTGCGTGAAAGAGTAACAAAGTTCCATCCATCCTCACAAACTCTCGCATTTGTAATAGTATATAAGTAAGATTTACACAGAGTATTACAAACTGTTTCCCTATAAAAATAGCAGCGATTAATAAATATCCACCTTGGTACTCACGTCATCTTCGTCATAGAGAGAAGTACAAATACCAAATTCGTTTTAAAAAGTACAAAAATCCATTACACTGAGAGTTTTTTTAGAGATTAAAGGATGAATACAATGCTCCAAATTTAACAGGCTACAAAAAATATATTTCAAAAATGGAAAACAGAATTACCCAAAAAAGTTTTGGTCCTTTATTAAAATAAAAGAAAAGGCTGCAGTACCTAATCGACATAACAACACGCCTGTAATCCCCGAAGGGTTGAGCAGATGTGAACCTAATAGTACATACACCCACATTTCGCCAGTTATGTTTTAAGGCCCATGTTATAGGGGCGAGCTCATAGCCGACAACCGGCACAAATCCAATGTCCGTGGCTGCTACTGAGAAATTCCTGATGGAAAAACCCAATAACACTTTGCTCGATCCAAGAACTCATGCTCAGCAGTCGCGCTTGACCACTAGGCTAATGAGGCAGTACATATCTTAATAGATTTTAATAACACCAATTAACTTTGTTCTTACCGCATCAAAGGGGTAGTAGGTAGGTACCTTTGAAGCTCCTACAGCATTGAAATAATATGTAGTAGTTTGTGTCTGTAACGTAGATACGCGTCATTATTGACTCATGCAAAACGTAATAGATCATCGTATTTAGTAGCTGCCCTAGGCCCGATGATTGGACAGGCTGGATCTGAGTGATAGTATTTAGGGGCTGATTTAAATCTACAGGCTCAGCTGCGCGGGCTGGCTCGAGCAAGGGTCGGGGATGGCGTGGACCGGGGTTTCGCGACGGGCCCCGTCGGCGAGGACGGAATGACGGATAACGGCGTCTGTGTTTTGTGAGCGTGCTGGTTTCCCTACTGCTCTCCTGGAGGAGGGTGATGTCGTCGTCGGGGTCAACGAGAGTGTGCCTCGGGCGGCGGATCTGACTAATACGCGAGGGCTCGTATCGGGCGGCCGATGCGATCAGGGGGTTACGGTGTCTAACAGCATCAAAGAAGCGCTTGGCGAGGCGCTTCATGAACTGCTGGATAGTGGGCAATCTAAGATCAATGTGCAGACGGTCATTGCGGACATAATAAGGGGCTCCCGTGACTTTTCGTAGGAATTGGTTTTGGAGAACTTGCATCTTATACAGGTACTTTGGACTGGCGTGAGCGAATACGACGCACGCGTACGTCATGATGGGACGGATCACCGCGGTATAAAGGCGCAATTTACACCTAAGAGATAGTTTACTTTTTGCCATGAGCAAAAAGTGGAGTCTACCCATCGCGAAGGAAGCGCGGTTACGAGCTTCCATGATATGGTGTCTGAAGGACAGATGTTGGTCGAGAACTACTCCTGGATATTTGGCTTGCTTCTTCCAAGGGATAGGCTTACCGTACATAGTGATCGGGCTGGGGGATGTGCGATTGTTACCGCGCGACGGTTTCGAGTAAAGAACCGCCTGACTCTTATCGGGATTAACCTCGATTCTCCATTTCCTGAACCAAGCGCCTAGGACGTTGGCTGAGGTTTGAAGGGTTTTGGTGATAGCGTTTTTACAACGACCCGTATAGTAGATGGCCGTCTCGTCTGCAAACAGGGCCAACTGAGCCTACTTGCTCTCTGGAATGTCGCTCGTTAATAGAGTGAAAATGAGCGGCGAGAGAACGGAGCCTTGCGGGACTCCTGCGCGAATGGGGTGTGGAGAGAGCGTCTCCGTTGCGATAGCGGAAGGTGCGATCCGACAGAAAGTCTCGTAAGATGAGCACGAGACGTTCCGGCACGCCCAGTTGGTACAGCTTGTACAACAAGCCGTTGTGCCAGACTTTGTCGAAGGCTTTCGCTATATCGAAGTACAAAACACCTGTCATCGCTCTGCGCTGGAAGCCAGCGCTCAAATGTTCGACGAAGCGGTGAACCTGCTGAATGCACGAGTGTTCGTTAGGGATGAGGCTCTTAGCTTCGGCGTAATCCTTGAGTCGCTTATAAATAAGCCTCTCGTAGATTTTGCCGAGTGCGTTCAGGAGACTGATAGGACGGTAGCTGGAGGGTTCCGCCTTGGGTTTACCGGGTTTCGGGATACCGATAACAGTGGCCTCTTTCCATATTTGGGGGAAGAAATTATTATTCAGGGTGCCATTGAAGATGGCCGCCAATAAAACTATGAGTTGACTGGGGAGAATTTTAAGTACCTTGTTAGTGATACCGTCGGAGCCTGGTGCTTTCCGCGGTCGAAGTTTTTTAATGATGTCGTGCACTTCCTCTGGTCACTGGCTTGAATATTGGCACACTAACTAATATAGAAAGAATCATCATCATCTGCCTAGGCTTTTCCGAACTATATTGGGGTCGACTTCCAGTCTATCCAGATGTAGCTGAATACAAATATAAATCGTATTTTGCATGGAGCGACTGCCTATCTGACCTCCTTTATAGTAAAGGATGTAAAGTAATTCCACGAGATATTGAGGTTCTTTTGTGCTGCTATTTAAATTCGCAATCCGCTCACTCAGCTGTTTTTGTGGCCCACACAATTGCGACATGTTTGTAACCAGAAAATGTTCAATGTTCGTAAAACAAAAATGTTCACAGGCTTACCCAACAGAGTCCTAATACAATACAATCCAAAGTCACTGCACTTTATTACGCCCTGAACTTTAAGCACTTTACTCTTTATCTCTTTATTCATTAAACATTTGGTCCTTCGAGGACCAAATGTTTAATGAAACGACACTTTACTTGTGGAAGAACTATATTTAAAAAATAGTATTCGTAAACAGTTACGTGAGTTGAGGGAAGCTAACGATAGCTTGCTTTTAACGCCATCTATCGAGCCGTGAGGAACTTAAATACACAAACACTTACCATAGAAGAACATGCTTACTTCTGGAACAGAAAGAAACTACAATATTTGTTTACAGAGGAACCGTTTGCGTAAGGATTTGCATTAAAGCTTGACTCATCATCATTTCAGCCGAAAGACGTCCACTGCTGGACATAGGCCTCCCCGAAAGGGGGGGGGGGGTTTGCCATAATCGCCACGCTTGGCAGGCGGGTTTGCGATCGCAGTACGGTTGTTACAAAAGCACAGAGAACGCTGCTGCCCATTCCCTGGTAAGTCCCATGGTCGCCTCTTACGACACCCACGGGAAAATATGGGAAAGCTTGACTATTACATTTGTATCCATACGGCTGACGAACAGAATTCATGAACATGTCGCTTCCTCCACCACTTTACAGTCTGTTTGCATCCAGCTCTGCAAGAAGTCTTACATCGTTCTTTTATTATTTTAGAGGGTTTCGTGCAAACAAATTAAAACCCTTTCGATTCATATAGGGAAGTAATATTTTTTATAATAATTTCACACGGCCCAAGGTCGTGGGCAGCAGCTAATATTAGATCAAATTTGACCAACTTCTGCAATACAGTTTTTTTTTCCCATAACTGTAACCGTGCAGGTTCACGATCAATGCTTTAAGATATGAAGGGACACCCATTTCCAAAAGAACAGACCGCAAACAGTGAAGTCAGATCAACGAAGCACATGAGCTTTCATCTCACGATCACCATTGCATTTAGACAGGTCTCATCAAATGCGAATTTATTCATTCGAGCAAATCGGCTGAAGATTCAAATAGCCTAAAAAAAAAGTAAAATGATGTATTTTACTCAGCTTAAGTCACACAATACATAGATGAACACAAGTTTAAGAAACGAAACATATTTTTGGGTTTTTATCTTGTATGGTGTCGTGTCCGCGCGTTCGTGAAACGCGCGTCTTTGGAGCGTATTGAATACGCCTTGTGAATACGTTCTTACGGTTACTTACATTCGCTCTGTGTTTCCACGCCCAAATCTCTCTATCGACCAAAGGTATCAGAATAACAGACGTCTGTCAGAAGAGATTTTTAGAATTAATAAATGGATAGAATTACCTTTATACATAATTAAGTACTAGAAATCTTAAAATTACGTCGTTGGGTCGTTTGGGGTTGAAACACTGAGGCCATGGCGTCTGAGTGTCTGCCTAGTATTTCGGGATATCGCCAAACGGTTGGCCGACTTTACTCGCGACTTATTTCTTGGCCACTGAATCAGCATTGCCATCCAACGTGGTAATGCTGCCAGCCTTCGGGACACTTTCTCCGTTGACAGCGACACCAACGAATTTTTTTTGATATCCTTTAGTTCTTTTCTGCTTTTGATACATGTACATATATTTACTATCATTTTAGTTCTGTATAGTAATAATTGTTTGAATATCGCATCCATCAAGACTGACTATGAGTAAGTTAATAAAGAATCATCATCATCATCATCATCAGCCTTATAATGTTCCCACTGCTGGGACAAAAATAAAGAATAGTTAACAAAAATTGCATTTGATACTGTTTTTATGAAAGGAAAAAGGCAAGATGTTAACAATAAATTCTCTCTTTATTCAAACAATTCTTTTGTTGAGTAGTGTAATAACAAGAATCACAACCGGAACAAAAAAATGCAACTAGAAAAGTACTAATGTACAGAATTTAATTTCTTTAAAAACAGTTTCTAACGAAATGGCGTAGTTCAAGGTAACACTTATTCGCTAATTGCAGTCGGCATTTGGAATTCCGATTACTAGGAAGTCTGTTTAACATGTTTGTTTTGATGTTGCGAGCCCCCAAGCACCTGGCCACTAGGTATATACGTACAGTAGGTTGACGCCATGAAATGAGTGAAAACTCTCAGGACTTAGGCAATCGGCTGCAAATTCGTAAAAAAATCATAACATCTGAGTCACAGTTTAGGGTTAGACAGATCAGTGGCCGCAATCCGCTAACGGTAGTCACTGTAACTTTTATCTGGATAAATAAATAATAAAATAAAGTTGTTAATTTTCTCTCACAATGGTATTGTAGCACTTAACAGTTTTGAACTACATAAATTCACATTGTAAGAGCTGGTTCCTGAAGTAGGTTTTAGAAAAAACCTGTGTTACAGGTCCCACACTTAGTGACATCATAAATAAACAGGCAGATAACATGTTTTTCTGCTAAACAATTATATACAAAAATAAATAAATGAAAATAAAGAAATAACACAACAAAAGGAGTCACTGGACTCACAGGGTGTCTGTCAATGTGTGAATGTGTAGGTGGATGGGGGAAATTGTGTAAGTGACTGGTGGTTAATGTGAAGGTGAATGGTGGTGCGCGTGTAAGTGAAGGGAGGTGAATGCGTAGGTAATTATTTGAGTCCAGGAATTATGTAATAGGGTGGAGCAACTTTTCTGTGTCCCCAAAAGAAAGAGTTTTCAAAAAGTCAGTTACTTTTCTTACAACTGGGTTTGCGTAATGAATATATATTTTGACCCTTGTTGATGACATTATATAGATAATCCCCTAGGTAACAGAAGAACTTGTGGGACTATCGTAGATGGAAAACCTTTGTATTGCATACAGAAGACCCTTTCTTCGCTTATTTTTCAATAGATCCGAAACATAAATTAGCAGCGAGGGCTTTTTAAGGACTATATGCAGAACGAAAGTTTGTCTAATAGACAGTACATTCCACTTTTTGTACAAGTCGACTGTAGGAAATCGGAATGGAAGACCTGCAGCAACATTAAGGATTGCACGTTGAGATCTCTCCGCTGTTTTTTTTTCGGTTGGCAAATTATCAAATGACTTTTCCCGCTCTGGGCAGAGCGGAAGGGAGTGTCAGACTTGTATTGACTAAAACCCATCTATGTTCCTTTCTTGCCCTCTTTGTGTTCAAGGCCGCGGTATCTCTTTCAAACAGTCCCGCAGCCCAGAATATCTGAACCTCGTAACTAAAAAAATGTGGCTTCTATTATTTATTTTCTCACTTTTTATTTTACCTTCAGTTAGTCAGTTAACAGCGTTAGTCAGTTTATCATCATCAGTTTAACATCGTTATGCACATTTCCCGGATGCAAGAGATTCAATTTGCCTGAGGTACCAGCGACTAAAAGTTCTATTTGAATGGTAATGGGACTGGACGGTCAGTGTAGCAAATCTTTATAAGCGCCGACAGGTAGTAAGCAAACACGAGATTGAGCAACTGATGAGATTGGAAGCTGCAGTTGCTCGTCAGATACGAAGAGCATGAAGTGGATTCGTCAAAGCTTTTAAACCTAACTATATCTATTATCTGATGCGTCCAATTTTGTAGAACCATTTTTTTAGTTCTGTTTTAAATCCAGGTTTTTCATCTGTTTTATTTGTGTATATGATTCACAATTTCACCGCGGTTCTCTACCCCAGGAGCACTTTCACGTTTGTTTTTCATACGGCCCCAAGGCTGCAATTAGCACCCTTAGGGCCAGGCGAAGAGCCGCTGTCCGGTTGAAGGTAATACACATCACTGTCGAAATGTAAATGTACTATTAGGTACAATTCTGCCTAAATCTCTTACAGGCGTAATATTATCGTTTTATGTGAATCCATTGGGGATTCCGTAGATTTAGTCCTACATGATTTTAGACACAGCTTCATTGAAAATTCCATAGGAAGAGAAGCTTGGGACTTGAGAATCTAGAAGGATGTCCTTGGTAAAATTTCATGTCACGATGGCCCTAACAAAAAAACTTGTAATTACCCATGTCTGTAACTTCGGAATGAGAAAAAAAAATCGATGAACCTACTGTAGGTTCATTGCATGTTTTTTTTTTTATATTAAACTGAGAAATGTATTTACATTGAAACAACAAATAATTATGTCATCTTCTGTTACACTAAGGAAAATATATCCCGCTAGTCAATTCGTTTGGCCGCGTGCTCACTGTGGCAGTTCCTCCATCCATTCGGCCTTGGCCGACTACGTTTATTAAGAAAAGAAAGGTTTGCGAAGAAAAAGATTCATAAAAAATGATCAAAATATCCAATGCCACTGACAAATGATTTCTCATAAGCTGTCAACTGTCAATACTAAGTTAATATGTTTTGTCCAATCATTTTATTCTGACCCGAATGTTTTTTTAGATAGCTTCGTGTTTGTCTGTCTACTCACCTGAAGCGATGACAGGTTAATTAGATAGTGATTTGCGCTTGCTAGCTGTCGGTCCAAAACATAGAATATAGCAAGGAGTTTCACTTAGCGGTGTAGCGCTACGCATACTACAATATTTGTTGTTTGAATACGTTCTTACGGTTACTTACATTCGCTCTGTGTTTCCACGCCCAAATCTCTCTATCGACCAAAGGTATCAGAATAACAGACGTCTGTCATAAGAGATTTTTAGAATTAATAAATCGATAGAATTACCTTTATACATAATTAAGTACTAGAAATCTTAAAATTACGTCGTTGGGTCGTTTGGGGTTGAAACACTGAGGCCATGGCGTCTGAGTGTCTGCCTAGTATTTCGGGATATCGCCAAACGGTTGGCCGACTTTACTCGCGACTTATTTCTTGGCCACTGAATCAGCATTGCCATCCAACGTGGTAATGCTGCCAGCCTTCGGGACACTTTCTCCGTTGACAGCGACACCAACGAATTTTTTTTGATATCCTTTAGTTCTTTTCTGCTTTTGATACATGTACATATATTTACTATCATTTTAGTTCTGTATAGTAATAATTGTTTGAATATCGCATCCATCAAGACTGACTATGAGTAAGTTAATAAAGAATAGTTAACAAAAATTACATTTGATACTGTTTTTATGAAAGGAAAAAGGCAAGATGTTAACAATAAATTCTCTCTTTATTCAAACAATTCTTTTGTTGAGTAGTGTAATAACAAGAATCACAACCGGAACAAAAAAATGCAACTAGAAAAGTACTAATGTACAGAATTTAATTTCTTTAAAAACAGTTTCTAACGAAATGGCGTAGTTCAAGGTAACACTTATTCGCTAATTGCAGTCGGCATTTGGAATTCCGATTACTAGGAAGTCTGTTTAACATGTTTGTTTTGATGTAGCGAGCCCCCAAGCACCTGGCCACTAGGTATATACGTACAGTAGGTTGACGCCATGAAATGAGTGAAAACTCTCAGGACTTAGGCAATCGGCGGCAAATTCGTAAAAAAATCATAACATCTGAGTCACAGTTTTGGGGTTAGACAGATCAGTGGCCGCAATCCGCTAACGGTAGTCACTGTAACTTTTATCTGGATAAATAAATAATAAAATAAAGTTATTAATTTTCTCTCACAATGGTATTGTAGCACTTAACAGTTTTGAACTACATAAATTCACATTGTAAGAGCTGGTTCCTGAAGTAGGTTTAAGAAAAAACCTGTGTTACAGGTCCCACACTTAGTGACATCATAAATAAACAGGCAGATAACATGTTTTTCTGCTAAACAATTATATACAAAAATAAATAAATGAAAATAAAGAAATAACACAACAAAAGGAGTCACTGGACTCACAGGGTGTCTGTCAATGTGTAAATGTGTAGGTGGATGGGGGAAATTGTGTAAGTGACTGGTGGTTAATGTGAAGGTGAATGGTGGTGCGCGTGTAAGTGAAGGGAGGTGAATGCGTAGGTAATTATTTGAGTCCAGGAATTATGTAATAGGGTGGAGCAACTTTTCTGTGTCCCCAAAAGAAAGAGTTTTCAAAAAGTCAGTTACTTTTCTTACAACTGGGTTTGCGTAATGAATATATATTTTGACCCTTGTTGATGACATTATATAGATAATCCCCTAGGTAACAGAAGAACTTGTGGGACTATCGTAGATGGAAAACCTTTGTATTGCATACAGAAGACCCTTTCTTCGCTTATTTTTCAATAGATCCGAAACATAAATTAGCAGCGAGGGCTTTTTAAGGACTATATGCAGAACGAAAGTTTGTCTAATAGACAGTACATTCCACTTTTTGTACAAGTCGACTGTAGGAAATCGGAATGGAAGACCTGCAGCAACATTAAGGATTGCACGTTGAGATCTCTCCGCTGTTTTTTTTTCGGTTGGCAAATTATCAAATGACTTTTCCCGCTCTGGGCAGAGCGGAAGGGAGTGTCAGACTTGTATTGACTAAAACCCATCTATGTTCCTTTCTTGCCCTCTTTGTGTTCAAGGCCGCGGTATCTCTTTCAAACAGTCCCGCAGCCCAGAATATCTGAACCTCGTAACTAAAAAAATGTGGCTTCTATTATTTATTTTCTCACTTTTTATTTTACCTTCAGTTAGTCAGTTAACAGCGTTAGTCAGTTTATCATCATCAGTTTAACATCGTTATGCACATTTCCCGGATGCAAGAGATTCAATTTGCCTGAGGTACCAGCGACTAAAAGTTCTATTTGAATGGTAATGGGACTGGACGGTCAGTGTAGCAAATCTTTATAAGCGCCGACAGGTAGTAAGCAAACACGAGATTGAGCAACTGATGAGATTGGAAGCTGCAGTTGCTCGTCAGATACGAAGAGCATGAAGTGGATTCGTCAAAGCTTTTAAACCTAACTATATCTATTATCTGATGCGTCCAATTTTGTAGAACCATTTTTTTAGTTCTGTTTTAAATCCAGGTTTTTCATCTGTTTTATTTGTGTATATGATTCACAATTTCACCGCGGTTCTCTACCCCAGGAGCACTTTCACGTTTGTTTTTCATACGGCCCCAAGGCTGCAATTAGCACCCTTAGGGCCAGGCGAAGAGCCGCTGTCCGGTTGAAGGTAATACACATCACTGTCGAAATGTAAATGTACTATTAGGTACAATTCTGCCTAAATCTCTTACAGGCGTAATATTATCGTTTTATGTGAATCCATTGGGGATTCCGTAGATTTAGTCCTACATGATTTTAGACACAGCTTCATTGAAAATTCCATAGGAAGAGAAGCTTGGGACTTGAGAATCTAGAAGGATGTCCTTGGTAAAATTTCATGTCACGATGGCCCTAACAAAAAAACTTGTAATTACCCATGTCTGTAACTTCGGAATGAGAAAAAAAAATCGATGAACCTACTGTAGGTTCATTGCATGTTTTTTTTTTTATATTAAACTGAGAAATGTATTTACATTGAAACAACAAATAATTATGTCATCTTCTGTTACACTAAGGAAAATATATCCCGCTAGTCAATTCGTTTGGCCGCGTGCTCACTGTGGCAGTTCCTCCATCCATTCGGCCTTGGCCGACTACGTTTATTAAGAAAAGAAAGGTTTGCGAAGAAAAAGATTCATAAAAAATGATCAAAATATCCAATGCCACTGACAAATGATTTCTCATAAGCTGTCAACTGTCAATACTAAGTTAATATGTTTTGTCCAATCATTTTATTCTGACCCGAATGTTTTTTTAGATAGCTTCGTGTTTGTCTGTCTACTCACCTGAAGCGATGACAGGTTAATTAGATAGTGATTTGCGCTTGCTAGCTGTCGGTCCAAAACATAGAATATAGCAAGGAGTTTCACTTAGCGGTGTAGCGCTACGCATACCTAATGAACATGAGAGTATGAGTGATGTTGAAACCCGAACCTGCCGGTGCGGGTAAGCACCCGCCCCTACTGAGTTACAATACTTTGAACCTTTTTCATTTAAATAAGCAGATTCTTTCGGAGTTTTCACCGATAATTGACTGATTTAGAGAATATTCTATGCCATTAAAACTGTTCAGATTGCTTTTGTAGAGTAAAGATTTCTGATTTTTTTTTTTTTTATGATACTTACAGCAACAACATGTTTGTTCTCATTATAGGTTTTAGGGTTTACCTAAAATACCTGTGTTTTTTTTTAAACCTTGTTTTTTTTTTGTTTTCGTTTTGGGATACCTAGAGGCTCGCGTATGGGAAAAAGTCGAAAGAAAGGTAGCCACGTCGAGGGCGAGGAGTGCGCGGGGGTAGCGGCGGCAGCGGCGGCGCTCGGGCCCGCTCACTGTCGTACAGAACGGCTTTGTGGCAACACGCCCCAAGCCGCCCTTCGACTTCGCGAACAGGCGCGCTCGTCGCGCCATGTAGTTAAACCCAACAGTTAAGAACAAGCCTCAAACTGTTTTCAACTATCACCAAAGTTGTTAAAAAATACTCCGGCGTCGGATCTGAGTCCCCATTGCCAGAATCTTCTGGTGAGTACTTTACGATTTTTGAACCTCCGCGCGCCATTTTATTTCAGGACCACCGTTACCTTAGGCTGCAAGGTTCCTTGCGCGCTAAACGACCCATTCACACCTCGCGGCACCGCGAGTCCTTCGTGCTATAGGTAAGTGTTTAGTTACGTTCAGTTGGTCTAGTTTAAGCAGGACGCAGAGGGACTACTGGGCAACGAGTACACTTTCTTTCAAAAGGTAGAGTTGGTTTACTTTTGTTCAAACAAAAGAATTTAAGATAAAGCTAGCCATTTTACAACAATATATTTTATTTTCAATCTTTTTAATTAATATTGGTTATTGTTCGGACGTGTGAATATAAACGTCTGTTTAAATTTATTTAAAGCTGCCCAACTATACGTTAAAAAATTTGAAGAACCGCGGTGGACGTTAAAATAATTGTATTGATTTACGACAAACCCCTCGAATTAAAATTTCGGCTTTGGTGTCATAATTTTATTATTTTACTTGAGTTATTTTACATAAAACAGGTTCTTATTTTTCACGTTTTTAGCATGTACTCGTATGCCTCCCATTTAGTTAAATTAGCAGCTGGGACGACCTCAGCTAATTTCCTATTGTAATCTTACGAAATGAATCCGCCAATTGATCCAGCCTATTTCCACGAAAATTTTTAAACATGTTATATTTTACACCGGATTTACTTACCAACAATGTTGATTATATAATTAGTGAGCGGCTCTCATTATTGAACTTTTGTAGGGTTATTAAATAGTTTTAAATACTGTGTGATTCTTATAATACAGTCCAATAAACGGTTGCGTGAAAAAAATCGCGGCATGAAACGCGGCGGCATAGCGCGTCTTTTTTGGAAACGACTTAATACCCAAATACATCTTGAAATATTAAAATATTAATTAAGTTATTCTTTTATCTTGAAATATTATGCCTTTTTTTAAACGATACAAACACTACTCTGACGGGTCCTAAAATGTTGGTGCTATATCGCTCTAACAAGAATATTGGTCCAGTTATTTAGTATTTTATTTTTTGGTACCTAGTCTGAGAGTCTGCGGCTATGTATCAATTATATACTTACTCGTAACTAATCTGAATTTATCGTCGGCTCAGCGGTGCAGATAGACGCTTTGCGGGAGCGGGCAGGTCAAAGGATCGATTTCTGAGGGCGTTCAGGCCTCCAGGGCTACCCTCGTTACTGTTCCTTTGAATGACCTTTTTAATTTTTTTAACATTTTTGGATCATATTTTCATTCAGATATTCATAATCAAGTTTCTTTTCTGGTAGACTATGAAAGCCCAACCAATATCTTTGTTGCTACATTTTTGGACAAAGATTTTAGAAAGGTTCTAAGAAAAAGATATATACATAATAGCACATAAATAATAAATGTGCTTTATTATTTTTATGAGAAGATATATTGTGACATATTATGATATTTTTATGACAATAACAACAAAAGTTTAATTAAATTGAATCGTTTGGAGAAAAAAATATAATTTCTTTAGAAATATGATGTTAAATCTAAGGGCAGAGGGGAAAATAAAGCTGTTTCAAATAAAACTAACACTAGAAAAAATTAACTGTTTTAGAAGCTTCTGAGGTCTATGCATACCAATTTCTCTAGAATATTATTATACATCATTATCATTTGGTAGGACTATCCTAATTTATTTATATGAAGTTTCTTCTTTTATTATTTTTCTCTATATTAAACTAAATTAATTAAAACTCAAAAACTCGCCTGCTCATCGTTAGAAACAAAGTATATTTCCTTTGTTGAGTTATCATTACTGAAGAAGCAACAAGGGTTTGGAATTTTGCACGATCAATGACCGTAATAGGGTCGCTCCCTATCTCATGGGACATAATACCGACATGGACGGAAATACTCGGAATATAGGCGGCATTCAACAAGTCCAAGGAATTTGAAGGACGTTTTAAGGAACCTATTGTAATTGTAATGGAGTTGGAGATTGGTTTAGCAAATATGTTATAGAATAAGGTAATTGTAATATTTTTTTCTTAGATTTCTCCCGAACGCAACGGCACTCAGCAGCTAGATTAGAATAATGATAGTCCAGAAACACGCCAGAGTAATCTCACTTATTATAATAATGTGCGATGTATACTGTCAGCTCTCAGTCTATAAAGTTTTCGATTTTCAATCATTATAATTGGACCCGGAAGGTAAAGTCCGTAGAAAAACCTGATGAATATTTAAGAAATCTTGAAATATTTGTATAGTTAATAGTTTAAGTAAATTAAGTTGTTTTTTATCGTAATTTCGTTTTGTAAAAAATCTTTTTATTCAATAAATCATTTTCAAAGCTTTGACCATCGTTTCTCTTTTGATGTTCACAGTACTTTCTGGAATCACGCAACTGCAACGATCGCGTTTCTGCTCGTTTAACTTGATTTGTAGCGTAAACTGGCTCACGCTTTGATAGTAGTAGTCGGGGTATGTTGATGGGGCTAAAACGGTATAGCAGGGAACACCTCAATGCCGTGTTGTAAACGTATAATGTTTGGACTCTCATTGGGTTCGTCTCGATGAGCTCTTTGGTACTAGATAGTATACAAGTCTTTACAGAAACTTTGTACGCTTCACAATTTCGTTTAGTTCACCTATTATTTTTTTATTGGGCAGAGAGAGCCCTTTGGCAACGGCCCTGACTTAAATACCGGGTCATATACAGGTTCGGAGACCCAGCCAGGAACTTTACCTACATTGCGCAATTTATTTCAACACCGTTGTTCTCAAAACGGTGACGACTCATTGTGAAGAGATCGAGATGTCTTGTAACCAAAAAAATCAAGGACTAAGCCGTACTTGGAAACTGCGTGGTGGATTTCAGTCCACAAGCTCGCACCTCTGCGGTCGGTATCTCAGTAGTGAGCATATTCTACTGGTTATTTTACTAGTATTGAACTCGAACACATTTTTGAGTTACGCTCTTATCTTGCGTGCAGTCGCGACTCACATACTCGTATGAGTCTCAGGCATTTAGGTAATGGCTACCTATTACATAAAATAGAATGGACTTGGTATTAACAAGATTATTTGAAAAAACTTTTTTTTTTAAAAAGCTTTTAGTACCGTTAGAAGGTCTTTTATCTGGACACAACCCTGGGCGCATCAGCCAGGCTGTGGTGGACTTTAGATTGAGGTATCCTAATTAGGGGCCTTCATAAAATTTTGTGTCTGAGCTGTTGACCGTTGAGTCCCCTCATTTGATCAGATAATGCTTACCATAAAAATGCATTGTCATCGAAACTGAACTACCATGTAAAGTTTCAACTTCGTACGATGAGAGGTAGTTGTTCCAAATCAGCTCGCAAGATTTGACCTTCCCAAAGTGACATATAAACATTGCAAGTTAACTAAAAGCCTTTCTATAAAGGAGTGTAAGATTTTCCGGTTATGACATGCCAGTTTATTCGAGAGGTTTTCCTTCACTGTTTTGTGACACGAAGATGAAGAAGAAGGCTGTTTTGAGAGTACTGTCTGATTAGTCCAAGTCCCAAGTTTTTAGTTATTGGTCTTTCATCACGCACCGTTTACGACGTCACGTGATGCGCCTTCCGTCAACTTGCATCAAGTGACACGCTCGTATGTCATTTGATGCAAGTTGACGCAAGGATGGGTGTGGTTTTCGGGGTCACTGAGAACGAAAATAAGGTCAACACTATATCAGAAAAATGTAGTGAAGATGAGAATGTTGAAATGTGTAGAGTGACAAGAATGGATGAAGTAAGGAATGAGTATATTAGAGGAAGTTTGAAAGTGGCGCCTGTTACAGAAAAAAATGAAAGGAAGTCTTTTGTCTTGGTATGGACATGTAATGAGGAGGAATGAAACGCATGTGACTAAAAGAGTGATGGACATGAATGTTGGTGGATGGAGAGGGAGAGGAAGGCCAAAGAAAAGGTGGATGGATTGTGTGAGGAATGATATAAAAGAGAAAGTAGTAAATGATGCCGTGACGTCTAACAGGGAAGAATAGCAGAAGAAAACATGTTGCTCCGACCCGAAAGAAAATGGCTCAAGAGCAGGAAGAAACTATTTCAGCAAAAAATAATGTAAAATAATTTTAAACGGTGTATTCTATGCGGTAACGGTAACGGTATATCTATAAAAAACAGTCTTGTAACCAAGGTTTCAGCCTGTTACATGGAAAAGAACTCTGTCGTGTTCTACGTAGGTGAAGAATGGTAGACTTGAAAGAAAAGACAGCTGCGGCGTTATTAGCACGTTAACTGCCATGTCAGGCACCGGTGCCTGACAAACTCGCTATCTATTCGGGCCATGTCAGGCACCGGTGACTGACACCGAAGCATCAAATTCAACTGACCGCAGTGCGCCACCTGGCAGTTTTTACCATTTTTTTGTCTAAATAAAGAAAAGGGAACACTTTTTTATACATAACTATTCAAACCAAGAATCAATACGTAAGAAAGGAAATTTGGATAGTACAGAAAATATACCTTGGCAGTTAACGTGTTAGAGGGTGCGGAATATTATGTATTATCCATATCAGTAAATGTATAAAATATGATGAGTGACTTTGAGTGAGAGACTTTCGCAAAGGATTGGTCAACAATCGCACTGGTTCGCGAAATGTGGAAGGAGGGAAGGGAGGCCTTTGCCTTGCAGTGGGACAATACAGGCTTATAGTAATAATAAATGTATAAAAATCAAATTTATGGCTGCTAAGGAGAGTAAATCCCATAAAGTTTGTCCGTTCTGAAAATCGAACCCAGGACCTGCACAGGAGGACCCAAAAAATGAAAAGAGTAAATTAACATATCAGATAATAATTATCCTTAAAACCGATCATTAAAAATACAGTTCTGTTACAGTAAGTATTCCAATCAATTCGAACAAAAAGACGACATTAAAAATATAATATGTGAACAAAACCAAAACGGTAAAAATATTTAAAATGGCCATTTTGATGTCGAAATTTGCCCACAAAAAATATATTAAATTATAGCATTTAAACAGTTTCTGTCGACAAATCAATAATTGTCTAGTGGAATAGTAAACATTCTAGCCAAATTTAAATAGTATATGTATAAATTTGCCATATGAACATATATATATATTAGGCTGCACTCATAATGCCATCGTATTTTGATAAATCAATTTACCTCCTTTATTTTCTCTTTGATCCTTTCGTAATTTAACTAATATTATAATAAACATAACAACATCATCATACATAATCCTAGAAGAGTTAGGCAGAGGTGTACCTCTACATTTCGCCAGTTATGTTTAAGTCCACTGTGATAGGGGGCGAGCGTAGCAACCGAGCACAAATCCAAACTCCGTGGCTGTTACTGAGAAATTCCTAATGGAAAAACCTAATAACACTTTGCCTCAGTAGTCGCGCTTGCGATCACTAGTATAAAGAGGCAGTCGGTAATAAAATAAATTATAAAGCACTTCACTTAAAGTTATCGCTATTTACTTCAATTTATATTCAGAATATTCTAATAAGCTTTAATATTAAAGCGGGTGAACTTATAAAATCGTGAGAGTATTCCATACGTAATACAACCCTTAACAAAAGTGCATCGTGAACCGCTAAACGGTCAGTCTGCCGCTGTCGGCTGGCAGCGACGAACGTCCAAAGCAGGGGTATGCACATTTTTTTCGTCATACTGAAACACGATAGGCAATAACTTAAACTAACCACCTGAGTCATTAATAACCCTAATTATTTAGTTGTGAGTGTCTTATTCCTGTATCTTTTCGCTTAAAAATGATATTGAAGCACACCTGGGACTGCCATCGACCCGCAAACGTTTGACTGTAAATTTCGCTTTCGCCCGGGTGTACGAACTTAAAATGAGCTCAGTACTTATGTACTGAACTGAACTATATATACATAATTTTAAGTAAATATGGATTCAATTTTGCTAACCTTTCGTCTCATGTAAACATCTATTGCTTATTTCTTTGGTTCGTAAGCTAATTTATCTATCAAGTTATCTTACCTTATTTAGCTATCAGTATATACCAAGTCAGTATTAACATAATTATTTTGTCTGGACGTGCAGAAACAAGAGAGTTAGCAGGCGTGATAAGGGCGCTGTGGTGGACGTGGTCACGTGACTACAGAGCATCGCGAATTGTGTGACCCAGACTTTGTCTTACTTGAATCGTGCCACCTTAGTTTCAAAACATGCAGCCACAGTGATCCATGCTCTGCCACCGACGACTCCGAGAAGGTGGCGAAGTTTTAAGACAAAAAAAAAATACTAAGTATCGTGCCAGAAACAAAATTCGGCTGCGTGTTCCATTCTTCACTTTAAGGATGTGTGTAAACACGTGTGTCCCTTAAATGGACTATATTAACAGGACATCCTGTAAGGTGATCCTTTTATAAACATTAGGTAAGTACTATTGTATACGGGCTGCGGACTGTTCGAAAGAGATACCGCGGCCCTGGAACACGACTGGCAAGGAAGGAACATGGATGGGTTTTAGTCAGTACAAGTCTGACACTCCCTTCCGCTCTGCCCAGAGCGGCAAAAGTCATATAATGATTTCCCATCCGTAAAAAAAAGGCAGGCTACTGAGCAATTGCTCTACAAACTCGGCGTGTTTCGGTTTAGAGTAAAGTTCTATTAGTGAAAAGTGAAAAATAAATCGGTAGTGCTATAACAAGATATCATGTACTTACATGATATCTAAAAGTGATAATTATTTTAATAAGTAACGTTAGTGTTAGTTACCCACAGTGCAACCGCAATATTGGTAACTTATGTTCGATTTATATTTTTTATTTTTAACTTAAATCAGATATATTTATTACGTTTTATACTGATTCAAACGGTATAATAGCAAAGCAGCGCAAGAAAAATACGAGCTATCCAGCAAAAGAAACGTTTAAAAAATATCAACAATTGTATAACTTACACGTAACAAAGAGCAGCTGAAGATCAGCGAGAGATCAGCTGAAGTTGTAAGAATAGCAAATAAGATAAATTTTCTTTTTATTGAAATAGAAGATTATATGACTGACAAATCAGTCATATAATCTTCTATTTCAATAACAAAGAGCAGCTGAAGATCAGCGAGAGATCAGCTGAAGTTGTAAGAATAGCAAATAAGATAAATTCTCTTTTTATTGAAATATAAGATTATATGACTGACACAATCATGTCTACAAAACAGGATTTATGATTAAAAGTAGCGGTTTCGTGCCGGTAATGGATGATACGGAAAAAGTAACTTTAAACTTAATCGATGCGATTGAATTATATTCAACAATGATTTCTAAAGACAGTGTACTAAGTACTAAGTTAAAAACACGGTTGTCTCATAGTTCTAAACTCAGTTTGAATAGCACATAAAATTCTGAAGAAGAATTAGTTGTGGAAATAAAAAGCACCTTCTAACAACTAAGTCTAGTACAGTGTTGCATAATAAGCTATTTAAGTGTTAGCAGGGTAATAGAACCATTGATCAATTCGGTGTGGAATTCGAGCAACTGTTTGTGAACCTTACTATTACACAAGCAAACGATAACAAGGATATTTAGTATTCTAAAACCATTAAATGAGGAACAAGCAATACATAAATTTGCAGAGGGATTCGAAACGAAAAATAAAAACTATCTTATTTGCACGTAATTACAGCTCCATAAAAGAAGCCATCTAGGCGCCAACGATGTCGACATCACAAAAGCACCTTCATCAACAGGTCAGATTTTTTCAGCTAGGGGAAAGCCATTTAAACGAGGTTACCAAAAACATCAAAAGTAACGTTATCAAAACCGAACAAATAGCAATTTCAATCAAAATAAACTCTGTACAAAATAATTCCATCTTTCTCACCTACCTCCCACATCGGAATTATAATTCTTTCCAAGTGCTTACTTCTTAATTTTGTTGGTCTACTGTATCTTGTGCTACTTATCGTCAATGAATTAAATGGGCCACTTTCATTAACTGTCAAATATCTGTACTAAAACTGTAAGTTTTCTAAATAAATAAAATAAAAAAAATAAATACTTTTAGTAACTAACAATTCGTAGAACTCGTCAATGGAAAAACATCTGGAAATGTTACATAAAAATATTTTTTTCTGGGTACTTGCTTTTTATAATAAAACTAATCGAAAAATGGAGAAACTGGGGTGTATTTAAAAATAATTTACCTAACTGGTTTACTTATTCGTAGGAATTGAAACAAAGAAACCATTTCATGAACAATTCCTTAATGTAAAGGTACATTATGGAATTGTTCATTTCAATGCAAGATATAAAGTTGGCTTCGAACTTTATTGTTTTGCTCCCTCTGGAATTATATTCAAGATACTCGATCAAATAGAAATAACCAACTGGTATTTGAAATGAGTATACATTCCTGGAACAATGAAAACGTGGGTAGGTCTGTCAGTCACCTGCCCTAATACCTAATACCACCTGACCACCGAATGAAGCTCAATATTCTATTGGAACAATACTGTACTCCACGGTTTGCATTGTTCAATGGCGTTGTTATAAGCAGTATCTGATATCTTATTAGGAACTAAAATACTTTATTGGATACTACGGCTGAAATACAATCCCTCCAAAATATTAGAATGACGGGGCAAGTACCTATACAGCATAATCGGCTGCATCTATAGAAAAAATGAGACTTAGATGGCAGCCACGTTCTTTAAAAGTGGAAAATGAAAATAAGGTTCCTTGCGACTCAATCTGAAGTAAGGAAGTTTTCTGTTTAAACTTTAACTTTGGATACTTGCCAAGAGACGTTTTGAGTCGATTGTTTAAAAATGTATACTTTATATATTATAATATTTAGTCAAGAACTGCTGGACCGATTTTAATAATCTCTGATTGGTTAGCCGAATAGCAGAATAACCATTAAAATATCTGAAATATTCAAGGAAAAGAAGGAAATAAAATGAGTTTTTAAATAAATTAAGTTTGTAGAGTAAGTAGGTAGGATAGGTAATTAAGTAGGTAACTAGGCAGATAAGTAGGTAGGTAAGTATGGGTATAGAATAGTAAAAAGTTTAAGGATAAGTAAGAGGTAGGAAAAAGGTAAGTACTTACAGTAGGAAACAGTGCATTGCAACGCTATTGCACACCTAGTTTATTATAAATACAGAAAAAAAATATTTTGGTTACTCCTCTAGGTACTAAAGCGGCTAATAAAGATTCTAAGTAGCGAATTAAGTATTAATGCTATACTCACGCCAGGAGTTTTTCTGGCGTGAGTATAGCATTAATCGCTCATGCGTTTCACAGTATGGAGTAATCAGAAGTGCTTGAGCAGGCTCGGTTAAACGACCACTTGTAGAGCCTCTTTCGCGAGGAGCCGTTGAGCCTTTAATATGACACGACACTTTAAACTTGTTTACTTTCATAAAGATCTTGCAACGTGTTTAAAGCATAAAGCCACGGGTTTTGTATAAACTTGCTAAAATATCTTAGTTTGCTTAGACTTTATTAGATGCTTGACATTGATCCTAAAAGTGTCAAAAGCAATTTACGTAAAACAAGAATTTCCATAATATTATTAATTTCTTCCTGGCTTCAATCTATTATTATTCGTCACGACAGGGAGTTGCCAATAACTTTATTCCTGTTTTTAATAGGAACTATATCTTTCATGTTCGGTTACTGAACCAAGGAGATACTCGTTGAGACGACCCGTTAACTTAACTCTTATAGCGTTCTTATTGACATAATAGTTTAAAGTCCCTAAATAGCAGTCGGTGTAAGTTGAGTACCAGAAAAGATAATCTGAACTCTGAAGTCCCAAAATGCATAAAATGTCTGGCAAAACTTTATTTCGAAGAAGAGGTAATGGCACCTCATAAATGGATTCCGTTCAAAGAGGATAACGGTGGCTAGGGTGCGCTAGCAAACGAAGTCCTTGTTAGCCATTTCGAGTTAGGTTCCTAAAAACCCTGCAGATAGAAAATATTCGCATATAAATTATGACTTTTAATTTTATGCGGCTCAATATACAACCCAACAGGTCCCGCCATATACCTACTCTTGTATACGGATTTATCACAATGTGGGATTGATATTCGAAACTTTAATAATGGCATGGATGGGTAGGGACTTACAGGGGTTGCGAAGATCGATATTAATCTATCAAGTTCAAGATATATAGACTACTTGGAACGGTCTTCTTTTCACAAATTACCTATGCAAAAACCGTTGATGCTTTAATGAAATGTTAGCTAGACAATAATGTATTACAGGTTTTACATCGATTAGCGCAAGACAGCTTTAAGTGGTTAAAAGGGTAGCAAATAAGATGTTTGCTGTAATTACCAACAGATTGATTATTTGAAACAATTAAAGTAACGAATAAGTTTTTACCACAGCCTGCGGTGTTAACAAAGTTTCTTTTGTGTTTCAAGACTTAATTGAATCTTTATTTTAAATGATTTCTCTTATTTATTACGAAAATATGGCAAGGTTGAAGAAGGGTTGCTTTGTATTTAACTTAATTACTAACTTTTATTTGTATAATCTCTTCTTATTCTAGACGATTTATTTAAGAGTGGAGTGCACTTCAATTTGAATTTAATTATGGTTATTGCTAAGAATACAAATACAGGGTGTATACGGACTCTTCACGAAGCCGTCAACCAAGCATTCTGTACATCAAACTAAGTAACCCCACGCAAAAATTATTGCTGGGAAACGAATTTTTTTTGAGGGGTGAAAAGTCAATGTTACCACATTGACTTGTACCCGGTCATGGGTCTCCCACATCCAACTCCAACCAGCTCGTCAATCTACCAAGCTCGTAATTCGATCTAATTTCTAATTCCCTAGTATTGCTTCTTTTAATTTAATAACAGCGACACTTAAACGAAACTAAAAGAAATGCTCCAGCTGTTCAATAAGTAGCAACAGGTACAAACGTTAGGTGAATGTTTGCAAAAAACACGCGACACCGCTGTACTTCAGTACTTTAGTGTGGTTGTTATTGATTCCTCTAAACGGTTTGTGTTGCTATCGTTTCATTTTTATAAATATAAAAGTGGAATATGGTTTCTGATCTCTTCACGAATTTGTGAAGCCATAAATCTAACTATGACATGTGAAACTATAAGTACGCTTTTTGTAAATAATAATCTATATGTCCTAATAATGTCCATAATGTTGAGGTTAAGTTTGTGAGTTTTGATGTAGTATTCCGAAAATTCTTTCACTAATGGGAAGCTACATAATTAACCCCATGCGTCATATTTAAAACGTTCCAGTGAATTAATGTCTAAATACAACGCGACCGAAATAAAAAATTGAAAATTTTCAGCCGAAGTAATGTCGGGTAGGTCCTAGGCTCCATTCAAAAATGTTAGTCAGTTGTTAAAAATTGAAAACTCAATCCGTTACCGAGTGGACGGATAACGCCAAAAAGACCAATCAATTAATTTTAATTATCCCAGTAGATTGTGGACCAAGGGTTAATCAAATATTTTTGTCCGTTTTGTGTTGTACAAAAAAGGATTCTCACAGTAAACAATACGCCACGCCGCGTCCCCTTCGAACGCAGACGGCCGTTTTCACATCTATGCTTGTCGCTGGCATTCGACAAAAATGGGGTCTGATTGGTAGGATACGATTGCATCGTTGGTTGTCGAACCGTTTTTATTGGGACGGTTATGTTAAAATAACTTGTGTTCTATTTTTTTCCGTTTTATTGCCATAATTTAGGGGTCAGCCTAACGCGACCACTTCACGCGAACTTTGAGTTTGAAAAACGGGTCAAATGATTATACACCAATAAGACAATTTTAAACTAATAGGCAGATAGAATATATTAAATTTTTGGTATGTGCAATACTAAATTTATAATTTAGATAGAGATTTGTAGATTACGAAAACATGTCAAAAAACCGCTTTGCGCTAGTGGCAACATCAGTTTTTTGTTAAAATAACGTAACGTGTTAAACGAAAAAAAAATACAAATAAACAAAATAAATGATGACAATAACACGTTTTGTACGTCCTCGAGTTTTGAAATAAAATAATAACTTCAACTACTGTTACTACAGATAATGTTATGTGTTATAGTCATTATTTTAATGACTAAAAATATCCTGAAACTGAATTAATATAACAAACTAAACTCAAATCAACAACAAACCAACATATACTTTAATGAGCGATAAGCTGGCCGTTTTCTCAGAGCCTGTTTCGCTCATATTATTTTTAAACTTAATTGCTCTTACATGATCAATACTATAAAAAGTCAAATAAATAAGTTACAATACACGTAATGCAAGCGTGTTCCAATGAGGCCGCATCATTGCTTCACATTAGGCGAGTTGCGGCTAAACGAAAGCCTGTATAGTATAAAAAAAGGGTTGCACTCCGGGATTGCCGGCAGAAGTGAAAACTTGAAACAACGCCATCTAGTTTAAATATCAGAAATTTCAATAGGTTTCTGCAAGAACGAAAGATGTCGCTGCCGTAGAAAAAAACTTGAAACAACGCTATCTAGCTTAAACTACACGCACACTCGCGCAAGCGCCCTGCGCCGCCGATTTAATCTGACGATCTGACGCGAGTTTACCTGTTTTTACCCATCCCAAAAAGTGCACAACGCCGCTAAAGAAGTTTTCACTTCAAAAAGTTTAATGAAATCATTTTGAAGGTAACAGGTTTGTTCAGGACAGATTGCACCTACCCTGCATTTTTATAATGAAACATGCAAATTAATATTTTCGCCACAGCAGTAACACGCTTAATCCTTCCTCTACCGAATCACAGCTCGGTATAAGGCTGGAGGTTTATTATGCAACATAATAGCAGGATGCTATCATTTCAGATAACCGAATATTGACGCGTGACCGCCTCTCGTGGCCACTTAGACTTGACCTCCCTTACCTTTAAAAGTTGGCAGTACTTGGTCGCATTAGACCAAACAAGCGAATGCACATTCTTTTTAACTAATTATTTTTGTGTAAACATAGTAAAGTAGTCAGACTGAAATATCAAGAAGCATTGTTCATGCTTCATGTTTGTGTATGTGAGATCAAATATTTGTAAACGCATCCACAATACATGAGAGAAGTTTTGTGTAGGGCAGCAATACAAAACAAAATTAAGTTTTTTTTTAAACACTCCTTTAAAGAACTGAGAGTACATACCACTCGTTACTAAAATTCAAATGGTGTATAAATCATTCTTTATTTGAATTAAGCAATTAATTATCTTGCTAAGAATGTAGGCCTTGTCACTAGCAGAGTGACCTAATTGCCACTTGCATTATTAAACCCCTTCGCACACGGCGTCGTAGCGTAAGCGTATCGTAATCCGCGCGTACGACGAGAGCAATACGAGCAGGAACATGTTCATACAAGTCCGCACACGAAGCGTTGTTGAAGCGAATCGTAGGAGATGTTTATTGTAATTACGATAGTCGTAGCGTACTGGCGTAAAAACACAAGCGTAAAATAGTACATTATTGCAAAGGCCGTGAAATAGGCAATTGCAGGTCGAGTATGAGTTTGAAGGCCGAGCCGTAGACGAGGACTTCACTAATAGGGCACGCCACAATAGTTGCGATAAGTCCACTCTTTGAGGAGTGGCTAGAGAGGCGCGATGGGACCCTCGCCTTCCATCTGACGCGGGTCCTCACCGGACACGGTTGTTTCGGGAGGTTCCTGCATCGAATCAGGCGAGAGGAAATGCCCGGGTGTTTTCATTGTGAGGATCGCCCACAGGACACGGTGGAGCACACTGTGGAGGTCTGCCCCGCTTGGGCGGAGTACCGCCGTGTCCTCTTAGCGGCGATCGGCGGCGACAACCTATCGCGTTCGGCCCTGGTTCAATCCATGGTCCAGAGCGAGAGGGAATGGGACGCCGTTACCTCCTTCTGCGAAGCAGTCATTCATGCAAAGGAAGTGGCGGAGCGTGACAGGGAGGGAACCTCTCGTCCCAGCCGCCGCGGGACACGCCCCGGGCATCGGGGGTCACATGGTGGCTTTCGGCCAACGTAGACGCGGATCTGTGGACGGTGAGTAATGGGCTAGCTCGCCGTCCGTCCGTCTTTTGACGACAGGCCGTGTTGACGGCGCGACTGTGTTCCACGCGGGCCTCAAAGAGATGTCAGCAAACCGGGAGGGGCCCGCAAGAGCCGATACCTGCCAGGGCTGCGGGACTGTTCGAAAGAGATACCGCGGCCCTGGAACACAAAGGGCAAGGAAGGAACATGGATGGGTTTTAGTCAGTACAAGTCTGTCACTCCCTTCCGCTCTGCCCAGAGCGGGAGAAGTCATTTGATGACTTCCCATCCGAAAATAAAAATGGACTTTACTAATACGAGACAGGCTATTGCCATTTCCGCCGAAGCATATATAGTGCTTTTCTCAAAAAAATGCAGGGAAATTAAACATATTTTTTATATTATACATTTAATTTAATTAATATTAAAAGTTACATTACTCATATTAAGGCAATTACTAAAAGAAAATGTTATTGATTTCCCTGGTACATTTATGTTTGTTTGTTGAACTTCTGATGAGGTTTGCAGGTGGGCATTGGACGTAGTGGTAGATGGCTGAATATGCTGTTTTGAGGTGGATGGCTGTGGACTCAGATGTTGGCAAGTGGCCAGCGGGTGAGATTCTACAACATTGCTTGACCGTTGTAATGTTCCAAATTCAAAAAACGGTCCAATTACATTGCTGAGCGCTGTTATGTTCCAAATTAAAAAAAACGCTCCTGCAATGGATTTGATTTTCTTTGTCCGTAAATTCGATACTTCGCGTGTTCTTTAACACTGCAGGTATGGCACGCGTAGCATCGGTACGATTCGCTTACGATACGACTACGCTTACGACCCGTGTGCGAAGGGCCCGAGGTCTCGTACGCGTAGCGTTATTACGCTTCGCTTACGATACGACTACTCTTACGACCCGTGTGTGAAGGGCCTAAGTGTACCCGTTCCAAAACACGAGTTCCGTGACATATATTTCCATTATGCTCTTCTGTGTAGGTATTGAGACCCACCCTTACATTGCTCGAGTCTCATCCACCTACATTGCGACATGTTGATGTCTAAACATCGAGATTTCTATGTTATAACTCATTTGAATAATCTTTTAGAATAAATTCTCTAAATTATGATAACAATCGCATCAACCATAAAATTTAGAAAAATGAAGCGGTCAGACGGACGGCGGATGAAAAAGTAAATTATTTTAATTATTATGTTATGCATAATGTAGACAAGCCATGTGCCTTATGGGATTTTCCATCGGGGAAAATAAAAAAAACACCCCTATTGTTCCACTTTCAAAAATTCTTCTTGAATTCTCAACTTCAAACTCAAAAGCATTTATTTCCATTAGACCATTACAGGCACTTTTGAATGTCAGAAAAATAAAGAAGGCTAAGCTACAGTCACAGACACAAGGCTTAATAACTTGTGAAAGTACTGTAGTTGCCCATTCCAAAGCGTAGATCTCTATGGAGAAGAATGGGTAAGAAACTCCATCGACACTCTCTTCAATAAGTAAAGAACTTTTGTATTTCATGTTCCTATAACAAGCGGTTTAGGCTGTGTCGGTCAGTGAGTGAACAATACTTCTTTTTATGAAATAGGTAGATAATTATACACAGCTTTAAAACACTTAATTTTACGAAGGTTGTCTACCTTATGAAACCACAGATGAAATTGTCGTCTGCACAGCCTATGATTCCATTGTAGATACAGTAATGCATGACGTGTGATGTGCAAGCTGAAACTGCTTGATTGAAATTGCCGATCGAGACATTTCCTCTTGATTTATGATTATGATATTGGTCAACTTAGCAAGGGAATATAATTTCATATCTAGCGGATTAATTATCCAGTCCGGACGATGGCTAAACCTCTAATGGGTGCCATTGCCATTGAGTACTATAATTAATCCGAACCTGCAGAAATTCTTATTGCAGAATATCTGACCATTGCTATATCTAAATTAAACTGGTTTATTGTTTGACGTAACTGAGAGGTCTAATTACAGTAAAAGGAAACCTTTTGAGTAAAATCTATGGGAAGCAATAGTGTAATGACTTACGAATACTCACCTACTAGTTAATGAAGTTATCGACAACAGTAAAAGTGCCATAAAATCAGCACCGATTAACTTGTGAGCGCATCTATTCCTTTTCAGCACCTCCTTGGCACCTATGAAGTTAAAATCATTTTATTTGACAATCGCTTACCAACTTCAATTGTTATTAAAAAAAGCAAACGACGGTAGAACGCGATCATTTTTACTCCAAAGGGAAGAGCCCTTGGCTGCCAGTGTTCAAAGTTTTTTCAATAAAACAATTCGGTCGCTCCGAAAAATGGTCGGCTGCCCGCAGCAAATTGTCTGACTAGGAAAAGTACTCCAGAAGGCCTTTTATAACCCCTAAAGAGCCAAACGAGGGAACGTTAGATCCTCACCCTCTTTGTTTGAATTCTGGTATTGTCGACGAATAAAAATAATATCTTGATTTTGACTCTTGTGATAATACGCAAACGTTTAACTACTGCCATTCAAGCCGGTATTTATTTGCTGTTTTTAGGCCAAAATCGAAGACATGTGACATCTCCCAATATGTACTGAGCCCGCGTAGCTGATTACAGCCTTCTCTCCAAGAGAGGAAGACTGTGTTCCGAGATGATAGGCTGATTACTTAGAATGATGTGCTCCTCAAAGAATTACGGAGCATATAATTCAAGGTTCATCATCATTATCATTTCAGCCGAAACACGTCCACTGCTGGCCATAGGCCTCCCCCAAAGGGGGGTTTTGCCATAATCGCCACGCTTGACAGGCGGGTTGGCGATCGCAGTACGATTGTTAAAAAGGCACAGAGAACGCCCATTCTCTATCTCCCTTAGTCATCTCTTACGACATCCACGGGAAGATATGGGATGTGCTATTCTTTACGTCCGACACCATACAGTACCAAATTAACGGTTATCAGCCAGGTAATGAGAATATTACCAAGTATCTACATAAAAATATATATATATATATATATTCACAGACAAACGAACCTACTTCAATAATGAAAGCACAAGAGTTTCCTCGGTGTGAGTGTCCAGTAAGGAATGATTATTTGAAAATTAATTCTCTAGAGAAAATTAAAGAGCATCATTTTGTAGATCACCCAAACTGTAGTCGTGGGGAGTGGCCTTTACCCAGCAGTTGATGGACACAGGCTAAAAGTATTAGTAGTAATCCTGTCGGAGCAATTCCCCAAAACATTCAATCAAAATTAATAGCCACATTGCATAATGTATTAGTCCCAAGCTGTTTATCAGTAATTCTCATAGATACGTAAAATCTCATTGTAATCCTGAAAGTTCGCGGTTTAAAGCCACCTCACGAGCCAATAGCAACGTGTTGAAAGGGCGATAACTGGGAGTTGACTTACTTCAGAGAACCCAAGCCGCGCCTGACAAGCGTATCGTTAAATCATGTTAACACACGAAAATTACAATATCGATTATGAGACTTGAAATAAAAGGAAGTAGGTCATTGTATCTAAACCGACCTGTCACGAATTTCACGATGCTTTATGTAGATCTAGTGACTCAGCAGAATTCAATTTTCCTGATGACATTGGTTCACTTGTTGAGCGACTTGTGGAGTGTGAGGTGAGGACGAGGAGGGGGGGAGGGGGGTTCTTCTACTTATACGTATAACCTACGGCTTGGGAGCGTATTATTCCTTAGTTAGGATGGATGGATATACGTGTATTGTAACGGCCACATCCGTCCTCAGCTAATACGATCGTCTACTATTAGATAGAACTACTAAATATTAAGCTAGATGGGTATTTTAGTGTTGTGGGTTGTTACAGTAAAACGAGTAATTTAGATGAGTAAATAACATTAAAAATAAGCCTTTTTTGGTTAGATTTTACTTTCACCGTGGTTCTGGTTCTAATAATCACTAGATGTAGATATCGTACGAATCACACAGAAATATAAACCACCATACTATTCACACTCCATGAAATTGTATATTCAAAAAACCACAAACCAACTATTTTATCGTCTAACATCGTACTTATTCTGTATTCCGTTAAAGTCGAACTAAGCTCCTTCATTAAAAAAAGATTCATTTAAAAATAGAAAAGCAAATAATCTTGTAAAATAAACTTTCAAACAAAAGCTGCATAGTCCAGTTAATCAAATCCGAATATTATTGAAAGAAAGGAAAAAATACGTAAAACAAATTGCAGTTTGTAACGCTCACACATAAGAAGTTACTTTAGATTGGATTATATTAAAAGGATGCTGTCTAAGCGATTGGATTTGTAGAGGTCGCGGGTTCCATTCCGCACAGTTTTCTTTTGTACAATGTGAATTTTGTTTAGATACACAATGAGTGTGGTTAAAGATGTCGGGTACAAGTAATGAGATTTCTTTTAGTCGCACACAATATACTGAAGAAATTCCAGACTGTAACGTGTTTAAACAAAGTTGTTGCAAATCAATAGAAAAGAGGCAATCTCTTTCTGAGTGTTTCGTATTTCAAGAACAATTGTCAATAGCATTGACATAAGCTTTCGGCAGCTTGTTATGGCAGTCCCACACAGTTATGTTATGGTTTTTTCCAGTATAGTTACAGCCAGAAAAAATCTGGGTTTTTATAAGGAGGTAATAACCAGCTATTGAAGTATAGGCAAATAAAGTCTTCCTGTTCCTATGTCGGTTCTAGGTGATGAAATATCATTCTGAGATGGCTTTTATGTTATGGGTAAACTCATCACATAAAACTTGGCTTTACGTGCTTAGTGTATAGGTGGGTATTCATTTTAACAATAAAATTCCCCGACTCAACATTGTCATAACCAACATCGACTGACACAATAGCTATCCAGTAATTTTCTAAGCACTAGATCTGGCAGTAAGCATGTGAGTAGCTGAGTAAAATAAAGAAATTTAATATTCATAGTTTCGAATGCAGTGTCAGCCAATCACGTAATTAATTGAAACAAGAGCCAACTGGTTGCTGTCCGGTACAAGTAAATGTCAAACTTGGCTATAGGCTAGTTGACAAGGTCAAAAATAAAATATAAAAATACGTAGAAATAAGGCCACTCATCTTAAAAACTACCATCACCGTACAGAAATTAAATATTGGGGGACAATATAATTGTAAAATTGGATTTACTGATAATAAGTATTACATTTGATCCCAAATAAGTATGACGTCACAACGTGCTATTTCATACAAAATCACGTACACATTTTGCGTTTTGACAGTTCATAAAAAAGTAACTATTTTGACTTCCTGTCACATACCCTATTGCGGCATTTGTTTCAAGGTGTCGCTGAGACATGGGATTATATTTTGCATAACTTTTCATCTGATAAATACTTTTTTAGTAAATCAACCAACAAACAGTTAATTCCCGAGCGTAAGATTTAGCTTAAGTAAACATGTGGTTATCCACGTAAAAATGAATGGCAATACCATTGAAGATTCGCCAAAATTTCCTACACAAGTGTGTTTATTGATTTTGCGACATGGTCCCTTT
This sequence comes from Lycophotia porphyrea, assembly GCA_950005105.1. Classification (NCBI taxonomy): domain Eukaryota; kingdom Metazoa; phylum Arthropoda; class Insecta; order Lepidoptera; family Noctuidae; genus Lycophotia; species Lycophotia porphyrea. The sequence continues at coordinate 26,006,469 of OX465383.1, read as the reverse complement.
CGCGGAGGCCCGGAGATTCGGGTCCTGGGCTGGGACCCCGCCCTCAGCCTTCTGGCTTTAATCGATGGTTTAAAGCGATTCAAATTACGCAAACGAGTTATTTTGAAGTTGATTAGTTAAGTTTCTGTTATGGGTAAAATAAGGAAATTTTAAAAATATTTTGCTCTCTTTGTACAGAAAAGATGTGATATATATATTTGAAACGACGCTTTTTTATCTCATCCAAAAACGGCGTTTCAATTTTTTTATAAATACTAATAATACTAAGGTTTTTTGAATATTTGTAAACTTTTCCTGTAAGGTTGAAAAAAATTGGTGTAGGATTTTTCAGATAGACATTTAATAAGAGAAAAAGAAACTGAATTTACTTCACCTTAATTGCAAACGTTCTACTGACAGTTACTACATAGCTCACGACCATGTACTTTGAAGAACATTTCTTGTTAACGTTGAACTTCAAATGGAAGAAGTGAAAAGTAATGAACGTGGGGGCAAACCTGTATCTACCTCTACATATAGCTTAACATGAAGCCTGTATTTTTCGAAGGGTTAGGCAGAGGTGCATAGTAATATATTGAGATAAACGGCGATTAGTGATTGATGTATTCCAACAAGTTCTATCGATAATAGAATTATGTGCTAAGTAAATTCGATACTCTATGTTTAGTGTTTACAATCCCAAGACACTAATGGAAAATTTAAAAGTTTCTATAAAAGCGTGTAACATAATGCGCTTAGAGTTTAGTTGTTTACAAATAATACATTTCATTGAAATCGTTTTGAGCATATTAAGTAAACAAACAAACACAAATCTTACAGGCGATCAATTTTAAAATGAAAATTTTGATACAAGGGGGGAAACTTTATCATCGCAGCCAAGGCGGAATTTACACCCAAGTCATACTGCAGCCAGGAACTGGAGCCGTGAACTGAAGTGACAAATGTCCACGTGTATCAAACGACGTTTTTCAAATGTACTTACGAAGAAATAAAAGTATTTCTGTAATACTAAATTATTAAAGATCACCATTGACACTGAAAACGGGATATTTACCATATTTACTATTTGTTTCGAGTTCCCGATATAAAAGGTGGTGCTTATTAAAGGTAAACAAAATCTGGTGTGTATCATTTTCATCATTGCTTCTGAAAATGTAACACTACAGTTTTTGTTGGCATTTTCTCGGTTTGTGAAACGTTATTGTTAATGATATCATTGATTTCAGTGTTTGGTGTGTCAGTGAATGTTGGACTTGACGGAATATAGGTGGTGGAAGGGTGTTCTAGTTCCTTTTCAGTAGTTATAGGAGGCGCCAAAACATTATTGACATATGAAGCAGAAGGGTACGATTCAGGGCAAAACTGCTTAGGATCTCCAAAGTTATTGCGAGTCTTTGATGTAAGATACTGGAAATGTGTTAGACCGCCATCCGCCATGACGCTTTGAATTCAATACATTGGCTTCAGCATCAGCCCGCACTGTAGCTAAAGTTCTTCTAAAGCTATGTTCGGTGTAAGAATCAGTATGTGGTAATCCTAAAAACTAAGTGGTTTCCTTAGGCTTGGCAGCAAATTTGTTCATAATAATAGGTTACACCGTACATTTACCCTCTTGATAATTATGAAAAAAACAGTAATATGTTGCTTTTGTGGAACGAAGAGATTTGTATTTGTTTACTGTGCCATAAAAAGGACCGTGAATAGAAAATCGTGAAATATTGTTTTTAGTATCGGTGATTTTAACTAGAAGCAATTTGCATGATCTCCGATATCTTTTGTTGATATATTACTAAGTTCCTGCCGTCAACATGCACTTTTTTTTAGAATATTAACACACCCTTTTGTTTTTTTGTTTAACATATGGAGGCCGGCAATTAGATATGCACAACATAGCGCGAATAATGCGTATCAAATGAGAACAGGAATGGCGTTCTATCCTCAATTGAATCTCATTACTGTTCAATTACTGACCTTTGTTGCTCAGTACTGACTATGCAGAGCTTCATTTAAAAACTTCTCAACAATATTCAAATTTGGTGACAATACCATGGTAATACGTTGCATTCTGGACTTAATAGTAGTGTAATAAGAGCCAGTTTTACAAGAAAGTGTTTTGAATAAATATTTACCTACCCTAGATCTGAAGGATGGGTTACTTAATTATGTTTGTCGATGAGTTTAAAGTGGGAACCATCGATTATCTGCATATTATTATTTCATTATATGTTTGCCATTTAATATAATCAAGTTGAAAACAACGCCGCTAAAGAAGTTTTAACTTCAAAAATATATAGGGTGAGTGGTAGTTGAGTGCAGGCCTTAAAATGGGTGATACTAGAACTTATTTGCAACAAATTTGATCCCGAATACCTATCTGAGTGGTCCTATCTGAGTGGTTTCGGAGTAATAGAACTTTTAAGATTTTTTGGAAACTTTCCTCCTCTCGACCAAAAATTGATAATTGTGAAAAATTTACGTCGCTCAGAGCGTTGATATGATACTTTTCAGAGAGCGCATAAATAAATCAATATTTTAAAAACCGATTTATCAAAAAATAACTCAAACCTTTGGTTTCACAGCGTCATAAAGTACATAATATTTAAAAAATTTAAACTACCCTTGCTTTTTAAGGTAGATACTCAAAATAAATGTATGACACTTAACGTGCAAATTACAGAAACGACTTCCTTGTCTTACTAGCTTTCAATATTGGTATCACAGTACCCACTTCAAGATAGAGTATGGATACTAACAATAGTTGTTCCAGACAAGGTACTATTTTGACCGTACTGGTTATTACACAATTTTGAATGAAGGCTTGCGTGTTTTTTTTTGTTACCGACGTGTCATATTTATTATGGTTATCTGGTTCTATAGGTCTTAGTCCGTTGGGACAACCTTCAGTAAGTACAAAATCGCATATTCAACAAAGTAGATAATATCAATTCTGATTAGAATTAATAAAACATGTGGGTATCATTTTAAATTAAACATGCAAAATAAAAAATAAAAACCCAAAGAAATATTTATTTATAAGATTATTATTTCTGTTTGAGACGTTTGAAAAATAATAATGGCTAAGAAGGATAATAATTCTAAGATGACGGAAACTAAGGATGTAATGGAGAAAAAGACTAACTGCATCGATTCGAAATAAAATCAATTAATCAAATAAGGTCAGAGAATGATGATGACAAAATAAGGTATGGCAAAATTAAAAAAAAAGAATATCAAAAGTTGATTTTGTTACAAAAGGGAATATGCATGTAATTTTTACATTTTTAAATGATTATTTACATAAAAATATAATTGTAACAAAAAAAACCAGCACCAAAAAAAACAACATTTGGTTCAAAAAAAAAGTTTTAAAATAGTAGGCTGATATCAGCTTTTTAAACGACCGCCATTTTGGCGCGCTTGTCGTGACGTCACAGTCTGTTTTACTTCAATCAAATAATGCAACAGGACAATAAACCGGCTTTTCAGTATTGTATCGTGCGTAAAAACACAAATGGAAATGCACTAAATAAAGTGTTATTTTCTTGTACCGAGAGGTGTGAACACAAGGAGAAAGTGGTGTAAAATCATGAAAAGAGACATGATATGTCCATCAACTGGTTTATACTGTTGTGAAGACCATTTTGACGAAAGTATTTATTTCGCTTTAAGTACAATTTGTTTGTTTATCAGCTAATCTTTGCAAGTGTCATCATTATCCTCTATTACATTACAACCTTACTTGGAATAAGCTATAATTATGTACTTATGTTTGGTTCAATTACGACCACTGACTGACTCGGACTTACTTAGTAGTGTTACACTTTAGGAGTAGTTGTATTGACTCGCACACTAAACAACCGCCATAACAGCAAATAAGAGGGGCAAGAGATGGATTTATAGTGGGGAGTTTTAGTAGGGAGTAACGGAATAGCGGAGGACACATTCGTGCGACAGCAGTCCAGCAAGAAGGTTGTCTCAAGTAGCTTTATAACTGTTCAGTGCTCGATCAGTGTTGTAAAACTTTACGTGTGTGATTTAATGTGAAAAATAAAACGAAGTTGTGAAAACGCTATCTGACGTTGTTATTTGAAGTAGCCTGCCTGAGCGTCCTTTACATCTCAGAAGTGTGATTAATTGGGCAATTTCACCTGTGAATTGCCCTCCCTGCGCCAAAAGTAACCTATTAAAACGTAAGTTTTTTTTTGCTTATTGTATAATTAGATCGTTATTGGTCGAACTAAGAATTTTATTTTTTATTGTGTTTGTGCACGGTACAAAAACCGTTACCTTATGGGCTATTGATAGGGGTTCACAACTTATTTACGGCTGATAAAGTTGATGAGATAATGTTTGAAACCAGGCAATTATATAGCCTACGTAACAATGAATTATTTTAAATGTGGTATTAGCAGTTTTATTTTCTGTTTCAAAACTCTTAATCCTTTTAACCCACCCATAATATTAACTGTTTTATGAACAGTTTGATTTGAATAATTGAATTTATTACATTTACGAAGGTTTCTACGTGATAATGAAAGGAAAATATCCTTTGTTATAAATATGTTTATGCATTTCAGAAATAATTCTAAATAGTGCATTTTTTTAATTTGAGCCCTAGATAAATATGCCAAGAAGTAAAGCAACCCGAAGTGGCAACCCGGCGTTACCAAGAGCTTCAAAAAGGGGTCGCCGTGAAGAAAGTCGACGCCCGCCGAGCAGCTCTAGTAGCAGCAATGACGAACGAATATCCCGTCGCCGCCAAGGAAGCACCGGCGACAGGAAAAGCGGCGGGAACCTAGCAGTAGCTCTTCTACTGGAAGTGAATGTAGGCCAAAACTTTCTCGCAGGTACGATAGCCAAAATACGTTATGGAAACAATTTGTCGAAATTATGAAAGATATGAAGAATGTTGGTGAACGTGACAAGTTTCCTGTCCTCCATAATGTTATACCCGAGTACGACCCAATGTCCAAAGAACAGACGATGGATGCATGGATTAACAAGGTTGAGGAATGCGCTCACATTTATGGATGGAACGACTGGCAGTTGATTCACTATGCCTTACCAAAATTGAGTGGTGTAGCCAAAACTTGGTATCAGGGATTGCCTACAGTTCTGTTCTCCTGGACGGAATAGAAATGTAAACTTAAAGAATCTTTTCCAACCCGGGAAAATTATGCGGATTTACTGAATGAAATGTTATGTTTGAGAGTTAGATACGGGGAATCGTTAGAATTGTATTATTAGTCCAAAATGAACCTGTTGAACCGGTGTAATATTACTGGAAACCGTGCCGTTGATTGTTTAATTGCTGGTATTGACGATCGTGGAGTAAGGTTAGGTGCTCAAGCGGTTGAGTTTTCGGAACCTGAGCAAGTTTTGAAGTTCTTTAAAACTGTAAAAATTGGCCAAGAGAAAGTTATTTCAGAAAATTCAAAGAATAAGTATAAGGACAAACGTACAGTTACTCAAAGTACACAAAAGATATTGCCTAACCCTAATAATGCCCAGTCGAGTTCTAGGTATAATCGCGTTGTATGCTATAATTGTAAGGAAACGGGACACCCATTCTTTAAATGTATTGTAACCTAAAATACAATGTACCAAATGTAATTGGCTAGGGCACTTGGAGAAAAATTGTCCGAATAAAAAGGATAAGAGTGACGCTTCCGAAGCTTCGACTAAAACTGTGATGCAAATTAATAATAGTACTGAAAAATCAAATTATAAATATAAGATGCCAATAAAGTTAAATGATTGTATTATTGAATGTCATGTTGACCTAGGAAGTGATGGCACCTTAATCCGGCGTAGTGACGCTTGTAAATTAGGAATAAAATGGCAAACTGTACAAACACCATTGCTTAAGGGTTTAGGTAATGTGCCATATTATTATCAACCATTAGGTTTAGCTTATGTAACAATTGAAATTCAGGGAGTTGTGCAAAACGATGTGGAAATACTAGTAGTCGATGATTGAACTTATAAATGTCCCGGTATTAGTGGGCCACACATACACGGAAAGACCATCTATCAGAATTATTAAAACTGCCACTGATGTAATATTTCAAAAAGTTGAAACCCCTATCAGTGATACCGTGAAGTTTCCCCTAGTTAGAATCTCTGATACAAATATCATGCCGGGTGATCTTAAAGTAATCCCTGTAAAGTATCCGTATGATTATACCGGTCAAGTATATATTCATGGTTCTTTTAGGGGATGTCCCGGTTTAGAAAATTATTTATTGCCAGGCGAATATCAATTGAAGCTGGGACTGGGGAATATCCTTATACAAAATATCACTAATAGAAATATAGTTATACGAAAGGACGAGTTAATAACACGTGGTCATAATGTAGACAGATGCCTGCAGGTTAATACCATTCAGGAATTTCATGAAAGCAACTTGAATAAAATAGATAAAATATAATAAAATAAAATATATAAAATAGATTATCTCGGGTTTGAAGTTAGCGAATTTGGCATAAGACCAGGCTCATCTAAGATAGAAGCCGTGTCGAAATTCCCAGTACTCAAAAATGTACACGAAGTTAGGAGATTTTTGGGGTTAGCAAGCTTCTTTAGGAGGTTTGTTCGAGGGTTTGCTACCATAGCACGTCCCTTGACGAGCCTCTTGAGAAAGGACCAGGTGCGGAAATGGAGCAAGGAAGAGTCGGACGCGTTTGTACAATTAAAGAAATGTTTAATAGAACGCCCTGTATTGGCACTGTATAGACCGGATGCAGAGACACAGCTTCATACTTATGCTAGTAAAACAGGTGTCGCTGGTTTTTGATGCAAATGAGTGAGGTTGGTTCTCTGCAACCGGTGGCTTACTATAGTAGACAAACGACCGTTGACGAACAAAAATTACACTCTTTTGAGCTCGAAACCCTTGCTGTCATTTCTTCACTGAGCAAGTTCCGGGTATATCTATTAGGCATAAAATTCAAAATCATTACTGATTGTAATGCTCTGCGCACAGCATTGACCAAGCGCGATTTGATACCGCGTATTGCTCGATGGTGGGTGCATGTTCAAGAATTTGACTGCGAAATTGAGTTTAGGTCAGGTGATAAAATGGCACATGTCGATGCTCTAAGTAGGGCCCTCATCGAGACCGACCGTAGTTATAACGATGATGACATCTTAGATGTCCTTCCTATTAATTCAGAAGACTGGATAACTACTGTCCAACAGGCCGACGATGAGATTAAACGTATTTCATTAATTTAAACGATCCCAAAACTAAAGAGATGGCTGACATACATAATAATTATAAAAATAAAAATGGACGCATTTACCGCATAATTGATAAGGACAATTTACGTTGGGTTGTACCCAAAGGTGCTCGGTGGCAGATTTTAAGAAATAACCACGATGATGTCAGACATTTTTTTTGCGACGCTATGTGAAGAAATATGTTTCGGCATGTATGGAATATGCTCATCATAAACTACCTAGTGGTGCAAAGGCTGGCGAGTTACATCCAATCCCTAAAATCAGCAAACCATTTCACACAATACATGCTGATCACTTAGGGCCGTTTATTAGAACAAAGCGTGGGAATACATATATATTAGTAATTATCGATGCATTTACAAAGTACATAAATTTAACGGCGGTTCGTAACATAAAATCTGCCACCAGCGTAAGAGTATTTCGCGAACATTTTAGTTACTTTGGTACACCTAATAGACTCATTACGGACCAGGGAAGTAGTTTCACAAGTAAAACTTTCAAGGATTTTATAAAGGCTAGTGGCATCAAACATATTTATAACGCCGTCGCTACACCGCGTGCAAACGGGCAGGAAGAGCGTTACAACCGAACTATACTAGCAGCATTAGGAGCCATGAACTACGATAAACCTAACGGCTGTTGGGATGAGCACTTAACAAACATACAGTTAGGAATTAATACAACTCCGCATGCCACTACCAAAAAGACCCCCTCAGAACTATTATTTGGTATAAATGTTTTAAACCCATCTCAGGGTATATTAAATGAAATCGTGTCTGATATTTTGCCCCCATCTTCGGAAAATAATCTAATAAAAATTAGGTCAGAGGTTGAGCAACTGATAAAGAAGCAACAGAGTAAAGACAAAGAAAGATTAGATAAAAAGAGGAAAAAGGGTGTTTCTTTTAATACCGGAGATCTTTGCAAAGGTAATAAGAGCGATTACAGGTATTGAGGGTCAATCCAAGAAATTGGAAGCTAAATGTAGGGGACCCTATAGAATAAAAAAGTACTTCCTAATGATAGGTTCGTTATCGAGGATACCCCACTCACGAAAAGAGGTAGACATTATGAAGCTATAGTATCCCTAGACAAGATATCCCAGTGGCTTAGTTTTAGCGATCCTGCTTCTGACTCTAATGAATCAACAAGTGATGATGAATGTAGTGAGAAAGATGAATGTAGCGAGAACGATGATTGTAGTAAGAAGGACGAAGATAGTGAGAAAGTTGAATAAAGTTATAAAAGGCGATGTATTTAAAGGGATTCACAATGACTGTGTCATGGTTCATTGTGATTCCAAAAGATCCGTATACATTGGTCAAGGTAACCGGCCAATGTATACGTTATGATGCTTAAAGACCCAGTCAAGGTCATGGACTGGTTGTAAAAGACTGATCAACGTGAAGGCGTTGGTCAATGTCATGGACCATACGTTAAGTCGAGTAAAAGTACGAAATTTTGGATAATGCTGCTAAAAGACACATTATACATTGGTCAAGGTAACCGATCAATGTATATGTTAAGACTTTTGAAGACCCCAGTCAAGGTTATAAACTGGTGGTAAGTAAAGACGAAAGAAAAATTTGTATGATTAAAATTTTATTTCAAGGTCTTTTTCAATTGTTATAATTCTAGTTTTAAGTTATAAATGTTGAAAATATTCTATAATTGTTGTTAAAGTGATTAATTATTTATGATTGTTATTTTAAATGAATAGATTTTTATGTTTGTTATTCTAATGAAAAAATGTTTTATGATTGTTGTTCTAATGGAAAATATTTTTATATGATTGTTTCTCTCATAGCCCATTCCCTCTCATAGAGAGGAGGCCTGTGTCCCAGCAGTGGGAACATTAAAAAAGGCTGATGATGATGATGATGATGATGTTTCTCTAATGAAAAATGTTTTATATATGATTGTTATCTTATTAATTACATAAAGAAAAATGTTATGGGTTGTACATTCAAAATTAAAACATCCAACGATGGGACTCGTTGTGGAACGGATGGCCGAGCTGTTACACTTTAGGAGTAGTTGTCTTGACTCGCACACTAAACAACCGCCATAACAGCAAATAAGAGGGGCAAGAGTTGGATTTATAGTGGGGAGTTTTAGTGGGGAGTAACGGAATAGCGGAGGACACATTCGTGCGGCAGCAATCCAGCAAGAAGGTTGTCTCAAGTAGCTTTATAACTGTTCAGTGCTCGATCAGTGTTGTAAAACTTTACGTGTGTGATTTAATGTGAAAAATAAAACGAAGTTGTGAAAACGCTTCTGACGTTGTTATTTGAAGTAGCCTGTCTGAGCGTCCTTTACAGTAGTAAGAATGGAATGAATGTGTGTGGATGGATGTTTTATGGTGCCTAGTTAGAATGAATTTTAGATTTTCAAAATAAAATAAACACAGAATGTTGCAAACTAATATGTATTTTAAAAAATGTGTTAGGCAATGTATCTGTTTCACAGATTTCATATCATGTTTTAATTTATTATGTTGGTTTTTCAGTTAGAAGAGGCTAGGATTTCCTTGCTAGTTGAATCCTGTGCTGACTCAGCACCGCATACAGGTTTTGTTTCATCTTGGGTACTTGGGTTGCACATATCCTTCGCCTTACTTGTACCTTAAATAAAACAAAATATAAATACAATCCATATCCAATCCATCCAAAAGCATTGTATGACTCGTAGCCCACGATTTTGATACCATAGAATAGTTCATGAAAGTCCTTTGATTACTATCAGCTCGAGCACTGTCAAGTTCATATTACAAAACAGCGTCAAATTTAGATAATATGGTTTCCCATGAAATAAGCTTAACCTTAAAATTCTCATTCACATTTCAAAAGATAAGTATGCTATTTTTTTATTTATAGGTAAAAAATATCCAAAGGCGTAAAAGTTCTAATAAAAATAATATTTATGGTGTAATTACCTTGCTGCTTTCACTCCTTTTATTTCAGAAGACGTATGATCCGAATTTGATGCGAAATACGTGGCCATCATAAACACAACAATTTTCGGAAGATTATCCGATTGTGCCTTAACGTAACCGATATCTGTCATTTTCGTGTGAATCTTTTTACTACTTTTACTACTCTTTTAGAAAACAAAATGTAATTTCACTTCAATATTTGCTCAAAATCACAATAAAACTGAATTTAATCGCAAGCATTCAACAACTATGCACTAGCTGCCATTTGTTATTAAAGACTTTGACGTCACAATTCGTTCCGACCAATAGCGTTGCGTTTCAACTAATTTGAACTTCCCCCTCATTTTGTGCACTTTTCAATTATTATTTTCTTAATCAAAACGAAATTAAATTAAAAATTATGAATATGTACGTAAATCTAAAAGACAAGAGTTCATATAAAAAAAATAGAGCGTTATTTGAATCATATTCCCTATTATCTACTAATTTTACAAATTTTAACAATCGTTTTTTTTTTACATAAAACAAAAGAAGATTGAAATGGATTATCCAAGAAGTGAAAAAAACCAGTAACCTCATTGCCAGAAGGTTTAGCCTGAATTATTAAGAACAAACAAAAGAAGTTTATTTTCACTGTCAAATAGTATGGGATACAAACATGATGTTTGTGATGCTGACCAACTAAGACACGAAGGACCAGACAACCTTGATAAACATGACACATCAGCAACAAAATAAAAACAAGCAAGCCATCTTCCAAAATTGTGTAATAACCAGTACGGTTAAAATAGTACCTTGTCTGGAACAACTATTGTTAGTATCCATACTCTATCTTGAAGTGGGTACTGTGATACCAATATTGAAAGCTAGTAAGACAAGGAAGTCGTTTCTGTAATTTGCACGTTAAGTGTCATACATTTATTTTGAGTAAGCTGCCTTAAAAAGCAAGAGTAGTTTAAATTTTTTACATTATTACGACTTTATGACGCAGTTAAACCCCTTTGGTATTGGCGTCATAATTTGGATTATTTTTTGAGAAATTAGTTTCCGAAATATTCATTCGTTAATGTGTTCTCTGAAAAGTATCATTTCAACGCTCTGAACGACGTAGATTTGTCACAATCATCAATTTTTGGTGGAGAGGAGGAAAATTTCCAAATAAACTTAAAAGTACGATTACTCCAAATCCACTCAGATACCACCCTAGTTATCAGGGTCAAATTTGTTGCAAATGAGCTCTAGTATCACCCATTTCAAGGCCTGCACCCAATTACCAATCACCCTGTTTAAAAAATAAAATTAATATTCGATGATTAGTTTTTACTAGATTCCATCAATAGTGTATTATGAACAGATTCTGTTGAACGGTTGAAAAGGGTGAACGGGGGCATACGGGATGGAGTGGTGATTATGTGGCTGAGGAAGTTGAGGCAAAATTTTAATTTGAGCTGTCAGTGTGATCAACCTTAATAATTAATTGTTACCTAACCTACATCAAATTAATGGCAATTGTGCCAGTTCGAATTAGTGCTTGTGAAGCCTTGTTTATCTGTTTTTGTACTGCAGCTGCTTCGGTGTTGAATTTCACAAAATGTATTTACTTGCATTGTATTTAGTGACATACCTTTAATCACATCTGTAATCCCCGAGGAATTAGGTAGACGTGTACCTACAGTATAATAACATCTCGCCAGTTTAATTCCCATGATGCACAGAATGTTTAAAAATATGCTTTGACAGTCAGGACGTTCTTTTGTTTGCAAAATATATCAAGTCACTGTTGATTATTGGTTAAAGTAATATCGTCCATCCTTTAATCGATAGACACCAGAGCTGAAATCAAGTCGGCTTAAACAAATACCACTTCATCAATCGTCGTACACTAATTAGTGTGTCTAATCGAGAACAAATATCCGTTAGGGAAAGGGTTTTCATTACGTATTTGTATCGTTTTAGGGATAATTAATAACCTGTCTTCCAATCGTGAGGTTGACGAGATCAGACGCGTCGCCTTTGTGATGTTTATATAGGAACTCATTTTGAATTAATTTATCGATGCTTTAAAATCTATTTAAAGATTGTAGAGTTCCGCACGACGCTGTTCAAGCAATGGATACATCATTTTCATTAAGATACCTTAAAACAAGCAAACAATTATTTAAATTAAGGGTGCTCTAACGAAGGGTAAACCTTCAACCAACTTATCAGTGCACTCGGGAAAACACGACTAAAATAAATGTACCATTTGACATATTGATGCATTTTTACTTGACAAGTAGTGCCACCTAAAATGCAAACTTAAAGTGGTCATACTATACGAGTACAACGCCGCTCAATCAAAATGACACACCACAGTGACAGCCGCATGATTGGAAAGAGGAACCACGGAGTTTCTTGCCGGTTCTTTTCCATAGGAAACGACCATTTAGACCATTAGTTGACAAAAAGGTGCACGGTTCGCGTGCACCTTTTTGTCAACGTTTTATAAGTGCCCATGTAGGCCTGTCTGAAATAAAATATTTTGTTTTTACCGCAGCGGTTACGAACGAATGCCGATCACGAAGTCACAATTTCGGAGGTAGCCATCCAGAAGTCATTGTCTAACAAAAAATCCACCTTCCCTTTGCTAGTGACAACCAGCAACACTACTGGTGTTGCGATCTGCGGTCGATGGTTAACCGCAGCGGCAGCTGATAGTGTAATAGAATTGGAGATACGCTAGATGTGTCGCTGCGGCCTGTTATAGCGACTGGAGCGACGTTGACGCTACGGTTTTCTTTTATTTCGTAATGCCATCTCAACAACAAACCAACAACCTATAAAGCTGGCTTCTCCTTAAACGGACTATCCTGTAGGTGATTTGAGTGTTAGGCCACCAGCCGGGGCCAAAAAACTTATAATCTAAGTGACAGCGCGCTAAGGGCACCCCCTGTGGGCTTAGAGCGTCGCCGGGGACGGCAGCAAAGGGACAGGCTGGGTGAACTACGGTTTCCGGTTCGAGAGTATAATTTAAATTTTCTTTTTTAGCAAATAAAATCATTTACGAAGCACTTTTCTTAAATAAAATACTCGTATTACAGATACGGTACATAATAGTGGAATACTTCAAGCATTCCTGTATGCGATACGGACCAATACAAGAGAAGCAGAGAAAAAATATATATTATATTGTATTTTTCTCGGTCTGGTCACGTAGTTGGACGCATTTGGTCACGAGGTTAATATACAAGATGTTTTGACCTCCAGATGATATGAATGTCGCTTAATTGAACACACGAAACTTTCTTGTGCTATTCGTCTGATGAATAGGTGACATCCGTGTTTTTTGACAAATATGAGTACACATACCTACTTTTGAATAACATATTTATTTTAGCAACGCCTTGTATGATTGAGAACACCAAAAGTATTTTTAGGGACGAAATTATTGTTTATAGACTTACTATATATGATCTTCAAACTTAATCAAAATGAGATTCATTATGATAATGATTTAATCAAAAAAATACTGAACCTAGTTAATTGATTAAAGATAGGTTTTAATTTATCCATCCATATCCATACTAATATTATAAATGTCAAAGTTTGTTTGTTTGTTTGTTACCTTTTCACGCCTGAACAACTGAACCGATCATCCTGAAATTTTGCATATACATTCTTAGGTGTACAGACACGGACATAGGATACCTTTCATCCCGGAAAAAAGTACTGTTCCCGAGGAAAAAAACCACAATAACGTGATTTTTGTAATAGGTAGCGCCACGTGTCTGGCGAACAATGATTGAATTATTATAGAAACTTTAGTAGTGTGATACTCTCTCATACATTTTGAGAGTCTAAATTGTAGATAAACCGGTTTTTCATCCTCCTAACTATCCATCCTAATATTATAAATGCGAAAGTAAAGTGCTTTGCTTGAAACCTTTTCACGCCCTAAGCCGCCGAACCGATCATCATGACATTTTGCATAGGTATATGTTGTCAGGGATACAGAATAAAATATCCATCTTTTAACCAGGAAAAAAGTACTGATCCCGGGGGATAAAGTCATAAAAAAAACTCACTTTCGAATTTATAATATTAATTAGTATAGGAAATACATTTTGTGAGTCGAGTGCCAATGCAGCGTTTTTGTGGTATAATTGCAACAGTGTTAAGTTTTTTTTGTGGAAGAATGATCATCGAAGGTTTTTTTGTTCCTAATTTTGTCGTTAGTTTTGGTGTTGAAATTGTCTCTAGATAATTTGTTTAAATTATTCGCTAGGATTGGTTATCCTTTATTGTTTGTTTGAAATAAAACAACTGTCTTTTATTATTATTCGGTTAGTTTAGTTAGTTCTGTTTTTATTTTGTTAGGTTAGGTTCCTTTGCCTTTTTCTATTTTATAATGCAATAAAGCTAAGTTTTGCTATTACAATTTAATAAAGTGCAAGGGCAAACATTGCAGGTAGCAGGGGTGCATTTGGAAAAGCCATGCCTTTCCCATGGCCAATTATATGTAGCATGTTTGCGTGGGTCCAATCCACAGAATTTATACGTATTAGCGCCAAATAGAAGGACATACAACATTGTGTATAGGAGCGTCCTAGAATAATGTTCCGTCCGGAGCCCATGACTGCAGCGGCCATATAACAAGCACTGTATCTCTTTCAACTCCTTGAATATGCAACGACGGTTTACTTCATTTTCTTCATCACCCATAAAATAAACTTGCAAAAATTTATGCTGTTCGTTCTCTGCAAAAAGTGGAAAAAGTGAACCAATTCGATGATATAAATCTGACCTTATACGGTAAAAGATGGCGAAAACCCGGGCATTCTTATTTCTCTATCTACTCCAAATGATGTCATTTGAAAGCAAGAGTTGTATTTTCTGATTTTATTTAACAAGCGCCGTGATTCATCTGCATCAGATAAATATAGAGTTTTCAAAGGTTCTTCTGGTTCACCAAGTAAAGGAAGGGAAACTTTTCCATTGGAACAACACACCCCCGCGGTCTCGTCTTTCCATTTTAAAGCATCACAAAACAGATTTTTTTTATTCATCGAACCAACAACAACAGCTGATGTTTGATTGTTGTAATCAATTAAAGGATCGTATTCAAATCCAGAATGATTAAATACGGACCAACTGTGACGCATACAAATTCTTCGGCGTTCGCTTTGCATTTCTGCAACAGCGGTCCTTCTCACCTGCGACTGTTCTGGAGTTTCTGTCGCTCTAATGACTGCTTGCCGCTGGGCTTGTTCTCTTAGACGGAGCTGTGTTTGAACAGACGTCTCAGTTACCCTTAGAGCTCTCTGGCTTTCGGCTTGTTCGTCCAAACGCAATTGCGTTTGAAAGGGCGTCTCAGACGCTCTCAGAGAAGCTTGGCGGGCGGCTTGGCTCTCCCGTCTTTCCTGGCTTTGACTCATCAGCTCTCAATGCTGCTTGTCGCTCCGCTTGTTATTGCCTTCTTAATTCGGCATGAACGGAGGATTCTTGAGATCGAGCAATTTTCGCTGCTCGGGCTCGCGATGTGCTCCTACCTAAGTTGGAACTACGTTTGCGAGGCATTATAAAATAGAAAAAGGCAAAGAAACCTAACCTTAAAGAAACACACAAAGGAACCTAACCTAACAAAATAAAAACAGAACTAACTAAACTAACCGAATAATAATAATAGACAGTTGTTTTATTTCAAACGAACAATAAAGGATAACCAATCCTAGCGAATAATTTAAACAACTTATCTAGAGACAATTTCAACACCAAAACTAACGACAAAATTAGGAACAAAAAAACCTTCGATGATCATTCTTCCACAAAAAACTTAACACCGCGATTCAGAAAACGGCGTATACCACAAAAACGCTGCATTGGCAGTCGACTCACAGAATGTATTTCCTATACTAATTAATATTATAAATTCGAAAGTGAGTTTTTTTTATGACTTTATCCCCGGGGATCAGTACTTTTTTCCTGGTTAAAAGATATATTTTATTCTGTATCTCTGACAACATATACCTATGCAAAATGTCATGATGATCGGTTCGGCGCGCGGCGGTTTAGGGCGTGAAAAGGTTTCAAGCAAAGCAATTTACTTTCGCATTTATAATATTAGGATGGATAGTTAGGGGGATGAAAAACCGGTTTATCTACAATTTAGACTCTCAAAATGTATGAGGGAGTATCACACTACTAAAGTTTCTATAATAAATCAATCATTGTTCGACAGACAAAAATCACGTTATTGTGGTTTTTTTCCTCTGATGAAAGGTATCCTATGTCCGTGTCTGTACACCTAAGAATGTATATGCAACATTTCAGGATGATCGGTTCAGTTGTTCAGGCGTGAAAAGGTAACAAACAAACAAACTTTCGCATTTATAATATTAGTTAAGTATGGATATGGATTATTATTAGTATTAGTATATTAATATACTAGTATTAGTACGGATAATGTAATCGTTACTTATTCTGCCAATATACGTTCATAATGAACGTACTTTTATCGGGAAAATAACTCCACCTTTTAACAATTTCATTCATCATTTTATTCAACATTTTCCGCGGAAGGAAAAGGCGATAATAGTTT
Organism: Lycophotia porphyrea; assembly: GCA_950005105.1. Classification (NCBI taxonomy): domain Eukaryota; kingdom Metazoa; phylum Arthropoda; class Insecta; order Lepidoptera; family Noctuidae; genus Lycophotia; species Lycophotia porphyrea. The sequence goes on along the minus strand of OX465383.1, from coordinate 25,989,714 downwards.
AATAATAAATTGACACGGTTAAATAAATCAACAAAGATAACTTAATATCTGCAATTAAAAGTTTTAACGAGTCAGCCAGTCAACAATGTTATTATAGGAGATAAAGATCGTATCAAAGTTTCAGCTCTGAAATATTTCATTTGACATAATCTAGTTCGAAAAAATATTTATCCTAAAGTTCTAATTGCATTAGAAGTACATTACATAGTCCAGCAGTTGTTCTCAGAGGAATATCATCGTTTTTCGTTCGTTTTCACTATCACTACGTGACTTTATATACCTAATGAGTAAATAAAGCGCCAGTACTCGATTTTAAACGCTTGATTTATCCCCTAGACTTGAAAATCCAACAGTGCACTTTTATAATGCATTAAGTACTCTTAGAATCTTCTAAACAAGATGTCATAATATTTCAAGAAATTATAGGTGAGAGAGACAGATCAGTGGCTGCATTCAGTAACGAGTTTTAAGCCTAACCACAAGGTAAGGTTTTGCACGACCACTAGGTACACGCTGGAACGACACGAGTCTTGCAGCAGCGTCTATGGAAAAAACCTATTACGGAAGATGTTTAAAGCATGTCACGTCACGGTGACGTATTGGAAGCAGGTGAAAGACGCGAACGGGGCCGAAATGTACCGAAGGAACTAAAATAGTAAAGGAACTTAAATGTGAAACGTGTCGCTGATGTACCTTCTACAAGCTCCCAGCAAAATCCATGATGCCACTGATCTAAAGTAAATATAAGAAGGTATTAAGAAACGTCTCCACACTAATCTCGTAAAGTTTTCACACTATTACCCCCTGTTGGGCCTGTGAGCTTTTATTGACCTTTTTCTTTGTTTGTTTCTAATCTGTCTCCTTTTCCAAAGAGTGGTTAGACGGACAACATTGTTTAGAAGAGGGGATGTTAAATGATGTTTGTGTTGTAATGAGTATAATCTTACTTTTTGTACCTTTTGGTTCAATGATTCTTATTTTACTTGAAACAGAAAATGCATCATTTCCGCATTCTTATCATAGAATAGAATAGAATAGAATAGAATATATTTATTTGTAAAACATGAGTATACAACAAATAATATGTGCAAGGTCTTAAATAACAGGTAGATCTGCATGTTTTGCCATTTATGGCGTACAAAACAACTTATTTTGGCTTAGAATAAAACCTTATAAAAAATTGAGTCTATACAGCAAACAAGGAAATTTATCAACTTAATCCTAATTAAAAATAAAGTATTTATTATTTTTACAGCAATAAAGTACTTATTGTTTTTACAAAGCACTAATATATCTACATAAATATCATAATCGATTTCATATGAACGAAAGACCTGTGAAATTCTTGTTTTCAATTAAACTAATTACTTCAACAGGTATCTATAATGATGAATTTGGTTTAATAAATATAAACGGTGTATAAATAACCACAATAACTCTTAACACATTTTATTGAATGATAATTGATCTCGCCATGATTCCGTGTCTCGTACGAACAATAAAGCTTTTCACTAAAATCGACTTACATATTTACCTGTAGAATAATAATATGTATAAAGGAATATATACAGAAAATCGGATAATGAGAGGCTCGGGTCCTGACGTTATTGGCGTGGCTCCGGTGACGAGCGAAATACGTAGGATACGAAATTGAACGTAAATTCGATCTCATATCAATTTTTCGCAAATATAAAACACCTAATCCATTTGTTTAGGAAAGCTTTCTTTCTTCGTTTGGGTACAAGAATAACTAAAGATACAAAAAAGATTAACGAAGTTGAACATAAGCTTGTCAGCAAGTTTTCAAGGCGATTTTCTGATATTTTAGGCGGAATTCAACGTTACAAACTACAGAGTAAAAGTTTCTTTCCCTAAAAGGATGGAGAAAAGTTTCAGCATAATTTTTGACTTTAAACAAGTAGTCTGAATAACAGGAATCGTTCAAAATCAGTTGCGGCTTAGTACGGTCATGCTACATAAACTGAAACATACAAAATATATTTACTTGTATTTATCTCATCATATTCGATTTAGGCGCGAACCTTTTGTGTACATGAAATATAATTTGCTGTCTAGTCTTTACTAATACTGGCACTAGGGTAAAATTAAGGTCCTCACTATATTGCTATCTTCTTGATTAAATTCGTAGAAAGGCTCCAACCCTCCTCTACGTTTATGTTGCTTGTTTAGGCTAATCTTACTAGTATCCAAAACATTAAAAAACATTAAACATTAAACTTTTATTAGGTAGGATAGCACAGCGACGCACAGCTGCGCCAACCTATTCCTTATCTCTGTCCCCCCACCCTTACTCACCAGGAAGGCTGTTACCGGCTTGAATTCGTCGCGCACGCATCGTTTTTCCTCAAAATCAATATAATTACGTATAAGTGCAATTTACTGTGCCAACATACAGAATAACAATATTGTGCTGTGAATTGTTATAATTCGTAGACAGGAGGCCTCCGAATATTGACATAATCTGGACATTTCAGCGAGTTATTGGTGAGTCCCTCAAATCCATCCTTACTGTCGCTGTGCAATTTTTAATTTGTGGTTTAAAGTCAAAATACCTAAATCTATTCCTAATTGGTCTTAACCAGCGCAGACATAATTCGGTCCTTCGCCGGATTAATAGATTCGTTATTTAATTGTAGTGGGTCAGTTAGTAACCACGTGGTAAGCGCGATCAGCCATATTCGTAAAAAATGCCGAGCGATCCACCCGCGGTAATAGATCGCGAATGGCAACATTTACAAAACAAATTAAGTGCTTTGTATGGTCGAGCTCTAGCTATTTACGACACTAGTTGTAAATTGAATGACGACCCCATCGCGATCGATAACTTTTTAGCCGACTGTTTTATGCTTGATACCCTACGAAATGACTTTCTTACTACGATACAAGAAAGAAACCGGTTCCAGGTGTCTAGTCCGGAAAATCCTGTACCGAATTACAATTCGGCAATTTCATTTGAACAGCTTTATTTGCGTATCAAATATAAGGTTCACATGTTGTCGCAAGTGACTGATAATACTAGTCGCGACCAGGGTTTCGCGGTTAAATTCGAGAAAAACCCTTCAATAAAATTACCGGTGTTAGAGCTATGTTCTTTTGATGGAGAAATTGAATCCTGGCCTATGTTTTACGAAACTTTCAGAACGGTAAATCACGAAAATCCAGATCTTACCGAAAGCGAGAAAATTCAGTACCTAGTGGGTAGATTAAAAGGCAAAGCCCTGAGTATTTTTCAAGGTATTCTACCTACCTCCGAAAACTACAGCGTTATTTGGAATACGTTAGTCAGTAAATATAACGATAAACGAGTAAGAGCCGCTAAGTACTTAGACAAACTGTTCGCTTTGAATAATGTGAAAGAAAATTCACCAACTAATTTGGAAGAATTTATAGATAAATTTATAATAAATTTTCATCAATTTATTCCGCTTTAAAACAATTGAATATTGACAATTTGGAAGATTTCTTGTTTATCCACATTGCCTGCAAGAAAGTGGGTTTGGAAACAGTAAAGTCGTACGAATTACAAATTAGTAATGACAAAAATAACACTCCTAACTGTCAAGAATTTATTTCATTTGTACGGAACCAGTCTCACATTATGCAACGCGCGCAAAATATTTCATCGAATACAAAGCAGCCAGCTTCCACGGGAGGTACTCAGTTACGTAAAAATATTTCCTCGCAGTCAGGCGGTAATTATGGTTCGCGTTCTAATAATAATAACGTTAACACATTTATTAATTTGCAGGAACAAAATCAGGCAATCAAATCATCTTATCTTGTGGGAAGAGTGAGCATTCTCATTTATCTCAATGCCTAAAATTCCTGTCAAAGACCCCTAGTGAACGCTATAAATTCGTAAAATTACGGAAAATGTGTGTAAATTGTTTAAGCAATAAACATAACATTACAAAGTAAGTGCGCCGGGGCAACTCGTTGTAGTGAATGTCAACGTAGTCATCACAGTTTGTTACATTTCCCCACAAGTAATACGCATTCAAACACACGCGGTTCTATACCGATCGCATCCAGTACTACCGCGATAGTCACGGAACCGACGGAAGGTTCCTCGCGCGAATAGTGCTCCGCGCCCGAGCGCGGCCCTGTTGCCGTGTCGCTTTGTGCAGTGGGCGAGTGCGCCGTCGACGTCAAGCGGCCCGTCGCATAGCGATGCGACGACGACAAATGTTTTGCTAGGAACCGTGCAGTGCCATGTCGTTGATGCCGAAGGCAACATTTGTGTTGTACGCGCTATAATTGATAGTGCGTCCCAAAGGGATTTGACTACGACAGAATGCTGTAAACGGTTGAAATTTAAAATGCGTGCGCCTCAGAATAAATTTGTATCAGGTGTGGGCGACGTTACGAATCCTATTGAAGGCGTAACTTGTCTAACAATTCGTTCGAAATTCGATGATTCGGTTAGGTTTAATATTCGGCCTGTGGTTGTAAATCCTATCACTAATGAATTACCTACCGCGAAGATCGACGGCTCGCGTTTGTATTATTTAAATAATATTCCATTAGCGGATTGTAATTACTTTACTCCTGCTAATATTGACCTGATTTTAGGTTCGGACGTATTTGACCGAATTTTAGGCCCGAATACAATCTCGCGCGCCGCTGGAGAACCTGTCGCGATTGAGACTTTGTTAGGCTATATAATAGTAGGAAGGGGCCCGCAAGGGCCGATGCCTGCCAGGGCTGCGGGCTGTTCGAAAGAGATACCGCGGCCCTGGAACACAAAGGGCAAGGAAGGAACATGGATGGGTTTTAGTCAGTACAAGTCTGACACTCCCTTCCGCTCTGCCCAGAGCGGGAGAAGTCATTTGATGATTTCCAATCCGTAAAAAAAAAAAAAAGGCTATATAATAGTAGGGCAAGCTCCGATAATTAGCCCCACAAGTACTATTACGCGTACTTACTGCACTACTGACTCAACGTTCGAAAATTGTATGAATCGATTTTTCGAGTTGGAAGAGGTACCTAATGTACCTACCATTTTATCCCCGGATGAACAAAAATGCGACGATTATTACTGTAAAACTACGCGCCGCGATGGTAATGGCCGCTATGTAGTTTCGCTTCCGCTTAAGAACGATACTTCCGAGTTAGACGACTCCTTGCGTTCGGCCGAGTATAGGTATTTATCTTTAGAGCGAAAATTGTTATTGAATCCGTCTGTTAAGGAGGAATACGATAACGTGTTCGTAGATTACCTACAGCAAAATTATCTGAGGCCAGTCGGTACTATTTCGGAGATCGAGTCTGGGAATGATCAATACGTAATACCTCACCATGCTGTTGTCCGTACGGATAAAAGTACTACCAAGTTGCGTGTAGTTTTAAATGCTAGTAACGCGACTACGTCTGGAAAGTCATTAAAATGACATTTTGTACACTGGACCGAATCTACAAAATGATTTAATCCAAATTCTCCTTAAATTTCGATTGCGGTCAGTGGCGATAAGTGCCGACATACGCCAAATGTACTTACGAATTTTAATGGATGAAAAAGATACCCGCTTCCAGAGATTGCTCTACAGATTTGACATAAATGAGCCAATAAAAATTTTTGAAGTGGTTAGAGTGCCATTCGGCTTGTGCTGCAGTCCATATCTGGCTATACGCACTGTACGTCGACTCGCTTCAGATGAGCGCGAGCGCTTCCCCCTGGCAGCTGATGTGGCCGAGACGGACATCTATATGGACGATTTAGCCACCAGTTGTTCTTCGGTGTCAGAAGGCATTGCCCTCTCAAATCAGCTGATCGATTTATTCGCAGCTGGAGGGTTTGAGCTAGTTAAATTTTCTAGTAACTCCCCTGAAGTTCTGACGAATATCCCTGTGTCGCATCGTATCTCTGAAGCAAGTCGAGTTCAGTCCTGATAGTCAGCTTAAAATATTGGGTCTACATTGGGTACCAGCCGAAGATGTGTCCACTTTCAGTGTGACACCCCAGCCACGTGACTGCACAAAACGGAATATTTTATCCACTATACACATATAATTTCTATCTTGGGGTTCGCAGGTATTAGGTTATTAGACCAATGAAAGACATAAGTTTAATTTATATGAATAATGTTTAATAAAGTTCCTTCAGGAAGGTGTGTGTGTTCTACTGCGCTACAGACTAGTTTCAGACTGCTCAATGAGGTCATGTGTATACGTTTTATTTAAGGCAAAGAACGACTTATTCAAGTAGTATACAATACATTTTTGTTATTCCAACACGCCCCCTCAAATATGAATCTTATTATTAAAAAAAAATGATTCACCAAAAATAATAACACACCTCCCTTTATCTGGGGTACAAATAACATGGTCCACCATTCAATGCAAAGGATAAGGGAAACCCAGAAAAACCTAATCAGACCAATTCATACTTACACACAATTTAATACATATTTTAAAGTTATTTAGTTGACCTTATTCAGTAAAAAACAATAACAATACTTATTTACTTTTACAAACTAAATCACATCAATCCGAGCTTTTCCCTCATTTGAGTAAAGCGCACAGCCGGTAATGATTTAGTGAGAATATCAGCCAACTGGTTACCTGTGGACACATAAATCATTATATACAATTTTTCTCCACTTGTTCCCTAGAGAAATGATATTTTATATCAATATGTTTCGATCTTTTGTAATTCGTGGGATTATTTGCAAAACTTATACACCCTTTATTATCCTCATAAATAGGAATAACATTAGGTGTCTCGATGTTTATGCTGTTCAATAACGATTTCAACCATAAAGCCTCTCTAACTCCTTTAAACAAAGCCATGTACTCAGCTTCTGTAGAAGAAACCGCCACAGTTAGTTGCTTCTTTGTGTTCCAGCATATTGTGCTTTGTTTAAATAGTTTAAACAAATAACCCGTAGTACTTTTCCTGTCTACTTCGTCACCTCGCCAGTCAGAATCAACAAAGCCACATAATATGTCATCATTGTTAAAGTTACTTCTTTCATAAGTCAACTTTAAATCAATTGGCTCTTTCAAGTAACGTTTGTACCATTCGGTTCATAACCAATCATTATTCTAATGATTTTTCATCAAATTGGGTTTTCTATTTTTATTCACATAATAAACAGTTGAACCAAAAACCTTTAAATACCTTAGTTGTGGCTTTTTATTGTGCCACAATTCAAATGGTGTGTTATCCTTTTTCAGTGCTTTTGTGGGGTTTATATTAATCAAATAAGTTGCTGTCAACACAGCCTCCCCCCAGAACGTTTTGTCTAACTTGGTCCCAGAGACCAGTGTACGACCTCGTTCTGTTATAGTTCTTATCATTCTTTCTGCAATACCATTTAATGCAGAAGTATGCGGCACTGTTAAGTGATAGCTTATACCTTTTCGCACACAAAACTCTTTCATTTCATTTGACAAATATTCGCCGCCGTTATCACAATACAGATTGACTCCTTTCGAATCAAAACGAGCCTCACACTTTGCCACATAATCTTGAAACATAGCAAAAACGTCAGATTTATGGGCAATTAAATAGGTTACACAGTAGTGCGTGTATTCATCGACAAATATCACAAAGTAGTTTTTACCGTCAAGTGTTGAAGGAGTGATGGGACCACACACATCTGAATGCACATTGAACAGAGTTCGTTTTTTGTTTTTTTGCTTTTGGCTTATTAAATGGTAAGCATGCTTGTTTTCCGTTTATACAAGCTTCACAAATTTTATCATTTGGTTTAACATGATTTATTTGCTCAATGTCATAAAACATTTGTTTGTTTTTTAATTCGACAAACTTTGATTTATATGACCAAGTTTTTGATGCCATAACTCATAACTATTATTTACGACCTTATTCAATAAACAATCGGCATTATAAGCACAATTTTTAAGCACATAATTAATGCCAATTAAATTATTCAAAAACTCACCCGTTGCTCCCACCTTCCCATCGTTATAGATTTGTACACCACCATCATTCCCAAAACTAACAGTCATCCCAGCCTGTTGCATTTTCTTTACTGAGAGCAAGTTGTAGGGAATTTCAGTGATAAATGTCCCGTTCTTTGCAACTGAGATAATTATTGGCCTCTCAAGCTTTTTTTATGAAGTTTTGTGCCAGATCTTCTCTATTAATTATATGATCTGAAGCTCGCTAAGCTGAATAAAAATATTTTCTATTCTTTGATTTTCATAACTCCCGGTTCCGGCCATAAAAGCCAATCCAGAGTTAGGGATTGCATCTTGTTTACTTGTATTTTGGATTGTCTTGTTATTGTTGTTAGAGTGTCGGGTTCTTTTATTATAATAGCAGTTCTTTTGCATGTGACCGTTTCTACCACAGCAATGGCATTTAATGGTTTTCATTTTGTTAATCGTGCGATTAAAAGTTTTCGACTGATTCTGATGGTTTGGCCTTCTTTTATTGAAATTTCCATGGAATGATTTTCCGTTTTGTTGTTTTGGGGTTTCTGCCTGAAGAACTTTTAAACTAGCATCGCGTCTTTCATTGATCAGTTTTATTTCATGATCTAGCAATCTGGTTTTCACAAAGGTTAAGGTTAGGTTATCCTCTGCCAGAGTTTCAATCGCAGTAACAACACCATCATAGCTTTTCGGTAAAGTCAGAAATAGGTGTGTAATTTTATCCACTTCTTCTAATTTTGCGCCAGCAGCCATTAATTCGATTAGTAAATCGTCGAATTCTTGAAAATGTTTTATCAATGAATTTTCTCCTTTCAACTTCAAGTCCAATAATCTTTTCCTCAGAGATAATTGAGTTGCTATGCTTTTTCTCTCGTAAATGGCATCCAGTTTCTTGAAAATTTGTTTTGCAGAAATGTTACCACTTGTAAGTCCCAACAATGAATCGGGCAGATATTCGATTATCGTGTTTTTAGCGATGCTCTGCTTTTTGTGCCACTCAGCGTCCATGTCAGTAGGAGCATCTTCATCGATCACCTTTAGCACTTCAAACTCATTTAAGAGATTACGTATTCTAAGTTTCCAGACACTGTATTTGTCGCAATCAAATGGTTTAATATTTCTTTTCATTCTTAAATGTTCCATTTTTAAATCACTAAAAGTCACTCAGAATACTTTACACTGCTACAAACTTCACAGGGGTCATGTCTCTTCCACTTTGCATAAAAGTGTCCTTTTTTTTTAATAATTAATTGAGTCCGAATCACTGGCTTTACTTTTTATAGTCCATATGTCTGGGCCCATAACCTATTAGGTTATTAGACCAATGAATGCATTCACGGACAGTACGGTGGCCTTGGCCTGGATCCACTCTTTGCCTAACCGATGGCAAACCTTTGTGGCAAATCGTATTGCCAAAATACAAAGCAAATTGGAACCTTGCCATTTCTACCACATACCTGGAAAGGAAAATCCTGCTGATTGCCTGTCGAGGGGCTTGACGTCAGCGCAATTGTGTAATCACCCTCTCTGGCTCCATGGGCCTCGATTTGCTCATCTACCCTTTCCTGAGTGGCCAGTCCATCAGTTTGATCCTGCGTCCGTCAGTGAAATGCCTGAAATGAAGGTCAATGTCATGGCTACTACTATGCCTGCAGCTCCGCAATCGGCATCCGTTTTCTATGACCTTTCTTCTCGCGTGTCCTCCTGGTCTAAATTGCTAAGGATTGTGGTGTATGTTCTGCGCTTCATAAAGAAACTTCCAAGAAAGTTTGAGGTCTCCCATTTAGAACAAGCTGAAGAAGCAGTCATTAGAGATCTACAGCAGATCCACTTCTCAAATGAGCTTAAGTTAGCTCAGTCTGGAGGCAATCTACCCCCATCTTTCCTAAAGTTAAAGGCCTTTGTAAAAGATGATTTACTCAGAGTCGGTGGTAGGTTTAATGCAGATTTGAGTTATGACAGTCAGCACCCCATCTTGCTTCCTAGAAAGGATCATATCATTGATCTTCTAATTGATTATTATCATCAAAAGTATCTTCATACGGGACCCCAGTTATTAATGTCCCTACTGAGGCAAAAATATTGGATTTTGTCGGCCCGCAATATAGTGCGTAACCGTATACAAAAACGTAACATCTGTTTAAGGTAAACCCTCGGAATGAGTTTCCTATTATGGCTGATTTGCCAGCTTGCCGAGTGCAAGAAGCAAAGGCTTTCTGTCACACAGGGGTGGACTATGCAGGTCCTTTGCATATCTTTCCGTATCGACGTAGAGGTGTACACAGTCAGAAAGCTTATATATGCCTATTTATTTGCCTTGTTACCAAGGCAGTGCATATTGAGTTGGCTACCGACTTAAGTACTGAAGCATTCATGAATGCTCTGAAGCGGTTCCTATCCCGTCGGGGCCCGGTTGCGGTGATGTATTCTGATCGCGGTACCGGTACTGGTAGTGTATACCAATTGCTTGAGTCGGAAGAATACAAAGATAAATTCGCCAATTAATTGCGTGAAAATCGGATTACATGGAAATTCAATCCCGCTTCCGCTTCCCATTTTGGAGGGCTATGGGAGGGTAATATCAGGTGTGTCAAGACTCACCTCACGAAAGTAGTAGGTAGCCAGTTGCTCACGTTTGAAGAGATGCTAACAGTGCTCGCTCAAGTGGAAGCTGTGCTCAACTCACGGCCCCTTTCAGTATTGAGCAGTGACCCTACTGAGCCTTTGGCTCTGACGCCTGCTCACTTCCTTGTAATGACACCACTAAAGTCTCTTCCGGCAGAAGATTTAACAAATGAGAGTGTTACTCTGCTCCAGAGGAAACGTAATGTGGACAACTTAGTCCAGTCTTTTTGGAAACGGTGGAAGGTAGAATACCTTAACTCTTTACAAGTTCGCAGTCATTATCATCATCATCAGCCTATTAATGTTCCCACTGCTGGGACACAGGCCTCCTCTCTTTGAGAGGGAATGGGCTAAGTTCGCAGTAAATGGGTAAAATCCAACGGCTCTGTAGAAAAGGGAACTGTAGTCTTATTAAGGTCGGATAATAGCACCCCACTAGATTGGCCTTTAGGCATAATAGAACAAACTTTTCCCGGTAAAGATGGAGTTGTACGCGTAGTAGACGTGCGGACAAGATCTGGGTTGTACCGTAGACCAGTAGTGAAGGTTTTTCCTCTACTGTCTCAATAAATAAAAATATACAGTCCATAATATCGTTTAACTAACTAAAAATAATAATAATATTTTGATATTTAACTTAGAATTAATCATTTAGCTTATAAATATTAATTAATTATACTTGAATAAAAAAAAAATATATATAAATAAAATTAAATAAATTCATTAATCTTCTTGAAAGGACTATGTCCTGTCAACCCGGGGAGGATGTTTAAGCTAATCTTACTAGTATTCAAAACACTAAAAAGAAAAGAAAAATAAACTTTTATTAGGTAGGATTGCACAGCGACGTTACTTCTCCCTCGCACTACTGCGCCAACCTATTCCTTATCTCTGTCCCCCCACCCTTACTCACCAGGAAGGCTGTTACCGGCTTGAATTCGTCGCGCACGCATCGTTTTTCCTCAAAATCAATATAATTACGTATAAGTGCAATTTACTGTGCCAAAATACAGAAGAACAATATTGTGCTGTGAATTGTTATAATTCGTGGACAGGAGGCCTCCGACTGACATAATCTGGACATTTCAGCGAGTCATTGGTGAGTCCCTCAAATCCATCTTTACTGTCGCTGTGCAATTTTTAATTTGTGGTAAAGTCAAAATACCTAAATCTATTCCTAATTGGTCTTAACCAGCGCAGACATTGCTTATAAAATACTGTACACTTTCGTAAAATATACAACCTTATTATTAAACATTGTGTAGGTATAGGTACGGTTCCAAAACTTTTAGATGAAAGTGTAACAAAAATCGCGTCGCCGTGTGTCTGTATAAATCAAATTGATCTTGTTAGTATGTTTAAATTAAATTATTTTTGTTGTCATTCAAATTTATTATATTAATTGCTTGTAGTTTGATTTTATAAATATGTTATTTAATAATTTTATGTTTTGTCGAATTGTGTGTGACTTTAGGAATATTTTTATTTGTCTGACAAAATAAAATAAATGATTGAATTGAATTGCAACCAAATCTTACCTTTAAACAGAAGTATTCGTAACACATGCATCGATAATTAAAAGGTCAAGTTTATATCTCACCACTTTAAACGTCATTATTGTGCGTTTACCGCGGGTAATTGAAAAAGCGTCGAGGAAAATTTAATTAACATGTGCTGCCACTTATAATAATGTAAAATGTTGGCTACAAACCAGACCAAACCTTAACTTCAAGGAATTAAGTAATAGTGGAAAATACGTCCGTATAAATCCAAGAATTTATTTTTATTTATTTTATTCATTAAGAACCACATACAATTGTTTTTACAGGTAAGACCCAAACTAACAAAAGTAGTCATGAATTTCTAGTAGTACAAGTTACCCAGTGGACAATATATAAAGTGTCACCCTCTGGAATTCCGTCAAAGAGCAAGAAAATAAGTCCAAAGAATAAAAAACGTAGTACGATACCCTTTGGTAGAAATACAGTGAAATTAGTGATAGCTTTAATTTCCACATCAGGTGTTCCAGATCTTCAATTTTTATACGTCAACAGAGAGTGCTCATCAGGCTGAACAAATTTTGCTAAGACGTCATTCCTATATATATTAAAGTGTAACTGGGCTCTTGGAGCTCCACGACAGGTGTTCCACATCTTCAATTTTTATACGTCAACAGAGAGTGCTTATCAGTCTGAACAACTCTTGCTAAGACGTCATTCCTATATATGTTATAGTGTGGCTGGGCTCTTGGAGTTCCACATCAGCTGTTCCAGATCTTCAAATTTATTCTCTTAGCAGAAAATGCTCATTACGTGGAACAATTTTTGCTATGGTACCATTTTTGTATCTCTTATAGTTTAGCTGGTCTGTTGCGGTTCTGCATCAGGTGTTCAAGTTTCCAAGATAAATTATAGTCTATATGTTGCCCAGACTTAATACCTATACAACAAAAAAAAACATTCAAATCCGTCGAGTATTTCCGAAGATTAACGTGTACAGACAAACAGACAGATTTTTTTTTTGGATTCGTGCTCTATTACTGTTTCTAAACACCCCCCATTTTTTTTTTATATTCAATGTACAGACAGTTTTTTTACTGTCTTATTATATGTATAGATATAGATTTAAGTGCACTAAAGGGCGATATTTCTAAAACATCAACTAAATAATTAAACATCCGAGCTTTCAGAATACACCGAAAAATACAATCGACGCCAATCGATTACTTCCATTAACATAACAAAAGCCAATCGAATGTGGTACACGTCACACGTGTACGAAATTCAGTGCGAAAGCGTTTCAGTCATGCAATACGAATTTACTAGTGGCGAATAAACGCGTTTTCTGTGTGCCATACCAGGTCGTTAGCCCGTTCAGGTGTTCGAAGACTTTTTCGAATTCGGGCACCCGCACATTTAATACACTCTACGAGTAGTTTGAATGAGTTCGACTTCATTTAGACTACTCATAGGAAACCGAACAAGATACTCGTAGTCCGATCCCGTTCTTTTACACTAAGTCGTTTGTCCAAATTTAAAATCGGAATCGAATCCGTGCTAACGACCGAGTGTACGTAATTGTGACTGTTTACTCCTTGTTCATGACCTCAGTCAATGTGACTTTTGCCACGATTTGCCTCAAGCGACGCGCACGTGCTTCATTCGTTCTTCCGCGCGAGTGTATCTTTGCAGTCACAACTCGGTGACGCTTTGCTTGTACTTGTGGCGCGTGGCCATGAACTCATGGCCGGTATTGGCGCGTTGACTACTCTCAGCGATTACCTTGACACACGACTCCCGCGAACGCTGTGATCGCGATGAATGAGCTTGGTCAAAAATTGAACATGGTCTTCGAAAATTCTTTAAATTATCGGAAGCCACATTATCCCTGAGTGGCATTAGCTATTTAATACGTTCTCGTTTGATAATTTCCGACCATAATGCGAGCGAAGTTGCAGGCATAAGTTAGTTCATAATATTTCCCTCATCTGATAAAATTGCATGCAGTTTAATAGGAAATTGAGAGGAACGCGACGACGTTGTTAACGGTTCGTTTACTGCTCAACGAGATTCAAATTAAATTACTAACTAGTTCCTGTTCCTGCATCAGTTATTTAACTGAGCCACTTTTAACAATTTACTGTAGCAACACGTGGAGCATCATATCCTGTGGTATTTTTAGGTAAGCCAGTATTGTTAAACAGAGCTACAAATATTTGAGCATTAGCTAAATGAGACCACATGTTATGAAAGATACTGCACCTCACAACATAGGGTACCTCAGTATGTGGGGTTCAGTCGTAATTTAGAACATTGTAAAAAGTTTAAGAAATTTTATTCGACGCTTCACCAAACCAGATATGCTTTAGAGATTGAAACTCCGAAGCAAAATATTGTATGTTAAGTATGACACTCTTATATGATAAATAACTGCACAGCATCACGCCTGTAATCATCCAAGGGATCACAGAGAGTGGACACCCCACCTACCCTTATATTTACGTTAGACCGAAAACCCTTTTTGTTTAAGCTTACTTTAGACTATTGCGTCTTCTTTGTAAGTGTAAGCTAAAATAACCGCTGCGCTTCAAACAACTGAACGCGGTTACTCCGGAGTGTTCACGTGGGGTGAGTCTGCGCGCGGACAGACATCTTTTGCGGCTTGCGTTTATATGAGCTTATAAGCGCCTCAACGTTTGCACAAGTTGCACGTGTAGCGAAAACGCACCTACGCGCTTTTATAAAAAATATCTTATAAGCGTCGAAAACAAACTATACAAGTATACATACGATGACACACCAAACTATACATTTCCAGTGTGTATTAGCAGACATTGCAGTTTTCCGTTGAAAGTGACGTACATGCATTTTAAGCCAGGCATTTATCTCTAACAAACACTCGCCCGGTTTTAGCAGTGACAGCTTGGGAACGCTGGTGTTCCCAAACCAATTTATGTGTTGTTTTATATTCATTTGGGAATCTGCGTCCTAGGTTAATCTTTACATGGAGTTTGCATATTTTGTAGTGATATTTACTAATACGATTCTGATGATTAAATCAATGAACAAACTTGTGAGTGGCAACGCCGGGAGGGGACGCCCTAGAAGAACATACCCTGACCTCATTGGTGAGGTTCTTCAGAAAGGTCAGGTGCGTAGTACTCGCAACCGGCGTGCGTGTATGACCAGATGTATAAACGTGGACGAGGCAAAAGGAGTATGTAAGGATCGTAGCAGGTGGCGTTCTGTGGTTTCTGCCTACCCCCATGGGAAAAGGGCGTGAGTTTATGTATGTATGTATGTATGAAATAACTTCTTTTAGATTTATTTTAATAAGTGTACGTTTTGTTTTTTACAATCTAGGAAATATTTTTTTTTTTTTTTATCAGTGTCTATCAGTTTAATAAAATGATATGCTTTATTATTGGAGCAAAACTATTATATTGTTATTTAATCTTTTGCTTTAGTCACATAGTGAAAAAAAACACTACGAGGTTTTTTACTACACGAATTTAGTATGTTTATTTTTACTTATTACCTACCCGCATTACAAAACATAGTAAGTTATAATTTTATTTTTTTATGTAAGTATTTTTTTCTACTTATGCGAAAAATGCCGTATAACTGCCAACAAGTTCTTGTGGTAAATAAATATTTTTCTAAACTACTGGATATACAGGGTGTAAACAGACCCTTCACGAAGCCGTGAACCAAGCATTATGTACATCAAACTAAGTAACTTAACGCAAATATTAGTGCTGGGAAACGACTTTTTTTTTTGGGCTGAAAAATCACTTTTTCCAGTAGGACTCAATGTAACGCTCTCAAAACATTGTGCTGATGGATGGATTGAACAGTAAGAGGGTCCTGGAGATGTTTAAAGTAAAAATCTTACTTTAAAAACATGTATTTAAAAAAAAACTTGACCTGAAAAACTTGGACCTTTGGCCCCCAATATCTCCGTAACTAGAAGGTTCCCAGGTATGGTCTAGAACAAAAAAATGATCGCAATGATGGGTAGAACAAGTGCCCTACGGCTTCGTTAAGAGTCTGTTTACACCCTTTTCATTTCATTCATCTTTTCATTGAATTTTTATATGACGACTGGGAACGTCTTAAGATAAATGCAGTTTCATTCATTGTGGTATATTCTCTGTATTTGGTTTTAAAACTGGAGATTAAAGTCAATATTTTAAACTACATAGAAAATTCACAGGTGTGTTTCAGTGTGATGAAACGAACGAAGTAATTGGTGCGTGTTTTTCAACAATATAGGGAAATACAAATGTTATTTCACGTTAAGGTGGTTATATATCGTCCTGTAGGTTGAAGGTATATTATTACATATTTATAACGAGATCAATCAGCGCTTGGGAAAGCTTACGGGCAGTCTCAAAGCTATGCCATATCGTCTTGCTGGTATCGTATTTCCCAAATAACTGAGTCGTTGAGGCCAGGCCAATTATTCAAGGCCAGGTCGACAGGCCATAATTTGCAAACGGGTATTAAGTCCTTTGTGAAAGTTAAGAGTATTATGATATTCTAAGTAAGAGTATTATCTAGAATCCTAAATCATAACTTTCGGAGTGTAAACCGTACATATATATTTATCACTATATCGTTGGTAAATGCACGTTTATCGGACTCAAAGTCTTATTCCACATATGATATTGCCATTGTTGCTGATAAGTCCGTTTCATTGGAATCCACGTTTGTTTACTCCGTGGATTATTTTTTACAAAACATTATTTTAAAAGTTTTGTTCTGGGTATGCTGTTAAAGTATTTTAGGAACGTTTTGGAATCAGCAGGAGTTATTTTAGGCATTTACGGAAATCGGCTGACCAACCCACACCTGAGTTTAATGTTTGCAGAACAAGTAAGCCATGATCGGAGTTGCAGGACTGTTCGAGCAAAGGGTAAGGAAGGAATATGGATGGGTTTTAGTCAGTACAAGTCTCATACTCCCGTTTGTTTAAGGATGGGAAATCATCAAATGACCCCTTTCCGTCTGGGTCGAGCGGTCATTTGATGATTTCCTATCCTAAAAAAAAGCCCTGATCGACAAATCTGAAAGTCATAGGGAGAGGCCTTTGCTCAGCAGAGGGATGAATAATTATTTTTTTTTGCAAAACATCTTGTTTTTAATTTTTTTTTTTTAGAATCTAGCAGGTGATGATTCTAAAATAATATATATTTTGTTCACAGGGGATTCAGATTCCGAGCCGGTGGCATCCTTTGGAAAGAAACTTTCCAACGGGATGTCAGGCCTAATGACCAAGATGAGGACGTCTCCTCCGGCGCCGGCACCAGGCCCGGCGCTGCTGGAGAACAACCCCATCATGCAGCACTTCGAGATCGGCTCGGAGTGCAGCAGTACTGCGGGCCCTGGACTCATTTGGCGCGTCCACGTGGCATACCGCAAGACAGATGGGAAGGTTAGTGCGCTAACTTAAGAGGAAATGCGGGTGGCCTTTTCTTCATACAAACGCTCTCGCTTGTTTTCTTTCTGGGTTATGAGTCTAGAGCTACGATTTTTACAGTTAAATAAATATCAACCTCTTCTATGTCCCTATGTTTTCCTTTTTGATGATAGATAATCAGTATAAGCACTAGAACCTTTCCAAAATGCTCAAAATTTCCTATTTAAATCGACTGTCAACAGAGGTCTAGTGTACAAATTTAACAACTATTAATGAAAATCGAAAAACATAGGGTCACAGTATATATCCTTTTTATTCAGTTTAAGAAATATCTTTTAAATTGATCGAATATTGGAGGAGGAAATAGTCGAGAGCCAAACCTCGAATTATGACTTTTTACTGTAGTTGTCCTTATCGCACCAATGTCAAAATCACGCTCGCAGAGCGACAGCGATTGTTTCTTCAAGTACCTACCGTATTTCCTCTTAAAACTTTTCAGCTTGTCGTTGAACACCGCATAGGTACTCTAATGGTGATATCAGCTAATTCCATGGTAAAAGTTTTACCAGAGAGCCACGTTAGAAAACAGGACTTATGCCCGCTTTGTCACAGTCCCGGTTTGTCATCAAAAAACAAAAGATCACGATTCACAACTGAGGTTGTTGGGTTTGAACAACTCCTGAGGTCCAAGTCAGTCATGTGCCAATCACATTCAAATCATTTCGTATCTCACGTCGACTTTCAATAGTATTGACACACTTTTATGTAGCTTTTGAAACATTTTTAGGGTTCCGTACCGCAGTCAGCAAAAACGGAACCCTTATAGGATCACTTTGTTGTCCGTCTGTCTGACCGCCAGTTAAGACCCTTTTTCTGAGGAACGCGTGGAGGTATCAAGCTGAGATTAATATCAAATACTCAGGTTTGCTACCCCTTTGAGCAGCGAAGAAACTTGTAAGCCAACGCGATCTTATGATAAGATTGTTTATGTCGCATATTTTGCGATTTCAAAGAGAATAATAACCGTAAATTATGTAGATAACAAAATTCCTTCAAGTTTATACGGAATACTCCGTGCGCGAGTCCAACGCGAACTTGGCGGGTTTTTTTACGTTTTTATCGCTTAAGGAATGTCAGTTTGTTGACAAGGTGCACTAAAGATATGAATTTCACCATCTATAAAGTACATTTCTCGAATCATATTTGCGGCTTGCAGCGATTATAACCTTACACACAATAGGAATTTCCGCGATAGAGACCTTGGAACTCACAATTCTCGGGAATTCCACTTTACTGGTTGTTATTACTTTACTACCAAACTACGTTCTGAAAAATAACTCGTTTGGGTGTCTGAAAAAGATTTCGAGGAATTTCCTGTTATAGTTGTAAGTGAAAAATATTATATTGCAGGCTTCTTGATCATATTTTTTGTACAATGTTTCGAGCATCGTTAATTTAATGCCGAGAAAAAAAATGGCTGAACTTATTTGTTTATAATAAAATTTCTCGTGATAAAAAAGTTTCAAATGTAGATTATTACATAAAAATAGGGAAGAATTGTCAAACTCAAAACCAGGAAACCAGCATTTTTCCAATGAAAACAGCGAATAGATAAATTATAATATTTATCACCAAATAATACATCGGCACGAATTTATTAATTATTAATCGGCTGAACACATGAACGTATTCAACAGATATCATACAATGTAATGGCTGATATATATTTGAGTGGGCTACACTGCAAAGCAAAATAATTTTACAACACTCTTGAACAGCGTGTATGAACCATCGCACACTGCAAGCAGGCCGCACCTGCCGCTACCTGACTTTGTTAATATTGGAATGAGATGCGTTGCGATCCCATGACGCTGTAATATGCGCTTGCCTTAAAATGTGCATCCGACTGTGACTCAGAACACGAGGAGGTCACATTTTTGCTAACGATATTCTAGATGGCGTACTCTGGGATGATGTGATAAAGAGCAACTCTCTGATGCCTTCTAAGTCGGTGTATATCGCGCTTGAAAACCTAGTTATCGTGAACAAAAAAACAACGATAAAGCTGCATAAATGAATACAGAATTAAGTACTAGTTGCACTCATATGAATAACACAAAAGCTGACCAAATATTCCAAAGGTTATGGAGAAATCCTCGTTCAAAGATGCATAATTCTGACCAAAAAAAGAAACGATCAGGTAGCATCAATAGATCAGGCAGCTGAAAATAATGAAGCATAGAGTATCAGTACCGACGTACGACTCGTAATACGTAAATCGACTCAAGTACGTTTCGTAATACGTAATCAATTGACACGTGATACCAAATAAAAATCACACTAAATTACTTATCTGCAAAATATTAAGCTGATGACGGGGTAATGGTGCGTTTGCAAGAGAAGTTTAGGTGTTCAACATTGTACTTTAAAGCTTTGGAAGACAGCTCAATTTGAATTGAGTCATTCATTATGAGTATACTAACAGCCGACTTGCTGTTTATGCAACCTTTCACCGTAATTTGCTCTCTCGGTATTTTAATTTAGTGAAATATGCACACTGGCCACTAAAATTAACTCGCAATGCAATATTCGGTAGACGAGTTTCAAGAGATTTGCACTGAACTTAAATTGTTACATTTTCAGCTACAAATGGCCGCATGATTAAAATTAACGTAGCTGAATATGAAGTAAAGTCAAAATATTTTGTTAGTGAAATTCCTTTGCGCTCCCGTGCGTTTAAAATGTTCGTGTAATGAAAATGACAACAATGACCTGTGTGCACCGGTTTTCGGTCAAACGGTACCATATTTGTACAAAAATATATTCTTCTTGATAACCTTGCGGCGTTAGTTAGGGCAATCATTGCGATATCACCGTGTTGTCTCAGAGGTGTGTGCACCTCGTGCTTATACACGGAAAGCGTAACAGACTTAACTAAAAAACACTTTAATGGTAAGGACTAAAGCAACAAATCAACACAATAATTACGTACCTAGTTAATGTCATAGCACTTACTTTTCAACGTCAAAACAATGACAAAAATTAACTATTTAAAGTTTAGCTTCAAAGTCACCGCTGTTGAAGCAAAGTTTAAAATATTCGAAGCTTTTATAAAAGCTTATGTACGATGCATAAATCGGTTCAAAAACTCGACTCGCGACAACACAAAGTGAGAGTTCTGACGGGACCTTTAGCGCGGAAACCCGACACACTAATAGAACCTAGTCGAAAGTAAAGTTGTTTTATTCAATTGATACGTTCATGGAATGGCGAAGAGCTCGTGGCGAAATAATAACAGCCGCTCGGGTCGATCTTTAGGTTAAGCCGTGCTGGCCTAGGTTGTTCTGTGGATGGGTGACCACCCATTACATACCGAGTTTCTTTCGTGCGTCGGAAAGCACGCTAAGCCGTTAGTCTCGGCTGTTATTTGAAGATCTTTGACAGTCGTCAGGAAGTCAGTGGCGCAAAACAGTCTGACAACCAGTCTAACCAAGGGGTATCGTATTACCCAGTACTAACTCGGTTATGGAGGTCAAGCTGACACAATGTCTAGCCTACATTCATGTATTACATGCCGCAATTCCTTGCTCCCGTCAGCGGTCATGTCCATTGCATTTCATTACCACAACGAGTAACCATTGAGACAGGATCATGTATACACACGATTCCAGCTAATACAATACATTTCCCGTGTTATTTCGTGAAATATCTGGGATAGGATGGAAAAACTTGTTCATTTAATAAACACACGCACGGCACGTAACAACAAATGTATCGATTTAAGTCAAATTATATAAGCTGATATGCCTTCGTACGTAGCGAGGGATTATTGGCTGACAGTTTGGCCGGCCTCAGTAAAACAGGAGAGGAGGATTTAATTTCATCAAAGGTGAGTCGAGGATTCACCTATTTCAGGCTTATAATATTTGTATAAGTATTTGTTATGGGTAAGGTTATCTCTGTGTTATATTCTACTAACTATGTATATTGCGGTGGCCCAGTGGTAGTGACCCTGACTTACGAACAGTAAGTCGTGGGTTCGAACCCAGGCAGGCGCATTACTTTGTGTAATTTATTTCATCACCACTGCTCTCAAAAATGGTGAAGGAAAACATCGTGAGGAAGGCATGTCCTAGATCGAAACATTCGAAGACGTGTGACATCTACCAATCCGCACTGGCCCCGCGTGGTGGTTTATAGCCCATTCCTTCTCATAGAGAGGAGGCCTGTGTCCCAGCTGTGGGAACATTATAGGCTGATGATGATGATGATGATGTTTATTGGTTTTGGTCGAATTTAACTCTGGTATTTTCATCAGATTATAAATTCTGTCTTTGAAACCATTGTGAACCCACGAAACTTTTGTCAGCAAATGCTGTAAAGTGTAATTTTAGGCGTTCGAGAATCCGTTCAAGCGAACGGAGATTGATATTTTTATTGGATTTATTATCTAAATATCGAGTAGTACACACAAATACGTTTAAGATTGGAAGTTCCTACACTATATTGTGCCCTTGTCGCTGATTAGATAACCGGAGACCCAATGTGTCCATACGTGAATGCCAAAAAATTTAGATGCGGTTTTGCTTATTCGATCAATTGCCATCGGGAAATGGTTTTTTTCCGGAAAATACTTCCCACAAGCGGTTTCTGAGGCCCCGTTCCCATGACAATGATAGGTACGATATTATACACATATAGGTATATGTATTACACATGTACAGTGCGTGAAGTCATAGTTATGCACACAAACACTATATAAAACAAGCGATTATCACGCACACATCGGTAACTGTCATTGTACGAGCCAATAATGCTCATACACCGCTTATTATTATTATGTGGGAATACGTATTCTACATACACGGGTAAAATAAACGGGTGCACAAAGAAGGTCAAAATTTTAGACGTTCTTAATTGGTGACCATAGCTGATTGGCTGATTGGTGTAAGCGCCTGCGCGTGAGTTCGATCCCACCCGAGGAATTTTGTTTCGCTGTTTTTTACTTTTTGTTTTTAATGAAATTAATTTTGTGACCAATAAAATCACTCAAGCAAAAAAGTAGAAAGGTAATTAAATAAAACCAAAAAAATAACTTGATTTTTTATATATATATATATATATATAAACATTGTTATTGATTGGAATAAGCGAACTTATCACTTGGGTCATTAGCAAATGATCCGTCTCGTTTCTTTTAATATATTCCTTCCCTACAGTAGTTGTTTTAAGGTTCAATTTGGTCTGGCTGTATGTTAGAAAATAAAAAACTTGTGTGGCCCATACAATGATTTAATGCAAACTATTTTTAAACTATGCAGAATTCCTGAATTCGATCTTCCGATCGAGTTTAATAACGCTTCGCTGAAGAGAAAATCTGAAGCTTGTAAAAGATTTCCGAGAATTTTGTGGAATTTAATACTATATAACAAGGCTGCTCAACTTATTTTGTAGGTGAGACAAAATGTTGATTCTTTGTCAACCGGATGAGATGGCCCCATCTAGTAAATAAATCTTGCCTTTACAGCATCTTAAAGGTACACATAATTTAATACTTGTGTATATATTTTTTGTGATAGCAATTTTGCAATATATTTTTGCAGAAAATGTCAAGAATAACCAAGACATCAGCATCCAAGAGCGAGCGAAGCGAGCTCGATCATTTTCAGCAACTCGCCTCGAAAATGTTAGATTTTTTGAACATTATTACTTGGAGTTTAAAGAGTGCTTGTAATACGTAAATACAGGTTGGCAGGCTAGAAAATAAGAGAAGAGGCGAGGCGTGAGCCCCTCTCCATCTGCCGCCGGAGCCCATGGCTCTCGGAGTAAAAATACGCCACTGTTTCAGTAAAGTTGTATCAATTATGGTTTTTGGATTTCTGTAACTTTTAGGTAGACATTGGTTTGTTGAGAATGGGTTCATAACAACCAAAATATTGCTTCGATCGGGCCTGAAACTCTGGAATCTGCTCTCAAAAAAATGACATCAAATGTTCTGTTGGTGCGCCACTTTAAATGCGTTGGGTGTGTGTGGCCCGTGGGCCTGGGGTAGAGCAGCCTTGCTATAGAATATGCGGTGCAAAAATATCAATAACCCTTTTGTATATAAGTATACTATTTTAATGAATCGTATACTCCTTTTCTTTCGCGCCAGTTGCACCTGTAGCACCTAGCAATAAACATCACCAATAAGGTCAAGGATAATAATTAAACTCTCCTTTATTTCTATCCTTCCACCTGTTGATTTAAACGGAGAAAATTACAGTTATTCTAGCTGGACTGCGCCACTGTACACATGACGTTGGCATACGAGTAATTAAAAATTCAGGAGCAAGGTTCACTTTCATTTGCAAAAGTAAACTTACTTTCTTTTGAAAACAGACTTTAAGTTATTCTAAAAGCCTGTTTTATTTTCGAGTGTATCGCGAAGCAAACTTTTACCATGGATTCAATACATTAATAAAGACCCATCATCATAACATAGGCCTCTCTTTGTTGTCTTATTCTATTCTATTCATTTAAATCCAGCAATATACAAATTTCTCGTATGCTATTAAAAAAATCTCGTGTTCGATACATTTTGACGGCACGGTTGGCGCAGTGGCTGAGCGATTGACTGCTGCGCTGCGTGTCGCGGGTTCGATCCCCGCACGGAACAAATATTTGTATGGCCTAAAGATAGTTGTTCCGGGTCTGGCTGTTTGTGTATGTGAGTTTAAATGTTTGTAAACGCACCCACGATACAGGAGAAATTCCTAGTGTGGAGCAACGTTTTATTTAAAAAAAAAAAAAAACTAAATTTGATTATGTAAGTGTTGCGCTTTTGTATGGAACAACAGATTATTTTTTAAATAGCCGAAGAGACAGTTTGTGTTTGTGTCTCGCTGTCAACTTACATTATTTGTGAGGCACATAACAGGTATGAAATAACTAGTTAAGTGCGAGACATAGAGCTGACCTCCGTGCATGAACTAGGGCCGTGTAACTCAGCCATATTTTAGCAAGCTTAACGACCTATGGCTGCCACTGGGCAGTTACAATAGCTTATATAGTATTCATAGCTATATTAGTACCTATAGCTTTTTGTCGCTGGAATAACATTAACAAAGAGACGTTGTTGGTACATATTTGAGAAATTGTGTTGAAAAAATAAGATGGCGGTGTTGGTGCCGACAGTAGACTCGCGTCAAAAGACTGTACAAATACCTAGATATCAAGACAAAATTAAAAACGGTCAATAGTCAAACAGCGTCCGGTTGCTAACAATTGACAGTTACAGACTATCTGACTGAAAAGTGTTCTATCGCGTGTAATATGACAGTAGAGAGCTTTTTGGACTTACAAATAAATGCTTAACTCTTGTAACGGTCTATTGAGTAACACTTACATAATAAAATCCACGATGCCGAGCAATCAATTATGAGGAAAATGTCATAAAGAAAATTTGGGTATGAATATGGATGCCTATGAGAGTAGAAGAAGATCAAATAATAATGGATGGACTGTGGGAAGAATCATATGGCTGCAAAGAAGTTGACTGCTGAGATGACGAGTAATAGAGAAGTAAAAAAGAAGAAGGCATGCTGCGCCGGCCCCAAATGAACGGAGATTAGGACAGGAAAATCATGATCTACGTTGTAGAGCCGATTCACACATAAAATATAGAGTCAGGTTGTGTTTTAATTGAGTCATAAAAATAAAATAAATGACTGTCTCTCCCCCAATTTTGAAACCCAAAAGCCATTACTGGAGCGGTGAAAGTACCATCGTGTGTTGCATGATGCATTCCGTCTACACTGCCGTTGTCCGAAAATTGTCGTACACACCAGATTAAGGGTTAAATAATTGATATGTTCACAACGTTCATAACACGCTACGAGATGTTTCAGGTTCGGTACTCTCTCGGGTAAATACATTTGGACACAGGCCTTTGTACCAGTTGTAAGACTAGTACGATCGTTTATGGGCTGACTATGCTGTAGCATGCAACAAACTCATTTTTTATATCAGTATATGTGTCCACTTAGTTCTTCTGAACTAGAAAATTCAGTCCTTTAATCACGTTAGCTTCGAACAGTGGGGGTGCGAGTCATAAAAAAACACGGTCAATGTATTTTTTCGTGTTTTTTTTATACATAAAATACCAATAATTCATTAAAATAAATTGTGCGACTACATTAAAACCCGAGAGGATCAGTCTTTTCAATAGCAAAAAATACGCGCTTTGGCCGTGGAGTTGCGACCACCAGCCCGTAAATATAGCCCAAAATAGAGAATTTATTCCGGAAGATTTATACGAAAAACATATTTATTTTTAGCTTTCAGATAAAGTAGAAGAAGATCAGTCTTTTCAATAGTAAAAAATACGCGCTTTGGCCGTGGAGTTGCGACCACCAGCCCGTAAATATAGCCCAAAATAGAGAATTTATTCCGGAAGATTTATACGAAAAACATATTTATTTTTAGCTTTCAGATAAAGTAGAAGAAAACCAATGGCTTTTACATAGATCGCTTCCGTGCAAAGTAAGGCTGGGGTGGGTCGCTTGTGTGGTAATAAAGTAAAGATACCGTCCTAAGCTTAATGGAGTCTTAGGATCTAGTTCAAGGCTGAAAAAGGACATTTCTTTATCAAAGTAATAGATGGTTTTATGGGAAACGAGAAAGTTAAAAGTTGTCGGACGACGTGAGAGGTGAAAGGAAAGTAAAGCTTTCATCGGACGCTCGTTAAAGAAAGCACTCACAAAATTGATTTGAAGTATTTTTTTCAAAGAGCCTCCTGTAAGCTGTATACCATAAAATCCGTTTTCCACTAATTCATCTGGACTGATTTTACCTTTTTAACAAATGCTAGATATCTTTATCCGCCGAATAAAATGAACGCCGCTGTGAAATAAATTTGTTGGCGCATCAATTTTTATGTATGGTTGAAATGTAACAAATAAATTCTTGCCATTTTTTTTTAATTTGCTATTTTGGCATGAGTAAGTACATTCCTGTGGATATTTCAGTCCAGTGTGTTTGTTTTGCTGTAAAAGCCTCTAGTAAAAAGCCGTCTGTCCATTCTCTATGTATATTAGATACACCTGCGAGAATCTAACCTAGATCCAGACAGGTTTATGTTTAGACAAGCCTTATGCAGTATGCAGGGACCTATGCTGTATTTTATTTTTATAATGCAAATGTATTTTAAAACGTATTTATAAAATAAAGTTAAATATTAATAAAGAATGAGCTGTAATTTTGCGTACATGTTTAGTTTGGTTGATAATGGTGCCGATTCCCTTGTTCACAAACTAAACTAAATTTAAGTTGAATGCATCTTTTTCTTTCTATTTCATTATGAAAAGGACAGAAGATAAATATTAGTTTAGTCCTGTCAAATTAGTCAGCACCTGACGTAATTTGATGTAATTTTAGTAGTCATCTTTTTAATCACGTCTAAACTTGTATCAGGCACTGGTTAATTTGACAGGACTAAACTAAAATTAATCTTCAGTCCTTTTCATAATGAAATAGAAAGAAAAAGATGCACTCAACTTAAATTTAGTTTAGTTTGTGAACAAGTGAATCGGCACCAATGCCTGGTTAACTAAGTGACGATAATCGAAGAACAATAGCGATAATGTATTTCAGTCAATAGCTATTGTCACTCTATATTGCCAGCATTCCTCAATTGTTATAGATGGGGCCGATACCTAAACTGTTGTAGTTACAAAAAAATGGTCTTAGGAGATTAACTATAACTTTTTGAGAAATTGCGATGTGCATTCACAGATTTTCAAGTGTTCTAGTCAGCAATAAAAAGGTCAATTTTTACAAAAAAAAAGCATAAATTAAGCCTGTTTCATAAAACGATCAAAAACTGTATCAGAACAGCTAATGTTTCAGTACTAGAAAAGTCAGAAATTACTAAAACTTTTTCCATAGAATGCCCGATGGTGGATTATTAAATCCACCATATACAGCGAGTAACAGAAAGGTGTGTTCATATTTAAGGGTGTGATACAGACCATCAAACTGAACAACTTTCCTCATGGGACAATCATCGTAACTGCGAAAAAAATATCAGCTGTAGCTGTGTGCTCGACCCAAATGTTCCATCAATTTGGGTCGAGTCGGTATTAAAGTTTTGTATGGAACAGCAAATATTTTTTCATAATGGTTCCATGGAGAATGCTGCTAAATTAAAATTATAATTATGACCACACATATCTGTTACACGCTGTAAATTTAAGAAAAGTGTTATCTCATATTTTCCCGCTGTGATCCTTCCTACTGCAAATTCCTTTAGATACAAAAATAAATAATAACGTATCTTTAATATAATTAAAATAGATGGGTACCCTACTTATATGTGCTTTAATAAGATCTATAACTATCTATACTAAGTTCATATGCTAAGTTCTTCAACTTAACTTATTATAAGATCGAACAAGCGAAGCAAATATAATTGCCATGAACTACTTTCTCATTGGAAATACTGTTTTTTTTTTTGGTTGATACATTGGCTATACTTATTTGGTTTGAAGATTTTTTTAGGGTGACACTACGGTGATACGTACTTTGTGTCTCGCGCAAGAATTTAAACCAAAAATCAAAAAGATTGTTGTATTTTCGATTCAAAAATCGCAATGAATTGAAAAGATTTACCTTAACTAGACTGCTTGCGTCAGCCTTGCTACAGTATGTACCTTTAGTGACAAACAAACGAGACACGTCCTAGTGATGCGGAAAATATGCCTCAAAGTGGAAAGAAATTTGCCACACCTGTGGCTAAACATTTCAGAAGCATCACGTATGCTAAAATTCTTGCCTTACAGCTATTCCCATGTAAATTATGCTTAATTTTAAAGTGGTTTAAGATAATATACGTTTTTGCTTGAGACTTTATAATATATATTTTTCGTAGACAGTGTATTTATTTCAAGCTTTTTTTTATTAAGTAGATACTTATTAAATAAAACGTAGAACATATTAAAAGTTGACTTATCTATAGTGTGTCTATATATTTAAAAATATTGCTCATGTGAGTAAAATAATTATTTAATTTATTATAGAAAGAAATGCTTTCAGACATGCCCTACCTTAGGGCAAAGTGCACATGACTTTTAACAGGATCGACATAGTTTTTTGACGATACGGTTGGCGCAGTGGCTGAGAGCTGCGCGTTATGATTTCGTTCCGCGCACGCAACAAAATATTTGTATGACTTACAGGTATATTTTCGATGTGTCATCATCGTTTTCACTGAAAGAATGTTGTTCTATCTAGGCCCCAAGGTTTTCCTCAAGCTACTAAGAAATTCCCAATGGAAAAACCAAGTCTAGATTTGTGCCCGGTTGATGGCAATAGGCTCGCCTTTAACATGGGACTTAAACATGACTGGCGACATGAGAATGTAGTGTTAGGTACACCTCTATCTAACCCTTTCGGGGTAACAAGCATGAAGTTATGTCTTTAAACTATCGTAACCTAAAACCAATTTTTCCCTCTCAATCTTACTTCAAACAACTAAGTAGTATCGCTTCTAAGTAAGATTTGCCTCTGAACTAAGTAAACGAAGCGCTAAGCAACCTGTTACTTCTCCGAGTTAGGTTTACTTGATTTAATAGTTGTTTAATATTTAGCTAGCAGCCGTTTCTAGTTACTGCGGATATTTGTAAAATAACCCAAGTGTTGAGGTTCTATAATCCTGATGGAGTTTTCATTTGGAGGGTAGTTGGTTCCTACTGGACAACAGTACCTCTCATTATGAGCTTTAATTTAGAGTAACTGAATATTGAGAAACCTTTGATTGTTTTCTTTTTAAATAAATAAACCTACAAATGGCCTTTTGGTTATCCACCAATCCAGCCTCCACGGCTGCTCCTGAGAAATTTCTTATTGAAAATCTCATTAACACTTTACCCGACCTGCGAATCGTATCTAGGACCTCTGCTCCGTAGTAGCGCTTTCGACCACTATACCAATGAGACAGCCAATTACTGTGACGGTCAATGACTATGAACTTAACCTACAACGTTTGGCATAGATATTTTATTTAAAGTGTTGGCTTTGTCCTGAAAATACCCTGAAAACCAATTTCAATCAGATTTCATTTATTTCCCGTCTTTGTTTATTTTCGAGTGCTCCCCGCTATAAGTCTCTTGATCAGGCGCAAATCAATAACAGATCTTTTATTTTTCAAACAAGTTGGTTAATAACAGTCAAGTCTTTCCGCTGTTGCAAAGGTTAATTGAGTCATAAAATATTCATCCATCCGGTGGAAAAGATCTAGAAAATTTATACTTTGGTACGTTTTCCTAATTTAAATATCGAAGCCGGCTCTTTTGACTTTTGGAATGGTATTCATTACATGTAAATTAAATACATAGTTGAACATAGTTGGACGTAATATCAACAGGTATGAGCCGTGTGTGTATTTTATCGTTTAAAAAAATCGTTTGTACAGCACTAACATTTTACGACGACACTTTTTAACGTTTTATATTCTTGGTAAGTACGGAACGTTACTTTACGAGCGTCAAATCGCGTAAAAGAAGGCTGAAGTAGGTGAACGGGAATAGGAGACGGTGAACTTATTTCGCGAGGCAATCTAAACTTATAATACTTCAAGACAGGCCGTACACAAACGTCCTTCAATGTACAAGTGTATATTTGGAGCAACTGCTCGTTGCAAAAGGTCAAAGATGGCCACAAAGTTAAAAATATGAATATAACATGAACGAGAGGACAATGGAATCAACCACGGAAAAAAAAACTCCTACTACAGTACGGTGGTTACTGCACTGTGTGCAGGCGCTGATACAATGGTCGTGATTTCACTGCACTCGGGATGAATATTAATTCATCCCCACAACTGAGTCGCTATTACGAACGCGCTACGTAGACGTAATGAACATACGAGCGATTTTTAAACCTTTGATCCCATGTGCGTGAACGCACACGATGCAAAGGACCGATTTTTGACCTCTATTTAACATTCCAAATTATAAAATATTATCAGCATCGGATATTTTTTAAAGTTCTTTAATTGTCGTCAATATCGCCAGTTAAGCCAACTGACATAATCGAAAACAATAATTGAGTAAATGATTGATATTATCATCATTATCACCCACTGGTGGGTATAGACCTCCCCCTTTTGTACCATCTATCCGCCGTCCGCGCATATCTCAACCAGGTCTTACCCGCGATCTTCTGAATGTCATCCACTCTCTGGCTGTTGGTCTGCCAACATTCTATCTACCGTCTCTTGGTAACTAAGTATCTGCAAATGAATACTGCAGACGGTCAACAAACACTCACACAGCAACCGGGACGAATATTCCATCGAAGTAATTAAAACTTACGGCATTAGGTCGGTAGTTAGGTTTCGATCTGAAGTTTAGCTGTCACTAGTGATTTCAATTAATTAAGTTAGCTGAGTCTGAGACATTGTCATTTACTCAAATATTTGCATAGAGTATGCTGTCTGTTTGTTTTAGGATTTCATTACCGTTCTTAAGTAATCTTCTAGCTAATTGCCGTAGTATAAAAAAATATTCGTATGGTTTTAGCAGAACTTAAATATAACTGGGTAAGTGTGGTTATAGAGGGAGGAAGGGACACCGACGCACAAACAGTTACCATATATTCAGTACATCATTCTGATCATTTTTGTTTTTAATTAATTTTTTCAATTCTAATATAAATACGAGTATCTCCGGGATAAGTTTATCTGTATATTACACAAGAACGTGTATCGTAGAACTAGTGGCAGTTAGAGTATACGTGTTAGGTAAGATGCCTTCACTCCTCAGACCCGGTGGTGCGACGATCTCCGAAGGGTGGCAGCTGTACCTATGACATTTGCAGAGCCTTGATTTGAATGGTATGCGATTGATAAGGGTCAGTCATTCACTAATATACCAGCTTTGGATTGATGCAGTCTGATGGTGGTGATGGCGATAATAAGAGCCTCATTTAACTAGTTACTTAATAAGTTGTACAGTGTACATATGTACGGTCGAACAAGCTATTTTATTTTATCGTTATTCTGAACCCCGACACATAAAAAAAAATCGGTAGATCAATCATATTTACCGAAGTGTAAAAGTCACCTATGATGCTAGTCAGTGTAACATCTTAAGGTACATAAATATAAAATAATGTTTCTCAAGTGATGCTGTAATGTTGTTATGATTTAAAAGATGGTAGAGAGGATACCTATTAATTAAAATTAAGATAATTATTATAATAATTTTCATTATTTGTTTTTTTTTATATACAAACAAGTAAACGCTTGGAAAACGTTTTTGATGAAGCGGATCGGAATATATTTTTCAAAGACGTCTACCCACGTACGGAAAAAAATTAAACGATCACTCTATAGAAACAGTAAATTACTTTAATTAAAAAGAGCTTAGATAAAAACACAATCGGTTACTTCTTCTGGTTTGCCGTAGATACCAAAATACAAAGGTTCAATTAAAAGCTATTGAATAGATTTATGTGCGACTCTTATCACATTGAGGGAAAATTAAATTGAACATCTTACCTTAATTGCTTTTATAAGCTGGCCTTTGCTGAGCACTATAAAAGGTACTATCTAAGAACAAACCATAAAAATGCTCATAATTGTTACGTTTTGATTTGTATTATCTAAGTTGCTAATTAAACTTGTAAAACGATCCAAACAATTTTGTATGGTAGACTAATCTAGATCTAAAAATTTCAAAACATCAACTTAATTACTGGATTACGGCAAAGTCAAATTGAAGTGTTATGATTTTAGGAGTATTTTATTTATGTATTTGTAACATTTTTATATTTCACCTTAGTGCCTAAACTACTGAGGCCATTTTGATGAATTATGTGTCAATCGAGTCGTTACTACTGCCCGGGTGACACATGTCGACCATCGGCCTTATTGATTACTATTGGTAGCAATACAACCCACCCAACCACAACCAACCCTACTGCAACCCCACTTGGTTTGGAATAATATTTCAGCTAAATATTTTTTTTATTGTTTTATTGAAATATTTATTTTAATTACCTATCGGAAACTTTCTGAGTTCATTAATATGTAAAAAAAACCTAAAATAAAAAAATATATACAGTGTAAACTCTTTATAATGTCGTTCGTTATAACGAAAAACTCTCTATAACATAGAAATTAGTTCAATTTGGTTGGTTTACCACAAAACCCATACATTCATTCACTCTTTATAACGCAACCGCCATTCTCTATAACGAAGAAATATTTTCATATTTAGACTTCAACACAATATGTTTAAAAATGCATTTTTTTTATAATCAGCCTCGAAAACTAACCTTTTGAGGTGCCGAATTTTTCATGAAAGACACCTGAGGTCATACACAGCCGTCTCGCTTTTGTCATTGTTGATTACCTTAACACGTGTGTTAATTCTTAGATTACATTGTCTGTAGGAAATCGGTTAAATTTGGTTTATTTTTTCTCTTCCCTCCCTATAACGAAAATTCTTTATAACGAAAGAAAATGCTCGGTCCCTTGAAATTCGTTATAAAGAGTTTACACTGTATATATTTTGGAACCAAAGCCTATTTATACGACAAAAACGGCACGTGTTATACCATCCGAAAATGACATCAATGTCTTGTATTTTAATTTGCCTTTTTGTTATAGTTGGGTTTTTTATTTTCCGCCTTTTTTTTAATTGATGTTCTCGAGAAAAAATTGTATAACTAGCCCACCACAGGTATCTTAAGTGAAGTTTTGAGTGAACTTTATAAAATAGTGAAACCTGACAAATATAGGAACAATTCGCGCGAATTGAGCGCTGTTTCCTAGCAATGTGTGGCCCAGTCGGTCTTTGTTTAGTGTAATTGATTGCCTAAATTGATTTAGATCCGGCTTTGGAGCGGGTTCGTACGTAATGTTTTCACGTTTAGACACAATTGGTTACACACAATTATTTTTTAAATAGAATCACGTTATTTTTTGATGAGTTCATTTTTTTACTTTTTGATTAGTTTAGGTATTCATAGTTATATTTTTTTTAGGCAGGCAATGCTCTATATTCTTTTTAATGATTTAGTTTAAGTGGTTCTCGGTTACCTAAGCTCTGTTTAGTGTGTAGTTGTGCTTCCTTAGTAAAATGACTTCGTAAGTTTTTAAGGAAGTTTCTACTTATATGGCAATAAAACTGAATTTTATTAAATAACATATTGCTAACAGTACAGTGTAATGATATTATACAATTCTTCTTTCCTCAATTTTTTACTATACCAATGTAAATTAATACCTGTGCCAATTTACTAACTAGGAAGTTATTATTAGCGAGAATCTACCATTTCTTTAGAGTCCGAACAGCTGCCATTGAATCATTGATCGACGGGTAAACCGGCCATACAGCTGAATTGTTAATATCTAATCAGTCTAGTCTTCAGATCGGTTTTCATTTGCATTAAGAAACATCTGTTGCTGTAGTATCAAAATAATCACTTGAAACTAGCTGCTTATGCGGCTAGTTTCAAGTGATTATTAGTGATACTTTTGAACTTATGTTCAAAAGTATCTTGTGCTTGGGACTGTACACCTTACGGGATGACAGTTACACTTTTGTGACGTATGTACGGTCGAACAAGCTATTTGGTATACACGCAGAAATATTCACAATCCTAGTACACTCACAATATTGTTTGCAATTTTATTTTATAGAGTTGCCATTATGAGTCAGTCTCTTAGTGACAAAAGTTTCATTGGATTGTGTTTCGACTGCGTGTATACAAAATAGCTTGTTCGACCGTACATATGTACACTGTACAACTTATTAAGTAACTAGTTAAATGAGGCTCTCATTATCGCCATGACCACCATCACACTGCATCAATCCAAAGCTGGTATATTAGTGAATTACTGAGCCTCTCCAATCGCATATCATTCAAATCAAGGCTCTGCAAATGTCATAGGTACCTACAGCTGCCACTCTGCGGAGATCGTCGCACCGCCGGGTCTGAAGAGTGAAGGCATCTTACCTAACACGTATACTCTAACTGCCACTGGTTCTACGATACACGTTCTTGTGTAATATACAGATAAACTTATCCCGGAGATATATATATTAGAATTGAAAATAATAATTAAAAACAAAAATGATCAGAATGATGTACTGAATACATGGTAACTGTTTGTGCGTCGGTGTCCCTTCCTCCCTCTATAACCACACTTAGCCAGTTATATTTAAGTTCTGCTAAAACCATTCGAATATTTTTTTATACTACGGCAATTAGCTAGAAGATTACTTAAGAACGGTAGTGAAATCCTAAAACAAACAGACAGCATACTCTATGCAAATATTTGAGTAAATGACAATGTCTCAGAGTCAGCTAACTTAATGAATTGAAATCACTAGTGACAGCTAAACTTCAGATCAACGCCAATACCGACATTGCCGTAAGTTTTAATTACTTCGATGGAATATTCGGCCCGGTTGCTGTGTGAGTGTTTGTGGCCCGTCTGCAGTACTTGATGTCCCTTCTTAGACACAATATCCCTATTTAGACTCAAGTTCCGCTTTAGATTCGATGTGTAACTTGGAGTTTATGTAAATGTTTAACTTCAACTCCTTCTATCTTGACTCAGTCATATCATGAATCAGCCGTATTTAGACTCAGTCGTACTTTTGTCTGAAAGTCGTTTCCTGACTTCAGGCTACTTTTGACTTTACGAGTTCAATATTAAGTCGATTGTCCACTGACCCAATGACGATTAAATAGTCTTGATGTCCTTCCCTCTTGTCTCCTCGTCCATGTTTTGACGTGAAGACCAATTTTTTTCGCTGAAGGTTCATTTTTGTCGAACCGAAGTACAATTTTAAAGCAAGGTTTGTTTCATGACTTCAGTCGTTATTTTTTTGCGCTTGTTTTTATCGTATCCTTAGTTTTAAGTCATTACTTTTAGGTTGACGCTTCTGGATCTCGCATGGGTAAAGTTTAAGTCAAAGACCGATATTTGAACTTATTCTTCATCAATTGCACTCCAGTGATACCATGATGATGGATGTGATGAAGGGTGTTGTGCTATTCGTTAGCAAGGGTTTAGACATTTATAGGTTAAGGCGCGGATAGTTGATAGCGGATAGAGGTTAATTAATCCTTCGTTTCTTCCAATTTTGTTGTATATTTTTTTTTCGACTTGTTGCTGTTTCTTTGTCACTAAAGCTGTCATGTTACAACTGGTGCTATAAAAGCCTAGCTATTATTTATATAAAATGCTTTATCCTGAATGACTGATGGATCAACGCACAGCCTAAACCACTGATCGTAGAGACCTGAAACTTGGAAGGGGCGAAGTTTGTATGGGACAACGTGATTCTTTGGTCCAATCTACTTCAAATTTTGCATAAACTTTCTTTAAAAGAATAGATGGAAGACGTGTTTCGTATTTTACTTATCGCCTTACAGGGTTAAAAAGGGTAGAAAGTTATTTTGGGGGTGATTTCCTTTGCAAGTTGATATCAATACTCCCTAGTGCAAAACTCAATCCGATTTTATTCAAAAAACAATCTGTGACCCGAGTGTCAAATTGACAAGACATGTTTTTTCCGATCCGAATTTTATTTTAATAAATAACTGTTTAATACCAGAAAACTAATTTTAAATACAATGAAATGGAAAAAAATATCTCAAACAGTTACACAGTTACTGGACTTTCATCGAAATTGACCCATAAAATTACCACATCGAAAATATGTCGAAATGTCACCGATGTTGACTAGGTACCGGGCCAAACTACAAAAAGAGGTACACCTACCATCTCCGGGCTCATTATTCAGCTCCGCCTCGCAGCCGCGGCGGAGGAGCCCCAACCGTGAGCGCCGTGTCTCTGGTCATTGCAGTTGCGTCGAGCTTGAGTGATGAGTCCATCTTTTCATTGGCCTCCCTCTCCCTCTCCATCCATCAACATGCATGTCCATCACTCTGTTAGTCACATGCGTTTAATTCCTCCCCATTACATGCACATACCAAGACAAACGACTTCCTTATAGTTTTTCAGTAACAGGCGCCACTTTCAAACTTCCTCTAATATACTCATTCCTTATTTTATCTATCCTTGTCACTCCACACATCCATCTCAACATTGTCATCTCCGCTACTGGCCCGAGGGGGTCACCTTGTTGACAGCCAACAGCAGATTCCAAAAGGTTGTCCCGATACAGTAATTTAGATGGGTGTCTGTAACATTGCCAAAGAAAACTATAAATTTGGGGTAATTCTTTTTTAGTTTCTGTTAACAAGGTGTCCCTATTCACTGAATTGAAGGCGTTCTTTATGTCAACCTTCAGGATGACCTCACCTTTGCCAGAATTTAGGTAGGTCGACAAAGCGTGTACGGTAGCCTCGCAGCTTTAGAGCCGTATCCAAGCTGCAGGGGCTGAAATTTAATAGAATTGATGGAAGACGTGTTTCGTATTTTATTGAAACTTATCGCCTAACGGGGTTAAAAAGGGGTCGAAAGTTATTTTGGAGGGGATTTGCATCGAAGTTGATATCAATACTCCTTAGCGCAAAACTCAACCCGATTTTATTCAAAAAACGTTGAACTCACATAAAAGCTTGGTGCAATGCAATACTCCTCTCTCTTTCCTGACGATGACCGAAGACATCTTGGTGGCATACATGGAGCTATCACAATTACACGTCTCGTAGGTAGGTACTATGTAGGTAGGGTAGGTAGGTACCTACTAGGGATGTAGGTAGGGACTAGGGAGGTACGTAGGGTAGTTAGTTACTAGGGAGGTAGGTACCAGGAAGGTAGGTACTAGGTAGGTAGGGTACATTCTCATCGGACCAGGAACTGGCTAGTTGTCGCAGATCTCGAGAATTCCAATGATTCCCACGGACCTGCTTATATCGTTTAAGCGACACCAGTTTCCCCGTAAAAACATAATTTACCCTGATTATTAACAAGTCCCAGTGACAAATATTCTCTTTAGTTGGCATTTACTTAAGAAAATAATGTTTTACCCAAGGGCTGTATATTCGAAATCCACGCGGGCGAAGTCGCGGGCGAAGTGCTAGTCTTATATAAAGGGTGTAAACAGACTATTAACGAAGCCAAAAGGCACTTGTTCTCCCCGTCATTGCGATCATTTTTTTTGTTCTAGACCATACCTGGGAACCTTCTAGTTACGGAGATATTGGGGGTCAAAGTTCCAACTTTTTCACAAGTTTTTTTTTTTTTAATACATGTTATTAATGTATGATTTTTACCACACCTCCACCTCGACCGAACACCTCCAGGACCCTCTTACTATTTAATCCATCCATCAGCACAATGTTTTGAGTGCGTTACATTGAGTCCTACAGCAAAACGGGATTTTTCAGCCCAAAAAAAAAAGGCGTTTCCCAGCACTAATTTTTGCATAAAGTTACTTAGTTTGATGTACATAATGCTTGGTTCACGGCTTCGTGAAGGGTCTGTTTACACCCTGTATAACTTCCAAGCCAGTTTGTTAAAAAAACAAGAAGGTGCGTGGGTGGTGAAAAACATAAACGTCAGACTACGCGAGTTTCGAAGCCCTATTTAACTATGTTGGGGAATAATTTTGGAAAAACTGTAATACACGTGTCTCATAATTTTAATTGAAGAGTGTGTTTTTGAGTCACTCAACCCAGAGATATAAAGTAACACAGAAAATTCAACACCCCATTTCACCCTCTTGGGTGTGGAATTTCGAAAAAACGTTTTCTTAGTGGATACCTACTCTTCACAAAGAATACTCCCTTCAAATGTAATGTCTTTACCTCCAGCAGTTTAGGCTGTTCGTTGCTATATCAGTCAGTCAGTCAGTCAGGGCTTTGAATTTTACATTGGGACACGTTTCTCATCTTTTTAACTCAAGAGTAGGTACTCGAAATTTTGAAGTCAATCGACCCCGAGAAAGAAAAGTTTCACAGAAAATTCAACCCCCCATTTCACCCTCTTAGGGGTGGAATTCCGAAAAACCCTTTCTTAGTGGATACTTACTCTTCACAAAGAATACACCCCCCAAATCATGTTTCTAGGAACAGCAGTTTGGGCTGTTCGTTGATTAGTCAGTCAGGGCTTTGAATTTTATATTTATGTATAGATAGATTTTTTTTTCGGATGGGAAATCATCAAATGGCCCCCATCCCGCTCTGGGCGGAGTGGAAGAGAGTGTCAGACTTGTACTGACTAAAACCCATCCATGTTCCTTCCTAGTCCTTTGTGTTCCAGGGCCGCGGTATCTCTTTCGAACAGTCCCGCAGCCCTGGCAGGCATCGGCCCTTGCTTGCCCCTCCTTGATTGCTGACATCTCTTTAAGGCGCGCGTGGAACACGGACGCGCCGTTGACACGGCCTGTTTTCATAAGACGGACGGCAAGCTAGCCCATTACTCACCGTCACAGGTCCGCGCCTGCGGTAGCCTGGACGCCCGGGGCTGGTACATAACTGTAAGGCACTATCACGCGACGTCGTGTGAACAGCCATAGCATAACAGGCCATTTCTCGCGTCGTCGCGTGACGCGTTAGCAGCAGCTATATGACACTGTTGACCGTTAAAACAATCTTATTTTTTAGAATGCGAAAAACTGTGCACTGGATTTATTTCATGTTTACCTGAATTTCGGATAACCTTTCGCTTTGTATGGTTGTATAATATACAAATGAACAATCAATTTTTGTTTTCGGAATCCTTTATGAGTTCTAATACTGCGCTTTTATGGTGACACCTGTTCACACAAACATAACCTACTTCGGTAAATTGAAATGTAAGAAATAAACTGATTGCGAGTTTTTGAATTGAGTCATTAAAGTTTAAGACTTGTTAACCTCTATTTGAGCTTTGAATTTCGAGTGCTAGTCCTACCTTAAGTAGGTTGATTACTTCTGTATTCAAATACCTACCTACTCAAATCAGAAACGTGATGATAGTCTCTTTAAGGTTTCTTAATATAAAATTAGACTTACGGTGCTGCTTCAGAGCAGCCCACTGGTAAACTACGCACGTCTGCTTCGAGTTGTATGTAAAGTAAGCGTCTTTCACTGCGAACTACGGCCACGATACGCACGAATGCTCCTGAAAACCGCGTAGCTATTGTAGTATTCGTGGAAAACTTCTCAGAGCAAAATCACACAAGCAGTGTGAGTGAACTGTCCAGTTTTGACAGGAAACCAGTCAAGATGTTTACCTATCTGGCAAAAAATCCGACAGGTTTCGGGAGAAATGTTTTCACAAAAAATAAAGAATTCTGTTAAAAGATCACGAGCGCATCACGCTCCAAACCGGTTTTACACGTTAATCCGGTCGCCCATCTCATGTTACATGTATGTCGGCCCTTGACATCAAACAGGCAACAAGTTAACTAAAGTTGCCTCTAACGTATTGGAATGGGACAGTTTGTTCGAGTTTGCGGTTCTAAATTCAACCATCGGCGGTTAGACGGTAACTTATAGATCGATACTTAACCAAGTACCAACCAACCTACCTTACTATTCGTGGTAACTTTGAGGATGTGTTACAAGTTTACAACGCGATACTTGTCTAACATAACATAACATCACGCCTGTAATCACATGGTTAGGCAGAGGTACAGGTAACATGTATAAGTACATTGATACATGATACTTGTCTATTAAATTGTTTTGGTATAACGTTTAATTTTACATGAATTTTACGCAATACAATTTAGGACTGGTACTGTGTGATATTGTTTAATCAGTTCAGGTGAAAACCAGCAAATGGCAAATGGTGCTTATTTCTGTAACATATTACAAAAACACTTTTACACGTCAAAATAAATTATTTTTCAAAACAAGAATAGTAAAGGGAGATATTTCCGTTACAAACTCAGAGATTATAGACTCTTTTCAAGTCCAGATAGAAACTTGGTCTAGCACTACTCATTAGTACAAAAATAAGTTGGGAAAGTAAGAACAGCATAAATTAAAGTTACGTACGACGCGAATATTTAGATGCCATAATAAATAACGTTTAACCCAAAAATACTTCTTGGGCTCATGGCAATTGCTTCCAAAGCGTTCCTATTTTCTACGGCCTTCAAGAGAATAGACATAAGGTGTTCAGTAGCTGATAACAGTCCCATGCATATCTGACCTTCCTTTCATCGTTATCTCTGATATAACTTGGTCTAGATTCTTTGAGCACCAAAGCGAGAAATATGAAGTTATTGAAATGTTACAGTCGACGATTTAAAATGACGATGCAGTTTCGCGAAAATGTCGCAGCTTTGAAGTAAAATATTAAATAACGGGCCAATTATTTATTTATTCAAACAATATGAAATATTAATTGGTTGAAGCTTGTGAGGAGTGATACAAATTTAGTCATTTGTAAGTGAAGGAGTTTAAATAGAAAGTTAAATATGAATTATCGTAAAATCTTGCTCTGATTTTGCAAAATATCAGTCATCAAAATCTTTGACAGACCTAAACAAAAGCGGTCATTGCACGAATACGGTACACGAATACGTAATCATTATGGTCTTTTGTTTTGTGAACTTGAAGTCGTGATCACACTCGCACTGACCTTCCGCAGTTCTGAACAAAACAGTGGCTTTACTATGGAACGGGACATTGCGTATTCGTGAAACGTTCTCTCTTGCTTATAACATGGCGTTCATAACTCTGATATAAATAGGATCCACACAGAGTACCTACCTAAACGGGCAGTAGGGTCATCTGCCCACGCAGTACACGAATCCATTAGTGATACATAAAAATTCACTCGAAAATCTTTAAAAAACATTCATTCATGTCTCGAGAAAGTTATAATACATATTCTTACATGGAAAAAGACATTTAAACTTGAAAATCAACTCCCTCGCTGCTCGATCCCAAATCACGAGTCACATACACTATAAAATAAATCTAAAACAAATATTATTGTGTGCTAAAAATATTGGAACGAACAAGCGTATGATGTTTTTATTTAAGCATCTATAGCGTATTTTTCACCAGAATTATTTTAGGTTTTTTTTTTTAAATAATATAGAGACTACTAATAGTAGGTATATATATGGATCACAGGAAATTTATATATATAATATAGGATAGGATTATTAGAAACGTAGAAAGACAGAATACATGATTGTGATGATTTTCAGAATACTTTATTTAGGTACTATACCAACTAAACTGGTATTGACAAGACGGGGCGCCCGCCGATAGTCGTAGTTCATAAAGTATTCATGGAGAAATTGGAATTAGAAAACGATTCAATGCAAAATTTAAAATAATGTACAGGCACGACATAGACTAGACAGGTCTGGGGACAGGATAGGTCTGGCTACCTTTCTAAAATAATGTTTCTACCTTGTATTGAAGAACAATGTCGATGGCAATTAAAATTAGCGACGAGTTTAGCACTATATATTCTTTCTAATATATAAAATTCTCGTGTCGCAGTATTTGTAACAGAACTCCTCCGTAACGGCTTGACCGATTCTTATAAAATGTTGTGTGTATATTCAGTAGGTCTTTAGTTTGCAGGTAGTAGGAAGGTAAGTAGGTGTTTGTGGTCGTACTCCTGCGAAACGGCTCGACCGATTTTTATGATTTTTTTCATATATATTTGGTAGATATGAAAATAAGTCGTAAAGTATATTTCACATCATAGAAAACAGGTTTAAATTTATTCACAGGCTGCCGGCACTCTGCCGGCACTCTAAAGGTCACTTCACACTAATCAAATCGGAAAGGGATCGGCACCGTATCAACTCGAGCCGTTCAGTATTTTTTGTATGAAACCCCTTACTGCGACGCCCACTAATCATATTCGCCTCGCCTCGGGACAAGCTCAAGATCGGCGAGCCGTAAGCGCGGCGTCAACTCGCTTACGGCTCGTCGTCCCTGCGCTTACATCTCTCCGTACCCGAGCTTACGTATCTTCGTCCACCTTTACGCACACTACTGTTGCTACACGTGCTGTCATTCACAGGGCATCTTCCAGTCGTGTCCCCGCCCGCGTATTTTATTAAACGATCGATCG
Organism: Lycophotia porphyrea; assembly: GCA_950005105.1. NCBI lineage: Eukaryota > Metazoa > Arthropoda > Insecta > Lepidoptera > Noctuidae > Lycophotia > Lycophotia porphyrea. Next base: position 25,947,242 of record OX465383.1, on the reverse strand, counting down.
ATTCAAACTAATCTGGTGCCAGCCAGATAAACCAGCGCTCGGCAAGCCGTAAGCGCGGTGTCATTTAGCCGTAGTCGAATCGACGTATGGGATCTGCTGATCCACTTGCTTACGTTAGGTTGACCCATGTTTGACGGCGAGGCAAAAGGCGATACGCTGCCGATCCCTTTCCGATTTGATTAGTGTGATGTGCCCTTAATCCTTATTAAGCAGAAACGAATAAAAGGATTTTTGTGCAGATGATATTATTTCTACTCCAGGTACTACGGCTTTAGAGCTTTTTTATTATTTTATTAACAGTAATCTGAAAATAAATTGAAGGTATAAAAAGCAGTAAGTACCTTTTGTAGAGATAGATTAAATAGCTTGAGGTCCTGGGTGCAATTCTCTGAGGAAAATTCTTCAAATGGTCACAGACTCATTTCATATTATGAATTGTCACTTAGTGACCATTTTACAAAATGTAACGAAATTCATATTATTATCATACTATGATTCTGCTAAAGCGGCCATTTTAGCCTACCGTAAAACGTGATTTTTCACCTCAAAAACAAAGTCGTTTCCCAGCAATCATTTTAGCGTAGAGTTAATTAGTTTCATGTACAAAATGCTTGGTTGACGGCTTCGTGAATAACTACTACGTAGCCGTAGTAGTTATTCAACAAAAAGTGCTTTGCATACCTATTATAATATTATACGTCTTCCTAGTTTACTGAATTTTGTTCAAAAAGAATCACATTTAAGAGGTTTCATAAAGTCGCGAGAAGCTTCCAGAAATACTTTTATTGGCCTTCCTGCATTGCATTTTTAGATCAAATATCAAGCTGTGGGCCGTATCCGGAATCTGCACGCATTAATTGTGAGAATCCTATCTTATCCTTGTCAGCCCCCAATCAGTAACGTACATTGGTGGAAATTGAAAAAGCTTGAATAAAGCTAGAGATATTTATCTGGCTCATCTAAAATAAAATCAGCAACCAAATTAAATACATATTATCTGTTGTTCAAAGTTAGGTATACAATTAATAAATATGTTTCAAGTGCGCAGCTATAAATCGCTGGTGTGTGATTTAAAGAACAAATATGTATATTAAAACAAGTTAGACTTTATAATCAATTTTATAGAAGAATCAAGCTCCTACAGACTATTTACTTCTAGTCTACATAATTGAAAACTAATAATTTCGGAAAATCCTGCGTATAAAAATAAAAAAGCAATATATTTATTGGAACGTCAACCTTAACGATCTAAAAGGAATCTAGTTTTGTTCACATAAATACGACATGAACATTGGCTGCGTATTTCCCTGATTAATCGCATATTCTCTACTCACTCATCGGAAAAAAAGAAAATGATTATTCGATGAATGGAAAAACGAATCGTAGTAGCTCTGATTTGAGCATGAGTAGGTAATTATTAATGATGCTAGGGTAATGTTGAATGATTAGGTACATTGGGATAGATATAATCTATCTATCTATCTATCTAATACTTTCAACGAGCAATTCTTGTATATATAATCTGAATCTCGGAAACGGCTCTAACGATTTTCATAAAATTTAGTATGTTGGGGGTTTCCAGGGCGATAATTCGGTCCATAGCTAGATCAATTCATTCGATTGATTCATTTTTAAGAAAACGTAATTTTTTCCGTGAAAAAAAAACCGAGCAAAGCTCGGTCAACCATGGACTGAGATATACGCCATAACTGTTTGATGACATTTAATCTTTCTATATGAATAATATACAAAGAAATAAAATTAAAGAGTCTGTTTGTAATTTTAAGTAAACAACAGCGTTTTACTGAATGCACATGAGAATATACGGCACTTAAAACAAAAAAGTTTTTTTTTAATTTTTGTTTGTCTGTTTTTTTTCCTAATCTCGAAAAAGGCGTGACCGACGACAACGGGACTGCCTGACTGACTTTCACTGGTAGATAGCTGATGTTGTAAGGAGTAACATAGGCTATTTTTATTTTATAAAAAGGATATTATGGGTTCCGTCCGTGCACAAAACCCTTGAAATTGTTAACAAAAATCGATTCAACGAAGGTCGCGGGCAACAGTTAGATTATAAGTTACAGGTAGTCAGCGGCCGGACAGTCTGACAACCAGTCTTACCACGGGGTACCGTACTACCTAGTACTAACTGTGTTGTGGAGGTCAGATAGGCAGTCGTTCAATGTAAAATACTGGTGTTTAGCTGAATCCGGTTAGACTGTTGAAAAAAAGTCGTTAAATATAGTATTTCCTGAAAACCAACATGTTTATATGGGAACTCATATAAATTACATGTTGATATTTTTTATTGTTTATTATATTTATTTATATAACAGCTATTTGCTGCACACCCTACTTGCCCATGTATGTATACACGCCATTTTTAATGTAGAACTGTATAATTACATTCTACAAGCGGTGTACGCTAAATGAAAATGACTGAAATACTTAATTTGTTGCTATTTATTGTTTTGATTTGTAGAAATATTTAATGTTTAGTCGACCACATAGGAACCACTTTACCAAACATACATGTTACCATGTTAAAAAAATTATGAACAAATGGAATCTCACAGGAAAAGTATTCATGGAAATGCCCTATAATTTAACGTGGTTAACAAGACGACGCTTTAAAAAAAAAACGGGTTGCACTCCGGGAGTGCAGACAGAAGTGAAAACTTGAAACAACGCCATCTAGCTTAAATATCAGATATTTCAATAGGTTTCTGCTTCCTGCGCCGCCGATTCAATCTGACGATCTGACGCGAGTTTAACAATTTTTACCCATCCCAAAAAGTGCACAACGCCGCTAAAGAAGTTTTCACTTCAATAAACGACGTCCAAATGAGGTTATTAATTCATCAGATTTTTTTGTTGTCACTATGTGTGTTCAGTGACATCCTCGCCAGTAAAATCACACCGGTAATTCTGAAGGGGTACGCAGATATGCACGTGTGCACGGGCGTTTCTTTCTTTTTATATATTCCCATTTACGATTCCGGCAGATGGTAACCAAGTTTATTTTTTTCCGTGGCCGCGCCACGTGTCGACTGGAATTACTCGCTTTTCCTGAGGACCCACAAACTAGTATTTATTTGTTTTAAATTTGTTTTGAGCCAGCCTTCTGCTGAATATAAATTTTCGAATTTGAAAGATGCAATGAGCAATGAACAATAAATAATTAATTTTTAACTAATAATTTAATTTATAGATGAGCAAGGTAACGTACAGTGTTTCATTGATTTAGTTTCCAGCTACTCCCCTGCAGATTAAAAGTCTGATTTCTTCGACTCATCCATCCGGTTAGTTTAATTCTTTAAATGTGGTGTGCCGCTCCACGGCGCCCGAACTTATTATGTTTTCCCTCTCTCAACATTAATTTATTTTCTTTTAGGAGCACACACACACTTTTCATACTAAAATGACACTTGTTTTCATTCAATCTCTCTTATCATTAGAAACTACACAATTAATATTACATTTGGCATGTACATTTCGTGTGTATGTTATTGTTCTATTTTATTGAGGAATATGTATAGCTATTACCATAACTTTGTATTGTAATGTTAACTGTAAAATTATTACATAGCAATAAATGTAGGATATTGCAACTAAAAATAGGATACATGTCCGTTATTCTGTCGTATTTTTAACCAAGTTAATCAGCATATAATTGTCATTTTAATTTCGAAAACATACTAATCGATCTGATTTGTAAGAATTTTTAGTTTTCTCGTTAGAACTATATACTTTCTAACCGTACTAAATTTGTTGGGTTTATTAAACCAGAATGTAGTTGGTGTTTACTAGATGCAAACGCTCGTGCATATAACTGCACTTCAGGGATGAGATTCTGCAGTTTATAATAGGAACATTGTGTGTTTAGTGACAGCTGTGAGCCAACTATGTGCAATGCACATAAACACACACGGACTTTCATTTTAGCCGACTGGCGTACAAACGTACTCAAACATACGCGACCAACAAAATGAGACAGAATTATATGCGGAGAGTTTCCAAAGAAACATCAAATAAAGTAGAAGGTATAAAGTTATAAACTCACTTTAACAAATCTACTTATTAATTTAAGAAGCTTAAATACAAATTCAACATTGTATTAATTATATATGTTAGAGTAGAATAGGAAATGAGCAACCCATGAATACAAACACATTCTGAAAATCGGCTTATATTCAGGAAATATCATTGTGTGTGAGATACAGGAAAACATGTCGAATGAAAATGGTAGCATATTAATATTTTGTCATATAATATAATTCATAAAGATGTTACGTCCATATACATACATTTTTTCCTTTAAAAGTTTTACCTACTAGGGTAAACATATTACGTCACAAAAAGAAATATTCCAAAAATAAACTCATTTTTCTCATTTCTCTTGGGCACATTACCATCTGACAGCGTTGAGGAGGAGTTTTTCGATGCCCTTTTATAGTTTGTTGTCAGTTTAGCTATTTTAGTTTAATAGTTTTTAATTATCAATGTATATAGTTAGTTTAACCTAATTAAATGTTAATAAATAAAAAAAATAAAAATAAAAATCATTTATTTCAGATGTCTAAAAGATCCATATTAGTTTCAAACATTCATTAAAAATATTAGAATTAAATACATTAAAAAATTACATTTATCAAATTATTAAAATTAGATACATTAAAAATTACATTTATCAAAATTATTAAATTAAAATACTAAATTACTCTTCTCACAAAAGACCTCCAAAGTGGGGATGAGATCCTGTCCGCTACAGTCTCCAGGATTTTGTTCCGGCTGCCACGCAATCTGCAGATCAGGGATACCGTCTTTTTGCGAATAACGGCAATAGGAATAATACCTATTTCTGTAAAATAAGTAATAATAATAAATAATAATAATAATATCTTGGGACAACCAACACACCGCCATCTGATCCCAAACTAGGCAGAGCCTGTACTATGGCAACCAGACAACTGATAAACATACTTGTATATTTCTAAATACATACATAGATAAATTATACACCCAGATACAGAACAAATAATCGTACTCATCGCACAAAGATTTGTCCTGTGTGGGAATCGAACCCACGACCTCCGAAGTGTTTATTTTATGGCGAGCATGAGGTCCTGGCATATGACATTTTCAATATTATTATTTCCGGAATACTGTGAAGTACTTACACAGTATTCTGAAAATATTTTGTATCGCTGATTTTCAGTATCAGTGGTTATAGAAACAAACAATACCAGGTTGGCCTAAGCAAGGAAAACCTGTTCAGGTGAAGATTTATATAGATGACTCTACCCTGGAGTGTAAATGTGGCGTTACCCCACTAACGGTGGGTCACTTGATATTATTTTTTGCCTTTGCTGATGTTTGCACATCACAGGAGCTGATGGACGCTACTGAAATTGCCGAACACGTGGGCTGATTCAATTTAGATTGTCATCAATACTCTAAGAAAAAAACTAAAACCGACTTTTATAACACAAAAAAGACTCGTTTGTTTGGTTTCCTTTATTGTCACCGACTTTTGAAGCTCCTTTTTGTGTTTTTAAAGTCGTTTTTTTTTCTTAAGGCTTCGATGACAATCGAAATTCAGTCAAAAAAGTTTTTTATTTTTACATTTTTAGTTGAAATATATAAGTTCCCGGGTTCTGTTATTATTATCGGTGGAATAAATTCGCATTTTTTCCACTCAGTTTGGTTGTAAAAGAACTTGAAGTGCCTTTGTTGTTGACAAATATGAGCATTTAATTGTTTGCTTACATTTCTTGATTTTTTGGTTTTACGTCTGATTTTTGCCCACATCCAATTTGCGTATAATCAATATTCATCTTTGATCCCATTAAATTTACGGACATAAACATAACTGGAGAAATGTGGGTGTACTATAAGATACATCTCTAACTTACCCTTTTAGAAATTAACATCACGACAGTACCTTGTCAATACATCTATGAAAACATCATGTACGCTACCACTACAATACCAGAAATAGGGACCTACTAGTTCAGCCAGGTTTCAGGCTAGCTAAAGTAGACTCATCTTTCATGGGGTACTGTTTAAAATTTTACAATAAAATACCTCCCCACATTCTACAACCGAATGAGACAGAAGTTGGGAGATTACATTGATGATAAAAATGCTTGGCTCAATGCTGGTCCTGCTCCACAACCACAGGAACAAACTAATTGATTACCATGATAAGTATTGTGGAAGCTGCAGAAGATTGTAAAAATATCCTTGCATACCTTCTTTTAGTATTATATAATTGCATAGCACATATGTGAGTACTATGTATAGAAAAGCTACCGTTTACATTTAGCTATCTTTTAACATTCTCAACAACTGCCAGTGACAGTTGAGAGAATGTCATGCTCACTCGAATGTCTTGCTGATGGTGGCGGGTGTGTCGGGTCATTTGGTTCCCTTCAATATGGTTGAGTTGAATGGCGCTGATCCATGCGTCATGTTCGTGAACGGGCGCTGTCAGTTGGGACTTGTCATCTCTTAGCTGTCACGGTTTATTTTTATTAAGTATTTTATTTTTAAATTGTTGATTTACTCTTTTACTCTGGACGCTCTTATTTTGCACGCCTCTTTACATCGTTCTCACATACACGTATAATCTCAACATGAATGAGGTAACCAAGATTTTGTAATAATATTTTGATTGAAAAGAGTGTCCATGGAGTTTCTTGCCCATTCTTCTCCATAGAGATCTACGCTTTGGAATGGGCAACTACAGTACTTTCACAAGTTATTATGTTGTGACTGTCACTGTAGCTTAGCCTTCTTTGTTTTTCCGACATTCAAAAGTGCCTGTAAGGGTCTAATTGCAATAAATGCTTTTGAGTTTGAGTTTGGAAAATACGGGCGTGACAATAAGATATGTTCAACTAATTTGAAAATATCACATTCACCAATGTTACTCCAACAATACCGGTGAACGTATGAAACCGAATAAAAAAATATTTTTTATTCTTATTCTTATTTCTAACTATAAATGCAATAAAAATAAGGTATATATGTCCCATACGCAAAAAAGCTGTAGACCGATGTTATAGGTACACCTCTGCCTACCGCATGGTTAGCGCAGTGGCTGAGCGATTGACTGCTGCGCTGCGTGTCGCGGGTTCGATCCCCGCACGGAACAAATATTTGTATGGCCAACAGATAGTTATTCCGGGTCTGGCTGTTTGTGTATGTGAAATTAAATGTTTGTTAAAGCACCCACGATACAGGAGAATTTCCTAGTGTAGGGCAATGTTTATAAAAAAAAAAAGATATATATATATAAAGAAGAGCTCTTTCGAAGGTCAAGGCTATGAAGTTATTGGTTTTATTATACCTATTTTTGCCGCTGCATTGCTGTGAAATGGGCCCTGATATAATTACAGCTACACGAGGCATTTTTTTACATAAATCACCCCTAAGTCTATATATATATATCAGAGTTCATAGCCAAATGAAGTTGGGATTTTCTCATCGTTAACTAGTAGTTGCTGGTAGTTGTGGGTAGTTCGTTAGTAATTTACACCAAGTTCAAAAGTTTATTTGCGGAAAACAGATTTCAGTTGATGTTTATGTTTGGTTACCTGAGCCACACTTTCCTTATTGTTGAATATTAATATCGACCCGCACATGCCACACGCCTGACGGAATTTAAGTTAGGAATGAATTCAAGTAATTAATTAGGTGCGATGGTAGGTTTCGTACCTACGTACGTACCTCCATAACGGTGAAAAATCATTATGTCCAGGGACCAAACATTCCATGGCTCGTATCATCCACCAGTCCGTACTGAGCCCACGTGGTGAATTACGGTTTCCGCCTAATAACCAAAAATTGTGCATAATTTGAAAACCGCAACTTTCTGCGGGACGTACTCCATCACCGAAATTACTGGACTTTACTTAGTTTCATGTACAGAATGCCTGGTTGACGGCTTGTGTTGGGTCCTTTTACTCCCTGTTTATAACTTTCGTAACAATAATGGTCATTAACAAGCTTCATCACTTGACACCTTTTTGACAACACATTGTTATTTCCGCTCACAACGGTCAAAACACTGTTATCGTATTCCATCTACTTGTGTGATTGACAGCAAACAGTGGGCGTCATTTTTTGGAAAATAATCTGCCGCTTCAATGTCCAGTGGCGTTAGAGCTAACTTTATGTGTCTACTGACAGCTTTAACAAACGATCGCCGGTGGTTTAATCACTCAACCGTTAGGCGTCCAGTGGTAAAAGTACAGCCAGTGACAAATGTTGGTTGGCTCTACGCTAACTTTCAGAAGAGAGAAATTAATGTACCTTTTAAGTAATTCAGACGAAAAATGTAAAGAGGAAAATGTCTTGTGAATTAAAAACAATATCAACGTTTTATAAAATTCGAAAATGTTCGGCTACTTTTGTCGCTGACCGTACAACCGACAAAAGGTGCGCTCATTTGTCACAAACTTTCTACTCGGTGCGACTTGTAAAACAAATGCTGGCGTGTAGTTAGTAAGGAAATTTTCAGAAACAATTACTTAATTGAGAGAAATGTGTCCGTCCCGAGCTCGGCCAGCAATCATACTTTATCTTCACTAAGGCTTCGATCTACCTGACCACATGCGGACCGCGACCGAGGACGTCCGAACGCTATGTTCGGAAGTACACGAACGCGGTCTCGCTCGCACGTCGCCCGCAGCTATCCTAGGTTAGGGTAGTTTCAGATTAGCGCATTTTCGACGCGTTCAAGCGTTGATGCGCTCGTATAAGCGCGAGACTTGAGAGATGCAAACCGATACGGCTTACGGCATACGCAAAAGATAAGCTAGTTTGAAACCGGTCTTCCACAGTATACCAAACCAATTCAGGCCACGAATGCGCCCGTCGTGACGTCACCGCACGTTGTCAGTAGCGTCTGATGTTTTAAAGACGGAAGTTATTACCACGATTTAGTTTATGCTGTCAATCCAGATTTCCTTTGGTTCAATTTACGAGAAACCTTTACAAAGGTTTTGGTTAGTCGTCTAAATTATACTTGAAATGAACTTTAGGCATTGCGGCAATGACACACTAGAGTTACTTTTTATAATCATAATACCCCACATAATTAGTCTCGAAATAAACACTTAAATAGTATTTTTATACAAAAAAATAGGCTATTCATCAGACCTAGGTATTATTTGAAACTTTCAAATATGTTATCAGAAACCTTATTATTTTACTGAAGTAATCAATATTTATCAAGGCCGATAGTTGCCGGTCAATATTTTCCTTCATAACTGACCAGAACTTATGTTGTCACAGTGCAGGGTATATTTTTTAATCTGAACAAATTTCAATAAGGAAAACCTAGAGAGAAAACGATCTCGAAATTTTATCGAACGCTTTTATTTTTAACTATCTTCTGTCCGCGACTATGTTTGCTGGACCGGATAAAAACATGGATAGCTTATAAACTATCTGTGTGCCAAATTTCAACCAAATACGTTCAACGTTTTTGCGTGATTGGGTAACAAACATAAAAAAAATCGCATTTTTCACATACACAGCCATTTAAACTCGCATACTTAAACACCCAGACCCGGAACAACCTATAAGCTATACAAATATTGGTTCTGTGCGGGAATCGAACCCGCTACACGTAGCTCAGCAGTCAATCGCGCAGCCACTGCACCAACCGCGCTATCAAAACCTAATAATATGTGAGTGAAATCGGCACACCTTAGAATGACATACATTGACCTGATATAACCAGATGCATGCCTATCTGAAATAGAAAATCCATCCACGCTGACAATTTCTCTTTTCCTGGAAATTAATATTAAATTATAGCTGCAGTCTATCAATTAATCTATTCAGTGTTCATGGTACATTGAGATGGGATATCTGAGCTAAATTCACTTTCATGATCAAGGTCAATATTGAGTATCGAGCCTGTTGAATCCGCATCCATTCTAGATATTATTTGATTCGATTTTATTCTTTTTTAATATTTGTTTTCAGCGTACATTCGAATGATTCGAATTTTCTACGTTGTTTTTCAAATGCTTCAAATAAAATGTTGAATTTATTGCACCCACCTACATTTTTATCGGCACGTGGACTGCGCTGATGATAGATGCGGTGCAGTATTGACCCTCTAGAGTAATAAGTTACTGTAGACATGCTGCGACGACCCCAAATTAATTGGTACTAGAGCATGCGTATTATGGCTTAAGAACTTTAAATAAAACTATGTCAGCATAACCACTATGTGAAAACTTTTACGGTGCGAAGTAAAAAATCAAGAAAAAAAATGTCACTCTGCCTTCTAGAGATTGATTTTTATAACTCTGATATTTTTTATTTTATACAAATGTCTCATTAATTCCATGCAACATCATTACGATTAGCAATTTGGCATTTTGCAGAAAAACTTCGAAAGATAAATGAATTCAAAGTCATTGCAAATTAACTGCTTGTAAAGTTCGCAACGAGAATATCGCTGCTAGCCCGCAGCATATGAAACGATTTTTACACGATGTATGCTAAAGGATCCATTGAGTCAACCGCGAAATAGTAGCGCGTTCCGTAACCATAACGTTTTCTAGAAATCTAGACATGGAACAGCCTATCCACTGATCGAAATTGGAACTATAGTAATTGTAAGATGCAGTGAATGGATTTCTAATGGTGTCCATATACTAGCCATCGTTTACAGCTTTGGCCAATATGACTTGCATCAAGCGCGACGCACCCGCCCGCCTCTTGATTTCTTTGGCTGAGTACCGTGCCTCCGCAGATTTGCATCGCGGTGATTGCTTTCATTTCTTTACACAGCAGTCGCTGTCGCAAGAAGTGTTTAGCTTGAAGCTTCTGTAGATGCTTATATTTCACTTAATAATAATACCAACCTTAGGGCTGAACTAGGGCCGAACTTATCCCAAGCTAGATTTGAACCCACAACCTCGTAAATGAAAGACAAGGTCTTCACGGTTTGGATATCAGACACACACAGGCCTATGTCATACTGTAAAATCCTGATTCACATCAGAATTTGCCGATCAGTGTCACGACAACGCTGCGATCGAAACTGTCTCGTATATTATGAAGAAAAACCTCTCCTGAATAGATACTTTCACTTATAAATATTAGGAGGAAAAGTGTTATTTATATTCGGAATACTCAAAAGTGTTTATTCATAACAATTAGCACAGTTTCATGCAGTGTGCACTTGTGCAGTTTATTACCTTGAGTTGAACATGAATCACTTTTTTTTTCTGATGGAAAATCATCAAATGACGCTGAAGTCTGACACTAGCTTTCGCTCTGCCCAGAGCGGGAGGCTCGAAAGCTAGTGTCAGACTTGTACTGACTAAAACCCATCCATGTTCCTTCCTTGCCCTTTGTGTTCCAGGGCCGCGGTATCTCTTTCGAACAGTCCCGCAGCAATCAAGATTACCTTGAGTGATACTAACTCAGTCATATTTACACGTAAAGTAGTTAAGATTTCCGCAGAGGAATTTGTATGCTCGTCATAATTTAGGTATATTTAATTTAAATTTTATGTAATTAGTAATGCTTATAATAAAACGACAATGGGTTGTGTTGCTGGAGAATTCATTTCACTATTTATTTTAGCTTATTCTATAAGCATGTGGAAAAGGGTGCGTTTGCGGGTTGCCTCAGCAGACATCTCCTAAAATATACCTTTCTAAAGGTTCAGTTAATCGTTGCGGAGAAATTACGGACTGGCTCCGGAAACTGAGACCTCCATACAAATACTACCAAAATATTTAAATACACCCATAAACTCACGCCTCTTTAACATGAACGAAATGCCACCTGCTACGATCACTACTGAAATATTTATGTTGGTATTGCTAAAATACATCAGCGATTCCAATTTAAGTGATTCACAAAAGTTGCAACTGACTTCCGAGCTGAGTTTCATAGATTTGAAATTTAAATAAACTATATCATATCATATATACAGGACTCAAAACGGTGCCATTATCACTTTTTGTTTTTCCCTCTTGAACGCCAGAGCATAGTAGCACGCGCGTGCCCTCTACGCCAAGCCCAATTTCACCTACCATTTTGTCACATATTTGTGTCTTTTAGCGTACAGGGCACGCGCTTGCTTGTTACATATAAATGACAATGGCGTTCAAAAGGTTAAAGAACTTAACTAAGGCATAGTATGGCAAGGCATGGCATAGTTTTATTGTTATTTATCTCTATTGAGGAGGCACTTCGGTGATACAATGGAAGCCATTCAATATCCGACAGAATGCAGAGCTCCGATGAGCGTAATACTCCATGCCAACTTCAATTAATTCCGGTCTAGCAAAATCCCTATTGCAATCCCTTTTGTCCTCCAGGCAGCGCTCATATCCTTTGTTGTATTAAAAATGGCGGTCTCGTCTTGACGATACCGCCATTTTTATGAAAATAAAATATGACTTTTATTCATTGCTCTTGAGCAATGAATAAAAGTCATATTTATTTTCATTTTCATTCCAGTACTGTGAAATGCTTTCGTCAGAATTATGAATGTGGGACTTAACATGGTCACTGACAACATTCTGACCACAATGATCTTGTTTTGTCACGAAAATGCAAGTTGAAAAGTTACATGAAATAATATTTCAGACAAACACCAGCGGGGTACATTATTAGTTTCGCTATTCATTAAGGCGACCTACATTAGCTCCTAACACTATAGCATTGGTCGCCAACCTATGGTCCGAGAGATAGAATAATAATCCTCGAAAAGTTTTATTGCAACGCAAGTGTTTTATTCGAACTTTTATGCAAACCGAATTTTAACTTTCTTTTAAAAATGTTGTGTTTTCTATTACTATATTATTGCATACCATTAGACTGGAAACCAATCTCAGATAAAAATAAAAGTAAAATTCAGAAAAAAAAACCAAAATGTCGCTTCATCATCATCTATAATTTTCCCACTGCTGGGACACAGGCCTCCTCTCTGTGAGAGGAAATGGGCTATAATCCACGCGGGCGCAGTGCGGATTGGTAGATGTCACATGTCTTCGAATTTTTGGTTCTAAGACATGCCGGTTTCCTCACGATGTTTTCCTTCACCGTTTTTGAGAGCAGTGGTGATGAAATAAATTACACAAAGTAATGCGCCTGCCTGGGTTCGAACCCACGACTTACTGTTCGTAAGTCGGGATCGCTACCACTGGGCCACCGCTGCTCTCTATTTTTTAATATAATTTATTTTTTAATATATATTTATTTTAATTAAAAAAAAAATCGTATGAATAAGAGCCTCATCAGGCGGGGTTGTTAAAGTTTTCGAGGTCACTTTAATCGCGATTGCATTCAAAATCCATGGTAAAGCATTTCTGCAAAATTCGAAAAAGCTATTCCTATCTCTGCAAGGTGTATCTGTGTGTGACTGTACGACTGTCAAGTGATTTCATTGTCTATGTCTAGGTATTTCGCTCATTCTAACACAGCAGTTGACCTAGATGCGACATACAGATTTCATATCCGTTTTCCATTGTCATAAAAAAAGAAGACTTTTTAACAAAATGAAACAATGAAACTGGATGAACTATAAAATTGAAAAGGAGTATTGCATGGAATAAACGAACGCAGGTGTGTTATATTTCAATTTTCATAGGAACACTGCCAATAGTTTTAGAGTGAAATGACTTTGTGTCATCCGGACGGATAGTCATGACAAAATAGTTAATATACAACTTTATTTATTTGTCGTGTACTTTCAGATTGGTTTACAAAAAAAACTATATAGAATTTTTATTTTATTATTCAAATATAGCCAGCTAGTTATCATTGGCTAGAAAGATGGACAACCAGGTCTTACAGAGACTTGGTTGTCCATCTTTTTGGGCCACTGACTACCTGTAACGACTGTCAACGATGTACAAATGACAGCCGGGACCAACTCGGAATGTAATGGGTGGTCACCCATCCACAGACCAACCTAGGCAAGCACGGCTTAACCTAAAGATCGACCCGAGCAGCTGTTACGAGCTCCTCAAGGAGCACCCCAAGGAGCTCCTTCTCTTGTGGATAGTCAAGCTACTTAGCAATAAATTTCCCTGAATTTTAATCGAATTTATTCGGAAATGACGTGAAATCTTTTGGCACAACATTGGGGCCAAGAATGTTCGACTACCCAGCTTGGTATTCCCAGTGTATTTCCTTCAGGTTCTTTACTAAGAAATCTGGAGACCAAAAATGAGTTGCTCTTTTAAAGAATAAACCAAAACAAATGAAAGAGTTTTCATCGGACGGTCACTTACCACTCGACCGGATTAAATTATAAAGCGGTTAAGTTGATAACGTATCGCTTCCGGTTATCTGATGCTTGTGTTCCTACACGTGGAGGTTTATGTAAGGTAATATTTATTTTATAATATGTAGGGCGAATAGTAATTAGTGACCGATAATTAAACCCTGGGTATTCTCCGAAGTGTTGAGCATAGGTGCTCCTCACACTCATGATTTGCCAGTTATGTTTATGTCCCATGTAATGGCGGGTTAGCCAATTGCCATAAACTGGCCACTGGAATTTTCTGGTAAACTAAACCAAATGCCAAACAACTTTTACAATCAAAACAATACTGTTAAAGCGAAAAACAGCAGCTCCGTACATTTGTGTTCGCCTACATAGAAAAAATGTGTTGGACAGTTGATTATTTTTTCAGTTCATTGTTAAACGTGGTAAAACAGGTAAACATGAGACCGACTATACGTTTGCACTTGAGTTTGTTAAAGTTGTAGATTTGCATACAATTGGTTAATTATTATTGTTAAGTACCTATAACAATGTAGTTGAATACAGATAGGTGGGTAATTACATAATATGACCCAGTTTATTGTGCTTTTATGTCGTCAAACTAGCATGTGGGTATTGAAAATTACACATGCGTTTCCCACTTAGATAATTTTGAATGTTAAACAAAGGCTCCACAGCAGCCTGACGCGTAATTTTTACATGAAATATTTTGTCAACTGTTTAAAAAAGTCAACTTTTCCGTACATTTTGTCCGTGAAGGTGGGAATCCTTATTCGACATTTCTATGAAATAATGACAGCTGTTTAAGATTTCCCTTTTACCGTGTATTATCTGCCATCTGTAATTATATTGGTTGTTAGATAACAATATTACTGTCCGGAGAAAAATAATTTCTTAACTTTGTTAACCCTCGACCACAACAGAGGAGTGTTATAAGTTTGAAGCGTGTATTTGTGTGTTTGTCTCTGGCATTATAGCTGATGAGCGGACGAACTGATTTTGATTAGTTTTTTTCGTCTGAAAGGCTTTAAACGAGAGTTTAATGATTTTCTAGTTGATGAAGAGATATAAACAACTTCCACATGTCTGATCGATTCGAAATTTGAAATTCTGTCACTTGTTAATAATATTACAAAAGTATGCGCAGGCATCATCATGTTCATGCAGGGTACTGGACCCGCAAGAAGAACTCCTCAGCGGTGTACAGCATCTACATCATAATTACTTACGTTACTCTAAATGTAAACATTTTTTAAATATGTTCAACACTTAATACAAATTCTTGGTAATGTTCCTGGTTATCAGGCTTTCAAGGCTTGTTGATAGACGTGTTTTGAGGTTCGCCAACAATTTTAATCAATACACGGCCTTTTTTGAAGCAATTCCTATTTTAAACTGGTGTAACCAAGTGGCACATAAGCGTATTGGCTTATTCAGCCTCGTGCTTGGATTGAATGCAAATTTTGGTACAAATCAAATGGCATCATGGTATTAGAACTCGGGGACTCCATATACACGTACGCACATGCACGGAGATCCGGGTAGGGCCAATATGTTATGGGTTGATTAACCTGAATGTAAATTACAAATTATAAAGCCCGCTGAGGGTTGGTAAATCGGTCAACATTTACTCCTAAAATAGAACTGTAGCCCAAAATACCGATCATTTTGTCCTTCTCATATTGATAACTAATGAATTGATGGATACTGCAGGTTTTTTTTAATTCCTTTTTTATTAACCTACTAGCTTATGCCCGCAGCTTCGCCCGCGTGGAGTTCCGTAACTGTCCGACGGAATCGTACTCCGTGTTAATCCAGGTTATAAACTATCTGTGTGCCAAATTTCATTCAAATACGGACAGCGGTTTTTGAGTGAAAGAGTAACAAAAATCTATTCATTCATCCATTCAACCTCACAAGCTTTCTCATCTATACAGGGTGTTTGGCAGAACGTTGAACATACGAAAATGGTGGGTAGGTGGGGTCATCTGCTACTTACTCAGCCCTAATTTATTTGGCCCTGGCCGACTGGGTATTTTAAAAAAAAAAAAAAAGTTTTTTTCTTGTTTCACCACTTTCTTAACTTTAAAGTGTATTTTTTTTTATTAAAAATGGGCAATAAAACAGGCAATTTTTTTTTTTTAATCTTTGATGTTGGCAGATTCTTATAAAATTATTGCTTTGTTCAGATGTTAGCTAGAAAAAAAGTTATGAGTCCTCAAACTTACAGAAAGATGTAAAAAATACTTGAATGTTAATTTCAACTTGCATTTAAAAAAAAACAAAAAATGATTGAGGAGTTCCAATTCTAGCAAAACATCCCTAGTGTGTGAGCTTTCTAATGGTATGTAATTTGCTTTTATAAAAAAAAAACTTTAAGAGTTATTTCATAATTTTATCAAGCAGGAAATTTTTGACGAAACTCTACCTTTACGGAAAGTTAAATGTTTTGCGAAATTTAATACTGCAAAGTTGGTAAAAATTATGGATCGACGGCTTGCCAGTAGCAGTGGTGCAAATTGACATTCACTATTCCCTTGAGATGGTTACACAAAGCAGGTAGAAATTTTGTTTCACTCTTGCGCAGTCATAGCGTATTTTTGCTCTCTTTCGCTCTCGTGGCACCGTGACGCCTCAGAATGAATTCTTTTCTTTTATTCAGTCGAGACTTAACTGCCTCTGCGATCTCACGTGCCCGTTACGCTTACGTTTGTTTTTGTTCACTTCGTTTTCTTTTATTGTTATCACTAGTTAAGTTTAAGTTTAAGTTTGTTAAGTTTTTTGTTATTACTGTTACCTGTTGTTATTGGTAAAGAAATGGCTGCTTTTACCAGTGAGGAATACGCGGACATGTTGTTAGCGTATGGAAGCGCTAATACAAATTCGCGTGAAGCGCGAAGAATTTATCAAGAGCGTTATCCCAACCGCCGAGTACCCAGTCATCAGACGTTTGCGAGTACTTACCGACGTTTACGACAAACCGGTAACCTGAACTTACAAGAACCACGAGTGAACGCAGCACGACCCGATGCTACCATTGACGAACAAGTTCTTGCCGAGTTTGACGCGGATCCTACCAAAAGCATTAGACAGATAGCTTCAATACTTGGCTTAAGCATATGGAAAGTGTGGTCTGTTCTCCGGCAAGATGGTAGACATGCTTTTCACTACACTCCAGTGCAAGGTAAGATTAAGCCGTTTATGCACTGCATCTGATACGATTTTGTGGAATGTAGTAAATTATGAGACAGTTCAATTGATCGTTCCATTTAACCTTGATTTCGTCACTTTCTTTATTAGTTGTTTTGCCTCATGTTGTTTTTAGCGCATTCAATTCTAATTTCAAATTAAATTCAATAAACTATTCCTATTCGGCCGCATTCACGTAACAATCAGGCGGCCAGCGCTTACAGGATTCGGATTTCGGATTCGGTTTGCGCAGGTGGTCAGCGTAGGTAAACTTGCCAGCACTTATGGGTCCTTTTTAGAACAAAATTGGAAAGTCGCACGCCCTTTTGTGAATTTGGTCTTACGTCTTTATGGCTAAGCCATAAAGCCAATTAGTGTACTTAAAAATTGAAGATGAAAAATTTGGATAATTGTAGAGTTTGAACTCGGAGGAAGAAAAGATTCAGTATTGAAATCAATTCTTAGACATGTTTTGTTTGTTCTAGGTCTCGATGACAGTGATTTTGGGAGACGTGTGCAATTTTGTCGCCATTTGCTGCATACCGATGTGGACGACGTTAACTTTTTAAAAAGTATTTTGTGGACAGACGAGTCCAAATTTGACAAAGAAGGGATTGTCAATTATCACAATCTTCACCATTGGGCACTTACAAATCAAAACCCACACGTGAAGAGACAAAGAGGCTTCCAGAGGAGATTCAGTGTGAATGTCTGGGCAGGAGTGATTGGCGATAAGCTAATAGGGCCTCATTATTTGCCCGACAACATCAACGCGAACAACTACTTGGATTTTTTGATAAATGATTTACCACCATTAGTGGAAGAAGTGTTCCAAGTAGACATAAACAGGCCTGTTGTCTTTCAACACGATGGTTGCCCAGCTCACTTTAGTCTAGTTGTACGTGAGCATTTGGATAATTGTTTCCCAAATTCGTGGATTGGCAGGGGAGGACCAATTCCCTGGCCTCCGCGATCGCCCGACCTCACTCCGCTCGATTTTCACGTGTGGGGAAGGGCAAAGGAACTAGTTTACACTACAGAAGTAGAAAGTCGGGAAGATTTGATAAATCGAATTAATGCTGCTTTCGAAGTTATGCGACAGGAGATGCTGCTGCGCACAACAACTGTAGAAATCAGACGTAGATGCCGCACCTGTATTGCGAATGAAGGGCGTCAATTTGAACATCTAATATGATTTATTATTTAAATAAATTATTTAAAATTATTTAATTGTTTCATTAACGCACCTAACTGGTACAGCATAATTTCAATCGATCATTTAATTTTTACCAACTTTGCAGTATTAAATTTCGCAAAACATTTAACTTTCCGTAAAGGTAGAGTTTAGTCAAAAATTTCCTACTTGATAAAATTATGAAATAACTCTTAAAGTTTTTTTTTTATAAAAGCAAATTACGTACCATTAGAAAGCTCACACACTAGGGATGTTTTGCTAGAATTGGAACTCCTCAATCATTTTTTGTTTTTTTTTAAATGCAAGTTGAAATTAACATTCAAGTATTTTTTACATCTTTCTGTAAGTTTGAGGACTCATAACTTTTTTTCTAGCTAACATCTGAACAAAGCAATAATTTTATAAGAATCTGCCAACATCAAAGATTAAAAAAAAAAAAATTGCCTGTTTTATTGCCCATTTTTAATAAAAAAAATACACTTTAAAGTTAGGAAAGTGGTGAAACAAGAAAAAAACTTTTTTTTTTTTTTTAAAATACCCAGTCGGCCAGGGCCAAATAAATTAGGGCTGAGTAAGTAGCAGATGACCCCACCTACCCACCATTTTCGTATGTTCAACGTTCTGCCAAACACCCTGTATATATATACATTTATTTTTATATATTTATAAATATAAAACAAAGTCAGGTTTGTTACACCATTTTTAACTCAAGAAAGGCAGGCTGATTTCTGATTTTTTGGATTCGTCTCCGACTCAAATAGCAGAATAACTATCAAAATATCTGAAAATTTCACGGGAAAAAAATAATAAATAATAAAATATGAATGGAAGCGCTTTATTTTTAAATTATGTTAAATAAATTAGTGCAATTGACAGCTCACGTCACGCAGGTAGGAAGGTACTAGGTAGAAAGGTATAGAGCAGGTAGGTAGGTAGGGTAGGGGAGGGTATTTGTGATACCGTGGCGTGAACCTACCAATTACTACAACGATTTCTACTTTTGTATGACTGATATACGTGGATTTTATATTTATAAGCATAATATCGAGTACCCTCCTGTGAATTCTGTATCGAAACCAATAACCTCAAGCGCGGCCACACCGCCATCTGGTGAGCGAGCAAGCGAGCCGAACGAGGTATCGAGGTATCGCCGAACAAAGTATGAAAAAAACAACCTCGCCCGCCTCCCTCGCTTGCTCGCTAGCCGGCGTTGTGGCCTGCGCTTCATAGTGAAGACAGGCCTTTTCCCTTACCTCCTAATAAAAGCCAAACTGAAGAGTTAGATAAACTGAGCGATGAAAATAACCATGATAGAGGCGTGGCGTGGAAGTTGACAATCAAGATCCAGAGTTTTTACCCTCTTCAAGGGCTCTACGCCAACCGCATTTAATTATCCGCAACAACAGGAATTAAACAATTTGATTGGGACTTGCATAGGGAGTGCAGTAAGTGAAGGGTGGGCGTGTTCGGGGATTGTCTCTAGCAAATTTCAATATTAAAAAAGTGCTGATTAACAGCACAATTTGAATAAATTAATTTTGATTTTGCACTTTACGTCTAATTAGACCTATACCTTCATCTTGCCTATCTTGGAATAGAGACTAGAGAACGTCAATCACAAAAAAGAAAACAACTATCCAAAAAGGTTTTGAAAAAAACCAAGAGGAACTCGAGCTCATTCAAAGTTAAGCTGAGCTTGCCGAGGTAGGACTCGGAGGATGTTCGACCGTCCACTATACATACCCATTTACCCAACTTTACTTTAAACTTTACTAGACGAGTTCGTGTCTCTATCTTAAGCTTTTAGTTAGGCAGTTTGTGCAACAATAACAGGGAGTAACGTTTATAGATTTCTAGACTTAGAATTACTCTCTCTACGTAGATTGCAGATTTTATTATTTTTGGTTGAGTACACATGCAGTCTACCCGGCTGCAATCTTTTAAGAACCTGTCGATCCTGGGTTTAAGCTAATTTTATTTATTAAACCGCTGACTCTAAAGGAGATTGCCCACCACACCGTACTATAATGGTATAGTACGGTGTGGTGGGCAATCTCCTTTAGTCTACGATCTGTGATACGTTCATAACGCGGTCATGGGACCGCGGTATGAACGTATCGGGCACTGAAAGTAACTTGACATGGACTACTAAACCCACATTTATTGTTGGATTATAAATCATTAGTATCTAGACGACCAAGCTCTGCTCGGGTGAAAATAGAGAAAAGGAATTTTCCCCTGTACGAGACCGACAGCTAGATCAATTATTCGCCCCCGAAAACAATATTGTAAGTTTCAGCGAAATCGTTAGAGCCGTTTCCGAGGACGTGATTACATAAATATAATTCTCTAGTATACAAATTTTCTTATTATTTTCACAAGATAAAAAACATGAACAAGTGTTGTATAAAATATAATAAACACAAAGAATTGGAGACAGAGCCTAAGACCCCATTTCGAGACAGATGTGTGATTTCGAAGGATCTGAATTGAAGGATGGCGAATACCGTCTCAACATGTCGTTAATAAATCGTCGAATGTCTTTAATAAATGTTCGTTTTCACCATAATTTTAAGGATTTTAGGGAAAAGTACCAAGGTTTCTGGGATAAAAACAAGTTAGCAAATTACTACTGGTCCTCTTTATGAGACAGTGATACAAATCAGAATTAAAAACAGCGTAAAATTTGCAATTTGTAATACTTTCAATGTATGGTAATGTTGAAATAAAAAAAAAAATGTTTTGAAAATTGACGTCCTAATTTTTTTTTCTGACTTCATATCCTCATTAAGCATTAAATCCTCTATGCATCATCTCTTAAACAAAAACGCTGTAAACTAGATTTAGCTATACAAATATTATTATAATAATATAATGTACTAAACTAGCTTTTGCCCGCGGCTTCGGTCGCGTTAATTTAGAATTCTACAATTAATTCGGGTTGTACTCTGCTTGTAATAATATAATTCAATCATGATTCGAAAGACACGTGGTGCCACCTATTACCAAAAGAACGTTCTTGTGGTTTTCCTCGGGATCAGTACTTTTTTTCAGGATGAAAGGTATCATAAGTCCGTTTCTGTACACCTGAAAATGTATAATTATGCAAAATTTCAGGATGATTAGTTCAGTGGTTTAGGCGTGAAAAGGTAACAAACAAACAAACTTACTTTCGCATTTATAATATAAAAAAAATCTATATATATTATATATATATATCTATATATATAAAAGAAAGTCGTGTTAGTTACACCACTTGTAACTCCAGAACGGCTGAACCGATTTGGCTGAAAATTGGTGGGGAGGTAGCTTAGAACCGGGAGACGGACATAGGATACTTTTTATCCCGACGAACGCGTTCACGCAAAAAAAATATGAATAAAAACGTTTTTAAATAAATTAGCGCAACTGATAGCCCACGTCACGTAGGTAGGTAGGTACTGGGGAGGTAGGATAGGTAGGTACTAGGAATGTAGGTAGGCAGGGTAGGTAGGTAGGTACTGGGGAGGTAGGTAGGGCTAAGGTAGGTAGGTACTAGGGAGGTAGGTAGGTAGCTAGGTACTAGGGAGGTAGGTAGGGTAGCTAGGTACTAGGGAGGTAGGTAGGGTAGGGTAGGTAGGGTAGGGTAGGGTAGGGTAGGGTAGGGTAGGGTAGGGTAGGGTAGGGTAGGTAGGGTAGGTTGGGTAGGTAGGGTAAGTAGGGTAGGTAGTTTTGGTAGTGTAAGTAGGGTAAGTAGGGTAAGTAGGGTAAGTAGGGTAGGTAGGGTAGGGTAGGGTAGGGTAGGTAGGGTAGGTTGTATAGGTAGGGTAGGTAGGGTGGGTAGGGTAGGGTAGGGTAGGTAGGGTAGGGTAGGTAGGGTAGGGTAGGTAGGGTAGGATAGGGTAGATAGGGTAGTCGAAATATTATTTAATTGCATTATGTGACGTAAACGAAGTTGCGCGGGTCAGCTAGTATGTATATAAAAGAAAGTCGTGTTAGTTACACTATTTATAACTCAAGAACGGCTGAACCGATTTGGCTGAAAATTGGTGGGGAGGTAGCCTAGAACCGGGAGACGGACATAGGATACTTTTTATCCCGACCACCGCGTTCAAGCAAAAAAAAATTGAATAAAAGCGTTTTTAAATAAATTAGCGAAACTGATAGCCCACGTCACGTAGGTAGGTACTAGGGAGTCAGGGCGGTAGGTACTAGGAATGTAGGTAGGAAGGGTAGGTAGGTAGGGCTAGGGTAGGTAGGTAGGGCTAGGGTAAGTAGGTACTAGGGAGGTAGGTAGGGTAGGTAGGTACTAGGGAGGTAGGTACCCTAGGTAGGGTAGGGTAGGGTAGGGTAGGGTAGGGTAGGGTAGGGTAGGTAGGGTAGGTAGGGTAAGTAGGGTAGGTAGGGTAGGGTAGGTAGGGTAGGGTAGGGTAGGGTAGGGTAGGGTAGGGTAGGTAGGGTAGGTTGGATAGGTAGAGTAGGTTGGATAGGTAGGGTAATTAGGGTAGGTAGGGTAGGGTAGTCGCAATATTATTTAATTGCATTATGTGACGCAAACGAAGTTGCGCGGGTCAGTTAGTATATAATATTGTTAGGAAGAAATGAGGTTTTACGTAGCACATGTTAGTTCTATGGCAAAGATTGACAACTTCGAATGGTCACTGGTCGCGAGAGACTTTTGTTGGGAATATGGCTCAAAGGGCTGTAATATTCATAATTCCATATTTTGTGTACTTACTCGCTATTTTCGTAAACAATTACGTGTTAATTGAATTCGTTATGATTTGGGATAGTTTCTGTGATTGATATTTTGTTCCAAGTTACAATAAACGGTTGTGTTCACTATTTTGTGTACCTCGTTGTCTTTCTTTAAGCATCTTCGCTTCTGTTTGCTAAATTCAGCAGCGGGATAAAGAACTTAGATTGCCCACTAAAGTACAAAACATCCAAGGAACAAAATAACAATTTCCCTTCAACCGATAGTCAAAATGGTGGTTTTGACTTTTTCGTTTTTTATGCTTGTCATTGCTGTTATTTCACGTGTGTGTGATTGAATATCAAAAGTTGTGATAAATATGCAAGTACAAGTAAGTAGAAAGTGTGACCACCGCCGTAACGAGATTGACCTAAGGTGGTTCGCGAAGCAGGTATGCTAGAAGTGAAGAATTAATCCTGAGAACCGGGTTTGTGCACTTACTTCGTGTTAGCTTAGCCCCGTAAACTTGAGCGATGTTCCGCAACGAGTTCATACAAACGATCCAATCGTAAGCGATTGAACTGTAAGCAGTTCCAAAGCCTTGCCCTTTGTAACCATGCTCTTAGAAGCTTTAAGGTCTTTACAGCCCGTGAGGTCGTGTAATTACACGACCTCAGGGACACGTTTTACGCGAAACGTAAAATACGCGATTCCAATTTCGATCCAAACACATTGACGAGTTGTGTGACGAAGTGGACCGTGCCGTAGTTGCGAGCGGTTAGAGCGACTACGAGTGCCTGTCGCGAGTGGCTTCCTGTCTCAAGGGTGACGCTGGAGTTTGGCTAAGTGAATGAGTCACCTATGACTGAACTTGGTCCAATTTAAGCTTGAATTAAACCACTATGTCCTCGGTGGTTGGATTGCGTCAATATTTTATTCCATACAATGATCCAAGAAATTCCCAACGTATGCCGAGTATGCCCGGCGTAGCTTAACGCGCGTAACGTTTAAGAATTGGGTAAGTGTCTTACCGATAAATTGTGAAACCCTGATCGTTTGCCAACGAATCCTTAATCAAACCCTTCGCCAATTGATTGACGCTGTCCTTTATAAAGACTGCCGAAGTCAAATATTAAGGCATGATAGTAAGCTGTGGTCAGGTGCGGCCGAGCTCACGGAAAATAGGAGCATTAAGGGACTCACAAGTTCCTGGAAATGTCAGGCATGTGCCCAGTAGTGGGTGCAATTTCCTAACTATTTATGGTTTCAGCGATGGCTGTGGGTGTGTTCCCAAAGGCGTGAGTCGCCAAGCATGCGGGTTAGTCCCAAACAGTCACCAAGCGCGCAGGTAAGTCCTAAGGCGTGGGTCGCCTAACGTGTGGGTGTGTTCCCAAAGGCGTGTGTCGCCTAACGCGCGGGTTTGTTCCCACAGCGTGTGTCGCCAAACACGCGGGTTTGTTCCCATGGCGTGTGTCGCCAAATGAGCGGGTGTGTTCCCACGGCGTATGACGCAAAACGCGCGGGTTTGTTCCCACGGCGTGTGTCGCCAAACACGCGGGTTTGTTCCCATGGCGTGTGTCGCCAAACGAGCGGGTTTGTTCCCATGGCGTGTGTCGCAAACGAGCGGGTTTGTTCCCACGGCGTGTGTCGCCAAACACGCGGGTTTGTTCCCATGGCGTGTGTCGCCAAACGAGCGGGTGAGTTCCCACGGCGTATGACGCCAAACGCGCGGGTGTGTTCCCACGGCTTGTGTCGCTGAACGCGCCGGTGTGTTCCCGAGGCGTGCATCGCCGAACGCGCTGCTGAGTTCCCGAGGCGTGCATCGCTGAATGCGCTGCTGTGTTCCCGAAGCGTGCATCGCCGAACGCGCTGCTGTGTTCCCGAGGCGTGTGTCGCCAAACACGCTGCTGCGTTCCCGAGGCGTGTGTCGCCGAACACGCTGCTGTATTCCCGAAGCGTGTATCGCCAAACACGCTGATGTATTTCCGAGGCGTGTATCGCCGAACACGCTGCTGCGTTCCTGAGGCGCGTGTCGCCGAACACGCTGCTGTGTTCCCGAGGCGTCTGTCGCCGAACTCACTGCTGTGTTTCCGAGGCGTGTGTCGCCGAACACGCTGCTGTGTTCCCGAAGCGTGTATCGCCAAACACGCTGATGTGTTCCCGAGGCGTGTATCGCCGAACACGCTGCTGCGTTCCTGAGGCGCGTGTCGCCGAACACGCTGCTGTGTTCCTGAGGCGCGTGTCGCCGAACACGCTGCTGCGTTCCCGAGGCGTGTGTCGCCGAACACGCTGCTGTATTCCTGAGGCGCGTGTCACCGGACACGCTGCTGTGTTCCTGAGGCGCGTGTCACCCAACACGCTGCTGCGTTCCGAGGCGCGTGTTGCCGAACACGCGGCTGTGTTCCTGAGGCGCGTGTCGCCGAACACGCTGCTGTGTTCCCGAGGCGTGTATCGCCGAACACGCTGTTGTGTTCCTGAGGCGCGTGTCGCCGAACACGCTGCTGTGTTCCCGAGGCGTGTATCGCCGAACACGCTGTTGCGTTCCCGAGGCGCGTGTCGCCGAACACGCTGCTGTGTTCCTGAGGTGCGTGTCGCCGAACACGCTGCTGTGTTCCCGAGGCGCGTGTCACCGAACACGCTGCTGTGTTCCCGAGGCGTGTATCGCCGAACACGCTGTTGCTTTCCCGAGGCGCGTGTCGCCGAACACGCTGCTGTGTTCCCGAGGCGCGTGTCGCCGAACACGCTGCTGTGTTCCCGAGGCGCGTGTCACCGAACACGCTGCTGTGTTCCCGAGGCGCGTGTCGCCGAACACGCTGCTGTGTACCCGAGGCGTGTTGTCGAACGCGCTGATGTGTCCCCAAGCCGTGTGTCGCCGAACGTGCGGGTGCGTTCCCACGGCGTGTGTCGCCGACCGCGCGATGGTGTTCGCAAAAGCTTGTGTCACCGGACGTTGGTTTGTAACCCGGATAGCGTGAGTCGCTGTGGTAAAGTATATGGCAGTAAGATAGGACGGTTGGGACGCTGACCATCTTATGTTTCTGTCATTAATCGTAGTAAAGTTTTCGGCAGGGATATATGTCGGTTAGGACGCCGACCATCTTATATTTTTGCCATTCTGAACTTTCAACTTCTACGTGATCATCGTGTTGCTTACACAAATAATCATCGTAAACTCTTCCAGATTACGAAACTCATGATGTTGATCATCGTGGTGCTTATACAAATAATCATCGTAAACTCTTCCAGATCACGAAACCGATGATGTTGATCGTCGTGTTGCTTATACAAATAATTATCGTAGACTCTTTCAGATCACGAAACCGGTGATGTTGAGCATAACCTGGACCGTTCTGAAAGTAACGAGCCTGTGCCCGTGACGGTAGGGCTGTCCGTACCTGATCTCGATGCTGGAATAGGAGCAGTGCGCTACCAAGATCATCGCATTGCAGGCACAACCTACAACTTTCAAGTCGAGGGCGACTTGGCGTCAGGAGAAGCCGTGTTAGGAAGAAATGAGGTTTTACGTAGCACATGTTAGTTCTATGGCAAAGATTGACAACTTCGAATGGTCACTGGTCGCGAGAGACTTTTGTTGGGAATATGGCTCAAAGGGCTGTAATATTCATAATTCCATATTTTGTGTACTTACTCGCTATTTTCGTAAACAATTACGTGTTAATTGAATTCGTTATGATTTGGGATAGTTTCTGTGATTGATATTTTGTTCCAAGTTACAATAAACGGTTGTGTTCACTATTTTGTGTACCTCGTTGTCTTTCTTTAAGCATCTTCGCTTCTGTTTGCTAAATATATATATAAGAGGTAAAGACCTATGAAATTAGAGATATTTATGAAAATTTTAAAATATAAAAATTTAGGTATTTTTTTTTATTTAGCAAATCAATGGCTCAAATTAACTATAAAATTTTGCCATTTTGTTGGCAGTCTGTTTATTCCTTTACTGTAGTCTGCCGGACGGGAGGCGATGAAGTCAGCGAAAGGATTTTATTCTGCCTCTCGGGTGTTGAATTTTTTCCCACTTAAAAATTGACTAAATTTTGAAAAAAGTAAAAATCTGTTGGGGTGGTGTCTTGTAAGTACGAGTACGGTGGGTGATGGAGAGTTTCCAACTGTAACTCTTTGTTTAATTGCGAGCTTCTCCATCATTGTTTTCAATTCTTGGCAATAGACATCTGCCGTCACGGTTGGCGCAGTGGCTGAGCGATTGACTGCTGCGCTGCGTGTCGCGGGTTCGATCCCCGCACGAAACAAATATTTGTATGGCCTACAGATAGTTGTTCCGGGTCTGGCTGTTTGTGTCTGTGAGTTTAAATGTTTGTGAACGCACCCATGATACAAGGAGAAATTCCTAGTGTGGGGCACTGTTTAAAAAAAAAATATATATATAATTGTTTTCAATTCTTGGCAATAGACATCTGCCGTCACTGTTGTGCCATTCGGTAAGAAGCTGTGCTGGTTATAAAGTCACCTATTACAGTAAAAACCTATTATTAAGGATTAATCTCTATTTCCTGGAAACATAAACTAATAAACAAAAAGTTGTTCAGGATACCCAATATTTCGAGAAACACTGTATAACCTAAACCACTTTTCATTTTATATTACAATATTTTAACTGGTACTTTGTCAGGAACGACAAGACTCTTGTAGAATTTTGTGACGGTAAAACTTTATTACATTGTAATAAGGTTTAAGCTCATCTGGCAGCCGTGCTCACGTTGCTGCTCCGTTGTCTCTACATCTCCTACAAGATTTAATAAAATCCTAATTTATCCAACGCCAATTTCAATTTCTAACTTTTGGATATTGTTGCTTACCCGTAAATATAGAGTCAAGTCGGGGCCTGCTCTTAAAACTCTACTGATTACTTATCAGCTTGATTGCCTTTTATCATAGCATTATTAACCTAACACTTAAAATGAGATTATGTTCTCGTTGGCTTTTTGTATTCGTAAGCAACCGTTTAGATTTTCGATGACCTTTGATGCCTGACACAAGTTAAGTGATTTACAAAGCGTCAAACTAGTAAGTTAGTTTGTTAGTTTCTATATACCTACTATAACTTGGTACAGTTTTACGAACTGGACCGTCATTATAACGACCTCACAAGTTTATATTTGGCTTGAATTTCCACATTTGTTAAATTTATTTCAGGACTCTTACTACTCTTATGACGGATTCGCACGATTGTCCAACAGGTACCGTAGTAGCCTGTGTGTTAAAACAGTTTATAAACTATCTCTGAGCCAATTCCAATGCATTTCATCGAAATCCGTTCACATAATCTTTTTGTGCTGTTTGGATAGTTCCTTCGAAAAAAAGTCTTTTGCAGACTGAGCTGGGACAACTCTGGGATATCAATCGATGAAGGCTAACCTACCTTTGGTTCGATGATGATGTTATTACCTTCTGAGAGTAACCAACTGCCTTTAAAGAAATGATAGCAAGCCTAGCTAAACAAAGCGAGTTAGTACAAAACCAAATACAGTAAAGCCATCGAATATCAAGACGATTGTGTTCTTTTAGAACAGATTATCTTCAGCTTCAGAAAATATCAGTCCCAAATAACATACATCTGTTAGATGTAGTCGGTAAAAACACATCAAGATGAGAGCGCAGGTTTGACTTAAAAGTAGCAAAGTGACAAGTGCGTGAACGCCGAACGTATATAAGTATCAAATAGGTCTTTGGCCCCTATACGTTAATATTTATGTCACATTAGACATTTTTCGCTATACTAAGTCTGCGATATTTTTTTTTGCAATTTTGCGTTGAAATAAGGTATTTAACGAAAAATCTCAAAAAGACTAAAATGCTACTTTAGCCCATATACGAGTACGTAGGACCCATCGATTTATTTACTGACAAAACGCTCGCCCCCTCTTTTACATTATCGGTCTTTAACACAACTAGTTAAGTGCGGGTGCACCTACCGCTGGCTAGGAAATACGGGCGTGATGTTCAGTTATAATAATTTCTACTACGTCAGTTGTAGACAATATAACAACCGGTATCGGTTAGTAACTGAACAAAACACTAAGAAAGATAATTAAATGTTCCCGTAGACAACGCCCAAATTTTTGTGTTGTATTGATCTTACGAAGTTTCGGTTTCGAATTTTCAGTTGCTATATCGTACCTATACGTTTCAAAGTGTTAACTGTAAAATTAAGGTGCTTAAGTTACGGCTGTGAAAACTATGATGGATTATTTCTTTGTGCCATACCTAAGGTAAATAAACGTTATGAGACTTCCTTAGACTGAAATATGATTAAATTATTCACATGCGGTTTCTGAAACCAAAAACTACGAGGTGTCAAAATCAACGAGGTGTCAAAATTAAACTCGTCATATCATTTGATCTTAACTATTCGTAAGTTAGTCAACTTATCACAGCCTATAGATAACATACTTTCGACAATTTGTTACCAGAATTTTGCTGTTCCATTTGTAATTTAAATCAATTTTTAAGAAACAAAATAAAAGGGCTTTTGTCTTTCAATTTTTAAGAAACAAAATAAAAGGGCTTTTGTTCCTTTTCAATTTTTAAGAAACAAAATAAAAGGGCTTTTGTCTAAGCTTGCCGATAACGGATAATTATTACTTGTCTGTTAGCAGCCTCTTTGTTGAAACGTGTGTTTAAATGCCAATAAATGTTATACATTTAATCATCATACATAATTTGGAGGTACGTACTAAAAATTCCTCCAATAATTAATAGCAGTATTATTGTATCAAACGGTGAATTGAAATTAATTGATAAAGGCAATGATAATAATTAATCGGATTAATATAATACAGATCGAGACCGCATCTATTGGTGTGTATCTATAACGGTGTTAATCGAACTTCCCCGAAATGTTCCATTTGAACAGATTGATACGTCACGACGTATGACGATGTTGATTCGAAATGGATGACATTTCCAAACAGTTCTAGTGTGACCAATACACAAACAGTCTCATAAATCGAAGTCAAAAGGGCCGTTAAAAGGCACTTTTAAACCTCAAATACGAATGGAATTGAATCGATCACCCATTCGCAAAGGCTTTTAGAATCTAATTAAATTATCCGGACATAGTGATCTCCACAACAGCAGTCGAAAAGTAAGTACCTGTTAGTGTACCAGCGGGAAGTTGATGGTAGCACAGATAGACCCTCCTTTTTACAACATTAAGGCCCACAATAGTATCTCACTATATTGTTATTTTAACTAGACAACAGACTCGCCACTTATCCTACTTAATTTTGAGTACATTATAGTGCACAAGTACGATACTAAACAAGTCTACCATTCAATGATTTAAATTGAGGTTCTAAATCTGGGCACGGAGCTTAGCCGGTCACAGACAGAAACAAAACAGCGGGTCGAGAAAAAGCCATCTCCGAGTACACAAACTAGTTAATTCAAGTGAACTACGAAACTAACATCTTAGTGGTTATTCCCGTATTTTTATAATATTCAAAGTCTAATCTTACACTCCGTGTACTTAAATAATCGTCTTCTAATTTATTTATATTGAGACGAGTTTTTGACATTGACTGTGTTTTAGATTATATTGCAACTTGATTAAGAAAGTTTTACATTACGGCATGACTGCCCCGTTGACTGTGTCGTCCAAGGTTGGCTTTCCTGGTCTGGCAAAGTCTTATTAGGATTTTGGGCGGGAAATTCCCAGTACCAGCTACAGAGTTTGGATTGGTGCACGGTCGATAGCAAAAGACCTCCTATTACATGGAACTTAAACACAACTAGTGAAACGTGGGTTTACTGTTAGGTACACCTTTGCTTTAACCTTCGCGGCAACAGACGGGAGGTGGCGTATGTTATATAAATTATGGCAATTGATCTTCTGAATGTTGTGTTCTGAATATAAACCATATTCAACAAAAGGATGTCAAAAATATCTGCCCAATTTAGGACAGAAGGTACACTTAGTGGCATAAAATACACTAGATTACACTAAATAATATTGCACTCTTAAATGATTTATACTATATAAATAATTTAAGAGTGCAATATTATTTAGTGTAATCTAGTGTATTTTTCCCGGGGAAGAATAAAATAACTTTTAAGTATCATAATAAAAAGCACGCCATTTTGGCACTCTATCAATTAAGCACCTTACTTTAAAAAAACTGTCAAGTTGACAGTTGTCAGATTCAGCCATGTTTGTTTGTGAAGTGTCAACAAAAACAAAACAAAATGACATTTACGAAATGTCAACCCCAGTGACAACCAAATAAAACGCAAACGTACATGCAAAGTTGCCACATGCTTTAATTGTATTACAGGTTATTAGGTTATATTTAAATAATTTATTAAATAGTTAAAAATTATTTATGAATAAAAGTATAATTATTTTCGAATTCCTCTATTTTTTCTCAACCATTTGGTGCACGTGTACCTCGAGGTACATATTTGGGCAAATTTGTACGGGATTTCGTTGACCTTCTTTATGGGGTATTTTACACGAAGATACGAGTATTTGTAAAATACCACCTTTGATACTATTCGTTCTGAACCATTATACTGGTGATCGACCGAGTGGTAATCAGTTTCTGCTGAAGTGACATTACAGTACGTTTAAAGAATTTAGTTCTCAAATTACCGTTCTGTGATTTCTAATTAAATGATGATGATAATGTGGATAGGGGAGGCCTATGTCCAGCAGTGGACGTCTTTCGGCTGAAATGATGATGATGATTATGATTTTGATGAAATGTAACAAGCAGCTTTTCTCAAGTCTCACATACTTCGTAGTTTTGTTTTTGCTTATTAAAATGGAAATCTGTTGGTTTAAGGTTATGAGAAATCTCGTGGGATTTTTATTTTTAAATTAGTTATTTTTCTTTAAATTATAAATAAATTTATGTGTTATATATCTATTTTGTATATATGAAATTACTATAGACGCGGACAAAAACTAACCAAGTGATTTTATAAAGCGCGCTCCACAGTTGTTCGGGTCGGACAATTCGGTACAGCTAAGTAGGTGACAATACATTATATACATTCGGTTTGCCGTTCGGTTTTTACCAAATCAGGTCGATTTAGATAAATAAATACTAAATAGATCTCAGAAAGGTTCTGAATCTCACTTGAGATTAGGATCTCAGATAGGATTAGGAAAATAAATACTCAAGACCTGGCACTAGCTTACATACTTTAGAAAGCGTAGGGACTTAGGATTCTCAAGTTTCTTTTGCAATGAATGAAGTGAATCGTCTATTTATGTATGAAGAAGGACGAATCCTCTATGAGTGTTTACGTCATACTTTTGTGGAGAATTTCTCGTTGGTTACAATTTTAGAAATTCCTGATAAGAAAACCTAACAACAGTTTCCCGACCTGAGAGTCGAACCCAATACCTCATGTTCAACAAGACATTTTTGTGAAAGCAAAAGAAAAAATGCACTTTTAA
Organism: Lycophotia porphyrea; assembly: GCA_950005105.1. Lineage (NCBI taxonomy): Eukaryota > Metazoa > Arthropoda > Insecta > Lepidoptera > Noctuidae > Lycophotia > Lycophotia porphyrea. Next base: position 25,914,457 of record OX465383.1, on the reverse strand, counting down.
AAAAAAATACATATATTATAAATACTCGTAATAATGGCTAGAGTTTATTGAAATCCGAGAGATAAAAATCAAATACATTGATTTGTTCACGAGGTTTTCCACTTACAAGATGGCATTTGTTAAGATAGGCAACATCTAACAGCCTCGAGATACACGTGAAAAGGCTCCCGTTTGGTATTTGAGTTAAGGCATTGAAGCAAAAATATGAATCCGTATTTATACCTCCTTGGGAAAAAAACACCTCTCATACAATACGTTCGAATTTCTAAAGTATCGGATATAGTTACCAACACCTTGTTATTTTCGTGTTAGAATCCCTATTTTTAGCCAATATGTTGTTGTGGCGTTCACCAAATTGTCGAGTGGAAGTGTGTGTGGAAGTGGGTTCGTTTTGTTATTATTGCAACAAGTTCTCACTGAGTTCCTCTAAAATGAATCTGATTCCTGTAATTGCGTGAGTGGATTGGTTCGAAATTTGTTATCTTACAGCAACGGAATAGTCTCACCAACAGGACTAGCTCACGACCGCATTAAGCGCTCATTTCCGTATCCCCGTCCCTTTCGTCAGGAACGGGGAAAAAATCGGTTACATTCGATTTGTACAAACATGTTCACACAGGTCCGTGGGTAAGGTGAATCCGGGCTGTCAGTATGAGTACGCTCTGACAGTGGTGTCCCTATTTATTCACGTGGCCGACATGTACGTGCAAAATGAATACAGAAAGCTTGATAGAACTTGTGCGGCATAATAATATACTTCACGATCTTCCTAAACCATATTTTTTTAATTCTAGCCCAGCAATAAAAAACGCTTAACCGCCAAATTTTGACATTATTGACAATGACATAAGTGACACTTGAAATAGTTACTGATAGCTTTCTAGGTGTGCTTCTATTTCTTCTTTATCTAGCGCTACTGTATCAGTTGCCAATTTTTCTGAGTTATACAAGGACATCGGGTTGTATGCGTATCAACCACCGAAACAGACTACACTGATACCGATTTCCCTGATATGTTGACGGATAGGGACACCGACACGAACTACTCGGAAATCTGATAGCCCTAACCTGGAAATGTCTGGACAGCGCTTTAGGTACAATTCCTGAAAAATAAAAATCTTTTTTTTTTTCAAATTTTCACCTGAAATAATCAAACGTTGATCAAAATATGCATAAAAAGCAAACGTTGTCATGGTTTGAACCGCTTTGGCGGAAAATTAAACATATTTATATCATTTTTGCTCTTTTTTCTCGCAATAAACTCGAAGAGCTTCAATTGCGTGATCTTTATACGCACGAGTCATTATTCGAGAGCGTCACACGCACGGAGTTGCGATCACAGACCAGAGGAATAATGTGTGATTTTAGTCTCTTTTATAAATCTTTTTGAAGTCGTTCCGAAAACAAACTCATGCCCAACTTAACAATGGGCTTTGTCAACAGAGTTACTAGTATTGTTAAATAATATACACAACTTATAATACGGTATCATACGGGTCAACCAAGTTGATTTACTTTCATTGAAATATTCTAATATTAAAGATAAGGTACATTAGTTAAAGTCTAAGTTTTCTAAAAATTAAACCTAGCTAGATCGATTTATATTTTTTATTTGGCCACCCACTAAGTGGACCGATGACCTGGTGAAGGTCGCGGGGATCCGCTGGATGCGAGTGGCACGGGACCGGTCAATGTGGCGACACTTGGGGGAGGCCTATGTCCAGCAGTGGACGTCTTTTGGCTGAAATGATGATGATGATGATTATCACCCCCGAAACCATTGATATTTCATGAAAATCATTGGAGCCGTTTCCGAGATTCAGATTATATATATACACAATTGCTCGTTTAAAGTTTTAGATAGATTATGGATATAGATAGATACACATATTACTCTTTGCTGTATACATTGGATCGTCATTAAAGTCGAATTTTATTATAACTAGGTGATTAAATACACTAAACAGTGCATTTTCAGTATCGCCACGGTGTGCGCTTTTGTTTAGGTACTAGATTTGCCTAACGTGGTCCAAAGCCGGAAATTGTCCCACAGCAATAATTTCCGATAGCTAAAATAGAAGCACACGTTAAGATGAGAAGGTGTGAAAGGCAAACAAACTCATTTCCACGTTTAGAATACGCTAGCTCTTGACTTCGACTTCGTCTGCGAGGACCGGTATAAAAAGTCATATACGTCAAATCCAGGTTATAAACTTTGTGTGCCAAATATCAAGATTCGTTCGCTGTATTTTGCAAAAATGAGTAGGATTATTTTTTTTCTTTACATAAGTAGGTAATTACTTTATTTACGTTAATGGAAATGGTTCTATTTGGAGGAGTTGATAAATCCTCATTGTTGTAATTTTCGATCAGAATGAACAATGGATTGAATGAAGGATGGTTTGTTTGTAGCCTGAAAGCTGTTGTGGAAATATTTATTTGAAGTGGTTTTAACAATTTAATCTGTATTTATCCTGCCACATTGAATACTTCAACATCAACTCAAATACCGCTGCTTGTTTCGTAATTATTTAAATACACTTTGTGGTAATAACTGGAAATGATTTTTAGAAATTCTGTAAACACTCATCGGCAAATTCACAGAATCACAGGATACTTGTTCGATCTATTAACCGATATCGATGTAACAAGCTCTTCATAATAAGCGCTCCATAATTACTCCATTTTCATATTAACGTGTGTCGGCGCCAAACAACAGTTCTTCGGTACCGGTATCAGACCCCACTCGAGTCTATTAAATGACACTTCAGGACCGCATTCTTTTTGACCCTTCAGTACGATTGAATAGACTCAATTATAATGAAACTCGTGGACTGTATAAATAGGTGTAATACTACAGTTAACAAATATGTATAACGCGCAACGTTTGAAAACCGTACAAAGAAATACCCGGAATGGCCTGGTTTTGTGAGCTGAGTGGAAGGGTGCGTAGCGGTGTCGCACGCTGTCGCAGCCCAGGTGCGGTACCGGGACACCCCGCGTCCTCTTCGCGGTACCGGGACACCCCGCGTCCTCTTCGCGGTACCGGGACCCCGCGTCCTCCTCGCGGTACCAGGACAGCCCGCGTCCTCCTCGCGGTACCGGGACACCCCGCGTCCTCCTCGCGGTACCGGGACACCCCGCGTCCTCCTCGCGGTACCGGGACACCCCGCGTCCTCCTCGCGGTACCGGGACACCCCGCGTCCTCCTCGCGGTACCTGGACACCCCGCGTCCTCCTCGCGGTACCGGGACACCCCGCGTCCTCCACGCGGTACCGGGACACCCCGCGTCCTCCTCGCGGTACCGGGACACCCCGCGTCCTCCTCGCGGTACCGGGACACCACGCGTCCTCCACGCGGTACCGGGACACCCCGCGTCCTCCTCGCGGTACCGGGACACCCCGCGTTCTCCTCGCGGTACCGGGACACCCCGCGTCCTCCTCGCGGTACCGGGACACCCCGCGTCCTCCTCGCGGTTGTCTACTCGTATGTGAGGCGCTAACAGCTGTTACACAGTAATTATTATTTTAAACGGTAGGCACTCTAACGGCCCGGTATAAGTGTTGCCAGTAAAATGAATAATCATTTCATTTGTTAAAATTGAATTAAATAACCATTAAAATTAGTATGGTTTCCATAACTTTACAGAAACGACATTGATTAAACACACAAATGGCAATGATTACCATTAGTATACAAATACGTTACATTAATACGTTTAAATAAAACATTATTCGCAGTTCATTCCAAAAGAACTGAGAAAGAAGTAATCAAAAAATTATGTGGGTCGTTATTAAGCCTTAAAAGGCAATGAATTCCGTAACAACATCGTAATATGAAACAACCTGTAGAGTTTGGAGGGTTGAAAAGGCAGGGTGGTGAAAGTGTAGATGGGTGGCGTAGCGCGTAGCTGGGTCGCGTAGTACGTTGCTACGAGGCTACGAGGCTACGGAGCGTAGCGGGTACGAGACTCGAACGTGTTGGGAGCTACAAGTGTCTGCGAGTCACCTTTCTCTCCGGAGTCCAAACACATTTTTCTCGAATACAATGCGACTGTTGAACTTTTTTCATCACGTAGTTGGCCTGAAAATTCTTGGAAGCTATTCTTTGAAGTGAAATTTCAATTAACTGGCTAATCTTAGACTGTTTTATTTCTATCTAGGTTTACTTCTTTGTATTGTCTTTTTTAACTTAAAGTAATGAATTTTATAAGTATAAAGGAGATAAGTAATTATAGTTCATGTAGAACTAATTGCCTATCTAGATTTTGTTTTTTTAAAGTGCGTAATTTAAAAGTAATTCGCCGGCTAACTGTTAAAGAAGAAGTCATTATTTTTAAAAACGAAAACGGAACAAATTGCGTATTATTCATATTTCGATAGAACAAATATAAATCTAATTATTTGATGTATTCGTTAAAACGCAGGGCATGGTCAATCGCTAGGTACAGACACATTACTATATCCATTTTAATACTATGAAAATTGGCAAACTAGATTCCCATGAGTTGAGGGAATGGGATCATCATTATTACTTTTGGTCGCGATAACCGATATCCACGCAGGCGAAGCCGCGGGCATCTGCTAGTTATAAATATGTAGCTATCTCAAAAAAAGTGTAGTTACAATCCATATAATTCATTCGAAAAATGTGGATATTACACACAGTTTTCATATGAATAGAAAAACAGAAAGAGCACAAACTGTTTTAATTGAAAATCAGCACATATATTGTATTTCACAAATTGCAAATTGTTTCTCATTTACGTTTTAAAACTTTGATCAATTATATCATTAAATGATTAAATAACAAATTTAATAGCCACAAACTGACCAGTTTTGTATCGATAACACAATACAAAATCCTTTATTTTGGTGGATCGCGTTCAGTATTACCGAGCTATATATTCGTAGAATTTGGGGCATTATGAGTTTATGTAGTAGGTGAAAGTAGACCCGACCACTCCCCGACAGTGCCCGACTGTCGCCGACAGTCCCCGACAGTCTCCGACCGTGAAGGCATCCCATCGACCTCGGGGACTTTTGAGGGTCGGCGCCGACCGAGTTGATCTTGCGTTCTGTGGAACAGTAAAATAACAAGCCAACACGTGTGCTGTGGGAACTCGGCTTAGACACACAGCCATACCTTGACATAGTTATATAAAAATAATAGACTTACCGCATAGCTAAATCTCTAGTTATTTTTTAACCTGTGTCTTTTAATTACGTGATTTAAATTCAGATTTTCACTATCCTTTCTTATGTAGGTCCTTCGTAATCATTTAAATCCGTTAAGAATCGCCAGAGGCATGGTCGCGATCTGTATTTAAAAAATGATAGATAACCTTCTTCTTATTTGTGTCGATGGACTCAAATGATATCCGATTCGTATGATGCCACCAGCACCGTTCAATCCTTGACTTTGATAGCCTGAAGTAATATATTCTAAAACTTTCCTGTAGGTTATGAAATCATGGCAATGAAAGGCTGATCAAAATTAGTCTGTGACCTCAAAACTGCTTTTGTTCAAGTCATTTATTAATAACAGTACCTATTAAAACAGGTTACTTAGTAGCAGTAATCACGTGCAACGCCGGTCCTCGACGAGACATCAAAAATACATCGTTTCATAATTACGTATTCCAGACTAGATTTCTGTTTCGACATGTCTACATTAACGTTAAAAGCGTTGGTTTAACAACATAAATATGAATTTGAATCTCAGAGGAGTTCAGCACGAAATAATTATTAAAAGATGAGATAGCTAGTTATTACTGCGCGTGCTGCGCAGTAATATCGCATCGCCTAAGGTTGTGGATGGTTAAGGTAACGCCCTGTCCACGACCTTAGGCGATGCGACTTGCGACGCGATTTTGGTCAATCAAAACGCGTGTGTTGGTCCGGTGGCGGTTTGGTTTAAAAAAATGTTTCTTACTTAGTAACATCTTAAAGTAATAAACATAGTTGTCGTTCGATCTATCGAGTACGTACATACAGTGGAAAGTCATTTATTGTTGTTTGTTGGTTAAATACAACTTTATTAAAGAATCTATCAATTTATCAAGTTCATTGGAAAATCCCTTATTTATTTCGGTAACTTATTGTATAGTTGCGCTCTCTCAAACTGAATGAAAGTTCATCTTCCGCAACAGTTACTTGTGACATACTCTAAGCAACTCCTCTTAGTTTCTGCGTAGTGGCGCGTATCGCAAGACGCACATAGCCCGAGCGCGGAACTCGTGGAAAAGCAGTTAGTCTCTTAGAATTAATAGAAAAACGTCGGTGATGCAATAAAAGCGTTGTTACGCGTGCCAACGTGACATTGGTGGTTTGACAAGGCACCCGAGATAACAACTCGTTAATGAGCACTAGTTCCCCTGACTCTCCTATTAGATGCTTTGCGCCCCTTAACTGGGATCATTCAACGATTTTTACCCGCCAAGCGAAACCTTTCATACCGAGTAAAACCCCAAGCTCTTTATTGTTCCTTTATGACGCCGTTTACGACCTTTAAGTGTAGTTTAGTTTTGTTTCTGAGTGCGCAGTAGCGACCATAACTTGTTATTATAATAGAAACGTTTGATTGAAAACGATAAGTTGATATAACAATACCGTTTGAAGAGCTTTTTGAGTCTTTGTTTTATTTCGTTTAAAGGGAGTACTTTATATTATGGTAGACAATGATACGGTGAACGATACCATAATACATAATACGTTCTTACTCTTTCGATTTCTGAGTAGTCTTTGATGAGTTGGACTACACGATTTAAGTGACACACAAATATACTTACTAGACAGTTCCACTCAAACCTGTGTACTCAAGACCATCTAAGACGCTAATCTGCGTAATCCTCGCATGAAAAGAAAAATCAAAACCATCTTATCGGTCAACGTCTTTTGTTACCGGCAACAATATAAATTTACGATGTAGTTTATAAAAGACTGTGATCTATAAGGTGGTATTGCTGTTTCTTTTCAGAGTAGCTAAATAGAACACACCGACCATTTCATCATCATCATTTCAGCCGAAAGACGTCCACTGCTGGACATAGGCCTCCCACAAGTGTCGCCACATTGACCGGTCCCCTGCGATTCGCATCCAGCGGATCCCCGTAACCTTAACCAGGCCATCGGTCCACCTGGTGGGCCGCACCGGCTTTCCAACGCAACTGCTTCCAGTTCGCGGTCGCCACTCCAGAACTTTTCGGTCCCATCGGCTATCCGTTCTGCGAGCAATGTGCCTTACCCACTGCCACTTGACTTTGGCAATTCTTTGGGCTACGTCGTAACCTTGGTTCAATCTCTAGTGGATGTCCTCATTTCTGATTTAATCACGCAAGGAAACTCCGCATAGCCCTCTCGACCGACCTGTGAACGGTGAGTAATGGGCTAGCTCGCCGTCCGTCCGTCTTTTGACGAAAGGCCGTGTTGACGGCGCGTTCGTGTTCCACGCGCGCCTCAAAGAGATGTCAGCAAATAGGGAGGGGCCCGCAAGGGCCGATGCCTGCCAGGGCTGCGGGCTGTTCGAAAGAGATACCGCGGCCCTGGAACACAAAGGGCAAGGAAGGCACATGAATGGGTTTTAGTCAGTACAAGTCTGACACTCCCTTCCGCTCTGCCCAGAGTGGGAGAAGTCATTAGATGATTTCCCATCCGTAAAAAAAAAAAAAAAAGCGATCACGTTTCAATCTCGTATTTAATCACTGGCAACACACACTAATCATAGACTTTCGTCTTGAAATACTGCGGTAAGTTGGACGTGAAGATACCACGCAACTTCCCGAACGCTGCCCAGCCGAGTCGGATTCGACGACTGAGCTCCTTCTCGAAATTAGACCTACCTAACTGGACCGTTTGTCCCAGATAGACATAATCGTCTACAACTTCGAGTGTAGAGTCTCGATCTTGATGAAAAAAATGAAAAATAGTTTATTCACGGTAATACATCCAAACACGAATTAATATTACCTCTGCCAAACCGCAAAGCAGTTTGTTGGCAGATATAGCTCCCATAATTATTCAGTATTACCTGAATAGCACAAAGGCTGACCAGTAGTGAATTGAAATGCCACTACGCAGTTCAATATGCTGTTAGCATTAGCCAACAACATCCCAAACCGCGCAACGGCACTTCAACTCACGCCGGCGAAACCGCGAACATAAACTAAGCATAATTTATGCATCTCCATCTCTGATGCTTTGACAAAAGGTGTTGAGAAGAAACTTCCCCATTTTATTTTTAAAAGACATTTTTGTGGTACAGCTACTTTCTAAATCGACTGGTATTAAAAATTGTTGGGACTAAACATTTTCTACATCTTTGTTCATAATAGCTAATCCAAGTGGGTACTACAAATCTTCTTAGGCGTTTATTCCTTTGAGGTCTTAAGTTTACCGTCTCGATTTTAAAGTCATCCTTACAATAATTTTCTACAGCTAATAACAACACCACCTTACGATGGACTGGCAACATCTTACATTCCAGGAATAATTCTTCGTAATCACTACTTTTACAACGTTTTTTTGTGTTTTTATCAACTAATAGTTTCATAACTCTTATTTGTAATAATTTTATTTTATCTAAATATGTTTTAAATGTATTACCATAGCATGCCAGTCCATACGACAGCAGCGAATCCACCAGCGCATAACAGACCGTGAACAAAGTGGCCCTATCTAATACAAAACTGAGGTGGTGGAACTTTACAAGCACTAATCTCAGTTTGTCACAAAGGTGTGATATGTGTGTTTTCTACGAGAAGTTGTTATCTATAACTAAACCCAAGTTCTTGTATTCCTCCACCACCTCAATAACTGCACACGCACACTTCGTCGCGTCGTCAACGTGCAGGCACTCATAGGTGTGCCCCACCACTCGCGGCGGACGTTCACAGTTTCTCAGATAAGGAGACCGTATATGCATACACTTAGTATTATTTATATTTATTATTATCCCATTATCATGAGCCCATTTAATTATATTAGTGAAGTCCTCCTGGATATTCCTTTCTATTACATCCAGTTCTTTATCTGCATATACCAAACAAGTATCATCAGCATACATGTATAAGCGACAGTTTCTAACCACATTGCACATGCTGTTAACATGCGTAATGTAACCGACGGGACCAAACACGAAACCGGTTGGCACACCACATGTGACGTATCTAGGCTCTCCAACGACGCCGTCAATGACTGTTCGCAGTGCCCGGTCTGTAAGGTAGGCACGGAACCACCTGTTAAGTGGTCCCGCGATGCCACATTCCTCCATGGCTTGAAGCAGCTGGTGGTGTTCCAGGGTATCAAATGCTTTTTTAAAATCAATGTAGACCACCACCACCTGCTTCCGTTGATCCAAACATTCATTGACGTCATCCGCAAACTGTGCCAAAGCCGTCGCCGTGCTCCGCCCACGTCGAAAACCATGTTGTACACTTGACAATATATTGTTGTTCTCCAGGAAAGCACTAACCTGGTTCATAATGAACTTTTCCACAATTTTATTTATTACAGACAGTATGGCTATTGGCCTATAATTTGAGTAATCTCTGTGCACACCTTGTTTAAATATAGGTCTTATTAATGCCTCTTTTAACTGATCGGGATATAAACCCTTTTCCACACATAAGTTAATGAATAAAGCTAACACAGGGCTCAGCTTTGATTTCAACAATTTTATTTCCTTAAGCCTAATTTTATCTATACCTTCAGACTTATCACTACTTAGCATAATTATTATTTTATCTACATCCTTTGGGTAAGCTTATCCTTTGGGTAAGCTTTTTGAAACCTCCATGACATGTTACTTCTATTAATATAGCCAGACATGTTTTATATCTAAGATTTCTTTAGTAAATGTTTAAGAGAATTTATTACAAATATTAATTATACTTTCTGTTCTTCCTAGGTATTTTAAAATAACAGAATCTACACTTTTTTTCTCTCTCCCTATCCATGAGTTGATTTTAGTCTAAATCTTCCTAATATTTTTGTTACACTTTTTTATTTCCTCTTGACGGTATTTATTTTTCGCTTTATTAATACATTTATTTACCCTGTTTCTGTACCTAGTATACTGAATCCGTAAGTTCATATCTTTCGGCTTACTTTTCCAAAATCTAAATAGTCTGTCCCTAGCACTAATCATGTTTTTAAGTTCTTTTGTAATCCAGGGTTTACTCTTTCTCTTATTAAATATAGATACTTGGATATTGGCATCATCATAAACATTAGAGAATATTGAACAAAGTTTGTTATACAAATCTATTGGGCATTTACAACTCAAAAGCTTCGTCCATGACACATTTTCCAGTCGTTCTAATACCTTATTATCACAAATAATAGTCCTGTTGCCTAATTTAATCTCTGTTAGTGCTATTATATCTATTTTCTCCTTACAATTATTTATCAAAACAAGTAACTCATTGAAATTCTTTCTTAGTGATCTTATGTTTACAGGAATAATACTCAGAGTATTGTCCCATTTTAATAATTCTTCTTGCCAGCTATCCAGACATGTGTATCCATTGTAATTAATATTAGAGTTTACGTATGATGCATGATCGTCGAAAACGAATCTATGTGTATTCTCTATGTTATAACATTGTACATTAAACACGTCACTTATTTGCTACGTGTATGTTTCTATCGCTTAGTGTGCGAATTGATCTTATTTTTGCATCATTTGGGTCATCTTTTTTTATCAACATCCTGCCATTTTGTGCCCAAATGTATTTAAATGTTGGTTTTAGCTCATTTTTTGCAGTCCATAGTAAGTTGCGCGTATGTTTCGTGAGATCCTCATTAACATAAATGCGTTGTTTATTTCCACTGGCAAATATATCATTATTGGTTAGCTGGTGGGTTTTTCGTGTAGCTAGCCATTTGTCGCGAGCAGTTCGCGTAGCCAGAGTAATAACAATCGGCCGCGGTTTTTTCTCGCGCTGCTTGTTTTCGGCTTTAATTTCTTCACCCACCCTCATTGCCTCACATATCATATCACCCAGCTTACTTGTTATCGTCTTAATTGTATATTCTAGATTCCCGTTTTGCTGTTCCTCTAAGCCAAATATTTCTACATTTCTTCCTTTCTCGCGTACTTCCAGATAAGCTATCTTCTCTTCCAGAGCTTTGTTAGTGGTCTCCAAATACACATTCTTATGTTCCAACGCTTTAATCTTTTTATCTGTTTTCTCTTTTTCTTCTATTACCTCTTGGTATTTTTCAGCGTAGAAACTAATATCGTCAGACATTGCCTCCAGGGTCTTCTTCATGTTAAAGACTATTGCGAGCTTTTCGTTAACTTCAGCTAACAATTTCTCCGGTGTCGTCTTCGACATATCGACTTCTATCGGCGACGGTCTGCGAGACTTGGCATTCCTCACATAGACCGGTGTCACTAAATGCTTGGATTTTAGCCGCACATTTTTTGTGGAAGACACCCTCACACTCCCCGTTACACTTGATGGTACTGTCACCTTTGACTCGAGCCAGCGAAAGCTTACACGATTTACACTGAACCATTACGTGGCCTCGAAATAAGTTAGCCGTAGGTATAACTATTTTGTTCATTTCTCGTAAACAGTCACGTTCGCACAGTGGGAGCGCGTGCGCTGAACTGATAGGAGTGGGTGTTACATTTTGTCCATGTTCATTTTAAGACCCACTCTTTCGGAAGCTCTACTGAGGTCATCGAGGATTTTACTGAGTCTGATTTTACTAAGTCTGATTTTACTGAGTCTGATTTTACTGTTACTCAGTCTTTTTACAAAACCAATTGCAGAAAAACAAAAATATAACATCATGTATATCACTATCATAACATTACAAAAACAGGATTGGTTACTTGCTAGGCGTGGTTAATTATGAAAAATAAAACCAGCAATTAAAAATATTCGTTCGTTTCAATTGCCGCGATGACCCAGTTCGCTTCCCGTAGCTGTGAAACAAAGTATAATAAACACCTGAAAAACAATTCATTATACAAATTGACAGCCCGGTGAACTCCTGCGATAACTCAACGGTACAAATTCCTTTCAATTTATATAAATATTTATTTATGAGTATGTCGTGATTATATTTATCGGAAAAATGTAGTATTTTGTAATATGGTTGATTTTAAAGTATCACTATTAAAGATACCAATACTGTATTATTTGAATACAAAATTCTCAATAAATAATAATTGGTACTGGTGTATTGGTTGCATGGTACATTGCTTAGAGAATTAAGTTCATTTGAGTGGTTAAAGTACTAATAAATCATCATCATTGTCCTTATCTCAATTTATTTGGGGTCGGCGCAGCATGTCTTCTTCTTCCATACTTCTCTTTTACTTGTCATCTGATCAGACGTACATTATATAAAGTACTTATTAAATAAAAAATACAGTAAATAAAAAGTTGGCATTGGCTTTGTAAATATAAAAATATCGTACCACTAAGGCTCAGCGCAAACGGCCGCGCCACTTTTTTTGGTACCGCGCATACGAAGGTGGTCAGTGGCTGCCAAGAGTGCTGGCGTTTTTAAGTAGCGAGTGGTCGCCACCGGTAGCGTGTCGCGGACACTGAGTCGCGAGTGGCTGCCACTCGCTACACGTGTGCAGCAATTCCATACAAAACATTTTAAAATTCATGTCAACAGCTTGTCGCCAGCCACCGGTGGCTGTAAAAAGTGGCCCGTTTGCACGCAGCCTAATACCTTTACACCATACCCTGAATTGTAAAATTACTTAGAAGTAACAAAAAAAGCGAATTACTGAATTTATACTTAGTCAACTAGGCACTCATTTTCATTTACCGACTCTACCGCATGCAGGGAAACGACCAATAAAATGATAAAATTATGACATAATATCAACAGGTGGTACAGTATGGTGTAGGACGTAAAGAATAGCAGCATCCCATATCTTCCCATAAGGGAATGGGCAGCAGCGTTCTCTGTACCTTTTCAACAACCTTACTGCGATCGCCACCCTACCTGCCAAGCGTGGCGATTATGGCAAAACCTCCCTTTAGGCGGGGCCTTCACGAAAGCAAATCTGATGATTAAACACAGTAATCAACTGCTATAGCTAATTCAATGTCGGTTAACATGGTCCTTAATCATCAGATTTGCTTTTGTGAACACGAAAATTCATGGTGAACAGCTGTTTTCAGTTAATCAGACCGTTATCTTGTCGGTGAACTTGGCCCTTAATAGCTTGCTGTAAAATAACGGTGAAGAAACAGCACTTACTGAACTGAAAAAGTTAAGAAATAAATGTGCGGACTTTAATGAGATCGTTCGCATTGTGCAATAGATTTTTATCTCGTCACGAAAACAATTCCGGAGTACAAAGCTCATACGGTCCCTTTTCGCATGCCTAACAGAAATCTTCCAAATGCCGTAGTTGTTTCGTATCTAATAAAAATGAGCCTTTGCTTATCTCGAGGGAAAGTTGAGTGACTGTTTACTCGAAATGGTCACGCAGTGATCTGCCAACAAATTGGATTTTTATCACGTTGTATCAAGGTTGATTTTACCTTGATCCAGCAGTTTTAAAGGTTCACTGTTGAGCATAGGTGTTTCATTGACCGATTCGCTCCAATGAGTGTAAAGGAATTTCGCGAGTAACGCGCATTTTCGCTTTATTGGTTTGGAATTAAGTACGGTTTATTAGTACTTTTTGTTTTATTAGTATTTTTTATTAGTATTTTTTATTTTTTTGTGTATAATGTTTTGCTTATGATTTATGTACATTACGCCACTAGCCACGGGTGCCGCTGGTTCGCACAACGCCACCTATCGGGATTAGATCTGAACCTGGCCGAAATATATATATTCGCAAAATTTAATTAGGTAGCTTGTAACATATTGACACGTGATTTTTATATATTAGAATTAAACTAACAAATGCACAGTACAAGAAAAATGTGCTTTCAAGATACGTAACTTACAAGTATGTACGTACCTGTCTCATCGCCTTATAACATGCCTAGTTTACACACAGTACTTTGTTCTTCCTTCCTCCCACCATCGACCTAAGAATCATCATAGACCTATTCCTCAAGCCAAATTACACACGTTTTGATCCCCGAAATGAAAATCAAGCCCGTATAATTCAGAACAGCGACTTCCTAGTAGATCTCTTGAAAGCTCATCCGTGATACTCAAATTAGTTTAGTCACAATAATTTAAATGAGAGAACTGGAAACTAATTGAGAAAGTAATTACTCACGATGATAAGCAAACTGATTCTATTAATAAAGTTGGAAATCAAGATGATTTAGACATTATTTGGACTGAAAGCATCATTTGGATTTCAATTTCTGCCGTATTTAATAAAAAAATGGAGAGGAATTATTCTATTAAAATACTGTGTACACTGGCAACAACATTTAATTACTTAGAATATGAAGGCTACTACACCTTTTCCGCTCAGCAGTCAGTCGATTTTCCATTCATATTGACTTCAAACTCCAACCAATAGTACAAATAATCTAAAACTCCTTATACGTATAGGGCTGGTATATGTCTTTGAAAGTAACAGGAACTTGCCGTTATAAAATCTAATCACACCAGAGTGGTGAAATAGTCCAATACAATAGATTTTTATGACCCTCACGCACTTTCAAAGTGCTCGTAACTGTAAACGAGAGTGAATTTTCACTGCATCGATGTTATTTTAAGTTAAGTGCCTTCGCGTGACGTTTATTGGGTGATTTTCAGCTGGTCGGCTCGGCAACGGTAACGGCACGGCGATGGTACAGAAAAACCGTTTTTTTGTGAAGTTTGGACCATCATGGCCGTCTCCGAAAAGCAAAAAACCGCATAAATATACAGTTATTAATATTCGGTCATTTAAACAGTAGTCATGTAACAGTGATAATCATACCTTCATCATAGCTATACCGATGTTATGCCCCAGCTATTACTGTGCCAGTGCGGCAACTCTTAATCCCCGAATCTTTATATTTTCAAGGAAGTGGAAAAAATAGGGTACGAACTTAAGGTAGAATTTCAGAAGACTGACACAAAGTGAAATTCACTCACGATAACGAGCACGGAAAAATGAAAAATAAATGGAACTTATACAAAATACAGGAAAAATTATACCAACAAAATGCTGTGGAAACATGAAAGCTTACAGAGTTGAAAATTTACAGAGTTTCAAAACATTTGACTGAAAATGTACAGTTTCAAAACATTCAAAATTGGCAACTACAACATAAATAGCGCACGAATTAGACAAAGACAAAGAGTACAGTTGATATAGTTTGCTGCTACCGCAACAGTCCAAATAACTCCTCGCAATTTATTATGAACAAAGCGTTTTATGCAAAATTCACACAAGCCTACCATTGTCGAAAAATGAAAGACCTTACAGTCCAACAAAATGTTGCGAAGCGTTTCAAAACGTCGCTTGCCCGAACTCTAAAGCAGTGGAAACGTATTTGCTTAGTTCCTACATTGGAAAGTACATTATTGTAGGGACTTACTTAACTACCTAATTGCTGTAAGTAGTACTTTTATTCTCAACACTAGCACTTCGCCCGCGACTTCGTCCGCGTGGATTTCGAAAATACAGGCCATAAGTATTACTCAATATTTTAGCTTTGTATAGGTGAAATAATCCGGTTAGACTGGAAGCCGACCCCAACATAGTTGGGAAAAGGCTAGGCAGATGATGATGATAGGTGAAATAATGCTATGAAATTTAAGTTCGGTAGGCACCTAATGAAATTAAATAAGTATTTAAATTAAAACTGCTTTGTTTAGAATTTTTGAGGTTGTTTTATTTTCCGGTAACAAAATAATCCGATTTGCGGGTGATCCAATTCGTGATGAACAACCCATACAATAGGTGGGCTTAAATGTCTTAAAAGCACGATAGGCGTTCCGATTTTCAATAGCGGTTCGTAAGATGGCAGGCCAGATGGATTAAGGGAGTTCAAAAATTCTTGCAGATAGTGGACTGCATCCTCGATATTATAAACTGTATCAATGGACTTGTAGATTTTGACTTAACCGGGGACTTTTTGTAAAATTAGTTTATTGATGTTTTTGATTATTGACTACCTCGATGGTCTAGTGGTCGAAAGCACGACTGCTGAGCATGAGGTCCTGGGTTCGGTTCCCGGGTTGGGCTGTGTCATTGCGTTTTTCCATCAGGATTTTCTCAGTAGCAGCCACGGAATCTGGATTTGTACCCGGTTGATGGCAATAGACTCACCCCCTATAACATGGAACTTAGCATAACTGGCGAGATGTAGGTGTACTACCAGGTACACCTCTGCCTAACCCTTCGAGGGTTACAGGCGTGATGTTATATTATGTTATTTGTATATTATTGATTTCATTGACTGTATCGTTCTTAGGTGAAACGATAGCCTTTTAACAAAGTCAATGAATATCTCTATCTAGTAAAAAATATTCAAGGTTATATACTGCATCTATTCTATACTATCTAGTTGCTGCAAGCTGTGAACTATCCTACCCAGCCTCTCTTTTATAACGATTTCCGCAGCGTTAGCGCCCAAGGTTGGAGAAGAAAAAGACCCGTCTCCAACTTTGAGCAGCTATTGAGGAAAATCGCTAAACATATTTCCGATAAGGTGGGCTCTCGTGTTAATACTTAAGTTATACTCCATAGGGACAATGATTTTAGACATGCCTCAATGATGTCCGCACGTGTCCCTTTTGTGACGAAGAAAAGTGTCTGCCGAAAGTCACCAGCAAACATTAAAGTTACACCACCCACGACAGCGTCTGAGTTTTTCTCAAGTCCTTAAGTGTTCGATCCACTGCTTTAACATGAGCTTATATCAGTGACGTCATCTTGTAACAACTGACCAAGGGGCATGTTCTAATGCGGTTCGTGAATGTTGGAAAGCATTTTGCGATTTATTAATTTTATATTATCTTTGAAACTATTTAACCGATCGACATACTGTAAAGGGCAAATCTTATCTCTATGATATATTAAGTTAATATAAGTTTAATATTTTTTGTTTAAAAAATCGTCCAAACGTAAATAATGTCGAAAAATACTTTTTTAGTACATAAAAACTACTATTTCTGCTAAAATATAAAAGATAGAAATATAGTGTCACGGACTTTTTTGTACAACTATTTTAAACGGACCAGGTTGCCCTACATTGTTTTCAAATATATACAACGGTTAAGGCAGCGTATCCAAATAACTCTGTTATGAGAGGTACTTTTTTCCGCCTGGCCCGACAATAATTGTGATAGCTCGGCTAATATGCATGATATTAGTATAATTTATAGCGTATAGCACTCACGAATAATGTAGATTTCTACCAGTGAAACAATTTTTAAAATTGGATCATTAGTTCCGGAGATTACCCCCTACATACAAACTTACAAACAAATTTTACCTCTTTATAATATTAGTGTAGATAATCACTAGTTATTCATAAAGGGTGTAAACAGACTCTTAACGAAGCCGAAAGGTACTTATTCTCCCCGTCATTTCGATCATTTTTTAGTTTTAGACCACACCTGGGAACCTTCTAGTTACGGAGATATTGGGGGTCAAAGTTCCAACTTTTTCACTAGTTTTTTTTTTAAAACATGTTTTGAATGTAAGATTTTTACTTTAAACCGCTCCAGGCTCCACCGCTCCTTACTATTTACTCCATCTATCAGCACAATGTTTTGAGTGCGTTACATTGAGTCCTACTTTAAAACGTGATTTTTCAGCCCAAAAAAAAAGTCGTTTCCCAACACTATTTTTTGCGTTAAGTTACTTAGTTTGATGTACATAATGCTTGGTTGACGGCTTTGTGAAGAGTTTGTTTACACCCTGTATATTATATTGTAAATACTCCATGCGTATCTAAGGGGAGCACAGAGCAAAGGAATTTCCAACGACACTGAATTGCCATACGAACGTCAACGCAGAAATTAAACGCCTTTTCGACGTTCCAGACCGCGCTGGCTCATTCTCATTTGTTGAGAATATTTTCGCACTAAACCAGCGACTTCCACCAATTCCGTACTCATATAGTGAAATTAGAACAAATTACCTAAATGTTGATGACAACAGCATCAACATATATTACTTTATCAGTACAAAGCGTAAATACAAAAAGTCGACTGTCGTAAAAAATGCTCTACTCAGTGTTCCCCGGCCTTTGGTCTGCGCTGAGCAGTAGACTTCCGCGGGTTTTAAATATCCAGAACAAGGCGCTTCTAATTCAATTAGCATTGTTGAATTGTATGGTCGCAAGTATTAACATGACGAATTGTGCCGTTTGATTTGTAAGGACCAATCATGTTCTGACCAAGCCAGTTTCTAAGGCAAGCTCGGCTTAGCCCCACAAAAGGTTTATTTATTCTTTAATAGAATCATTTCTTAAATAAAATAATCAGATTATTCTTTACGTTTAGTGGATGGATGCTAAATAAATTATTTTAGTATTCATTCATAGTATTGTTCGATATCGTATTTTATGAAAATAGAATCTTTCGTTGGCAAATATTTGAATAGGTCATTGAAATATTATTTATTACAAGCTTTTTATGATGAGGCTCGTATATTTTCTTTTCTTTTGGTTATATTTTATCAGTAAAAAGTATTTCTTAGTGGTTCGAAATTGGGAAAAATATTGGGCTCTAAAATGCTTATTTTGCGAACGAATTTATAAGTAGAAATTTAGAAGAATGTTAGACAATCCGTGGGCGCCAATCACACACGCTCTTTAACGACCGAGTTTAAGTTCTTTTTTATTTTACGAACACAAAACATTTCATGGACAAGTATGTCGGAGACCTGTGCCCAGCAACGGGAGAAGGACAGTTTATAAAAAAAGTAATTGAAAAGTTAAAAAAAAACCGGACTGAGAAACGTTTAAATTGGGTAGTAATTAAACGCACAATATAACAGAATATTACTATACATACATCAAAGATACTGTTTTCATCCCATCTATTCTAAAAAGACGACTTGGTTCGCCTTTAAGTGCACCCAAAGTTGGTGTTTTTATGAAACTTTTAGCGGGCAGTAATGAGTATTTAATCCCCTTTATAAGTGCGCCGCAATTATCTTTGCCGCGCACTTTTTGAATTTGGAACATCTTAGTGTTCAGCGCCAAAGAAATCGAACGCAAATATTGTTTGAATAAAGACTGGCTGGCACGACGGCTCATAGTCGCGCCGCCGCGCCGGCTGAAATAAAAAGAAAAAGAAATCAAATTAAAAACGCGCGAACTACAGCCCACGTTTTCGTCAATTTTCACGGATTGTTAGAAATTCATGCTTTTGTTTTGAAAATATAAGTTTTTAGTTGTTTTATTATTAGATACTATTCAATTTAAATTTATTTAATAGTCTATGTTTTATTAAATAATAATATTACATATGAGGCGCCTTTTATTTTCTCATAGTGGGCGATGAAAAGTAGAAAGTATCACTCGGGCGCAAAATATATTTTTGGCTCGGGCGACGTACTTTGAATCCTTCGCTACGTTCAGGATTCTACTAAAGAATCCCTCGCTGCGCTCGATATTCTACTCGAGAATCCCTCACTTCGCTCTAGATTCAACAAAACGCCCTCGCCGTAAAAATATTATTTTGCTCCCTTTCGGTATAATCTACTATTGCGCACCATGTACACATCTAAATAAATTAAATTTAACAGCTATTTAATGTGTAACAAACAATTAGTAATGATTATGAATGAGCAATCAGTGCACCAACAAAACAATTAAACTTCGTTTAGCAGTACTTATTGTACATAAAAAATATATCAACCAATAATATTTATAAAATATTTTTGTTATATTTTTTTAACCCTTCATTGATACCCCTCTCGACATATTTGGAAGAAAAATCAAATCGAACTCCTCAAAATGGCGCAGGGTTTTTTTTATGTAGCCAGTGACACACGCAAGACAAATCTAACAACGTATAACTTATCCAAATCGGTTCAACCGTTTAGAAGCTACATACAGAAATATACATGTGTACATACACACATGCGTGCAAAAACATTACCCTCCTTCTGGTTCAGTCGGGTAAAAAACGTACAACACATTAATAAAAGAGGATGAAAATCAGTCAGTAGTTAGAATTAGATAAAACTAAAATGAAGAAATGAAGAAGAACTAATCAAGGATCTTACCTAACAGCTATTTTATATAAGTCAGTAAATGAGCATACAATACGATTTCGTATTATACTCTCTCTTACTCACATATAGCTGTTAGGTAAGACTAACACTGGTATTCAAGAACGACTCTTTGCTGTGCGGACACATAGCATTGAATGGGGCGCTGTGATTAGTTAACGTTGTGAAGCGACTTCACTCGGGTTGACTGACTGACATATCTGTGCGTTCATTATAATGAGCGCATAGTGTCGTTCGTCCCTCAAGTATTGTTTATGAATAAGTAACCAACAAGAAAGGATTGTACGTTCTTATTATTTACGCAAGCTAAGCCGGCAAAAGGTTGTAGTAACTGAGTCTATTCATTTCTTTTACTATTATTTTAGTTTGTTAGAGGTTTTGAGAACACTACTGATTATCTACCTACATACGCGATAAAAAATAACTATCACAAACAAACAATAGTTATTGGTCTTCGACTGAGAACATGCGTGTGCGTCACTGAGACCTAAACAGTAGGTATGCCAAGACTCGAATTCCAACTTCGCATAGAGCTCGAAGAAAATTCTGTGACAGACAGACAGATATATATAGATAGAAGTAAGAAAAAGTTCAGTTTTTCCTGACCTTAATAAAGAAAGACGTTGTACAAATACTGTTTTTCTCAGCTAAAAGCTTGTGAACAGACTTGTCTACGAGAGGTCCGACTAACTCACTCGTTCCAGGAAAAGCTGTATCGCTAGACTGACACGAGACACCCTCGAGTCCTTCTTGCTTATAATTCATTATACGTAACATACGTATCATGAATATATAACGCTTCTGAGAAGTATGGGCTGTTTTCCAAGAGTATCTGTTCATCTAAGTAGGTATAAAGGGTGTAAAAAGATTCTTAACGAAGCCGAAAGCAACTTGTTTTCCCCGTCATTGCGATAATTTTTTTGTATTAGACCATACCTGGGAACTTTCTAGTTACGGAGATATTGGGGGTCAAAATTTCAACTTTTACACAAGTTTTGTTTTTAAATACATGTTTTTAATGTGTTATTTTCTCTTAAGACACCTTCACGACCCTCGTACTATCCATCAGCACAATGTTTTGAATGCGTTACATTGAGTCCTACCGTAAAACGTTATTTTTCACCCTAAAAAAAAGTCATTTCCCAGCAATAATTTTTGTGTAAAGTTACTCAGTTTGATATACATAATGCTTGGTTAACGGCTTCGTGAAGAGTCTGTTTACACCCCGTATAGGTCACACATACAAATATCTCATACAAATTGTAAAGGACGCGCACAAACTGTTTTTGTATAGAAAACAACTAAAAACATTCACCCTTGATACATTGATACATTGCGTCAAACAATACCGAAGTGTTATTACTTATCACAGAACCAGCAGTATTTTTAATATAATAAAGTTGGAGTGACGTATAGTTTGGTATTTGTCCTTAAATTTCACATGGTTTCGCTGCACTGCAAAGGTTGTCGCTTCCACACGCTTTGATGTGAACAGAGTTTAATCGCCTGCTCAAGCGACTCGAGTGTTGCGATTGTGGACAAAACAAATGAAAGAATTTGTTTAGAGCAGGCCACTAGTTACTGCGACGTGACGCGACGCAACAGTTCTCAGTAAAAGAAAGTAAATCGCGCGCGTGCCGTTTGATGCAAGCCGCGTTACCTGAGGTCGTGAACGGAGCATAAGGATTCGTATGCAGCACTTTATGTTTAAAATTACTTAAACTAGTTAAGGTAAAGGTGTTATTGTTCCAAGGTTGGGAGCCAACTATTACAAGAATTACTGTTACGTAGTTTTGTCTGCGTCTATGTAGCGTTAACCTGGTATATTATCCAGAACTGTTACTATACCAGCTGGCCTTTTAGTGTTATGACTTGATATTATTCAAAACAAAATATATATGTACCTACTTCGTGGTTGTTTCAGAAATAGATAAAAATAATAAACGACCTTCGACTACAATAGCGGATACAGCCGGTCGCGCAACGGCAACGGTGGTAGTACTTTGATCTTGAGCTATTTAAAGTTTTAATGGAATAGGAGACCAGCTTCTCGCTTTGTTTACCCCTGACGCAGCCTACTGTAACGTTACATATGACCATATACATAATAAAAATCAGTTACCGTAGGAATGACGGAGCAACACTTGAAGACGGCTCAACCGACTTGGCAGATTTATTTTTATCTTTCCGTAATTTTCAGGACAGGGTTAGTATGAAAAATACCAAACCCTATTTGTTGAATCCAGTTCAAGGTGAATTTAATGGCCCCATGTGAAAGTAGGTACTTAATAAAATGTTCTTTTGGAAACTTGTTTGTGTCTTCCTTCATGATTCTACGAGGTAAAGGTTTTCTTGTAAAATGAGGCACTAATGCTACTTTACTTTTAAAATAGCTCCAAATGCTCTTTGAGCTAGAGTACAACATCTTGACAATGAACTCAGTTCATTGTCAAGATGTTGAAACAAGGAATACGAAGCTCCTTCTAGGAAAGACACTTGACATTAATATTCGTTGCATGGAAGCTTTTTATTCTAGGAATGTAGTTTAATACATCTTGCCCGCGGCTCCTCCTGTGTCAGTGAGATAGTGGGAAATATCAATGATTGGAAATGTAGTACCGAGAGCGGGTTGAAAAATATTCTCTCGACAATGCCAAACTCAATAAAAAGTTCAGTGCAAGTTACGACTCAAGTTACCTTCTACACGTGTACAACCTCTATAGAAATTTCTGATAAAATTTTAAAAAGTAACAGACAGACCTACTTTCACATGTCTAGAGTCCATTAATAAATTAAATATAGTTCCTTATATTTATTACTTGCTTGTGAAATGGCTATGATGTCAGCAATGGAACATGATATTATCTAGAGTAGCTACAAAGCTTTTCATTAAGGCTCGCCTTGTCACTGTATAGCCCCTGGACGCGTCATAAAGGCTACCATTGCCCTATATAAATAAGTTCAGTTTGGGAACATAAGTAACTTAATTAGTTAGTTCATTAATAAAGTACTGTCTTTGATCTAGTCTGGTTAAGTGAGGCGAGTAACTCATTAGTCTGGCAAGGACAGCAAACACATAAGCATACGGTTCGATTCCCAGGTCGACCAAAGTGCTATTTAATCTTGCCATCAGAAATTAGTTAGCTACCTCGGGGACTGCTGAGAGGGTATGATGGGGTATGATGACCTAGATAAATTAACATTCTATTAACAATATCGATGGTGGAATCGTCAGCGATGTTTAGAACTAACAAAAGTTAGTAAGCTGGCTGAATTATGTCAATCGTTTTGAAAGTCGTTCCAGAAATAGGAAACGGTAAAAAACGATTTTCACTTGGTTCGAGGATGTAGACAAGCGACAATAGATTTTAAAGGGTTTTAATATTCATGTAATTTAGATTTTAATTTCCATGATCTCCAAAAAGCCTATTCAATCTGGCGCCTGACTTGTCACTCACTTGATCCTAACCTAGGTGTAACATTTTTAGTGCCATCTTTTCCATTAGGCACTCTGGGCACGTGCCCAGGACATTACAATCCAAGGGCGGGGGGCCAGTACCTGTAAGTGTCATCAGAAACATAACTTATTCCAGGCGGTATAGGTACTGAAAGTTTAGAGCCCGAGTTTAAATTTCAAAAATAAGAACCAGCCAAGTGCGAGTCGGACTCGCGTATGAAGGGTTCCGTACTATCGTAATAGGGGAGCCCCCTTTAATTTTAAATCTATTTTTATTATTCGTTGTTATAGATAGCAGCATCAGAAATACACATTCTGTGAACATTTCAACTGTCTACTTATTACCGATCATGAGATACAGCCCGCTGATAGATAGGCGGACGAGCAGCGGAGGCTTATTAATAAAGACCCTGCCGGTATAGAACCCTAAAAATGATTGACCATTGAATAGTGCTCATATATTTAGCGGAAACATAAAAAAGGCCATTAAGAGCCCTGCGGAGGCCGCGCTGAATTGCAATTCGAAGCGAAGGAAAAAGCCGTCAAAATATTGTTATCTCTGTTTCACACTTCCCGGCGCATAGCGAAGCCGCGCGGGAGCATGTGTGGATAGTGTTTACCTACTATTACTACTAGTTTACTACTATTCTGTAATTATCGTTCATTCATATCACCGCTGAACATTTGTGATTAATTTGAATGTGTGCCGTAATACTAAAAAAGATGAATGAAAACTCAATGCTTTTCCATTTTTTTTTTTATATTATGCAACTTAACAATATAAGTCATGTTTCGAAATAAACAAAATTAAAAATATTAATGTTTTTAATATAGAACAGATGAGATGAAAACAGCTTATTTATACTGTAAAAATGTGAGAAAATCAATTTGTTTACAATTCGTTTTAGGTAAATATTTTGCAAAAAAAAATAAAATTGAAACCTAGGTAAACACTGTCTTGTTCCGAATAACAGCATAATAAGGTCAAAATATGCTTAAACTGAAAATGATTTTGGTATTACACTACACATTTGTATGGACAATTCATCGGCCCCTTAAGTTCCATATTTTTTACGGAAGTTAGGATTTTTTTCTTTTCGTATAAGTTAGGAACTTATACGAAAAGAAAAAAATCCTGACTTCCGTATAAGTCTGAATTTGTTAAGTATTTAAAAATGGGCCCTCAGTGAAGATGCACATTCTTTTACATACTATGTACTTATATTCTCGTATGAACTTGTGTGGAGAAAGCTATTAACTAAATTAACACGATATATCTGATCGGCAGATTAAGGGGATTAGCAGTCCCCTGTTAGTAACTCAACACAAGAGAAACTATTGTTATTGTTATATATAAGGTCCCATTAAAATAGATGGACTAACTTTTAGAAATCATTCAGACCACCAAAATAAGGAAAATAGTAAAAAAAAAACAAAAAATGCATTAGCAACTTACAAGAAAAAACAGCTAACGAAAATAAAATCACTTTAATCAGTGTTTTTTTTGCTTGGATATCTTTGGTTAGACGTTCTGAACGGTGTATTAAAATTTGTCCATCTATTTTAATGGGACCTTATATAGATAGCTTTGACATAGTGTGCCATCAGGGGCAAGGTTACTGTATTCTCTTCAAGACAGGAACAATAAGGTCCTGATTAGAAACTAATGTCAATAAATAATTGTTTGAGTAACTGTGGAAATAACTGTAATTACTGAAGCTTGTTAATATATTTGAATAACTCATTTGCAATGGCAATGACGTTCATTCCAACATTCAATAATAGTCGAGCAAACAATTTAAACATGAAATTTGCATTAAGAGGCTGCATTCAATATTGAAAGTTGGAAACGACGGAAATTGCTGTTAAATATTTCGCTGCTTTTATGAATCAATTAATATTACTAAGTACATTATGAATTCTCGCTCTGTGTTGTTGTTTAGTGCAACAGATAGTGCTATTAAGTGATATTGCATATGTTTTTAGGAGTATTATCAATACTCTATACAAATAAATAAAATTGAAGTGCCTGTTTGTAATATCAAAATAACAGCTTTTAATGAATTCATACGGCACTTATAAGAAAAACATTTTTTTTCCATTTTTGTCTGTCTGTCTGTCTGTTTGTTCCGGCTTATCTGAAACGGCTGGACCGACTTTTACTGGCAGATAGCTGATATTATAAGGTCTAACAGGGGCTACTTTTATTTCAGAAAAATAATTAGGGTTCTGTGCGAAAAAAATTGAGAATTGAAATTGGTAACAAAATCCGAAAAAAGGGAAAGGAATATTTTTATATATTATTTTACACTCATTTTACGTGACTGAAGGTCGCAGGCAACATCTAGTTTAATTCACAAAAACAGTTCAATATTTGACTGACCAACTTTCTAAATGCACAGTCTGAAGCAATAAATTGTGAATTTCATGCAAAATCCTTGTAATTGATATTGCACGCAAATGAGTCACAGAAAAATATGGGCAGAGTTATTTACTTTAATAAAAGTCATTAAAATATAGCATAACATATTTTTTACGAATATTCAGCTACTTCCGGTAAGACTGGAGGCCTAGAAAAGGCTAGGCAGATGATGATGATCATGTGGACCAACACACGGACCTTCGACTTACACAGCTGGACATAACTCGCTTTAATAAGACTGCTTGTCGTGACAAACTTCCATCTATGATATTTTTCTACCGTACTGGTATTTTTAATTAACTTTGAGCTTTCGTCGTTCGTCCCTGGGTATTAGGGAAGATTTTCTTTAACGAGCTTTGGAGGCTGAGGTTGCCCATATCGTCCCAATATAATAGGATGATTTGGGTAAACCAATGGTCGTACCTAAAAGCATGGTCGTTAACTAGTAGTAAAACTTTTAGTAGATTTCAGTTTAAAAATGTACTTCTAAGTTTGAAGATATATATCTGCACACAGTTAGAAATTAAGTTAACTCTAAAACATTTCAAAATTGCAGTCTAACCGTAATCAGAAACAATTTATTTATCGCTAGCGGAAATAAATAGACAATAAACAAGAAAAATAAGCGACCACAACGGCAGACATTTATCTTGTGGTGTTGCTGAAACAATAAATTTCTAGACTCCTTTTTTATTTTAGAAAGAGAATTGAATTTATTTATTTATATTATGTACTTATTTAGGTAATAACTTTCAAATTTAATTGAATGACCGAAAACATATTAAGTGACTGTTTATAAGCTATTAAGACCAAAGGAAACGCCTTTATGTCACATCGAAAATGTATTTTGTTTTACATGGTAACATTATAGTATATTCAGAATGTTAGACAGAGACGGCAAGAAAGAAAAGTATCGCTATCCTTCTTACGTTTTCTAGGTCTCGCCTGGTCCAAGGTCACACAGTTGACTGGGCCTGGGCAGTACCAAACCCACACCCATAGTGAGAGCACGTCCAATTCGATAAAAATATTACGTATTTCAATAAAACTTTTAAGAACTATCAGTTATTGATTTGATTTTGTTTTTTTTTTCGTTTCTAGTGTTTTTCTACATGCTTATTTTCATATTTAGGCTATTATTTAGAACAAGACTTATTTTCCAATATGAGCATTCACAACTTTATAAACTAAAAGTTGTGAATGCTCATATTGGAAAATAAGTCTTATTATTTAGAACAAGACTTATTTTCCAATATCAGCATTCACAACTTTATAAACTAACCAGCTTTTTTTTTACAAATAAACAATTTGATTTGATTTGATTTATAAAATAAAGTTACACACACATGCACATATAGCCTATGTTAGTGTACGAGTATTATCTACACATATAATATACACAATAATACTCAGGGAGTACATTTAAATTTCCTGCGTAGTTTTCTGCGAAGGCGAGGCTCAGACCCGGTTTCCAACAAAGCGGAGACCAGCGGAACGCAGAATAGTCGTGTATTCACACACGACTCTTTGAAGAACAGTTACATATTGGTTGAAATCGATCGCGTCTCTAGTCTCTCCTGTAATTGATATCAACTTGCACGTCTTCTCACCTCTCTGCTTGTCTCTGTTTGGGTAGGATCCGGGCCCGTCGGCTCTAGACAAGATGGGTTTCCTATCATGATGTAGCTAAACCAATGTTGACTTTTAGAACATGGCTGCGTCCCATGGCTCACTTTACAAGATATTTCATTCTTCAGCTAAATTTAAATCTCCAGCACCGTTTTATTTCAGTGGAGTTATATTTGCATCAGACTTAATTTTGTATTCATACTATAGGGAAAAAATAGGTATGCAGTACTGCGTCAGCTGACTTCCTTCACTTCGAACGCCTTGTAACTCTTCGTCGCTCGTTTTTTTTCGGACTGGGACACTTTTTTACTCCGCACTGTTCACGTACTCTTGTTTTAATGGATAGGTAACATTCAGCCATTCGTAACAAATAAAGGAGAATAACATAATAATTTCAAGGATATGTGTCTTCGAACCATGCACCGTGATTGGAACTAAAGTGATATTGAAGAGAGTTCTCGATACCGATACCCCTGAGTATCGATACCCGAGCAAACTATTCTCAGCGCTCATTAAAATAACATCCACACTCTACGAGCGGACCTACATACTATCTCATCAGGTACACTAGGCACACTAAGCAGGCATCGCTACCACTTAGTAACTTTGTAGCTGTAGTAGCAGAAGCTTATGATACAACACGAGATGTATAAGATTACGAATTTATACGATACCTAATACCCATAGATATTTGAATAGGAGTTTGTGGAGAGTTGCCTGATAAGCTGCTTTGTTGTATTTTCTTCGAACGGATAACGTGATAACTGTCGTATGCAAGGTTGTAAGTTTAAGTATCAGCTGTTACTTAAACCAGATTAAGCACAATCTTTATTTATTTTATGGATTCATCGATAGTCAAAACGTAATGTTTTTAATAGATATATTAAAGTCTTTTTAGGTAATGTTTTTTTAATAAATATATTTTTTTTTTTTTTAATTTCCTCAATTTATTTTTAATGTATGCTGATTTGTGATGAATACCTAACATGTAATTCTGATAATTATTAATAAATTATCTAAACTACTTCAGAAAGTACTCGTAGTCGAATGTTATCTTTAAAAAGCATCCAATACCTTTTCGGCAATCTAACTTTTAAACACCAAAACTTGACTAACACACCATTTAACTTGTACGATTTACCCCCGCGTGCCACGAGTTCCTAACGTTCTGTCAAGTAGCATAGATAAAGTCAGGTTACCTACACGAAATATTCCCTAGACACAGTAACAATCCAAAGGGCTAAGAAAAGTAACAACTAAGTTGACTAAAGGCGGCACTAAAAAAGTTTGCTCATTTATTACAATCAAGGCTCTATTATCATAATATCTAATGAAGTATTCATTTATCTGACGAGAAATTCTTACCCTACTTGTTCGGAACAAAATTCTATTCTCCCTTGTATATCTCCCGCTACCTGTAATACTACCTGGGCTCCAGTAAAACCTTGGGTGTAAAAACTTTTGATATAAACAGTAACGACTTAAGCAGAAGAATTTCTCGTAATTTGTTTCTTAATTATGCAATTTATTTTCTTTGGTTCTTAATGAAGAAACGGTGCAAACAAATACACAGAATTTTATAACTTTGTAATATTCGGGATCGTGTGTTTAATATTGGCTGGTCAGACGAAAATAATTGAACGTTAATTACTGTTTCATAATAATTACTCACGTTTTTTTGACTATCACAATCACTGTTGCGAAGGCTGTGCCTGAAAAATTCAATTACATAAGTCGATTAATTCTGTGATTACACGTTTCGCTCACAAATAAAACGATTCAATAAAGCTGGTCTATCCATATAAAAGGAAATTATGAATTCTTACCTACTAACCTCGTGTTCTGTTTGATAAATACCCGATTATTGACGAACTACTAGAGTTTGACTCGTGGATATGAGACACCTTCTCTCCTGTCCGTGGTACCTACAACTGCACCCTCCAAGAATTAAAGGACTCAAATGACGCTACTGCCACCGTGTCCATGTTCAAGAAGAAAAACTAATTGGTTTTGTTGGTATTATATTCTATTCACATAACATTACAAGGAATAATATCTGTTGTTTGTTTACTACAGGAACTGATAGACGCTACCGACAGCGCCAAAGTAGTAGCTCAGTTCTGGGATGACACAATGTAAGAAGAAGAATTACAAAGAATTCCGATTTTACTCATAACCCTTTATTATTTTTTCATTTGTAATGTATGTGTAACTGTTTGTCTTCCGAAAAAAATAAAATATGATAAAGAATGCCGCGCCAGGCCGAACAAGTCAGTAAGCTGGAAACACTCGACTTAAAGTTCACCTTGAGCCCATACTTCCCTCGTTAGTGTGACTCGGCTCGGCTCAATGATCTAACATGTTTTATCTTTTAAATCAAGTGAAACTTTGTTTTCTGTAAGTAGGTAATATATTATGTGGTTAACGATAGTAACTACGCACTTAACTAATCAATACCCGTTTTATTTAACCTTAAGCACTATGGAAAAGAATACCTAAATATTATTGCACTATTGAATTTTAGCGTTTAGTTTGTAAACAGGCGTTTGAGGTCGAACCAACCTAACTCAAGCTTGGCAAGAAAAACAAAAGAATAAGCCCCATCAGGTCACTGAGATTAAGTTTGAGTACCAAGATCCTCGTTCAACCACAAAGCAATCTAATCATTATTCCAACCAGCTCATACATTGTCCCTTAGGCACATTTTACACCATCTGCAACTCTAGAACCTTTCTAGTTACATTGGTGATTATTTTGTCTCCTATTAAGTGTACCTGAACGTTCTCTATTTAAATTCTAATCCTTTGTCCCCAGGAGTTCTCGGTCTTCGTGTTCGACAAGCGCATCGCGGAGAAGCTTTTGAAACCGAAGCGCAAGGAGACAATGCTAGACAGCATCCGCCTCTGCGTCGCCATGCTGGTGAAGAATAAGCATCCGAAGTTCTTGCAGGTTGTCCACCCGATGGAAGAAGGGTCTACTACCATCGCCTTTGCATCGGAGGCGATTATCGGCAGCCTCCATAACATCTTGAACTGGCATGTAAGTACATACCTTTACATACTTTAATTCGGAATCTGGGATATTTTGAGAGCAGTAACTGTAAGTGCTCTTTTTAAAGGAGTTCGTCCAGGAAAATACTACAATCACTTACCTAAACTGAACCTATTTCTGCCACCAACCAGTGTTTTCATTTTCCTACTTGATGATTCTCAGTGTATGTAGGTACAGGTTTGTGACATTTATTTCATTTTTGGCTCTAGGATGTCAACTCATCTCATCAGGTTGGCTGTAGAACTGACAATACATTAAGATGAAAAATACATTCATAGGCATTTTATTGGCCATTTTCAATGGGTTAAAATGTAATGGTTGGAATTTTAACCTATTATAATAACCAAAAATATTGTCAGAGTGTGTTTTTGTATTCGAGATTCTGTATTCGGGTTTAGTTGAAAATCATTATACACTCTCGGCCAAAAGCCACAATTCTTTGCTTTCTATCGCCATCGTACGCGTTTTGCCGCGATCTCGCCTAAGTATATTAAAATACCTACTTATATTTATTTCGGGACTGGGTCGGGACGTCTGCGTTAATTGGGTACCCTACACGCATTGAAAACATTAAGCAAAAGGTAACTCAAGATAAGTCTTCAGGTATATAAATTAAAATAATAACGCGTGTAAAATTCACGTAGGCATTCCGAGTAGAGATCCAAGTAAAATTAAAAATATACTACAAGATAATAATTTTGTATTACAAAGCCTTCTACGACGTTATAATAATAAAACAGTAGACACTTTCATTTTAGGAATGACGTAAGCTACCGAAAGGATTATGCCAAACCTGTTTAAAGATAGAAATACATTCACGCCTTTAAAGTTATAACCACTTGTCTAAGCCTTTAAGGCTTAAGAAACGGTATGCCAATAAAAAATCAGTAAAAACTAGGTGAAACAATCCTTAAAAAATCACTGAGAAAACTGTTCAAATATTTTTAAAACGAACTTACAATCCGTTTTGATCCTTATGGCGTGAGGGACTTATGGGTCAAAATAGTTTGTACGTCCGTTTGATTTATGTTAATTCATAGTTTGTTGTCTACTAATTACACAAACTATTATGTTGAACGTGCATGAGTCACAACAACATTAAATAAATAAAACAAAAGTAAATTGAAGAAAATTTTATGTAATAGCTTCTTCGAGCGCAAATAGCAATTTTCCTTGTCTGGTGTTATTTAGTATACTTATTAAGGATTTTCTATTTATATAATTTACATACTACATGTGGAAACTTGTAATTGGCCATATTTTGTTTAAACTATTACTCACTGTCTGCTGTAAGTTTACCTAAAATTAAATAAATAAACATTCGCGACCACGTGCATGATTGATTTAAAGAAAACCCTGGACATAATTGTGTATGTACGAAATTTAATTAGTTAGACGTACTATGTGATACGTACATTATGTCTAACAAACAGTTTTGGGATACGGGTACGGGTAAACGACACAAATAGCTTCTTTTACTTATTTACAGCTTCTTGTACAGACTCAATTTCTAACACTGCTGTACTTACTAATACTCTCAACTTAAAAGGAAACACATGGCTGTTCCTAGGCCAGTATTGGCCGTGACCACGTCCAAACGATCGCTGTCGATCCATGGGACTATGGTCCGTATTGGACACCATACCTCAAGAGTCCACACAATGCCTAACAAAGCCGCTTGTGTGTAATTTTAAGTGTTATGTCATACTCATGACAGATCCGACATGCAGAATGTAGATATGGATCTTATTCTGTATTAATATTGTTCATGGCTTCCACTCATTTTGTGTTATCCCAAACTGCATACATTAGTATCAATTTCAATAATCACTCGAGTCTAAGGTTACGTCTATTTTGAACCCTGAGGTTTTTGTAATAACAATTTATCAATATTTGTCGGGACTGCATGAAGTTCCAGAATAATAACATCGAGCGAGTCGGTGGTGGTAATAGTTTTCATTTAGCATCGATGATTTCACCCTGTATAATAAATACTATGCTTATGATCGCCCTGGTATAGTTAGATTAATGATATAGTCGATTTAAAAATAGATCGCTTACTACAACGATATTCTCGATAACTTACGAGTATGTTAATTCAAACGGCACGGTTGGCACAGTAGCCGAGCGATTGGTTGCTGCGCAGCGTGTCACGAGCTTGATTGCGGCACGAACATAATATTTGGATGGCCTACAGGTTGTGGTTCCGGGTCTGGCTGATTGTGCTTGTGAGTTTAAATGTTTGTAAAGCGCACCCACGATACAGGAGAAATTCCTAGTGTATAAACTTTGAAAAATAAATAATTACAATTTCGACGTTTCCATCATAGTTATCAAGCTCTCTGGTGTACTCTAGGCCCACGTCCCACTCTGAGTAGAACTTCATGGAAAGTTTACCTGCCTAAAAAACGTGCTTCTTCTAAAAGAGACAAAAAAAATATTGCCGTGAGCCATAAATGAGGTTTATTTACGAGCAGGTTCCTTCGTGTTACATACTTACGTGTAGGTAAGGTATGTGGCTACGTGAACAAGATACCTCGTTCTATCCCGGGGTATCATAAAAATATAGTAAATTGACGAACGTGGATGAACAGCAACAAGCACCTCTAGCTTGTGCCCGCGGCTTCGCCCGCGTGGATTTCGGTAATTGTCCCATGAAATCGCACTACCGCTATAAAAAGTTTCCTAAGTGTCAATCCAAGTTATAAACTATCTATGTGCCAAATTTTATCCAAATCCGGTCAGCAGTTTTTGCGTGACAGAGTAAC
Organism: Lycophotia porphyrea; assembly: GCA_950005105.1. Lineage (NCBI taxonomy): Eukaryota > Metazoa > Arthropoda > Insecta > Lepidoptera > Noctuidae > Lycophotia > Lycophotia porphyrea. Next base: position 25,880,997 of record OX465383.1, on the reverse strand, counting down.
AAACATTCATCCATTCATCCGCACAAACTTTCACATTCATGGATTTATAAATTACAATTTTGTTACAAACACACTTAACTAAACTTATTTCATGCAACCTGGTACATCCAGACGGCTACGGGTTGACTCTGATAAATGTGCAAGTTACCGATAACTCCTTGAATTATTTGTCCGACCTGGGAAGCTCAGATGAATACAGAAACCTATCTCTCAATCAGTCAATCTGTCCTCCGTAATAGCTGGTAATTAACCACAAATTACCTACACCTAAGCCGGGACTGTGGTTATTTGATCTTCGAGAATATAAATGATGCGTTTGGTAATTACTAATTAAACTAAGTCCGTCAATGCCAGATATTGCTAATATGTCAATCAAAATGCTATAATAATCTGATTTACGGTGAGTATGTAGATTGTACCCATCTTAGGTGACCTAATTAACTACACCGACGCAAATAGGACGGTATTATAGCGGATAATTTTTGCTAATATCCAATACATACTAATGGTACCGTGCACTACCCGTGTCAACAAGATTATTAAATGGAACGATTGGAATTAAATGCAGTGCTTTGTACTGCAATACCCTCACACTAAAAAATGTTTCCAACGACAGATTTATTTTTACCTAACGATTAGGAAAACATGACTGTGATTTTGTTATGATAAACTCGGTTTTAATCTCGATATTTACCTTGCTATCGTTCGTAATAAATTGCCTGCATTGATCCCGTTTATTTATTCCAACTCTCGTCTCCTAAGATATTTTTTCAACAAACTCGAACGATACTGCTAACATAATTGAAGAGCCGACGTCCCTTAGTAATATTGGCAAGATTTGATTCGCTTTAGTCAGTTCACCCTACCGTATGATTATACTTTAGAGGAAATTCGTTCCTTGACCCATTCCAAACGACAAAAGTTTCAGGCATTATACATTTAGGTATATAGTATTGCAGCGTCTCGGGATACTTGTATGGATATTCTTGACATTTTAAGTACAGACGATAAATTTTTAGTTTAAATCTCGCACACGACACAGTTAAAGTTAGTTTTTTTTTTTACGGATGGGAAATCATCAAATGACTTCTCCCGCTCTGGGCAGAGCGGAAGGGAGTGTCAGGCTTGTACTGATTAAAACCCATCCATGTTCCTTCCTTGCCCTTTGTGTTCCAGGGCCGCGGTATCTCTTTCGAACAGCCCGCAGCCCTGGCAGGCATCGGCCCTTGCGGGCCCCTCCCTGTTTGCTGACATCTCTTTGAGGCGCGCGTGGAACACGAACGCGCCGTCTACACGGCCTGTCGTCAAAAGACGGACGGACGGCGAGCTAGCCCATAACTCTCCGTCCACAGGTCCGCGTCTACGGTGGCCGGAAGCCACTACGTGACTCCCGACGCCAGAGGCGTCTCCCGCGGCGGCTGGGACGAGAGGTTCTCTCCCTCTCACGCTCCGCCACCTCCTTCGCAAGCATGACTGCTTCGCAGAAGGAGGTGACGGCGTCCCATTCCCTGTAGCTCCGGGACCAGGGCCGGACGCGATAGGTCGCCGCCGCCGACTGCCGCCACGAGGACACGGCGGTGCTCCACCCAAGTGGGGCAGACCTCCACCGTGTGCTCCACCGTGTCCTCCGGGCGATCCACGCAGTGGTAACACCCGGACGTTTCCTCCCGCCCGATTCGGTGCAGGAACCTCCCGAAACAACCGTATCCGGTGACGACCTGCGTCAGGCGGAAGGTGAGGGTGCCGTGGTGCATCTCCAGCCACTCCTCAAAGAGGGGACTTATCGCCACTATTGTGGCGTGCCCTGCACGGGGTTGCGATAGTCGCTCTCTCCATGTCGCCATGAGATCGCGCCGAAAGTCTGTCCGCTACGCGACAATTTGCAGCGGCAGCGGAGTTTCCCCCCGGCGTTTACACCCTGACACCAAAGATTTTGAAGTATTCTTACAAAAGACGAAACAACGCTATAAAAAGTGCGCTAATTGCTTGCAAAACGAACTGGCCATTGGTCGCTCGGCTAGTGTTAGTGGTCAAAATTCAAGGCGTCCGCGTCGCTGTGACAAGGGGTCATTTGTTTAGTATGACATGTCTTCTCTGTAGTTTTTTAAATCTCTTTTTTTGATACCAATAAGAGGACCTTAAATAAATATAGATGTTTAAAAAGTCGCTCCATTCTACATTGTTCGGACTTAAATCTCTGTCACTCAGGTTGATTTATTAGGTCGAGTAAAAAATCTGTTACTCTGAGGGATTGGAGTCGTGCACGATAAATGGTAACAACCCGATCTACTGAGACTTGACACTGCTATCGGCAGTGATTGTACAGGTACACCTTCTAAGGTCGAAGGTTAAAAATAAATTGTTTTATATAATCGAAATCAGGTCACTAACTAATCACTCACTAACTAAATAAGACTAATAATAACTAATATTTTTTTTTCGGAGTACTACTGACTGACTAAAGAATTTTGCGTAAGAATTTAAGTCTCTACAGTATAAATGGTGTTCCCTGAGCCAATACACATGATGTTTTTATAAGCGCGTTTCGTGAAACTTAGTCGACGCCGTTATTCCTACCTTGAAAAATGAGGACTTATTGAGATAGCAATCAAAGCGCGTCGTCGGCGCTTTAGATAACACGCTTGTGCATAGAACTTTAGTTCTTCCTTTCATAGTGGATTTAGGAAAGGTAAGAATACCAAAAACATGTCAATTTAAATGTAGAACAAAAATCTTAATATTTTGACAATCAGTACATCGCACCCGTGCAAAGTCTGCGGACGCGGGTCGCTAATTTACAACAACAGAGTTCAGCTTTGTCATCAGGAACCACATTCAAAAAGATATTTTTAAATTGTTTTATAATAATAAAGCATATTTATATTATGTATCTAGCTTAGAAGCCCATAACGTGCCTACGCTGGAACAATATTGTGCGGCCTCGTTTGAAGAAAAATCACAGTTCCTTTTCCAGTGACCTCTCTTGTTTTCTAATAAAAATAAAAACTGACATGCCGCTACTTAATGGATCCTTTATAATAAAGTTATATCACAGTGGTGCCGCGGGCACAACAAGTATCTTTGATAATCTGAAAAGTAGGTAAATTAGTCGGCTTATCTCGACTAACATAAAGCTCAAACTTGAAAAGCTATTGAAAAGATGAATTTAAGTGAGTTTTATAGTGTTTGTCTTGTATGAGAAATTCGTCGGTTTACATTCCATAACCACAGATTTGTGAATACGGGTTTGCTTTTGAATTTCTAAGAGACTTTAATAGGATCACTCGCAAAACTCTATAGTTGTTCGATTCTGTACGGTTTGAAGTTTTGTATGAGTAAGGAGGATTTAGTAGTCTGTAGAAGATTAATTGCGGATCAATTACTTCTGGAGAAATGAATGCATTGGATGAGCAACTATTAATTTGTAGTAGTGATGACAAACTTTTTGTAATATATATGTATATAATATATACATTTTTTTCCGAACACAAAATACGCGCTTAGACGTGGAGTTGCGGACACCAGCCTGTTATACAATACAATACAATATGTATGTTTTTTAGTGTTGTTCTCAAGTAAGTGTCGTATGTCTTTATTGGGAATAAAGTAAGCTTAAGTAGATGTTTTCAAAGGCTTTTTTGCTTTAAATAATACTATTAAAATATATAGCAGCATTAAAATGTACAATATACAGAAATCAAATGCTATTCAATGGAAACCAAACCAATGATTGAAATAATTCGCAACCAAGTAAGGCAAGCTCTTTATTTTATATTAAAACGAAGCACACATAACGCTTTTCAATACATAAATGCTCGGTGCGGTTCGACTCCAACAATGGAACATTCAAAAAGCTACTGGAACATTGACACTGACAGCTTATGAATGCGGTTTGTTTGTTTTGTTCTGATCGCAATTAGAATCATTGATGAGATTCGACCTATGTATTGCCATGTTCGCCTTAGGGGCCATGCAAGTATTACGTAAGCAGATTTTTTGTAATGTTTTGCTCTCCCACCTTCCCCTTGTAAACAAAGCTCTTCGCCCCTACTATGCTGAACATTACTGTAAATATATTTTTTATAGTTTTTCAAGTTTCTTTATTATATTATACAGGGTGTAAACAGACTCTTCACGAAGCAGTTAACCAAGCATTATGTACATCAAACTAAGTAACTTTACGCAAAAATTATTGCTGGGAAACGACTTTTTTTTTGGGGGTGAAAAACACTTTTTACGGTAGAACTCAATGTAACGCATTCAAAACATTGTGCTGATGGATGGATTGAATACTACGGGGGTGGTAAAGGTGTTTCAATTAAAAAAATACACTAAAAACATGTATTTAAAAAAAAAGTTGTGAAAAAGTTGGAAATTTGACCCCCAATATCTCTGTAACCAAAAGATTTCCAGGTATGGTCTAGAACAAAGAAATGATCGCAATGATGGGGAGAACAAGTGCCATTCGGCTTCGTTAAGAGTCTTTTTACACCCTTTATACAATCATGAGTTTATCCCTGAACATGATATTTGGTCAAATCGGAATCTACTAAATAAAGAAAAATCAGAAAAAGTAATTGATCACCATCCAGACCCCCGTGTTATCAAAAATAAACAAAGCACCTTGTTGTGATTACGTAATACTTGAATACCTATTCATGTAAGATGCTCAATATTTAACCTAGTTCTTATACAAAATGCTAGCCCACCATCCGACGGGTGTAAATATGTGTCAGAGCGATTCGAATATTCAAGAAATCGCCCGTAAATAATAAAAGATGCCAGTGCTGCTATAATGCTTAAGGTTGTAGACTACTACATATTTAATATCTTAATGCGTTGAGGTCCTGGGTTCAGTTGCTACGTTGTCCAAAGCGTAATTGGCTCCAGTCTGCTAATGTGAAACCCTCCACTTCCTGATTGAAACAAAATGAATTTACAGTAGCAAAGCCAGTTGTGGATTCGAGCCCGGCATGGTAATGTGCCGCCATCTGTCACATCTGATTAATTAACATAACATAACATAACATCACAGCTTTTTTCCCCGAAGGGTTAGGCGGAGGTGTATCTATTAGTACATCCACATTTCGCCAGTTATGTTTTTAAGTCCCATGTTATAGGGGGCGAGCTTATTGCTACCAATCAGGCACAAATCCAGAGTCCGTGGCTGCTACTGAGAAATTCCTGATGGAAAACCCAATAACACTTTGCCTGACCCGGAAATCAAACCCAGGATCCCATGCTCAGCAGATTGGTTTATTGATTATTGAGCTGATTAATTTATTCCTGTAAAATAACGTCTTTTATAGTACCATCTACTTGAGCTACCATAATACTACCTATGTTATGCTTCATAAGGGAGTTTGTATCTGTTTTTTAAAACATTAAAAATATACTCAAAACATACGAGTACAGTTCAAAATGATTAAATGCTGAAACACGGTTCTGAGATGGTGGGACCAACTTGTCTCGTTTTTCAAAGATTAACCAATAACAGCTGCTGCTGTAGATAGTGACAAGCTGAGGGAGGGAAGGAAGCCTTTGGCCCTCTAGTGTAACAGAAATGGCTGATAATAATAAAATGCTAAAGACCACCTCAACTGCAGGGAGAAAATGTTTTATGTTTAAAAAAATATGCACACACATGCAAAGGCAGCTTTATTTATTCTATTGAATTACATAAACTTACAAAAAAATATTTTTGGCTTCAAGATAAACACTGTATAATGCTTCCTATGTCATTTTCTCCCACGTTAAATCTTATGAATTTATGTGTCTGTCTCTTTTTACTGTCGCTTTTTCGTTTCATCGACTTTCAAATCACAACGATGCTAAAGAAGCTTTCACTTCGAAAAACGATAAAATAAACAAAACTAACACGCAAATAGATAGACTAGGAAAAGGAACAGAAAGACAGAGTTATGTTTATGTTGTCCTAGAAATACATCTTCCCCAAACACACCACCAACCAACAAACATCAATCACCAACTAGAACTAGTCAATGGTGACGAGTCCCTTGTTCACAAACTAAACTAAATTTAAGTTGAGTGCATCTTTTTCTTTCTATGTCATTATGAAAAGGACAGAAGATAAATATTAGTGTATTCCTGTAAAATAAGTCAGCACCTGACGTAATTTGATGTAATTTTAGTAGTCAACTTTTTAATCACGTCTAAACTTGTGTCAGGCGCTGGTTAATTTGACAGGACGAAACTAAAATGTATCTTCTGTCCTTTTCTTAATGAAATAGAAAGAAAAAGATGCACTGAACTTAAATTTGGTTTAGATTGTAAACAAGGGAATCGGCACCATTGACGCAAGTAGCGTCTGATTTATCGCATACCGCCTTTGCAACGTTTACATTGGCAACTTTTCAGAGTGTAATACGGTAAACATGCTTCAAGTTATCGCAAATCCTTTCATCAACAAATTGTTCGACGGGGAGGGTTTCCGCAAAGAGCTGTGCATCCAATCTATTCTTACACGTCCATCTAAAATTCCAATCACTTCACTTGAATTGGATTTATCGTTAGAGTTTGTTGGTTCAAAGGTTCGTACGACCGCGATCTTAGATAGTCGGATGGGTTAACATTAGAACTTCAATTCGTAGCTGATTTCATAAATAATGAAGACGAGAAGAAAACGTAGCCCAAGCCTGAACGTGCAACGCAAACGTAACGTTAATTCGAACGAGTTTTGAATCGATCACACAATAAATATTATTCTATAAAATTTTGGTACTATAAATAAATCGAACCGTGACAACTCGAGTACTTTTCCATAAATTGATAATGCTAAACTTCATGTTCACACAATAAATAATATCATCTATAAATATAATAAAAATGTAACGGATCGCTGTCTGTACATGGAAGATATATGAGGAAAAATATTATTGGGACCTTTATCAACACAAATAGGACCCAAAACAATGATTGTTAGAATTTTTGTCTGTTTGTCTGCGCGTTTGTGCACGCTAATCTCAGAAACGGCTTATCCGATTTGGATGTGGTTTTCGCTAATATATTGTGGTAAGCTTCACTTAATACATATTTAGGGTTGTTTATCGGTTCATAAATAAAAAAGTTATGCCAATTTAAAGACTCACGTCGAACATTTGTTAAACTATCTATTCTTTCTCTGTTCATGCATTGACTGAAACTTTACTAAAATTCATAATCATATTAAAAAAAAAAAAATTGAATAAAGCACCATTTTGTCCAGAAGTAGAAAACTGAAAACTGCTGTATTCTTTGTAAAGAGTATCCACTAAGAAATGGTTTTTCGAAATACCACCCCAAAGAGGGTGAAATAGGGTGTTGAATGCAGAGCCTAAACCGCTGGTCCTAAAGACGTGACTAGGGTGTATTCTTTGTGAAGATCAGTCCACTAAGAAAGGGTTTTATGAAACTCCACCCCTTTATTTTTTTTTTTCGAATGGGAAATCATCAAATGACTTCTCCCGCTCTGGGCAGAGCGGAAGGGAGTGTCAGACTTGTGCTGACTAAAACCCATTCATGTTCCTTCCTTGCCCTTTGTGTTCCAGGGCCGCGGTATCTCTTTCGAACAGCCCGCAGCCCTGGCAGGCATCGGCCCTTGCGGGCACCTCCCTGTTTGCTGACATCTCTTTGAGACGCGCGTGGAACTCGAACGCGCCGTCTACACGGCCTGTCGACAAAAGACGGACGGACGGCGAGCTAGCCCATTACTCTCCGTCCACAGGTCCGCGTCTACGGTGGCCGGAAGCCACCACGTGACCCCCGACGCCCGAGGCTTCTCCCGCGGCGGCTGGGACAAGAGGTTCTCTCCTTCTCACGCTCCGCCACCTCCTTCGCTAGCATGACTGCTTCGCAGAAGGAGGTGACGGCGTCCCATTCCCTCTCGCTCCGGACCATGGCTTGGACCAGGGCCGGACGCGATAGGTCGCCGCCGCCGATTGCCGCCACGAGGACACGACGGTGCTCCGCCCAAGCGGGTCAGACCTCCACCGTGTCCTCCGGGTGATCCACGCAGTGGTAACACACGGGCGTTTCCTCCCGCCCGATTCGGTGCAAGCGTGTCCGGTGAGGACCTGCGTCAGGCGGAAGGTGAGGGTACCGTGGTGCCTCTCCAGCCACTCCTCAAAGAGGGGACTTGTCGCCATGAGATCGCGCCGGAAGTCTGTCCGCTGCGCGACAATTTGCCGCGGCAGCGGAGTTTCCCCCGGCGTAGTGCCTCCACGCGCCACACGTGTAGGTGCGCGAGGACTATCGCCTCCAGATCCCATTGCGGCAATCCAGCAAGGAGGCTCGCCGCCTCGCCGGAGATCGTGCGGTACCCCCAGACTAGCCTTACGGCTACCACCTTCTGGGGCGCGTTCAGGTAGTGGGCGGCTCGCCGCCTCAAGGAACGCGCCCACACAGGGGCCCCGTAAAGGGCCATGAACCGCACGACCCCCGCGTAGAGCCTCCGACAGGAGGCGTTTGGACCCCCAGGTTGGGCAGGAGCCGCCTGAAGGCAGCCCCGGTCCGTTCCAATTTGGGGGCCAAACGTCGGAAGTGCTCCACGAAGTTCCATCGGCTGTCGAGGACGAGCCCTAGGTATTTCAGTGTCAACTCGACGCCGCGGCGCCGATGGGAACCCCTCCCGCCGTTACTATGGATCCCGACGGTGGCGCACTCCGAGGCCCGTGAAAGCACATGGCCTCGGACTTGTGCAAAGCCACCTCGAGACCCAATTGCCGGATCCTCTCCACGACTATCGCAACCCCGCGTGTCATGAGTTCGGCCGCCGCCTCGTACGACCTCCCCTGCGCCAGCACCAGCGTGTCGTCAGCGTAACAAACTACGCTGACGACACGCTGGTGCTGGCGCAGGGGAGGGGGAGGGGCCTCCTGGAATCAGACCGCCTCATCGTTGATGTCGGCAGGCCTGACCGGTGATGTCACCCAGGCCTGCACTATCGAGGCTTCCAGGAGGAGCTCCCAATCCAGCTGCTTCAGCGCCCATCGCGGACCACTCGGGGCCTGTAGGACCAGCGCGCTCGAGGTCTGGGCAGAGACATCGAACCAGATATACCGGTGGTCGGAATATGTCTCCACCCCCTTCATGACGCGCCAGTCAACGACACGCGGTGACAGAGCGGGGCTAGCGAACGAGATGTCCACCACCGACTCACCCCGCATCCGCACTCACGTGGGGACAGAACCCCGATTTAGGACGACTAGGCCTGTTTCCAGAGCCCAGTCCTCCACCATCCTGCCCCGCACGTCAGTGTAACGAGAACCCCAAGCCAAGTTCTTGGCATTGAAGTCCCCGAGCACAAGCACGGGGAGGCGATAGCTACGGACGACGACACTCAACTCCCTGAGGGAGTTGTGGAACTCGAATTCGGCTCGGGGAGAAGTAGACACCCACCACGACGATCTCCCCGAACCGTGCTGCTACGCACCCCTGACCCTGCCTGACACTCTCCAGGGTCGGGGTACCGGCGGCGACCGACGAAATGATGGTCACTGAGCCACTAAGATCCTTCACCCAGTCTTCCCTGGGCAGGACAAAGTAGGGCTCAGCGACCACGGCGACGTTAATCGACCACTGCGCCATGCTCTGGAGCAACAGGTCCTGAGCGCAGGCGCAGTGGTTGATGTTTGCCTGGAGGAGACGTAATGGGGCCGTTATTGGCACTCCATTTCAGTCCCCTCTGGGGCCCCCTGGGGCGGCTCCGCTGCGGTGGCGGTAATTACGGCGGTGGCGGCGGTAGCGGCGACAGTGGCGGCGGTTGCGGCGGTAGCGACGGTGGGGGTGGTGGCGGCCTGGGCGGGTGGAGCGCAGGTCTTTCTCCCTGCCCGGTGATCGGCCGGTTTGCCAGCCGCCGCACATGCCGAGCAGTGCGGCGTGGCGAAACAAACCGCGGCCATGTGACTGGGCTGACCGCAGCGGAAGCAGAGTCCGCTGCGGTCCACCTCCGAAGTGCATTTTACTGACACGTGGGACACCACCACGAGGCAGCGGTAGATAAAATTCCACCCCTAAGAAGGTGAAACGAGGTTTTATATTTTCTATGAAACATTCTATTCTCGAAGTTGATCGACCTGAAAATTTGTGTACAAACTCATCTATTAAAATTATGTAAAACGTGTACCACAGTTTTTCCAAAATCATCCCCTGACTGATTATATCAACGCACAGCCCAAACCGTTGGTCCTAAAGATATGAAATTTGGAGGGTGTATTCTTTGTGAAGAGATGGTATCCACTAAGAAAGGGTTTTACGAAATTCCACCCCTAAGAGGGTAAAATGTGGGGGGGGCGGTTAAATTTTTTGTGAAACGTATAGTATTCTCTAGGTCGTTTGACACAAAAAATGCTGTACACACTCTTACATTTAAAATTATGAGACACGTGTATCACAGTTTTGGCGCGCATGTTGCGTAGGGCGTGCGGGGCGTGATTTTTTCTAAATTACCGATGAAAAAATTCTATGTGGTCTCCAAATGATATACTGAACACATCGTAACCATTTTCGCGTCGGTGTCCTTTCCGCCCCGTTATCTTACATAATAAACAATTATAAATGCGAAAGTTTGGATGGATGGATGTTTGTTGCTCAATCACGCCAGAACGACTCAAAAGATCGGGATACAATTTGGCACAGAAATAGATTATGGTATGGTATAGCACATAGATTACTTATTATCCCAGAAGTAAGATCCCGCGGGCAATTCCCGAACTCCACGCGGACAGAGCCGCGGGCAAAAGCTAGTCCATAAATACGAATGCAGTCTTAAAACTATTTGTATTAATAGAATAGAATAGAATATACATTTATTCGTTAACATTAACACTGTGTAGACGCCGGTACTGTGCTTCACGTGGATAATTAACGGGGTGGAAGAAATGAGGCTACTTGTTCGTTACAACACATGGTTTTAATACCAAGAAAAAAGTTTTGACAATAAATTCGGCGGCATGCATATGCCCGCTCTAACCATAGACTATCGACCACAGAACACTAATAATTTTTCTCTATGGGCGAGTGCCGCGACGTTGTCGCTCGCGGCTGATGTCGTCAGTCGTCGTACGCGTGTGTGCATGAGCCGTTTGTGAACGCACACATGCTAGGCGTTAACACAGTGTGGTCGAACCCAGTATTTTACAATTTTGAAATCGTTCAATTTTAGTCCGAGCGTTCGAGCAAATGATGTTGTACGAGTATAAAGGGTGTAAACAGACTTAACGAAGCCGAAAGGCACTTGTTCTCCCCGTCATTGCGATCATTTTTTTGTTCTAGACCATACCTGGGAACCTTCTAGTTACGGAGATATTGGGGGTCAAAGGTCCAACTTTTTCACAAGTTTTTTTTTTAATACCTGTTTTTAATGTAAGATTTTTACTTTAAACACCTCCAGGACCCCCTAACTATTCAATCCGTCCATCAGCACAGTGTTTTGATTGAGTTACATGGAGTCCTACTGTAAAACGTGATTTTTTAGACCAAAAAGAAAAGTCGTTTCCCAGCACTAATTTTTGCGAAAAGTTACTTAGTTTGATGTACATAATGCTTGGTTGACGGCTTCGTGAAGAGTCTGTTTACACCCGGTATAAGATTTTCTGCATTCCAATTCTAGGTGACGTCATTGACTCTTCCACTAATAATAGGAGCTTTTCAGTTATAAGTCATGTTTGCTTCAATCATCATTCAATCAGCCCATTGCCTCTCATAAAGGAGGAGACCTGTGTCCCAGCAGTACAATGAGAACATTATAACATTACGCTACATTTATACATCGCTTATTTAAATATGTAATCCCATATTAGATATTAAATTCCAGCCTAAACTATACCGAGCAATCAGTGAAACGATACCCGGTCTGCCGTAATTACTGTATGGCGCGTCATCAGTAAATCTGCGCTAATTACAAAACTACACGTTTAATTTGGTAAATGTCATTCCTTTTATTCATACCCGGTTATCATTTTCGCTCCTATTTCTGGCTTTAGATAACTATCATTGAACCAATCACAGCGTTATTGATTCAATGAGTTAATAATGAGTAGTGAGAGACTAATGAGAATATTAATCGCGTTGGCGTTTATTGTTGACTCATTGATTAGTTTCTTTGCTGAATCAGAATGGTCATCATCATCATTGCCTAGCATTTTCCCAACTTCGGCTTCCTGTATAACCGGATGGTGAACCGGATGGAGCTGAATACCAGTATTTTACATGGAACGACTGCCTATCTGACCTTCATAACCCAGTTAGTACCCGGTAATATGATACGCCTGGAGAATGTTACACTATAAAATTGCATTGAGGGTTGCGGGGACCCGCTGGATGCGAGTCGCACGGGACCTGTCAATGTGAAGACACTTGGGGAAGGCCTATGTCCAGCAGTGGACGTCTTTCAGCTGAAATGGTCATGATGATGATGACTATAGTTGCCCATTCCAAAGAGTAGATCTCTATGGAGAAGAAGGGGCAAGAAACTCCATAGACTGGAAAAAATGGAAACAATGATTTGCTAACTGAAATTTTTTGGTGATTATTATGTCCGTAGTGTATATAATTCTGCTATCTTTTTTATTAAAAAAAATTATACAAATAACATAACATAACATCACGCCTGTAATCCCCGAAGGGTTGGGCAGAGAAGTACCTTATAGTACACGCATATTTGTTCAATTCCCATATAATACGGGTGAGCCTATTGCCACCAACAAGGCACAAATCTAGACTCCGTGACTGCTATTGAGAAATTCCAGATGGAAAAACCCAATAACAATTTGCCCGACCCGGGAAACGAAGCCAGAACCTCATGCTCAGCAATCGCGATTGCGACCACTAGTTCAACAAGGCAGTCACATATTACAAATACTTGTTTATTATTACAACATGGGTTCATACGCCTTCATAAAAATATATTTTTTTTTTTTTTCATAAGACAGCACCTATTATTTTGATATTTTGTTCCTTACTCTCTTATTAAAAAGGAGCTCGTGGCTAAACAATAACAGCCGCTCGGGCCGATCTTTAGGTTAAGCCGTGCTTGCCTAGGTTGGTCTGTGGATGGGTGACCACCCATTACATACCGAGTTTCCTCCGTGCCTCGGAAAGCACGTTAAGCCGTTGGTCCCGGCTGTCATTTGAAGATCTTTGACAGTCGTTAAAGTAGTCAGTGGCCCAAAAAGTCTGACAACCAGTCTTACCAAGGGGTATCGTATTTCCCAGTAGTAACTGGGTTGTGGAGGTCAGATAGGCAGTCGCTCCATGTAAAATACTGGTATTCAGCTGTATCCGGTTAGACTGGAAGCCGACCCCAACATAGTTGGGAAAAGGCTAGGCAGATGATGATGACTCTCGTATTAAAAAATCCACCCCCACAAGCCATCATTTAAACAGTGTATATGTCTGTTTAATAAATCTTATCTAATCTAAACATTCGAATTAACAAATCAAAACATTATGAATTATAAATCTACACGATTTTCTAAGATTAAAATAATGCTTTAACTTACTCTCGCTTTGTTTTATTTTTATAAAAAGGACTTACGTAAAAATAGATGAGAGGAAAATCTGACACCGAAAAATAATCAGCTATGTTGCTTTTAGGCGACGGGCTTGTTTACCGTTTTATCCGTAGACTATTGTGTATATTTATAACTTTGAGGTACTATGTTATATAACAACTGCGCCCTATCTTCTAAATAAATTAAAGGCAACGCATAACCTGGCGTAAACAAACCCACACGTCATTTCATGTATAACTCCGGTTATACGAAAACAGAAAAAATATGAGATCAATGTCTGCAACGGCACCTAAAAGTATAATACATTATTAATTTGCCATTTTTGTCGTAGTTTGGTATGCGTATGCCACCCGGATCGTAATAACGAATCATTCATCAAAATCAGCATAAAAATGTTACAAACATCAATATGAACATGCAATCTTTTTGGTTTTTGCGTGGCTGGAAAGAAGGGGAAAATTAAAAAAAAAAAGACGTGTGGCACTCGGAGACTGCCGCGGTAAAGCTATTGCATAGCATTTTTTATCAACTTATGTAATTATAATTATTTATTCACATATGTTGTATAGGTAAACCTAAACAACCTAACCTCCTAGCTCCAGCGGTAGATTAAAAATAATAACCTAGGTTTGTCAATATCTGACACTACGTGTTAGGCACTAGGTGTTAGGTTATTTTCGTTACGTTACGTTACGGTTATTTTCGTTACGGAATTTCTGGATTCGGTCTCCACGCTCAAGGCCCGCGATAGAAGCTATGCAATAGCTTAAAAATATCTCGTATGATGAATAACATTAAATAGAGGGTTAAGGGAGGCCAGTACAGAAATGTGTAGTCATCCACGATTCCACGGGCCTCGCAGAAGTGCTACGAAACTCGTAGCAGGTACTACGGCAACCGTAGCATGTGCAACGCTAGTTGTAACAAGTGCTACATTCGTAGCAACAATGTCTTTTAGTATTTACATTCACAACAAGGCCCTTTTTAACAGGAATGCAACGTCCAGCCTGGTCACCCCCCACCGGTCCAGCCGCATCCCATCACTCTGGCGCCTCCAACCGCTTCGCAGACTAACTTGAACATGAACGGGCCGACCGTGCCCCCGCCGTACTCTCAGGAGTATCATTTCATGGACATCGAGTATCGTTACGGATTGTTGCAGGTATGAATGTATTTTCTTTATTTCAGGCAAATAAATATGTGTTGGAGCAAATAAGCACAGTTGGAACGAAAAAAAAAGTTGATGAAGAAAATTTTGAACTACTACACATAGATTGTTTTTGTCTTCTATACCTACTTATAACTTATTTGTTTGTAAATTTGTATGTAGGGGGTTTTTTTCGGAACTACTGATCCAATTTCAAAAATCCTTTCAATAATGGAAAGCTAAATAATTTCCAAGTGGCATAAGGCTATATTTAAAACGTTTCCGTGGTATAATTTTACGACCATAAGGCGAGCGATTCCGTGGGCAAAAGCTAGTCTTAATGAAATACCACAGCCATTATGTCATGTGACTGCCTTGTTGGTCTAGTGGTCGCAAGCACGACACCTGAGCATGAGGTCCTGGGTTCGAATCCCGGGTCGGGCATGGTGTCATTGGGTTTTCCATCAGGAATTTCCCAGTAGCAGCCACGGAGTCCGGATTAGCGCCCAGTTGCTGGCAATAGGCTCACCCCCTATAACATGGGACAAACATAACTGGCGAAGTGTGGGTGTACTAATAGGTACACCTCTGCCTAACCCTTTGGGGATTACAGGCGTGATGTTATGTTATTATATCTGTCTGGTATAGCTATTTGTTGAAAATCGGAACTTGCTAGATTTTCCGTAAAAGCGAAACAATTCATTTTTACCAATAATTGCAACAGTACCTATAATTACCCTTCTAATCGGAATTCTCCTTCTTTTTTTTATCTAATATATATCTACCACAAACATGGGAGGTATAGCTTATATTACATTGTATACCATGGCTACAATGTTATGGATTAATTATAGCTCTCTATGCGATATTCATTTGTCTTGTTCTGAAATAAATGAGTTCTACAAATTATTTACTTTTCAGTCTTTTATGTAGCAGTCAAGTATTTTCCTTGTTTTTTTCCTTTTTCATAAACCTTCAATTAGAACAGATTGCTTAATTTATAAATGCACTTGATATTTGCATTCTCACAGCTTTATAGCTTATCTTTGCTAAAGCTCGTTCAATGCCACGATGTTTGCTTAGCAGCTCTTAGCAAAATCAATTACTTGAGAGACACTCAATTTAAATGAAAAGCATTCTATGTAGATCTTAACCTTTTCATGTTATAAATAAAATAAACGTTCCCTTGATTTCAACGGCTCGTGGAAATTGGAGAACAACCTTCGTTATAATATAGTTACCCGGGAGTAAATAAGATACTTTGTGAAGGACCAGCGGTGGCCCAGTGGTAATTAACGGTACTTACGAGTTCTAGGTCGTAAGGTCGAACCCAGCCACGCAGATCACTTTGTGTAATTTATTTCATCACCATTGTTTTCAAAACGGTGAAGGATATCATCGAAGAAGAACCAAAAATTCGGAGACATGTGACATCTACCAACCCGCACTAGACCCACGTGGCTGATTAATGCCCATTCTCTCTCATAGAAAGAAGGCCTGTATCCCAACAGTGGGAATATTATAGGCTAATTATTCTATGCACTAAGGTTAAAAAAGACACAATCGCGTCGGTATCAGTAACTGTGAGGACGCCACAAAGCAACTTTCTAACTCGCTTATATTAGATAAGATGAGACATTTATTTGTGAAAATATGAGTGTATACATACAAGGCATGCAGGTTGTTCATAAATAAAAAAGATCCATCATGTTCGGCCTTTGAGGCATACAAATATGTTGGTAATAAAAATTCGAAGGTATTTAATTTAAATAAAGCTAAAAACATATAAATTATCACACTCTAATGATTAAATTTAAACAATTGCTTCACTCGTAACAAATAATGTAATCAAATATTAGGAGTCAATTTAAACCAACTTCTAATTCTTGTATCGAAATGAAACTTGATACGTTTTATGTAGTTCGGGTGACAATACTTGAATTTAGTATCTTGGAGCTGATCTGATGATGGAGCCAGGAGGTGGATAGTGGGAGTCTTCAGTGACTAAAACCCTCGAGATTGGAGTCATATGTTTCGTTTAGATCAGTCCAATATATTTCACTCAAGTGTCGAGGGTCTAATGATGAAGCAAGGGAGTGGGTAGTAGAATTTAAAATACATTATTTTTAATGCGTTGTAAAAGTGGTTTTTCTGTATTTTCTAAAACTGGATGTGCCGATGAAACGTGACGCGAACTTATACCATGGACTTAGTAAGGATTCAGAATTCTTAAGTGTTAAAACATACCGTCAGTTGTTGTCAAGTCCAAAGCCTACATTGTCAAAATATATTGTTGAGTTTTTTTTTTATTACGGTGTCCTGTTTACTGTAATTATCAACTAACATATTCATCTTTATTTTTAATTGAGCTTTACAGTTTATATCAGTATCTAGTGTCCAATAATAATAGTCATCCTGACCGTTTTCGGTCACGGCGACCAATCTCAGCGGAGATTAGTCATCGAGGCGGGAGGTATTACTGTACACGAGTGCGTACGCAGGCACAGGTGCGCTCTCTGTTTAATAGTCCGATGGGACGGCAATCCGACACGACCGGAGTGAGATCAGGCGCGACCCAATGGGTTAACGTGCTTTTCGAGGGACGTGGTGGGGGTGGGGGGGGGGTATCATACCGCCAACTTCCAAACTCCGGGTTACTACTGAGACATTTGAAACGGAAAATTAGATCAACTGCTGAGCGCGGATTGCTGGGTTCGATAACCCAGGACCCCGCGCTCAGCAGTTGCAATAAAAATTTAACAAACAGAAAAGTAGAAATAGTTATGAATAAAAGGTAGGTAGGTATACGTTGTAATTTTTGGTACACAGTTGCTGGCGCCTCTAATGAACATCTAGACTAGACCGCTCCCACCGTCGAGCTCTTGTTAGCCGCATTCCACGAATTTCTATTATTTGGCTCAAAGTTTTTCTAATAATATTACTATTAGTGCAATACAAATCGGACAGTAACCGGGGTACGTGCCTACCTTAATGAACCGAGCTATGATTCGCATCTCTGGTACAACAGGATTCTATATTTTGTTGGCCCAATACTACGCAGCTTCCTCAGCGTCCTCGGTAGCAGCGTAGGTCACTTTAGCTCCATACTTTGGGGCTCAGAGGCAGTTTAGGAGGCAGTTAGTCCTAATATTGCTAAGTTGCCAATCTTTTTCCATCAAACGTTTCCATACCTAATCGCTTTATAAAATTCTTAAATTCTTTGACAGACAACGCATAGCCATAGATATAAACAATGTTCTTGGCCGGTAGAGTACCTCTAGATCCTGCTGAGATCATAGATACTTCTGGAGCTTCCGTCTAGGAGTATGTAATTTCACGTAATAGTTCTTTAAACATGAAGGTAACAAAATTTAGTACCTCGAAAGGATTTTTGAATTTACATCTCCTGAGAGGATTAAGTGGAAAATTTAAGTTTGTAAAGGAGTTTCAGTTTTGTCGATGCATATAGTAATGTTAGTTTTTGTTGCCCTGGCGTCATTTTATCCTACGGACGTTCATCGAGGTCAAGTTCTCTACGTAATATTAATTTGATGTTATCCTTATAGGCATGAATCACGACCGAGGCTAAATATGATTTGGTTTTATTAAAATTGATCGACCCTACACATAATAGGCGTACGTGGTGTTTCTAACGAGATTAGTAATGAGTAAGCCGGGATAATCTTCTTATAATCTGCCATCATTCGAACTAAGCCTAATTGAAACTTAGTGTAATCCTTGATTTGCAATATGATTAGTTTATGATGAAACATAAAGTCGAAGATAAGGTATGTTTCAGCCTTAAACAGTGTCTTTTTTTATTTATTTACTTCTGCTGTAGTACCTCTCTGATCAGAATGTCGTGGGTTCGATTCCCACCTTTGATAGTGTCAGTGGATTTTTTCATTAGGAAAGAAAAAAAAACTATTATTTTTCTACTAAGTTCTGTGATTTGACCCGAATCACAGAACTTAGTAGAAAAATAATAGTTTACACTAAACTGGTCTTTAAACTAACATTCACTCAGGCAAGCAGGTTGACCTTGTTTCAAAATACTAAAGAATTTATTATGTTCAACTTACTGGCTATGGATTTCGAGTAAGTTTCACAAATGTTGAAGTTTGAACAGCTAAACTTACTGCAATAGGTTACTTCATTAAGAAGTCATTGCTTTTATAACTTAAGTTGGAGTAAAATTATGAAATATTACTATGCTATAAAATTATGTGTTTATTTTATCCACAGTTTTATTCATTTTAGTTAGTACCAACGTAACGTTAGTTTTTCAATAATGTCATGTTGCAATATATGACGAAGAAAATGTAATTCTAATAGAGAAAGGGCTGACAGTGTCGATCGGTAATCATTTTGTAACAAATGAGATTACTTTAGTAGTCTTCTGTTCTATATATGGGAAAATTCACTAGGGTTGGATAGATTAATTTAATAAATATATGTAATGTGTATATTTCTGCTTAAACGACGAGTAATAGAGAAGTATGGAAGAAGAAGACATGCTGCGCCGATCCCAAATAAGTTGAGATAAGGGCAGGAAAATGATACTGTACTTTATACAAGGTGTAGGCGGTCTTCACGAAGCGCAAAAATTATTGCTGGGAAACAAATTTTATTGTGGGGTGAAAAATCACGTTTTACGGTAGGCCTAAATGTAACGCATTCAAAATATTGTGCTAATGGATGGATTGAATAGTACGGGGGTCGTGAAGGTGTCTTAAGTAAGAAAAATACATTAAAAACATGTATTTAAAAAAAAAAAACAAGAAAAAATAATTTAGAAAAAGTTGGAGCTTTTACCCCTAATATCTCCGTAATGAAGCAATGACGGGAAGAACAAGTGCCTTTCGGCTTCTATAAGGGTTACACCCTTTATTTTTCTGTAATAGTAGTAGTGGCTAAGTTTTGAGACGAAATATTTCATACTGTTGTGCCGGCGACACGAAGAAGTCAGAAGTAAGAAAAAGTAGTTCTAGCGAAAGCTAAAACCAAGTGCTGCTTTAATTCATATTATGTAACATCAAAAGTTCATGCCGAGTTCTAGACGGATTTATATTTTAAATATTAATCTTGTCTTTCATCGAAGTTCAAGTGTAGGTGTAAGCTTTGATAATCTAGTTGATAAAGTGAAAATAAAAAGGTACTAAAATAAGAATAACATTATAAGACTTCTTCGAAGTCACGGGATTAATTAAAAATAGGGCAAGGTAGCTCCATCACCGGTCCTGTTATGGCAATTTTAAGAGCATTAGATTAATAATTTAATGATTTTGATGTTATATCAGAAACGTGATAATTAAATGAATGAATCAAATAAAATATGATTTTTAATTTGTGCACACAGCTAAATAAATATGTTACAAAAATAATGTTACTGGATTATGTGTGTAATGGGTAGCATACAAAATATTAACATGGAATATGTACAGTATAAACTGTCAAGTACTTAAAAGGTCGGAATCGGTAATACGGATTTGCGGAATTACGATCGGACATTAATAGCTACGTTTAACTTCATTAATATCCCAATATCGCTACTTTTAGCGAATTAAATCATCAGGTCGGACGATCTTCGTAATTTTCAATCGGTCGAAATATAGGCGGAGAGGATCTAAAATCGGATATCTGGTGAACCATGGCATTCAGTTTTCTGTCGGTGACATTATATCTTAATTAAGAATGAGATGCTTGTATGTACTAGAGTAAGGGTTCAATTTCCAATATGATTAATTTATGTATTTGACTTTCATAACTCAGGAAATCTCGCAAGAAGTTTACCGGCTCGACTTAAAGTAAGCCAGGCTGTTGATTTAGTCACCTGCAAACTTTGAGAAGGGATTCTACAACTCTCCCTATATTTCCCATTACAAATAAATAAAGAATCATGGCGAGATCCTTATTTTTTTCCTTATTTGTACAGAAAAAAGACTTCATTGAGAGGGTTCAAAATATATCCCAATTTTGAGAATACATTACCAGGATTATACTTATCATAATTTTAAAACCTTTCATCTATAGTTGCATGCTCATTTTGAATTTATAAAAAAGAAAAAAACGAAGTGACAAGTGACATTAACGGATCTATTAAACTGACACACGTGATTTCGATTCGACAAATCGTATGTCTATCTTTTTTTAGCATTACGAAAGCGAGCGAGATAGTCATACGACTTTCCGAATCGAAATCGGGTCGAAGCGTTTGTGAATACTGGGCCTGCTGGTTTGGCAGGTCTTAAACTGACAGCCGCCGTTTCTTTTTGAATAATGAGCTCCTCTTTAAACTATTTACTTTTAACATTATATTTTTTATTGCGGAGTTATATAAATATTGTAAATGCCTGAAGATACTCTTTACTCCAAGAGATAAAAATTAGAATTCCAACTTCTCTAAAAATTTTACAAATTCCGCCCTGATACTTTGCAAACTAAGGAGGAAAATATATTGCTTAAAATGTAAACTGATTCGTTTCTGTTTTTTCCACGACTCAGACTTAGGTTTCAGAAAAAAAAAACTTTTAAAATTGCGTGTGAATGTTAAAAACAACAGGTTGTATTAATTACTAGTGATCATTTCTATAAAGGCAAGAAAAGGTTTTTACGGAACTTAGCCTACTCAAGGGTAAGTAAGCATCCATTTTAAAATCGATAAAATAGCAGAGGGCCCAGACGAGGGGTGCTCAAACGTAGTCTCGGCGATCTACCAAAACATATTTAGGCAGCAAGTGGTCGACTGCCACAACGCCTAACCGACTACTACGGAAGAAAAACACATCATGTTTAAGAAATGGCTGTTACTACTCTTCACAATTAAAATGAAGGTACGAACTTATTAATCACTAATTTTCTCAAGATGTTGAAGCATGGCACGGATCTAGGTCATTTGCGCAAAACACATTTGCACGAAGAACACTTGCGCGAACCCACTTGCGCGACAAGACACTTTCGCGCAAATGCTTTTCGCGCAAGTGTCCTGATACCGCATGGCACTACAAAACATGCATATTATAATCCGTGCGCTTTTTATAGGAGGGTACATATTTACCTAGTGCCAACCCCAAGCAAGCTGACAACCTTGGAGGTTGTTGTCTGTTTAGCCGTGCTATTCTGTGGGTGTCTTAGTTAGAGTGCTTGACCTCCAACCAGGCGCAAAAACTTGAAAACTAAGCGACTACACGCTAAGGACACCCCATGTAGGGACGAACCTTCGATCGGCACCAGACCATTCTTCAAGGACGGGCTTAAAACAACAAAATCAGCATCGCGGGCTGGCTCTAAAAGGGGCGGCGAGGCAAGGACCGGGACGTCATAGTGAACTCACTGGTCGAGATTGAATTATTTTTATTTCCGAAAATGCTAAATCGTACAACAACTTATTTGTACGATTTAGCATTTAAATAAATTCTGAACAATTCTGTTAACTGAAGAGCAATTTACAACCCGAATTTCCTCCATGCCTCGGAAAGCACGTTAACGTTGGTCCTGGCTGTCATTTGTAGATCTTTGGCAGTCGTTACATGAAGTCAGTTAGTCAGTGGCCCGAGAGTCTGACATCCAGTCGAACCCAGTACTACACAGTAAACCACTCTTACTGGGTTGTGGAGGTCAGATAAGCAGTTGATCCATGTAAAATACTGGTACTTAGCTGCCTCCAGTTAGACTTCAAGCCGATCGCAACATGGTTTGGAAAAGGATAGGCAGATGATGAATATTGGCAAAAATATATCGGTTCTATTTCTGTCACGAAGAAATAATAATGAAATTTCATGAGCCTCCGCCGTTTTTTGTTGGTAGGCTTTTTATTAGGAATCGATTTTCTTATCAGTCAAATAACAGTCGCAGTATTCAGATATGTTTAAAACTCACTGTAAAGTGCAAATGTCAATGTTAAGCCGGTTCATTTACTTTTACAGTAAATTAACCCACAAATTCGAATAGTACAAGTTAGAGTAGAGATCGTTATAAGTTAGTTTTTATTTGCCTAAACTTGAAGTTTAGGCAAATAAAAACAGTCGCATTTCAACCGCAATATGAATAAATTTGTCATTTCAAGGCACATCCCAGCGTTTGAATTAGTAGTATTTAATAGGAATAAATTCAGGAATAAATTCTTTGCTGTATACATTTAATTTCCGATGGCGTAAAATAAGGATGTTTGGATTTAGTTTCCATGATTGGTTTATTTATTACCAGAGTTTTTAAGGCCACATTTGAATTAATGCACACATTGGAATGTAGCCGTGATTTAACGTAGTAGGTAATGTTAGACTTGAGTAAACCATAGTTAATTGAAAATTATACAACTGTTTCATTGAAGAGCTCGTGGCTAATTAATAACAGCCGCACGGGTCGAATCAAAGGTTAAGCTACGCTTACCGAGGTCAATCCGTGGATGGGTGATCATGCATTTCATTTTGAGCTCCTCCGTGCCCCGGAAAGCACGTCAAGCCATTGATCCCGGCTATAATTTTTAGATCTTTGACTGAAATTACAAGAACTTAGAACCCGAAACTCTGACAATCAGTCTAAACAAGAGGTACCTACAGTCAACAAAATAGAAAAGTATCCAGGGTCGAAAGATATAATTGATTTTTCTTAAAAACCGATCGATTTTTTCGAATGAAATTAAAATTAAATGAAGAAAAATAAACAATTGGTTAAATTAATTCAATTTCATTTGAAGATGTACAACAGTTTCTAAAAAAACTGCAACTATATCTAACGACCATGGATACTTATCTGTTTTGTTGACTGTACCTTGCCTATCTTATTACTCAGTAAATGGGTTGTGGATGCCATATAAGCAGTCACTCTATGTAAAATACTGGTATTCAGCTACATTCAGTTAGACTTGTGAAGAAAGTGTGTGTACTTATTACACACGTAAGAAGTTATACTTCTCAGGCGTATAAAACTAAAATGTTGACTAACTAACTTCAGGGTGTATGTTGACTAGCTAACTTCAGGGTGTCGGTTTTTCGGGACGGTGTGCGCACGCATCGTAAAAATTTACTCTCATTATTTTTCCCTAACGCGCCAAAAGAAGTATAACTTCAAAAAGGCTGGGCAGAAGAGGATGACTATATAAACAGTTTCATTTGCCTTTTGCTCGTAACCGAAAATGCTTAGTACGTGGTGGCTTTTCGATCACCAAAAGTGTCAAATGTAAAGAAAGACACACTGTCAACCCTTTTAAAGAAAAAGGCATCATGTTGGTATTACATCAAGTCTCGCACGCATTCCATTTATTCACAACTAGCGCCTCTTCCCGATTTCGCACGGTGCAATTTATTTATCATCTCCCTACCCTTTTCCCAACTATGTTGGGGTCGGCTTCCAGTTTAACCTGAATACCAGTATTTTACATTGAGCGACTACTTATCTGACCTTCATAACCCAGTTAGTGCTTGGTAATACGATACCCCTTGGCAAGACTGGTTGTCAGACTTTTTGTGTTACTTACTACCCGTAACGACTGTCAAAGATCTACAAATGACAAACCAACGGTTTAACGTGCTTTCCGAGGCACGGAGGAAACTCAGTATGTAATGGGTGGTCACCCATCCATAGACCAACCTAGGCAAACACGGCTTAACCTAAAGATCGACCCAAGCAGATGTTATTAGTTAGCCATGAGGTCGGGTGCAATTTACTTATGAAGAGAATAAGAGGAGCAGAAAGCAAATAAAATCATAATTACCTTACATACAAAAAAAACAACAGGTTGCACTCCGGGAGTACCGGCAGAAGTGAAAACTTGAAACAATGCCATCTAGCTTAAATATCAGAAATTTCAATAGGTTTCTGCAAGAACGAAACATGTCGCTGCCGTAGAAAAATACTTGAAACAACGCCATCTAGCTTAAACTACACGCACACTCGCGCAAGCACTTCACTTCATAAACAAATTGGTCGAACCGTTTTCAAGACTAACGCACGGCATTTGATCTTTATAAGTATCTAAATAGATAGGTTGATGATATACTTCAAATAAGGTAAAACTATGCAATTGATTAATAACTGTATGTTGGTTCCTTAAGCCATCGCGCATTTTCTTTCTGCCAGGTTCAGCCAAATGCGAGGGGTTCTTAGTTAATTACTAAGAAACCCTCAAAGTCACAAGAGTAAGCTGCCTATTATTTAAAGGCAGTGGTAGAAGTGGAGGACCGAAGGAAAGTGGTCATTGCAATGTAATTGGCGGTACTTCCCGTTCATTTCCAAGACT
Source organism: Lycophotia porphyrea (assembly GCA_950005105.1). Classification (NCBI taxonomy): domain Eukaryota; kingdom Metazoa; phylum Arthropoda; class Insecta; order Lepidoptera; family Noctuidae; genus Lycophotia; species Lycophotia porphyrea. Next base: position 25,856,102 of record OX465383.1, on the reverse strand, counting down.
TACGAGTATTTATTGTTTTTGAACATCAAGCTGAAGCTGTATCTAGCGATGCATAATATTAGTATATTATTGTAGAGTAGATAGTGGAATTCCGTATTCTATGTTCCCAAAAGTGTTATTTTCACTGACATAAATATCAACTTTCTAATAGTAAAAATGGTTTCTGGATATTGAAAAGTCTTTGTTTAAGTTGTAACCCTATATTAATTTTACACCTGCATTAAAGGATTATTTTCCAAATAAATATAACGTGTCGTCGCTTAGCTGACAATTTCGCGCCCGGAGATAATTATGGCAAGTTTTCAGGAGAAACAAATATTTGAATAACTCTAATTTACTTAAAAAACTGTGCGTCTTGGGACGCCCGACAGACGTGGTAACTTAAACAAGCCAGACAGACTGGCGCCGCGCCGTAACGCGTTACGTAACGAAGCGGTTTACCTTCCCATAAGAAGTTATTATCACATCAAAAATTCTATGGATTCATTTTACTTGTCAGATTTAACTTGTACGGTATTATTAACTAAAGGACGATGTTGGGTAATAGAACCACGAATGCTTTAGTTTAACCATCTACGTAATTTCCTCACTCAGAAGGCAAAATAAAAACAAAATCAAAGCATTTATTTCAAGTAGGCCAGTTACAGGCATTTCCGACTGTCAAACTCAAAATCAATAAAAAAAAACGAATTTATATTGTAAGTCCGAATTTATATTGTAAGTTAGACACATACATTTCCTTTAGAATTGTACCTACTCGGATTATTTCTTTATACTCTCCTCATCCTTAATAAAAAAGCGTTTATATTACCTTTTGTTATTTTACAAGAAAATGGGTCCAACAAAGGAAACAATCTGCCCCAATGAAACAAACGATTTTCTTTTTATTATTATAAGAAAGGTAAGCGTCCCATTTGGAGAAGTTGGTACAAAAATCTTGCTGCCCCATATTATATTATTTAGACTTGGTTTTTTGACACCCCTCATAGAGTTGGAAGGAATAATTAGTCATTATTGTTGCTTCAGATGGTCTGTGCTGGATGAACAAGAAGTAAATAAATCAAAGTAAATTCTAAAAAATACACATAAACCCAGTAAGTAAATTAGACTATGGTACAAGTTGTATTAGGAAAATTAGAAATATAAGATAGATCACATAACAGTGATATGAGGAGTGTCATGTGAACGAACCATATCGGTAGCAGAGCAGGTTCCAAGCCAAACTACTGGTGGTTAGGGCTCCAGAGACAGGAACCTGCTCACAAATCGACCTAGCCTAGCCTTTGATTTAGCCGCTCGATCAAGTACCTCAAGAACTGCTGGCCGAGACTGCCTGCCATTAGACCATTTAATTTTTTTCAGAACAGCATCTCGTTGCATTTCGTTGAACTATGTCACCTGGGTATTCAATAAGCTTTCAATATCACACCGTTCACATATGGAACAAAGGCTCAATCGGTATTTTCAATTCTTGACGAGTTATTGGTACCTTTTTAAATACCTGGAATATTCTATCGAACCACGGCAGGGAAATTGCCAAACTTATTAAAGTTCAGCTGTCGGATTTATTATTTTAGGATGTTTCATACTAAACTACTAAAAAGTGCGCAATTTTGGCCGTGATTTTTTTTTCTTTCCTCCTAGCAGGTATTTTAGAAGCGAATTTTATTTCAGACTAGCTGTTGCCCGCGACCTTCGTTCGCGTGAAACTACATATTATTAAAAAATCCTCATTATTATAAGCACTTCCCTATTTGGATCGAATTTTGCTATAAATTTCAAGGGATTTTTTTACACGGAACCCTCATTATTTATCTCAAAATAAAAGAAGCCTAAGTTACTCCTTGTTACATCAGCTATCTGCCAGTGAAAATCCTGTCAAAACCGGTCCAGCCATTTCAGAGATTCGCCGGAACAAACAGACAGACAAAAATTGTAAAAAAAAATGTTTTGGTATATGTACCGTGTATACATCCATGCACTTAGTAAAAAGTGGTTATTTTAATATTAGAAGCAAACACTCCAATTTTATTTATCTGGCTGCTATATGCAATGTAAAATAACGCACGGTTTCCCCGAAGAGTAAGACAGAGGTTTAACTGTTGAACAACCACAATTCGCAATATTTTTTTTAAGAAAGACGTAAAACGAGGCATAGGTTTATTTAGCCCATGCCACACGTACACACAATATAAAACAAAAATAATATGAGATAAAAAAATATGTGTGCAATTCACACGTGGTAGAAGTGAAACCTTCAAAAATTTTGGCTTCAAGATAAACACTGTATAATGTTTCCTATCTCATTGTCTCCCACGTTTAATCTTATGAATTTATGTGTCTGTCTCTTTTTACTGTCGCTTTTTCGTTTGATCGACTTTCAAATCACAACGATGCTAAAGAAGTTTTCACTTCAAAAACTTCAATCGAAACAAAAACAAGTAACACTGTGTCGCGGCTGCGCCAGATAAGCCCAGTTCAGCAGAAAACTAAATCGCAGGTTATAAGGGATTAGTTTATTTTCATACATCAGAACAGCGCATTACTAACCTAAAAAATGTTACCAGCCCCCCAAACTCAGTTTTTGAAAACAATGAAAAATATTCATAAACAGACCGACAGACTACTCATAAACACTTAAGGTGGTATTTTCTTATTCGTGTCTCATTTTTCATCAACATACAATCTGACAGTGATCTGCAAATTGCAAAAAAACGTAAGAAAATTTGAATTTCGCGGGCTAGCCGTAGGCTTCCAACTTAAGCTTCCACGGTTTAAAACTAAACTTAATACTGTCACTTACGGGATATCTTTCGTGATTGAAAAACGAAGACAAAAAATTGGTTGCCAGTAAAGTTGGTGGTTTACGGACGATAATTTAACGTGACAACGTCATAAAATCGAGTGGAAGAGAGATAGATGCGGCGCATGCGTACAATGGGCGTAACGGGACAATTAGCGTAAGGGGACACTTTTTCGTGCATGCATCCGGCGTTCATCGATACATTAGACGTTGTCACATCAAAACAATCACGGAAGATATCTAAAAAGTCACATTATAAGGTTAGACTACTTACAGTAACGTTGATGGTCGTGGGCAACTGAGAAACTTGCTTATTGGCTACGTTGTAACTCGTCGAACAAAACAAATAAATTTGTAGCTGCAATTACGACATAACGCCCACGCAGGCGTCAGATTAATTTAATCCTTAGTAAACCTTTTTTACGATAAAATACATGGAACTTAAGCTTATTAAACAGTTGCCTTTTTTATCCAACTTCTAAAAAAAATATGAATGAATTATTTATTACTAGTATTCTACTGGTTTTTTTTTACACTTATGGATCTCAACATGTCTGTGGCAATTCTTCATTCAATTTCGAAGTTTTATCTTTTTGAACTGGTTTAGTCCGTCAAATTATACTTCGTCGCTGCATCCGAAGAGATTTTCTCACCAGGTAGTTCCGCTACTCAATGTACAGGCATCAAACACTTTTTAGAGCCACAGAGAAAAAAAAGATGAATTTTCTCTATGGTAACGCGCGCTAGCGCTCACTCCTAATGTCAATCTCATTCGTTTCTTGTGTTCGGGCATCAACGCATTTAAATTTTGAAAACTTCCACTTCATCAGTGTTTTTTAGTGAATTTTACGTCGTACGTAATAAAGAAACTTTCAGTAATTGGCCAGTTACTACTGGACTTGAACTGTCCAAATACTTTAAGCAGGAGAAAATTGATCAGGTTTAGCCTTGATAAAAAGTTTTCAAATATAATACAAGGACTTATAAGGGACCGCTGCTTATTTGGTGAGAATCTTGGAGATAGAATCAGGGCAAACAAAACGGCAGTTTTATCAGGATTGGAAATAAAACGATCATTTACATCAACCTCATAAACCGTTTTTCCAGAAATATGAGCCAGCTGAGTCATCTTTTTCTGCAATTGAAAAGCATCACCTCAGGTTAGAAGTAGGGAAGCTTTTAGATTCGGGAGCTGTTCTTAAATGTAATCAAAAAAAAGTTTATTTCAAACATATTTCTCACCCCAAAGAGTGATGGCAGTTTCAGATTTATTCTTAACCTTAAAAAAATAAATATGTTCATAGAAACCCATCATTTTAAGATGGAGAACATCAGAACAGCATCAAAATTAATCCGTAGTTTAGACTATATGTCAAATATCGATTTAAAAGATGCTTATTTTGCTATCCCAATTCATACATCCTGCAAAAAATTCCTCCGGTTTAAATTCCAAGATTGCTTATATTAATTCCAATGTTTACCTTTTGGTTTAAGCTCTGCTCCTTATGTGTTCACTAAGGTTATCAGACCAGTAACAACTTATTTGAGAAGTCAAGGATATCTTCTGGTCGTATATTTGGATGATTTATTATGTATTGATAGTTCCTTTGAACGCTGTTCTCACAAAGTAACTGAAGTGGTTAACCTACTAGAGATTTTGGGTTTTATGATAAACTATAAAAAAAGTAAAATCCAACCATGTCAGATAAGAACATTTCTGGGTTTTGAAATTGACTCAGTTGAAATGGTTCTCAGATTACCTCTGATTAAACGCCAAAGAATTTTATTGATGGTAAAGAATATTGCTAAAAAACATTCTATAACAATAATGGAGTTTGCAAAATTTCTGGGGGTACTTACTTCGGTATGCCCAGCTATAGATTATGGTTGGGTATATACAAAACAGTTCGAAAAAGAAAAATTCTTGGCCCTTCGCCAGTCTAATGACAACTATGACAAAAAAATGATAATAAGTTCTAGTTTAAAATCTTGCTTTTTTTGGTGGGAAAACAATATAATGAAGTCATTCAGACCTTTTCGCTCGGATCAATATACACTGGAAATCTTTTCAGATGCGTCTTTGACAGGTTGGGGTGTCTCTTGTAACGGGGAAAACTCGAACGGTTTTTGGAGTCTGTTAGAATCCCAAGATCATATAAATCTATTGGAGCTACGAGCAGCTTTCATTGGTTTAAAATGTTTTGCAAATAACCTAACTAATGCGGAAATTCTCCTACGGATTGATAATGTTACAGCTATTTCTTACATAAATAGAATGGGTGGTGTGCAATACGATCACTTAAATAAAATTACACGTGAGATTTGGCAGTAGTGTGAGAAACGCCACATATTTATTTTCGCTTCATACATTAAGTCCAAAGACAACGTCGATGCAGATCAAGCATCGCGATGTAGTAACATCGACACAGAATGGAACTTGTCTCACAAAGCCTTTAGAATAATTGTAAAGGTATTGGGCTCACCACAAATAGATTTATTTGCATCTCGGCTAAACGCGAAATGCTCCCAGTATGTGTCGTGGAAAAGAGATCCAAATGCGTTCAATATTGATGCATTTACATTAAACTGGAAAGAATATTTATTTTACTGCTTTCGTTAATATTAAAATGCTTGGGTAAAATTGTTGATGACAAAGCTTCAGGGATAATGGTTGTCCCCTTCTGGCCGAGTCAAGCTTGGTATCCCTTGTTTGTAGACCTCAGTCTGCAGAACCAATTTATTTCTCACCTGAAAAAGATCTGTTATCTTCTCCTTGCAGGACCCAGCACTCGCTCTGGCGAAGCCTTACCCTGGTGTCATGCAGATTATCAGGGAAGCCTTCTCGCGACAATCTTTGACCCCGGAAACTATTAAGGTTATGGCTACTTCTCTCTCCCCTAGTACAGTAAAACAATATGACACAGCTTTATGAAAATTTTGGGACTTCTGTCAGCATTATGAGATCTCCGACTGCTATACTATTTCTAATCTACAGGATTAGGTCTCATTCAGGTCTCTTGTTTTTGGAAAATTCTTTAATAGATCTTATTCAGAATAATTGTAATATTTTTGCCAAAGCAATTCTAGATAATAAGGTTAATGATTGTGGATCAGATACCTAATAATGTTTAATTTGTTTGATACATAATAAGTTTTTATTCTTGATCTTCATGTTACTTAATAATGATAAATTAGATCTTAATTATGGTTAATTTAGATACTTTATAATGGTTAATTAGATGCCTTCTTACTAAGTGTTGATATTTGATAATGATTAAATACTTATTAATGGTTAATTAGTGTTGTTACTTAATAATTAGTGAACTTTAAATAAAACAACTTATGATTAACTCCAGTTTCGTTTTTTCCTGAGAATATAAAAATCTTAATGATGATTTTCATAAAGCTCTAAACATGAAAAAATGGTGAGAAAATCTCTTCGGATGCAGCGACGAAGTATAATTGAAGGTTAAACAAACTTACCTGAAGTGAAGTTTGACCGTAATTATACGAGTCGCTGCATCCGAAGAGATTTTCTCACCAGGTAGTTCCGCTACTCAATGTACCGGGCATCGAACACTTTTTAGAGCCACAGAGAAAAAAAAAGATGAATTTTCTCTATGGTAACGCGCGCTAGCGCTCACCTACAATACTTCGAGCATCACCCACACGGAAGTACCAACTTGAAATGTTGCAAGACGGTTCAGTGTATCGTATTGGACTGTGTGGAAGCTGCTGCATGTAGAAGGAATGCACCCATACCATTTTAGACCCTTTCAAGAACTTGGGAACAACGACCACGAACCACGGGTGAATTTTTTACGTTGGTTTTTGTCTAATTTAGACAAACACATTTTATTTACTGATGAAGCCACATTTACACGTAGCAGTGCATAATGAACATTGGTGGAGTAATGAAAATCTCTATGTAACGCGACATGACGCTTATCAACAACGGTTAAGTGTAAATGTGTGGCCAAGTACCTATTTTAAATAATCGTTTAATAGGCCCGTACTTTATTGATGGAAAACTTGATAGTGTATCACATCTTAGCATTTTAAACAGTGCGGTGGATGAAATGTTGGACGATGTGCCTCTTAATGTTTATTAAAACCTCTTTTACCAACATGACGGAGCACCCGCGCCCTATCAGGTGAATTTAACTTTGTCTCATCATAATTAGCTTTGTCCTAAATTATTGAGGATCAATTCACATTTGCATTGAAGATTTTTTAATGTTTTGTTTAGTACTTAGATATTTTGGCCTGTCCAAAGCCAGGTTTAAAGTATGAAGGTAAAATGAATTATACCTAAAAGTCATTGACCCGCGCACATGTTCTGCAGCGCAAGGGTGTACACACGATGCGGGACTTTTGCGAAATTTTTGATATGGTCCTGTCTGTTATTTATCAGTGTTTTTTTTTTTGTTCATATTTGTATATGTATCATGTTCGCATGGACTATTGTGGGTTTGAATACGGCCCTCGTTTAAACTAACATACTGTATATGTTTTTTATTAGCATAGCTTTTACAAATAGGTAGGCATTTATATTTTAATGAGGCGGAAGAAAATTCCATTCCCGTTATTCAGATTGCTTAATTATAAAGTTCGGTTCATAATTAAACTTCGCCATATCTTGGCTACAAACAACAAGCTTTTTTAAGTCTTCTGCACTTAATTCGTGCAGCTAAAAAGTGAAGAAGAATTTTCTTACACTGCTGTTTTAATCTTGCTGCGATAACGTCTCATAATGAGTTTGGCTTAGTGTTTAAAACTCTTTGGTGTCAAATAGCAATTAAAAAAACACACACAGAGTATCAAATCTTTGTAGCCATGTATCGAACCTTTTTAAATGAAAATAAGAGTGAAGTGAGTGAGTGGCATATAAACCCGACGGTGTATAATATATTATGTATTCGCACGATCGCTTTGGTTGGGCCGTGGCCCAACAAAATCACCTTAAAAACAGTTCAAGTAGGTCTATCTTTCTATGGCAACGTTATAAGATAAACGGAAACGTTTTTCTTTATTTACAAACAACACAGAAAACAGTAGAAACCCTCAAAATATTTCTCTCTTATTTCGGTAGAATTGATACCAGCCGAATTCCGCGAACCAATTTTCTTGTAAGGATTCTCGATTTGTTCACTAGACTGTTATTTAAATCGTTTGCCTTGTTAGTTATGTAATATTTCGAAACATATTATTTTATAAAGTAAATCCAGTTGGATTTACTAAACAGCCTTTAAACTCGTTTTAGAAAGGGTTATAAATAGTTATTTTAATTCACACAAATAGTTTTTGAATTGCTTTATTGGCCTGCTCCTGGCATCAATCTCCCCTGATATAAAGCGATGACTGCAGCACTGACCAAGTTATTTGTCCACAGCTCATCGACTCTCTTAGCTACATGCACTACCACTTGAACCTGATGCATCGCAACGTGTGCCCACAAGTCATCGTCGTCACGAAGAGGGGAACCTGGAAGATGTTCGGGCTAGAGTTTGTTGGTAAGTGTCATTTATTTATTTCAGGCAGCTAGGGCCCATAGAAATACAATACGCGAATACAAAAATTGCAGCCGAGCAGTGGTAACCCACCGGTTTCGGCTCCACCTCACAAGTTCGTGGGTTCGAACCCAAGAAGGAACATTACTATTTTACTTTATATGACAGTGTTATTTATTTCATCATCACTGCTCTCGAAATGGTGAAGGAGAATCTGCAGGTCCTACAACAATAAGTTATCGAACTCATGAACCACATCCACCAATCTGTGCTAGATTACGGCCCGATCTCTCTTACAGAGAGGAAGAATTCGTCCCAGCAGTGGGAACCATAGGTTGCTTATGGTATATAATGTATGTGAAACTAAACATGGAAGCTATTTTCTAAACCAATACATTCAATAACGCGTTTTTGTAGAAGGCAAAATCTTGGTAGGTACTGATAGGTACACCGTCATCTCCAAGTTGGGTATCGTGGAACTGGCCCCTAAGGTGTAAAAAGCGCTTTTTATAAGCGCCCCCAATGAAATAATAACGGCCAGTAAACGCAAGTAGTGTGTTTTCAAGGTCAGATACGTAAATACCATACCGTCGGCAGCGCGATAAAAAACAAAGCTAACGATGTTCTTTTGTCCGAAATAGTAATTTATTTATTTATTTACACACAAAATACTTAACCGGATATTACAAAAAGATTGAAGAACACAAAGGTTTTGCTTCTCATCATCATCTGCCTAGCCTTTTCCCAACTATAACAGCTGAATACCAGTATTTTACATGGAGCGACTGCCTATCTGACCTCCACAACCCAGTTAGCGGATAATAAGATACCCCTTGGTAAGACTGGTTGTCAGATTTTTTGGGCCACTGACTACCTAAAACGACTGCCAAAGATCTACAAATGACAGCCGGGACCAACGGTTTCACGTCCTTTCTGAGGCGCGGAGGAAACTCGGTATATAAGGGGTGGTCACCCATCCACAGACCAACCTAGACAAGCACGGCTTAACCTAAAAATCGACCCGAGCGGCTGTTATTATTTAGCCACGAGCTACTCATCAAAGGTTTTGCTTATATCATAAGAATTTTCTTCCATCGGACCAGCGACAGGAAAGTTGGATTAGAAATGAAAATGTAAATGTCATTCTCATTATAAGAAGACATTTTGTTGCATGTCGAAAATTTCACTCTGATGGCGCAATGCTTTGAATATTTTAGGTTTTCATTTACATGTAATAACTTTAAAAGTAGATAAATTGAGAAAAAAACGATGAATACGAGATTTAAGTAACACGTGACCAAGAACACCTATAGTAAAACGAACTCAAATACCTACTTAAAATGAATTTATATCATAATTATACGGAGGGATTCGTACGAAGAGATTTCCCAGCATTAATTGCTAGTAGTGCAAGAATTTGTAATTTTACGTCGCACAAAAATCTTGCAAAGGACATCACCCATTTTTTGAAAATGGCGGCCAAAACAATATACATTAGACCTTGTTCTCCTTAACATTTATTTTTATGGCACCAAAACTGTGAGACCATTTCCCTCGGTTTTATTTGGGATAAAAGTCGCACACATTTTCGTACCATGAATTGTCAAAACAAAGGATTTAGCTTGAATAAAACTTCCAGGTAACTGCCGTTTGCAGCCACGTAAGGCGATGGCCCTGCCCTACCCGCTGAACGACCTCAGGCAAACAAATCAAGGCTGATTACGATTTGTCGTTGGGTAGTGGAATTGGTGAACGGCCGATTTAAAAGAGATTTTCGGTTGTTACGAAACATATATACAACCATAGAACCGCTAAAAACATGTTTGATTACTCCAGAATCGCAGCAGCCATTTTAAGTAAATAGGTACCATGTTGTAATCGAAAATAATCCACATACTTCAGGCCTTTTTTGAGATCGTAAATAAAAAAATTAATACACCAAATGCATTTGCCGAACTGGTTAATCGCCATAATTATAATCTCAAGCTCAGTTCACCCTAATGACAGCAGATATGCCAGAGTTTGCAGATCTTCCGAAGCTGAGTTAAGATTATGTCTTATTATTCGCTCTTGGCGTATACCAATTAAAACAAGACAGAAGTTACTATGGCGAACATATCCTCCAAAACGGATCGTTTTCAATTGAACTCCGTAATGAAATGTCAAATGAACACTTGGAAGAGTTAGAAAGAACAGATCTGTGGATGATACGAGGACGACTGCAATCTCGATATGTCCGAGATCGCCAATATTATACCTACATTGCAATAGACAGAACGTCATCCGGTCGAAGTGCAATTTTTTTTTAGGATGCGAATTCATCATATAGTTTCGTTTCCCGCTCTGGGCGGAGCGGAAGGGAGTGTCAGACTTATACTGACTAAAACCCATCCATGTTCCTTCCTTGTCCTTTGTGTTCCAGGGCCGCGGTATCTCTTTCAAACAGTCTCGCGGCCCTGGCAAGCCCGGCTGGCCCTGGCCCTGGCAGGCATCGACCCTTGCGGGCCCCTCCCTGTTTGATGACATCTCTTTGAGGCGCGCGTGGAACACGAACGCGCCGTCAGCATGGCCTGTCGTCCTAAGACGGTGAGCTAGCTCATTACTCATCGTCCACAAGTTCCGCGTCTATGGTAGCCGGAAACCACCACGTGACCTACGACCCGGGGCGTCTCCCGCGGCGGCTGGGACGTGAGGTCCTCTCCCTGTCACGTTCCGCCACCTCCTTCGCTAGCATGACTGCTTCGCAGAAGGAGGTGACGGCGTCCCATTCCCTCTCGCTCCGGACCATGTATTGAACCAGGGCCGGACGCGATAGGTCACCGCCTCCGATCGCCGCTACGAGGACACGGTGGTGCTTCGCCCAAGGGGAGCAGACCTCCACGGTGTGCTCCACCGTGTCCTCCGGGCGATCCTTGCAGTGACAATACCCGGGCGTTTCCTCCCAACCGATTCGGTGCAGGAACCTCTCGAAACAACCGTGTCCGGTGAGGACCTGCGTCAGGTGGAAGATGAAATGCCGTGGCGCCTCTCTAGCCACTCCTCAATGAGGGGACTTATCGCCATTATTGTGGAATGCCCTGCACGGGGTTGCGATAGTCACCTCGTGCGACTTCTCGTGTGCCAGTACCAGCGTGTCGTCACCGTAGCCAACCACGCTGACGCCGCTAGGGAGTTCGGCGCGCAGCACCCAGTCGTAACCGATGTTCCACAGGGATCGGATCTGGGGCCAATCTTCTGGAACATCGGTTACGACTGGGTGCTGGATGCTTACCACCGCACGACATCTCTCACCGGTTCCACTCTCCGCAACTGGGTTAGATGACGGCCCTATCTGTCAGATAGTCTGTTATTATCCCCGGCCCTAGGATTAGAAAACATTATTGTAGTTCCAGACGAGGATAATATACTTGTTCAACCATATGTTATGCATTAACATACTTTTAGAAATAATTAAAGGTTTCATTAACAATAGAACGTAAGATACAACTATATTTTTAATTTTAGAAAATCCCCTAAACCACAAAAAACGTAATAACACATTAAAAAAAAACACTAAATACAGGCTGTTTTTCTCAATATTGTAGTTTTTTAAACTATTGTAATGCTATAGCAGAATAGTTCTTTTGTTTTATTCATTTCATTTCATAGATTGTATAAAATAAATATGTTAAAAAATAATGTAATGTATAAATAAGCTGAAAGCAAAATGGCTTTCAAAAGGGCAGTTCAGAAGTTCTATTTAAAGTCTGACTAAATTCCTTACTATCTAGTCATCACTAGAGACATAGTAATTATTATAAGGTGTCTCGTATTTCAGACTATTTGTATGTATTATAATTTATATTAGTTTATTATATCTTTATATATATGTATTAGTATGTATCCGTTTATGTGTATCACTACAATTTGCAAAATGGTAATTTCCTTATTTGTTGTTTTTGTACTCCACCACAATGCTGTCCTATTTGACCCAAAGGATGACTGGTAGAGAATGCCTTGTGGCATTAAGACCGCCTATGTACCACTCTTGTACATGAAGTTTAAATAAATTAATAAAAAAAATAAGATTTTTGAACTCAAATAAAATCAAAGGTAATGGTCCCACAGTTTTGGTGCCATAATAAAAAATGTTTAAAAGACCAAGTTCTAACAGAATATAGTATAATTTTATAATTTTCTTTGGCTGCCATTTTCAAATTTGGACAAAAAAATGTATGGAACATCCTTTATTTTATTTTTTTACTTGAGCAAATAAAATTGCCAAGCACGCCACTCGACTAATGGAAACCACTTGGCGTCCACCAGGCTGACAAGGAAAGGAAGTTTATTGAGATAACGTGACGTACAGAGCCGCAGCTGAAAGACGTGAAGTAAAATACCTCCCCACATTCTAAAACTAAATGAGATGAAATTTAAATCTTGTATAAAACACACACTATGTAGGCAAGCATATTATAAGTTGGGGGATTACATTGATGACAAAAATGCGTGGCTCAATGCTGGTCCTGCTCCACAAACATAGGGGCAAACTAATTGATTACCATGTGAAGTTATTGTGGAAGCTGCAGAAGAGTGTAATAATATCTTTGCATTGTATAGACTCAATATCTTAGTATTATATAATTGCATAGCACATGTGTGAGTACTATGTACTGTAAAGCTACCATTTACATTTGGTTATCTTTCATTGACTTGAATTTACCCTGGTGGGTAAATTCAAGTCAATGAATGATAATGGAGAGAGTAGAGAATATAAAGAAGATAAAGGAGAGAATGTCATGCTCACTAAAATGTCTCGCTGATGGTGGCGGGTGTGTCGGGTCATTTAGCTCCCTTCAATATGGTTGAGCTGAATGGGGCTGATCCATGCGTCATGCTCGTGAACGGGCGCTGTCGGTTGGGACTGGTCATCTCTAAGCTGCCACGGTTTATTTTAACTACTTACTTTGTTTTTAAATTGTTGATATAATATTTTACTCTGGACGCTCTTAACTTGCACGTATTTCTACATCGTTCTCACATATATGTATAATCTCAATATGAATGATGTAACCAAGATTTTGTAACAATATTTTGATTGAAAAGAGTGTCCATGGAGTTTCTTTCCCATTCTTCTTCATAGAGATCTACGCTTTGGAATGGGCAACTACAGTACTTTCACAAGTTATTATGCCTTGTGTCTGTGACTGTAGCGTAGCCTAATTTGTTTTTCTGACATTCAAAAGTGCCTGTAATGGTCTAATTGAAATAAATGCTTTTGAGTTTGAGTGAATGCATAATTACTTACCTATAAATAGCCTATGGATGAATTGAAGTTCGTAGGCTGGAAACAAAGTAGACACATTACTTTGTGTAATTTATTTTGTGACTCCCACTCTCAAAAGGTGAAGGAAATCGTCGTGAGTAAACAGAGAGAATATTTAAATAGTCTCACTTAAAGCTTTTGCATATTACGGCACTAGAGTATCAAAGGACTGTGACAACCCTATCAATTAATATTGTGTTTGAAACCTCTCAAAGTAAACGTATAATTATAGATGTGAAGTAGTTGTAACATCGCTTAGAGGTATTTATCTCAATCAGGGTACTTAGTTCAGACAGCTTTGTGAAGTTCTCTCGGAGCCGCGATCCTCTTATTAAATCATTTAATGGCAAATAATTGAATGTCGTTGCTAAGAACAAAGGAACGCAATCTCAGCACCTAATTACAGCTCCAGTTTAGATAAACAACGATCACAAGAAGGGAAAATAAAATGTTGTAAAATATAATAAGTAATAATAATTCAACATAGAACACTCTTTTTTAGGAGTCAAGTTAATACATCAAAATCATACTTAATTGTACAAATGTCAATCTCTTTGCCCATTTAATTAAAATGTGTTTATCTTTAGTGACGACATTAAGCTATTCTTTAAGCCTCCTCAGTCCCACTCCTGGGGAAAGGCCTCCCCCCACTCCTTCCATTTCTCGCGAACTTTTTACTACACACTGTTTATGATTTCAGTAAAAAGTCAAGGCGAACAGAAAAGGAAACAACTAGCGCTCCAATATGAATAAATTTAAACTGTACAAACTTACAAAGCACAGAAACACTTAAAATGCGGGGTTTTATAACAATTATTTTAGAAAATATCGATTGATTGAGGGACGAGGGTCAAAGTGTTTTGAGAACAAGTTGATAAATCATAAAGAGAAATCTATTGCCAATTGATTTTAAATTCAATTTCCGCTTAATAATTATTATTTTCAAACAATTTAGACATCCGAAATTACTAATAAACTTCCGTGAAATCGTGATATTTCAAAAACATAATGAAGCTCAGTAAAACTTGAGTTTTGAAGATTTGAAAATCCTTGTTATTGCAAAAATTTTCATTGCATAAGAAAAAGAAGTTAAAAAGTAACACAGGGGGTTTCATAACCGATGGTTAAAGTTAAGAAACGTAAAACTTTATGGGTGATCATCAACTTCGTACCCTTTCCCATGTTATTTAGAGTTGGTGCAACACGTTTTTTTCTTCCATTCTCCCCTGTCAACCGTCACGCTATCATTGGTTCGGTACCCGAAGGATAACCAACGGGACCCTATTACTAAGCCTCCGCTGGCTGTCCGTCTGTCCGTCTGTCCGTCCGTGTCAGTCAGCAGGCTGTAATAGGTAGGCAGTTGAAAATTTCACAGAATATGTATTTCTGTTGTTAACAAAATATAATAAATTAAAAATTAAAGGAGGCTGACCATTACGATGGTACGGAACCCTATATGAGCGAGTTTGACTCGCACTTGCCCATGGCTTCGGAATGATTCCTTTATGCCCCTTCCACGTTAATACACGCACGTCATTTTCGAATACTATGCACAACCATTCTGGAATTAAAAAGTAATAAAAAAGAAAACTAAAATTCTTAATGAAAAAACTGAAATGCAAAAAACAAGCACTTTTAAAATTAAATTCCTTGTGAGTCAAAAAAAGTTTCTTCTTGATGCTTCCAGTTCCCTTAATTTCCGTAATAACCTATTTTATTTCAATTCCTTTAATGTTTTTCGATTCAAGTTCTAAGGACAGTAATATCCAGTTCTGTAAGCTACATTACGTGTGGAACTTGCTAAGAAAGGCCGGAATTTTTCAAGACTTGATGTAAAACTGACTGGATCGGGTTACTCAGGGAATAACCCTAACTTTGAAATTAACATTTTCCTTGACGCCATATTAGATTTTCATTTGGACTTCATTGTTGTTATCAGCGACCCTGAAAACCACGAAAACGACACCTATAACGGAAAAACAAAAATAACCCTCGGCCATATTAGATTTTCATTTTAACCCCATTTTTGTAATCAACCACCTTGAAAACCACGAAAACGACACCCATGACGGAAAAACTGTAAATTTTCGTCGACGCCATCTTGAATTTCTATTTTGACGTCATTTTCTTTATCAGTTTTATCACTTACCCCGAAATTCACTAAAATGACGCCCATGATGGACAATCCTAAAATTTTCATGCAATTGTCCTGTCCGGCAAGTGTCTGTCAACTGACTGATGACTTTTCGCGGATAGGTCTGTTCGTGCAAATGTCCTAGATCTTAAAAAAAGTTACTCGTTATTATTTATTGTAACAATTTTACAGTGACAAAGCATCTTGTTCCATTATGCGAAAGCCAAAAACGAAACCCCTGACGGAAAAACTGGATATTTTTCTCGGCGCCATCTTTGATTTTCATTTTGACCTCTGTTTCGTAATTAATCAGCGACCCCCGAAACCACGGAAACGACACCAATGACGGAAAAACCAAAACTGTCGCCAAATGTTTTAGTCAGAATCGAATACACCGGCTTCATACACATCGTTATCACTGTATGTCGTCACTAAATAAATCCATTTTATAACACTTTTTGTCTCCAGTTAAACAACACATACTAGTCATAAAGTCGGTTACTTTTGATTACCTCCCGAAATAGAGAGGTAGCAATCAACAGTATACGTTTGACACTTAGCTTACGGACTGTAAGAAATAAAACGTTTCAGAAAAGCTTTCTTTGTTTTTTCTATTAATCAACCTATCTAAGTAAGCGGTCGACCCTGTGAGAGACACGTAGGTGACGTGGATAGGATATTCATTGCTAACTTTGTATATACACCGATAGCTACCAGAGTAAGGCATATTAACTAACAGTTGTACGTAAGTAAGTTATAGAAAATGGCCGTAAATCAGATCAGCCCTTCAATACATTTTGATTTCAGCATTGGAATTTTTCGTTGGAATATGTACCGTTTATTTTGTTATTTAACTTTTGCCCTGCAATAGGAAACATTTGAAGGCCCGCTGTCATATGCCACAGGGGAAATTAAACATCATAACTTCAGCCAGCCCTTAATCAAATATGGCATGGTCGATGTAACCCATTTAAATTGTGAAGTGAAAGTAATTTAATACTATCTCCTACCTTATACTATACTAGTTATTTAATGATTTAATACTGTCAGGTAGGATTAACTCTCTGACTGCAGGAAAAGAGCAAACCCAGAACCATCGAACATCAACCACTCTCATTTAGTGATAATCTTTGGATATCCAGCAGTGGCTCTTCCTCTACTTCCTTCCTTCTTTCCCATGAAACCGTCAATCAAGCATTCTGTACATCAAACTTAGTAACTTTATGCAAAAATTATTGCTGAGAAACGACTTTTTTTTGGGGTGAAAAGTCACGTTTTGCGGTAGTACTCAATGTAACGTATTCAAAATATTGTGCTGATGGATGGATTGAATAGTACAGGGGTCGTAAAGGTGTCTTAGGTAAAAAAATACATAACAACATGTATTTAAAGAAAACACTTGTGAAAATTTTGACCCCCAATATCTCTGTAACTATAAGGTTCCCAGCAGGGCTATTGCGTATCTCTGTTGACAGTTCAAGTGATGATCACTTTGGCTGAATGTTCATCAATTAACTGTTAGTTTCGTATTGGCTATGACCAGTGACTATCAAATATGACGTCATTGGCGCCCATCGTCGCTGATGGTCACTGTAACTCATTTTGAGAGTCGCTTTTGTATCAATACTTATAATATTCGGATAGAAATCCTAATTGACAGTTTATTATCCCTTTATAATCGAAATTTAAACAAAATTATTTATTTAATTTGTGAAACTAACTAAATAGTATCAATAGCGATCCAAAACAGTCAATACAATAAACCTCAATTGCAGCAATACTCTAAAACGTACTTAATCCCTGGACACTTTGATGGGTGTATAATACGAGAGTTGAACGTTCAATGGACGCGCTAGGACTATGGAGGTCGACAGGTGTATATTATACTGACAGTATTCCATTTTGTGGAGGACGCATGTACTGACCATCCAATATGCCTGAATCGGCTTATTATAAGCCGATTGGAAATTCTCTCACACAAATTGGGGTGTTTTGACATGCAAACCATGATATTAATAACGCTTTGCAATAGGACAGCTTTTGTGAATGAGCTCGTGCGATTGCAAGTATACCGATGTCTGCAGCTACAAGCATGCAACAATAATTCTGAGCTCCCACACGAATTCTCAAATCAGTCCCGTGCTGTCTCGATCATGTGTTGTGACATATCTACAGTTGGTTAATTAGTAGAGTTGAGGACTTGCATTGTATCTGGAATGGAACACAGTGCCTCTAGTATTGAAGACGTACTGCGTTGTCAGTTACCATTTAGACAGGACATAAAGTATAAGCGATGAAAATCCTGAAATAAATTCATATTTTGTAATAAAAATAAAATAGAGGAGCTCGTGGCTAAATAATAACAGCCGCTTGAGTTGATCTTTAGGTTAAGCCGTGCTTGCCTAGGTTGGTCTGTGGATGGGTGATACCACCCATTACATACCGAGTTTCCTCCGTGCCTCGGAAAGCACTTTAAGCCGTTGGTCCCGGCTGTCATTTGAAGATCTTTGACAGTCGTTAGGTTGTCAGTGGCTCAAAAAAAATGTCTGACAACCAGTCTAACCAAGGGGTATCCTATTACGTAGTACTAACTGGGTTGTGGAGGTCAGATAGGCAGTCACTCCATGTAAAATACTGGTATTCAGCTGCATCCGGTTAGACTGGTAGCCGACCCCAACATAGTTGGAAAAAGGCTAGGCAGATGATGAGTAATTAAAATAAAAAAGTAAAAGTAGTGTGTAATGTAAAGTAATTATCTCCAGGGTTTATTGAGTTCACTATAGTTAGTAAACTCAATAAACCCTGGAGATAATTAAATGTTTCAAATCGGTATCAGTTTTCCCTAGACAGATGAACAGAATCAGATGAATGATTTCGGTAAAGGTAAAAAATCACAGTTTTAGTCGCTCTTGCTCTATTCGACAAATGCTTTCATCCTTTCCTATTTCTAGCTAACCGTCTGGATCCTAACTTGAAAAGATTCTGAAGTGTTTTAATATCGTATTAGTGTTACATTTTATACTCGCTTCTTTTGAAAATCACCAATTTAATCTTTCTTTAAATTTATATGTCTTATACGACAATATTGTCACTGTACAAGTTTATAGCAACATAAGATGAAGTTTGCATTCGAGAATTATTTTACGTTACTTTTGTGTCTTACATTATAGCGTCATGTTTGCGAAGTTCAAAGAGCTTTTTACCTTTGAGTAAACATAAAAATATGTAAATATCTACAAATATACCATTCGATATACATACACAGAAAATGCCAACATCCTGTCTGCAATTTTTGTTCTCTTTGTTTGAAACGTTACGGGGTACTCAATACGTATGTCTGATGTATTGTACACATTTCGACAGTGCGATCTTTGCTTGTATTGTGAAAATATCTTCACACCTTTATTCATTAGTTTACGTTTAGATATTTATTCTGCCCTACGGTACCAACCGTAAAATAAAAAATATAAAGAAAATGTTTATTTCAATTACAATGGGCATTTCGATACATATTGTTGGAAATAACCTTTTAAGAAAGGGATTGCTTGTATTAGGAGTTTCTGCACTTCCACATTATCATTTTTATGCAATTGGATTTGAGTATAGGCAATGTAAGTTTTTATATTTAAAATTATACAAAACGGTTTTGCAAGTTATGACATGAGCGTTAAGAAGAAAAAGGCCGGATCGCGCGTGTATGTGTGATAGATGTGTGAAACGAGTGAGTGTGTGAGTGAGTTTGGGGGAGAATGTGAATAATGAGGTTGTGTGAGTGAGTATGGGTGAGAGTGTGAATAGTGAGGTTATATGGTATGGGTTATAATAAACATTGCTTACGTTTAGTTCACTTATACTAATTAATGTGTAAAAATGTCTAAGATTTTCCGAAGAAACGACGTAAACGTGCGCAATTAAGTTTTCAATATCAAATACTTAGTTGTTTCTCAAGATGTGTGGTAGATGTGTGAAACGAGTGAGTGTGTGAGTGAGTTTGGGGGAGAATGTGAATAATGAGGTTGTGTGAGTGTGTATGGGTGAGAGTGTGAATAGTAAGGTTATATGGTATGGGTTATAATAAACATTGCTTACGTTTAGTTCACTTATACTAATTAATTTGTAAAAATGTATAAGATTTTCCGAAGAAACCACGTAAACGTGCGCAATTAAGTTTTTTTCAACACACTTACTCATAAAATGGCTCTAATTTCACCGCAATTAGGCACGTAATGACACCTGTAATCAAACTGTGACTTTTTCATTGCTATTATTCACAAGTGAGTTATAGGGTTTTTTTTTATTTTATTGGTTGAGTTGCTTTGTTCTTTAAAAAGTTTCGATACAAAAAAAAATCGTGTTCAATTGTACAAATAAACTTTAATCAACACACTTGCTCATAAAATGGCTCTAATTTCACCGCAATTAGGCACATAATGACACCTGGAATCAAACTGTGACTTTTTCATTGCTATTATTCACAAGTGAGTTATAGGGGTTTTTTTTATTTTATTGGTTGAATTGCTTTGTTCTTAAAAAAGTTTCGATACAAAAAAGATCGTTTTCAATAGTACAAATAATCTATCTGATGAGACCACTATGCCATCAAAAACAGTTAATTATAATTTTACTAACGGCACATTTACTAATTGTTTTTCTAAATAAACTTTTTATCTACAAAATAAAATTATTTTTTAGTATTATTTTCTTCACAAGTGTGTTGAAAAACGTCGTATGATACACGTGTGTATTGATGATTACCGTCCTCGGCTCTCTTAAGACCCTCACCTAACGGCTTGGGTCTCAATGGCGCCTCAGGGGTAATCACCAAAATTACACACTTGTACCATAATGTACTATAGTATCAAATACTTAGTTGTTTCTCAAGACATAAGAGCACTTTACGGGGCAGACTGCGAGTTGTGATTTAATTAAACGAATGGTTGCGTTCGTTCAAAACATTTTTTATTTCTTCCTTTTGAACGCCATAGTCACATATATTTGACAAACAAGCGCGTGCCCTGTACAAACGACACAAATATGTGACAAAATAGTAGGTGAAATTGTGGCTTGGCGTAGAGGGTACGCGCGTGCTACTATGCTCTGGTGTTCAAAAGGTTAACGTGAGTCTGTAACAATTTTAATTCTTTGGACATATTTTTCTGCAACAGTCGGGTGAAGAATGCTAATTAGAATGAAAAAAGTTTTATTCAATTCGTGATTTTAATATTTGAAACCCTTTTAAGCCCAAGTAATGAGGTAGATATAGCCCACAAAAATAAAAGACCAAACATTTAGAAGGTATGTTACAAAAATATACTCGTATATTTACGCATTATGGTATATTATTTTGTAGAAGGTCCTACTACGTGCTGGGAAAATATAGGAGTACTATTCAACTCTGTCCAACCCGTCAGGGAATACTAGCGGGATGTACATTTTGAAAGGAAAATCGTGTAGCCTAATCAGTAGCAGACAAATATCTTGGTTATAAGTATAAACTTCGGCTAAAGGTAAATGAAACCCTCCGAGTAAGAATATTTTCGTGATCGAAGATGAATCCGGACTTATTCATCCAATCTTCTTCATAATAATAGGTAGGTAGGTATGGTCCTACCCGAAATTGGTCAGCTAGCAAAGCATAACATAAATATATTCTAATGAAAGATGTACATTAGGTATGCTACACTTGCATGGGACCATAGTAAACCAGTGTGGGGCACTAGTTGTCTGGCATGGTTGCCTATAGGGCGCAGCCGTGATGCACACAAAGTATTTTTTTTTTGACGTGAAAAATCTTTAAAATCACGTAAAGGTGTACCAGGTGAGAAAACTGAAGTCTAACGAAAAGAGTGAGTTTGTGTCTCTAAGGGCTGATTTTTCAATCATTAGATAACAATTACCTGAATAGTAAATGTGACGTCTTGACGGTCCGTTCCTAGAAAAACTGTCAAAATGACAAACTTATTCGTCAGATAAAAGTTAACTGGCGATTGAAAAACCGGCCCTTAATAGTAAACTTTACAAAACAAAACTATTAGTCTTCGGGCTTCAATCGCCAGTTAACTTTTATACAACGAATAAAATTTGTCATTTTGACAGATTGTCCATACAAAAACTGTCAAAATTACAAACTTATTCGTCGGATAAAACTTAACTGGCGATTGAAAAACCGGCCCTTACATACATAAATCTTATAATATTATCTTATCAAATAAATAAAATTGAAGTGTGGTTGTAATTTCAAAATAACAACTTTTTCTGAATGCAAATGAACGAGATGGAAGCCTAGGGATACCGACGCGATAACGGTTACCACATAGAAATGTTTCACGGGCATTAAAAAAAAACAGCACTTTCTTACAAAACTTCAATACTTATACACGGTCAAAATATATGGAACAGCAGATGTTTTATGCTCAGGAAATATAATAGAATAATGTACTCAATACGTTAATGTACAATTATTTTAATTTTTGTCTATCTGTTTGTTCCGGCTAATAAAAAAATAACGGCTGGATTGATTTTGACGGTTTTTTTACTGGCAAATAGCTGATGTTATAAAGAGTAACTTGGGCTTATTTTAGAAAAAGGGTTCCGTGCAAAAAAATAAACAAAATTGGTAACAAAATCTGATTCGAATAGGGAAGTCATAGCTATTTTCATAATAATTTCACCAGATGAAGATCGCGGGCGACAGCTAGTTTAGTTTATAATTATAATCAACTCACCGTTACAACCTTGAGTTTGTGTCGGGGCCGGGTAGGTTGGTGGGGAAAGGACACCGGAATGACTAAACCAGCGCTCTAGCTCTATATAGCTCACGAATTAAATGTGATAACGCCGATATTTATAGAGACTGATTGATTTAAGCAAAGAAATTTGTAATTTAGACAGATTATAATATGTAAAAACATAATCCTTCCTTGGCAGTCGGGTAAAAATAACAAGTAAGTCCATAAAAAAGCATTGGAATACAATATGTAGGCCTTTTTTTTGTTTTTTTTTCGAATGGGAAATCATCAAATGACTTCTCCCGCTCTGGGCAGAGCGGAAGGGAGTGTCAGACTTGTACTGACTAAAACTCATCCATTTTCCTCCCTTGCCCTTTGTGCTCCAGGGCCGCGGTATCTCTTTCGAACAGTCCCGCAGCCCACAATATGTAGGCCTCAAGTGCCAGTTGAAAATATAAATCACGCCTATCGTTCGAAAGAGGAGATCTTTGGCGACGCATATTTATCTTTAGCGCTGGACGAGTGAGGTGATTTTGGGAGTATCGCAAAGCTAAACGTCGCGTCGCCTACCCCGCGAGCACCTCTACAAATAATTAACAAAATCGTTGTCGAATATTTTGTCTGTGGAGGCTTGTAATTAGCTATTTAGTTATACGTATAAAACATAACATAGGTAACATCACGCCTGTAATCCCTGTCGGGTTAGGCACCACACACGTTTCACCAGTTATATTTCAGTCCCATGTAATAGGGGGCGAGCCTGTTGCCATCAACCGGGCACAAATCCAGACTCCGTGGCTGCTACTGAGCAATCCCTGATGAAAAAATCCAATAGCACTTTGCTCGACGTGGGAATCGAACCCAGGATACATTTACGTATACTATTATTATTAAAATGTAATTACTCCATAATTCTTCATTTCATGCAAAAAAAAACGAATATTTTATGTAGTATTCAGTGTTTGTTTTGTGTTAATAAGTCTAAATTGTATGTGTAAGTGTGTCTGTTAGTGTATTTTTAAGTCTTAAGTTTTGTTTCTTTAAGTCTAATTTTCATGTAAACCTTTAACACTAAAAGCAACTCGCTGACGTTTAAACGTTTCCCGACGAACGGCCGTGTGCTCCGACACAGGCGCACCCGATTTTTTTTTATTGAATTACTAAATAAATAGCCCCGTTCGGGGTTGGTCTGTAGGTGATATTAAAAGCTCGGAATTTTACAGCTTCCACATATATAATGACTATGTAGGTACTTAAGTACGATTCATAATGACGATTCGTCAATAAACGGTTAAGGAAAATTAGTCGTCCACCAATAAGGAAATAATATACTGTTGATACAATTAATCCCGTACGAGTGTCCATGGAGTTTCTTGACCATTCTTCTCCGGAAAAATCTATTCTTTGGAATGGGCAATTAGAGTACTTTTCACAAGTTATTTTGCCTTGTGGCAGGGACTGTAGCTTCGTCTTTTAGTTTTTGACAATTCTTATGTGCCTATAATGGTCTATTTGAAATAAATGCTTCGAAAACTTATTTCGATTAGGGTTTGACACATTATTTTATAACCAGATATTCCATGTTTAAACAAATATTTGTTTTATAGAACCTGTCCATCCGGCCGACCCAACGACTATGGTGTCCGTACCGCCGTGGTCCGTCAAGGTGGCGAAACTATCGCAACCTGAGTTGGATTTCTTGGGTAAGTCTTTTTATATATTAACTCTGGGCGGGAGCAGAGTCTTCTGAATCAAGATAAGTACAGTCAGTTCAATTTGCTTCAGAATGAATATTCTGAAGCAAATTGACACCCTACATCAATTTGTCATGTAAATAGCATTTACATATACAACTACCAAATAAGAAATTTCTGATTTGAAAGTAAGAAAATACAACGCAATTTCAGTTGGTAGTCCATTTGCTTAAGGCGGAAGCGGGAGGGTAGCCAGCGAAAATTCAAATTTTCTTACGTTTTTGTAATGGGCAGGTCAATATCAGTTGCATTTTGATGAAAACTGAGTCGCGCTAGTAACACGTTTGTAGTTATAGAAATAAAATCATTAACCCTCTAAGTTCATATAACCCTATTCAATAATATTTCATATTACTACATATATGTTACTTGCGTGACTCATTTTTCATCAACATACAACCTGACAAATTGAGTGTTTGCATTGCACTACCATATAAAAGGACTATAGGAACGATCAGCTCAATACAGCATACAGTTCAAATGAGGCGGTGCCTGACGTACATTCAGGTGTGGTGCACTGACCTGCAAATTCCAAAAAACGTAAGCAAATTTGAATTTCGTGGGCTACTCTGACGCTTTCACCTTAAAATTAATTTATTTATTTTTTTAACAATCTATGTACTCACTAAAAGAAAGGAACAGAAAATATGTAGTACAAAGGTGATGCTTATTTCTAAAGAAATCTCTTCTAGCATACCTGCGAAAAGAGATACTAAAAAAGAGATGTAGACAAAATGTGAAAAAAACTTATAAATATGTAAAACACAATATACAAAACATAAAATAAAATAACTATAAAAATACTTATGCAACTATGACGAAATGGAAAGATAATGTTCTTTCACTCTTCTCTTGAAAACTGCAACAGTTTGGCAATCCCTAATTTCAGGAATTATCTGAGTTTTTATAAAAAAAAAAACCGTCACGAACAAGGGATTTTAACCCTTCCGCGCGGCGTATTACTCGCTTTCAGAGGCTTATAAAAATAAATATAACCATCGGTTTTAAACGGTTATTTTTACCAACACAAACAAGTGCTCTTGATGTTGTTAAAATATTATAAAATGTTAAATTAATTCAAATAAAAATGTTACGTACCTGATTAAAAATGCAATAACTAAGGACTGGAATCAAGGTATTGGATAGGTATTTTATACCTTTATATAGCGTGTAGCAGAAATGTGTATTAATATGTAAAGGTGGTTTACCATCACACTGAACTACTTTCCTCGAGGGGTAATCGCGAACATTACCCAGCCCTTCCTTATTGGGTGGAGTCAATTTTGAAGTATTGTATACCCACAAATTTCTGATATATGTAGTTATATTGCTTTAAAAGTCCCTCAGTACAGGATGAAAAGATTTTTTTTTTTTTTAAGTTAATTAAAATAATGATCTTCCAATATTGATGTGAAATTTGGTGCTATATTGCTTTGAAACAATAACCCAATATTCTAGGAAACATATCAGAAAGGGGATCAAACATGTTTCTATGAAAGCTGACAAAGCTACTCGTAACCATGAAGCTACGATAAAACTTGATTGACGTGGTAGCCTGTTTTGGATACTCAGGGCGAATTTCATCAAGAACTGTCATCATTGTTTTCAATTTTGAAGGCCAATTTATAAGCGCTAATCGAATACAGTGTTATCGCTGATATTTACCCTCAAAATAAGAAAAGTTGTAATATTAGCATAGTGCCTTGAGGTGTTACTTAGCCGAAATATTCGAAGGTAAAGCCCACCACATGAGAACAATACGGCCTTTACCCCTAAACATCTTGGCAATGAAGTATGACAAATTTGTGTTCGTCAAAGTATCCTCTACCTTAGAGTCATGTGGGGCAAGTGCGCACAGTGGGTAACAGAGCGCAATCCCATGTATTTGGAACTGAAATTAATGGGTATGCACACTCTTACCCACTGCGCGCACTTGCCCCACATGACTATATGCATATACAGCTATAACGTGCGCAGTTTTTAATCAACCTTTAATAGCCCTCTGCTAGGTAGAGGTCTGCCCCAAATTTTTACGGCAATCTCAGAATAATCTCCCACAAATGCCTCTAAGCAGTCTAAGTCATCCACGGCGATAACAAACTTCTTCTGGGACCGTTGCAGACTCCGTGCGTCGCTTCTAAAAAAACAAAATAGGTACTTGTTATTTATTACTCGCTATCTCATTAACATTAATTTGTGCAGAATGTGTACTCGTACATATAAGACTCGCGTTTGTAACAAACCCGCATGAAGACATGTTCTTTGTGTAACAGATATCTTTGAAGCAAGTTTCTCTTAGACTTGCAATCATTAATTATTTATACAAGGTGTAATTGAAAACCCGAAGAGGTTTTTTGTGCTCATCACTATGAATAACTTTGACTAATAAAGATGCATTCTGAGATGGCAAAATAAATATAAACTGTCTCCTACATTTAATCAAGTTTGGGAGTACCTAGTTGACTTCTCTTCGCGAATTTCTTATCATAAAATTCACAAGGAAATACACGTTCTGCCCTTCCCCATTTCATGATGAAACTCGTGTTATCTAACAAAATTATTTATTCGGATTTAGGATACTGTATCAAGCTTGATATCTTCGGAAATTAGGATTGTCTAAACGTTACAATTTTTGATAAAACATACCTGCTTTAACTTACTGCTACAGTAAAACAACAATTTTGGAATAAAACAAATTCGTTACAAAAATAGGCAACCAGAAAATAATATTACAATTTTTCTTAAGAACCCTTTCTTGTGCCACAGTCGGGTAGAAACTAAGTATCTACTAACTTATTTTCTATTAGTAAAAACCAATGATATACAAAACGGAAAACCCAAAACTTAAATCAACACAATACAAACCTGAAAAAAAAAATTGGAAAATATTGCCTAATTTTAAACCAGTTACCTAGTAAAGTACAGGTTAACTTACAATTCATGGGCAATCTATCAGGGGTGAAAACAGTCATGAGAATGATAAACTTTTACTGCGGGATTATTCTGAACAAGTGAAATAAACAATATTTATGTTGTTTCATTCATTTTAACGGTAAAAAGGTACAGCATATTGTATACAAAAGAAACTTTTTGCAAAAAATAAAACCGACTTCATAAACACAATAAAGTGAAAAATAACCTTAGCTTCAGAAGTCGGTGACTTTTGTTTGTTTGATTCATTTTTTTTTTGTCATTAAACATTAAAAACAATTTGTTGTAACTTTGACCCCTAATATTTCTGTTCTAATATTTCTGTCCTATAGCCAGAACAAAAAAAAAATTACAAACAAAAAAAAACCGACTTCAAACACAAAAAAGTGAGAAATAACTTTAGCTTCAGAAGTCGATGACAAAAAAACTAAATCAAACAAACAATTAGGTATTCTAATGTATGAATTTGCAGATGACTTTTCCGAGGTTTTAGATGTTCCATAGAAAAGTTATTTATTCATAAATCATAAGTACTTTCACCTTCTAAAGATTGCCAATGAAATCTGAGTTTGCTTATTTAATTATATAAAAACGACTGTTTAAACAGTTAAAACCATTTAAAAAAATTACGTGCTATTTTGTACGTAATTACTTTTGATATATTTTATATGGTGTGTCGGATATGATATTATTATTACAGGGATTTTGGATCTGCTTTTCTGCCGTCATAAGGAAAAAGGGCACAACTAACATTTTTTCCGAAATTGAGTTTTAAACATATTCTGAATCAGAAAATAAAGGCAATTCTGCCTGATTTTTTAACTAAATTTCGAAAAAAAATGTAGTGTTGCCCTTTTTCCTAATGACGGCAGTTTTTATTACCCTAGAATTTTAGCTAAACCCTTGGCTACTGTTCTAGGTAGTTGTGTTCTACTAATCTGCGCATTACGTGATTTGCTTAATGTTTAGCTCCTGAGGTGCAAATCAGCGGCCATTGCAGCATTCTATCTGACATGTTCTCGCTCGGACTAGTGATCTGCGCCGTATTCAACAACGGAAAGCCTCTCATACAAGCTAACAACAACCCAATGTTGTACATGAAGCAGATTGAGTTTGTAAGTACTATTTCAATTTTATTATGGATTCCTTGTGACCAGCGGGCAGTCGGGACTTTGGGGGTGCTCACGTTCGGCACGGCCTGATACAACAACGGCGACCTAAACATATGTATAGCATGCCATTTAACCGTCTATCCGCAAAGTAAACAAAAGCCGCTTAAGTCTACATATTAGTGTGAGAAACGTGTTTCCGGCAACACATTAACATATTGATGCAACAGTATTAAGCAACTTTTATTTATATGAATATGGGGCGTATTGCCCGGTTCCTGTATTCAAAGAAATCGTATTGCTGACTTTGTGTAGGTTCTGATTCTTCGACAGTTTTGTCTTGACACCACGGCTCTATTTTTTTCAAGCTTCTACATTTGACTATTCTGCTAAAAACTTCCGCTATTTGATACAGTTTTCATTTTTCGGCGGATCGACTTATAGATAGGCGGTATGCGGACCGCACTAAAACGTAAAAAATACTTCCACGTTATTTTCGTGTATTTTATATGGACCTTCGAAATCTACCAAGCCGTTTGCTTTTTATTCTGGAATACGATGCGCTACATTTCCTTACGGCTCTAACGTGCACTGGGTATAATTTCTCGACCTTGAGCTCCTAGCGGACTACAAGCCAACGACATGCTAAACTATTTTCGACGACCTAGTTTCCAAAATGAAGAGCTTGTTGGGTTCCGGTCGCTTTAGTAGTTTATGTTTAATATAATAATAATAGCCTTTATTAACAATCTTACAATCTAGTTACACATGTCATTTACATAATTAAAAAAAATTGTATTCTTCAAACATCGGTTTCCAAAGATTGTTTTGCCGTAGCACAGGCCTCCCCCATACCCTTCCCCGTTTCCCGGTCTAGAGTTTTCCTCTTCCACATTGACCTCGCTATCACTTTGAGATCATCGTCCCGCCTTCGTATCGGGCGTCCTCTCTTCCTTTTGCCTTCTCTTGGGTACCATTCAGCTACTACTTTAGCCCAAAGGCTAAAGATTATGTTTAGTATCCCAAAAAGATTAGTATCCCTTAGAAAGGGCACTAGGAATCCAGCGAACTCTGACAGCTCTGACAGCTAGAAATTCTGGATAGGAAGAAACACTAACTTCCAACACCTCTCTACGAAGCTCAACGGAGATATATACATAAAAGGTCGTAGGGATCCAGGA
Organism: Lycophotia porphyrea; assembly: GCA_950005105.1. NCBI lineage: Eukaryota > Metazoa > Arthropoda > Insecta > Lepidoptera > Noctuidae > Lycophotia > Lycophotia porphyrea. The sequence goes on along the minus strand of OX465383.1, from coordinate 25,826,647 downwards.
TTTGTCATCGATTTTGAATAAGTAATGTACGCTTTGTTTTAAGAAAAGGATCGTCTTTCATGAATGTTTTCTCCTATCTCCGTAAGCTTTGGAGACGTTCTTGAAAGCGAGACCTGTTCTGTTGTTGTATTTTGAAGATCACTTCAATTGTGTTGTCGAATCGACATGAGTTCGATCTTACTATCACTTGAGTTAAGTTCTAAAGTGAATTTTACAGAATAGCATTAAGAGGCTGCATTCTGACGTTAGGTAAAACTGTGTAATATTGCATTTTCAATTTACTATATATATTATCAATTTACTAATGTTACTGAACAAAATTATGAAATATCATTCCTTGTTGTAGTAAAATATTGATTATGAAGTAGTGGAATATACTACACAGTGCTCGATATTTGCGATGTTGTCAGCTTCCAGAATGCACAGCCTGTAGGCGAATTTCACGCATAAAACACTAATCCGCAGTCATGATGATGTCAGTCAGTATCCACAGCGATGATTACACTGACAGCTCCTGAATGCGGTTAACAGTGCTGAATGGATATATTGGCGCTTGATTGACATTAACAGGAGGATGTTGTTGGAAAATATTTGTGAAATGATCTGAGATGATGATTCATAAATGAAATAAATAAAATCGAAGATCTATGTACAACTTTAGGCGTTTAATTTATTGATGAACCACCTTATAGTAGTTTTGTCCTAGACAAACATTGACAGACGGGCTAGTACTATCCTTAGTTTTCTGTTTTGATAAGTAGCCGCTTCCTTTTTTGCTCCTTTGGGCTATTTATTATTCCACTGGAGTTTCTGCCACAAAAACTGTAACCCTTAAAGGACCGAACGTTACTCGACAAAATCATCTCTCGAATCTTTCTTATAATAAAGGAAAAATAAAGATTCTGCTAATACAGTGGAAATATTTTGCAGTAGGTTCATATTAAAGATCTTTATTTATTATATCATTGGGGGTACACTTTCGGTTTCAGGAAACGCATTCATCCTCAAAGAAAGAAGCCTCAAAGGAATCTCACTGCGTTGCATAGTATTTTTGGCAAAACGATTGATGTTATAGGAACCGGACATAGAGGATTCTATTTTTTGGAAGAGGCCATTGTGCACATGTTACACTTCCTGTGCGTTCAGACTGGCGAAATATTGACATTAAATCATGTTGTGATCAGATACAAGATTTCAAGTAAGAGAAGAGAGAGAGGAATACATATTTCAACATGTGTTTTTGTAAATGTTTCGTAGGAACGCACACTTTCGATGAGAGGCAATTGATGGTTTATTTATCTGGCACGTAACAAGTATTACATACTATGTTACAAGCAATTTTTTTCGAATTTTAATCGTAGACACTGGAATGCGCGTTTATATATTTAGCCTCAGGCAATTTCATGGAAAGTATATATTATCATACGAAAATACGATACATAAATCGAACAAAGAATTTCAGAAGAAAAAATCGGGACCCGCACTTTTCTCGAAAATATCTCGTTTATCTATGAATGAGAAACACCAGTGGGAGATCTCAAATCGATTAAGAACATACATGGCACTAAATGTTAACAAAATAATAGGTACGCAAGACTCAATGGGGCTAAAATAGTGGCCAAATTGTGTTTAATTTTTAAGTTCTAAAAATTCCTTCATGTACCCGAAACGCTTTTGTAAATGCCCAACAGAAAAGCGGAATCTAAAGCTCCGGAAGCGCCACCGTCGATAAAAAAACATCATGGCCGATTAATCCGTAAGGACGATACGCAAAAAAAAGACCAAAGTAGTACCGGGGTATTGTTTCCCAGAGGCTCAAATTTCGGGCCGCTACAAAATAATACGAAAAAACAAAGACCAGAGCGAATTACGACATTTTAAACTAAACTAATTAAATTTACAATGGAAATGTGAGGGCATTTTTCCTCTTTCTACATTTGGTGTACGATTTGTGTATTTGCAGTAAAAGTAGGAACTTAAATGTTGATGCAAAATGTGCAATTGTGCATTTTAATGCAAAATGCAATTACATTTCAAAACTTTAAAATCCCGGATATTTACAAAAACAAGGCTGGACTTTTCAAATCTTTCTGTTTTCATTATTCATTCAACTTCGCTCACAAAGAGTTCCGTAGCACAAAACAATCTATTAACAATATTTTTAACGCTAATTCGGCGAAAAGTTCAACCAATCACAAAGACGAATAAAGTCCGAGGGGCCAAAAAGACTGACAAATCTTCATAAATTTTAACAAAGAGTTGATTTTTTTAAGTTGTGTTGTGTTGTTTTTCAATGTAAAGCTACAAAACATAGTAAACCTGCAAATTGCAAAAACGCAAGAAAATTTAAATTTCGCGGGCTACCCTGACGCTTCCACCTTAAATCCGCAGCGTTATAACTTTGCGACCGAATTCGGTTGTTTTACGATCGCTATCTATGTCGAGACTGAAGGTCCTGGCCAGTAACAAGTAGGTCTTCCGTGCAAGACAAGTTTGCGGTTACCGACCGCAATTTGACCAATCTCTTAATTTACCGAGTATCTTCTTGTATCCTGCAATACAGTACTCCCAATACCAGGGAATAAGCAACATCTGTGACATTTCAATTACCCACCAAAATACTGGTCTCAATATTCCTAATTGCTATAACATTTATCTTTCCCCGCTAAAATAAAAAGCTCTTTCAGCGAGGTACTTTTATTTCTTGTTTCGAATCGTGGCTGTTGCTGAGTTACTGGTAAATGTCAGAGGCTATCTTTTACAATACCTGTCGGGAACGGGCAAGCCAATAGATTGAGCTTAATATTTTATGATAGACTTTAGATATACTAGAACGTATAGGTATCAGGTTTAGTTACTAAGTTTTATTAAGGTCGGTTTAGAAAAACGAAAATGTTATTAGTCTAGGGTAATTTAGCAACAGTTATGTAGTATCCAGAGTGAGTGAGTGAGAGCAGCGGTGGCCCAGTGGTAGCGACCCCGACTGACGAACAGTAAGTCGAGGGTTCGAACCCAGACAGGCGCATTACTTTGTGTAATTTATTTCATCACCACTGCTCTCAAAAACGGTGAAGGAAAACATCGAGAGGAAACCGGCAAGTCCTAGAACAAAAAATTCGAAGACATGTGACATCTACCAATCCGCACTGGGCCCGCGTGGTAGATTATAGCCCATTCCCTCTCATAGAGAGGAGGCCTGAGTCCCAGCAGTGGGAACATTATAAGGCTGATGATGATGATGATGTAGTATCCAGAACTTTTACTTTACTACCACCATAGAAGTGGGAGTTCTTGGTGAAAGTGAATGGGTACAGTACTCTACGTAGGTTTTTGGTGCCTTACTTTTATAGTATAAATGTCGAATGGTGAAGAATCTAACCGGCGAGAAGCTTGAAATGGAATCTTTTGAGATCATAATGTCCCTTTAAAGTTCCCACTACTGGGACTGGGAGGGCCTCGTTGTGAGAGGGAGTGGGAGGTAAGCAACAACACGCGGACACAATGTAGGATGTTCGTAGATGCCACTTATGTGTGTCTGTGTCTGTGAATTTTCAGATCTTAGATATTGTTCCCTGATGAATATTTTCCCTGATTAATTTTTTCATCTATTTGAAATCGTGACGTGATAACTTGTACTTCGTGCAAGCGGTAGGGACAGCGTAGGCAGAGTTAACCAAGGCGGTGCCAGCCTTACTTTTTTATCAATACGACGCCGATACAAAACTTCATAATATTATTTTCCAAATTGATAAAATATCTATTATGTATAAAAGATAAATGTACCTAACAATATTGGATAAGACAACGGTCCTTTTTCGGCAACAGCCGCTCCCTTATAATGGAAATTATCTACATAGAACAATAATTAGAAAAGTTTCATGATATAGGTACTTATTTGATTTTGGAGTTCGCCTTATTAATTAAAAGTCCTTTTGAAACAAGCTGCTTGTACTTATCCTGGGTAGGTACTATTTATAATCCTTTTGACACTCGAAGGCCACTTGAATGTTTTAAATCAACACCCAACCAGCAAAATTGTACTATAACTAAAGTTTATTTCGCTAAAAAGTTTTGTAAACGTGATATAACGGTGTTTATGGTGAGAGCATGTTGTATAACGGCGTTTGAGAACACTTTTTTGTTCTATAAGCTTATATAGAAAAAGTGTTCTATAAGCTAGTGATGTAAACATTAACATTACCTTTTTAGACAAGTACTATATAAGGCTTAATCATAACATGTATAGAAATACTTTGTTCTATAAACTTGCTGATAGTTGCCCTTTTAGGTCTAATTTAAACGGTAAAGATTTAAAATTTACCACTATAGGCCTGTATCATTAATGGTTATTGAAATTCAAGAATACGGCGTTTTTGTGATATAATGTATCTTTAGTACTATGCTATAGTACATAGTCATGCCTGCTCAAAAATAGAGCGATTTGGTGATATAACTGAGTTTGGTGTTACTCCTTATGAGTGAAATTTAAGCTATAAGAGTTTTTAAATCGCTTTATATTAACATTTCTATACCGGTCACGATGACACTTATTTAGCGCAGAATTATTATGTAACAGGTTTTTAGATACCTGTAATACACTGTAATGAAACCACTGCTATCAATCAAAGTCAAGTCGAAAATGCAAGAGCGGAAAGTGGTTCGATACAATGTAATATTCTATTTAAAAAAATAAATGATTTAAGTACCGATACGGAGTTCAGCTGTACAGATAAAAGTACTTCTGAGCGCTCAAGTAATGACCGCGAACATAAAAATGAGCAATTATGCAATGGGCTGAAAAATCTGGCTATTGACATTTCACATGATGCTCTAAGAAGAGCACCTGATTATTATTATCTGAGCTGCATGGATGATTTTTAAGAATATAATATGTTTGAGAAATAAAAGATGCATTTACAAATTAAAAATAAAAATAAAACTTTATTTTAAAGTAAAGAAAATCTATTTATAATTCAATTTAGTGAGTGGGTTGTAATCAAAAAGTCAATTGAATTTCTGTTAATAATCAGGTACATAGAATAATTATTAAAAATAATCAACAATACAGGTTGGAAAGACATAAGACATCACAAACTTATACTATGAATTCAGTCGGCACTTGATTCTAAACGTCACTCAATTTTAAAGGTACAGTTTCGAGCAACGCGACCGCGACACAGCCGCAATTCTTTTACTGTGAAGACACTGGAAAAGATAAAGAAGATGGGTTGTTTCACCTACGAGAATTGTTTATATTATGATTTGAAAGGAACCCTAATTTATTTAACCACAATGGCGGTCACTACTTGCACAATAGTACTATAGAAGGCCTGTAGTCGCCAACATTACACTTTTGGTTCTATAGTGGAAAATTATAGAACTAGACTTCGATTAATTTAATTTAATTTAAATAAAACTCAATAATTCAAATATTGTCGTAAATCCGTACATAGTTTATCAGTAAAATTACAGTCGCACGTCATTTTCCCAGTAAGAGACAAATAATTTAATTACAAAATAATATGTAACTCACCACGATATCCTCGTATTCTCTTTTTATTATCTTTTTCTCTTCAAAAACACTGAGACACTGCGCAGCGTGAACGAATGTAAAATGAATGAATGATGAATATTAGTGAAGTAATGGAATCATGAATTCTTTTACAGTACCTTAAAGAACTTTAGTAGCGTTGCGGTGGCTTGTATGTCATCAAATAGAGATTGGCGTTACTGTTAGATCAACTGTAATAGGCCAAAATTGTCATGCCTGATACCGCATACAGTTGTACTTTAAAACTTAATGGAGATATAATTGCGCCACTTTCTTTGTAGGTGCACCTTCTTTGGCCTTTTATTTGACCACCGATTAGTTTTTACAAAACGTTCTATGGTCTTCTATACAACTAACTTTTGCTGGCTGGGCAGTCAAGTGCGTTCAACTCTAATTGGCCTGAACTTTAATATCAATAATTCAAATTCAAAAACATACTCGTTTTATTTCATCTACTAACAATGTAACTTATCAGTACCGATTTTTACTGTCGCAATATTGATATAAACAAACTTTTATATTTTTTTTCCCTAAACGTCGCGCGGCTGTTTATTTTGTAACTTTCCTTTGATATTACGAAAACACATATAGGTAGGTGAACCTGAAAGTCGGGTCAATAAAATTTAATTCATATATTTTATCACTTTCATTTTTATATAATAATACATCATTTAGCCGTTTTATTTTTTTACGCACAAATAAACCAGTCGATATTGCGCATCTCTCCAGATATACAATAATGAAAGATATACACAGTGTAGCATTGACCGTAATGAAATGAAGTAAGGAAGAATGTCAGGGGTGTTACACAATGTTCGGGTCGACATGTTTCGGAAATGCCGAGCGAAAAATACAATAAATTTAGATAAACGCTCGGTAAGAAGCTGCCCAGAAAGAAAAAGTATTTAGTAACGGTAAAACAAAATTATATAAAAGAGTAAATAACATAAGAAAAAAAAAGCAAACAAAATTGGTTCTGTACGAAGCCAGAAGGCCTATCTCAGATTATCTTGAATTATGCTGAATCAAACCGAATATGATTAGTAATAGCTTCAAGTTTTTTTTTTACAAATATTGCCGAATCTTATGTCCCAGCCCGAAGATGTGCGTATGACTCCATAAGACTAGACTTGAAAAGAGTTTTAACGAGCGCTATCCATCTATCATTTCGATCCATGCTGTACTAAAGCAGTCCGTATAATATGCACTATGTGTGTCACAGTTGCACCAGCAAGTCAGCCTAGTGCTGCCCAATGTGCCGGGTCCCCTCCAGGAGGCTGTGGCGCGTCTTTTGGCAAGGGACCCTCATCCTCGTCCAACCACTCAGCTGCTACCACTCATTAAGTACTTCAAGTAAGTTGCAGCTGTTCTAATTCTTCGAAATCATTACAGTTGTTTTTTTTTTTTTAATTTACTGTTCACCATTCTAAACTAAAAGTATTTTCTAATTATACCTATAGCATACAAGCACAGCGAGGTGAAGCTGAACGGGCAATAGTCGCCATGCAATTCTTGGATTGCTTGATTATGAAGGATGCTCAGCAGAAGGCACACTTCTTTCGAGAAACCCTCATTGAAGCTATGCCAATTATACCAGAGGTAAGTGTTTCAGCTCAGCGAAGTATAATGACAATACTGTGAATGATTGGTAAGTGAATAGTAGTAAGTCAACAATAATCAAGTCATATTTTCTATTAAACTTCTTCAATGAATGTCTAAGCCACGGGCGATGCGACTCACGACGTGATTCACACCAAGCGTCTAGGCACACATTAAGTGCCTAGAGCCTAGCGAGTAGTGAAATGAAACGAATGTTCTAAAACTTTCGCAACCGGCCTCACTGCGCGTTTTGCGCCTCGATAGTCGCCTAGCGTGTATCGAAGTAGCGCGCAACTTTGCAAGCCATAAGTACGTACGTAGCTTAAACAAAGGAGATAGCTAATAAAAAAACAGAATCGCTAGTAATTTCACATGTATCGTTTTTATAGACATGATATGGCCATCAAAAATAAATATAACAATTTATTGCAAAAACGACGTACTAGATATTTTTTTTCTTAATGAAACAATTACAAATATTAGATTCTGAAAAATTTATGAATTCTTTGTGGCCCATAAATATAAAAATGTTTTTATTACGGAGTCGGGAGTCCGAGTATTAAATAATATTATACGAAAAAGTCATATAATTATGTAAATAATAATATACCTACGTATTCATACGTAAACATCAAACATCGTGATCAATCACACCTGCGAGAATTCAAGCCATTAAAAAAAACTCTGATGTTATACTGGCGAAACGTATACGTCTTACGAAATTGACACCACACCGAACAAACTCTCAAAAAGTGTAGACGGTACTACATCGAATATAATATGTTCAATGTCTGAGATGCAAGATACATTAACCCAGCTGATTATAAAACTGGAAAGCACGGAGTATGAGTTAGAAAGTACGATATTAGAAAACAATGATTTTAAGAGACAAGTGAACAGGCTGACTCAAGAAATTAATGTCCTTAAGTTGTTATGTCATTCTTCGACAAGCAAAGATAAAAAGAAAAGACAATCTCGTTTAAGTCAAATGCTGAACGTAATAATAACTTTATAATTTTACATCTGCAAGAAAATATCTCAACCTTACAAAAGGAACTACAAATCGCAGAAAATGAGATAAGATCTCTAAATGCACAAATACAGGATTTGAAGCAATCTCTTAGAGCTACACCGAAACCAGAACAGATTTTTACAGCCCATACCAGTACAACAAACCCAATTGCCTCAGATCTAAAAAAACACATATTCGGAAAAGCAATAAGGATTTTTGGTGCGCAACAATGCGTCGGTCTGGCAGCTGCCCTTATAAATTCAAGAGAGACTACACAGTATGAAAATTATAGAGTCCTCGCCCATACGATGCCAAATGCACAGAGCAACACAATAACAAAAAGCTGTACCAACATAGACCTACAACCAGGTGACAAAATTGTGATATCTTTAGGTGAAAATGTACGACGTTGCGATGCGAGGGGATGGAGGGGTCAAAGTAAACTACATGCTAGTTACTACTCCAAGAGTCGATTACTCTTCCACCTTTAATTAGCAACATTATATACATAGTTACGACGTGATGTTATGTCGATAATCTACAATCACGTATTCACATACTATCTACCTTAGCATATTATACTACGTGCTGTACGTGACGTGCTGACATCACACCACATCACCCCCCTTAAATAAATAAAAAAAACTAAATTACAAGGTTTTTTTTTTTCTCATTACTAACTATTACTCTAACTCTTACAATACAATTTTGTTCTATTCTTATGCACTATATCTATTTTATTTTTATACTTAATCACAACATCTGGTGACTCGTCTTTTACTACTTCATAAGGTCCATTATAAATACATTCCAATTTGTTGCCAGTTTCATTCTTAATCAAAACTAAATCACCTTCCTTATAGGTTACAGAATTAAGATTCTTATCATAACAATGTTTTCTAGCTAATTTACTCGCTATTAAATTCTCCCTTGCATCATTTTGTGCCCTTTGCAATCTGTACTTAAATTCTAAAGGATAATCATCAAAATTATACAATGGTTCAACACTTTCTCCTTGAAGACTACTTGGTAATCTGCATATTCTTCCAAACACTAATTCATAAGGTGTATATTTGGTAACAGTATTAACTGTCGTATTATAAGAAAAACACCAAAATGGAATCCAAGTACTCCATGATGATGGGTTATTATTCGTCTGTATCCTTAAATATGCACCTAATGTTTTATGTACATTCTCCAATGAACCTATACTCTCATGATGATACGACGTCGACATGACTTTATTGATGTTCAAGATATCACATAGCTCTATCATTACTTTCGAAACGAATTCACTACCCCTATCCGTAGTTATTGTTTTTGGTATTCCATATCTCAAAACAAAATTCTCTGCCAAAGCTTTTGCTACCTCATTTGCGGATTTATTCTTTAACGGATAAGCCTCTATAAACTTCGTAAGTTCACATTGAAGAGTTAATATGTAAACATTGCCCCTTTCGTCTCTATCTAAGGGTCCCACTATGTCTAAATAAACCTTCTCAAACGATGTTGATGCAGTAGTCGTAATCGTCATGGGTTCCCTAGTATTCCTAGAATACTTTTGCTTACAACATTTATCACATTTACCAACGTACTCCACTACGTCTTTCTCTATAGAAGGCCAATAATAATACTTCTTTATATTATTCACCATCCTACGTATTCCTGCATGACCACTCGTGGGTAAAATATGGAAATCATTCAAAATAACCTTCTTCTCATCTTTCCCTTCTATTCTCCGTAAATCCTTCACTACACACAGTTTAAAATCCCCACAAATCGAACTTCTATTTTCCTTTAAATATTTTGCCATTCTTGTAATAAAATCAATGTTATAATGATTTTTCATAATTATTACTTCTTTAATGCCTTCTTCAATACAAAAACTGACTATGTCTTTCGATAACTCGTCTCGCGAAGTTCCCGATAAAGATTCATAGTTTACATAAATACTCGAGTTTTCTGGCATATACACTAAATTGCGCGACTTTGAAAATATCTTCCTACAACCATTTTTATTATTGTTGTTATTATTATTGTTACGTAACATTTTCTCCCAATCATCTAAACAAATCTCAATGTCATTTCCTTGTTTCTTAAGTACTTCCACGATCCTAGGGTGATCAGTCCCAGATACCACGGAGTCCCTATCACAAACATTTGGCTTTCCCAACTGCTTGTACTGCGCCCTCGTCATCACGGATATCGTCTTTTCCCGTATCAATTTCAAATCCTCACTCGTTATCACTATTCTAGAAAGTGCATCCGCTAGAACATTCTCTTTGCCCCTAATATATTCAACCTCGAAATCATACTCCTCTAAACACAAACGAAACTTAGTCAACCTACTGGATGGATCTGTCATGTTAAACAAATACAGTAATGGCCGGTGATCCGTCTTTACAACGAACCTCCGTCCGTACAAATACGGTCTAAAATATTTAACTGACCAAACTATTGCCAACAACTCCTTCTCTATTATCGGATAATTTAACTCACTCTTCCCTAACGACCTACTAGCATATGCGATGGGTTTTCCGTTCCCATTACACAACACACTCCCTATAGCATATCCAGAACTATCGGTTTGCAATATAAAAGTATTGCTATCAGAAAAATCAGGATAATCCAACACCGGTGGATTCATTAACGCTTCCTTAAGCAACAAAAACGACTTCTCGCACTCTTCGGACCAACTAAATACAACACCTCTCTTACACAGCCTATTCATAGGTACCACTATATCAGCAAACTGTGGTATGAATTTCCTATAATAATTCGCAAACGCTACAAATCGCTTCACCTCATCAACCGTCGATGGACGCGGATAACCTCTAATAACTTCTACCTTCTCCGGATCTGGTGAAATACCTTCCGCCGATATTACATGCCCCAAATAAAGCACTTGCTTCTTCAAAAATTCACATTTAGACGGATTCAACTTTAGATTTACTTCCCTCAAGCGTGAAAATACTGACATTAGGTTTCGATTATGTTCATCTAAATTCCGTCCAAAAATAATGAGATCATCCAAATAAATCAGACACCCATCGTAACTCAATCCAGACATGGCCACAGTCATTAATCTACTAAACGAACTCGGACTTATCTTCAACCCCATCGGCAACCTACACATTTGATACTGCCCCTTGCCTGTTGTGAATGCAGTGTATTTCCTACTACTCTCCTCCAAAGCGCACTGATAATAAGATTGTGACAAATCACAGTGACTAAAGTAAACTGCGCCTGACATCGAATCCAAAATCTCAGTTATATTCGGCAATGGAAACTTATCATCCTGTATCTTTTCATTCAACTGCCTATAATCTATAACCACACGCCATTTCTTCTCTCCACTACGATCCGCCTTTTTGGGGACCACCAAAACAGGACTAGACTACTCACTAACCGCCTCCTCAATGATATTACTCTCCAGCATCTCCTGCACTTGCCTATCAACCTCCTTCTTCTGTGCATAAGGTATCCTATACCTTGTACACCGGAGTAGCATTCTCTTTCAAGCGTATAGACTGCTCATACACGTTAGTGACATCTAATTTATCAACCGGGAGATGAAAAACATCCGAAAACTTTGCACACACTTGCTCAATCGACAACCGCTCCTCGGTGTTCAAATAGTCGAGTTTAAGTAAAGAAAGTACCCCTTTTACACGCCCAACGTCCGTCCCTGGCTTCACGAAATTACAACAATCAAAATCACTCAACGGACAAACTTCCACACCGGACATACTACACACAACTTCCTCGGAGTTCGTATTTAAAATCCTAACGGGTACCATCCCGTTTCTAGGCCTTACTATCACATTAGCCAAGAAAACGCCTTCCCGCAATTCCTGCCTTACTACCACACAATCTTCCGCTCTGTTAACGGGGTAATACCTAACCACCTCACAACGTGCCGGAATAGTCAACAAGTAATCATAGGACTTAAGTGGCATCGAAACCACCCGCCATTCACGATCCCTAAGAGAGAACTTATTCGCCGAAAAATCTATAATACCACCATACTCCTGCAAGAAATCCTGACCTAATATACCAACCGACTTACATGGCAAATCATCAAATATATAAAACTTATGCGCGAAAGAACATCGTCCATATTCCAACGTTAAATATACATAACCTATAGCCCTCAAACTACCTCCTACACCATTAATCATTAATTCTTCCTTAACTACCTTACAGCACAAAGCATTGTTCAACAAGAACCCACTCTTTACAGCCGATATCGACGCGCCCGTATCCACTAACCATTCCGCATCTACATTATTCACTAGAAAATTAACCCAATTAATACTATCGCAAGCTAAAATACGCTTAGCCTCGAAAAAACTGCAACTGGTGGTCAGCTGCTTCATTACGTCGTGACATTGACGTTCCGCCTGAGTCAGCATCACTACGCGCATGCTCGAAATACGCTACACGCCTCCGACCTTGTTGAGTCGAATGACCACGATGAGCATTATTGCTACGACCCCGCATTCCACGATTATGCCATACGGTGGCATTTTTGCGCGTACGCTCAACAGCTGTTTTATGTTGCGCGTATCCACTTCCTACTGTAGACCGCCTATAACCATTTCCGCGACCTCTATTATCAAAACCACCCCTTGCGGGCCAACGCTGATACGCCATAACCTGTGCCGACGATGCACAACCTTCGTCTTCTGCTACCCTGACCGCATCCTTCAAACAAGTCAAATTCCGCGCCGTAATGATCGTACCCAAACGCTGATTGCGAAGCCCGTCAGCAAACTTCCTGATCGCGTACTTTTCGTTCAATGGCCGCAAAATCTCATATGCTTCCAAACTTTCCCCGGCTTGAGAAATAGTCAAATTAACCATTAACTTCTCTATCTCAGCCCCAAAATCCGCGACCGACCTATCATTCTGCCTAGCGCGAGCAAGTTTCGCTTGCACAGCTACGTCTGACTCTACTGTTAACAAATGCTTCTTCATATCAGCTAACAGACAATCTACCGTTGCGTAACTAGAGGACAACCGAATTCTAGCACCCTGGGTAAGTCGCGTAGTCAAAACAAATTTAATTAAAAGTGCATTATCTGCTTCCACTAACATAGAACTATATAATCCTATGGCATCAATTAAGTCTTGCGTAACTTGTTCATCACCACTCATCTTTGGGAGTAGGCCAACTGCCGTTCTCAAAGAAAACTTTTCCGCCGCCATGTTTTGTTCCATTTCGGTTTCGCTCTCAAACTTAATAGTGTCGACGTATAATGCTTCTATCTTACATACTAACTGAGCCAATTCTTCTGAGAACTTACTAGATTCTGAAACTATACACTTAAATTTACGATAAAGCGCTTTCACCTCACTAATCTTACTATCAAAATTTCTGCCTCTCCGCCTACTAGGGCCTAACTTGACAATAGATTCCCTTAATAACTTAAGTTGTACAAATAGCGACGTTAACTCCACTTCCATTTAAATTAATGTCTCTAAATTTAACGATGAACACAAGCACCGAAACACACTTATTCACTCCCATTTAAGAAACACTTACTTCGTTCCTCCGACGGCTCCTGGTCAAACCATCTGTACAGCCTTCTGGACTTCCCGCTGTCTCATCTTTTCTTCAATCCAGTTGTGGTGACACCTCCGATACATGCGAACCGCCAACCCTATGATGACAACTGCCATACACACAGCCACAAACAGCAACACGGTCTTGATAGCCGCCAGCTGCTCCTGAGTAGCCGTTGCGGTATTTGCACCACTCGTAGATGCCTGAGCGATAATCACCTCTTCCTTGGACGTCGTGCTCCCCATGGCCTGCGACGTGACGCGACTGACGTGATACTCAATGAAGACAATCAAACCGCCAACCACGAACCGTGACTAGCTCCTGGTCGGGCAACTATAACGCCGTCCAGCCGACTGGCAGGGTCGCCATGCGATGCGAGGGGATGGAGGGGTCAAAGTAAACTACATGCTAGTTACTACTCCAAGAGTCGATTACTCTTCCACCTTTAATTAGCAACATTATATACATAGTTACGACGTGATGTTATGTCGATAATCTACAATCACGTATTCACATACTATCTACCTTAGCATATTATACTACGTGCTGTACGTGACGTGCTGACATCACACCACAACGTATCTGAAATTTGCAAATCAATAAATTACATAATAGATTATGAATATTATGCCCAAACATATTTAAATCCAGCCGAGCTCAGGAAACACCTCGCTAGTAGCAAATCAAGTTCTTTGCCAAAAAGGGAGACAAATTTACCCAAAAAAGGAACCCTTTTATTTTAGTAAGACGAATATTAGTGGAACTGATCAAAACGTAAACTCTCATCTTCCTTCTGAAGAGCTCAAAAAAGGTACTATACCATATTATTTTCCCACACTTAGGAAGAACGATACATTTTTTCGTACCTAAGAACACAACGCCTACATCACATAACTTTAGAATACTCCACCAAAACATTGCAAGTGCTTTATCTAAACAGGAACTATTGGAGTTGACGTTACAGGAAATGCGAGACTTGCATAATGAACCCCATGTGTTTTGCCTATCCGAAACAAAGGTCATGAGAACTATCTTAAGCTATCGGATTTTGAAATGGCAACTAATTTTTGCCAAGAAAAACACAGAGGTGGTACTTGCATTCTAGTCAAAAAGGGTCTACACTAAAAAAGAAGTACAGTTTATAAAAACATACGCGTCGGTTAATACGTTCGAGGCATGTGGCATAGAATTAGAAAATAAGAAATTAGTCATTATTTGCTTATACCGAACACCTCAATCCGATCCTAACGAATTTTTAACTAAGTTACATAGGCTCTTACATGATTTATACAAGAAATATAAATCTAGAACGCGCATTGTTTTAACCGGTGACTTTAATATTAATACCTTGAAAAGAAGTAAAATCACTCAAAACTTTCAAGACTTAGCAAACAATCACAATTTAAAAATTCATATTGAGGTAGCTACTCGGAAATTATCTTGTATAGACCATATATTGAGTATACCTGAGAATATACCTGACGCAATCCCAGCAGTGCTACCACTCCATCTCTCTGATCACGACACAGCACAAATGCTAAGCTTCCCTTTAAGACTTCAGACAGCACAAGCCGCAAAATACAATATTTACAAAAGAGACTACAGTCTAGATAATACTCGTAAATTCCGTGAATGCTTACAAAATCTATCCTGGACAGATATTTACAAGGAAAACGATGCAAATACAGCATTCAGCGCTTTCCATGAATTGATATGCTTATTGTACAATCTCTGTTTTCCAAAAGTTAGGATTCAGGTAAATTTAAACATAAAATAAAGCGAAAGTGGATAAGTTAGGGTAAAACAGAGCTCTGAAACGAAGCGTTTCTTACGATATCAATATTATAAGACTAAATAATAAACAAGAGTAGATATACCTCATATTCAAAACTGTTACAAAAGTGTATCTACAATGCTAAACGCAATGCGAACATAAAGTTTATGAATAATAACGACAACAAATGTAAAGCCGCATGGACAGTCATTAGAAACGAAATACACACGGACCCCAACAACAACATTGAACACATTAAAATTGACAACACCATACTTACCAAACCAGCGGAAATAGCTTCTCCCTTCAATAGTCATTTCACAAATTATATTCCGACCCAAAATTGTACAAATAGTTTCCGTAGTGTTACTCAGACTGCTAACTCGATGTTCCTCACATCTATGTCCGAAAATGAGGTGATGAAACAGATATTATCGTTAAAAAATACCAACTCTGTAGGCTATGATGAAATTAACACCAGAATTATTAAGACATGTGTTAATGAAATAAGTGGGGTGATGACTTATCTCATTAACTTGTCCTTTTCACAAGGAGTCTTTCCTAGCGCTTTAAAAATATCTGTTGTCAAACCAATATTTAAAAAGGGTGAAAAATGTGACATGAATAATTATCGCCCCATAACGCTGATACCCATTATGTCAAAAATCTATGAGAAATGCATGTATCAAAAAATAGTTAACTACTGTGAAAAATTTAATATTATAAAAAAGAGCGATTCGGCTTCCAAAAACATAAGTCCACATCCTTAGCCATCTTTTCACTTTTGAAAGAAATATTAACCAATATTAACAACAAACAGCTAACGACGGGGCTATTTTTTGATCTGTCAAAGGCATTTGATTTGGTTACACATGAATATTATTACAAAAACTAGAGACTATCGGTATTAGAGGACTCCCACTTCAGTGGATATCGTCGTATTTAACTAACAGACAACAGAGAGTCACTCTCACTATACTTAATGAAAGTTGGGACATGACAGAATATTCGTCTGATTATATAAGTACAAAACGTGGCGTCCCCTAGGGCAGCATATTGGGCCCTATCTTATTTTTACTCTACATAAATGACATTGTTAATGTAACCAATCACAAATGCTTTATTTTTGCCGATGGAAATGTTCCGTAGTTGTGACTACCGATAAAAAATATAAATCAATTACGGATCATGAAGCGGACATAAATAAAACAATAGACAATCTAATTAATTGGCTAAATAATAATAATTTATCTATTAATCTTAATACATCAATATATATATACAAGTTAATCAATCTTATAATAATACATTTAATTTTAAAATGTACATTCCGAAAATTACACAAGCGACACAAACTAAGTTTTTAGGAGTAGTGATTGACGAGCATTTAGACTGGAAAGCACAGGTTGATACTGTATGTAATAAAATAAATAAATTTGTCTATGCTTTGAGACAAATTAAAAAAGTCACTAATATAAAAACGGCTGTGATGTCATATCGCGCATATGTTGAATCCTCACTACGGTATGGACTAATGATGTGGGGAAATAGTACTGGCCACAATAGAACATTTGTCGCCCAAAAGAAATGTTTACGAGCTATATACGAAATTAAAGAGTAAATGCGGGAAATAAAGTGAATGGTGCTATACATACGATTGTGACCAACCAGTCGATGTCAAATAAGGCTCGTCTGGCTGTTCACAATGGTGTGCTGGTGCCTACACTTATGTAAGGAGGTGAGTGTTGGGTATGGCAAACGAGGCATGAAAGTAGAATTAATGCTGTGGAAATGCGTTCCTTGCGAAGCATGTGTGGTGTAACTCTGAATGATAAAGTGAGGAATGAGGTTATACGGAAACGTTGCGGCTTAAAAGAAGATGTAGTGACAAAAATTTTAAAAAGTATGCTTAGATGGTTTGTTCATGTGGAGAGGATGAGTGAAAGGCGACTAACAAAAGGTATTTACAAGGCAGATGTGAGTGGCAACGCCGGGAGGGGACGCCCTAGAAGAACATACGCTGACCTCATTGGTGAGGTTCTTCAGAAAGGTCAGGTGCAGTACTCGCAACCGGCGTGCGTGTATGACCAGATGTATGAACGTGGACGAGGCAAAAGGAGTATGTAAGGATCGTAGCAGGTGGCGTTCTGTGGTTTCTGCCTACCCCCATGGGAAAAGGGCGTGAGTTTATGTATGTATGTATGTATACGAAATTCCATCTGACGAATCATGTCAATATTTAAGGAGCTTGGTTTGCTACCGTTACCTTCATTATATGTTTATGAAGCATGCATGTTCGTTCAAAAACATAAAGAACTGTTTAAAACAGCAGAGGAAGTAAGCTCTCGAAGTCGGCGTGACCAATGCAAACTTGTCCTGGATGTGCTACCTCGCTCAGCGAAATATAATAAAAACTCTCTGGCTATGTGTGTACGTCTCTATAATAAATTACCAAAAATCTTTAAAACATTAAATTGTAAATTATTTAAAATCCAATTATATAAATGGCTCAATAATAATAATTTCTATAGCATTAATGATTTCTTTAATATGAATTCAATGTAATATAATTATTTTAATGTCTTAATGTATCTTTAGTAAGTAAGTTTGCATGCTTTAGTATTAAGCAAAACATGTCTGATCTAATGTTTTATTATCATCACTTTGTATACCATGTTTTATGCAAATAAAAATATCTTATCTTATCTTATCTTAGAAATCTTATTGCTTTGAACATATAACACACCTACAGGAGTCAAGAACAATCAATGAAGTGTGATTCTCATACAGTATAATAACTTCTATACTATATGATTTAGGAGGCTGATGTTTTGAAAATGTAATGGGTTTACATAGTGAACCCATTTTTATACGTTTCGTTGCTGGTGATTCTGGGGTTTTTATCCATGACCTTTTAGCCATGTCCTTTGTTTCATTTGTTTTCGCCGCACTTGCTGAGAGAGAGCACGCAAGAGTCGTATCGTTTGACCGTGTTGGTCGTGGTCCAGCAACTTGCAAGTTTTAGGTGTAAAGTGTGTTACCACTTATAAGTTGCTATCAGTCAGCCTGGAACTTAGGCACCGAGGGAACATTGTATGAAATACTTGAGACTATTATGTTTTGTTTCTGTTCAAAGTACCTATTTAATATAATAAACCGGCTGTCATTCAATGAGTTTGGGTTTTAGCAACTCGCTCAATTGCGAATGTAGAAACCATAACCGACACAATAATCGCGCGCTATTACTTAAAAACAATGTTGTATGAGAATATCTCACAGCCGACAATCTACGAAGTAATAAAAATAATTTATAAATTAATGAAGTTTTGAATATCTCTAATTTAATAATGTTTATTAGAATAAGTATAATTTTAATTTTAATGGTATGTATTGTATGTTTTGTGTCGGAATTTTGTGCCAAATAATGAGTCGTGTAACTTGATGCTGAATAAATAATAATAATAACAGATTGAGTGTTGTTTTAAAACTCAATATTTATTTTGTATCTCAAATAGCACTCGTGGTTCATGTTATCGGTGTTCTTTCATCAAATCAACCGAGTTGATATTAATACCTCTAGCTTACTTACTATTGAATTTTATTTTAAGCGTTGAGTTAACTTTATTAAAATATCGGATTTCAAATTACTAAAAGCAAAGGTTTCTACCTCTTCTTCTTGAATTCTTTCCGACCAGTATGAAACAGGACCGAGACAGCTTTGTCTTTTATCTTATTTAAGCCCTGCGAACCGTCGAGCAAAATCACCTGCACCCTTGCAGGGGATTTTTCTCGACGGTCAAAAGAAAACGTGCATCATATCCAGTGTCATTTTCTTATACAGGATGGCGCCGACATTACGACGTTAAATAAATCCTAACATTCAAATTAAAAACTATATTTTTTCAAACAAACTAATTAGCATACGAAATACAACACCATTTTTAAAAATTGTAATATTAAAATATTGGTTTACTAACCTTAAGTATAATTTGCGCTAATTCGCGTCTGAAAATTAAATTTAAGGAGTGAATTTGGTACAGGTTTTTGAAGTAGCGAGTTGGCAACAAGTGTTTACTGTTTATACCGATGCGGGGGTAGTTAATCAGTCTGGGCTAGTTTATTAATCTACATCATGTAGAAAATGCTGAAAATGAAAAATGTCCTGTTCACAACTACTGGACATATTAAAATGATTTTTTGTATGCAGACTGGGAGCGTCATGAGGTATACGCAGTTTGATTAATTGTCGTAATATCTGCGCCACCCTGTATAAACAAATACTGCTCGAAAATGCGTCTATTCAACCTCGTCGCATTCAATTTTGAATATTTGATTGAATATCTTCCCCACTGAGATTTAAGGCTGAGTTGCACGGTTCTACTACGTGTAAATGTAATTACTGAAAGTCGTCTCTCATTGCTAAATTTAATGTTTCCGCCGGGACTCACGTACACGGAGGATCGGGATCCTTTGCTAAGCGTGTCTCACGCTTAACTTTAATCTGCTTAACTAACTTCTTGAATATTTATTTTCTTAGTAAATGAAAAATTACTAAATAAATACTACGAATAACTACGTAATTCGTAGAATAAAAATAAACACTCAGGTAGAAGATGTTTCAACATAATACAAAGTACAAACTGAGAAAGTATTATATACTACTCTTTAAAGAAAATTATATGAAAATAAATACTTGTTTTTGTCCATCAACAATCAACATGGAAGAAAAGATGTTTTTATCATGTCGGTCAGAAGCTACAAAGATATAATCTTTAATCTTAAAGATAAGAAATACCTATGTCTCCATTTTAAAATCTCCCACTGTATAAATGCCGGGAATAGACTGTCTGGAGATAAGAACAAAACTAATAATAAGCTCCCTAGTTACATTTAACGTTGCAAACATAACTTAGAAAATCTTTCAGCTTTTTATTGAAACGCCATCTTTTGAATACCGTTCTTTTCAAGATTGCTAAATGAACGTCTAGTATATTAAATGTTAAGGTTTGTCTTTGGTTAAGTCACTTGTAGCCGGTATCCATTTTGTTAACCGTCTTAGTTTGCCGACACAAAAGAAACCTACGTACTCCACTCTCCATTATTCTTTGCAGTCTTTCTTTGAAACTCGCTACAGTTCGTAAATTATACTGATTCTACTTTATTAATGGAATACAAAAAGTTTTGAACATCGAGGAATCCGCAACTGTTTGAATGATCGTGTTTCTGCACTTGAACTTGGAAATGTAAGACTAATTTGATAGAAAATTGTTTTCAGAAAAACACAATGCGATGTTCCTGCAAACACCTCCATTATTCTATAGTGAAAGCTGGATTGAGTAACCTTGGCATTGAATGCACTTTGCTACTTCAATTGTCAGACAATAACAAAGAAAAACAGTGAAAAAAAAATATTACGTCAGAAAATAAAGAATATTACGTCGTCTAGTGTTAAATTCTTATATCATTTTCATTGTGTACAATATATTATTGAGAAAACTGCCAAGATGAAGAAGAGAATGTCTTTGAAATGTTGTTGCAGTCTTTATTTTTATTTATTACTTGCTTTTACTTCTCTCATAGAGAGGAGGTCTGTGTCCCAGCAGTGGGAACATTATAGGCTGATGATGATGATGATGACTTGCTTTTAGTTAAGACCTACTTTTGATTTTCTGAGAAATGTGTGACAGAATACTGGCGCCCTTAAGGTTTCTACTATAGCGAATGTATGAGAGCTCAGAATTTCTTTTTAAACTTGTTATTGAATAATACTACTTAAGTGTTTAAATGTACCTCTTTAAAGGCAAAATAAAAGGAATAATTTATGTTAAGACGTGACAGCACTTATTTTTAAAGCAGTTTAAATCGATTGCCCACCCCTGTTTAAACCATAAACCTGTTTTTTCAAAGGCTGAGACAACACGCTTTAAGGGAGCGGTTTGATAATAGTATCTATGTCAGGAAAATCGTGTCTTTACTAGGTTTGACCGTGACTTTCCCAGCGTGGCGGTCAAAATATGACAAATGCAACGTTTCAACCGTCGGACAATAAAGCCGAGATAAATTCAGGTCATGGACTAACCACGGGTGGCACACATGCTTTTCAGCGTGATTTACTAACAAAAATTCAAATTTAAAATGTACTTACTTTCAAATACTTAAGAGGAGAAGCCTTTTAGAAACCAGGTGTATGAGTGTTGTCGGCATTTAATTTATTTCCAGCTGTTGTTTTATTCCTTAGTCTTAGTTAACCGTTTTTTTATTTTAGAAACTCCTCTGGCAACAAGTCTGGCCGGCCGTAAGAGATGAGGTTGAATTCAATGAAGTACTGGCTTCTGTCCTGCAGTCAGTGATGTGGATGGTCAAAAAGGCAAATGTAGACGAGTTCATATACCACATTTATCCAACACTAAAGTAAGAACTAATTCCGTATTTATGGTCAATTTCACCAATTAAACTAAATGAGCATTGCTCATGTCACGTGTTAATAAGTATTCGTTGGACTGTGGAGTTTTATAGAAGTAATTGTGAACTTGAATTGTGGTGATGCTGCACGTTCACATATACGTTGTAGCTCCCATTTAGAAACTTATGGGTGAACAATATTAGATCTTGTACTATACGGGGTGTAAACAGACTCTTCACGAAGCCGTTAACCAACATTATGTACATCAAACTAAGTAACTTTACGCAAAAATTATTGCTGGGAAACGACTTTTTTTTGGGGTGAAAAATCACGTGTTACGGTAGGACTCAATTTAACGCGCATTCAAAACATTGTGCTGATAGATGGATTCAATAGTACGGGTATCGTGAAGGTGTCTTAAGTAAATACATTAAAAACATGTAGGTATTTAAAAAAAAACTTGTGTAAAAGTTGGAACTTTGACCCCCAATATCTCCGTAACTAGAAGGTCTGGGACTAGAACAAAAAAAATATCGCAATGACGCACAGTGGAACGAATGTATGGGAGCGGTTGGACGTAGACATGTCCGAAAAAAAAGAGTAAAATTATGCCAAACTAATGATGCCATCTTATTCGATTACTTAATGCCTTCATAACTTGTGGTGATGAATTTCTTCATAACTCCCATATTTCGGGAGTAATTTGAGAAAATGTGAAATTTTACTATGAAAATGAGTGTATCGAGCTCTCTCCCTCCTGATTCCGGGCTTGTTTCAAGTAGCGGTCTCTAATATCATAATGCTAATACTAAGAGCTATATTTAATACTAAGACACATAGTGCGCCAAATGTGCACTTTCTGGGATAAAGAGTGATGTTTATTTTATAACACAATTTTTTTATTTTTTGTTTATTTTGTTGATTAAAACCGTTTTTCTAAAGGTTTACCTTATTACAATAACATTTCTGAGCAGCCAATTAGAGAAGATATAAGCTAATTAGGATATATAATTAGGGACTTAAGGTTTACATATAAAACTGATGCACTAATGATTACTGATAAGAACATTGCTATTATTTAATTACTAAATGGCTCTTAATACACTAATTTAGCATGCATCATTTACTAATTATCACAATAACTAATTACCTTGCAATATTTAACAAAGGATACCTGGGATACCTGGATTTTATATAAATAGGTCACTATTAGTAACTTTAAAATCAGTGTTGATTTACACCTCGTTGTATCCAAGCTAATCTCGCAATGTATTTTCCAAATTTTAATACAAATCTTGATATTCACGTTGCTTTATGCGCACGCGCACATAAAGATTTACGCGACTTTAACTATTTGTTCAGTGTTTTAAAAGATAACAGTTGTGTTCAGTTATGTGAAAGTGCTGAAACAAGTTTAAAAGACTGGTGTCGTCGATTTTGCTACCGCATTTATGCAAAATGGACACAGTCTGGAAGAAGCACAGATAAGTTTCGGAAGAAACATGAGATTTGGCTACAGGCTGCAATTCAATGGCCGGAATTACAGAATGAAAATATGGAACGTTCTACAGAAAATATAAGTGACGTCATCGAGCCCATAATTTCTCCTGCTAAATCTGATGCTTCAACTTGTACACATCCTAGTCCTCGTAAATCTTTTGAGGACCTTAGTAACCGGCAAAAAAGAAGACGCACTGAAGATAGTCTTTCATGCAGCAGTAGCAGCGCTGAAATTATGTTTTCGGCCGAAAGGGCGCTTCAAAAGGCAGGACAAAGCGATACAGCTTATGTTATGAAATACTTGACGGAGAATCCAGAAGAGGCCTCAAAAATCAAAGCCTTCATTGAAGGTAAATCAATTCAGGTACGGGAAATATCCCCTTTGAAGGCATTGGCTCTTTATGTATCGATGAACTTATCGAAATGGCGCTATAACACTCTTCGGGATTTCAACACTCAAGAAGGAGCTCTTCAATACCCGAGTTACTACATGTTGGTTAAAGAAAAAATTAAGTGCTATCCGGCCAAAGAAGATCTCACAGTTACAGAGAGCTCTGCAAAAATCAAATTACAAGCCTTGATGGATTTAACCTCAAGAAGACTTATTAGGTCGTTAGAAACCCCTGTTGATCCCAATCAACAGCTCGTATTGACCAGCAAATGGGGTTTTGACGGATCATCTAGCCAAAGCATTTATCATCAAAGGACGAGTGAAGATGAGCAAATCGATCTTGCTAGTAATTTTATGATTAGTCTTGTACCACTGCGGCTCGTCTCAAAAGGTGTAACAATTTGGGAAAACGAGCGACCATCTTCCACTTCATTTTGCCGGCCAATATTGTTTAAGTTTATAAAGGAAACCAAAGAAAATGTGCAGAGAGAGATGGCTGAAATCGAAGCAGAGATTGAAGCCTTAACTCCATCCACCATCACTGATGGAATTAGTGTCAAACACCAACTGCTGTTGACAATGATTGATGGTAAAATTCATTCCATTATATCCGATACAGCAGCTTCAGTGTGTGACATATGCAAGGCTTGTCCTAAAGAAATGAATAATTTAGAGTTAATCAAAGATAAACACGCAAACGAGGACATGTATAAATATAGCTTAAGCACCCTTCACGCTTGGATTCGCTCAATGGAATGCTTATTACACATTTCCTACAAATTAGACATAAAATCATGGCAAGTAAGGGGTGATATAGCAAAAAGGCAAGTTGATGACAGGAAGAAAAGAGTTCAAGAGGCTGTAAGAAGAGAAACGGGCTTACTTCTCGATGTTGTGAAACAAGGCAGTGGATCCACCAACAATGGCAACTCGGCAAGGAGATTTTTTGAAAACTACACTAAATCTGCTGAACTGACCGGAATAGATGCTATGCTTTTAAGAAAAATCTGTGTGATCTTGCAGTGTATTTCATCAGGAGAGAAGATCAACGTAACTAAATTCCGAGAGTTCTGCTTTGATACTGCTAAGCTTTACGTGGAGTTATACCCATGGTATTATATGCCTTCTTCACTTCATAAAATTTTAATGCATGGGCCAGACATAGTTCAGAACATGTCAATTGTGCCCATTGGTTTTCTATCCGAAGAGGCATCTGAGGCTAGAAATAAAGATTTTAGAAAATATAGAGAGGGGCATTCTCGAAAGCATAGCAGTATCTCATGCAATGAAGATATTATGCACAATCTTTTACTGTCTTCTGATCCACTTGTTACAAGTATCCGTCCAAAAGGAAATAAGTTTGTAAAAAAATCTTCTTTTAAGGAATTTTATGAGCTTACGGATTCTGAGAAAAGTGATATCGAATTTGTTAACATAAATGATTTAGCGGACATCGATTCTGAATTTGAATTAATTGATGATGATGATGATGACGAAGATAATTAAATGATGTTATTGTTTTAAAATGTGTAACTTAGTAAATTAGAGCTTACATCTTAATTATTTATTGTACTTTTAATGAAACTAGGTAATTTATTATCAACTTACTTAAAAGTCATACTCTCATCAGTTCTTGTGAATATTTTTGTTAATATATATTTCTGTATATATATAATATATTTATAGACCTCTTAATAAGTCTGTCTGCGGTTTAAAGTAAATACAAATGGGGAAAAAACGTTTTTTTTTTTAAATTTTCATTTCCTTTTATCCCAGAAAGTGCACATTTGGCGCACTATGTGTCTTAGTATTAAATATAGCTCTTAGTAATAGCATTACGATATTAGAGACCGGTACTTGAAACAAGCCCGGAATCAGGAGGGAGAGAGCTCGATACACTCATTTTCATAGTAAAATTTCACATTTTCTCAAATTACTCCCGAAATATGGGAGTTATGAAGAAATTCATCACCACAATTTATGAAGGCATTAAGTAATCGAATAAGATGGCATCATTAGTTTGTCATAATTTTACTCTTATTTTTCGGACATGTCTACGTCCAACCGCTCCCATACATTCGTTCCACTGTGTGACGGGGAGAACAAGTGCCTTTCGGCTTCGTTCAGAGTCTGTTTACACCCTTTATTACCTACTCCTGTAGATATAGCACATACATATATAAAGTCGATATTACGTTAGGAAACGTTCTTATATTTAAGAACACACTCCTTGAAAACAACCAATTACATAATAGTATTAATTAGATTACTTTGTATTGGGTGGCCGATCGGGCCTTTTGTAGTAAACAATAGTATACTGCAATCAGGTCGCTTTTCGAGTCTGCCTGTAACTTAGGGGAGGTTTATATGTAAAATGCAGTTATATCCAGATTGACAATATTATAAATTCCCTCAATGACAGACAACTCACAACCTCAGCCGATGGCTCCAGAACCATGTTTTCACAAGAATTTTAACAAGCTGAGCCCAAAATAAGATATTATAGAAATCATGTCATTTTTTAAGTTAAAAACTTGAAAGTTTAATTCAAAGGTAAAAATTAGTAGCATCATCATATTTTTTAAATACTTACCTTACCTTAAACTTGTAGCAAATTAATCACATTAATTATTATTCTTTGAAATAACATATTCCTGATCGTTTGTGTGTAGTGCAACATTGATTTAAACAATATTTTTCGTAACGGATTCATTAAACAATGATGAATTCGTGATGCACAGAGTGACTAATCATTAATACTCTACATAGAAAATATAACTTAGATTTATCCGCAAAAGAAGATTTATATAAACCATTACAATTTTCCGAGCTAGACTGGCTTTTCCGGTTCGAGTATTTAGAGATTTCCGTTTCGATTTCATTTCTGTACCGCAATCTCCTTCAGAATTGAATTTTATTAAAAAACTGGCGACTCGCCCCAGCTTTGCACGGATGGAACATTTTTTTATTTAGATTTTACGAAAATACTATATACGAAAAACTGCCTAATCCGTTGAACCATCCATAGTATGTCGAAGATAGGATAAGATTAGACTTATACGGAGGTCTTTAAATTGTTTCAGGCTCGTGTTTAAATCACAAAGAAGCATCCAAGCTACTGTCACTCTATTGGAGCACTTGCATATAATTATGAAAAAAGGCGTGCGTGAAGAAATAGAAACAGATGTATTGCCAATACTGTATTATGCCCTGGACAGTAACACCTTCCAAATCCAGGTATGTATTTTTTATTCTCCTCGATAAAAGATTGATTTCTATCTATGAATATAAAATCCTCGTGACAAATCCAATAATTACTGAACCTTTCCTTCTTTGTATGGTGATAGGCAGCCTCATTGATCGCAACGCAGAATATATGCGAATCACCCGAAAACAAGCCTCTTACAACCACTATTCTGACTAAAGTGAAGGCACTGCTTGAAAGGAATCAAAGTGATGTAAAGATCATCAGCCTCATCCTCTGCTTCTTCGAAAAGACCGTTGTTAGATTCGACAGGAGCCACATCCTGGAGCTGGTGATTCCTACCCTGCTGGCTATGCGGCTCACCGACCCCGATATCGTCACCCGTGTTGTTAGTGAGTATACTTCTGCACATACTATAAAAAATCTATTCAACGTTTCGTAAGGCAATCACACAATTAGCTAAGACCAGCTTTGCGTCATAATTAAGGTCTAGCGCAGCGATATTGCTCTATTTGCGAATACCTTATATGCGAAAGCCAGTCATCAGTTTTAACTGAAGCGAATTAACATATTTTTCATTAATTTTTCTATAATTAAGTCTTTAGACGATTACACGTAATTATTACAGAACTCTACAAGAATTTGCTCTTGGAAAGAAAATTCGGATTAAACACAAACGTGATGGCAACGAAAATGATACCTTCACTTGCTCCACAAACTGTTAACCCAGCGTTGAACGTCGACCAATTTGCTAACCTGATGGAGGTATGTTTTCAGAGAATTAATACTTGACTGTGCGTACTGTATAACCTTGGTAACATGAATTAATATTATGTTTATGCGTTACCGTGCGTTCAGATCCTGTACGACATGTTGGAGAGCATTGATCGCCAGCAACGCTACAAGCTCAAAGCCGACAACCTCGCGCTGCCCAGCCCCGAGACCCGCCGGCACAAGCTTCGGCACCAGATGTCAACAGATAACATGAACGCACCACCCTTTAACATTCCTAATTTAAGGGTTGAACGTAAAACGTCCTCCGCTGAGGACATGGCTCGTAAAAATTCTATGACAGCGCAACCGCCCCCACCGGCGGCTAGTGCTAGCGGTAGTGTAGGCGGTTTTAAGAGTAAGCATAATGAGTTTCCAACCTGTAATGAAAAAACCACGGCCACTCAGAAAGTATTAAAGAAACTTTCTTCAGGCACCGGGATTGGTCAGTGGTTCTTCGGCTCCAGTAATTCTACCAATAACGACAACAATTTCCTTCGCGTGTCTAACGCCTTTCCTAATCGCCGTCTCTCAGACAACACTTTGATGACACCGAAAATAAAAATCGCGCCATCGTGTGCATCGTCGCCCGGTGGCACCCCGGGAAGCACCTCCGGACTGCCCACGCGCCGCCACTCCAGCATCGGGCCGCAGGAGCGCCGCGGCTCGACCGTCAACCTGTCACCGCCGACCGTAAGTTGCTCACGTTCAAACTCTTTATGCTTGCACGCTTGTTTTTGACACAGATAATTCTAATAGTATGTGCCTACATAATATGACTTACATACATACACTATTAATGATTTAAATTTAGTAGCTTGGAGCAGGGCTTCTAGTGTATACGATGGTATGTTATTGAAGTAAGGACACGTGGTGACGAGGGTAGTGATAGTGAACGACGTTATTTCAGCAGGCCCACCAGTACAGGGGCCGCGGGGGCGGCTCAGGCTCGAGCCTATCCGTGCCGTCGACGTCGCAATGCGTTGTAAGTGAAGTGATCGTACACGCACGCCTGCCTGGCTGCGTGTTCTCCCTGATCCTCTTTTTGAATGTGGAATTGTCCAGCTTTACATTGATGTGGTTCTGTTATATTCTGCGGTCGTGTCTTCTACCCACACCGACTGGGACAGATAGTATTTGAAATTTCATCACATTATCATTTTGCATATGCACGTGGTCGGAACCGCTCACCGCATCGCATCAATGCTAATCCTTCCAATCCTGCGGGACGCCCGAACAAACACCAAACTTCAAGAAATAATGAAGTGCTGCATGTCCGTTACAGTTGGCGACTTAGTAACTGTCGCGAAGCATGAACGCCAGTCTGCGTTGAATGTGTCGTTGAATGCCATGCTGGGAGGGTAGCTCCTCCCTCCTCTGGTGAATGCTACTGTTTCCATTCTGATCATTGTTCGGGTGTGTACCTGCAGACACGTCGATTCCATTGTCGCACCTTTTCCAAATTAACCCGGTTATACAATTTCAGGAAAACATTTACAAATTACTAAAAGAAATTTCAATATTTGTCACTCCGCGCTACCAATTGGCATTATACAAATCGGTAAATGTACTACAACAGTACTGCAAAACAATGTATATCCAACAGTTCGGCAGGTCACATAGGTCTTCTTATGTGTTGAATGTGTTTATGTGACGGAACGCTACGCAAGTAAGGTAATCATTTGTTCATTCATGTCAAGGCTCTAAGCCATGTATTACGTATCGCTGTCTCATTTACTGTTGCTATTTGTTCTTCTTCGCAGCTTGCACGGAGCATGATCGTGAGTATATATGGTTCCATTCTACTGTTCGCTGCGGCTCGCAGCACCAATCATTGATGTTTCCGAACTGTTACTATGTATAAAGTACACTAAGATGTTGCCGTTACTTAGACATTTTACGTCTAACATGATTTCACAACATGTTAAATCAATATTATCTGGCAACATCTGCGTGCGAGTACTTCGCTGTAGAGTAGATCCGAGTAATACAGATTCACAAGAATTTTCACATGCCCACCACGCTTTAAAACGCTAAATATTGACGTACGTATCTAATTAAATATAAGGCATGCTTTAGTTGAATATATATAATACAGGCTAAGAATAAATAAAAATCACTTTGAACAAACTTAAATCCATTTATAAAATACAATTTACTTGTTCATTTATTTGTTTAGGTGGTTTAGCGGTGATATAAGTATTAGCTAGAAAAAATCAGAAATGAATAATACCACATTGACTAGTATCTTAATAATTGTTATCCCATTACTATTCACTTAATTTTGTATTGATCAGTGTAATTTAATCTACCTGAATTCACGATAAATAAGTAGAACTGAAAGTAGCCTGTATGATCATTGTATCCATTAATTGGGTCATACAATCAAATCAACGAGGTTTCTTTGCAACGTTATAAATGATTAAAAACTTAATAGATAAACAAATTTTGTTCATACCTGTATAGCAATTGTATTCTATATCCTATTATTTCAGATTATATAAATTAAACATAATAATTCAATTTTAAAATGCATCTTTTCTTTTTCTTTCGACACCTATAAAAAAATATAAATAATTAAACATTTACCCACGATATCGATCTGCAAAGGAACCCTGTCTAATAGTTATCAATCAAAACTTTGCATTCTTTGGTTTGAGATCCACAAATCTTTCCTAGATCCAGTAAAGTAATTTCATAACCCCGTCATCAAAATTTCAATATTCCTATTTTTCACAAATTTCCACCGCCAAGCCACCCATGAATTTAATGTGAATACTAACGTATTTCTGCTGTGTAGGGTGGCTCCATGCCAAACACATCATCGAGCGTACCGTTTCTGCTGACATCATCAATGCAATCCATTCGATCGCGCCGGCCCTCGGCCGCCAGCTCGCAAGGCTCCGGACTGCTGCAACAGATCAGCAGTGGCATGGTAAGGCACCTACCGAGCAGCGCTAGGCACCACTCACACGCCTCGACCTCAAACAACTGGAGCATCCAGGGTGCCACCACCGCCGGGTACAACGCGCTGCATCACACCGCTATGGCAGTCCGGAAATGTCCTTCTCTCAATATCACCCTCACACGTTAAACACCACCACCAAAAAATGTGTAAAGCCGGAGAGCGTACTAGCTGTAGGATTCCCCGCGTCTCTCCAGCAGCTTCGTGTACCTGGCCCCAGCGGCCCACCGACTAGGGTGATCCCCGTCCGGTCCCTTGATGTTTAGTAGTTTATCTTATTATATCGTTGATCTTATTGATGTTGTTTTAAGTATTACCATATTAAATTTAGTTGCAACTACTTTCTTAGAAATAAAAACTTGTTTGTTTTCAATGCTGTCTATCAATATTGATTTTTGTTAGATTGTGAAAACGTAAGAAATTGAAAAAGTATTCAGAAACGCGTGGACTTTCCACAATTTTGAAGTAGAAGCCGACGTCACGGATTTGATGAATAAATCAGTTCACTTATGTATAAAGAATGTCAGTAAAGGTGTGATGTGAGACAACATGTGTAAGCTTTAATCAGTATAATGTGAACATATCACTTTGGGTGAAGAAAGAAGGTTTGATGATGTCCATTTGTAATACAATTTAAGAATTTATAAATTGAATAACTTATTATAACAGTATAATGTTACCAAACTGATAGTATACAGCAAAAATGTTGTATAGAGGTGCTGTGATATGGTATTGTTATATTTATTAGAAACTAAAAACTACTTTAAAGTAGTAATAACTCTTTCTGTTGTTGGCGTTAACATATTTATCACTTTATGGCATTGGCATTTGAGAAATCGATGGCTATCAAAAGTGAGACGACTATGTGCCAAATATATAATATTGGAATAATGCAAGGTGCCACTCAGTCGCATGTGTCGCCGGAGCATTCTTGAGAGTTAGAGAACCCAAGTGTGAAGTAGGTACCGGACTGTACTGGTCACTTGGTCAGCCACTGCGTGTCGTCGTTCCAATACTTTGTTACGTTAAGAACTGTTTTGTAAACCATATCAAACCTTTTCAGTAGGCAGGTACTCTGACAAAACTGTAAGGTTATACTTGCACAAGGTGCGGTAAGGATAATTCGATAATATTATAATGTTTTCACTGATTTGAAATACCTGCAATTGTTATGCTTGTTGACAATGTATGATAAATTATTATTTCAATAATTACCTGTATCTAAAGCTCTCGTCTCAGATAAGCATTTAAATAATGACTAAATAAGTTTTGTAAGAGGTTCTGCATTGCCTAGCCTACTTAATTAATTCACTAATAAAAATCAACATTGGCTATTAAATTCAATACAGATCGTGCGTTAAAGTTACCCGCGAAACAAACTAATTTTATTGAATCCTACCTTAATTGTTGTACAGTCAGCATAATAAATTATGTGCTTAAAGTGAGTGTGGAGGTATTTCGTGCCGAACACACTTTTGGTTCTGAATATTAAGGCGTCACTAAACCCACCCTCTGTAAGCTTGAGTACATATTTTAGTTTGCTGTCCGGCTTATCGGTACGTTTGTGTAGTGTTGAGCATTGTATTCTCCGTAGTCGGGTTCACGTAGCTGCTAGTGGTGTTGGCGAGACCGGCTCGCGTAGAGTAGAGTAGCCTTGTGACTAGAGTAGCGTAGCGGGCGGGCGGGGACCGCGCTGCCGCGCCGGCGGCTCCGTGGCGGCGCGAACTCCCGGCCGCAACCACTGATCTGGCACGCGCTTTGTTTTAATATTTTCTTTTATTATGGTTTCTTCCAGTACCAGCTGTTTTCCGGAGGTACATAAAGAGAATTTGATATACGTTAGAGCCGCGTAGCGTAAACCGAGCCCGGGTTGGCGCCCTCGACCTCGCCTGCGCCTGCGCCACTCGCCGCCCGCTTGCGCCTCGCCGCTGCACGCGCTCCTCTCACCTAATACATGAGATTCTCTTTCTTAAAGTAAATTATTCGATCCAAATTCCTAAATCATTGGCAATAAACCAATAACACATGTACTATCATACTATTATCAGTGTTATGCATCGGCCTAACTAACAATTTTTCGAAATCTTTCGGTAGAATCTCACAAATTTTCTTTTTCAATGCATGCTGACTGTCAATACGCACTTTTCTTGATCTACGAAGTAACTTTAACAACATTTATCTCAGGAAACATACACAATGATGACCTTCGGGTGCAACTGTTCTGTTTTGTTTCGTTTCTTATTATTTCGATCATGGTTCATTTGCGAGCTCGCCCGTAACGTCCAAGTTGAATCAGAACTGGAAGAACTTAAATGCTGCACGTCACATGTCACGATTTATGATTATGACTTAATACTTTAATATCATGGCTATATTTGGCACAGTTACTTGCACTTCTTAACAACACTACAGCTTAGACTATGTGCACATCTAAACACTCTTTTATTTAAATATTATTTGAACACATTAGTCGTAAGTAATTAGATCTCAGATCGAGTACAAACTTGCTTGTATAAACTGGTACAAATATAATTAAACGTTAATCGACTATTTTACTTATCAACAACTTAAATCATAACATTGGAGGGAACGTAAAGTAATTAAATCAAATACTAATTTGTTCGGGTAAATATTAAAATTGAACAGCTATTTGGCAACGATAGCTGAGATTTCTCGTTTAGCGTGATTACGTTGGCCGTAAGTAAAGATTATAATATAGAGTATTCGAGTGTTTATTATGCTCTATTAGTAAAGTTAAGTAAATGAGATTTTTTGAAATGTGATAGTATTTCGTGAACGTTCACCAGTTGGTCCAGTACTCTAATAAGGTGCCAAATTAATTAAAAATAATAATATATGATCGCGTTGGAAATGATAATTCACGCGACAAAATATATATCTTAAATTAAATAATTTCTTCGGAAAAAAAAAACAATTGCATTCTTAATATACGGTATACCGTGTGTAAAACTAGGTATTTTAATTGCTGTTGGAACAGTTATCGCCTCAACAAAGTTGTAGCATTTAACTTGAGCGAGCTAAGACGACGTCGAGTCGTCTAGTCTCCTCAATCTTTAACTAAAACGGTCGTTTGATCAATATAATTGTTTTCAAAATTCCGGTAATAAAATTAGTAGATATAAATTATTCGAAAATAAAATCTATGAAAATTAATGGGTTAACCCACTTTTCTATTCAAGAAAATGTAAGTCGACTATAATTGTAAAGAGAGAGAAACGACTGCCACGAAACACAGAAAAGACACATCATTACTGAAAATAAACTCAAGAATATTAACTGCAGTGAGCAATGTTGCCACTTACACATTATTATATTCTCTTGAAACAGAACTCGCATACTTTAATCTCTTTGTACTATATTCTCTACATTGCTTACATAAATTGTATTATAACACTCGTTTTAAATGTAAATGACGCTGTAAAATATAACCAACAATCAAACATAATATCGCTTATTTGCGACAATAATGACATAACTCGAAAAATAAAAAACACAGGACAGGGTTTTTTAAAGTTAGATTAAAAATATTTTCACTATATTGCCAATTTTTTTTTTGCGTATGAACCTTTTATCACAGGATGAAAAGTTTTTTTAGGTCTTTCGTAACTTAATTTAATGCTTACTTTCGTTTTTTTTATTCAACTACAAACAACATCATAAAATCTTAATTTTATAGCTATGTCATCCTTGTCGCGAACGAGCGATTATGAATTATGTGTGCATAATGTTTCGTTGAATATTAATGTGAAGGCATAGTTAGGTAACTATTAAGGAAGTCCAGAAAGTGAGACGTAGCTGTAAGCATGATAATTATATATATAAAGATTTATCTTATTATACCTACATATTATTATGATATTATAATTATTCTAGTTTTAATATAATTATTATTGTGTTGTGAACTTAATAACTTTATTCTCAAAACCTTCGCCTTCATTTTTATTGATATAAAATGAATATATAAATGATACATATATGTTTAATATTATATATGCAGGGCTAGGTATGAGGTAGGTACGAGACGGCATACGCTCAGTACTTTGCGATCGCCAGAAAAAAAGTAGTTGCTATGAGTGGCAGCGATGAACTATTAATATTCATGAGACGAAGCTTAATGCTAGCAAGCGTCTACTTTTATTTTCGTTTTATCAAGTTTATGATAGTATGGGGCGTAAGTTAAAAAGGTAGTCATTTCATGTTTGGCGGTTTTGGGAAAACCGATCTCAAAATTATGATATACCATACTAATAACTCAGCACTTCAGCTATTGAGTCTAACATTAACTACCTAAATTATGACATAATGTGGGGATCCTTATAATTTGATCAACAAGCTGTAGGACGCATGTGTTTGGGCAGTTGACATCAATAAACAATTTTGATTTGAGTATTTAAGTCTCAAATAAAACTTAACTTGAAAATAATAATGGCATAATCATACAGAGCTTGAAGATTAACATTAAATTGCGCTTGATATAATATAAATCAAATTAAATGAAATGAAAATACTTGTCAGAGAAAGTTTTGAATATTGATTGATGAAGTGCAAAATCTTGTCATATTGTATAAGACTTTATGGAAAACAGAAGAAATAAATAATCAATTGGGACATTTGTATATAATTACGAATGTTTACAGTTAACATAGAAATAATAAGTGGACATATATACCCAATTCTATAAAGCTTTTCATAGTAGTTATATTATGTGTGCCCGTCTCCACCCTATGCGTTCGTGTGCACATTTGTTAAACTACCCTCCGTTAATTCCGACAGAATAAATAATTCTTCTAATAGTTGTAGCGTTTGCTCAGTGTTAGTAATGTGATATCATTTTTATGTGTGCCCTGATTCTATAATGATATTCATATCAACATTCACTTTTTGAATTATTCGATGTGATTCTATAAAGTAGATATTAAATACCTTAAGATATACCTTTTATGATATATAATAAATGTTTTTATTAAATAATGTGCTACCTTGTGATCTCTTTCTATAAAAATACTTCTAAATTCTTTACCTAAACTTGACTGCTCTCTTCTAAGGCAAAAGTAATTCGACAATACTTTTTAGTAACTTTAATATTTTTCGATCGGCTCGTTACATTCTTGGTTAAATTTAAGGCATAGAGATATGACATGTATCGTGTTTGAGCTTATCTGATTGGATTTAATATAGTTACGAAATTCCTGATTCTACTCTTGTTGAAACGAAAAGACGAAAAAATGTTGCCTTAACCTTGTTAATTCTATTTTCGCCACGTCCCAGTTTATAGACTGAGCAGTGTCTATGCTTGTGCTCTTCTTCAGAAACTGATCGTTTCTGAACGTACCACTTTCTCTTTCTACCGTAATACTATATGTACCGACCTTTAGGGTCCCTTCCCACTTTGATGTACTTAGTGTCGGACAAAGATCCATTCATATATCAATGTTATATTAAAAATATACTTATTCTACATATTAAATATGGATGTTATTGTCGTAAATTGAATTAATATAATACCATTACTATATACCTATTTACTTCCTTATATTGAATAAATACAATGTTAGTAGAGCAGAACCCCCGTTACAATCCCCGCGTAATAAAAGAAACCTTTTATTACGCCATACTTATAACTTATATCAATAACTTATATCAATATAACATATTCAATCTATAGTAAATGTTTAAGATTATTAATTAAATAAAATGTTTAATGTTATAGTCAACAGAGCCGCACTAAGCCTCTTTGAATTGTATACGGTGTATTAGATTACTTTCACTGTCTGTACTAAGTTAGATCTGTAATATTATGTCAGTGCAGTATTATGTATTAGAGTTTATGTCATAGTTTAAGTTCGTGCGAAGCTTCAGGGATTCAATAACTTCACAAGACTTTCAAAGAACTAGAAAAGTTAACTTTTCGTTGAAATGCCGTCAAACTGTGTTGGATCATAGTTAACTCAAAGACGGACAGTATACTTGTACTGCGGTTCAAGTCACTGCAACACTGTATAATTCTGCCCTGGTAATAGTAATTGCAGTGCTTGCAAAATTATCTGATATTGTTAGTCTAACAATTACTGCGTTTACTACTACGAGGGCAGAATTAGTGAGTTAGTGAAACCCAACGCATCACTGAGGCGGCGCGCATTTCCCTAACACACCGCTTTGTACTATGTTTAAGAACGGAGATATTTAGTTCCTTGTGTTGTGTTTCCATTAAAAGTATGTATTCGTGGCTCTTGTAGTATATTAAACTAATCATAAAATGGTATCGTGGTTCGTTATTTTTACCTCGCCTTTTATGATAGTATAAAATAGTAAGTGCTGTCGTTACGCCAGCGATCACTTGTGTGTTATGAATCAGTGCTGTATTAATATTGTAGTTATCAGTTACGGCGAGTTTTATGGAAAAAAAATAAAAGAAAAAATCTATCTATTTGAATATCGTTACTGCCTCGTTGGTCAAGTGGTCGCAAGCGCCACTCTTAAGCATATGAGGACCTGGGTTCGATACCCAGGTTGGGCACAGTGTTATTGAGGTTTCCATCAGGAATTTCTCAGTAACAGCCACAAAGTCTGAATTTGTGGCACACATGGGTAGACTTCTCGCACCCTTAATAAAGTAAAGGCCTATTTAAAAAAATATCAAGTTTTGGGAAATCGTGTTAAAAGATTCAAGGAACCCGATATTTTTAGGGTGGTGTGAAAGAGACACGATTACAGTATTTGCTTTAATTTTGTCTTTTTTCGCTTTCTGTGAAATCCAAGTGGTAGAATAGTTGATATGGAGTCCATCTAACATAAAAACTCAAATACTATTTCGAGTTGTGCCCTTACATTACTAAGGGTGCGTTCTGTCTAACCCATCGGGGATTGCACGAGATATGTTATGTTATAAATACTATCTATTTGATAATAAATGCCACATATGTATATTACGGAGCATCACATGAGGACGGCTGGACCGATTAGGCTGTTTTGTTTTGTGTTTTTAATTGTCTGGACAAGGTTTGTATCACAGAACATTCAGATATAAAAAAGTGGTACATGCACTTATTCAATTGGAAATTGCACCCACGTGAATCCGGGGCAGGTCGCTAGTCAACTGCATAAAACGTAAATTCATTCATTCACGTGCAGAAAACGTATAGCCCAAGCGGCTTGCTCTAGCTAGAATGAGATTATACTCAAGAGTTCTTTTTGCAACGAAAGCGAGCTCTAAAGAAAGATTATTACTATAAAAAACGCATCCGCTAAAGTGGTAAAATAATACATAAAGCACTTTTCTATGAAATCTGAGCGTAAGACCAACAGAATTGAAATATACCAAAATAGTAGCATAAACAAATTA
The DNA here is from genome assembly GCA_950005105.1 of Lycophotia porphyrea. Lineage (NCBI taxonomy): Eukaryota > Metazoa > Arthropoda > Insecta > Lepidoptera > Noctuidae > Lycophotia > Lycophotia porphyrea. The sequence continues at coordinate 25,788,544 of OX465383.1, read as the reverse complement.
GCAGTTTCGTAGCAGTCTCTTAGTAGTGGCGTAGCAGTTTCGTAGCAGTGGCTTTGAGGCAGCGAGCGGATCAGGTAAGAATGACAATAAATCCATTGGCAGTTGGCCTAGCTGATCCAGTGTTTAATAGCGCTACAAATGAGCTAATGAGCTGGATTATTGGTTTCCTTGTGGAATTTCACAGAAATGGTTCTACATCGCAGTAGATTGAAACAACACAGCTGCTTACTTCTTTGAAGAAAATAGACGGACTTTTGAGAAATAATCTCATTAATTACAAACAAATATAGTGAATAAATGATAGTGGCAACTCCACTAATATCCCTTGCGGAATTTGGGAGAACTTTAGGTTATGAGTAAAATCAGTCATGCCTTGATGAATTGTTACTCTGAGCACTATAGCTAGATTATAATAATAATAAATCGTTTATTTATAAAAAGGGGCACATTTACAATAAAATATCTTAACAATTAAAATACACCACAATTTGCTCATTTGCCTGAACTAGGTTGAACCTGTGTTTCAGGCTACAAAGCGCATAATTACCTACTTAAAATAAATAAATTACCATTTCAAGAAAAGTAAAGTAAACATTAATAAAAAATCAAATTAAAAACAGCGTGTTAGCAGTTTATTTGCACACAACAAGTAGATCTTCTGTCTGTGCATAAGACATGGGTTGTAAAAAGGTAATTACAGATTTTTTACAGCTAAAATAATTTAACTTATAAAGGGTGTAAACAGACTCTTAACGAAGCCGAAATGCACTTGTTCTCCCCGTCATTGCGAACATTTTTTTGTTGTAGACCATACCTGGGAACCTTCTAGTTACGGAGATATTGGGGGTCAAAGTTCCAACTTTTTCTCAAGTTTTTTTTTAAATACATGTTTTTAATGTAAGATTTTTACTTTAAACACCTCCAGGACCCCCTTACTATTCAATCCATCCATCAGCACAATGTTTCGAGTGCGTTACATTGAGTCCTACTGTAAAAAGTAATTTCTCAGCCCAAAAAAAAAGTCGTTTCCCAGCACTAATTTTTGCGTAAAGTTACTTAGTTTGATGTACATAATGCTTGGTTGACGGCTTCGTGAAGAGTCTGTTTACACCCTGTATATACCTAATTTTCTATTTAATCTATTGTACAGAAATGGGCCTAAAAATGAAAAGAATCTTTCGACAAAGACATGTTTGGAGGTTGCATTAGAAACGCATACTATATCATTCGCCTCTTGTTAGTATTGTCAGCATTGTACGTGAGCATGGTGTGCTGTTTTAGTACTAAGTGCATAATGAAAAGCTGACGCACAGTCAGCACGTTGCAGGATTTATAGAGCTGATCTGTGGGAAAGAAAAAGGGTTGGAAGTTTGCTACCTTTAAAATTGCTCTTTGAGCTCTTTCAAGGGGAAGCAAGATAGTTTTTGATGCACCACCCCATGAAATGATACAGTAATGAATTATTGATTGACATAGGGCGAAATAAACTTGTGTTATTAGTTTTGAATCTGCAAAATTACGATTTTTTTAAATACATATATTAATTTGCGCACTCTTTTAACCAGACTTCAATATGATGCCTAAAAGAGAGTGTGTCGTCTATTATCACCCCGAGGTATTTAATGTTACAGGTTTTGAGGATAGTAGGACAACTGCACATGATAGCTGACAGGTTACCACATTGATGTGCATATATAAGAAAGTTAGCAGTGTTTAGCTGAGGCTTGCGCATGGAGAAGGGAATATATTTAGTCTTGTCAGCATTTAATGGTAGTAAATTGTTTTGAAGCCAATTAGTCACAGTATTAAAAGCGAGTTGAGCGTTTTCAAACAGTTCGCCACTGTTTTTAGCAGAAAATATTAGCGCTGTGTCGTCAGCATATGATATTATTTTACCGTGCTTGATATCTAAATTACATAGGCCGTTAATATAAACCAGGAATAAGATGGGGCCCAAAATGCTTCCCTGGGGAACACCAAATCCATAATTTTTCTCATCATCGCTCGTAAAGTTGTCAATCCTAACACACTGGTATCGGTCGGTTAAGTAGTCAGCAAGTAGTGTCAGCGGCGTTCCCCTTATTCCCATGGCCTCTAATTTTTTTAGGAGCAGAGATACAGAGACAGTGTCAAAGGCTTTCGCTAATTCAAGGAAGACTCCCAAGACCTGGTTTCCTTTACCTAGCTCTTCTGAGATATAATTTGTCAGGCTATGCACCGCATCGGCTGTGGATAATTTGGCTCTGAAGCCAAATTGCGCTGGTGACAAGAAGTTGTTTTTTTCTAGGTAGCTAACTAGTCTGTGGTTTATAATTTTCTCAAGTATTTTTGAGATTGAGGTGAGTAATGATATTGGCCTATAGGTATTAACCAAGTCCCTGTCTCCAGATTTATAGATAGGGATAACAACTGCCTTTTTTAGACATTTAGGGAAAATTCCTTTGGAGAGACAGATTCGAAAAATATGCGTTAAGGGAGGTGCCAATACATGCTTATAAAGTTTAAGGATCTTGTTACTTATGTTATCCCATCCAACTGCACAGTCATCTTTAAGGCCAGAAATGATTCTGGATATTTCGTTTTCGTCAATATCCATCATAGCAAATGATTTCAGGTTACAGCTGTTGTTTAATTTTTGGAAAGGTGGTTGGGCGCGATATTTCGCTATCTGTTCGGCCAAAGTTTTCCCAAAAAACTTATTTACTTTGTTAGCGGATATGAGAGGTGAAGAATTAGTAAGCAGTAACCTCGAATTTGATTCATGTTGTTTAGTCATATAGGTGACGTTTTTAATTTGCTTCCAAATTTGCTTGCTATTGTTGCCTGCTTTATTTAATTTATTTTTATCGTAATTATTTTTAAGCTTCTTAAGAGATTGTTGCAGAAATTCCTGTATCTTTTGTAGCTGTTTAGAATGATTAAATTATCAGGAAACTTCTTAGTTCTCTGATTAAGTTTATCTCTTTGTCTTATACACCGAATTAGTCCAGGAGTAATCCAAGGTTTAATATTATGAAGACGATTATTTACTGTCACAACTGTTGTATTACGCAATATTGCTTGTTGGACATGTTTTATTAAGTACGATAAAGCCGAATTAGCGTCAGCAGTATTGTAAACTAGGCTATAATCAATGTTACGTAAATCATATTCGAGTATGTTTATGTTTAATTTAGTCTTTGTCTGGGGGCGATTTTGCTTAGCCAGCGTTAAGTTTACGGCTAGTAACACAGAATGATGGTCGGTTATTGTTGAGTTAGTAACAAGCGTAATATATGAAAATCTGGTTTTGATCATCATATGGTCGAGGCAAGAACCGTTCTGATGAGTAGTGTAATGTGTGAGCAGGCAGAAAACCATGATATGAGCAGATGTTAAGGTAATCTTGAGTCCCCGCATCGCAGTTTTCCGAGCCAATATTAATGTTAATATCACCTGTTAGTATTACATTCTTGAATAGGCTAAGTGCTTGAAAGATCTGGTTTAGGGAACTGTTGAAAGAGGTTACTTTTCTAGCGGATGGGGATCTATACAAAGCAATTATCGCTGTGGTTGTACCAATTTTGATGATAAGGCAGTTACTACTACAATCTTGTAGATCAGGTTCTTCGACTTTGACCTTTAATGATTCCTTAGCAAAGACAACGACACCATCATTTTGAGTGTGGTTAATTTTAGTGTAAGTACAATAAGTTGTAACCTGGTATTGTTGGGAGATGATCGTGGCGGTTTGATAACCAGCATTCTGTTAGAACCATAATATCACAATTAAAGTTAAGTCTATGAAGAAAAATATTAAAACTATCTATGTTCTTATAAACAGTACGTATGTTTTGGGTTAGTATGGTTAGTGACTTTTGATGCTGAGAAAGATATTGTTTGCAGTCTTCAACCTCACATGACTTTGACTCCATTAAAAAAGTGTTATCTATGTCGGTAATTAAATTACTATCCATTCTATTTAAAAATAACAAACAACAATAAATTATGTCTAAGATTAAACAAAATAAGTGGCGCTCTTAGGCGCCTTCATAGTCAATGGAGTTAATATACCTGTATTCGGCAGCTAGTTTAGCCGGGCAAACTGCGTCTCCCGTCTTATGGTTGGCTAGTTTTTTAAAGCGCATACATGTAGCACATTTTGGATCTTCAGCTTTTTTTGCGCAGTCTTGGCTAGATGTCCACAAACCGGGACAGCGCTCTTGCATGTCTTAGACGCATGTCCGTACTGCTGGCACTTATAACATCTTGATACTAGAGTGAAGTCTCGTACCGGGCAGGAGGTCCAATTGATAAATAATCTGTCCTGTGTGATAAGGGCCTTGCGGATGACGGCTGAAACTTCTATTATATAATTACAGCTCTCAGCATCTTTCCTACCTGATTTGTGGCTAAGTTTAATTGAGGACAAAAATGTATCCAGTGTCATAGGCAGTTTTTCCGTAATATTCTGGTCGTAAATGCATTTATAAACCTCATTTTCAGCCATTGATGCGGGAACTCCTATTACAATAATGCGAGGTTTGCGTTTCCGAGGTTCGTCGACGGTAAGGCCTAACGAAGCGATTTGGACTGTTTGTTTGCGCTTGTCTGGGTCATCCTTGGTCTCAGTGCTGATGATAAGTCCTCCTTTTCCTATTTTACGTACGCCTCGTACTTTCAGCTTCATTTCACCAGGGTATATGATTTTTTGTACCATGTTCTTGGTTTCGTCACTGGTCTTTGTGTTGTCGCATGGAAAAATCGCCACGGAACTAAGAGTATTGGGGCGAATAAAACTGCTCGACCCCTTCTTCACCATATCGGCAAAAGAGTTAGGAGTTACACTCTGCTTCGTACACGATTCCTGAATCGTGCGATTCATCTCTGTGAGACAGTCGGCTAGGTCTCGAGCTTCGGTCATAGTTTTCAAGGCAGTATGTGTTTGTATGGCTCTTGATTTCAGGTTAGATATATACAGGAAGGCACATCAAAGGCTAACCTTCATCTAATTCAGGGACCATACCGACATCTGATGAGAGGAAATGACATTACATTGGTTAACACAGCATCCACCAGTTTGACTAAATTTTGGAAGTCCATTCAATAGCCAGGCCGTGTTATACTGGAAATTTAAAGCATGTTATGTCGCTGTATCAACTAGTCAGCCTTTGTGTTACTGTAAAATATTTGTGTTTAGTTATAGGTAATGTTTAGCGGTAAATGTATCCTTGTTATTGATGGAAAAGAACCTACAAGTAGTTACATATTTGAATATAAAATTGAAGTACCTGGATGATCGAGCTTTGCGCGGTAACACGGATGAAACGACGTTTTCTAAAATGTTTACCTAGCAACATCGATTTATCGCCCCCGAATCTCCTGCATACTAAATTTCATGAAAATCGTTGGATCCGTTTCCGAGATTTAGATGATATATATATATATATATATATATATAACACATACATACAAATATAAATATACATACATAAATATATATATACAAGAATTTCTCGTTTAAAGGTATTAGATATGGGAGCTACATCTGCCAACAAACTGCTTTAAAGTTTGACAGAAGTAACATCTTTTGTAACACTTAGGATGTCACCATGAATGAACGCTTTTTCAATTTCATTTCATTCATCCGACCCGCCCTCTTATGCATCCGGTACGAGGTCAGGGTCTGAGGTCGTAGTTAGATCAAAGAAAATTAATGTGTGCACACACATTCTATTCATTGCGTTTTTTACTTTATCAAGCAAATGACTTTTTTTTTATAAATTAAATATATAAAGCCTAAATAGATTTGGTTATTCTGATTCCATAATACTATTTTCAGGGGCCAAATTTTTTATAACCGCTTGAAATGTTTTGTTTAATATTAATTTTACACCTAAAAAGTAATCATATTACCAACAACCAACAAACAACAAACAAACAACAAACCAACAAACTGGATTGTCCTTTTATCTGGCATTTAAGTCAACTACATGCTCCTGTAAATATTGTGAATGTCTACTAACATAGTTGTTCAGTTTTTATGTTACTAACATCTTTGTATGTAATTGTTTTTGTACACTAACATAGTTTTTAAGTGATCTTCTACTAACATATTTTTATGGAATTTTATTCTGAATTAAAGAGATTATTATTCCGTTTATTCATATATGTACATATTTTTTAACATTTTTAAATATTTCTTAAAACAAACCATATAAAAACATTTAAAAATATAAAAAAATAGCGGTCCGACGGTGTCGGGAACAGGGTCCAAGCTACCGGTGGTTAGGGCTCCAGAGACAGGAACCTCCTCACAATGCGAGCCGTATCGAGGAGTACTGCCTTCTGAATCAGGCCCTTGATCCAACCGCGAGCTTCGAGAGATGGTCGTCGAGGCTCTTAGCCATAAGGCCATTGGCCGTCACGACAATCGGCACAATGATAGCCGAGTTCACATTCCACATGTCGACAACCTCATGTGCCAAGTCGAGATATTTTATTTGTTTCTCTTTCTCAGCTTTCACGAGATTATTATTATTATTATTATATTAGTACAGTGAAGAGGCGAAAGCTTATCATATTAAATTCTAACCGGAATCTCAAAAAATATCGAAGTAGGTACCATAGTAAAAATATGATACTTCGATATTTTTTGCGATTCCTTTTATTCATGTTATGTTCAAGTTCAAATACCTAAAATGCTATAATTAGTTTGGTATGTAAAAAGAAATAATATTGAAACCGCGGCGTCATCGTCAACTTGTTATAGGTACTGCTATTTTTAATGGTTTTTGCTATTATTGGGTAGATGGCTTTATGAATCACCATGGCACGGAACGTATAAGTAAAGGCGCATACTCACCGCGGTGCAGAGATATGCTACGCACTATTTGTTTGACAACGTGGGTCCACGTTTCCACTGCATTACACGCTACACACCCAGAACTATGCGTGGCCCACCGCAGAATATATATAATAATATTCGTCTATAGCATATACCGCATGCACAGCGTGCATGGCGTTGACAGCGTTGAGCTATGTGAGCGCCTTATTCGAGCAAGCCACGCTTGTACTAATGACGTCAATTGATGCATAGCTTGTCTGTGGTTTACAGTGGACACAATCACATACATTTTCTTGCAAAGCGAAGCTGAGTAGCCTATCCGTGCGCCGCCGTGGGATGCGCCTTCTTGGTCACACTATATTCATTGCTATAACATGGGGCATCGTTGCGGGTCGTTCATGAATGCGACGGAATGACAAGCATGTGGTATGATTATAAGTAAGTACATACATAAATACCGATGACCTCAAAACGGCTTATTCCAAGGAGCTCTAAATCTATTGTTCTAGAAACAATTTCCCTCCATACATTGATTCCCAACAGCTCCAAAATTATGGAGCTGTTGCATTAGTTAAATAATAAAATACTATTTTTTTTTTATTTGGAGCCGCCGGGAATAAAATTATGGAGCGGCTGGGAATAAGCCCTCAATGCAATTCAGATGTAATTCAGCCAAAATTTTTCGGCGGTTCTTTAAATTAAAAACCGGCCAAGTGCAAGTCGGACTCAGGCATGAAAGGTTTCGTACCATCGTAGTAGGGGAGCCCCCTCTAATTTTTAAATCATTTGTTTTTATAGTGACGGAAAAAATACACATTCTTTGAATATCAACTGTCTACCGATTACGGATCATGAGATACAGCCCACTGTCAGACAGAGACGGAAAACGAAGGCTTAGTAATAGTGTTCCGTTGATTACCCTTTGGGTACGGAACGCTACAGAAAATTAAGTGTCCCATACATTTTGACTGTATATAAATTGTGACCGTGTACTTACGTGGTCACAATTTATATACCTAGGTAGGTGTTACTTTTTTTATATAAGTACTAGCGGCCCGTCATTGATGGATGGAGAGGGAGAGGCAGGCCAAAGAAAAGATGGATGGATTGTGTGAAGACTGATATGAAAGAGAAAGGAGTCAACGATGCCGTGACGTCTGACAGGGGAGAATGGAAGAAGAAAACATGTTGCGCCGACCCCAAATAAAATGGGATAAGGGCAGGAAGATGATGATGATGACTAGCGGCCCGTCCTCTCCGCACGTGCCTATGTTACTCAGGCATAATGTATTCTAATGGTGAACGAATTTTTAAATCTTATAAATAATAGTTTGTCCAAAATTGTTCTCATGTAAGTGAAATGTAATCTCTAATAAATAAATGAATAAATGTCTTTAACCAGAAATCGGTCCTGTAGTACAGGAAAATTAATAAAATCAGGGGAAATAATTCGTGTAGTTTTGCAAATCGGTACAGTTATAAATTGCGGTATCCATATAAAAAAAAAAGTATCCAATAAATATTTCAACCTGTGAGAGGTTGAAATATTTGATAGTTTTGGACCCAATTGGATAGTTGTGGCGCGGTGTGGAGCAGTCGTGGTCGGGTCCCGACCCTCGATATAAATAGAGTAACGCTATAAATATAAATGGTGTCAGCACTGAACGTACCTCGTTTAACATCAGACTCCGATATGCAGGTACCTACCTAAGTACCCACCTGAGAACCATAATATTATGCGTTAAGAACTAACATAAATGTCTTCCATGTATTCTCTGAAAAATGTACCTCTACTGCACCCTTAAGGCCTCTGCCTCGAATCTTGCGGGCAGCGGCGCGGGAGCGGCAGGATCTTATGCGTACATTTGAATGGACCGGTTCTCGAAAACAGCGGCGCGGGAGCGGGCAACGAGCGGTGCACTCCAGTCAAGTCAAGTGGCGCCGCCGCCGCCGCCGTCCCGCTGCCCGCAACATTCGAGGCAGCGGCCTAAGTCGTAACTTAGAGTCCCAAGCAATAAAGGCCTAGCCTATTATTGTCATCAACCGAGCACAATAAAGGGCTAGCTTATTGTTGTCATTAACCGAGCACAATAAAGGCCTAGCCTATTATTGTCGTCAACCGAGCACAATAAAGGACAAGCCTATTTTTGTCATCAACCGAGCACAATAAAGGGCTAGCCTATTATTGTCATCAACCGAGCACAATTCCTGACTCCGGTCTGCTAGGTACTGAGAAATAACTCATGGAAAATCCCAATAACATTGCACGATTTGGGAATCGAACTTGTAACCTCATGCGCAGCTGGCAGTAGACCACCGACGAGATGGTACTGCTACCGCCATCATCACGTCACTTACGCGTCACAACGACATCTATCTTCGCACGACCACACTTGAAGGACAGAAAGTAATCTCTTTTCAACAGACATAAAAAAGACCAATACAAGTACCTATAATAAAATACTACATGGTATTTAGTTCGATATTTACAAGTTCAGGATGTAAACGGATGTTTTGTTTTATTAAAACCAGTCCTAAATACGGACGAAATAAACACGAGTTACTTACTACATGACCGTCATAGTTAGTTATACTCAAAGACCGATTAAAATATACACAGGTCTCTAATCCACGTAATGAATATGTACGTCAGGTCCAGATGTCAGACCCAGAATGCCTAAAGAATTATAAAGACAATTTGTAAGGACCCTGGGCTTAGCGTCGTAGCACTTTCTAACCTACCTTGATATGAAGACTCAATCATACACAACAGGACTGTGCATGTACAAAGACAGCCTTCGTAAGTATTAGTATTTTACATCATCATCATCATCATCAGCCTATAAATGTTCCCACTGCTGGGAAACAGGCCTCCTCTCTATGAGAGGGATTGGGCTGTAATCCACCACGCGGGCCCAGTGCGGATTGGTAGATGTCACATGTCTTCGAATTTTTGGTTCTAGGACATGCCGGTTTCCTCACGATGTTTTCCTTCACCGTTTTTGAGAGCAGTGGTGATGAAATAAATTACACAAAGTAATGCGCGCCTGCCTGGGTTCGAACCCATGACTTACTGTTCGTAAGTCGGGGTCGCTACCACTGCGCCACCGCTGCTCTGTTTATGGGTATTTTACATAATAGGATTGGAATCGCCGGATTTGAAATAAAACATTTTTTTTTTTTTTTATTTATTAATTCCAGAAATTACTACACATGTATAACCTTAGGAAATCTTCGCATCTGGACGTTGCGTGGACGTGTATCACCAAAGGGCATACTGAAGCGAAACCAGCGCGAGATGTGAGACGCGACTGCGTTCGTCCAACTGGGTAGTTGATACCACTAACCAATAATTCCAAGACACCGCGTCTCTAAAAAATGCACTATATTTTAGGCCTGTACCCCCTGCCTGTATTAGCTTTGAAAACGATAAATAGTTGTCATTGACTTGATAAATTAGTGACGACACAGGTTGCGCGATTCCCACATAAATTTGGCAAATCGCGTTTTGACAGCTCATAAAAGTGTGTAAATTCGGTTTGGTGGTGTCAAATACCGTATTGTGTGATGATACACCTCCATACAATACAAGTTTGCTGACACAATCGGCGCAAGTTAATTTCGTCCCGAATCTCGCGCAGGTTCGCTTCAATTTAAAAGCATCCATTCCGGAGTTTAAAAGCGTTCTACACAGTTATTTTACCCTGTCTGCATACTACTGGCAAAACTGTCGTAGCAATACGGGTGCTGTTAACTTGATGTCACTGAAAAATCCGTAAAAACTACAGTGATCTTTACAATCGTAAATATGGACTTAATTTTCAAACAGGACTGATAACTTCCAAAACACGTATCACACAAAAATTAACTATAAAAGTCACACCGTAGGTTTACTTTTCTAACGATATCATAACCGAGGCAAAACGAGGCGAGACTTAAAGATAGAACCGAGGCCGTTTGTCCCTCTCTCTCAATAGTAGTCGTAACTATCACAACAGCATTTCTTAAGAAACAATTCAACACCGACATAGAACACAATTACAGTTTCAAATATGCAATGAGTTTTCGAGAAAAAACTCTTATTTTGTACAGAATATGTACAGCTTTTATAATAGTTAAATTGTTATAGATTATTTTTTCACTGTTCTAATTTAATAAAAAAAAAAAATATTGCATTGCAAATAATAAATAGAGTTCACGTGATAACCGGACACAAGTCTTCACTTTCAAAATGATTTGCCTATTTATAATACAAAATAATTGATCACCTTATTATTAAGAGACAAACAGCCTCGGTTATACATATCTCTCTCGGCAGGTTTTTCTGTCGTTTAAAATTCCTGGTTGATAGCAACTATTACAGGCTAGCGGTTACAGATCAGCATTTTTTGCGGCGCGTATTAAGCTCGTTTTTGGGCACTGGTGCGCCTTTTGCTGCACTTTACGCGCAACTCGTACGATCGTTGCGCTTATAAGCTCGTATAAAGCAATTTTACTTCTGACTGAACCCACAGGTTCGAGCGAACAGGCACGTGAACGCGAGTTCGAATTTCTTTTATTAGCTCCAGATGCGCGCGTCTTAGAACGCGTACGCCGATACTAGCTGCAACGCGTAAGAAATAACGCTAGTCTGAAACCGCTCTCAAATAACTGTGAAAGAACTACAGCCTCTTCTTTTGACGAACACCCACGCCAGATGCAAAGGGCGCCAAACGGTCTTATTATTTATATGTATTTCATAGTAAAATAGGTAAATATTCTATTGATTACTTCATATAATGAATCTCATCTACACAATTGAAAAATAAAAGGATCTCTATTGCAATGTTCAACTAGAACAAATGATTCACACAGCGGTGTCCAGTACAATATCGACAGTTTAAATAAAATCAACTGCCACATGCATGACGGAGCATCACTTGAGGACGGCTCAACCAATTTTTTTTTGTTTTTGTTTTTAATTCCCAGGACAAGATTTTTTTCTAACCGCACTTGTCATTTTCTTGTTGAAAAATTACACCCTTGCGAAGCTGGGACGAGTTAATATTAAGTTGAGATTACACGTCAACATCCGTCTATTTCTACGGTTAATTACGTAAACTATCAGCAGTTTCATCCTCCAAAGTTTACAGTAAAGTACCGTCTTCACGTGGTAGAGAATAGCGGCTATAGTTTCGCCATAATATTATAATAAATAGAAAGGGGATCGAGTGAATCTCCCTCCCTCTCACGAGCACTAATGAGTATACACAGAGAAATTTTCTAAAGTGATTTTCGGCTTCTGTGTTGTCACGATTATCCCACCCATACCATGTGTATTATGAAATAGGCCTTACCTCAAAGTTACAATCGCTATCCCACGATAAAATCGCTTCTGCATTTTACTACCTGTATACATAGAGTGCTCATGACTATACAGAGTGACTGTCACCGCGATTCTCTTCCCTGTAGAAGATGGCACGAAGAATACAGTACTGACTATCGCCGTGTGACCGGGGCCTTACGACAATAAGCGAGCCCTGCTACAGAAAGGCGTACCGAACTTAAATAATTATTCGGTGCCACTACATAAATAATGAAATACAATAATTATTATTAGTAGAGACCGGATTTCATGCCAATGTCATATGCAATACTAATGAAAAAAAAATATCGCTGTTTTTGGAACATAATGCATATTTTAGCTAAAATGGGCTTATCATGCATTATTGGACATGTTTCCTTTAATTTAACTGTATTTAACTCCTAAAAAATTAAAAAATGTGCCAGAGGTGATAGTCAAAAACCATCATAATTGATAAATTTTAAAAATATTTAAAGACTAGAAGAATCAATCGTACTCCTGATAATTTGGAACAGTACTCGATTATTAAAGTTTTCAGGAACATGCATTCATGATATGAAATATGCATTCGTGATGAACATTTGCATGCATATTTCGACGATTTTAAGTTGCATATAATCCAGTCTCTAATTAAGCTATTCTTAACTCAGAGTTTTAGATATTTCTAGACAGGAATTATTTTTAGAATAAATATGGGATTAAATGTCGACAATATTGATGATTATTACCAGATTAAACACAGAAATTAAGTACCTAATACACATTAATAGTTCTTATTATAACAATAAACACCGATTTTAACTGTTGATATCTATGGATATGGATTATTGTTCCAGAACAATATGGTACAACAACCCGAATTTCGGCCGTGATGGTCAATCTCAGCGGAGACTGGTCATGTCATCTCATCGGCCTAGCCTTTTCCCAAAGGGGAAGGCTAGTCAAAGCTGATTGTAGATGGCGTTTCCATAGCTTAGTCCCAATCTGACCAATGAGATCAAGCTATTTTGAACTACAAAATGACATTGACAGATTTCCAACCAATGACGATGCTTGGTACAAGCTATGCTAGCGCCATCAGATTTACAGTTCAGTTTTCTTTATGTTGGGGTCGAACCGGAACATTGTTAGTCAAACTGGATGCAGCTAAATACCAGTATTTTATATGAAACCAATTGTACCTCCACAACCTAGTTAATATTGGGTAATGCCCTTGGTAAGGCTGGCTTGGTAAGGTTGTCAAGGCTTTCGGGCCACTGTACTTGTAACGACTGTTAAAGATCTACAAATGACAGCCGGGACCAACTGTTTATAGCGCTTTCTGAGGCACAAAGGAAACTCGATCTGTAATGGATGGTAATTCGTCCACGGATCGACCTTGGCAAACGCTGCTTAATGTCCAGAAAAATCACTGCTACAAATTACTAAGTGTAAACATAATGTTTGCTGAGTAATATTATTTTATAAGATAGACACAGAACCTATGGTATCTTAACCTATGAGTCAAGCCACACGGGGCGTTGCCGGTGCAAGCCGCGTATCGTCTCAACGCACCTTGTAACAAGTCGTTCAGATTTATATGTAAAAACGCCGCGTAAACGCTCAGGCGTCGCGACGTACCGACAACGCATCGTGGGGCTGTTTGTTACACAGAATTGGTACTTGACTAACATCCAGAAGCTAAGTTAGCCAACGATCAATAGAGCGTAGTATACTAGGTCTTAAATTAACTAATTGTGTTCAAAACACAATGCTACGCTCCAAAACTAAAATAACTGATGTGAGCAGCATCAGCTATTTTTGCTTTGGCTGTCAAACTCAAATAGGACTGGGCAGGATCTCTGCCGCATATCAAACTGTGGGCGAAATTATTACAAAACTGTTGCTCTGATACATTGAGGCGGGATCACGGCAGGCTACGGAGATGATGGGAAAAACAGGGTACGTTCCTGCAGAACCAGAAGAAGGATGCGAGGGTTCGCGAGGCGTGGAAGGAATGGAGGCAGGCCTTAGTCCAGGACTGGGACAGTTTTTTTTTGTTTTTTTTTTTTTTTTTTAATAGCCTGTACTGTCTTTTTTTAAATGGATACGGGATCCAGATTCTATTTTAACGTTTGAATCTATGGTCTAGTACGGCAGTATGGTTAGGATGATATTACAGTTAACACCAATAATATCTGAAAACATATTATGGCTAAAGACTATTGAATATAATTAGTAATTTACTACGCTGTTTCTATCTGTAGACAATTATGTTTAATGGGTACTAATTATATCATTACAAACCCGGGGATTATCTGTACTTATACATTTACGGGTTTAAGTATATACGGGTAATCATTATTATAATAAACACTAAATAACTGCAGATTATTATTAGATACCAGAAAGAAAAGATTTACGAATAAAGAGACAAATAAATATATATAAATGAAATCCTTAATAAATATGTGTCAATAAAATAGTATAAATATCAATATGTCTCAAGAAAGTTATAATATAAAAGTTCGAGTAGGTATATGGGTTAAATCTGCATCAAATATCAATAACCTTTCTGATGTTACGTGTATGGCCGCTCCGTGACCACTTATAGTTTAGCTGTGAGTGGGATACTCACACACGCCCTCATTTAAAAGCCTCATTGATATCCGACAAGAACAAACTATTATTATTGTTAGAAGAAAACACAGCCTAACTGTAGAAACCTATGGCTTATAGATCATTAGTGTAAGTATATAATTCGCTTACTTAGGCGATTATTACATTCCTAACAATTTACCGTCACTACTTTATCATACTGATTACTTAAATCTTTATAATTATATTTTACTACAACATTAAGAGTGTAAACAATCCGAAAAAACAATTCTACTTTGTGTATTGAATATTACAGTAGAGACCCGATCATCCGCACGTATTGTTGACTTGGAACATTTAGCTTTTTCCAAGAAATTAAATAAATTTACATGTAAAATAATATATAACTCTTCTTCCTTTCTTTACTATTATTGTTATTTCTGCGGCGCAGATTTGAGGCGTGAATGTAATTGTATTTGCCAGTATTTATTTGAAAGATTTGAGTCGAGTTTTTGATTGGTATACTCCTTTTAAACTTAATTGTAATATTTGGACTTAAAAATTGTATTCAACCATCCGGAAAGTCACAAATCCCGTGAACCGAAGCCCGGATAGTTGGGTTTCTACTGTACAATATTTAGCTTTCCTATTACCTGAATGAATGTATTATATTAAACATTGAGAGACCATTAGAAACTATGAGCCCCAATTGCAAGCTGTAATAGAACACCGTAAACTATAAAGCGAAGCTACTAATGTGAAGCCGAATATAATGGCTTACAATACGATTCACTCGTCTTCCTTCGGCGGGCCGCTACCGTTCTCCTGAGGCTGCGTTACGCTGGTTGTCCTGAAATTATATAAACAATCAAGAAAATAAATGTCTTAAAGTAATGAAGTATGCACTAAGTAATTGAACATCCACGTTCAATAAATAAAGTAATACATCTCACGATTCAATCGAATTGAAGCACTGTAACCACTGCATGACTCAGTACCTATGTTAGACTAAAAGGCGTCAAAATGAAGGGCAAAGATGACATGGGGGAAGTCGTTTTCAATTTTATTTGTTCAATGAATGTCGAATATTATAAGTGAAACGTGTAATGCATCGGCCTTCTGAGTTTTTCTTTACCTTTTTTTTAAGCAAGTAAATTATTCTAATTCTTTCTTTTATACACGACTGATCAATTGTGATCAATTGTAGGCTCATATGCCCGTGCCCAAAGTATCCCTAAACTTGCACTTTAAATGACACAAAAATAGAAAAGTGTGTGTGTGTACTTATGTACACGCGTTAGAAGTTATACTTCTTTTTAAAAAAAATATCTGTCGCCTTATCTCAGCCAGCAGTAGATTAAAAATAAAAAACCTAGGCTTGTCAATATTTGACACTAACTTCAGGGTGTATGTTGACTAGCTAACTTCATGCTGTTAAATTTAGGTGTCGGTGTGCGCGCGCATCGTAAAAAATTACTCTCATCATTTTTCCCTAACGCGCCATAAGAAGTATAACTTCATCTAGTGGTTCATAGATACGACTTTAATGACGTTCCATAGAATATATCTCTTTAATTTACTTGATGCTATTTGACTGCTTATCCGTTGTCAGGCCTTTGTTTTTATAATTTCGATTGTTATTCAAATCTTGATTTTTGTTCTTCTTTTCATTCATAACATAACATAACATAACACCAAGCTTGACACTTCTAATCAGAGGCGTACCTAATAGTAAACCCACCCATTTTGCCTGTTATATTCCCATGTAATAGGGAACGATCCTATTGCCATTAACGGGGAGGAATACAGACGTCGAAGCTGCTGAGGAAAAATTCTGGATGGAAAAACTCAATAACACTGCTCGACCTGGGAATTGAACCTCATGCTCAGCAGTTGCGGACGTCCTTTCATACACTATTGATACATATTTCGTTTAGTACATACCTGTTCATGTTGATGAAACGTGCGGCCGACGTAAATCGCGTGGGGTCGTAGTCAGTGGAGTTGGCGGCCCGCTCGCGAACATAGTTGCGCATATACTCGCGGAACGCAATGCGCATGGGAGCGTTGTCCTGTGTCTGCGCTGGTACTGTGGCTGGCCGTTCATTTACAGCCTCGCGCAGGCTCTCTGTGAAACCCAATACATAGGTTAGCTAGTCAAATATAAAAATAGATTGTCAAAACCTCATCTAGAAAGTGTTTTTAGAAACAAAGTTCATCATTTATGTACACACAGTAAAATTAAAAAAATACTCGTGGAATAAATAGTGTTAAGTACTTTAAGAAACAACCAATTTCTGAATTTTCAGCTTTCACAATTCTATGCTCGTAACAAAAAAAAAAAATAGAACAACACAGTAAGAGAAAATCACTTTGGAAAGTCGGTAAATTCACATAGTGGTCTTGATAGTACATCTGGGCTGCGTTGTTTGAAATAAGTCTTAAAAAAAAACAACATAAAAGAACTATGTCCGTTCAGTTACTTAGAAAATCCATGGAAAAAAAATGATTAAAAAAAGATTCAACACTTCAATATTTATATAGTAGAGGATCCGAGCTAGGAACGACCTTCTCTGATCTGTTTAATGGATGAAAATTATTTTATATCACGTTTAGCAAAAAAGTATCGCGAGTAGGTTGGCTATAAAAGTCCTGGCCAAGCCAAGTTATTTATTAAAAAATTAAACTAGATTAATGAATAAATTTAATACCAACCAAAAGTATGAAACCTATAAAGTAATGATATGCAAGCGTTGGGTTATCTACCTTTTTTCTGGCGTAACTACTGGGTTTCCAGGTATACACACACAGGTATATCGATTCTGGTTATTTTCACCCTTTTGTTTAATAAACAAATCATATATAAAAAAAGCGCTTTTTCAAGGGAACACGATGATATAGGGCTGTCTGCAAAAAACACTGGTTTGAATGAGGGTTGTCAGGTAATTAATAGCTTGGCCAGGATTTTTTTTCCTTCTCGCGATATATTTTTTAACATACTCAATTTGATATAAAATAGTTTTCATCCATTAAACAGATGAGTGAAGGTCGTTCGTTGCTCGTATCTTAGACTAATACTTTTAATATCAAATTACGTGATCACCTTCACAGTAACACTGTAAATTCAGTGGCCTAGTAAGCAAGTTCCAACATTAACAAACAACAACAATTTGATAAATGTAGGGTATGTTACGCACCTTCCATAAATCCATTGAGCGTAGTCGGTGGGCGAGTCTGGCGCAAACACCGGCGCTTACGCGATGGCATTCCGGAGATGTACGCATCGCTGTACGGTTCCTGAGGCTCCGCGCGCTGATTCTGTTGATCACGAGTGAATACTGGCACCCACTCTTCTCCCCAGTGCTGCAGAATCATCAACGGAGGCACCTGCATAGCACCCGGTACAACCAAACATTAAGCAGTGCATGTGCAACGCGAACTAATACAAATGTGCCAATATTTCCGCCACTATTACGCTAACTATTGTACTTTTTTACTTTCGCGTTTCATCATTAATCAATTACGTCAACACGATATAACAGCTCCAAGTTCTTCCGACTTGAAGTAAGTGCTATTAATTCAAAAAAATGTAAATACTGTAGCAATTTAAAATTCTAATTTGGTGATTTGAACATACCGTTACTAAGAGTACACTACAGAGTACGCTACAGTCATGTATGTTTTAATTGAGTAGGGTTTCACTTTTGTGAGGTTTCGTTGAAGTATTGTGTTGTTATACTAAAATTGGTAACACTTACGAATCGTATGTTTTGTTCACTCGTGTTGCGCGTCGGAGTTGCAGGTTCACTCCTTTCTTTAGGAGTCCTATATGAATAAAAAATATTTATAATTGTCCAACAAAACAAGGTTTGCTACTAACTACAAGTGAACTTATCATATAAAGTCACCCCAGCGGAGAACTCACTTTTAATTCTGTCAATAGTTTAGTAGGATTTTGAAGGAGACAATGGCCCATTTTGATGCATGAAGTAAACAGACTTAATATCGCTAATATTAATGTCGCTAATAGTAATGAAGTAAGGTGAAATAGGATATGACGGTGAACCTATGAACGATTAATGAAAAATTAATGGTCTAAGTGTTATTGAGGTTTTCAATCAGGATTTTTTCAGTAGCAGCCACGGAGTCTTGATTTGTGCCACTGATGGCAATAGGCTCAGCCCCTGTTACATGGGACTTAAGCATAACTGGCAAAATGTGGGTGTACTACCACACCACTTCTGTATAAACTCATCGGGGATTATATAATGAATGATCAGCACAAGCCGTCTAAGCTAAGATAGAAAATCACTAGCGTATGCGAAAAAGGAGAAAGACTAACATCAAGGCCTTTTAAGAACTACATAGAAACAGGGCGTTCTGCCCAAAGAGAGATTACCTACTAAGCTATCGGCCGATTTAAAATCTTTGGTCCGAGGGGTACCTTAGAACTCACATAACACGACTCGGCGAAGTAACGGGCGACTGTGGTGCCGTAATGGAGGTCATGGTGTGAGAGGCGCGGGCTGGGGCGTCTCCGGTGGCGACTGATGTAGTGGCCTGGGTTGCGGCCGGGGCGGGGGCCGGGGCGGCGCCTTCTTCCGGAATCGGAGCGGTACTAGACGGAATGGTCTCCTTATCAAAATCAGGATTAGTCGGCGCTGGGTTGTCTGTGGGCTCTTCTGGAGCAGCTGGAGCTGCCGGCGACACCTCCATCGGAGTCGGCTCCTCCTCATCTTCAAGTGGATCCTAAAACATCAGTTGAATGAACCAATTTCATTACAAATTCAGAAATTCAATTGCAAACTAGCTTACCGTTGGCAAGGACACTCCTGGCCGACGATGCAGGTGCTGCTGAATGTGAGCACAATGCGAGCCCAAAGTGTTGATGATAGCGTTCAAATTTTCATTGGCAAGAATCAATACCACTGCCTGAATGGCTTCATCGAAGTAACGGATTCTGATATCCTGTAAAAACGACAAAGTCATGAAAAACTAAACAATACATTTTTATTAAGCAGTATGGATGATATTTTACATTCTAGAATTCGAAATATTTATTCTGTTTTACTCTTTTTCTTGTTAAAGAAAGAGAAGAAGAGAAGTGAAGAAGTGAAGTGAGAAGTTTCTTCCTAGCATCAAAAATTACTTAATTAAAACTGACTCTTACCAAGAAAGTCCTGTATAGCTGCCTCAAGCCATCGAGGCCTTCAACGCACAAGTGCGAGATCAGCGTGCAGAAATCAGTGTAGAGCCGTGAGAATATGGCGTAGAACCGTGCGGCATACATGTCTCCCATAGACTCGGACATGACGGCGCCGATCAGTGCGGGCAAGCGGGCCCGGAATAGTGAGCGGATCGAGCAGTAGGCATCGAACTCATCACGTAGTGGAGTAATGTTATCCTGTACAAATTAGTTTTGGTCAGAAGGTGTATGAAAAAAAACGGGCCTGTATCTTACTGTCCTTTTTTTACGGATGGGAAATCATCAAATTACTTCTCCCGCTCTAGGAGGCTCCGGGGCCCGTAAAGGGGTATCTTACTGTCCTAAGACCTAAACATTATGCCGTTGCAGAGATCTCGAGAAAAACCTCTGTGACAAACAGACCAACGGGGGAGATTATAAAGGATTCGGTTTTTTCTTTAAGTTTACTTTTAATAATTTAGTATAATTTGCGAAACTTTTATATACTATTCTATAAACTTTTATATTTACTAGTTTACATTTAAGTTTAAAAATCAACGAAACGGAATGGCTGAATATCAAAAATATGACATCGAATCTTCTTCTTAACTCAATCTCTAAAACGGAAAAACACACAAATAAAATTATTAAACATAAAAAATCTTTACAAACTTACCATCTCATTAATAAAGTCAGAGAACTCGTTCACGAAGAAATCAGTAACTCCTAGATTGGAGTTTTCAGTAGAATCGGCATTGGCGCGAGTCGTCAGGTTCTGTATGTAATTGCGCAGTAAGACGCGTAGCTGCGTGAACTCGTGGGGGATCAGTACAGGCTCCCCGTTCATCGACTGCAGAGGTTCTGGCATGAACAAGTGACGGGCCTAGGGATTTTAGAAACGTTTAATTACCAGGTGAAGCAAAATGTTAAGGTTCGGTCAAAATGTTGCGGACGCAGCTCCGGACACTGGACTTTTGACAGTTGATATACTGAAGCATCCGCCAGTGTTTGTATTCCGTAGTCTGTCCGCCACAGGTGACTTTGTTGTGAGTTATCGTCAGAAATTTTTAAGTAGCAGCCCAATTTGTGCCCGGGGGATAGCAATAAACATTAGTGG
This sequence comes from Lycophotia porphyrea, assembly GCA_950005105.1. Taxonomy (NCBI): domain Eukaryota; kingdom Metazoa; phylum Arthropoda; class Insecta; order Lepidoptera; family Noctuidae; genus Lycophotia; species Lycophotia porphyrea. Next base: position 25,767,495 of record OX465383.1, on the reverse strand, counting down.
TGAAGGGCATGCGTTTTGGGAGACTGGTTTTTGTGAACGTTGATGTTCAAAATGTGCTGATTATCAGCCTCATTAGAATAAATGACTTTTGATTTTGATCTTGTCCCCTGTTACATGGGACTTAATTGGCGAAATGTGGGGTATTATTAGTAAGGGTCTGCCTAAGACGTCCGGAAAAGCCGGCGTGATGTGATGCAAACAAAAATCTTTCCCCACTTTATCGTATAATTGTATGACTTCAATCGATAAGGCCAGTAATGATGATTAAAAGTCTCAGAAGGAGTAGAGTGCATATGTTTCTGCATCTGTAGCCTACGGAAGAATCGACAAAATTAATGTCAGATTTTTTGAAGTGAAACTTCTTTATTGACGTATGGGAGAAACTTTTTTGACGTATCGTCACGTTTTTCGGTTACGCGCCATGTTGCTTTTTTATCAAAGTTTAGTATAGTGACGTAAAGAATATAATGTATCATTATTGATGAAATACAACAATAGCAATGATATTATAATAAGAACAATGATAAAATAAATTACTCATTAATTGTATGCATGTCTATAATAATAAAATAGCTTTAATTTAATACGGAAAAAATTGTTTTTCTTAAGGCTTAAACCTTATCTACCCCATTTTCGTGAAGTTGCAAATAGTAGAAAAATGATATGTCGTAAAGAAGTTTCACTTCTTACCTGTTTACTCTGGTACACACACATTTTTTTTTATATAATACGTTGCCCCACCCCTGGAATTTCTCCTGTATCGTGGGTGCGTTAACAATCATTTAAACTCACATACACAAACGGCCAGACCCGGAACAACTATCTGTAGGCTATACAAATATTTGTTCCGTGCGGGGATCGAACCCGCGACACTCAGCGCAGCAGTCAATCGCTCAGCCACTGCGCCAACCGTGCCGTCATCAACTGGTCAAGCAGATCAACCACAAAACCTGTAATATTGTCGATTCTTCCGTCGACAAAACGCGTTTCTACGGTGATCATGCTACGCGCGCTGATTTGAGCTGCACTGATCTGGAAGGTTCCTCATATAACCTATTTTTCTCAGTCTGTTGGGCTCCGTAAGTGGTCTATTTGTGACGCTTCGAAACGTTTTTGTTTTAACAAATTTACAAAAATAACAAAATAATTTTCAATCATACTTACAACAGTAAGCAAGAAAGCGCAGAACCAAGACTCCTGCGACGGAGAGCTGCCGAGAAGGCGCACCATAATATTCATGTGCTCCTGAAAATAAAAACATACTTCAGTGGAAATTCCGTGTGAACTACTTCATATTAAATGTCAGTACCAGAACAAAACTGTTATGTCGGTCGGAGACAATATTATTTTTATAAACTACAAATTATTCTGCGTGTGTGCGCATTTTAGCAGCTAAACTGTTGTTGTATGCTAGCATACAACTCAGCTTACTTAGGAACTTTTGGCTTTCTATTTACGTTGACAAAGCTGATTGTAAACATTTACAACATTGATTCGTGAAAAGTATTCAGAAAACAGGATGAAAACGTTAGTTCTGATTTCTGAAGATCCTCACAAAAAACCGCCCCAGTTTTCGAGGAAACTCTGTAAAAGCAACTTTTGTGTCTTGCGTCTGATTTCTTTGAGTCTTGTGATTGATGACTGGTGGCCCACCATGACCTCCTATACTAGTATTGTTTTAAACTTACTTCATTGTGGAGAGAGAGGGAGCTAGATGTCCGGTAAAGCTCCGTATGTTTCCCACACCGAAATTACATTCAAGTAATACTGCTACAAGATGTAGTAAGAACCCTGTTTGTTTCATTATATTTCAATGTACTTACGTCATTGATGTGGTGAACACGATGCATAAGATACTCGATGTGTTGAGCGGAAACTCGCTCGGCGCGGGCGCGCTCTTGGGCAGCCATCTGTTGCTGCTGTTGCTCCCTATCAAACGATTCTAATTAATTCCCCGACTCGTAAACTTTGTATAGACATGAATAAAACAAAACAGTTGTCTGGTTGCGAAATATAGCATTTGTCTCAAAATTGGGGTTCTGTAGAACGATATTCTTTGACAACTGTCAAAATGAACCAAGCTATTACATTGTTACGAGATTTTTCTGACCAAATCGTACTTCTAAACTGCGGAACGAATTTTGACGCGTTTTTTATCATAATTTAGACCGAAACTTGAATGTTATAAAAAAATCTCAATATTCAAGACATAAACCGATGCGTAACAATGGTCGGGTCGTTAGTATATAATTGCGATGTCACCTGCGGCGTAGCAGCCGACGGCGGGCATGCTGGCTGTCGCACTGCAAGAATCTGTCGTAGATCAAGTTGGTCAGGGACACGGCCTGGGCGCGGGTCGTGGTAGTGGCACGACGCAAGTGCAGGCTTGCTGCAGACAAACAAATATGTTACTTTACAAACAAGAAAAGTTCCTAACTAGTCTACATTATGTTATCAGCCAATCAGTACCAAGAGATACGAATCTTACCCAGTAACTAATGGTCCGATCCTTCCTTCCGAGAGTCCTGCCATGTAAAATACTGGCATTCAGCTGCATTCAATTATACTGGAAGCTGGCCCAGTAGGAAAAAGGCAGGCAGGTGATACATGATGTGACAGCCTATAATGTTTCTCACTGCTTGAAGGCAGGTCTGAGCGAGCGGTTCATCACGCGGGATGGGAATGTATTCGAATGTTTAAAACATCATGTCAGTTTCCCCTCCATGAATGATTGTGGAAAGTTAAGAGGGAGCTTTCCGGTCCGTCCATGGTCGACGCGAGTATAGTCGAAAAGCTTGTTTCTTTCATCCAGAGCCAGAGCAGCGGTCTTCTTTCATCTCCCCTGTGTCACCCCGCCCCGACCCCGCACGACCCGTCTCCCGCGCACCTCATACCGCCTAACGCGATGACATTGAACGAAAAATAGTGTTCAAAAATTTCATAAAACTTCTTCCAGGAAATACGTGTTTTTCAATAAGCCTTACAAGTTTGTGAAATAAATATTTGTCATTTAGAATGCAAGGTTTCTATCAAGATGTTTTCTTTACTTTTACAATTTATGAATGCATTACGAACAGCCAGACTTCAGGTAAAATTTGTACAAAACAGATTTTTGAAGGCTTATACTGAATTTCACTAAATTTTAAAATTTTGCTTTCATGGAAACTTAGATATAGTGTTCAATATACCTTTTAGTTCAAAAAAATCAAAGATAGATGTGTTACAACGAAAAATCACGTACGAGCATTTGTATGAAAAGTATGACGGGTTGGCCGCTCTTAATAGCATTTTTGTCCGAATTCGGACCCACATAATATCTTATCGTTTGTAGAGTATTCAGAAGTAAATATGAAGCTCGTAACAAGCCGAATAACAAAAGACTGTCTGTCCCACAGGCAACTAGAAACAATTCAATTTTACTTGTGAAGTTTGATGTTCAAATGTGCCTAATTGAAAAAATGGTTTGACTTTGTCAAGACAACTTACGTGGAGCATTCTGTGTGTTGGACTCCGTAGCTGTGGCTGTGGCAGGTTGCTGGCCTGTTGCGGTGTGGCTGCTGCGGTTACTGGTATGCCGTGCCAGTACGGCCTGCGCAGCTGCGGCGTGCGCAGCCTGTTCCACAAGCTGGTGCGGGTGCGGGGCCCACACGGGATTCTGGAGACCCACAATCGGGATAGTCGAATTTTGTGCAGTTTGGGCAGCTGGCGCCGCTGGCGCCGCTGCAGTCGCATTATGCTGCGTTGGAATGTGCACGGTAACCCCTTCTATTCCTATTCCAGGCACCATTCCCTGACGAACCATTGATTGCACGATGCTCTGCAGCAACTCAGCGTTCGGCGGCCCGCCCCACGGGATCGGGGACAGGTAAACTGAGGAGAGGGGATTTTTATGTTATACTAACGCAAGAAGTTAAGGCGTGGATTTGAAAAGAAATGGCAATAGATTAGGTATTTGACATTAGTTTGACTAAAAAGTTAAAAATTAGTACAATTAAATAATAAAGTGAATAAATTACCTTCGCCCACATTAGGCGGTTCGTGCTGGGTGCCCGGAAGAGCATTAGGATGATTGCCGCCGGTCACGACATGGCCGAGCGGGATGGGGGGTGTGTGCTGAGGTATCTCCTCCATACTCATCACGACCTCTACTCCATTAAGACCACCAGTTTGGCTCAATCCTCTAAATAAACTCTCAAAATCTACGACAAAATACATGAAAATTAATATAATGAGTAGTACATTACAATAGAGTTTATTAAGCAACAATCTATTAACTGATTTATAATTGACTAATCTAGATACCTTAATAAAGTAATGAATTTACGGAAATATTGTAGATTCTTTACTTATAGGGCTTTTTCTTTACCATAGGCTGTAATTCATTACTCTATCAAAGATTGAGCCGGTGGCATCTAATCGCAGCTAGGCGACGAGTAAACTAACGGATAGAAGAGGCAGATAACATGGAGCACACAGAGGAGGTTCCCTTTATTGAAAAGGTCTTACCGAGGAGCACTTGACGCCTGGTGGCCTGGCCGGCGGCGGCCGCACCCGGTCCCTGCTGACCCTGCTCCTGCGCGTTTACCACGGCGGCGGCATTGGTCAAGCCGTTCAGCAGAGCATTCTCTAAGGGGAACGCAATTGGGACCCTTGTCTCTATCTCTACTTGATACGTGATGGGATCTGGCTGAATGTTTATATTGACAATCGGTTGAAGGGTCCTACCGGCGTGAGCGGTGCCGCTCGGTCTGTTCGTGGTCGTAGACGTGTTACTGTTAGAAGCGTTAGCAGATGTCTGTGTGGCCGTGGCCCTAGCGTTTCCAGTGTCAGTTGTCTGCGTCGCCGCCTGTGTCGCCGATGGCACGGCTGGTGCTGATGGTACTGATGGCGCTGATGGTGTTGATGGCGCTGATGGCGCTGATTGCACTGCTGTCGCTGATGGCGCTGATTGCACTGCTGTCGCTGATGGCGCTGATTGCGCTGCTGTCGCTGATGTCGCAGAAGGCGTAGTCGGAACAGAGGGCACAGATGGCACAGATGTTGCAGTACATGGAGCAGATGGCGCAGTCGGTGCAGTCGGCGCAGATGGAGCAGATGTATCTGCTGGCGCTGAGGGCGCTTGTGGTGCCGCTGGCGCTTGTTGTCCTTGCTGCTGTGGCGTGCGCCGGTTCGACTGAACCACATTAATGTGTGCCTACCAAATAACCCATATTTAAATTATAATCATTAGCCATTGACAATGAGGACGATTAAGGGCTTTAATAGACAGCTTTTTGAAAAACAAAAGCTCAATTGCGGGGATTTGCAATTACGACTGACCGCAGAGTCTCCGAAATATGATACAGCGTTGATGAAATTATCGTCAATCACCGATGTTAGAAGTTATAGTAGCATGTCTGCTGGGGCCCTGAACAGTTGTTACGTACCTGCATTGGGATAGGGTGGCGTACCACGCTAGCGTCGGACGTGAGTCGCGGGTTACGCTGTCCTACTTGGAAGTTGATGTCGCTGACGGCATGATACGCGTGCGCGAAACTGTGCATTATGTCGGAAACCATGTCCACGGTACGTTGCGCGCTGACGCGCTCTTCTTCAGTATATACGGGTGGCTTTTGGAGTAAATAAATTCTTTAGTGTATATAGTAAATGAGAAACAAGGGGTTCTTGACACAACTTAGCGTCCAATCAAGTACTAGCTTGGTATTGTTTCTTAAACAGCATTTTTTCAAACATTATAGAATACTCGTTGTTCTAGTGGGCGCAACCGCGAGCTAAGCATGTCCTCATGGGTTAAATTTCCAGTGGGGTCTACTGTTATTGGGTTTTTCCATTTCTTTTTTTTTAGTAGTAGCCACGGAGCCTTGATTTGTGCCTGGTTGATTACAGTAGCTTCGCCCCCGATTACATGGGACTTAAACATATTGGTGAAATGTACCTCTGTCTAACCCTTTGGGAATTACAAGCGTGATGTTATGTTATATAACAGTCAAACAATGGTGCTATAATTTTCCAGATGACCATTTTTGCGGCAGTTGTTACCTAAGCTTGTATCCAATATGATAATATTTTTGAGTCCATTTGGATATCCCAAAGATTTGGGATTTCGATTTATATAAATCAGGGCAAGTTTATTTCACTTTAGGGCAAAAACTTCCCACAAAGGTTTCATTAAGCTCTTTTATTCCAGTTAAATATGATTACGATATACAAAAACATGAAGCACGGTACTAACCTCAGGGTTATTAGCAGCTCGAAGCATCCTGACGTAATTGGCTCGGTAAGGAGCGAATTGCTCTTGAAGTGCCTCCAGTTCATCGAGCAATTGGCCAAGGTCACGTGGCCGAGAGTGGCGGGCGCGTAATGCTCGAATAGCCCTGTAGCTCCTTTCGGTGAGAGGTCGTGACATGAATAAATATATCAAAATATCAGTCATCATTATATGATGCCTGATATTTTAATGTAGTGTTAGTAAAATGGAAATACAGTGCGTAGATCAGAATAAGTAGTACAATTTCATAACGATATCATATAAGAATGTCAGGTAAAAGAAAACTCATATAAATTAACAACTTTTGTTATGGGACGAGCTAAGAAATAAGAAAAACATCTATTGTAGCATACAAAATACATTACTAAGGGCAAATTTCACCAATGAAACTGTACGCGACCATGTTTGTCCTATGGACTGTTATTAACAAACTTGACAAAAAAATGAATTTAAAACATTTGTATTTTCAAAATAACAGCTTTTTACTGAATGTGTATATACGGTACTTATAACAGAAACTATATACGGTACTTATAACAGAAAAACAATATTTTTAATTTTTGTCTGTCTGTTTGTTCCGGTTAATCTCCGAAACGGCTGAACCGATTTTATTGAGACTTTTACTAGCGGATAGCCGAGAAATTTAGACTACTCTTAATTTAGAAAAACAATTAGGGTTTCGTGCAAAAAATGAAACCCTTGAAATTGTTGACAAAATCCTATTTAAATATGATTGCTGAGATGAGAAATGGAGAAGTATGGAAGAAGACCTGCTGTGCCAACAACAAATAAGTTTTTTTTTTTTTTTTAAATAATATCTTGGGACAACCAACACACTGCCATCTGATCCCAAACTAGGCAGAGCCTGTACTATGGCAACCAGACAACTGATAAACATACTTACATATTTCTAAATACATACATATTATAGATAAATTACACACCCAGAAACAGAACAAATAATCGTACTCATCGCACAAAGATTTGTCCTGTGTGGGAATCGAACCCACGACCTCCGTCCTAGCAGTCAGGGTCACTAACCACTAGACCAACAGGTCATTCAAAACGTATATAAGTTTGGATAAGGACAAAGGAATGAAGATGATCCGATTTAAATAGTGATATTTTTATAATAATTTCACACGGCCGAAGGTCGCGGGCAACAGCTAGTATCCAATAAAAATTATGACACTGACAGCTCTTGAACGAACTTTAGATGTTGACTGATCGCGTTCAGTTTTATATGAGATTTCGCCCTTACCGATCAAAATGTATGGCTAATAACAGCAAATGTTTGTACATTTATTTGTTAATCCCATATTAAAAGATATTCGTTTTCATGTTCAGTTGATCGTAAACTGCGTCCCTTATTTTAACGGCCATACTGTAGGTCCCCACATGTATAATATATAAAGTCGTTATGCCAAACTGAACTACATCTTATAATCTACAATGAAGGGTGTTAGTTACAGCAACAGCAAGACGAAGCGTATTCCTGACCTCTTTGTGCTAAGAATCTTATCGAATTTTATAAGAATTCAAATTGATGATGCTAGCTAATAAGTAAGTTGCGCTTTTGTTCACGCGCTTGGTGCAGCATTAAATCGTCCAAATTAAAATTAAGCGTTCCTTCAAAAAAAATCTATACGAAGCAATGAATTGTGAATATAATGGAGTGATGCGTAATTTTAAATTAGATTTAAATACTTAATGTTGTAGCTATGCATATATTCTTCTTCAGAGACCAAGCCATGTTAAACATAAGCATTTGATTATAAACACAAACAATTTTAACATTTAATTTGAATTTTAGAATAATAATTCAATCATTAACTACCTTCCACATATCAATAGGATTGTTATGTAGTAACTGACAGCTTTCCAAAATATAATTGGCAATTAGTCCTTTCCCAGCTATTTTACCTCAACACAACAGTAACCGTATCGATAAAGATGATTGATACTAATTTTATAAAAGGTATTGTTTGGATGTTGGGATCTCCTCATCATCATCATCATTTCAGCCGAAAGACGTCCACTGCTGGTCATAGGCCTCCCCCAAGTGTCGCCACATTGACCGGTCTCGTGCGACTTGCATACAGCGGAACCCCGCAACCTTCAACAGGTCATCGGTCCCCTTAGTGAGAGGTCTTTAAACGCAACGTCTTCCGGTTCGCGGTCGCCACTTCAGAACTTTACGGCCCCATCGGCCATCCGTTTTGCGAGCAATGTAAAACTTAAGTTTGGTATTCTTCGGGCTACGTTGGTAACCTTGGTTGTCTTGCGGATGTCTTCATTTCTGATTCGATCACGCAAGGAAACTCCGAGCACAGCCCTCTCCCCTTGGCTCTGTCTTCATTTCTGATTCGATCACGCAAGGAAACTCCGAGCATAGCCCTCTCCCCTTGACTCTGTCTTCATTTCTGATCCGATCACGCAAGGAAACTCCGAGCATAGCCCTATCCCCTTGGCTCTGTCTTCATTTCTGATTCGATCACGCAAGGAAACTCCGAGCATAGCCCTCTCCCCTTGGCTCTGTCTTCATTTCTGATTCGATCACGCAAGGAAACTCCGAGCATAGCCCTCTCCCCTTGGCTCTGTCTTCATTTCTGATTCGATCACGCAAGGAAACTCCGAGCATAGCCCTCTCCCCTTGGCTCTGCCCTTTGGGTGATTATCTCCTACATCCAAGCTATACCTTTTCATCCAATTTGTACAATTTCAAAAATTATTTCACTGACGGAAAGCTGCACGGTTACAGAGTCTACCTAGCCCTTTCTCAAACTAGGTCGGGGACGGCTTCCAGTCTAAGCGAATCCCACTGAATACCAGTATTTTGCGTGGAGCGACCGCGTAACTGACCTCCACAACCCACTGACTGCTTGTCAGACTTTCGTGCTTCTGACTACTCGTAATTACTGTCAAAGATTTCCAAATGACCGCCGGAACCAATGGCTTAACGTGCTTTCCGAGTCAAGGAGTGAACTCGGTATGTAATGATGGTCACCCATCCACAGGCCGACCCCGGTAAGTACTGCTTAAACTTGGGAATCGACCGTGGCAGTCAAAGCTAGTAGAATATACATATTTTGATATTGATGCAAACCCAAAAGTAAAATGACTATGAAATGATTGTTGAGTTAACGATTGATTATTTTTAAGTACCGTCCCTGAGAAACAACGATCATGTCAACAAAGAAAATTGTAATGCAAGCCAGTATAGAAATTCCATATGCCAATGTTTTATCTCGGGTACTTATAACAATATCTTTTTGAATATATAAACACTCAAGACAGTTGTGACTCGTGATGTATAAGAACTTAAGACTGCCAAGAATAACACTAAGTATTAAAATGTATACAGGGTGTTTGGCAGAACGTTGAACATACGAAAATGGTGGATAGGTCGGGTCATCTGCTACTTACTCAGCCCTAATTTATATTATATTTTCAAAAAAAATTTTTTGCTTCCTTTTAGTTTCACCACTTTCTTAACTTTAATGTGGATTTTTTATTAAAAATGGGTAAACAGGCAATATTTTGTTTTTTTTTAATCTCATCATCATTTAATTTTTACCAACCTTGCAGTGTTAAATTTCGCAAAACATTTCACTTTCCCCAAAGGTCTCTTTTCGTCAAAAATTTCCTACTTCATAAAATTATGAAATAACTCTTAAAGTTTTTTTTTTTTATAAAAGCAAATTACATACCATTAGTGTGGTCACACACTAGGGATGTTTTGCTAGAATTGGAACTCCTCAATCATTTTTTGTTCTTTTTTTTAATGCAAGTTGAAATAAAGATTTAAGTATTTTTTACATCTTTCTGTAAGTCATAACTTTTTTTCTAGCTAACATCTGAATAAAGCAATAGTTTTATAAGAATCTGCCAACATTTGTAATTAACATGAAATTACAAAATATTGCCTGTTTTACTCATTTCTAATAAAAACTACACTTTAAAGTTAAGAAAGTGGTGAAACTAGAAGAAAGCAATAATTTTTTTTTTTCATATATCTGGGGGTCCAGGGCCAAATAAATTAGGGCTGAGTAAGTAGTAGATGACCCCACCTATCCACCATTTTCACATGTTCAACGTTCTGCCAAACATCCTGTATATGATTGTGGTGAACTACCTGCATACTATATTTTTTGTTGACATACAGCATGTATCACAAAAGTGTTATAATATTTAAGGATGTGGTCTACTCACTTGGTACATTTCGATCTAGTAGTTGTCGAAATGTTGTTTGAGACCACCGGGTTTATTTTGCGTAATGCTGTTCTGTTGGGATAGTTTCATTTCACATTCTTCTCCATACAGATCTACGCTTTATTATGCCTTGTGACTGGGACTGTAGGTTCATCCTTTTGATATTGTCATTCAAAAGTGCAAGTAATGGTCTAATTGAAATAAATGCCTTTGTTTGAAGTTTGAGTTTGGGAAATATTGTTTATTTTGATGGTCTACAGAAAGGTGTGTGGTCACACACCTTTCCAATACATGCTGTTTAGTTGAGGATTGGGGCAAATCTGTGCGGAAAGACGTGGCGGAATCGGACACGCAATACCGCTGATTACACCATCTTATCTATTGCCAATAAATGGCACTATCCTATCATGGTTGAAGATCGTATCTTCTTTCTAAGTTTTCCAAACTATATTGAAGTTGGGTTCCAGTTAGTATGCACCTGAATGCCAGTACTTTACGTGATTTGGCCTCCAAAAACAACAACTCGGTAATACAATACTCCTTGGTAAGTGTTATTTCTGAATTAAGTTAAATCAGTGATCAGATGAAAATGGTGTTAGTTGTGCAATAAGTGTTCTTTCTATAAGTTTATAAATATTGTATAACATGTTATTGTACTACTATTTTTGATCCCAAATAAATAAATAAGCATAGCTACTATAAGGCTGGTATGATAGGATGAAGGAATGCAGCTGAAATTGGCTGCGGTTTACGCTCAGACTCTCTCTTGACTACGGTCAAATCTGAGCGTAAAACGCATTATATTTTTAGACACCCACCTTCGTCGTGCATTCTGGGCACGGGCAGCTGCATCCGTGGTTTCATCACCGTTTTCGTCAAGTAGAGGTTCGGGCTGCGTTCAAACGTATACAATAAGTTAAATTATCATAAATATTTTCAAATTGATGTTAATAACATGATGAATAAGAACAATGCCATACCATACAATGATGATAAGTTACACATGTTTTTTATCAATATCTACTCGCCTGGCTGATGATAATATGATTTGCAAAATATCTGCTAACTTATTTATCTGTGCATCAGATAAGGTTTATTTAATGACTGTCCAGTAATATATTTAATACTTTGTACTTCAAACAATTAATATGAAGAACCCATTTGTAATAACATATTATACACTTACATATCCCTATTTCTCAAAACAAAATAGTCAAGAAATATATTATTAGCTTACATTACATTCTACAAAATATCTACCAAACAACATATCAAGTAAGCCTCATATAAGCTAGCTAAGGACTTTCGGAGGAGTTAACAAACAAACGTATCCACGCAAGAAAATCACGCAACAACACGATGGCGGACCAATTGTAGTAATTAATGTAATAGGGAGCAATTTATTGCCCATTCCAGATATTGGCGCCGATTCCCTTATTTACAAACTAAACCAAATTTAAGTTTAGTGCGTCTTTTTCTTTCTATTTCATTAAGAAAAGGACAGAAGATAAATTTTAGTTTAATCCTGTCAAATTAACCAGCGCCTGACACAAGTTTAGACGTGATTAAAAAGTTGACTACTAAAATTACATAAAATAACGTCAGGTGCTGACTTATTTGACAGGACTATACTAATATTTACCTTCTGTCCTTTTCATAATGAAATAGAAGGAAAAAGATGCACTCAACTTAAATTTAGTTTAGTTTGTGAACAAGGGAATCGGCACCATTGTTGATACAAGATCTTGATACAAACTTTTAGTTGTTTATTTATTAATAAGAAATTGATTTAAAGAAATTGTGCCTCTGACCTCCACAACTCAGTACTGGGTCATACGATACCCCTTGGTAAGATTGTTTGTCAGACTTTCGGGTCACTGACTACCTGTAACGACTGTCAAATATCTACAAATGAAAGCCGGGGCTAACAGTTTATCGTGCTTTCCGAAGCACGAAGGAAATTCTATATATAATGGTTGGTCACCCATCTACGGATCTACGGATATAGACCAACCTAAGAAAGCGCGGCTCAACCTGAAGATGGATACGAGCAGCTGTTTTTATTTAGCCAGATCCAGATTATTTACATATAACGTTTATCAAGGTCAATCAAAGGGCTAGGTACTTCTGCCGGGGCTGCGGGACTGTTGGAAGAGATACCGCGGCCCTGGAACACAAAGGGCAAAGAAGAAATATGGATAAGTTTTTAGTCAGTACAAGTCTGACACTCCCTTCCGCTCTGCCCAGAGCGGGAGATGTCATTTGATGATTTCCCATCCGAAAACAAAAAATATGCAATTATCTAATAGGGTTATCGTTTTTGAGCTCACCAGGTGGCGCCACTGACGAGTAAAGTCCGGTCGTTAATTCTATTTTATACTTTATAGTAAAACAAGTTCAAAAAAAAAAAACCCTATTACAACATACTGTAAACTTCAGATACATATTTAGAATACTGTCCATTAAATTAGCAAGCATGAAACATTTAAAAACCATATTTCTTAGAAGTACTAACAAATTAGATCCTAACTTGCCTGCAATATCTTCATAGTTAAAATGAATCAGGGATGGCTCAATCGTGACCACAATCGTGAATTAGTTAAAATACGTGACAAAAGCGCGCAACACGCGAACACCATGACATCTGACATTTCTAAAGACCTTACCACTCTACACGAACGAATTTAGCGGCGAATTCATGCGCGATAGCCCCCATTATATCGATCGGATTCATTAAATATTTACAAAGGTCGGTCCTCCAAGAACTACTAACATGTTAAATGCAATAACCAATTGTATTTTTTGTATCAAGATTGTAGTATCAACATTTTCATGGCAAAGTTCCCACCGTCGTGTTAAAGCTCTAATACATCACAAACAACTATATATATTATCAATAAAACAGATGACATGCTCGACTGCTCATACAACAACAACAAAACAACAGATTACCTCTTCGTGCTGCGTACCGGTAGCTGGTTCCGTATCCATTTGCTCTGAAGGACTTTCACCGCTTGCTGGTGAACTCCTATTTTCCTACAGTAGGCACAGTGACAACATAAACAACTATAAACGTAAATAATTATATCTATTTATCAGATATACTACATATTTTATATCTACTGATACGTTTTGTGGATTCGATGTTTTTATCATTAAAAAGTATTGAACAGACTATTTAGTTTTTTTTGAATGGCCCGGCTGTCCCACGGCTGGACAAACGCCTAAAAAATTAAAGGCAAATTTAACTTAGTCAAGTTAAATCATCGAATCCTCAGAACGATTGTAAGTTACTGGGAATGTAACAAAATACAAAAACATGCATAGAATTCAGGACCGTTTCAAAATAACATGCAATGTTCAAAGGGATGTATCAAGTAGTATAGTTTTAACAATTCACACGTGGTAGAAGTAAAACCTTAAAAAATTTTGGTTTCAAGATAAACACTGTATAATGCTTCCTTTCTCATTTTCTCCCACGTTAAATATTATTAATTTATGTGTGTGTCTCTCTTTACTGTCGCTTTTTCGTTTCATTGATTTTCAAATCACAACGATGCCGAAGAAGTTTTCACTTCAAAAATAGGGTAAATAGGGTACTATGTAAATTCCACTGTAATGTAAAACAGACACTTGTACTTTGAATTTATACTTTTTGATAATTAATGATCAAATTATTTAGTTCGGTAAACTGACTGATGAAAAGCACCAAATATATTTCCTTTAACAATAAAACTGAATGTGACAACACTTGCGGTCTGCGTCACACGACAACTGCACAATACAAGTGAGGCCGTGAATCAATAATAATTTTATAAGCCCTTATTTTATTCAGTATCCCCATGTCATCGTGGTTAATTTTCTCACATGGATCGATACAAGGTTATGCAACCAATGTTAGAAAAGGAAAAGGATAGACTGGGACATAAACACGATACAGCCATTACTGCAAACACTATCAATAATTACTTTTGAATAATAAAAATACTACTACACCTTATTCGTATTGTAATAGGATGCATTATGTTAATTTCCTTATACCATAAGTCTTACCTCTCCTTCGACGTGAGCTCTGAGAGAGGCGAGCGATGTTTTGATCTCAGCTATCATCCGTCGGATGAATTCGAGTCGGCCGGTGGTTGGTGATGATATGGCTTGTTGTTGCTCCATGATGAAATCAGAAGGGCCCGCGAGCGACTCCAGTTGTAACAAAACAAAATGCAGTTTAGTATGATATAAATACACTTCATTAGGCGAATGAGGCCACTTAGAGGGACACTACTGGCATGCAAGACAAAGAATTACTCACTAGACTATCGGAGTGGACAAAAATTAGCCCTAGAGTATCCAACAAATGATCTTAGACCTCAGGTACATACAGGGTGTAAACAGACTCTTCACGAAGCCGTCAACCAAGCATTATGTACATCAAACTAAGTAACTTTACGCAAAAATTTGTGCTGTGAAACGACTTTTTTTTTGGACTGAAAAATCACGTTTTACAGTAGGACTCAATGTAACGCACTCAGAACATTGTGCTGATGGATGGATTGAATAGTAAGGGGGTCCTGGAGGTGTTTAAAGTAAAAATCTTACATTAATAACACGTATTTAAAAAAAAAAACTTGTGAAAAAGTTGGGACTTTGGTCCCCAACATCTCCGTAACTAGAAGGTTCCCAGGTATGGTCTAGAGCAAAAAAATGATCGCAATGACGGGGAGAATAAGTTCTTTTCGGCTTCGTTAAGAGTCTGTTTACACCCTTTAGGTCCTACGCTCAGTTTAATACATTATATTGACAGTGCACATCATCATCTTCCTGCCCCTGTCCCATATTATTTACCTCCTCCAAAGGGTAAAACGGGACCCTATTACTAAAACTCCGCTGTCCTTCCGTCTGTCTGTCGTTCTGTCACCAGGCTGTACCTCATGAACCATGATAGTTAAGACAGTTGAATGAAAGTTGTTGAATTTTCACAGATAATGTATTTCTGTTGCCGCTATAACAACAAATACTAAAAACAGAATAAAATAAATATTTAAGGGGGGCTCCCATACAACAAACGTGTTTTTTTTTTTGCCGTTTTTGTCTACAACGTTTACGCGTGTGCCTCCCCGATGGTATATTATATAGTCAACATGACGCATCATGAGGCCTTCACTGTTTCCAAGGAAAACGTTTCATTATTATAGAACAAGAATAATTACCATGAGTCTCCTGATCTGCTGCTGCATATTGGTGCCATTTTGACTTTCGGCTCCTGCATTGGCGTTGGGAGCACTCGGGGCGCCCTGTCGGGTCTCAGGACTGGGAGGTGCACGCTGAACTAAGTGCACTACCTTGCCTTGGACGTCTATGAGCCGATATGGAAATACACGTTATTTTTCTATTTAATGTACAGTAACCAAAAATGTTTGTGATATCTTGTGAATTTGTTATCATATTAAAAATGGAACCGCTATCTATCATCATGTTTCGTTTATATTTTGGTTTTTATTGACTACCCTTAAACCTCCACTTTCAAATCCTGACAAGTATTACACAAAGATAAGCTTCTTATAATAGTTCAATATGCTACTTGTGACAGAAAACTGGACTACTAGTATTTAAAAACATTCCACAATAAAATGATTTAAAGGCGGAAATTTACCTCACAGGGTAAATTTTGCCTTCAGATTAAATCTGGCGAGATTCACTAAAATCCGAACCGTGTTACGGCCTAAACGTTAACCACGACTGGGTCGATTACTCGTCAGCACTATCGTCCGTTAACACTTAACTCTCTCATTGCGTAGGCATGTATGGTAAGCAATCCATGAATGCTACCTGGAAGGTACGTTTTTCTTAAGAGAACTGACTGAAACCCCGTACCATATTCGGAGAGCTTCTTCTCGTCCTGTAGTACTCTGCCACAGAATATGAGTCGCTGAAGGCTAGGTTCTATGCCCATCTGCTCCCGCACCTTTTCTTTAAGCTGTTCCACCGTGATCTGAAAAAATCAAAATAAAACGTTGAACTCAATGCTTTAAGCCTTCAACAATAGGTCGATGAAACCTACATTTTGCTCGACAACAGCAGAGCCAAAAAGAAGGGTTATGATTTACGTGTGTTGAGGAATCCACTGCATAATTACTCTTATGAATATATTTCAATAATCCGTAAAGTGATCCATCATCGTTTATCATCTTAAAATTATTATAAAGAGGAAAAATCTGTAAGTTTGTAACGAATAAACTCAAAAACTACTGGACCGATTTAAAAAATTCTTTCACCATTAGAATGCTATATTATTCCTGAGTTACATAGGCTATATTTATTACTAGCAAAAAATAGCGGGGGGGGGGATTACGGGAAAATAAATGTCTACCCGTGCGAAGCTGGGACGGGCCACTAATGTATTATAAAATACGTACATTTTTAGTTTCAGAAAAGATCTATCCACTTTGAATTACAAAACGAACAAAGAAGCAACAACTATCCTGAACTCTTTTATTAAGATTTCTTAGACTTTCGTAAAGAAAAAAAAACACTGCAAAAAATTTATAATGGTATATTTGACATTAATTATTTAGTAGTTCAGTAGCGCTGAGTTACGATGTACAATACGATATTAAGATATCATAATAATAGAGGAAACGAAGACAAACATATATGAAATACAGCTAGCCATTCTTAACTAAACCGTTACTGATTTCGGGCGAACAGCCCTCGTGATTTGGAAATGCACAATTATATATATTCGAATGTAGGTGTAGCATCGGAGCGGCGATACAGCCGCCGCCCACCGGAACAAACTTAGCTCGGCCCGGGGACCTAGATCGATCGCGCGCAGCCGAGCGCACTTCACGATATACCTATCTACATTTCTACAAATTATGCATCCAGACTCATAATTGAAACTGACGGGCGGCGGGCGACCACGCCCGGACACTACCCCACTGAGGGGAGGCGAGCGACCGGCGACGGCGGCGCGCTAGCCAGATGAATATGAGTATGTTCAAACAAAATGTTTATCATAGGAATAGCAATCATGTGTTTCATTTATAAAACACATGATTGCATGGTTGCTTTTTGTTTTTTTTTTTTCAGTCGAAAATTTTCATACCTATCCTATGTATGAGAACCTAAAAACCACAAACAACTAGTATTTTTTCCTGGTTTTGTAACGACTATCTAAAACTTTACGTATAAAGTAAATGTCATAAAATATTTAAATGTTGTCATCATCATCATCTGCCTAGCCTTTTCCCAACTATGTTGGGGTCGGCTTCCAGTCTAACCGGATGCAGCTGAATACCAGTATTTTACATGGAGCGACTGCCTATCTGACCTCCACAACCCAGTTACTACTGGGAAATACAATACCCCTTGGTAAGACTGGTTGTCAGACATTTTAGGCCACTGACTACTTTAACGACTGTCAAAGATCTTCAAATGACAGCCGGGACCAACGGCTTAACGTGCTTTCCGAGGCACGGAGGAAACTCGGTATGTAATTGGTGGTCACCCATCCACAGACCAACCTAGGCAAGCACGGCTTAACCTAAAGATCGACCCGAGCGGCTGTTATTGTTTTAGCCACGAGCTCCTAAAATATTTAAATGTTGTGCACAATTAAAAAAATATATATATATTAAAAATTTTCTAAAGAGCTTCTATGAAGTCTATACAGGAGGATATTTCAGTTGGGGCAGTTAGGAAACTAACTTCACCGTTGTAGCTTCAGGAAAATAATTTAAGGAAACTGTCCATAATTTTTTGAGACGTATTGAAAAAATAAAATAAGAAATGCCCATTTTCTTCAAAAACTTTTTTGTTGCCATTCGATCTTGTTTCTTATAGAGTTCAAAAACCAAAAGTGGTTCGAGTACGAGAAAGGCCAGAAATCGCAAAAATCTTTACTACTTTTTTTTGTTTTTTTTTTACATTTCGTAGGATATGAAACATTGGATATGTACTTATGCAATTTTTAAGTAGTCCTTTTTTTAAAAACCAAAATCAAAAATCTCAAAAAACTAAGGATAGTCTCCTAAGACCGTTTTCCTGTTGTTACAAGGGTTACGGCTACGTAAGGCTGGCCGCCTGTATAAAAATAAGAAATCATAAGAAACCCTAATAAAAAAAAGTTTGAAAAAAGGGAAATGTTTGTTTCCTCATTTGTGTGTTATCGGACCCAACGTGACTTCTAAAAGCGTTTGCGTAAGAGAAGGTGGCAGAATCTAATATTTCATACAGACTCGGTACATCTCCGCAATCATGAAATATGGCGCTCGTCAATGTCCCTAACAAGCCTTGCCAACGTTCAATCAATAAATTAACACTGTTTATAGGTACAGTACATTTAGGTCGATGTCTGACTTCCTAGATTTAATGCATGCGCAGTACGATCGCGAAGTCGATTTTATGGAGAGGATGGGTACGACGCAGCCCAACCCACGCGGCTTGCATTGATACATTTAAATGAAAGCTTTCAGATATTTACAATTTGCTTTATTTGCGATATGGCCTTCTGCACACACATGAAAGAAATACGGTTGTCGCAAGCATTACTTAGTATATTTTACCGTTTGTTGTACTACCAGTATTACTACCAGTAGGATATTGTTACATAAGATCAACAATATGATCTCAACTTTGAAAATCTCAACGCTTTAAAATATCAAACGTTTAATAAATCAACAATTCATAATCTCAACATAACTTATAATAAACATTAACCATTTTTAGTTAAAAGGTAAAAAAGGAACCCTTATAAAGTCACTTTCGGTGTACAAATACAATATACAAAAAAAAAAATATATATACAAATAGTTTATTTTTCTTTAACAGAGTTTGTACTACATAGCTAGTGATAGAAGTGCCCTTTTAGGCAAGTAAATGCCTGTATTAGGACACTCCACTCTTCCATCACTTAAATTTAGATATTGTACATCCAACAATTACATGACAAACTTACTTACTAATATATTTTTGTGGTGAGTCGGTCCGTGTGACACCAATTAGTTTCACAGGAACGGGTGGACCTAGCAACTTGAAATTTATACCAGATACTGAGGTCTATAGTCCCTATGAGGTGTATAAAAATGAAAGTCCTAGATGAACACGATAAAAAGATATGGGTAAATTTAGACTTTCGCGAAAACTTGTAAGTACCAAAATTTACATTAATTTTCAACTTTGTTTATTTTTCTTTTACTTGTGCTGTAAGACCTTACTTTTAACAAAAATGGTTAAACTTTCCTTTATGGGCCATCGATTTATGGGGTTTTGAGGGTGTGAGGGGGAGGGGGGGAGATAGGGTTACCTCCCTGTACCATCCCCACCCCGCGGAACCCCGTGGTTATAGAGATATCCATGGTAAAAGTTTTTTTTTTTCCATATTTCTTTCTATACAATCTAGTCGTTTCATTTAATATGTGAATATGTGAAAATAAAATTATATTTAAGTAAAACTAATGACATAAAATTGAATAGAATACACCTCTACCGTCAACGGAACGTGAAATGCTAACTTTGACGTCTGTCAAATGGCGTGATAATTTCCAATTTGTATGGAAACTTTAAAAATCTCCGCAACTTGAAAATTTGTAAAAAGCTTTCTATTCATGAGTACTATCTACAAAAAAAATATGAACTTCCAACTCGATGGCCCATAAAGGAAAGTTTATCCACCAAAATTGTCAATTCTAGGTCAATCGGAAGTACCCTATAGGTTTTGAGTCGAAAACCATTAATCATAAACTCAGACATAAATAGAGTATAAACTCAGACGTCATAAAAATAAAATGGATTCCTTATGCCCAGGGGTATCCGAAAATACCTCATGTATGTATATTCCGCGATTCTTGGTACTTTTCTAGTTTTCATCATTTTTTACTTAGCTATTGATTAATATAGGGTTTTATGTATGTATCTTTACATACTTAAATGAACGCCTCTCCTTTTGCCTGTCTAGTACAATCGCAGACAGGCACATTGTCTCGGAAAGCTTATGAAAACCAATTGTTAATTTATTGTCTGTTGTTATTTTAGTCAGTCATTAAAATGCTGTGTTAAGAAGAATTCGACAATCTGTGAGTTAAATTTTAGTGTTGATCAGCGTAATAGAAAAGCGATGTTTTGTACTAAATAAGTTACAGATTTTTAATGAGAATTTTAAATATTGCACAGCTCATAATCGCGACGTTACAGAGTACTTCAATCAAGTATGAACATAGTATGCTACAGCAGAAAAGACAATGCGCAAAAGCATTTTAATAACCAATTTTTTTAAATAAATCAATCTCAATATTATGTAATACTAGCTTTTACCCGCGGCTTCGCTCGCATGGAGTTCGGGAATTGCCCACGAGATAGTACTACCAGAATAAAAACTATTCGAGCTATTCCAGACTATAATATATCTCTGTGCCAAATGTCATCCAAATCCGTTCAACCGTTTAGGTGTAGGAGTAATAAACATCCATCCATAGATAAAATATATAAATTATTTGAACCACTGAACCCTTAATTTATTTCTATGCTCAGCGAATCCATAATATAAAGGGGCATAATTATGCACTTTAAAAATGCTGATTTCGCTTTAAAAAGAACTGATTTGGCTTTTTGAAAGTGCATAATAAAAATAATAAACAAAAAATATAGTAAAGCATATACACTACCAAATACACAGATACAAGAAATATAAGTACACGATTTTGGGTTTATGTTGAAGGAAATCTCACCTCAAATATATGTGAACCTCTCTCAAAAAGAGTTCAACCAGTAATAGTATTTTTTACTTTTAATCAACATTGATATAAAATAATGTCATTAAAAACTCTTATTTTCACCATAACATAAACCCCAAACAGTAAGTTGCAGTGCGGCCAGCTAAAAATAATAACATCAATAGAAAATTAAAACAATACTTTACACAGGAACAAAATGCGGAAGCAAAAAATAAATAAAACAAGAATGTTAAGCGCAGGTCACACCAGTGCAAGCGAGCGAGCAAGCGAGCCGGACGAGCATCATTTCACCTCTTTTCATACTTCGGTTCACACCGTGAACTACTGAAAGTGTCAAACCGAATATAAAAAGGGGAGAAACAATGCTCGCCCGCCTCGCTCGCTCGCTTGTTAGCTGGCGGTGTGGCCTGCGCTTAAAGGTCAGCCTAGCATATCGTATAGAGTACAGACGCCAGCACATCAAGCTACTATAATCTGTCAAATTTCTTTAATAGATTTTAAACTTTATCGCTAAAGTACTAGGTTAAAGGTCGATTGGGAAAAACGTCGAGTTTGATCTCTACCAAAGTTAAATATAACAGATATTATTAAGAACGATATTTAGCACAGCTCTAACTTGCTAACACTTGGCCGGTTCTTATTATTCTTACCTATTACAGCTATACTACTTAAGACGTTTCTATGAGTTGTTATTACTAAGATCGAGTAAAACAACGCCAATAAAACAAGTTTCTTGTACGGGAACCCCTTTAAAATTGTTAACTTTATTATAGTGTTATTGTAGTGGACATAGTAATCCACATTTGAAAATTTCAAATATCTATTTATTACAGTTCAAAAGATATAACCCTGTGATAGACAGACAATCAGCGGAGCCTTAGTAACAGGGTCCCCGAAAAATAAAAAGTTCAACCTAATGATGATTGAGTGCTTTTTTACAATAATTTTGGTTGAACCAACCAATCAGCCCACGAGGTAAAACACTTGATGTACCCTAGTATAACAAATATTTTAGTATGAGACAGTTTCCAACTCATCTGTCTGTATCTCTGACACTCATATTCTTAAAACCATAATACACCATCACTGCTAAGTAGCAGACAAAGGTGTGATGGTATTACTGCAAAATCAAAATATTTCACATAGGCTTACATTGGTCATGGCATGGCATAAAACGTCGAAAAAGGCGCACTGTTCGGGTTGGCCATTTCTTATGGACAAGAACCAGAAAGAAACTCCATGGTTACTCTTTTCAAATGATTTGGTTTTACAATATGTCATAGTATTAGTATATGTTCGGGTTGGCCATTTCTTATGGAGAAGAACCAGAAAGAAACTCCATGGTTACTCTTTTCAAATGATTTGGTTTTACAATATGTCATAGTATTAGTAAGTGTTCGGGTTGGCCATTTCTTATGGAGAAGAACCAGAAAGAAACTCCATGGTTACTCTTTTCAAATGATTTGGTTTTACAATATGTTATAGTATTAGTACGTAAGTATGTAGGCCCGTCAATAAGTTATTGCTTACGACACAAAAAACAAAAAACTTAAAACAAAGGTAAGTTAACATGCATCTGGGAATTTACAACCCCTACAATAAGGTAAGAAAATTTTACAAAAAGTTTAAATTAAACATCTGACACTAATATTGTCATCAGCGCTGAAACTATCAACAATCTTAAAAAGAAAAGCAAAATTGAGATTGAGAATAGTTAGGGACATCCACATATTTGTGCTGTTTATGAGATACCACAGAAGCCACATACACAGAAGGAACTAAAGTCAAACTTTTTTTTATGTTCAATATAGTCCTTGTAGTATGATTTTTAATAAGGACATGTTTGATGTAGTTTTTGTACTTTCCATCAGTCAGTTTTATAACTGACTTTGGAAACTTGTTATAAAAGGTGTACTGTTTAAAGAAGGACTTCCTTAGATAACTTCGTGTTTACTGCGTATATTTTTAATTTGGATGTCGCTTCTAATTTTGAAAAGCCCTCGTTTTGCGGATATATATAAGAAAAGGCAGAGTCAGTATACCAATCTCTTTAAATTTTTCTCTGAGAGACTAGCGAGGATTAGTCTACAAGAGGGCAGTCCCTCTTTTGTAAAATGAAAATTTAGTGAACGTCTGGTGCTGATCCTCACAGCAGAATGCCATAAGACATAATACTGTGGGTATAAGCATAGTATACTAACCTAGTTCAATCAGTTAACTGCCCCACTGCAATTTTGAATTAATAGTAAGCCCTAAGAATACAGTTTCTGCTATAACATCAAGTTTTTTGCCCCCAAGATTTCAATTTAGATCCCACTGTGGTACATTTGGTAAAGAGAACTTTAGACGTTTTGTTCGCATTCAGTGACTTTTTTGTTGACAAAAATAAAAAAGAGACTACCTCACAAATATCTGTAGTGCAGTCTGTCAGTTGCCAGACATATATACATAAAAGCAATTGAACTTCCAATTTATCTTTCCTAAAATATTAATATGGCAATTTTTTTTAATACTTGGTAATTAGCTATAAGCGATAACCTACAATCCACCCGCTCCTTGTAAGATCCCATGGTTTTAGCAATTATATTTATTAACCCGTTCTAACTGAGTTGTGGATAGGCATTCGCTCCATGTAAAATACAGTTGCATCCCAGTTAAAATAGACTGGAAGCTGATACCAAAATAGTTGGGAAAAGGCTAGGCAGATGATGATGATTTATTGTTGTTTAGAGTAGGTTTATACAGCTTTTGACGAGTTAATAGACACTTATATTTTAATTTAAGATAGGTACATACCACAGATAGTACCTATTGTATTGCATCACCTTTTAATTACTTTTATATTTACTTTCAAACTTGTGTTGGATATAATTTGAAAAAAATTCATAACACACAATGGTCCACTTTAAGGACTATATGCGGAAACCAAAACTCTTTACATAGAATGCATTATTTGGGAACTCAAACAAAGGATTCACACACACATTTAAAGACACACAAGTAATTGGTAGAATTTGATCTTTAATAGCAACATTATCGAATGGTGTGTACTTATACAATGTGTGTTTTTTTTTCCAAAATCAATCCTGTATATTTATAAAAAGACAGTACTACTTACTAACCCTAAGATTGATGATTATTTTTAGGATTAGCCTGAAATTCTTGTGCTATAAGTACACACTGGCGACTATCTGCTATTTTACCATCCTACATACACCTACACTAGTTGTTGCCTGATCTAAAGTGAATAACTATGAGACCATACACATATACATAGCTGGTTTCGAATTATTCCATACACATTCGTTCAATCACACTGTAGAGCAGGCAGTATTTGAAACTATGTATATACAACAGTCTGAGTATAATAAAGGGTGTTGGCCAGAAGCCTATGTCAAAAACCTGTTGAAAATTTTTGAAAAAAACTTACCTCATCTTCAACTGAGAACCGGTGGTTATTGGAATCCAATGTTTTTATCGTAAACTCAATCATTTTTTACACGAAACATGGAACGCCCATAAAAGGCAGATAATTTGACGCGTGCCTAAAAACAACAAAAACCACGTTTTATAACGTTTCCGATAGCCCACTGTCACACTTATAATATTGCACTATAATTATATCGTTTACTCACGCCTATCACAATGAATTTTTTACGTAAATTGCTGACGATTTAAAATAATTTTTAATCGGATCGGAGTATGCATTTGATGCCTGATGGTGACAGCAATCAAAAGGCAGAGTTGCCAGTTTACAACTATTAGAAAGGAAATTGTAGTACTATTATGGCCCAATAAAGTTTCGTACTTTGGTACACCATGCTAGAAAAACAAAATTTGGAACAATGTTCTGAAATCAACGGCTGACATTTGCTAGGACAAGTAGAGCTATATCAAAAGACCCAAATTTACTGGACCTCTAGATTTTACAAAATAAGAACAATTAATTCACAAAATACACCATAGTTTAGTTAATTTTGCTTTGTAAAATAAGTATTCTGGTGTTTTGTACAAAAATCTCTTTTTCAGGGTATAAAAAACAAATAAATAAAAAAAACATAAATCAATACGTACTCGTAACTGATTCAATTTTCGTAGAACTTATAGAGCAGTTATTGCAGAAAAAAGCACATTAAATTATAATACTTTTAATGTGAAATAGATAGTATAGATTCTTTGTCAATCTTATTCTTTTAAATTGTCAATTAATTATTTTTTCCTAGTTAGTCGATATTTTCTGAAACCGTACAATTGATAGAGTTTACCGCTTCACTAACACTTTATGAACCATAGATCTTATGTTTTAGTCACAGTCATCATGTCAATCAATGGCTCTTAGCGCGTGGCGTAAATCAGAACTACCATTCTCTCAATAAATCTGTACATCTGTATTTATAAATAAAATTGAAGTGTCTGTTTGTAATATTAAAATAACCGCTTTTTACTAAGTGCATATGGATGTCACGGTACATATACCAAAATAACATTTTTTACAATTTTTGTCTGTCTGTCTGTTTGTTCCGGCTAATCTCTGAAATGGATAGACCGATTTTGACGGGACTTTGACTGGTAGATAGCTGATGTAACAAGGAGTAACTAAGGCTAATTTTATTTTAGATAAATAATTAGGGTGACGTAAAAAAAAACACCCTTGAAATTGGTAACAAAATTCGATTCAAATAGGGAAGTGCTTATAATAAAGGGGACTTTTTAATAATAAATTAATAATTTCACGCGAACGAAGTCGCGGGCAACAGCTAGAAAATAATAAGGTGGAAGTGTCATGGTAGCCCGCGATGTTCAAATTTTCTTACGTTTTTTGCAATTTGCAGGTCAGTGTCAGGTTGTATGTTCTAATTAGAACTGAGTCGCGCTAGTAACACGTATGAAGTTACAGAAATAATAAAATGAATAAAATCATCAATATAACCCTCTAAATTCACTTTACCCCCACCAAATGACTTTTTCATGAAATAGTTATTACGGACGGTTGTATTGATCATTTTCATAATTGTAAATCCGTAACTACATACGTATTACTTGCGCGACTCAATTTTCATGAATAGACTACCTGACACTGACCTGAAAATTGCAAAAAAACGTAAGAAAATTTGAATTTCACTGGCTACCCTTACGCTTTCACCTTAATTCGGAAATGCTCACTTACAGCGCCCTCCTATTTATAGTGTCAAAACGCCCAAAAAAAAACATGGAGCACTGTAGTATTCAGCATAGAT
The DNA here is from genome assembly GCA_950005105.1 of Lycophotia porphyrea. Taxonomy (NCBI): domain Eukaryota; kingdom Metazoa; phylum Arthropoda; class Insecta; order Lepidoptera; family Noctuidae; genus Lycophotia; species Lycophotia porphyrea. The sequence continues at coordinate 25,741,048 of OX465383.1, read as the reverse complement.
AATACACTAAAGTGCGTTTTTTAATCCTAGAGACTAAATTGACACATGCTAATGTCAAACTGTATAGGTCACATCTATACAGTTTGACATTAGCTTGTGTCAATTTAGTCTCTGGGATTCAAAAACGCACTTTATATGTATTCAGTTACGATATCTGTGATAAGTACAGACGCCAGCACATCAAGCTACTACAATCTGTCAGATTTCTTTACTAGATTTTCAACTTTAGCTCTATGACATTAAGTTCAAGGTTGTTTGGGAAAATCTGACAGATTCGGGTAGGTTGGTGCTGGCGTCTGTACCTAACGTGAATAGTTTTTCTAGTCTTAACACATTCTTTTCATATTTTATTAATTTAAAACTATTGTTAAAAGTGAAAGACAATTTTTTTACGTTTCAAGTTCAATGTTCTGTTATATTCTGAGTTTGTTTTTGCCCCAGAGTATATCAAATATTACAATGGTGGTAATCATACCTGTTATAACATTTAATTTCAAGTGAATTCATAGTATGTAAGCGGTAATTAGGCCATTTTATTAGAGCAACTCTAAAGTTAAAATGAAATGGAATGAACGTTTAAGCTTCAACATGCAAGGAAGTGCAGATAGGAAAACAAGCGAATATTTGAGTTTCGCGGGCTGTAGCACCGTGCATAATCTATTAAATTATAATTCACTATAAATTATATTATTTTGGCTTCTTTATTTATATGTAAGAAGATGTTGACTTTGTCGTCATAGATAAAATTCCTAAAACGTTCAGAAACTGGCGCGGTCCGGCCGCGCCAGTTTCTGAACGTTTCTGCATGAAATCCTAGAACGTTGCACTAGCGCTATCTACGTTATTTTAAAAACGACAAGCAATCTTATGCACATAACAATAAAGTTCACTCTGATATGACATCAGATGTGGACTTTAGGGTGGAGTTAGGTCTACTATGTGCACTAGTTATGTTTTGAAGATAATTAGCAACCCCCGGTAGCGGAAAAATCAATAATCGGTCTCCGGCGGTCCGCCAGGTAGGTCGCTTCACACTCCGTTATAGGAAAAAGTACTAAAATATAATTGAGTGGTCTAGCTATCTATTTCCTGATTTAAAATAATAATTATCTTGATTCCTATCGCGTTTTGTCGGAATAACGTAACAAGTGGTTTAGAATGGCTTCGACTTCGGAATCTGCGGGAGCATCAGGGTCTGCGGGGGCATCGGGGTCTTCGGGTGAAAGAGTAATGCGCCCCCCAAGGGAATCTACCCCAGGCCCACGCAGGGGCTCAGGTAAGAGAACACACTAATTTTATTAGTTATTATTAATTTTTGCATAATCTAATAGTAGGTATATACTTTTGTAATTAATAGATGCATTTTTTGACTAAAAAGTACAAAATTGCGAGTCTCCTTTAGTTTTCATTTGTTGGTGAATAATGAGTTCTTAGAAGCTAAGATAAATAGTGCTTGCAATATTAGAAGTATGAAAATTGAGGCTTCTAGGGCGGAGGCCGATACGGGGAGGGGACTTCCTCGCTCCCCTTGCCTCTTTGGTCCAATGCTCAAACAATGCACTCGAAAATTGAAAATATTAGGATATTGTGCCTTGGTTTGTTTTATTGTAATTAATAATCTAGTAGCTAGTAGTTGAATAAATTATGATAAAAGTACAAAAATCCTGAAAAATGTATGTGGTAGGTATTGTATGACTTGGATATCGGGCCCTCGAGGAAGGGTCGGGGGAGGGGGGGCGCGGATGGATGATGCGCGGGTAACCTGCGACGCCGATCGATATCAAGCTTTTAACAAACAAAGGCAATTGCAATACCGCAGTGTGCGGAATCCCGACCATAAAATAAAATTACATGAAATTTTATAGAATAAAACACCAAGCATGTATGTTACTGATTATTGAATAGTTTTGTCGAAGGCTAACTAAACGTTTATGTAGTTATTAGCAAGGAAATACAAAGATCTTTTATCCCCCTTCAGAGTTTGTTGCAAAATTAATGAATTTGGGGAGCCTTCGACAAAACTATTGAATAAACCTACCTATATCTAACATGCACGTTCATTCAATTCTCTAAAATTGCATTATGAGTGCCGCACGTTGCGGGATTGCAATCCATAAACAAAGACTAAAATGCTATTTAAAATAAAAAATTTGGTTTACCAAAGATATGACATCGTTTTTAAGCTCACCAGATGGCACCACTGTCAAGTAAGGTCCTGTCATTAATTCTATTTTATAATTTAAAGTACAAATAACTTCATAAAAAGTTTATTTCATTTCGTATATCAACATAGTGTAACTTACAAATATCCTCCCTAACATTATATTAACAAGTATGGAACATTTAAAAATCATTGTACCTCCTCCAAGTACAGTACTAACAAATAAGATCCTAAGTTGCTACTTAAAATCTTCAAGTCATAATTAATCAGGAATGGCTCAATCTAGACCAGAATCATTATCATTAGTTAAAATACGTGATTAAAAAGCACGCAACGCGCGAAAGCTCTATGACATCTGACATTTCGGAAGACCTTACTCTACACGAACACCTCCAGCGGTGAATTCATGCGCGATAGCCCCCATTACCAAGATGCCGTAGTCCCGGCACGGGCAGATTGATACTTCAGTGCAATAAGTGTCAGACAGACAGGACAAGGACAAGGCCAGACGGAAGGCAGGTGCGAAGACGTCGCGGCGCGTTTTGTCGACTGAATGGTCTGAAGTTCTTTTGTTATCTACATTTTTTAGTGGAGCTAAAGGCGCGTCCACATCTGCGCGCTCACCCTTTTTTTTCGGATGGTAAGTCATCAAATGACTGCTCCCGCTCTGGGTGGAGCGGAAGGGAGTTTCAGACTTGTACTGACTAAAACCCATCCATGTTCCTTCCTTGCCCTTTGTGTTCCAGGGCCGCGGTGTCTCTTACGAACAGTCCCGCAGCCCTGCGCGCTCACCCTACTAAGAACGTTGTGTGAGCGAGCGTTTCGCATCCAAGTTATAATGTCCTCTCGCGAACACGAACTGTGCGGTTCGCGTGCATGGAACAAAGTATTGACTATTGACAGTTTTGGACATTTTTTAAATAATAAAAGGTTATTGATCCAATAGTTAGAGCTAAAACCTGAATGATAAGTGAATAATAAAACGGTGACGAAATCTCGTGTAAAAAATTGTTATGTATTTTACTGGAAGCCGACCCCAACCTAAGCAGATGATGGTAATTAAATAAATTCCTTCAACAAAGTAAAGTTCTTAAAATTCATCTATGGGTATATTTAGTTAAGACCTTAGAACCCCAAACTAGGCAAGAAATGCCTGTATTTTAGGAGTCTGTTGATACCTCATAAATAACATGTGTTACTTAGGAGATGTCTGATGAGATGACGAGTAACAGAGAGAGTATGGAAGAAGAAGACATGCTGCGCCGACCCCAAATAGTTGGGACAAGGCCAGGAGAATGGTGATGATGATAATGACTTATTTATATTATTGACGACTTACAAATGTTGTTCGACACCTGACAGGGTTGCAGACCGCAACTCCTCTGCGTCTTTTAAGAAGTTAACATATTCGCGAGAGGCGCCTTGGCCCTGAGTTCGATCCCCAAGTCGGGCAAAGTGTTATTGGGTTTTTTATCTGGAATTTCTCTGTTCTTTTTCTTCGTCGCGTCGAGGATTCCGTTACATGAACTCTCAGTAACAGCCGCAGAGTTTGGATGTGTGCCCTAAATGTAAAGCAGTGAAACCGGTTAGCGTCAGAATGGCTGGTTGCCTATGGCAGGCGGCTCTGAAAGTATATTGAAGAATTGCTATCCAATTGCTTATATTTGCTTCGTTTCTTCAATAATTGCTACATATGATACATTCAGAGAAATATGAATATTCTTTTGACCAGCCATTCTGGCGTCAGGATGGATGGTGGCCTCCGTGTTCAGCGTGAAGGACGTAGAATTTCTAAAAGTTTGTTATATCAATAGGTAATTGCTTACTAATTGCTTCATTCACCTATTTAAGTATGAGCTTTGTACATACATTAAGTAAAGGAATATAGCTTTTATTAAATTTGTACGAAGAAGTGCCTGATAATTTGAGAAGGCAACAGTTTTTTTGTGCTAAAGCGTCTTGTTCAAATCGAGCAGGCGTTTACAATTTTGTGTCACCCAGCCGTTCTGATGACACGGAATCGACTTAGATATTTGAAATTATTATTTACGACACAAAAAAGACAACATATTATTAATTAAGCAGCACGGATGGTATGTGCATAAATATACAAGCATAAATATGAAACACGGGAAATGGATGAAAGAAAAAATCGTAATCGTTTGTTTATATTATTTCTAGGTGTGCATAAAATCAATAATTATTGTTTTGCATATAAATGATAAAATACATTAATTGTAATCTTTGTAGATTAACAATTCCACTGTAAGTTTCGCCTGCAGTGAGCTTTATAATGACCAATTTGTGTTCCAGGGGATCAAGGAATAAATTCTATTATTGACAATAAACGAAACATTGTAATGTTTCGTTAATTGTAGAAAAAATATAAATAAATAAACATTTAACAATATACTACATTTTTTTCTTTCATACATTTCCAGTGTTTCATATTTATGCTTGTATATTTATGCAAATACCATCCGTGCTGCTTAATTAATAATATGTTGTCGTTTTTGTGTCGTAAATAATAATTTCAAATATCTAAGTCGATTCCGTGTCAACAAAACGGCTGAGTGACACATAATTGTAAACGCCTGCACGATTTGAACAAGACGCTTTAGCACAAAAAAACTGTTGCCTCCTCAAATTATCGGGCACTTCTTCGTACAAATATTAATAAAAGTTATATTTTTTTACCTAATGTATGTACGAAGCTCAAACTTAAATAGGTGAATGAAGCAATTAGTAAGCAATTACCTATTGATATAACAAACTTTTAGAAATTCTACGTCCTTCACGCCGAACACGGAGGCCACCATCCATCCTGACGTCAGAATGGCTGGTCAAAAAAATATTCATATTTTTCTGAATATATCATATGTAGCAATTATTGAAGAAACGAAGCAAATATAAGCAATTGGATAGCAATTCTTCAATAGACTTTCAGAGCCGCCTGCCAAAGGCAACCAGCCATTCTGACGATAACGTGAAACCGGTAGGTAGAAACGGATATCCAACCACTATCCGGTCGGATAGAGGCCTTAGGTTCTATTCGGTCGGATATCGGATAGTAAGTACTTAGGTCAATCTCGTAGGACTTTCAATAAATTTGGAATAAATCAGAATTTTTCCTAACCAATTTAAACCTTGGTTGATGAGTGGCATCGAACGTGAACAAATTATTATCATCATCATCTGTCTAGCTTTTTCCCAACTATGTTGGGGTGGGCTTCCAGTCGAACTGGATGCAGCTGAATACCAGTACTTTACATGAACCGACTGCCTATCTGACCTCCACAAGTTAGTACTGGGCAATACGATACCCTTTGGTAAGACTGGTTGTCAGACTTTCGGGCCACACACATCATTATCATCAGCCTACAGCAGTCCACTGCTGAACATAGGCTTCCTCAATCGCACGTCATTCAACTCGATTCTCAGTAACCATCCAGTTACGACCAACCAACCTTCGAAGATCGTCGCTCCAGTGAGTCTGATCGCGTCCCACCTTACATTTGCCGATTCGCGATCTCCACTACACAAGAACACGTCTACCCCAACGGTCATCGGTTCTACGGCTAGTATGACAGAACTGCCGGGACCAACAGCATGCTTTCCGAGGCACGAAGAAAACTCGGTATGTAATGGGTGGTCACCCATATACAGACCAACCTCGTGAAGTGCGGCTTAACCTAAAGATTGGTCCGAGCGGCTGTTATTATTTAACCACGTGAACTTATTATCTATAACCTATTCGGAAACCTAGGTATGTTGGGCCGGAATGAATGAACTCTAAAGTTAGTTTGTTCTAAAGTTCTACGACAAAACGCGTTGCAGAATCTGAGAGATATAGAATAGTCCGAGTAGAATTGATCAGATAAACAGTCATCATTAACCACTGAGCACTAACTAACCGATCCTTCAAGAGTCCGATATCCAATCTCCATAAACTCAGGGTAAACTGTAAGAAAGTTTATCACGACTTAAGCTCTTTGATGGCTACTTTAAAGGTACCGTTATTTTAAATAGATAGGTTCCCATTCGAAATTGATAAGGTCATGCATTTGGACAGATAATTTCTCAATTGAAAACCAATGTAAGTATTGGATGCTGCAACCACTATACTCGATAAATCACTCTGGTCCTCAGTGCTCACAACAGATGAGATACAGACAGCACATAATTGGCTGCGTCATGCTGTGCGCATGCTCCAATCAACGCGGCGGTCAGCCCGCACGGCTCAGATTGCCATCCGGTCTTCATCAGCCATCCTGTGCCCTGCTGAGAACTTGCTCTGCGCTTCTGCGATTTCACTCGGCTCAGCGGCGAACTGTATCCTGTCCGCTTCAAGCTATTTGTGCTCGCTAGCACACAGGCCCGCGTCACCAGTGGCCGGGCTCTTCTTTGCACTCCGCGATGCCTCTAAACGGGTGTGCATAGGATCAAGATACCTCAAACACCATAATCCACAAATCAGCAGGGCGCTGCACTCAGCTGCGATTTCCCTAGCTCTGGCTTCAGCTTCGATAGAAGAAGGTCAGCTCCGACCACCTACATCTCTGACCCTACAGATTATTATACTTGTTACGTCTAGAGTGTTATGATTTCTCATGTAGGGTTCTACTGCTTTGATTCAAGGATCGTTTTTATGACACAAAGGTCTTATGTAAACTACTAACCAGTGAATCAAGTCTGTAGAACGAATCTAATCGTGGGCGAGGCTAAACGCGGGCAATTTTATGAACGAGAGTTGCTTTTCAACATCGCGTAATTTACTTTGCATTCGATTTCACATAAAAATATAGACTGTGCCACTCGACGATATCGTCAAAGTCGTAAGATGAGTAGTCTGACTGGTGAAATTAATTTGAACATAAAATAGCGCTCGTTTGACCTAAATCGCAATGTCATTATTAGTAGATCATGTTGAATCATGCAGACCCCTTGTAAATTGGAATAAGGATGTCCCACGTTTATCCCAATTTTATTATAATCAGTGCAGCATGTTTTCTTACGCATATCTTTTTAGTTCAATCGTAGCATTTACCTGTTTGTATCTTTAAAACCATGACGTATTTCACACTATTCATCATTTCTTTTCGTTTTTCTAGGTACTTTTATATCCTTCCACAATCATATCCAGTAAAAACTTTCGTCTCGACTTGGTGTTCTTTTCTCGATTATGGGTTGCGGCGCTCGCGCCATTTTCAGACTGTCTCTAAAGTACCTGCTTACTTACTTAAATTTTTATTATCATTCACTTACCACACCACAATCACATCCATTATCTGCTGCATGCAATTCTTAGTAAAAACGAAATACAATTCAAGTTCAGACTTGGGAGACAAAGTTAATAAATCTGGCTCTGATGCGATGGGACCATATCTTCAATTTCATACTTTTAAATAACGGTATCTATACATTATATTGTTACCATCATTAGGTAGGTACTTTGTTGAGTACCTATCTGTATTTAGATAAACATATATATCGGTACTTAGGTATGATTACTTACTTATGTGCATTGAAACACTTTTATACTTACCTAATGCATTTTAATTACCTCTAAACTCTGGCATAATCAAAAATGAGGCATTACCTACTCATATAAGTACCTACCTTCTTAATAGGATCCATTTTCATATCATTTTGCTCGTGTACCATCATATTGTAATCATTTTATACAAGGACCCTATTACGTACACACTTGACTATATATTCCGAAAGATTTTGAATAAATTCTGTCTGCTGGACAATGTGAAAAACGTACCTAATTTATTTTGTTGAATTGTCAACGTGAATATCATGGGAAATGTTAGAGTGTTACGCAATGACCTAGTAGTGGAAAACATAAGGATTGAGGACCATAACTGTCCATAACAGTGAATGTAATGTAATCAAGACTACCTAGACATTGTAATAATTGTAAAACGTATTAAAATAATAACAAAATTTTAAAAAGGTTAGTTGTACAGGGTGCTCCTGCTGTCTCGGTAAATCGACACAAGCAGATGTTAACTCTAATATTCAGTCATAGTTCAGTGAAACATATCCCCAAAAATTCAGTAAATGTCAACATTAGGCTTCAATCCAGTTTTGTCAAAGTTTACAAAATTTGTTTTTCAAAATCCAAAATTGATAAACAACACGACGGTTTAAATCTTAAAACGCTAAAAACCGTGGTCCTCAATCCTAAATCAAAAAGGCAAAAGCTGCTTTTGCCTGGTCGACAGTCGACAGAGTCCGTTCAATGTTCCTGTTCATTGCAGGTTAAGCTTGCTAAGCGAAACCTGCATTGAACTTTTTTTCTTAATTAGTTTCATATAAATGGACAATATCTAATTATTTTTTGTGTCATCCCTAGCGGTCCCAGCTGCCGATGAACAGCCTTGCCGCTCCCGATCTCGGTCCCCGCGTCCGCGTCGCTCTCGGGCTCATGCGCGACCTGAGAAGCGCGAAAAGGTCTATCGCGAAGACATTCCGCGGGAAAAAGGGCACCACCACCAAAAGATTGATCTGGAAGCACAAATGAACCCTGATCGATACAAGTTCAGTCACATTTTGGTGAAACACAAGGGAAGCCGCAGACCGATGGATCAATATAACAAACCCATCACTAGGACGAAGGATGAGGCCATGGACCTTGTGTGTGGTAATATACATATGCGCTATTTTTATTTTTATCAAGTGTTTATTTTACCTCGAAAATTTTTTTTTATGACCCGCTGAAAAATATAAAACGGGACAAATCCAAAAATTCGCCAAAATTTTTAAGTAGGTACTTAAAATGTATCACTTGAAATCGAAGCTTGTAGTCCTGAAAATCAATAAAAGTACCTTTCGAATTATTTATAACGAGAGCCCCAAGAACAACAACTTTTGCCCCACCACGCCAAGAGCAGGCGCTCTGAACTTATTTATGATTACCCACATTTTTTTTTCGTAGCCTGCTCCGCTCCTGGGCAAAGGCCTCAATATGATTAAACTTGTAAAATTTTATGGATTTCAGACATACACGAGAAAATCCTCAAGGATCTGATTACTTTCGCGGATGCAGCGGTCTCCTTTTCCGACTGCACCTCTGGGCAGTATAAAGGAGATATACAGTCCCAATTCAAAAGCGGAAAAATGCTAATTTCCTTTAAAAATACTGCAATGGCTTTGGCTCCTGGCCAGATATCAAATGTGGTGGAAACCCAGGCTGGATACCATATTCTTCAGCGCCGTGAGTAAAAAATGACTGCCAACCTGGAAATCTCAGTGGCCAAACATATATATATCGATGGGCCAAAGATTATCAAATTCAAAATATGTAATTTATGATCTCTTCACAAACATGACTTTATCTAGATAAGTTTGTGAGAGACTGGTGTCTGCACTAGGAAAACGTGTATCGCAGATAAATTATTATTTAAGATTTTTGTTTTTTCATCTTAAAGCTACTTTGCATTTAAGTACCTTGAAATGGTTGTGTTTATTTTTTGTATGCTTTAAGCTTTTGGAATAAAAATTTTAAGGCTAGGGTATTATTTGTCCTTCCAAACATTGTGATAAGACATATCTGATAGCATATTATTACTTAGTATTCATTATCTTTAGGTACTCAACATCGTTGCCTAATTTATTAACTATCGAAACATTTTGTAATTTGACTAAATATTATTATAAGTGAGGACATAGTTTGATTATAAGTTATTTTGTTTTGGATTCTTATATTATGTATTTGACTGAAGCACGAGGAGTTTATAGGTAGGTCGACTAATAAGTTTTTGATGATCTCCTGATTAGATATAATTTGTAAATTAATACTTCAAAGTGTAACACACAACAATATGCAGGTTTAAGTCGACTCATATCTCAAAAAACTTATTTCCTTAAAGTTTATTATTATATTCAAAGGCAAAACATTATGTTGACAGTCGTCCGTTTGTTTGAACCACCTGTAGCATACCTATTCATAACGGTCGGTTGCATGGTTGCGAAAAAGTTTAGATTGAGTTGAGACTTGAGACTGCCATACAAATTGCTTTTCCCCTTTTTTTTTTTTTCATCGAATTAATATGAATGAACTACAAGCATTATAGGTTCAAAATAACATCTTTTCGAGAATTTTTACAACCTCGGATTCTTAAGGGTAACATGTTTAAGACTAATAATCATTTCGTTTTGAATTCTATTTTCTTTTAATCTATAAGAAAATAAAAAAATGATACCAGTTAGCAGTTTGACGCCTAGAGTTGGTACAAAGTATATTATTTTAAAGATCTCAGTTTCATATAATTTGTAAAATTATATTTTATGTTATATCCTATCTAGCTTTAAGATGACTCTTGTCTCAAAATTAAGCTTATTTACCCTTAATTCTATTTTTTTACCTACCGTTTACGGTATATTTACATAGATTTAAGATTTTACAGGCTGAAATCTATGCATAGTACTTAAATAGGTACTTACGTAGACACTTACCTACATAAACGGTAGTGTATAAAAAGCCAAAAACAAACTAAAGGCTTATAGAATTCCGACGTAGTAGGTACTGTTCGTAGCTATTAACCTGTGAGTACGTAATTTTAAACTTAATCTAATTGTCCCTACCGTTTACGGTATATTTACATTGATTTATGTTTTTTCAGGCTGAAATCTATGCATAGTAAACACTTACGAAGCGGTAGTGCAAAAAAAGCAAAAAACTAACTGAAGGATTTTATAATTCCGATTTAGTAAGTACTATACGTAGCTATCAACCTGTACGTAATATTTAACTGAATCTAATTGTCTACATGTACTCATTGTCTAAAGACGCTATAACAGTCTAAAGACATCGTAAGTTAAGGGATTATACCCTAGGAGGGTACTAAGAATAGGAAACCCCAAAAAAACCACGTATATTGATGTAAAACAGTAGAATTAGGTCCTAAGATGATGTTGTAACTCCTAGAAACCTGTCTGTGACTCTTCTTCTCAACATAAGTACGTTAGTACGACTTATTGTGTATTCTGTGCTTAAACAAGAGTTAAAAAAAATCAAGGACTACGTATCTATTCATGTTAGAAATTATTAAAAACATTAAACTCAACGTAATAGGCATACTCTTCGTTTCAATAAAAAATAACTCAACAACCTTGTACCTAACAAGTATTTTTACTACTTTAAGTAAAATTCTATTGAACCCTACAAGGGTAAATCTAGATTTATCGTAATTACGAATTTAATTGAATAAAAAATCAAAAACCGTAAATATGTTTATTATTGGGACGGAATCCCGTTTGACATTTCCCTGATAACAAGGCCCACTAACTCGTTGGCCCTGATAGACAATGACGCCTATGGACAACTCCAGAGGCATCACAGCTACGTTGCGACCCCAGGGACAAGATGGAAAAATGTCCACAGGCTCACGTTATAACAAATAACCTTGTTCCTCCCTCCACACTTTGTCATTCTGGAAGAACACCTGCCAACTGGACATGAACTGCAGTGACCAATCTCAAAATCTCTTACAATTAGGTGTACGGAAACGCTGCTGTAGAAATAACATGCCCAAATGCAGGTAGTACTTTTCACCTTCAGTATTAAAGGCGTGTCTGCTGACACGCAACACAAGAGTGGTACCTTCCTGATGCAGAGGTGCTGTGGCAGTGGCAACAGCATTTTGAGGGTTGTATTGTATTGTGTAACGGGCTGGTATTCGCCACTCCACGTCTAATGCGCGTATTTTGAATTTTGAGGGTTATTATGCAATATAATTATGTACCTTCGATGCTTTCGGATTGCTGACGAAGTATGAAAGGGCAGCACAGATTTATAACGTGCTGCACGAAGACTTGATAGCTGAGTCTAAAATGTGTAAAAGGTCCCTTCACGAAGCCGTCAACAAAACAGCACATCAAACTAAGTAAGTTTACGCAAAAAACATTGATGGGAAACGATTTTTTTTTGGGGTGAATTTCACGTTTTACGGAAGGACTCAATGTAACGCACTAAAAACCTAGTGCTGATGGATGAATTAAATAGTGCGGGGTTCGTGGAGATGTTAAAAGTCAAAATCTTATAAGTACTATGGAAGTATGAAATAGTCGAAAATAATATTGTATTAAATCCTATTCACATCATCATCACGTGTCCGTTTCGAGCGCGGCCACGGCTATTTAAAAAAAAAACTATGCCAAGATTATGTAATAATATGTCAAACCATATTCCGAAAACCATAAATTTGTCAAAGTTATGGTTAAAAAGTTATAAGGGGTTGACCGTGGCCGCGCCATTGAAACGCGGAGAACCGCGCGGCCACGGAGATCTTTAAAACTAAGCTTTGCAGAGACCCGAAATTAAGGTAAGTAAAAGACTGTAAAAATATAGAAAAAATCCTAGGTTTATATTTTAGGAGCTGTAAGACTTAAACTCCATGGCCTCGCCATTGAAACGGTGAACAATACGTTATGGCGATATCTCGCTGAAAAAGCATCGCAGACATCTGAAGTTTTTTGTAATACTCAGATTTCAATTTGTCAAAGTAAGTATGTAAAAATACAACAAAAAATCCTAGGTTTATATTTCAGGAGCTATAAGACTAAAACCATGGCCGCGCCATTGAAACGGTTGAAAAACACTTTATAGTCGATATCTCGCTGAAAAAGCATCGCAGACGTCTGAAGTTTTTTGTAATACACAGATTTCAATTTGTCGAAGTATGTAAAAATACAACAGTAGTCTTATAGCTCCTGAAATATAAACCTAGGATTTTTTGTTATATTTTTACATAATTCCACAAATTTGCAGCCATGGAGTTTTAGTTTTACAGCTCTTAAAATATAAACCTAGGATTTTTTTATATATTTTTACAAATTTTACTTACCTTAATTTCGGGTCTCTGCAAAGCTTAGTTTTAAAGATATCCGTGGCCGCGCGGTTCTCCGCGTTTCTATGGCGCGGCCACATTCAACCCCTTATAACTTTTTAACCATAACTTATAATATAACTTTGACAAATTTATGGTTTTGGGAATATGGTTTGACATTAATTCCCAAAACCATAATCTTGGCATAGTTTTTTTTTAAATATCGCCGTGGCCGCGCGGTCAAACGGACACATCATCACATGATATTCAAGAAACCTGGCGGTGTCCCGTCATTTTGACGTTCATAAATTATTTATATTGCTGTATATTTTGATTGTCTTACGAGAATAATTGTACCCAACATTGTTGAGTCCTTGACATTGTTCTCGAAGCGAAGGGGCAATACATCCAAAAATGCTTGAAGAGTGGAGAGTTAGGTATAAGTACCACGGACAGGGACTACCAGTATCTTACTGAAATACCTACTTCCTTCTTCACATAAGTATAGATATAGAGAAGTATGTTGATATTGTAGGACATTATTCACTTAACTATCATTCTTTTTTCAGCCTTCCTTAGAAATGGGTAAGTAATATTTTTGTTTTACGGGTCACATTAAACAAGATGGCAACATCAGGCGCTTTCACCAGGCGAAATTCGCTTTATGCACTAAAAACCCATTTTAAGAATCAATCGGAAGTCTATAAAATTGTATTTAAACATTAATCTAAGATTAACATTGAGGATGTTTTTTAATAAAAAAAAGGAATTCATTAATAGCAAAGTAAGCAATTTCAGCTTACTTTAAGCATAGATGATGCTGTACTTACAGCACCATCTATGCTTTATGGACGGAACTAATAATGTGTAATGTGAAGTGGAGGGTGTATGTAAGGGAGGTGTGTAATGTGTATCATAATCGCTCTTGCTACAATTAACAGATGGCACTAGTAGTCTCACTAAAAAAGGTAAAATATTTTTGTTCAAATTATATTTTTTGCATGCAGCTAAGCAGTCTGCAAAATATATACCCAGGTTACAAGGGCTGCTTTTTGTCTTGCCGATTTTTTCAGTTATTGTTAAGTGTATTTAGGGCAGGTATCTAGGTACCTTACAAAAATGCTTCCTGCAGCTACATCTACACTTATATTCTATACTTACAGGAAAGATTTACAAATATTTCCTGTAAGTTTAGAATACTTATTAGTTTTTTTTTTATGTTTGTAACGATTATTCTGAAAAACTGGACCGATTTTCAAAATTCTTTCACCATAAGAATGATTATCCCTGAGTAATAAAGACAAAAATTGTGATAAAAAAAAATGTTCACTCGTGCCAAACCGGGACGAGTCGCTAGTATTATAATATAACTACAACTTTTCCTACAATCGCAATATTTCAAACCTCTAACGCTCCTTATTTCATTTAATTGATTTCTGATCATGAACCAATTTGTAGATTATAAGCCCTATCAACAACAAAATCTTATCAAAATAGTTTAGTTATCTGTTCATTTAATACGACGTAATAAGAAACAATTCTAAGAGTAGGTAGGTACCTATGACTGCTGACCATGGCCCAAAAATGATATCGCCTGCAAAACCGGTTTCCAATAAAAGAGAACAAAAAATAAAACCCTGCATGTCTTGTGCTAAACCGGTTTGTTTATTTTAGAAACTTATCTTTGTTTATTTTCATGACACGAAAATTAAAATATCAATATAAAATAAGTTAATATAAATTAAGTTATACAGATATCGTCAAATCTATTTACAATAGACATTTATATACAATCACGCCTATTTCCCAAGGGGATAGGCAGAAACTTCAACACAAAAAAACGGCTAAGATCTTAACAATCTTTTCGCCTCGTCCACGGTCATACAATCTGACCTGTCTGAAGAACACCCGGAAGTGCGAGCAGCCGGGGCTGTTAAGCTTGACGCTGAGCAAACGACGCGCGCCTCCTGGATCCTGAACAGCTGCAGCTGATGCCGGGACTGCGCCGCAATGTTTTCATTGGCGGTAGTAGTGAAATCACACATAGATGTTGGCCTAATAGTTCCACTTGCAGAACGTCATTCATTTCCCCTTTCTGTTTGAGAGTAAAGCAGTTATCAAACCGCGTGATCCAAGAACTTTGAGTAGCCCGTTGTTTATTTTTATTTTCTAAAATAGATTCTGATCGCGATTTTGTCATTCGTCCGTATGGAAGAGAAATACAGTGTGATTTTTTATAAGGTGCACATATCGAATTGAGGGATTTTATGCTTAATTTTATGGACGGAAAAAATATTTTAAAAAATCAATATATTTTATTATGTTATTTTTGTTTGCTACTGTGGCCCCAGTAGTGTAAACAAACGGTGTAACTTTTAAACTAAATTATCTATCACGATGAAACAAACTCCATATGGATTGGAAATAATTAGGCATCCTCATTAAATTAAAATTGTAGGGAAAATATATCCTCAATTGAAAATAAACATTTTTACAATAATCGTAAAATTTCTCAATATTTACCTGTCTGTTTTATTACTTTAAGTTATTCTTCACAGTATTAGCTACATAATAGTAAAAATAGCATGTATATAACTCAAATTATTTTCTATCAAGTGTTAAAAGATGGCACTCCGAACGCGCCATTTTGTTGTTCAACTAAGGATGGTTTATTTGGGATGTTAATTTAAAACATTTCGTTTTTATGGGGACGCCTAGTTACTTCCAATCATTATGGAGTTTTTTTCATCCCAATAGATCATTTAGTTTAAAAGTTACACCGCTATGTTTATAATGGCGTCACAACACGAACAATTTAAAAAAAAATCCGATAAAAGTATTTTGATTTATTTTAATATTTTTTCCCTCAATTAAATTAAGCATAGATTCCCTCATTTCGATATGTGCACATTATAAAGACTCACACTGTATACTATAGCATTCGGTTATGGTGTAGGTTAGCTTTCAAACAACGAGTTTTTGAAATCGGATGAGTAGGTAGTTTCAGAGATTACCTCGTACGGAGTACCTGCACCACACTTTACCTCTATGAAAAATCACACAAGAGTCTACAGAACATGTTCGACATAGCGACAGAGTGTTACATAACAATGTAAATGGCCGTTAAATCAAAACATTTTTATCGTGTATAGTTTGACTAGATACACCCATAGAAGGTCATCATCAGTTTAGAGATAGAGTACCAATCACTTTTACGAAGTAGGTAATTATTTTAACTGCCATCTCAGATCATATCTATGTAATCCGATTATTTAGTAAAGTACTGGATAGAGCCAGCAAGCAATGACCAGTTAAGTTTGGACCTGTATCAGTATTTCGTTGCGTACCTACACTACCTACCTATCTTCTAACTCTTTAACTTCAAGTTCTTGAATTGGATCCTCCATGGGACACAGGGCAGAATAGGCAGTAAAGGGAGGAGCCCTATTCCCAGCACTGGGTGGCCATGATGATGTTGTTTGACTTTAAAAGGTACTTACCAACAGCAATTTAAATGGTTCAATATCTAACATAATACATCGTTTTCCTGAAATATTCAAGTATACGCGAAGAAAAATCTTTATTTCCCATTTATATACAATATATTTATAATATATTTGACATAAGTAGTTGAAGTTTATTCGTAGGAATACAGAAAGATAAAAAAAATAATGAGTCCAATTTCAACATCTGGGTGACCAATCATTGGTTTTATATAAAATATATACGAGTGAGATACGCGATCTAAGTAGGTAGGTGTAACTGCAGACCTACGTAAGCCTCTGCGGCGAGCACCAAAACCGTAGATAAATAAGACAACCAGCATATTGCTGGGAATAGCCGGTTCTGGGAAATTCTCAATTCAGGTATATACATATATACGTTAGCTACCATTCTAGCCAAAAGTCAGGAAAATATGTAGAGTTACGATCTTTTAAATCTTTGTAAAACAAGGTACTTGCTTAAGAATGTGAATTTTCATCACATCGCTGCAAATCGCCACCAACGATAGGTAGCACAACATGCAGTATCTATTATTGAATAAATTCGCGTGACGTCGATGGGGACGAGTGAGTCGCAAAGTGGATCGAGAACCAAGTGCATAAACTGTATACATTGGGATGTGAGGGGACCTGCGCGACGGCCTCGCAACTCCTGCTATAACTATCATGATAGCCAGTTTCCGACTCCATCGGAAGCCAACTAAATCACGGTGCAGGCGATGAGGCGACATTCGAACGGAAAACTCGTGAACAAGTGGTATCATCCAATAACACTCCGTGACTCTTTTAACCTTCACTGAAGTAATTTATTTCTGGTGTATCTTTTTTAGTTTTGTTCATTGACAGTCGTTTCTAAATAAAAGGTGTAATTATCAATATCTTGCTTTCTTATGAAATGGCATTTGGTCGATGACTGCTAAACTGGAAAATTTCTATACATATCAGTATAGTTGGTCGGTTAGTGACTGATCAAAAGATTCTGTAATAAGGTTCGCATCTCAATCCCTTCCGCTCAGCTTGATAATAAATTCTAAGGAAAATACGTCTGTCTATTTTATTATACATACATAGGTATGAAGGACTTTGTGCCGTGTTAGATTATCATCTTACAATGAATAGCATTGCTGAATATCATTTCTTATTATAGGACCTATATACATACTTTACTTTTTCTTGACTAAACGAGTAATGAACATACTTAAATGTTGATGGATCAAGGGGGGAGGAAGACTTCGGAAGCATTCGTGTTCCACGCGCGCCTCAAGAGATGTCAGCAACAGGGGCCCGCAGGGGCCGAAGCCTGCCAGGGCTGCGGGACTGTTTGAAAGAGATACCGCGGCCTTGGAACACAAAGGGCAAGGAAAGAACATGGACGGGTTTTAGTCAGTACAAGTGTGACACTCCCTTCCGCTCCGCCCAAAGTGGGAGAAGTCATTTTAAAAAAAGGGGGATGGAAGACCAAAGAAAAGACCGATAGATTGTGTGAGGAATGATATGAAGGAAAAAGGAGTAAATCAGAACGTGACGATTGACAGGGAAAAATGGAAGAAAAAAACCCCCCCTAATTATTTATTTATTTAACAAAGGTTTACCAACAGCTTCTGTGTACAATGATCAAAAGCAAAGGTTATACAATATTGGACTTACACAGTCGCCAATTACTGGTTAACCAGCATTCGCAAAAATAAGACAGTGATAACATAATAAGAATATAAAATTAAAACGAGTGGCTTTAAAAAAAAAAAAGTAAACCTAAACAATTACACAATTAAACTCCTCAAATCTAAGGGTATATATAACACATAACTTACGAAGTATAAAATTTAAAATTTTCAGAAATAAATTAAAAACGGCATCACTATAATTAGCTTACCAATTACGACTAAAATTTTAAAAAAATACATAATATGTAAAGATTAATAACAATAAAAATGAGATCGAGACTGATAGCATTACTATTAAAAACAACAATAACATGCCTAATAACATGTGGCAAGGGCAGGAAGATGATGACTTCTCCTTTTAACAAAGTAAAGAGTGTTTATTCCAGGGATGTTGCGGATGTACATTTTTTGTTATCCGCGGATGCGGATGCAGATTTTTGAAGGCTCACTTTCGCGGATGCGTATGTTTTTTTTTTAAGAATCTTTCTTTTGATGCAGTCATTGCATATTTTACAATGAGTCTTATCCTGGCCCTGCAGTCTCGACATAGATAGCGATCGTAAAACATCCAAAATCGGTTGCAAAGTCATAATCATACAAACAAAGACTTAATACTCATAAATCTTTATTTATGAGTATTATGTCCAACACCCATTAGGTAATCTGTCATCAATTAATCTATTTTTTATTGCTATAAAATGACAAATAGCATTTTAGACGTGGAAAACTTGTAGTCAGAATTTTAATGTCATTAATTATCATTACAATATGATTAACTAGAAAGAAAGGAAAAATATGATTTTCACTATTCACGCAGTATATTTTCCCTCGCAAGAAAACATTTTATTTTATTTTATTCTTAACTTCTCCTGTATCGTGGTTATCCAAGTAATTACTTGTATAACCAAAAATAACATTTCCTTTATTTTTATTATCTTAATTACCTTACTTCCTATATTTTTATTATCTTAAAAGACTTACTGATATGTCCATGGAAAAATGGATCGCTGTTTCTTATTACTTGGTACTTACCAAGACTATTTCGTCCTCTAATATTCGACTAATTTAAAAGATATTTCATAAACTGAATAAGAAGGATATATACTGTGTCCCTATTTTTTTCGTTTTCAATTAATAGTTGTCAATTTTGTACAAGTTAGGCCTCTGTTGACAGGCGATCTTAATAGACCAATTTGAGCATAAAAGGAAAACATAGGGACATAGACGAGGTTATATAAAATCATAGCTTTAAAGTCATAAACGTTATAAGGAAATACTCCGAAAAAAGACCACCCACATTTCCTCTTAAGACGTGGAAAGAATGGTACAAAAGGGAGGATGCCGAAACTCAGCGGTGGGTGGAATAAGGGTGATGGAGAGATGAAAGTGTGGGAAAGAACTATCTACTCTGTTCCAAGCCCCGATTGCTATCGGTCGGCCGAGAATGTTAGCAATTTAAATTTAAGAACCTGTAACTAAGTGAGATTTACGATCAAATACCTACCTATTTATATGCGTTTAAGTATTCGTATCTCGTTCGTACTTCTCGAGTATTTTTGTCTTCATCTTGCATTACCTCACGAGTATTTATGTCTTCATCTTGCATTACCTAAGTCTTTATTCACGATGTCTTCCGTCGGGAAAAAGACCAGAAAACAGAGAAGTATTTTTATCGAGCAGCGAATACTGGCAGTTTTGGCTTTAATCACATTGGGCATTGCCCTACTACTATAAAATAGCCTTAAATATAAAACTGTCTCACTGAAGGGCAAATGCCTCTTATACATATAATACACTGATGGTACGAGCATTGATCACCATGCTTGCTCACTGGTGTTTCCAGACTTTTAGTAACTATGTTAGCTACTATAAGCCATATATAAGTAGGTAAAATATTAAAAGTCTGGAATTTTCTTAAATACGCGCATTGGACTTGGAGTTGCGGACACGAACCCGTTATACAATTTAACACAAGTCCAGATTTCCTCACACTGTTTTTCTTTACAGTTGTCAGTAAATCATCATCATTTGCGCCCAGAATCCTTCGGCCTCCGTTTCTCCATACTTTTCGGTTCCGTGTTTTCGTGAGTCGCTCATCCAAGTGTTACCTGCGACTTTGACGTGTTTCATTAGTTTATCATCCTTCTCCGGCCCTTTAACCAATTTATTTGGCATGTCTTCTTGTTCCATAGGCAAGTACTTCTCTATTACCTACTCGTCGGCTTAAGACATTTAATTCTCTAAAACAATACAATCCACTTAATATGGGAAATAACAAAGCAAGGTGACCTTAAAACTATTTATAAGAATTACTTATAAAGAAGGTAGCTCTTTTCTTACTTACATCCGTCACACAATCCATCCATCGTTTCTTTGGTCTTCCTATAAACTTCACATGCCCCAAACCAAGAAAACCGATTACCACACAACTTTTCAGTCACCGGTGCCACTTTCAGACTTCTGAATACTGAATGTAATAGGTTTACCCGTATGAATGAAGGTGGACCCTATCTCTTAAGAATCAGCCTAGACCTATCTTAGGGGACATTTATCGAAAACTTTGAATATAGTATTTCAAACTGAAAATGAACAATGCAAACAATTTTCCTTTATTTATTTATATACATATTTTTTACATTTTCAAATATTTAAATATAAAACGACATAAAAAAAACATTAAAAAATATAAAAAATAGTAGCCCACCGGTATCGGGAATAGGGTCCAAGCTACCGGCGGACAGGGCTCCAGAGAGAGGAACCTCCTAACAATACGAGCCGTGTCCAGGAGTACCGCTTTCTGAATCAAGCCCTGTTTCCCAATGCAAACAATTATTATTAACGATATGTCAGTGATGTCCAAGATAAACTCGCCCTAACAATGTAGGTACAAAATGATTGTTAATGCATTAACCAAAGGTGATAAACAATAGGTAAGATTAAATAATCTTCTATACCGCTACAAATGATGCCACGAACATGTATTTGCCTAATATATTTATATAATGATTAGGTCTATTATCTACTACATTCATTTCTGTGTGTTTCTATTTACCTGATAAAGGTACATATTTATTATGTAACATAGAGTATCCATGTATGTAACTTTTGCCTTTATTTTCAAGGTTAGCGAAAATATTGCAATGTAAAACTGGCTCCATTGGTCTAGTAAGGTTTTTTTTGTTTTTCCATTTTGCAGTAGTAGCTAGGAGTTCGTATTTGTGCCCGGTTGATAGCAATAGGATCATCCCTTGTGATGAAACGTTGTTGTACCATTCTTACACAACAGCGTTGATAAAGTTGTAAAGTTGTATATGTGACGTCGGTTTTTAATATAGTGATTTTCTTTAAATCTTAAGCTCAAAGGTGAGACGCACTATTGTTTGATATCAGCAATATACAAGATTACGAGTAATCCAATGGGTCCTGTCTCTTGTCACGTGCTTGGGTAAGGCGCATATCATAAAAGAAAATTCATGAATGCAGATTTAAGGAACAAACAGTTTTTTTACTTCAATCTTCTGTTTGTAACAGCTAACCTAGAACTGGTTTCAAATAGGGATGTGAAATATTAAAGCTACATTAATTTTATGCACATTTATACCACTGCCTCGACGGGCTGCCTCGTTGGTCTAGTGGTCGCAAGCACGACTGCTGACGCTGAGCATGAGGGCCTGGGTTCGATTCCTGGATCGGGCAAAGCATAATTGAGTTTTTCCATCACGAATTTCTTAGCCACGGAGTCTGGATTTGCGCCTGGTTGGTGGCAATAGGCTCGCCCCCTATTACATGTCATCATCATCATCATTGTCAGCATATAATGTTCCCACTGCTGAGACACAGGCATCCTCTCTATTAGAGGGAATGGGTTATAATCCACCACCAATGGGCAATAGAATGGGCCCAGTGCGGTTTGGAAGAAGTCACATGTCTTCGATTTTTTGGTTCTAGGACACAACTAGCCGGTTTCCTCACGATGTACATACACACTACTGGACTATTACATGTACTTAAACATAACTGGCGAAATGTTGGTGTACAATTAGGTACACCTCTGCCTAACCTTTCCGGGATTACAGGCGTGATGTTAATATGAGCGACGACAGGGTTCTATTATTAGTTTCAAGACATAGTTTCTGTATCTATTATATAGCTAGATCAATTACAAATGTGTTACCGTGAAACTTACATTACAGTTCTGCGTCATCGTTTAACTTGTTTCTATTAACTCCATTCATTTACCTCTAATGGCGTTAATTAAGCAAGCAACCAACAAAGTCACTCAAACAAACTTGGAAACTCAAGAGAAACCATTTATTTACGGTCGTAATTGAAAACTATAATCGTCTTGCTTTGAGTGACAAGCGAAGAGTATGTGGTACATTATATACAACCTATAACATTGTGTTTAACTTTAAACATATGTTTTTATGACTTCCATTTACATTTACTTGTTAGACGTGCTGGGATAATTTTAAAAGACAATATTACGGCTGTGTTAGATTGACGTACTCTCAGCGTGTCGATGGCAAAAAAGGCACAAAATATTATTAAAATTCAAGAACAACACTCGTAAAAAACTAGTTTAAACCAATCAAACTTCCGGAATCTAGTTTAGTATTGAGTGCAAAATAAGTTGGTGGCAAAAAGAGAATGAAAACAAAGTTCACCGACTTCCAAACCTACAATTTTGTAATGGTCTTTTTTTTTGCAAAAAAGGTTTATTAACTATAAATTCATTTGATGTGTACTAACTGACAAGTAAACAATGTGTCAAACACCTTAGCTCTGATACGATATAACATGTCGTAAATAAAGTTACACTCAGAGGTTGTTGAACTGCTGATTCGTGAACACGGGATTAGTCTATGCAATGTTTACGCCCTAGTCACAAGATCATACCGGGTTCAAATCAGGCTATAAGTAATCTGTATTGCTTGTCGATTTTTCGCACTCAGAAAGGTTAGACACAATCACACACAAAGGTCATTTATGGGAAACCAAAATAAAAGAAGAGGCTCGCAATAGATTTTGGTGGCCATGTCTGTCGCAATCGAGTATTACTTCGGCGCGTGCTCTGTGTGAGCATCGCTGCGTGCCTCACCCCCGCGCGCCCCACTTACCCCGTGGCCCTTTCCGACATAGCCTTGTAGTCCATTGAAAAGTTACATTTGGGGTTGCATTTGTCAGAGGAGTCAATTTTATTTTTTAGATATCAAGGGGGGGTCAGTTTAAAGTTAAATTATCAGTTAAAAGCCAAATTTGTGGGGTTGTAACCCTTGTCCCACAGCCGCCATCTTGGAAAACGGGGTTCAAAAGGTATTTATGGTTTATCTCACAAAAAAAATTGTTAACATTTTGTGTTGCTAATAAGATTATCTACAACTTTTGTCTGTTACTTTTAGTCATAGAACCAAAAATAAAAAAAAACGTTATAAGCGGAAATTCATGAAAATTTGAGAAAAAAAAATCTATTCGTCGATATAACTTTTTTTCTAATCATTTTACAAAAAAATGACATCAGACCATTTTAATACATGGTGTTTTAAGGAATAATTTTTATTATGAACTTTTTGAATTATATTCATTATTTAAGGTTTTACAGCGCTCCGAAACGTATACTATTCTGCAGTATTCATTCAACTATACATAAATATTAATCATCATCATCTGCCTAGCCTTTTCCCAACTATGTTGGGGTCGGCTTCCAGTCTAACCGGATACAGCTGAATACCAGTATTTTACATGGAGCGACTGCCTATCTGACCTCCACAACCCAGTTACTACTGGGAAATACGATACCCCTTGGTAAGACTGGTTGTCAGACTTTTTGGGACACTGACTACTTTAACGACTGTCAAAGATCTTCAAATGACAGCCGGGACCAACGGCTTAACGTGCTTTCCGAGGCACGGAGGAAACTCGGTATGTAATGGGTGGTCACCCATCCACAGACCAACCTAGGCAAGCACGGCTTAACCTAAAGATCGACCCGAGCGGCTGTTATTGTTTAGCCACGAGCTCCTATATACATAAATATTAATGATTTACCATAATATTTAATCATCTTTTCATTTTTTTTTTATATTAATTTCCATTTAACATCTTTTCATTTTAACTATTGATAATGCAATATTGTTATTAATTCATTATTGATTTGACACTCCATCACAAAAATTCGAAATTATTCATTAAAAAAAAAAAAAAAATTAGGGTGTACATTACCGAGAATACTGCGCAGGTAGAAAAGGCCCAAGTGACTGTTTGGGGATAAAGGTACATCTATTTGCTACTTTTATTATATTTAGTCCATAGGATGCGAAGTTGTCCTTCGACTTCCATCATGAGTGATTGTTTCATTTGTAAAAAAACCTTTTGGCGAAAATAAAATAACAACTGTTAAGGCAAAAGGAGTAAAATCCTTACAATTTTTACGCTTCCAGACTCTACTACGTAGGTGGTGGGGAAAAGAGCCAATGATTAATTTATAATAATACTGCATGATCAATATTTAAAAAGATAATCATTAAAACCGGCCAAGTGCGAGTTGGACTCGCGCACCGAGGGTTCCGTATAAACTTGTAGGTATTTGTTACTAGATTACATATTTGCAGTTTCAGATTTATCCTTTACATGTGCTGTAAAACATTGCTTCTTGGTAAGTTTCGTGATTCTAGGCGAACGGTTTTCGACCCAAAACCTATAGGGTACTTCTGGTTGACCTAGAATTGTCAATTTCAGTTAAAAGCAGATCTTACAGCACAAGTTAAGGATAAATTTCGAAAAATAAAAAAAGTTGAAAATTAAGGTAAATTTTTTCGAAAATCTAAATTTGCCCATATCTTTTTATCGTGTTGACTCAGTATGTTGATTTTTATACACCTAACAGGGACTTCAGTATCTGGTATAAATTTCAACTCGCTAGGTCCACCTGTTCTTGAGAAAATCGGTGGTGACACACGGACAGGCAGACGGACAGACGGAAAAGAGAGTGATCTTATAAGGGTTCCTTTTTTACCTTTTGAGATACGGAACCCTAAAAATGAAAAGATTATTGAAAAATATGGTAAATCATTAATATTTATGTATAGTTGAATGAATACTGCAGAATAGTATACGTTTCAATGTAAAACCTTAACTAATGAATATAATTTAAAAAGTTCTTAATAAAAATAACTCCTTAAACACCATCTATAAAAACGGTCTGATGTCATTTTTTTGTAAAATGATTAGAAAAAATGTTATATCGACCAATAGAATATTTTTTCTCAAATTTTCATGTATTTTCGGTTATAACTTTTTTATTTTTGGTTCTATAACTAAAAGTTGTAGATAATCTTATTAGCAACGAAAACTGTTAACTATTTTTTTTGTGAGACCTATAAACCATAAAAACCATTTGAACCCCTTTTTCCAAGATGGCGGCCGTGGGACAAGGGTTCCAACCACACAAACTTGGATTCAACTTTAAACTGATATCTAAAAAATAAAACTGACTACTCCGCCAAATGCACGCTAAGCCCAAAAAATGTTACATTTCAATGGACTATTGGTACAGCCAGCTTCAGAGAAAAGGAACCCCCTTTGGTAACCTTTGGTAAATGTCAAACCATTTTAAGTTTTCGTAGTACAATGTAAATGGCGTGTTGGTTTTGTGGTTAAGACTACTGCTCAGCGATGCAATGGTCACGAGTTCAAATCCGAAGATGATTTCTTGTTATTTTTTTTAGTTTCTTTAATAGATGATTAGATGATTTTCTTTAATTATTATTTAAGAAATCAAATGTTAAAGTAGGTTTGAGGTTTGTAAGAAAAGCTAGGCATGTTGCATAAACAATATTCATTTATTTCTCTAATTATATTTGTAGGACCTCATGGAATCCACTGGTTGACTATACAGTTTTCTATCTGTTTTAAATGGGTTATTTACTTAGAATATTAACTAAACACAAAATAGATACCCTGGGTGAGGTTTACAACGCTTAACACTAGATAATCGGGTTCGTTCATAGATATTTCTAGAAACATAACTACAATATTTATTTATTTGAAGTTGTAAAAACATTTTTTTATACTCTGTATGATCTTATCGGAAAAAAGCTTGATTAAAAAATGAAATGTTGTCATTTGCGCCTGTGAATTTCAGAAAAAGAACCAAAATGCTAAACTTTATGTAAAAGTATAGCAATATACATCTTTTTCTTCTAACACATTTTCTAATAACCCTTTTAACACAACATTAGAAAAATATGTGAGGTCAGATGGTGCATCGTTAACACATTACAAGACTACTTGTAAACAAGAGTTACTGGACTGATAATAATAATAGTTATTTATGATACTAGTGCGGTAAGTTGGTTTTTACAAACGAGTTTCGTCTCGAGGGCTTACCATAGTCACGAGTTTGTAAATACCAATTTCTGCACGTGTGTCATACAATGTTTTTCAAAACATTTGCGAGAAAACAGCACAATATGCAATGAAACAAACTTTTTATTATACTATTTTTAAAAGCAAATAAGAAATTATACAGATAGGTCACTACTCTTGGAAATTAATAGTAAAATTTGAACAATAATTGAAATTCAGTGAAATTTGCTGCTCTGTAATCTTAATTGACTGACTGACATTATTAATTTCACACGTATTATGTTGAAAGGGAGAATGCAGCGTAAACGGCGGCGACGACGGCGTTGACATCAACACTTGCTCATACGTTCCAATGCAAATTTATCAGATAAGTTACACAATCAATCTGCCGAGTAAATTGCCTATTAATAATGGAGAGGTTGGCCGTCACTGAACCAGGAACTGAACCAGGTAAATTTGACGGCAGAGATGGGTGCGGCGGCGGGGGAGGGAGCTGCTCGGGGCCAGAGTCTCGTGACGCGCCCGCCGTCGATCGGGCGATATTCTTTAAAGACTTGGGGGGTTCGTTTTCTCTGACGCTGACTGTACCTATCGCGTGATGTAGATTTTCTGGGGCCAATTAATGGACGAACATATTTAGTTATGGTCGACGCGTATTCCAAATGGGTCGAATGTTTTGATGTGCCGTCAGGCTCTAGTTCACGTATGGTCATACAAAAACTGTGCGAAATAATGGCTAGATGTAGATTGTTCCATACAATTTGCTCAGATAATGGTACCTATGGCTTTTGTGTCCCACGAATTCAAATAATTTTATTTGTGTAATCACGTAACTCATCTGACATCTCCAACGTATAATCCGGCCAGTAATGGCCAAGCAGAGAGTTACGTGAAAATAATTAAAAAAGCAAAGAAAACAATTTTATTAACAGGTGCTAACTCGTGAATATTAGTTTATTTTTTATTTTTTATTATTCTATAGGAATTCCGGGATATTTCTCAAAGCGCAACTATTTTTAAGCGCAACCAACAAAGCCCAACTAAATTATTCCTCGAAGGGCAACCATTAGTTGAGCTCACAAATTCAAATGGCTCAAATGGTTGCGCTTCTATGGCTTGATCTAGAGTACCTACCTAATACGGGGTGGAAGTACACTGACGAAAACATTTACCACGTAGGTACTCAGTACATCATTTTGAGCCCCACCACGTTGAAATTAAAAAAAAAATGCTGTTTCCTACAAAAGTTCAATATCTACCTACCTACACGGTCAAAATGTATGGAACAGCTAATTCATTTCTTTGATGTACTGAGTACGTCGGCGTGTCTCCCACCCTGTATATTACATGATATTCACATATTAATATCTGCCTAGGTATTAAGTAGTCCTTCAAATTAACCTCTAAATTGTATCGGGAGCTCTCCCAACCCAATTCCGTGAATAATTTGAAAGCGGTGGCGGCACACAACACAGACTTGATGGCATCATCATCATTACCACACACTGAGATAAGAACTAGTACCTCATCCTGCCTTTCGATGGACTTAATCTAATATTATCTGAGAATGAGTTAATGAAGTGGGGCAACCTTTTAGAAAGTAGATGGCAGATGCTGCCCTGCTATTCGATCATCTGCTGCGTACATTTTATTTACGACTAGTGTTTGCCCGCGGTTTCGCTCGCGTAAAGCAATAAGACGATAGGTTATGCATGACAGTTTTAAATATTCATGCAAAACCTTCAGGCAAAACCGACTTCTATAGGAGACACACACGTAATTGCAAGCCGGGCCTTTGGCTCATTTGCAAGCATGATATCACCAGCAACACACGACGATATGGTTGCTTTAGTGAGTTTATAACATGTGTAAAAAAAAAAAAACAACTGAGAGCCGTGCATGCGATAGGCCACACATCGACTCGGTTGTGCGAGCAGTTGCGCCGCGCCAAGCGGAAAAATAACTATTTCAATATTCTCTTGGTTGCATACACGTACAGGCAAAACTGCACACGCATAACCTATCGTCTATGGCCGGCTTTATGGTCGGAAATTATCCCACGATAAAAGTTTTAAATACAGGCTATGACTCTCGGGGCTCCCAATTAGTGAAAGATCGGATAATTCCGAAGGTTACCCCGACATCCTGGAAACTTACATTACCTGTTTATAATTTATGTAAAGACTAGCGACCGGCCCACGCTTCGCAGGATTTTAAGCCATGAGAAATTGAGATTGTTTTAATGTTATTTGCATACTATGTCCATATATTTGTAATCACGTTCTCGAAAACCGCTCCCAAAAGATTTCGATGAAAGTTGCAATGTGGGGGTTTACAGGGGTGGAAAATCGAGCTGGAAAAATGCTTTTTCTCTATTTCTACCCAAGCAGAGCTCGGTTGCCCTCGGTTGCTCGGTTGTGGTACTAAGGTAACTAAGGTATTATAATGAAATTCAATAAGTTGTAGTTCTTTAGTATATTTCATAAAATAAAGCTGAAGAATTCGTTTGCATATTCTAACACGCTTACCTCTGGAACTACTAGTCAGATTTGAAAAACCTGGCAGGTGAAACCGCGGGCACAGCTAGTAAGAAGATAAAGAACAGCCGAGTCTTGCATGCCAAAAACAGGTTTGCATGCCCAATTCTGCACGAATGTTCTCAATTTCGCAAGCAAAGAATCTTTTTGTGAATATATTTATTTACTTGTGAAACTAGTGTTGTGGCTACCTTTATCGGTGAGGTAAATTACCTACATTGGCAAGGTCGTCTGGCAAACGTAACCATAACAATCTAACTGGTGAGTGTTCTATCGTAAATGCTAAATATCAAGGTGTAGCCATCTATATCGGGCTAGTACGCAGTTTATTTCCGTGTAGTGTGTTTCCCTTATAATTTACCTAAGTTCCTTTTTTATTGCATCATCATAATGCAAGCGAGTTGCAAAAAAAAGGATAATTAGGTCCTTAGAACCCAATGGCACGCGACCTTAGCTAAGGACCGGACGCCATGTTTTTGTTAACGTGGAACTTTGGACTTGGAAGATGGGTAGGCCTTTAGTGTGGGACACAACGTGTCGATACTCTTGAGCCATTACATCTTCTAAGACCATCGTGCTGTGCTGGCGCTGCTGCTGCGGCTGCGGAGATCCTCAAGCGGCGTAAATATAGTATAATAGTAAGTAATATATACCTTTGTGAAACTATGTTTTCGACCCCAAACTTTGGTTTGGGGTTGCAACTCTGGGGCTGTGGGATCCGAGATCACTTAGCCTATTTAGGAAATGTGTGCAGAAAAAAGTGTCCCATGCAAGGGCTGGGTTTTACCTTGGCCAGAGGCTGTGTGTTGTTGTTGCCATACAACTTGTAACGTCGCCAAACTCTCTGGCACATTATAAGCTGCACATTTTTTAAATTCTAATTTGATTGAATTTTTTTAATTTGATATTAGTTTTGTTGTTTTAGTTTAATTAATCGTTTTTAATAATAATAATGATAATCTTTTATCAGGCGGAAATAAGGTGCGCGCCTTCAACAGTTGGGTCATGCCGGTTTTGATGTATTCTTTCGGCATACTCAAATGGACTCAGACGGAACTTGATGCCTTGGATAGGAGGGTCCGCGTACTGCTGACCGCAAATCGGATGCATCACCCACGGTAGTCGGTGATGAGACTGTATATCCCACGGAAATGCGGAGGTCGTGGCTTCTTAAATGCTAAGACCCTGCACAACCGTGAGGTATGCAGTCTCAGGGAATACTTCCTAAAAGCCGACGTGGGTATGCACCGAGAAGTGGTCTCAGTGGACAAGGGCCTCACCCCGCTCTCCCTGGCTAACGAGAGCTGGCGCAAACGAGGTATGGCAGGGCAAGGAGCTTCTCGGACGCTTTTACCGGGCCCTACATGGGCCCGATGTAGACTTCTTAGCGACCGTATCTTGGCTGCGCTTCGGTGACCTCTTCGGGGAGACCGAAGGTTTTGTCTGTGCAATAATGGACGAAGTTATGATGACAAATAACTATCGGAAATGATTGTGAAGGATGGCACGGTTGACATATGTGCCATGCCACCGTCCGGGAGAATCGATCCGACACATTATTTCTGGGTGTTCTAGTCTAGCTAACGGAGAATACTTGCATAGACACTTGCTTTGAAGTACAGCCTTGTGGAATCAGAAGTGCCATACTATAAGTATGCGCCCGAGCCAGTTCTCGATAATGGTAATATCACGATGTATTGGGATCGATCTATCACCACTGACAGAACTATTGTTGCCAAAAAGCCTGACATTGTGGTGATAGATCGATTGGAGCGCCGCGCCATGATTGTTGATATAACAGTCCCGCATGACGAGGACCTCGTGAAAGCAGAAAAAGATAAGCAGTTCAAGTATCTAGATCTGGCTCTCGAGGTTGTCGACATGTGGGATGTGAGTACAGCAGTTATTGTGCCGATCGTCGTGTCAGCTAATGGATTAATAGCCAGTAGCCTCGACCAACATCTAAGGAGGCTCTCGCTTGGCAGCTGGATCAAGGGGTTGATTCAGAAAGCAGTACTTCTGGACACGGCGCGTATTGTCAGGAGGTTCCTTTCTCAACAGCCCTGACCACCGGTAGCTCGGACCCTATTCCCAATGCTGGTGGGCTACTATTTTTTATATTTTTAAATGTTTTTTTAAGTTGTTTTTTATTTAAATATTTAAAAATAAAATGAATATGTATGTAAAGAAATAAAGGAAATAATAATAATAATTTAATTTCATTCAGACACAGTCCATACATTAGATAAAATTACAATTACAAATAAAATTACAATTACACATTAGAATTATAAATTAAAATAATACACATTAAAAAGCAAATCAATCACAAAATTTATCATATTGCGCATAATCTACGCATTTTAAAAAATACGACGAGAGGCGCTAACGTGAAGCTGCATCCACCTCTGTATCAGGGATACCTCCAGGAGACTGCTCGGACAATACCTTCAGGAGACTGTTCGAGCTGCTACGTAGGCGACTGAATAATGAAGCGCTCCGCTTCCTTATAATTGCGAAAAAATCATCGGTCCGCGCCTCAGCAAACATAGTCGAAGCACTACAGAACCGCGGGAGCCCTAACAGTATCCTGAAAGCATTGTTGTACTGCACGCGCAGTGCGCTGTACGCCCGCTGCGTAAAGTTGGTCCACAGGCTGCACGTGTAAAATGTCTGACAATATGCCTTAAATAAAGTTATTTTCACAGGTCTAGTACATCGCGCAAACCTGCGAGCCAACATATTACACCGGACAGACAGCGCCCTGCGCTCCCTCTCAATGTCCAAATTGTCACACAAGTCGTCAGAGACCCAGTTGCCTAGGTACTTGAAATGCTGCACTCTTTTTAAAGGAATGGCCGGAAGGACCGGCGGTACAGATGAGTAACATTTGGTACCGGCTTTAAAGATCAAGAATTCACTCTTTTTAGCATTGTAACTGAGCCCATGGGCCTCCGTATAAGACTCACAAAATGCTCAACAGTTTACGTAACGCACCGATCGATGGGCTCAGCAACACCCATCCGCGTAACTAATGTTGTTTATACACACTCCGTCTATGGAACAACCGATATTAGTGCTGCTGAGCTTTTTTAATTATAATGTATGTATTATAGCTTATTAAGTAAAATAAAGTCTTCCTAATTTTGTGTTTAAAACCATGATCCAAAGTCACTGTATTCGTCTTTGACATACATATGGGATTTTCCTCGTGAGCTAAACTTGTTTGTTATCTTTGACCTTATTATGATCGTATTTTTTTGTTGTATTTTAAAGGGGCTTGTGGCTCACCAACGTCCTTGTACCTATATCATAGCAACATCCTTCTATTGTGTAAATTTCATTTTGTACTCCGGAGATTGTTGGTGTTCTGATTGCTAAGAGAAACTCTTCATGAAAATCATTACAGGTCATTTCCAAGTACACAAGCAACCATGTTCAATGGTGTTCCATAAAAAATGTTCTGTAGAGTCAAATAGTTTGACTACTGACTATCTATGTAACGCAGTAATGGTATTTCGATATTCGGACAATCGATATCCTCGATCGATATTGGTTGCGATAGAGGCTATCACGAGATATATCACTATGATGATAAATCATTATCATTTCAGCCCGGAATCTCTCAAAAATCCGAAACCTAGGAATCAAGAACCTTGGAGTATAGGCCTCCCCTTTCTTTAGTCACACTCCCCTGTTCCATGCGTCCCTTATCCAGGTAATTATCGGGCATGCAACGAGCTTTTGGGATATATTACATGCGATGTCGATCGCGATGTGCCATCTATCGTAGTCATCCATACATATTATAAATGCGCAAGTAACTATGTCTGGCGGTTCCTTTTCCAACCACTGAACTGATAATTATGGAATTTGACAGATTAGGACCTGGATATCGGCATAGGGTACTCCTCATTCCAGGCCGCTGACGAACTCGCGGGCCTGATTATACAAGGTGTAACATAATAAACGGGAGAGCTCCCGTGTATTCTCTAGGACCGGATGAACCTGAACACCTTTTGTTCTAACTTGCTGAAATCCACAGAAAAAAAATGAACTTTCTATTGGAACTGACGTAATCAGCTGATTAATATGGTAAAACTAAGAAAAAAGTAATGATTTTTTTACGTTTATTCTGTAATAACTTGTATAAATGTATTTGGGGCGTCCCAAGACATACAACACACATAGCGTAAGCATAATCAGCCTCTAATGTTCCCACTGCTGCAGATAAAACTTTTGTCCACCGGTTATTTCCACTGACAAGGGACAAAATTATTTTATCCACCTGCCAAAGCACGGCAACAGGGGGAAAGAGAATTATATCACTTTTTGACATTAGATGTGGATACTCACCCCCCGCCTATAGCATGGCGACTAGTGGAAGAAAAAATTACAGATATTTTGACATAACAAAGGGAGAAATTTGTCCTCATCTTTAGATGGTGGGTTTAAGTATATCTCTTGGAAAAAATATAATTAGTTGTAATATAAAAATGTCTCGTGCTTACTGGAGCTTAGTGTTGTCGTCGGAAAGGGAGGAAATCGAGCGAAAAATACACCGGCGTTCAATTCGCGATTCGAGCAATCCCTTCGAATTACCCGACACAGAATTCCGCCGGATTACTAAATTACTTTAATCAGTGTTATTTTGCTTGGATATCTTTGGTTAGACGTACTGAACGCTGTGTTATCCATCTATTTTAATGGGACCTTATATACTTACGAACAATTAAATTAACTAATCTAAATAATATCAACATAAATCTACACAACTTATGTCAACTCTCAATATTTTTCTAATTTAAAGAAATTGCGCAAGAAAAATACGCCCGCTAAATTCGATGATTCCCGCGTTTTTTTTTCTGGTTTGAGGTTATATACTCAGAGACATTGACAACAAAACAAAATAAATATCCAGCACAGATTTAATAAAACGAAAAAAGTACTTTGGTTTACGACGATATTCTCGACTATTTTGTAATTGAATAAAAGTTTTCTTATAATGGCAATAATTTCGGGGACAAGCGTTTCCCCTGTTTTGTCCACCGTGAATAGTTTATCCACCCATTTCGCCATGCTCGGAGGGTGGACAAAATTAACAGAGGGGAATAGTATTTTGTCCTCTCCCCGTGGATAAAATGTCTCCGGCCATGCTAGCCCAGCTGGGACACCTTCTCTCTATGAGAGGGAATGGGCTATAATCCACCACGCGGGCACAGTGCGCGTTGTTAGATGTTACGTATCTTCGATTTTTTGGCTCTAGGACATGCCGGTTTCCTCACGATGTTTTCCTTCACTGTTTTGAGAGCAGTGGTGATGAAATAAATTACACAATGTAATGAACATGCCTGGGTTCGAACCCACGACTTACTGCTCGTAAGTCGGGGCCACCACCATTGGGCTACCGCTGCTCATGTACAACACACATAGTTAAAATAATAGTTTTGTCGATACAAGTATCAGTATAATAATACAATAATGCTCACATTACACGCTAAGCATGTAACGTGCACTGTGCATCTGTGCATTACGTGTTTGCAAGTACTCGTCTATTAATGGATTAAGTGGCTATGATAGGCCGTGCGTGCCACTACGACGGGTTTTAATAATAAAAGCATACCTATTAGGTACACTTGATCATGTCAATGATACTGCTGTTGTACTATGAAATGAGTAGATATTAGTAGCTGCAGTTGGAAGTGACTTTTCCGGTCGTGTCATAAGCCTTAATCACATAGACTTGATGTGCTTACGTAGCCATTGTTAGCAGGTACCTAATCTCTACTAGAACATAATCACATAGTGCTATAGTCACACGAAGGTAGGAATTCGTCGTAGCGCACACTAGGGACGGCAGAGCATTTTATCTTTACTCAACTTAAATTAATATGTAACTCCTGGTTACACGATACAGATTGCAATGTTCAATACGGCGCGGCAAAGAGAACGCTTTCCTTTGGGTCGATTTTTAAACATTGGAATCTGTATCTTGGTATACTAGTTACTAGCTTTGCCGAGTCATCTCATGCACGAGGTTGTGCGTTCAAATCCGGGCAAGTACCTACGTGACTTTTTCAATTCATATGTATTTTCTAAGTTTATCTTCGACATCACAGACAGCGGTGAAGGAAAATATCGTGAGAAAACCTAGGCTTATAATGAATTTAAGTCCGAAATCGCCAACCCCTCTTGAACAAGCGTGGTGAAGAAGCGAATGCTCGTGCCTTCTCTGTATGAGAAGATGCCTTTGCTCAACAGTGGGACTGTAATAGGATGGTATTATTTATTTAATTATAAAGATAAAATGCTCTCTCGTGTCGTCCACGGTGTGCACTGGCCTTTATAAATCAAGTGGAGACTGCGAATCGGCAAGCATGAGGTGGGTTCTCCTTCGGCTAGATCTGGACCTACGATCTCTGTAGGGTGGCTGGCAGCAGCTGGAGAATATATGCCATTGGGGAATCCTAATTGGTGGCCTGCTGTAGGCTGATGATGAAGAAGTACTAGGTACAGGGTATGCAGTCATCGGTAGCAATAGGAGCCGCAAATTCACTGGAAGTAAGTTTATCTGATTCCAACGTTATTATAAGACTAAATAAAGTTAAATTAAATTATCTAGCGGAATTCCACTGAATCGATGGATAAATCTTAAAAGGATAAAAAATTAAAAAAAAAAACATGTATGCAATTCACACGTGGTAGAAGTGAAACCTTCTAAATGTTGATTTCAAGATAAACACTGTATATGCTTCCTATCTCATTTTCTCGCACGTTAAATCTTATGAATTTATGTGTATGTCTCTTTTTACTGTCGCTTTTTTTCTTTCATCGACTTTCACATCACAACGATGCTAAAGAAGTTTTCACTTCAAAAGTATAAACACCATCTGTGATCGTTGATCTGAAAACGTCGAATATCCTTTTCTTTTTGTCATATCATTTATGGGCTTGTATTAGGTAACGACTGATCAAGTTTGTGGAGCTCGCTACCTTATTTAGCATTGCTGTTTCTTTATGACATGTAAACCTATTTATAACTTAAAATTATTTGTGCAATGGAATGTCTTTCCGCTTACGTTTCAATATGGCTACGTTACTACGAAGGAACCCACGCCGCTATGTATTGTCTGCATTGCAATCTGGACCCTACTCTGTAGGAGATAGTAAAGATTTTAGTTTATTCTTCTGAAAACATACAAATGTACGGGAAATCTACCATGCAATCGTAGTTGTGTAAGATGCAAGAGAACATCAAAATGAATTGAAAGCTGAAAGGTACTAAAAAAGGGGGTAAAGTGTACCACCGGACTAGTAGACGTACTGCAGCGTACGAATTGATATCATAATTATTAGTATTGATATACAGGGTGTAAACAGACTCTTCACGAAGCCGTCAACCAAGCATTATGTACATCTAACTAAGTAACTTTACGCTAAAATTAGTGCTGGGAAACGACTTTTTTTTTGGGCTGAAAAATCACGTTTTTCAGTACGACTCAATGTAACGCACTCAAAACAATGTGCTGATGGATGGATTGAATAGTAAGGGGGTCCTAGAGGTGTTTTAAGTACAAATCCTACATTAAAAACATGTATTAAAAAAAACTTGTGAAAAAGTTGGAACTTTGACCCACAATATCTCCGTAACTAGAAGGTTCCCAGGTATGGTCTAGAACAAAAAAAATATCGCAATGACGGCGAGAACAAGTGCCTCTCGGCTTCGTTAAGAGTCTGTTTACACCCTTTATACCCACGATTGATATCCCGACTAGTCGTACTCAGTGCTTCTCCTCCACGTTTATTATGCTTACGTAGGGGGGGGGGGGGGGGGCTATGTCCAGCAGTGGACGTCTTTCGGTTGAAATGATGATGATGATGAAATGATGATGTCACAGCAAATAATCTTTTAAAACTAGACGAGCTCGGTGTTTCCTATCCATCTTCTCTGACAAGAAACACCAAATCAAACTCAGAGGCCAGCCTTTTTTCAAGACCAAACTTAATTTCGGGCAGGTAATAGAGGAGTATGAGGAATTGAGGACCACAAAGAACATAGTATTTTGCTAAATTTAGGAACCTTTACGGACAGCCTATTAGGATGCCATAATTCACCATTAAGTTCTTCGCTTTGGAACGGGTTAGTAGACTGCTTTCACGATTATTTTATCTTTGAGCAGGAACGTAGCTTCATCTCTTAGTTTTTGGCATAATTATTAAAAGTGGTTTATTTAAAAAAAATAAGCTTTGAGTTATAAATTGATACGATTCCATAATAAGTAGGTATGAATCGATTTTAATAAAGTTGAGCTCCCGTAGAACTATGCAATGCTGCCAGTCTTCTGGGCACGTTTCCGGATGACAGCGATGCGGAGGAGTACTTTGACGCCTAAGTGTCCTATTGTTGTCGTTGTAAATATATAGGAACTTACTTTTAGTCTTCCCTTTGTTTTGCATATTTTTGTTCTATTTGTAGTCTGTATATAATGTACATAAAATGTAATTATAATTATTGTAACTGAGAATATTTTTCATAAAATACAAGTACATACTAGTACTTGTTTTTCATGAAAAATATTCACAGTGTACTCACTTACTGAATATTGTACACATTTACTAGTAAAAGAAATAATACTTCCGTAATTTACCTCGTAATTCTCTTTTTTCACGAACGTTTCCAAATAAATAGTAGATTGGTAAAAATCGATCGAAACTACGTAGTGGCAGTATTAATTACTCAATAAATTATTGGTAAATTACCTAATAAACTTTGTTGTCGGTTTTGTTGTAGTTCCCTATAATATGTTTTTCAGGTACCTAGTTGCTATGACACGCCTTAATTTATTTATGGAGAATCCAATTGCTTATTGGATTTTTCTTGTTTAGGACCACTACAGGTTTAGTTATTTTATGTTTCGCATTTATGTATCACCAAATGCGAATAAATGTTTTAATTGGATTTCATATTTTTTGCGGGACAGCCAGCAAATTAAACAATAAAGGGAGTAAACAGATGCTTAACGAAGCTGAAAGGCACTTGTTCTCCCCGTCATTGCGATCATTTTTTTGTTCTAGACCATACCTGGGAACCTTCTAGTTACGGAGATATTGGGGGTCAAAGTTCTAACTTTTTCAAGTTTTTTTTTAAATACATGTTTTTAATGTAAGATTTTTACTTTAAACACCTCCAGGACCCGCTTACTATTAAATTAATCCAACAGCACAATGTTTTGAGTGCGTTACATTGATATGAGTACTACCGTAAAACGTGATTTTTCAGCCCAAAAAAAAAGTCGTTTCCCAGCACTGATTTTTGCGTAAAGATACTTATTTTGATGTACATAATGCTTGGTTGACGGTTTCGTTGGTGTTTACACGCCGTATAGTTTTCAGGTAGACAAATAAGTAACCAAAGGTTTCTAATAGTCCACATCTGCACAAGGTTACAACGTGGCCCAGTCTGCCACAACCTATACTTGTTAACTGACTTAGGTATCTTTTACCTCAATCCTGGCTAATATGTTTAGAAATACTATCATTCTTGTATATCTTGATCTAAAGAAGAAAAACAAAGTCAAATTATAATCAGAACTTTGATTAGGTATGTTGTCACGCCCTTATAACCCATTTGTATAGATTATTTTTAACGATTGTTGCTGTAACATGATAATATTGTAATACCAAATGATTTGAAAAGATTTTCTTGCTGGTTCTTCGGTGCACCTTTTTGTCGACATTTTATAACCCGTATGTAAAATAAAATATTTTGATTGTTGACCCATCAAGATCGATAGCTAATGCAGTTACTTCAAGTATGAGATTAGAAAATAGTTTTTTATGTCATAGTGTTTAGAATTTAGATGATACCCACCTGGTCAGTGAAGGTTACACAGAAAACAACAAATTTTGGAACTGATATTACACCCACCCAACATGCGGTCGATCACAAAAAATACCCAAATCATTTTTAGGGTTCCGTAAAAACGGCACCCTATTAGACTGCTGTCCGTCTGGCTGTCTGTCACCAGGCTGTATCTCATGAACCGTGATAGCTATATAGACACTTGAGATTTTCACAGATGATGTATTTCTGTTGCCGCTATAACAACAAATAATAAAAATATGAATTATATGTATACGTTCCTAATATGGTCCCCTTTAATTATTAAAATAATTAAAGGGGACTCCCATATAAGAAACGTGTTTTTTTCGGTTCATGGTACGGAGCCCTTCGTGCGCGAGTCTGACTAGCACTTGGCCAGTTTTTATCATGTTGAGATGGGTATCATTATACCCATTCATTAGGACCCTTTAATTTAATTGAACCCTGTATAATTTTGATCTTGTATGATTTTGATTTTGTTTGATCGATGTCCTTCATCATTACTGCTATCTTGTGGAACACAATTGATTCCGTTCGGTTGACCACTGACCGCAATCAGTTCGGAGTATCTTGTGTGGAATAACTAGGATTTATATTAACTACTTATATTATTAGGCCTTTAGTGTGGGACGCAACATGCGTCGATACTCTTGAGCCATCCCATCTTCCAAGCTCATCGTGCTGTGCTGGTGCTGCCGCTGCGGCTGCAGAGAACCTCAAGCGGCATAAATATAGAAACCTGTGTGGTAACTAAATTTTCGAGCCGTTTGGGGTTGAAACTCTAGGGCCGTGGGGTCCGAGTGCTCATAGCCTATTTAAGGAAATTTCGAAACGCCTAGTTGACGCTTCCCGTGACCCAAGGGCTGGCTTTTACTTTGGCCAGAGGCTAAGTGTTGCCATACAACGTGGCAACGCCGCCAGTCTCTTGGGCACATTACCATCTGACAGCGTTGAGGAGGAGTTTTTCGATGCCCTTTTATAGTTTGTTGTTAGTTTATCTATTTTAGTTTAATAGTTTTTAATTATCAATGTATATAGTTAGGTTAACCTAATAAAACCATCTTATATTATACAGCTGTTCTATTCTCTATGTAGAATATATTTAATTATAAACAGGGGCGGACCGTGACTTTTTTGGGCCCGAGGCTAATACTACTTGAGGGCCTGCCTTCTTGCTAATTTCTCAAAAAACTGTTTTCGATAATGATGTACTAGGTACAAGGTAGGAAAAAAGGACAATAGTTATTTTTTTTATTTAATACTAGTGGATCGCCCCGGCTTCGCACTGCACCAGTGCCATTCAAATGTGGTATTAGTTAAAAAAAAAAACAGGTTGATCGATTCAAAGTTTATCAGTTTTAATTCTTTAAAAAAGAGCGCTTAGCAAGACACTGGTTGTTTCTACATAATATTTTTATTATTAGCATTTATTAACAGCAGCTCGCCCCGGCTTTACACGGCTTGGACAATTTTCTATCTTAATTAGAACTAATTTATTTTAAAACTTCATGGTATACCACATTTTTTTTTCCGATTCCCAATAAAATACAGTACTATCAACCCAAGAAAATAATTGAAAGTTAAATTCAACAATACAACATAACGTAATACATTTTTTCAAACAAAAGATGTTTTTCCATTATTATTAAATTATACGAAAATTTTCCTCATCACGAGGCTTGCAATGTTATGATTCAGTGTTATAATTAGTCTGACTCGTTTTTTGACCAGGAGAGGCGTTTGACAGGTTTCATAAAACATTCTGTGTTCTTTTATTTACCACGCACGTGGCGTGCCACTTGAGCACCACGCAACGTGATCATCAATTTTCGCAAAAATGTTATTTTAAGTTGCAATCACTTATTAATTAAGTAAATAATTACCCTCGGAGATTAGAATTATAATCGTTTGACCAGTTGGTCTTCTTACCTGGTATGTAATCTAATTATGATCTGCACCCCGTGTGCCTGAAAAAATTTCCTATTGCAAAATCACGAATTTCTATACGAACTGTCATCCCCAATTTAACGCTTTTAGGAGATGAATTATCTAAAAGCCTTTGTTAGTGCCAACCTTCATTATAATAGGAACTCTCTTGTACAAAATTGTATGCCTTTATTATAGACTCAGCGGTTTAGGCGGTGCGTTGTCTGTCGTTTGTGGAATAACACCACATTTAGACTCCAGTTCAGAGTCATTTATGGAACTCCTCCTGAATAGGTTTTCCTTGCTTCGGCCAACCTGTGTCTGGAGTCCATTTAAAGTTGCTGTCTTTTTGAAGTTATACTTCTTTTGGCGCGTTAGGGAAAAAAGATGAGAGTAAATTTTTACGATACGCGCACAACGTCACGAAAAACCCTGAAATTAGTTAGTCAACATACACCATGAAGTTAGCTATTTTTACAGTGTCAGATATTGACAAGCCTAAGTTATTATTTTTAATCTACTGCTTGAGCTAGGAGGTCAGGTTGTATAGGTTATTGATATTAGATACTGTTTCTACAAACGAACGTAGGATAAATTTTTAAAAAGATTTTTATCTTGTTACGCCAAAGAAGTATAACTTCTAACGTGTGCACAGTACACACACACTTTTTTATTTTCATCACCTATTAGTAGTCCATGTGGGTACTTCCTAAAGATCTTCAGAAGAACGATTAGTGGTTGCAAGCCCTACTGATGAGTATGAGGTTTTGTGTTCGATACCCAGGTCGGGCAAGGTGTTATTGGATTTTTCCATCAGGAATTTCTCAGTAGCAGCCACGGAGTTTGGATTTGTGTCCGGTTAATGACAATAGGCCTGCCTCCTATCACATGGGCCTTAAACATAACTGTCAAAATGTGGTTGTATGTTCTATTAGGTACACCACTGCCAAACCTTTCGAGCGTTAAAGACCGTGATGTGATGTTAGTACGTAATGGATTCTGTCAGATAACTAGTTGGCAGCTGTATCTCTATGGATTATTAGTTGCCTACCTAGAACTGAATATTTGCATTTCCAAATGTTTCCGAAGTAGTAGTTCGTATTTGTATCAATAACTTATTCATTATCATCATCAAGATCATTCTCTTGCCCTTATCCCAATTCATTTGGGGTCGGCGCAGTATGTTTCCTTCTTTCATACTTCTCTATTACTTGACATCTCATCAGACACCTCCTATCTTGCCATATCAATCTTTATATAGTCCATCCATCGTTTCTTTGATCTTCTTCAACTCTTATACCCATCCACATTCATACTCAGAACTTTCCTCGCGAGATTTTCCTCATTCCTCCTCATCACATGCCCATACCACGACAATGGATTACCACACAAGTTTTCAGTTACCGGCGCCACTTTCGGACTTTCTCTTATGTACTCACTTCTTATTTTATCCTTTCGCGTAACATCATACTTCCTCCTTAGCATTATCATCTCAGCTACTTGCAAATACCTTTCATCCCTTTTATGGCCGAACATTCTGATCCATACAAGACAGCCTGCAGGTCTAACCATTGTTTTATAAATCTTTCTCTTAAGTTTAAGGGGAATTGCGGGAGTCGCAGATTGTTCCCGTGACCTGCCGCCACTTCATCCATGCTATGTTTATTAACACTACTGTCTATTTCGCCATCGCTTTGCAAGAGTGAACCGAGATACCGGAAGTCGGAGCAGACAGGAAGAAGCGCGCCAATTAGCGCTTTGACTCCAGAAGACCTGGAGAGACCGCCGAATTCGCAGAACATGTATTCGGTTTTAGTGCTGATGATTTTCAACCTTCTCCAGCTTCTGATGCTATTTCTCCAATCTGCTCTGGATCTCAGGTTCATCTTCAATATCTTCATTGACAAGAACAATATCGTCGGCAAAAAGCATAGTCAAAGTGTCCAACGTCAAAGCATCCATTATCAACAGGAAGAGGTACGGGTTTAATAAGACTTACCCTTTATGCAAGTCACACTGAACTCGTCGCTGATGCCAGCAGCTGACGGACCGGACGTAGGCCGTATATCAAT
Source organism: Lycophotia porphyrea (assembly GCA_950005105.1). Taxonomy (NCBI): domain Eukaryota; kingdom Metazoa; phylum Arthropoda; class Insecta; order Lepidoptera; family Noctuidae; genus Lycophotia; species Lycophotia porphyrea. The sequence goes on along the minus strand of OX465383.1, from coordinate 25,698,097 downwards.
AACTTATTCATAATCCATCAATAACCCATTCATCATGATATCATTGTGGCTCTGGCTATTATTATATTATTGATAGCCTATTATAAAATTTAAGCTAAATGGCGATGGATCTGAATTGATATGTTTCAAAATCAAGACATTTAGTCTTATCAAGCCAAAACACAACTTTTCTAAAGGAAAAATTCGCAATACAAAATGTTTTTTTTTTTTAGAAAAGGGTTCTACCTAGCCGTTGGCTAAAGGGAAAGTCATCATCTGCCTAGCCTTTTCCCAACTATGTTGGGGTCGGCATCCAGTCTCACCGGATGCAAAATACCAGTATTTTACATGGAGTGACTGCCTATCTAACCTCCACAACACAGTTAGTACTGGGTAATACCCCTTGGTTAGTGTCAGACTTTTTTGGGCCACTGACTACCTTACGAATGTCAAATATCTTCAAATAACAGCCGGCACCAACGGCTTAGCGTGCTTTCCGAGGCACGGAGAAACTCGTTATGTTATGGGTGGTTACCCATCCACAGACCAACCTAGGCAAGCACGGCTTAACCTAAAGATCGACCCGAGCGGCTGTTATTATTTAGCCACGAGCTCCTCAGGGAAGTACTTACGGAAAAAGTCAAGCTGCACGGATACTAAATAAACTGGGATAACGGCAGAACAATTTTTGTTTTTTATCGCGGTAACCAAACTTTCTTAAAATAATGAGGTAGTCAGGCGGGTTTGTGCTACAACTCACAAACTTAAGACCAGCTTTCTCGACATAATCGACATAAATATCACGAAATTACACTGTTACCGAAGCTAAAGTGTAATAACAGTTGCACTGGTTGATTGCCAAGCACATACCGAACGTTAAGTTCAAGGTTAACGTTTGTCGAGGTCCGTTCATGGTTGATCATCCTTTCCATACCAAGACTTCTCAATGCTTCGAAAAGAGCTGTTAGTCCCTGCTGTAACCGTAGAACTGTTACTGTCTTTACCCGTCGACAGCGGAACCAGTCATACCCAGGTTTGGGAGTTCAGCTTGCCAGAGGTTCCAAGTAAAAACAAAATTGCTGATGCAAAGTCACTGAAAGTTTGTCAGATGCATTGATTGAGCATACTTATGTTCTATTTATTTTGCTTGAACTGCCTGATGACTTCATTGCGACCGCTGTCCTTGGTATATTTAACTTTTTAACTGTATCTATATTGTTTTACTTAAAAATAAATTGATTATGAACATTATTAACTGGTTCTGGCGCCCTACCATGACGTCTTAAAGCAGTTGTCATTTCAGTGTGGGAAAGGGTTGTTGCAAGACGACCTGTTTAGCTCTATCTCTCAGCGTAGCAAATTTACGGCTCTTTTTTGTACAAAATCTAATTTTATTAGGTAACTGAATATTAGTGGGTAGTAGGTATTTTCTGTTTTTATAATTTTATTAGTTAGGAACTGAGTATTTTCTGTTTTTATCATTTTATTATTTAGATAACTGGATATTACCGGACCGGGACCGGACCGGTGTTCTTGGAGTCGTGTTTTGTTTTCGTTTTCAAAATCAGCTGACTCGCACTGACTGTGCTGTTGGTAAGGTAAAGTGAGGGGACTGATTACTTGATAAGAAGAGCATTATAAATATATGTTTTGAAAGATACTTTAATGGCTTTAGAGATATTGTCGTTATTGATCATTATTTCGTTTAGGACCGCGTTCAAGTTATTGTTACGGTGCGCCGTTGGTCTTGTGGTCGCAGGTTCGATTTCTGGGCGATTTCGATTCCCTGGCCAGGCAATGTTATTGGGGGTTTTCAATTATATTTTTTTAAGTCGCAGCTACCTACTCCCCCTTCCTACTCCGAAGTCAGTAATGTCCACGATAAACAATACACTAATAACGATCTTAGTTTGTTTTACAGTTAACTAATCATTTAGCTTATAGTAAGACAAGTTTAAGGCGCTAGACAAGGGCAACCGCTTTTTTTGTGATTTCTAAAATTAATGACATATTTTTTTTATCATAACGGTGACGAAGCAAAACAAAAATATAGCCGAGACTGTCACTTTGTCTATGCTCTTCAAATAATTTTAATAAAAATAAGAATTTTGCAATATCGCCTATAGGTACTAATATTATAAAGTGGTAAAGTTTATTAGTTTGGACGTAAAGGCTAATCTTCGGAGCCATTGATCGGATTCTAAACATACTTTATTTAATTGGAAGCTACATTTTCCACAAGCATAATAGGCTATATTTAAAACGTTCCCTAGGGGCCAGTGACAAAAGTTAGTAGTGATGACCGGAAAAAAACTTCACTTCTACGGTATTTCCTTTTTTAAAACTAGGTACTTTTTCCGATGGAAAAACGATACGATCATCTCCTAATGTAGAGATGGATGGATTGACTCTGACTGGTTGGTTCGACTCTTTGGTTGAAAAACGTCACGGTCCTGCCCGCTACCCTGTGTAGGCGCAACAAATTGCAGAAATACGTTTTAAGAGGAAATGACTTAATGTCCTATGTCCCCTAGATGGGGCAGAGGGCGTCCACAGATGTCCTCCATCGCGATCTGTCTTGAGCTTCACGCTTCACCTCGCTCCACGTCATTCCGATGCTCGCCGCTTCTGCCAACACGGTGCGACGCCAGGTTTGACGGGGACGGCCACGCTTTCTTTTTCCTTGGGGATTCCAGTCCAAAGCTTGTTTGGGTATGTGGTCGGAGTCCCTTCGGAGCGTGTGGCCAATCCATCCCCACTTGCGACGCTGGATCTGACGGTCGATCGGGCTGCGGGTGGTTTTTTCTCCATACAAACGCTCTCGCCTGTTGTATTGCGGTCAAAGAAGATCGGCATTTTTTTCCCTCAACTGTCATTATCATCGCCACATATATGTTATTTTTATCGTTGGTTGTCGGGTTTAATTCACTTCGAGTACATATTTGACTCTCTGTTTGAAGTGCAAGGTTGTCACGCACATGTTTTTGTTGAAAACACTAACCAATCCACAACTAAATAAAAACGATTATGCTATATATAGAATAGCCGCATTCATATCTTAACATTACATGGCTTTATCTGATACTTAGAATATAGCCAGTTTTACAAAGTACCGTGAGCATAAAGAGTGAAAATCGTCACTGTTTGCAAAGGAAACTATTATTATCTACCTAACTACTAAAAAACATTTAACAGGTAAGTGCCTATTGTTTAATGCATAGACAGGTAAAAAAGTTGTGAGAATATAGTTCTAAACATCTACATAAATGAGTACCTACTAAACTTCAAGGTGATTATATGTTTGCGCATGGATTTTGTTTTTGCTAGCGGTACTACACTATCTTTCGGTAAAAGTGTATAAATTGTGATTGTAGTTACCTATATCAAGATTGTACCTACACTCGAGGAAAAATTTACCCGCGGCCACGCCATCGGTAAGTGATGATTAATTAAACGCAGTCCCGGTATACCGGAGCACGAGCCATCTACATGATAATTCCGCATTCGGCAGGTTTGTGCTAAAAAAATCCGGATTCTCTTACAAGCTGATACTTATCGACAACCTGATAAAAAGTAAAAAATGTTAATGACCCGGCCTCAGTTTTCAGTGAGTGACAATGATATAATACCGCGTTGATAAAAAACTATATGACGCACAACGTGAGGATACAATCGGAGTAATTAGTGTTAGGTACTAGACACTGTATCAAGTTATGAATAATACGATAACACACTTTATTAAGTTGTTTGTTGTTGTGTTGTTTTTAGTTGTTATTAAGATTAGTCTACAAATGAAATCACTCTGAACAGCTGTTTTCATCAACTTCGTAGCGCCTTGAGAAAGACGCATTCAATTAAATTTCTCAAGTGTTGAATCATAAGAAGTTCTTCTGAAGGAGATTTTTTAATTGTTTTCACAAAATTCAGCCACACACGGGCAGAACAGTTGAACTGCTGTAGTATTAGTGATTATTATCAACAGCCAGCTATTTTGTTTTAAGCAGTTGACTCGTTTATAATTTTAATGTTGTTTTATTGTGTTGATTTAGTAATTGTAAATTTCCACTTACTAAGTGGGTAATAATGATAAATAAAGAGAGATAGGTTAGTTCATTGTTCACGGTTTTTTATAGTGATTACCTCAAAAGCTGAAACATAGTGAAACCGAAATTCTTTGGACTAATTAAATTACGGTACCACCAAACGATAATGGCTTTTGACAATGAACTAACTGAGTTACCAGTGGACAGTGGTCACATAAAAGAATGTACCAGTAACTACACCTATATGGTAGACATCAATAATAAGTTACAGTTTACCTTAAACCTCGACCAGTAATAATTGTTTATAAGTAATTTGATTAAGGTTGTATAAGCTATTTATCATAATTTTGTGTGTATTTCTCTTTTTTTGTGTGTGCAATAAAGAATAAGAATAAGGTTGTATGCAAGGTGTAAATGGATCCTTCACGAAGCCAACAACCAAGCATTCTGTAGGTACAGTCAGCGTCACGATGTGGGTACCGCTCTTGTGAGGACCTACATTCCCAACTGGGGTACCTAATTGATGCAGTCCACCGTACATCAAATTAAGTAACTCTAAACAAAAATTAATTCTGGGAAACGACTTTATTTTCGGGGTGAAATCACTTTTTACGGTACGGCTCCGGGCTCAATGTAACGCACTCAAAACGTGCTCGTGGTTGCACTGAATATTACGGGGGCCATGGAGATATTTAAAGTACAGTTATAACATTACACAAAATGGATTAAACATAATAAAAAAACCTGTGAAAAATTGTCCCAGGTATGGTCCAGAACAATAAAAATATCGCAATGACGGAGAGAGCCTTTAGGTTTCGTTAAGGAAGTAAAAATTAAAAAAAAATGAATTGGATAGGACCTTAAGTTTTGTAATAAGTTCTTCATATTTATTGATATTTTCAACATATTCTTAAGAGTAGACGACGATTTTGCGCATCATTTTATCGGTATTTTTCAGTATGAGCTACATTTTTTTAAAGGTATAAATTTAAATATAAAGTATACAAGTGTAGTAGTGTGTGTGTAGTGTATAGTGTATGTGTATAGTAGTGTGTAGTGTTTAGTATAGTGTATTTTTAAGTTTTTATAACGCGAAATTGATAGAGACTCTTTACTATTCTGTTTACATCGTCCAGTAAGTGTATTTAAACTCAATGTGAGGTTCGCGTGATCCTTGTTTCAATTACTACTGCAGTCCGTGGGTATGTTGTGTTCCATTTTATTCGTGTCAGTCCCCAGTTCAAAGATAAAAGTAATTGTTGTGTGTCTGGCACAAAGATAACTACATGATACTTTCCTTGTTTTTAAAATTGTTGACAGTAGATTTTTAAAGTTTTTTAGTTCGATGTTTGTTTACTTGTTTTGTTTTTATTCGTGTGCTTGTTTTTGTTTGTTCTTTCAAAGTAGATAAATCCTTAAACCAATTTATGTAAATTTTTTATTGAAAGAATACGTTCTTTATTTGTCACAGAGAAACCTGCATATATGAAAATCAAGGTAAACACTTAATAGAAACCATTACGAATCCATGTGTGGGAATTACTGATAGTAAAATGATTGTTATTTTCAGTACATACCTACGATTAGGTATGCGTTTTTAATTGAATTTTCACGGGAGCATTTATGATAATAAGAATTTATTAAATACTAGATACGGTTCCTGAAATAGTATATCTTTATTAGTACCTCTAACAGCTGTTTTCCATGACTTCAACTTGAAGGTTTTTTTTTGGTTCGTCTATTTTTGTACAATTACCTACATACAAAATGAAAATTGGCCTTTGTCCTTCTCCAGACGAGCTAACGATCAGTTTGGCGGCTGCGACGTGCGGTTTCGCGCCAGGACGTATGATTAACATTATATAAGGTGTTACATAATAAACGCAAGACCTCTCGTGTGGTGTCTCAGCCCATGAAACTGAACAAGTTTTGTTCTATGACTTTTGGAAATTCATTACTTTTTTTTTAGTTTTACCATACATGTTGTGTTGATCAACTGATCGCGTCAGTTCCTATACAAAGTCCAATTTTTTTTTCGCGAATTTCGGTAACTCGTAGAACAGAAGTTGATCGGTTTCATGGGCCGAGAGACCACACGGGAAGTCTTGCGTTTATTATGTTACACCTTGTATATCACTTGACATACGTTGCTAGGCGCTAAAAGTTACTTCCACATCTAAAACAGGTTGGAAGGGACACTGACGCACAAACGGTTACCATGTATACAGTACATCATTCTGAACAGGGGGGGGAGGGGATACAGATCATAATTTTTTTTCAAAGGCAATTAAAAATATATGTCTACAATACTGTAGTACATTATTTTGATACATCGCGTAGGGTTCAGCCAGCGTTTACAATGTAAGCGCAAAAAATGTGTTTATTTACGACATCACATTAGACACCTCTAAATTATCAGTGTTTCTCTACTATATAAACATTCCTCTTGAATCACTCTATCTATTAAAAAAAACCGTTGCGTAGTTTTAAAGATCTAAGCATACATAGGGACAGACAGACAGCGGGAAGCGACTTTGTTTTATTTATACTATGTAGTTATAGTGAAGCATTAGATTCTTAACTCAAACAATTTCTGAGTGTGTTAACTTTCCTCATAGCTTCGGTATTTCTTCACTAAATAGGATCAGTCTTTTTCATTTGGATTTGGAGAGGTACCTTTAGTGTGATTACTCTGTCAATAAGTGAATGGTATTCCGCTTTTTGTATAAGGTTTTAAACAAACTCCGACGACGGCAACAACAACAAGGAATTACGTAAATGTTGAGTAATTTTGGTATAATTCCAATGTCACGGTCGGTCTCGTCTCTAGTTTCTACAGATACAGCGTAGGCATCAGCTATAAACATAATAATATAAACAACAATGATGAAACATCTTATACCTAAATCATACAGTAAGTAAGGTTTTTTTTTACAATGAAACATAAAAAGTTTGCTGACAGTTGCTGGCTAGTGAACGACCTTGACTAATCTTTTAATGAATTAATTGCTAAAGATTTTATTTTATTTGTATTTTTCCCTACAAATGCGACCTGGCCTCAGTGTCATAGTAAAATGATTTCACAAAAAACCTGTTTCGAACAGTGACTAAATAAATATCGAGTTTGCACTTATATTTTCCTTTATATTGCGATATTGATACCTACTGTAATAAAACTAAAGAAACAAACGATTACTTTTTGACGTTAGCTCTTCCTCTGCTTTCTGATATGCTTTAGAATTCTTGAGAAACTGTTTATTCGGTATTTGTTATACCCACAGAACGGAAATTATTGTTTATAAACTTACAATTACGTCTTTGTCTTTGATCCAGTGCAGTGCTCCCAAGATTAAGTGGTTCAAGCTAGGCGATAAGATGCGTCCCTGGAGTATACCGCGTTGTATTATAGTCATGTCTTTGTAGGATCCATAGTAAATTAAACTTTCGAAGGCTGGAAACTTTGAATAGTTGCAGTACGGAACAGATTACTTAAGATGGAAAAAGAATTGATACGCAGGTCATGCTTCACAATGTCAAAGGCCTCTTAATAGTCTTTAAGCGGAGTTGCTCTTATGTATTGTGGTGTTTGCTGTTCCAAATACTTGTCTCTTTGCCAAATAGGTACTAAACAGCTTTCTGAGGAATATAGAAATGATTTCACATGTTACTGAAACCATAATTTTATATATTTATTTGGGATATAAATATCAACACCAAGGGAGTTGTGAAATACTTTATCAGCTACGAAATAAAAACCATCAGGGCAAAGTTGAATGAGCAGCAAACAAAACGGTAGGAGCAAAACATAATTTGTTTAATGAGTAAAACAACAACAATATCCTGTTTAATTAAACACAATTAAAAAGAGCATTCAGTGGTGGCGTGGCTACCAGACTGCCAGGCGACTATAGGCCCTAGTGTTCAAACTTAGTAAGTGCCTAATATCTAGAGCAAGCTTCAGAGATTGGTAAACTTTCTTGTTGTTCTTTTTTCTTAATTTAAAAGGTTAATCATAAGGTGTAGCGGCAGATAAATCTTTGTATGTTACTGCAATATTTTCGATTGCTGAATAATGCATAATATACAGGGTTATTGATAACTCGACGTATTCCTTGCAGGGCGTCATAGAAGGGTTAACATTTTATCGAAATTCAGTACTTTTTTTTTTAGTTTGACTTTTAGATTTTTGATGAAAAATCCCAGATTAAATCATTTTAAAGCAATATAAAAATGGGGCAACTACCATCGAGTTACCCATTTCCGACGTATATCGAAATATCTTATCCGAAGGTCACACGGGCCCTTTATAGGTCGTTGTTTTATAATCACTACATGACGTACAGTAATGCTTACCGTCTCTTACAACATATTACAACCGGCTATTGCTATGAAGTTTTTAATAGATCTCAAACAAAAAAATGCACAAAACAACGGCATTTGATCATAATATTCTTCGAAAAAGAAGAAGACACGGTTGTATAGCTGGGGTTAGGGTTCGTACTGCATTTGCGAGACGACAATATGCTGCCCTAACTACTTTTGTTTACAATGCCATAAACAAAAAGTTAGTTATCTACCAAAAAACACATCACGAATGTAAGAAAACCCTGACTGCATGGCTAGAGTCCCTTACATATGAAGAAACTGAGGCTCTTCTACATCCGGTTACATAATAAAATACCTTTCGGAAACTTGCTTTACACATGAAATTAATGTTAACGCAGAATAATTATAAAACAATTAATGTCTACTGTATGCTTCACACTGATAATATGCTTTTGGTTTCCTTTTTCTCTCACCCAAACTAGTCCCATTTGCACTCACACACAGCCACACACACACATTTACACACACACACACACACACACACACATACACACGCATACACTCCACACTCATTTTTTGGTTTATTTGTATTTATTTTTTTTTGTTTTATTTCTCTAGTCTAAATTTTTGGTTAACCTACTCTGTTTTTATTTAAATTATTAACAGGCTTTGTAAAATGTTTACGCTTTGTAATATGGAAGAGGGAGGTCTTCTGTTACAGGTATTTCCATACTTAAAAGAACGCCTCAACAATGTATTTTTTGAAACCTGTTGATCACGAAAATAAACTTATTATTACTATTATTACTTACTTATTATCTCAATATTTGCATTAAGATCTATCAATCTGATTGTTGTAATCCGTTATACATTCTTGTCTGGTGTTAATCACGAAAGTCGATTTATATATACGTTTGAAATTGTACGTTGTTAAACATAATATTGTTTCATTTCAATTGTAATGACTAGGTTTAGTTTGTTTAACAAGTTCGGGCCTACGTTTGCTTTAACTTACTGAACTCATTTTCACGATGTTGACTTTACGATCGTTCGTATACACGTAGTGTTGTAAGAAACTCGAGTCTTGAAGTCTTATTTAATAGAACTTCAGCTATTTTTGAAGACTCGAGTCTTATAAATAAAACTTAAATCTCAAGTCCTTCAGATTGTACCTACCCATATTACATTTTTCTCGATTCTTGAGAAAGAATAAAAAGTTTAAATGTCACCTTTTGTTCCTAGCCTCCTCAGTTGTTTATGCTACAGTGTTACATGGATCTTGTGATGCTCTATCGAGGTTGACAGGAGAGCGCTGTTCATGAACATTTGTGAAAATACATATGTACATTGAGAACATAAGATGGCGGCGTTAGTTCTGATTTCGCCCACGCAAAAAGTGTGTTTATGAATTATGTTCTTCTAGTCAAACCCAATATTATAAAAATATGCTGTGATTATCTTTTATCTTAATTAGACCGAGACCTATTTTTTGACAGTCTTTTTATGAATTTACACGAGATACACATAAATGTATTTAAGATTACTTGGGACGTTGCCATTCTTCTTTTTGCGTCGTTTTCTAGTTTTGACATATAGTATATTTAAATTCCATTTATTTAAATGTAGTGTTATCAACATCATGAAACATCTCCATTGTCCTGTTACTACACAAAAATAGTTATTCTGTGACCCTGTATGAAAACTACTAATCAGGTGTTATTTTATTTAATAGTGACTAAGTACACAATATAAGTTTTACACAATGATAGCAATTGCAAAGAACAATATGTGATTTAAATGAACGCTGTTAAATCAGCTCGGAAGACGGATATGGATTAGATCATTATTATTTAAGATTGATTTTCATATACATATATAGGATTGATGATAGATCATAGGGAAATATTGTGCTTAGGATTCCCCACCTTCTCAAATTCTGGAAACCAGAGTAATTTTTAGTGATAGCTATCCAAAAAAGTGCTATACCTACAATGAAGAGGAATGCGGACTTGCTTTGAAAGTAACGCAAAGAAATCAAATAAAATCACTTATACATGTATGAATAACAATTAAGAACTACAAACAAATAGTTTATCTGAATAAAAATAATCTGAGTGTCAAATGGCGTCTAACTTCGATACAACCTGTTGGTGTAGGTCATATCAACCATCTACGTACGAGTAGGTACCGCTGATCCGATGACAGATGACAGATACGTACAACTGCTCATTATTAAAAAAAACAAGAACCCGTTCGGTATTTACACACAACACATAATTTAATGCAGTTCAGAAGATAGTGGCAAAGCCGATAATGGTGAAGTTTAAACCAAGTGTGTTTGAATATAAGTTGGAAGAAGATAGAAAAATAATTTATTGAATGTGATAAGCATATGGCGACACTTGGAGGGACCTATGTCCAGCAGTGGACGACTTTCTTCTGAAATGATGATGATGATACGCATATCAAAGAATTCTATAAAATATAAAATTTAATATAATCAGATTTCTTCTAATCGCAATAAAATACAGCCATCATGGGTAAACCACAGTTTTTTTGTTGAATGTTTTATGTCCAATTAGGTTAAGTGAATTTGTATGTTTCCATTTTATGTTCCATTATGCCTTTTCTATAATGTATCAAAGGTTAAAAGCTTTGTATCTATATCATCCTTTAATCTTTGTAATAGCACTTACGGGATAGATTATACGGTCTTATTGTAAGATCACCTAACTAAGACAAAGAAATCCAGAAAAAATTGTAATAAAACCTAGGTGGGTCAGGGGTACCTAAACGGTAAATAGTCAGCGCAAAAGGGTGCCCGTGGGTTCCAGGAAAGATTCCTGTAACCACATGCATGTGTGCAGCGTTTCCCAGCCAGGCAGAAGGTGCTGTAGCCCAAGGCAAGCGTGGAAAGAAGGAAAGCGAGAAAGCTCCTCACATCGGAGCGGTTTTCAGTGATTAATCATGAAGTGAGCACATGGTAACGCCATGGCCGTAGCCTTGAATCGTAGGCGTTCTCATTACATATGTAGCAAGGCAATTGAACAGAAGCGTGGTAGGCAGCATACCAGCATGATTAAACAATGATGAACCGAGCAATAGAATACCCACATGCTAATAGGTTACCGAAAACTTACGTTGCCGGCAAAAAATGTATAATTACACAAGATAGGACGTGGCTACCGGGACATAGATTAACCATGAAAACACAGAAGAGTACTTACCCTACTAGTACTATGCTCAGCATTGTTTTTATATAAAGATTGGCAATGAGCAGGAAAAAGGATTAATTCTACGTAAGGACGGATAGACGCATTTTTAGCCGTTGAGATTGCGCGGTCTAGAGAAGTACGGCGTTTATGCCACAGACAATAATAATTAGTCACTTTTAGGAAATCGCTACAATGCTTGCTGTGACCTGACTAACTGCTGTGACAAATCCATTTTATTCATTGTCACATGATGGGTTTTTTTACACAATTGTTCGGCGTAAACAATTGAGTGTAATGTTGTTTTGACTTTTATATGTTTGTATCATTACTGTTATTGTTGGCATAGTGGTCAAAAGCTACTGCTGAGCATGAGGTCCTGGGTTCGATTCCCAGGTCGGGCAAAACGTTTAATGGGGTTTTACATTAGGGATCAAACTCAAACTCAACGCATTCATTTAAATAGATCATTACAGACATCATCATCATATTCCTGCCCTTATCCCATTCTATTTGGGGTCGGCGCAACACGTTTTCTTCTTCCATTCTCCCCTGTCAGACGTCACGGCATCATTTACTCCTTTCTCTTTCATATCAGTCTTCACACAATCCATCCATCGTTTCTTAGGCCTGCCTCTCCCTCTCCATCCATCAACATTCATGTCCATCACTCTTTTAGTCACATGCGTTTCATCCCTCCTCATTACATGTCCATACCAAGACAAACGACTTCCTTTCACTTTTAAACTTCCTCTAATATACTCATTTCTTACTTTTTCCATTCTTGTCACTCCACACATCCATCTCAACATTCTCATCTCCGCTACATGCAATCTTTCTTCATCCATCTTCTTCACAGCCCAGCATTCTGACCCATACAGTACGACAGGTCTAATCACGGACTTGTATATTTTCCCCTTTAGCTTGAGGGGCATCCGTGGGTCGCAAGTTGTTCCAGTGACCTGTCGCCATTTCATCCATCCTGAGTTAATCCGGTGCGTTACGTCCCGGTCTACTTCTCCATCTCCTTGCACAAGTGACCCGAGGTACCGAAAATCGGAACAGATCGGTATTAGATATTTCTCGCACAGCTGGCGAATGGCAAAAATGGCATCCGTCGTTGGCATCAGGCATAAAACCGAATTGGTTTCGTGAAATTTCACTCTCTTCTCTCAGTCGTCTTTCAATAACTTTCTCCCAAACTTTCATACTATGCGCCATTAGTTTTATTCCTCTATAGTTATAGCGAACTGCTGCACCGTACTGCTGCTGGAAGAAGCCATACCTAATGGTTTCTTCCAGCAACAACTTATTGAAGTTGAGTAGATCATTACAGACACTATTGAATATAAAAAAAAAACGAAGCTACAGTCACAGTCACAAGGAATAATAACTTGTGAAAGTACCGTAGTTGCCATTTGAAAGCGAAGATTTCTATGGAGAATAAACAATATAGTCCTGAAAAATCGTAGATTGATTGTGTCACTCTACACAAACCACTGTAGAGTGACACAATCAATCATTTTTTTTAACTATTCTGCATTTATAGCACATAAGCTCAGCAATGATATTTTGACAAGATAAAAATAGTTTTTCCCTTTTTAGTGATACGTTGTGCGGATAACTTCAAAGCTTCTGATCCCATAAAATAAAAACAAAGTTGAGTTATCATCATCATCATCAGCCTTTTAATGTTCCCACTGCTGGGACACAGGCCTCCTCTCTATGAGAGGGAATGGGCTATAATCCACCACGCGGGCCCAGTGCGGATTGGATGTTGAGTTATGCCGATAGATAATAATGGCATTTGTTTATATTTTATCTTTTTTTCTATTTGTGTGTAGCATAAATAGGCACTGTATTCCACATATATATATGACTATTATACTCGTAATATTCTACAGAATATAACTCACAATGGACCAATGGACTAGTTAGATAAAGGTCTACAGCTGTTGTGAACAACGGCCTGATAAATAATTATCTTCAAACATTTATATTCTTCAATTGTTTTATTTACTCAGTAGTCATTGGCACAGTTTCTGAAGTCAAACCCTCTTTGTTCTCTCCATAGTTAGCCTAGAACTCAAGATAAGACGCGGCATGTCGATTGTTGTAAACTGTAAGGTCAATTCATACATAATGTCATCACTCTCTGAGGGTGAATAACAGTTCAAGTAACGCTAAAAATACGTCAGAAAAATACATTGTTTTATGTTAACTCTCTGACGTCGGAAAAGCTTTTAAGTAATCTTTGTTTACCATTTCGACGTTAATATTCCATGCATTATCTTCTGCATTCAATAATCTTGCCCGTGATAGTCTATTTTTATACACGAAAAATATACCGTTTTTAATCGTTAATGTTGATGTCATAAGGAGGTTTATTTCGTATTTGAGCTGTTACCGGAAAAAAATATTCTGTTTTTTATGTAACTAATTTTAGAGTTTTAGTATTAACGAAGCGCGTAGCATGCTGAAAATCGTAGTACGGAGCGTTATACCAATCTTCATAACATAAAGATGTGAGTTCATCTACGGCACAGTGTCTACGGTACATTAAAAAAAAAACGATTGGGCACAGGTATGTAGTACCTGCAGTCCAGCATATCCCATTTGTGTTGAAGTTTCACGTACATACCTACCTTGTAGTGGTAAAATAAAGTACGAGCGAATCTACTTTAATTCATATGTAATTATAACAACATGTACAAAAATACTTGATTACCTACCCCGCACTCTAATCTGAGCATGCGAGACGAGACTGACATTTATCGTAGGTAATTGTATTCAGGGGCTGATAACAAACGCGTCATCATGATTAGTTAGGTCGCGGGTTCAAATCCTGTTTGTGTTTAATTCTTTCTAATTTAATCTAGTAGTACTAGTGTACTTATATCGGCGAATAGTCCATTGTAGCTATTTGTGGGTGCCTGAAGACAGGTGTCGTCGCCGAGGGAGGCTTAGAAACTTAGAGGCGATTATGAGGTGGTTGGCCAGTTAAAACCGCACAAAAGAAAAAGTGGAAGATTATGGGGAAGACCTTTGCCCAGGAGCCGGACACTTAAGGTTAAAAAAAGGCGAATTAACAGATAGGCGCCAGTCTTTTAACTAAAATCATTTATGTTGTTAGTTGATCTGTTATTAGCTGATTGATGTAGCAGATCCGAGATGAGGCACCCCAGTGGTTAAATTTCGGCCGGTTCTCGAACCGAAACTTTTAAGAAATACTACTGGATTATTAGTATAGTTATCCCGTTAAAAAACTAGGAAAATGTAACCGAGATAGTTTGTAATATATAATTTGTATTTATTCGGTTCATGACAATTTCGAACCGTGCAAATAGTTTTTGATGTTTCATAAGCAGGTAGTAGGTATTTATTCCATGTGTAATATATAAATATTTTCTTTCAAATAGACTATGTGATAGAAAATATTTTGAAATGTAATTTATATACACCATATACCGCTTATTCGCGCGGAACGGCGAAGCATGTTTATAACATTATCTTTTGTATGGGGTTGTCCATATACTTATTGTGTTTTCCCTTGAGATTCGTAATCTAAACACAGGAATTATTTTAAAAAGCACGATTGCTCTTGACAACTATAGTTTTAAATAGTTTTGATACGATCATCATGAAGGATCGTGTTATCTAGCTAGCTGAGCTTAATGCCCGCGTGGAGTTCGATAATTTTCCCACGGGAACATACTATCGGGATAAAAAGTATGTGTCCTATGTGTTAATCCAGGTTATAAACTACCTGTGTTCCAAATTTCATCCAAATCCGTTCAGTAGTTTATTCGTGAAAGAGGAACAAACATCCATACACACAAAGTTTCGCGTTTATAATATAATAATCGAAACGATAAGGTAGGTATGTTATTACTGTGATTAATAAATCCAACGGTACTTTTAAAACAATAAGAAAAATAAGTGGTGTGCATTAAATTATGACGTCACCTATACGCAAACCGAGTTTGGCAAGCACTGTCTCACCTCGAATATCAAGCCGTGCGGCTGTTTTTATTTAGGCAAGAGCTCCTCTATAGTTAAAGGTCATCACTCACTTGCTTCGCAAGACTTTGATTTAGTTATTAATACTAAGATGGAAAACAAACCCCGAGACCAACAAAATATATTGATATGGAATATTATGGTGACCAATTAAAAAAAAACTAATAAAAAAGATACCACACCGTGAGGTATATTAGGTAGGTTATTGCATAAACATATTGTGATATGTGTACAGACAAAATAACTAAATCAGACGTCAATGGCTGAGTGTTATCAGTGTTGTTATTAATTATAAATTATTATTTGGGTTTATGAGACCTCTTGGACATGTGACACGGGAGAACACAAGTAGTTCGCGTGTCACCGGGTTTGAAATAGTTCTTTACTTTATTACGATACGGGAGTTCCTTAATATTTTTACATCGAATATGTTGTTTCTCTTGTCATTTACTTTGAACTTCGATTTCGCCACATACGTGTGTGAGAATTGAGCCCCACGTTAAAAATAGTGAAGACTTTAGAAGAAAGATATCTAGAAAATTTATGAATATTAGATACCCCATCAATAGAGCAAAAGTTCCCTAAACTACCTAACATAATATTAGAGATGTTATGCATATGATATTTCAGATCTGGATACGGATATGGATATAGGAATAAAATTATATCAGTTTCGGATACAGTTACAGATATGTAATTATTTCGTATTATCCGGTAGTTTCGGATAGTTTCGGTTACGGATATAATAAAAAACTACCTAGTTTTGAAAGAGGTTATGTTATGACTACAAATAACAAACAAACTGCAAGATTCACATGGCGCACGAGCGGTGATACGAAAACCTGTCGAAACATGTTGTTTTATTTAGATTTCGCCGATTTTAGACTATCCGAAACTTGTGAAACAGTTACGGCACAGGTTACGGTTACGGATATATTTTTATTTCGGGTATCCGATAGTTTCGGTTACGGTTACGGAGCTCCATAACATCCCTGCATAATATAAATAACATAATCCTGCCTGTAATCCTCGAAGGATCGAGAGGTGTACCAATAATAGGTTCTACATTACGGCAGATATGTTTAAATTCCATGTAATTGTCATCAACTGGGCACAAATCCAGACTCTGTGACTGAATAACAATTTACCTGACCCGGGAATCGAACCACCACGACCTTATATTCAGTGGCGCATGCGACAACTACACCAACGATGCAATGCTTGCAGACCGTTATTGTTTTAATTTCTAAAGTATTTTAGTGCCTGCAATTTTCTGATAACATTATTATAAACTGTGATCTAGAGAAATCGTTAATAAATATCATTGATTACTCAAACACATTATTTAGGTACCTAAGTGTTTCCGGCAATCAATATCATAATGTTCTCACAATTTTACTTTACTTAGACAATTAGTTAATTATCTTGGAACCTTGTTAACGAGCCAATGTTTACCGTAGAACATCGGCCTCCCACGGGCACAGCGCCATTTTGGCGAAAATCTAAGTGCCTTTATAGATTACGTAATTCATCAGGCAATTGTAGCAGTAACAGTGTAATTTGTGATTAAGAGAAACCCAACTGGAGAAATAAAAATATTAAGCGTTGTTATTGATAACTGTCAATCATATTTGTTTTATTTTATTATTCACTTAATTCCATTGCGGTTTTTGGTCCTGGTATTATTACAATGGGGTAATCCTCAAAGCGCAACAAAATTATTCCTCGAAGCGCAACCATTTGAACAATTTGAACTTGTGAGCGCAACTAATGGTTGCGCTTCGAGGAATACACCATTACAATCGCTCGGTGCAATGATAATTATAGTAAATGATAGTACTTTCGAACCGAGTCTTTCTGTATGGCCCAATTGCTAACTTTTTGCAACCGTAAGCAGTGTTTCAGTCAAAGTCCAGGGTGCGAATTGTCACAGCTTAACCACACATTATTATGGAAAATTCTCGGTTCGTAGACACCGACCAAATTAAGAGCAACCTCTATGTCCTTTCTGAGAACATGCGCTCCGTGCATGATCGCTAATATTCGTGACTTGTTACCTGTCATCCGTTCCGACCGGTTAACTCTAGTTACTAAGTATCACGTGTATTTGAGAACAATTTAGTATGATTAACGACCTCAAGGAGAATCCACAAAGACATGCGGTTACAAAATAAACGCGAACGTTATCATCGTGTGGACGACTTTGCTAGATCATTGACACGGCGTAGTGACAAACAAGGTGTCAAGAACATGTATTTATTATGAGATATTTTTTTTAGAAAACACTGGAATTGAACATGTCATAGAATTTTTTTTTAACGCTCTTGGACAACTGTAGATAGGTTTTCGTAAATAATAGAACGAAAAGTATTTTTATCATTATGAAGTTATGTTTTAATTTGTTTTTGAAGTTATACTTCTTTTGGCGCGTTATGGAAAAATGATGAGAGTAATTTTTTACGATGCGCGCGCACACTGACACGAAAAACCTACATCCTGAAGTTAGCTAGTCAACATACACCCTGAAGTTAGCTTAGTGTCCGATATTGACAAGCCTAGGTTTTTATTTTTAATCTACAGCTGGAGCTAGGAGGTTAGGTTGTATAGGTAATTGATGTTAGACCTAGTTTCTACAAACCTAGGATAAGGCGACAGATAAATTTTTTAAAAAGAATTTGAAAAAGATTTTTATCTTGTTACGCAAAAGAAGTATAACTTCTAACGCGGGTACATAAGTACACACACACTTTTTTTTGCGTTCGCTGTTTTATAGAGATGCAAAGATAATATATGAAACCGCAAAAAACCTAATATTATTAATAACCCTCCTTTTGGGCTTCGTCGACTAAAATAGAAAATTGAAATATTTTTGAATTTAGGATACAAATAAATGTTAATTTGTTGATAAAAGCAAATAATTTCTTTATGATATTCATTAATATTTATTTATGATATTCTGGTTATAAACACCATTTGAATTTTCATTTACTATCAAGGAATTAAAAATATGCGCCCCTTTGCTGAGATTAGAAAACAATCACCACCGACTATAAAATTGAGTAGAAGAGTAGAAATAAATGAAAAAATCCAGAGTGTGAAATAAATTGCATGTTGAACCTAATAGTAGTGCGATACGAGCGAGTTTTCGGAAGTGTTTTGAAAACTATGTTTTCAATACGCTTCCTCGAAAACTGGCTCGAACTATTCCAATCAACTTCAATTATATTTAATTGAAGTTGATTGGAATAGTTCGAGCCAGTTCCGAATCGAGTTGCAATACCATTTTGTTCTCTTGTGAATGAAAAATATTTTAATCTGTTGGGTTTAGTTCGTTCCTTTTCAAAAAGGAATATAGGAACTCATATTTTTACACAATTTACAAAAAATGCAAAATGGGCAAAATGGGAAATAGATTTTAATTTTCATTTATGGTTCATTCGCGTGAAAGGAACCACGTAGCTACTTAGTTGATGCAGCGGAACCGCTGCGTCGTAGATAAGGTCAATGGTAGAGATGGAAAGAAGATGAGTAGCCGATGCGTAGCATTGGCGTAGCAGTGTCGTAGCTTTGGCCTAGTAATGGCGTAACAATGTCGTAGCATTGGCGTAGCAAAGTCGTAGCAATGACGTAGCTGTGTCGTAGCAATGGCGTAGCAGTGGCTAAGCAATAGGTTATCAATGGCGTAGCATTGGCGTGCCAGTGGTGCAGCAAGGGCGTACCGGCGGCGTAGCCTAAGCGTAGAATGTGCAAATCAGTTAGCAGTGACGTAGCAGAGTATAATGTACATTGTACACCACTCTATAATTGCCTACATACCATACATACATAAATTACAGAGTTTATTTAATCAAACTTGTTCATTTTAATTATTGCCATTCGTCTTTGAGTGTGTTTAGCCAGAATATAGCCTACATGAACCCTGGGAATTGAAAAAAATCGGAAACAAAAGCAGTGTGCAGCATGTTATTTTTTTTATTACAAAGGTGGTCCCTTTAAGGAGTAGTAAATTGATAATATTTCCATTTCCCGCGCTATTGAATGTAGTAAAATAAATAACCTACGTCAATGACCTAAGCGTATGATGGACGATGTGATGCATCATGTATTCTTGTCCCAGTCTGTTAGATTGTTTGATAAATTATTAAACGCTTTCCAGACGTTTTGACCGCTTTTTTGATAAATTAGTCCTCGTTACGAGTTTGTTTACAGGCAAACAATACGTGTACATGATACCTAAGTCATGTTGAAATTTGTTGTGAAAGTCTATACAGTTGCGTGATATATTGACTTATAAATTCCATAGGAATATTGTTTAATAATACATTTTGTTTTGTTCAAAATAAAGTTCACAGTCAAGTTATTGGTTGAATATAAAAATAAAGTTAAAATACATAAAATGAGTCAGAATTAGAACAAAAATAAACATTTGTTTTCTGTAAAATAAATAAATAAAAAAACAAACATTAAGGCTTATTTCAGATATAAAATAAGTGTCAAAAGCAAGTACAACACAGGTCTTTTTGTTTAAAAAAAAATGGAAATAAGATAAAACCTTCATTAGACAGCAATCTCATTATTTTGACTAGCTGACCATAATTTGGCCACTATTTTAGTGTCTTCACTAGCGCCCAAAAGTTCCTGTAGCCATCAAACAACAAGACCCCATCGTGCGTGAAACAGCACCACATTTACACTCTAGGACGGAGACATCGATGAATATCTTACTAAGCAGGATTTACTTTTGTTGGCCATCCAGAATGCGGGTGTGTCTGTTTTAAGACATTTATTTTATTTTATTTTTTTCGGATGTGAAATCATCAACTGACTTCTCCCGCTCTGGGCGGAGCGTAAGGAATGTCAGGCTTGTACTGACTAAAACCCATCCATGTTCCTTTTTGCCCTTTGTGTTCCAGGGCCGCGGTATCTCTTTCGAACAGTCCCGCAGCCCTGGCAGGCATCGGCCCTTGCGGGCCCCGCCTTGTTTGCTGACATCTCTTTGAGGCGCGCGTGGAACACGAACGCGCCATCAACACGGCTGTTCAAAAACTTCCAAAGCATTTTACTTGAGATTGGTTAATATTTTCACCACAGATTCAATGTTGTGTCCTTTACAGGGCAGTGTAGTAGCCCTGTGGTATCTGGCCCGACATACGAGTTGGGGTCAAAAATTTGTGTAATTTCTTCCATTATCATTACAATGCTCTCAAAACAGTGAAGGGAAACATCATGAGGCTCAGTGATTATGGCTCCGTCTTATGCAAGAGGTTGAATAAGGCCAGATTTTTTTTTTCATTTATTACATCACTCTTAAACTGTGAAGAAAAACATCGTGAGGAAACAGGCATGTCCTACAACCAATAAAATCGAAGACATGTGACATCTACCAACCCTCACTGGGCCCGCGTGGTGGTTTACAGATACTCTCCCTAAAATAGAGGAAGCCTGTCCTATCAATACGAAAATTATAGGCTGATTTTGCCCAGCTTTAATAAACTTTCAACATGCAATACTTATACATTTTTTATTGGCCAGTGTCCACGTAATGGATAAAATAGTGTCAGAACGACCGCACGACTATCAGTCCTTGATATGTTGCTATCTGACGATCGATAGGTACGGCCGATGAACGATGTTCTTGCTCATGTTTACAATAGTTGTCTAGAAAGTTTAGTAACATCATCTGCATAGCCTTTTGCCAACTATGTTGAGGTGGGCTTCCAGTTTAACCGGATGCAGTTAAAAACTAGAATTTTACATGGAGCAACTGCCTATCTGACCTCCACAACCCAGTTAGTACTGAGTAATACGATACCCCGTGCTAAGAGTGGTGGTCAGACTTTTTGGGCCACTGTTTACCTGTAACGTTTCCGAGGCACGGAGGAAACTTGGTAGGTATGTAATGGGTGGTCAGCCATCCACAGACCATACTAGGCGAGCACGGCTTAACCTAAATACTGACCCCAGCCGCTGTTATTAATTAGCCACGAGCTTCTCATGTAGCCACGAGCTCATCTGGAAGCAAGAACTTATCCTGGTAATTGAAATTGTATTTATTTCCCAATCAACAAACTTGTGTGAACAAATGTTAATAAAGCTAGAAGTTAATTATTTCATACTGTCTAGAAAGTTAAATCTGGAGATCAGGTCATCTATTCTCACCCAGTCAGGTGAAGTAGGCCAGTTAGCGGCCAGCCCTAGCGGGATATCGGGGTTGATTTATTTTTAAGTTTTAGTACTTTTAAGGTACCGACCGCCGTCGTTTCCACTAGACCTGCGCTGAGCGAAGCTACGTAAATGAAGTGATTATATTGGTTCTTAACAAACACATACACACACACATCTCTGGGGGAATCGCAGCCTTAAGGGCGCAGGCTTGTTCGATCCGCATATCGAAACCAGGACCATTTGCTCAGCAGTCGTGGTTGTGACCACAAGACCAACGAGGCAGTCATTTTTCACATCATATCTTAAACTAGATAGTATCGAGGCGTCTACCCCTCAGATAAATTATTCGATTTCGCTGCTTCTGTTATTCCGATTGTCTGTATTATGCCAGAACATTGTGTAGCATGCCTTACTTGGATTTCATCCCGGTACGCTGCAGCTGTATGGGCAAACAAAGGACGTATTGTATAATTCAGTTTGTTTTGCTGCAGCACCGCTGCTGTTCCATTCAATATTCATGCTTTCCCTCGGCTCGGGAATTGAAACATAAATGTGTGGTTTAATTAAAATGTTTTATATAAAACACATCAGTATAGGG
The DNA here is from genome assembly GCA_950005105.1 of Lycophotia porphyrea. NCBI lineage: Eukaryota > Metazoa > Arthropoda > Insecta > Lepidoptera > Noctuidae > Lycophotia > Lycophotia porphyrea. The sequence goes on along the minus strand of OX465383.1, from coordinate 25,675,754 downwards.
TTGAGGTATTTCAAACATTTCGTCATGTTTAACACCGTGTAATGTCTAGGGGGAAATTTTCGTAACGAAAACTGAAAAATCGAACGCAAAACACCCTGTTTCCAGGCTTCTACAGACAAATTACAAAAAATCGTCACTGCGGGACACAAGCCTGGTGTCAGAGGGAGCGTGCCATTATCCACCACGCGAGCGCACTTGCTCTTGATAGAAGTCACATATTGTCTTCGATTTTTTGTTTGTCATACCGCTATCCTCACGATGTATTTTTCCTTCACCTGGTGTGATAAAAAAAATGAAACTGTGTTCGAAACCACGACTTGCAATGCATAAGATGGGACTGTAAGCACCGAGACAATCAGCTGATACGATCGTGTAAATCCCTTTCGTAAGTACAACGTAAAACATTTGTGTAAGTCTAGACACATCGACGTCATTGAAAGGTAACCTGGCTGTCAGTCAGCATAGCCGATTAGTCATTCTATAAACGGTAGTTTCCTCAAAACAAAGGCTTATCCAAAGGTCATATTCATCGCTCGACCTTTGCGCATTTTAATAGCGAATTTACGGGTAACTGTAATATCTTGAATTGAGAACATAACATTATAAACATTTCAAATAACTGAGAATTATTGTGCGTAGTACTTGTTTGTAATCGGTCCAATGCGCAAGCGCAGCGTCATTCATTCAAAACTACTGAGTTATTCAAGCTATTACTATCGGCTAATAAAATGTGTCATTCATTATTTTACAACCGGTACAACTAAAGTCGGAACATCATTGACGTTTGTGGAAGTTATTTGTTCCGCACACAAACAAAATACAGCCTATTATTTTGAAGTGAAAACTTCTTTAGCATCGTTGTGATTTGAAAGTCGATGAAACGAAAAACCGACTGTCAAAAGAAACTGACACATAAATATATAAGATTTAACGTGGGAGAAAATGAGATAGGAAACATTATCCAGTATTTATCTTGAAGCCAACATTTTTGAAGGTTTCACTTCTTGTTCTTGTTCATTAGCAACAAGATTAAATCAGCCGACAATAAAATAAAAACGGGTTGGAAAATTATAAACAGTGAAACAAATAGAAATAAAAATCGAAATAATGACTTCACGCTAGAGACCTCACGTGGCCTAGTGAAATCTAACGATGAAGTTGCTCAAGAATTCGTAAATTACTTTACCAGTATCCCTCTTAAAACTACTGAAACCTTGAATTCTTCACCCTTGCTTTCTATTAATTTATTGAAAGCGAACGTTGCAGCCTGTCCGAATGAATTTAAATTTCAGCATATAAACCCCTTAACAATCATAAAAGCTTTTAAACAAATCAAGATCAAATTAACCGAAGATCTATGGGGTATGTCTGTCAAAGCTTGTACCTCAATTATTGAGACTATAGCACCGTATTTAGCCTTAATATTTAATTTGTGCGTGGATCAAGGGGTCTTCCCGGATCTAATGAAATACAGTAAGGTAATACCGCTTTTTAAATCCGGGGACAGTACAGACACCAATAACTTTAGGCCCGTATCCGTGTTGCCGGTTTTTAGCAAGGTGTTTGAATAGATAATGCTCAATCAAATGCTTAACCATTTTAACACCAAAAAGATCTTACACGAGCAACAGTATGGTTTCACTAAGGGACGTTGTACGACTGACGCCGGTGTTACTTTATTAAAACACATATTTGCTGCGTGGAAAGAGGCACAAGATGCCATTGGAATCTTCTGTGACCTTTCGATGGCATTTGATTGCGTAAATCACGAGACCCTGCTCATGAAACTTGAGCATTACGGTTTAGGTAAATCTGCACTCAGATTAGTAAAATCGTATTTGAATGATAGACAGCAGCAAGTACAAGTAAATGGTGTCAATTCAAAAGGTTTAAAAGTAAAAATGGGTGTTCCACAAGGTTCGATATTGGGTCCTTTCCTCTTTTTAGTATATATTAATGACCTACCCCATTTATTTAACAACCAACCGCAAATGGTATTGTTTGCTGACGATACTTCTTTGATATTTAGGATAAACAGACGTGCCGCGAATTTGACGACGTAAGTAACGCCCTACTGCTGGTCCATAATTGGTTTACCGCAAATAATTTAGTACTAAATGGGAAAAAAACTAAGTGCATAAGATTTGCTCTACCAAATGTCAGAAGTAGTGATTGTGACATAATATTAAATCAAGAGAAACTAGAATTTGTCGATTAAACTGTTTTCTTGGCTAATCACGCTTGACTCAAGGCTACAATGGGGTCCCCATTTAACATCTCTTGCAGGACGGCTGAGTTCAGCAGCATATGCTGTTAGAAGAATCCGTCAATTTACTGATGTAGATACCGCGAGGCTAGTGTATTTTAGTTATTTTCATAGTATTATGACATACGGTGCTTTACTATGGGGACGGGCTGCAGATATCGAGTCTATATTTATTCTGCAGAAAAGAGCCATCAGAGCCATTTATGATCTACGTAGACGCGATTCTCTAAGGGAACTGTTTAAAGAAATTAACATCATGACAGAACCTTGTCAATACATCTATGAAAACATCATGTACGTTAGAAAAAACTGCATTTATTTAGTAAAAGAGCGGACAGGCACCACTATAATACTAGAAATAGGGACCAACTAGTTCAGCCAGGTTTCAGGCTAGCTAAAGTAGACTCATCTTTCATGGGGTACTGTTACAATAAAATACCTCCCCACATTCTACAACTGAATGAGACGAAATTTAAATCTTGTATAAAACGCATATAATGTAGGCAAGCATATTATAAGTTGGGAGATTACATTGATGATAAAAATGCTTGGCTCAATGCTGGTCCTGCTCCACAACCATAGTAGCAAATTAATTGATTACCATGATAAGTATTGTGGAAGCTGCAGAAGATTGTAAAAATATCCTTGCATTGTATAAATTCCTTCTTTTAGTTTTATATAATTGCATAGCACATATGTGAGTACTATGTATTGAAAAGCTACCGTTTACATTTAGCTATCTTTCATTGACTTGAATGTGCCCTGGCAGTTGAGAGAATGTCATGCTCACTCGAATGTCTTGCTGATGGTGGCGGGTGTGTCAGGTCATTTGGTTCCCTTCAATATGGTTGAGTTGAATGGCGCTGATCCATGCGCTGTCAGTTGGGACTGGTCATCTCTTAGCTGTCACGGTTTATTTCAATTAAGTAATGTATTTTTAAATTATTGTTGATTTATTATTTTACTCTGGACGCTCTTAATTCGCACGCCTCTTTACATCGTTCTCACATACATGTATAATCTCAACATAAATGATGTAACCAAGATTTTGTAGTAATATTTTGATTGAAAAGAGTGTCCATGGAGTTTCTTGCCCATTCTTCTCCATAGAGATCTACACTTTGGAATGGGCAACTACAGTACTTTCACAAGTTATTATGCCTTGTGACTGTGACTGTAGCTTAGCTTTCTTTGTTTTTCCGACTTTCAAAAGTGCCTGTAAGGGTCTAATTGAAATAAATGATTTTGAGTTTGAGTTTGAGTTTGACCACGTGTGAATTGCACACATGGTTTTTTTTTAATCCTTTACTAGGTAAGTATGGTGAAGTAGTTGTATTAACCAATGGTTGTATTAATCAATGGTGCCAACGAAACTAGTTAGTACGGTACAAAAGGATATTCATGCTTAAATCGAGTGTTTAGAGCTCAACTTCGACTCTCCGATAACACGGAATTATGAAAGATCATGAAGTGACATAATCTCGAAGTGAGCATGCTCGCTACACGTGAAGTTCTTTCTATTAAATCCGTGAGTGAAGTGATTTTCCACACGAAATGTTAGAAAACTCTCCGATTTCAAAGTCACGAGGTTGTCTTTGTATTTTCAATTAAGTTTTATTAGTGTTGTCGTGACTATGGTGCAAAATATCTCTGTTATAATTATGTTAATTTGTTTTGTATTAAACATTTATATACTTATTATGTTGACAGTAATTTTTAATAATTATACATGCTTATAGGGCAGGGGTTATCTGCTCCCAGTCTTATTATTAACTTCTTAGCTTTGACGTAAATGTTTAATATTAATAAATATTTCGAAACTAAAAATTGACACTTGATGTTGTTGCATAAACGATAATTTCACCTTTAGCTTTTCAAATTAAATTAGTTAACCGATTCATTGCGGCACTCAGTTTCGAAAATGATTTCATGAGTTCGAAATCAGGCAGAAACCACTGCCAACAGTGAAGTAAAACATCGGTGAAATGTCTAAGAATTTAAACTTCAAAGATATGAGATCCAATTGCACCGGGTCTCTCGCACAAAGAGGCCTATGTCCCACAAGTATGCCGATTATGTTATGCATTACGCTATTTTCACTCGTTGGTCAAATGGTCGCAGGCACGACTGCTGAGCATGAGGTCCTTGGTTCGATTCCCGGGTCGGGTAAAGTGATATTGGGTTTTTCCCTCAGGAATTTTGGAGTCTGTATTTATGCCCGGTTGATGGCAATAGTCCTGCCCCTTATCACATGGTGTCGCATTAAAAAATAATAAAAACTCATATACCACTTTAAATCATAAAAATTGAATAAAATAAAGAAGTAAAGATAATATTAGTAAAACTAATAGGGTAACTATGCTATCTTCACGCTAATTTATCTTTCTGGGTTAAGCAGAAGTATAGCTTTGTCTTATGATCATTATATCTTTGTCGTTGCTAATTTATTTTTTCATGGCTGAACCAGTATTGGGTTAAACACTCTTTCGTTTTATCCTATTCTGTTACTAGGAAACTTTTTAGATATGATTTTTTTGGTCCAACTACACTATGACAGATGGACTATGAGAGATGACACATTTTGAGCGAAGCCCTAACTTTATAGGTCTCCTTCGGGTTATTTTTGTTTTTATAGTTCCAATACATAATTTTTGGATCTTATTAAGCACAGAAACATAACATAACTGGCGAAATGTGGGTGTACTATTAGGTACACCTCTACCTAACCTTACGGGGATTACAGGTGTGATGTTATGTTATGTTATTAAGCACAGATCTAGTATCAGTGACGACATTGTATAACCTCTGGTTTATTAAACCAAGTATTTTTATTTGGGAGGGATTTTTATGATACTACTCGTTTGTATGCTCAGACTCTAGGTATCATAATTGGCCAAAAGTCGGTTTCAACACGTGTTTAATCATTCTACCCACTCCATTGGTTTATGCAAGGGTCACCGATAATATTTCTATGGCTTTTTTACTATAATTCCTCAGTTTATAATACTAGTTTGGTCAATTTCCCTCATTTCTATTCCTTCTATCCACTACTTCCTCTAACTTAGTAGGAACTTTTAATAGTTAACTTCAACAACTTATGATTTGACTTCGAGTTTCGTTATTTGTCAACTGGTACTCCCTCATATGATAGAGGTTATTGTCCTTTTGTCCCGAGTACTCATTGTAGACTCGGTGTACTACCTTTTAACTCATGTCTGCTTTTGACATGATGTTCCTCTTTGGACTCAATGTTCCTCTTTGGACTCAATGTTCCTCTTTTGACTCAATGTCCGTCCTTGGACTTGAAGTTCCTCTTCAGACTTGATGTCTATCCTTAGATACAAGGTCAAGTTAAACTTCAAGTCCTTCTGTCTTGACTCAGTCATATCACGACTCAGTCGTATCTTAGCTCAGTTGTACTTTTGTCTGAAAGTCTTATTCTGACTACAGTCTACTTTTGACTTTAGAGTTCGATAGTCCACTGACTCAATGACGTTTAAATAGTCGTGATGTCCTTTCCTCTTGCCTCCACGTCCATGTTTTGACGTGAAGACCCAATTTTTTTTGCTGAAGGTTCATTTTTTTTCAAACCAAGGTACTATTTTTAAACCAAGGTTTGTTCCATGACTTCAGTCGATATTTTTTATTTAAGCGCTTGTATATATTTATGGGATCCTTAGTTTTAAGTGTTTAGTTTTAGGTTGACGCACCTGGAGTTCGCATTGCTAAGGTTTAAGTCAAGGACGGATCCTTGAACTTATTCTTTATCAATTGCACTCCAGTGTGACCATGATGATGGATGTGATGAAGGATGTTGTGCTATGTGTTAGCAAGGGCTTAGACGTTTATAAATTAAGGTGGATAGTTAATAGAGGGTAGAGGTTAATTAATCCTTCTTATTTCTTCCAATTTTGTTCATTTTACAACTGGTGGTATATCAGCCTAGTTATTGTGATGCTCTCTCGAGCAATTATAATTCATTTTTTTGCTTTCAGAATTGATTGTGTGTGAACTAAACCTATTAAAGACGATACTTGCGTTGCGGTTAATGTTTGCTATCAACAAAACGCTGAAGATGTTCAATTCTCTTATTATTCTTTGACATGAAATGTTACATTCTTTGAATTTGTAATCAAACCTGTAACCATATAGCAAATCCTTCTTTTAATTCTCTCTCTCAGCATTGATGACTGATTTAATAAAACAATAAAAATTTTGGCGTGCTTTTACAAAACAACAATCTTAATAGGCTTTCAGCAAAGGAATGGCTCCATCAAATTGGCCAATAGTTTTCCAAGGTTCCATACATTTTTAATTTAAAAATGAATTTAAATGAAAAAAATACCTGGCTTTGAAGTTTTTTCAGGCAAAAAGATTTTGTACCATAAAGGTTAAAATGCGGAGTGTAACTCTGCAATGGGCCTTAAACATAACTGGCATAATGTGGCTGTACTATATTAGGTTATAGCACTGCCTAACCCTTCGGGGATTACAGGCGTGATATTATGTTATTATGCAATTTTAATCCTAGGACCCATAAATACACCTCACGACCTACTTACTTGCTTGCGTGCGTCGGCGTGGAGCCAACGTCGCCGTCAAGACATATTACCACCTACATAGTTACGATGTGTAGGTTTCGTCGAGCGCTTTTTGATCGAGTATTAACAATAAATGAATGAATGAATTGAGGAGCTCGTGGCAAAATAATAACAGACGCTCGGGTCGATCTTTAGGTCAAGCCGTGCTTGCCTAGGTTGGTCAGTGGATGGGTGACCAAACATTACATACCAAGTTTCCTCCGTGCCACGGAAAGCACGTTAAGCCGTTAGTCCCGGCTGTCATTTGTACATCTTTGACAGTCGTTACAGGTAGTCAGTGGCCCTAAAAGTCTGACAACCAGTCTTACCAAGAGGTATCGTATTACCCAGTATTAACTGGGTTGTGGGGGTCAGATAAGCAGACGCTCCATGTAAATTACTGGTATTGAGCTGCATCCGGTTAGACTGGAAGCCGACCCCAATATAGTTTGGAAAAGGCTAGGCAGATGATGACGAAAATAAATGAATAAGTGTCTTAGGATGAAGTGGGATTGGGTGGATCATTAGATAGACTGCATCGAGACAGAAGGCCTGATATTGTACGCACCCACTGCGTACAATCCAGCCAGCCAGAGGACGGTCAAGGTCGATGCCGAGGAAGGCCTTGAAAATGCAGGTGGGATGATCTAGAGGCACTTGTGGGAGATTGGCTGGAGACAGTCACTCACAGGGAGGAGTTCTTATCGGGAGAGTTTTGCTCAGCAGTGGAACATTACATACAGGTTAACAAATAAGGGACAATAAATACTAATTTGTTGAATTATCTGTCTCACTTGCCTTACAAGGATAAGGTTATTAACTAGCGTGAATATAGCATAGTCATTGGTATAAGTAGGTACTTAAGTCAATGACTTTAATTGCTTATTGTTCAAAGAAGAACCAGAAGCAGCTATTTAATTTCGAATTGGGGTTAATTTCGAATTCACTACATAAGAATTTGGGAACGCAAGAAGATAATGCTCGTTCCCTTTTGTTTACACTCACGACGACGAGGTTCGACGGAAATAAAAATCAAGCGTAGAAATCAAGATGTAATAAGGAGACTTTCCTAATGGTTAACACACTATAGCACTGTGAACATTGGAGGAAGGGTTTCAGTATAATATATTACAGATTCTAAGTAAAGTAAATATGACGCTACGTGAATCAGAGTTGTAACGGCTGTGTCGTGAAAAACTGAGTGGCCCATAGACTATATGGTCTGGTGTTGCCAGCGCTTATGGTTGCGTTCATTAACGCCACACCACCCCCCCACGGAGAAGGATGAACAGTTATTCGAAATCGGAGAGATCCTTGAACTTAACTCGTCTACCGGAACGAGTGGTATACGGCAGTTTTGGGGCAGTAGGATTGGTGTCCCTGGATTTTGCAGGTTCTATAAGTCTCTTAGGAAGGTCATCAGTCGTGTGTGCCGTAGGTTCTGGGGGCTTCTTAGGATATTCATTTGCGGTAGGTATCGTGTGATCGATGTGTGCCGGTTTTACTCGATCTACACTAACGGTCACGGTTTTGTGATTGATTTCCAGTGTAATAGTTTTCCCATCACTGGAACGATCCACTATTCGGTAAGGGCCGGTATATGGTGGCTGTAACGGTCGTCTAACGGAATCATCCCTAAGGAATACATGCGTCGCTGAAGAAAGATCTTTAAATATAAATATAGATGGTTGTGTATGCCGAGATGCCGGGGTGGGTCGCACAGTCGACATTTTACGTCGAAGTTGCACGACGAAATCAGCTGGGTCATAGATATTATGTGGCTCATCGGATGCTACGAGCAATTCATCGGGCAATCGAAGAGGTTCTCCGTACACCATTTCAGCAGCTGTGGCTTTCAAGTCTTCCTTGAAGGCTGACCGCATACCGAGAAGGACAAACGGCAACGCGCGCACCCATGAGTCCTGATGGCACATGAGGGCAGCTTTAAGCTGGCGATGGACGCGCTCGATCATGCCGTTGGCGCAAGGATGGTAAGCTGTCGTCCTGGTTTTCGTGGTGGCGAATTGTGTCATCAGTCGGCGGAACAGGTCGGACTCGAACTGAGTTCCTTGGTCTGTTGTAATGACTGAAGGCACCCCGAAGCGAGCTATCCACTCCCGTGTTAGGGTTTCTGCTACTTCTTCTGCGGTGATCGAACGCATTGGCCATACTTCGGGCCATTTAGTCACTCTATCAATGGCAGTCAAACAGTACCGATAGTCGCTGCACGTCGGCAAGGGGCCTATGATGTCTATATGTACATGTTTGAAACGACCTGGCGGTAGGGCGAAATTGCCAAGTGGGGACGAATTATGGCGCGATACCTTAGCGCGCTGACAAGCTATGCATTGTCGAGCCCACTGTTTGCAGTCCTTGTTGATTGACGGCCAAACATAACGTTCAGTCACGAGACGGGTAGTGGCTCGTGCACCAGGGTGACTTAGGTTATGAAGTTTGTCGAATGTTGCTTTACGGAAGGAAGAGGTCAAGTATGGGCGAGGCTTGCCGGTCGACTTATCACAGGTGATAAGAATATCAGTTCCGGGAATGTTGACCTTTATGAGCTGCAGGCTAGAGCCTTGCTGACATAAATTGGCTAACTCCTGGTCTACCTCCTGTGATTTTGCAAGCATTTGCCAATCTTGGTCAAGAGCGATCGCGTCAACGCGCGACATCGCGTCTGCGACAATATTGTCCTCTCCCTTAATGTACTTAATTTCTGTGGTAAACTGGCTAATAAAGGACAACTGATTCAACTGAGCAGGTGGCAGTTTCTCCCGGCGCTGTATGAAAGCGTAGAGCAGTGGCTTGTGGTCTGTAAAAATGGTTACATGCTGAACTTCGAGAATGTGGCGGAAATGCTGCACGCTTTCATATACTGCTAACAACTCGCGATAATAAGCGGGCCACTGTGTTTGTTGGTCGGTCAGCTTTTTGCTAAAGAAAGCGAGAGGTACCCACTTGCCTTCGATTTCTTGTTGAAGGCAGGACCCTATGTGGACACTGGAAGCATCGGTAAACAGTCCAAGAGGGGCACCGTGTACCGGATGATGCAGTAGTGTAGCGGTCGCTAAACTCTTTTTGCAGGCTTCTAGTTGTTCGAGGAGTTCAGGTGACCATATAAATGGCTTCGCACCTTTACCTTTCGTAGCAATAACCGCTTTTATTAAAGGAGCCTGGAACAACGCGGCCCTAGGAAGAAATCGACGATAGTAATTTAGCATTCCGAGAAACCGACGCACACCCTGGACAGTTTTAGGGGGTGGAAATTCGAGAATAGTTTGAACACGATCCTGAGGAGGTTGAGTGCCCTCGGGACTAATGTGATAGCCTAGGAATGTTACCTCCCGTGCACCAAATACACACTTGGAAGGATTTATCACAACCCCATAGTCCCGTAAGCGTTTGAAGAGGATTCGCAAATGCTCGCAATGCAGAGCCACATCTGTGGAATGGATGAGGATGTCGTCCACATATGGAAAACAAAAATCAAGACCCCGTGTGACCTCGTCGATAAACCGCTGGAAGGTCTGGCCAGCGTTGCGAAGACCGAAGGTCATGAACGGGAACTCGAAAAGGCCAAACGGGGTAATGATGGCCGTCTTTGGGATATCATCCTCCGATACCGGAATCTGATGATACGCCTTCACAAGGTCGATAGTGCTGAAAATTTTAGCGTCAGTGAGGTTGTGAGCAAAATCATTAATGTGCCTGACTGGATACCTATCCGGCACAGTTCGGGCGTTAAGCGCGCGGTAGTCACCACAAGGACGCCAAGTGTTGTCTTTCTTTAATGTCATGTGCAAAGGAGACGACCACGCGCTTTTGGATGGTCGTGCTGTGCCGGACAAAACCATTTCCTCAAATTCCTTTTTTGCTGAATTCAATTTTTGAGGTGCTAGGCGACGAGGACGGCAAGAAACAGGAGGCCCATCCGTTGTCTTGATGAAATGTGCAGTACTGTGCTTAATAATCCTAGGGAGACCGGGAGGGTGAGTTATTTCGGGGAACTCTGCTAGCACTTGTGCGAAAGCAGAATTTGAGGGGGCTACAGCTTTGACACTGGGTTGTTCTGACGTCGCAGTGGAGGCAAGGGCAGAAAGGTTGGTGACGCCATCTATTAACCGCTTAGTGCGACAATCTGGAAGCAGGTGATAATATGCCAAAAAATCCGAGCCAATAATCGCACTATTGACGTCGGCGACAATGAATGTCCAGGTGAAATTACGACGGAGACGAAAGTTAAGTGTTAATGTGATTGTTCCGAATGTCTGTATGCTGCTACCATTAGCAGCACAGAGATCATAATCGGTAGGTTTCCTTCGATTATAAAGCCAACGGTGGGGGTAACAGCAAAGATCCGAACCAGTATCAATTAAGAATTGTCGCTTAGAAACTTGATCAGTTACGAAGAGGCGACGGCTGAGGGGTTGATTGTTTTCGCAATCAGTTGCCGCCGCTACTGACTGCTCCTTGGGTTTTCCGCCAGCCAATTACAGGGTGAGATGCATTTTCTGGCGCTAGTACCGTATTTACGATGGTACCAGCAGCGCTTTTCAGTCCGGTCAGGAGTACTGTTGCGCGAGGACTGCTTGCTGCGGTTCTGAGATCTGGAGCGATCAGATCTCAGAGCAGCAATCTGATTGCCTAACTCGTCTATCCGCTCCAAGAGACTATTTAGTGTAGGTGTACCTGTAGCAGTAAAAACGTTTGCCTGACTTGGCTGAGCTTCAACAATTTTATCAGCAATGTCGGCTATCCTATCTAGACTGAGATCGGCCTGGGCTGCCAGGATGCCTTGTACATGCTGAGGCAATCGGCGAACCCAGAGCTGGCGCAGGATGTTGTCATCTGATAGGGTGTTACCAGCAATGGACCTAAGATGGCGGAGGAACTGGGACGGTTTTCTGTCTCCAAGCTCCTCATCACCTAACAACCGTCTTACCCGCTGCTCTTCAGATATAGAAAACCGTTTAATTAATGTTTCTTTGAGTGTCTGATATTTTCCTTCTGCCGGTGGGTTGATTACTATATCATCGAATATATATCTCGATTTGACTGAGAACATAACTGTATTTGGTGATATCAGTATTTATGCCAGCCAATAGAAATTGGGCTTCAGCTTGTGCAAACCATACAGTAACTCTGTCAGACCAAAATGGTGGCAGCTTTACCGCTACCTTACACATGGCAGCAGCTATCTCTGGCTTAGACTGAGTATAAGCTTTTTCATGCTGTGCGCGCAGGGCAATGTTTTCAGCCTCAAGCATATTTAAACGTGCTTGGAGTTCATCAGACATAGTGAGGAATCTCAAAATTTTAATAAACCATGCAAAAATCCAAAAACCGCACAAAACACCGAGCTGGGAGTAGTTATTCTACCCGTGAGTAAGTGGTGAGGGTTAATATAAGTACAATATGAGCATGCAAATGTGAAACAACCCAAACAAATAATTATAAGAATGTGCAAACACCAATAAAATAAACACAAAAATTTAAAAACAAAAATTAAGTACACAGATATTAAGACAAACAAAAAAAAAATTGTTGAAACAGTTAAACAGACATTATTAGCATTCAATGCATAATATCAGTATAGTATTCAGAGCAGTTTAAAAAATTAGTAATAATAAAGAAAGCAGCGTACAACATACCAAAACATTTTTCAGCCCAACTTGAGGCAAAATAAAGAAAAAGAAATACATATAAACACAAGAAATACAAGTGCAAGTAATGTGAAATGTTATTGTATTAAATAGCTTTTTTTTTTTAAAAAAAAAAAAAATATCTTTAAAATAACAAAAAAAACTTTTTATAGCTAATACTTAAGTGTCCAGCTAATATTTAAGTGGTACTTGCGTGGACCGGAACGTCAGTTGATGTCAATGTCAGCTGTCACTCACTGGAACTGTATTATTTTCGTCGGGTATCGACAGATGGCGCTCTATGCACTCCGTAAGATATCGATTTCCCAAGAAAAATAAAACTTCATACTGGTCGGTATAGATGAATAATCACAATGTCTCCACAATTTCACATGCGTCAACGTATTCGGGAAAACGGAAACGGAATGCAGGGATTGATATGAAAAACATGGAGTCTCGTAGTCCGCAGGGTAGCTCGTTTTAAGGCGGCAATGTCCGTAGTATGGAGCTTGTATCTCATGTACAGCAAGTCACAGGAGTTCGCTTCGTGAGATGTAAATTCACTATCACGTCGGGGTCACCACTTTGGGAACGCAAGAAGATAATGCTCGTTCGCTTTTGTTTACACTCACGACGACGAGGTTCGACGGAAATAAAAATCAAGCGTAGAAATCAAGATGTAATAAGGAGACTTTCCTAATGGTAAACACACTATAGCACTGTGAACATTGGAGGAAGGGTTTCAGTATAATATATTACAGATTCTAAGTAAAGTAAATATGACGCTACGTGAATCAGAGTTGTAACGGCTGTGTCGTGAAAAACTGAGTGGCCCATAGACTATATGGTCTGGTGTTGCCAGCGCTTATGGTTGCGTTCATTAACGCCACAAGAACATACTTTATAAGAATACAAAAGTATACCTGGGGTTGGGTAAATTATTTTGATAAAGGGCTAGGCTTATAACCAGTTCTGAAAATTGGTGGCTGGGTCAGCCTAATGGATTATGGCACACTTTTTCTCAAAGGGTCTATGTCCGAGCAGTAGGAAATAATAAACATAACCATTTTATTGCAAACAAAGGCTATGTACCAATTCCTGGACGCATCAGCTTAGGCAATTTCGTAGCTGGAGCTTGATCCCCAACTCCAATTATTGCCAGTAAATTGGCAATTTGGTTTAGCCTTCTATGATGACTTATACATTTATAATCTGTTCAACCCTACTACGGCTTTACTCAGGTAGTAAAATAGAATAAAAAATATCTAACGATTTGCAATTTCTAAGGCCATCACTGAAGCAGACCATTAATTGCACAGCATTGGCCACTGTCCTTCGATTCGTGCTTAAAAGCGGTTTGCAATTTCTGTAAGTGTTCGTGCTAAGGCACGAACGCATGAAAGAAATGTAACGTAAATTACTATTATGGGCAAAGGCCACCCTTTTTTTTTACGGATGGGAAATCATCAAATGACTTCTCCCGCTCCGGGCAGAACGGAAGGGAGTGTCAGAATTCTACTGACTAAAACCCATCCATGTTCCTTCCTTGCCCTTTATGTTCCAGGGCCGCGGTATCTCTTTCGAACAGTCCCACAGCCCAACAGTCCCGCAGCCCGGCAAAGGCCTCCCTTCGCTCTTACCATTTTCGCAATCCAATGCGATTGTAGGCCTTTAGGAATTAATCAGCCCGCCATCTCCTCCTGGGTCAGCCGCATAGTCGTTTCCTGTCAATTGGTTTTTATTATGTGGTTATTTTTGCCATTGCGTTTCCGACTTGCGGAAACGAACGTAAAGTCGAAGTTTTTTGTTACAAGACCGATTATACGTTACGTCGTACATTCGTGCTGGGGGTCTCTTTTCATATGGTGACCTACACAGTAATAATAAATTCAGGAGCTATTGCATAAATAAGTCATGACTGTGAGCCTGTGACATGTGGACACCCTTAGTGCCTCTTCTCAACGTACAAAGTACTTTAACTTCGATTCGAATTGCTGTCGCGGTTTAAAAGAAGACGCAGTAACGAAAAAAAGAGAATATGCTTAGATGGTTTGGTGGAAAACTCAGGGTGGAGAAGGAGATGCCGAAAAGGACATACACTCACCTTATTGGTGATTTTTTAAATAAAGGTCAGTTGCTTACTACTCGCTCCCGGATTCGAGTATGAACATGGACGAAGCCAAAGGGGGGGTTTATAAAAGGATTGTAGAAGATGGTGTTCTGTTAGTTCTGCCTACCCCAACGGAAAAGCGGCGTGAGTTTAAGTGTTATGCATGTTTGTAATTGCAGTTTTGTTGATAAAAGTCGTAAAATCGAATCCTAAACCAATTAAAAACCTGAGCCTTTATGGTTTTCCATTACGGATTCAGAAATTGAAACAAAAATTCGCCAGTGCCTTGCCAGTTCAGCATATCATTCACTGCTGGGTTCCCTACTGCCTGTTCACCTTCCCTTTCTTCAGCCATCATTTCCGGTTATATATTTCCCTCAACCAAGTGTTTTCTTGCGACTTATGGATGACGTAAGCTAGCCAGCAAATGTTTCACAATTAATTGTATTAATTAAGAAATAAAAATGATACAGCTCTGGTTAGAAGTGGTTGTAACCCAATCAATGACTGGCCTTTGACATCGCCATAATTGCGGCGATGTGTCGGTTTATCTTGACTCATAGTAATCTTCGAGACTGATTTGATTAATAAGTGTTTATCTTTGTACGCGCGCTAACATAAACAGTAATAAAGTTAATCGGCGGCCGTTTAGAAATTATACAAATACTGTACATACCTTCCATACATATATACGCAAGATACAAATTCTAAAGAGGAAAAAACTCGGCATTGCTAAAAGAGGTTCACTCACATCTGACCAAAAATACGGCGAAAAAGTAATCTTTATGTAGGAGGCGTATTTGTCGCGGGACAGGTTACTCGTGAATGTGACCTCGTCTGACCTTTGACCTGAATTATGAAAAAAATAACTTAGTAGATAGAGTAGAGTAAAATCAATTAAGATCGCCATCTGAATAATTCCATTGAAGACCTTTTACATTCAATACTGTGCGGAATTCCACTTCTGTTGCATTGTCTGGCAGTAATGGATACATTTGAAAAGTTTAAGTGACAGGCACGGTTCACTGAGAAATTCTCTGTTTATACTGCTATGAGTCTGTGACGAATAATAATTACGAAACGATTTCAATTGTTAAGTTTCCGTACTAATTGTCATAAGTTGGGAAAAGGCTAGACAGATGATGACTTCCACTTATAGTAGGTATATTATGCTGATTTTTCGGATACATTTTATAATAAGTAAATTTTGGTACTACAAGGATCGACGACATTTGTATTAATAAAAACCATACATTAATTTAGTAATATAATTCCGAGTTTCCTCCGTGCCTCGGAAAGCACGTTAAGCCGTTGGTCCCGGCTGTCATTTGAATATCTTTGACAGTCGTTAAAGTAGTCAGTGGCCCAAAAAGTCTGACAACCAGTCTTACCAAGGGGTATCGTATTTCCCAGTAGTAACTGGGTTGTGGAGGTCAGATAGGCAGTCGCTCCATGTAATATACTGGTATTCAGCTGCATCCGGTTAGACTGGAAACCGACCCCAACATAGTTGGGAAAAGGCGAGGCAGATGATGATGACGAATTTAGTAATATAATTATTATTGAAATATAGCATGTTTGCTTTTTTTTAAGTCCATTGAAGTCTGTCGACAGGCCTCAAATCAGAGTTTTCTAAATATGATTTAATGTTGGTCTTTATAGGCCAGTTATTTATTTCATAAAATCACTAGAGATGAGAATCAGTAGAGATGTAAACTCCGCGGTAACATTTCTACAGTACCTATAGCCGCGTAACCGCACAGGCTGGTAGTCAGTCGCTCCGTATTAAATATTGAAACTCAGCCACAAGGGACTCGAATCGACCCAGATACAGAATGTTTTACGTGGATGTGATATCTGACAACCATAAGACAGTTACTAGACTGTAGGGAGTCAGACTGACCGGCAAGAAAATATACATGTAAAGTATTGTAGTAAAAAAACTACAGTACAGTTAATTTTTGAAATATTGTCCAACGTGGTCTGCTCTACGAGACTCTAATGAGTGACTACAAATGGCAGCGAATGTACATCGAAAGAACCGCATGGCAGCTACTTACTCCAATAAATAAATAAATTAAAATAATCACAGGATTTATATTATAAAACTGAAACTTGATAAAAACTTATCATGCTATAAAAGTAATTTTTATTTTTACCACAATGATAACATAACTATAAATAAGTATGGCTTTATCAATTACTTATTAAATGCATTTACAATGACCTAATAAAGAAAAAATTGAGTTCCGATTATCCACTATTATCCACTTATTAATTTACTATTATATTTTAGGCTCCTAAAATTAAATAAACAATGTCGTTTACATAGTATTATTTAGTATATAGCTTCGCTTGGCTGGGCTTGTCTTCTTGGTTAACTGTTCCAATGTCGTATACCAGCCTATTTGCATGTTTAATGAGGAATACGTATATGCTCCCTTGTTTCCGAGGGTGGATTGAACAGAAGTACGTAGGTTATAATAAACAGAACATTCGTGGTACTAAAAGGTAGAAAAGAAACATATTTTCTTTGCATATCCCTAGCGTTTTCCCTTTAAATATTACCGACTGCTTCAATATGCATTTCAGTAATTAGTACTTCGATTATGTACGTACTTATTTGAGTGAGAGTATACGTGAGAGAGTGGGAAGTCGGTGACAAAAAAACAATTAAACCAACAAAAGTCACCGATTTACGAAATCAGGGTTATTTTACACTTTTTCGTTTCTTATGCTGTAAAAGTACGCCAATATAGCCCTACGAAGCGGGACTAAAGTGACCACTTTAGTCCCTAGGGCGTAAAAAGTAATTCGTTTATTAATTTCCTTCATGTGACATAGACAAACTCAAACAGCCAGTAAATATACTATTATCTGTGGAGTGTGGACGAACGAAAATGACCGCTATTGCGATCTTAACTGGCAGCAACTATACACGTCTCAAGCACAATCAGAAGTACAAAATAGGTCATGACGATCAGTTTCATCTTGGGCTTCAAAATGCTTACACATAGCTTCTGTCTACAAAATTTTGTCCCACATTTTCCTAAGCGTGTACCTATGAACTACGCTTCATAGCACACTTTCTACTATATTTATATACTCCAAAATAAAAAAAAAGGTTTTGTTTAGAAATGCAGAATATAAAAACAAAAGACGGTACTATTTGATCAGATGTTTGATGAACTTTTGTATCAAGTGAAACCGGGACATCTGATGGATTGATTGGAGGGGTTCGTAGCAATCGCGTAGCCGGGGGTCGAGGTCGACCCGCGGTTGTAGCAATCACGTCTTGTGAGGGGAATCGCCATCTTCTCATTCAGACCCCCTCGCCTTGAAACAAATGACAGCTCGGATGGATAATAATAGTGTTTTGATTTGTTTTTACAACGTTTATTTGGCATTTAACCTTATAAGGCCCTGAAATCCTTGTCAGCAGTCCTTGGCAGACACAAAACCTAAAATTTAATACCTCGCAATGTAAACGTTAAATGTCTGAAAAACTGTCTTTTTTATTTTAAGGAATTTATCCGTTTTTAAAGTTAACGGTGGAAATATTAGCGAGTCAGCAAAGTGGTACTTAGCACAGCAAACAGAGTACAGGGGACACATTCAAGTATTGCGTATATTTAACTATGTCGTCTATTTAATTTTAAACAATGTTCACTGGATACGAACATGGGGCGATGTCATGCAACTATAATAGCATAATACTGAATATCATGTTAACACCAACAAAGCTGTTCGATATGGTTTACTGGCTATTTTGTCCGTAATGGGCCTCGATGGTTCGTGAGAGCTGCCCATTAAATATAGAAGGAATAATTTTTGGATGATGCACCGATAATAGGAATATGTTGTCGTACTGCAGTCATCTGACCCTTTGTAGTCCACTAAAGGGACACTTAATTAATATAATTAGAAAAATCGCAGAATCAGTCTTCTTCATTCTAGTGTTGTTAGTGCCTAAACTAGTGTCAGAGATTTTGTTCCGCCCATGGGCTTTTCACTTGGCCTGGTTTTGACCGTCGAAAAATTTCTCTCAGGCAAGCTGGTTTCCTCACAATGTTTTCCTTCACCGAAGCAAGTGAGAATTATACAATACAGAATTAATTAAATGTTCTTCATTAAAGTTTATTACGGATCCCGTTTGCTTGGGTTCTAGGTTCAAGTCCCGGGCAATGTGTTGTAGGGTTTTCCCATCAAGAATTTCTCATTAGCAGCTACGGTACTGAATTGGGATTTGTGCCCGGTTGGTTATAGTAGGCTGGCAACGTGACTGTACTATGACGTACACTTCTGCCTAACTCTTCGGGAATTACAGGTGTGATGTTATGGATTGAAAGTAAGTTAAATTTTTTGAATATATATATATATATATATATATATATATTCAAAAAATTTACCAGATAATAATATATATATATATATATATATATATATATATATTATTATCTGGTACACAACGAAAGAGGTAAAGAAATGCTTTAGTACAGATCAAAGATGCAGATTTTTTGACATCTGCAGATGCGGTTGCGGATTTCTGAAGGCTCACATCCGCGGATGCGGATGCATATGCGGATCTTGATATTTTTTTTAGGAATCTTCGTTTCGGCGCAGTTATTGCATATTTTACAATGAGCCATATCCTGGTCATGTTCATCTTGTTTAAAATAAGTCCAACTTCACTTTGTATCGGTCACCACCGACACAAAGTGAAATTGACATTTGAAATTAATTATTGAACAAGCGAATTTACAATGCAATGTCACCACATTGCATTGTAAATTCGCTTGTCCAATAAACTATGAACTGCAACAAACGCTCGCTTAACAGACAATACTCACAATAACACTCAAAAACTGCAATGTTCATACGAAAAGCACAAGTAAACACGCTATGATTGACTTAAGAGATACAAAATATGATAAATAATAACAAACGCGTCGAATCTTGTCACCGTAATCTTCACTCCTATTGATCAATCGGCACGTGCCCACGGCACGCGCCATTCGCAAGCCCCACCCAATTTTTTCTTGTCGCGATCTGCGTTACATCTGCATCCGCATGAACATCCGCATCGATTATTGCGGATGCGGATGTGAAAATCGATGCGGAAGCTCTGCATTTGCGGATGCGGTTGCGAATATCCGCAAAAGCCCTGGTACAGATGAAGCGCTTTAAGTCCCCGGGACACAATGGGCTCAGTGTGGAACACCTAAGGAGCGCTGGTATGTATTTGCCCAGGGTTATATAACTGTTTTGTGTCGCATATCGCAGATAAGCATCTGCCAAAAGATATGATGAAAACAATGGTGAAAAAGAAGTAGTAGTAGTAGTAATTCCAATAGTGAAAAAAACAAGGTTGGTCACATGTCGTTTCCCGTTTTGCGTAAAGTTACTTAGTTTGATGTACGTAACTCTTCTTGAGGAGTCTGTTTACACCCTGTAGACCGAGAGCGAAGAGCATTAGCGGTGAGATGTAATATGCTGATCCGCGCTGCGCAGGTGCAGTTAAGCTTTTTAAGGCATACGGCCTGTGGTATAATTAATAATAATTTAAAATTAATACCTTTAAACGAGCAATTCTTGTATATGTATATTATGTACATACAACGTGTAACGGAAAGGGTATTATAAGCCGAAAGGGGGTTACACAACTCGTCATTCTGAACAACTTTAATTCTACAACTTTTGGAAATTCGTGAAACAATAATAATTACAATAACAACAATATACAACATTATTTTGAAATCAGAATATAGTTTGCTTAGAATAAGTAACTGAATCGATTCCGATATTTTTTAAACCAATTATATTTTATCCCAAATATATTTAAAAAAGGTTACAAATTGGATACCGCGCGATCAATAAGCGCAAGACGACACTGGAGGCGCGGGTGGAGCGGCGCCGGCGGCGCGCGGGCGCCGCGTGGTTGGTGATCATGTTTTTGTACGGTCAACCAGGTCACATAACAAGCTTATAACTTTGTGATTTTTTATGATACAGTTTTGAAATTTTGTACATAGATTCCATACATAAAATACTAGACACGTGATATACTAAAACTAATGTTGTATAAGCATATTCTGTATATATTATCTGATTTTTGGAAACGACCCAAGGACTTTCACGAAATTTAATATGCAGAGGGTTTCACGGGCGATAAATCGATTTAGCTAGGTTTCATTTTTAGAAAACCTAGTTTTGTCCGTGTTTCCGAGCAAAGCTCGGTCATCCAGGTACCTTATGCGTCCATGTTACTTGAAAATAAATGTTTTATGATTTTTAGTAATTTGGAAGACTGAAATCTGACCCTAACATAGTTTGAAAAAAGCTAGGCACATGATGACATCAGCCATGTGTTAAGTTATATGTTAAGATGATTATTTTCATTATTAACCCTTTATTCATTTTTCTCTTCACCTCCTAACAATACGAGCCGTGTCCAGGAGTATCGCTTTCGAATCGAGGCCTTGATCCAGCTGCCTAAGGAGAGCATACTCAAGTGGTGGTCGAGGCTGTTGACAATTAAGCCATTGGCTGAAACGACTATCAGCACAATGAGCTCACAGGGATGTGATGGACTTGGCTCGCGAGGTTGTCGACATATTCGCACAATATGTCGACAACCTCGCGAGCCAAGTCAAGATACTTGTTTTGCTTATCTTTCTTCGCTTTCACGAGGTTCTCGTCATGCGGGATCGTCATGCCAACAATCATTGCGCACCGCTCTGATGGATCCTCCACCACTATATCAGGCGTATTGGCTACAATAGTCCTGTCAGTGATGATGGATTGATCCCAGTACAGTGTGATATTGCCATTCTCGAGAACTGGGTCGGGTACATACCTGTAGTACGGCACTTCTGATTCCACAAGGCTGTATTTTAGAGCAAGTTGCTGATGGATAATCCTGGCTTCAAGGTTGTGTCTATGTAAGTAGTCTCCGTTAGCCAGACGAGAACACCCGGAGATACTTTGATCATAATATTATTACTCTCTGTTTTTTGTAACGAAATCGTATATTGATGCTTCTAATCCTTCAGTGCCTAAAAACTCGCCTTCTGAACCATTATGTTCTGCCAACAAAGACCTACTGTGTAAATGGTCGCTCACCAAGGAGACTGTCCACCGAGTGTGAGTGGTGCAAAGGGCCATGGACACAGCCATGCTCGGCATAAGCCTTACATAGAAATGTAGATCGAGTTACAGAAGAATAATGACATAATACAGTTCAATTTGAAGTCTATGAAAAAACAAACTGCATGTTCCTGATTCGAGTATTTGACTGTAATAATAACTAATCAAACTCTACTGGTGATTTCTTCAATGCATTCGAAATTCAAACTTAAGTCTAAGGTCTTAACTTGATTTACTCGATTCTGAAACCCACAATAAGTAGGCATCGGCTGTTGAATTGAATCAAACTAAACATTGCCATGTAGGTAAATGTATATATATCGCGCGTGGTCAAAATGTTATCAAAACAAAGTGTGTTATGTTATGGTGTAGTTTTCTCAACACACTACTATTTATAATGGGGACCGCTGTCCAGTGCATGCCTTGGCGGGGCCCCGTATAAAAAATTGTTTGGGGGCCCTTATGCAGGGTAATAATTACTCACAAAAGAAAAAAATTGTTTGCATAAAATTAAAAGAAATATTTATTCATCATAATTATCTATCACGTATAAAGAGCACGTGAAAGGAATTGGGGGAGGCCTTTGCCCAGCAGTGGGACAGTACAGGCTACTAAAAAAAAAAAAAAATTATCTATCTGTCACTTTTTCCGAAATTTTTACAAACAATTTTAATTAAATATACACTCTCCTCTCCTTTTTTTGGGCAAATTGATTTATTAAGTCATTTGTAGCTGATTATGACTTTAGTTTTTCTAAAGTTTCTGCCTCTATGAACGATAGTGACAGGTCTGACAGGCGTTCTGTCCCATCGAAGTTTCAGGTAATTTTTTATCAGTTTTAATTTTGAAAAACTTCTTTCAGCAATTGCGGTTGTAACTGGAAGGGTCAAGAATAAAAAGCATGCTGTTATTACCTCCGGAAAACTGGATGCAAGGCTATTGAATTTTATCAGCAATAATTCAATGAGTTCGTTAATGGAATGCATTTTTTGAATTTCAGATTTTAAGCTTGTTTTTAGAGCCTTTAATTGGTCATAAAGATTAACTGAGATGTCTTTACTGTATTTAGCTGACAGTTTTCCGGAAGCGTTTAATATCTCTTCGTATGAAGAAGACAGGAGTTTCTCCAGTTCGAACATACCGAAGTTCATGTTTCATTTTCGTATTTCGAACATACTTAAGTGCGTTTTTTAATCCTAGAGACTAAATTGACACATGCTAATGTCAAACTGTATAGATGTGACTTATACAGTTTGACATAGCATGTGTCAAATTAGTCTCTAGGATTAAAAAACGCACTTTACTCAGGTCGCAAAGGCTCTGATATCTTTGTTTAGTTTGAGAAATTGATATATTTAAACAGCAATTATACGGGGCCCCCGTGGCCCGGGGGCCCCGTATGCCAGCAAGCGGCATCAAACAACTTACTACTGTAACAGCAAGCGGCGCCTAGAATCTTGCCACTTCGTTGAAAGTTTGGAAAATCAATGTACCTCCGACTTTAAACTCAATTCCTATTCGAGTTGTAATGTTTTGGACATTACAACTGACTGAAAAAATAGCTTCACCATTTTTTTACTGTCCTGCCTGATGATAAGGATGGGTCGACCTAGGTTTGTACCTAGAAGTAACCACAGTCTTCTCCAAGACTTGTAATCTCTATCATTCCCTTCCCCATCTTGTAATATAAGCCTTAATTGCCTTGTAATTTAAGCCTTTCTTTGATTCTAGATCCTCGAAAAATAAAAAGATTTCGGTGGTAACTAGTGATGGATCGACAATATTCTGCAATATTCTTTTCGACTTAGAATTTACGAGAATTTAAAATTTTAATACACAATACAATGATACAATATAATTATTTTGATTTCAAGGTGTAAAGGCAACTTTTTTTGTTGTTATTTTATACTTTACTCAGAAAAAGGTTACTGTATGAGGTTTCGGAGTGGAAATTGCTTATATTTCTTCAGTTAAGAAGTATTAGTTGCGGATTTTTTAACAATGGAGGATATGTGTTTAAGACGCTAAAACGGGAAGGACGTGGCATTAACATCAGCTGCTAGTACATCTCATACTTGAGAGTTGCAGACGACTTCGTCACACAAGCTGAATCGCTGCACGACTTGCAGCAAATGCTGGATAGCCTAGTTGGTTCTTCAGTATGCATTGGTCTCAGGGTGAACTTGGATAAAACCTAGGTTATGTTCAACGAACACGTCACCCCAGGACCTATCGAGTAAATGGCGGCTTTCTCGAGGTTGGTAGAGAATCGGTTTACCTCGGGCAAGTTCTGCAAATTTAAGAGGGAGGCTAACAGAGAATTCAGCTGGGCTGAGAAGAGCCGACGAAGCTTCCCAAACGCTACCCGCGTTTGGGAAGCTTCGTCGGCTCTTCTCGTCACGTATTCCACAGACCCTTAAGACTAAGGTCTTCAACCAGTGCGTATTATGACTAAGGGGGCCGAAACGTGGACACTCACGATACAGCTGGTCCATAAATTAAAGGACGCTCAGCGAGCTATGGAACGGGCTTTGCTCGGAGTCTCTCTCAGGGATCGCATCGGAAACAAGGTAATCTGACAGAGAACCGGAGTTGTCGACATAGCTCACAAAATAAATAAGCTGAAGTGGCAATGGGCCAGTCATATTAGCCATAGAACCAATGACCGTTGGGGTAGGCGTGTTCTTGAGTAGCGTTGAAAATGCCGAAAATAACAATTTGTTTTTTTTTTTCACGGAAAAAAACAAATTGTGTTTTTTTTTCCTTGAAAGTTGAAAAAAGCAAGTTATATTGAAATTAAAATACATTTAATAGGTGGAATACCACTTAAGTGGCAGTGGGCAAAAGAAGAAAAAAAAGAGTTCGCAACCCGGTGGGATGTGGGAGTAGTAGCGCAAGCAGGCTAGGGTGTGATACGGTCAAGTCACTTTAGGGTCAAGGACAAGTGACTTTGAGGTCAAGGTCAAGCAATCCCGGAGGTAATGATACCTTGGAGGTCAAGGTCGAGTGACCTTGTAGGTTATGATCAAGGTACCTTGGGAGAGTCTTTGGAATTCTAGTGCCCTGACACTACCGACCCCTTGACTTCGAGTGCAAAAACAGTATTTCTTTTTTTCTTCTGCTCATATCTCGAAAACGGTGGTTCCTATCGCAAAAATAATGAAAAATTTGCCCCCCTTAATAACTGCTAGTCGCGTTATACTCAACATGAAGGTAAAAATAAAAAAATAAAAATAGATTTTATTATCCATACAAAACATATATAAATATAAAATTCACATATATGTCGTCCGTCAAAGCTTGTGGTAACTGTTCCAACCTAACCTAACCCAAATGTTTCACCAACAACAGAGGGGACCCTGAACCGGAAGACGTTAAGGTTTAAGTTGTGGAGTAGTTTATTTTGACGTAAACTTAGTTAAACGTAATGCACTCAAAAATAAGACTCTAAAAAAAGATCGATTCAATAGAGTCATCCAATTTTTAAATTCTCGTAAATTCCTTTCCAAAAGAATCATCATCAGCCTCTTAATGTTCCCACTGCTGGGACACAGGCCTCCTCTCTATGAGAGGGAATGGGCTATAATCCACCACGCGGGCCCAGAGCGGATTGGTAGATGTCACATGTCTTCGAATTTTTGGTTCTAGAACATGCCGGTTTCCTCACGATGTTTTCCTTCACCGTTTTTGAGAGCAGTGGTGATGAAATAAATTACACAAAGTAATGCGCCTGCCTGGGTTCGAACCCACGACCTACTGTTCGTAAGTCGGGGTCGCTACCACTGGGCCACCGCTGCTCTCGAAAAGAATATTCTCGGGAATTTACCATCACTATGGTAACATTAACAAAAGCAGATACTTTTGTATCATTTCATTTTGGTTCATTGATATATTAAATGTTTTTGTATGACCTGCTTTGTGCTTGCATTAGTATTTTATTAACCGACTTTCTTCAAAAAGGAGGAGGTTCTCAATTCGGTTGTATGTTTTTTTTTTTTGTATTGTATGTTTGTTACCTCATATCTCCGTCGTTTCTTAACCGATTTCAAAAATTCTTCTTTAATGTGAAAGCATATACTCCCCGATTGGTCCCATAGAAATTTCATCAAAATCGGTTCAGTAATTTGGTATGTTTTCACGTTAATTGCTATATCACGCGACGACGCCTGAAATCTTGCATGTTTAATTTGACACACTTCCTGATTTCCGATTGAATTAAAAATTTGCACGCTTATGTATATCGCGTGACAGTACAATATATCGATGACATGGAGCTGATCTGATGATGGAGCTGGACGACGGCCTTAGGAACTTCGTTATGAAACGACATAACCCCATCGAGTTTGGGCTCGTTTGATTCGTCTTAATGAGTAGTTTGTCTTTAGATAGTATCCAGGGTCTGGTGATGGAGCTGTAAGGTCGCCTTAAGAACTCCGCTATAAAACGACAACCCTATCGAGTTTGGACTCGTTTGATTCGTCTTGACGAGTACTTCTTTAAAGTTCTGGTTACAATATAAAAATTAATTCATGATTAGAATTTGTGTGGTATGCTAAAAAGTCTACAACTAAAAAGGGTAAAATAAAAAACTTTCTGCGAAAAAAAACCGACTTCCAAAAAAACACTAAAAAAAACAATGAAACAAATGACAATGAAACAAACAAAGTCACCGACTTCCGAAAGTAATTTAAAATAGTTTTTTTTTGTGTTTTTTTGGAAGTCGGTTTTTTTTCGCAGAAAGTTTTTTAACAAACTCCAATTTCGGCGAAGTGAGGAATAACATGAAATGTGATACATGTATGATGATTAAGAGGAATACTAGGGTAACGTATACCCTAGTGATCCTCGTGTTATATTGTAGCAGTATTTTCTTCTATCAGATTGTTTGGGTTCGTAACTTGGATGAAATTGTGGAGACTTCTCTACGTAAACTTATACAGCTACCTATGATGTAGGTACCTAATACAAAACGTGACAATGTATGTTACAGCTATGTTCTTTGAGCTTACATACACAGATACAGATACCATCATCATCATCATCATTTCAGCCAAAAGACGTCCACTGCTGGACATAGGCCTCCCCCAAGTGTCGCCACATTGACCGGTCCCGTGCGACTCGCATCCAGCGGATCCCTGCAACCTTCATCAGGTCATCGGTCCACCTAGTGGGAGGCCTTCCAACGCAACGTCTTCCGGTTCGCGGTCGCCACTCCACAACTTTACGGCCCCATCGGCCGTTCTGCGAGCAATGTGCCCTGCCCACTGCCACTTAAGTTTGGCAATTTTTCGGGCTACGTCGGTAACCTTGGTTCTCTTGCGGATGTCCTCATTTCTGATTCGATCACGCAAGGAAACTCCGAGCATAGCCCTCTCCATTGCCCTTTGGGTGACTTTAAGCTTTCTAATTAGGCCCATTGTGAGCGACCACGTTTCGGTCCCGTATGTAATCACTGGCAACACACACTGGTCATAGACTTTCGTCTTGAGACACTGCGGTAAGTTCGACGAGAAGATAACAGAAGATACAGATACAATTAGTCAGAATTTAAAAGATTCTAAGATTTAATTTCAGGCGGAAAATAGGAAAACTTAAAACTCAATTAATGAAATTAAATCAATTAAACGCCTAGTTGACGCTTCCCGTGACCCAAGGGCTGGCTTTTACTTTGGCCAGAGGCTAAGTGTTGCCATACAACGTGGCAACGCCGCCAGTCTCTTGGGCACATTACCATCTGACAGCGTTGAGGAGGAGTTTTTCGATGCCCTTTTATAGTTTGTTGTTAGTTTATCTATGTTAGTTTAATAGTTTTTAATTATCAATGTATTAATGAAATGAAGGTTAGTTTGTAAAGTTCCTTATTCATCGTCATCAGATCAACCAAAAGACGCGAACGTCCTAATCCCGTCCAGCTCGCGCTACGGCGTATAAAGAGTAGGAACGAGTAGATTTGTCTATATGGTACTGTAGAGGTTCTATGATGATAAATCGTTCTGGCAGCTGGTTGGTACTTCATCATCATCATCATCAGCCTATTAATGTTCCCACTGCTGGGACACAGGCCTCCTCTCTTTGAGAGGGAATGGGCTATAATCCACAACGCGGGCCCAGTGCGGATTGGTAGAATTTTTGGTTCTAGCCGTTCTAGGACATGCCGGTTTCCTCACGATGTTTTCCTTCACCGTTTTTGAGAGCAGTGGTGATGAAATGAATTACACAAAGTAATGCGCCTGCCTGGGTTCGAACCCACGACATACTGTTCGTAAGTCGGGGTCGCTACCACTGGGCCACCGCTGCTCGGTTGGTACTTAAAGCAAATATATTTGAATGGAAAAAGGATTCAAAATGATAGATTGTCAGAAGGACAGACTGAAGGTATCTATGAAGATGAAAATATATATTAATTGATTTAAAGATAAAGAGTTCAACTAAAACGGAGTAAAATTTAATAGTATCCAGTAATCCCCGTACACACCACAGTACCTTTGTTCTCACATTAATAGAGTACCGAACCTTGGCTTGTAATTTGAAACCCTAGGGTGGACATAAAGGGTGTAAACAGACTCTTAACGAAGCCGAAAGGCACTTATTCTTGCCGTCATTGCGATCATTTTTTTGTTCTAGACCATACCTGGGAACCTTCTAATTACGGAGATATGGGGGGTCAAAGTTCCAACTTTTTCACAAGTTTTTTTTTAAGTACGTGTTTTTAAGGTAAGATCTTTACTTAAAACACCTCCGCGACCCTCTTTCTATTCAATCCATCCGTCATCACAATGTTTTGAGTGCGTTACATTGAGTCCTACCGTAAAACGTGATTTTTCAGTCCAAAAACAAATGTCATTCCGAGCACTAATTTTTGCGTAAAGTTACTTAGTTTGATATACATAATGCTTGGTTGACGGCTTCGTGAAGAGTCTGTTTACACCCTGTATGATGATTTTTGTCACGGAAAACCTACAACGCGGCTGGAGCTGGACAGGCAAAAGCTAGTAGGAATTTATCAATTATGTTTTACTAGATTGAATTTCCCCAGACTATAAAGCTTGAGAGCCATCGATATAAATCGATATATATAGCGGTGATGACGTACACTTGTGTCACCCACGTGACCTCTGTGTCTCGGAATGCTATACCTGGCGAAGTATATTATTATTTAACCATGCGGTGGGCTATTATTTTCTTAAATGTTTTTTAGATTGTCTTTTTAAGAGGAAGTTTAAAAATGTATAAAACAGGTTTGAAAATAATGGAGATTATATAACAATACCATAACATAAACTGTTAGTTACTTGGTGTGCAGTTTTACACTAAACTTCCAATTTTAATTGTATACCTACTCGTATTACTTTCTGAAGCTTATGAGAAAACTATAGTTGTGATGTAATTAAGCGGCAAGCTATTCACCCACAGTTCATAAAAGTAGTTACAAGTTATCTGCCTGTAAACCAAGTAGCTAGTTCGAGTGTAAATACAACTACCAGTGGCGAAGATTCCATACTAATCGATTCCTGCCGGCTTCCCCTTTGAAAAATGGTTCAGATGAATGGCACAAATATTATAATCACATTAAAGATGTACTCCGGCTTACCTCTTACAAAAATGTACCCTTCGCTTCTGAAAACTACACACACTAATGTCATATTTTGCTCTTAGATTTACGAGTTACGTTACCTATGTCTGGTACATTCTGCATGACCACAATAATTGTGTATTTTTTTTCATTACAGTTCAAATTCAGCATACAATTTCATTTACTAAGTGATTATAGTAGCCTTTATATTACCAGATTAACCATGTTCATATCGAAACTTCTTTATTCCTTTTGTATGAAATTTTTGACTTGCTGTGAGAAAGTTTTTAACCATAGGTCAAGTCAAACTTAGGTTTATGGTGATCTATAAATCATATTGAAATACATCGTAGTAGCATCGAAATCCAGGTAAACGTTAAGCATGTAGTTACCTGACAGCAATAACGTAGGTTAGTCAATGATTAATGTGTTCATTATTGTTAATTGCTCTCATTCCTGTATTCCTATAGGTAGATATGCAAATGAGCACGAATATTACAAATCTTAATAGTAAGTAAAAGCTTCAGAATACCCTAGTAGGAAATGTGGGTGGTAGTTTCTCCATACAAACGCTCACGCTTGTTTTCTTTCTGGTTTATGACTTTAAAGCTATGATTTTTTTATAGTTAAATAAATATCAACCTCTTCTATGTCCTTATGTTTTCCTTTTTGATGATACATAATGTGTATAAGCACTAGAATCTAGAACCTTTACAAAATGCTCAAAATTTGCCTATTTAGATCACCAGCTTACAGAAGAGGCCTTGTGTAGTTTGATGATTTTAATGAAAAACAAAAACTTAGGGACACAGAATATATACTTCTTATTCAGTTTATGAAATATTTTTTAAACTGGTCTAATATTGGAGGAGGAAATAGCCGAGAGCCTCGAATTATGACTTTTTACCTTAGTTGTCCTTATCGCACCAATGTCAAAATCGTTCTCGCAGAGCGACAGCGACAGCTTCTTCAAATAGGTACAGACCGCATTTCCTCTTAACTATGCTCAAAGAGAAGCTACCAAATGTTAACACTTACCTATTCAGATTCAGCTAAACTAATAACAAAGTTTTATAAAGTTTCAAGTGAACTCCATTACCTTTCCGTAACGATCCAATTCAATTCAAATTAATCTACCTTGAGCGGGAAGACCTAACTATGGGTGGGATTCCGCATTGGGCGACGCTCCCTCGCGGCATAGGCAGTGAATGAATTGGTGACAGTTTGTCATGCAGTACTAACAATGTATGGGCAAGAGCGGGCCGTTCCATTATGGCACTTATGCTTCGCATACTAAGAGCTAGGATAGTCTGCTTCGTGTGTACATTTGTACGCAGCGGTGTGCTCCCACCACGGCGCACGCGCGGGGAGATGCGCGCGCATATATTCACCAACGCTCCGCCGGAACACCAGTCAATCCTTAGATCGCTAAGCGAAGCGATCGAATCAGTTGAGCGTACCGATACATCGTACTCGACAACACTACGTTTACGCGCGCTACACCGCGTTCGCGTCAACGATTACGAATTAAGGTATTGTAAATAAATTATATTTACTATTATTAAGATTTAAGGGAGCTATAGGATTTATTTTGGAATATTCGGATTCGGAATATTATGGAAGATTCGCGTTCGGAGTGGTGTATGTTGTATGAGGCGAGTGGTGCTCGTGCCGGTTCGGTTGTGGAAACTCCCCGGTGCCAGCACGTGCCCGCGCAGTGCACGCGCCTCGACCACCTCCTGCAATGCGAATTACATCAACTCCGACCAAAACATTTGTAGTTGACACCACATGCGCTCGCCGTCTACCTGCTTTGCGAACTTTTACTTAGCGAAATTATTGAAACAAATCAAGCTCAGTCGAACTGTCCCATAATTTATAAAATACGTTACGATTCCAATACGTAACTATTCTTATAATTACATCTACAAAAAATAAGTTGTAAATCGAAAGAGTTTTATGTCAGAAAAACTTTTGCAAGCAACTCGTTTAGGGTCATTTTTGTTTAAGAGAAAACTGGATCTCTGTAACTGGTAGGACCATTGAAACCTGCACAAAGATAAAAAACAGGAATTATACAAAGACTTGTAAATCTTAACTTATAAAAGTTCGTAAACGCGAACAGTTTGGAGTTTGAACTGTTATAGCATTTTGATTCTAAAGTGTAGATCAGATGTATGTATTACGATGTCGCTGTAAAAATATTTTGGCTACAAGTTTTAATAATTATATAATGAAATAATTGTTTCGTGTATATATATATGTATATATAATTTAACGAATAACGAAGTAAACAATGAGTAGGCGACCTCTCGCAGTTCGCAGTGGAACGCAGCTCTAGGCTAGTTACTGAGAACAACAACGGTTAACATATTACTATGTCAAATTTCTATGTACTTAGTAATGTTTTTAAATACAGTCCATATAATTGTACGTTTGTACATGAACTTCATCGTTGTACAAAGGATATTTATAAACGTTGTTCAACATTGATTTAACTATAGCCTTTATTTTTGGCGAATAGAGTCTGATATACATAAAATCATGTAGTGTGTCAGTGGTAGATAAGAAGTTGAAATACTCGTAATAATCGATAGAGGCAGGGTCACTGTTTTATTAGTAGTTACAGAGCTTGCCTACCAACAACAGCATAAAACGTCACTAGAGGAACTTGAGTACCTATCAGCATACTATGCCAAAAGTAGATTCAAGTAATGTGTTGGCACAAACAGCCCTGCTAACACTATCAGCGAGATAGGCGCGATGTTGTCTACAAAAATAGATGCTTATCGTTATTGGCATGTGTTGAAACATTACAAGCTACTCCTTAGGTTCGTGGAGTAACCTAAAAAAGATCTGAACACCAATTTGTATTATTGCAGTAAAAAAATTCAAGTTTAAGTTTTCGACCTGTTAACTATTGAACTTCGAAAATCCTTTTAGTCTTACAAATTCTTCATTTAAGATTTTATCGTAAATGTTTGAAGGTTAAAGCCAATTAGGTAGCCGAAAGTTTCTTATCAACAAATCAAACACTTTGGTACAGTTATTATCAATGAAAAGGTCTGTGTTCAAAAGTTTATTTTTTTAGTCAAAAGTGGCGGGACTAGAGAGCGTCGGAAAGCTATCCCTCAACGCTACACAAACATTTTTCTCTAAGCCCATCAGTTCCGAATTTAAGATTTTCAAGAGTAATAAAACGGTTTAAAAAAAGTTTACATGTGCCGGATGCGGCACGCTGCGTGTTTCAGTATGTTCAGTGCGGGCGGGAGGTCACTCACACTCACAAGTAGCGCACTATCTTATGAGCGGCCGCTTCAGGGAACTCCCGTGCCATAAAAACAAATAAAATAAATGAATCATTCCTTCGCCCGTAGTTCTGCCGCTGAGTAAATAAACCAATTTATTTTTGGACCCAAAACCTTCAATCCTTCGTTTTAGTTCTATTCTCAGATCGC
Organism: Lycophotia porphyrea; assembly: GCA_950005105.1. Classification (NCBI taxonomy): domain Eukaryota; kingdom Metazoa; phylum Arthropoda; class Insecta; order Lepidoptera; family Noctuidae; genus Lycophotia; species Lycophotia porphyrea. Next base: position 25,642,976 of record OX465383.1, on the reverse strand, counting down.
TTCTAAATCGTAATGTTTCATCTTACTCCGAAATTATTTGAATAACTGCAACATAAATATTTATGAAGTCTACCAAGTTACTTGTATTTCGTATTCTATCTGAAACTTATTGTTAATATTTCCATGTACCCACTGTGATGTAGTCCCTTCGACTGAGCAAACTGTGTCAAGGGCTTTTACATAAATGCCATGCACGATATCGCGAGTAATATCCCATACAAAACCGTTCGTTTCCACTCAGGGATTTCAAAACTCGTACGTATGTATGTACGTACATATATCGCGTCGTTGTCTAGAAGCCAATACAAGTACCTATCTATTTATTACGAGTATGAAGAGCAAATGTCTAAGAAAAGAAAAACAATACGTTTACTTTCAGTCATAATTTAATTGCATAAATAACAAAGCTTAAAATCATTTATTTCAGGCTACCGTATGTAACATAGGTACTTAACACAAAACAAAAAAAAAACACCGTAAATCGTGGGTTTAATTAAATTATGTCTAATTTTTTTTTGCCACCTTGTAAGTACCTACTAGATTTGCTATTTTGTAAGTATGTATGTTTTAAATTAAATAGTCGCAGTCGTGACTGAAAAGTTCGCTATGATATCCAACAGTATTTTCTAAACTTTTTAGATTATAAATTAGAATGTTATGCTTGAAGTAAAACACATTTTTTCTAACTTCTGAATATACGAATAAATTATTTCTACAGTTTCCAACGGTGCTGTAATAAAAATAACACTTGCATAGCAATAATAATAATTGGTTATGAATAACCGCACCGTACTTCATTGAAGATTATTATTCGCTTAACTAATTACAAATCAAATTAAATAGTTTCTCTGATTATATGGAAGAAACCTAAATACACTTTTAACTACATAATCAATTAGTTCTCATTGTTATTGCTTCTCAACTAATTGTGAAATGACACTTAATGAGATATTTACTGATGTCTAGAATGGAAGAACGTTCAGTCTTTCTTTAATATAACGATTTGTTTAAAGAACTTGCCTAGTTCAACGGTAGGCTTGAATTTGTTTCAATTTATTAGGTCATTTAATATTTAAATTGCGATTGCTGATCACTTTGAGTTTTTTATATTAGCATCAACAAAAGGATTATGTAATTTCCAGAAAACAAAAAAAATTATAGGATTTTTTGACTAAGAAAATCCTGTTTGTAAAAATACCAAGCTTCTTCTTTAAAAACCACGGTACTTAACAGCAAGTCACTTTAAAACAGTTCCGCGTATAAAGTTTTTTGTAGTAGACTGGTAGTACCGTGTTGGCACAAAAAGCACCATTTTAAACACAAGGTAATTGCCACAGCCACTTATTAGCCGCTACAGTTCCGGAAACATTTGCGTCGTTCTTATTTACGGTAACCTCGACTTTAGAATTAATATTTTTAAATTACATACAGCTGAATGTCCTTGGATGAGAATCTTTTGACAAAACAACTAGAATTTGTGCAATCTGAGACTTCGGTGTGGTCATTGTTATCGTTCAAACTAACACTTGTTTTGACTGTTATCAATATCCACCCGCCTTGTTGATCCCTTGACCCAAAAACGACGCGATTACTATTCGTTTTTGTTACTAATCTAGTTTCCTTCGTACAGATAATCAGGTCATTATATGGTACATACGATACGAAAATGGTCTCAAGAAATGGCATTTATTATATTAGAAATTGTAACGTGTGCTTGATCGATCTCATCTGATTTTTGATCAAGTGGAATCCAAGCATTGAATCTTGCGGCCCACATATTATTTTCTACCTACCCTAAGTGTTTGTGATCGTGTATAATATTAAAAATTTACCACATCCCCGAATAATAATATGAATCTCAATGATGTACTGTTTGTTAGGATAACAGACAGTTATAACCGTTTGCTATTTATATTGACTAAACTGAACTAGTCCAAGGGCTGACGCCAACATTTCGGTTAAAAAAAATCTAAAATAAACGGTTATTTCGTAATTCAATTTTAAGAACGCTCGTGTAACTAACGATGTGTAACTTCCAATCATAGTATTTATTGCTTTGTTATCGTCATTATTGTTATAGTTGATATTATTTTAGTTCTAATAATATTACTGATTGACTTAATTGATGATTAAATTCAGAAGATACCTACTAATAGTAATGCCGTAATAGACAGTGGTTCTTGGAACACTATTTGAAATCCATGGAACCTTGAGCTGACATCCGTGAACTTTGAATATCAAAAGAAAATTATTTCCTTAGTAGATTTAAATAGTTTAAAGTTTTGTCATAAATATCAATAATATTAACTGTATATAACGTGATAACATAATAATTATTATGAATTATAGCATCGAACCGTAAACTGGTGAGGTTCGACTCCGGCGTAATATACCAGTTTTCTTAATGACGAAACGAGTAAGTTGGTTCGTGCTATTTTTCGACTTATACATATATAGCAAACGATAATTACATACTTACTGACGATTACTTGAGAAAAGTACATAAGTACGTACTACTTTTTCGCGCATTACTTATCAGCTCTGCGCTAGTTTTCCACTACAATTTCTGAAAGAAGGCTATTTCAATTTGTACAAGGACTATTGTAATTATCGTACTTCTGAGAGATGTCGTTTTAGCGCCTTTCCTTGTTCGTTTATGTACCTACTTATAAAGGGGAATCAACGAGGACAGCCACAAAGTGCATGTAATTTAGATGGTCTTTCATCAAAGAGTGCCGCGAGAATGTTCAATGACGACATTATAGTTTTCCACGGATCAGCTGCCTTGACATTTAATAATAAACTCAGGAATCATACGGGAATTACAGCAAAGTGCAGTTTCATGTTCTTGAAAACCGAACAAAACGGCATTTGAACTGCATGGATATCAATAACCGAATTATTCTTGATCTTTACGAACCGCTTTTATCTGCGATACATTAAATAAGCGCGTAGCTATGGCTACGAAGTTTTCTTTGTTAGCAACGACTTTGGAGATTATTCGGCACGAGTCATTGTTTGAAGATGCTGAAAGATACACAGTATTTTTCAAAGGTAACAAACGATAAAACTAACAAATAAAGATCAGTTTATAATATTCCCCGAGTAAATCTCAATAGTATCATGTATTATGGGTATATATAATTATGTAATCCGTAGACATCAATATTCCTGGTACTACGGAAACAAGCATAGATATTTTGGTACTGCATCATGCGGCCGCCGCGCGCCGCGTCGGCCGGTTCATTCACGCATTATATTTTTTGCCACACGTAAAGCAAATATAAACACGTTCTAAATACTAAAGACACATCCACCCGCCCCGTCGAGTCGTGAGCAATGTGAACATCAGCTGAGCCACAGATAATATAACACGCTGAGCACACCGCAGTCAGTGGCCAAACACTCGTACGCGGCGTGAAACAGTCATCGCCCTCCTTTAATGACAAGGCCAAGGACTTGAGAACTGTGTAATAAATACTAAAAAAAACACACAACTGTACAACACAATACACTTGAGTAATGAGTTAATGTACCAAGTCTAACGCATAAAGTTTTTGTGGTCCCATAATTACCGGGTACTCACGCATGAGCCTCACATAGATGTCAACGTGACTGGCGAGCTGACATAGAAGAACAATACTAGTGAAGTGGCACTAATCAGTTAAACATTAAGCTCCAGCTCATGAGCCATTGTGATGCGGCTACGGACAGCATATTAACTACAAATCACACACAACACTAATAATTCTCCCTGACAGCTACCTATGCTTGCTTTTTCACAATGAAAAATTGCGTCACTTCACTTAACAACACATCGGCATAATACAAATGAGCCATTACATTAACCCACATAGATATACGTAGTTAGAGACATGTAAAATGTCAACACTTGATAACGAGAGTGTACGTAACTCTCATACGAAAACATCGATGTATTGTTACAATTGAAAACAGGAATGTGCAGTGATCAATATTTTCTAAATGTGACACGACTAAGATTTCGCGTGCATTTCCTTTATGACATTTTGAAGTGAAAACTTCTTTAGCATCGTTGTGATTTGAAAGTCGATGAAACGAAAAACTGACAGTAAAAAGAGACAGACACATAAATTCATATTCAGATTTAAACGTGGGAGAAAATTAGATAATTTTTGAAGGTTTCACTTCTACCACGTGTGAAATGCACACGTTTTTTTTTTGGTAGATCATGCCACTTAGCAGGTTTTATAACAGCTACATACATTATTTCGATGATTTTGTTGTGTGATTGAGTGTACAATACGTACTTCATGATTATCCTGATCATTCACGAATCACGGTCAACACAAGTTTTACGTACTATGCGCTATTTCTATTATTATCTCTAGTTGGCATGTTACTATTGCTATTGAAATACCATTGTCACTGTCATGTCGCCTATATGTACTTACATGCCTAATAACTGTTTCATTAAATATGTTTGTTCTTGTTATATAATAACCGCATTGGTATCAATTATAATTGTCCTCCCACATTCATTATATCTAATCTATTTCATTAAAGGTCTTTACAATAACCTAAATGTTAGTAAATAGTAACTGTGTCACGTACTAGTGTAGTGTAGGCATATAACTGAATATAATTAGCACTTATCAATGACACTGTCGTTTGTTACCGACTGTTAATAACTGGATAAAAGTGGTTCTGATCTGAGTACTGTTTGTTAATCGTGCACAATACGTTTGTACAAAAGATTCACACTAGTAATATCATTGACATAGTCAGTTTTCACTTAAAATTTGTGTACAATTGTGGTAGAAGTGGAAAATGGAAAATTAACAGAAGTGCCCATAAAGATTTTCATGGTCACAGTGAGTAAAGTCATAAAAATAATAATCAAGCACTCCAAGTAATGTCGGTAGAGTAGACTCTAATCAGAAACGAATGACGGCTAACTGTAGGCCTGCGGTGAATATCAAACAAATTCATGCTAATGACTATTATGTTTATCGACCGGATTGCTTAACCTCGAGTTCTATCTATGGGTTACAAAAAGGGCCGAAATGTTTATCTACTCAATGGAGAACGTTGTGATTAGGATTATTTATGCATGTTAAAAAATAAAGTCATTTTTCGTGCCTGTCTGTCTATCATGTGCGACCGCGTAGTTCATAAACAGCGCAACGGATTTGGATAGGGTCTTCCGTTACTCTGGAAGGTTTATGCGCATAATACATACATCAGTATTTAACTCGTATAATATAATGAATAAATCTCCATGTTTTGTTACGTTGTTAAATCCGTGAGAAGCAAAAAGTCACGTGTAATGATAGAAACTGTAACTGGTTCGTTTTTGTTAGTCATCATCAAAATACTCGGAATAGTAATTCGCATAGCAATAACGTCGATCGTGGAAGAAGCCAGCAGGTAATAAGAAATTTTCCGAGCTAGTGGAAATTTTCCTAGATCCACTACATTTGCCAATAGTTGCGGCTGCTGATTCCCAGCTGATTCGCTTACATATGTACGTACAAATGACGCGATATGTTATAAAGGGAGCGTAGTGTGTATTTAGACTCAGAAAATGTTGAGTCAAAAGATAAATCGTTAAGGGAAATGTGGACAATAAGTTTTCATAATGAAGGGATTAAATTAATCTTGTAGCTGTTTTGGTCAAAAACACATTAGGCATTAGGCATTTCTGCCCAGAAATTTTAAATATTTTCTAAATGAACTCAGTTTCTGTTCTACGTCCATTAATGGGAAGATTAATCAATTTGCCCGCATTTCCCTTAATGCCTAGTCTTTTGTGTAGAGGTCAATTTGTGAGTAAACTCGAGCGACTGGCACACACTCATGAGACGTCGAGTGACGGGCAAACATACGCGTCAGAGCCGTTTGGGCAAGGTGCCAATCGATTTCGTGAAATTACTACATTACTTATATGTCAAGGGTCTGTTTATTTTATTGACGCATAGGTAAATGTTGCCGACGAAACAACACGATTCTAGCTACGTTCTTGACAATATTCATTCAATTTTCTGAATTAATATCTATTTGTTCTATAATCATAATTTTAATTACATAAAAAAATCTGATTCAGAAATAAATACCAACATGGTTTAAAAATTAAAAAATAACTTGACTATTTATTATTTTAAAACAAAGTAGCAAAAGGAAAAGAAGTTTTCAGCTGCATTAGGCTAGGATGAAAATTGCGAAAGGTGTCCTTTCGCAATTTTCATCCTTGCCCTTCCGGAACCTTCCGGAATGATGACAATAATTTATCATTCATGCCATTATCATATATTTACATCTTTTAGCTTTATGTTTATAAAAATATCTTGAATACATGTTTCTTTTATGATTCGTGAGGCATTAATTTATATACTTATTATCACAAAATGTTAAGGAAAATATATGCACATAAATATCAAACATAAGCCGGTACTTTTCGTCTGCAGGTGAATCGTTGTTGATAAACGTCCAGAACAAAGCTTGTTTGATTGGAATCCAATTTCACTGTCAACACATTTTTATTTCCTGTCGAACTACCGATAATGACTTATTTACGTTTATTTTTTCCTCCTATAACATAAGGACATTATTTACACTATCTGCCATAGTGAAAAAATATTTATTATTTAGCTGAGCGTTAAATTATGATTACGTACACAGAAAGCTAATGTTAATTTTTCTTTGTTACAGATTTATACGTTTTTATAAACTGTCAAGATGGCTGACGCACACGCAAAAATAGAAGGTAAGCAATTGATTAATCTGTAATAACCCACTTACTTTTAAATTTATATTTTGGTTCATAAACCATTACATACTTCTATACTAATTCTATACTAAGGATATATACTTCTAAATAAATACTTTTCTTTCGATTAGGTACGAGTAAGTTATAAAATATTAGGTACATAATTAGGTACTTAAATTTGGCATTCGTTGTCAAAACCGTTGTGAATTTTTAACTAGCACTTGTACTAAGTAGCCGGTCGGTTCCAGGAGGGCTGAAACTTTAATAACCCTACACGAATCACCTTTTGTAGACTATACGGAATTCGTGGCTTTGCCCGCGTAACTTATTTTTTTACACAATATCTTTGTGAATAGCCTTATTCCGTCGTATAAGCTATATCACTGTAAAGTTTCGTCAAAATCCGTTCAGTAGATTTTGCGTGAAAGAGTAGATAGCAAACATCCATCCATCCTACAAGCTTCACATTTATAATAGTAGTAAGATTTAAATGCTTACTGGACTAGAAAAACGTAATTTTTGCTAAACGAATAAATTCCTTTTCTAAATCCATGTTATTTTGTTATTAAAATCCTATAATAGAATATAATAGTTTAATCAGTGTCATCTTATTTTAACGAATCCAAAATCAATTTTTTTTTCGTTATAGAAATAGATTTCAGTCATGTTTTGTCTATTCGTTAAAGTTTTGTGACAAGGTTTGCCGTAATTGCACTATTCCAAAGTTTTGTTTCAAAGGGAATTACATCATTTTTAGTCTCAGTTTCTATACCGGGATAATTTACTCACCGCACCGCAGATCGTAAACCCACACCTTGCTACTTCGTCAAAGAAATAAGTTATCTTTAGATTATAGTATGTACTTCACCTACGTTCATTGCGTATTTTTTCCTAGCTCGTAGCTAAGTATAAGTAAATAAATTGCCATAATCATCACGTAGACTGGATGAAATTGATTGACCATTGCAATTTGTTGAGACAGTGTTATAGTTCTTTCCTAAGTTATCTTTTAGTTTAAGACTAGTCATTGACTGTAATGATGCCAACATTAGGAATGAACCCGCATTATCTTTTCAATTAATCTTTAATGACCGGCAGTGCTAGGCTTGCGTTATAATTAAATTCTAATGAAAGTGATAAAAAACTCGTCGTATCTTGCAGTAGATGGTTTATAGGGCCATCACGTTTTAAACTCTGGCAGTATAGTAATTAAACTCATTTTCAATTAACAGACAACCCGAAGATACTTTCGGGCCCAGTGCTCGTCAACTCACCCAATGCGGTGCTGTCTAAAACCCTGTTGGGAAGGTACAATGACCTTCCAATTCCCGCGGACAAGATTCTGGCGACATACATCTGGATCGATGGAACTGGCGAGCATCTGAGATGCAAGGATCGTACCTTGAACTTCATTCCGAAGCAACCTAAAGGTAAATGTTCTATAAGTACTATAATAGTGTGTAAATTTAAGTGTTCATCCAAATCCCAGCCACCTAAATATGGTACACACTGATCTTGCCGTCACAATCCGAAAGATTTTGAAGGAAATTCGAAATGTATCAAAAATACGTTCAGCACAATTAGACTGCTGTCTCACTGACTGCCTTAACCAACAACCTTACACCTAGAAAGCTGAAATTTTGTACAGAGCTCTGAAAAAGGCGTTTTTTTGAAAAACCCATGGAATATGAAATAAAGAGGAACTCTCTGGTAAAGGGCTTCCGAAAATATTCATCATGCGAATACATATTTAAATGCCTTTTGCTGTTTCTAATCCTACAACTAAAAACTCGGTCACGGTTTAATTCATAAAGGCTTGTAAACATGAGTGACTGAAACATGGCACATCCAATGTACGTAGTGTATTTTATTACATCCTCATTAAGGAGGTAATTAGCAGAGTTTACGTATTTAGTTCAGCCTTCAGTGAGACGAGCTGTGTTGATCTGTAAACAAAATGCTTTACAAAACCAAATGTTTTGTTGCTTTACAAAACATAATGTTTTGTTGCTTCGCAGTTTTCAAGTTCATTTATAATGACGTTGTATACCTACACTTATTTCGTTATTTCTATTGTTTATTTACTAAAAAAAATAGCATGCTACAAAAGTCGTATTTTTATATTAAAAAAAAAAAAACTACTAAGTAATAATAATCAAAGTAAATAATAGATAATAGTAATATAAGTATCAGTAGTAGTGTATAAGTAGTTTTTTTTTAAACTACTTATTCAAATGATATCACATCCAGTACCTATATCACTTGAATAGCAACAGTATGAGCTCTTCGCTCTTCTAGGAGTAAGGACTTTTTGATGAATACTTAAAAGGTTTCAAAGCAATATTGTCCACAAGCAGTCGTAGAAATGTTACGACAGATCTCATTCAGTATTCTTAGTTCAATGGAAAGTTGTTGTTCACAGTCAATTAGGTGTACTTATTGATACAGTCTATACATATTATAAAAACATAGTGGCGAAGTCAAAACTGTGACTATACCTACTTTTAATGTTATAGTTATTATAATTTACACAATAACACTAGGCAGATGCGTTTGCGACCCTTAGATTAAACAGCCCACCCACAGGTGGATTATATTTCAATAAATGCAAGTGTTATTTCTTGTAAACATTCCATGAATTCACATTTTTACTGTCCCTTACGTGATGCCAAAAGAACATCAAGTGAGCGAAGCTGTGTGCTAAGCTAGTTTTCAAATATATCGGCGGTGAAAATTTCAAATGTCATGAGAGACTGATCATGCTACTGGGTTTCATCCTACACTGAGCCATACGTTGCTAATCCAGTAACGTGCGCAATGGCTCATATGTCATTTCATATTTCCGCTGTCGGTATCAGAATATCGCATTCCACAGTATTCGTTGACTTCTAGGTATTCTAGCACCTATATCTTGGCGTTAGGCAGTATTACAAGTGTAATGTTATATTATGTTAATTTTCATTACAGATTTGCCGATCTGGAACTTCGATGGCAGCTCTACCGGACAGTCGGACGGCCACAACTCGGATACGTTCCTGTACCCCCGTGCCATTTACAAGGACCCCTTCAGACGTGGCAACCACATCCTCGTCATGTGTGACACCTATAAATACAACATGGAGCCTACAGGTACGTTCAAATTCAATTATGTTTACAAACAAACTAGTTGAGATTCCTTTACCTACCTACATAAAAGACTCCTCACTCCCAAAGGGGATTTCTTTGGGAAATTAGAATGGTTTTCATCAAAATTAGCCTTCTGTCTTTATTCTTTTCCAATTTTGTCTTTCCGTAAACCAAGTCACGATCACTCATCGTGGGGTCACGTAATTACCCGTTTAAATTGTTTGATACCACGACCTGCTCATCGATTTGGAAACTTCAGATTACATTAATGATTAACGTATGCCATCATGAACATTAAAGGTTTCTTGTATGATTGAACTTCGTTTATTTAGTAAGCAAGGCACAATGACATATTTACAAAGATTACAGATTATTCACAGATTATAAGTACCTATGTACTTACAAAAAATGTGTTTATTTATTTCTTGTGAGACATTTGAGAGACTTAATCAAAAGAAACAGAACATTCTTCTACCAGATACCACCTTCTGACACCAAAAAACTCGCTCTCATTTAAATTAGTTAATAATATTGGTTTCATTCCACAGAGACTAACCACCGCATTAAGTGTGCCGAGGCCTCGGATAAGAGCACAGATGAGGAGCCATGGTTCGGCATTGAGCAAGAGTATATCCTGTTGGACGCTGACCTGAGGCCCTTCGGTTGGCCCCCAGGCGGTTTCCCGCCACCACAGGGCCCCTACTACTGCGGTGTTGGAGCCAACAAGGTGTTCGCCAGGGATCTGGTTGAGGCACACTACAGGTAACTACTAAACAATGTTCAGTGTTAAATGCCTCGAATTGCATGATCTACAGTCGTAGGTTCGATTCCAGGCAAGCACTTTATTTTGTGTAGTTTAAGAACAAAACATCGTGAGGAAATCGGCATGTGCTGGAACCAATAATTAAAGACGTCATGATGTGACATCCACCAACCTGCATTGTGCTCGCGTGGTGGATTTGGCTCACTCTCTCTCCTATAGAAGAGGACTGTGTTCCAGCAGAGGGAATACTATGCTAATGAAGATATTTTATGCTATTCTAAAGTTATGGCATTTACGTCGTAAACTTCGTCTCTTAATTTTAATGGATTTATTTTCTTAGAAAAGCAATAAGCAGCTCATTTATTTACGTTTTAATTACAGATGTTGCCTATTCGCTGGCGTTCCTATTTCTGGCACCAATGCCGAGGTCATGCCCTCTCAGTGGGAGTTCCAAGTGGGTCCCTCCGTTGGAGTGACCGCTGGCGACGATCTTTGGGTCGCCCGCTACATCCTGAACAGGCTTGCTGAAGAGTACGGAGTCATCGTCACCTTTGATCCCAAACCAGTCCAGGACTGGAACGGCTCTGGTGCACACACCAACTTCTCTACCAAAAAGATGCGTGAAGACAACGGTATTATGTAAGTGTCACTACCTTGTTTTGAATGTTACAGGCAAGAGTCCGTTATATATTTGGCTACATTAAAAAGCAATTTTTTCTAAAAATTTTTTTCGTTCGTAACCAAATAACAGTTAGCGAAGGTCTTCCACAGCAAAAATATTTGGCTTTTGCCAATAAGCAAATGCTTACAGATTGACACATTGGGACATTAGAAACGTCAACTGGGGACAGTCCAAATTATAACTTATAAAATGGCGGTCGGTTTATATGAGACAGAAGGTCTTTAAATGGTAATCCATTATGAGAAATCGATTGCAGCATTCAATAAGTCGGTCATATTTCCATTTAAGAAACACAGGCATTTTTTTATTGTTGGGTTTCATTTTGGCAATTACCTTTCCCGCAACTGTCTGTTGACTATCTATAACTTTTTAATTAACGCCTGCTTTTCGTAACAAGTGAGTCATCCATTGTTTTTCTGGGACAAGTTGGTACTCATTTCGTGTTTCATCACATGGTGGTTACTATGACCACTTCATTAACCTACCTAAACATTTTTTGTAAATCATGAACGTTTGTATAAACAACAATGTTTTCGTAATTGCAGTGAAATCGAGAAGGCGATTGACAAGCTGTCTAAGGTTCACATGAAACACATCAAGGTGTACGATCCTCGCGGAGGAAAGGATAACGAGAGACGTTTGACTGGTCTCCACGAAACAGCCAGTATTAATGACTTCAGCGCCGGTGAGTGCACTCATTCCTCACTCATTCAATGCTGCTTTATAAGCTGAGTACTTCGAGTGGATTGGGGATGACAATTTATGTTTGTTTTGTTAACAGGAGTCGCTAACCGTGGCAGCAGCATTAGGATACCGCGGAACGTTGCCGAGGAAAAGAAGGGATACTTGGAGGACCGTCGACCGGCGTCCAACTGCGATCCGTACGCTGTGATAGACGCTCTGATGCGCACGTGCATACTCAACGAATAACAGCGGCGCCCCCCCCGCCAGGCCACTCCTGCGCCACGTGTCAGTTAACGACCGCGTCATCATTCAATCCGTCTATTTGGTTCGTGCCTCGTTGCCAACGCAAGCTAAATGTACCTGCACCAAATGTGCATTAAACCCTCTTCCATTTTAGTGATATACATATACCACAATAACACCAAGTAAAACTTTTTGAATAGACGTTTACCTAATCAAGTAATAATTATATTCACTAGCAACGGCTAACTGAATAAAATATGGCCTATAGGTATTCTAAAGAATAGATTATTCAATTTACAATAGCTATAATACAGACAACTAATAAATGATAATAATTAAACCGACACGTGATAGAGGTAGTGCGTTTAAAAGGACCATATAAGATATTAATATACTTAATAAGTAGGTAAATATTTCTACGAATATTATGTGATATTTAAAAATTGTTATTTTGATGTTAAATAGTTTAACTGTATACAAATAACCACATATCATTATTTTTAACACATTCATTTAATGCATAGTTGCAAAATAGTTTTAGTAAACAAATAACCTGAATGAGAACACATGAATTGGTCGCATATTATATACTAACAAGAGAATTTTAAAAAATGATGTCCGGTATAATATGTATCGTGTATAAGCATCTACCAGTACATTAATGTTAAATCGCGCAAAATAACATTAAATATTTTAGAGTATAATGTAATGGGAAACCGCAGGAGCCTTTCGAAGTTGAAGCACTTATGAAGTATGTCTAAACGTGAACACCATGTACACTCGTGAAGAGCACAAAATATTATATTCCTATCGTCTGAATAAATTATTTATGCTATTATATGTAAAAGATGTTTAAAATTGTTTAGCATGCATCGGAAATGATATATGTATGAATTAACAAATTGTAAGTGTATAAGAAATGTTGTTATAAAATACGAGATATTATTAAAAATAAAGATACTTTGTTGTACTAATAATGCTTTAATTCTATTGTTGTCCAATGTCCATATTAATCCACCCCATAAACACACACTACACTTAGTTTAGATAGCAGGGATTGTTCCGTTACCATAACGAAACGTAGCTAAGAATCGAGGTTCTACTATTTCTGTGCACATAGGAGTATCGAGACGCCGAGGTTGTCATACGCGCACATGATCAAAATCTAGAATAACAGCACTGTATTATCTGTGGACACCCTGACTGGTCGATTTTCAAATTAAAAATAAGTACGGAGTGCGGAACAATTTGAACCATCGAGTCAGAAATCGTGAAAACATGTCTTTTATCACTTCGTATCCTACTTCCGACCAACGCGCACATCGAGTGAACGTTGTCTAATTTATTATATTCAATTTCAGCCAATACTATCATTACGTACACTGCTGCCTAGATCCATTGTGAACCTCAGTTTATGAGTCGTAAATCCCCTTAAGAGGAAATGCGGGTGGTTTTTTCTCCATACAAACGCTGTCGCCTGTTTTCTTTCTGGTTTATGACTTTAAAGCTATGATTTTTACAGTCAAATAAATACAACCTCTACTATGTCCCTATGTTTTCCTTTTGATGATTCATAATCTTTATAAGCTCCAGAACCTTTACAAAATGCTCAAAATCATCCTTAGCCTATATATCCTTCTTATTCAGTTTATGAAATACCTTTACAGTAAAACTTGAGTACAGTATTGACTTGAACGAAATTAATTTACATTTTTCTAAATCACCAATGACTCTGGATGACAACATTAAATCTTACACTCTTATCGATCTCTCTAAACTTCCTCGGCCAATATGTACTTCATTCTCTATTCACCCAGTTACAGAAGGTGATATTAAGCGGGCCATTACATCTATTTCCACTAAGGCGGTAGGTGATGATGGTCTCCAACTTCAGATGCTTCATCCTATCCTTGATGACCTTACTCCTGTCATTTTAATATTGTCATTTTTTTAACATTCTTGTCGCTCATGATCATCACTTCTCTTTCGTTTCCCTCCCCACTTCTCCAGTCGGTATGATAGTTCATCTTTTACTGTTCGTGCTGTGCGCCTCTGGAATTCACTTCCACACTCCTTGCGGGATAGCCCTTGGTTAGAAGTGTTCAAGAAACGAATAAGAGAACATTTCCTGTCAACGCGATAATAGTTTTTATGTAATATTTTATATGTATGTTTATCTATATATATTGTATGTATTACGTATATTATATTGTATATATAAGTTTAGTTTGTTTATAAAATAAGTTAACCTAAGTTTATAAATGTACTGTTTATGCACATAAGGATACCCTCTTCTGCAAATTTCGCAATCGGTTAAGCTCGCCTTTGTACATAAGCTATTTGTCATAATTTTGTGTGTATTTCTCTTTTTTGTGTGCAATAAAGAATAATAATAAGAATACAGTAAAACTTCCTTTTACGGCAATTACAAGTCAATGATTTAGCTAGCATACGCACGTGCCTTGGGCATGGCTAAATAGATATACGACAACAACCAGAAATGACAAAAACATGTATAGGGCAAAAAATCCTATTCAGAACAAAAATTTTTCAGACCGCCTTTCCTTCTAAGTTCCGGAAAGAATTGGCTTCAGGAAGACAGCTTGTCCCTGATCCCTGATAAGTATTAAACAAACGTCGGGTCAGTGATTCCTATATCTGAGAAGCACACACCCTGTACAAACTCAGACGTCACAGTTTCTTTTACAGTACTTTAGGTACTGTGACGAAGAATATTGATCTATATTATCCTCCAAAATATAGCGCTGCTAAGAATCTAACCGCTACTGAAAGGCACATCAGCTTAAGGCTCATCCGACAAAAACTCAAAATCGCTATGACAACTGTTGACTTTAATATCAAGTGCAAAACTGTTACTGAATGATCATCATCTACTTCCTTCCACCTTCCCTTTTCCCTATCCTTTGCCACTTATCCAATAATTTTGGAGTCGGCTTCCAGTCTAACAGGATGCAACTGAATACCAGTAGGAACCAATTTTATATGGCAACTGGCAACAGATTTTTGAGTTTCTGAATGTCAAAGATCTACAAACACACATTCTACTGAGTATTATGTATAATAATATTAACCATAAGCCACCTACCCCAACTAATTTGTGTCACACTACACACTACTACCTGCCATACGTCTGTGGGACCTGGAAGTAAAATGAATCACTATTGTAAAATTTATTAGAGGATAGTTTCGTTTTAACAGTTAACAAAAAAACGAAACTAACATGACATATTAAACTTTTTGAAGTGAAAACTTCTTTAGCATCGTTGTGATTTGAAAGTCGATGAAACCAAAAGCGACAGTAAAAAGAGACACATAAATTCATAAGATTAAACGTGGGAGAAAATGAGATAGGAAGCATTATACAGTGTTTATCTTGAAGCCAAAATTTTTGAAGGTTTCACTTCTACCACGTGTGAATTGCATGTTTTTTTATTACAGAAATCAACATTATTATAAAAATTGCGACTGACCAAAGGTTCAGTTTCGGTTTCAGCAGATAATGTGAACTTATATTTTGCAACGCCATCTGCATACCTAATGCGGGATTAATAATCTATCGCGAGTCATAGCGTGGTCGTAGATAGGGAACAGCGTAGTTCTCATACGGCAACATAGATGTCGTCTGTGCACCCAGTGGAGCTAGCGCTACCAAGTGGGCATACAGGGCGCTGTTGGTATTGGTTATGGTATGGTAACATTATTAGGCACTAATTTTTAGACTGGAAGCCGACTCCAACTCAGTTGGGATAAAAATACTTTTTACAAAAAGTAAAACCGACTTCAAAAACACAACAAAGTGAAAAATAACTTTAGCTTCAGAAGTCGGTGACTTAGTTTGTTTGATTCAATTTGGTTTCGGTGAAACCGGTTTGAAAATAAGTTTTTTTATCTAAATTATATTAATTTTAAACTCATTTTTGAATTTAGGCCGCCTACACCTTGCATCTTTTCAATTATTAAATAAAAAAAATCAAACTAAGTAAAAGAAATACATAAATTATTATTTCAATAAAAATACGGAAAGAAAAAAGATTAAAATTCACCCACCCCACGTCCTACTCTGTAATAAAGAAAACTTTGAATTCCCCATTTTGTACGTGGATAAAACGCTATCCGCGAAAAGCCAAAAAAAAAGAAATCTCATTCTTTAGTCTATGGCCGATCGCCATTGTTAGATGCGCGCGCATAGGAAAACTGATTAATTTTTCCCGCCATTGCGAAATATTTTTCACAATTCGTTTTCACGGTTGAAATTATAGTTATTTATTAATTAAAATGTCTACAAGTAATAATTTATGTTGTATTCCGCCCGATATAAGATGTGAAGCCCTTGGCGTTATGGAATGTTTACTACCTGAAAACTCCAAGGACAAATATCTATTAGCGTACCAAAATTTCATACAATGGCAAAACAACAAGAATACGCAGTCTCTTTCAGAAAATGCGCAAATTCAAAAAATATTTTAAAGAATTATCTTCTAAGTGCAAACCTAACTCTCTCTCCCAACTCCGAACAAAGAATGGAGTGGACTTAAAAACATTCTCTAATGTGTCAGCTTATCTAAACTATCACTAATCCGATGGATTTAGAAGCAAGAAATCAAAGGTTTTATCGTCTCCAGATAACCAATATCTGGCTACTAAGGTTAGTTTAATTAATTTTAAATATCTATGTGACTTCAGCCTGTGTTGTGTGTTGAACTTAATTGTTGTTTCTTTTTTTCAGGTTGCTTTAATAGTTGGTGTAACTGGTGCATTTGGGATACAAGAACTAACAAATATAACTGTAAAATACGTAGAGAACCATGGCCATCAAAAGCAGTTACTTATAATTTTACTAACTGCACATTTACTGATTGTTTCATTAAATAAACTTTTTATCTACTAAATAAAATGACTTTTTAGTATTATTTTCTTCACAAGTGTGTTGAAAAACGTCGTATGATACACGTGTGTATTGATGATTACCGTCCTCAGCTCTCTTGAGACCCTCACCTAACGGCTCGGGTCTCAATGGCGCCTCAGCGGTAATCACCAACATTACTCACTTGTACCATAATGTACTATACTGCCCCTGAACGAATTTTCATAGCATTATTTTTATATGTTAGACAGTAAAGATGGAGTTAGGAAGTATGCCATCTTTTTATAAACAACTAGCTTTTGCCCGCGGCTTCGCACGCGTTAATATAGGATATGATAATCAATTCGGGTTGTACTCTGCTTGTTATATGGCCGTTGCAGTCATGGGCTCAGAACGGAACATTATTCTAGGACGCTCCTATACACAATGTTGTATGTCCTTCTATTTGGCGCTAATACGTATAAATTCTGTGGATTGGACACACGCGAACATGCAGCTACATATAATTGGCCATGGGAAAAGCATGGCTTTTCCAAATGCACCCCTGCTACCTGCAATGTTTGCCCTTGCATTTTATTAAATTATAATAGCAAAACTTAGCTTTATTGGAAACTGGAGACTTCAGTGGGGATTATCGGGATTCGGGGTAAAATTACACTTTCCCCTTTTCTTACACCAGTTAAAATAGTGGCACCGACTATATTTTGTCTTAATTCTGTAATCCGAAGCCTCGTCTCATTGCATAATCGGGGTGCATCTAAATTGCGCATAAGCATAACGGGTACAACTAATTTTAATTGAAGTTTATGCGAGGGTACACCTGAAAGCTCTAGACAATTTAAAAATTCAGCGGGAAATAAAATGCTCTGTTCCATGATGGGTCCATGATGGGTCACTTTCGCCTGATCGTCGAGGGCCAACCATTCCAAAATCTTGAAGCTTCATCCCCGTCATTGTCATAACTTTGTTTTCAATCTTTGTCAGCGCTTCGTTGTAAATGCGATCATTAAAAGACATATCTGCATTTACTTGTGCATATAATGGGACCCGGGCATTCTTATTTCTCTATCTACTCCAATTGATGTCATTTGAAAGCAAGAGTTGTACTTTCTGATTTTATTTAAAAAGCGCCGTGATTCATCTGCATCAGATAAATATAGAGTTTTCAAAGGTTCTTCTGGTTCACAAAGTAAAGGAAGGGAAACTTTGCCATTGGAACAACACACCCCCGCGGTCTCGTCTTTCCATTTTAAAGCATCACAAAATAGATTTTTTTTATTCATCGAACCAACAACAACAGCTGATGTTTGATTGCTGTAATCAATTAAAGGATCGTATTCAAATCCAGAATGATTAAATACGGACCAACTGTGACGCATACAAATTCTTCGGCGTTCGCTTTGCATTTCTGCAACAGCGGTCCTTCTCACCTGCGACTGTTCTGGAGTTTCTGTCGCTCTAATGACTGCTTGCCACTGGGCTGGTTCTCTTAGACGGAGCTGTGTTTGAACAGGCGTCTCATTTACCCTTAGAGCTCTCTGACTTTCGGCTTGTTCCTTCAAACGCAATTGCGTTTCAAAGGGCGTCTCAGACGCTCTCAGAGAAGCTTGGCGGGTGGCTTGGCTCTCCCGTCTTTCCTGGCTTTGACTCATCAGCTCTCAATGCTGCTTGTCGCTCCGCTTGTTCTTGCCTTCTTAATTCGGCATGAACGGAGGATTCTTGAGACCGAGCAATGTTCGCTGCTCGGGCTCGCGATGTGCTCCTACCTAAGTTGGAACTACGTTTGCGAGGCATTATAAAATAGAAAAAGGCAAAGAAACCTAACCTTAAAGAAACACACAAAGGAACCTAACCTAACAAAATAAAAACAGAACTAACTAAACTAACCGAATAATAATAAAAGACAGTTGTTTTTATTTCAAACAAACAATAAAGGATGACCAATCCTAGCGAATAATTTAAACAACTTATCTAGAGACAATTTCAACACCAAAACTAACGACAAAATTAGGAACAAAAAATCCTTCGATGATCATTCTTCCACAAAAAAAACTTAACACCGCGATTCAAAAAACAGCATCGCAAATTGTGAAACTGTTGAAATTATACCACAAAAACGCTGCATTGACACTCGACTCATAAAATGTATTTTCTATACTAAATAATATTATAAATTCGAAAGTGAGTTTTTGTTATGACTTTATCCCCCGGGATCAGTACTTTTTTCCTGGTTAAAAGATGGATATTAAGATATTTTATTCTGTATCCCTGACAACATATACCTATGCAAAATGTCATGATGATCGGTTCGGCGGTTTAGAGCGTGAAAAGGTTTCAAGCAAAGCAATTTACTTTCGCATTTATAATATTAGGATGGATAGTTAGGAGGATGAAAAACCGGTTTATCTACAATTTAGACTGTCAAAATGTATGAGGGAGTATCACACTACTAAAGTTTCTATAATAATTCAAACATTGTTAGACAGACACGTGGCGCCACCTATTACAAAAATCACGTTATTGTGGTTTTTCTCGGGAACAGTACTTTTTTCCGGGATGAAAGGTATCCTATGTCCGTGTCTGTACACCTAAGAATGTACGAGGGTCATTCAATAAATACTTAGCCTACAAAAAGTATACGAAAATTTTAGAAAAGTGGCAATTTATTTTTCAACATAGTCTCCTTTTAGTTCGATACACTTAGCCCAGCGATGCTCCAACTTTTTTAACCCGTCCGAAAAATAGTTTTTGTCAAACTCTGCAAAATAGGCCTCCGTGGCGGTGATGACCTCCTCATTTGATCCATATCTATTCCCGGCGAGTGATTTTTTCAGATTAGGAAACAGAAAGAAGACACAAGGGGCCAAATCTGGAGAATACGGTGGATGGGGCAGCAATTCGTAGCGTAATTCGACCAATTTGGCCATGGCAACGACAGACGTGTGAACCGGTGCGTTGTCGTGGTGAAACAGAACTTTTTTCTTCGCCAGATGGGGTCGTTTTTTCTTTAATTCGGCGTCGAATCGGCCCAATAACTCAGCATAGTAAAGCCCTGTAATTGTTCTACCTTCTCGAGGTAATCGATGTAGGTCACACCTTGTGAATCCCAGAAAACGGTGGCCATAACTTTTCCGGCCGATTTTACAGTTTTCGCCTTCTTTGGAGCACGTTCCCCGGTCTGGATCCATTGTTTTGATTGCTCCTTGGTCTCTGGTGTGTACCAGTGGATCCAGATTTCATCGACGGTCACAAAACGACGCAAAAACTCCGCTGGATTCCGCTTAAACAGCGCCAAACACGTCTCCGATGTGGTCTCACGGTTGCGCTTTTTTTCCGGTGTGAGTAAACGCGGCACCCATCGCGCCGACAGCTTTCTCATGCCGAGTTCCTCGTGAAGAATATGATGCACTGTTCCTTCTGAAATGCCTACAGTCTCAGCTAGCTCCCGAACCTTCAATCGGCGATCTGCCAATACGAGATCATGGATTTTTTTAATGTTTTCCTCCGTAGCAGCTGTTTTCGGTGCACCTGGACGTGGTTCATCAAAAACCGACGTACGGCCACGTGCAAACTCGTTGAACCAATTCTTGACGGTGGCCATCGATGGAGAAGAGTCACCGTACACAGCATCCAAGCGCTCTTTGATTTCGATGCGCGTTTTCCCTTCCAAAAATAGGAATCGAATCACCGAACGATATTGCTCTTTTTCCATTTTTGTAAAACCGATCGACACGTTCGCTTCCATAAGTTGTCAAATTATAACTAATGAAGGGATTGGAATGAAAATTTTAAAAAAGAATTAAAAAATAATGTGCTACACTGTGGTAAAACTCTTTTGAAACTACAGCGCCCTCTGGCGATGAGGCTAGGTACTTATTGAATGCACCTTGTATATGCAAAATTTCAGGATGATCGGTTCAGTTGTTCAGGCGTGAAAAGGTAACAAACAAACAAAATTTCGCATTTATAATATTATAGTATATAGTATAGTATACTATAGTATGAAAGAATGGTTTATTTTGAGATGCTATTCTACTCTTTTTTGCTGTAGGACGGGGGTTAACTTTGTATGGATCATGCCCCTTCTTCTTTGTTTAAGTAAACTAACTCAACAACTGAAAACAGTTAAAAGTTAGGTACCAATACTACGCTAAAATCACACGTCTTTTCACTTACAACCATTGGTATAGTTTGGCAAATCAAAATGCTGAAATCAAATGATTCGTTTTGACCGACAAGTGGTGAATTAATGTTGCCATTTGAAAATAATAAAAAACTCGAAAAACCGGAAAATTGAAAATAAAACCCCTTTTTTTTTAGTAATTACCCGGTGTTTTTTTTTTCGGTGAAACCGGTATGCCTACCTGGGACTCGTAATCGACAGCCAGTGGGACTTGGGGCCGCACTTCTAGCAGTTGACGCTCCGATTGAGATTGTATGTTCCTGCGGGCCAATACCTGGCCGGGAAAACGTGGCGATCTGCATAAGTACTCCAGCATCCCGTTCGAACCCCAGTATTCGGTTGTCGAAGAACCCCGTGTCGTTTTAGGATTGCAACAGGCAAAACCTAAATATAAGCTTTAACAGATGCATGGGTCATGGGTGGTATCATTAGGTACTCCATATGACCAATGGAACAGTCGTGTAGTCGTGTACCGTGGCAGCGCCCCTCCCAAAACCGTCTCAATCGCTAAGCGCTGGACACTGGGATATACCTGGGTATGCGTGGCTCAGGTTCTTCTCTTTCCAATGATTAGCTTGATTTTCGACTGGCACTTGCACGGGTTGAGCCCTATATATTGTGTTTCAATACTTTTTTATGAACGAACCTACTTGTTATTTTGACGTATTATCTTACACGTATTGCCTTGATCAAGGCGTGGACATAAAGGCGGAAACCCACCGCAGCGCACGCTGCCGCTGTGCAAGGCCAAGCGGCGCATTTTAGCTTCGTGGATTCATTTGTTTGGCAACGTGGGTCTACGTTTCCACTGCAGTACACGCTACGCATTCACAACTATGTACAATTGTAGCGTGCGTGGCCCACCGCGACATAGTCGTGGTTTAATATTTGTGTACAGCGTGTACCGCGTGCACAGCGTGCATGACGTTGACAGCGTTGAGCTATGTGAGCGCCTTATTCGAGCAAGCCACGCGTGTACTTCTGACGTCAATTGAAACATAGCGTGGCCGTGGTTTGCAGTGGATACAATCACATAAATTTTCTTGCAAAGCGAAGCTTAACATGCGTGCGTAGCCTATCCGTGCGAAGCCGTGGATATGCGCCTTAAATTCTGTATGAGAGATGCCTTTGCCCCGCAGTGGGACAGTAACAGGCTGGTATAAGTGTCATGTTGTGACATGTGCCAAATGATTTGTGCCACTCAAAATCAATTCAAAAAGTTGTTTTGGTTTGGTTTACCATTATTATTTATTTGTAGGTAAATCAAATTAGATAGGTTTTTTGTTTCTTTTGGCTTATACTTGAATGATGTTACATTCTCCTTGAGTGATAAATTATTCTCTCTAATCTAAATTGCATGTAATCCAACATAAAACGACAAGCCACAGGTTGCCAAACAAAGGCTCTCCCATGACATTTTGCTACAAGTTGTGATTCGTGGCTGACCTAAAACCAGAATAATGCGGTCAACTTATCTTGTTGTCGACCATCGACGGAGTTAGTTCGTAATTTCATAATGTACACAGATATCGCCAGTTATATTTGAGTCCCATATAATAGGAGGCAAGCCTATTGTTTCAACAAAGTACAAATCCAAACTCCAAGCTGCTATTGCTTTGTTTTTATTTTCTAATTTTCTTCTCTTACTTTCGGTAATGTCAAAACGCCTATCACTGAACTCATATAATAGAACACATTTAACGCCTCTTTAAATTTAAATTTAACTTTGCTTTAAAAAAATACTGGTGGGCGGAAACTGATTACTTAGGTGATAATACTGAACAGAATAGCATGTTAACAGATGACTTCTTAGTGCCAGAAAACAACGGTCGACGGCATTTAAGTGATAACAATCCAAGTGAAAAGTACTACGACCTCCCACTGCCCGCCGACAAGATTCTGGCAACGTATATCTGGATCGATGGCAGTGGCGAGCATTTACGTTTCAAAACAAGGACTTTGGACTATATTCCTAAAAAGCCTAAAGGTACTTAACTTCATTTTATATTCCTAGTTGCTGTAACTATGGATAGGTACAAGTTATTTAATTGAGGACTCGAAATGCCTTGATACAGTGATCATATTCGTTTAGAGCGCCTTCTATTACCATGAAAATGTCGCTCATGACGACAATATTACTAATTTATGTAGCCGCCATTTTTTATTTTCATTTCGACCCCATATTCGTTTATAACGCATTCGATAACCATGAAAATGAGTCCCATGACAAAAAAATTGCAAAGTTCGTAGCATCTGTTAATTTACTTTGACTTCATTTTATTACGATGGCTCTTGATAACCATGAAAATGTAACCAACGATTAAATTAATTCATTTGAAACCTACCTTGGAAAAGGTTAGGCTAAGCTACATGATGATGACTTTAAATGATCATGATATTTTGCAGATAAGTTAACACTCGCTATAGAGGAATTTAATAAAAAGTTAATAGACAAGATGGAATCGAAAATGCAATATTCTAAATCTACAAAATATTTTTTATACGACTATTATCCTAGAAATCTAGAAAATATGAACATAGTGGATTGCAACATACTAACTGGGAGTACGAACACTTTTGATGAAAACATAAAAGGTTTCAAAGTATCGTTTAATACCTACCTTTTAAACTAAGTATGTAAAACCAAGAACGAAAGTCAATCTAAAGCCTTTTTAGCACTATTATTTCTTATAATTATTAAACTAGCTGTTGCCCGCGACCTTCATCCGCAGGGCGTTACTATTAAATACTATTTACCCCGTTTTTGCAGTTTTTCATTGATGAACTGCATTTTATAAATATCCTATAGCCTTCCTCGATACATAGGCTATCCAACACATTACACCATTGGCATTATTTTTTACCTATCTAGTATATGGGGTGGAACGGACACTGACGTGAAAATGGTTACCACGTATTTAGTACATCATTCTGAGCATGATGATCATTTGCCCCATACATTTTGACCGTGGAGGTATCGCACTTTTGTAGGAAACAGCATTTTTTTTATGATATACTGAATACGTGGTTACCGTTTTCGCGTCGGTGTCCCATCCACCCTGTATAAGTATAAAGTACCTGACTGACCGAGCCTTGCTCGTTTATTTTTGACGTTTTCTAAAAATGAAATCTAGTTAGATCGATTTATCGCCCGAAACCCCCTTCATACCAAATTTCATCCCGAGATTCAGAAAAAAAATAAAAAAATATATATATAGGTACATAAAGGGTGTAAACAGACTCTTAACGAAGCCGAAAGGCACTTGTTCTCCCCGTCATTGCGATCAATTTTTTGTTCTAGACCATACCTGGGAAACTTCTAGTTACGGAGATATTGGGGGTCAAAGTTCCAAGTTTTTCACAAGTTTTTTTTTTTTAAATTCGTGTTTTTAATGTAAGATTTTTACTTTAAACACCTCCAGGACCCCCTTACTATTTAATCCATCCATCAGCGCAATGTTTTGAGTGCGTTACATTGAGTCCTACTGTAAAACGTGATTTTTCAGCCAAAAAAAAATGTCGTTTCCCAGCACTAATTTTTGCGTAAAGTTACTTAGTTTGATGTACATAATGCCAGGTTCACGGCTTCGTGAAGAGTCTGTTTACACCCTGTATATACAAGAATTGCTCGTTTAAAATTGAATGATGATATTCGATAATTAAGTCTGAAAAAATCTTATATCTCTAGAGCTTCCATGGCATGCACTGCGTGAATTAAATGATGCACAGTTCGGTTTCAAAGCCGTACTGTCTACAGAAACCGGCAATGCTGTATCTTAAAAGCATTGTGTTCGGTACTACACGGATAGGAAGACTCCAGTTTAGAGATGCTTCCTTGAATTATCAAAGGCTTTCGATTTGGTGTCATAGGAACTACTCTTGGAGAAGCTGAGTTTCTCCTCGCTCCCCGTGTAGATCATGTAGGTCTGTGTTTTAGATTTCTAGTATAGCAATCAAGTGAGAAGTGAATTGCTAGTAATTCAACCTCGGTATCTAAATTTGGCATTTTGATAGTGCTAAGAATCCTATGTTTAATCAACTCAATTTTTTTTAACAGAACTTCCAATTATGTGCTACGATGGTTTCGCGACTCAACAGGCGAAAATAGAGAATTCTGATCTGTTTGTGTGTCCGCGTGCAATATACAGAGACCCTTTCCGACACGGCAACCATCTTCTCGTTATGTGTGACACAAACGACGAGAACATGAAACCCACAGGCAAGTATAAACAGTAACCTACCTACCTACCTTATTATACCAATAGAATTGTTATAAAATAAAAAGTAACTTTGTTATTTTTAGGCAAAAAGGTGAAAAAAGTCATGGTGTTTTTTTCTTTTTTTAGAGTTGCGCCGCCAAATGGCAAAAACGGAACCCATATAGATTCGTCATGTCTGTCTGTCTGTCCGTATGTCACAGCCACTTTATTCCGAAACGACTAGGACTACACAGTTAAAACGATAGGTAGATGTATTCTGTGAACAGTTTTACGATTTTTATACAAAAATAAAAGACTCCCCATGAAAGGGGCTCTCCATACAAAGAACTGAAACTAAAAAACGTGCACACCCCGCACGTAGATAGGTCTTTAAAAATGATACTGAGGTTCGTAAAACCATTTTTTGCTCAAAGTCAATCGTTTAAAAGATAGAGACTTCGAAAGTGGTAAAATGTGTGTCCCTCCTCCTCTAACTTCTAAAGTAAGAGGAGGAAAATTCTGAAAAAATGTAGAATTGCAGGACGTCGATTATGCACCGCAAAACCGCTAGAAAGGAGGTGACTGCTGAGATGTCGCGTACTTAACATAGAAGTGTGGTAGAAGAAGAGATACTGCGCCTACAGCAATATGAATGGGACGCGCAAGGGAATGATACGCACTGTTCTCTGGTTTCTAGAACTCAACTCGCTCGCACCGCTCAGGAGTTAACTCTCGCCTCACTGCGCTCGGGAGCCCTAGGATCCCACTACGATCAGGATTCAAAATAGCGCCCGTAACATAAGATACTGGTTTATTCCCTCGGTGCATAATCTACTAAAAAAATATCATCACTTGAAAAAGAGAAAAAAAGTTTTAAACCGTCTTTTCATTTTGTCTTTTATAACATTTGGGAAAAAAATGTACGTACCCATAGGGACCCATCACAAAGCCGTTGTCCACCAACGTTCACCAACGTTCCGTACAGATATCTAAGTAATCCGTGATGGGTTTCCGGGCCCGGATGACATACCAGAGGTCCGGTATGGCGCGAGGCATGGACGACTGAGACGAGCGGCTTTAACACCATCCGCACATCTCCAGGTCTTTTCGTAGGTATAGTAGTGGATAATTGTAGTACTTACATGTTTTATTTGTCACCTGCACAGCAACCAACTATCGTGTAAAGTGCGCAGACACTTACAAGAAGTGCAAGGAGGAGGACCCATGGTTCGGTATTGAGCAAGAGTATTTTTTTCTGAGCCACTCTGAATTGAGGCCCTTAGGCTGGCCCAAAAACGGTTACCCCAGGAAATCACATCGTTACTACTGCGGTGTTGGTTTTGATAAGATAGTCGCCAGGGACATTGTTAGCGCACACACCAGGTAGGTCGATACTTGAGGTTGTTACTTAATCTAGCTGTCTATAACATCATCATTCTCTGGCCCTTATCCCAATTCATTTAAGGTCGGCTCAGCATGTCTTCTTCTTCCATAATTCTCTATTACTCGTCATTTCATCAAACACTTCCATTCGTGGCATAAGTATTCTTTACACAGTCCATCCACCGTCTCTTTGGTCTTCCTCTACTCTTATAGCCATCCACGTTCATACTCAAAACTTTCCTCACGAGATTTTCCTCATTCCTACGCATCACCTGCCCATACCACGACAACCGATTACCACACAACTTTTCAGTGACCGGCGCCACCTTCAGACTTCCTCTTATGTACTCATTTCTTATTTTATCCATTCGCGTAGCACCACACATCCCCTTCTTCCTTTTTGTGGCCCAACATTCTGATCCATACAAGACAGCAGTCTAACTATTGTTGTATAAATCTTCCCCTTAAGTTTAAGGGGAATGCGGGAGTCGCAGATTGTTCCTATGACCTGCCGCCATTTCATTCATCCCGTGTTCATTCTATGCATAACACTACGCTACGATCTATTTCGCCATCGCTTTGCGCAAGTAAACCGTGTTATTAGACAATCTGTCTATAATGTGGTAAACAAAATGCAGTAGCGAATAATTAACCGCTTCTTTTTAATAGGTACTTTAATCACTGACAATTCGACTGATCTTACTATAATTACTTTCCGTTAATAAGATAAGCTAAACAGCACCATATATAATACCAATAGGTACTATAGGTACGATAACTACTTACAGATGTTGTCTATTTGCTGGAATTCCACTTTATGGCACCAATGCCGAGATTGGGCCGAGCCAATGGGAGTACCAAGTTGGTCCATCTGTTGGGATTAATGCTGCTGACGACCTCTGGATCGCGCGCTATATCTGCAATTTACTTGCCGAGGAGTACGGAGTCGTAGTTTCCTTGGATCCTAAACCGTTTCAAACCTGGGAAGGTTCTGGTGCACACACCAACTTTTCTACCAAACAGATGCGTGGGGAGAACGGTATTGAGTGAGTGTTGTAAAAAAATGTAACCTATCTTCAAACATGGACAACGCTTTCTAATCTTTCTTCAATGAAGTTCAGAATACGAATGGATTAATGCTGTTTTACATTTTTGTTTATTACACTCGATGCGTAAAACATGCAGTGCCGGATTATGCAAGCGCGGGGCCCGTACCAAATTCTATTGAGGTGCCCTTGATCTGTCAGAGAGGGTACGTACAACCCAAAAAATATTTTGTCAACTTCGTTGGGGAGGGGGAGGTAAACCAATGAGTAAAATAATACTAATAAAAAAAAGGGAATTCGAAAATTTAAGCATTAACCTTGAATTTGATGAGTTTTCTTTTATCTATTATTACAAAAGTAGAACGAATTCTGCCAATAAAAAAAAACCGTGATTACTAAGAGCGTGTCTAACGTGTCTGTAAATCTGTCACCTTATTTTGAATTGAGTACCCTAGTATAGAAAATTGTAGTATTTCACCTGGGACAGGTTGGTTTATCTATAGTTATCCGAGATTTCGGGAGGTATGTATAAGTCTCACTCAAAAAATTACACTCACGCGGCGAAAATGTGTGGGTTTGGATACGTGGGGCCCCCGTTTGCGCTGGGCGCGTAGCAATTGCTTCTTGCTACTGGGTTAATCTGGCACTGAAAACGTGAATACGTATCTGTTAGGTACTGTATGCCAATTTGCAAAGCAGCAGTATAAACCTAAGGCGTAGAAACTGTGTAAGCTGAAGGCGCGGCGCAGGCGTGGAACGGGTAACGAAACGAAAGAACGGCGTGCCTGTGCGCCGCGCCGCTTGAGTGAAATTTATGATACGTCGGGTGGCGTCGTCGCCTACGTACATTTTGTATGAAAACGTTTTGAAGCGGCATCATGCCTGCGCAGCGCTTTCACCTTTCGCCGTTTCTTTATAATTCACACCTAAGGCGTGAATGATGGGGGCTCAGAATGATATACTGAATATGTGGTAACCGTCTTGGCGTCGGTGTCTCTTCCACCCCGTGTATATTCATAAAAATCTTCAATACAAATCTCTCGAATAGACTTCATGACATTGAAAGTAGATACGTACCTACTTCGTACGCATACCTTGGGCACTAACATGCACACCGCATACCCACGTTTACGTAACGTCGAGACCATATTATAATCAAATACTTAGAATTACACTCGGCGTCACAAAAATCGCACCTCTCCGAAAATTAGTTTCAAGCATGTCTCGCCATCGAAGAATACATTAAACCCAATTAATATTGGTGTCAATTAAAAGTATCCCCTACAAGGGTATAAATCGGGTCACCCGGGTCAAACATGGGTCTGCTCCGCGCGCAAAAACATCTTGCGCTGCGGACCATCGTCGCTGCTCCTCGCTACGTGAGGAACGACATCATCCAGCGGGATCTCGGGATCGAGAGCCTGGACGCCTTCATCCGTCGCCTCGCGACGGGAATGTTCGCGCGTGCCGACGCGAGTGCTTGGCCTCACGTCAAGCATCTCGCCCCCTGGCATGCGCGGCCCCTGACGCGAGGCGCCTCCCCCGCGACCTGGTAGCGGACTGTGAACTATTATAGTAATGTGAGGCTAAACGGCCTGGCCTAAATTGGCCACCCAAGGACGGGCCTATAGTTATAGGCCAAGGTATGGCCTCCGCGGCCGAGGGGCAAAGCCCCGAGACCGCTCGCCACGCCCCCTAGCGGGGGCGTCGCGACTTCCATAGTAGTAAACATGGGTCATTCGCTTTCCAACCTTTGAAGTGAGCACACGTGAACAGCTACAGCAAGAAAAATATCCTGAAAATGGATACCACTGCAGATGAAACCGCTGCAGTCATTACACTACTGCAATCAGGGATGCGGCAGTGTGATGTTGCTCGTCAACTGAACTTGAGTCGTTTTTCCGCTCAACGAGCGTTCCAACGCTTCCAAGAGACTGGTGGCTATATCGGAAGACCTCAGATCAAGTAAAAAAAGGTAGATACCGCACGGCCTTTGTTATTAGTGAAGCCAAAAAACTCAGCTCCTTCAAGTAAACACACGCGCACACGCACACACATGCATCAAACTAAGCTCCTTTTCGTTAGTATCTCACGGGTCGTCGTGCAGTAAGTTTGCCGAAAAAATGCCGTCCTGTGTGATTGAATGGGGTAAAAACAATACAAAAGTGAAAAAAAAGTTTGAAGGAATATCGTTTCACACGTAAGTAAACACAAAACTATATATTTTTTAGTTATTCAACATAAATAATGTCAACGTCCCGAAATGACGTACCGGGAGAGTGTTGCCAGTAGTTCGTATTTCTAATAGCCCAAAAATGTGGGTAAGTAAATTGTAGGCAAAGTCATAATTATAGGACATAATTATTGGTTTAATTTTCGTGATAATCCATTATTCCAATTCAAACCATCCATCCATTATTATACACGTTTATGTATGTTACATAAATTGAAAACAAGTTTTTTTTTTTAATTGTTTGTTTCTGTTTGCATTCTCGACTTACCTCTCTTACCTTCTTTTTTTACTTTCAAATGTTATGGTTTTAAGTTGCCAATATTTTAATACGAGGTGAATGGGTAGCTCCTATAAGATTGAGTAGAAATGACCTAGAATTGCAGCCATTCTCATTTAGTGTGGTTTGTTCAGACCATTTTGATATGACTGACATGTACGAAACAAAACGTGGACTTCGCAGAATTCATACAACAGGTCAAACATCTACAAACTCTCTTTTAGAGTCTAATTGGTTCCTTAACAATTTCATTACGTAGCTAGGGTCCAGAAAACATGCAACTTTAGACCCATTGGCAGGATGTGTAAACGTGGTTTTAATGACTCTGGCGTCAAATTGCAACTATGTAATTGTAATGCATAGGAATTTTGCATGGCCATCGTTTATTGTCATTGCAACAACATCAGTGTCAGTCAGTGCGTTGTATTTACTTAAAAAATATACTTTTTAATTTTATCTGAAAAGTATATTTTTAATTCCATGGAAAGATTTTTTTTGTATTCTAACACATAAATTCCGTTTTATTTTGTATTATGTCATTTTTTTAAACAAACACGCTTCACGCTTTGTTGTATTTTTTCTCGCTTCTCACACACCCACGGGACTATCTATTGCAACGATTTATAAAGTCATCCTACACGCCTCCTACATTCATAATTTAAGTATCATATAAACCTACATTGTAATTTATAAAAAACAAACAGACAGATTTATTTTCGCGTTCGCATATTACCTATTTTTAAGTAATTTTCAGGGACATTTTTTTAAAAACTGACAACACTTCACTGACTCACACATAGTTAAAAAAGTGGCTTCACTTTCCTGTTCTAAGTGAGCTATCTACCTTTTTTTACTTGATCTGAGCCGAAGACGTGGATCTGGAAGACAACGCTGTACTTTCGAAAGAGACGATCGTTTCATTGTTTCGACGTCTTTACGTAATCGGCTCTCCAATGCTGTTGAGCTGCAATAACAACTCCGATCAGCTTGCAGAACTTCTGTAAGCGTCTCCACGATTAGAAGAAGATTGCAGGAGAAGAAAATTGCAGCTCACAGGGCTACTACAGGGCCAAAATTGACTGCACAGCATAAGAGAGACCGGTTGGAATTTGCCCGCGACCATGTGGATTGGACAATTGATCAATGGAAGGCTGTGCTCTTTTCGAATGAGACGAGGGTGTGTCTTTTCTGCAACGATAGGCGTAAAAGAGTGTATAGGAGGCAAGGAGAACGATTCGCTCAGGCCTGTATTCAAGAGACAGTGGAATATGGGGTGGCTCGTGCATGTTCTGGGGCGGCATATCAATTGACGGCAAAACAAACCTTGTGTGTGTTTCTCGGACTTTAAGTGCTCGCGGGCAAGGGTCGCTGACTGCTCCTCGGTACATAACAGGGATCTTAGAGGAGCACGTGGTCCCTTATGCTGGTTTTGTTGGCAGTGGGTAATTGTTAATGCACGATAACGCCCGCTGTCACACCGCATTAATTGTAAAAGACTACCTGTAAAAAGTTGGGATCCCTGATATGCGCTGGCCGGCGCGCAGTTCAGACCTGAACCCTATTGAGCACCTTTGGGATGAACTGAAACGGCAAGTACGGGCACGTGATCCGGCCTCTACCACTCTCCAAGTCATCCAGGATGTCGTCGTTGCAGAATGGGACAACATTCCTCAAGAGACTGTTGTAACATTGATTATGTCCATGAGGGAACGCATGGAAGCAGTCATCAGGGCTAGGGGGGGTAACACTAGGTTTTAAGGACTTTGTTTTAATTTTTACTGTTAAAATAAAAAGACACGCTTTAATCATTTTATAATAATTGCCTTTCCAATGATACCTTATAGTCATATGTCTATCATTGATTAATAGGGTTAAAATTACTTTGAATGGAATTCTTAGAGGTGCGATTTTTGTGACGCCGAGTGTATTTTGATACCTGATTTCTGTACCGAGTATATGGCGATACGCATACCTTCAAGGCCGGGTAAGATTTGCAGTTGTATCAGCATCGCTGCGACACCAATGCAGCGAAATCATACCGCGCCGGCACTGCAATGCACCGTGTCCACAAGCTCTAACATAAGGTCGTCTTCAGGCAAGGTTGAGTTACGATCTTCCAAGAGGACGCCAGCAGGATGATTTAGGTGCAGAGAATCGAGTGAATTGCGCGCGAGTGGAGACTGTAGGCTAGGCTATTATTTAAGCCCTTTGTTTATTACGTTACTGTTAAGATTCGGTGTTACCAAATTATTCTAAATACCTACGTATTGCAGGGAAATCGAGAGCGCAATTCGCAAATTGAAAGAAGCTCACATAAAGCACGTCAAGGTTTACGATGCTCATGGAGGCAGGGACAACCTGAGACGTTTGACTGGATCCCATGAAACAGAATGTATTGAGCACTTCAGTGCTGGTAAGTGATTACTTATACATACAGACGCCAGCACATCAAGCTACCTCAATCTGTCAAAATGCTTGGAAGATTTTTGTATGAAGCCTGGCCGGCCGAAATTCCGCCATTTTTTTTCAAAGTTGCGGCTACAACTTTAGATGAAATTAAAATGGTGAAGTTAGGCCGGCCATTATATTCAAACCCCTTTCTTTAGTAGATTTGTAACTTTATCGCCTTTTAAGACTTAGGTTCAAGGTTGATTTGGAAAATTTGACAGACGCCAGCACATCAAGCTACCTTTAAGGTAGCTTGATGTGCTGGCGGCGTCTGTACCTAGATACCTACCTACTTATAACCTCTCCCGATTAATAGATCGTCTTCATCTTTCTGACAATGTTATTCGAGGTCGGCCAGCACGTTTTTTCCATCCAATCTCCCCTGCCAACACCTACACCTTTTTCTTTCATATCATTCCTCACACAATCTGTCATTTCCTTGGTCTTCCCCTCCCTCTCCATCCATCAACATTTATATTCATCACTCTTTTAGTCCCATACGATTCATCCCTCCTCATCACATGATATGTCCATGTCAAGACAGTCGATTCCCTTTCAATTTTTCTGTAACTAGCGCAACTTTCAAACTTCTTTTGATACATTCCTTAGTTTTTTGTGAGACTTTACTATAATAATTGTTTCTCACTTCTTACGTACTTTCTTGTTCTTGCGGTTACTGATTTCCTACTACGTATTCTTCGAGTGTAACTCGCACAGTAACCTGATGGCTATTTGTGCCAATCCTACTTACTATTAAATTGTCCCTGACTTGAGACTATATAGAAAAACCCGACATCAATTGTCGGGCAGTAGCCAACCAGACATTAACACCCGTCTGGTCGGAGGGCTTTTGCTTTTTTCAGCTTTCAAAGTAACACTTGCAAACTTCAATTCCTTGAATTGCCTCTTCTTTTCCTGCCACACATTCCGCATTTCTGTCGACCACCACCATGTATCCCTATCTATCGTACTCCTTCCTTTCGTCTCTCCCAAAATATGCTTTGCTGCACTCATAATACACCCAGCCATTTCACATTTACACTTCGCTCGTTCATGTCTCCCATCTTATTAAATCCACCACTAGCTCTTTAAATTCTTTCGCACAATCATCTTTCTCTAACATATGCTATTTTATTTTAGAGGGAGGTTTCTCTTCGCTGTTTTTGATTTTTATGTGTATGTCTACTACTTCCAAAAGCAGGAGTCTGTGCTGTGAGACTAAGTCTTTTCCTGCCAGGAAAGCAATCTTTGGACTAAAAAGTAATCGAATTGAGTTTTGTGATTGACACTCGTGTACGTAAGTAATTGTCCGTCGTTCTTCTGGAACCAAGCGTTGGCTACAGATAGGTCAAATGCGGTAGCGGTAATTGTAGCAGAATCTGCCTCGTTTTTTTAGTCCCGATTGCCCATCCCCCATGCCCTCTGTCATAATCCCATCTCAATCTTCCCACATGGCCATTAAAATTTCCTCCAACTCCGCATGCACCAGGATGGTCATCAATTAAACGATCTCTAAATCTTCCCAAAACTTTTCTTTTACTGTTTCATGTAATGTAACCACATTCCACTTGCGGTGCATACACACTAATTACATTCAGCATTAATTTTTTAACATAAATTTTACAACTAAGTATCAATCGATCATTAAAGCCCAATTCACACAACGCATTACGGCAACAGGTCCGTGTCAGTACTACAGTGATGCAGCAGTGCTCCAATTCACTCATGTCATCAGTTCTCTACGGATTTCAGGCAAAACATGTGCGACGTAAATTGTGATTGTTGCTATGGCTCTGTTCGATAATACAGAACTAGCAATGATAGCCATTGCTTTAGACGAAGAAAATGAAAGAAAATGGGTGCATGAAGCATCGCAATTAAGAGAAGCAAAGGGAAAATTCATGACATTATACAAAGAATTAATTAAATTCGAAAGGAAATATTTTAGAATGTCAGAAAGCTGTTTCAAAATTCTTTTTGATGCAACGGCGTCCGTGATCCGGCGAACATTGTCGTCGCCGATTACGTCCGTGATTACCGGTGCCGGCACTGACACTGAGAGCACTGTACTCACTCATACACCCCCCACACTCCACACAAGCACACACAGACATACACTTACACACACAGCTCATGCACACACACACACACTCCCACACACCCCATTTTTCTATTAAAATCTACCTCAATGTTGGTTATACTGTATTTCTAGTTTGTCTGGAACAATTGTTTTCCTGTTTATATGGGTGTTGATAGCTGCGACGCAGTTATAAACTTTTGTAGCTGTCACCGTTTTCTTTGTAATTGTGCCAATGTCTATGTTCCAAAATAAAAACTTTTTACTTTTACTGTCTCGTCACTCTGACAGTATGGACGCGTTCGTAGAGAATGTATGAAAGAATAACAATTTATAAAAATATTAAAAAATACTTTTTAGAAATCGCAGGCCGATTTTGCAGTATCAGGATACCGCGACTAGTCTCTGAAAACAAGAAAGGATTCGTAGAGGACCGTCGACCAGCCTCCAACTGTGACCCGTACCGGACGATAGACGCCCTGATGCGAACGTGCATACTCAATGAATAAATGGCGACTCTCTGCCAAGCCATCCCTGCGTTGGCCAAGCCTTGCTAAGTGTTTGATTGCCACAATAAGCGGCGGATCACTCGGCGCGGTCCACACTATATTTTAAAGTAAAATCTTGAGATCACACGTCAATAAACCAATGTTCGAAAATTAACATTCGCTTGCTTTATTCATGAACTCCCACTTAGTTTCCACTCAACTTTCGCCGATACTTTTCTGTGCAGAGAAATGTTGTTAGTAACGATAAAATTCAACATAATTGGCCCGCTTTACCTACATATAATTAGGTTACGCATTTGTATACCCAAGTGACTAGTACTTTTCTCTACTCTTGCACAAGCCACCATTACGTTACAATTACAACCCTATGTTTATAGTAAACTCACAAATAATAAACCCGCAAGTACATTTTTATTTATTTATTTGATAACATCAAAAATCTCTAAAACGACAAATCAATATAATAGGTTTTCTAGGATGAATGCATGATCAACATGGTCCTGTCAAAACGATCCAATTCACAATCTCAATAATTCAATTAGGCCAAATCAATCAAATTTGCAAAAGTTATGCATGATTCGAATAGAATTAAGTCTAAATGGTACGTACGGTCAGTGTGATTCATTTGAAATTATTAATAATCACATCACACATCATCAGCCTATAATGTTCCCACTGCTGGGACACAGGCCTCCTCTCTATGAGAGGGAATGGGCTATAATCCACCACGCGGGCCCAGTGCGGATTGGTAGATGTCACATGTCTTCGAATTTTTGGTTCTAGGACATGCCGGTTTCCTCACGATGTTTTCCTTCACCGTTTTTGAGAGCAGTGGTGATGAAATAAATTACACAAAGTAAAGCGCCTGCCTGAGTTCGAACCCACGACTTACTGTTCGTAAGTCGGGGTCGTTACCACTGGGCCACCGCTGCTCTCATATAATAAGTTCTTCTCTATTAATAATAAGTTATTATTAATCGTCGCCATTTTACTCTGTGTTGCCCAGCAGTGAAGATTATATATAAGCATATTTTGCATGACCTAACACATTTACTGAGATTATGTGTTGCATAAATAGTAAACATAATGAACAACAAAACGGTAGTCACAATAAAATCGTATGACATAGAATTTAATCAGAGTGTCAAGTAAATATTTAAGTAACCTAATAAAACAGATCAACAAGGAACCCAAATCAGAAAAAAATATTAGGAGACAATCATGTGTGAACATCACAAAGTTAATATTTAATAAGTTCGCCCTAACAACTCGGCTTCGGATCGGAATCGGTTCAACTCAAGCCGTTCAGTATTCTTTAATCATCGCAACAAACGTCAACCGGCAGTGGACTTACGCCGCGAGGTCATGCTTTCGCCCGCCGATGAGACGACGTGTGGGAGTGATGGTGTCTTGCTCGCTCTCAACGAGCCGTCACCGCGTCGACACCTCGAAGGTGGGGAGCGGGTAGACTGCGTTTTCACTTTTTGTTCTGAACAAATGTTCGCAATGTGTCATCAACAAGGCAGCCTCTCGTTAGATGATGATACATTTGATGTTTAGCATAAGAGCTAAGGTTTGTTAGCTCGCTTGCGTGGCGGCGATAAGGTGAGACGATGCTGATCCAGAGCCGAGATGAGGTGTACAGCGATCTTAACACATTAAACACCTATTGGTCGGTTTAGATACATTACCGACTTGTACACATAAAGATTAACATGTAATACTATTTCTTTCATTATTAAAACACCGATGGTTAGGTCCGCCCTCCACCAATGCGGAGACCACATGTGCTGTAAACTACCTACAGAATTTCGTCCAACCAACACTTCTCGTCTCTGTTTAGCTCTCCTAAGCAAGTCTCATCTCTACTTCGCACATCTCCGCTTTGGTGTAGTCCGGGCCTTAAACTGCTAAAGATTGATTTAAAAACGTGTAAGATAAAATCTATTCATTAAAATCTGATTTTGCTAACAAAGTGCTGTTTGCATATACAGGCCGACTAGTTTCGCAATACAATTCCATGTTTCATTTCACGTATACTGTTCCTGTATATATAGTCCATACCTTCAAACAGCATAGTGCAATGAGACCCTAATGCGTCTCGTGACAATAATAATATCTAAACATTTGAATATAAATCTATTATAAACTGGCCTTGCGAAAACTAAACACACACTGTCATGATTCGTCGAATCCAAAGTCAATACCAAAAGACAGTAAATGTCAGAGCTAAGCAGAACAGCCTCTCTAACTACATATATTATCAGAACTAGCTATTACAAGGCCGCATTCGTCGCCTCATCCCTTACTGAGAACTGAGTTTGCAGCAAAACCAAGCGAGCGTGTGTGTGTTCCTGATGCACTTGACAGTCAATCCATGAGATAGACACCGAGAATTATTGAATATTGTAAAGTACGTAACCGAATCTATTACAATATCGATGAATCTAAATACACAGTTGCATATACAGAGCATTAACTCTGTATATTAAAACAATTAGCACACAAAAATGACGCAAAAAAAGTACATCGATACTCGCCAATTTTCTGGTGAGACTAAGCTGTTCAGCTGATCTTCCTCGGACGTCTACTCTCCTAATATTCGAATTGATATACATTCTCAATCAACGGATTTCGTAGAGATTCGAGTTCCACTTTAAACGTTATTGTTTTTTTTCCTATTTCATTATTATTGGTAAATATTTGTTTTTTTTTTGCTCCAGTGTATCAAACACTGATCTGGTTTCTTTTTATTTTTTTTTATTACTGTCTTAATTCTACATTTAGGTGGATGCCCTTTTTCTTTGTGTACTAAACGCACTTGTTATTTATCTCGTGTTGTGAAGCCATAGAGCTTCACAGTACCACTACTATTGTG
Organism: Lycophotia porphyrea; assembly: GCA_950005105.1. Classification (NCBI taxonomy): domain Eukaryota; kingdom Metazoa; phylum Arthropoda; class Insecta; order Lepidoptera; family Noctuidae; genus Lycophotia; species Lycophotia porphyrea. The sequence goes on along the minus strand of OX465383.1, from coordinate 25,604,612 downwards.
TTTAAATAGACAACAATCATTATAATTACTAGTATAATATTAATGAATTCATTCAGGGTCTATAGAATGGGGGAAATAACATTGTATATTTTATTTAAGTTAGTAACGTAGTACTAGTTCCGTTTTATGTTCAAAGGTTATTTTTTCCTATCATGCACGTGATTCCTGTCGAGTTTATTGATTTAATAGTGTTATCTGCGTTTGCAACATAACAATAAATAGAAAACAATAAAGCATAAAGTGAGCCAAGTAAAAACAGCATCACTAGCTTATGTTAATTATAACAATTATACATAACCGAAATAAATAGTAGTGTGTCCAAGTATATGTTATGGAACAAACAAATTTGCTTTTCGTTAGTATTTATGACCTCAGCGTGTTTAGATGAGCATTAATTTTGTTTTTATTTTTATTAAAAGTAATGCGTATATCGACACAACAAAGAGATGACTAGTATTAGAAGGTTAGTAGAATCATGTATCAAAATATACATTAATTATTCTGGCAGCGGAAACAGGACGGACCTATGTACCTTCATCATATTTTTCTCTTAAATATAAAAGTAATTACCAAAACATATATGATGTGAACAAAGCCTTTATTAGAGATTATCGACACGAATTAAATCAGTGGCGTGTTAACTATAGTCCTTTCGCCGTAGGAAGGTGCAGGTGACTTGAGACGCCATGACAGTTTTAGTCGTGGGATGCATATGATAGATAGTCGATATTTTTATAGAAAAATAATAAATTATGCAATTAATTTTTATCTATAACGATTCTCACAGTAATACTACTTATACACACGCATACTCGTTCTCTTTATTTAAATATAATTAATATTAAAATTCCTATGTATTTAATACAAAACATATTCGAACCGATATTTAAAAGAAAAAACATTGTTTGTTCGTGGTAATATTTTTGTAGTGCGTCGGATCATAATGTACATAATAATATGTTCTGTTGTTTCATTACCTCAAAAGATGTCTAAAAACAATAATGTAAACTTCTTTTTTTTATAAAAAATATCGACCATCCATCGTAGCAGTACATCCCATCACTAAACATGTCTATGGCGTCATGTTATACGTTTTACTCTTTGCTTCAATTTTCTTTCAATTAAGTACTTTTATTTGTAGATAATAATGTTTTGGCAGGGTAATTTATTGAATTTTATTGCTGCATTTATTGCTGATTCCGTATTTTACGACTAAAGTATTTAGGGTGCAGGTAAATTATTCGGGCATGATTGTAAATCAGGGTGACATTCAAGACTGAAAATGAACGGTTCGTCTAATGTCAAGATAGAAAATGAACGGTTCATCTTAGACGGCACGGTTGGCGCAGTGGCTGAGCGATTGAGTGCTGCGCTGCGTGTTGCGGGTTCGATCCCCGCACGGAACAAATATTTGTATGGCCTACAGATAGTTGTTCCGGGTCTAGCTGTTTGTGTATGTGAGTTTAAATGTTTGTAAAGGTACCCACGATACAGGAGAAATTCCAAGTGTGCGGCAACATAATAATAATAATGCACCTTCCTACGGCGAAAGGACTATATTTTTTTTTTACCGCAAAGTGGCGTCGGTGTCGGTTTCAGTTTTGATAGAATAAACATCTTGATTTGTATTTGGTCTATCCGATCTATTTTCGTACTCGCTTCGCTTGCTATGTCATGTATCCTACATTATAAATTTAATGTATAAGTCAACAAAGAAACATCAATATTTATCTTAATGTATGGCAAACCAAAATCTATCTGACGTGATAAAAAACCGAGCTCGCTTCGCTCGTTTTCGCATGTTATTGGTTATTTTTGTAAAATCGCGAATACAACCACTAACGCGGTATTGTTTAAAATATGCCACTGATTATTTTGAATGGTTGCTGTGATTTAAGATGTCATACGGACTGAAAATAATTCACGGAGTAGTTTTTTTTTTTATTGGAAACATTGATGATTGTTTGTGTAAAAAAGACAACTTAATCATAAGTTTGTGTGGTTTTACCGCGGAGATATTTTATATTCCGATTAAGTCAAGTATTGTGAAAGACTATAATATTAGCTGCTCAAACCAATAAAAAGAACACACGTTTCGTGTTAAATATTATTATGATTACGAGTTAATATGTTTAACTAGTTGAAGAGCTGCCGCTATGCATACTGGGAACAGCCTGTACATATCAAAAAACTTTTATAGTAGAATAAAGGGTGTAAACAGACTCTTAACGAAGCCGAAAGGCACTTGTTCTCCCCGTCATTGCGATCATTTTTTTGTTCTAGGCCTTACCTGGGAACCTTCTAGTTACGGAGATATTGGGGGTCAAAGTTCCAACTTTTTCACAAGTTTTTTTTTTAAATACTTGTTTTTAATGAAAGATTTTTACTTTAAACACTTCTAGGATCCCCTTACTATTCAATCCATCCATCAGCACAATGTTTTAAGTATGTTACATCGAGTCCTTTTGTAAAACGTGATTTTTCAGCCCGAAAAAAAAAGTCGTTTCCCAGCACTCATTTTTGCGTAAAAATACTTAGTTTGATGTACATAATGCTTGGTTGACAGCTTCGTGAAGAGTCTATTTACACCCTGTATATACGATCGTGATGGTCACATACGCTGTTATACTATTTAGGGGATGCTGTGCATCGTCATGATGTTATTTTCTGATTTTTCCACTGCCTGCTTTGCCTGAAGGCCAATTGTAGTCTAACTTAGCTACTGAAAATATTTATTAAATATGAGAATTAGCTTTCTGGCTTATTTATGTACAAGAGAGATAGAATATTTTTATAAATTTTGTTTTTGATAAAATAAACAAATCGCCCTGCGTTTCAAACAAAAACAGACATTCGAAGATACGCATTAAATGTGTAACATCCCTAATTTCTGTATCAAACACTAAAATTTTAACACTCCAACTCTAGTAAAAATGTTTTAGAACGAACTGTTCAGAATGCCAACACTAATTAAATCCTATCTCCAATACATGCCGTTCAGGAGCGTAACATGCAATATAATATTTAAATGACATATACAAGAAGGACTACGACTGATGTTTATAATACAGTAGGTAATTACTCTACTAACAGGCATGGCCTCTAATAAATGATTATATTATCTATATAATTTATGATTCTATCAAGTTCGAATTATATATTATATTATACAGATCATATTTTTACAAAGCAAAAAGGGGTTTGAATTTTTTAGAATGGATCTGGCTTGCCTCTTATATTTCCGAAACGTGAACTTGCTATTGATGACGCAGTTATGACAAGGTAGGCAAGCCAACACATTCAAACCCTTTTCACCAATATACGTATATCCTTAATAGCATACTAAACTATCTAATCATAGTCTAATTATAGGAAAATAGCTTAGACGTAAGAAATCTAAAGGGGGATTAGGGGTCACAAACAATGGTGGAACAATTATTGTTCATGATTTTACAATGTTTCCGAAAACGAGACGTTTTAAGCTCGATATAATTTAGATAGATGGGGATAAAATTTCGCTTATATTTAAGGGTTATTACCATAATTTACTTATCGTACTAACACACTGATAATCTACAATGGTGAATTTTATAGTTTTTTTGGCTTGTTAAAAGTCCATGCGTGTAGCTGTGTTAACTGTTGACTACACTTCACTAAACAGTACGAGTGTAGTGGTCGACAGACCAAATGATGGCGGCGAACGTGCAGCACATCACGACCAGGTAACATACGCTCTAATCACGCAGTCGAGCATCGAGTACCTCGAAGATGACTACCAGCTAGTTGTCCGGAGAGGGCGGCCGGCTGGCGGAGTCGCGGGCGGCATAACGGGCGCAGTTGTCGATCACAGTGCGCGCCAGCTTCTTGATGGGTTCGTACGGGTTCGGGTGAATAATCAGGTCGTGCAGCAGACGGAGGCCTCCCTCGGCCTCAACCAATGTGCAATACTTGTCCGCTGGAATGAACAATTTATTTATTTAAACTTCTTGTACAATAGTAGTTAACCTTTTCACCGCCACGCCATATCGGTATTCCTATGCCCTGTACGCCAAGCCCGAAAATCTTAATTAAATACCTACAAAAAAATAGGGATTTCAACATTATATCGATACCCATTATTATTATTTTTTTTATCAATACTTGCCAGATAAATGGTCGATCATTAATATGTTAAAAAGAACATTCCAATATTAAATATTTTACAACGTTCCACTCAAGTAGTTCCGAAGTTGTTAATAACATAAAAACAATGATTAAGACACACAACAGTTAAAATGAAATTAACTCTAGGTACAGCACTATTCTCAGTACTGATGTACCTCACTGTCGGGAATAGCCGACATTGGCGCCGTCGACGAGTCTTTTATAAGACATCGTTGCATGTACATTAGAGTTGTACCATAGTGTCATACAGTTTATCGATGTTAGTATCTAATTAAATTCAAAGGCCACAGTAGTTTGTTTTTATTATTCTTGAAATTTACACTTATTGCAACAATTTGGGTTGTTAATGGATTGAATGCAAATAAAACTATTTATTTACCAATCATTTAGTTTAATTATTGAGTTATATTATTAATAATTACTTTGAGATCATATTACTTACATGTCACTTATGAATAATATTATCACGTGATATTATTACATAGCAACAATTTTTATAACAGGAACTTTCTAATATTCTCACTAATCAGATTAATTATATGTATAAAATAAATCAGTGCTTACAATCGTTTATATTTTGTTAGAACAATAAAAACTGTAATGACAAATATTACAATACCTTAAGTTACCTAAATTAATTTAAGAATATAATATACGTCAACATGATACTACATCACTAGCAGTCGGCTCTGCACGACATTGGCGTCATGGGACTTACTTTTTTAACCATAAATTATTTTACTTTTTATCATCAAATATTTAAATGAGGAATATGCATTTTTGTTTACTGTATGCAACTAAATAATGTTTAGACATTCAGCTTTCAAGGTGTATCAATAAAATACATAAAAGTAATGATTTAATAGGTTTATTTTGTATTTTTCTGCGACCTGTTTTTTGTCGAGTATAGCCGTCGTTGGCGCACAGGGCACGCTTGCTCATGTCGGCTATAGCCGACATTGGCGTTCAAAAGGTTAATAGGCGGAACAATCATTCACTTTTATACAAGAATTCACTCTGAATTCCTATTTTCACTTCTAACTTCTGGTTTGTAGCAATTTTTCTTTTTTTTTCTTAATTTACTGATATTGATGTCAAAAAAATTGAAGGCCTATAGTTATAATAAACAACTAATCACAAATACTACGGTTATCAGCAGGAGTACCTACTGAACTGAGACCATCACTTGTAGGGCTTATTGTCGCAATGCAGGGTGTAACCAAAATAAAATGTATCTGTCTATATAAAATTGGATGAATAATATTTGAAGCATTAAAATACTCACGGTAAACTGTAGTCAAGTTGGCCAGAGCCCACACAGCCCAGTGCTGGCACTGCGGAGTGTGGTGAGCATTCAGCAAGCTCAGTATCGGCTCGAAGGAGCGATAGTTGATGTTGCGCTCGGCGCGGATATCCCAGCGCTCTACGGCAGCGGACACGCGCTGGAGAACCAAGTCGCGGGCCGGCTCAGCCACGGTCCAGGCGTCTGGGCCATCGGAGGCCATGTGGGCGAGCACCCCAGCAGCATTATAGCTCACCTGCGGGTTAATGATTGGGTTAAGTTCGTACCTTGCATTGTAGATTACTTCATATTTATTATCTTTTATTCTTTCCCTGTTTTAGTCGAATGTTAATTTAATAATAAAACTCCTGATGTATTTTTTTCCTTGCCTGCTGTGTCCCACTCCTGGGCAAAGGCCTCCCTCCACTTCTTCCAACTGTCGCGAACCGGCGCGTCCCCTTCCAGTTTCCCATGTATTTAATTGATTTAATCGTTATAATTGTTTTATTAGATCCAAAATCGAGCGTAAATACTGGTAATCTTAAAAATCGGTTGGTAATAATTTCAACTTAGGTTTATTCAAAATTAGGTCATTAAGGCGAAAAAATTTTGTCGTTTATTTATAATAAACATCTTTAAAGCCAATTGGTAAAAAGTCAAAATAAGAGAGTCCGTGTCGTGTCGATCGCGTACCCCATTCTACACCTCACAAATTGCTCGAAATCGAAATTACCATTTAGTACCATCAGTAACACTATGGCATAATCATATACTTCTTATTAATAACTTATATCTATAGACGTCCACACGGCGGCACATCAAGCTTTACATTTCCAGTATAACATGGCCTCGCCTTGTATATATTTCCTGTGCAATGAGAGGTCCGCATAAAAACTGGTTTTGTATAGCTTGATCAGCCGTCGAGCATACCTTATACTATAAATAAACACGGTTTAAAACTAAACTTATACTGTCACAGGGATATCGAGAGCTCAAAATAACGAATAATCACGGAAGATATTCTGTAAGTGACAGTATAATTATAAATAAATAAAAAAACACTATGCAAATGACAAAAATGGTATCTGCTTCAATATACGACAAAATAGGTCTTAAACATTAAACAAGAAACAAAAAATTTAACTATAAGGTAGGGGAGAGGTAGTCCGAGAGCCGCTCTCGCTAAAATTCCTGCTCGTTTTTCGGACTTTAAGCGTGAGCAGCTCGACGCACATGCGCGTTGATAGCACTGAATGAGCTAAGATGAAAAGGTGTAATAATAATGAAATAAATAAAAGCCTGTAAAAAAACAACAAAAAAAAAATTGGTGAACATCTTATAGACAAATACATCGTTACAAAAAGCAACAAGGTGACATATCGGTCGACTGTACTGAAGCTGAAGCGGGCCTTCCGTAACCCGTCAATAGGACTGTAAAAAACTAAAATAAAAAGAAAATAAAAATTAAGTAAGCGAACATAGCAAAAATAAAAATAATTTACACAATTTTTGCTGATGGCGTTCAGTTTCAATTTACGATGAAATCTGCTCGAAGCTGACAAATGAGTAATTTGATTTGATATAAGTATTCAATACTAGCTGTCGCCCGCGACTTTCGTCCGGTTGAAATTGTTATATTTATAAAAATATTACTTTATATGATATGATTTTGTTAACAATTTGAATGGTTCCTTTTTTTGCACGGAACTCTTATTCTTTTCCCACGTTACTCCTGATAACATCAGCTATCTGTGAGTATAAGTCCCATCAAAATCGGTCCAGCCGTTTCGGAGATTAGCTGGAACAAACAGACAGACAGGAACGACTAAAAAAAACGTTTTCTTTTTATTTTACGTACGGTATATACTTTCCCTCTCATAGAGAGGACGCCTGTGTCCCAGCAGTGGGAACATTATAGGCTGATGATGATGATGATGATGATGATATACATTCACATGCATAGCTGTTATTCCGGAAACTATTATGTTTTTGAAATTACAAACAGACATTTCAATTGTACTTATTTGTAAAGATTGATACCAGTTCGATACAAATAAGAAATATCGTTTCATAGAATAAAATGGTAAAAAGTGAAAAAAATAATAATAATTCTTTTTCGGTACAAAAATAAGCGAAGAAAAAAAAATGGCTGAATAATCAGCCATTTTTTTTCCTTCGCTTATTCTTAGTCTTTAGTTAGTTGTCCCTAAAATACTTATGTTGGTTTGTTGACGTTGCCCACCTCGTTTTTCTTGCCGAGCCTGCCATTGATGAGTGGGTCAATGTTCACCAGGCACCGGCGAATCTGCTGCGATGGCCGCTGACGCTACACTCGACATAAATCATCATGACAAATGAAACATTGTCCTTCGAAAATTTAAAATGCCCTACTATTATGAAAGTTGTGCAAAATGTGACTGAGAGCAGCTAAGCAGTGTTTTTTAATATCTATTGACTTTTCTTACCCGTTTGTAATACGTACAGAGTAAATTTTCAAAGACCAGCCAAAGGAGAATGCCTAATTTGTACAAGAGTTCGGGTGTTCATGCGTCTCGACTTAATCATGGAAAATAATAAAGCTTACGAAAAAATAAATAAACTTCCAACAATTTGTGGTTGACTGTAATACTAAGCTTGGTTACAATTAATTACCGAAAAATGAATACAAAATTAACCAGAAAAAAATGTTGTATTTAACAAACAAACATGAGCTTATTTAAATTACATATCTACGAAATGATAAACTAAACTTCCAAAAAAAAAACAGAAAAAAATACTAAGTTTGCGAAAAAAATACTAAGTTTGCGACAGTAATACTAAGTTTCCGAAAACATGTTCTGCTGAAATAATCGTTTTCTTAAGCTCTATAACTTGGGATGCAAGAGCGAGCGATGCGAGCTCGAGACTTGGGGCACCCCGACGTTAAGTTTGGTTAGGTTACTTTAAACCCTGCAGACAGAAATAGGAGCCCCGCGTAGCGGGGCTACGTCGACTACGCCTTATCACATTTTGATATTTATCTTGACGTTGATTTTATTCCAGTTTTATTTATTTTTGTTTTGTTTCGTTTTATAGGTTAAAACTCAATTTTAACTGGTAGAAAAATAATATGTCAGCAAATACTGTTATGATTTTCGGAATTTTCAGTATTTTATTCGGTCGTTTCTTTGGCCTTTCATTTGTCGCAAGATTAGTATTTAAAGCAGTACTTTTTTTTCGCAGTATTTATTTCGACCCCTTTTTTTACGGATGGGAAATCATCAAATGACTTCTCCCGCTCTGGGCGGAGCGGAAGGGAGTGTCAGACTTATACTGACTAAAACCCATCCATGTTCCTTCCTTGCCCTTTGTGTTCCAGGGCCGCGGTATCTCTTTCGAACAGTCCCGCAGCCTTATTACGACCCTTAATCATAGGTAAAATATAGGTAATATAGTTCCGCTGTAAATGAAAAATCATTTACAGCCGAACTTTAAATCTCTCAATTATTTTGTTGTTGCGCTACGGATACCGGCAAAAAAAAAATAGGTTTATAATCAATAATCATAATTTTTGGCCGAAAATGTTATAACATTTTTGGATATTTTAAATGGAAAATGTAGTTCATTACTTTTCATCCGTAATTGATTGAACACTCGATTAAGGTTCAAAAAAAGAGATATTGTTTGGCTAGTCATTGAAAACTAACCCTGTATTGCAGAAGCAAAAATATCCGGATTGTGAGGATGATGAATGATTTTTTGAATACCTAAAGGGTGTAAACAGACTCATAACGAAGCCGAAAGGCACTTGTTCTCCCCGTTATTGCGATCATTTTTTTGTTCTAGACCATACCTGGGAACCTTCTAGTTACGGAGATATTGGGGTCAAAGTTCCAACTTTTTCATAACTTTTTTTTTTAAATACATGTTTTTAATGTATTTTTTTTACTTAAAGACACCATCACGGGCCCCGTACTATTCAGTCGATCCATCAGCACAATGTTTTGAATGCGTTACATTGGAGTAATAACGTAAAACGTTATTTTTCACCCCAAAAAAAAATGTCGTTTCCCAGCAATATTTTTTGCGTAAAGTTACTTAGTTTGATGTACAGAATGCTTGGTTGACGGCTTCGTGAAGAGTCTGTTTACACCCTGTATATAAAAATATATAATTATTTTAATTGTAACATCAGCTGTTGTTGATGTTCATGTAATAATTTGAAAGCCGTGAGTCCACTATGCACTCTTTTGCACGTTGCTATGAATTGTTATGTAACATGTTAAGCATTACTTAAGACTGTTTTGTCGCAAAGTGGGCGAACATATCATAGTATTCCCTTTGTTTCTTCGTATAACTATTTGTGGAATGGGTTCACGGATTTGAATCGTTTTTAACTTTCTAATACATACTTTTGGTATTGATACCTCGTTGATCGCTTGGATTCGCTTGGACGGCGCCTAGCCGTTTCTGCTTCCATACCTGGTAACCTTTTATGCTTCAACTTGTAGGTACAGTGTAGCGGAAGAATCAATTTGCTAAAATACTGGCAGAATTGTAACTTTCTAGCGCTTACCTTGAGTGTAGTCAGCGACCAAGCGCGTACCGCTCGGCATACAGCAACCATCGCCACAATAACCTTTTCCTTGAAAGTGTTCCATGCAGCAACGTCTTTCAATACTAGCAATTACTAGCGAAGAAAATTTTTGCCCGACCCTTTATAACCCCTTAAATGCACAGATTTTATGTAGAATTTCGTTCAAAACGTATCGAAAATATAAATTTAGCTTAACATTTGACCCAATTATCAAGTAAAAATAATGGCATAATAGCGTTTTGACCCTAATCGGTCATACTACAAATAGGGTTTAGCCCAGCAGTATTTAACATGAATTAATTCATCATAATACTTATCGGTGCCCGACGAATACCAGATTCTATTTGCCCGCGTTGATGAAATTTAACACCCTATGGCACAAGGTGTATCTTTACATCTGGGAAAGATTTTTTTATCTCCTAAAACTTACGAACTTGACCTCTTTAACATTGCCAGCACTACGCAAAACAGTTACAGTGATGAGGCTAACCAAGCCACAATTCGGAATTGAACAAGCGAAGCATTTAAGTACATTTTTTGACACGCTTCGTTTGCTAAATTCACTCCTAGTCCTTGTTCTTGAACACCCTATCGAGGTCTCGAGCCAACTACTTTAGATACCGTTCATAGTAATTTGTTTCTAGTATAGAAAATAAGTTAAGAATTAACAAGTATGAACCTAAAATTAAGACCTAAAATTACATTTGAACCAAGTTCGTAACTCATTTAATTCTTAAATCCATTTGTGTTATGTCACTTACGCCAAGGTCACGGCTCCTTACGACAGAAAATATTAATAAAATAATAATTTAAGGGAGCTGAATTTTAAAATATTAGGAGGTTTAAAATGTTTGTGTTCATTATTATCATTAATAATGAATATTTAAAAACAAATATATATATATATATAAATAATAAGCTTTACGTGTTCCAATAAATATACATATTACAATCGAGGGAATAATCACTATTAGGCATATTTATTTTATGTTTCTAAATCAGGGAATGTTTCATTAACATTTAAAAAAACCGTTCAAAATTTAAAACTATAATGGAGGCCTGCATCAGGCAGACTCGACTCATTAATGTCAATTTTCCGCCATCTTCTCTGTTTCTCCGCCATCTCACGAGTCGACAATAAGGTGACCAGTTTCCAATTTTCGAAATTGTACGCACCGCGTTATTTGTAGATCCTTACCGTCATAACTTCAAGATTGTCAGTGATAACTGTAGAAGATAACCTTGAAAGCGGCTCTAAACAGAGTTTTTACAGTCCGCAGAGTGAGACATGAGCTCACAGAACGACTGGCAGCGAAAGGTCGTATGTGATGAAACGTACAAACGCGAATCTCATGTCTAACTCTCGGACTGTAATGTTAATATCCTGTGAAAAGAAAATATATATAGCCAAGATCCTGACCTCAATGCCATCGCTGCATGAGTCGAGAAGCTCGAAGAACACTGACAGAAACAGTTTGTTCATCAGTTGTGGGCGCAGCAATGCGACCTCGGCGACGTTGCCCAGGAGACCCATCATGTTGCGCAGCAACTCTTCCTTGTCAGGGAATACCTAAAAAAAATGTTGGATTCGATGAGTTTAAAGGCTTACCTTGTGATATTTATACACTGTTGTTCGCAAATAGATATAAAATACTACAGAGAAATACTACACTACTGATACTATAGACAGTCTATAGTAAAAATATATTACAATCACATTCATGCAGGTAACTATTTTTTGATTGGTTCAAAATGATCCAAACAATCATCCCATAAGGTTTTGGCGGGGTATGAAAAAGCATTTTTTTGACATGCTGTAACTTTAGATACCCCACTTCTGGAACAGCTCACACGGAGATCCCTGCTGTGCTGTGGTTAAACTATTATTTGATATGATTTTCAGCCGGTATAAAATTATTTGGTCCGATTAAGTCCCGTACTACTACCTTGAGACAAGCCAGAAAGTATTCCATGCCGCGGTTCTCCAAGAAGCGCTGGCAGTTCTGTGGAGTCTCATCAGTGACGTTCCACATAGTGGACCAGGCCACCTCCAGCACGTCATCGCATATGCGGCGCTCCAGGCGGTCAGAGATCAAGTTCAGCATTTTCTGAAACAATCGAACATCGACTGTGATACGCCTTCTCTATTAGTGTCGGCAGAATCAGTATGAGGATACGTCATGTCGTAGTAAACATATTAGGCACGCACCAAGGTAGTTTATGCGTCGGTGTCATGTTTTTAGTGAACGAAGATTTGTAAGTTTTATAATTGTTCCTACGAAATACTTCCCTATGTATTAAACCTGTATTAAGCACGAATGTCTTCATTAAAACTATACACCCACAGTTACCAGCTCTTTGTAAAGTATTATAGGGTAATTACGATATGAACCGTTTACGAGCCATACCTGTGTCATATCGTTTGACCGTGTCGGGGGCCCTTTACGGCCTTTTTTATGTTTAACACAAGGAAATGTCCCAAAATTGAACGCAGGGGAATAGTACTATGGCAAATGTGGGTATACCATACAAGGTAGAAGGCGAAACGTTTTGATTTAAGTCCTATAACTTGGAAACTTTTAGTTAGTACAATAACTACCTTATTAAGGGTAGTTTAGTTACATTCACGTTACCATGAAACGGGCAAAGTTCATTAAAAATAAAACACGAAGTGAGTTTTGTCCATGAATTGTATTGATTGCTATTGAAATTGTTCGATGCTATAAACACAGCCAGAATTGTGCATTAAGGATTCTGTTCTAGGTTATTTGAGCATACTATATAGGCTCTGTGTACATACTACGATGGCCGTAATTATGTACACAAGGTATAAGGTACTGCCTGATAATTTACCTACCTAAAGAAGGAAGCTAAGTATATTTTGATTTCAAACAAAAGGTTAACAAATTACGATAGAGATAGAGAACAAAAGCTCGAAGAAACTAACAACAGTGACAAACAAGTTATGAGGAGAATGTATGAAATATTATGGTCAGTAAATTGTAAAAATCGAAGTGAAGTGGAAACGAGATATGAGATCGAAACAACAAATTTCAGTTAGTACCCACTGAGCACTGAGACACAGAATAGAATTTTGAAGCAAGCTTGATACACCTATGTACTAATAAAAAAGCGTACTAAACGCAGCAATTATTAAAAAAAAGGTTTATCTATCAACATTGAACGCGTATACAAAGTTTCGTAGTTAGTTTTAGAAGTGAGGAGTTCTCTCATGAGGAGGCAATCTTAGCTATAGGATCAAGTCATATTGGCACCAGAAGCGAAGGCTTGTGTAAAATTTCAGTTCAATTGGTTTGATCAATATATATAGTCTGACTGATTGACCACTGCTCAGTTTACTGAGGGCCTGGAGAATTACGCTTCATTTCAACCACTTTCAAAATGAACTATGAAATTTAAATTCATATTTACACCTTATTTCTTAAATCCTTATGCCGTTGTAATGAAACATTGACTCACAATTCACCAATGACTTTTCTACATAACAGGTAAGTTAAGTGTGACTCCTAAATGAATAAAATTGTCATGACTACTGAACTGGTCCATATGCAAACCAGACAATGTGTTAATAAAATCACGTTATCTGCTGCGACCAACGGATGCTTCGTACGTGCATACTGATATATAGAATAAGTGTCCTGAAACTGGTACGATAGTCATCAAGTACCTCTAAAGCGATGATCGCTTTCTATTAATACAATTGGCATCCTGGATCTTCCTTAATCGAGACCGTGCCTCGTGCAAGGTTTCTGAACACACTCACTCTCACTCTCAACAGATACTGACTGTTTTAGCATTCCATCTTGTCACAGATGAAAGTCTTTGAAAAACAGGTAAAAACGGTTGTATTTTTCGTGAATTCTTTACAAGGAAGGTAGTGCCCAAGGCACGCACCTCTGATTTTTAGATTCATGTGCGTATATTAGTATAATTATCACTTGCTTCGGTGAAGGAAAACATCGCGTGGAAACCAGCCTGAGAGATACTTCTTGACAGCATCTAAAGCCAAGTCAGAGGCCCATGGGCGGCAAAAAAACTCTGTCACCAGGTTAGGCACTAACCACACCTTAAAGAAGAAGTAAAAAAGAGGGTAAAAGTTTTATTTACAAGGTGTAATTAATAGAAAGGCGAATTTACGTAGAAGTATAACTCTGAAAAAGGTTCCGGCACAGAAATCAGGGCGTTTGAGACAAATGTTTTTTCTCACGTCTTCGCAGTAACAAAGCTCAGCACAATATTTTAAGACAAGCACATACTATTTTACCAGTCGGATTCACCCATTTTAGTACCTACCATTCATGATAATCACGTTTTATTGCTTAATACCCATTCGTCGAGTTATTGGTGCGCCAAATCGCAAACTTTTTCTCCTTAGTGATAATCGATTGTAAGAGCATTATGGCAAATGCGATTTAAGATAGCTTTCTTAAATCGCATTTGCCTCAAGTATACAAATAAACACAATGTTAATCAGTGTTGTGTTCCTGCAGAATTGTTCATCGTCATGAAATGAATTGATTTTATTTATTGTAGCATTCATTGAGTCCAGATTTAATCCCGGTTTATGGTATATGAGGCTTAGAATATAATTGGCAAAGTTTGGACCTCTGCCCAACCCATTGTGGAAACAGGTGATGTTATGTTTATTATTGTATAGGATCCACTCTATCTTCTTCAAATCGAGAAAGCTGATATCCGCTGTGCCGCTCAGCCTATTCTGGACCCTTTGTTATTCGATCACGTAAAGGCGAGCTGATATAGACAAAGCTCGTTATGGCAGGACAGGTATAATGAAGCAAATGCATCCAGGTGTAGATGATTGATCTGCACTGACACGCTTTCTAACATATTAAGGAAATTTTCGCGGCGAACAATTTTAATTCATTAATACAAATTGAAAATGGCGCACTGCAAGTTATTACTTTCGTAGAAACAACGTGATAGAATACTGTTAATTGTTAAGGGAGGTGGGGTGAAATACCTTAGTAACCTAATTTATACAGGGTGTAAACAAACTCTTCACGAAGCCGTCAACCAAGCATTATGTTTATCAAACTAAGTAACTTTTCACAAAGATTAGTGCTGGGAAATGACTTTTTTTTTGGGCTGAAAATCACGTTTTGCAGTAGGACTCAATGAAACGCACTCAAAACATTGTGCTAATGGATGGATTGAATAGTAAGGGGGTCTTGGAGGTGTTTAAGCAAAAATCTTATATTAAAAACATGTATTTTAAAAAAAAGTTGTGAAAAAGTTGGAACTTTAACCCCCAATATCTCCGTAACTAGAAGGTTCCTAGGTATGGTCTAGCTAGAACAAAAAAAATGATCGCAATGACGGGGAGAACAAGTGCTTTTCGGCTTCGTTAAGAATCTGTTTACACCCTTTATAAACGCTGTCATTAGGTACCTAATAATAGTTCTCCTTCTTCGAACTCCATAACAAATGTCTTTTAAAAATCCTCCACCAACATCGAATCCTTGCACCGCCTAGTAAGCATCAAGTGGCTCAGCTAACAAGCGCGAGCATAATAAGTGCATAAACCATTACTTTAGCAAACTGCTAAACATCAATCTTAATCCAATTCAAATCTAAACGACTCAATGTATGCATTCAGTGTTTATTGGTGCCCGGACGAGCTCCATCGATCCGGTAGGATACATACACACAATGTGTGTGTATGACGTATATCATGCATTTATATAGTATATAAATAAATGCATGTCGAGATTCTAAATGTTGCGGGGCGCAGTTATCGTGGGTGGGTCAAGCTTCCACAGGGTTCGCCATCCGCGCAGGGTGGCAAGGGGTGCGGGGCGATGAAATGCATAAATCAATAACACCGGCGCAACTCCCTAGGTATCCTGCCACGTCGACAACCTACATACCTGTGACCTGGCCTGATTGGTGGCTAGTTATTATAGGCTAAGAGATTTTACCTAAATGACCCATGTGGTCAAGCAGCATTGCTGTGTTCCGGTTAGAAGTGTTGTTAGTGCTACAGGAGTATCTAACCGCCATTTTGTGTACGTATATTACGTTTCCGCGTTGTTTTCACTTCCGATAAATTTGTCAGGCTGTTATTATTAAGATTAGACAAGAAAAAACAAAGAAAGAAGAAACATTAGATACGAAGAGACATTTAAATTACACATTATAATGAGACCCAAATAAATATTCTAATTTAGAACGCACAAAAAAAAAAAATTGCAAGAGCGTGCATCGCAATAAGTTTTGCGCACAGCAAAGTTAGATTTTTTAGTCGATTTTTAAAGTTAAAATCTAATGTTAGTTGTTTCAGTAAAAATTGTAAGATATTGAAATAAATGAGGTTTCATTCCTTGTGCCGGCAACTTAACACAAGAGGCATAATAATCTGTCGACGTCAATCGATGAGAAAAAAACTGCAAGACATATCTGGTATTAAAGAGTTAAACTGATAACTGGTCGCCTTAAACTAATAAGAGCGGCATTAGAATCCTGCAATTGAGAGTAACAACTGTGGTAAGGAATGCACCACTCACACTGCAGATCCTTTAATATCATACTTCAATAGAAATAGGTCATGATGACTGAGATGAGACCAAACGCAATGTAACATTCGCAATTTGACATATTACCCAAAGTTAAATTGGGTAGTACAAGGTGTAATTTATTTTTCCACTACGAAGAGATATCAGCACAGATACAATTAACATATTTAGAACTGAATTCAGAAATTTACTTTTTGTAGTTTGGGAAGGGAGTTTTGTATTTTTATTTGTTAGGTGCAAGTACCCCACTTTCTCACACAACGAGGGTTTGGCTGATAATTTTCTTCCGTTGCGCAAGTCGCAACATCAATTTGCATCAAATACGAGAGCGCTGAGAGTAGTGGCAAATCAACTACAGTTCAAATATTTTATTTGATAATTTACACAATTATGTGGAATATGATGGAAATCGACTCAGAAAACCAGTTGCCGACTTTAGTGTTAATTCGATAAAAAAGTAAAATACACCCTAAAGCTGTTTAACAATAAATATACCTTTTTTTTACGGATGGGAAATCGTCAAATGACTTCTGCCGCTCTGGGCAGAGCGGAAGGGAGTGTCAGACTGGTACTGACTAAAACCCATCCATGTTCCTTCCTTGCCCTTTGTGTTCCAGAGCCGCGGTATCTCTTTCAAACAGACCGCAGCCCTGGCAGGCATCGGCCCTTGCGGGCCCCTCCCTGTTTACTGACATCTCTTTGGAGGCGCGCGTGGAACACGAACGCGCCGTCTACACGGCCTGTCGTCAAAAGACGGACGGACGGCGAGCTAGCCCATTACTCACCGTCCACAGGTCCGCGTCTACGGTGGCCGGAAGCCTTTACGTGAATTAAAATTAGGCTTCATTGGCAAACGAACTGCATATCTGCCATCACCTAATCGCTTGGTTGTTGCAGTGTAGATATACCTAAGTTGTAAGAAAATAATGTTTTTACGTGATAAAGCTTTATCATTTAAACATTACTTTGATACTGCATCACAGTATCGCACGGCCAAAATGTTTGTCTTTTTTAATAGCCTGTTCTGTCCCACTGCTGGGCAAAGGTCTCCCCCAATTCCTTCAATGAGCTCTTTTCCAGTGCCTCTTCGAACCAGCCCTGCTTGTTCGGTATCATACCAGCTGTAAAAGAAAAATAAATAACAAAGGTACTTACGCCGATGGCTCCTTGGTTGCCGAGGAAAGTCTTCTGCTTGCCATCAACCTGACACGCGAGCGAGTTCAATAAATAGATAGCGATGCGCTGAACGAACCCCTCTTGATTAACATCAGCAACCCCGTTTAAAAGAATGCGAACCACACGTTCATACTCGAACAGCTGCGAAAGAGAATGTTGATTTAGAAAACTAGACTCAAACCTAAAAACGTTTCCTAAGTCCAAGTACAGCACTTATTGCATTTGTCTATTATTCAATGCAATGAGCGCTCATGCTGCCATGGGACGCAAAGTATTATTGAGTAATAAAAAAACAAAATGAGTATTTTTTCAATGGGTTAGTTAAATTAATATAATCCTTGACAAATACCGTCATCAGTGTCGATGTTGTCTACTTTATTAACACAATGATTTATGCAAAGGTTTTCTTTGAAAAACGAAAGACTGGGAGAAATTCTAGACTACGTCGGTCCAGTTAGTATATCACGTGACATCCATCATCATTTGCTTCGGCCCTCGGTCAATCTGAGCGCAATAAAATAGTTTGAAATACAGTTATTCGTTCGATATTTCAGATGAACTTTAACTGAGATGAAAACAGCCGCGATAGCGATAAATCAATGCTGGTGGGATGTTGTACTATTGGGTGGGTAATAACACCCGCCGGTGCAACGGGGTGGGAGGGGACTGAGCGGGGAGTGCGGCGGGTTTGACCTCGGAGAGCTCGCAGAGCCCGGAAATTCTGCGAAAATGGTTCGATGAAAATATACAATGTGAAAATTGCATTATAAAGGGTGTAAACAGACTCTTAACGAAGCCGAAAGGCACTTGTTCTGCCCGTCATTGCGATATTTTTTTTGTTCTAGACCATACCTGGGAACCTTCTAGTTACGGAGATATTGAGGGTCTAAGTTCCAACTTTTTCACAAGTTTTTATTTTAAATACATGTTTTTAATGTAAGATTTTTACTTTAAACACCTTCAGGACCCCCTTACTATTCAATCCATCCATCAGCACAATGTTTTGAGTGCGTTACATTAAGTCCTACTATAAAACGTGATTTTTCAAATCCAAAAAAAAGAGTCGTTTCCCAGCACTAATTTTTGTGTAAAGTAACTTAGTTTGATGTACATAATGCTTGGTTGACGGCTTCGTGAAGAGTCTGTTTACACCTTGTATATGCGAAACGCTGTAACGTTCATAGTCTGCCTGCAATTTCATTTTAGTAAACTCTGCATACTTACGGTTTGTAGATCGAGAAATTTAATTATTGCATTTCTATCCTGTGATGCGAATTTGAAACTTTGGAATTGGGAAAACTGCTGATATAATGGGATAAAAAATCATATCGAAAACCCTGCAAACTAATACACCGTGACTTCTTAGTCGTCTGACAACGGCAGCCCACTTCATGTACTGTAATGACTACTATACATTCATCCCACAAAATAATGGTATTTAAGAGAAAAAAAAAATATTATTCATAATTATGATGCATAACGTAGTTGAAACATTCTGTTGCGACCGAAGATCTATCTACTCGACTCGTGCGATGGTTAGGTATGTTCTACTGTTTGATACGTAAACATTATTAACAGGATGTTTCATAATTCTAATGTATTATTTATTTTTCTTTGTACCTATTATCTTAATTAATGGTAAAAAAAAACACGCCTAGAGGTATTTTATGTCGGATACATTGAGTGGACCACTTTTGTCAGACGACTAAAAAATCAATTTTAAACCGAATCTGAAAATAATATTTTATCGTGACTAGAAAAATCACATAAACATTCTCTTACAGTTTATACCTTTATCCGAAACAATGGAATACCCGAGATATTCCACTGTATTGTGTAAGCAAAGTAGCAATGTAGGCGACTTATTTTCATTATCCATCGGCAAAAAGTAAATATTAAATTCGATCGATCGATTTTACCACAGAGTACCGTTTCTCTGTGGTAAAATCGATCGATCGAATTTAATATTTACTTATTATATAGTCGAGAAGCAGTTGACACGTGTTTCATTTCTCAGCTTATGAATAAATAACACCTCACGAATAGAAATCGGTAGTACACAGGCGATAATATGGCACACCGAGTTCCATAACGGAGAGCAGCGGTGGCCCAGTGGTAGCGACCCCGACTTGCGAACAGTAAGTCGTGGGTTCGAACCCAGGAAGGCGCATTACTTTGTGTAATTTATTTCATCACCACTGCTCTCAAAAACGGTGAAGGAAAACAACGTGAGGAAACCGGCATGTCATGTGACATCTACCAATCCGCAATGGGCCCGCGTGGTGGATTATAGCCCATCCCCTCTCATAGAGAGGAGGCCTGTGTCCCAGCAGTGGGAATATTATAGGCTGATAATGAAGATGAGTTCCATAAAGAGACTCATCATTTTCCTGTGCTTATCACAATTGATATGGTTTCGGGGTCGGTGCAGCATGCCATCTCCCATACTCCTCATACCCGTTTTACTTTCTAGCCGTATCATCTTCACAAGTCATCAAGTCCTTCCATCGTTTCTTCCGTTCATGATTTTTCACTAGACCTATTTTTGTATTACGGTGGCAAATCATTGACACGGTTTAGCTCAGATCTTAAAGTTGTAGGAAGCGGAAGGGACCTACTTAACAATTAATACTAGCACATAATGTACATGAAAAATGAAAAAAGCGTTTATTCACGCTAATATTCCAAGCATTACAGAAACTGTTGCTTCTGCCAAACTGTAAAGCAGTTTGTTGGCAGATGTAGCTCCCATATTATACAGTATTACCTACATTCTTATGTAACTACTCGTGGGTACTTTTCCATCAATAACAAGGATACATTTACCGCTAAACATAACTATAACCAAAGAAAAATATTTTAAAATAGCATAAAGGCTGACTAGTAGTCAATTGAAATGCCACTACGGATTTCAAAATGCCATTAGCATTAGCTAATAACATCCTAAACCGCGCAATGACATCGTCGCTTAAGTCATACTTTTGACTATTCCCATTCCCAAAATTTCCCCATACCTTCGTATAACATAGTCCTATTTCATAAAAACACTGCCACCGAAACCTTCGACAAAGCCGAACTTAGGTACTCTAAAACTCGATGTGCGATATACGGTCCAACGCTGTGAAGACACAAGGTACAAAACTTACCACGTCAGATGGGATCTTGAACTGGCACAGAGTGAGGCATCCATTTCGCATCATGGTGTCGTCTCCGAGATGTGCCTCCATGCCATCAAGCAGCGCAGTGATGATGCGCCTCTTCAACTTGATGCCGATGCGTTCTTTTTCTTTCCCCTTTACGATGTAGAATAGAGTGGCACTAAAAAGCGCATAAACTTTTAAATGATACCTAGTATACGTTAAGGTACAGACGCCAGCACGTCAACCTACCCGAATCTGTCAGATTTTCCCAACCAACCTTGAACTTAATGTCATAGAGATAAAGTTGAAAATCTAGTAAAGAAATCTGACAGATTGTAGTAGCTTGATGTGCTGGCGTCTGTACGTACTCGGTAGCCCGCGACATTCAAATTTTCTTACGTTTTTTTGCAATTTGCAGGTCATTATCAGGTTGTATATTGATGAAAAATAAATCGCGCTAGTAACACATATTATTATGTAGTAATAGAATTACAATCATGAAAACCATCAATCATGAAAATCATCAATACAACCCTCTAATATAATAGTTTAGGAATAATTGCAATTTTAAAATTGTGTCACTAAGTTTTGAAGGCCTGTGTAGGTACCAAAGTCTCAACAGTAGGAGACAAAACTTTAGTGCATATTAAATATTTTGACTAACCTACCCTACTCTACCCCTAAAGTTTGAGACGAAGCAATCTAGGTCTTATTGGAAAATGGTTTATTTACGGCTCTTCGGTGGCCCAGCTAGTTATTCCAGGGTTGACGATATTGATCGAAACGACGCGACGACGAAGATCTACAATTAGGTGAAACGTCCGCTATCCATTTTCATTTAACCACTTGTTTATTTGCGATGCATGTTTTAAGTAAAATAATATGCGGTCAGGTCCAACATTTCACAATAGCCATAAATGCAATAAAACCTTGAGTTCGACAATAAATCCAATAAGATGATTGCACAGAAAAAATGGTGTTTTCTTTTCAATCATAAATTCATAACATTTAAACCCTTTAGGTTCATAACGACAACTTCCCAAAACGTCCACCATCCCGAAACGTCCGCTTCCCAAAATGGAATTACCATTTTGGGAAGCGGACGTTTCGGGATGGTGGCCCTAAATATCTATTTCCCATTTCGTCTACTTTCCCAAAACGACCACAAATCTACAATTCCCAAAAAGTCGACTTCCCATAACGTCAACTCTCAAAATGTCCACTTTCTAAATAGGTTTTTTTATTAAAATGTTACGGGTTCCAGTCCCGTAACAAGACAAATATTTCTATGCGTGAATATCTGGATGTATTTTTGTATATTAATAATAATTCAATGACAATAGCTCATTATTTCATTCCAATTGAGAAAGAGATTAAATATCAGGACAACAGACTAACACGTAGTCTTTTCGAGACAGTTAATAAGACTAGAAGAATTGTGGACATTTTGTTTGACGAAAAGTACAGCACATTACTGAAAAAACTACACAAAAAAGAAATGACTCCGACTAATTTAAAAAAAAAATCAAGTGTAAGCAAACAAAACAAATATTTCTGAGTGAGACCCAAGTTTTAATTGTGATTCTATGGTGGTCCTGTTTCAGTTTAATATTAATATACAGTTTTTTTTTTTAAGCTATTGCATAGCTTCTATCGCGGGCCTTGAGCGTGGAGACCGAATCCAGAAATTCCGTAACGAAAATAACCTAACACCAAGTGTCTAAATAAATAATTATAATTACAAAAGTTGATAATAAATGCAATAGCTTTACCGCGGCAGTCTCCGAGTGCAACACGTATTTTTGTTTTGGACTTTTCAGTTTTAGAACTATTTTTTAAGTATTTTTTCCTTTTTAATTTGATTTTTTTTCATTCGATTTTTAATTACAAACTAAAGAAAAACATTATGTATTTTGTTTTGGAATTTTCAGAAGTGATTAATGTATTTAGTGTAAAAGTAATGTTAAATTACTAGATTAAAATTTTAGGTTATTATTCAATTATTATTTATCCTCGTACATTATGCATAGTTTCATGAGCGTATACCTATCAAAGATTCGTATTTAAATGTTAAAAAGCATTTTATTTATTCATTGTAGTTCTTTTTAGAGAAAGGACGATAAAGCGATTCTTATATTTTTTAAGAAAATATAGGGCAAGTGTTACATTTTGTGAATAAGACGTTTTGGGAGTAGTCGTTTTGAGAAACGGACTATTTGGGATTTAGTCGTTTTGGGAAGTGGACGAAATAGGAAATAAACATTTAGGGAATTACCACTTTGGGAAGTGGACGTTTTGGGAGGGTGAACGTTTTGGGAAGTTGACGTTATGAACCTAAAGGATTTAAACAATGTATAGCGTGTCACGTGTTTGTTTACAAAAATGCCATCTTAATGTCCAGTGTTTTTTAAGCAAAATATTCTAAAATCCTTAATGTTAATCACGTACCTTCCAGAAATCTGAATATGCTTTTCCATGACGTGCTGGTCCATAGCATCGAGGACGACGCATAGGGCGCGGCCCACATATGCATTGTTCTCATAGCGGAACAAATAATATAGGTCGTTGAGGACCCGAGTCAACATGGCCGGCCTCTCCATGTAGGCGCGAGCAGCAGTAAGGATCTGCTCCTCGTTTGCATCACCAGTGATCTAAAGAGAAACCAGATGTAAATAAACTAATAAAGTAACAATCAGAAAAGTGGTCAAGTATTTTTTATGTTACCAAAATCGCCGCCGTCGCTTACTCGATGCCGGTCGAGGTAGAGACTCGTGTGGGTACCTTGACCCCTAAACGTACCTAACTTGTGTCGCAGACCAAGGAGGGGGATAAGAAGAGCTGCTGTGAACCTGCCAACAGGGGTTTGAAACAGCAAGCTCCAGCTACGGGCACTTGTGACAAGGGCTTCGTAAAGGTGGCGAGGAAGAAGAGGAAGAAGCCCCCTAGTCGGAACCAACGTTTCTGCGGAAGGCTACGCGAGACCACGCGTGCAACACGACACCGTCACTTCGTGTACAATAGTTTATATTTTCTGGTTTTTATAAATATGTATGATGAACGGTGAAGGAAAACATCGTGAGGAAACCGGCATGTCCTAGAACCAAAAAATTCGAAGACATGTGCCATCTACCAATCCGCACTGGGCCCGCGTGGTGCATTATAGCCCATTCCTTCTCATAGAGAGGAGGCCTGTGTCCCAGCAGTGGGAACATCAAAAAAGGCTGATGATGATGATATAAGGTATATAAGGTGTTTATGATATTAAATGATATATTATAAAATGGACTTGGAGGTGCGGACACCAACCCGTTATACAATACAATACAAGTGGTCACCACTGTTGTATTCCTAATATTTGTTATGCGTTGTGTTTCTTGTCTATTTTTTTTAATGCACGTCATGGCCCTGCGAGAAATAAATGTTTTCTTTCTTTCTTTTTTTTGAAGCAAAACTTTTTTATATTGTTCATTATATTTATATTGTTCAGCATTTGTTTAAGTTTTACTTCAGTCGTGTGGTCTAGAGTACACTCTTTTTTTTATCTATAGATATCTGCTAAAATTGCCATCCCAGAGAATAAGTCCGTAATGTCTCTTTTGTCTGTAATTACCCCATATCCTCCTAAACTTAAAATGAAACGTATTATGCTCCCACGATTAGACTTAATAGATTTCATTTCTTAATAATATACAGAAAATGTAAAATAACGATAGAAAAACAAAGAAATCAATCAATTCGATACACCCTTTGTGTGCGTTTCTTATAGATCCTACGATTTGCATGTGCCTAAATCCTTTATTATGCATACCAAAAGAATAATAACATGTAATTGGATTCTTAACATATTTTCTTCATCATCTGCCTAGCCTTTTCCCAACTATGTTGGGGGTTGGGGCCGGCTTCCAGTCTTATCGGATGAATAGTAGTAGTATTTTACATGGAGTGACTGCCTATCTGACCACCATAACCAGTTAGTACTGAGTAATACGATACCCCTTGTCAGATTGTCAGACTTTCAGACTAGTGTGTAGCGACTGTCAAAGACCTACAATTGACAGTCGGACCAACGGCATAACGTGCTTTCCGACGCACGGAGGAAACAGGGGTCTGTCATAGGTGACCTCCCACTCCCAGACTAAACTAGGCCAGCGCGGCTTAACCTGAAGATCGACCCGAGCGGCTGTTATTATTTTCTTAATTAACAGATTTTCGGCTGAAATCAAACCCAAATCCTTTTCGAGTTTCACATACAACTACAGCCTGCCACCAAGTTTAAATCTTTACTTCGTTATCGTTAAATGCGAAAGTAAGTTTGTTTGTTACCTTTTCACGCCTAAACCACTGAACCGAACATCCTATTTTTTACATATACATACGTTGTCAGGAGTACAGAAACGGACATAGGGTTCAGGTGTTCCCGAGGAAAACAACAATAACGTTCTTATGATAACACCGGTCAACAAAAAAATAAAAATTTCTTGCGCATGGGATTTACTTAATATATTCTGATTGTATAAGTGAAAATCTATAAAAAAGTGCGATTGGACATCGAAAATATTTACTTTAAAAAAAGTTATAGCGATTTGACCATTTTTGATTTTCGCACCCAATAATGTCGGTCATTGCGCGCTGTCGCTGTCGAAAGATAAGTAAGGGGCGCGCGGGGGGTATTGTTTCTTACGTCGCGCGTCGCCAAAACGTGTACAACAAACAGTATGTGTTTGCGTATAAGACTGCCTGTCCACCGGAGCGGAGTGAGGCTGCGGAGCAGAGAAACGGAGGAATATTAACCAACAGGATTGCACAAAATCTCCACTCCTCTTCAATGGATAATCCTATTGGTTAATATTTCTCTGTTTCTCCGCTCCGCAGCCCCCCTCTGCTCCGGTGGACAGGCAGCCTAAAGGTAGCCATACACGCTAGGGTGTACCTGACAGATTTGCCTCTACAGTTGAACTGTACTGGTAAACCGGAGCGTGTATGTTGCAAAACTGTGCAGGCTCAAGGTACATACGCGCTCCGGTTTACCTTTACAGTTCAACTGTACAGGCAAAGCTGTCAGGTACACCCTAGCGTGTAGCTACATTTACTGAGGTATAACGTCTTTTACGTATTTATTTATTAAATTGGGTCTTATTAAACATTTTGTAAAGGCTCTTAATCATGAGTCCGAAGCTTTAAATTTTTTTTTCAAAGTTTTCAGAGGCGAAAATTAAAGCTCTTTGTAGGAGACTCAAATAAAAAAAAATATTAATTGTGATATTTTCCCGCGGTTACTTAGCAATGAAGAGAAAAAAGCCTGGAACAGTTTTAACGCAGTAGTTCATGGTTTCCTTGAAAATCATAGAGCTGAAAATTATGACGAGTTGATTACTGACATGATTTCGAATTTTTGCATCATCGGATGTAGAATGTCTCTAAAGATGCACATGTTACATTCTCATTTGGATAAATTTAAGGATACATGGGACCTTATTCGGAAGAACAAGGGGAACGCTTCCATAAAGACATAATGGAATTTGAAAGACCAATCCAATGCCTCCAATGCTTTGCATGCTTTCAGTGTACTGGCCAGTACACTGAAAGCATGATGGGGGATTATATTTAGGGGCTGATCAGAGAAACATCTGTTGAACATGACAGGAATAGCAAAACAGTTCATTTTTAAACATTTGGACCCTACTTTAAGATAAATAAATCATAAATGGACGTTCATTATCTTTTAATAAATCATTTCTGTGTAAAAATGTTCCATATTTTTGTTTATTTGGCTTTTTGCATTTTTTTCGCACAAAATCAAATAGTAAATAATTTTTTGTTCTTATTCTTATTACTAGCTATAAATGCAATAAAAATAAGGTATATATATATATGTCCCATGCGCAAAAAAGCTGTAGACCGGTGTAATAGACGGGGTCACGTGTCTTTCAAATCACGATTAAGTTATATGATTATACAAACAGAGTTCAACCGGAATTGATTGTCAACTTCTAAATTTACGCAAGTGAAGCCGCGGGCAAAAGCTAGTAAATAATATTTGCCATCTAAGACTACAAACAACAGGATACCCTTAAGGAACAGCAATTTTATAAAACTTGCTTGAATATTTGTAATAACAATAAATTGGCCATATTACAATAGCGTTTGTCTAGTGGTGCTAAGCGTGACTGCTGACCATGAGGTCCTGAGTTCGATTCCCGGGTTGTTCATGTTTTAGTTCAGTTTTATATTATTCTAGTGTGATGACTTAACCGGAAGCACTTCCCTGTAATGTAACAGTTCTAATTCGAGCATTACATCTGTTCAGATATAGAATGATTTTGAAAATCAAAACGATGTCTGTTACAAATCAAGCAATTCTTCAACTTCGTGCAACTTATTGCAGCGAAGACTTATGATGCTTTCTTAGCTCCTTGAGTGATATGAGTGGAACGAATGGTTAGTGTATAACCTCCTGTGGATGTGCACCACATAAAAAACAATGTGCGTTTTGTCGTTTTGGAAAAAAACACTTCCTGCTGGAGTAACGTTTTTCTAGCAAGAAAATTCGAAACGAATGATCGGAGAAAGAAATTTTGTGCATGGCCAAGAGAGCTTATATTTATGTATAAAAGTGCACCGAAAATAAGTTTTGTGCGTCTTCAGGTTTTCGAGATATTGCATTTCCTGCTGGAATAACGTTTTGCAGAATCCTGTACCGCTGAAACCATAGCATGTGCGCCTGTAGCATAAACTTACACGAGTAGCTCTTTGTTTATGCGTGTTTGTGACAGAATTAAATTTAAGAAAATATTTATGATTTTCAAGTAATCGCGGTTTTTTGAAAACCCGAAAAAATATTGTATCGCCTATATCAGAAAACGTATTAGCTCGCTGAAAACTGTGTTCGGTTCTTCTTGACGCTCCCCCCCGGAACCATCCCTCCATCTTGAGATCTTGATCGAGTTGCTATAGAGATGCTGGATAGCTTTCACATCCTGTTCCTGTAAATCTTGATGACCTGAGTCGTTGGTATCGACACCGTAGCCACAGAGGAGCAGCGATACGTCATATTCAGCTAAATTGAATTTATATGTATTAGTTAATAATTCTAATCGGAGTTAAGGAATATTTTTATTCTATTATGGTATCAGATTTGCCATTTTATATTGGCCTCTTTGAAAGATTTTAATTCTATAAATCGTGAAAACCATTATATTCAATCAAAATTCTGTAAATTGTAAATGGCCGCCATTTCCAAATAGTAAAATCATTCATTTAAAAACCAACGACATAAAAATATAACTTTACATACTTTTAATCTTTTTTAAATATATAGAAACTATCAAATTATGTGGCGCTACATCGTGTAAGTTTATGCTACAGGCGCACATGCTATGGTTTCAGCGGTACAGGATTCTGCAAAACGTTACTCCAGCAGGAAATGCAATATCTCGTAAACCTTAGACGCACTTATTTTCGGTGCACTTTTATACATAAATATAAGCTCTCTGGCCATGCACAAAATGTCTCTCTCGGATCATTCGTTTTTCCGTTTTTTTTTCCAAAACGACAAAGCGTACCATTTTTTTATGTGGTGCACATCCAGAGGAAGTTATACACTAGCCATTGGTGCCACTCATATCACTTTAGGAGCTACTTTCCGGCTTAGGTAACATACACATTTTACAGCTCCAGTTTTTTATTTAAATTTTTCCTGCCTAATCACACATCACAACATAATTTGGTTCATATCGAACCCGATAAGTGATCCAGGAATAAAGATAAATCCAGGAAATATAAAACTCGGAAATACTGCCGTTTGGAGTTAGTTTTGTGTTTAGCTGGCTAAGTTCAAAAGGGTCACAGCGCAGCATAGTCCAGTAAAGTACAGTGTTCCTATTTACGTCTATTCCAGAACCTATTACTCATATTCAGGTACCTAGTTTTAAACGTTTTTTATGGAATTGTAAAGGTTAGTACAACATGGATACCCAACTTCTTTGTTCTATTGTTATAATTTGCAGTCAATCTATTGTATTAAAGGTAATTAAGCAACAAACTAGGTTTTCAATAATTGTTAACCATTAATATTAAGTAGTTTCCTTTGTTATCTTGCAATAAATATCATAAGAAATCTTACTTTGTCAAAGTATTAGCCACATGACCACATTGTATGTATTGTATTCCGTTACATTTTAACTTTTGAGTAAAGTTCATAATATTATATTAAGTGATTAGTAATACCTGCAATCACATTAATGTTACTGTCCATAGTCTAGTAAGCAGATTAGTACTGTAATGGTGTTTGCATAATCACCAATAGATTTTGTTCTCTATATCACATTAGAACAATATTATCAAGTTAAAAGCAGCAATTTTTATGTTTAATGTTTGTTCTAGCGATTCAGAAATCCTTTAAGTGTTTAACTTATAGTAAATAAAAATACCATTATTATATTTATTAAAATTCAAACTTTTAACATTTCAGCTGGTTACCTGCTTCCCATAGAAAATTAGCTTATTAAAAAACGAACAAGTTACAAAGGACGATTAACAGTAATTTCTAATTATTTAGAGGAGTTTTAGAAGGATTCTTTAACACAAACCTTACGCCTCAGTAAGATTGAACTTATTTATTCGCAATATGACAACGTTCAGTTCAGGTTCGAATGCATGGTTGAGGATATACACACAGTACAGAGTTATTAGAATGTAATGAATTTGAAATGTCATATTGTAAAGTTGTTGCAAGGGCACAGGAATTACTAGCCAGACATAATGACGTAGTTGATGAAGACAAGTTTTCTCGTGTTAGTAATAATCGGCTGGTTAAGTTACCAACCATTCTAGTGTGACGGAACGTACAACAAGTGGTTACCCACCATATCACGGCTCTACTCTCCACACATTGTCATAGGCCTTTTCCGAGCCAATAAAAGCACATTACTGCATCTTGTGCTTTGCTGGATAGTTTTGACCAATGCATCTTCCATAAGGTTCGTCTTTATAGAGAAAATCTGGTACACACATCCCATTCCACTTTAAATTCTCCCACAGGCTCGCGGCTCTGCTTTATGTTTGTAGGGCCATGAAAGGGTTATCATTGCCCTACAACCTTAAAGCAGCGCCTCTCCTTGTACCCTGCAGCTTTTCCAACGTTCATACTTCTTCAAACTCTTACAATCTCATACATTTGTATTTCTATACTTTTTTGATTTCTTATAGGTTAAAAATATGTTAAATATGGTTCATGTTGTTAAACCTCAGCCATTTTTGTGAATATTATTTATTTTATTGATAGGATGACACTTAGAAATGTTTAAACAGTTGATTGTTACTGCTTGTTATCGAAACAATACTGTTACCATTTTATATCTTTACAATAAATTTCAGGGTTCGAAATTATCGATATTTATTATAATTATCAAAATATCGGATATTTATGATATATATCAAGTTTGATATATATCAATTTTGTATGAAATTCGTATTATTATTTTATTGTATTATTTATTTATTACCCTGCAGTGGGACAATATAGGCTTATAAACATAATAATAATTTATGAATACCATTTGCTTATGTGTTACATTAAAATGTTTTATTTATTTAGGTACTTGAAATCAGACAAATACCAAGATATAAAATCTTCTTTTAGGTAAGGCAAAATCAACTAAAAAACAAAAAATCTCATCAAAAAATCAACTCTAAAACATAAAACCTTTTTTTATAAATTCTAATTAGTCAATCGGATATAAATAAATATTTATATAAATATTGGATATATATCGGATCTATATCTTGATATATATCCATTGATATATATCCTCGAACCCTGTTAAATTTACATTAAACAAAATGAATATAGCAATTGCAACTACTAAAGAGAAGTAGTTAAGATGCAAAGTTGGGAAAGTACTACCAAAATATCTATATCTGGCAGCTTGTAGCTGGCAAAAGCAATTTCACGTGTTGTAGTGTTTGAGTGCCACTTGGTAGTGTAATTCCAAATACATGAGTCATTTGGTATATTACCTGATATCTACATTTCTTTTAAACTAATAGAATAAGTAGCACAGGTATAAATAATAACTAGACACCACTTAATGCTTCCAAATGGAAGACAAACTTGGATCTTCTTCTGGTTATGAAGATTTCTATAAATGGTTGCAGCTGGGGGCAGTTGGCTCTCTTTACATCCTATAGGCTTGCTTTCCAGTACCACGTCAATAACACCTGTGATTGAAAAAACTGACTCGTGCACAAGGGGTTCCGTACCATAAACCGAAAAAAAAACATGTTTCTGGCTATCTGTCACCAAGCTGTATCTCATTAACCGTGATAGCTTAACAGTTGAAATTTTCACAGATGATGTATTTCTGTTGCCGCTTTAACAACAAATAATTAATATATCAATTGTTTAATTTAATAATTTAAATGTATCACGGTTTATAAGATACAGCCTGGTGACAGACTGACAGACGGACAGTGGAGTCTTAGTAATAAGGTCCCGTTTTTATACTTTGGGTACGGAACCCTAAAAAAGTCCCAAAAATAAAAGAAGACACTTACCACTTTAGCTGGTATGTCATGGCGCTTGCAGGCTCCATGATGAGTGCCATATAATCCGAGGAACTCCAGCGGGTGGTTAACACGGCTCACCAGTCCTGGTATGTCACAACGTACTTCAATCTCCATACTGTCTGTAGAGGGTCCCTGAACAGCAACAGCTGCGGCCCCAGTCCCCGCCAAGTTTGTACCAGATATATCCAATGATTCTAATAGTTGTAAACTCTCAACTATTTGTGTTAAAACTTCATTCGGGGAGCAGTACTTTCCATGTCTTTCATTTGATTGTGATATGTCCAAATGCCTCAAATGACGCATTCCACATATCCAATCAATTAGATCCTTTGTCCAAGGAACAGCATGCAACACGAGAAATCGCAGATTGTTCATCTCATTCAGTGCCCAGATGGAGCCTGCCGATGTGCACTCGGAGAGGTCCAAGTGTGTCAAGTGTTGAAGTGGTTTCAATAGAAGCAGTGGAAATATTGCTAGACCTCTTCGTTGGATTGTAAGTCTCTTTAAATTAGGGGCATAGATGATATATCCCCGCTGCCTGTAGACACCCTCATCCTGAGGGAATACGTACGTCAATGGACCAAACTTTAAAGAGAGCAGGTTCTGGCTGTTAGTGCTGATAATATCCAAGGATGGCTGGGACAGATACTCGCACTGGTTTAATTCGACTTCAAAAGGTTTATGTTCCATCATGCATCGCAATCCTTCGTCGGTGATGCGGGAGTTTCGTAATTTCACAGTATTCAGCCGAGTGCGAAGCTTATCACGAAAAATATTCGCAATATTGTCATTTATGCGGAATTTCTTCTGATATGCGCGAATGAATTTCTCGCATATCTCAGCAGGTAGTATCACATCGTCTTTCAGTCGACGCCAGCGGCTCGCAGGGTCAAAATAGGTAATGGTATTAAGGTTCGTCACTATGTGGTCCATACAAAGCTCAAACAGGCTGTCAGGGTACGAGTCGTACGAAGAATCGTACAAACTCATTCTCTGTTCGTCCGACATTGTGCTGGTCAAACTTGCTCGTTCACTGTATTGAGAAATGAAGGAAGGCCCGTGGTGGCACCATGTCGCAAATGTAACACGCACTGATCTAGGTGATGAAAATTACCTCAGAGTCCATTGTGATGGCTGTTCACAGTTGCTGTTAGGGCTCCCGACGGACCAAAGCCGAGACACTTGCGTACTGGGCAACGGGCTGGCAGTATTTCGCAGTTTTCGCACAACGCAACAAGAAAGTCAATTCTCATTTTTTCACAGGCTACAGATAATGTTCAGATTATACAGTTCGCATAGACAAGTACATACCGCCGGGGATCTTTTGAAATTTGTGACCGGGCACATTTCTAAGCAAATAATTAAATCCTTTGCGTAACAATCTACAACTGTAAGTAATAACATTATTATTTAAAGTAAGTGGTTCATAGTACTATTGTAACTAGTAAATAGTAACCGATCTTGATCTACGGTTACGATTTTGTCTCTGGTTTAAAAACTACCTGTCCTCGTCATTTTCATAAAAAAGAAGTGAGAAGACGATAGACTGTGTTTTGGATCGATAACCTGCCCTTCTATGTTGACGTGATATTAACAGTTGGTAGTGGCGCTACTTGCCTAGGATAATGTCAATTTTCAGGGGAACTAGTGGTCACTAGACCCTTTTGCAAATAATATTATGAAAACACCTGCTTACAACTTTTCTTTAATTTAAAATATGCTTGTTTTTTGCTTTTCAGTAGGTTTTTTTTAGTTTTTTTCAATTACTTTTTTTATTTCCAGCTTTTGAGTTTCGTAACGTGAAAGATTTGGCATTAACACAGATGTGTGACCAGTAGGGCTATTACGTATCTGAGTTGACAGTTCAAGTGATAATCACTTTGTCTCAGTGTCAATCAATTAACTGTCAAAAGCTTAGTTTGGTATCGGCTATGACCAGTGACTAACAAATATGACGTCATTGGCGCTCATCGTCGCTGATAGTCACCGTAACTCATTTTTACAGTTGCTTTCGTATCGATACTTGTATTATTGCGATTGTGTAAGCATAGTGGATATCAAATTCATGTTCACTGAGGTTGATTTGTTTTTCAAATTCAGTAATGAACACCGAAGCCGGTATTAAATGTTAACATTAAGTTTCTTGTTGTTTTATTGTTATGTGTGTTTGTGGTGAAGTATGACACGTACAATAATGCTGGAACTTGCTGAAGAAGAGCGAAAACGAAGTCGTCTATGACACCGCGCCGCCTACGCGGATATGGAATGCTAGAGATAATTTATAATATTCTACTGTGTGTTTATATAGCTTGTGATGTTCTAACATGTTCATTTTCTTGCATTAATATTAGTTTTTTTTATTGATTATTTAATCGGAAG
Source organism: Lycophotia porphyrea (assembly GCA_950005105.1). Taxonomy (NCBI): domain Eukaryota; kingdom Metazoa; phylum Arthropoda; class Insecta; order Lepidoptera; family Noctuidae; genus Lycophotia; species Lycophotia porphyrea. The sequence goes on along the minus strand of OX465383.1, from coordinate 25,570,775 downwards.
TAATGGAATGGTATCGTTAGTTCTGATTTTAGCCACGCGCCAAAATATCCTTGTACAGTTACAAATGAAAAGGTTTGATTTATTAAGATGCTGATGAGGTTTTATAAGTAGCTCGTAATACTTTTACCCTAATTTCACTTTTCTACATAATGTAAGTATATTTGTGTTTAAAACATGTTTAAAAAAAGGCAATTAATAATAATTTTGTACGAACATTTTATTGTTTGAATTATTTTAATGTATGTATTATACTAGTTTAAATAAAAAAGCTATTGCATAGCATTTTTTATTAACTTATGTAATTATAATTGTAAATTATTTATTCACTTTCGTAGTGTCAGATATTGACAAGCCTAGATTATTATTTTTAATCTACTGCTGGAGCTAGGAGGTTAGGTTGTATAGGTTTACCTATACAACCTAACCTCCTAGCTCAATATCTGACACTACGTGTTAGGCACTAGGTGTTATTTTCGTTACGGAATTTCTGGATTCGGTCTCCACGCTCAAGGCCCGCGATAGAAGCTATGCAATAGCTTAAAAAAATATTTTACTTTTTGGCCCACAGTAGGTGCCTGCATTAAACTATGTTAGGCCTCTTCTTCGTGCAGGCGTCTTAAGGAAGGGTTAAATAAACTTACAGGGTTACTTACATTGATGATTTTCATGATTGTTTCTGTAACTACATACGTCTTGCTGGCGCGACTCATTTTTTGTCAACGTACAACCTTACACTGACTTGCAAATTACAAAAAACGTAAGAAAATTTTAATTTCGCGGGCTACCCTGACGCAACCACCTTAATTGTAAACGTTACTAAATATAATATTATGTTTGCATAAATTAAGTGGTTTTACTAACATAAATAAAGGTATTATTTAAAGAAGTTATTCAGAAGTAAACATTGACAACACAAAATAATTTACAATAACCATTTCACATGTCATATAAGCCGCTAAATAAAAAATGTTCCCTTAAATCAAGTATTGTAACGCTCAAAGGGTGCTACTCAACTTAGCCGGATAATAGTCGATAAAAATTAGAGGCGTCAAGTACTGAGACCAAGAGCACCGTACCCGGTCTGTTAGCCACCGTAACGTGATGTCCACTCAATGTGATACGCAAAACCAATAATATGACATTCTCGGTTGCCAACAAACTTCGGTGTACAACTGAAGCTTGATAGCCACCGCCTATCGCCGCCACGGTCAGCCCGCTTCCACGATAGCCTGGCCGTTTTTTAGCCAATTTGCTACTTGACTAATGGAAAACGAGTACAGTGCACAGTGTGGAGTTTCTAACGCTATCTGAGCCGCTAGCACAGAACACACGGTGTAAACTTAACGTAAATAAGTCGATTTTAATAATTTGAGGTGCAATAGTACATCTACATTTCGCCTGTTATGTTTAAGCCCCATGAAATAGCGGCCGGGCCAGCCTATTGCTATCAATCAGGCACAATCCGGGCTCCGTGGCTGCCACTGAGAAATTCCTGATGGAAAAACCCAATAACACTTTCCTCAACCTGGGAAACAACTTTACTAAAATGATAAAGGATAATTGTAATGTCGATTTAAAAATTGACGTAAGTATGTATATAATGAAGCGGGTTTCAGACTACGCTATACTATTGTGCTATATCGTAAAGCAAGAAAGGACCTAATGCTATACTATATAGCATGGCGTTCACATTACGCGATATTATCGCAAGCATTTATAGTATATAGCAAGCTCAGTTGACCGCGATCTTTGAAGAGTGTGCACAGTTGCACAGCAGTCAGCACACATCACGATCGATTTAATTAAGATTTAATTTTTAAAACTAATTTTGTTATTAGCATTTTAAACGCATTTTTGTAATAAAAAAAGTAAATTATTGTAGTTCGCTATTTAAAAAGGGAAAATATGAAAGGACATCGAAGGGACGTAAAGAGGCCTGCCAGGGCTGCGGGCTGTTCGAAAGAGATACCGCGGCCCTGGAACACAAAGGGCAAGGAAGGAACATGGGTGGGTTTTAGTCAGTACAAGTCTGACACTCCCTTCCGCTCTGCCCAGAGCGGGAGAAGTTATTTGATGATTTCCCATCCGTTAAAAAAAAGGGGACGTAAAGACGCTTCACGGGCAAAAATCGTCCCTTTTGGGACGTTCTGGTATCTCTGGTTGTGTCGCTCGTTTCGCTTGCGGGACGGCCGGGCGTGAGGGATGAGGAAGAGAACAGTGATATAGCACAGCATGAACTTAGCGCATCGCACCAATTTTATAGTGTATAGTAAGCCAATAAAATATACTACAGTACAGTGTGAACGTGTCCATAACAATGTATGGTGCGCGATATTGTTGTGCTATGAGCCATATACTATATGCTATTATATTATAGCGTAGTCTGAAACCTGCTTGATGCATTACATTTACATTCCGCGCTAGTGCTAATAAGGCCTCGGTTCCCTTGACATTTACGTTATGCTGTGCTGTTCTCCTTTGTCTGCTGGCTGCTCTGAGTTCGGACTTGTGTCTAGTAAGTGACCAACTTTGTGCATTGCAAGTTAGGACTTTATAGGGGCAATAAATAAATAAATGAAAATGGTTAACACCTTATATTTTTTATTAGTAATTGTTAATCGACATTTTAAATTAAACTAACAAAATATCTAATTCTTAACATATTATAGTAGTTAATTACATATAAGTTATTTTAGGCACGGTTTCGGTCGAAAAGCTCGAAGGAACAGTAATCTATGTACAGACGCCAGCACATCAAGCTTCTACAATCTGTCAAATTTCTTTAATGGATTTTTAACTTTATCGCTGAAGTATTAGGATCAGGGAAGGTTGATTGGGAAAATTTGTCAGTTTCGGCTAGCTTGATGTGCTGGCGTCTTTACTTTGGCTGACAGGCTTTTAGTATTGTTTGTTATTTTTTTTTAATTGTCAACTAATTTATTTAACTTAAGTAATCTGAACCAATTTGCTTTGTGAGTGTGGAGAAAATTACAGTCGATCGCAGGTCTGTAGTAACTGATAACACTTTGTTGAGCTGGCCCATTAACACGGAGTTTTAATAGAATAAGAGGCCAGCATATATTGGTTTTGTGACCTGGCATGCGGCCTTCTTCACAAAATTCTCTTTTGCTATATGCCACACTAACAACTGAGATTGGAGCACACTTGAACATACGCAGCATATCACGCATCCAGACATACCGACAGCTACAATAATTACACTGGTTTATCAGGTTTTTGTAGAAAACTATCCAATAACACGGAATCGACTATGGCTAATGACAAGTAGACACCTACCTCATAGTGATATAAAGGGGGGTGTAAACAGACTCTTAACGAAGCCGAAAGGCACTTGTTCTCCCCGTCATTGCGATATTTTTTTTGTTCTAGATCATACCTGGGAACCTTCTAGTTACGGAGATATTGGGGGCCAAGGTTCCAACTTTTTCACAAGTTTTTTTTTAAATACATGTTTTTAATGTAAGATTTTTACTTTAAACACCTCCAGGACTCCCTTACTATTCAATCCATCCATCAGCACAATGTTTTGATTGCTTTACATTGAGTCCTAATGAAAAACGTGATCTTTCAGCCCAAAAAAAAAGTCGTTTCATGTACATAATGCTTGGTTGACGGCTTCGTGAAGAGTCTGTTTACACCCTGTAGGTTTACTTACTTAAGTTCTAGATTTTATAAACGTTATAAAATACAAAACAAAGATTCTATGAGGAGCCTTCTACGCATTTAATTATTCTTCATATTAATAAATATCTAACAAGGCGGAAAGTTGAAGCGGACCCCTGGAGTTCAAAAATATTGATGCTTCCAAGATTTAAATATTATAGGGAATCTTTTCTTTTAATAAAAAAGTTGTAGCATCATTAAATATGGTAATTTCTGCCCAGGACCCTCTTGCACCTTTCCGCCGTGTTTGTCTATAATCATACTATACCTATGGCAAATCAAAAGAACATTACGTACATGTGTTACCGGCAAAGCATATAATTCAGTCATTCTATAGAATACTTAGTCATTCTATACAATTCTCGTCTAGGAAATGTATAAAATACGAGCTTTTCGCCCGTGACTTTGTCCGCAGAAATTGTGATAGCTCGACTAATTTGCTTGATATAAATATAATTTAAGGCCTATGTTGATTAATGATAATTTAGCTATCTAAAAGTGAAAGAATTTTTTAAATCAGTCCAGTAGTTTTTGAGTTTATTCAGCACATTGCCGACTTAACGTTCAGTAATGCACGCCTAGAACGCCTAGGAATAGACATGGATTTCATAGTTTACCTGAACGTTCAGGTATTATATAGAATACTGGATTATTTAGATTGCCGATAACATATACGTTCTCCTAAAATTATTATTTTTTCCCTTTCTATTTAATAATAGAAAAAATAATAAACTTTCGTAATTATTTGTTTGAGGAAATGACATACGATTTTTCATAATTTCCTAAGGTTTGTCCTGCAGTGTCACTTGATTATGAATTATTGATGAATTTGAAGTTTAGTTTTTTAAATTCCTACAAATATACTACTAGCAAAATCATCAGCTCACAGCTGTTCAAATGTTCGTCATGTGATAATAAGATAAGTAAGGGACTACACAGGCCAAACTTAGCATAAGCATTACGCTTCAATCTGTCTAAAGGATTAGATATACAGGTACGGACAGAATACGAACCGGCTGCGGACACCTCACTGACTGATACTTGTCTCAATGTCCGGTGTCCGGAACCTCGTCCGCAATTTGTCCATACCGGTTGGATTGAACATTAAATCAGTGCATTTTGTCAGATCCTAGCATATGAGCTTATTTCGTCTTTGTATCTTAGCGTAGGAGCATTCGCGCGAGGATTAGTGAGTTTGTGGATTGTGCCGTATCCGTGAAAACAAGCTGACTGCGCTAATGTTGACACGACCGACGTCATCGTCAGCTGTCAGCGGTCGATGATCTGCATAATCAGTAACGATTACTAACCATGGTGATCATGCTTGAGTGACAAACCTTACAATTAAATAGGTAATAACTAATTAACTACTTGATATCTTTATGATGTTACTTCTACTGTTTTATCTTTGGTAGACACTTCGAAAAATATACAGTAATTTATTTTAGTATTATTTATATTAAAATATCTAAAACCTTTTTTAAAACCAGTGTTATTTTGTACACATACATACATATTATTATTCATGTAGGATAATATTTTAGCAACCGTGAATAGGGGTTGATGTTCTCTACAATTTTGGTCAATAGCAATGTTCTACAATCCATGTAGTTAGAAAAAAACATCATATGCAATAACACTTTTCAACCAATTTATATACACGCCCCTTATATTTTGCTACGTAGTATTTAACCATCCGGATATAATACTTGCTACATACTAAAGTCAAATTACACATTTACTCGACGTTTTCAGAATAGGATCTTTTTAGGAGACACTGTCGGTGTTTGTGTCACGCATCGTCCTATTTACATCGCAGACCTAACAGAATGGGATGGTATCTATCTAATTCAAAATGTACATGCGCCCGACCGAATCAGAAGACACTCTGCCCTAGCCTACATTATTGGCAGTATATTTTTAAGGCGAAGCGATCAATTCGTAGTCATCGGCGTGCGCGGCGCCCGGGTCGAGCCCTCACTGCGGCGAGGCGTTAAGGTCGCGGAGTCGCAGGTGGTCGACCAGCGGGTGCGTCTCGTCCGCTCTCCGCTCGTCGGGCCACTTCACAACCACGTTGGTGTCGGCGGGCGGGAGCGTGACGGGCGGTTCCACCACGACGGGCAGGCCACCCTCGCGCTCCGTGAGTATGTGGCCGAACAGCGCCCCCACGCGCCGGTAAATCAGCTCGGGCACCTGCGGCGCGGCCACGTCTCGGTCGACGCTATCGGCCGCCGCACGCAGCCCGCCGCCCAACTGTGCCACCACGATGATCGGCGGCGCCTCCTGCGGCGGCAACACGTCGTTCAGCGCCCTCAAGGGGATGGGCGCGGGCGTCTGTGTCGCCACACAGGTCGACGCTCCGTTGATACGCGCGTTCAAGCTCTCCAGCACCGTGATCAGCTCGTACAGGCGATCGTCGCATAGGACAGGGTTATCTGTAATTTAATATCCTAAACTTGTAGTGGCAACGGGATACAAAATATCTTCCTCTAGCTTCTAGGGTATGAATGACGCTTTGAGGCACGAGCACATGCATTTATTGTATAAAGGTATATTAACTGCTAATGCAGTCTAAATCAACATGGAAAAGAATTCGCAAGAGCTAAATATTTCGTTAAGGCAGTTCACAGACACAACTACAGGTTGCTAATTCTAACAGTTCATGTTAAGTTCGCATTGCTTTTTACTTTCATCCGCCAACAGCAATGCATGCAAGCTAGAAAATATTATAGTTATTCCTAATTAATATTATTCTCTGTCACATTATTTTGTCAATAAAGTCCTTACTCTATTAAAATCTATACATACCTTGGAGGTAAATCTTTAAAACGCTAGGAACTCCGTTAATAGTACATCGAGATTTTGATACAACGTCGTAGTTAACTGTCTTAATTTGATTAAAAGACAAATCAGCTATACACAGCGACGGCAACCCATGGAAGTCTTTATCAAGCAGAGTGATGTTGTTATGATGGGCTATCAATTCCTCAAGTGATGGCAAAAATGTCTGGAAACAAAAACCGAATACTTAAATCCAAAAATGTATGTTAAGTACATCGCTACAGCTGTAATACTTTCTTTACTCTTTAGTGTTTTTACAAATGATCTAACTCGCAAAAGCTCGCTAAGCGTTACAAGAACAAACCTTTGATGTTTCTTCCAGTGTTGTTATATGGTTATGGGACACGTCGAGCAATCTTAGATCTTCGAGGCCTATGAGGTCATCGGGTGAAATTAGTTGCAGTTGATTATTGCTTAGGTTGAGTCTCAGAAGACCATGCAGGCCCATCAGGGCACCGCCCAAGCTAAGGATGCGATTATGATCTAGTCTTAGTTCCAGTAGACGGGTTTCAACGTCCACCAAATTCTGTAATTTAATTCATAGAATGGGTTTAAAAAAAAATATTTTAAAGAAAAACAGTGAGTTTGGTATATTTTTTAAATTATTTACCTCCATGTTTCCTGTGATAAGACTTATCCTATTGTGGGAAAGATCAATTACAGATAATCTTTTTAAGCCTTTGATTTCTTGCAGAGAAAATTCTGTCATATAGTTGTGAGTTAGATTTAAATATCGCAACGACCGCAAACTTCTTAAGGAACCATTTAATGATTTGAGTTGATTGTAGGCAATATCCAGTTCAGCCAACTTCTCTGCTTCCGTGAATTCGTCCTCCGCTAGCTAAAATAACAAAAGACGTTGTTACGAAACAGTAACCTGGGAGAATAGAATTGAACACAATCATCATTCAGACGCAAGAAGTCCACTGCTAGATGGTCTTTCCCGAGCATGCTATCAGCGCTTTCCACCGGATCGTTGATACCTTATGCACTAACCACTGTTTGCTTCGATACGCTATAGTTGCAGCGGAGCTTTACGGTTCCGTACCCTGCCTACTGCCACTTTTCAGTTTCTTAATTCTTTAGGCCATGTCAACTGGCAACATTATGCGTTACTTTCCGAAAACAGCCTACTACAGTCGGATGCGACGATTGAACGCTTCCTAGAAGTTGGATCTACGCTCTATAACCAAATTGGACAGTTGATCAAAGCCATCTAAACGCTATCATCAATGACATTACAAATTAATATACTAACGCTTTCAATTTTGTTGAATGATAGTCCTATCCTCATTAATCTTCGGGATTTCTGCAGTGCTCCATCTAGCAACTTGATATTATTTCCGTAGAAGTACAGCGACTCCAATGAGGGCATTTGTTTCAAATCTTTCGGTAAGGTTTGTAATTCATTGTGGGCAGCATGGATGAGAAGGATCTTTTTCGCTTTCTGAAACAAAAAAAAATGATGTTAAGGAAATTCCCCCTTTTCACTGTTGAATTATTATTGTGTTGTAGGTATACTTACGACTGGCAATTCGTTGTCAATAGATTTTAAATTATTGGCATTTATGAATATCCATTCCAAGTCATCCAAATCTCTTAGAGCTCCATTCAGTGAATTAAGCTTGTTGATTCCAAGATGAACGTGCTTCAATGCTCTGGGTACTGCATCCCTTTCAATTTTAGATATCTGGTTATCTGCTACCAGCAAGTGTTCCAGTTCCTGTATGTCCTATGGAAATAAATTAAAAACGTTAATCGAATAGTACCTATAAGCAAACGACTACGTGCTTATCAAAGCCTATAGCGTCATTACCAAGATTGATAAGAAAATACCAAAACTATTTTACCTACTAATTTCAAAACCTGGACAAGGGCCATAAAAACGCTGCAGGAGAGAGTGTCTACAGTAAACAAAAAAAAAACACTAATCATATTAATTTCAACTACATGCTGTTGCATTTGGGGCTATCGCCAACACATTATATTTCTATTTATAGAACACAGATAAAAATATGAATGACTGCTACTATTATTATTCTTGTGGTGAAAGTTTTTTTTATATAGTTACAGATTTATTTCCTTACCCTGAAATCATCTTCGGTGAGCTTCGTGATTTTATTTCGGCAGAGATCGAGGGTCTTCACGTGCGGCAGGTGCTGAAGTACATGCCTCGGCATCTCAGTCAATGAGTTGTCAGCCAAGCTGAAGAAGTCCACCAAATCCAGCTTGGTGAAGATACTCTCCTTCAACTCACTGAAATAAGAAAACAGAACCATGATCATTTTATACAAACAGATTTCTGAAATTCAAGTGCAAAAAAAAAATGTTATAAACATTCATACAAATCGGAAAATAACGCGTGCAGGTCCTGTACATCTGCATTGTTATAGATAACCCAGCGGTAACTGCACATGATACCTATGTCTGACTACAGGATGTCATCACAAGTACGTATCATTGCTTTACGCGTTACGGGATATTTACCATATTTGTATGGAGTTCCCAATATTTCGGTGGGAACTCAAAAGGAATAGTAAATAGACTCGCACGAACCCAACAACGACGACGCCAACGGGTTCGCCATCGGCATCAACGGCCATTCCTTAGTGCATGATATTGTTAGTTACCATGTCAGTTTAAAAACTTTTACGCGTCATGTAGTTGACATTTAGTAAGAAAACATTGCTGACGTCACACATTATGCCATTATTTATTCTTTCTTGTAAGTAACAACGCAATAGATATGAATGAATAAAGACAAAGCTCTTTAAAACTGCGATATGTGATGTTATAGAGAGCGTACACTATACATTTCGTCAATGATGTGACTCTTCTTCATGTAACCGGATGACGCGCTTTTAGTCGCTAAAAGCCAATTGTAATTTATTATTGTATTTGCAATGTGTTTTTTAATTTTATTATATTGATTAACTTTTTATTGAAGTTATTACTTAATAATTAAAACAATAAAGCTAACCCCTGTTGAGAAACATATCTCACGCGAGTGCAATCATCAACCGAAGGGTAAATATAATTCTTGAGACAAATATAACTTTTTATCTTACTTGATGAGCACAGAGTCTATTGTATCAAAATATGTTGTTTACAAATATGATAGTTCTATCAATTTAAGAACATAATCCACACTGGTTCCTAAAATACCTGTCATAATTATTATGATAGCATTTTAAGTAAATAATTATTATCACTTGTAGTATTTTTAGTAATAACTACTTAAATTCGTTATTTCAACCTATTTTTAAGTCCGGGTGCTACGATACTGACTTCCCTACGTACTTCCACACCTATAGGTTCGTTCTGCTTCGTCGTAAGTAAATAATTATTAGCATTTTCTTATATATAAAACCAAATTTAAAAAAAAGTTATTTCCCCGCAATAATTTTTGTGAAAAGTTACTAGTTTGATGTACAAAATGCTTGGTTTGGTTGACAGCTTCGTGAAGAGTCGGTTTACACCCTATATATGCGCTAATATGAAAGCGCGAAATGATTGGAAAATCGTTCCATCTTAACATTCTCATCTCCGAAAACGATTTCATGTAAGTAATCGAAACCTGAATCGTTTTTGATCCATCTCCTTCACAGTCCAGCATTCCGATCCAGACAATACAACAGGTGTAATCACGGACTTGTTCCCTCTAACTTGAATCAACAACAAGAATCCTCAACAATCCGTGGGTCGCAACCGCAAGTTGTTCCATGACCTGTCGTCATTTTATCTATCCTGAGTTACTGAGTTCTTCCGGTGCGTTAAATCTCGGGCTACTTCATACTTATGGACAAGCGACCCGAGGCATTGGAAGTCGGAGCACATCGCTATGGGAAGTTCCGGCAAGAGTTATAGACACTGGACTGGAGAAACCCAGGCTGGAAGAAAGTTTAATTTTCAAAGTTTAATAAATATAAGACAAACAAGTAAATTACAGGAACTGTGACTTCTTATAAAAGTATCGTCTTAATTGTTATGATAATGTGGGTCAGATTGTTTATTAATAACTAGAGACCCGCCCGGCTTCGCACAGTTGCAATGTTATACATATAAACCTTCCTCTTGAATCGCTCTACTATTACTGAAACTGCTGCATTAAAATCCGTTCCGTAGTTTAAAAGATCTAAGCGTACAGACAGCAGGAGCGACTTTGTTTCAGTCTATTTATTTTATTGATTTAGGTTGAATCTGATTTTTTTTATGAGTGAACCGATTTTGATGTTTTTGTTTTTGTTTAGAGAATATTACCGGGTCCCTTATAAATTTGGTGAAGATCTGATGCTGATTGTCGGAGTAATACAATGGAACTCTTCAATAATAGACAGCGAATCTGTTGTGATTGCTGCAATCGCTTGGATGTTCATTGTTTACACAATATCATAAAATAACATAACATAACGCCTGTATGCTCTGAGGGGTACGCAGATGTGTACAGTACACCCACATTTCGACAGTTAGGTATGTTAAGTTCCATTTTATTGATGGTAATGCTATAACCATGACATGTAGTGTTAACAATGTAAAATAAATACATAGCAAATATTTAAATAGGACAACTAAAAGAGGAAAAATAATAAAACTTAAGCTTCAGAAGTCGGGTGACTTTTGTTTGTTTTATTCAGTTATTTTTTGTCACCGACTTTTTTTCTATTAGGTTTTCTATTAAAGTATCTATTCATGATATGTGATGATGATGTGATCCGACCGATTTCGGTCAAGGCGATTACTTCAGCTCCGCTGCAGTTGCCGTTGGTGCGCTCGCATGTGGCTTATGTACCCTATCTATTTTGTGAAGCTCCTCGCATACTGCGAGCATGTGAGCACACCATCAATATAATTATAGTTGATCGCCGCAGGTGGTCGGGCTTTCAATTGGTCACGCTTGGCATCGAGCTCAAGACGTCGCTTCAATTCAAAATCATGAACTTTGGTTTTAACCAAAGTCCTTCACTCTAGCCTTTGAGCGGCTTGCTGCTCCCACTGAGACGGATCTAAGTCACATTTACTAAAGTGACGTTTTAGCACATCTTTATACCTGAGGAGCTGTCCACGATGCTTGCGCTTGCCCTCCTCAAGTTCACAATAAAAGATGCGATTCGCCACTCGCTGCTCTGCCATCCGTGACACATGTCCGCACCACCGAATCTGTCGCCCATATTAGCCCTGCGCAGCACTTCGGTGTTCCGCACGCGGTCCGACCATCGAATCTTAAGTATCCTCCTAAGACATCGATCAGACGTTCGGCAGCACGGCCGCCATTTACACTGAGACCTTGGTTTTAGTTTTAAGTCATGTGACCTGAAGACCTTGGTATCCAGTTTACCAAACGCTGCAGCTGCAAACGCGGCAGCGCCGATCCTACTGTTGATCTCCGCATCAAGGTCACACTTAGATGTCAACTTGCTCCCCAGATAACCGAACTTGTCGACCTGCTTCAATTCGTCCTCGCCGAGTCTTGTGGACAGTACCTCACGACCGTTAATGTCCAAAGAAATAACTTCGGTCTTCTTGACACTGATCTTCAGGCTGAATTTTCGGCAAGACCCATCGAGATCGGAAATTAACCGTTGCAGGCCGTCTGGGGATTCTGCCACAAAACACAAGTCGTCCGCATACAAGATCTCTGTAACCACTGCGTAGGAAACCTTGGTGCGGGCTTAGAGCCTCGCTAGGTTGAAAATGCTGCCATCAGTGCGGAAACGGATGCGGATACCTTCAGAAGTAGCCCACAAGACCTCCTGGACCACAACCGCAAAGTACAACGCGAACAATGTGGGTGCTAGGACGCACCCTTGCTTCACCCCACAGGTAACAGGAAAGAAGTCCGATTGTTCTCCGTCGACAACAACACAGCACTCCATATCGTCATGCAGAAGTCTCAGAAGTCTAACAAACTTTTCCGTGCACCCTATTTTCTCCAGCACCACCCAAAGGGCTTCACGAGGCACGCTGTCAAAAGCCTTTTCAAGGTCGACAAAACCAAGATACATTTGACGACCCTGCTCTCTGCTCTTCTCTTGTATTTGTCGTAAAGAGAAAATGGCCTCACAGGTACCTCGATCAGGTCGGAAGGCAAATTGGGTTTCCGGCAACAATTTCTCAGACAGTTTTATAAGGCGGTTTAGTAAGATTCTGGCAAAAACTTTTCCAGGGACTGACAATAGCGAGATACCACGGTAGGAATCGCAATTGGAACGATCGCTCTTGCTCTTATATAGTGCCCCGATACGTGAAACTTTAAAAGTTGTTGGGACACTTTCTTCTTTCCACATAAGTTCAAAAACCTCCCATATGACCGAATGCAAATCCTGACCGCCGCACTTAAGTAGCTCACCCGCTATAAAGTCGATACCGACCGCACGCTTGTTTTCCTGTTGTTTAATTGCAAGAACTACCTCGGCACATGTCAGCAGTTCATCCAGGCTGGTGTCAGTGGGAAGCTAAGTTATCGAACGAATGTATTCCAGGTCCACCGACCTGTCTACATTTAGCAGAGTGTTAAAGTGTTCCGCCCATCGCTTCAGCTTACTTTTTACTTTACTTACCTTACTTTTAAGAAGGCCTTCGCCACTAACCGGCTTATGCGGCCCTTGTGTAAGAGAAGAGGTGCCCATCAATCTTCGAGCCTCAGCGTAGAACTCCCCAAGCTGATTGGTGTCAGCAAGCCACTGCATGTGACAAGCTCTATCCTGCCACCATTTGTCCTTTGTTTCCCGAGATAATCTGCGCAGACTCCGGTCACTCCGTTTGATCTCAGTAACATCACCAAGGTGTATTTCCCTGTGTAGTCGAAGAAGACGTCGGTGATTATCAATTACCTCTCTAAGAACTCCATCATTGTCATCAAACCAGTCTTCGTTCTTACGGACTTTTAGACCCAAAGTAACTGCGGCGGTGTCTAAAATGTGGCCAGACAGAGTCCTCCAATCAGCGTCGACATTACCGATCTCTTTACTAACAGGCGGTAGCGTGGTAGCCAGGACTTCAGCATATTTCTCCCTCGTCTCAAGATCGTTAAGCCTATCCACGTTTATGTACGTCGACTTTGATCTACTAGACCTACAAGGAGGACGAAGACGGAGGCGTAACTTTGTGACCACAAGCCTATAATCAGTCCAGCAATGAGCACCTCGCATTACGCGGGTGATTTGGACCTGGGAAACATCTCTTTTCCGCACAATAACGTGATCTATCAAATGCCAATGTTTAGATCTTGGATGCATCCACGTATTCTTGTGCTTACCGGGTAGTCGGAACATGGTGTTCGTAATCGCAAGGTGAAATTGTGCACATAGATTTAACAGCAGTTGACCGTTGTCATTCATGCTGCCTACTCCGTGTCTGCCCAAGACTTTAGGCCAAGCAGAGAAATCCTCTCCCACTCTGGCATTAAAATTGCCCAACAAAAGTATTTGCTGTCTGGGACGGACGTTCTCTATAGAGCGAGTCAACTCCTCGTAAAACTGCTCCTTGATGTCATCAGATTTGTCTAGCGTAGGAGCATAGACACTGATGACATTCAGGTAATTGTCATTGTCCAGGTGAAGACGCAAAGTGGTAACGCGATCCGAGATGTGCATCGGATACTCTTGCAATTGCTTTACAAGCTTATTTTTGATCGCGAATCCTACGTCTGATCTTCGCATTTCCGAAGAAGCGAGACCTTTCCAGAAGAAAGAATACCCGCCACCGTGTTCCGCCAATTCCCCTTTATCGGCAGGATGTGTTTCGCTGAGAGCAGCCACATCCACATTATAGCGTAAAAGTTCTCGAGCCACAATGGCAGTTTTTCGTTCAGGGCAGGCGTGTCCATCGCGATCAATAAGAGTTCTTACGTTCCACGCGCCGAAGGTCATTTCAGATGATTTTATAACATTCTTATTGTTGCGTCGACCACGAATTGAATGATGCGAAGGAAGCCGCGGTTACTACCTTCAATACAAGTTGGGGCGAGCATTTTTTAGGGCACCTTTTCTAGCCCCCTCATAGGCTGAGCAACGAGAGCAGTGCCATCCTCTAAATAGAGCTGCTCTGTCACTCCAGGTGCTGCCGAGGCCTCTCTGTCACTCCGATGCGGAGCGAAAACGACCACGATGCTCTAAGAACACCCCCGGAGTCGCCCATGTGCAGGCCTCTGACAAAACCCGGTTTACATCAGACCGGACCTCTCTACCTCAACCCATCGCCATGGGACTTTACGTCACTCGGAGTCCAATATTCGGAAGCAATCATCTGCGCAGGAATATTTTTAGTGCATAAGCGGGTGCGCAACTGCAGATGCCCTCTCTCGTCCTTACCCACCGTGACCCAATGGAACAGAAACCGCTACAATTGGCGGGGGATTCGGATGCAGTATCTGGCCGGCAGTCACTTTTGGCCTCAACTGCCGCCCTAAGCCATCAACATTGCTTTGCTAACTCGCCGATTCTGCCAATGTCCAGTTCTTATCAGTACGGACTGCCTACATCGCCGAGCTAGACTTTTCGTGAGATGCGGGAGGTATCCGCATGGAAAACCTGACTACCGAAGCTTTCAGGTTTGCTGCTGACCAACTTAAATGTTTTCCTTTCGCTCCCGGGTCAGCTGGAAGGCTTCTTGAATAGAAAACTTCTTGATATGTAGGTTATGTACCAAAGCCTTTATTATTCTTCGTCCATAGTCCTTTTGCTTTTCCCAGTCGTATAAGGTCCAAGTATTTTCGCTTTGTTCGTTCTCCTCCTTCCAATTTGGCTATTGAAGTCTCCCATTATGATTACTGTTTTATTTAAGTTTAGCGTTCTTGCGTTGATTGTAGCTATATTTAGTCTAGTCTTGTCTATTAAAGATAGATTTTTGATAAGTGGTTTATTGGATCTATTAAATAAGAGCTCATGGGGAATAGAACAAGCAGGATTTCGAAGTAACTACTCAATCATAGACCACGTCCACACTATAAAACAAATCATACAGAAATGTAGTGAATACGGTATTATTTTCTATCTAGCTTTCGTGGATTATAATAATGTATTTGACTCATTAAAACACCCAAAAATATGGGAAGCTTTGAGAACATAAACTGTTGACAAAACATATATACGCCTTATTACCAAAATAAACAAAAGCATGAACGCAAAAATACGAACTGAAAGAGAAAGGGAATATTTTCGAAAAAAGTAGGAGTTAGGCAAGGTGATCCTGTCACCCAAACTTTTTTCAGCAGTCCTTTAATACATATTTAGGCGACTGGAGTGGGATAAGCATGGTTTAAATATAAGCGGAGTGCAACAAAACCTTACCAGAGAGGCTAGAACCGCTTGTATCCTTAATACTGCAAAAACTAAATTAATGACAAACCTCGGAAATATCCCAGTAACAGCTATCAGCATCACCAATATGTGGTAGAATACACGTATGTCGGACAGAATAACAGAATAAATCTAGCATGGAAAAGGAGTATCTTTTAATCTCCTTAAGAAGAATCAACAGATACCTCTTAAAGCTAACAATGTGATAAAAAAGTAATTTGAATCGTGTATTTTACCTGTCTTGACGTATGGATGCCAAACATGGAGCCTTTACTACGCAAACTAGAAACTTGTCAACACAGAATAGAACGGAAAATACCCAACCTTAAAATAAAACAAGTTACTGTAAGAAACCTAACTAAAATTACTGATGTTACTTACTGTATTAACAAACTTAAATGGAGGTGGGCAGGCCATATGGTTCGGGGTACAAAGGATAAATGGTCTCAGAACGTAACAGAGTGGTGCCCAAGACAATACAAAAGAACGAAAGGGAGTCATACATGGGTGGAAGACGTTAAAAGAACAGCGGGTACTACTTGGATGAGATAAGCAGAGAACCGTATACAGTGGAAAGCTCTAGGAAAGGCTGGAAAGCAAGACAATCTTCAGTTACCGGTGTCAAATAACTTAATAGAAACATGTTGTAATAGATTAAGTAAAATTATTGTAAAATTGTTAAATAAAAGCTATAAATAAATAAAATAAATAAAATGTGAGGAGGTCAACGTTCCGGGGTTATCAATACAGGGGCGGCGCCAAACGGTCGCACGGACGCCCGACGAGCCGCCGGCGCCGGCGTCGCCCGCACCATGCGTGCGCGCACCACCACGCAGCGATGCACAAACGTATCATCATACTTTTTGTCACAAATGAATGGCAATCAGTCAAGCACATTAGTTATCTGTGCGGCTGGCTCAATTAAAATAAAATATGTATTTGTCATATTACGTTAGCCTGTCTGCCTATAACAAACCCTCTGTGAATTCCCTCTCGGGATGACGTAACACTGTTAGATTACAACCAAAGGTCCGACTGCCGTTTGACCTATCGCTTGTTTTCCTTAACACAGTAAACTAAAACTTTCTCAAATAATTGTTTACAATGTTTTAAAACATGTACGTTATAATTGTATCTATTTCCTGTTTCTGTCGCCTGGGATCAATCCTTCGCTGTTTTTGGCAGATTTCCCATATGTTCTATTATATTAATGAATTGGTTTTTAGCTAAAAAAAGCTACCCATTTTTTTCCATATAGGTAATAAATAAACAAAAATAACTCGGTACTATCTTCCTTCTTTGCTGTTGAGACGAGACTTTAAGTACACGGCGGGAGTAGGTTTTCTATATCATCTCTTTTGACCAAACCCGATAGTACAAGACTTGAATCAAAGACCAGGGTAAATAGCCGATATTTGTAATACAGAAGAATCGCACTAATCCGGCACTTCAATAGACCGATACGTCCAATAATCCGGCATCCTCAGCCCGCGCCTTTCTCGCTCCTTTCTACGCCATGCACTGCGTATGCGCTCCGTCGTTAAGGGTTTTAAAACTACATAATTAGTTAATTGTGAGATATGTTACAGTTATAAAAAAATGGGTCGAACATCAACACAATAAATACATTATATTCTCTTCGGATGTTTTCTATACAATCCAGTAATCCGAACATTCCAATAATCCGGCCCCCTCTGGATTTTAATAGTGCCGGATTAGTAAGATTCTACTGTAAAATAATTGGCGCAACGTAGAATATCCTCTGTTTTATTGCGTCAATCTATACCTATCTGACTTGATTACTCTTAATAATATTACATAGGTACAAGAATACGGTTGAATTGAAAAGAAATATTGCTCACACAAAAACTGACAATGAGAATCAATCAAAGAGTTTGACATACATACGTAGACTTAGGAAAAACGGCTGAGTATATTTTGACATAGGTACTGCGCCGAATACCCTATAGAGGTGTTATCGAGCGTGTTGGGTAGGCAGGAGTGTTAATGAAAGTCACTACCTAGGTACTCACAGTTGTATTGGAGATTTATAGGTCACACGCACAACACAAAACAGTAGAAGGAGAACAGAGAGATAGAAGATGATAGGGCACAGTCACAAAAGTCACAGAACACGATTAAACAGTTTATAGGTCACGGTAAATACGCAAACAATGCGATCGAGGTGTCACGGATATTTTATGCGCACGCGTCGTTGCGAAGCTCGTACCGACTGAAGGTCATGGAAAGGACGGCAACGACCGCGCGCTGCCTCCCTACTACTCGCTCGCTGTACGTCACGATGACGTAGCTCGGGCGCGGTGCGATTCCAGTGGTTTAGTGTACTACGTACACTAAAACGTCCCGGCATCATCCGACATTATATTGGTATAAACAATATAAGATGCCGTTGATTTGTAATAAGTGATTATTATAAATACATGTAAATAAATCTGTTTGTGTGTTAATGTGTTGTGATGTGTAAGTATACAAAATATATAAACTAAATATTAGATGTATACCCTACACCACCCCCCTCCAGAGACCGTCAAGGGCGATAAAAGTCTGGAAACTTGACCCGACGACCAGAACGAGTAGTATACTCTGTTTTGTCGCCAGATGGAGCATCTTCATGGGGGTCAGTTTTGTCGGCCAATTTGTAGGCTGGTTTTAGGCGGTCTATTGAGACGGTGACCTCTTTGCCCTTAAATAAAATTTGAAGGTTTTATCTCCCCTTTGCAGAACTTTGTGCGGACCTGTGTAAGCTGCTTGCAGCGAGCCACGTAATGCGTCATCACGAGGGAACACGTGATCAGTGGTTTGCAGATCCTTAAATATAAAAATGCTCGCTTTGTTGTGAGGAGACGCTGGAGTTGGCTGCAAACTGTGGGCGAACTTGCGGAGCCGCGCGGTGAAGTCCGTGATGTCGGTCGTCCCGTCATCACTGGGAGAAAAAACTCTCCTGGGAGCCTTAGCGGTTAGCCGTAAACTAGTTCGGCGGAAGACGCTTGGACATCCTTTTTGAATGCGCTCCTTATATCAAGCAATACCCACGGCAGGGACTCGGTTCACTTGTCATTGGCATGGCACTTGATGGAAGCCTTGAGTTGCCTGTGAAATTGCTCCACCATGCCATTACACGCTGGATGGTATGCCGTTGTCCGTTTGTGCTGGAATCCAGCTATCTTGGACAATTGTTCGAACAGAGCCGACTCGAACTGACGGCCTCTGTCCGTAACAATATCAGTAGGACAGCCGAACCGGGCAATCCATCCAGACAGCAATGCCTTAGCTACTGTCTCGGCAGTAATGTCGACAATAGGTACGACTTCTGGCCATCTGGTAAATCGGTCGCCTGCCGTCAGACAGTATCTGAAGCCTTGTGAAATTGGGAGCGGGCCCACAAGGTCAATATGGATCGTGGTGAACCTGGTGGGTGGGAGATGATATGCTCCTAATGGCGCAGACACATAGCGGCTAACTTTAACCCGCTGGCATACGAGACAAGCTCGTGCCCACTCCCTGCAGTCCTTCCTGATGCCTGGCCAAACAAAGCGCTCTGCGATTAATTTGGCAGTCGCTGAGACGCCTGGGTGACTAAGCGAGTGCAAGCTGTCGAATGCTTGCTTTCGCAGCATTTTGGGCAGAAATGGTCTGGGAGACGCTGTACTGACGTCGCAGTACACAGACGTGCGCTCCCCAGGGACCTGCACCTTCTCAAGCACCAGTGAAGATCCTTCCTGTGAGTCTGCGAGGGTGCTGAGGCGGACCGGCACCTGTAATTCCCGGCATTATTCCTGGCATACTTCAATTGCGAAGGGCTAAGCTTACGGGAAAAGAAAGCTAATGGCTGCCAACCGTCGTCGCTAAGCTGCTGTAGCACCGCGCCGATTGCAGTATCCGACGCATCGGTAACCAATGCCAGTTTGGCTTTGCAATCGGGGTGGGCTAATAAAGCAGCATTAGCCAAGCTTTCCTTACAGTCCTCAAATGCTTGTAAAGTACTGTCCGCTAAACATATGGGGAGCGAGCCCTTTACGTTGCCTATCAAAAGGTTGTGAAGTGGCGCCTGTATCTGAGCTGCGTGAGGCTTGAAACGCCTATAAAAGTTGATCATGCCCAGAAATCGGCGCAACTGATGAACGTCCTTAACTTCTGGCTGAACTTCTTGATGGCCTCGACCTTGGTGTCCAGTGGTTTTGTGCCCTTCGCGGAGATATGATAACCTAAGAAGGTTACCTCGAGGACACCGAAGACACACTTGGACGTGTTAACCAACATGCCGAAGTCCTTCAACCTATTAAAAATAATACGGAGATGCTCCTCGTGCTCTGCTTCTAACCTGGAAAAAATTAAAAAATCGTCCAGGTAGCAATAACAGAAGTCTAATCCTCTGGTCATCTCGTCGACAAAACGTTGAAACGTCTGGCCTGCGTTACGCACACCAAACGTCATGTACGGAAATTCGTATAAGCCGAACGGTGTAATGATGGCGATCTTCGGGATGTCGTCCAGGTTAACAGGAATCTGGTTGTAGGCTTTCACGAGGTCGATAGTGCTGAATATTCGACAGCCTGCAATACTGTATGCAAAATCGTGTATGTGCCTAATCGGATACCTGTCGGGGACTGTTCGCGCATTAAGCATGCGGTAATCTCCGCAAGGTCGCCAACCACTGTCCTTTTTAGGAGCGAGATGGAGTGGAGATGACCAGGGACTCTCCGAGGGTCTGGCAGTTCCGTTGGCCAGCATCAGCTGGAACTCTTCCTGGGCAATTTTTAATTTGTCCGGCGCTAATCGCCGAAACGAAGAAGATACTGGTGGGCCTGGGGTCGTGCGGATATGGTGTACAGAGTTATGAGGTGTGGTGCGTAGTATTCCGGCTGGTCGGGTGATGTCGGGAAAACTGTCGAGGATTCTGTGATACCTCGAGTCGCCAGAAGACACCTTTACAGAATATAAAGACGAGTCTGAGTGATTCGAGGCTATACAAAAATTGGTACTACTATCTATTAACCGTTTCTTACAGTCTACGGCTAAAGAGTAAAAACACAAAAAGTCCACACCTATGATAGGTTTTGTAACCTCTGCTACCACAAAACGCCACTTAAAGTCTCTACGTAGTCCTAAATTTAAGTTTAGTTCGAGGAAACCAAATGTTGGAATGGGCGTTCCATTCGCGGCCACAAGTTGGTAGTTGGTGGGCGCACGACGATCGCTGAGCAGACGACGAGGGTACACGCAGAGGTCGCTTCCGGTGTCGACTAGGAACTGCGTGTTCGTTCTTCGGTTTGTGACGAATAGGCGACCAGCAGAAGCGGGGCAATCGTCTGTCGCCATTACCGACTGCCCACGTCGTTTCCCTTCTTGTAGTCGCAGGGCTTGACGCAAAGCTTGGCCTTCTCACCATGCATCGAGTGGTACCAGCACTGCGGGTGTTTCCGGTAGCTGGAGTCCGAACGGGTTGAGGAACGTTGGCGTGAGTGGCGTCGCGTGTCTCGACCACGGCTGTGGGAGCGGTTACGCGACCGGCTGTCACGCAACTGCACCGTGAGGTCCCTCATTGCTCGCTTCAGCTCCGCCATCTCACTCACGGTGGGGCCTGCTGCTGAAGTTCACGCACGCACGATGTCCTGGATGCGGTCCGCTAGATCAGCCAGCGCTTCCAAGGTGCTGTGCGTTTGAGATGCCAGCAGGGGCTGGATGCTGCTGGGGAGTCGGCTACTCCAATTAGTGCGCACGAAGTCCTCGGGCACGCTTGGTCCCGCTAGTCCCTGTAGGTGGCGAAGAAACTGCGACGGCTTTCAGTCTCCCAGCTCCTCATGCATCAGCAACTGCTTCACCTTTTTCTCCTGGGAGGCTGAGAGGCGCTTCACTAATTCCGTTTTTAATTTGACGTAACGGTTGGTAGCGGGAGGAGACATGATTATGTCCTTCACCTCCTTTGAAAATTGGGGGTCAAGGTGACCAACCACATAATTAAATTTTGTGACGTCATTCGTCACCCCAGCATTTTCAAATTGCGCTTCTATTTGAGCGAACCAAATGTCGGGCTCGTCTGGCCAAAACGGTGGCAGCTTCAATGGCGTACGGCAAATCTCGTGCGACGCCACAATGGAAACGCGCTTTGCCTTGCGCGGTCTCCGTGTGACGTTTTCCGTCGGCTGTGACGATGCGGTGTGCTCGGACTCACTATCACTCATTTTATAAATGTACGACTCGGGGTCACCAGTATAGAGGTGTTGTCGAGTGTGTTGGGTAGGCAGGAGTGTTAATGAAAGTCACTACCTAGGTACTCACAGTTGTATTGGAGATTTATAGGTCACACGCACAACACAAAACAGTAGAAGGAGAACAGAGAGATAGAAGATGATAGGGCACAGTCACAAAAGTCACAGAACACGATTAAACAGTTTATAGGTCACGGTAAATACGCAAACAATGCGATCGAAGTGTCACGGATATTTTATGCGCACGCGTCGTTGCGAAGCTCGTACCGACTGAAGGTAAAGGACGTCAACGACCGCGCGCTGCCTCCCTACTACTCGCTCGCTGTACGTCACCATGACGTAGCTCGGGCGCGGTGCGATTCCAGTGTACTACGTACACTAAAACGTCCCGGCATCATTGGTATAAACAATATAAGATGCCGTTGATTTGTAATAAGTGATTATTATAAATACATATAAATATTAGGTGTATACCCTACAACCCAAAAAGAATAAAGAATTAAACGAAGACTTAGGAATCGCAAATAACAATTTGACAGTGAACTTTGCAGCGGGCCTTCCGCAGACTGACTTCATTGATCGAAGGATTCATTGAATGTCCCTTGAACGAAAGACTGCAGAATACTATAGGTAGTACTGCTACGGAAAATACCTTCGTAGATCCTACTTATAGCACTAACATACTCGTACTCACTAAAACAAATCGATTACGTTTTATAAAATAAAAACTGAACATTTTCTATCTACTGTTGGATAGGAAATGTTTAGTTTTTACTTTATACATTCATTCTTACAACATTCTTATACTAACGAGTAAAAGAATGTCCATGACCTTTGCATTTTCACAGTACATCATCTAAAAGATAAAAGATTAAGTACCCATCTTATGGACGTGACCACGAGTCCGCTACTTGTTGAGTCGAACGATGCATAATTGACGTTCTCGCTTAGGCCAAAGGGTAATTAAATTACAAAACGAGACCAGCATATATACAATTAAACGAAGCGCTAGGCTCGGCTGACGAACAAAGTGTGATTGCACATATCATCGAACGGAAATATAAGACATGTAACGGTAGCTTTTGAAGCTTTTTAATCCACAGGTTAATAAATAAAAGTACTACTAACCGACTGATAGAAGGTTAAGGAGGCTCGGGAGAAAATGGTTTATGAGTCTTCCCTGATCCATTCTCGGGAAAAACCACAGATGGGCAAACATTGCCACCCACAATGTGACAATGTTTGCCCATCTGTCCGGCTTCATCCTTTAAACGTTTTTTTTTCGATTGATGGGGCCAGCTACTTTCTACTAATATTATAAATGCGAGGATGTTTGGATGTGGACGAAATTTGGGATTAACCCATAGGATAATATATTTATCTCAGTAGTACGATCCCGTGAGATCATTACCGAACTCCACGCGGGCGAAACCGTGGGCATGAGCTAGTGCTTTATAAATATGAGAAACTAGACTAAGAGGCCTGTAGTTGTTAATAGACTTTTATCCTTTTTTGTGATGAAGAACATTATTTAAGTGGCACATCTGATTAGGGAATTTGTCTGCTTGTAATCTATACATATAATAAAATCGTAAAAATCCAAATCGATGTTATGACTTGGCGCAAAAACTACTACATAGATTCTGTTCAAATTTTGCACAAATATTCTTTACAGGCTTCTTCACAACTTAGGCTATATATTATCACGCTACTTGCTTAAGGGGGTCAGCAATATTGCATTATGTCTGCATTCTTCAATTGTTTGACATTTCAACCATGACTTGCATAAGAGCAGCTATTTTAAACGTACGTCAACGGAGAAAACAGCCTGCAGGGTTTCATGACCGCTTCGTAAACTATGGGTCGCATGTTCAAACCCCAGTACAAGTTCCACTTTGGGATGGTGTTTTAATCTTTTTTTGATGCTGTTTGGGTCGCATATTCAAACCTTAGTACTATTTTCACTTTTTGTGATTTGTTTTAATATTTTTGAGTTGTGAGATTTCAGTTTAATAGGAAAGTATGGAAGACGAAGAACTGCCCGCAAATAAATTGAGATAAGGGCAGGTGAATGATAATGATGATGATGACTTCTACAAAAAGGAGTATGGGGAACTGAAGTCTGAAATGATGAGCATGTTTTATTTAGTTTTTCCACCACGACATTCTCAGAAGCCGCTACGAAGTCTGAATTCCTGCCCGGTTGATCGTAATAGGCTCGCCTCTTATTTCATTGGGTTCAAACATACCTAGCCAAATGTGGGTGTACTATTAGGTACACCTCTGTTTCACCCATCCTGAATTACAGGCGGGATGTTATGTTAGTTCAACATCCCGCATAAGATCGCTTCACTCATCTGTCTACCGAATCATCATCTGCCTAGCCTTTTCCTAACTATGTTGGGGTCAGCTTCCTTTCAAACCAGATGCAGCTAAATACCAGTACTTTACATGCGACTGCCTATCCGACCACCACAAGCCAGTTATAGTACGTAATACGGATACCCCTTGGTAAGACTGGTTATCAAAGATCTACAAATGACAGCCGGGACCAACGGCATAACGTGCTTTCGAGGCACGGAGGAAACTCGGTATATAATGGATCCAACCCATCCACGGACAAACCCAGTGCAAGCGCGGCAACACAATATTTTTTAGCAATCTTAAGACTTACATTAACAAATATAATATTGCGAATGATAAAATTAAGTCAAGGCTACCTTTTGCTAAAATTAACCGAACTAATGTGTTTTCCAAACTAAACGAAATCAAAATTAAATGAAACTACAAAGCATAAGGGCCAAGAACCTATTGGGTTGACTATCTTTTTGCCCCTACTACGGCAATCGTGGTCTATCTTAACCGGTTTTTGCATATTCTCACTTTTTATTACCATCAGCTGATTAAACTATGTTTTTTTTAAGAATACACTGAGTATTCTTAAAAAAGCCGAGTTCTATGATAGACCATGAATTGCATCTATTTGCAACTTCATTCATAAAATTCTTTTTAACGTGTCGATGGCAATCTAAATTTATTACCCTTAGAAATTGACTACGAGTTCGTTTAATACTTAAAACAAAGATGTACTAACAGGTTTTAGTTTAAATTAACAGTAAGTCAGTATCATCATCATCATCTCCTGCAAGTCAGTATATTGGTACACTATTTGTAGAGGATGTTAAAAATATACTACGACTTCAAGTTCCCAAGTAATGTTCCCTGATAATGACAAAAGACAACGAGCTCACGTGGGTGAAGCCGCGGGCACAGCTAGTATTAAAGTAAATAAGTTAGTGAGGTGTGAGAGCAATGTGGCCAAAATTCAGGGCTTCGATGGTAGTGCCGTCCTCGCCAGGGCTCTTATCTATCTTATCTATATCTTCTGGGCAGCTGTATCTGTTTTCTGTATCATATGCTTGAATTATTTGAATAAAGAGAACAGTAGAATTCTGTACAAATCTCTATAATTTTTTGGCTCTTGTGGTGATTGATTCACGTGTGTCCAGTAAACTATTAGTCCAAGGTTTGGTTCGGGAGATTCCCTGGTTTGCTTCTCTTAACGAACTGTGATTTTATCTGCTTTAACTCAGTGGATATTTAAGTTGGTCTATAGTTAAAGAAACAAGAGTTTTTGAATAGCCGTTAAAAAATTGTGGCTTTATTTATATTGTGTTCTAGAAGGCGTAGACGACTACGAGATCAACGCAAGTAGCTGTACAACTACATGCATGATATCATTCAGTTCTGTAGCAGTGTTCGTAGGACGCAGTATCTGTTTTATTTTTGCATTAAATTGCAATCTATCATTATTTATTTACATAATACGTGCTTATATTTATATTGTTTTAATTCATTTTATCATTTTTATTCTGCTTCCTATATTGCACTTTACTCGAAGCATATAAATAACATTTTAGAAATTTTGATAGCAGATAACAGTGTCCAGAAGGAAAGCCTTTGGATCAAGCCCTTGTTGCAACTGCCTAAAAGAGTCTCCTCAGGTGTTGGTCGAGGCTACTGGCTAATATGCCATAAGCCGTCAGGACTGTCGGCACAATGATTGCTGTATTCACATACCAAATAACGACAACCTTGCGAGCCAGGGCAGGATACTCTTATGTCTCTATATGTGCTCTTGAAATCTTGTATCAACAGTACACCGTTGACGCGATGTACATTTTTTTGCTACGATTAATTTATTAAAAAATATGTGTGTTACATTATTAGACCAAAATATTAGCATTTAATAATACCTTTTGTCGAAAAACAGTCTAAACGTGTGAGTTATAAAGTGGAACCGGCCCCCAAAATTAATCATAATTTTAGGTGCTCCAAATTCAGCAAAGATACATGAACTTGCTTTACAAAATATTTGAGTCATTCTGAATCTTAGAACATAACTTGGAACGAATTAATTCTTAAAGGTAATGAATATTAATGACCATAATCTAACACTAATCAATGTAGTTGTGTTCACTAAGTTATCTCATGGTACCCCTCCTGACCTCTTAATAGATGTTAAATAAACGTTTGCAAATGATACTTTAAATGCGATACACCTATCTTTAGCTGTAGGGTACTCTTATTATGTAAGTATACGGAAATACGCGAGTCCTTATTTCGCAGATGGTACGAGGGCTTTATTATTTTTGGACAAAAGCTTCACACACACAGAATATGTCTTCTCCGTCTCTAGTATTGGTAGATAAGATGGTAGTGATACTGATCAGAAGTACAGAGGTTTCGTCAGCACCACATTTTAATCATCAGTCGAGGGCTATTTTCGCAGAACTAATGTTCTGATGATTTGACTGTGATGTTAATACATCACTCCTGTAAATCCCCGAAGTAGGTAAATTAGGCAGAAGTGTATCTAATAGTAATACCTCATTACACCAATTATATTTAACTCCCATGTAATATTGGGCAAGCCTATTGCCATCAACCATTTGGACACCGAAGCTGTAAAAAAGAAAATCTCCTAGCAAACAATTGTTTAAACTTAAAAACCACTTGGTCAGGCCTCCATCAAAATCAATCTTATGTATGAATATAAAATGAACCTTAATCTTCCTCATCCAACTGAAACCTAAAAGAATATACCGAATTGGAATGATCGAAGTTTATCCAGGCAAATAACATGACATATCAGTCCATAAATATCCACTTCTCGACAAGGGCCTCCCATTGACGGAGACGATGACCAATCATAATACTACAATTACGTCGCAAGTCGGATTGGTGAGCAGATCGAGCAAAGTATTGTTAATTGCAGACTAGTATACTGCCAAGTGCTAGGCAGAGTTTTTTCGACACAGCTATGATCAAATAAGAAAGATCTAGTAAATGAAGATGGATGTTTAGTGTGAAGGACGATATGGTTCCGAAGAACGAAAACTCTAGTATAACATCTAATAGTTTTATGCGAAAGAAAGAATATGTGCTGATACGGTGTAAATGTCGTGATGAAAAAATTCGTTGGTCAAAAATTCGTTCACTACGATGGCCTTGTGCGAAGGCGCATTGTCGTGGTGGCCTTTTTCGTCGAATTGGACTCTCTTAAACGCCGTATAACGCTCAAATAATATTCTTTATTTATTGTTTGACCTTCCGGCAAGAATTCCGAGTGCACAACACCGCGATAGTCAAAGAAAACGGTCAACATAACTGACTTTATATCAAATTTTGCGTGGTTTTTTCGGTTTTGGTTCAGTTGGAAGGCGCCACTCAGAAGCTTGACTAGTTTGCATGTCAACGTCGTAAACCCACGTCTCATCACAATCAGTTTCATAAATGTTGGGTCGGAATTGACTAGTTCTAGCATGTCCTCACTGACACATATGCGATTCAGTTTTTTGGAGAACATTCAGGTCTTTTGGGACTAGCCGAGCGGCAACATGATTTACACCCAACTGATTATTTAAAATGGTACGGATCGACTCGTGAGACACAGAGAGTTCAGCGGCTATCTCTCTAATTTGGAACCATAAACAAATCATCCATTCCCGATACTTTTTTGGCTGTATGACATGTACTTTCCAAATGTTTCTTGAACATTCTTCACTGACATCAGTGAAGGAAAACATCGTGAGGAAACATTTACTTATAATGCCTTTGCCCAACAGTGGGCCAGTAATAGAAAGGTATCATTATGTTACGGCCCCAAATAAATTATGACATGAAGACATCAGCAACGTCGACTAGAGAAGTCAGTACTAATATATAGCCGCTGCCTCTTGGATACACTCCTTCCAGTAGCGAAGGGTCAATTTTTGTAAGAAGTAAGTCGGAGTATATATCGACGGTCATAAATTCAACTGGCGTAAGGGACATTTGACAAAAACTATTAAATTAAAATTATTTTGAGTATTACCAGTCAAAAGAGAGCTTTATTTCAAGTTCTTTTGCCAAAGACAAAAATGAAAAAGTTATGGTAAATAATGCATACTTTTTTTTGTTTTTTTGCTCGTACTGTAAACCTGTACTTTGTCCCTTACGCCAATTGAATTTATGACCGTCGAAATATTTAATGTGATTATATTATTTGTCTACAGACAACTGACTGTGGCATTTTTCAAAGGGAAGCCGGTAGAAGTCGAGTTCTATGAAACTTTCTGCACTGACTCCTTAATATCTACGTCCAAAAGAGAACCGATTATCTACCAAATCACATACACATCTAATCGATTAGTGGGAAAAGGTAGGTAGCCCGCGAATTCAAATTTTCTTACGTTTTTTACAGTTTACAGGTCAGTGCGGTTGTATGTTGATTAAAGTATGATTCGCGACCGTAATAAATAACAATAGCAATAACATATGGCTTTACAGAGTTATAATGATTAACATCATCAATACCACGTCAATGGTGTTAAATGAACTTAGAGGGTTGTATTGATAGTTTTAGAAATTATCTGTAACTACATACGTGTTACGGTTCACATTTTGTCACATACAGCCTGAAACTGACCTGCAAATTGAAAAAAACCTAAGAAAATTTGAAAAGGTCGGGCAGAGCGGCATTAATGTACTGATACGGTTGCAGTTTCATAAAAATACCCCATATCTCTAAAGCTAAATATCAAATCGTAAAACTACTTATCTTCAAACGAATTTTCGTGGAAATTTCTTTTTACGTTCGTGGAAAATTGGCGGCACGGTTGGCGCAGTGGCTGAGCGCTTCACTGCTGCGTGTTGCGGGTTCGATCCCCGCACGGAACAAAAATTTGTATGGCTTACAGATAGTTGTTCCATGTCTGGCTGTTTGTGTATGTGAGTTTAAATGTTTGTGAACGCACCCACAGTACAGGAGAAAATGTGGGAAAATGTTTAAAAAAAAATATGACGGGATACTGCAGGGGAAGATCAGACGGCATGGTTGGCGCAGTGTTGACTGATTGAAAGCTGAGCTGCGTGTCGATTCCCACACGGAAGAAATACCAGGTGTAAAAAAACCCTTCACGAAGCCTTTAAACAAGTATCAAACTAAGTAATGTCAACGCAAAAAATATAACTATTTTTTTGGGGTGAAGAAACACGTTTTACTATAGGACTCAATATAACGCACTCAAAATATTGTTCTGATGGATGCATTGAATGGTACCGGGGTCGTAGAGGTATTCTTCTTCTTTCGTGTCGATGGTACGACTTATATTTCCATAGCCCAGTATTTGGCCATGTTAATTGCGAGAGAGTAGAGGTATTTAAAGTAAAGTAATATTAAAAACTTGTATCCTAATCCTAATTCTAAGTATATATATATATATATATATATACAGGGTTATTGGTATATATATTACAAAAGCGAAAGTAACTTTGTTTGTTTGTTACCTTTTCACCTTTTTTGCCGAAACCAATGAACCGATCACCCTGAAATTTTTCGTAAATATTCTCAGGTGTACAGAAACGGACATAGTGTACCTTTCATCCCGAAAAAAAGAAATGTTCCCGAGGAAAACAACAATAACGCTCTTATGATAATAGATGGCGCGACGTTTCTTCCGAATCTTGATTGAATTATATTATTACAAGCAGAGTACAACCCGAATTGATGGTAAAATTCTAAATAAACGCGAGCGAAGCCGCGGGCTAAAACTAGTTTAAAATAAACCTTCTGAAAAAGTTTAACCTTAAAGCCCCAACATCTCCGCAACTATAAAGTATATAATATATAAGGTCCCATTAAAATGGATGGACAAATTTTAACACAGCGTTCAGAACGTCTAATTGAAGATATCCAAGCAAAAAAAACACTGATTAAAGTAATTGTATTCTGACCTAAAAAAATGTTTAGTGTATTTTCGTTAGCTGATTTTTTTTCTTGTAAGTTATCTAATGCGATTTTCTTATTTATTTTTTTACCATTGTCCTTATTTTGGTGATCTGAATGATTTCTAAAAGTTTGTCCATCTATTTTAATGGGACCTTATATATAATACGAATAAATTTGATTTGATTTGAAGGTTCACAGATATGATACAGAACAAAAAAAAAATGCGATGACAGGGAGAACAAGGTCTTTTCGGCTTTTTAAGGGTATTTTTAAACCCATTAAATGTACAGACATTAAATGTACATCAAGCTACTACAATCTGTCAGATTTCTTTAATAGATTTTCAACTTTATCTCTAAAGCATTAGGTTCAAGGTTAGTTGGGAAAATCTGACAGTTTCGGGTAGGTTGACCTGGTTGGCGTCTGTACGCCTTATATGTAGTGGTTCCAGGTCTAGCTGTTTTTGTAGGTGAGTTTAAATGTTTGAAAAGGCACCCACGATACAGGAGAAATACCTAGAATGGGGCAACCTTGTCCAAAAAGATATGATTTTAGAATGACTGTTTGCAAGCTGATACAGCTTGAAAAGAGGTGACTATTGGGATGATCAGTAATAGAGAGAAGTGTGGACGACAAAACCATACTGCACCGACCCCATTGATCATTAATAGAGAGAAGTGTGGACGACAAAACCATACTGCACCGACCCCATTGATCATTAATAGAGAGAAGTGTGGACGACAAAACCATACTGCACCGACCCCATTGATCATTAATAGAGAGAAGTGTGGACGACAAAACCATACTGCACCGACCCCATTGATCAGTAATAGAGAGAAGTGTGGACGACAAAACCATACTGTACCGACCCCATTGATCAGTAATAGAGAGAAGTGTGGACGACAAAACCATACTGCACCGACCCCATTGATCAGTAATAGAGAGAAGTGTGGACGACAAAACCATACTGCACCGACCCCATTGATCAGTAATAGAGAGAAGTGTGGACGACAAAACCATACTGCACCGACCCCATTGATCAGTAATAGAGAGAAGTGTGGACGACAAAACCATACTGCACCGACCCCATTGATCAGTAATAGAGAGAAGTGTGGACGACAAAACCATACTGCACCGACCCCATTGATCAGTAATAGAGAGATTTGTGGACGACAAAACCATACTGCACCGACCCCATTGATCAGTAATAGAGAGAAGTGTGGACGACAAAACCATACTGCACCGACCCCATTGATCAGTAATAGAGAGATTTGTGGACGACAAAACCATACTGCACTGACCCCATTGATCAGTAATAGAGAGAAGTGTGGACGACAAAACCATACTTCACCGACCCCATGGAACAGTAGAGTAATTATGATGAGAGTGAGGGATTACTCCACTCTCATTATAGTTTCATAAAGTGTCACAACTCCGATAGAATATAAAGTAAGAAGAGTCCAGATAAGGTAAGGTTCCATTAAAATAGATAGACAAATTTTAAAACAGCGTTCAGTACGTTTAACCAAAGATATCCAAGCAAAAAAAACACTGATTAAAGTTATTTTATTTTGACCTAAAATAATAAATTGCCTGCTTTTTAGTGTATTTTCGTTAGGTGTTTTTTTTTTGTAAGTTATCTAATGTGTTTTTCTTATTATTATTTTTTACCTTATTTTGGTGGTTTGAATGATTTGTAAAATTTTGTCCATCTATTTTAATGGGACCTTCTATGGAAATGAATACGAGATCATTTAAAACTGGCGCCAGTGACAGTAAGATTGGTTGTCTGGGTTGATTCTACAATCACGTGACAAATAAAGATAACACTGGCCAACACAATTTTTGGCGCCGTAATTTTATTTAACCTAAAAACACAAAAAAAAAAACTAAATGCTTATTTGGTTAGTCATACATAAACTTACGCCCTTTTCCCATGGGGGTAGGCAGAAGGTCAGGTTAGTCACTAGTGATTAATCACTAGTTCAAAATATGCATTTAGTTTTTTTGTATCAGCTCTAGTTTTGAAGTTATTTGAAAAAATCTATTTGTATGAAAAAAACTACTTTTTATTATTCAGAATACAAATAACGTCTCTTGCTTGTTCTTTTATGTGTTTGTCCTTTGGGTTGTCTCTCATAAGAGCTCAGTTGTAATCAGCTATCTTGTCGTGGGTATCCCATCTACCCTTGTACGGATTCTCCACAACTTTGATGTCTTGATGACACCGCTCTCCTTGTTCTTCACTTAAGTCACCCAGGTTACATAGGAAGCAGTCCAAATGGCAGTGTAGGTAATAATCTTTGATGCTCATCTATCATCCCAAGTTTCGAAAAGATAAACGCATTTGATTTACTAGAATTCCATAATTTACTGCTTTATGATTACCGAGAATTCTTTTAATCACTATAACTAATGAGTTCCACGCAGCGAGTTCATTTTTGTTCATCTTCATCATCATCTTTAACTAACTGTGTTATTTGAGGACCGTTGAATATTTCAACCTTGAGTTTTTCTATACCTAAAGCTGGAAATGCCCTTGTGCTGTACTGAATGAAAGGATGTACCCGATTTTTCTAATGCTTTTACAAATTGTTTTATTAGACCAAGCTTTGAAAGTCACTTTCGGAATGAGGTTTGTCTCCTCGTTGATGGTATAACAGAATATGTCAATTGGCTTCGATTTTCACGGTTTATGCCGAAGATCCTAACCAAACAGAATAAAACAGTCGTCAAAGTGATTATGTTGCTGTCTCCAAATCATCGCTATCCCAAACTTCATACTCATTCTTTTGCAATTATTATTTGTTGATTAAACTCATTTGAGTTTAATGAACAAATTTTGTTGTGAACTGAGTTTAATGTAAAGCATGCAGTGAACATTTGTTTACTGCATGTTTTACACACAAAATGAGGCAACCTAGGCTTGTCTTTATGCTCAATACTCAAGTTGAAGTAAACGAAACATGCTTTTTTCACGAACTCTGTTATAGATTTTCGGTATTCCTTAAAGGTATATTCGCCGCTTAACTAACAAAATGCACCTGGATTGGTCAAACAACATCTTGAAGAGCGCGGCATAGCACAAAACAACGAAATAGTAGAAAATATTAAACTTGTGATACTTTATTGATGAAAAAGTGGAAAAAATAGATAAATGAGGGTAGTTTTTAAATTAGAGCTGATACAAGTAGGACAGTTGTAGGTAAATCATCAGAAACTCGTCTTAAAACAGTATGTAAGCGAATATAACAGGCACCAAAAAACATTTTTTTTTGTGGGCCTTTGTAATATGAATCTAAGTAATGTTGCCAAATGGAAGGACTGTTGCAGTCTGGCAGACCAGAGAACATATAGAATGATTGTGTAAGAAATGATTCGAAAGAAAATAAAGGAATGATAATGCTGATAATGGGAGAAGATTTTTTTGCGCAGAATCCAAGTAAGCCTTTGAAAGGGAAGTTAGATTATTTTGTTACTTCTTAGTGTCAGTGGCCACTATACAAATAAGAAGTCATATGAGTCGATTTTGTGTAGTTGACAATCATTATCTTAAAGGAAGCATAGTCAGTATGCAAAATATCATGAACAACGAACGGCGGTAGGGGTTTTATGCACAAAAAAGAAACCTTATGGTTTTAGACGTTATTAAGTGAACTCATTAAGAAGAATAATAGCATTAATCTGCTTATTTACGCAACATTGAGCAAAGTGCTAAAATCATTGTCAAAAGACTTTCAGACTGATACGACATCGTCGCTTCAATAAACATAGCCATTGATATTATTTGTATCACTGTTGTTGTGAATGATTCAATCGAATACCTACGATAGAAACCAAACATGAAAGGAAGGATTGCTCTCATTTTATTTCAAGCATATTAAACTGTAAATATATATATAGAATCTCAATGCGGAAAATATCATATTTTAGAACCAATACAACATTCAAACCTACATTAAATAAAGTAGACTATGTAGAAATACATAAACAACGACTACAGTAATTTGTTAGTTCACCATTAATGTGTAAATACAGTGAATACGACACGACCAATATGATATCATTCAATTTTACTGCTTTAGAAGCGACCTTAGATAACCCCGGGCAACGTCTCCTAGATGCCATCCCCACACATCTAGAGTTCACTAACGAAAGGTTACTAATGGAATTAATAAATAATCCATAAGAGAAACTACTTTCCAATTAATATAAGCAAAGTCTATGTATATCCCTAGCAAAACATCATAAAACTTGAAAGATCCCAACTTGCAAGAAGCGTTTCAATAAGACAAGAAAACATAAATAATTAGGACAATGATGACCCGAAAAATCTGTGAAGATCAATTGAGTGGTCAATAAGAGCCGAGCTCATGGGTCACGGGCGACTTAATTGTTGTTTTGTAAGGAATAAACCGCAGAAAATATCACATCCCAACAAAATATGTCCATCTAAAACGCGAACCTACTTCTCTTGTCATTACTGCGTATTTGATTTCCGCAAACTACATCATTGCTACTTACAGTAAAATTAAAGACGCAAACCCAACTTAGTTTAGATTAATGCAAAATATTTATGTCGGTAATCGTGACTAATCTACGTATAAAAACTTTTTTGAGGACAATCCGCGATCAAAAACTAGACTTGGTTTGAATTCCGATTTTCCTAGTTAAAATTACCAAAAAACTGTAGTTCTAAATGTTAAATACCCTAGATCTGATAAATCATGATCTATCTAACAATCTATGTGTTCCCGAAATTGAGAATAATTGTAACGCAACATAGATTTATAAAATTAGAATACTGTTTCTTTTTGATACCCCCTGAATAATGACATAAAGTAACTTGCCTCAATTGCCTTTCCTTGGTCAAGGGGGTCAAAATGGGCTCGAAATATAAATGCGCGTGAGTTCCAGAATGTATGAACTTGGGCTGGCGCACTTCGTGCTCTTCGATACTGGTGTAACTCGTAGAATACGCGTTACCTACCCCATGTCCACACTTCTCGTGTTTACACGAGTAACATTAGTTATAGTAAGTAATATGAAACTGATAAGAAACTTTACAATAATAAACTCACTTCGAGGGGAAA
The DNA here is from genome assembly GCA_950005105.1 of Lycophotia porphyrea. Taxonomy (NCBI): domain Eukaryota; kingdom Metazoa; phylum Arthropoda; class Insecta; order Lepidoptera; family Noctuidae; genus Lycophotia; species Lycophotia porphyrea. Next base: position 25,535,359 of record OX465383.1, on the reverse strand, counting down.
TTTACCGAGTGGTTAGATCCTATTTACTCCAGGGCATAAAGAAATGAGATATGGAATGAATGTTAGTTTTTATTATTTCTATAATCGATGCGTACGCGTCGCATGATATGGCAGCCGAATGCTGCCAGCCCTGGCAAGGGTGCCGCCCACTCTCTCGATAACAACCGATCCTCATCGGTGTGCGCTCTTCTTATCATAGACCTGTTGTTCTCTCATTCAACTTACACATTGTTTGTATCGTGATACACACAATTTTAATGCTATTTTACACAACAAAGAGCTTACACACAGTACGTAGACGTTGCGTAGATTCACTACCGCACACATTACTAAAACTGCACAGAGAACCGAACTTAGATCCAATGATGATGTTAGAATACTTCGTAATCGACTTGCCTTAAATTGTCGAAGTTAAGTTTGAGTCTTGTGATAGAAAGTCCGAGTTCTTTGATGCTGTGGTCAGAAAAATCCGGAAGCTGGGAGTAGGAGATATCCAAGCCGATTTTGGTTTCGGGACTGAACTTGTTTGTTAAGGCCCGTGCGATTTCTTCATAAGCACTAATACGCTGACAAACTACGAGGATGGCACCAGTTCCGGCGTCCTCGCGGCGGCAGGTGCAGGGCGAGATCTCTCTCCTCATGGCACAATGCAGACTGGCTCCGGCGCCGAGCTGGCCGGCCAGGGCGCACAGCAGCGCGGCGGCGAGCGCGTGCTTGTGCGCGATCATCGTGTGTGCCGGTCGGGGCTGTTCGCGCTACTGGCGCGACTCCCCACGGCCGCTCGGAATCTGTGCGCAGACGCGGGCGCATGGCCCACCCCGCGCAAGCGCATCATCGAATCGTCTGCACTCTGTACCTTCGGTGTATTACCATTTCCCACTCAGCTCATCACTGATAGTCCTGTGCAGCATATCATTTAATTTAATTTATTGCTAAAACTGATTGACACAGACTAAAGAGATTTCAACTGAGTTTCTTCAACATGGTTTTTAGGATCTCCTCGACCACATTAGGTATGTTAAGATGATTCGAGTGACAGAGTCTACTTTTTATTTATATAGTGAAAAGTGATAACCACCGCTAACGCAAGTTACTCGTAATATTTTGATAACATTTTTTAATTATGACCCTCATAATTCGGTCAATATGTTCCTCAGACAGGATCTAAGATCCCTGTCTACAAGAACTACTTGTACCTTATCAATAGGCCAAGTTTACAGAGATAAAGATGAACTTACTCGTACTTATCTCTGATATTTCAAATGACCAATTAGGTACAATACTTTCATCTTTTATTTACTTACTTTATTTATTTACTTACTTTACTTTTAATGAGAAAAACCTGTTGTAGACTTGTGTGTTAAAATTATTTTAGGTAACGGATGTTACCTATAGTTAGTTAATTATTTATCATTGTTAATCGAGCCTAAAACCATAAAGAGCATAAATACAAATTAAAATGTAAGTATATTATAACAGAACATTACAACACACAATAACAGAACATTCATGATTGTGCTAAACATACGCGCTTCGGGAATTCTGCGACGAGATAGATATTGTTATCTCCCCATTGATGAGAATATAAACAGGCAAAACAGTGAATTGCCCTAGAATTTTTAACCTACTACTAATGAATTAAAGAAAAACCTAAATTCTTTTTAGTAATCGTTGTTTTTCCTCGAATTGCCTCGTTGGTCTAGTTGTCGCAAAGCGTACTTGCTTTTATTGTGTTGTGTTGTGTGTGTGTGGTTTTAGGATCATTTCCCAGGTCAAACACAGTGTTATTGGGTTTTTCAGACAGGAATTTCTCATTATTAGCAGCCTGGACTCTGCATTGGTGCCCGGTTAATGGCAATAGTCTAACCAGATGCATATCTTCATTATCATCTGCCTAGGCTTTTTCCAACTATATTGGGGTCGCCTTGCCGTCTAATCGGATGTAGCCGAATAGCAGTATTTTACATAGACCAACAGCCTATCGGACCTCCACAACCCAGTTGGAACCCCTAAACGAGATAGTTTGTCAGATTTCCAGGCTTCTACCCGTTACGACTGTCAAAGACCTACGAATGACAGTCGGGACCACTTTCTGGATTTGCATGTGCCTATATAATGGATGTTTCCCCATTCACCGATCTCGCCAAGTTCGAGCCACGCTGCTGTTATTGTTTAGCCATGGGCCCGACCTAAAGCCGTATGCCGTGATTTAAATACCACCAGCCACTAACCGTGCCAGTCACTAAGGTGGGAGCTGAGTTAACTGGTCCTCGTGGGTGAGGCTATAGAAACTCACACTCAAAGTATAGAGTATCTTCAATAAACACTCAATATAAATTACTAGCTGTTGCCCGCGACTTCGTTCGCGTGGATATATGGATGTGAATTTTTGAGGAAAAAAAAAACCCTTTGTGTTGTGAACTCCTGGAATGGAAAGGACTTGGCATCAATAGACGTGTTGTGTTTCGATTTTTTGGCTTTTGGACAAGCCGGTTTCTTCACGATGATTTGCTTCACCGTTTTAAGAAGAACGTTAATGAAATAATTTACAATACGTGAAGTGTGTGCCTGGGTTTAGACCTCCGATCTATAACTCACTTGGCCAGTTGGCCACTAGCTATTCGTAACAGTAACTTAATTATCTGAACCACTAAACTGTGAACTGTGAAACTTAGATTGTGTAAATCTAAGTTTCTAACGCTACCTTGAAGCTTAATTCAACAGCAAAAATTAACTTAATATTGCAGTACATATGCATTTTTTTACCATCGTCTTTCTCCTACTATAGTAGTATCTCATTTTTTTTGGTGTCGGTGCAAAATGGTTTCTTCCGTACTTCTCTATAAGTAGTCGTCTTCTAACCAGTCACTCTCTCATCTGTTTCAGTTCACCTTTTAAAGCTTTCAGGTAAAACAAAATAGTCCGTAACGGAAAGCCAGAAAAAAAGTTTTATGGGATGCAAATTATTATCAAGCATGAATTATAAGCACATATCTATGTAGAGATGGGATGGGGGTTCGTCTCTTAGCTACCAGCGCTGCCTCGCCCCAATTAAGTAGCGTCGGTGTGGGATTACCAATACGGCGATCGATTCGCAGGCTCCGGCCTCGTAGCCCTGATGCTTCATAGATATAGGTAAATAAAATATGTACCGACCAATCAATACGTTGCCGAACACAATATGAACGTTTTCCGGCTCTCAGAGAGAGATAGCTTTATCTGTCAGCCAATGACTAAAAAGAGAGGACACGTAACTCCGCAACGCGTTTGTTGTCGGGACGGCAAATTGAGAAAGCTGCACAAATCCAAATTCCGTAGCTGCTGCTGTGAAATTCCTGATAGAAAAACCCAATAGTACTTTGCTTGACCCCGGAATCGAACCTAGGACCTCATCTTGCCAAGTAGTCGCACCTGCGGTTGCGACCACTAGACCATCGAGACAATTAGTGTAAGATTTCATTTATTACTAGCTGTTACCCGCGACCTTCGTTCGCGTAAAATTATTATTATAAAATCCCCATTATTATAAGCACTTCCCTATTTGAATCGTTTGTTACCAATTTCAAGGGTTTTTTTTTACACGAAGCCCTAATTATTTACCTAAAATAAAAGTAGCCTAAGTTACTCCTTGTTACATCAGCTATCTGCCAGTGAAAGTCCCGCCAAAATCGGTCCAACTATTTCAGAGATTAGCCGGGAAAAACAGACAGACAGACAAAAATTGTAAAATACTGTTTTATTGTTTTATATTACAAACAGACACTCCAATTTTATTTATCTGTATGTATGTATGTATATGTATGTATATGTATGTATTTATTGATTGATGTATTGATAGTGATCGCATTTTATTTAAATTAGTGCCTACCTCACGATGTCATCCATCTGTAGCTTGAACTCTTCGAGCGCCTTTACGGGTGATTTGGTGACAGTGACAATTTCGCCATTTCGGAAAATTCCTCGCCATGTCGTTCCCGCGTTCTTAAGAAGAAATGTAGAAATGTGTATTTGAACTAATCAAGTTATGTAGAACTAAAATAGCAATTAACATCACATCCAAATAGCAATTAAGCAAAGCAAGCAACAAAAACTTAATTTATTCTTCTATTAATATTTACAATTATTATTTTTTCCGCTGGATGCGAGTCGCACGAGACCGGTCAATGTGGCGACACTTGGGGGAGGCCTATGTCCAGCAGTGGACGTCTTTCGGCTGAAATGATGATGATGATGATTATTTTCGAGTAGTTAAATAACACACAGTGACGGTAATCGGATTTATACCTTCTTAATTAACATAACATCTCGCATGTGAGCTCGAAGGGTTAGGCAGAGGTGTACCTAATAGTACGCTTATATTTCGCCTGTTATGTTTAAGTCCCATGTACCTAATAGGGGACGAGCCTATGGCCATCAACCGGGCACAAAGACTCCGCGACTGCTACGGAGAATTTCTTGTTGGAAAAACACAATAACACTTTGCCCAACGTAGGAATCGAACTCAGGATCCCATTCTCAGCTGCCGCGCTTGCTGATGTTTAATTTAAAACGATGACAAAGTACCAATTAATTACTCGTCAAATCTATGGTTATGGTTATAAAAATTGGTTGGAAACATTGAATTTAAATAAATAAATAAATATAAAAATTACAGTCATAAGTCATTTATTCATTTGTCAACATAGGTAGAAAAAATAGTTGTTATAAAAATAACAAGCGCGCTATGTTATGCCAGAAGGCTGGTGTATAAAATATTCATAAATTTCATTGATATTAAAAATAGATTGCATAATTACATTAATGGAATGCATAAAGTATTCATTGATTTTCTTAAAAATAATGCCCAAAAAAAATTACAAATGTCAAAAGGAAAAATATATTTAAAAAATAATGATTTCAAAAACGTCTAATCAGAAACGTAATTAGTTTTACTAACATTGTTTCGTCACAATTATAAACAATACGACTACCGGAATGAGGGCAATAGCCTGTGCATTCCCTGTAAAACTTTAGTGTTGTGTGTGCGTTCTTCCGTTTTATCTGCATTCGAAAACTGTTTTGGTGTTTTTGGCAGCGGCGACGGCGCCCCAGGCCGCCTGCGCGACGTTTGCTGTCATGTGCCTGACGTATTTTGTGTTGTTTGTGTAGTGTTTTATTAAATCTTTTTGTACATGATATTGTTATCACGTAAGTTTTATTTTAAGACTCTATCTATGTCCAACAATGAATGTAGTGACGCCGATCGTAGTGCCCTACCACATCGCTGAATAACCTAGTAAGACACTGTTCCCAAGCACGCTTTTTTAAGGGTAAAAGAGGCTTAAAGATACATTTGGGGAAAAAAACATAAGCCCCACAATATACCTTCCTCATGCTCATATTCCCGTTACACTTGATCCACCCACTCAATCCTTTTGGAAATATCTTTCAAAATTAAAAACTTCAACTCCTGTTTTAAAGAGAGTTCCTCGTGGCGCACGACCTTCAGTCGCATCATGCTTGGCGCGTTGTGTCCGTCTTGTCGCCAAAGAGAACTCTCAAAGTGCTTGGGAGCAATTACTCACCTTCCCGTTTAGAATTCTACATGTGCAAAAAAATTTGGCAAATAAAAAACCTTAACATCTCAAATTAAAGATAACTGTTACATTTCGGCCCAAAGTTTTGACCCAAAATTTACAGACCATTCCCCCAAAGAGGTTTATTGCTTTATGTAGAATCCAAATTAGGTGAGGGTGATATCAGTGGTGCAGCTAGGATTATCTTTAGCAGCGATGTGGTTGCGCCGTACTCTCCAGAGACCCTTACAGCTCTGGAGAGCAAACACCCCGCCCCGGCAGATGACCTCACCTTCCCTAACGGGGGGGTTACAGAAACTTACACTTAACAAATTACAGCTCAGCAAGTATGTGCGGCCGTCTGTTCCTTCCGAAGTGGCTCCGCCGGCGGCCTCGACGGCCTGACTCCGCAACACCTTAAATACCTAATTTGTTCAGGCGCCGGGGAAGCTGGTGAGTCCCTTTTGAAGGAGCTGACGGCCCTCATCAATCTCATGCTCTCCGGCAGTGTGAACGAGGCCGTCAAAGATATTTTATACGGGGCCAATCTTTTTTGCCCTGCGCAAGAAGGATGGCAGCATTCGGCCCATTGCCGTAGGGTTAACATACCGCCGTATCGCAGCCAAAATTTGCTGCGCCTTTTATAGTGAAACACTGGCCAGCAAATTCCAGCCCCGACAGCTTGGCTTTGGGTCCAAAGGGGGCTGTTAGGCTGCGGTACACGCACTTTCCACTTACCTTAATAGTGATAAGGGTGAGGTCATCCTTAAGGTTGACGTAAAAAATGCATTCAATTCCGTTAACAGGGACACCTTGTTGACGGAGGTCCAAAAAGAAATACCCAAAATTTACAGTTTTCCACCAATGTTACAGGAACCCCTCAAAATTGCTTTATAAAGACAACCTTTTGGAATCAGCCGTTGGATGCCAACAGGGTGACCCTCTTGGGCCAGTCATTTTCAGTGTAGCAATTAATCCAATTAGTCGGCAGCTCAATTCTAAATTCAACGTATGGTATTTGGACGATGGAACCCTCGGAGGTGATGTGGACACAGTCCTGAAAGATTTAACTTTTTTAAAAGAAAAATTCAGTTCCATTGGTCTAGACCTTAACCTTTCCAAGTGCGAAATTTACCTTCCTGAAACCACTGACAGACAGACTACCATTTCTAAATTTAACTCGTTAGCACCAAATATCAAAATTACCGAAAAAAAAATTCTTCACCTCCTAGGGTCACCAATATTTGACGAATCTTTTCCGTCGTTCATCGAAGAAAAAAATCAAAATTTCAATGATGTTTCGGAGAGACTTTTCAAAATTAATATTCATTCGGCCTTTACACTAATTCGATATTGTTGTTTTGGACCAAAATTCACGTATTCGCCTTCGCTCCTCTCATCTGTGGAAGCATCCACAGCTTTTAGAAAAAATAGACCAAATTATTAGGAACACTCTAACTTCAATATTTACTGTGGCCCTGGACGACCGAGTTTGGCAGCAAGCCACACTACCTATTCGCTTGGGTGGTCTCGGCGTCCGCAAAATTTCAAGTATAAGTTTGCCAGCCTTCCTCTCCTCGGTCTACGGCACCGAAAAATTAACCAGGGATATTTTGTCTTCCTCACTGGTTGATTTTGAGGTGCCGTATTTGACCGATGCTTTGAACGCGTGAAAAATGGCTTGTCCCAATACGGATTTGCCCGACAACTTGTCCTCCCAGAGGCAGTGGGACGTGCCGCTCTGCAGTATTGTACGGAATACCCTTTTAAACACGTCTATCAATACTGTGGACCGTGCCCGTCTACTGGCCGTGGGGGAATGGGAGTCGGGCTTATGGCTTCAGGCACTTCCTTCATTCACCATTGGCACTATGATGGATGATACATCGTTCCGTGTCGCTACGAGTCTACGCTTAGGCGCACCTTGTGTTGCTCCGCATCGGTGTCACTGCGGTGAAGCTGTCGACAGCCTCGGACACCATGGCCTGTCTTGCCACAGGAGCGCAGGTCGCATTGCACGACACGCCAGCATTAACGACATTATTCGTCGAGCTCTTGCCAGCGCCGGTGTGCCAGCGGTTTTAGAACCAAACGGCTTGATACGTGACGATGGCAAGAGACCAGACGGCATGACGTTGGTGCTTTGGAAGGTGGGTAGGCCTTTGGTGTGGGACGCAACCTGTGTCGACACCCTTGCGCCATCCCACGTTGTAAGCACGGCGGGCTGTGCAGGCGCTGCTGCTGCGGCTGCTGAGATCCTCAAGCGGCGCAAATACTGTAACCTTATTGGTAATTACAGTTTTGAGCCGTTTGGAGTCGAAACGCTCGGGTCATGGGGCCCGAGTGCGTGTCTCCTTTTTAAGGAAATATCTCGCCGAATGGTCGCCACTTCGCGTGACCAGAGGGCTGGCTATTTCTTTGGCCAAAGAATTAGCATTGCTATTCAACGTGGCAATGCTGCCAGTCTTCTGGGCACGTTTCCGGATGACAGCGATGCGGAGGAGTACTTCGACGCCTACGTGTCCTATTATTGTAATTGTAAATATGTAGGTACTTACTTTTAGTCTTCCCTTTTTTTAGCATTATTTTTGTTTTATTTGTAGTTTGTATATAATGTAAATATTGATTAAAAATAAAAATAAAGTTTACTACGTCAATATTCAAATCTATCTATAATATAATCTGAATCTCGGAAATCAGACATCGGTTGATTTGTAAGCACGCTCTAAATAAGCATGCTCATTACTAGCAATGTAGTTACACAGGTGTACTAATGAGCACTTGCTCAATAAAAGCATGCTTTCGTGCTAGTAATGAGCAAGTCTGTCCGTATCAATATATTATAATTATATTCAATATATTATAATTATATTCAATATATATTTATATTCGATAAACAATGGCTTAAAAGAAAGAACCTAAAAACTTTGAAAGAAATGAAAAATCTTCTGTTCAACATCGAGCTCCTCTTGAACTGAAAGGCATTGCCATTGTAATGATGCTACCTAATTGCTGTACCAATATAAATAAAAATGTATTTAGTCCTTTCTTTAGTTTTATTAAATTATTTTGAGCCTGATTCGTGTGGTCTACTTGCAAGAAGCTTGGACCCCTTGCTGCATAGGGACACCGTAAAAAAATATGCTGAAACTTTTAAGTTCCCATAAAAAGTTGAGCTTTTTAATTTCGAGTACTTTCGAGATGCACTAGAATTCGCTCTAATAACAATTTCCACTCACTTTGAACTTTATTTTCTTCTATTTCGACCGACTCTTGATTGGCCCCAACTTATTCTACTGAACGTCTAATGTACAAAGGTGTCGTTGTATAACTGGTATTGTCCACGTCCACGAACTAACGACCGCATAGTTCACACTGCTCATCACGGATACCAAACTTGTTTTTAGGAAATACCAAGAATGTTCAATTTTGCATAAATTACAAGGAACAACGTACATGTGTGATAATTATGAAACTGATAATAAATAATGATAAAATGTTTGGTCGATACATTAATAAGGTGGCTTTATCTAATGGCTTTCTGATAACGAACATACTTTTGACAACAGCATTTTAACTTGACCTGTACAAATGTTTTTCGGCAATTATTAGAGTGGATTTACCCGCGTTCAATTTGATAATGTTTTTCAAGGAACGATATTTTTATTGTAAAAAATTATCTGGGTACGATATGGTTAGTAATAAAATGTATCACGGAACCTTGAATGGATTTGATTCTATTATAATTGCTAAACTTTCATGTTTTGTTCTTTACTTTTAAGTCTTAAGATGAATTATTTAACGTTTAAGCAACCGAATTGGTAAAATTAAGCCAGCCCTGTTTGGGGCCAATGTAAAACCCTTTTTTAATTTTTTAAACAAGAAGGATGCTTGCATGCGGTTTAGAGACAGACCTTTTGTCTATAAAAACAGATATTCCCTCAACAAAAAGCAAAAGATATAACTACCAAGCTAAGAAAAACAGACAAAGATCCAGGATATAGGTACAGTCAGCGTCACGATGTGGGTACCCCTCTTGAGAGCACCTACGTTCCCAACTGGGGTACCCAATTGATGCAACCCACCGTACATAACAAAATAAATAGATTAACACTCCAACTTCGGTAAAAAGTTATAACTAAGTCAAAATTAGAACCTGGCTTATAAAACGGAAACCTGTTTTTTTTCTTCAAAAAAATTAGGATGTCAAGATTAGGAATAGCACTTTTAAGTTATAATTCTTTGGTACTTTTGGCAATGGTATGAATTTCTAGTAGCCTTCTTCTTCCTATTTAGAACCGTGCCCCTAAAGTTGTGAGTTTAGTTTCTGGCCTTACCATAATGACGAGGACTGCGGTCCCAGACCTCCCGAAGTCCCGAATACACAACACTACTACCTGAACCCTTGCCATCATATCACATTTCCAGACAATTTTTTGACAACTCGGTTGTAACGACGGACTATTTGTTGCCTGGCGTTTGATCCGTTCAGCTGATTTCACGACCTAATTGCATCAGAAATAACTAAACATGTTTTGTGCTTAATATATATACCCAACCTACGATAAATTCTTCTTTTGTGGTTAGGGCACCAAAAAACTAGCTTTTCTAAATGCTGTTTTGTTTTCTTAATTAGCGGAATATTTTCTACGGCGGACCAACTTTAAATGAAATTATTATCACTGTTACGTAACAGAATTAACCGTCAATGAAAGATAAATAGGTTCTTTCCGGCTGTAAATTTAAGAGGCTCTACGAAAAAATAAATTAAACCTAGATAAGCTTCCAGAATGTTGGGAAAAAAGGAATAGAAATGTATAGAGATCTCACATAATATTACATTGTTCACGCTTACAAGATTAACTCCCTAAAACCTGTAGAGGAATAGTCCTAAGAACAATCGATTCTCCAAACCCTCGTTTTGAGCCGACTGGCTTCTAATTTAAGCAATATTGCCAATAAAGATAATTCACTGCTGGAAATAGGATCTTGTCGAAAAAGTGGATCCCAAGATTACCGCTGTTGTTACTATAGGATTAGTGGATACGTAGGTATAGAGAAGCAGGAAAAATAAATTTAGAAATGTCAACTATTTATAGGTAGTTCAGTCCAAAAAGAATACCTACTTTCGGACGTAATTAAATGTGTTATAAAACTAGTTCAACGATTGAATTTTTTTTATTGTTAATTGGTAAAAAGCTAGTTGGCTTCGGACACCGAGAGAGTTCCGGCCCAACCTGGGTAGGAAAAATATGTCCAAAGTTACATTTTTATTTGTTGAGTTTGGTTGTAAAAGATTTTTGAAGATTAATAAGTAACTGTGCTAATAAAGGCGTCGTCGGCTTATTTTTCCTGATCCACACAATCTACATAACATAAGATAACATCACGCCTGTAATCCCCATATTGTTAGGCAGAGGTGTACCTAATAGTACACCCACATTTCGCCAGTAATGTTTAAGTCCCATGTAATAGGGGGCGAGCCTATTGCCATCAACCGGGCATAAATCCAGACTCCGTGGCTGCTACTAAGAAATTCCTGATGGAAAACCCAATAGCACTTTGCCCTACCTGGGAATCGAACCCAGGGCCTCATGCAGTCGCGCTTGCGACCACTAGACCAACGAGGCAGTTCACCCAAATCCACCTAATCTACTATTTACATTAACTTTATTTTTTATTTATTTTAAGCGGTTAAAAATGCCTGACACATATCGCACCGTCCGGGGAGACGGCTTGGTTATGTGAGGTTCGCCTTGGCGGATGAGCCTACTGTCGCCTTGGTGGATGAACCGGGAGAATTGCTACGCATAACGTTCGCGACCGACCCAACGAAGCCCAACTCCTTTGGCGATGTCTGGACTCACCTGAGTTACTGGCAGTGACTCAGTGACTCCTCATGAGGGCCGTGCAATTTGACGGCGATATTCTTCCCGATCTACCGCCCTGTCCTCCTGCGACGAATCGTGCCCGGGAGGAAGACTTCATCACTGAAGTGATTCGTCGCTCCACCTCCCCGAGATGACGTCGTCGCAGAAGGACGCTACTGCCTCCCATGCCCCCCCCCCCCTTACTATCGACCATGGCCTTGTCCACGACAGGCAAAAAGAGGCCTACCCTGATTGATGCTGCCAGAGCACGGAGCTACACTACCCAAGCAGGACAATGCTCGAAGGCATGGAGTGTCCTGTCCTCGCTAGCCACTTTGTGCAGGTATTCGTTAAAGTAGCCATGCACTGACAACACCTACCCCAGACGGAAGACCACGTTCCGTGTCGCCACCATACCCACTCTTCCAGGATTGGATGGATAGCCAACTTGTTTCAGTGACCTGCTCTAGACGACTCCGTATATTTACATAAACATACGTCAGCTAGATTTATCATAATACTATCTCGTCCCCTTATCGCTGTAGTTTACAGTTCTCCGAAGTTATTTGGTTTACAGGCATTTTTCTTCGTAAGTCAAATACTAACGTTAAGAATGAAATTGAAAAGAACCCTTCATACAATTTCCATTTGAACTAGTTATTCCATCAAAACTCATTTCAGATTTCATTGCAATGAAAATAACAATACTATTTTCTCGCTATGTAAATAGATAGACAAGCATTATTTTTACAACTATTCCCTAGTCGATAGCATACATAGTTCCTGAAAATAAGAAGATGGACCTTTAGGGTCCCGTTTCCACCATTTCGGTACGGAACACTAAACATTAACTAATTTTAGGCGCAAAATACCATTCGGCTTAAAGTTTTTTTTTTGGTAAATTAATTGTATTTATTTATAAGTTAGGCTGCAAACACAGCAATAAATAAAATTATTTTATTGCCCTCTTTGACGCTTACGTAGAACTCTCGTAACGGGGAAAATAAATAATATAGCAGTCATTCATCTTTTCTGCTCTACTAAACATCAAATTAACAAATTATTTAATTAAAGTAGATTGTTTTTTATTCGGCGGTGGGTGGTGGTAAAGTTAAGTCACAATTGAACCTAACCTAACTACAAATTGGTAGGATATTTAGACTTATTTATGCACCTTTTTCTTGTTCACGAGCAAACAGTGCTTTACGGGATATCTGTGATATTTTCATCTTTATAATGATCTTGATACTTACGTAGAAATATACTTATTTAAATCTGCTGCGTAATTAAAGGCCACTGATTGACCTTTCACAATATTAGAATTAGAATCGCAAAAAAGGAAACAACATAATATAGCTTATGATTACGATACACACGTAGCCATATTGCAATTGAAAAACCAGTATTATAAAATTAGTTTGAACAAAATCGTGTTCCTTTACAGGTTCCACTAACTAATCACTAGAATATTTTGGGAAGAATAGATTACAGATAATTTAGAATAAAGGGGTATCGTCGTACCTGGTAACTAGGCTATGGATGTCAGATAGGCAGACTGCTGATCTGATTGAATTGGAAGCTCACCCCAGCTTGACTGGGAAAAGGCAAGGCATTGATGATTGTTGATGACTAATGTATTACACACGATACCCATAAAAATGAAAGTAGATAATCCTCAAAGTGGATTGTGCCTGTTCCTTAAAGCATTTTGTATTTCTGCGACGAACAATTTAAATAAAATTTTTGACATTTCCGTTGTTATCGCTGATAGAATGACACTTTATCTGGGCAGAGAGCCCAGCAGCCCAGGTAAATTACTCACATTTTTAGGTGGTTACCATAGATGGACGAAAAGCTACAAAAATAGTTAATTCAATTAGTAAGTACATCAAGAAAAAGAAAGGAAGGCCTCCCACTAGGTGGACCGATGACCTGGTGAAGGTTGCGGGGATCCGCTGGAAGAGAGCGGCACGGGACCGGTCAATGTAGCGACACTTGGGGGAGGCCTATGCCTAGCAGTGGACGTCCTTTCGGCTGAAATGATGATGATGACTCAATCAATTTAGTGAACTAGCAAGCACATTAAATACATACTTTATAAATGCAAAAGTTACCCTGTCTCATAGTATCGTGTCACGTCTAACCCACAGAAGCGATCTTTTTAAAAGAAAAATACATACGTGGCAAGGAATGATAAACGCTCTATACGAAGAAAGTCGTAAAGTGGGCTTGGAAATCAACCTAACAAAAACTAATGTCATGACGAACCATACTGAAAGACCAATATACCTGGAAAACTCACCCCTAACATATGTAAACGCCTACATTTACCTGGGAAAGCAAATCTCATTTAACCAAGGAAATAACGAACAAGAAGTAGAGAGAAGAGTCAGCATCACATGGTAAAAGTTCTGGAGCTTCAAAGAAATACTCAAAAGTAAAATGACCATACGAATGAAAACGAAAGTCAAGAACACCTGCCTACTGCCCTCATTAACATACGCCTGCCAAACTTGGAAATTTACCAGAAAAGTAAAAAATAAAATTATATCCAGCCAAAGGAGTATGTAAAGGAGCATTCTGAAAATAAGGAAAATCCAAAAGATCCGCCACTCTAATATAAGACAGAAAACTCAAGCCATTGACGCTCTCAATTACTCACAAAAGCTTAAATGGCGATGGGCTGGTCACTTAGCGAGGCTAAGCGATAATAGATGAACAAGAGAGACAACACAATGGACAGGCCCACTAGGTCAGAGAAAGAGAGGAAGACCAAGTGCACGCTGGGCAGGATATCATAAAAGTAGCAGGTACTCATTGGCTACGCGCGGCAGAGAATAGGGAGTACTGGTCTTCTCTGGAGGAGGCCTTTACCTTTCATGGAGAGGGTTCTTGCTAAAAAACAGTTTTTGATTTAATTTGAAGTTAATGAAGAACCCTGTCTACCGGTATCTCGGAACCTGTTCCCAATGCTGGTGGGCTACTATTTTTTTATATTTTTAAATATTTTTTAAATGTAATGAATATGTATCAAGATGAATAAAGGAAACCATAATGTCAAAATCATTAACAATACAATAATCAAATATTATGCAATAATTAAAAGAAACATTATTTCAAGGAACAAAAATAAAAAATAAACTCGCAAGTAAATTAAATATCGCCCAACGCTCAGCATCATAAACAGTCGGAAACCAGAAGGAACCACTTTCAAAACGTCTCGAATTTCTACAACAACGTACATACGTACTCGTAGAAACAGGAAAGTTTCAACCAGCTTTTCGGAAGCTGATGTCAGTCCTATTCATTTTTGTTTCCACTACAGTTGTTTTCGAGTCACTATCTAGGTCCTCCGGCAGAAAGACAATCTTCGCATTTTATATTCAAAGATATGGAATACATATCTTCTTTGGACTACAGCGAATAAGCACAGACAATCACAAAATCACAAATAAAAATGTTATGCCTCGTTAACCCGTACCTACCTACTTTCGTATATTTATTATCGATTTAATATTTGCATACGACGCTAACGATGTATGCTCGAACATTCCCAGACAAAAACAATGCTCAGAATGCCAAAGGGCAGGCTTTTTATTTCCGATATCCGGAAGTGAGTCAACTACCTTGACTATAAGATTAATAATTGCCTACCAGCGGTCCGCTCTGCATTTAATTTTATAATATTTCACCTTCGGGTTTCAGATGACCATCGTAATTAACATCTACAGCGATGATCAAAAAATTAATTAAATATCAACGACTATAATGCGTATAACGAAAATTCATATACATAAGTGTCCTAACAACTATTTTAAATTTAAAATATATGCGTAGGAATGTTATGTAGTAAATTCGTTATCAGCTAAAGCTGGCAAAAATGAAGGTGATTGTATTAATATTCCTGCTAAATTGTAGTTACAGAATTATAATGATTAAAATCATCAATTTGATGTGAGCTTCGATTTGTTGTGCCTCAAAGTAAGGGAACTAACTACTAAGAGAGTTGTATTGATGATTTTAATGATTATAACTCTGTAAATATTTGTTCCAGTAGCGAATCATATTTTAATCAACATACAACCTGACATTGACCTGCAAATTGCAAAAAAAATAGTATATTTTATAACGAGGGACTAAACGAAGCCATAATATACCAGAGGTGGTTTGAATCCCGAGCGTGCGAGGAAGTCAATGAAACCGAGGGTATATTAAGTTGGCGTTTAGTCTCGAGGTGCAAACTGTACTTTTCACTTTGAGTGCGAGAAAAATAGTCAATTTAGTACAAAAACATTTATTAAGTACTCTCCATTTACTACGAATTTTCTCTCTTTTTACACGTTTCGTCTTAGTACAAGGCAAATTTATAGCCTGTAACGTGGTGTCACTTTCAACCAGTTCTATTCCTCTACATGCACCACTTATACCGAAAATCAAGACAACCTGTAAGTAAACAAAGTAAATGTGACAATCGACATTTTATATAGGTACCTAAATAAAAGGCATGGTTAGGTATATAGGTAGGTACCTAAACATATCTTGGTCGCCAAGTATTTTTCATTGGGATCGTTAAAAAGATTATCTATTATGTCATTTACTCTTTGCTCGACGACAAAAAAACTCTTCACTGTCACTAGACATTCTTACTAAATTTATTTAAAATCGATCAAGATTACACTCACAAAAAATTCTGAAATTTTCGCGGTCAGTTTTTTCTTCTAAACCAGTCACAGATTAACAATTTAAAACACATGGCGCCACCTTCTTTGCTGCGGAAAAACCATGGAACTAAAACTCTCAACATTTAAGTCCACCCAAGACTAAGACAGCTTTATCACCGAGGAAAATACTCTACTTTTCGTACCATTTGCGAAAAAATTAACACAATAATAATATGAGATAAGCATTTATTTAAAATAATGACAATTAAAAGTAAAAGTTAACATTCGAAACATTGGTCCAATTATTGATAGAGAGAGTTACATTTTTGTTTGGTACATTTATTGTTGATGAGTTGATTTGAGTATTTCTCTGTTCTTGCGTCTGAGGAACTTGCGTTTCATTGTAGATAGTATACGTCGGAGATAGTGGTGGTGGTGCATTGTGAGATACAGACAAAGAAGTTGATGGTTGTGGCTCTGACGGATTAAGTTTTATATTTTTGTTAATTTTACTGCTTAATATGGTTTTATTCGCCATTGAGCTTTCGATATAACCCTCAGCTACTCTATCAGAGCTAAAACCACCGTGTCTTTTTATTGACGTAATATCCGCCCCTGAATCCGCCAAGAAAGTCGCCGAAGTTCTTCTAAAGCAGTGACCGGTGTAGAGTTCAACATCTTTAAGTTTTAAATATTTAGCAATTTCCTTTGGCATATTGTTAATTTTATTTTTGTCGATGGTTTGTCGAGTACATTTCCCATTCCGATAGTACATAAAAAATATATTGTTTTCCATGTTGGTGGGACATAATGCTTGGTATTTATGAATGATTTTAGTATATTGTCCTTGTACAATGAATGACCGATTTTTCTTTGACAAATGTAGTTTTGAGATAAGCAACTAACTTCAACTTTGACGATCTCTTTGGCTTTCAAGGACTTGCAAATAACCTCATCCAAATCAATGCTTTAACTTTAGTCTTTTTATTTCTTTGACTTTACATTTACCTATCCTTGAACTTAGACAAGAGTGTTTAAGGCGGACAAAATTCTAACTTAAAAAAATTATACGACTCATTTCTCACGGCTTTAATGCTAATCAATATTAGGACCGTGAATTTGCGGATTTGAGTCGCTATAAGAAATGGAATCACAACCATGATAAGCAAACTAGTTTATAATCATGTCGTAAGAATGCGGATATTTTTAGAGATCCTTATTTTAGTCTAGGAACATTATCTTAAATAGTAACCGCAGTTTTAGCCACAATGGCTATTATTATCAAAAAAAAGTGAATGACATTTAAGAAAAAAAAATGATTCACATGGACGAGCAAAAAAGGAAAAAATAAAAACATGGTTTGCATCAGAATGAAGGTCACTGAACATAGGGAACATTATCCGGATTTTCGAGTTTATAATGATGTAATTTATAAATTTTATAGTGATGGACTAAGGAAAATTTCCTGAGGAAAGTTCTGAGTATGAATGTTTAAGAGTAGAGTAAGACCAAAGAAACGATGGATGGACTGTATAAATAATGATATGGCAGGAAAGGAGGTGTCTGATGAGATGACGAGTAACAGAGAAGTATGGAAGAAGAAAAAATGCTGCGCTGACCCCATATGAATTGGGATAAGGGCAAGAGAATGATGAGGAATGATGAGGAATGATATAATGATTTCCTCATCGGGTTTTCAGGTTGTCATAAACTTAATGCACTGGAATTTTATAAGATACCTATTTTAAAAGAAATGTCTATTGCGGCTTTTTATTGTCAAACACCATCTGCACAAAAAAAACCTTAAATTAATTTATTACCACGCTAGGAATGAGTTGAAAACATCACACATTATGTGAATAATTATTTTCATAGCAACCGGCCCATCCAATGAACCTTATTAATTTGGTAACAAGTCAATGACCTCGCGAATTTAAGTTGTCTGGTGTGTATCGATATGATGGTGTACGTAACACTTCATCTTACGAGATTTACCTACTTATTGTTTGACATCCCATAGCTATCGGTAACACTAGTGCCTAGGCTAGGTACCTAGCTCAATCTACCTTTACGTGATCATCCAATAATGTGGTTGCCAAAATGATTGTGTTGCAGCAGCGGTGAGGGCTTTTTCAGGCAAGCAAGCTGATTGACGAGATGTGATGAAATTTCGAGGGATTTTTAGATAAAATAAAAGATGCGTATAGTGTAAAAGCAAAATTGAATGTCATAACGATGGCATGTACAAGATTCGAGGAGAGGGGTCATAGGGAACAATATTTTGACCAATTACGAGAGTGAAAGGCGTGTGGCGTGATATGACGTAGGACGTTAGGTTTATTCTTGACCCCGAGATGTCGCCCTCAGTCTTGATTGCAGGAAATTAAATAGGATTTGGAACAGATTGTGTTTGGTAAAATGTCACTGCTGAGCCAGGCCTCCAGTCTATGACAGGGAAATAAAGGGTGTAAAAAGGCTCTTAACGAAGCCGAAAGGCTCTTGTTCAATGTTTTGAATGCGTTACATTGAGTCCTAACGTAAAATTTGATTTTTCAGTCCAAAAAAAAAAGATGTATCCGAGCAATCATTTTTGCGTAAAATTACTTAGTTTGATGTACAGAATGCTTGGTTGACGGCTTCGTGAAGAGTATGTTTACACCCTGTATACCATGTAATGATCACGAAGGCCGAGGCCGAGTGCCGGGTTGTAGATGTCACATTCACATGTCTTCTAACCGAATCTAGGACGTCATGCGTAATGATGAGGAAGCCCCTCACGTTGCAGTTCTTTTCCTCCACCATAATTTCATCAACAAAGGTATCTAAACGATTTGGATACCATTGTTGATGAAATTTTTACACAAAGTGCGTACATGAGTTTGAATACCCGTCTTTATTATCCTACTACAGGGCAAAGGTGACAGCAGTGGTGGTACCTAATAAAGTGCGACGCATTCCGTTCTGATTTTCTGAAATTCAGTAGATTCACTTACCAACTGAAAGTAAATACTAGATGGTAAACAACATCTTGGTACATTCACCAATCTTTATGCAGCTTTTGACACTTATTTTTTTTAATGGAAGTAGTAAAGCACCTGGATAAGTGACAATCGCCTTCAAAGTACACTTCAGCCAGCTTATCTGTGCAGGCGGGAAAACAGAGAACTAAAATAAAAGTACCAAGTTTTATAAATCGATGCATTTTTTCTTGACCGTTAGCCGCACCTTGAACTGCACACTTAGGGTGCTTTTCCACCAGAGATGTGTTATGCTACGTTGCTATGGATGCGTTTGATATCCAGCAATCATATTCATTGGTGCACATAGCTTAGCACTGGTGGAAACGGATTCAACTAAGATATGTTTTTATATGGAAGGTTGTGTGCTATGGATGCGTGCAGATGCTCTAAGCTATGTGCGCCCTCGCCGCTTCCCTACTATCGATACATCGCAAAGTTCGAGCTGCGCATCTTCCTCGCGCAGCTACTTTGCGGCGGCGCATCTTACTCGCACCGCTACATAACTTAGTATCAGTGGAAACAGTCACATAGTTTCAAAGCTTAGCTTTTTCCTACAATAACTTCCGACGGATTGACGGACGCTTTTCGATAATGCGATTAATCTAATTTTGACATTTACTTCATCTTTGTCGCCGAATGTGAATTATGATGCCTAGAAATTCAGGGGAATATTCCTTTTCGTCTTACATGTTACAACATGCCAAAATCATTATATTATGAATAACTAAAGTATGGAAATAAATAAAGTTTGAATGAAAAAACGATTGATGAGAAAAGTAGTTTGGATCGGATGTTGCCATCAATAAAAATTTAACATTCTTTAATGAGCCCACGCAACGATATTTCGTTTTTATCCGCGAACTGAAAATAGATGTTTGTTAATCAGGCTATCAAACTAGTATATTTAATGCGAAAGTTTAGACTTTTAAATTCCTAAGAGGTTCATTACTTAATCTAGTCATAATACCCATGTTAACTCCCAATCTATACATATAATAAAACAGTAAAAAAACTGTCTGTACATTGAATACATTAAAAAAAATTAGTTGTTTAGAAACAGCAATAGAGCACGAATCCAAAAAAAAACATCTGTCTGTTTGTCTGTACACGCTAATCTTCGGAACTACTCGACGGATTTGAATGACTTTTTTGTTGTTGTATAGGTATTATGTCTGGGCAACATATAGGCTATAATTTATCTTGGAAACTTGAACACCTGATGCAGAACCGCAACAGACCAGCTAAACTATAAGAGATACAAAAATGGTACCATAGCAAAAATTGTTCCACGTGAGAATTTTCTGCTAAGAGAATAAATTTGAAGATCTGGAACAGCAGATGTGGAACTCCAAGAGCCCAGCTACACTATAACATATATAGGAATGAGGTCTTAGCAAGAGTTGTTCAGCCTGATGAGCACTCTCTGTTGACGTATAAAAATTTAAGATCTGGAACACCTGTTGTGGATCTCCAAGAGCCCAGTTACACTATAACATATTATATAGGAATGACGTCTTAGCAAAAGTTGTGCAGCCTGATGAGCACTCTCTGTTGACGTATAAAAATTGAAGATCTGGAACACCTGATGTGGAAATCAAAGCTGTCACTAATTTCACTGTATAATTATAAAGCTGGGAGTACCTCCACGCGGTGAAGACGGTAACAGTTTAGGAATAAATCATTGAAAATTTGACTCTACTGGCCAAAACTCCCATTTATTATTTTATTTTATCGAATAAATATGCCTTCAGGCTTATGTTATTTGAGTGTTTAATTTCCTTTTCCATTTATCTTCGTGACACGGTAGCCTACCCGGTAACGCAGAGGAGCCGTCACTTAGATTGTAATTGATTAGGTATCTTCAGAATAAAACTATAACAATGCCTAGAAAGAGGTCAAATCTTTCCCAACGTTCCAAAGGAGCTAAAAGATTGAGGATCATAAGATCCCAAGAATCTACCGAAGAGCGTCAGGAGAGACTTGATGCTGTTCGAGAACATCAGGCTGCAACTCGCTCCGTAGAAACCTCTTCGGATCGCGAAGCACGCCTGCGTTCTCAGCGTATTTACGCATCTATATCCAGGTCTCTAGAGAGCAGTGAAGAATATGATGCGCGACTGACCGCTGATCGTGAACGTCGTGCATTGTCTCGCGAGTCGCAGACGTTGATGGGCATTTCCTGTGGACTTACAAAAATGAAAGATCTGGAACGTCTCCAATCGTCTCGCTCATCCCGTTGTTTTCCCGTCCCCGGGCCTTAGAATTCTACATCAGACGTTTCAGATCTTCGATTTTGACGACCCCGTTGTCGCTGGCATAAGCAATAGGATCCGCGTACGAAGTCGCGGGCAGAAACTAGTAATAAATAATTAACTATTGCTTTGACAATTTACATACTCTTGCTGCCTCGTTGGTCGAGTAGTCGCAAGTGCGACTGCTGAGCAGGACGTCCTGGGTTCGAATCCCAGGTAGGGCAAAGTGCTATTGGGTTTTTCCATCAGGAATTTCTCAGAAGCAGCCACGGAGTCTGGATTTGAGCCCGGCTGATGGCAATAGGCTCGCCCCCTATTACATGGGACTTAGACATAACTGGCGAAATGTGGGTGTACTATTAGGTACACCTCTGCCTAACCCTACGGGGATGAGGCGTGATGTTATGTTATGTTATAACAAAATATATTGTTTTGACTTATAGCCAATCGCACGCATTACGTTTCCGTCTTTTCTCGTCACAGAATATTATTACTTAGGCATTTGTCAAATTCTTCGCGTTGACGTCTTAAATAGTAATTAATTCAATATTCTAAGCTCTCGGGTAAACCCTTAGATCACGTGATCAGCCACGAATCAATTCAAGTTGGGTCAAAATTTCAAACTTTTCTATCAAACTGACCTGATGGTGTGCGACATATTTTTAAGTAGATATAAGAAATATTTGTACAAAGAAACCGGTTCGAGTTCATACCACGAGACATTTTATTAGCGCTGTGGTTATCTCATCAATGTTAAGATTTTAATACATTAAGAATTATTCGTCCACTCAATCTCCCTAAATGTCATCTTATGCTGTTTCAAAAATAGCTTATTTTTTATTATTTTTGGTGTGGAACAACCATCGGCCCACCTGGTGTAAGAGGTCCCCGCCGGCTATGTCACCTTCCTGTTCAAAATACGAGGGGCATGTCAGTTACCTTGTTGGCTGTTACCGTTACCATCCTAGGAACAGTCTTAGCTAAAATATCGTATGTGTGTAATTACGAAAATTCAACCGCTGTCATCCCTCATTAAACCCATCAAAACGAAAAAAACATCATTAAACTCATTAAAACGATCATAGTCAAAATCAAAATATTTTATTTGACATAGGCCCAGATGGGCACTTAAAAACGTCCATAAAAAGGTGAACGGTTCGGTTGGTTGTTTCCTATGGAGAAGAACCGGCAAGAAACTTCATGGTTACTCTTTTCAAATCATTTGGTAGGTATTACAATATTATCATGTTACAGTATTAGTACTTAAGTATGGGGGAACAGCGTAGGCCTGACAATAAGTCAATGCGTATTACACAAAATGTAATACAAGATAAAAAGTTAACAAGCATCTGGGAATCTACAAAGTCTAGTCTAGTTTGGAGCATACTTGTGGCAGTAGATGGCTTTTCCCCGATATAATTATAGTTATTATTACAACTTATGTAAGTGTTGTCGATTAAAGTTTGTCAAACTATTATTGAGACTATAGCACCGTACTTAGCCTTAATATTTAACTTGTGTGTGGACCAAGGAGTCTTACCGGACCTTATGAAATACGGTAAGGTAATACCACTTTTCAAATCCGGGGACAGTAAAGACAAAAATAACTATAGACCCGTTTCCGTGTTGCCGGTTTTCAGCAAGGTGTTTGAAAAGGGAAACTTGCGCTCAGTTTAGTGAAATCATATTTAAACGATAGACATCAGCAAGTACAAATAAATGGTGTCAATTCGATGGGTTTAAAAGTAAGTATGGGTGTATCGCAAGGTTCGATATTAGGTCCTTTCCTCTTGTTAGTCTATATAAATGATCTACCACATTTATTTAAAAACCAACCACAAATGGTGTTGTTTGCTGACGATACCTTTTTAATATTTAAGATAAACAGACGTGCCACAAATCTTGACGACGTAAATAACGCCCTACTGCAGGTCCATGATTGGTTCACCGCGAATAATTTGGTATTAAATGGAAAAAAAACCAAGTGCATCAGATTTGCTTTACCGAATGTCAAAAGTAGTGATAGTGACATAGTATTGAATCAAGAGAAACTAGAATTCGTCGAAAGAACTGTTTTCCTGGGGATCAGGCTCGACTTAAGGCTACAATGGGGTCCGCATATAACATCTCTTGCAGGACGGCTGAGTTCAGCAACTTATGCTGTTAGAAAAATTCGTCAATTTACTGATGTAGATACCGCCAGGCTAGTCTATTTTAGTTATTTTCATAGTATTATGTCATACGGTATTTTACTATGGGGACGGGCTGCAGACATCGAGTCTATATTTATTCTGCAGAAAAGAGCTATCAGAGCCTTATATAATCTACGTAGGCGTGATTCTCCAAGAGAACTGTTTAAGGAAATTAACATCATGACGGTACCTTGTCAATACATCTATGAAAACAACATGTGCTCTTAGGAAAAATCTGCATTTATTTAATAAAAGAGGTGACAGACACCACTACAATACTAGAAACAGGGACCAACTTGTACAGCCAGGTTTCAGGCTAGCTAAAGTAGACTCATCTTTCATGAGGTACTGTTTAAAATATTACAATAAAATCCCTCCCCACATTCTAGAACTAAATGAAACGAAATTTAAATCTTGTATAAAACGCACACTATGTAGGCAAGCATATTATAAGTTGGGGGATTACATTGATGATAAAAATGCTTGGCTCAATGCTGGTCCTGCTCCACAACCATAGGGGCAAACTAATTGATTACTACGTGAAGTTATCGTAGAAGCTGCAGAAGATTGTAATAATATCTTTGCATTGTATAGATTCAATCTTTTAGTGTTATATAATTGCATAGCACATGTGTGAGTACTATGTACTGTAAAGCTACCATTTACGTTTAGTTATCTTTCATTGACTTGAATTTACCCTGGAGGTTGAGAGAATGTCATGCTCACTCAAATGTCTCGCTGATGGTGGCGGGTGTGTCGGGTCATTTAGCTCCCTTCAATATGGTTGAGCTGAATGCGGCTGATCCATGCGTCATGTTCGTGAACGGGCGCTGTCAGTTGGGATTGGTTATCTCTAGGCTGCCACGGTTTATTTTAACTACTTACTTTGTTTTTATACTGTTGATATAATCTTTTACTCTGGACGCTCTTAACGTGCACATATTTCTACATCGTTCTCACATATGTATAATCTCAACATGAATGATGTAACCAAGATTATGTAACAAATATTTGATTAAAAAGAGTGTCCATGGAGTTTCTTGCCCATTCTTCTCCATAGAGATCTACGCTTTGGAATGGGCAACTACAGTACTTTCACAAGTTATTATGCCTTGTGTCTGTGACTGTAGCTTAATTCAACATACACTTACCTACAGCGAGTCGGTAATGATAATGAAACCTTGGACTTGCAGTTCCGAAATCGGATTCCGTGATAAAATACTAAAAAGGTTTTTGTATGGAAATAATTTGAATTACAAATCCGTCTAGAGGTCTAGAACTTAAAATGCATGACGTTTGAAGGCAAAGACAACAGTCGTATGACTAATTATTACGCAAAATGAAACGTAACCTACGTTCAATTAAATAACATTGCATAGACTTTAGCAATGACTAACTTTAGTTTAACAAGACGTTTAGAAAAAAACCTAACTTTAAGCAATGTTTATAAGACGTCAGTGGTTCACTTCCCTGGTTGAGAGTCGCACAAACCAAGCCAGCTTGGTACGAAAGGGAGGACGCCTAAACTAGGAGGTAGGTAATGATGATTGAAAAAAAACCCCAAGCAATCAAAAAGCCTCTACAGGAGCTTTAAGCACGAGGCAGTTTGACATATTAGCATGCTAAGCATGCTTGTATAACCACAAGGTAACCTAAAATCCAGGGGCAATACAATTAAATGCGTATTTTATAATATAAAATACTACAAGGCTATCGTAGATATTCTAATTTCGAGGTAAACTACTCATCTTGCACATTTACTGATTTTTAAATAAAAATAGGACACAATTTTTTCAAAATATTACCTTATGGCTTTGTAGAATTTCCTTATACGTAATTGTTTCTATCTATAAAAAGTCACTTTTCGAATAGGTACAGTGCAGTATGACCGCGTTATTCCTCTAAACCGCGCAACCGATGTAGACACGGTGTTCACCATCATTTTGAGAATTTATTCCGAATGGTTTAACAGAAATCTCAATGTTTTATCATTACAAATGTCATATCATTTGTAAGACCATGGGAAGCAGGGATGGCTCGCTTTGTCCATTTAAATATAAAATAATAAATCAACGACAAAACCGGCCATAAGTATAACACTTTGACTGACGCATATTATTGGCATGTAATGAATGACCTTTCATCTAGACCTTAACCTTGCTGTAAAGAAATGGATCTTAAACCGGTATTTTGAATGTTTAAGAGGATTCGTACGGATATAATTTTATAATTAAATTCAATCACATCTTTGCCTATATAAACTCATACCAATTTTTCCCTGGGGGTAGATTGAAACCCACTGCTTTTTGTTCGTCCACGGATACTTTTGAAACTTAATTTTAGATTCACTTGGAAGTCTATGTAAGAAAATAAACTAACAACAAACTATAAAAGGGCATCGACTCCTCAACGCTGTCAGCTGGTAATGTACCCAAGAGACTGGCGGCGTTGCCACGTTGTAAGGCAACACTTAGCCTCTGGCCAAAGTAAAAGCCAGCCCTTGGGTCACGGGAAGCGTCAACTAGGCGTTTCGAAATTTCCTTAAATAGGCTATGAGCACTCGAACCCCACGGCCCTAGAGTTTCAACCCCAAACGGCTCGAAAATATAGTTACCACAAAGGTTTCTATATTTACGCCGCTTGAGGTTCTCTGCAGCCGCAGCGGCAGCACCAGCACAGCACGATGAGCTTGGAAGATGGGATGGCGCAAGAGTATCGACGCATGTTGCGTCCCACACTAAAGACCTACCCATCTTCCAAGGAAACAAAGACATGCATTCCGGTCTCTTGCCATCGTCGCGTGCCAAGCCATTGGGTTCTAAAACAGCTGGGACGCCGACGGTGACAAGAGCTCGTCGGATGATGTCGTTGATATTTGCGTGCCGTTCAACGGCCCGCACTTCGGCTGCATGACAGGCCGTGGTGACCAAGTTGACAGCTTCACCGCAGTGACAGCGATGTGGAGAACAGCAAGCGGCACCAAGGCGTAAAGAAACAGCGAGGCGGAAAGTTGTGTCGTCGAACAATGTGCCTATGCTCGACGACGGTAGTGCGTGAAGCCAAAGACCCGACTCCCACTCACCCACAGCCCGCAGGCGCGCACGCTCAGCAGTAATAGCAGACGTGTTCAGCAGATTGCTCTGAACTACTCTGCAGAGCGGCTCGTCCCACCGTCTCTGGGAAAATGTAAATGAAAATGAAAAGCTTCTGGTTGGCAAGAAGTGAACTGGTTAAAAATGGATTTTACAGTAAGGCGCGAATTACACAGAAACGGCGTAAGGTGAAGGCGCGGCGCAGGCGTGGAATTTATAAGGAAACGAAAGAACGGCGTGCCTGCGCCGCGCCGTTTGTGTGTAATTCACGACACGTCGCCTACGTACATTTTTATGAAAACGTTTTGAAGCGACACTATGCGTGCGCCGCGCCTTCTCCTTACGCCGTTTCCGTATAATTCGCGCCTAACAGTAACAGGGTGATTCGATGGCCTAGAAATACTGACATTCTCAGCAATTAAAAAAAGCTCAGTCTTTCTCTTGAAAGTATTTGTAGAAATACTAAATGCTGTCATTGTAAGTGTCACATGACCGAAGCTAGCTAAAAGCTTTCAGGCTTGAAGTGCCGCCACTTTCGTATGAGCCTAATAGCTTTTTATGCCGTCATAACCTACTACTCTTTTTGATGTTAGGGTTTCTGAATAGTCTGCTTGCTTGTTGGTATCGACTCTTATAGTTTCTGTAAGAAACTAGAACTCGAGCGTAACTAAGATAAGTTTAAGATTATACTTACCATATACTAAAATGAAACCGGCATGTCCTAGAACCAAAAATTCGAAGACATGTGACATCTACCAATCCAAGCTGGGCCCGCGTGGTGGATTATAGCCCATTCCCTCTCATAGATAGGAGCCCTGTGTCCCAGCAGTTCCCAACATTATAGGCTGACGATGATGATGATGATGATACTAAGATTGGTCGAGAACCAATGATCCCTAAAATTGTATTAGGAGTGTAGAGCAGTATTAGGAAATGAGATTCCATGACAACTTGTAGTATATATTATTACGTTTGGATTATGAACGGACCCACCGTGAGTGCTGTGTTAGATACAGGGTGCAAACGGAATTTTCACGAAGCCGTGGACCAAGCATTCTGTACATCAAACTATATAAGAGAAGGCCAAACAAAAGAAAGATCAGAAAAAAAGTATTTACTCCAAAGAAAACTCTCACAATGATGATATAAAGCGTGTTAACAGACTCTTAACGAAGCCGAAAAGCACTTGTTCTCCCCGTCATTGCGACAATTTTTTTGTTCTAGATGCCTGGGAACCTTC
Organism: Lycophotia porphyrea; assembly: GCA_950005105.1. Lineage (NCBI taxonomy): Eukaryota > Metazoa > Arthropoda > Insecta > Lepidoptera > Noctuidae > Lycophotia > Lycophotia porphyrea. The sequence goes on along the minus strand of OX465383.1, from coordinate 25,507,477 downwards.
TAGTTACGGAGATATTGGGGGTCAAAGTTCCAACTTTTTCACAAGTTTTTTTTAAGATTTTTACTTTAAACATCTCCAGGACCCCCTTACTATTCAATCCATCCATCAGCACAATGTTTTGAGTGCGTTACATTGAGTCCTACTGTAAAACGTGATTTTTCAGCCCAAAAAAAAAAGTCGTTTTCCATCACTAATTTTTGCGAAAAGTTACTAAGGTTGATGTACATAATGCTTGGTTGACGGCTTCTTGAAGAGTCTGTTTACACCCTGTATGTATAAATCAGTCACCGTGCCTATCACCAGCGAGAACCTGATTGAAGTTAGAAATATCCCTAGGACTTGCTTAGATGGAGGTTACCCTGACAGTCTTGAATATAATTATGTAGGTACAACAAGTTAAAAAAAATGCTGAAAAGCATTGCCATGTGCCCATGTATGTACATTCTAATGCCACATGATATATCAAATTTTGTAAACTACACATTCATTAATAAATCAATGACTACAATTTTGGACGTTTAAAACTACGGAAGAAACAACTTACAAAGTTCAAAAACGAATGATTTATTGTATGCAATTTGATGATCATAATAAATAAACAATTTCCAACTGTATAAGCCATTTTCTTGTTTAATCTGTAGATTGCTAAACCTTGAGTGATCACATTACAAGTTTAAAGTATCTACTTCAATATATTATGAAGGAGCAGGAAAATAAAAAGCATTTTAGAGAATATTGTGGCCACCGGAACATCACAATGGACCACGAAGCGTGTTTGATGGTTGGCATATTCACAGAGGGATCCCTAAACCTAGAATATGAGGGCCCCTATTCCAAGAATATAAAAGCCCCTAATCCTCGAATGTAGACGCCCCTAGTCCAAGAATTTAGAAGCCTCTAATCTTAGAATATAGAGGCCTTTAGTCCAAGAATTTTGAAGGTCCTTAACATAGAATAGCTAAAAAGAGCCCTAATTCTAAAATGTACATGGGCAGAGGCCCTCGACCAGTGGCAATCGCTTTCAAAGCGTTTCTTATTTCTACAGCAACGGACCCCCTAGCTAGATGGACCACCGACCAGCGACTCAGGATACAGTGTTGTGTAGTAATTACTTGGAAGTAGAGCTGAAACATCACAATGCTACTTACAGGTAACAGTTGCAAGCTACTGTTCCCTACCTAGTAGACATTAGAAAAAAAACGCACAGTAGTAACAATTTGTCACTGACAACACCTTCAGGTTGTAGCAGTAAGGTCCACTTTTTATTGCAATAGTTGTCACCAGAGCTTTATCGTAATATGCAGAGCATATTTGCATGAAATTAAAGGAACTAAGTAACATGTGGATAAGCCCCTCTAAACTCCCGGAATTATTTTTAAGTTCCAAAATAAACATGTTATTTGCAGTTTAGGGCCTAGATTCAAATGACATTCTATCAGCTACTAATAAATATATATCGATCTAGCTAAAAGCCGTTGAAAGAACGATCCGCTTTGAAAGCAGTATCTACTTGACCAAGCCCTGGGAGTAAATGACAAGGGAATTTCGCACATGCTGTCAAGTGCAGTTTTAAATATTATTTAAAATACCATTGTCTTTTATAGCTATTGTTGTGATCTTAAATTAAGTACTATTGACGTATTTTTACGCTTCGGTTTCCCCGACCGGAACATAATATAATAATAGGTAATAATTCATACACCGATATATTGTTACTGTCAGCAAAAAACATTTCTGGGTGCTCTTAGCAAAGGCGAAGGTTCCATCCTACAATTGTTTAACGGTCAGCCAAAGTAAATATTCAAAACTGTGTGTTGTTACAAACACATAAGAGATTCACTTGACCTTTCAATCTTGGATGTCTTTTGTAATTATTGTTTAGAACCTAAATGAATGAACCTGAATGAATTTAAAACAAAAGCTGTAGCAAGTCATCACCGGTAACGTAGGTACTGAAGTCAGGTATAGTCAGCAACAAAAGCCGGTTAAACCGTTTTTTAAAACATTACTAATCAAAGTAACTCCCCAGTATTGGTGATAATCTTTAGAAAGGTCAGATGCATAGCATAGTATCTTACACAACTGGCGTCATGTGCATGATCAGATGTATGAACGTGGACAAAAGGAGTATGTATGTAGATATATGTAGATCGTTTCGGATATAGAATCTTTACTGCTGGTTGCATTCTGTAGAAATAAAAGAAGTAGTTTATGCCTGAAATCTATATATATACATAGATAAACAAAAAAGTTGAAACAAATATATTTAGATTTTGGTAATTCTTTTTTTATTGGAAAGGGTATACCCCGAAGTTGGTTCCATATAAATATTGTCATGATCTGATCATGGACTTCGGAGATATGGAACGGAACTCTTCAATAATAGACAGAAAATCTGTCGTTACAGCTGAAATCGCGTGGATGTATATTGTTCACACAACATAACATAACATAACATCACGGCTGCATGGTCTGAGGGGGTACGCAGATGTGTACAGTACACCCACATTTCGACAGTTAGGTATGTTAAGTTTCATTTTATTTGGGATAAGCCTATTACCATGAAATGTATTGTTAACATACATACATAAACTCATGGGGGTAGACCGAACCCACAGAACGCCACCTGCTACGATCTTTACATACTCCTTTTGTTTTGTATTGTTAACAATGTAAAATAAATGCATAGCAAATATTTGTATAGGTACAAATAGAAAAATAGAAAACGCTTTTTTTTTGCAAAATATAAAACCAATTTCAAAAACACAAAAAAGTGAAACTCTACTTTAATAACTTCAGAAGTCGGTGTCAAAAAAACTAAATCAAACAAACAAAAGTCAACGACTTCTGAAGCTAAAGTTATTTTTCACTTTTTGTTTGTGTTTTTGAAGTCGGTTTTATTTTTTCTAGTATAGTATGTCGGCCACAATTAACTTGCTAGGCCCGAGCTTGGTTCTAAAGTCAGGCTCGGATCTGCCATCTGCCATACAAAATCACAAACGCGCCGGAAGATCTTCCGATGACCGATGAGGTCAATATTAGTAGCTCAAGGTCGGTCCCATTTCGACCAAGTTAAATCAAATCTTCATATAAGGAAATCTGAATACTAGTAGGTATCTAGCCTACTCATCAATGACCCATCGGTCTTAAATAAAATTAAATCTTTATTCTCCAGGTCAATATCACTTCACTATCACTATATCGCTACTTATTATAAAACAAAGTCCTCCGCCGCGTCTGTCTGTCTGTTCGCGATAAACTCAATAACTGCATTTTCATGCTGTTCACCAATGGATAGAGTGGTTCTCGAGGAAGGTTTTAGTATATAATTTGTCAAGTTTTTGTATACGTTGGTTAAAATATAATGGATATTTGTTGGAAGTGTCGGAAAATAATAAGCCTTCTGGAGCTTTCAACGAAAACGCTACCCTTTGAGATATAACATAATGCTGTATGGTAGAATTGTGTATCTTATATAGGTCTACAGAAAAGTCCGCGATGGCATAAGTCTACCTCTTGCTATTGGTCGCGACGCGATAACCGACATCTTCATCGGTCACCATCTAGTACCAATATAAAAACCCTCAGCTTACCTATGCTTGAATGTACCCAGCATGACTCAATACAGATAGAATAAAATGCCCAAACTTCAATGTAAAATGTAAATTAAGGATCCTTAAATTGGGCTGCGGGCTGTTCGAAAGAGATACCGCGGCCCTGGAACACAAAGGGCAAGGCAGGATGGGTTTTAGTCAGTACAAGTCTGACACTCCCTTCGGCTCTGCCCAGAGCGGGAGAAGTCATTTGATGATTTCCAATCCGTAAAAAAGAAAAAAAAAAAAAAAGGATCCTTAAATTATAATTTTTAAGCCTGAGCTTATTGTAATCTCAGGTAACCAGGTGGTGGTGGTCTAATCTATGGGGCCAACTGTTAAGCTTTTTCCTAAAAACCTTTGCAATAGAACATTTTCTCAAAATACTATACTATGGTAAGTAATTCGCCAAACACATCATAAAATAAACAATAACATCAAAATTCCAATAAGAAAGCTTTTGCCGAAAAAAAACGAACTTTTGAGTGATAAACATATTATGACATAGTTCATTGTTTCGCATGAACTCACTGACATAACCTTGGTTCGTTCATCGTTCAACAGAGGCGGGTCTTCTTGGGCAGGTATTTAAGAGTCGGAGCGTTGAGTGAGGCGACACTTACCGCATCACCTGTAGAAGAGTCGGTATAGGAAAACGATCGCAGCGCCAACATGAAGGTTACTGGGGTACGTACCTTAACATATCTTTATTTATAATATTTTATAAAAAGTCTTCATAATTAAAAAAAAAAAGTGTTTCAAGTGTTTGCTCTGATTAAAAGTATTAAGTTTTTGAAATGGTATATTGGAAATTAGACGGTTTTTTTTTCCAAATGATACCGCAGTGACAAAATAGTTTTTTAACGCGACTGAAACTTTGTGAGCTTTGCGAAGTGTGCTTCTGTTATATTTTTGACTAATGGTGATAAGTATTTGTGTGGGAAAAACATTAATTTCAGCAGATATGTCATGTTTTTGTGACAATTGTTTAGTTTAAATTGATTGGTTCTTAAGTACTTGCAATTTTATCAAATAACTTTATTAACAAAAAAAAAAACAGGCCGAATTATCAAGTCTTAAGTGCCTAATTTTTTTTATCAGTTCAGTACCTAATAAAGAAGACTTTAACGAGTTCGTAAATAATTCAATTATTTTGGAAGTCAGCAAACAGGAGATTTCTTTTGGTATCTTTTATTTATAAAATTAGAAGGTCCCTTAAGGAAAATAAACGCTAATTTTGTGTGAAAAATTAACTAAAGAGTTCTACCAATATTGCAATAGTTGTCACCATATAATATTCATCCTATAATCTAAATTAAAAATCTGAATTATACTTAGTGCTAACCGATGAGTGTGCAATTGTACTAACCATTTTATCATCTTCCGGCTCGTCTCTTTCGAGTCTCGCTTTAGAGTATCTCTTTAGAGTTTCGAATATGGAGTCTTAAAAAGTGTACATCTGCATCACTATTTCAGTATCAGCCTTTTCTAGGCATTCACACAATTCACACATTCCATCTTCTTTGGTAACTTTTTATAGTTTTCGATGCTCAAAACTTTCCGAATGACAATATGTTGTGACAGAGCCCTTAAAAGGCTTAAAGTTATAATTATTAATTTAAATGCAGTCTTAATCCCCATCTCATTATTGAAGTATTATCGACAATAATGCATGTCAACCACATTCCAAGGTCCGTTGCCACATCACAAGACGTCAATCAAAAGTAGCCAAGAATCTAGCGTTATAGCTCGAAAATTGCCCAATAAATGCCATTGTTAACACCATAAACATGTTTGCATTTCTAACTTTCGTCGTCTGGCTAATTCTTTCAAGTACATCGTAAGTATATGTAAACATTGCTTACTAGTCTATATGATGTGGCATTTATGCAGTGGAATCTTCTTCCGTAATCCTCTATCAGCTGTCACCTCAGTATAAACCTCTTTCCCAAACTTCTATTTTCAAAGTTACGTGCTGAAATGGTACGGTTATGTGGAGCATTTTTTCTATGATGACTCACTATTCTTTCGATGTTCATTTTTTTCTTGCTGTAAAATGTAACAATGTGCATGGTACAGGTAGGTACATAGATGCAACCGGATTATACAATGTTCATCTTGTGACCATCAATTTCTAGCTTCAATGACCTTCACACTATTATAATTTTATAAATCTCCAAGTCTTAATAGACCCTGAATTCGTGAATGACCACATTTTGAGGTGTTATAATACGCATGTTACATCATGATTGCGTTTTAATTATGGATATATGTATATTCTGAGGACCGATCTATGAATTATAGCAACATATTGTGATGGACTATTTCGTGACGGTCAACCCAAATCATAATCATCTTAAAAGCACAATAATGTTTGTCGATTAAGCTAGAGCTAATCATTAATGTAGGGTCAATGTAGAAATAATAAGTATAAAGTGGTGACTATATCATAGAATGCAGTAGGTAGGAGATGGAATGGGTATTGTAAATGAGTTCAATATCACTTGACCATCGCATCGCCATCAGCTGGCTGATCTATGCGTCAAACCAGAAAATACGACAGGTTCAGTTGGAATGTTCCGCTTCTTCCATTTCACTATCTTGTTTATGACGGAGTTCCGGTTGATCTATTACATTTTACTGATTAAGCCATGCTCTTTGCCTACGTACGACGTTCGACTGGAGCGACGCGTCGTAGTTTCGAGCTACGTAGAAGTTGTGAATTGAAAAGGATCTCAGTTTTACGGCCAACAGTGGTTAAACTGTATCAAAAATATGCATTTACAATTTTCTTTTTTTGTATGCTCATTTATTATTAGATTTATTTCTGTACATTACAAAATACACTACACGTACAATTATCTGGCGAAAAAATCATTTTCGCATCATCTCATGTATCATGTTGAACAGTTTAAAGAATTTACGACACTTGAATATTTATAATATTAAACAAATTATCATTACTGCTAACATCTAATAGGTATTATAAGGTACGTCACCGGACCAAAAGCAGTACCTATAAAGTATCAAATATATTGTTTACTCTTCTGAATGACGTTAAATTTTTAAGTTTACGTAATAAAAAAATTGGATAAGTTATTATAAGAAATACCGATATAAATCATATTTATACGGATTTAATAAGTTAATACAAAAAAGCAAATTGTATTTAGTTAGACAGATGTTCAAATATCAGTGAATCTACCATAACTAAGAAACTGCACGAACTAGACCCAGCCTTGACTAATAGCAGTCTAGGCCAAAGCGTTATTATTTCGAATTTAAGATCTTTGCCATTAGATATGCAAAACTTATGGTAAACCGGATGTGAACATTAGTCTATACCTAACTTCTCATTACATTTATTTTTCTATAAATACAGCAAACCAAATCTGATAGCTTTAAGAACAGCGCTGACAATTACATAGTATAATTTTTCATTAACTCTGGATAATGTGAAAATTTTGCATATTGCCTTTGAAGTAGAAATACCAACTGATTACCTACACACATTTATACTAACCTTCAATAGAATGTTATAATTTTTTTATGTAAGCCGTCGTCCAGGCAAATACCTATGTACACTGCTGAGAAAATACCTATGTACACTGCTGAGAAAATAGCAGCAAAAAGCGTTTCTTCTTTCTATAAACACTGCAAGTTCACCGGTAATTGGTTCGCAATAATTTGCTCAAAAGCGTTCTTTTTTTCAGGAAACTGAAACCGTTCAGTTTGTCGTATAATGAAATATGAAATTGATATTCGCTCAGTAAGTCAAATCAAAAGCTAATTGGTCGTCGAATGTCTTCATATCAAGTAGATTTAAGGAATTTTCCTCGTGTAATATTGTTATACCTATGCTACCTAATTAAATAATCTGCAAGATATTACGAATGGGTAATTTATGTAAATACGAATAAACTATTTTTGCATGTGACACAGAATCGGTATCTATGTAAATACAGGAATCACAAAACTTTTGAACTTAATTAAATCAAGTTTTGTATTTTGTTTAAAAGTACGAAACTACGATGTCACACAATCTATTGTGTCTCTCTTTTAGTATACCTTTCATAGAGAGGAGGCGTGTTCCCCAGCAGTGGGAACATTATAGGCTGATCGTGCTAATGTTAAAATTAATTGAGTAGTTTGAATGTAATTACTGTTCATTTGGCCCTCCATCGCCCGTAGCGCGCTATGAAAACATAGTAACGAATTTTACAAAAAACTTGAATGCACGCAAGTAACTGCTAATTTGGTGCGATTTAGGTAAAAGGATTTAATAAGAAACCTGTGAATTCGCACTTTATTGCAAAAATATTGCACAACAGATCCGCGTAGCGCCGGAGTCACTTGTACCCAGAGTAGCACTGCTAGAGAAGACTAAATAATCACGAACCAGCAAAAATAGACATTTCCACTTAGACAACCACGCTATCCACGTTATTTCTCTACACTCTCAATAACTTAAACGATTACAAATAAACAACTAACGAGAAGAATTACAAGAAAAGTAATTGTAACGGTACACAAAAATAAACTATGGTGGAAATTACAGTAATCTGTGCTCAGTTAATTGAACGACTTTTATCCAAAGTTGGATGTTGCAACACTTGCTTGTTGCACCTAGCATGTGAAGCGGCCACCTCGGTCAAGTTCATCGCACCCGCATCGCTGACCCCAGTCTGGGCGTGGTGGTTGCGCAACGCAACCATCGCGACCACACCAACCATTGTACTATCTATATCCATCCAACTTACGAGACGTGACCTTGCTTATACTTTCTATTCTTCCATATTTCTTATCTAATACCGGTGTAGTGTTATAAAGCTTAAATTAACACTATACGGTCTACATTTGTCAATAAGTTAGAAATTAGAATTTATCATGTAGGTAGGTTATTTTTTTATCAAATAAATCAACTCGAAGATAAGGATCAAATCCTTGATAGTAATATTAAACTCTTAGTTTTGATATGGTTTCGATTCAAAAGAGTTATGTTAACAATTTAAGAGACAAAATAAAAATCTTAAATTAGCTCATGTTCTCGTAGAACACACTTGAATAGCCAACAAAACACGTAGGAAAGAAAATGCTTCAGGTTGCCCTAAGGCTGTATTGAACCCACATGTAAATGCTTGACGTTATTTTATATAGACATAACAGTCAATCAATCGATTGAGCTCTGTTTGTTTATCGCATTCCACAGTGATTCCATCAATAATATAACTAGATCTAATTCCGCTGGAACGCGTTCTGTATTGCAACATCGAATGGTCACGACGCGGACGCACGACGCGACCACGCGACCGGTCGTCGACAGGTGTCGGGCTGTCGGCCCAAGTTCTCTGCAGCCTCCCAACAAATTACCCACACCTTAACTAACAAGCCTGTTGCTTTCATATAACATCTATACCTATCACAATATCCTAAAGTGTTATTTAGTTTGGACATTCTTTACATTTCATTGACTTCACACTTTTTTATATTGGATATAACTTAACCCATTTCTTATTACAGTAGAGCTCATGAGCCTTTTGCTTGTTCCAGGTATTATTGCTGACTCTTGGAGTAGTCTTAGCCGACGTTGGACTCGGCTACCACTACAAAGTGCCACACACCTCGTACGGAGTTCCTTCCTACCAAATTGGAGGAAATTCCGGCCAGTACAACACCGCGTACACTGGCTACCAGGGAGCACAAAACACTGGCTACCAGGGAGCACAAAACACTGGCTACCATACTTCGACCAGCGGCTCTGGATATTACCAAACCGCTGGCTCCGGCAACAGCGGCGTCCAAGTCCAACCCAGCCAAACCGGATTCCAGACTCAATACCAGTCCTCAAGCCAGTACCAAGCTGCTGTTAATAAGTACGCGAACTACTATCAAGTGCAGCAGCAGCCTGCTCAAATATTCAAGCATTTCTACGTGCACGCCGCTCCTGAAGAACAGGAAGAAGTCAGGCCCCGCGCACCTATTGTACTGCCTGCTCCCCAGAAACATTACAAGATTATCTTCGTTAAGGCTCCCAGTGAATCCAGCCCACCTAATCTAATTGCTCCTATCCAGCCACAAAACGAAGAGAAGACAATTGTCTATGTTCTTGTTAAGAAACCCGACGAACAACCCGACGTCGTCCTTCCTAAGATTGAACAAAAACCTCCATCCAAACCCGAGGTATACTTCATCAAATACAAGAACAAGGAAGACTCAGAAGCCGTGATCAACAACATCGTTCAGGACTACAACAAGGGCGGACAGTCTGTGTCTGTTAACTCAGGATTAGGCGAGAGTTCCTCGTCATTCTCGTCCGGTCTCGGCAGCGTGCAGTATCAGGCGCCAGTCCAACAGGGAGCGTCAAGTGGAACATTCAGTCAGTCCTTCGGCCAGAGCTCGTCGTCTGCTAACTCCAGCGGCAACCTGAGCTCCTCCAACATCGCCAGCAGCATCGTGTCTCCCGTCACGGTCAGCAGCACAGCCTCCAGTGCGAGCTTCGAAGGTGGCGCTATCTCTACTAGTCAGGGTGTCCCACACGAAACATACGGACCTCCTAAGTTCAGGAAAAATTAAAAAATAACGACTTAAATTAACTTACGTGTATTAGAATATGTTATGTATGTAATGGATTAATAAATGTGTGATCCTTCATCATTCTTCTTTTTTTCTTAATTATACAGATTATAAATAGAGACGTGTAAAAGTTCTATTCGGTTAAATTCCATACCTCGCTCTAGCAAATGTACAGTATTGTTTCAAAAGTACCTAGATCAAGGTAAATGCACACTCAAAAAGATCAACACATTGTCAATCCTTTTCGTCTCTGGATCTTAATATCTCAAGAGTAACTCTATAACGTTTTCGTCAAAACTATCTTTCATATTTTTAATTTTAATGGATGTCAACATGCTTCACACCTGATGACCAAAATCAAACAAAGAACACAAGTTTGGTGGTAGTAGCTAATAGGAATGGTTCAAGTACTTCCTGTACCTATTCCATCCAAAGATTGTCTTGAAAAGATCGCTGTTAGCGATATGACCACCCATTGTGTCATCCTATGCGAAATATTCTACGTACATGAATGTTACTTCATAAAATCAATAAAAAATATTCTGCTACATTCTATTTAACTTCCATAACCTAATATATTTGCAAATAAATAATTCTTGAATGCCTCGTTGGTCTTGTGGTCGCAGGCGCAACAGCTGAGCATGAGGTTTTGGGATTGATTCCCAGGTCGGGCCAAGGGTTTGGGTTGTTGGGTTTTTCTATCAGGAATATCTCAGTAACAGTCACGGACTCTGGATTTTTGCCCGGTTGATTGGCTCGCCCCTATAACTTGGGACAGTGGGATTTATACGTAACTGGCGAACTGTGGGTGTACTATTAGTTACGCCTCTGCCCTAACCCATCGGGGATTACAGGCCTGATTTTATGTAAATAATTCTTGATTCTTGGAAGAATACATACAAAGAGCTCTGTTTCTACTAGAATTTAGTGAACGGAGGCTCCTTCCGCTCTGGTACAATCAACCATCAAATAGAGTCGGCAAAATTTTAGGAAATGGTTAGGTTACATACGTCAATCGTATCGCTGTCTACTTTAGTTAAAACAATGTTCCTATTCCTACATGTACTAACACAAAACTGATAATATCCCTCAAGTGTCCACAGCCTGAGTGGGTTTATGAGCGCACCCGTCCAAGTTTATGTATTTATTTGTTCAGAGCCTTCAATTTTATCGCAGCTAATATACCGAGCGATATTGTTGGAATTCCTACGCACAAGAAATGCCAGCAGATTATTATTTATAATATTTAGTATCGGAACTATAGCCCATTGCAATTGAAGTTGGCACATTATTGGCATTTTAATAGCGGGCTCATCCGCATAGCTCCAACACGTTATCTTGATATATGGCAATACGTACTTTCATTTGTGCGAACCAGAGTCCAGAACATGGCGTACATAGAGTGGTTAATTTAGTTTGTAAATGCGTTATGTGCCGATAGTATTTCATTCATGACGTGCATTGTTTATGAATGGGATGGTTCTATTTCGGAGCAGCGGCGCATGATAGCTTAATATCGAGCATTACGAGACTTGGTTGATTGAGTGGTTATTCACGGATGCACTTTCCTGGAGCTCGCGTGGAATGTTGCGCACGCGCTGCCCTCGGCGCCGGCGCCACATTAATTCCCGCGCTCGTCCATACGGAACGCTCCACACTCAACACTTCAGGCGCCAAACTACGTCTCTTTGTATCTATAAACGTTTTCAAATAAAATGTAATAGGCACGTCTCGAATTACGTTCTTTGTTTTTTTTTTAATTTAATTTGCAGGTCAGTGTCAAGTTTTAATTATTTTAATTCTGTAACTACACACGTTTTGCTTGCCCGATTTTTTGTTCTAGACCATACCTGGGAACCTTCTAATTACGGAGATATTGGGAGTCAAAGTTCCAACTTTTTCACAACTTTTTTTTAAATACATGGTTTGAATGTAAGATTTTTACTTTAAACACCTTCAGGACCCCCTTACTATTCAATCCATCCACCAGCACAATGTTTTGAGTGCCTTACATTGAGTCCTACTGTAAAACGTGATTTTTCAGCCCAAAACAAAAAGTCGTTTCCCAGCCATAATTTTTGCGTAAACTTACTTAGTTTGATGTACAGAATGCTTGGTTAACGGCTTCGTGAAGAGTCTGTATACAACCCAGTTACTCATTACGATTTACATCTGCTAGGTAACATAGGATATCTAATGAAGAGCAGAACAGGAAGATTTACCCAAGGCAGTGATGACGTCAACCAAAAACATTCGTAATGCTTAGATATTAATAAAGCTTTGGAAACGTTGTTGGTGTTTAGCCAGCATAGGTATGAGAAGTAAAGCTTCAGAACAACCTTAATTATTTTCATATCACGTCACGATAACAAGCTATCTATTTTGGTAGATACTTACACTGGCCTTCGACAAGCAATATGCAACATTTATTTTGACAGACGTTTTGGACCCATGCCATAACATATTCTGTAAGATCAATAAACATCTTAAGTTGACGGATGCCATGGCCACAGCTTTGTTCTAAATATGTACTACTATAGAGGCATGATATTATTTTTTCTCATTATTATATCGATATATGGAACCGCATCAACGTATAAATAGAACGGCTCACAGCTAGTTAAAATTTTAGTTATAAAAGTACATACAATAACAATGCGTTAGGTAAAGGTCATAAAAGAAGTTTTATAGTTTCAATTTTTTTTTAAATATAATGTTGCACGGAGCACTACAACTTTATTCAATTTTTGCGTTTTTTATTGTGTGCATTCGAAGTATTTCTGTAACAAGTTTAGAACATCTCATTTGCGAAAGCCATACATATAAACCCATCCAAGGTTGTGTAGGCACCTTTATTTTAAGCAATGTTGTACTGACTACCTCCTATTGTGCTGAAAAATGTGAATATGTCGGAAGCTTGCCTATTATACGGTCTGTCGTTCACCCACATTACAAGAACTTTGTCTATGGAAACAATTTTATTGCACGAAACGATATTGGGTTAGTTGTTACTTCACGAAATGAGACGAAAAGAAAGCTTATGAAATTGAGTGCTCTAGATTATCTGTCTGCCGTTGGACTGAAAGCGCTGATTCCCATAATGGACGCCAATAAGCCGAGATTAGCAGTAACTGTGGTCCAACGCTGTTATATAGAGCAACCATTCGGATATTACGTTTGCACCTCCAACAAAATTACAAAAAAAACTATACAGGTTTGTCAAGAGAGAAAAGAACAAGGAGTACCATTACTAATAGAAGGCAAAATATTGGGCATAATGAGTATCACCGATAAGGACTATTGCAAACTTCCTCAACGGAGCTTCACTGCAATAAGCCCTGCACTTAACTGGATAAGTAAAACTATCAGAACCCTCGGTTATGGCGATACGGTTATAAGATCATTGCATAAGACCAGAACTCCTTTACCTACTTCTGAATCTTATCCTATAAAAATGTCACGTCCTCCTGCTACTACTGCTACTACCAAACTTCTTCCAATTTCTACAACATATCGTTCGTCATTCTTAAAGACTCTTTATCCTTCTGAAGGTAGTTGGCTTTCTTCTGCAACCTATCCTGATCCTTTTGCAAGAAATTTCTACCCTTTTAACTCTAATCCACGCGGAGTTCTTCAAAGACGTCCCAATAAGTCCAAATTAATTATCCCTCCAATGTTTTCTCCTCGTTATGCATTTGATCATTACCTTACTGCTAGTCATCCAACGTTCCCTCCTAGTTCTATATTTTCTCCTCACTTTACTGTTTCTCGGCCAATATTTCTTCTTCGTTCCACATTTCCTCCTAACCTGACGGTTAGTCATCTCACATTCCCGCCTCGTGATATACTTCATCCAAACATTACTGTACCTAATCGTCATAATTTCCAACCTCTACTAACGTACCCACAGTTTTATCCAAATCTTACTTTTAGACTTCCAATGTCGACAAACCCATCTCATCATAAATTTACTGTTAGCCCTCCAATGTTCCCTCTTCGTTCTACTTTCAATCCTAACCTTACTGTTACTCATTCAAGGTTTTCTCGTTCTAATTTTCATCCTAACCTTACTGTAGGGAGTCATCTAGTGCATCAGGCTCTTTATCGTCCACAAAGTGTTTGGCCTGTTATAAGGCGCCCTGATAATCCTTACGTTACTGAAACCCAACTAAAGCGTCCTTATTCTAAAGGGAATAAAGCAATAGATTTGTTTCAAAGAGCTCATAATTCAATGAAAATATTGAATGTCGGCAAAGATAAAAAAGATGTTATATTACAAGATGTTAATCAGAACAACAGCATGAAATTTAAAAATGCAATTATGAGAACATTCAAGGTTTTATCTACAAAAACAGTAGAACGTATGACCGCCATAACACTTATACCGATGTCTACCCCAAGCACAACAAGAGCTTCGACATTATTGAAGTCTACTGCTCCAAGGAAGACTACAAAACTTACTACTTTAACACTTCCTGCCTTCAAAGTTATTGAAAATAATAAGACAACCAACCTTATGGATTGGTTCAATGTAATGGTTAAAGAAAATGCGAAGAATAAGACATCTTTGTATTTTATAGTTAGTTCAACCACGACTGAAGCATTCACAAAAGCAACTGTCGTTTACCGCCCTAATCTTAATTTCTTAGATCTTACGTAAACCAGTGTCATGGGTGAACAGGGGCATTTCGAATTTAATTTTTATGATTGTTCATGCGTAGATGTCGTAAACTTGCAATAACTTTATGAGCTAATTCACAAGCTAAATCGTAAAAAATCAATGTCTTTTGAATATTATCCATATAACCCGCCGCCTTTTGCAGGCTGACTAATTTAATATGGTCCAAGGTGATTTTTAGAAGCCTTTTATTAAAAACTTTTCTGAAACATCTACAAAACTCGAATACCAGATTAGTATAAAGATGATAAGATTGAATCGGAAAAATTGCCCAAATTCGTGTTTGGTATCGCTGTATTTCAAGAGAATATATTATTATGTAGTTTCGGAAAAGACTTCCCTCAAAGAGGAGAGTGGCATGGTAGTTGTAAAAAATCATGATCCGTTGGCTCGCCTAAGGGCGCCCACACAAAAGCGCGATGCGATGCGATACGATGCGATATCACAGGAACTTGCAGGCAGAAGCTCGCCGATACTTGCGATGCGTTGCGAATTCGCAGTTTTGTGAGGGCGCCCTTAATCAGAACCATTTTGTTGTTTATAATGTTTCCCTTTCAGCTAAGTTTTAAATTTTGTAGATAGATAATTATACTCCAGAGAGAGGAAAAGTGTAAATTAAACAGAACTGTTTTAAAAACGAATTTACGAATAACTAAAACTTAACCACTTCTTTCACAAAAAAAATAGTACAGGGTCAAATTGATAGATTCTGAATTTAAGAATTAAAGTTAAGGACTAACTTAAGATTATCTTTTATTTACAAACTATAAGTTAAGGACTTAATTAAGTTTATCTTTTATATACTGTGAATTTTGACATTCATGTTTTTGACAGGAATATTTCGTTAAGTATTTTACTATATTATTATTTCCTTTATTTATTTTTACAGATATTTATTACATTTTTAAATACCTCAACATAAAAAAAAACATTTAAAAATATATAAAATAGTAGCCCACCAGCATTGGGAACAATATTATTTTTTTTTTTATTATTGTGACATTTAATTATATTTTTATGTTTTTTTATGAACATTTAATTTGTGAAGTATTATTAATTTATTTTATTTAATTTTTGTGAATGTGAGGACCATGTGGGTCATTTTTTTATTTTTAGTTTTCCCACGATTGTCTGGCAGTTTGAGTACTACAAGCGACCTACCCAAATGTCCTTTCTTTGGTATCGTTCGTCGTGTCGTTGAGCTCCTTGAGTTATGAGTCGAGCTACACGATAACTGACAAATGCTTGCACTGACTGGACAGGTCCACTAAAATCTGTGTGGTTCTTTCTTCCAAATGGCATCTCAGACACTAATCTGCATAGTCCTCATGTGAGGTAACCAAGATAATGTCTGGACTTTAAAAGACACTATGACCTCTGACTTTGTTTCGGCTGTTTCTTCTCAGAATAGTCAGGTAAGAAACACGGGCCCCATCTAGTTAAAAAAAAAAATGACGTGTAAAAGTGTTTGTAAAAACCCATTTGCAAAATAAACATCATTTATCATTTATAACAGACCTCATAATAAAAAAGATGTACAAGTAACAAAAGCAAAAAAATACAATGCATAGGAAAATTCGTCCGTCGTGACAGCAGCGATGCGGACGCATGCAGGCGCTGGTTAATTTGACAGGACTAAACTAAAATTTATCTTCTGTCCTTTTCTTAATGAAATAGAAAGAAAAAGATGCACTGAACTTAAATTTTGTTTAGTTTGTAAACAAGGGAATCGGCACCAGTGTTTGCCTAGGTTTCAATTTTTTTTTTGCAAAATATTTACCTAAAACGAATTGTAAACAAATTGAATTTCTCACATTTTTACAGTATAAATAAGGTTTCATCTCATCTGTTCTATATTAAAAACGGTAATATTTTAATTTTGTTTATTTCGAAACATATATTGTTAAGTTACAGAATATAAAAAAAATGGAAAAGCATTGAGTTTTCATTCATCATTTTTGGTATTACGGCACACATTCAAATTAATCACAAATGTTCAGCGGTGATATGAATGAACGATAATTATAGAATAGTAGCTAGGTAAACAAACATGTCACACATGTTCCCACGCGACTTCGCAATGCGCCGGGAAGTGTGAAACTCGTAGTCAATTTCTAGGGTTAATGAATTTGAATGCCATAGACACGTTAAAAAGAATTTTATGAATGAAGTTGCAAATAGATGCAATTCATGGTCTATCATAGAACTCGGCACTGAGTATTCTTAAAAAAAACATAGTTTAATCAGCTGATGGAAATAAAAAGTGAGAACATGCAAAAACCGGTTAAGATAGACCACGATTGCCGTAGTTGGGGCAAAAAGATAGTCAACCCAATAGGTTCTTGGCCCTTATGCTTTGTAGTTTCATTTAATTTTGATTTCGTTTAGTTTGGAAAACACATTACTTCTGTTAATTTTAGCAAAAGGTAGCCTTGACTTAATTTTATCAGGCAACCCATTCGCAATATTATATTTGTTAATGTAAGTCTGAAGATTGCTAAAAAATATTGTGTTCCCGCGCTTGTCTGGGTTGGTCCGTGGATGGGTGCCCCATCCACGATATACCGAGTTTCCTCCGTGCCTCGAAAGCACGTTAAGCCGTTGGTCCCGGCTGTCATTTGTAGATCTTTGAAAAATAGTCTTACCAAGGGGTATCCGTATTACGTACTATAACTGGCTTGTGGAGGTCGGATAGGCAGTCGCATGTAAAGTACTGGTATTCAGCTGCATCTGGTTTGAAAGGAAGCTGACCCCAACATAGTTAGGAAAAGGCTAGGCAGATGATGATTCGGTAGACAGATGAGCTACTACGCACACTTATTCAGCTCTATTCAGCTTATGCCCATAGAAAACAACGATTTTGTATGGAGACGCGTACGCAGCGGAAAGCTGAACGGATGCGTACGCGGCTCCATACAAAATCGTTGTTTTCTATGGGCATAAGCTGAATAGAGCTGAATAAGTGTGCGTAGTCCCTTATGCGGGATGTTGAACTAACATAACATCCCGCCTGTAATTCAGGATGGGTGAAGCAGAGGTGTACCTAATAGTACACCCACATTTTGCTAGGTATGTTTGAACCCAATGAAATAAGAGGTGAGCCTATTACGATCAACCGGGCAGGAATTCAGACTTCGTAGCGGCTTCTGAGAATGTCGTGGTGGTAAAACTAAATAAAACATGCTCATCATTTCAGACTTCAGTTCCCCATACTCCTTTTTGTAGAAGTCATCATCATCATTATCATTCACCTGCCCTTATCTCAATTTATTTGCGGGCAGTTCTTCTTCTTCCATACTTTCCTATTACTTTTTGGAGAAATATTTAAAGGAAAAAAGTGGGAAAAAAAACGAGGACAATACAAAAATAAAACTGAAATCTCACAGCATCAAAAAAATATTAAAACAAATCATAAAAAAATGAAAATTGTACTGGGGTTTGAACATGCTGCGACTCATAGTTAACGAAGCGGTCATGAAACCCGCCAGGCTGTTTTCTCCGTTGACGTATGTTTAAAATAGCTGCTCTTATGCACGTCATGGTTTAAATGTCAAACAATTGAAGAATGCAGACATAATGCAATATTGCTGACCCCCTTAGCAAGTAGCGTGATAATATATAGCCTAAGTTGTGAAGAAGCATGTAAAGAATATTTGTGCAAAATTTGAACAGAATCTATGCAGTAGTTTTTGCGCCAAGTCATAACATCGATTTAGATTTTTACGATTTTATTATATGTATTGATTGTGGTAGCTCCGTGTATGCCACCAAGATGTCTTCGGTCATCGTCGGGAAGGAGAGACGAGTATTGCATTTCACCAAGCTCTTATGTGAGTTCAACGTTTTTTGAATAAAACCCACAAGTTACAAAAGTTTCTATAACCAAGGCAATTTATCACCAAAGAGTGATATAGTAGGCCTGTTATGGTAACCATTGTGACTGCTTGTACTATAAAGGTTTTTAACAGAGCGATTTAGTTCTAAAAGATTAAAGAGCATTTAAATTCTATAATAAAGCTCTTAGAACGCTTACAGGACCATACAAAAGAATGTTTAAAGTGTTGCACTATAATAGATATGTCAAAAGCGATTATGATACTATTTAGTACTAAAAACGACCTTACTGACACTTTTATGTATGTATTTTGCACTAATAATGCGTCAAAATAATTTTTACAGTACCAGTATTGTAGCAGTAGCGAAAACACTACTACAGAATCGATCTGTACTATAAAAGTACCTTCCAAAATCATTACGTAACCTTTTAGCTTCTTAAAAGATCCCTCAACATCGCCATTGCGAAGCCGAACACTCCGGTTGACGATGAAGGCGCAGTGACAAAGTGCGCAAGAGAAGAGAAGTGTTACTAACATAGTTTAAAGGTTTTATTTATTAACACAATTTGTATAATATTATATGTATGTTAGTTTGTAATGTATATATCTATGGGCCTAAGTAGCCTCAAAATAAATGTGTTGTTGTTAATCACAAAGAGCAGTTGAGACATCGCACCACAGTCGCACTCGCCATGATCACATCACAAAACAACAGGACGTTTTGTGTTGAGATCATGGCGATAAAGGCTTCAGCAATGAACCACGCGCACGGTGCAGCGGTTTTGGAAGTATGTTTATTTTCAATGGGTTGGCAGCAGTGACGCAGCAACTAAAAGGCTAAACTCGACGTATATCGTACCAAAACCAGCAGAAATAACATACTCTCATACTGAATTGCAAAAATATGACAGACGGGCAATAAATGACAACTATGGTTGTACCCGTTCTGATGAAAGATCGATTTCTGATCGATTCCCGCAAAAAAGCCAGTGGTGGTTTCACGAATACCACTTGGGCCTATGCCGCCGTTGACAACCACTGGTATTAGAAATACCGGCAATTATATGTTATTTAGAACTCTGTTATTACTTTATAATAATATTTAGATTACACAATCAATACAAAATCGATTTCATTTTATTTTATGTAGGTAGGTAGGCATTACCTGCAATGGAAAAAATGGACATCCCTAGTATTGACAGGCAATAATAAAAAATGGCGTTCATTATAGTCGAAAACTTAAAAAATTAATTATTGTTAAAAAAAACTATCCCGTTATAAATAATCATTATGTCTTATTTTAAAATAATGTTTTTATTTTGGATATTTTATGCCGTTCAAAAGTTTGAGACACAAGTAATTTATCAAGAGTACCGTTCCTGGGCAATCTCATTTATCCTTTTCCTTAAATTTAAGTCGTTACTTCCCAGAATTTGAAGTCAGAACAGAGTGTTTTTTTTTCTAAATCAACGGGATCGGATCCTGGCTAGGATCATTCATTTTCCAAAAATCTAATGATGCAGTTTTAGTTTTCATCAAAATCGAGCTCGGGACTCCTTTGAGTATTTTTCGTTATTCTTAATAGTTTCAGATTTGGCTATCCACGCCCACTTGAAAAATTCACCTGTATACTTGTATACCTGCAAGTAAAAAAATAAAAAAAAACCTACTAGTACCTACTTCATAAATAATAATGTATCTACACAAGCTGTGGTTGGAGAGCGAGACAAAACCATAAGGCACGTGTTTTTCTTGAAATATTCTCAGTATATCCTTTTTTTTATCACTTGTTCTTCAACCAACTACTTTTTAGATAAGTCGAGCCTGAGAGGTATCAGCGTCACAAGACATCAATTTCCCTCAAACGTCAAATGTACAGTTTTATTCCCTACTAGCGAGCCGCCTCGGCTTCGCACGGGTGCAATGTAGATATAAACCTTTCTCTTAAATCACTCTATCTATTGCTGAAAACTGCATTAATATCCGTTGCGTAGTTTAAAAAATCTAAGCGTACAAACAGCGGGGTCGACTTTATTTTATACTATTTATTAAAGAATAATAAGCAGAAGTAGGATAACCTACATACAAAAACATTAACATGGTAATATTATAACGTATCCCGCATTCACTTAAAATACAACAAATCACAGCTAACTGAAAATTGAAGATTAGTCATAAAATTACAATAAATTCTGTGCGGTAAAAGTAAAAAATATTTTATTTCAATATGCTGTTGCACCGGCACGAACTTCTACAACTTTATACAACGGTAACATTTGTTTTCGTGTGCATTCGAAGTATTTCTATAACAAGTTTAGAACGTCTCATTTGCAAAATCGACAGACATAAACAGATCCAGGGTTGTATAGGAACATTTATTTTACCCAATGTTTTGTTAACTACCTCCTATTGCGCAGAAAAATGTGAATATGTCGGAAACTTGCCTATTTTACGATCTCTCATTCACCCACATAACAAGAACTATGGAAAAAAAATCATTGCACGAAACGATATTGCGTTAGTTGTTACTTCACGACATAAGAAGAAAAGAAAGCTTATGAAATTGAGTGCTCTAGATTATCAGTCTGCCGTTGGACTGAAAGCGCTGATTCCCATAATGGACGCCAATAAGCTGAGATTAACAACAACGATTATTCAGCGTTGTTACATAGAGCAACCATTTGGATATTACATTTGCGCCTCCAACAATGTCACAAAACGAGCTATACGGGTTTGTCAAGAGAGACAAGCAAAAGGAGTGCCATTATTAAGAGAAGACAGAATATTGGGTATAATGGGTGTCACCGATAAGGACAATTGCAAGCTTCCTCAACAAAACTTTACTGCACTGAGCCCTGCCATTAATTGGATAATTAAAACTGTCAGAAGCCTCGGTTACAGCGATGCGGTAATTAGTACATTGCACGAGATAACCGCCAGCACTCCGTATCTGCGCCGCTCTCCTGAAACTTTACCTATTTCCGCAACTCTTACTCGATCTTCACGATCGTATGGTGAAAGAGACGTTTACAAAATGTATGACGCCCCGGCCAGTTCCGTGTCCTCAGTTAGGCGTGTTAATATTTGGCGCCCCGGGTCAAAAAGAATCCGTATCCAGCACCGGAAATAAATAAAAGAAAATCGGTAATGCAGGAAAGGTTTTACAACCTTTTTACTGTTCACACAGATAATATTGAAATGACTTTTTCCACTTATGCGTTCAAGTTTCTGATGAATAAAAACTTGCCGAGTGCGAGTTGGACTCGCGAACCGAGGGTTCCGTATAAATTTGTAGGTATTTTGTTATTAAACTACATATTTGTGGTTTTCAGATTTTTTCGTTTACATGTGCTCTATGTAAGACATTGCTTCTTGCCTCGTGATTCTAGGTCAACGTGAAGTACCATTTAGGTTTTCGACCCAAAACCTATAGGGTACTTCCAGTTGACCCAGAATTGTCAATTTTGATTAAAAGCAAGTTCTAATAGCACAAGTAAAGGGTTAAAGTCCGAAAAATAAAAAAAGTTGAACATTAAGGTGAATTTTGGTACTTACAAGTTTTCGCGAAAATCTAAAGAACCATGGGCACTTTTGGCCCACTTTTTGAACATTGTTCAACAGTGATGAATTATATGTCATATGAAAGCTCATATAGTATAATTTATTTCATTCTATGGCAGCTAACCTTTTTTGTTTTGATATTATATTATAATTAGCTGTCGGTCAATAGCTAGGATTATAAATAGGTCTGGTAATTTGTTTTTTTTTTTTAATGCTTTATGATTTGCAAATCATTAACAAATTTATTATACTATTAAAGCTGAAGAGCTTGTTTGTTTGTATCACGCTGCGACCAATAGGAAAGTTACATCAATGAAAATTAATTGGGTGGGAAAACCAATGTGAATAGATTTAATACACAAATATTGTGCATAACTTAGAGAAGGTTTTAGTTTTTGTTTCATTCTAATCACAAGATAATAAAACAATATATATATAATTAAGACGAACTTATCATCATTATGTCAAATACATGTCACATCTGTTGCACCAAAATGGTAGTAATGAATAAAAATGTGCTTACAAGATAACTTTTAAATCGACTGACCGGCTTTAAAAAAAGTTATGATAGCAAAAGGTACTTGAGATTAGTCTACATGACGCTGCTTTGAAAATCTACATCCATACTTTAATCGCTACTTCACTACTATCATAAATGCGAAAGTTTGGATGTTTGTAACTCAATCAATTGTTCAATAAGTAGACAATTATTCGACTTGAAATAAATGCGCACCGCACATTATGGGATGACTCATGCGATGTGCGGTGTGCGTTCCCCTGCGTGCCCTCTGAGCAGCGGACATAGCAGAAGGCACAGCAGGGGAGTGCCGCGGGGGACTGGGCCTCCCGCTTCCCGGCGTGGTCGAGGCCATGCTGGGAAGTGTGGAGCGGAGGCCTGGTCAGCGGAGCGCGCGCGGGAGGTCCCTCTCGTTGCGCCGCTCCGCTAGCGGAGAGGGGGGGAACGGGCATTTGCCCTCCCTCCTCACGGTGACGGGCGGGCGACAGGCACGGAGGTGCCTTCGCCCGCATTGCACCCGTCACCTTGCGGGCGACTGGGCCTCGCGCCTCCCGGCGTGCGTGCGTGAACACCGTGCTGGGGAGCGAGAGGCCTGGTCAGCGGTTGCCTCCTTCTGCGATTTCGCAGAAGGAGGAGGCGGAGCGCCAGCGGGAGTTTACTCTCGATGCGCTGCTCTGCGGGCGGGGGGGGGGAAGGGCCGTTTGCCCTCCCTCCTCACGGTGACGGGCGGGCGACAGGCGCGGGGGTGCCTCCGCCCGCATTGCACCCGTCACCTCCGTCGGTCATTCCCGAACCCCCCCCTCCACGTCCGTGCCGTGAGGACAAGAGGGGGGTCCGCCTTGTGTGTTCGTCGGCGGGGGACTGGAAGTAAAGGCTGTGCCGGTTTCCCAGTCCCCCTCCACTATGACGAAGCGGGAATGCGCTGGGTCGTTTTCGTGGGTATACCGTGGTGTTTGGCCGCCCGGGGAGTCCCACATACCCCTCCCATCCCCCGACGGGAGGGTACGCGTAATGCATTTTTTCCCAGCGTCAAAAAAAAAAAAAAAAAAAACGTAGGTTTGTTTCAATAATGTTCAGTAAGTAAACATATTCGATCTGAAATAAATAGAGAGCCCTGGTACAGAATTTGATGCGCTTTGGCACAGAGACACATGGCTGAGATACCTTCCAAGCAAAAGGATTCTAAGCTGTGGCGGACAAAAAAAAAGTTGTTAGGTTAGGTTAACCTTGGGTTAGGTTAGGTTAGGTAAATGTCAAAACATGTCATGCGTATTTTTAATTTACAAAACGTACTAAAATGCCAATTTCGCGCTGGACTTGAACTTAGCTGCCACAGAATGCAATAAAATACACGCCAAGAGCTTTCATATGACATAGATTTCATCACTGTTGCACAACTTTGAAAAGTGGTCCCAGTGTTCATACAAAAGTGCCCATGGTACCCATATCTTTTATCGTGTTGACTCAGGACCTTGACTTTTATACAAATAATAGGGACTATAGACCTCAGTATCTGGTATAAATTTCAACTTGCTAGGTCCACTCATTCCTGATAAAATCGGTGATGACACACGGAGAGACAGACGGACAAGAGAGTGATCTTATATGGAATTCACAAGTTACCTAGTAGTACAATAGCAAGCTACTTCCGAGCACATGCACCTTAGCAGCATTCAACTAGGATGTGTATACGAAAATAGTATGAGGATTTAATAAGCACAATGAGAACATTCAGGAACGATTTCAGGCTGTAAATTCCATACAAAATATTGTAATAAAACAAGCGATCTGCGAAATCTAAAAACTATAAATCCAAAGGCCATAAATTTTCTAAATATTTTGATGGACGTCCATTCATCAAAATATTTATCTATCTAGAATCTGCACTCAGAGAGTTTCCCAGAAAATTTCAAAAATCGGGGACTTACACAGAGCACAACAGTACAGTAGCACAGAGAACCTGGAGCGTTTTATGCTCGGCATAAAACTAGTAGACCAAGTTACAAACGTCAAAATCTGGAGACGTACGAAGGAAGGGATACCAAATGTGTGGAACCCAAATTGACTTGGGCAGAATACCTAGCCAGGCGCGGTGATGGCAAGACGAGTATAGCTAGGAAAGAGAGGTGTGGGTTGGCTGGCGGCAGGATGGGCAGACGACATTGTTTCCCTTGCGGGAATATCCTGGATGAGGCTGGCACAAGAACCTCTGTGGCAATGCTCCTGCGGACCCTGAAGTGAGCCTGCGTGCCGCCAAGCCGAATACACTGGTGTACATTTTCCGCTCGCATTACACCACTAAAGCGGAGGACATCGTTGAGTACGTTTGCCGAAAGACGAGGTACACACCAAGGGTGCAGTTACTGTAGTCGCGCCGCAAAGTCAACTTCAAGGCGTTCGTGGTGCGAGTACCGAATTGTTATCTGCCCATGGTGATCAAGTAAGACTTTTGGCCGCAGGACGTGGTGTTCCGTCGCTTCCGCGGACAAGTTCCTCTGGTCAACCAGCACACGTGAAGCAAGTGAAGTGCTACTAACATATGTAGTTTTAAGTCTTATTTATTAACACAAGTTTTTGTATTTACTTTATATATGTTTGTTTTTAAGGTATGGGCCATTGCAGCCTGAAATAAATGACGTCGTTGTTGTTAAAGTATCAAAAATACCGGGAGTCCCTGTTCTTTATCTAGAAGGTCCCAAAAATCCCGGTTCTTTAAAACAGAACCGGTTCTGCATTCCCTAATTACAATGAACCTATTGGTACCTAGTTTGTCTCAATGGATTCTGGGTTTTTTTTGGGACCATTTCATTTTACTTAGTTGCCAAAAAAATATCATATATGCCGTTTTATGCCCCGTGCACAACAAGTACTGATAAAAATACTATATTACTAGGTATCGTTATTACATTATATTAATGTAATCCTTTTTGGATAACAAAATAAAAATATCCCGATAAAAAATTGAATAAAATATACTAAAATGAAGAAACATACATGACAGCACAGGACTGCGGTGACAGCGACACTCTGGTTGCTTCTCGGGTAGTGACGTCATAGTATCGACAATCAATTGATGATCGAACATACTAATACCGAAGATGGTGTTGTCACGTTTTAAAAGTTTTTAAGATGCATTTTAAAATTCATTAATATGTTAATGTTCATTAATATTTAATATTTCGTATTTTATTTGGTAAAGTCATTGGTATACCTACCCCTTTCGGGTCGGATAGGGATTTTTTAACATTTTAATTTTAATTGTACCTACAAAGCTTTCTAGTTTCATTCAAGGTGGCAAACACATGTTTATTTGTTTTTATAAATTCCACCTCATCTCATACCTTCTCATCTTAACTCGACTATACAAGGTGTAAAGATTACACCGTAAACGGACCCTCCACGAAACCGTCAACCAAGCACTCTGTACATCACACTAAGTAACTCTACGCAAAAATTATTGCTGGGAACTCAATTTAACGCACTCGATCATTGTACTGATGGATCCATTGTTTAGTAAGGTGACCATGAAGGTATTGAAAGTGAACTTGTAACATAAAAAAATTGTATTAAAAAAAAAACTTGTGAAAAAGTTGGAACTTTGACTGCCAATATCTCCGTAACTAGAAGGTTTCTTCCAGGTATGGTTTAGAACAAAAAAATGGTCGCAATGACAGAAGAAGTGCTTTTCGGCTTCGTTAAGGGTACTTTTACACCTATTAGGTATGCAACTGGTACTCTAGAACTTTTAAGGTTTTTCACCAGTGTGTATTCGAATATGATCTGTTAAAGTACCCTTTACACGAAAACTACGCTGATATACACTTATAAGGCTTTTCACCTGTGTGTATATTACGAATATGTTTTGTTAAAGTGTGAAAAGTAGTGAAGTAGTGAAAAGGGTTCACTATAACTACGCCAACATACATCACATTTGTAAGGTTTTTCACCAGTGTGTGTTCGAATAATATGTTTTGTTAAATTACTATTCTGAGTAAAACAACGCAGATACACGTCACACTTGTAAGGTTTTCAACCAGTGTGTACTCGAATATGGATATTTAAAGAATTCTTCTGATTAAAACTACGCTGGCAAACGTCACACTTGTCACACTCGAATACGCTGATCACATTCGTCAAGCTCTTTGTTTGGACGTACGATTTATATACAATAATTATAATGTTAGAAGCAGATTGAATCGCACACGAATCGAAATAAAAGGTTTGAATGATACACAGAACACTGAAAGGGACCGCTGAGCAGGAGAATTGCTGTTAACATTGAATTATACACTTTATAACTAGTAATATTAAGAACAAGACTGTGAACACTTGACGCCGTTGGGGCACAAAAACAGCGAGAGGGTAAGGGTTGATCTTAGCATTAAGCTCGCGGATTGTGGTGACTGGTTGTTTTGCTGGCCATGCCTTGAGTTATCAGAAATCAACAGTTTGTTAATAAATCTACGATGTTCCAAGAACATCATTTGAGACATAATGGTTACAGTTACATGGGTATAGTTAACACTAACCACTTCCTATTAGGTATACCATCAGCCAGTTTGCTAACTTACTGAATAGCTAGAGTTCCTATGGTCACTTTCTAGCTTCATCATCAGATCAGCTCCATGTTGTCTGTATATTCAATATCACGCGATATACATACGCGTGCAAAATTTCAGCTCAATCGGAAATTGGGAAGTGTGTCAAATTTAACATGCAAGACTTCACGCGATGGCGCGTGATGTCTGAATGTAAATGTGTTGGACAAACATTCGTAATGATGAATTAACGTGAAAAAAAACCAAATCACCTAACCGATTTTGATGAAATTTCTATGGGACCAATTGGGAAGGATATCGTTTCATATCAAAGAAGAATTTCAAATTGGTTTAGAAATGACGGAGTTAGCAAACACAACAAAAAGAAAATAGAACCGAACAGAGAACCTCCTCCCTTTTTTAAGAGAGTCGGTTAAAAAAGTAATGCATATCGAGAACCTCGACGAACATCAGTCGAGGGTCCCCTTAGGGATCAAGGGCCTGATTCAGAAGGCAGTACTCCTCTATACGGCCTGCATTGTGAGGAGGTTGTCTCCTGTCTCTGGAATCCCAACAAAAATAAAATGGTACCTGGGTACATTTACTATCCAGAAATTGGGCTGTTATAGGAATAAGATTCACTTTTGACTGTCGGAATTTCGGGAAACAGAAATACGTGTTTGCTTTATGCTGATTTATTTGCGACTGATTTTAAAGTACAATTACTTATTGATATGATGGCACACACATACATATGCATACGTACTGATTGAACTACTTCACACATACAAGGATTCTAACTCAACATGGGCAATGGCAATATAAAGCACTGTTTTAAAAATGTTTGCGGTTACGTGTATCGTAACTATCTCGTTGTTTTCCCAAGCTACTACCAACATATCGGGAAAATGAGATGGATAAGGACGTAGCTTTGAAAGGTATCTCGACATTAATTAAATCTTATTGATGGCCTAAAAGGAACTTTTTTATTTATTAAATTAAAACTATAATAATTACAATTTATCTCAACATGAATGATGTAACCAAGATTTTGTAATAATATTTTGATTGAAAAGAGTGTCCATGGAGTTTCTTGCCCATTCTTCTCCATAGAGATCTACGCTTTGAAATGGGCAACTACAGTACTTTCACAAGTTATTATGCCTTGTGACTGTGACTGTAGCTTAGCCTTCTTTGTTTTTCCGACATTCAAAAGTGCCTGTAAGGGTCTAATTGAAATAAATGCTTTTGAGTTTTTGAGTTTTTTGAACAATAACGTTATGAATAAATTATTTGTATTCATTAATTTACACAAACTTAACTACTCACGCTCTACAGTGCCAGTACACACGGCGGCACATCAAGCTTTACTTTTCCAGTATAACGTGACCTCACTTTGTATAATTTTCTGTACAATAACAGATCCGCATAAACTGGTTTTGTATAGCTTGATCAGCCGTCGTGCGTACATGTCAGGTCTAGGAGTACAAGCGCGCGTGTTGCGATAAGAATAGGTTCGTACCCCTAATCTTTTCAAAGCAGGACCTTTAATGTTAGTGTCCTCCTAGACTAAAGTTCCCAGCGTTTAAATCTTTATATATAACTTTTTAGATAAGTCAGGAAATACAAATAAGATTAAATATGTATTTAATCTTATTTGTATTTCTACTTGTTCCTCCACCATGTTGAAGGTACTTTTTAGATAAGTCAGGCCTATAAGGTAGCAGCGTCAGTGGAAATTATTTTATCTTAAACACCAAGATGCAGTTTATTATCAGCATAAGTACTTACACATAACATTAGAAAGTAAACCATTAATATCTAAATATTATATAATCGGATCCAACATATACTTTGAAATGAAAACAAATCACATCTAGTGGGAAATTGAAGTTGGGTCATAAAATTAAAATAACAATGTTTGCGGTAAAAGTAATCAAAGGAACAAAAGTTATATAATTTTCATATTTTATTTGAATACAATGTTGCACGAACTTCTGCAACTCTATACAATATTTTCATTTTTTGTCGTGTGCATTCGAAGTATTTCTATAACAAGTTTAGAACGTCTCATTTGCGAAATCGACAGTTATAACCCGATCCAGAGTTGTATAGGAACATTTATTTTACCCAATGTTGTGCTGACTACCTCCTATTGCGCAGAAAAATGTAAATATGTCGGAAACATGCATATTATACGATCTGTCGTTCACCCACATTACAAGAACTATGTCTATGGAAAAAATTTCATTGCACGAAACGATATTGCATTAGTTGTTACTTCACGAAATGAGACGAAAAGAAAGCTTATGAAATTGAGTGCTCTAGATTATCAGTCTGCCGTTGGACTGAAAGCGCTGATTCCCATAATGGACGCCAATAAACCGAGATTAGCAGTAACTGTGGTTCAACGTTGTTATATAGAGCAACCATTCGGATATTACGTTTGTGCCTCCAATAAAGTCACAAAACAAACTATAATCGTTTGTCGAGCGAGAAAAGAACAAGGAGTGCCATTAATAATAGAAGACAGAATATTTGGCATAATGGGTATCACTGAAAAGGATAATTGCAAACTTCCTCAACGGACCTTTACTGCACTAAGCCCAGCACTTGATTGGATAAGTAATGCTGTCAGAAGCCTCGGTTACGACGATGCGGTAATAAGTACATTGCACGATTTGACCAGGAATCCGTTTCAGACCCCTTCTCTTTATCCTTTACCTATTTCCGCAACTAATCCAACTCAAACTGCTTCTACTATTACAACTACTACTACACCACCTCCCCCTACAACATCGCCTCCTACACCATCTCCTCCTACAACATCTCCTCCTGTAAACGATTATACGTACCCAGCTGAAACTCCTTCAAGTCTTTATCCCTTTATCCGCACCGAAACACATAGAACTATTACTACTTCGGCTTCATCTCATTCTAATGATTATGCTAGATGGCTCCTTGTAAAGCGTTCCTCTAAAACTACTTCTACTACTACTACAATACTTCCAGTTCCTACAACATATTCATCTCCACCAAAGTTGCTTACAAAAGTAAATTATACAAATATTTATTTTACGCGTCCAACTGATATGCCTTCTATTAAGGGTAGTTCAGGTGGACTGATTGTTCCATTTCGTACTCAAAGTACAGCATGGCATCAAGTTCCTAATAATTTGTATAGGGCTGAAAAGTTCTGGAGTAAGGACCGCGAACTGGGTCAACCGATGATCTGGTGAAAATTGCGGGGTTCCGCTGGATGCGAGTCGCACGGAACCAGTCAATGTTGCGGCTCTTGGGGGAGGCCTATGTCAAGCAGTGGACGTCTTTGGCTGAAATGATGATGAAGAAACTTTATTCTTATTTCCTGTGTTTCTTAAATAACATAAATAAATTGAGTTCTCTAGAATACTCTAGATTCTTGTCTGCCATTGGACTGAAAGCGCTGATTCCCATAATGGTTGCCGATAAGCCGAGATTAGCAGTAACTGTGGTTCAACGTTGCAACCATTCGGACCGCCCCGGATCTAGGGGAGGGGGGGGGGGGAAAACCGGGGCACCCGCCCCGGGCGGCACTTTCAGGGGGCGCCAAAATCATAGTATGATTAAAAATAAAAAAACAAGCTCCACATACGCCTAGCATACGGAAGCCTGGCTGGCTCACAGTCGACTGCCGACTGCGAGAAAAAGGTGCCTCACAGGCCCACACCATGACACCACAAGTGAACTTGTGGACTCGAGATGCCTATTTCAGATTTTCTGTGTCAACAATTGACGTCTTTTTACTGAAATTGACGTCGTTTAGCTATTAAAAAAAATATTACGAAAATTTACATTTTATTTGAACTAATTTGATTTCTCCATTTTAATTTACTGTACCTTTTGTACCTTATTTATGCAAACAAATGTTTTTTTTTTGTCTCAAACGCTGGAGGGGGGCGCCACTATCAAGTTTCTGCCCCGGTTGGAAAAAAACGTAGATCCGGGGCTGCATTCGGATATCACGTTTGCGCCTCCAACAAAGTCACAAAATGAACCATAAAGGTTTGTCGAGAGAGAAAAGAATGAGGAGTGCCATTAATAATAGAAGACAGAATATTTGGCATAATGGGTATCACCGAAAAGGACAATTGCAAACTTCAGCAACGGAGCTTTACTGCACTAAGCCCTGCCCTTAATTGGATTAGTAAAACTGTCAGAAACCTCGGTTACGACGATGCGGTAATTAGTACAGACGCCAGCACATCAAGCTACCCGAAACTGTCAGATTTTCCCAATCAACCTTGAACCTAAACCTTTGACATTAAAGTCGAAAATCTATTGAAGAAATCTGACAGATTGTAGTAGCTTGATGTGCTGGCGTCTGTACATTGCACGATATGACCAGCACTCCCATTCGAACCCCTTCTCTTGACACTTTACTTATTTCCGCAACTGATCCAACTCAAACTACGATTACAACTACTATAACAACTTCTATTACAACTACTACTATACCACCTCCTCCTACAACATCTCCTCCTGTAAACGATTATACGTATCCAGCTGAAACTCCTTCAAGTTTTTATCCCATTATCCCCACCAAAACACCTACAACTACTCCTATTACTACAATACTTCCAGTTGCTACAACATATTTATCTCCACTAACATTTCTTACAAAAGTAAATTATTTAAATATTTATTTTACTCGTCCAACTGATACGCCTCCTATTAATGGTACTTCGGGTGGCGTGTCTGTTAATCTTCCATATCGTGCTCGTAGTACAGCATGGCATCCAGTTCCTAATAATTTGTATGTCATTGATACTATACCAAAACGGGGTCCTTATCCTTTAGGTCAACATTTTTATCCATCGAATGTCCTTCGTTTATCTGCCAAAGAAAGAATACAAGAAGATTTTACCTTCCGTAATGCTCATAAGTCCATAAAACATTAAATTTCGAAAAATACAAAAAGATTTTATAAGTTGTAGTAACTGTAAATCTACTATAAAATCTCAATCTTTAGAAATGATGCACCAATCATGAGAGCACGTAAGGTTATTCTACAAAAACAGAAAAACGCATTACCGCTATAACATTTGTACCGTTGGCTACCTCGAGCAGAATAAGAACCACGACATTATTGAAGTCCTTTGCGCCAAGGAAGACTACAAACGTACGACAGAATTACTACAGTTACAATTCGTTTCATCAAAGTTTTTGAAAATAATAAGACAACCAAGGTTATGGACTTGTTCAATGTAATCGTTAAATATAAACGGAAGAATAAAATATTTGCGACATAGTTAGTACGACTGAAGCCTATCTCTCGCCGACGCAGTCTTAAGTTTCCTAGATCTTACGTAATCCTTCGTTCCCTATGTGGAAACATTTACATTAATGTTGAAAAGAAGTCGTAAACTTCCAATATAAGCAATGTCATAAAAATATTAAATGGTTTTGATTTATGTAAATAACTTTCCGACTTTAACTATACCAGTAATAAGTATATAACTATTTTTTACACCACCTTTAATTCAACTTGCTTTGTGTTAGCTAGTATGTATTTGTCAAATCTAGCAACTCAATTTCAAACCAGCTTCCCCCGATCCGATTGAGCTGAAATTGTTCACACACCTTTGGGTCTGATGACAATACATTGCTCTAACAGTCATGAACTGATCAATAGAACTCCTCAACGGTCAATAGCACGGACATGAAACTTTGTGTATGCGTTCAATGTTAATAGATAAAGCATTTTTTTAAACAAAGGGGTTTTAATTAAATGGCCGGCCTATCAACCGCCATTTTTTTTTTCAAAGTTGCGGCCCCTATTAATGGATGTCTGGTATCAATACCAAAAATAGCGGCCAATCATAATATAGTTTTGAATGAAGCCAAGTTTTCTCAAGTGTCACGTTTCCGAAATATGAGTTAAAAGTTAAGCGAATAAAATTAACTTTGTTAGTTTATGTCTCGGAAACGTTCCACTTTAGAACATTTTGTCTCTTACAAAACTTGTTTGTATTGATGCCAGCTATCGATCAATATAGGTTTTATGCATACGTGGCTAATCAAATAAAAGTTGTGTTGAAGTCGCCATCAGTGAACAGACTTTAGCTTTCATAACTCATATTTCGAAAACGTGATACTTGAGAAATTTTGTCCTATACAAAACTTGCTTCGCTCGCTGTTTTTCTTAATTTCTGGAACGGCAAACTTTGAGTGGCGGATTTATCAGCAGGCTGAGTCATCATCATCATCATCATTTCAACCGAAAGACGTTCGCTGCTGGACACAGGCCTCCCCCAAGTGTCTCCACATTGACCGGTCCCGTGCGACTCGCATCCAGCGGATCTGTAGGCTGAGTAGGCTGGATATATTTTAGTATTAAGTATTCTAAATACCCCAATGTCTGATGATTTCGGAATCAAGGATATGGGAGTACCATGCAGCTACTTATCAAAGACCGTTTGCGATGGGTTTATTCTCTTGATGGGTCATTATCATTAAGTGTCAAAACAGATTGGAGACGAGACAAGAAGAGTGAAATATTTTTCCTTAATCATCGATTCAACACCTGATATAATTGCACATATGGATCAACTTACCTTTGTCATTAGATATGTTTTGGAATCAGGCGAACCGTGTGAAAGATTTCTCAAGTTTTTACCTTCAGTGAGACAGAAAGCTGAAGAAATGTTTTTGCAATAATTTCAACTCGAGACAAAATATTCTAAAGCGTCACGTTTCAGAAATGTAATAAACTATCAAAGTGGAACTGATGGCCCCATCAGTAAATATAAGCGAATTAACTTTTCCTCTAAAAGTTCTGGATTTCCGCATACTGTCCCAGTTAGCAGAATCACACTACTTATATCAATAGGCAAGTATAGGTTTTTGAAGGGTAGATAATAAATAGACCAGCGAAACGTTTCAAATAATAACAAAAGTTCTAATGATCATTGGACGTAATATTTTTTTTTTATATATATGACGATGTAATATATAGTGAATGATTGATATAATTTAATTTTACCTATTTTTATATGGCTTAATAAACATTTTCTATAATGCACATTTAATTAGTATAATATTCAGTTACATATAAATATATTTAAATTCTATAAGTAACGTTTAATATAATTTAGAAACGTTTACTTTGTTTTGTATATTTAGTATACCTGCGTCAGATACCACTTAAATATATTGAATCATTTGGGTAATGGGTTAGGTTAGATTTAGATTAGAACGATTAGAACTGTGACCATTAAGAGGCCGCTCGCAACTGCAATTCGAAACAAGGCAAAAATCCGTCGAAATATTGTTATATTTGTTTCACACTTCCCGGCGCGTTGCGAAGCCGCGCGTGAGCGTGTGTGAATAGTGTTTACCTAGCTACTATTCTATAATTATCATTCATTCTATCCCCGCTGAAAATTTGTGATTAATTTGAATGTGTGCCGTAATACCAAAAATGATGAATGAAAACTCAATGCTTTTCCATTTTTTTTTATATTATGTAACTTAACAATATAAGTCATGTTTCGAAATGGTAAACATTAAAAATATTACCGTTTTTAATATAGAACAGATGAGATGAAAACAGCTTAATTATACTGTAAAAATGTGAGAAAATTAATTTGTTTACAATTCGTTATAGGTAAATATTTTGCAAATAAAAATAAAATTGAAACATTACCTAGGTTTCAATTTTATTTTCTTTACACTGACTTGTTCCGAATAACAGCATGTTAAGGTCGAAATATGCTTAAACTGAAAATGATTTTGGTATTACGTTTGTATGGACAATTCATCGTCCGCCGGCACCTTTATGCGTGAAGGCGAGCGACGTGAGCGAGTTTGCCGCAGCAGCGGGCGCCGAGCGCCAACACATGGTGGACATATTATGGTTGGTGAATGATTTGGGCTAACCCTTGTGACTGCCCCCAAAAGACTTAGGTTGGGACCGCCCTTGATTGACTTACGGCAGAAACTCCATAAAACGATTCTGTTTAGCCATGTTTGATTTAATAGATGTTTGAAACACACTTTTAGTTTTATTCCCTCCATTTTAATACCCAAACACTAATTCTGCTGAGCAAACGGAACAAGAGCATGGAAAGGCCATGGTCCTCGATGAAATTCTTTTTTTTTTCTTGATTCTGTTTACCAGACACAAACTATCTCTGTCAAAGCGAAGTTTCTTATTTTTTATATATTGCTTGCTCACCCTATTAGAAATAGACAAAGGGCTCTGTTATAAATTTCTCTCTCGCCGCGTTTTTGTGGTAGTGTGCTCTCCAGTTTATAAAAGTCCATGCCCGTTATAACTAAAATAAAATATTTCGCGTGCTTAAAAAAAAAGGTATTGTCTATGATCAGCTGCTGTCACTTTTAATTTATGTCAAATTGTCAATAATCCACTAATTCACTTGTGACATTAGACTTGTTGAAAAATATACATTTCGTAGACTACAAACTGGAAAGTTCCCTGAATCTTATCGTTTATTACAACGTGGTACATTAATCCATGGATTATTTGTGAATGAATATCTAAGAAAAGCTTTTGTGTTTGTTCGCGATGTAAAATAGCTATCTCCTACTTGTGTGTAGTTTATTACGTATTTCCTAAGACTGCTACAAATTTAATTTGCCTTAGTTCAAGGTTTCAAGCCAAGGATCTATTATATTATTACAATGGCTACCGCGCCGAGCGGAACGCACAACTTCAAAGTTGTTTTACTGGGGGAGGGATGTGTTGGAAAGACATCTTTGTTACTACGTTACATCGAAGACAAATTCAACGACAAACATCTAACTACGCTGCAGGTTCGACTCGAAATCTGTAACCATATTAATTATTTCGTAAAAAAAATATCATCAAAACTATATTACAAAGAAGTATGGGCGTTTTGTCCCCAGAGCTGTATCAAGTTGTGATATGTGCCATTTGAAATGTCATGATAATAGCTTTATTTCATTGTATCACACCAACAGTCAAATGTGGGCAGAGAAAGTACTATGATTGACTTTGTTTTCGTTTACCTCTATGATTATTATGTTCACCCATTCACTGCCCAGTACTTTGCGAAAACTTCACGAAACTCCGTTCGCGTGCCCACAACCCGTATCCGAGTCGTCGTTATAAAGAACTATAGATGACTTGTATTCAAGCCCAGAACCCGACTAGCGAGTCCATAGCTACGGATACGGATTGTGCGAACAAACAAATTATTGTTCGACTCATATGCTGGGTTCTGGGCACTTAATGGGTTAATTGAAAGACTATAAGCCAGTGTAACACAGAGTCATTCACATACTCCACCCGATGCAATGGGGCGACAAACGCGCCCCCAGTACGCTACAGTGACACGTGAGTGTGGGGTAATGACTCTTTATACAGCTATTATCATGACCTTTCAAATGGAACATAGTACAGTTTGATACAGCTCTGCGGGCAAAGCACATACAAAGGCGCCCATTCCTTTCATAGCTTATACTTTTACCTGTGATTTGTAGGCTTATGAGATTATAAGTGTTGTAGTAATAAAAAGGAAAGCTATTCCTATCATTCATTGAAGTATATTTTACACTAGTTAAAAAGTAAGTGCAATTCCATTTGGGTAATAATTGAAAACAACGACAGACTAGATTTTTATGTTGCCAGGTGGAATATGCTAATCTTGCTCTATGCAATGCTTTCTTCAACAACAACCATCTAGGCAAGTTTTAGAATCCTTCACAACCATAGTTATGTATTCTGTGTTGTAACTACAGCCAAGAGATTTTAAATAATATAGAGATGCTATGGAAAGAAATATGACATAAAAAAATGAAAACCCATGTTTCAGTTAAGGTGCAAGGTCCAGGGTAAACCGCTTTATTCAAATTTTCTTACATTTTTTGGGATTTGCAGGTCAATAGCAGGTTGTATGTTGATGAAAATTGAGTCGCGAAACTAACACTTATGTAGTTACAAAATTATAATTGTTAAAATCATCAATACAACCCTCCAAGTTCACCCATTGAATGACTTTTTCATGAAATAGTTATTTGAATTTTGTGGGCTACCCGGAACTTCCACCTTCAAGCGAAATTAAAAATTCTTAAGATTTTAGACAGTATCAACCTTAATTTTTTTTGCAGGCTACCTTTTTGAATAAGAGATTAAACATCAACGGCAAACGTGTTAACCTTTCCATCTGGGACACAGCAGGTCAAGAAAAATTCCACGCTTTGGGTCCTATATACTATCGTAATTCCAATGGAGCTATTCTCGTATACGACATCACTGATGAAGATTCTTTCGTAAAGGTAATATCTGATGATATCTTATCTAGCAAAAGTATGAACATATAATTTATTCAACAATCGTCAATTTTAAAGTCGTGATATACTACTGATTAAAGAAAACTAAATTGATAAAGTACATTTATTGAAGTAAGGCAGACATATTTTGAGTCATCAAATGCCACTTAACTTTCAGAAGTTAACCTGTCGAGAATGAGTAATACATGGAGATTTTATTACAGGTGAAGAACTGGGTGAAAGAACTGAAAAAGATGTTGGGATCAGATATAGTCCTGACAATTGCTGGTAATAAAATAGATTTAGAACATGAAAGGACTGTTCCCCTAGAAGAAGCAGAAAGGTATGTTACCTCATCACTTAATTGACTCACATTTTTTTTCATTTACCTAATAGAGGAAGGATACAATAATTAAAAGGTGCATTGTTTTATTCAGTTATTCCAATATGGTTGGTGCTCAACATTTCTACACATCAGCAAAATTGAACCAAGGAGTGGAAGAGCTCTTCCTTGATCTTACAAGAACAATGATTGAGAGATACGAACAGAACTCTCAAACAGATGTGAGCAGGACGTCACAAGTTGTGGTGGTTGATGATGAAGCAGCACCAGCCTCAACCTCTTGTTGCTTCAGCAACAGGAGTCACTAAGAGCAACTAACAAAATAATTATCTTTTCTGTGTAGTGTAGTTTGAGTCATAAATATTATACATGTCTATGGCCAAATAAATGTAAAATTGTTTTGCTAAATACTTGTAAAAATGTAATATATTATTTGCATACAAATAATTAATTAAAATAAACTTGTTTTAAATGGTAGCTACAATATTTTGTTGTTTTTTATATCATGAATGTGAACTTATCATAATATTTATTATGAACAATGGTGCATACCAAAAATATATACTGTTTATAAATTATAATATATTTTGCCTAAGCTGTAAGATATCAGAATGTATGTAAGCTAGCAAATTCATGCACATTTGTTAACAATGCTGCAAGTGTGGATAACATACAGCCACCTTCTGTGTTAAATTAAGTCTATTATTATCTATTCATTAAAATGCTTTATTACGTTTTTAAATGTCTTCTATAGTCAAATGGTAATTGTAATAGTTAAGGTCAGGGCAAATTCAAAATTTCGATTACTCTACCTTCGCACAGTTCATGTCACTATCTCATGTACAACTTGAGGAATTGCGATTGATTTTAGTTTTTACTAAGCGATCAACTGTAATGCTTTAAAACATTCTTCTCGACTTGTTTAGATGAATTTATTAATATTTGTGGTTACTAGAAATTAAGTGTATGATAAGGCGATGTCTTTAAAATAATGGGGGCATGGAGTGATATATTATTGTGCCAGGTAACTTGAGAAGTTCCACTGTAGAGTATACCTAGTTTGGAAGGTCTGGCTATAGGAGTTGTACCTAAGTCTAATGGAAATAGAAGCTCTATTTGAATGACTTTTACATAACCTATGTTATCTCATTGACGAATTTTGTTATCAACCAAATCATGATAGATGTTAGGCCAGGTGATGATTGACGTATATTGTCTTTATTAATCGTCAAAAGAGAATCTGTTGGCATATGTGTCAAATAGTGAATTAATGACATTATTAAAATATATGCTCACATTGTGATTACTTAATTGTAGCCAATTATTTATAACCAGACTGGGTATATTGCGAGGCAGGGTAATGAACTGACATAGGGTAATAATGTACCAAACATCAACATATAGTTGTTCGTTATATGGTGTGTTAGGTAAGTTGCTATTAAATGAAACAACTTTTTTTGTTAACAATAATCTAATATCCACTACTAGTATAACTAAAATGATAACAACAATCTTTATCTATTAGCATAAGCTAAACTGTTATAATATCATTACTATTCCAAGATTTTTTGCTGAAAGAAACATATTTCACCTTTTTAAGTAATGAAGAAGAAACATTAGATGTTGTGTGTATTATATTATATTCACTGCAATAAAAATTTCATGAATTTGCCGATAACAGTGTGTTATTTTACCACTAATTAATATGAAAACCGATAACTCACAAATAAAATGCTTGCAGACCATATCGCAGAGAGACAAGTTAACACACACTCGTAAGCATAACCATTACATAACATTAATTCCAATACAATATAATAAGGAATTATATTAATTAAATCTACCTCAAATGCAAATTTAATAGCCTACTAAGTGCCTTCGAGAAGAAGCATTTATTTCACCTTTATATTATGAATTTGCTATTGAAAAAGTATTTTTCTTCTCTTTGTACATTAAAGTTTATTCATAATTTTAGTTAAACAAGACTTTACAAGACAGAATTCTTTTAATAGTTCAGAGATAGCTCCTGTTACATATTTATAAACATAGTGTAGTCTTTGTGCAAATCAGAACAACCTAAAAACCACATACATAGGAGTCCTCAGTCTCGACATATTATTGAAAATAATGGGAGTATATAACAGTTCTTATTTCTTACACACATTTATGTAAACCATGAATCAGAATTATTTTATCAAACCATTATTTTTTCTACTACTAACTGAGACTTGCTCCTGACTTGTGCTAGCTTTTTTCTTCTGCGATAATGTCCGCAATACTTCCATGTGTCCCTCATTTAGATCAATAAACTTTTTGAAGTTAAACTTTTTACAATCATACTTGAACTTTTGCCTTGTATCACAGTTTGTTTTGTTTCTTGTGGAAGTGGAACTTATGTTGTTTTCAGCTAGATCTACAATGTCACCAGGGTTAACACTGTGTCACTTCTCTAATTCAGCATCTTGCTCCTTCGTTTTCAATTCATTTTTGGATTTAGGCTTCACTGTTACTGTCTCGACAGCATTCTCATTTTTAGTATCCAAAGGCGGTAAGTCTAAGAGATAAGGCATCATGCTGCGTGATTTCTCTTCGTTTGATAACCATTCCATCTAAGACAAAAAATTGAAATGAGTAAGTACTAGATACAAACAGCGATAAATTTTGGAACTCCGTCGTCAAATCAATAATGACATGGCGAAACCCTAATATTAATGATATGGTTTTGTGTGTCCATCCCAAGTCAAGTAAATGTAGTATAAATACCTTCTGACGGTGATCCATCACAGCATCATCACAAATATCAATGCACATTTGCTGAGTGAGGCGTCCGTCGTCCGAGGCATAAGCGG
The DNA here is from genome assembly GCA_950005105.1 of Lycophotia porphyrea. Classification (NCBI taxonomy): domain Eukaryota; kingdom Metazoa; phylum Arthropoda; class Insecta; order Lepidoptera; family Noctuidae; genus Lycophotia; species Lycophotia porphyrea. The sequence goes on along the minus strand of OX465383.1, from coordinate 25,466,693 downwards.
CCGCCTGCCACGCGACACCCAGCTTGGACAGCGCTCGTCCCGACATGCCGGCCGTGCGAGCGGCAAGCGTCGTGCACAGCTCACTATAGTCGAACTGATCCACGCTCAACCGTCTGCCAAACAATTATTTACTAAGTATACCTAGTGTCAAATGCTACATGTATCCGACCTCTGTTAAATTTTATTTACCTCTTTCCTTCTGACGCTGGTTTGAGAACAAAGGTATCAAAGTACAGACGAATCAAACGTTCGCGCTCCTCGAGGCCGGGCAAACCAAATTCTATCATCTTGTCGAGACGATCGTTGATAGCAGAATCGAATTGCTGCGGCGTGTTGGATGCAAGCACCAACATTATCCGGTTGCTTTGGTCAGACGTGCGGTACAGGAATGCATTGAGGGCTGCTCTCAAATCTTCACTAATCCTTTCTGAGGAACGCTTCCTCAAGAATGCATCAGCTTCATCAATGAAGAGAAGTACTCCTGTCAATTTAAAATATATATTGTAACATACATTTCACTACATAAACAAGTTAAATACTTGATATAAGCTTCCTTAATGCTAACCTTTTTTACTGGTATTGGCCCAATCAAATACTTTATGAATTGCTGCCACAGCATCTTTTCCCATGGGTGCAACATCACCACCAGTGAGGATAGCATACTCCATACCAGAATGTTTTGCCAGTTTCTGTAAAACATAACTATATAGTTTAAAAGTTTTTTTACACAATACTATAAACAATAGCTATTCACTCACCTTAGAGAATAATGTTTTGCCAGTTCCTGGAGGTCCATACATGAGCAGGTTTCTGTAGAATCCCTTATTTAAACGCGTATTTTTAGTTGCAATAGCGATATCTCGCAGTCGACGTTCAAGAGTTGGTGCTAAGACAACACCAGCTAACGCATCGGTAGGCTTTCTGAAACTCGCTATAGCTTTTGAAACTGTGAGTATTGGATGTTTGACAGCTTCTAATATGGAGAATCTTGATGTTTCATTGACAAGGGTAGGCTTGCCTGGAAATAAAGAGAGATGTGAATGAATTAGAAGTCATAAACCTTTATGAATTACTTTGTACTATCTTGGTTTTCCAATTGGCTTAAAAGACAGATATGTACATACCAATGCGAGCTTCGATGAACCTTGCAGCTACAGATGTTGCGCCTTTAGCAGAGTATACACCAAGAGCCAGGAGAGATAGCCCACCAGCTGCAGCTAATGTCTTATCCCAATCAGTAACCAGAGTATTTAGTCCAGTACCAAGTACGCTCCCTGCTGTCCTGTCAATTAATTAGATATGATTACTATACTAATTTTATGTTATTAACCATATTATCAAGTAAAAAGGCAAATTATCGTGAATATTAAGAAAAATATAAATTTACAGCTGATTATGTTCAATACAAACATTAAAAGTTGGTTATTCATAACTACAACATATAGAAAGGGTTATGAACATCAATGAAGACTCAAAGATTTCTTAAAATTAGTTTTAACCAATCAAATGGCTTGTAACCAGTTTTGCTTGAGTCTGGAGTAAGGATCTGTAATACAGCCCTTAGTTACTTACTTAATACTTTCAAGAATAGTTGTTCTATTTTCTGCTGCCTTCAATCTTATTTGTTCTAGTGTGATGTCCCGGTTTTCACGATCAGCTTTGGCTCTTGCTCTAGCCTCAGCCTCGATCGCCTTGAGTTTATTCTTCTCCCGTAGCTCCATTTCATGCTCAATAGTGGCACGCCGTAAAGCTTCCTGCTTAGCAACACTCTCTTCTTGTCTAAAAGTTATATTATTAATAATATATAATATGAAGAAGTTCAGCTTAGTGGTAATGAATTATTGGAAGGCCTGTGGGAATGATAGGGCTAGAAAAGATTGTGACTACCGATATGACCGCTAATAAGAAGAGGTGTATGTATGTATGGAACAAGACAGAACTGAATGAAATAAAAATGATAAAACATTATACTTCTTCAAATTAATATCTAACAACATTTGACATGACTTACTTTCTCAGAATTTCTTCCTGAGATCTTTGTTGTTGAGCCAATTGTTCTTCATATCTCTTTTTAGCCAACTGATCCTGGTACTGCGCTCTTATCTGATGTTGTTTTGTTTCTTCCTATAGATTAAAAAAATATTATATTAATGCAATAATTGAGTAATTTATTATATTAATGTTATGAGTATTAAACATACACCATATGATGTTATGGTGCATGCTTATTTTTAATTAATTTATGTTTAATAATCAGAGATTTCAAGGTTGGAAGTAACACGTGGATAATTAAATACTTGTTCCGTCTAAGGAATCCTGGAATTATAGTCATACTGATTTTATAATTTCTTTTTTTTTAATGTTTTCCCACACTAGGAATTTCTCCTGTATCATGGGTGTGTTTACAAACATTTAATATCTGTAAACACTAACTCACAAACATAAACAGCCAGGCCCAGTACAACTACCTGTAGACTATACAAATATTTGTTCTGTGCGGGAATCGAACCCACGAGATGTAGTGCAGCAGACAATCGGTCAGTCACTGCGCCAACCGCGCCATCGATAATACAAAATGATTTTATTTCCATTCAAATTATTATTTTTGAATGCATTAATAACAGGTAATTTTTTCTAATGATCATAATAAAACTCTTAAAAGGAGGTTTATCCACATGTTACTTCCTAGCACTACTTCTGTTTGGATTGCAATTCTCATACTATTAGGATTCTAATAAAAACCTGTAGTGTTTTTCTGCGCTCTTCAAAATCAATTCTTTTCTGTTCTACTTTGGCTTGTTCTATAGCTGCTTCATACTCTTTGATCTTTGCCATTTGTTCCGACTGTTTGGTGCTTTCTTGTAGCTTACTAAGCTCCAATGCTTCCTTAGAATGTTCTGGATAAGAAGACCATAATAAGTAATCTAATCAGAATACCTCACTACCTAGATTGATATGCTGGTTATATTTAAGTTTTAGCAGGACATTGTGTGTTCATGGCAGATCCAATTGTAAATATTTCTATCTCTCAAGAATGACTGCAGCCATTTATTTATCTATGTATATTGTGCCATGTGCATGATGGAGTCTTATTTTCTTTATCACTATTGCATTAAAAAACCACCCTCTTCATCTAGACTAGAACATAACCAAGCCAAGTCATTAATTCACGACTATGATTTAAAATCTTTATCAAAGTCAAAGAAATTCATCTACACAGAGTGATAAATTAAATAAGCTGTAAAACAGCCCAAGGAGGACATATGCATTATGTAGGTGACTATATTTACATACAATTCCTTAAAAAAGCCTATAGATTCTCGCTGCATAACTAAACTATGTAGTTTCTGCCCAGTAAAGAGATTAGCAAACACATATAAAAGTAAATATACAGTTCTAGCGCTTAATTATTGGAACAAATGTTGATGAAATTCATCTAGATAACAATGGAAGTATTCTAACCTACGAGCTATTAAACTCATATCAGCAATTTAGTGAACACAACAAGAACAATGAACTTATCATTGCTAGACAAGATTTTAATTTTCAATGAGAAGATATGAATGGCTTAATTGTTGTTTTTATTTCAGAAGTAGGTCTTGCAGCGGGCTATAAGGTTAAGCGGTCGCTTATGCAATACCACGCAATGTGATTGATAAATATCATACCATAACTACTTACTTGATCTTTCTAGTTCTCTAGCTGCTTGTGCAGCTCTTTCGAGAGCACTAGAATCAAACCGATAGGCCTCCATTGCCTTCTTTTCAGATTTAGATAGGTTAGGGGGTGCGGCACCGCTAGTGCCCCCAGAATCGGCAGGCGGAATATCAGACGGTGGTGTAGGAGGCTGCGAACTGTACCCAAACAACCAAGACATTTTTGCCTTAGCAAGGTTTTCTAATACACCAAAAAATAGATAAAAATACAATTTTCTTTTTAGAAATATTTCAATCTTCTACAACGAGCGGACGACTGAACACTAAGCGAAGCGAAATGTCACTTTAGCAGGTGCTGGTTTTTGACAACTAATTGTCATAGACAATTTTTATTATTATTTGTCTATTACTAATTTACTAAAATCTTATTTTATTCATTGCTACAAATTGATAATTAGAACCTGAGACTCTCACAATCTTTGATGACGGAAATAAAATGAAAAGCAAGCAGCTAAAATAAAATCAGATAGAAAAACCTGTGATCGAGACCCGAATCGAATGCGTTGTTTATTCATCTTTACAATGGACGCTAATGCTACCGAGGGTGCAAAATTCATGGATCAACATGCATGAAGTCATCAACACGCTAAGAGAAGAAGGACTCAAAAGAAGTCCTACCGAAAGAAGCAGTTGAAGTAAAAGTCCTTACAGCAGTTACAGCAAATAGGATTATTCTTTCTTTCTTAAATATTTAAGTAATTATGAAACCCGACTACGAAACTTTTCACTTAGCGTGTTCCGACACGCACTTGACTGGTTTTTAAGGTTCCGTAGGTATCCCAAAGAAAAAATGGAACGTCTGTCTAACCCTTTTTCCAGCCCTCCTAGTAAGTCCTTCCTCTAAGTTCTGCACCACATCGTTCCGTTGTGGGTTGTCTCTCTTGTCGTGTCTGAAGATATTTCTTGATAATATCGTGCTTAACATTGGCGGATCAGTAACACAGAACATATATACTCTAAGGAGATCAGTAACCAATAGATAAGTAGGCTAGTGTGGGCCTTACCGATCCATAAAATCCTGACCCCTATGCTGACACTGTTTTTGAAGTGAAAACTTCTTTAGCATCGTTGTGATTTGAAAGTCGATGATTGATGACGTTTTTTCTCCTATTTTATTCTCTTTACTAGATCTTTCATTACTTTACTCTAGGAAATCGCCACTTTTGGTACCTAATAGGTGTAGAAGTACCCTTATCGAAGCCGAGAGGTATTTGTCTTCCCCTGTATAAGTACAGACGCCAGCACATCAAGCTACTACAATCTGTCAAATTTCTTTAGTAGATTTTCAACTTCAGCTCTGAAGGATTAGGTTAAAGGTTGGTTGGGAAAATCTGACAGTTTCGGGTAGCTTGACCTGCTGGCGTCTGTACATACTATAAGGTGTTACCACACTAATCGATCGACCGACGGTAGATGGAATTAGTCGACGTCGATCGATAGTTTCCTAAGATATAAACTGAATCGGAAGCGATGAAACATAACCCTCCCTAAGTAGAATCACCTGTAGGTTTCACGGATTAATCTAAATCATCATCGTCGTTTTCATTTCATTGTATAAAGACGTCCAGTGCGATGTTTGAGGTAAGCCTGTGTCCAGCATAGGATAGGCTTTGGCTCCGTATCGAAACATCCTATTAGCAAATGGCCCTATTATCAAATCAACAATTTAGCTAAATGTCCTATTAACAAATGTTCATAAAAACAAAGGAATGGGAATTGTAGTCATCACCGCTACCTCTGTAAAGCCGTATTTATTACGGTTGCAATCATATTTTGACCAACATACAACCTGACACTGACCTGCTAGTTGCAAAATAAAACCGGCAAAGTGCGAGTTGGACTTGCGCACCGAAGATTCTGTATTAACTTGTAGGTTATCTATATATATAAAAATCAATGCCACTTCTCGTTGTAATTTTATAACGCAAGAACGGCTCACCTATGCAAACCAAATGTTTAGGCTTTGTTCGGACTATTTAGTAGATGGTTTATGGGTATGTAGGGTAGGGTAGTCGAAATATTATTTAATTGCATTCATGTGACGCAAACGAAGTTGCGCGGGTCAGCTAGTCAAACTATATATTTGCAGTTTTCAGATTTTTTCCTTCACATGTGTTGTAAGACATTGCTTCTTGCCAAACGTGATTCAAGGTCAACGGGAAGTACCATATAGGTTTTCAACCCAAAACCTATAGGGTACTTCCGGTTGACCTAGAATTGTCAATTTGGTTAAAAGCAAGGTCTTACAGCACAAGTAAAGGGAAAATTCCGAAAAATAAAAAGTGAAAAATTTAGAAATTTTGGTACTTATAAGTTTTCGCGAAAATCTAAATTTTCCCATATCATTTTTATCGTGTTGACTCAGGACCTTGATTTTTATACACTTAATAGGGACCTCAGTATCTGGCATAAATTTCAACTTGCTAGGTCCACCCGTTTGTGAGAAAATTGGTGGTGACACACGGACCGACAGACGGACCGACAGACGGACCAGAGAGTGATCTTATAAGGGTTCCTTTTTTACACTTTTGAGGAACGGAGCCCTAAAAACCTATGAACATTTGAATTTCGCGGTCTTCCCTGAGGCTTTCGTAACTTTCAAGCCTTCTAGTCAGGCCCATTGTAACCAATATATATATATTAGTCTATGATTGTAACTTTGTGAGCGCTAGACCACATTTTACTGAACCATTAATTAATGAGATAGCTCAAAACCACCAATGGTCAATATAAAGCGCTAAGATCAGAGATTTTCTGTGATTCAGTGCCGAAAGTAATCACTGGACTGTCGCCTTGCGATTTTGGGAACACTACGATATCAGCTTCTTACACGCTGCGTGACAGAATTGGATTGCACGATTAAATTATTGAGTCAGGGCGAAGGTCCTTGGTAAATGATACCAATTCACTTTACTTATTCAGGTACAACAAGGTGTAACAGAGTAATCGCACAATCTCGCGTATGTTAACTCAGAACATGATACTGAAAAACTTTTGTTCTACGACTTTTGGAAATTCGTAATTTTTGTTTTAATTTTACCATACTACATATTGATGAGCTCAATTCCTATAGTCCATTTTTTTTAGTTAGTAACAATCATTCTTCAGTTCAATGGTCCGAGACACCACACGAGAACCTAGTGCGTTTATGTTTTATTTAATTTTAATTTATACTATTCGGGAAACTTACAAATTTGAAGGCCATTCACAAGCTTCTACAGATAAAAACACACCTTGTATACCATCCTAATCTTATTTGAGAACCAAATCGAATTAGTTTACTGTACTTTATATAATTTAAATTAGGATTCAAGGTTATCGTAAAACTGTTAGGTACCCCCAATTAGGTATTGCCAATAATACTGCATAGTAGACATTAATTAATAACACATTTATTTCTGTTAAGACAGCCCATTTTTCTTATTTATTAATAAATTAAACATAGAAAAAATATTTTACTAAAATATTTATGATTGTATAAGAAAACAGTTTTTAAATAAGTAATAGCCGAGTGCAATAAGATAAAAAATATTCAAAAGGTGGAACGAAGTTAATAGTGGTCCGATTTTCATGGGACTTATTTATTGAGTTCTGAGGAGCGGAGAAATAAAAAAAAATCCCCGCTCGCGATTTATTTTTTTGAGTTGCATTTGGAATATTTTAATTTCGTTATGAATATTTTAAATTCAACGAATTAATATTATATATATTTAACGCAGGAGAGCAGTGGTGGCCCAGTGGTAGCGACCCCGACTTACGAACAGTAAGTCGTGGGTTCGAACCCAGGCAGGCGCATTACTTTGTGTAATTTATTTCATCACCACTGCTCTAAAAACGGTGAAGGAAAACATCGTGAGGAAGCCGGCATGTCCTAGAACCAAAAAATTCGAAGATATGTGACATCTACCAATCCGCACTGGGCCCGCTTGGTGGATTATAGCCCATTCCTTCTCATAGAGAGGAGGCCTGTGTCCCAGCAGTGGGAACATTATAGGCTGATGATGATGATGATATTTAACGCCAATTTGGTCTGATTCTTTGTTCATAATCGATGTAATGCATATTTCAAGTATTTTTTGAAAATTTCATATTTTCCCCAATTATTTGTAAAATACGCAATTTTAAGAGTATTGTTAATTCATACTTTTTCACAGATAACTGGACCAGAAAATATTCATGAAGACCACTTTCATGAGCTTTGTGACTTAAAATTCATTTGCTAATGTCAGAAAATCGTCTGATTTTCCGACATTAGCGAATTAATTCATTTATGGGACTTTTTTTATCGAGTACCACAAATAAAAGTCCTATGAAAATCCGACCACTAAAAACTTTGTGCTAGCTTTTTGTCTAATTGCACTCGCCTATAATAATAATATGATAGGTATACGAAAGTTTCGTTACTTAATAAATATTTTATAAATTTATAAAAATGTAAAATACCTGCAGGTTTAAGTTTATAAAGAAATTATTTTTATTAAAATACATTCATGCTTAACAAATAGGTACCTACTATTGAAAATACTTCTAAAAAGAATCGTCAAATTAGGGTATTGATATTATAATTTTCTTGTAAATTTTACTTAGATATGTGTACATAAATAATAGAGTATGGTAAATACAATAGAAACTGATACATATTCTAATATAATGCCATTATGGCTAAATGCTGCCGGCAGTACAAGTAATAACATTGCATTTGCTGTTTTAATGGCGATTTGTTAAGGACAATCGTATCATTTGTTGTTTTCAGATAGGCCATAATGTTTAAGGAATACATAAACATTCACAAATGACGGAACTGAAACAGCAGCGCCAAGTCGCGTAAACCATTTCTATTATGCTTTCAAAGATAATCTGCACATACAGTTGTAAAACATTATCTTAATAAAATTATTATAAGTCACTACTTACGAACCTAAGAATTACTTTAAAAGGTTGGTAACAATGGTTTTCCTTCACCATACAGTCTGAATCTAACTATCAGACGAGATCGCTGGGTGTCCACGACTAGTAACTCCGTGTCTTAGAGCTGCCACGTCACATTTATTAGGGCGCTTTACTTCGAAATTGAGCGTCGGTGTCCGGATCCGAGTCAGCTCATATTTTGCACTTGAATTATTGACGAGAAATAAACATCAGTCACTTAAGTCGGTCAAGGCTGTACCGTAAGTCGCGTTCGATCGTATGTTTCAGGCTTAAGATATACACACATTTTCATTACCTACAAAATTATAAGTTACTAATATCAATTAATTAATTAGACTTATTTTAAAAAAAGTACACCTCATATATTGGGATAAACTAATATAAATATAAGCACAACGTTATTGAATTAGCTGGAAAGTATAAAATAATAATAAACCATTCTTGTAAACCTATTAGGTCAGTCAGACTAACCAAAATAAGTGCCATTAAGTATGACACAGTAGACAGAACACATTTTTAATACTGGGAAATAAGATCGATACATTAGAGTACACTTATATATTCTTACAGATACAAATAGTGACTAATATCTACTGCAACTACAGAGTTTTACCACAGTTAACATAATTATGAATCCTGTTTTTAGTTTTTGAGTTCCAAATTAAAAATAAAATGTTTATATTATGAATAAAATGATGCTTTATAGTGATGTCAATTAAGACATTACGTATAAATATACTTATTCATTATTATTCTATATGTAAATTGCACCATACCATACATATTATAATTTATACGTACATGTGGTACTACTCGCTAAACATTTAGAATATTCATTAAAATCGTGATGTGATACGAGCGTTATATTGTCGTGCCATGAAGAAGACCATTTCGGCACTGAATAAAAACACCAAAATACATTATATGGCTTTCTCTTATAATTATTAAAAAAAAAACGTAAAAAACGTCATAAATTATTAATTTCATTAACTAAGTCAACAAATTAAGATTTTATTCCCATATGCTAAAAAATATTATGAAATAAATATATATAACACTATAGCAGTTTAATGTAGAAATTAATTAAACTCGAGAAAATCCGGCCTCATACTCTTAGCAGATCTAAGTTTTCACATGACTGATTTACCCTTCGGCAGATTTTGAAGCTTCGTCACAAATATCGCGGATATCCGCGTGGCATCCGGTCCTGGTGTAGTCAGCTTGTATAAAGACTGGCCACCCATCTAATAATTGACACCTACTGTAGTTCCCAAGTAGTAGCAAACCCTTTGACTAGGAATAATAAATTACTGGATCTAAATAATGCAAGTAATTAAGAAGGAATTCTACAAGTTTTCTTTCATGTGGGAACATAATCTAAAAATTATTAATAAGTGTAATAAAAGCTTAATAAAAAATAGGCAGGGTATTATGGAGGATTCCAATGCAGATCTTTGAAAGTTCCATTTTCGATCAGGTAGCGATTTCGTCAATGTCGTTGTGGGCTGTTTATCGTCGATACCTGCCTAGGTAAGCCCCGCAGTTGGGACACTTGTGATGCACGTCCATGCAGCTATCTATGCAGCAGGGGATGAGGCAACATCCCAGCATGCATCTGAAAAAAAAAACACAATTTTAACATGTTCTTTTTACAGGCACAGTCCCTTAATATTGCTCATAGTTTATGCTTATTGTATTGGCATTACATCTGCAAAAATATTCTTAAAACTGACCATGATTACATAATAACCTTGAGCCATTTTGTATATTGAAATACTTACCCCAAAAGACAAATGATAGCTCCAGAAATATAAGCAATAAGTCCTGGTTTTGTCTGAGTGGCTGTATCTATCTCAGCATGGCAGCTGGGGCAGATCATGTGAGTCGGGTGAGGACCTACAGGCACCACAGTCGTCACGATAGAAGGTCCAGATGCTGAAATAAATAAATCAATTTCTGTTAGAATATTCAGATCATTCTACTGCAAATTCTAATAGGTACAAGTTTTCAGTGTTCAATTATATAAAACGAGGTTTCTTTCTGTTCTGTTTTTTAATAAATCAATAATTTTCTACTTTATAAAGACTCATAATCTCAAAGTGGGTTCCAATTTCTGTTGTTGTTAAACTCAATGTGTCAGACTTGCAAGTCCATCTAAAATTTTCATATTGTCTCTTATGTGAAGCTGACCAGTCTAACCAAGGGGTATCATATTACCCAGTACTAACTGGGTTGTGGAGGTCAGATAGGCAGTCGCTCCATGTAAAAAACTGGTATTCAGCTGCATCCGGTTAGACTGGAAGCCGACCCCAACGTAGTTGGGAAAAGGCTAGGCAGATGATGATGATGTGAAGCTGATGAGTGATGAGTTAATAATAGTCCATCTATAAAGGCTGTTTGCACAATATGGTAATTAGTCACAATATTGTTGGAACAAAGGATTTCAGGATTATTTTGCAGCATAATATTCGTTGGACAATGATATCAAGTGTTGAATCATCTTGTTCAATGCCAAACCACAAAATCTCTTGAGTGGAGGTTGGTACTTAACTAAACAAAGGCAAGTTAGTATGCGGCCTTCACAATGTCATCTAATATAAATTATCATTTTTTTGTAACATTTATATGAATATAGCAATCCGTAGAGCACTCACCACAAAAACACACATCTTAAGCAGATATTAGATATTTTCTAAGACAACTAAGAATTACAAAAATAACCAGCAACTTCCTTCTAATAGTTATTTTTAGTTTAAATATCTGAAGCTAAAAGGCGAAACAAATGTTTGTTTAGCCAAAAAGTGTTTACATTGTAGGTTTTTCTCAAGTCTCATAATTATGGCATTGACTAGCGGGTCAAGGCTGTAGAACATTTGCAGCCATTGTATCCTTATTTATAGTTTAAGTTTTAAGGTTATTGTAAAAAGGCAGAACACAATTTAAAATAATTATGCAATTTTTTATACATATTTATATTGTTGATTTAGGGTTATGCATGTATGAGGATTTGTATACAAGGGAGAGGAACGGGAAATTCTATAATTTTCAATAAGAAAATCGTTTTGAATTCATGTTACAACCTTTAAAACATTTGTAATAGAATTAGGGTTAACCATGGTTGATGATGTGCGCAAGATACATTTTTTGAGGGTTTCTGGGTTTATGAAGAGATATTTTCGTAGAAGGATCAAACACAAGTCATTTTAAATATCTACTTATGTATGTATCTGGGTGTAGCCAGGATTAATATTTGGGGGAGGAGAGGATGAACAGTACCAGCCTGGGGCTAGTTAGCTAGCAGAACTGCCACATTTTCAATTGCGGTAAAAGCGGTTCAGTGGACAGTTCTCACCAACGTGAGAGGAGCAAGCGTCAAATTTTGTAATTCTGTTCTGATAAACCAACCAATAGAATCGGGACAGCTGTCATATTGACTAGAACACATGCCAAGTGTACCGAGAGGTATAGCAGCCATAAACTAGTAACAACAATATAAATCAATACATTTAATATTGTTTTTATGGATGGACGACATGGTCTAATCTAACTCCACTAAAAAGGAAACAAAAAGTCAATGTGAGCAACCAACACATACTAATCATATTAAAAAAATGCACACTAATTATGGCTGAATGTTAATTAACAGTAACCTGTGATGTTTATAGCTACAAGGTTTTATCATCATCATCATCATCATCAGCCTATAATGTTGCCGCTGCTGGCACACAGGCCTCCTCTCTATGAGAGGGAATGGGCTATAATCCACCATGCGGGCCCAGTGCGCATTGGTAGATGTCACATGTTTTCGAATTTTTGGTTCTAGGACATGCCGGTTTCCTCACGATGTTATCCTTCACCGTTTTTGAGAGCAGTGGTGATGAAATAAACTACACAAAGTAATGCGCCTGCCTGGGTTCGAACCCACGACTTACTGTTCGTAAGTTGTGGTCGCTACCACTGGGCCACCGCTGCTCTCAAGGTTTTATCTGTAGTCAACTTTAACATTTAGCTTTATTACATTGATAATAAGGTCAACGTAATCAAAGTCAACTTTAGCATTTAACTTAAAATGTATCAAGGTTAAACAATGTGAACAGGATTTTAAAAATAAGCTTTTGTATTTTGGCTTCAGCACTTAACACCCCAAGATAAAAATAGTTTAAAAATTGAGAAATACATAAATGGCTTGCAGAGCCTAAGATTAATATAGTAAACATACATTATTTGATTGGTGATCCCTTAAGTTTAATTCTCTGATTTGTTAAATAAATAATTTGACATAAAGGGTGTAAAAAGACTCTAAATGAAGCCGAAAGAGACCTGGTCTCCCTGTCATTGCGATCATTTTTTTGTTCTAGACCATACCTGGGAACCTCCTAGTTACAGAGATATTGAGGGTCAAAGTTCCAAAATTATCACGAGTTCTTTTTTAAATACATGTTTTTAATGTAAGATTTTTCCTTTATCAACCTCTACGAGTCCCTTACTATTCTATCCATCTATCAGCACAATGTTTAGAGTGTGTTACATTGAGTCCTACCGTAAAACGTGATTTATCAGTGACGTAGACTATATCTATGGTAATGCCATAATATTGTCAATGTGTCATAGTCTAGTTTCTAAATATGTAAGCTAATTTCTTTAAGTAGAATAAAGCCTTAATTTCCGAAAGGCTTTGCGTTTCCCTTATATCAATTTATTCTACTTAAAAATAATGTAATATTAACGCTATTCAAAGCTTTCAATAACAGTTATTTTCGCCGATGTCTAACGAAAAAAAACATCTGACATACTGGAAAAGAATCAAGACTCAAAAGTTACAATGGCCGTTCGACCAACGAAATATTTAAATCCAGATAAGTTTGATGCTGATCCGAGTGACTCTGGCGCGGAGCTCCATTGGAGTCACTGGTATAATACGTTTAGAAATTTTATTTCCGAAGAGGTTCCAGATTCTTCTCCAGAGTTGAAACTGAAGCTACTAGTGAATTACTTAGCGCCAACAGTTTTCGCATTAATAAAACATTGTACAAATTATAAACAGGCTATTAAGATGTTAACGGAAACCTATGAAAAACAAAAAAACCGTATCTTGGCACGTCATATTCTATCGAACAGACTTCAAAAACCAGATGAATCTATATCCGATTACATTCGTGCTTTAAAGCTGCTAGCCCAAGACTGTGACTTTCGTGCCGTATCTGCTGAAGAATATCAATACGAATTCATGTGTAACGCATTCATATCGGGCTTAAGTTCTCAAAAAATCCGCCAAAGACTTTTGGAGAATATGACATTGACATTCGATGAAGCTATAAATCAAACATTGACGCTTGAGAGCGCTGAAAAGAGTTCCCTATCTTTTTCTACTCCAAACACAAACTCATTGCTGAATGCAATCACTTCTCAGAGGAGTATTAATATCAGTGAACCACAAGTAGAACAACAAAAAGAGATCCAAAATCATTTAGCTGCTTCTACTTCCCGTTTTTATGGACAAAAGAAACGACGTTGCTTCTTTTGTGGCGGGAACGTCCATCAACGGATAAAATGCCCTGCATTCCATGCGACGTGTCAACTTTGCTCAAGAAAGGGTCACTTTGCTAACGTATGTCGTAGCAGTAGCGTTGGTGGCTCGACGACAAATGCGATTTCTGAAGAGACATCATTAAACACTGCTACCATAATCGCAGCCTCTCCGGGAAGCCTTCGAAAGGCCACTGTCCCAGTTTCAATTAATAACTACACTGCAGACGCTCTCGTGGATACTGGTAGCTCAGTGAGCTTTATTGATAAAAGCTTAGCAGAGACATTGGGTCTAAAGAAAAATCATTGCAACCAGACGGTCACCTTAGCGTCGTTGAATTATACTTCTATTGTAGAAGGTTCGTGCGTTGCAACTATAAAAGTCAATAAACACGTCTACAAACAGAAGACTTTGTTGATCGTGAGCAACTTATGCGCTGATATTATCATCGGTCACGATATTCTGAAAACACATTCATCAGTTGTCCTAAATTTTGGTGGTAAAGACGAACCCTTGAACATAATATGTAACGTCATGGAAGCTGCTGTACCCCCTGCTTCGATATTTACAAATCTTTCACCCTTTATAAAGCCCATTGCAGTTAAATCTCGAAGATATAATGAGGAGGATGAATCATTCGTAAAACAAGAAATAAGAAAGCTACTAGAGGATGGTGTCATCAAACCTAGCACTTCGCCATGGAGGGCTCAAATTTTAGTCGCAGGAGGGGGCCATCATCGCAAACGCCTAGTGATCGATTATTCGAGGACGATCAATAGATTCACTGATCTCGATGCTTATCCATTACCTAAAATTGAATTTATCATTTCGAAGGTATCAAAATATAAATACTTTAGTCAAATCGATCTAAAAAGTGCGTACCACCAGGTCCCTATATTAAAAAAAGAACAAAAGTACACCGCTTTTGAAGCTTGTGGTAAGCTATACGAATTCACACGTATTCCATTTGGCGTCACTAACGGGGTAGCCGCGTTTCAGCGTACTTTACAATTTATTATTGAAAATGAAAATTTAGAAGGAACCTACGCGTACCTTGATGACGTCACTGTTTGTGGAGGAACAAAAGAAGAACACGATAGAAACCTGCGTGATTTCTTACAAGCGGCTGAGAAATATAAACTTACCTTAAATAAGGATAAATGTACTTTCTGCGCAGAGACAATTAATCTCTTAGGCCACACAATAAGCGACCAGACTATCAGACCAGATAAAACAAGGGTTCAACCTTTATTAGATTTACCTGTTCCAAAAGATGCCAAGTCCCTCAAAAAGGTTTTGGGGTTATTTGCTCACTATAGTCCATGGGTTAAGAATTTCTCACATAAAATAAGGCCCTTGATTGACGTAAATAGTTTTCCACTAACTAAGGAAACGATTTTTCATTTCAACGCTCTTAAAACTGAATTAGCAGAGTCAAGTCTTAACACGATTGATCATAATGCTACACTTACGGTCGAAACAGACGCCTCAGAATTTGCAATCGGGGCTATTTTATCACAAAATGAACGACCTGTAGCCTATTTTTCACGTTCATTATCTGCACCCGAAAGACGTCATTCATCAATTGAAAAAGAAGCTTGCGCCATCGTAGAAGCGCTCCGTAAATGGCGACATCTACTTTCTGGAAAGCATTTCATCTTAATAACTGATCAACAGTCTGTTGCTTTTATGCTCTCGCATCACACAAGTAAAATAAAAAATGAAAAAATAGAAAGATGGAGACTCGAACTTTCTTGTTTTAAATATGACGTCGTATACAGGCCCGGAAAACTCAATTTGGCGGCGGACGCTCTATCTCGTGTATGTGCTCACATAAATACAAATAATTTAGCCAATCTGCACAACGCTCTTGGACATCCCGGTATCACGAGAATGACACACTGGGTTAGAACCAAAAATTTGCCATACTCCGTCAATGATATTAAAGCTGTAACGTCATCATGTAAAATATGTGCTGAAATTAAGCCACGATTTAATAAAAACCAAGGAAGTCTTATAAAAGCAACGGCCCCTTTTGAACGTCTAAGCATTGATTTTAAGGGACCAATACCAACAAATACGAAGAATAAATATATATTAACTATAATTGATGAATATTCAAGATTTCCGTTTGCCTACCCCTGTCCAGACGTGTCAGCAGAGTCTGTCATAAACAGCCTTAAGGATCTTTTCTTTATGTTTGGAACCCCACTATTTGTTCATTCTGATAGAGGATCTGCGTTTATGTCAGAACGTGTCCAACAATTCTTGCTGTCTCTGGGAATTGCTTGCAGCCGGACTACCCCCTACAACCCGCAAGGAAACGGACAGGTGGAGCGCCTGAATGGCACTTTATGGAGGACTGTACAACTTTTCCTTAAATCAAAAAACTTGGATGTAGCTTATTGGGAGAAGGTCCTTCATGAGTCACTGCATGCAATTCGGTCATTGTTGTGTACATCCACAAACACCACTCCTCATGAACGGTTATTCTACCACCCACGACGGTCAATGAATGGCCAATCAATCCCATCATGGCTTTCAACCTCTAGTACCGTCCTCTTGAGAAAGAATGTCCGACAGTCAAAATATGACCCTATTGTAGAAGTGGTCGAGCTTTTACAAGCTAATCCTGCGTATTCATTTATAAGATATTCTGACGGTAGGGAATCTACCGTTTCAAATAATCAATTAGCTCCTTTACCTAATGACGAAGACAGTATCTGTGATGAAGCACCTACAGGCATAGAAGCTACTCAGCGAGAGTCTGAAACTCCTCAAGAATCTGAGGTTGCTCAAATCCAACAAGAGGTGGCCCAGGAAGAACCTGGCATAGACGAGAGGCGTCACTCAAGCAGATCCCGGAAACCGCCGGGCTACTTGAGAGACTATGTTTGCGATATATAAAAACCCTGCTGGGAAGAATGACGTAGACTATATCTATGGTAATGCCATAATATTGTCAATGTGTCATAGTCTAGTTTCTAAATATGTAAGCTAATTTCTTTAAGTAGAATAAAGCCTTAATTTCCGAAAGGCTTTGCGTTTCCCTTATATCAATCAGGCAAAAATAAAGTTGTTTCCCAGCACAAATTTTTGCGTAAAGTTACATAGATTGATGTACGGTGGGCTGCATCAATTGGGTACCCCAGTTGGGAACGTAGGTGCTTTCAAAAGGGGTATCCACATTGTGACGCTGTACATAATGTTTGGTTGATGGCTTTGCGAAGAGTCTGTTTACATCCTGTAGAAGCTTAATTATCTCAACTGGTATAATATTAGAAAGACTATTTAAATTCTATATATTACATTATTTATTTTATTATATAATTTTATCAATACAAAATCATCACAGACAAATCAATGTGAATGTTTAAACATTCACTTACTAGGCTTACAGTGTAAGAAGATTAGTGTTGGAGCTTAGACATTTTAACAAGGTCAGTGATCATAAATAGAAACAATCTAAACTCATCCTCAAGTAAAGTATAAACAGATCACCTTGTGCTGTTAATAATGTTAGCATTATTATTATAATATTGTGTTACTTACATGGTGGGTACTGTGGAGTATAAGGGCTGGAAGGCCCAACACCCCCTACAGCTTGGGAGTAGCTCGGTGGCGCAGCTGGCGGTGGCTGCGTTGTATGTGCGTTACCCCAGCCATATGGAGGAGGATTCCAACCTTTCTCCATCGTGCTTTCTGCGAAATGTTCAGTAAACACTAAGGCATCTAGTAATAAATGATCCTGATAATCACTCACTGTGATGCAATATATCTTGAAGCTATTTTTAGGTATGACTCCACCAACCTATATATCGCACAAGTAGCGTGAACTTCTCCCGAGTACCTGGATGTTTTGCAGAGAGAATCACCAATCTCAGCGCACCCCTAGATGAAAAATCAATATCTGCACTAGCGATCGAGTGAAAATGGAGGGAGGAACTTTTTTTTACTCTTATTTAATATTACTTAAACCTACGCTTTTATCAACAACTACAAAACGTCGTGTATGTAATCACAGATTCACATAGAAAAATGACTGTTTTCCAAAGACAATGTACCATTCTGCAATAATTTTCAACAAAAAAGAAGTATCAAGTTTGAATCGGTATATTGAAGAAAATAAACTGACGTTATTCGCGGATCATGGAACCTCACATTTACACGATTTCATTTCACAACCGTCTAAAGAAGGATGATAGTTTATAGCGGTTCTCAAGTCTGGATCATCATCATCTGCCTAGCCTTTTCCCAACTATGTTGGGGTCGGCTCTAGTCTAACCGGATGCAGCTGAATACCAGTATTTTACATGGAGCGACTGCCTATCTGACCTCCACAACCCAGTTACTACCGGGAAATACGATACCCCCTTGGTAAGACTGGTTGTCAGACTTTTTGGGCCACTGACTACCTGTAACGACTGTCAAAGATCTTCAAATGACAGCCGGGACCAACGGCTTAACGTGCTTTCCGAGGCACGGAGGAAACTCGGTATGTAATAGGTGGTCACCCATCCACAGACCAACCTAGGCAAGCACGGCTTAACCTAAAGATCGACCCGAGCGGCTGTTATTGTTTAGCCACGAGCTCCTCAAGTCTGGATACAAATGAAAATTACCAATGTGAGTTATGCCACATCTGCTGCGCCTATTTTAACATGGTAATGATATTGATAACATAATACATGTTACCCGTTCGTCGCGGTGAATATTTTATGTTGGGTTGCCATGCCTTTTTTATATTAGCAAACCTTGTTTTTTGTTATTACAGCTCGATAACATAGCACTGTGGACCCGGCTTTAGAGCGTAGGGAGGACCATTATCTCTTAAATTAGATTACACAAGCGCACGCATAACCACAAAAACGAAAGCTGGCATCAGGCTGGTTATTGTATTGGTAGTGTGGTGGCTTTACTGCCTTTTATATGCTAGGCTTCGTCCACGTGGTGTTCGGTACTGTTCCACGGGATCGTAGTACCGAGTTAAAAGTATCCTATATTATGTTAATCCAGGTTATAAACTATTTGTGTGCTAAATTTCATCCAATTCCTTTAATTAGTTTTTGAGTTAAGCCATCCTCACAAACTTTCGCATTTATTAAATAATAATTAGATGTAAGATTCGGCGTGGTAGGTAATATAAATAAATTAAGCAGGACAAACAGTGAGATTGACAGCCTCGGTAATCACCATGGGAAAGAGAACTGTTTTCAGTACGTATTACTAGTATCTTTTGATACACGACAAAACAGTGTTTATCAAAAATCTCACATAACTACACCACATGACTGAAGTAAAACTTAAACAAATGCCGAACAATCGTTTGTCAAATTCAAAAACGTTACTCTCTCTCTCTTTCTATCTTCACTTACTTAAACTTCCGTTTGCCTCGTAACGTAACGCATTTACCAACTTACTCCCCGTAAAGATCTTATACTTCAAACCTTGCTTTGTGATATAATCGGATTTAATGTTATATATTTTCACCAATTTCTCCGCGATTACTGGCTTGATTTAAGTGTTTTTTTTTCATTTGTTAGAGGAAGCTCGCGCGGTCTCATATATAAATAAATAAATAAATGTTTATTGTGTCTCAAAAGTTACATGCTTTACATGAGTTGAGACAGCCCCAGTAAGTGATTAAAAATACTTGTGTTGGGGTTAAATATATATTTTATTAAGTTTTTGTTCGGAACTATGAGTTATCCTCTATAATATGATTTTTTTCTTCTGCAATGTAGATGACGTGCTAATAACTTCTTGCTATTACAATGTAATATTGATACTTAATTAGGATTTGTGTGAGATACCACCACTAAAAAGGGTAAAATAAAAACTTCAATGCAAAAAAATAATCAACTTCAAAAAACTAACCGAATTCCAAAAAAAAGAAACCACTAAGTATGTAGAAAACTTTACTTTCGGAAGTCGGTAGCAAAAAAGTCCATGAAACAAACATAATATCAGTGACTTCCAAAAGTAAAGTTTGGTTGGGCCTTACTAACGATTATTTAAAACCTTAATGGGGGAGAGTGGGTACATATATCACAATTTAAGGTGTTCATGTTTTGTTTAACTAACCCCTGGATGTGAATCAATAATATTTGTGTAATTTTGGTTTTCCTTTTTTACCAAGAGAGCAGCGGTGGCCCAGTGGTAGCGACCCCGACTTGCGAACAGTAAGTCGTAGGTTCGAACCCAAGCAGGCGCATTACTTTGTGTAATTTATTTCATCACCACTGCTCTCAACAACGGTGAAGGAAAACATCGTGAGGAAACCGGCATGTCCTAGAACCAAAAATTCGAAGACACATCTACCAATTCGCACTGGGCCCGCGTGGTGGATTATAGCCCATTCCCTCTCATAGAGAGGAGGCCTGTGTCCCAGCAGTGGGAACATTAAAAGGCTGATGATGATGAGGTTAAAGTTTAAGTACGAACACCGAATGTTATTCGGTATTCATTATGTTCTCAAGTCAGGTGTTGTGTTCAGAAATTAGTCTCCAAAGCACTAGCACCAGCAATAATGGTTTGTCTGTTATAAAAAATGAGTGATACAACTGATAGTGCTATGGTATAATCAAATATTATGTACAGATCAGCACATCAAGCTACTACAAACTGTCAAATTTCTTTAATAGATTTTCAACTTTATCGCTATTACTCATTAGGTTCAAGGTTGATTGGGAAAATTTGACAGTTTCGGGTAGCTTGATGTGCTGGCGTTTGTACATTATATCAAAGATAAGGTGACCCTAAAATGAATAACAATTTGCAGAATAGCTCTCTCGGCAAGTCTGTCAGTTATTTATTATTTCACAATAATAATCTGTGGTTTTACTTTGAGTGTTGTTTTTCTTCCTTCCATCAGAGTTAAAAATAAAAGGTACAAACCTTTGAAACTTTATTAATCTTTCTTTAATGATTTTCTAGTAATTTCTCGCTTGTTTTTCTTCTGTAAATAAGTGAATTGACTACGATTTTGCTAAGAATTCATTCAGGTGTATTGATTGATGGTGACCTTATTTTTATTAGGTAGGTAGAGTGAGATGTCGTCACCACGCCCGAAATCTCCTCGTACTCCCGTATTGCCGAAAAAGGAGGATAAAGAAGAATCATTCTGGGACAAAATTGGTACTATAGGCCGCAAGAAGCGTATAAAAGAAGGTAATTGGGAGACAACAATTTCAGGTTCATAGAATATTTTTGAATGACTGTGTGGGTATCTATTCAAGGTATTTTAACAATGAGCCTTGTATGGAATGAGTAATCGGTTAAAGGCTTTGACATTTTCTTGGGCATTACTTCCCAACTCTGTGTTCAATGAACCCTTTCTTGGCCAAATCTCATATTATATGATCAATAATTGGTAGTATGTAAGTAATGAAACGTATCAGTAACTGATATCGTGTCATAAAGTTTTTATTTGGTTTGTTCATGCAGTGCAAGATGTGCAGGCTGAAGGCAAATTCGCCATTGATTCTCCAGGGAGTCCGACTGCCCCTGAAATACCTCCAGAAGAGTACAGTTTACGTAAGTTGCAGCTCTGAGTTCCATTAAAATAATTGGCTATCCAGAAATATTATGTTCTCACTATTAATACACTCTGCCATGTGACTCATGCAACATGAGTAAATGTTATACTTAGTTAACATAATTTTATCCTACATGCCTTGTTATTTTCAATCATAAGGTCAGTAACTTTTATAAGCGTTTTAAACATATATTACTTATCAAACATTGTTTTTTGTCTTGTTTGTAACTATGACTCACATAGGTGTGGTGCAGTTATCCGGCCAAGCTATGTAACAAACAGGATAATAAGTAATATTGAATAAGTACATAATGTTTTTAATTATTGTAAAGTAACTTCTATTAAAATATTTTGTAGTTGACAATGAAGAAAGAGCTATAATTGAGCCTAGGTCCCTTGAAGACCCAAGAGTCAAAGAGCTGGTCCAAGTACTTATTGATTGGATCAATGATGAACTTGCCACTCAAAGAATTATTGTCAAGGACATCAGTGAAGATTTATATGATGGTCAAGTACTTCAAAAGCTCCTGGAGATGTTGACCAAGACCAAACTAGATGTACCAGAAGTGACACAGTCTGAGGAAGGGCAGCGGCAGAAACTAGCTGTAGTGCTTAGAGCAGTGAATCGGGTATGTTTAGTTACCAAGTCCATTGTGAATCAAAATGCCACAGCTGTATATATTTATTTGTATCAGATTATTGAAATGCAAATTGTTTACAGGTTCTTTACGGAACAACCAAACCTGTGGCCAAGTGGAGTGTGGACTCCATCCACTCAAAGAATGTTGTGTCTATATTGCATTTACTTGTTGCCTTGGCGCGCCACTTCCGCGCCCCTGTCCGCCTGCCCGAAAATGTGAGCGTCAATGTTGTGGTGGTAAAGAAAGATACTCCAAACCAACTGTCTCACAGGTAAATGGTTTACTGCCATAAAGTTAGGTATTGGTGCCGATTCCCTTGTTCACAAACTAAACTAAATTTAAGTTGAGTGCATCTTTATCTTTCTATTTCATTATGAAAAGGACAGAAGATAAATATTAGTTAAGTCCTGTCAAATTAGTCAGCACCTGACGTAATTTTAGTAGTCAACTTTTTAGTCACGTCTAAACTTGTGTCAGGCACTGGTTAATTTGTCAGGACTAAACTAAAATTTATCTTCTGTCCTTTTCTTAATGAAATAGAAAGAAAAAGATGCACTGAACTTAAATTTAGTTTAGTTTGTAAACAAGGGAATCGGCACCATTGTGTTATATTTTAGCAATGTACTTATTCTTTATAACTATTTCAGGACTTTTGTTGAAACCATAACAACCACCTATGATGATCTGGGAATGAAATGTGAAAGAGATGCATTTGATGCTTTGTTTGATCATGCTCCTGATAAGCTGCAAGTGGTGAAGAAGTCACTCATTACTTTTGTTAACAAACACTTGAGCAAAGTCAATCTTGAAGTAATGGACTTAGACACCCAATTCCATGATGGTGTATACTTGTGCCTTCTGATGGGACTGCTTGAGGGATTCTTTGTGCCTTTATATGACTTCCACCTGATCCCAGAAGATTTTGATCAGAAAGTTCATAATGTTTCCTTTGCTTTTGAACTTATGCAAGATGTTGGACTTGCCAAACCAAAAGCAAGGCCTGAGGGTAAATAATTTGACTATCACACAATATAATAATGTTCAATATTTTGTTACTTGTACGAATCAAATTGTTTCCTTTTTCAGATATTGTGAATCTTGACCTCAAATCAACACTGCGAGTCTTGTATAATCTGTTCACCAAGTACAAGAGTATAGCCTGAGAACTGAACACAAGATTATTATATATATAATAAAACTTATTATTATTAACAAGAAAATGTTTGTGCCTCTGCCTGACATATATATTAATGACTACTGTAATAGTTTGTGCCTAATTATTAATTATATAATATCTAATTAATGTAGACTGTTAATGACATGTATGACGGTGCTTTATCTTAACTAAGTATAGAGAAATACATAAATTTACTAACAACCATTTATTTTTTATTGAGTTTTCCTATGTATTCTCTTCTGAACACGAGACACCACAAAAAACAATTTTTATCTGCTGCACACACTTTATAATAGCTAGTCTGTAGTCGACAGAGATCCCGCCATCACCTATCTGCTCACCGAATAAAACATACTTTTAGAAACCGTAATAAGGAATATACATATTGCGAATGGCTTTCATCATGAAACTAATTCAAGTCTTAACGTTCATGAAATTGCAAAAGTTTTTCTCCCTACTACAGTGTTGTTGGCAGTTGAACACTAAATGTTTTCTTATTGGAATACACCGTGAGCCTTTTTAGTTATCTTACATAGGTGGTCCGCTCAATGTATCCGACTTAGAATACCTCTTGGCTCAATATTTTTTTACCAGTAGTTAAGATATGTGTATCAAAGGTAAATAAATACGGACCGCGATTGCAACAGAGTGTTTCTAAAGCCTAGTATCCCCTAGGCAACAATTGACGCGCAACACGTAGCACGCTCAACATATTCGACAGTGTTACACAACATCGCGCGACGTTGCCAGCTGGCGCGCAAAATGACGCACGGCTTGTTTGCTTCGGTGCAACATGCAGTTGAGCAACAAATGTTTTCGAGTGGAGACGTGACGCGCAGAAACGTCCGTGTGGTGTAACGAACGAGTGCTCAAATTAATTGGAACTGTACCAAAACTGAACGTTTATACTCACCGACAATGCGAAAACATTAGATGTGCCTTGAATTAAAAAGAGGTTGAAAACAAGGTAGGTACATACCCTCCGATCGCAATTCCCTCACGAAAGGCAGAAATTGAAAAATTCAAAAATAACTACCGGCGGTAGTTATTTTTTTTAATTTTACTTTTTAGGTACAATTTTTTGGTGTAATTATATTTTATGAGTAATGGTTAAATAATAAAATATTAAAGAACACAACGAAATTATTTCAAATTTAAGTTACACCCGCCATCTTGATGGCAATATGGCGGGTGTACCCGCCGGGGTTAAATTCGAAATAATTTCGTTCTGAAGTACAGATTTTTTAGAGCTAGGTACAAAATAGTATGTTTTAGGTAGGTACATTTTTTTGGTAATTGGTATAATTTGATTCGCTATAGTACACCCGCCATTTTGACTCTCACTGTCGGCCCTAGGGTCAGTTCACAGCGTGACGCGACGCGACGCAAATATACACATTTCATTGGATGCGTCACGCGCCGCATGCAATGAAATGAGTATCTTTCAGTGTAGTAAAGGAAATAAAGTTGTATTTTGAGTCGATGGGCGCGCAGCGTCGCATCCCGTTGCGGTGTTAACTGACCCTTAAGCGGGATCATAGATTTCAAGTAATCAGGAAAGAAAACTGCACTAAATGAGTTACATGTCTTTATTTGTAATAAAAAAATGAATACAAGATTATCAATTTATTTTCCAATACACAATATGAAAATACACAAAGTCACGAGTAAAAGTTAAAAAAATTGTGATCAGAAAGCATTCACAGCATGCTGTGAATTTCACTCCATGTTAGTTGTCAGTAAGTTAACTTTGTGACAGAATAGCCTCCAGGTATTAAATGGACTACTCGTGAACACAGGGATCAATATTACTTTACAAAACATTTCAATATTTTACAAAAAATAACTGCTGCGTTAACACATTGATCAATCCAAAGGAAAAATAAATAGGTATTCCACATCAGTAGGCATTTTACAGTTTTACCTCCATTGTCAAACCTATTTTTATTAAATTATATTATAAGCAGGAAAGACCTTGAGCAAACACAATCTCATAAAGCTGCATTTATATTCTACTTACTAGACAAATATTTTAGTATATAATGATATAAAAGTAAAAAATGTAGGAATTTTGTATTCCTACACATACATCATGTGATAGATGTGTTGTTTAAATTGCTTCCTTCAGAGTGTTTGTTTCACAGCTGTATAGCTTGATCTTAAACTACGGGATATATATTTATTATTGTAAGTAGACCAGTATCTATATTAAATGTTTGAAACTGAAATATGTTATACATTATGTGATTACACGATATTCCAATAAAATATTATTTAACTCGTAACACCTCGATTGTGTTAGCTTCTACCAGTTTAGAATTAAGTGCCTTGTGGCATAATACAGAACATATAATTGTCATAGGTAGCTGCCAATACATTGATTAATAAATAATATAGTTACACAACACATAAAATATATTAATCACAACGATAACTAAAATAGAACTAATGAATTATTTGGAACAACATGCGTAGTATTGCAGACAATTATGAAAAAAAAAAACTCGATATTATATTAAAATATATTTCTCTTATAAATCTGTTTATAACAAAAATAAAATATAGCATATTTAGGGGGATTTGTAACAAAACATTCAGCTGTACGTTGTTGTGCTCATATTGGCATTGCAGTTCAATGGGGCACTTGAGTAGTTTGCAGTTATTATTTTTTTAAATACCATACCGTGTAGATTGATGTGGTTATAGATCCCCTTGTTACCTATGTACTATATTAGTTGTTGTAAGATAAAATCTTATATCTAAACTCGCTGCCTGCAATCAGTATTGGATATTACTATGTTGATTGATGTAAAATAAGATTACATTTTAATTGAGTGATGAATATAGAAGCCATTTCATTCGCTCCCAACTATGTGAGTCCTAAGCCCCTCACCGAATCGCCTGTTTATAATATGTTTTCATACTTCCAAACACTTGCATGCGATCTACGACTTGTGCAATCACTTTTATTTTTATTTTTTGACTTACGGACCCAACTTTATTATGTGGGAGCCTCAAGAATACTCTTCAAAGGTATTGTGTCAATAAAATAACATAATGTCTAAAACAATGCTGAGTATTTTTACAATAATAAATTAATATATATATAATTTTATTCAAATACTTCAACTTAAAAGCTAATAAAAAAATACGTAAGCATTAATTAAATAAGTACGCGTAATATTGCCATCAATACTAGACTGTCTTCCCTGTCTTCTCATCTAAAAATAACATCGAACTCTGTAGCATGCGCATCAGCGGAAATGGGTTTGATGGCTGCTACAATGGAGAGACCGTTTAAGGGTCTTACGAAATACGTTAGATGAGGTTCACAGTAGTTTTGTGCAGACAGCAGTAAGGATATGTCCAGCGAACGTACCTTAGACTGCGAACTGTACTCGTTGACCTTCAGTTGCCTTTCCTGATGATGACGACTTTGACGATAGTGTTCGATGAGTCTAATGGTCTAATCAAAGGTCACTCGAGGTGCGCGTTTGTCGGAGGTAGGGAGGACACGAAGTGATAGAACAATGTTCCTAGTGTTGCCACCTTGCAGTATAAAATATCACTAGTTTTGGTCTGAAAACTCCCTAGATATCAAGATATTTTCAAATATAAAAATCTCTAGACCAACAAAAATAAACACAAAAATATCAACAAAAATATAGAAAAGAATGGGAAGAAATACCATACCATACAAAATATAGAAAAAAAGACTATTTATCAACAAAAATATAGAAAAGAATGGATAGCTGTTTCAAATTATTATGTTATTGTTTATTTAAAAATAAACAATAACATAATAATTTGAAACATCTAAATATCAACATCATATGCTTCTACTGGTATTTCTACCCATTCTTTTCTATATTTTTGTTGATAAATAGTCTTTTTTTCTCATTGGCACGTCCATGGTAATGCAAAATAACCAATAACCTTTTATTATTATAGTTACCCCATATTGGCCCACAGCTGGGAAAAGGCCTCACTCCATTCCTTTCAACGGTCACGATTCTGAGCTACTTCTTTGCAATTCTAAGGAAGACATCCAGTTCGTCCCGCTATCTCCTACGTGGTCTGCCGCGACCCCGTATCACTGTTTCAGGGCACCAATCCTGACCTTTATGGGCCCACAGTTTGTTCGGCATGCGACAGGCATGTCCCGCCCAGTCCTATTTAAGTTGGGCAGCTTTTTGAGCCACGTCAAAGATTTGCGTTTTGGAGCGCAGTATAGTGTTTCGAACATAATATATTCTGTTAATTTTACACCTAATATACTACGCTCCATAGCACGTTGGCAAACCTTGAGTTTGGACTTTTGGATGTTAGTCAAAGACAAAGTCTGTGCATCATAGGTCAAGATGCGGAGAATACACATGTCCATTAGCTTTCGCTTCATAGACATCGGCAAAGTGCCCTTAAAATATCCCTTCAATAACCAGTAACTTTTCCAGGCATTTTCTGTTCTTCTTGCAATTTCCTTATCTTGCCTTGCCTGGAAAGAGATTACTTGGCCCAAGTAGATATATTCCTGGACATATTGTATATTCTCCCCGCCAATGTGTATGCTTCTATTGGAGCTGTTGGTCATGACCTTAGTTTTCGACATGTTCATCTTCAGTCCACCCTCAAGGCTTGCATCTCTAAGATCCAGTAGCATTTGTTCTAGTCCTGTGGCTGTGGGGAAGAAAAGGACAATGTCATTAGCAGATTATTTAACTTTGCTTCACCGACAAGCCCTTTCTCTTCCCATTTGGCTGCCAGCGTCTGAAAGACTTCTTCTAGGGTACTGGTGATGAGTTTTGAAGACAGCAGGTCGCCCTGTTTGACTCCCTTGAGAATGTCAAACTTTGGACCTAAACTCTCTAACTTAATAGCAGCTGCACTGTGGATGTATATATTACTCAAAAAATCGATGTAGGTAGGTTCTATGTGTTATTTTGTAAGGACATTAAAAATATAATACTAATAAACACTCCACAAAAACATGCTTCAATAATTCGATACGATCACTTTCTTTCACGAACGAAGTCTAGCAACAACAAGTCTGTAATAACACACTCTAACAAACTTGACATACGTGATAGGTTGTCATCATTAGTCGGGAAATCCCCATTGTAGGTTAGCGTAACCAAATTAAGACGCCTAATTAGGTACATTTTTGTTGTGTGCTATTTTTAAATAAACTAAAGGAATTCACCAATAGGTAAAAAGAGTGCTGCTATATAAATTCGTCGAAATTCGATCAATATTACTAAAATTCAACAAATATTTTTTTAGTGACTTTTTTTTAGAATCACTATCTAACTTCTACTAAATCTAGTGATAAAATCACTGAGGTGGCAACTTCGGTCATCGTGAGAACTTCTGACGAAGGCCGATTCTGTCGTTGGAACAAAGTGTTGCCAGGGGCCTTGAGTCGTAAGTTACGTATCGTTTCCTGAAATGTTACATTTTTGCTGCCCAAGCAAATTGTTGTCAGCAAATGGCGGAATATAAAGGAATCTATGATGTCTCATGGTGTTTTTTATTTAATCTTAGGATGAAACAGACTCTAATTTTATTAGTTCGCAGCGCCATCTTCACTGTTGTTACTATCTTGTCTATCACCTAACTTATTCTATTACTTTTGACCAAAACTACGAGGTGATGTAACTGTTAATTTTACACTAAACTAACTACTAATATTCGATACATATAGAGCCCTCTCAAGGTGGAAGCGTCGGGGTAACCCGTGAAATTCAAATTTTCTTACATTTTTTGGAATTTGCAGTTCAGTGGCAGTTTATATGTTGATGAAAAATGAGTCGCGCCAGTAACACGTATGTAGTTACAAATTTATAATCATGAAAATAATCAATAAAACTCCCCAAGTTCATTTAACCCCATTTGATGACTTTTTCATGAAATAGTTACAGAATCGAAAGTCGAAATCGGCTTTGCTTGCCATTAAATTAAAATAGAATACGAAACCGCGAACGGCGCGAACTCGAGAAGTAGTAAACGTGCGCGTACACGCTCAAGTAAAATCAAGCTTTAATCCCTCCAAGATACGTTTCATTTTGTCATGGCGCGTTTCATTCAGAGCCATCTCTGAGTGTGATATGGAGAGAAATACTTTTTAGATGCGCCAGTTTTATGGGCGTTAAATTTGGATGCGTTCGTAAACTGTTTGCAATAAATATCTTGTATTAAAAATCGTTGTTCTCAAAAGTTACGAAAATTGACTTAAATATAAAAATTACTTTCATGTTACGCGAGGGGTCAAAAGTTAAAAAAAATGTAAGAAATGTAACCTTCTGGCAACTATTACTATTTATAATTAACTATTCTAACCGTCGCGCGCTCAAATCAATTTTGACTTTTGAAAATCGACCAGTCAGAGTGACCAAAGACCGACCGAAGAACGACCTCGTACTATCTCTAGGTTTTGATCAGTACGTACGCGCATGACAACCGGAAATGTCGGCGTCTTATTACTGCTATGTGCACAGACGTACGTGAACTTCGATTCTTTGGAATACGTTTCGTTATAGCGACGGAACAAACTCGTCATATCGACGTTTAAATAACTAAGTTAAAATCATTAATAATTAAGAAAAACTAGGCCCGCGGCAGCAGGTTTCATTACTCAAATTAAAATACTTTTTATTTTATTAATAAATAATAACAAGTTGGAATGTTTTTAAAATTCTCAATCATTAAATTATTGGAAGAAAAATGTAAAATCACGCGCCCGAAAAATTGTCATGCATAATACACTTGTATCAAATGTATGAATTGGAAGATACGCTGCTAGGTAGTTTTGATAGCTGATTCTGTGTGTTCGACTACACTAAACTTAATGCAGTCCCTTTTACTTTCAGGTAGTTCGTGAATTTATTTTATTTTGTGTTTTCTTCAAGTAAAAGATTGCAATAAATTTAGTTTAGTATATTCAGCAAGGAGCAGAATCAGCACCAATTAGCAACAATTAATTTTTACAAGGTCGGTAAACAGGCCGATTACGGTTCACTACTTCAGACATGGATACCGCCGCCAATTACTAGTACTTCAGGTTTGGTTAAGGTTTTTGAGATCAAAGCTACCAATTTGCGTGAGAAAGTTACTGTTACGTGATTTTATTAAATACCTACGTTTTAATGTGAAACTGATATTTACCACATGTTTCCTATAACAATTAATTTTCTACCCAATTATCAATAGACTATAAAATACAACTATTATAATAAAACTACCTGTATGTCTCAACTACAACCATATTATAAATTATTCTTAATCTTACTAATAATGTGCATCAATGTAAGTGCATACCAAAATGATGGATATTCTTTTTAGAGAGGCTTTCGACGTAGAGTTTAAACGGCATCTAAAAAGTATACCCGCCATCTTGATGTCCACCGCGTACAATGTAGTTGGCATCGCGAGACTGGGCAAGTGGACTCTATGGAACTCTAAGCAATCTAGATTATTGATTGTATTTTGATCTATAGCTATATTTACTATTTTAAGTCGATTACATTCGCTCAAAGAGATGTCTAGCACAACTACTGTAAAACATTATAACATATTATAATAAAAATTGAGAATTTTGCGGTCAATGGTAGCCATTACAAGCTGTCGGGGATACGAGAAACAACAAACCCTATTACTTCATGCGAGTATATAGTAAGAACGCCATGTGAACTGTTCTTTACATGTTTTACAGAACAGTAATAGAAGATCAAGACAAGAAGAAATTACAAACCAAATTCTGGTGATAAATATGAGTGGAGAACTGTCAGCAGGGGCAACGATTACCATAACGTAGTTAGTATTCGTTACGTAGGTTTCCGTGACATCGCTGACAGGTCGAAGGATGTAGAAGACTCGCGTCGTAGAATAAGTTTAAGTTTCTCGTCCTCCTCCAGATCGTCTTCGAAGGACACGGCGCGGCTGATCTCCGTGTGCCCCAAAGCCCGCGACTTCCAAGCCTCTAGCCTCATGATCTGAGAACATTGAGTAGATGTCATTAAATGAACCAGCGCGTAGATCTGTCGATATAAACATGCTGATATTTTTTTTTAACACATTTGCGCGAAAAGCGGCTTTTGTATTGTACCACTTTTAGGTTCACAATGTAGAGGGCCTACCAACACGCGTGCTTTATACAAACTAAGCCACAGATAACTATACTAATCAGAGATAGGCGATTTTATAATATTAGTAAAGAGCTTTCATGCTTTTTAAATCCTAAAATTGACGGGCTGACTGATTGAGCGCAGTAAAGTGTTTATTAAAGTGTTTATATTAAAAGTTATTATGGATGGATTGGCAGTTTAGATTCAGTGCCTGTCCCTCAAGCGAAGAAGCAAAGATATGGTACATATTTCTCAAAAAATATTATGTTAATGAAATTTTATTTATTTTTTCCTTATAGGTGTATTGAATACACACACTTGCATTGTAAATTTACTGTTCTATAACCGTCACTCTTATTAATTAACAGTAGATACACTGCTATGTAGTTGTGATAGCTGATTCTGTGTGTTCGACTACACTAAACTTAATGCAGTCCCAACCAACTTTATTCTGAGTAAATCTTTGTAGGATATACTATTTTATTTTTAACATTTATAAACTCACATAATATAATGTGAAAAATACTTGTCTAGCACATTTCCGAAGTCTTTATTCCTCTGACATGTTTTGGAGACGAGTGTTTTAGATTTTATTTATTTACAAGTTTAAACTATGATACATAGACAATGTTACGGTGAATACAATATGTAAGTGGGTAGGAACAAACAGGAACAAACACAACATGAACAAAACAGACACCTGCATGCAGAAGCGCGAAACAATACAAGCAAATTGACAATGCCATGACCAGCCACACGATAAATAATTTCTTTTAGCTTCAACGTAATAATTATAAACCAGACATAGACACCGAAGAAGCAATTTAAAGGGCTGTCTTGGCCTGATTCGTACATACACTAAATAAACAAACAAATTGGAATAGGGGGTCTAGTGTGTTCACTTGCCGAATCCATTTTCTTACAAGGTTAAATGACAACTTTCTTAAATCAACGATCTGAGTTTTTTGAATGACTGTTATATTTATTTATTCGAATCAACTATTTAACTACGAGGAGTAAACTAAACTAAGTAAACCTACTAATAGTACTCGATTTGTGTACGCATAGTTTTAACATTATATTCTATGCGTTATATATAATATATTCGTCAAATTTAGGGTATTAATGTGGGTTTTAGGACATAATTGGACTGTGCAACGACTGTTAAATTCGATATTACATTACATTTATATAGTTGAACAGACAAAGGAGGATTAACACAAGTGTTCCTTTGTTTAATAATAGTCTAGGTACTAGGAGTAGTTCAGATTGTTAGAATGGAGTAAGCCTGTTAACACACTAGCCGGTAAGGTGTTTGATATTGAACTTACTCGAGCCATTTCCAGGGCTCAGTGTCCGGAGTGGTGATGGGTGTCGGAAACTGTGCAGTGCCAAACAAAATGTATCAGACATTTTGATAAAAGCGCATCATCATTGTACATAAAAACACTATTACATAAATATATACCTTAATTTTGGTCGGCTGCGGCGGTACGCTTCAAATATCATGAATTAATGATGTCGAATAAATTTCACAAACAAATTACATAGTGAATGATTCCTTTACAATTACTTATATACAGTTCGATTATAGTGCATACGACTATAATCAAAGAATCATTCTAGGTTTGTATAAAACAATGCTCATCAAATATTGACCAAGGATATTGTGATTAAAAATAAAAGACTAGTCCTCGGTAAGAAATTGTTTTCCAGGACTAGACTTTAAAAATGACTTCCAAAACATCGTGAATCGAAATAGTACTTTAGAAATTTTAAGCAAATCGTATAAATGTTTTGAGTATTGTAAAACAGCTTGTACGAATTGAATGTCGGTGACTCAATGAATAATAGACAGCAGTGTTGCATGTTTTCCCATCGCATTTTAACAATAATGTACAAAGTGACTCCCACAGACAAAGCGGCGTTGCCGTTACAATGACTGAAGCGTTGTTTGCGAGTGATCGACCACACTGTGCGCTCCTCAAACATGAAACGGTACATTAAAAAAATCATGTTCATC
This sequence comes from Lycophotia porphyrea, assembly GCA_950005105.1. NCBI lineage: Eukaryota > Metazoa > Arthropoda > Insecta > Lepidoptera > Noctuidae > Lycophotia > Lycophotia porphyrea. The sequence goes on along the minus strand of OX465383.1, from coordinate 25,433,023 downwards.
AATGTTAGTATTGTGTGCTTTTTGTAATTTATTTATAATTTTCTGAGTAAAAGCGTGAAAGTTAAATAAAACAATAGTTTTATCGCTCGCACTTTAATTTGTTAGAGAAGCAAAGCGTCAAGACGCGTTATGATTAGGTAGTGCTTTAAATTCTTCTTTAGGGTTCTGGACAATTGAGAAATTGAGAATCGGAACCATGATCTCATCAAATCCCCGCCCCAAGATCAGTAACTGTCTTGTTTGGGGCTCACTAGCAACAACACTCTATGTTAACTGGTTTTAGGTAATATTTTAAGCCACTTATAAGATCTCTTGTGGATAACCAGTGTACTTGCTTATGTAATTACCTAACTGGTTAATAAACAAGTTCCTATTTCATTTCCTCTTGTATACAGTAAGTTAAATGACCAAAGTGTCTTTATGTGTGGCTACAGTGTATGTGTGTTGTATTGGGGTGCGACCAGCATGGATGCGTACCTCGGCCTTCAGTTCGGCGACCTGCTCCTGCAACTCACGGACCCTGTCCGAGTCGCCATCCATGTTATTGCGCAGTTCGCCTTCAGTTGCCATCACCTCATTCTGAAAAGTGACAATTATTAATCTTATGAAACAAATACACATACGATCTTTACATACTCCTTTCGTCTCGTCTATGTTCATACATCTGGTCATACACGCACGCCGGTTGTGGGATACTTAGCACTTGACTTGTCTGAAGAACCTCAATAATAAGGTCAGTGCCCTGCCGACGAATAATTAATAAGAATAAACCTTACACGTTTCACTTAGGACCAAAACATATTACTTTTTTTGAGCTAGTTCCATAGTCAAAGTTGTATATACTTATGATTTAACTTCCAATAGAATAGAAGCAATGACAATTATCTTTTATCTATCTATATATATAAAAATGAATCGCCGAAATGTATGTACGCGCATAACTTCCGAACGACTGTACCAAATTGGATGATTCTTTTGTTAAGTGTTACTTATTGTCAGGACAAGGTTTGTATATAAGAAAATTTAGGTAGGTAGTGGGCAGGTCAAAATAGTTACTTTTTTATGAACTGTCAAAACGCAAAATGTGTACGTGATTTGTATGAAATAGCACGTTGTGACGTCATACTTATTTGGGATCAAATGTAATACTTATTATCAGTAAATCCAATTTTACAATTATATTGTCCCCCAATATTTAATTTCTGTACGGTGATGGTAGTTTTTAAGATGAGTGGCCTTATTTCTACGTATTTTTATATTTTATTTTTGACCTTGTCAACTAGCCTATTCAATATTCCTATTTGACAGGACAACGTCTGTCGGGTCAGCTAGTTATTAATAATTCAAAACCACCCCTGTAAGAAGCAATGTCAATTAGACATCATCATCCACAGCCTCACTTAACCCACCCACAGCTGGGAATTGGCCTCTCCTTGTTTGGTCAAGCTCTACCGTTCCTTTGCCAGCCTCATCCAGGATATACCGCGGTAGCAACAATGTCGTCTGCCCATCTTGCCGCCGGATGACCAACACTCCCCTTTCTAGTCCTTAGACAACTTACCTTTAATTTATATTCCGACACTTCTGTTTCCAGCTCGGCTATTCGCTGAGCGTCCTCCATGTTTCGAATGTTCGCTTGCATGGAGTCATATTTAGCCTGTTGAAGTAAACCAGTGATGTTTAGTGATAAATGTTGATTTCCAAAAATAAAATAAAAAATACAGGGTGTAAACAGACTCTTCACGAAGCCGTCAATCAAGCATTATGTACATCAAACTAAGTAACTTTACGCAAAAATTAGTACTGGGAAACGATTTTTTTTGGGCTGAAAGATCACGATTTACAGTAGGACTCAATGTAACGCACTCAAAACATTGTGCTGATGGATGGATTGAATAGTAAGGGGGTCCAGGAGGTGTTTAAAGTAAAAAACTTAATATCTCCATTACTAGAAGCTTCCCAGGTATGGTCTAGAGCAAAAAAATGATCGCAATGACGGGGAGTACAAGTGCCTTTCGGCTTCGTTAAGAGTCTGTTTTGCACCCATTATAATGTTGGGTGAGTAATGTATATGTATATATGTTTTGGCCTTGGACATTTCTTGGCTTTCCGTCGGATTGCTTGGTAAAATTGACCTGCAGCAAGTAAGAATCTTATTCATAATATTTTCATAGTATAGTCGTTTCACAGTTAGTTTACCTCCGTCAACAACCATCGAATAGCAAATTTTTGTACGATAGAAAAGATCATTGTTGTTGTTTAGATAGAATTGTCAGTGGCCACAAGCCATTAGCCACTTTATTTAAACGAGGTTTAAGATCACTGTGATTTTGACATTTATACAAAGTTAGAGGTAAAATATTATTCTATAGACTTCCAAAGTACCCCAAAACACTAAACAAAGATAGACATTTCTTGTTAGTACTCAATTTTATATCACAATTTAACTACATTAAATATATATATATATATATTCCAGCAACAACAACATTAATAAGCACTAAAAACACAAGCAAAAATGTTATGAAAAAAAAAGTCGTACCATGGACACCATGATGTGATGTAAATAAAAAAAGTTTGTATATACCAACATTTATGCTCACCTTGCTCTCCAAGTCAGCGTACTTGTGCTGGAACTCTCTCTGGCGCGTTTGAAGCGCCCTCTCGCGTTGCAGTGCGGCGTCGAGGTTCTCGCGGAGTAGACGAGCCTCCTCGTCCTGACGACGGAGCTGGTTCGTCGACACTTGCACCTGGGTTTCTAGCTCCATCACCTAGATAACATAACATCATGGCTTTAATCCCTGAAGGGTTAGGCAGAGGTGTATTTAATGAACAACTATATTTCGGAACTCTTATGAAACGTCAGAAGATAGGTGCACAGTTCGGATTGGTGTTTCGTTTAAGGGACAATTCTATTGCCATAAACCGGGCACAAATCCAAATTCTAGGTTGGTTGCTACTGAGATACATATTCGATGGAAAACGGAATAGCATTAAACCAGCGGGTCAGTCCATTATCTAGATATTTTGTTACCAAAATAGGCTGAAGAATTGCCTAACAAAAGTGGGTCGTGGCACATTGCTCGCACGATACGTTATGGACGGATCTTTAAAGTCATACAGCCAGTGCCTCTAGATCCAGTTAACTAATAAGAAGGCATAATAGGGTATGTGACAGGAAGTCAAAATAGTTACTTTTTTACGAACTGTCAAAACGCAAAATGTGTCCGTGATTTGTATGAAATAGCACGTTGTGACGTCATACTTATTTGGGATCAAATGTAATACTTATTATCAGTAAATCCAATTTTACAATTATATTGTCCCCCAATATTTAATTTCTGTACGGTGATGGTAGTTTTTAAGATGAGTGGCCTTATTTCTACGTATTTTTATATTTTATTTTTGACCTTGTCAACTAGCCTATAATCCAGAGTTCTCAATTATTGGCTGCATAAAGAATACCTCATAACACCATACCTTCAGTCTTAACTCCTTAAGCTCAGTCAGTGCCTCGACCTCCCTTATCCTAGTCGTCATAAGTTCCTCGTCCAACTTCTGCATGTCAGCGGACCTGCCTTCCCAAGCGCGCAGCAACTTCTTAGGCGTCGCCATTATATCGGACACCACATTGGACTGGACTGGGGTGGCTGGCACGTCTTGCCTGTGCTCCTAAAATTATTTATACGATACCTTTAGTCTCTCTCTTCACAAAGTTAAAATAAATAAAAATGTAAGCATAACATTTTGATAAAAAACCATAAGTAATAATAATTGATCTTTTGTGAGAGACTGGCGTCCATACTAGGGTACCGTGTGTCGGATCACTTCGAATTAAATGTAGTTATTTTCATACTATTTACTTATGTTAATTTAATAACCACTTCGCTCTGATGAAACTAAAATGTGTTAAAAAGTTATGAATATAAATGTTGATGCGATGTCGTGAATATCGACTGTTATCCTGCACCAGTGATGGCAAGAAGTAGATGGACACAGTCATCATCATCATCATCAGCCTTTTAATATTCCCACTGCTGGGACACAGGCCTCCTCTCTATGAGAGGGAATGGGCTATAATCCACCACGCGGGCCCAGTGCGGATTGGTAGATGTCACATCTCTTCGACTTTTTGGTTCTAGGACATGCTAGTTTCCTCACGATGTTTTCCTTCACCGTTTTTGAGAGCAGTGGTGATGAAATAAATTACACAAAGTAATGCGCCTGCTTGGGTTCGAACCCACGACTTACTGTTCGTAAGTCGGGGTCGCAACCACTGGGCCACCGCTGCTCTCACACAGTAATTACTGTCAAGTCAGGAGAATCGTACCACGACATGACATCGTATCGTAAATTTCCACGATACGACGTCGAATTATTTGTGAGCCAACAAAATCTCTGCATTGGATCATGTGCACGTATGAAAGTGTCCGTACATCATATATGACGGCCCAACACGTTTCTTTCCGTGAACTAGTACGAACATAAAAGTAATAAATGTTTTTTACTTGTAGATGCCGTTGCCACGCTTCAGATATCTCCGTCACGCGTTGCCGCAGATCTTTCAACGATAAATTAGCTTCAGCCTCACGTAGCTTCACAGCAATTAGCTCGTCCTGAAAATATTTACGGTATTCATTACGGTTGATTCAAAACTTTAGTCATAGTGAGAACCTTGTCATAATATAAAGGTGCAAAGGGCGACGTTAAGAATGTGACGCATCAATGAATGTGTTTTATGTGAAGAAGTTTACAAAAGTGATTCACGTTTTCGTAAGGTCATCGAGACCGCATTATTTACACAGAAAATATTATACAAGAGTCAGTTGGACATAATGCAGGGTGGTCTAAACGAAGCCTATTCGTAAAACCTAGAATATTAAACATTTACGGTCTTGTTATAAAACGAGGACTTAGCTTAGTCCAAACTATAAAGGAACAGATTGACAACTAAGACCCTAGTTAGGTTCAAAAGACATGAGGCCGCGCTCTCGTTGCGAAAAGGGCCAGGTGCTCACCGTCTCTCATTAAAAACTTCCCGTATACATTATTGAAAAAAAGAAAACCTGGCTAATTGGGAGAACCTCGATACAGGGCTAGTGTTAAACCTCATTCTTTGCAAGTTATGTCCCACTACCTTTTCTGCCCATCTTGCACAACCACCTGGACCTTCCTGGATTTGAATCAAGCCAAACATAGGCCAATATTTGAGTGAAATGGACCCAAAGAAGAATAATATCCTGAATGTGCATTACCTGTAAATGAGCCACATTATTATCGACGCGCTGCCTCCTGAGACTCTTGTTCTCATTCTCCAGTTCAGCGATGCGGGCTGTCAGTTCTCTCTCAGCCGCCTCGCGCTCGGCCGCGTGAAGTCTTGCGCGAACCAATTCCCTTTGAAGACAACGGGCTAACTCTTCGCCTTTCTGTGTGCCAGTGCCTTCTATGCCTTCTAGAGACGACTGCCGGGAGTTATTCTAGAACCAGGATCATTAATAAGTGTTGTGTTTGTTTTTATGTGATTTTACTATGCATTCCCACTGCACAAATATACACATAAAAAACATATTCATTTATATTTATATATTTTTTTAATTAAAAGAAGGTAGAAGACAATAAATAGTTTTTTTTTATGTGAATGTTTCGCCAGTATTAACCCAGTTACACAGAGAGTAGTCAGCAAATGATGTGATAACTTAAGACAAAACATTTTCAAAATATCTTTGATTTTATTAAGTATTTGGCAAAAGACAAATTAGGCTCTCATGGACTGGGAACATACACATACATAGAAACAGAACCGGGCCAAGTCTTGGTAGTGGTCAAACGATTAGCTTATTTATGGACGAAAGAATCATGGCATTATCATTAACGATGCAATTCTCATGGCCGACTGTTCAAAACCTACTCACCTCAGCAATGGTCATCTCGAGGGACCGGATCTCGTCTTGAGCAACGGCCAGCCGTTGTTGTGCGTCGACGTTGGCCCTCCTCAAAGCCTGCACTTCTCGGGCGAGGGCAAAAGTTTCCTCCTCTCCCTCTGCCCGATCAACTTGTCCTCTCACAAGTCTCTCAGCCAATCCCGAGCTCTCCTTTTCGAGTAGTTCTACGCGTTGCTTCAACAGACGATTTTCCTGACGCAGGCACTACAATAAATACCATGTTTCCAAGAATATAGACATTCAGTTGTTAAAAGGGTAAAATTAATAAAAAAAAGTGCATAATTTTGGTCATTTCATTACAGATCCTTATTTTTAAAATTTTCAATTGAGAAATATTGGCAAATACTTGGATTTCCGGTGATGAAATGTGTGATTAGTAATTGTTATACCTTAACCAAAGCCTAAAGAAGAAACGCAGACATTCTCAATTTAATTTCTCAATTTTTTATTGCATACAATAATAATGTAATTAAGGTGGTAGGAAAATAAATATAGTCACAATTTTGGACCCTGTCGGGCACAGCATAGATTAAGTAGAAGATAGGAGGAAGAATACAAGCTGTTTATTGTAGACATTCCACAAACCTTCAAACTAAATAATGTTTCCTTACCCTCAGCACCGCTATATCGCTTTGCTCTTTAGTTTTGATAACAGTGTATTCTTTCTCAAGCTTTTTCATCTTTTTTGGGTTGACTTTGATAGAATACGCGAGGTTCATGAACACATCTTGATCAGCCTCTGCTTTCGACGGCAGTTCTTTTTGTATGTACTGTAAACGAGAGAGATGTAAATGTTGAAACGTCGGTTGCGGCTGAAGTTCTTTGCACTTACTGAAGTGTTTAGGCGAAGAAAATTTTAAACAGTTTTATTCATACTTCACAGACATGACAGACGACACCGTAACGTAAGGTGACATAAGTCAAAGATAAAAGGAAATAAAAAAACGAGTATTTACGTCGCTTACAAAGTAGACCTAATATTTATCCCCTTTATTAATAAACGCGGAGTAAAGTTACAACCAAGTAAAACCTTAGATTAACCGACCATTTTAGAGGTTTAAGTTTGACATAAATTTACTCTGTGTTTATTAATAAGGGTATAAATGTCTGTGGTGGAGACCGTCAAATTGAACCACTTTGTATGGGACAGCTGATATTTTTTTAAAGGGTGTTTGCCCTTAAATATCATAATTATGACCACATATTTCAGATACACTCTGTACATATTGCATTATTTCGTTGACCTAATCTTACTACCACGACTCTAGTTTGAAAAGACTGTGCTTGTTCTGGGTCTATGTAAGTCTGGTGGGTTCAGGGGGTTACTGACATCTTAAAGCAGGAGTAATTCCAGTGTGGGAAAGAGAGAGCTATGCAGTTCGTCTAGCGGCATCTCTTTCTCACACTGGAATTACTCCTGCGACGTCATGGTAGGCCACCAGGTATGAATAGAATGTAGTATATAGTGTGATTATTAGGGCGTGCTAAGCTGGCCGTAGCGGACCAAACGTAAGTTCGCCTCGTTTGACAACTGAATAAGTGCTTGCACCTTTTTTGATTAATATCTCCTGTATTATTAGACGTTGATCAATAGTACAGGATCACGGTTGATCAACCGGAAAATGATTGTTGATCAAATAACGGACAGTTAACTATCAGTCGATCTCATTCAATCGACGGAAGCTAGACTTATAGGGCGTCTTACTAACTTATGGTGTCTTGGTCACATAAAGATTTGTATAAGTACTTAAATCGTGTAACTTCAACGTCGAATAAACACATAAATAACAGAAACATAACATCACACTTGTAATAGTGAAATGGTTAGGCAGAGGTGTACCTATCTATAGTACACCCATATTTTGCCAATTGTGTTTTAGTACCATGTATATTACTAAGAAATTCCTGATGAAAAAAAACCCAATAACACTTTGCCCGACCTTAGAATAGAATCAAAGACTTCGTGCTCAGAAGTATAGTATGCGGCCACTAGACCAACGAATTATATTTTCAGAGTAAATGTATAATATTGGATGTTACACTTACCTTCAATATACTTTCCATATCCAACGAAAGCAGATCATTCTTGCCCACTGTAAGCAAAGCGAGGGCTACCTTGAAAACTATTTCAATTCCTTCGGATAGGAAGACATCCATGATTCGGCAAGCAAGCGGCAACGTTAGTGTTGTAGTGAACAGGGTGAGGAACCAACTACTGGCATACAGGGATGTGTTGAAACTCTGCAAACAATCATTCATTATCAATGCATCATCTTTGTACACTCATCATTGTCATCTTTCTAACTATGTTAGACTAACCAGATGTAGCCAAATAATTTTATTTTACATGGAGCAACTGCCTATCTGACCACCTCAACGGGTGATATGATACCTTTTGGCAAGACTGACTGGTGCATTAACATTGCTCTGTGCAAAATGTGTTGCCAGAGTCATTTTAGCCCAACATTTGATCACCATTTTAGTATAGATAGCATGAAATGCAGCTGTAATACGTGATCTGATAGCGTCAATAATGGCAAACAGTGTATGGTTGTATAGCTCGTGGCTGAATAATAACAGCCGCTCGGGTCGATCTTTAGGTTAAGCCGTGCTTGCCTAGGTTGGTCTGTGGATGAGTGACCACCCATTACATACCGAGTTTCCTCCGTGCCTCGGAAAGCACGTTAAGCCGTTGGTCCCGGCTGTCATTTAAAGATCTTTGACAGTCGTTAGGTAGTCAGTGGTCCAAAAAAGTGTGACAACCAATCTAACCAAGGGGTATCATATTACCCAGTACTAACTGGGTTGTGGAGGTCAGATAGGCAGTCGCTCCATGTAAAATACTGGTATTCAGCTGCATCCGGTTAGACTGGAAGCCGACCCCAACATAGTTGGGAAAAGGCTAGGCAGATGATGTATGGTTGTATTCCATTCAATCCAACCGTCAGTCAGTTATCAGGTTAGGCACAAAAAAAAAACTCAGTTACAAAGTTTACTCTGTGCTGTACTGTATGACAGCCACATAACACATCACACCCGTAATCTCCGAAGGGGTTAGGCAGAGTCGAACCTATTGGAGGTACAACCACATTTCGCATTTTATGTTTAAGACACAGGTAATAAGGGGCGGATCTATCGAGATCAACAGGACACTAGACTGCTATTGGGTAGTTTCTGATGGTATCGCCTAATAACACTTTGCCAGATCTGGAAATCGAACCCAGATGTATGTATAGACGCCAGCACATCAAGCTCCCCGAAACTGTCAAATTTTCCCAATCAACCTTGAACCTAATTTTTAGCGATAAAGTTGAAAATCTTTTAAAGAATTTGACAGATTGTAGTAGCTTGATGTGCAGCTATTATGTAGTAACAGTTTGTACCTGAGATTGGAAGTGCACATGCAAGTCCGGTAGCAGTTCTTGGACAAGGTTCTCCAACTGAAACATGCAGAGGCCCAGCTCTGCCATGCTCGGTTTGAACATGTCACGCATGCGATGCTGCTGCATTATCTTTACCAACACTGCGAAGGCTTCCTCTTCCGGCATCTGATTCGGAAAGAATATGTACTAAGTATTTGTTTTTAATACTGAGCTCTTTATTAAACACAAGAGTAACATGTACAGTCAGCGTTACGATGTTGGTACCCCGCTTGAAACGACCTACGTTCCCAACTGGGGTACCCAATTGATGCAGCCCACCGTACATCAGTTGTTAGTTATATATACATTTATTGAGGACTAAGTTTGGCTTAACTTTACACCGGGTTAATTAATTAGGGGGTTTAATGTATAACATAAACTTGAAAAGAGCCAAGAGGTATATATACGTAGGTTAGCTATGAGAAAACAAGCATAATGAAAAGATGGCTGATTCGTAAGAAAGATGATATCGCTAGGAAGGTGGTGAACTGTTTGTATATGTATTATTAATAAATATCATTTATTATAATTGCACCCTACTGTCCCATTCAGAGACAAAGGCCTTTGTTCTTCACTGAGATCTTCTAAAACCATCGTTTGTTTTTCGTCGTTAAGATACTTTTGATCCTGGTAAACATTCCCGTCGGAAAATTGAGTGCAGTGCTAGATAGACTGGCCACCTGGATGGGGAGGGCGGAGGAAGGATTACAGGAGGCTTATGTTCACAGAGGACTGCAACATGTTCACTGTATATGTATAATAATAAAACTGACCTGCATAAGCAATAAGCCAACTATAAAGCCAGAGCCTTGACAGTATCCGACTTCGCGATCATGTAACGAATACGCTTTCATCACGTTAAACAATGACTCTTGTCCAAGCCCATCCTTCTCTTTGAAGAAATCATGTTCAGGGTATGTTCGTGCTATGTCGCGACGTATCACCTTTTCACATGCAGATTTCGCCTGGAACAAAGGAAATGATGAAAAACTCAAGAAGAGATGGAAGTTCAAATAGTCGACTGTTTTGATATAAAAGAAGCCAATAGATTTCTGAATATTTGCATTCAAACATTTGCTTTCTCAAAACGAGTGTTTACGAATCATATTTTAATCATCTTACTAACCAGTCTCTACAATGTTTGTAAGTTCCTGAGAAAGTTATTGATATACTTAATAATCATGTGAAGTCCAAGTACATTGAGTGGTTACAATTTTTTTTATTGTTATAACATTTGTTTAAGGTGAAATTAAAAAAGAATTGCTTGGTAAATATAGGTTATAAAGATTTTTCCAAAACGTTAAGCCGCTGGAACCGACTGTTATTTGAAGACCTTTGGCAGTCGGTAAATGTAGTCAGTGACCCGAAACTCTGACCACCAGTCTTACCAAGGAGTATCGTATTACTAACTGGGTTGTGAACACACATAGGCAGTCGCTTGATGTAAAAACACTGGTATTCAGCAGCATCCGGTCAGACTGAAAGTCGACCCCAACATAGTTGGGAAAAGGCTAGGCAGATGATGATAAAGATTCTATCTAAAATACAGAATATATAAAATAAACATTTTTATACTTTCGACTGTCTGCTTGACACGATTTCATGTATTGAAACTTACTTTTATATACGAAGCGTAAAGTTTCTTTTCAGGGGATGTGTCGACCCCAGCCAGGAGCTGCCACACGATGCCTCTAAAGTGATGCGGGACTCCTTGACGCACCAGGTCGCGTACGAACTGGTTGCGACGCTTCCACTCGGTCTCCCAGTTGCTGACGATACGGCCCCACAGACTCCACAAATCCTCTTCACCGTTGCCGCTGGTACTGACTCGTGCTTCTGGGTCATGGCTTGAACTTGTCGCTGTAGACAAATAAGTCACTTAATAACTTAAAGATGTTTTTTAAAGTATTCCTGTCGCTACATAAAGAAAAAATACACAAAACGCAGCGATGAAGGTAATTTGAAATCACTTTTAAGTATAGTCAGAGAAATTAATTGGTAAGCAAATTGACAACCAATTGAAATTGCCTGTATTAAAAAAAAACCTAACTGTAATTTTTTATCAGTTGCATGAAAAGGAAACACACGGCAAATTAGGCGTCAATTTAGGTTCAATTTTCAAATTCCCTGATGGTATTTGGCTGTAAGCCACTTTTATATATATAGCCTACAAAAATAATCCTGAAAAATAGAAAAGGGTTATTTTTAGACTAAAACATAATTATAATTAGGCCAAAGAGCAGGAAGATGTTGTACATAATAAAAAGGTTAAAGCAGGTTTTAACTCTTTCTAATGTTGCATAAAAACAGCCTCTCATACTAGTCGCTTATCCTAATGTTTATGTTAAGATCAGTAGAAAAACTACAGCAGTACATTCTATGTGTGACTGTTCACTGTATGTAGTTCACATGACATATAACAATAAAAGAGAAACAGAAACCTAGTAGTGAAACTAAATATTGATTTCCTATATTATTATTTGCGATCCTCTTCAATAACTACGCAAGATGAGATCCTTTTTACACAGTAAAAACTTTTTTAATAAGTCTTTCTTTCTTCAGAAAATTGTCTATATTTAGTCAATGCGTCACATATTTAGGCTACATTTGCATTAGAATCTCGTTAAAATAATAACCTACCTAATGACAAGTTTTCTAGAACACCTCTTATGTAAAATTCGAGCACAGTTTTCGTTTCATCATACAAATTGTTTGGATCGTTCATTTTTTATAATACTATTTACAAGATGTATAAGTTATAGTACATAACTGTGTTATCACCGCTAGTTACTTACTGATAAGAGATAAAATTTTGACAGTTGTGCATTCGAGTCAGCGAACTAGTTTAGAATTTGAAATATAGCTTCAATATTTTACCGAAATAATATAAAACATTAACATGAAAACCTCTTGAAAATTAATTGAAAAAATTCCACGTGTTTATTAAATGTTATAAGAACATATTACTTTTAATATACTTAGTTTGCTTTTCACTTGAACGAATCTAGTTTCAGAACGAGTGTCACTGATAATGTCGCGTTCAGTAAACCAAACAAGATACTGAGTTATTTTACTGTTACTTACGCAACTGACGGATTCCAAATCGTGAGAGTAAAACAGTTTTTATTTATTGTCTAATGAAAGAAGTGGGTCAAAAAAATATGTCCATTCATTACGGTGTAACACTCACGGTGCACACACTTTTGCAAATAGTTTGGCGGATAACTCGTTGATTGCAATTTAGACCTTATCGTTTTAGACATACGGTTTCTATTTGTACTAGTTGTTGCTTGTGAATTTTTTGTAAACAACCAGCTGCACTTAGGATTTGAATTTTTAATATAGATTTTAAACATCTGTTTTGGCAACACATTGGTGAACCAAATGCATATAAACCGTAGGTAGAATCAGTGGGCCGCAAAATCTAACCATTATGTAGAATAAAACTCATTGCAAAAATATTGAAAAATTAAATACAATCTTTTTCTTTTAGTATTTCTATTTACGGGTCACGTCAACCGACAAGAAACTGCGCAAGGGGTTCCTAAAGTTGGAAGGCGCCGTCAAGGCTGGCCTAGAAAGATGGCGCGATGATATCGACTCGTACCGTGAGGGTTTGTTCGTGACACCGCGCTTTTGTTTAGTTACTTGTTAAAAAAGTAATAAAACGGGATCTTACCCGAGGCTAAAGATACTTGGGAAGTATCGGAACTCTTGCGGCTGTGCACCGTAGTCAGCGAGGGGCACTTGGCGTCCGCCTCGATCCGCCTGTTCTCCTCCTCCAGTTTGGCTAGTAACGCCCGGTCGGGCGTCGGAATAGCCTCAGTAGTCGGCTCTACTATCCGGTAATCTGCGCACATTAGAAAAACAATTTATACCCTAATCAATGTTGATAGTGACAAAAAAAAAACACTACGACGTAAACATACATTTTTAACTCCAAACTATAACCATGAAAACCCAAACTATGTTTCCGCCCTCAAGCTAAGAATCAACAATAAAAAATAAGAGACCACAGTACACAAACAAGGCTAAAAATTTGTTGAAAACGTTTTTCACCGTATTTCTATGTACTATGTATATTCCCGCCACTTCAGTTTGTTTCAAGTGCGAGTTTAGAATGCGAGTGTAGACCTCATCATATTTGCGTTTACCTGTAACAAGCCAGCCGCACGCAATATCTCGTGCTCAAGGGCTCGACTTGGAGAATGTACTACGCTAACGTTATGGGATTTGCTAGTGTTAGGTTCGCAGAATTGCTTCTCTGTACCCGTTTTAGTTTGTTCCGACGTTTAATTTGTAATGTATTTAGTAATTAGTCACCATAGATAACTGCTCCCAAGAAATGTACATTAGAATGACAATGAAAAGTAAGCCCATACTATCTACATCCCCACCAAATTCAATAAAATTCAATTTTTGATCGGAACCCAACCACCTTGTCCCTTAACCAATGCTATGTATTGCAATTCTATATTCGGCATTCGTCTCTACTCGAAGGCTTTCGACAGAATCTATCAGAATTCACTTAATAATTAAAAGTAGAGTCAAACAGGGAGACCCGTTGTGCCCATAGACGTTTACTGTCAATCTTAGAAAACGAAGTATTTACTATCCTTGAACCAAATCTGGGTAGACAAAGTTATCCGACATAAGAGATTACCAAAGCTATGCTTCACCGTCGATAACAGACTTGTCTTCTCATTAACATCTGGCTACAAGAATCTCTGAGATACCGACATACTCATCATCTGCCTAGCCTTTTCCCAACTATGTTGGGGTCGGCTTCCAGTCTAACCGGATGCAGCTTAATACCAGTATTTTACATGGAGCGACTGCCTATCTGACCTCCACAACCCAGATAGTACTGGGTAATACGATACCCCTTGGTAAGACTGGTTGTCAGACTTTTTTGGGCCACTGACTACCTAACGACTGTCAAAGATCTTCAAATGACAGCCGGGACCAACAGCTTAACGTGCTTTCCGAGGCACGGAGGAAACTCGGTATGTAATGGGTGGTCACCCATCCACAGACCAACCTAGGTAAGCACGGCTTAACCTAAAGATCGACCCGAGCGGCTGTTATTATTTAGCCACGAGCTCCTCTCAGATACCGACATACTGTTAGACTAAAATGTACGTTCGTTCTAAATAGCGCATTGTCATTGGCTGCGTGGAGGAAAATTAATTTCGTTCTGTTTAGTTTAATTGCCACATAGCCAATATTGTATAGAACACTCATTAGTATTACCTCAAGCTATTTTACGCCAATAACACGACAAAATTAGATCTAGGTGACTAAATATTACGACGTATTATTGACGTAGCCATAGTAAAAAACTGAAAACTCGACGTAACCGGAAATCGAATCAGAGGAAATAAATCACTGCGATGCTGTACCCGACGCGCGTTGAAATATTGGAAATAATAAGGGGTCATCCAACAGCTGTAGCAAAATGTTTTAAGAACAACATTTTACCTCGAGAATATAATAGTGTGTAAATAATTGTTTTTTTTTTCTTTTTTAATTAAAAAAAACGTTGCCCCACACTAGGAATTTCAGCTGTATCGTGGGTGTATTTAAAAATATTTAAAGTCTGTCATGTCTACTATTCCAAATAAATAAAAGTAGGAGGTAGACAGTACAATTAAATTTAATAAGATAAAGAAGAGGGAAGATATGAAATACAAGTCTGTTAAATAACACACACCTAACTACACGCACTCAAGAGCTAGGGCAGTAGGTGAAGAAAGTCTACTTGCTGTTTTCCGAAGGGGGTAGACCCTTGGAGCACCTGGTCCTGCGGCTCCACCGAACAGGCGTCAGGTCAGTCCTGGCTGTTCTGGTAGCAGGCAGTCTCAGAACTAGGAGTGGAGTTCCCGAGCGAGTCCGTTTAGCGGAGTCTCGGGAAGCTTGAAGAGAACAGGAGTCCCGGGTCAAACTCCGTTTAGGGGAGCCCCGGGAAGCTTGGAGCTAAGAGGAGTCCCGGGCCAAACTCCGTTTAGGGGAGCCCCGGGATGGAGCTGCGACTTCCGCGTGGTGGAGGGACACGTCAGAGCGTCGGCGCCCTTTGACACTTGCACTAGTCCACTTTTAGTGGAGTGGACGGCACTGTACTGGTCGCTACTGAAATCTCGTCGGAATCTAGTTGTAGCACGTAAGCGGCGTCTTTTATAAGGAACTATTTTAGTGTTCCAGAACTATTTGCCTCACTTTACGATTATATTTGTTGTAGCCACAATTCGTCTGACCTGCCAGGTGTAGTTGGCCAAGACGTATAAAACCTCACAAACCAAGAGTGCGTTATGAATTTTAAAATTAACATCTAGTATTCTATTAATCAGTAAACATACGTAATACAATATAAAAACTAGATTTAAACTAGCCAAAACAATATAAATCATTTTTTAGTAATTTACTCTAATAAACCCTTCATTTAACAGGCCTATATAGAAAAAAGTACAGAAAGAATAAATAAGCTTGACCGCTTGACGTTGCTTGACATTAGTGAAAAATATTATTTAAAGTTTATAAAAGTCCTCAAATTACATTGTTTAAATGAATATAAATTAATGAAGTTGGGTGGATAATGAATGCCGTGATTTAGACTACTTTCTGCTACCACAGAAGGCATATTTATGATAAAAATGAAACGGAGGACACATGAATTGTAAATTGTACGTATATTTATTTTTTATCGTATCTGCTTTATAGCAGAATACTATAAGTATATATACATACATAAACAGCCAGACCCAGAACTACCTATAGGCCATACAAATTTTCTTTCTGTGCGGGGATCGAATCCGCGACACGCAGCGCAGCAGCCGGTCGCTCGGCCACTGCGCCAACCGTGCCATCAAATACAGAACAAAATAAGGGATATTCCTCAATCCCAATTATTTTTAAGCGCAGCCAACTAAGCGCAACTAAATTATTCCTCGAAGCGCAACCATTAGTTGCGCTCATAAATTCAAATTAAAAATATTATAAGTTTATTCCTCAAAGCGCAACCATGATGAAAAATAGAGAGCGGAATAATAAATTCATTAATGATATCGATAGATAATTTTAAATCAACTTTGAATTTGTGAGCGCAACTAACGGTTGCGCTTCGAGGAATAATTTAGTTGCGCTTTGAGGATACCACCAAAATAATAACGAATATCACACAAAACAGGGAGGCGTCGGCGGCCGCTGCTAGGGGCGACATTACCAGCATCCGCCATACAAAACTAAGCGTGTCATTGTTCACGACGACACTTTTGACTGGCGATCTGAAGATGGTTAGTGACAGAGATTAGGCACTCATAGCACTTTCGGGGCTACAACGTATACAAGTAAATACTGCCGTCTCTATAAGACGCTGCTAGACCTGCGATTCCATGCTCTGTGGATACTAACTACTAAGTACATAATTTGCCTAGCTATCTTCTCAACTGCATTGGGGTCAACGTCTAGTCTATCCGGATGCAGTTGAATACTTGTTATTATTTGACTACAAGCTTACTAGAAGTTGACTTTAGAGTTTTTTTTAACAAAATAACAGTTTTTTCCTGACTACATAATTGAAAGTATATACCTACGGTACATAAAACATTTTTAATTTTGTCTGTGTTTGTTCCAGCTTATCTCTGAAACGGCTGGACCGATTTTGACGGGACTTTTACTGGCAGATAGCTCATGTCATACGGCTTAACCTAGTTACGCAGATATTGGGGGTCAAAGTTCTAACTTATTCACAAGTTTTTTTTTTAAATACCTGTTTTTAATGTATTTATTTTACTTAAGATACCTTCACGACCCATCCATCAGCACTATGTTTCAAATCTGTTACATTGAGTCCTACCGTAAAACGTGATTTTTTACCCTAAAAAAAAGTTGTTTCCCAGCAATAATTTTTAATAATAAATAACGATAGTTTGATGTACGTGGGCTGCATCAATTGGGTACCCCAGTTGGGAACGTAGGTGCTTTCAAGGGGGGGTACCCACATCGTTATGCTGACTGTACGCAATGCTTGGTTGACGGCCGCTATAACAAATAATAATAAAAATAAAACTACTTTGGGAACGCAAGAAGATAATGCTCGTTCCCTTTTGTTTACACTCACGACGACGAGGTTCGACGGAAATAAAAATCAAGCGTAGAAATAAAGATGTAATATGGAGACTTTCCTAATGATAAGCACACTATAGCACTGTGAACATTGGAGGAAGGGTTTCAGTATCATATATTACAGATTCTAAGTAGAGTAAATATGACGCTACGCGAATCAGAGTTGTAACGGCTGTGTCGTGAAAAAACTGAGTGGCCCATAGACTATATAGTCTGGTGTTGCCAGCGCTTATGGTTGCGTTCATTAACGCCACACTACTTTAATTATTAAAAAGGGTTCCATACAACACACGTGATTTTTTTGACGTTTTAGTCTAATGGTACGGAACCCTTCGTGCGCGGGTCCGACTCGCACTTAGCCAGGTTTTTTCCTATGGAGGTACGGAACCCTAAAAACACATTTTTTTTTTAAGTTGAGTCTTAACTGGCTTCTTAACATGTTTAGATACGCGTAGAATCGGCCAATCGCGTTAGGATCTACGTGATGTGACACTGATAATGATTTTTGTTATTATCAAGATATATTTATATCAAAGATAATTGTCTCTTCGAACACTGATTCGCTGACATTCTCCTTTTTACGTACCTTAGTAAATAAAGAAAACGTACTTAACTAATTTGAATTTGATTTAGTGATACGCAATGATCGGATGACTCTACATATTGAAGTGAAACTTCTAATGCGACTTCCACCAAGGTTGCGTTAAACATTTAACGCTCCTGGGGAGGGGGAATAGAAAGAGACAGAGCGAGAGTAAATGCGTTCCATATTACGAAGTTTCACTTCTTCCGCGCGGAGGGACTCAACGCACTATTTTTTTATGCAGTATTTTTTAACGCAATGTACAAATAAATATATCTTTCTGAGTTCTAATTTTATCAGTATAACGTATTATATCATACTATGCACAGACGCCAGCACACGACGCTACCTGAATCTGTCAAATTTTCCCAATCAACCTTGAACCTAACGCATCAGCGATAAAGTTGAAAATCTATTAAAACTGGCCAAGTGCAAGTCGGACTCGCGCACTATGGGTCCCGTACCATAAACCGAAAATACACGTTTCTTGTATGGGAGTCCCTTTTTAATAATTAAAGAAGTTTTATTTTTATTATGATTTGTTATAGCGGCAACAGAAATACATCTTCTGTGAAAATTTCAACTGCTTAGCTATCACGGTTCATGAGTTACAGCCTGGTGAAAGACGGACTGGAGTTTTAGTAATAGGGTCCCGTTTTTACCCTTTGGGTACGGAACCCTAAAAATTGACAGATTGTAGTAGCTTGATGTGTGGCGTCTGAACATATTTTGTACCATTTAAAATTAACAAGTAATACCAACTCATGTTTTTATCCAGATAAAGGATTAAAATTATTGAAGCCTACAATACAATGAAATATTTTTTCAGTAACAAGTTCGCTTTCTCAAGGCGGTTGCGTCATTTCCGCCCGCGAAATTCAAATTTTCTTACGTTTTTTTGCAATTTCCAGGTAATTGTCAGGTTGTATGTTGATGTTCAAAATGAGTCGCGCCAGTAACACGTATATAGTTACAGAATCACAATCATGAAAATCATCAATATAACCCTGTAAGTCCATTTAACCCTATTGAATGACTTTTTCATTAAATATTCATTGAATAGACATGAACTTAGAGGGTTGTATTGATGATTATAACGATTGTAATTCAGTAACTACATACGCGTTACTGGCGCGACTCATTTTTCATCAACGTACAACCTAAAGCCTGAACCTCGTAAGAAAATCTGATTCGCGGGCTACCCTAACGCAACCGCCTTAACGGATCGGTGGTCGGAGACGGCAAAAGATAAACCAAATTGGAATGCTATGGGGGAGGCCGTTATCCAGCAGTGGGACAGAGTAGGTTGACATAAAAAATAAAGTTCACTTGATGAGTTTGATTCCTCAGTTCCACTCATAATGATATTTTATAATTCTACGAGGTCGTGATGGTGAAGCTGGTAACAAAATTATTTTATTATTGCGTTATGAAGAGTACAATTTACGCTAATATGGAAACAATACAAAATACACGAAATCAATTTCCCATATTTTCGGATCCTAAACTATATAAATCTCAGTAGAAGGAATACTGAAACAAACTGGAAGAGGTCAAGGTTCCTTTAAATTCCAGACTACAAAAGGTTTCTGAGGAAAGAGCCATGCCAAATATTTGCAACAATCAGACTTGTTGTTTGTTGGAACTAGCTGTTAAAACCGAACAACTTTTTGTGTGACTACATACGTATTATTGTTAACAATAGTATAAAAAATATAGGTTTACCGTTTTCAGTTTACTTATACGTGGAGTACAATTTTTACACTTCCAGTATTCATTGTATTTTCTACACGGGGTTACCCAGGGATGTACAGACGCCAGAACATCAAGCTACCACAATCTGTCAAATTGCTTTAATATATTTTCTACTTTATCTCTAAAGCATTAGGTAAAGGTTGAAGGTTTATTGGGAAAATCAACAGTCAGACAGTTTCGGGTAGCTTGACCTGCTGGCGACTGTACTTATTCTTTTTCTTCTCGAGTCCAAGTCCGTCACCACTAATCTACTGGTTAACTACATCTATTAGTACAACATACTTACTAAAACAAGCGGTGGTGTTCGGTGATATTAAATTAGTACTCAAGCAGCGTCAGCCATGTTAGTGACAAAAGAAATGAATTCAAGATGACGTCGTCGGTGCGATAGAATGCAAGCTCAGTATTAACAGTGCTCATAGTGAATGTTAGTGTTAGACCAACAAACCGTCCAGAGATGATACAGGTGATTCTGTATTACTAGCGATCGGCGTTCCGGGAGCAGCGGGCGGTGCGGCGGGCGCTTCTCTGGCGTCGGCATCCACCTTCATGGTGACTCTTTGCCATATAGAGCCCTCCCCTCGCCCTTCGCGCCTGCTCACTGCGCGCTCCTCTCTGCACCAGACACGCGCGGTCACGCCATCAGCTCCACACAGTTAACCGAAGGGCCACTCGCCCTCAATGTCACACGAACCATAGACTACGTACCCGGTACGTTTTGTTCCAAAGTTATTATTTAAGATTGTATTCTAAAATAGCATTAAACGGGAAATCAATCATTTAGTTCGTGCTATTACCTAAATAAATTTTGAATGGCAATCACCGCATTTTTACCTTATGTGTGGGCAATTACATCATAGATGAGTAATCTTTTTATTTAAACTCGTATAGATTTGCATTTTTAACCTGTATTATAGGATGTTTTTTTTGTGATAAAACACTAAATAGGGCTAAAGAGCTTAGTATAAAATATGTAAGCACCCTTTTACAAAATGTTTGTACAAAAGCCTGCAGGCGCAGCTCCACCACATGCACAAACTGTTAATGGATGAAATATAATTATGATTAAAAGAAAACTTCTAATCTAACGTTCACAACACTGCGTCACGCAAGATGCACTAGTAACTATTCGCCTTCCAGTAATGGTGTATAACGCGTTAAAATAAATAACAACGTACGAATGACCGGCGGAGTCGAAATGTTTTAAAGTTTTGTTTTGATGAAACCAGCGGTAGGTAGGTGAAAGTCGCGGTGATCCGCGCGCTCTGCGGTCATCCGCCCACTAAGCATGAAGGCCGCTCGCGTTCTTCACATCGTAATAGAATAACATGCCGCGAGCTAGATGCGCGCTAAGTGGACTCGCGTAGAATTACTGACAATATACTTTTGTTTCAAAAATTGTAAAAAAAAACACAATTGAAAAATTAGGCAGGTCAAGGTACTATTTTATACGTATACTGTAGTACTTCAGGACTCGTTTCTTAGAATAGTTGTAATAACTCGTGAAAGTTGTTCCGACATTATGGCATGTAAAATAACTAGCAAAATGCACCAGTTCAAACTGCTCAGAGTCACTCACCTTATCTACTATTGTTGAATATAACAATTACATAGAGTATACAGAAGTGGGCGGAACCATTTAATCGCATATCGAATAATCGTAAAACTGAAATCAGAACATGGAGTGAGCTCGAATTCACATTACACACTCAGTGTTATTATACTCTAGCCTGCACTGGAACTGTATCGAGAGGAAACGGTTTAACCGACTGACTACTACATAAGGTCCCATTAAAATAGGTGGACAAATTTTAACATAGCGTTCAGTACGTCTAACCGAAGATATCCAAGCAAAAAAACAATGATTAAAGTGATTTTATTACTAACCTAAAAGAATAAATTTTTAATGTAATTTCGTTACCTGTTTTTTGTCTTGTAAGTTATCTAATGTGTTTTTCTTATTATTATTTTCTACCATTGTCCTTATTTTGGTGGTCTGAATGATTTCTAAAAGTTTGTCTATCTATTTCAAATGGGACCTTATATATGTCCAAGCAAACAGTATAACACACGTGACACGACACATTTATGAAATACATATACAAGAAGGCGATAGGGATATTCATGAAGATGAAAAATAAATGTTTTGATTGTGCTGAAACACAATCCTATAGGCTAGATATCCGCTGAATATTTAATAGCCTCAGTGGCACGGAAAAAGCGATAGTGCGAAACAGAGATTGTGTTCGATATTTAAATGCGCTAGGCTGTTAATAACAAAAGAGAACAATATCGAGTGATGTGCAATAAAACTTTGCCTTATTTGTTGCTAGTTAATTAGAAGATGCCAATAATTTCGTCACATTCTTTCATTCAGTTCTCTTCGGTTTCTATTTCTGTCAGTAACTCCTTAGTTACTTGTGGCTAAATCTACTGTCTCTGATTAGGTACATTCTTTTATGAGCCGAAAAATGAGACTCAAAAACATTTTTTGTTAGCCTGAGTAGTTTCACACACGAATTTTACCACACTATACAAACTAAAATACATTGAACGATAGTGGAGCCAGTATACTACCCTGAGGCAGACCATACACTTGGTTCGATCCAGCGATTACATCTAATCTTGTTTTCAAGAAGATTAACAAGAAAACGTCGATTATGCAGTTATTTAAAAATTCGGGTAAACCTTGATTCCTGTGTCAAGTCTTTTTCATTACATAGCAAATCAAATAACCTTACTGTGTTGTATGCTTCCGAGAAATTAATGAAAACTGGATCCATCCGTACTAAAAATTCAAACATTTAAATTCCAGAACGTTTACTCAAATAGGGATACTAATTCCAGCCTCGACCTCTTTCCGTGACAGTGAGTGAATAATAAAACAAGTCAAACTTGAAGACTAGTTATTGTAGAACATGTTTACTCTATTATTAAACAATGAAGCTCTCCAATACTCATGATATAATACGTATAATGCTTGATGGTAGACAAATACATGCTTTTTTACCGTACACCAGTAGTTGTGTATGTGTGTGTATGAACGAATTTAATAACTTCCGTTTTAATGATGAAGTTTCGAGTGGTTACATTAATAGTATGTACAGGTATATTTATGCGTGTCGGTATTGGATTCGATAAGTATTCGTTTATGGAACAGTGGCTTATGCAATGTGGTTCTACACCCCTAAATCGAACAATTTATAGTAACAAAATACGAAAAGGCTAGAAAAAAGTAATTTTCGTGACGTAGCTCAACTCTAACTATTTATTTCTAGCCTTCTAATAAAGATATTTTCCGGAATTTCACGATCTGAATAAACATGACTTCGTTGCATCCACTCAGTTTGGCCCGGTTAAAATATTCAGAGGCGCTACCGATTTGTCTGCGGTATTTTGAGCCTTCTGCCTTGCACTCCAGCCCCCACCGAGAGTCAGACTATACTTTGATAGTTAGAGCTTTTCTGTTATCTTATGTTCGGTAGTTGACTACAATTTGATACTCATCAATTTTGTGTTTATAGAAGTACAAAGCACTCAGGGTGCTCCTAATGCTGTCTCGCCGTTGTTTGGTTTGTCGATAAACAAACAAATCAGGTTTCAGCGTTCTATAGCATTATTCGAGCTAGGTATAAGAGCTACACGTCACCAAGTAAGTATGACTAAGCGCTGATGATTTAATGACTTTAGCGCCGTGATATATTTGACCTTATGTTCAGTATAAGGTAGGGTTGAAGAAAAACTAGTTTTTGTATTAGTCAGATTGTTCCAAGGTACCAGTTATTGACCCAGTAATCATTCATTTTTATAATAGTTAACATTATTCGAACCATCTAATTAGAATTACAAACGGTGTACCCCTCGATATATCAGTATTGATAATGATAACTAAAGAAGGTAGTTGTTTTTTATTTTACCTTTAATATTTTGTTTTTTTGTTCCAATTGCCACCGTCGTTGAATTTCAGTTTTGGGTAATTTTTAAGTAAGTATTTATAATTAGAACTAAGATGCTTTAGACTGTGCGTGCAAGCAGTATTTTAGACTCTGTGTAACGCACTCTTTATGTTTGATTTAACTAATCAAGTATTTGCATTAGAGGAAACTATCTTAACGCATTTTATATACGTGCAGTGATGGTAATTAAAAATCAGCAAATTAATCATTATAAGTCACTTTGTTCTTCAAATCATACATTTTTACGTAATGTGTTCTAGTTACAAAATCATAAGTAGTTGTATAATTTCAAGAACAAATTGTATTTTATTGCAAACGAATGCATTATAGTTTTTAGATACATATTTGTGAAAACTAACTTATTAAGTTAGGGTTTTTACAAGTACCTGTAGAATGTCTGAATATGTGAGAAGAACACGTCTCGGCTGCAACTGGCTCGAACATTAACTGAAAAAAGAATTAGACCATTCGTTACATCCATTAAAATTGTTAGAACATCAAGGGTTTGTTTAATAAGGCTTTGACGTCGATAGAAATAAGATATTATCAGTAATCCATTGTACGTGAATATTTTTAGTAAGCTAATAAACCTTCACATCGATTTGAAATTAGCTTGTGGAGGTTATGACGTGGTTACCCCTAAGGTGGCAATTTGAGGATCGATTTCATGTCATGGCATTGTATCATTGGGATGACACTTTTCTTTATATACTAGCTGATGACCGCGGCTTCGCCCGCGTGGATGTCGGTTATCGCGACCAAAGTAATCATGAAATTTTAATCCCGTTCCCGCAACAAAAACTTGACAAATTATACACTAAAACCTTCCTTGAGACCACTCTACCCATTGGTGAAAACAGCATAAAAATCGGTGCAGTAGTTTTTGAGTTTATAGCGAATAGACAGACAGACGCGGCGGAGGATTTTGTTTTATAATATGAATGAATGAACTTATACAATATTATTATTATCGTTAATTAATTTTTATACACATTTCGCTACATTTTTAAATATTTCTTGAACAAAAAAACATTTAAAAATATAAAAAATAGCGGTCCGCCGGTGTCGGGAACAGGGTCCAAGCTACCGGTGGTTAGGGCTCCAGAGACAGGAACCTCCTCACAATGCGAGCCGTATCGAGGAGTACTGCCTTCTGAATCAGGCCCTTGATCCAACTGCCTAAGGAGAGCCTCGAAAGATGGTCGTCGAGGCTCTTAGCCAGAAGGCCATTGGCCGTTACGACAATCGGCACAATGATAGCCGAGCTCACATTCCACATGTCGACAACCTCGTGTGCCAAGTCGAGATATTTTATTTATTTCTCTTTCTCAGCTTTCACGAGGTTCTCGTCATGCGGGATGGTGACATCGATTATCATTAAGCGGCGCGCTGATCGGTCTATCACAACTATGTCAGGTTCATTGGCGACAATAGTCCTGTCTGTAATGATAGACCGATCCCAGTACAGTGTGACATGGTCTTTCTCGAGAACTGGGTCGGGCACATACTTGTAGTACGGTACCTCAGATTCCACAAGTTTATATTTCAAGGCAAGTTATTATTATTATTATGAAGTTTAGTAAAGTTTCAGTCAATGGTACCGAACAGAGAAAGAATAGATAGATATAGATAGTTTAACAAATGTGATTCTTTAAATTAGCATGACTTTTTTATTTATGAACCGATTGACATGAAACAAATTGACATGAAAATGTTAAGCGAAACTTACTACAATATATTAGTGAAAACCACATCTAAATCGGATAAGCCGTTTCTGAGATTAGCGTGCACAAACCCTCCCTTAATAATCATGGTTTTGGGTGCTATTTGCGTTGATAAAGGTACCAATAATATTTTTTCTCATATATCTTCCATGTACAGACAGCGATCCGTTACATTTTAATTATATACAGTATATTGATGTATTGATTAAAATCTTGCATGCAGTTAAAAATACCTCCGAAGATTGCGGATGCCTGTCTAAGAACGAACTCGGATCCTGTAGGTACCTCAAGTTGCCACCTTTTAAATTTTACATTTACAAACAAAAAAAAACAAACATGTATCAAAACAACAAGCGAACAGAAGCAACACACTCATCTTATAAGTATGTATAATTCGCATTAGCAAAAAATAATAACATGCAGGTTTAGCTATATTCTAGGTTTTATTGTCCTATATCTAAAAGTTTTCTTATTGAATGAGTACTCGAAAGGACTTTCACTTGGAGCTTGATTTCTAGAAGAAGATCCGATTACCACTAAATGCTCGAATTAATTATCTATCGCTAGCTGATTTGAATGTATTTGTTTACTGAAAATGTCCAACAGCGTAAAAAATATTTTCAGCAGTGGGCCGAACAAAGGCTTTCAATAATGATGAATTGGCGCCATTATTTAAAAATCTATGTTGGAAATCAAAAGCGATAAGCATAGATCCAACGCTCCTATGAATTAATTTAGTTCAGAAGTGACAGAATAAACTACCACCCCTAATATCGTTAAGCTTAATTGAAGGGCTCGGCGATGTTACACATTCATTGTTTTACTGTCCTAATTCTACAAACAAGCCCGAATACTTGTAATTGTATTAATGCCGCACAAAACCTTAATGAATCAAACGGCCGACTGTGCATATTTCCTAGTTTACAATACAAAAAACATAACTAGTCGCGAGGTGGCGAGTGGCGAGGGCGAGCACGGCACGTGGGTAGGCAACCGTGACTCATGGCATAGCTGTGCCACGCTTGTCAATATAAAGCGACGGCAATCGCTGATGGCAATATACCCGTTATGGGTAACTGAACATCTTTTATACTTGTATATGTAGCAAATTTTTATGTACACGTTTTATTTCTTGATTTGAAACGTTTGCGCAAGTCGTTTGTAGATCATTTTAAAAGTATGTACTTTCAAATGGAAAAATGTTCTTATCGTGTGCGTGTTTTACGTACATGGACACAATAACATTCTAGTGATAGTATTGGATAAGGACATTCGATACGTGATAGTTTAGCTACGATTCTGACACTAGAATAACAACCTAGACAAGAGTCTAGTGAGTGTTAACTCTCCTCATCCCGTCTCGCTAAGCCGCGGGCTCCTCATACACGTAATCCAATTTAAATGCTTAATGCATCTGTACCGCCTCTGAGAGTGTTTGTCTTCGTATTGCAAGTTGCTACTGTTATTTGTACGTTCACGCAACACAGGTTACTGTACACAAAGTAAGACGAAGAGACGACACGGGCGTACGACATTACGTCGCAATACATCAATGTTGAAACGCTACAGTGGCAGCGCAAAGCGTATTTAACAGGTGTCGCAACTGAAATTAACTCTTAATATCCATGAGGACAAACAAGTATAAAATATTTTTAACTACATTAGGTTTAAATTATCTGCTCTACACAGGGTAATGTGAGGATGAAGTGTAGCTGTGGAAGAGGATAACACGAAAACCCAGGAAATAATGTCAGGTCATGGGAACAATTCCACGAGTCCCGTATTCTCCAGGGAAATAAAAGGAAGATGAAAAAA
The DNA here is from genome assembly GCA_950005105.1 of Lycophotia porphyrea. Classification (NCBI taxonomy): domain Eukaryota; kingdom Metazoa; phylum Arthropoda; class Insecta; order Lepidoptera; family Noctuidae; genus Lycophotia; species Lycophotia porphyrea. The sequence continues at coordinate 25,405,705 of OX465383.1, read as the reverse complement.
AATAGACATGTTGTAATATTTCTAAGTTCATCACATTTTCTCCTGATGTATCAGACAAAATCCAAGATGCAATAAGATATGCTAATTAGATGACTCTTACATGCATGCACAAAATATTTGTATAATGTTCAGAAAAACATAACTTAGGAATTTATCATGGTGTGATGTAAAAATGTGATAAACACAGACACGCAAAGCTTGAGTACAATAAAAACTAAAAATGCATGCTATTGAATGATTCTATTATAAATGACAATAACATCCAGCTATAGAACATGCTTCAATATAAAAACTAAATTTGTTTTAGCAATCAACACAATCGCTGTGCTATGCAGTGCATTACTGAATAAATATTTATTCATAGTTCAAATTATTTATTGGTTATTAAATAAATTATTATTTATTCATAGTTTAAAATTAATTGTTAGGAAAGTAAGGGGTAATCACGTCAGGGTTTGAAATGGGGGCAGACAGTAAGAAAAATCACGAGTATTCGTTGGGGCGGGCTAATGTGGGAAACGGTTTTATTAACATTTGTGATCTTTTCAATACTAAAAAATACACATGATATTGGGACGGATAGCCTTAACACTAGCCACGGCCATATCACCAAGGGGGAGGAAGGCGGGGAATGCTGGCCTAAAAACCACAACAGATTAAAGGGCAACCTCAAACTGGAACACATGAAATGATTATAATAGATACAACTTGTACAGTCAAGTTAATTTCTGAAATTAATAATATTTAACTGCAGTGTTTTGAATTTTTTAATTGTTTAATTCCAGCCACTTTGTATATTTTCACTTGTTTTATGTTGTGAGAGTTAGAAAGAAATTAATTGTGAACTGCTATCATCATCATCATATCAGCCCGGAATCACCCACTGCTGGGTATAGGCCTCCCCTTTTTTCGGCCACACTTCCAGGTGTTTCTCGCGAGTTTGACGAACTTTGAACTGCTATGATTTTATTTTACTTGAAAATAATCAAGGGCAACCAATGAATACATGAATTATAAAAAGCATTCAAAACTTTTTTAATTATTTAAATGATTTAATACTTTCTAGCAGCATAAAGACACATCCAGTTTTAATATTACAAATTACAAAAAGGTTTTTGTTCCTTTACAGTTACTTATTTATTGTAAATATAGAAAATTCCTAAAAACTCCATCCTAAAATGTTGTAAAACATAATGATTTAACTATTACTTTTCAAGGCCAAAACTGTACATGTTACAATAGGAAAGACTCACAATTCAAAGTTTTTTTAAATGGATATTTAAAAAAACTTTGAATATACCTACCCTACCCTACATACCCTACACTACCTACCCTACATACCCTACACTACTTACCCTACACTACCTTCCAAAAACCTACCTACCTACCCTACCTACCTATTTTTTTTTGTTTTTAAACCTTCCCTGTATTCGGACGAATAAAACAAAAAAAAGAATTATTCAAATTGGTTCAGCCGTTCTAGAGTTTTAGCCAGACTAACGAACAGCAATTCATTTTTATTTATATAGATAGATAGATAGATTATCAATAAAACATAACAGTTTCTTGCCTCTATGTAGTTCTGTAGAAAGTGTTTTGAGTAACTTTGGACAAAGCTCTCTTATTGATTACTTACTTTAACAAACAAACTAATTTATCAAACTTTGTGGAAATCTTAAACCCTAGATTTAACAAACGCCACTTAACTTTAAAATGCTCAAGTATTTCTGTATCTGTAAAAAAGCAGTGACAGAGTCAGTCTAAGATTCCACCTTAGACTGCAAGTCTTGTGTAGAAATTTTATCACGTAACAATAGTTCAATTTTATTATTAGTTACAGACTGATAAATAGAAAAACAGTAGAACTGAACTAAGGTAAAAAATAATTTAATATTGTTTTCTAATTAATATAGTTATTTTTCTCAGTGCTACGTTCTTGCCTGTTTCATTTCTTGTAGTTTTGCATTCCGCAAATTATAACCAACTTTACAAGGCAATAGTTACAATGAATATAGTCTTAATTCGAAAGGTTAGCGCACTATTTCATTTTGTTACTTTCGCAACAATTTGAGTAGTGTAGGTAGAATGGTATTGATTTCAAACGGCATGCACCTAATTAAAATTAAATCAATGTTATTACAGTACTTACATGTCACGGCTAGTGCTCCTTTTGGCAAGAAATATCAGTGGCTACAATATTGTTTAAAGGGATATATTTTTATTTTAAAATTATGAAAATAAATATCGGAACCGCCCAGCTGGCAAATTTTAAATCACAGATTAAAAATATATAATTGACAATTCATCGGCTGCGTTCACAAAAGAAGCTATAAATTACTATTTTTATAAATGAATATGATTTTAGGAAACGTTTATTCTAATCCATCACGAAATATATATATTTTAAACTTTACCTAACTTTAAACTGATTTGTTTCCTTTAAAAAAGAATATACACAGAGTAAAAGAATCGACTAAATTAAAATATTTTTTCCCCTTGCAACATTTAATACCATGAAGTAGTGAGTAATGGTTTGACGAGTTTCTAATTTCATAAATGTGAACTAACTATCAGATGAACATATTTGGAGCCCTGAAAAGGGCCTTTTGTTGATTTAAAGTGTACCATGTCCATACCATAAAGTTTAGTCGATTTTAGTGATGTATTCTTACCAGAAACAATATACGACAGTTCGACGAGGATACAGGATGGTCTATGGAATTGTTTAAGGGCGCCAAATTCGACTTGTTAGAATGCTGTCGACAATTTATTTCGTCTTGCTTCTTCACTATTATAAATTAGTTAAAATAAACTCATTACTCATTGAAGCTGGATCGTGAGTTTTCACAAGTTTTTAACCTCACTAAAAGAGCTCCTAACTGCCTGATATTATGATTATTATGAAAATGAGCGTCTAAATGTCAAAATTCGGCAATCTCTTTACATGGGGCACTAGAAGAAGGTCAAGTGTGCGTAATTGGTAAACAAATCGGTTGAAGGAGGTAGTAGTAGTAGAGTTAGTTAGATAGGTACAAAGGCGTGAATGCGTGATGACATAATGATACTTACCTAGGTCTAGGAAAGTAACTTTTGTCGAGCATTCTCACACTTAACCCTGGAACTTTTCTAGGCGCAATATAATTCTTATGTCGGTTCCACTGCTCTCATGAAAACATCGTGAGTAAACCGCCATGTAATAGAATAAAAATATCTTAGACATCTTCAACGATGGAAGACATCACCAACTCGCACTGGGCCTTCGTGGTGAATTACAGCCTATTTCCTCACATAGAGAGTAGGCCTGTGTCCCAGCAGTGGGATCATAAAAGGTTGATTATACTTTTGCTATAATTCCTAAGTTGACCCAATATATGTAGTAATAACCGAATAAATGGAACTAGAAAACCATTAAAGCTCACTTCTAATAATGATCTTTATTCTTTTGAGGGTTCGGTAAAAATATCTTTTATATTATTAATATCTTTTTATCTTTTAAATAGTGCTAATGGTAACAATTTTGTAGGACTTATGTGCACATAAGCCGCTTATCAGAGCACCGTTTCAATATACATATTTCTAAAGATTTTATTATTGCTTAAGTCAAGGGTAGCATTAGCAGAGACGTAACAAGCGAAAAGTGGGAAGTTAAAAAACTTGATAAAATGCTTGTGACTATACAAAAATAGGGTGGCCAACTCGAAGGAATTTTTTTTGTCTCTTGGTTTGGGGACCAATTCTACGGTACTGACTGTCTAGTGGTCGCAAGCACAACTGTTGAGCATGAGGTCTTAAGCTGTGTTCGATTTCCAGGCCGGGCACAGTGTTATTGGATTCTATCAGAAAATTAGGAGGCAACAAACACAATAGATACTTTAAAGGGAACGTTGCCGAGACAATAAATTCCAAGAAGTTAAAATTATGCTGTATCTCCAGATCCAAATTTTTTTCCGTGGGGACTACGGATCAATCTATATTGGACATTAAAAGTATTTGTGACAAACAGTGGAATCTCTAAATATAATAAAATCGTAAAAAATATGAAATGCATGCGAAAAGTTGTCGAACACGGTCATGGATAGCGATCAAATTTTAGTAAGCAGCGAAGTTATAGTTCATTCTAATTATATAAATATGCAAATACACCTAATTCTCGTTTCTAATGAAAATAATCTTAATTTTAAATTGTTACTGCCAAGTTGGCCACCCTGTATCTACGTGTTTCGTAATTCATTGAAGTTTCGCTTTTATTCACAACTAGCGACCCACCTCGGCTTCGCACGGGTGCAATGTGCATACAAACCTTCCTCTTGAGTCACTCTATCTATTGCTGAAAACTGCATTAAAATCCGTTGCGTAGCTTAAAAGATCTAAGCGTACAGACAGCGGGAGCGACTTTCTTTTATACTATGTAAAGATGTATAGGTACATGTGACCACAAAAAACGTAGACAAAAAAACTAGTTATATCGGGGCCCTATAAAATAAATAGTAAGTAGATAGATTCATTACATTCCATCAGTTATTTAAAAAAACAAACATGTTGTCTATGCACTGCGGGTACTTGTGTTCTATTTGGAACGTGACCGGGATTTTTAAGTTCAAAGTGGCCGCGATCCCGCGATTCCACTGTCAGGGCGGTCGAAGTCTTTATTGTAGCCTGATAATCAATCAAATAACTACGGTCCGATGCGAAGGTGTTAAAAATGTAATGTGTTTCTCATGTTGCTACGTTGATACTGTCCAACACAAGAAAAGTACTATTGAGTTACTCGTCGCATCTAAACTTTGATTAGTTCGCTGAAAGAATGTTACAAGTTTTCAATACTTTTAATTCGCTATTCGGACACCTGGCGATAGTCAAGTCATAGGTAAGCATTGCGGTTGCGAATAATATTACAATTTGGTCCACTGGTTTAGGTAGGTACATTCCTAGACCAATCGGATATGCGGGCTTGCATTTTTAACCGCTGCCGATAGTGCCAATCCAATATACTGACTTCGTTGACAATCGTTGTAAATAAAAAAGGCATTTAAACAAACTCTTTCGGATACTAGCACCGTTTATAGATGGATTTTATATTGCTATGGAATGACCTGAGGTACATTATAGTAATAGTTTTATTGATGGAAGGTGTGCTACAGTTTCAATTTTGGCTTTTTCTACATGTCATTCCCCATTTATCAACAGAACAGTGAAGTTCATTTATGTGTCATCTATGTCAGTGAACAGACATACGAGTACTAGCATTTACGTTACGATGCGAAGAACCAGCAAATGCATTTATTAATTACATCATTATAATCGCATCCTAGCTCATCGCATCCGTGCACACGCCCCTAATACCAGTCGCGTTAGACTTAGCACTAAAATAAATCTGGTATTTCAGGAGCGACACAAACTGGTTCTAGAAATAAAAGTGTTCTAAATAGGTTAACCATATTTTTTCAACCGCGGTTCCTTTCCGTTGCTATTGCACTGCCTGGTGGGGGCTTCACTTAGTCTTGAGATTAGTTTATATATCATTGCTTGCGTTATGATGAATGAGAAGCACAACATCGCAAAAAACCTTTTGAAAAAAAAGACATGGTGTTTTATCACTAAATATAATAATTTAGCACTAAATATAAGGGTGTCTTAGAGGCGACTAAGGAAAATACCAGAGAATGGGCAGCAGCGTTCTCTGTGCCTTTGTAACAATCGTTCTGCGATCGCCAACCCGCCTGCCAAGCGTGGCGATTATGGCAAAACCCCCCTTTGGAAGAGGCCTATGTCCGGAAGTGGACGTCTTTCGTCTGAAATAATGATGAGCACTAAATATGTAATGTTAAAGTTATGTTAACTCCGCGTAGGTAGAAAATCTGTAATTAGGTATGCTATGTGCCGTGGTAGCACACCATTTTAGCTTTAGCTCAGCAGGATTAATTATATTGTAAGCTATGAGTAGGTATGTAGGTGACAGCAACTTAGATTGAGATGCCTACTATCTATATTATCCTATATTAAATAAGCTTTAAATGCCTTTGACAATGTAGTACCTCAAACTGCATTCAGTTTGAGGTACTACATTGTCAAAGGCAAATACTTATAAGTTTGCATAGAAAGGCTACAACGACATATCACACACACACACTTATCATATTTGTTATGTTATGTATATCTTAGAAGATTTATTTCATTATGGATAAACAACTATAAACAATAATAATTAAAAATTATTAAATAAACTAAAATAAATAAACTAGTAACAAACTATAAAAGGGCATCGAAAAATTCCTTAAACCCACAAATAGGTTATGAGCACTCGGACCCCACGGCCCCAGAGTTTCAACCCCAAACGGTTCGAAAATACAGTTACCACAAAGGTTTCAATATTTACGCTGCTTGAGGTTCTCTGCAGCCGCAGCGGCAGCGCCAGCACAGCACAGATGGTAGATGGCGGTAGATGGGATGGCGCAAGAGTATCGATGCATGTTGCGTCCCACACTAAAGGCCTACCCATCTTCCAAGGAAACAAAGACATGCCGTCCAGTCTCTTACTATTGTCACGTGCCAAGCCATTGGGTTCTAAAACAGCTGGAACGCCGACGGTGACAAGAGCTCGTCAGATGATTTCGTTTATGTTCGCCTGCCGTGCAAAACGGCCCGCACTTCGGCTGCATGACAGCAGCGAGCCGGAAGGTCGTGTCATCGAACAATGTGCCTATACTCGACGACAGTAGTGCGTGAAGCCAAAGACCCGACTCCCACTCTCACACAGCCAGTAGGCGCGCACGCCCAGCAGTAGTAGCAGAAGTGTTCAGCAGATTTTTCTGAACTGCTCTGCAGAGCGGCTCGTCCTAACGTTTCTGGGAAAATGGATGGTCAGGATTCTTCAGTATTCAGGCAAGCGAGTTTCCAAGCATCGATAGCCTCGGACAAGCACGGCACATCAAAATCAATCAGTGAAGAAGCCAGGATATTCCTGATTAATTTCTTAGTGCCGTGAACCGAGGACATTAAAGCCAGTAAACTAATACTGGAAAATTTTCGGACGCCGAGTCCTCCCATGCGAATGGGAAGAGTAGTTTGTGCTAGGTCGTCCAAACACATTTAAAATTTAATATAGAGTCCACATTTAAAATTCAATATAGAGTATGTCTGATAATTTCACCCATTTTGTCCAAAAGGTGAGTGTGCTTCCATAAAGGGGAAGCACGAAGGAAATATGTTAATTTTGGGTCGAAACAGCAGTAACGAATTATTGTGATGGCCAAATGTATGTTAATTTGGAGTAATCTTTCCGAAACATCATTGAAATATTGAATTTTCTCCTCGATAAAATCGGGAAAAGAATTTTCAAAGATCGGAGTCCAAGGAGACGAAGAGAGCTTTTTTCTATAATTTTGATGCCAGGGGCTATTGCGGTAAATTTTGAAAGAGTCAGTTGTCTGTCGGTACTGACCGCTACATATATATTTCACACTTTGATACGTTGAGGTCGAGGCCAAAGGAACGAAGTTAATTTTTTTAAGAAATTTAGATCTTTTAAAACAGAATCTACATCGCTTCCCAAAGTTCCAAGGTTCAAGGTTTTTTATGTTATTTGTTGTTATATCTATATTCCGACACAGAGTTAATTTTTGTGTATAATTTGTGTTCCATACTATTGCATCAATATGTGAGTATAATTAAGTACCCAATGTGTAATATGTTTTGGGAATACTAATTGATATGATATTTTGGCATAAAGGTTTTTAACAATTACATAAATTCTTGTCGATGTAGGTATTAAATTACAGTCAAAACTGTTAATCGGTCAAAACCACTTTTGATTCAAAACGAAAAATACATAGTTGTAAGTTTTAAACGATCAAAAGTAGTTTTGGCTGGAAAAATGTTTTAAATTGTATCGCAAATTGACTTCACATGAAGAGGGGAATAACGTTACTTTTCTAAAAATGCCTATTTATACATTTCCATTTTTGGTCATTAATTTGAAATTCTATTAGACTTGATTGCTTGGACTAAACGTACAGTGACTATATAATTAATATGTTTGAGGGCTGGAACTACGATTAGAAGCAAATATTTTAGACTTAGCAGTCTCATAACCATTATGTGATGATATCATTAGTCATTGATCAATGAACTATTACAATATCGTTTGATTCACATTCGACATTTTATAACTTGTCAATATACAAAGTATAAACGTAAGACCTCCCGTGTGGCCCCTTGGACCATGAAACTGATAAGTTTTGTTGTAAGGGATCTTGAAATTCGTAAAAAAAATGGATTTTCTGGAGGAACTGACGCAGTCAGCTAATCAACATGTATGGTAAAACAAAAAAAAAATAACTGGTAGAGAATGCCATGTGGCATTAAGTCCAGGCGGACTTAATGCCGCATGGCATTCTCTACCAGTATTTTTTTTTTGTTTCCATACATAGGCATGTAGGTACCACTATTGTACATGAAGTTTAATTAAAAAAATTAATAGTAAAAAATAATACTCCAAAAGTCATAGCACAAAAGTGGTTCAGTTTCAAGGTCTGGGACACCACGAAAAAAGTATTGTGTCTGTTATGTTCCACACTGTAGAGCCCGCCTTAGTGCGATTGGATTGAATTCCTCTGTTCAGGTTCATCAGTGCCTGCATGTATAGCACTGGCCTTTACGCTTTCAGCATATATTTCTGTGATCCTACGTCCTTTGCCTGGTCAAAGGTTTTACTACACTGGGCTACTGTATCATGGACACTTTTGTTATTGCGTTACAGTATTTTCCAAACGGGATAAAATTCTCTTTCAGCTCTTTGTTGTTACAGTTTAGTGACCAATAGGTGTGGCCATAAGGGAATTGAAAGAGAGAGCCGAGATTAGCCATTAAATTTTTGTATCGAATGTACCAAATCTACAATTCTAATCCCCTCCCCATCATTAAGGTGTGTTCAGTACAGATTGTAAGCAATTACAGTGTCTTTCGCTAATCACCTGATTCTGTCCCCATAAAAACCGATTTATGTGTTAATTAAAGATTTTATTTTATCGTGTTCCTAAAGTAATTTGGGATTTAATGTTAATTGGGTACCTGCCTCATTTTATTGTATCAATAATATGGGAGAAAAAAGAACCTGAGAAGAAAAAAATAAAAATGAACTGACCTATATTTCATCATCATCATCATCAGCCTATAGGCTGTTCCCACTGCTGGGACACAGCCTCCTCTCTATGAGAGGGAATGGGCTATAATCCACCACGCGGGCGACCTTTGTTTGGGTAGGTTGAACAGTGAACTAGATTGCTCGGGGTATTCTTCAAAGCGCAAACTTGAATTAAAAAAAGCAAAACCTTGAATTTGTGAGCACAACTAATGGTTGCGCTTTGAGGAATAATTTAGTTGGGCTTAGTTGGTTGCGCTCAAAAATAGTTGCGCTTTGAGGAATACCCCGATTGTTCAACCTACTCAAACATAGATCAGTGATAGACGAGATTAGGTACTGTCAATTAAATTGATGGTTTATGAAGAAATTACTTTCGGATTCAGCTTTTATGTGTTATGCGTATGACTGAACTTACGATAAGGTCCATATTAATCATATTTTAAATACAGATTGTTACTTAATACCGGTATTCAGTAACTTTGAAACTCTGAAAATGCAGATAGGTACTTATAGAAAATACACAAGACGGGTTTTGTAAAATACCGGGATGCAACCATTCTCAGCGGTTGGGTTAGCGTCGCAGTATCAATGGTCGCAGTGGCAGTGTAGGTAGATGAGTAGGTACGTACAGTCTACAGAACACAAACTCTGGTAGTAACAAAAGTACAGTCGAATGAACGCGTGCTTATCGTCGCAACGAGAGCGAAGTTCGAACCTAAACTCTGATTTATATTCACTCGGCGAACTGGCACCAGTTTCTGCACCTCAGCTGGCACTCATTCCGGTCAGGGCTGCCAGAAACCACGAAACTATTACTTTATTAACAACTCAAGGGATTAACTATTTGACATTCCTAAGACTGACATTATCAAGTACCGACCTAGACTGTCGATGTTTTAATAAAACTAAGTACTTAGAGCTTCTTTGTTATTCAGACCGCGGACTCCTTTTAGATATTATGAATTTTAACAAAGCTGTTTTAAAAGGTACATTTTTTTTTTGTACAGACACCAGCAGGTCAAGCTACCCGAAACTGTCATTTTCCCAATCAACCTTGAACCTAATGCTTTAGCAATAAAGTTGAAAATCTATTAAATAAATCTGACAGATTGTAGTAGGTTGATGTGCTGGCGTCTGTACAAATCGTAGCGCACCATGATACTTACTAAAAATCTAATAGAATACTAATAAAAATGGTTTAGTATTTTTGTAATGAGATGAATTATTGCAAGTACCTATGAATATCATGCAAAGTTGTCATGGTTTTGTTGTTCTCTATCACATAATTATCACTGACAGGCACCAGAGCGCCTTGTTCGACTAGTGGCTTTCAGAGCGATTCGGATTTTAATTACGACATTTCACAGGATTGACAAGCCTCTGCCAATAGGTTGTTGTACATTAGTTGTTTGTTTATGGACATGAAAAAGAAATAAATATTGTATGGCCAAATACGGGCTAGACTAGAAACCAAAATATAAAATAAATTCAACTTGGTTTAAAAGCGAGAAATATGCGGTAACAGATAGGAATAACATAGACAAACTACTTTTTAGCGGTAAAAAAGGGGCGCTGAAGTATTTTCCCTGAGGCGCATCGCTAGCGCTGGATGTACCTACCAACCGTTTATTTTGTGGCAGTTGAAGCAAAATCTTTGTCGTTCGCGTTTTAGAGTTTTTAAGCAAAGCTATTTACCATGACTCTCTTTGGTTTAATACTTCTCCATTATTTTTCGCTTTATAAATCATGGAATTATATATTGACTCTACACGCCGTAAGCACTCTATTGCCATTTTACGCGCACTACTTAGAAAGAAAAGAAACTGTGTCCACGGATCGGTAGAGACGCATTTGCGAAACGGCATGCAACCGTCATGAACAACAAACATGTCACTACTCAAGTGTATTGCAAGTGGCAATCTGTGTTTGTTTTAACAATAAATACTGAATGTTATTATGTAAGTATTTTCGGTGATTAAAAATACAGATTTGAAATATGATTTAAATACAGATCATTCTCTGCAGTGCCTAGCAAGAGTAACAAGAAGATGAAAAGTCAAGCCTATGTTCATCCCGTTGAAAAGTGCTGCAGAAATACGAATCGTTTTTAAAAGCAACTTCCCCTTGTCTAGTGTTTATGTTTCTGCCTTCCTCCCGTCGCGTCGTCTCTAGTCAAAGGTTGATTCATCATTATCTAACTCCTTACTGAATTTAGACTAGAAAATGTTGTTTTTACAAGTCGGAACTTTGGTATAGTCTGGTTTTAATGTATGTAAACGCTAATTAAAGACAAACAGTTTTGCCTAATTTACAAACAGCCTTTCAAATAACATTTTAGCTTTAACAAGGATTTACAAACAGAAATGAATTGGTACTCCTAGATTTTGGTTTTCACGAAGAGATGGTTGTAAATACACAAATCTTCAGTTAATACGTAACAACGTTTTTTTTTTATTACGTTATTAGTTCTTTCTTGTTGTCTTTATTGTTATTATGGGAGCTAATTTAAAGTACTTGGTGCGAAAATCTCGTAAAATATTACAATTGCTTACGAAACAACAAATTTAAAAAATGTCCGTTAAAATAAATCTTCTATTGTGTTACAAGTAATGTGTTACACGGAAACTGTCGTAGTTTAGTAATAACCACGCTAGAACTTGTTATGTAGGGTGGTAGCATCGTATAACAAAAGCTATCAAATGTCAATTTAATGTCAGTCATTCTAGTTTACCCACAAAAGTGAGGTTACTGGTTGGGGTGTTTTTGTTTCTCCAAATCATTGGATACTAAATACAGAATTTTCAAGATGTGTTTATTTTTCACTAGAATAAAGTATATATACTACACAAACACCTTTGTATGTCGTATATTATGGGTTTATTTCCTAAATTTTTTTGCTGGGTGGTCATTCTTGCTTGGTGTGCACAAACGTGAATAAGAATAGCAGAATTTGACCCAGAAGAGCAAGTAGAACTAAGAAGACAATGGAGAGAAAACCAAGTTCCTCTTCTTCAATTTAAGTGAGTTTTATTTCCATTTGAGTATGAACAAAATAAAAACAAAAAAGAATAATAAAGAAGGACGCTCTCCTTTTTTATCATTCTTTTTTTATTGGTAAAAAAGGTTGCCTAAGGTTTAAAAACCTTTCAGCAAACAGGGAGGAGGGAGGGGCCCGCAGGGGCCGATGCCTGCCAGGGCTGCGCGGGATTGTTCGAAAGAGATACCGCGGCCCTGGAACACAAAGGGCTGGAAAGAACATGGAAGGGTTTTAGTCAGTACAAGTCTGACACTCCTTTCCGCTCCGCCCAGAGCGGGAGAGGTCATGTGATGGTTTGTCATCCTAAAAAAAGGTTTAAAACCTTAGTGAGTTATATTTTATTTAATTGTCTCCACGGGCTTTTTATTTTGATAACCCACACATGGTCATCACTACTCGTAAATGTGGTAAGATTTTTTTGTAAATGTTGAAATTAGCATGCCTATCGTTTAAATACGATTTCACTAAACTGAGCGCAAGTTTCGCTAGACCGTAATAATGTTCAATAAGTTTTAAGAGTAGGGTTTCGTGGTTTACGCAATTAAATGCTTTCGAGAGGTCACAGAAGATTCCTATGGCATCTTGTGCCTCTTACCAAGTAGTAAATATGTGTTTTAATAGCGTCAGTCGTGCTACGTCCTTTGGTGAAACCGTACTGTTTCTCATGTAAGATGTTGTTGGTGTTAACGTGGTTGAGCATTTGATTAAGCTTAGATTCTAAGATTTCAAAGACCTTGCTGAAAACCGGCAACACGGATACACTAGTAAACCGGTTTGGTCTACGAAAACTAGATTGGTCTCAGACAACCTAGTTTGTCCTGAAATCGGGTTTGGCCGGCAACAAATATTTATTCTGTACCTACTGTAAATTTTTAACCCCTGAGTCAAATGTCAATGCCAAATTTAATGTGAAACTAGTATTTTTAATTTTAAGATCGCCTTATTTACGTTACGTTTACACTGCGCGCTCGCGCTAGCCTCTGATTGCGGATATTTTTAAGGTAAAAGAATCGCTAGACTTAGAACGATTCTTATTATTCATAGTATCAACGGAAAATATTCACTTTATTTCGTTAGTTTTAGTTTTTTAGTGTTCGTTTTAGTTTTGCATGGGTAGGAACTTAATGTATGAAGAATTTAATATTTCCGGAAAAAGTTAAATGGCCTTTGAAAACTTTCCGAATGGTTTTGGTGGACGCTCATTAAGGTCTTGCCGGAGTCGTTTAATTACTCCACTGACGTATTACGCCCTATAAAATAATATTTTAGAAGAAAAGCGTATCTCTCGGTCAAAAAGAGTTCCTTGATACAGTGCTGGAGTACAGCATATTTTATTTTTTGAAGACTACAAAATTCCTAATTCGGTAAGTTATAAATTCTGGCATATAAGTTGCGCAATCAAGATGACTCATGATCGCACCATTATGAGTCATCGAGTGATGTTATCATCAAATGTTGTCATGAATACGTACATCACTTTGTTCGTTGTTGATTTTTTGGATCGGTAACACTGTATAAATTCGTTTTGCATTGATGTACGCAGTTTAATACTACTGGGTTAACTAAAAGTTAATGAATAATAGTGTATTTACAATAAGATTATTTTCTATTGATGGTGCAAAGTTCCGAATCAACGTTTGATGTAGATTTTTGCTACTTGTAACACTCAAATCGTGATTGTTATTCATTGTTCACTAATAAAATGATAAATAACCGCTCCTGATACTTAAAAAGCTACCGACACTTCTCTTTCACATTAGCTGATTATTCTGTGTAATTTAATCATTTCCCCTAAATTCCTTATTTCTGTTTTATTATTCAGTTGATTCTGAAAGAAGTTGAAATCCTTTGCTTTGTAAAAGCAGCGTCTCAGATTTTTTTTCACTTCATTGAAGATTTGTGGGGCTTTCCCACTGACTGGCTCAGTTTGAGCAGTGATACAGATACCAGTAGGATTGCCCATGACAATGGTATATAATAACTTCTTTAAAATATAAAAAGTTTTACGTTCATCATAAGCAGAATCTATGATCATTGATCAGTGTGCCTTCTGCTAGTCATTCATCCTACGAACTGCAGCTCATCTAATCTGTCCAGATATGACGCATCTTCGCTCCTGCAAATCTTACTGCTCAACCTTGGCATTATTTTACTATAAAACTACGCTTTATAATAAGTTTTAACTTTCTGTCTAACGGACCAACTCCTTCACAATACAATTCAAATTGCCAGTAAAGGGTTTAATTGACTGAAATAAATGTTTCGAGTATGAATTTAAGATTATGGATTTTCATTGTAAATGTATAAAACATTTCTTAACATTGAAAAACATTTTGAAAGTGCGGTTTTCACGACTGAGTGCTGCGGGACTGTTCGAAAGAGATTCCGCGGCTCTGGAACACAAAGGGCAAGGAAGGAACATGGATAGGTTTTAGTCAGTACAAGTCTGAAACTCCTTTCCGCTCCGCCCAGAGCGGGAGAAGTCATTTGATGATTTCCGATCCGAAAAAAAAAGAAACGTTTTCACGAGTGACGGGACTTACCAATCCGGCAAACTGCGGCAATAGTCGCCGACAATAGGTAGGTACCTAAAATACAAATCAGCTAAAAGATCTATTTCTACGCCATAAACTGCTAGTAAATATATTTACGTTTATCTAGTGCCAATACGACAAAAAATATATATAGACGACAAATAATATATCTTATTGTTTTGGAAATTATTTTGATTGGCAGGCTTTTTACAATAAATACTCAATTTGATTTTTTTGTAAGTATCTACCTTCATTTATGTTGCGATATTGAAGATGAAGCAGGTACCATTACCATAGACATATCTATGGAAGGATTGGAAGCTTGTGCGTTGTGCTTGGAGTAATTTCTTGGATCATCTAAATTGTATTTTTTGTAATGTTCGTTGAAGATTATCATCGGGTACTACCGTAATCCTACGCCTTTTGGTTCGCCACATATCTGCGTATGGGCGGATAGCACAGCACGCTAGTAATTATAACATAACATAATTTCTCGGGCTCTCTACCGCTGGGGTGCATTATTCACTACTTTGGGAAAAAGCCAGAAGATGGTAGGCCTTTGGTGTTTAGACACCTCATCTTTGTAAGGCTGTGCTGTGTTTGCTGCCTCTGGTGCAATTAAGCCTCATACGGCAGTATTATAACGTATCTTATTAGGAGTAACAGAGCCATTTTGGATTGAAAACTTAGGCCACGACACACGGTAGTTCTAACAATGGTATCATTAGCTCTGCTTGGTTATTTATACTTGTGTTTTAATTATATTATTCCTCATTTCAAATTTACAAAAGGCTATAGGGGAATGATAAATTCTTCATTCCCTATAGAAAAGGGAGGACCCTCGGACTAGACGGCGGTTATGTCTGGTGGGATACAGTTCGATTGTTATTGTGGGTTTTTCTATATATTCTTAATTCAAGGATAACTATAACGCGATTCAGAATTTTGATGAAAGTTCTGGATTTGTGGCACAGGTGGCGCTGTAGTACTTTTTGTTATGCCGCTACAACCTTTATTAATTAGGTAATTTTATTAATGATATGTTAGCAGCCTACACTAAATCAGCAAATAAATCAGAAATGTCCTAATTATAATAAACCTCATGTCTGCTAATTAATCGGGAGCGATACCCAGATTATGATCACGCTTGGCAGGCTTAATTAATATTTATAATTATATAAAAAAGGTAACGTTTCAATTTTGAAAAAATTAAACTTTTTAGTTTTTACACAACACTCGTATTTACTTAGTTTACGTAGTACATTTGTAGGAGATTGGCACTTAGTGTTGGTTTTATCCTTAACAATTCAGCACCTTCCTAATACTCAATCTTCCAGTCTCAGTCGGGATGGGATCATAGGTACTGCCTTTAGGCCAGATAGAGTGCAACAGCTCTAGGTTTGTAGGTATTGTCGGGGTTTTGACAAAAATATAAATTAAAATACATCAACCAGCTTTAATGGTCTGAGTGAAGTTGGTAATTAAGAAAGGAAAAGCTTTGAGGGAGGAATGATAGAGGTCGATTTTCAATTTACATTTGATTGGCCTTGTTGTCAGCACGAGGGACCCACGCGGACAACAAAGGCCACAGATTAATTTATATGCAATGGGTAAATATTAAACACTAGCACTTCGCCCGCGACTTCGTCCGCGTGGATTTCGAAAATACAGGCCATAAGTCTTACTCGATATTGTAGCTTTCTAAAGGTGACATAATGTTATAAAATTTAAGTTCGGTAGGCACCTAATGAAATTAAATAGGTTTTTAAATTAAAACTGCTTTGTTTAGAATTTTTGAGGTTGTTTTATTTTCCGGTAACAAAATAATCCGATTTGCGGGTGATCCAATTCGTGATGAACCACCCATAATTATAACTGCCCATGGGTAAAATATTCTTTTCTTAGGTAATTGCCAACCAAAGAGAATGTTTGTCACTGGGACTTGTTAATAGTAAACAGGGCAAATGATGTTTTATGGGAAACTGGAGTTGCTTGAACTATATAGGCAGGTCCCTGGGAATCATTGGAATTCTCGTGATCTGTACCAACTGGCCAGCTCCTGGTCCGATGAGAATGGTCGCTACAGTTAAGTTATCTTTTATTAGTAGCATTGTGCCATTGCACAGGTTAGGTGGGCTTAAATGTCTTAAAAGCACGATAGGCGTTCCGATTTTCAATAGCGGTTCGTAAAATGGCAGGCCAGATGAATTAAGGGAGTTCAAAAATTCTTGCAGATAGTAGACTGCATCCTCGATATTATGAACTGTATCAATGGACTTGTAGATTTTGACTTAACCGGGGACTTTTTGTAAATTTAGTTTATTGATGTTTTTGATTATTGAATACCTCGTTGGTCTAGTGGTCGAAAGCACGACTGCTGAGCATGAGGTCCTGGGTTCGGTTCCCGGGTTGGGCAGTGTCATTGCGTTTTTCCATCAGGATTTTCTCAATAGCAGCCACGGAATCTGGATTTGTACCCGGTTGATGGCAATAGACTCACCCTCTATAACATGGAACTTAGCATAACTGGCGAAATGTAGGTGTACTATCAGGTACACCTCCGCCTAACCATAAACAATCTATATTATTGATTTCATTGACTGTATCGTTTTTAGGTGAGACGATAGCCTTTGAACAAAGTCAATGAGTATCTCTATCTAGTAAAAAATATTCAAGGTCATATACTGCATCTATTCTATACTATCTAGTTACTGCAAGCTGTGAACTATCCTACCCAGCCTCTCTTTTATAAAGATTTCCGCAGCGTTAGCGCCTAAGGTTGAAGAAGAAAAAGACCCGTCTCCAACTTTGAGCAGCTATTGTGGAAAATCGCTAACCATATTTCTGATAAGGTTGGCTCTCGTGTTTGTACTTAAATTAAAGTTTGAGTTATACTCCATAGGGACAATGATTTTAGACATGCCTCAATGATGTCCGCACGTGTCCCTTTTGTAACGACGAAAAGTTTCTGCCGAAAGTCACCAGCAAACATTAAAGTTACACCACCCACGACAGCGTCTGAGTTCCTCAAATCCTTTAGTGTTCGATCCACTGCTTTAACATGAACTTTCCATATTATCAGTGACGTAATCTTGTAACAACTGACCAAGGGGCATGTTCTTATGCGGTTCGTGAATGTTGGATGGCATTTTACGATTTATTAATTTTATATGATCTTCGAAACTATTTAACCGATCGACATACTGTAAAGGGCAAATCTTATCTCTATGATATCTTTGTGATCATAATAATATTTTTTTTTTGTATAAAGTTTAATATTTTGTTGTTTAAAAAATCGTCCAAACGTAAGTATGTCGAAAAATACTTTTTTAGTACATAAAGCTTCTATATCTGCTAAAATATAAAAGATAGAAATATAGTGTCGCGGATTTTTTTGTAGAACTATTTAAAACAAACCAAGTTGCCCTACATTGTTTTCAATTATATACAACGGTTAAGGCAGCATATGCAAATAACTCTGTTTTGAGAGGTATTTTTTTCCGCCTGGCCCGACAATAATTGTGATAGCTCGGCTAATATGCATGATATTATTAATTTATAGCCTAGCACTCATGAATAATGTAACTTTCTACCAGTGAAACAATTTTTAAAATTGGATCATTCATTCCGGAGATTACCCCCTACATACAAACTTAGAAACAAATTTTACCTCTTTATAATATTAGTGTAGATTGAATCATGTACTGATTATGAAGAAGTAATTCGAACCGATTCGCGACGACAATGTATGACGGCAATGTTCGCATTATCCTTTTATAGCCATCTTTTTCGCCTTATTTAGTGAAAATGTAAGGGGTAAAACGTCTCGGTGAAATTAACGAACAACTTTTACTTTAGCCTCTTATAACTTCCTCATCTCCTCCTGTATATAACTGTCGTAAGGTCAGTAAACTCCTGTTTGTGACTTCTCGACAAAGTTATCGCTGTTTATGAGAGAGCTTTCTTTTTCAGTAATTTAATGTTATAATTCGTTTCGTTTTGGGGTATAGAAAAGGGGTTATTACGTTGTTTAAACAAGTTAATTGCTCGCTTCATATTAGCTACTTTATTGGGACCTACATATCTTTTAAGGTTAGGGTGTAGGACACTATATACCCCTTCAGGTAGTACTAGCGTTATCATCATCATCATCATCATCATCAGCCTATAATGTTCCCACAGCTGGGACACAGGTCTCCTCTCTATGAGAGGGATTGGGCTATAATTCACCACGCGGGCCCAGTGCGGATTGGTAGATGTCACATGTCTTCGAATTTTTGAAAAAAATGAAATAAATTACACAAAGTAATGCGCCTGCCCGGGTCCGAACCCACGACATACTGTTCGTAAGTCGGGGTCGTTACCACTGGGCCACCGCTGCTCTCTTGCGTTATACTACGCTATAAAAGCAGCTATGTATTTTAAAAATAGACAGTTGTTCATCTAACAGACAGTCTAATTTCACGTGTTTCCTCTCGTGGTATTCCACCTAATTTTTATTTCAGACTAAAAAAACATAGTGAAATGAGACTTACTGCGCCACATCATGACGATGCCATGAATGAATAATGACTCCCTTTGCCAAAACTTGCTCGTGCCGTGATACTAAGCGGCATTTCTCTTTACAATTTCTATCTAACCATTTCGAACTTTCCTAGCTACATAATGTGTCTCTAATTAGGCAGTTAGGGCAGTTATGCTAACAAAAGAGACATTTATTTCCCGAGCGACCAACTTGCCGTAGTTTTTGTGTGATCCGAGGTTGCGATTAGAGAAACTAATATAAAATTGTAGTACTGAACAGGTAGGTGTATGAGTATAATGTGTAATGGGTTTTTGTGGTGGGTTAGCTTTTTATAAGTGGTGGGTTTTATGGCGACCTAAAAAATAGTAATTGCCAATTATTTTTCAAACCTTATAAAGGTTTGAAACAAATATATGGTATATTACTAAGGTACCTATATTGAAATTCAATGAAGTCTGGTAAATTAAATATTGTCTGTCAAATCTGTAATACGTCTCTCAGTTAGACATATTTGTTTCAAGTCGTGAATCAAACAGAAATATGAAAACTTATCGTTTCGTTTTTCAATTTAACAATACGCGGAGCGCACATTGTAGTAGTTAATATTTTTAATTGCTATCGGGAGCGCTACTAAAAGGTGCGCTCCGAGGAATAAAAAAGGAGCGCCTCATTAGGTGCGCCTCAAAATGGTAGCGCTTCGAGGAATACCTCGGGTTTCCGCCTTTATTCAATTGTTGTGTTTGTTGTGCAATGGTTGAGTGAGGTTGTGATTGACATCAATTGTTATTCAAAATACTGGTAATCAAGAGCCAGCGGAGTAACTAAAGCTTGTATTTATTCAACACAGTGCTCACATCCCACAAATTAGAAACATTTTTATTTTGTGAATTACAGTACACTGAACTAAGTTCAATAAATACCCTTGTTGATAAGTTTTCAATATCAACTAGTCATAATAAGAATGTGATGAATATTTATAAAAGACATTCATTAACAGTCGCTAAGCAAGTAAATGTTGTACGTAGGTACCTGTTGTACGTGGCGGGCCATTTGAAAACTGATTACAGTAGGGTTTCCACACGGAATATTCTAGAACAGAAAGCACTTTAAGCCGTTGGTCCCGGCTGTCATTTGTAGATCTCTGACAGCCGTTACGGGTAGTCAGTGGCCCCAAAAGTCAACAACCAGTCTTACCAAGGGGTCATCATCCAGTACGATACATCAGCGACTGCCTATCTGACCTCAACAACCCAGTTGGGGTTGTGGAGGTCAGATAGGCAGTCGCTCCATGTAAAATACTGGTATTTAAGTGGATCCGGTTAGACTGGAAACCGACCCCAATAAAGTTGGGAAGAGGCTATGCAGATGATGAACTTGTTTGTGTGCATGAAGTGACATCATCCTTCTGGTCCTTTTTTCCCGTATACGTTTCCGTCAACCGTCATCTGTCGGGTTACTATCTAAGGCTCCGCACAAACGGGCCTCCGGGGGCCGCCACCGGTGGCTGTCACGCGCCACGTCCTTTGGTACCGCGCAAACGAAGGTAGTTAGTGGCTGCCACGAGTGGTTGGTATTTATTTATAATTCGCCACCGGTGGCGTTTCGCGGACACTGTGTCGTGAGTGGTCGCCACTCGCTATACGTGTGCGGCGATTGGCCATACAAAATGTTTAAAAATCATGTAAACAGCTTGTCGCCAGCCACCGGTGGCGGCCACTGGTGGCGGCCACCGCTAGCCCGTTTGCGCGGAGCCTTATAGCCATTATGCAAGCAAAAGGACAATTATTATCTAATATTCGCAGTGCCTTTGTTTAATCGGTGAGCGCCATTTAGCGGGTTTTTTGTTCTGCCCTTTTTCTTATACCTAGCTAATGTTCCGCGAATTACACTACAACATCCTATCCCCAAAAGGGCTCAAAAGGCAGGATAGAAAAACATGCAGCAAAAGAGCCAGCTCATGTAGCTCTCAAAACAAAGTCCCCCACCGCGTCTGTCTGCCTGTTCGCGATAAACTCAAAAACTACTGCACCGATTTTCATGCTGTTTTCACCAATGGATAGCGTGGTTCTCGAGGAAGTTTAAGTATATAATTTATCATGTTTTTGTGTAAAATTGTCTAAAATATAAAATAAATCATCTGGGAGCTTTTAACGAAAACGCTGCCTATACCGTTTGAGATATAACAAAATGATGTTTGGTGGAATTGTGTATCATAAATAGGTATACAGAAAAGTCCACAATGGCATATGTCTATCTCTTACTTTTGGTCCCGATAACCGACATCCACGCGGGCGGAGTCGCGGGCATCAAGTAGTATCATATAAAGTAATAGTGCCGGCGTCACGAAGTAGAAGAAGAATGTTACAATCCAATCGATGTCGCTAATAGTGTAATCAATCAATATACTTTAATTGATTGATCACTGGATATTGGTAAATGGATGCGGTGATTTGAGATGGTCATTCGAAACGGACATCCCTAAATGGAGAGCAGTTCGAATTCAGCGACAATAACGGATCGTAGCGGTATTATTACGTGCTGGTAGTTACATGCGAAACACAATTGGTTAGTTATCGTTGGCCAGACAAATCTGGATTCATCGTTTCAAGTTTCAACCACTAAGCATTGCGACGTATCTGCCGAAAATTTTATTACCCGTGTGTATTTTGTTTTGAACGAAAGTTTTCGCAACATAATTTCGACCGAAAGGGTCATAGCCTGACTCATAGATTATTAAAAAAAAACTTATTGCGGTCGTAATCTTACACACCGATGTTTCCAAAGCGTAATTTCACATTGATTGTTGCAACGTTAAGAAACGTAGTGAGTAGGTAAGTACTAATGGAGAATGACTGAAACAGATATAATTGAAGGGCATTGAGTTTGAACCGGCGCTAAAAATAGGATTCTTTTGTTCTTATTTCTAATTTGACCTATTAGGCTGGCAAAGGCTGTTAAGCTTTGATTAGGTTGGTAGATAAATCTCATCATTAGATTGTTTTTAAGTAGGTGTTTCAGATTGAACGTGAAATACAGTTTGAAGAAGTTGTGATTCTTAATTTCACCTTTTGAACTTATGCTTACTTATGCATACAAAACTTTAATAGCTAGACCATGATAATCAACGGATAAGTAATAGAATTATGCTTTTCGCTTTCATAAGAACAAGGACAAGGAACAAGGACTAGGTATGTACAAGAAAAAGTACTTAAACTATTTCTAAAGTATTAGCATCACTTGGTCACAGATTGGCTCGATTGCACATTATCAAGCCCGGCGTGGAGCTGCGGCCAGGCGGTGTCGATGCATATGCCGTCGCTGATTTCCGCTCAACTTTACCGCTAAATGTATTCTATCAATAAATGCAAATAGTTTCATTATCATATTCAGTAACGTCGACTAGCGTCCGGTAGAAATAATACAAATAGCGAATAAGGTCACTGTTAATAAATCAACCAATAATTTATGGAGATACACACTGCCGGTTCTTCGTATCCATCGAATGGTTTTAGAACTTAAAAAAGCTTTGCAGTTTTGTGAATTGCTGCCAAGTGAAGATTTTTATTTACTCCTATTTCAATGGGCTTTGCGACGTTGTTTTTCAAAGGAAAGCTTTCAGAATTTTGATGACATTGCACCTTGTTCACAGTGAGAGAATTTCAAGTGCATATGGGCGCATTGAGAGATTGACGTTAGCCATGGTAGTGTTTCTAGATGGAGGCTGGTTTGAAAAGTAATTTTATTTTGCTTTGCTATCATTTTATTTTTATTGCCTAAGTACCTCTGTTATAAAATAGTGAATAATTGATTTTACGACTAAAGATTTAAAAAAGTCAAAAGACAAGTAATTCAAACACATGCTTGTAATACGATATTAAGTTCGTTAGATCAGTCAATGTCTACAACATTGACTGGTCTAAGCAGAAATTAGTCGACATTAACTTGATTTCCTTTGGGTCCATGGTTTCTACCACATGGAGCTGTGATGTCTATTCCATTAAAATTCACCTAAGGCGCGAAACGTCACCAAATGGAGTTGATAAATGACGCTCTACTTTGGCAAGGTCCACTGTCTACTCAATTTGCTTTAATCTGTAAAGAAATTATGTGAGAAAAACGTGACAGTTACTTTTGTGCCGAGAAAAAGGCATTTAATTGTGAAAAGTTCACGTGAGCTTCTATTCTCCAAGGACAAAGTGTGGAGACGCACTAAAAACATCTTCGGGAAAGTGACTGATCAATCAATATAGTTGATTGATTGACCTAGTGTCATGAGAATATTTTTCCTTCATTAATTTTATTGAATCTCTGGAAGTCAGTGCCTAGCTGTCAATAAACGAGGAGAGCATTTAGGTGGAAAATCCTGTCAGCTGCAATAAAACTGTCTTATTATAAATAGTTCAAGCTTCAGTAAGCTGTACCTATCCGTTCTGAAGAAAAACTGATTTAAGTCTTACTTAAATCAGTTTACCTATACCTTTTTATTTATGGAATTTTCTTTCAGAGAGAATCGGCTAATCCAATCGTCACACGTCTAAGAAAAAATAGAGGTTCTTTATTGGAATTGGAAATTGCCCTATTGATTGAAGTCTTGGTGTAAACATTACGTGACTAAAGGGTTTTTATTAGACTGGTTTAAAATTAGTGGGTAGGTTTTTTAAGGAAGTATTTCGAGTATTTTCCTTCGTGACACGAACAAGAATCCCTTAAAAACGTATACAATTAGGTATGTGTTTGGGTAATCTGTATATCCAGAACATTAAAATAATAACTAAATAATCACATTCACTGTTATTTCCAAAAAAAAAAAATTTTAATTGTAGTGTCCTAGAAATATAGTCAACGTGCATCTAATTGAAGTTTTCGACATCCGAAGCCTTTTGTTTCCATAATTGTACTCAAACTTCTGATTGTAATACTTACTATCTACCCTCACGATCGCTTTGTGACTGGTTTATTTTTTTGATAAAATGATATTTGAGTTTAACGTGATTTTGTGATACGAAACATTGGGTAAAGAAAAGCATTTGCAAAGTGAATCTTTGTAAAGTGAGTATTTTATAAAATACTGTTAACTGGTTTGTCAAAGGAGTTTTAGTGAAACATTAGTGAACCGTTGAAAATACATAAGTTCGGCAAACTAGGGTACTTGCATAAAGTTGCAGGTTTTCCGGTCCTGTTCTGCTGGCATCTTTTTACTGTTTATATTTTCTGCACTTTTGGCCGGAGATATGAAGCTCTACAGGTTGCTAGTTTCATCTCTTTCCTACTCCGGAATTTGAGCTTTCAAACGTCATGGTTATCCCCAGTTTTTTATGTGCGATCTCTCATACAGAAAGATATTGGGCTATTTTACACATATTGATCTGTACCGGCTTGCCCGTACTGGAAACTTGTCTCTTTCTGCAAGCACCCTTAGTCTGCAAAAGGACCTTTCAGCGCGCTGGAATGGCGCCAGAATGGCTTGAAACTCACCACTAAGCGACAGTTAATCAACGTATGATAACGTTATGCACAAAATATCATAATAATTCTAACTTACATTAGGTATATCACGCTTATCAGCCTAGGGATAGGCTGAGCTGTTAAGCCGGCCTTAGACGATAGGTTATACATGTGCAGTTTTGCCTGTACAGTCTAACTGTGCAGGCATGCATGAAGGTGTGTAGGAGCAAACTGTACAGTCATCGTGGCCTGCACAAACAGCCTAGAGAATATCGATTTTCTGCTTAGATAAAAGAGCGTATTTTTTCTGCTATGATATCAACTCAGACTTTGGGTCAAATCATTTCCGAAACATGGGGTGCCGTTTCTACAGCTTTGAATAAGATAACAAAGAACCGAGAGGTGTGCAGTCTACCTCCGACACACGAAAGGTTATACCTGCATAGTATCCCTAATTCGATGAAAGCTGTACAGGCCAACACCCTGCCTGTACGTTCAACCTAAAGTTTGAACGTACAGGCAAGGATAACTGTACAGTTTTCTCCTACACACGTTAATGCAATGCCTGTAAAGTTTGACTGTACAGGCAAAACTGCACATGTATAACCTATCGTCTATGGTGGACATAAGGGCCGAGAATATTTACCGCTTACAGATACAGACTGCGGGAAACTGAGGTTAAATGCAGAAACACTCTACCCGGCTCGGCATTCTCTCCCTATAGGTTAGCTTGCGACGAGTAGACCATCAATGCAGATAAATCTATTTTTTTTTGTTTTCTTTTTTTGTATTTATGTTCACTTACCTCGTCAAAATGTAAACAACAGTTTATTTTTTTTTGCGATTTCGGTTTTGGTCCCATAGTGAAAGTTGTTCGTAATTTGTTGCTGTAGCATCCTTTGCTATAGCGGCCACTACCCGGTAGTGGCCGCTATTGCTGATTTACAAAATCCACGCGAACGAAATCGCGGGCCAATAACTAGTCTTAATATACATATAAAATCACATCTTAGAAACATTTCATAAAATTTTGTGAATGTGTATGGTTGATAAGTGGCGTCGAGCGAAGCAGGAGCAAGTCGCTAGTCTATTATACAAATGTTTTAGTCATATTGTAGAACAAGTTGAAGTAAAGTATAGTATTCCTAGAGGAATTACTAGGTAAAGGTAAATACTTTATGGGGCAACTCAAAAAATGTTGACATGAATAGTGGCGTACAACAGGGACGGCAGGGCAGGTGGCCGGTGGCAAAAAATTGCCACCGGCCACCTGCCCTGCCGTCCCTGTGCACAGCCAGCGCACACTGATGATGTCAGTGGCCCATTAGATACCGTTGCATGTCGACACATACCGAGACATCCCGCGGTATGCTGACGGCCAGTGCACACCAGGGACGGCAGGGCAGAACATTTTATCTTTACCTAATGTAAAGTCATATACGTAGCTGGTGGTAACAAGTTATAAATTCCAGTAAAACACTTTTTTTAATTAACGCTTTTGCCTGAATGTTGAGCCGCGTTACGTGCCACCCGGAGTTCGCGTGTAAACGGTCTCAGCAAAGATAGGATAAATCTTGCCTGCAAAATTCACAAAACTGCAAGAAGCTTGTAAGTTAGACCACATTTCACACAAAAAGCCCAAAGGTCCACCCTTCCTTTGTGATGCAGATCTGTAATAAAGTCTGGGTCCCAATTAAAGACTAATCGGTAATATAAGTTGGGTCTGTAGGCTGTAAACAAAGTGGTATTAGGCCATTATCCTGAGTGGCCTAAGGCAAGACGTAGCACTATAAAGCACATGTATGCACAGTTTAACGGGTTGACATGTATCCCAAGATGGGTTCGGGTCTGTACTCGTAAACATAACGGATTAAGGATTATAAATCTTTAAGTAGGTATTGTTTGTAGTAACTGTTGTACCAAGTGTGGACATAGTACAGTACTACCCAGTGGACAGTTTAATCGCAATGTTAAGATTCTTAGGGCGAGTTTCAACTTAAAGTTAAATCGCGTTTATGAATTGTCAGCGTCAAATTCTATAGCAATGATGCGACTGACAGCTTTTGAACGCAGTTCAGATGAGCTGATCGCGTTATGTTTCATTGGTGATATATACTCTTAAAAAGGGTAGATCCTGGTAAACATTAGCTTTACGAAATGTTAAACAGGTAGATCATTTTTGTTTCCAGAAAAAGGTAAAGTTGATTTATAGCCTGAAACAGAATGTGTAGGCATCGGTGGTAATCAAACCAGTAACCTGGCAGTTTATTAAAACTCTGTACGACGGCTATGCTACTTAAGGTAAAAGTATGTATTACCACGCGCAGCCGACTGTACTGGTGTCCACGAGTTTGTAGTAAGTTTTGAATTCAGCTAAGTCTTTTTAAAGTAGTGTTTGATGAATAAATAAACATAAAATAGCTTACTTCAGTTTTCGTTTTCAGACCACTTGCATGTCGAGTGATGCAAAACCTACTTGAGATTCGGCCAAACTTAACTAATTGAAGTGCTTTTAAATCGTCTTTTAAGTAGAGCCGCTATTACTATAGATTGAAGAAGATTACGGCCACATTAGATGGTGCCGAGAACTAATGAGATAATAAAAAATATACTACAACCACGTATATTTTGGTCAGCTTTTCTTATGAGAGAGGCTTTTGATTGAATGAGGAAAACATATAACAAATACAAATAGCTACTCCGAAAATTATTTCCTGTTATATAACCTACATTAGCTGAGAATAGGTGCCTGAGAAATATTACTCTTCCTAACTTCCACAGCCATGAAGAAGACATTACGTTATACAATTATTGTTTTGTTCAATGGGAGTTAGTTTATGCTATTAAAATGTCATAAATAACTCAGCCAGTTTCGTTTTGGCAATGATGTTGCTTACTTTGATGTTTATCTTAATCCAGGTAAAAATATATTATTGCACAGCCACAACCTTATAGCTTAGGTTCTTCTCGTTATCCACAAGCTTTAGATGAATTTTCTGATGCGGTTAATATGGTGATTAAAGTTTAAGCACGTATCTCTGAACTGAGTAAAGCTCACGTGTTGAAAGTTAACCCTGGGAAGACTCAAGCCATTTTTGTCCCCAGCTCGAGGCTGCGTTCAAGAAGCAGCTGGTTGCAGCTTCCCCAAATTGTTTTTGGAGGTTGAAAGCCCAGTGAAAGATGATAAAGACTTCTTCTGGGGTCCCCAGTTGCAAGAAGTATGCCGCAAATGGTTTGACACTGCAGGGTCTTTACGTAGATTACGCATTTTAGCAGCTATCCAGAGTTATTTACCAGCTATCCAGATTTCACTGAAGTACAGTTAGATAAGCTTGAGCGGCTTCAAAACTTTTGTATCAGATTCATATTTGGTTTCAGTATTTCGCATTAAGTTCAAGTGGTTGTCTATCCCCCTTCGCCTACGCGCAATTGCGCATGTTTTATCACTGCTCTACAGTATTCTCTTTAACCTTCAGACCCCTTCTTATCGCAGATAACGATTTAAGTTCTTCCAAGACGCACGTATCAGAAATTTGAGATCATAGGAGAATTTGACACTTTTGATGGCTTTGCATTCCACCAAATTTTATGGCAAATGGTTAACGTCTGGGCTGTCCGTTTGTGGAATGCATTGCTGATGTCAGAAACACAAGCGCAGTCATTATTTACACAATTTATTTATTTAAATATATTGTATGTATGGATATTAATTATCATTTATTAGGTTAAACTAACTATATACATTAATAATTAAAAACTATTAAACAAAAATAAATAAACTAACAACAAACTATAAAAGGGCATCGAAAAACTCCTCCTCAACGCTGTCAGCTGGTAATGTGCCCAAGAGACTGGCGGCGTTGCCACGTTGTATGGCAACACTTAGCCTCTGGCCAAAGTAAAAGCCAGCCCTTGGGTCACGGGAAGCGTCAACTAGGCGTTTCGAAATGTCCTTAAATAGGCTATGAGCACTCGGACCCCACGGCCCTAGAGTTTCAACCCCAAACGGCTCGAAAATATAGTTACCACAAAGGTTTCTATATTTACGCCGCTTGAGGTTCTCTGCAGCCGCAGCGGCAGCACCAGCACAGCACGATGAGCTTGGAAGATGGGATGGCGCAAGAGTATTGTATTTATTGATTTATATTTAAATACTTAGCTTTATTTTATTTGTACTGTGTAACTATTTATTAGCAGCGCACCACTGACCACTCCCCTTTTTATTCAAAGTTCGTTTCATCCAAAGGTTGTCCGTAAGATATCGCTGTCAGTGATAAGACCGCCTTTGTACCCATAAAACTTTTAATATTGGAAAATAAATAAATAAAAAAATCTATCTATCTTAGCAAAAGTACTACATAACATTGCGCGTCAACACGAAAGTTAAATAGTTCCGTAAATGAAAAATATCTGTAATAAAAATAAAGATTATTATAATCAAGCATGTCCCTACCGCTTGAAAAATAAAACTTTACTTTTTGCCTTAAGTGGGGTAGATTCATGTAATTGCAAGCAATTTTAGGGACTTAAAAGCCAAAGTAGATTTTTGTTTTTTGCTTAAATGTAGTGTCCGGCGTAGAATAATGCCTTCGAGGGGAGACTCGGTATAGGAGGCAAGGCGACTCGGGCAGCGTAGCGCGGCGCGGCGAGGGACGAGGGATGCCGACAGCCACCCTGTCCGCGGGCCGCTGCCGGCTGCTCATAGCACTCAGTCACGAACGCGCCGCCCGCGATACCGCCGCGTTACCTAACGCTCCTCGCCACAGCGTACCGCGCAAGCAATGTGTTCGGACAAAGTTTATTTCTCACCTCAAATAAATTAACTGTGCAAAATGAAGAAGCAGAACTGGCCTAGCGGGAAACCAGAACGGCATTTTATAAGGTAAGCACAATTTTGCATAGAAAAAACTTTTTTCAGAATTTCCATAATTCGCTATTAGTTCCGGCTCCGCACATAGGGAATTTGCTATTTGCGAATTCTTATTGATATGGCCCCGGCGATATTCTGCCTGAGTACAAAAACTATTTTATTTTAAGTAACTTCATATTATTTGCTCGCGAATTTATTACTTAAAATTTTATTTTTATTATTGGCAGTATCATAACTTTTGGGGAAGTACGATAAAGACGACAAAAGTGATTCAGGAAACGGAACAAAATAAATAGAGGGGCTAGTAATAGGCAAAACAAAACTTTTAATGGGTAACGCTTTATTCAACTTATTTTTATTGTGGTTTTCGGATTCAAACGTTGGTGTATGAGGGGTTTAAGACGCGATACATTTCCGTACTACTCTCTTTCCGTTTCTCCGCAGTTCTGTTTTTATGTTCCTAAATCTTAAGCAATCGTTTCCGGCAGTAAGGCGCTAACTTAGAACAAAGAATAACAAATTGTAATTGGAAAATAAATCAGTTTTCTGGACGCGGGATACTCCAATCATAAGGAACTGTCGGATCTAATAAATAAAATGTTTGTATTTGCATTATTTATTCTATATTTTTGTGTACTTATTCCAAGTTTTCCGCCTGATTTACGGCTTTTATGATTTTCCCTAATAACAAGAAATACTTATTTCGGTAATGTTTGCTTCAAATAATAATTACTTTGGAACTGCAAACAATGATAGGCCCTAAAATCGTCAAAGGGAAATTAATCACAAGACGCATGTAGTTTAAATTCTAAATTGCTAACTTATTTGACGGAAATGATTGGTTCTCCCCAGAAGAAAGGGTGTTTAATTAACACATACGAGTAGGCCTACTTATTCTGAACTAAAAATAGAGAATCGCTTGGATTCTGATTCCACTAAGTAACTTAGCCCAATAAAATTTTGGTATCCATGTGAAAGTTGAGGAATCATGAAAAAAGTTGGAAGGATTTATTCAGGAGAAACTCGAGGTACCGGCGGCGGTAGGCTATCTATCTCGGATGAACTATTAGCTGGATTTTCTGGAGTCGCTGGCCGGCGCCCATAACCTTTTTATCAAGAAGCTGCAATCATAACAGAAAGTCTTCAAGATATGCAATTTAAAAACGACTAGTCTCACTAATAAACCGCGCTAGATGCGATTTCAACACGGATTTAAATTATTTACGAGCGGTTTCCTTTACGTTCTTGACTGGTGAAGATTTGTTAGAAAAATGTTTCCATAGATAGAAAGATCCATCGAATAGAATCAACTATTACATCTCCCTTATGATTCTTTAATCAAGTATGTAATCGGACTTTTATCTATATATATACATATAATAAGACAGTAAAAAAACTGTGTCTGTACATACATTGAATAAATAAAAAAAAAAAATGGGGGGTGTTTAGAAACAGTACTAGAGAACGAATCCAAAAAAAAAATTCTGTCTGTTTGTCTGTACACGCTAATCTTCGGAACTACTCGACGGATTTGTATGGTTTTTTTTTTGTTGTATAGTTATTAAGTCTGGGCAACATATAGGCTATAATTTATCTTGGAAAATTGAACACCTGATGCAGAACCGCAACAGACCAGCTAAACTATAAGAGATACAAAAATGGTACCATAGCAAAAATTGTTCCACGTAATGAGCATTTTCTGCTAAGAGAATAAACTTGAAGATCTGAAACAGCTGATGTGGAACTCCAAGAACCCAGCCACACTATAACATATATAGGAATGACGTCTTAGCAAGAGTTGTTCAGACTGATAAGCACTCTCTGTTGACCTATAAAAATTGAAGATGTGGAACACCTGTCGTGGTGCTCCAAGAGCCCAGTTACACTATAATATATTTATATAGGAATGACGTCTTAGCAAAACTTGTTCAGCCTGATAGTCTCTGTTGACGTATAAAAATTGAAATATATAGAAAATGATCTGGAACACCTGATGTGGAAATTAAAGCTATCACTAATTTCACTGTATTTCTACCAAAGGGTCGTATTCCCCAGTATTACGTATTACCCAGAACTAACTGGGTTGTGGAGGGCAGATAGACAGTCGATTACTGCACTGATTTTCATGTTGTTTTCTTAAATAGATAGAGTGGTTCTCGAGGAATTTTTTAGTATATAATTTGTCAAATTTTTGTACAGATTGGCTAAAATATAATGATATTTGTTGGAGGTGGTGGAAAAAAATAAGCCGTCTGGGGGAGCTTTCAACAAAAACGCTGCCCTTTATGATATAACAAAATGATGAATGGTAGAATTGTATATATTATATTGGTCTACAGAAAAATCCGCTATGGCTTATGTCTATCTCTTAAGGATAATATACTATATCCATTTTAATACTTTGAAAATGGGCAAACTAGGTTCCCATGAGTTGAGGGAATGGGATCATCATGATTACTTTTGGTCGCGATAACCGACATACACGCAGGCGAAGCCGCGGGCATCAGTTAGTTAAAAGAATAAGGCGGTCGCTTCATATTTTCTGATAGGAAAATGATTGATTAGTTTCTACAGCCTTTTTGTGAAGCCCTATTCGTCTCATAGTGTACCCCATTGTGGAAATAATATCTATTATTCAAAATCTTCCTTTACGGAGCGTAACCAGGTGTTCCAGTTTTTTTTTACGTTATCGATTTTGTTTTGATGGTGATCGGATATGTTCATAAGGATACGTATTTTAACAAATATGGGCTTCAG
Source organism: Lycophotia porphyrea (assembly GCA_950005105.1). Classification (NCBI taxonomy): domain Eukaryota; kingdom Metazoa; phylum Arthropoda; class Insecta; order Lepidoptera; family Noctuidae; genus Lycophotia; species Lycophotia porphyrea. The sequence continues at coordinate 25,373,395 of OX465383.1, read as the reverse complement.
AATTTAAGTTTGAATTTCGATTGAATCAATACAATAGAATCATCAAAATGATTTAATTTTATTCCTATGATCTTTTTCATAGAAAAGGAAACAATTGTATTTTTAAGTACGCTTGCAAAAAATGCAATCTTCGGGATACCTGAATGTTTCTCGAGTTCTGCGTTAATCTCAACTTTTTGTTAAATTTTCGCTTCGCCGGATCTTGAATGTTTTCAATAGACAAGCAACGTCTGATTGTTTCCAGTCAGCGCTTTTCTGGGACTCAGCGAGGTTTTGCACCGGGGAATACTTGACGGCATCTGGTGCTTTTGCTAGCTTTCTCCTTAATTCCAGCTTATGAGAATCCATTGTATATTAAATCGGCTCATAGCTTGTTTATAGTTATATATTGAACGTGTTTCTCGTCAAGGCCGTAATGAGACTTATGAGGGATCGTTTAAAACATCTTACGAGAAAATTCAGTACAGTTAACTTTTAAATTGACATCTACTTATAGAGTTGTTTTGGGAGTTTCTCGTAAATCTAAATACATGAAGATCAAAAGCCAGACAAGAGTTCGTCCGAAGTGTTTGATAAGATGATTTCGATTTGTAGGAAGTACTTACTTCCTGGGTAATTAATAAAAATCGTTTAAAATAAAAGGTGACACCGTCTGTTCGCTCTTTATGACACTTATATATTAAAGAAATTATCATATCATATAAATGGATTGTATACTATTTTACGGTGAATTTAACTAAAACATGTTCTTAACTTGGAAAATGTAGTAAGGACGATGGATGGACTGTGACAAGGATGATATGGCTAGAAAGGAGGTGACTGCTGATGAGTTCTTAATAGAGAAGTATGGAAGAACAAGACATGCTGGGCCAACCCCAATTCAACTGGGATAAGCGCAAGAGAACGATGATGATGTTCTCAACTTGCAATGAGGAATATGTCTGAACAGTGGAGTAAATCTTAGGTTTTTTAAGAAAAATAATTGAAATCGGTAAGAAATAATTGACGGTAAGGAATAATAATTGAAATCGGTAAATCGGTAAACAAGGGACCCACTTAATTAACATTAATAGTTAATTTTTATGAAGCTGTGACCCAGTGGTTTCGTAGATCATGGGTTCGAACCCAGACAAGCACTTTGCTTTGTGTAGGTAATTTCATCACCGCTGCTCTCCAAACGGCGAAATATAAGATCGTGAGGAAACCAGCATGATAAAGGAGAAAATAAAATGAAGACACCCTGTGGCTTGCCTAGGGGCCAACAATACAGCAAGTCGATAAGACAAGCAGGTGGTTCAGAAACCTTTGAACATCATGAAGAGTTACTCTTCCTGAATAACCAACTGGTTGTAAGGGCAAGCCAAGCTAGGCTTCTATGTAATTACCGTCACTACTTCTACCAACCTCTCATTGGCCCGCGTGATGGATTACGCCCTACTCCCTCTCAAAGAAGACTTGTCCCAGCAATGGGAACGTCCGATTAAGCTAAATTGTTATATACAAAAAAATATAGAGATTGACTAAAGGACACAGGAAAAAAAAAGATCTGATTATCCAAAGTTGGGTGTTGCTTCAGTACCTTATGGGTAGATATCTACTTCGCTCCTTCGCGTCTCGAAGTTTTTAATATCTCATTAAGTTGGCCTAATTGGCTGTAATAGTTTCTAATTGTTTTAATTACCGTCACGCTGATTTGGGGCAACGGTATTTAATTGGGGGTTTTAGAAAATAATTGGATCTACTTCGAAAGCGATAAAAAACGAGTCGCGTTTGTCCACATTACAGTTTAAAAAAAATTAACATCACTCGTATAATCGTCGAAGGGCTAGGCAGAGTGTTAACCTATAGGCAATTTTCGCCAGTTATGTATAAGTCATATTTAGTAAGGGGCGAGTTTATTTTCACGAACCATATCCTAGACTTAAAGGAAACTTAGCCCGATCCGGGAATCGAAGTCAAAACGCTCAGTAGTAGCGACAAGGCAGTTGCGCCGGAGATGACTAAAAAGTAGGTAGGTACCTCTACCTACCTACTTTTTGTATAAATTTATTACCGACCTGTGTGCATTAAATTACTGTTTTCTACAAACCAAGTATGAGTCGTTGCACCAATCTACCATTCGTGCAAATTGTGCTGATTGCTAGGATCAAAATTCCGTTAAAGCCTTTTTCCATACCATATTATTGCATTCAGACAAAGGATTAACAGATTACGCTCAATATATCATGTACGATTGGTTTGTAAAAAGATAATTTAAAATAATAATGAGAAAATGAAGACCTCGTATTGTTAGCTTGTCTCCGCTTCTCGGTTTGTTGAGGTCCGTAGAAAAACAAAATAAAAAACCCTTATAATCATAACTTCGAAAGCGGATAACTTAGGAATGAAGAAGCTCTAGACTAGAACAATAAAATAAAATCAACAGGACTTAAGTTTTGAACTATTTAAACTAGCGATTCAATAATTCCAAGATTTTTCATTTATTTCAATTAGACCATTACAGGCGCTTTTGAATGTCAGAAAAACAAATAAGGCTAAGCTACAGTCACAGACACAAGGCATAATAACTTGTGAAAGTACTGTAGTTGCCCATTCCAAAGCGTAGATCTCTATGGAGAAGAATGTGCAAGAAACTCCATGGACACTCTTTCCAATCAAAATATTGTACAAAATCTTGGTTACATCATTCATGTTGAGATTATACATATGTGAGAAGAGATTATTTCAATGACTCCCCAAAAAATAAAATGGCAACACAAATCTGGAATGAGGGAATTAAAATTTTTCGGAATAATTGACGATTTTAATGCTAAAATACCTAATACCTATTGGAATTAAATATTGCGGTCCCTCCACCTTGTAGTGATTAATTCAAAAGCTTTGGTAGTCGGTGCCCTCTTTTGCTTAGCTTATCCGTCAAGGTAGTACAAGAGCTTATGGTAATATCCTTCACGACCGTGGATTGTCTATTAGGAGTTTATGGCGATGATCCTTCATCCGACCGCTCTGCGCCATTTGTTGTCAGGCTGAAATGACCTTTAACGGCTTTGCAGGTTCACTCAAAGGTGAGCTTTGAGTGCACACAACTGTGTGTGGACCTGTCTTGACAGATATCACGCATGGATCAGTCATCCAGTGACTGAGCGTTCTCTAATCTAAGGGAGCTTAAGGACCGGAACATTAACATTAGTAAAGATATTAGGGTGGGTAACATGAAGTACTAAATCTGCGGTTTTTTATACAAATCCATAAGGCGCGGTGAAGGCTCTATTTTTATGTTAGGTACTTTCCTTATTATTACTACTTCTTACGACACCCATGAGAAAAGACGTCGTATCGAAAATAGAATTTCCGATTTCAAATATTGTAACAGCTAATGTTCATTTTCACGACTGTTTCGGGATTTACAAGTAACAAATATTTGCTAAGAACCTAATAAATATTCATTCTGTTCTATAATAGAGTACAGAAAAGTTGACAAAATATTCGAATAATTCAGAGACTTTTAATATCCTGTTTAAAAAGCAACTGGTCAGGTTTCAATATGTAGCAATGAACAGTCGGGGTGATGGTTCACATCGGTGAGCGAGCTTCAGATGCAGGTGTGAGATATTGTACCAGTACATTCCCACGATGACTGCCAATGCCCTCGTCTGCCCCGGCGGACAGTCTGGGCACGTAAGCATATTACTACATTGTTGAATATGTTGCCGGTGTTGCCATCCAGCGCTCGCGATCCACCAAACAATGTTACCACACAACAGAAATAACAAAGGGGACACGTCTTACGGCGCGCCATCTGAAGCTATACTGGATCTTTATCGCAACAAAGTTTGTTTTACCAACATTTTACACAATTTTGAAACAATTTATTATAAGGACAAAAGAATTTTACAACTCGTTATAACGTTAGCGATTTCATTACTGGGGTGCGCAATGTGCGCATTGCTAATTGTAATAAAATATTATATTATCAAAATATCAAGAAGTCACCAACTGGTTGATTCACAAGGTTTTAACAAAAGTTGGTACCTTTTTTTAAAGTAATCATACTTTGTAAGTTAAAAAACAAACCGACATTACCAACTTTAATGACGACGTTGTTCAAACACATCAAAAATTAAAATTTTAAAGATTCCTTATGCATTCTGCATAAAATTGGCAAACTGGGAAGTTTTAAAAGTTGGGCTCGGGAAAGAGAAAATTTTGGTTTAATAAAAGAAAAGTAGTATCAGGATGGAAGTTTTAATAACTTAAGTGTAGCCATGATAAAAGGTAAGATATAATATACAAATGCGGTAGCCGTCTGGTGCCTATCGATTATGCGTAGGATGAGTTCTCTAAATATTCAAGTGTTGATTGCGATATCCTAGTATGAAATATTGGCAAAAGTAACGTGATAGCCGAAAGGTCAACTTCAGATCGATTGGAACTTGAATCACGACAGCGACACATGACTCGACGTATTTCAGTATTGCCAGTCACATTCGCTGAATCGAATCAACCTGATAGTTTTGATGCTTTAAAAAGAGATACAAAATTCGTTGCAAAAACTTCAGCCCTGTGAGTGCTTTGCGTTGCAATTTTAAACATTTTACGTCAAAACTTTAACTTTACCCCAAATAAAATCGTCGTTCGAAAAGAAAACTTTAAAACTGTAGCCTGAACTACAAAGTTTGTTCTGGGCTCGGCTGTCACAAATTACACAACCATTATGATCCCACTTATCGTTGGCCTGCGTTACCTCCATCCTTTCTGAATTATCTTTATCGTTCCGACACTCTACAGTTTACCAACCGGGACGCAACTGCCAATCGACCTTCATACATAAATTTTGGCGTTTCTCCTAACACTCAGTTTCAATCTGCATACCAGGATTTGACGGCGGCGTTGCGTTATTGATGGCCAAGCTGGATGGCAGGATGGTATAGAACACCATGCATTTTTTAATAGCAATTTGTAATCCATTTAGCTGTATCTGCAATCCGGGTGGCAGTGTCCAAAGTACGCCGTTGCCCGATCACTTATTCAGGGGTGAGACTGCCTGAATAAGCATTAACATTAACTAATCTCCATTGGTTGGGTCGACCGTATATTATTGTGACTGGCTTTATTTACGGTTTTATGTCTTTATACTCCACAACTCAAATTCCCATAGTCTTATTAGGTAGTTAAAAGAAGAATTTATATGCAATCGTAAACATTAAGTAAGTGAATGCCGGCAGCGTCTGCCTTTATGGCAGACCAGGAGTAGGAAGCGATCTGCACTTGAATTTAAAATAAATAATATCGTGAGCAATTTATATGAAAGATAGGCATTAAAGGCAACGCTTTAATCTTATAATATATGGTAAACGAACCTTTTCACGATTTTTTAATGAAACCCAAAATATCTTCAAAGAGAAACAAAATAAGAAAGAAAAAAAAATTGAATCTCTGGAAGTTTCAGTATTTTGATAGCATGAGTTAGTGATTCAATGCTTGTACTATTTTTTGCCAACAAATCAAAACCGTACGGTACGATGATTTGTTGCATATAGTACTTTGACCAAATTACATACGTATGGTTCGTAATTGGTCAAACGCAATCGAACATGTTAGCCAATATCAACGAGTAGGTAGCTATTTTAGTAAGAGCGCAGGTATTTTTCATAAAAAGGGGAAGAGGAGCTGAAATCCTTGTACAGATTATTTCATCTGCGATAACTTCGCGTTTGTCTGAAAGTTGTAAGTTTAGCACTAAACTATCGCAGTCCTTCTATCGGAAAGGTGGCTTGTGACTACGCGACTTAAGGATTAACAAGTTCCAAACTATTTCAACTTATTATCGTAGCAATATTTTCTGAGATTGGATCGCAATATTATGATATTCAAGCAGTTGAAAGCAAAAATTATGCAAGCGCTTAAAGTTGCTGAATAGACTGTATCTAAAGGCAGTAATAAGGTTACCGCGTATAAAATTACAAAAGTTCTAAAACTGTCAGCGATTCGACAAAAATATAAACATCAACCTTGAATTTTGGACGCGCGAATCTGTCGAAAATATTGATTAGTTTCTTTCGTGTCGAATCATAGAGGGGTATTAAAGGACCCCTGCTATCAGTCACCCCTACAGTCGCACCCCACGGCCGTGGGGGACCATGGCGTACGCACATGAAGGGGTGATCAATGAACGTTTTATACGCACTACGCTACGATTCATAAAACTATCTGCGTTCAATTTTGGTGAAATAAAAGAGATTGTCTTCTTGATGTTTCCTTTGTGCGATTAGATTGCGTTATTGTATCAAACGTGGAAGGTATATTTATTATGGAGAATGATTTTCCTTTGTGGTTCATCATTTTATAGCTTCGTAGATTGTGTTCTTGTCATGATATGCCTTGTCTTCTTTAATATTAAATATGACATATTGAAAATCATTAAATGCAGTTCTTTCTACCTCTAACTGTTTCAGACTTTCCATACTAATCCATCATAATGGTTCAGTCTATACTCAGAAGAATTGATCCTCCCCTCCACCTTATTGAAGTCTCAAAATAGCTAAATTGAAAAACTTTTCGTTTTAAAGATTGTTTAAATAAGTTAAGTAAGTCGGGCTGAATCGGTGTTTAAGATTCTCCGTACTGATACGAGCTCAAACGCTAATCAAATTATTTAAATGTTCTTAAAAAAGTTTATGAGCTCTCAAATCTATGGAACTGTTTAAAACAGCAAGAGCCCAAGCTGAGGGTGAAATTAAACAAAGGCATCGGAGAAATACAGGTCGTTGTTAGGAGTTTGAACTTTTCTTGTTGTCGGAAGAAGTAGGTCCCTAAGCTAAAGATCTGGATATAATGATGCCCCCGGCCGCTACTCGTATCAACTCACTGGAAAGAAACTTGTGTAAATCGCATAGTGTAGCTACCTTAATGGAGGGACGCCAAACTTTGTTCCGAGACGCCGCATACGCCTTGGAGTTTCATGAATAACGCAAGATATAGACGGCAGAAACGGCTAGTTGTCTCAGATTTTTAGGGAATAAAGCTATTTAAATTTACCAGCCAGTTTAACTCCCTGAGGTTTAGTATTATCTACATAATATTTGCTATTCTCTGGAGAGAGAGCCCCTAACGTCGGGTTCCGATGAAATATGCATTCGACTAATTAAATGTGATATTACAACACGATATACTTACATATATGATATGTTTGTTTATTATCTTAATGTCTGAAATGTTGGAGGACGTTTTGGAAAGGGAACTGTACCTACATATTACATAGTTTATCTGTAGGTATATCATGGGAGGACTTTAATTACCGGTAGGGGTAGAAGTTAGGGCTACTAATCGTAAGACACTGAATAACGTTAAAGTCTATTAGGTTACCGGCATTAATTTCTTCAAATAAATTCTGCTTGAAAAAAACTTACACAAATTCATGTCTGGAAGTAAATAGGTAGGTATATAAGTCAAAGAACGCCAGGTTAGTGCTGGATTGTGAAAAAATCACATCAGCACCAAAGAGTTTCAAATATATATTGCTATCTCGAAGCAAATCTTTCTCTAACTTTGAAGTAAGATACCTATTTCGTTGCGATATGACAAAATCACTTAGCACTCTCGCTCACTTATAAAAGATGATGCGAGATAATCTTATGTTGTGTTCACCAATCTGAATGTCTTTTATTATTGAAAAAAAACAATTATTCTGCCAGTTCTTATTATTATTGTTTCTTATATTAAATAAACAACCTACAGGGTGTAAATAGACTCTTCACGAAGCCGTCCAACGTCCGTCTCTTCACCAAGCATTATGTACAGTCATCGTCACGATGTGGGTACCCCTCTTGAAAGCACCTACGTTCCCAACTGGGGTACCCAATGGATGCAGCCCACCGTAAATCAAACTAAGTAACTTTACGCAAAAATTAGTGCTAGGAAACGACTTTTTTTGGGCTGAAAAATCACATTTTACAGTAGGACTCAATGTAAACGACTCAAAACATTGTGCTGATGGATGAATTGAATAGTAAGAGGGTCCTGGAGGTGTTTAAAGTAAAAATATTACATTAAAAACATGTATTTCAAAAAAAACTTGTGAAAAAGTTGGGACTTTGACCCCCAATATCTCCGTAACTAGAAGGTTCACAGGTATGGTCTAGTGCCTTTCAGCTTCGTTAAGAGTCTGTTTACACCCTTTATAAGGTTTTAATTAACTTCATATTCTACTTACTGATACTGATGGATCTTTGTTCCTTATTCATGCAAAAACGGCTGAACTTATTTGGATGAAATTTGGCACACAGTTTGGTTTATACTTGAATTATTAACACAATTTTTATGTCTTTAAATGACATGGCCACGCGGAAGAAGGTGCAGGCAGAAGCTATAGTTCTTATAAAAGACTAAAATAAATTATTTCTCGTATCAATGGCTTTGCCAGCAAACTGTCGGATCGCCAGTAACTCACTTCACTGATATAAGGACTCAGATTTTCGGTCTTATCCAAAAAAGTTTATATTGACCGCTGTCTGCTTTATTGAAAACTTTTTAAATATTGACCGCTCGCCATTATCGACCTCCTCGGTGCACTGAGTGCTTCTGAAGTGCATCGGGATTCCGGCACTTTACACCCTTAGTGCAGGTTGGATCACGCGTCATCGCATCTATATATTGCTCTATAGTAAAAACTCAAAACATTTTAAATGTGTTCTCACACTTCTGACGTCGAATTAAAAAAATTAGAGTAATCACATTTATTGAAACATTTGTATAACAAACTGAAATCAAGTCGAAACAATTACGCAGTTGTCAACAATGTCGTATCCTCCAACAGGGCGTAAAATGTAAATTGAATTTCATGTAGCTAATTATTGTTTGATAGACAGACGTGCATACATTTGCGCATGCCGTGTCGCCCTACCCTCCTCGCAGGTATCATATATCCATAACTTAATTAACACGTTTAACTTCTTAAATAAACTGAACGGTAAAATGGATTCCCGCAACGCCCCATAGGGAATTTGGAGCAACGGGAAGCCATTTTTACTCGCCAAAGAAAATATGTTATTGGCTACGACATTATGTATGCAGAAGAATATAAAGGTTAATTACATATTGTTGGAATATCGACAGACGAAGTCGCGAGCTTGTGACGTTCAATACGGCTCGTTAGTATTTCAAGTTAAGTTCGTCTTACACGCGAGTTCACTCCGTGCCACTGAAGTTCACAAATGTTTAGCCGAGCATCTTATAATAGCGGTTACTACTAATGTTTCTTGATATGCCCCCTGACGGTGACGCGCGCGTCCATTTACCTACAATGTTTAGATATTACGTGAAAACATCTTTGATTAACCTTTCTGTAAACGGAGCGGTTCAACAATTGGACAAGGGTAACAAATTAACCCTGTCTCTCCTTTGAAGTGGATGTAGGTCAATAGCAGTACACTTTTACAGCGGACTGTACAAGTCTCGGGCTTATTTCTGAAGTAGGCACAGTTTGGTGATCCGCGGCTTAACTAACTGTCGCAAACTATTCTCATTTATTAACGATTTTCATTTTCGTACAAATCGAGAGGTTCTCGTCGCACTCGTTGGGGCCATGTTTATTACTTTCATTATGGTTGTCGTAACGTTACGTTTTGTTGCAGAACCGCTCGGCTTATTAACGTTCAAAAGTTTTGCTTCTAATATTTTCTTGCGGTGCGGGTTGGGAGGCATACTAACACTGTTACCGAGGGAAAGAAAAAAGTACTTTAACATTAAACCGCATGCCTCTGAAGTTTTGCTCTCAGGTAGGTACATAGCTAAATAGGGGAAAAGGGGGAACGGAATAACCTTAATTATGAAATGGATGACCCGGCTCCGCTTTGCGAAGAAAGGTAAATAGTTTGTACTTCGCCGTTAAAGAGTATTTAAATGCTCGTGTTTCACATTTTCGTGTTCTACAAATGACTTGCAGGTATTACTCGAATTAGTTTTCATAGTCTGAAATTAATAGAGTTGTTAATGATACTGAGGAAAACAGGGATTATCTAATAGAATACTTATACATTGTAAATGCGATATATAAGATGTAAAACAAAATTGAGTTTAAGTAAATGAAATAATTGAACAAAATAGATGAAAATAATAAAAGTATCTTCTGTCTTTCTTTCATCTGTGTGTTTTGTGATGCTAGCAAATGGTCTCGATACTTGCTTGCTTGACTACCATTAAACGTGGTAATTTCAAATTTTCAGTCCAGTGTGTTTAAAAGGGTTTCTGCACTAACATAAATCTTAAACAAGAGGGTATCGTAAGAAGTTCTGGGTGTATCTACGCCTCCACAGACATGTAATAATGTGGGTCCGATTTCCCATTTGTAAAGAAAAAGGAGAATAAAACAACCGTTTCGTATCCCGTGCCGTGCTAATGTGGGTCACGACAAGTCGCGGCCGGACGACTGCGTACGGTCTCGTGTACGAGTCCGCACGACTACGCGACGGTCTGTGCCCCATACAGAGTTCGCCTTCGATATTAGCCTAACTAGGTTATAGTAGTTTAACAATATATCTTCTAACAAAAACTATTTTAGTTAGTGACAGAAAATTATAGAACATTATTAGTGAAAAATCAACACACCGTAGATAAACCCATTTTGACCTTCTTTATTGAAAACTAAATGTTCCCACGCCACGCTCCATTCGATTAACTTGATATTCCTACTAAAAACCTACCTAAAAGCAATTGTAAGAAATATAATAATAATCACGTTTTGGCACACTAGCGGACCGGACTATACATCCGGCTGTTCCTTTAGTTTTTACATTTAGGATTGTGCACATGTACGGATTATTTGTTTTTTAATTGGTCTGTGTGTTCGTCGGATAATTGTACTGTAAATTGCTTTTCAGTTCTAGATACCTAGTACTCGTTAGCTTCATTTTCCCAGGGAAGTGCGATACTCTCGCGCGTATAGTATCTATTTCCAGCGTTCAAATTGAGTCAGCACAGCGCTGGCACTGTATTACCGTCTCATATATGTACTTCAATAATGCCTTAAGCCATAAGTAATCTCAAGGGTAACATACAGACGCGCAATGCAATAGAATAGACGCATTAACTTATCTTTAGTTAGGTTAACTCCGAGTTGACTTATCGAGATTGTCTAGCTAAATAATGTCGCTCAATGGAGTCGTATTACAGCTAAGATACAGAGCTTAGTATAGACATCATTTGTCTAACAAATTAACAGAGTAGCATGGCCTTTCAGTTTTACAGGTTAAATCGTCAGTGGTCGTCGGTGTCCCTCCTCCAGTGGTATTAAGTTGAATGCTGAGATTCTTCGCCAGAGATCCATTCATTTGGCCTATAACAGAGTGGATTTAGGGCTCTTTGTTAGTTATCGGACCGGAGGTCTTCGTTCGTCTTGACAAATTCCTTCCAGCGACTTTATTAATGGCTTATAGGATTAAATACACAACCTGTTTTAATACAACGAAGGTATTGCGATGAGCTTCTCTTGGCTTATATTTCCAACCGCTTAATACGATAACAGAGTCGTTTGTCTGGGAATTCAATTAGTAGGTAATTTTAAACAACTTGACAGGTTTTAACGCGTTTTCTGCGAATTATGAGGAAGGTTTACTCACTGTATAATAATGATTACCATCCTCGATAAGTAGCTCCTTAATCAGAAAGTAGAGGTTTCTCATTTTATTAAACAGAAGGGCCAGGTTAAGTGATACTACCTCTTTAGGTAATTAAGGTCAAAATTAAGAGGATATTAATTAACATCACAATGTATGAAACATCATTTTCACAACATAATTTCGCGAAGGTTATTTATTTAGGAGATTAGATCTCACATTACATGATTTAATTACCTACTTCCAATTAAAAGCAAATTATGGTTTTTAATGATTAATTAACAAAATACAACATCATAATTATAACATGATATTAAATAATAACAGCATAATTATAGAAGTCATATTTGTGTAGCAAGATTGGAAGTTTCAGGACTTCAGGCAGTCGTGTGTTTCGTGCAAGTCGTTAAATTGAAGCAAACCAGTTATTACGGGCGTCGCGCGTCGGGGACCCGCAACCACTGCTTATGCACTACGATACTCTACTATGACTTTAATTGCGAACGTGACTGTAAACTTTAAACGTGCTCCTTATTGCAGACCAGTTATATGATTACTGTGTATGATGTCAGGGGCTTTTGACAAGAATACTGCTGCATCTGCAACTGGTCTAACCCTTTTAGTTTATTAGCTTCGACACCTGGGCTGCCCTTTTTAGAGACCGTTACAAAAACTTTGAAAAGACTCGTCATGCGCGAATTTAACAAAGGCCTTCCACTCAAAAAGCCTAAATAAAGGACTGTATTCAAAAAAGTCCGACTTCAATTATTGTAGGGTCATTAAAATACGTATCGGAACTCCTTTTTGAAAACCTACCCTAATTATATATTTAATATTCAGGTGGGGAGAGGTAAATAACAAAGGTATATAAGTACATACTTACATACAAATCAGTATTCCGTTTAAAAATTATGAAAAGATAAGTAACAGCTGTCCGCCACACGCAGTTTTTGTGTAGCGAATTTGTAATCTTCAATAAAAAACAGATTTAGGTTGCTTCTGGGCATTAGCCGCAGCGTCTTTAGTAAATAATGAGGGGAGATTGTCGAAATTTACAAATTAAATTCGTTACAATTATGATAAAAAATGTTAAATATTAAAAGATTTGGTTTGGTAAACTGGGCAGACAAAGCTCCGGGACTAAATACTTGTAAAGCCGTTAAAAGGTCAAAGTATAACATCGAATAAACGCACAAACACATGTTTAAATCGTCTGAGGACGGAATCAAACCCGCGGCCGCACCGCAACCGCAAGGCACTTGGGCAACTCGATCCAAGCGCAAGCGCACCGCGCACGCAACTCCTCTATTTCTGTTCTACTATGCCTTGACATCTGCGTATGGAGTTATGGACTATGGACCATTGAACCAGCACTCGAGACACATCAATACTTTATTATATTTATTTAAAGATCAAATGCCGTGGCCCTTCATTAATCTATTTCGTATGGATTCCTTTCAATCTAGTAACGAGTACTCTCTCCGGTACAGATAGGCAGAAAAGTTTATAATTAGGAAAGTTTACTCTTTTTTATATTTGAATGAATGAGAAAATTGAACGTACATGTCAAAACCATTATCATTACCTCAAATTACATTTATTTACTTCATATTTTTTATAAGAAGCTAACATATAGGTACGTACCAATCTACGTTAAAACACACGGTAGGGTAAATTGACCTCTGTTGAACCCATATATTTGCTTGGAGATGATTAAACACCATTTGATTCGTATATCTAGTTTATCCTGAACCAATAAACAGTATAATAAGTTCCTTTGAAGTCTTGCAGACATTTCAAGTTCGCAAATAAATAGCTTCACAGCCTAAATATATTTGAACGATGAAAATATCTTGTCATTTGACAAGTTTATATTTGAATAAGTAATCGATGTTTTAGAAGACGAGCAAAGTGGGAGACGGATTTGCGTCCAACGGGTTCCGTATCTACTCGTAAATTTTGGTGCTTTGACTCTTTAGTCAAGTAGTTCCACTCATCTGGGACCCGCGGGTTATGTTTACTAATGGATTCACTTGGTTATACCTACGGTTAAAAAGAATAGCTTTGGGAAAGACGTATAGGGCTTAGTAAAAGAGTCCCGTTGGCATCGTTTGACAACCCTATTGAAACAGATGTCTACAAATATACGAGTACTTTGAAATACCAACAGTAGACTGGTTGGCATATCAAAGCATTATATTAACCCTTGAAGTTGTAATCGAGGGTCGTATTAGTGAGCCCCTAACGGCATTATTAGGTAATATATATCAATGTTGAGGTATCACTTTAGAGGAGTCCCTCTTTGTAATGATAGACGTCTGTTGGCGCCCTAGCATTAATTAGTGATGGTATTATGAGTTGAACTGTATGTAGAGACGACCTCAGGGGTGAGCTCTAATAGGCATTGATTACCTCCAGGCAGGCCTTCAGCTCAGATTGCCTACCAGTGCCCGTATCCACTTATGATATACAATTACAAATTGAGGGCTTTGAAAATGGGTGTGTTATATATGGCATAATGACACATAGTATAATATTACTTGAAATAACGTTCATATGATATAATTTTCATATGATATAAAAACAAATAACCTAATTTCATGTGACCTAATGTTTTATTCAACATACAACATCATTCATATAACCTTCTGTTGCTCTAATAACATTTAGTATAACGTTAATTTCATATAATTTTCAATTTGTACAATGTTGATGTTGTTTGTTCTTTTTATATAACGTTCAGTTGACATAATTTTTATTGGACCTAAGAAATGAATAAGTAAATATTAGGAAACATTATACTTTTATTACCGCAACAAAACCCAAATGATTCTGTAATATAATATGATAATGGTCACTGTTCTAACCTAATAATTAATTATTTAATTTAATGAAATATGTAATATAATTATCATCACCATTTTATTCTCAATTCCAATTATTATTATTCATTATGACATTACTATGTATTTCATTTAATTTGATCTGACTATATTCTGGGTTTTTAATCTTTAATAATTGCATGTTTGTATAAATGTAATATTTCTATTTTTCAATTTCTATAAAATTGTATATTTAGAGCATCATGTACTCGACAATGTGTAAGCTGTGGTTACCTATAATTGAGTGTGCGGTACAAGAGCATGTTCTTAGCAGTAATTTTCATGTTATATAAGATTAATTGTAACGTGCATCGTTGGTAATCCAAAATAAAATAAATAAATAAATAAACCTAACCGAGCACGAACATTACAGGCGTTTAAAATCTAATCAGTTTTTAGCAAAAATCGACATAACAAAGTATACGTTTCTTAATTATATTAAACGTTACTATAGTTTTTTATGAATATAATAACTGAATATTATGTACTATTGAAAATAGACCAGACAGCGAAGATAAACATATATTATTTAATAAGAGAATCGCCTAGTTGACGCTTCCCGTGACCCAAGGGCTGGCTTTTACCTTGGTCAGAGGCTAAGTGTTGACATACGTAGTTGCAACGCCGTCGTCTCATGGGAACATTACCAGCTGACAGCGTTGAGGAGGAGTTTTTCGATGCCCTTTTATAGTTTGTAGTTAGTTTATTTATTTTAGTTTAATAGTTTTTAATTATTAATGTATATAGAGTTAGTTTAACCCTTTTGAATGGGTAATACTAATTCACTGGATTTCCCTTTGGTAGAAATACAGTGAAATTAGTGATAGCTTTAATTTCCACATCAGGTGTTCCAGATCTTCAATTATTATTCGTCAACAGAGAGTGCTCATCAGGCTGAACAACTTTTGCTAAGACGTCATTCCTATATATATTATAGTGTAACTGGGCTCTTGGAGCTCCACGACAGGTGTTCCACATCTTCAATTTTTATACGTCAACAGAGAGTGCTTATCAGTCTGAACAACTCTTGCTAAGACGTCATTCCGATATATGTTATAGTGTGGCTGGGCTCTTGGAGTTCCACATCAGCTGTTCCAGATCTTCAAATTTATTCTCTTAGCAGAAAATGATCATTACGTGGAACAATTTTTGCTATGGTACCATTTTTGTATCTCTTATAGTTTAGCTGGTCTGTTGCGGTTCTGCATGAGGTGCTCAAGTTTCCAAGATAAATTATAGCCTATATGTAGCCCAGACTTAATACCTATACACAAAAAAAAAATCATTTAAATCCGTCGAGGAGTTGCGAAGATTAGCGTGTACAGACAAACAGACAGAATTTTTTTTTTGGATTCGTGCTCTATTACTGTTTCTAAACATCCCCACAATTTTTTTTTTTTTAATATATTCAATGTACAGACACAGTTTTTTTACTGTCTTATTATATGTATAGATGTCGAAAATAAATATGACAAAATGTTCGAACACAAGATAAATAATTGTGTCGAACTGTAACTACTCACCGACGATACTAATCGTCAATGAATGTTGTTAACAGCTTTCGGAGATTTATAACACCCGTATTTATCATAGGCTTCGATTGTACATTTTCCACAATCCAATTTCATGAACACACAAAACAATTGTTTGCATGAAGGAATATTACAAACGTAATTTAATAATATAATTTTGTATTTTATTCTTTGTAAGGAGTGTAAGGTTCGATATTAATTGAATCCCCTCGACAATATAAATGAAAGCGTTCATTCTCCTAGCCAGCAGACATGTCGAAGCCGAAATTGTTTAAAATAATCGTATTTGCTATATTGATGAATATGGTATATTACTGGAATGGGGTCCATTACAGCAGTAGAGGACAAGCCTTTATATGCTTTTAGCTTTTACATATTTTGTTGAAATAAATATCCATTTATAGTCATGGACTTTAGAAATTCAATTAAAAATAAAAAAAAATATTTTTCGTAAAGAACATTACATTAAATACTTAAGAGAAAATGGAAATATAAAATATAAACAACGGTCCCTGTAAAATGATCAAAAATTGGTTTTCGTGTTTTCAAGCCGGAGAAGCCGATATATTAAATTTGTTGGGTTACGTATCTTATTTGTTTTGTTAGAATTGTATTATAAGCGAATTGTCAGAAAGCAGTGGCGGCTCACAAACAAGGCAGTGGTTACTGAAAAGGTCTCTGGCGGGTGCGTAATCTTTTCTCCATGTACCAAATCCTACCCTATTACCCTTAACGGTATTCTTATTAGGGGGAGCTTCGCTCAACCGCTTGCCCGTCGCGGTCTGCCTCCCTGCCCCCCGCCACACCGACACACACGCATAATAAGAACTTTATTCTATTTAAAATCTCGCTTTGAATATCAATGGCCGGCCGAATAATTCCGCAGCTCTTCCTAAGTTTCCTATATGTCTATGAACAATGTTACGCCATCCACCTTTATGATCCCTCTTTTGTCACAGACACGCGTGTGTTAGTTACAATAATCAGTGGTACATCTAAGGTAAGTGTACTGAAACATATTATTCTGTTATGTAGCCTTAGGTACTATATTGCGGTTGAGGACGAACTCCTTTTTAATAGCTATAATGTTTTAAGTTTCGTATATGAATGATGACGCCATCGTCCTTTGCCATCATTCTTTTGTGTTAAAACACACGTGTCTTAGTCACAATGGTATGGTCACATTGGTACCTCAAAGTAGTAGGAATAATATGTACCGAAACATATTATTCCTATTATGTAGCCTTAAGCCCAAGGTATATTGCGGTCGAGGACGAACTCCTTTTTAATAGCTATAATGTTTTAAGTTTCGTATATGAATGATGACGCCATCGTCCTTTGCCATCATTCTTTTGTGTTAAAACACACGTGTCTTAGTCACAATGGTATGGTCACATTGGTACCTCAAAGTAGTAGGAATAATATGTACCGAAACATATTATTCCTATTATGTAGCCTTAAGCCCAAGGTATATTGCGGTCGAGGACGAACTCCTTTTTAATAGCTATAATGTTTTAAGTTTCGTATATGAATGATGACGCCATCGTCCTTTGCCATCATTCTTTTGTGTTAAAACACACGTGTCTTAGTCACAATGGTATGGTCACATTGGTACCTCAAAGTAGTAGGAATAATATGTACCGAAACATATTATTCCTATTATGTAGCCTTAAGCCCAAGGTATATTGCGGTCGAGGACGAAC
Organism: Lycophotia porphyrea; assembly: GCA_950005105.1. Lineage (NCBI taxonomy): Eukaryota > Metazoa > Arthropoda > Insecta > Lepidoptera > Noctuidae > Lycophotia > Lycophotia porphyrea. The sequence goes on along the minus strand of OX465383.1, from coordinate 25,355,666 downwards.
TCCTTTTTAATGGCTATAACTCTTTACGACAAAAGAAAAATATTACATCCTAAAGCATACACGTGTATGTCACCCTTTATAATATGATCCCATACTTGAATGGGTGCGAAAGGAATCCTATTGCTCTCGTTCAATTCACCATTCTATTGAATTATCGTTTGTTGTCCCCTAAAGTTGGTGCAAAATGTTTTCTCAAACCGGATTAATATGTAGGTACGAGTATTACAAAAACGTAGAAGGTGGAATTGCGACGCATTATTTCGCCGGTTCTCTTATAAGTAAGATGTTTTTGTATTATAATATGACGCAATTCGCGCTGTGATTCCGAACCCTCGGGGCAGCTGTGCTGTACAGATTGTTGCTTTTGACGCCATTGAGGCAAACTGGATATCTTTCTTGGGGTGTTCACAAAGGAAGTAGCTACCCATATAAAGTATTCTACGTCGCACTGCCGCACTTTGAATAGTAAAAAATGTTAAAAGACGTTATATAATTGACGTCAGTCTGTGTTGAAACAGGGTATGAATATCCAGTTGCTTTTTTATAGCACGCCACAAGAGTTTTTAGTGTATTTCCTCACGTAGATGTTTACATAGAGATTCTTTTGGTGTCCGAGTTAGAACTGTTTTCAAAAGCCGTTCTATTTAACCCTTACCTCCCTTACTAAAAGTCTAACCAAGTTTAGTTCAAGCGCATGTCTGACCTTACTGTGGCAACTGGTTTATACAGTTGCTGGGTACGAGTGACACTTTAGTTAAATTTACCAACATTAAGGTATCTTCTAGCTCTAATTGTAAAAAACGGGCTAAGCAGAATTGTTTCGTCAGAATATTCAAGGCTTTTTCTTGCAAACAATTAAAAAAAAATAACAAGTTTGATTATATCTATGTTACTGAATAGTTAGTGTAAATCTGACAAATGTGTTTTAGAAACTATCCGAATAACTAAAATTACTTCTACATTATATTAAAGCTTAAATGTGTTTTTTTTTCTCATGAAATTTTTCTTATGAAATATGTATACTATATGTTAACGGAGCAGTATGTAATCTGTCATTGTATACAATTCCTGGAAAATGTGTACAATTCCTAAAATAGATAGGAAAACTATGGTATATTTTGTAATATGCACTTTTCCTAGGAAATCTTTACATTTCCTAAATAGCGACCGGAAATGGATTACTTCCTTGATGTTCTTAAGTACAGCGGGGGTTGCGGTGCCAGGGGCTACACACAGTCTAGAACGTCTATCGTACTTCTATTTTTTTATTTAACCTTATGTTGGGCCACAAAAAGGATGAATGAAAAGCATTTTTGCATGTAGCTGACCACGTCACACCATCATAAACAAACTATTGTGGCAAGAAAAACTTAGGATGCAAAAGCGAGCGTAGCGAGCTCGGGACATGGGGACCCCGACTGCGACACCGGGCTGGTTAGGTCTTAGTTTGCTCGCTTCGCTCGCCCTCAAGACCCGCGTAAATAGGAGCCCTGCGTAGCGGAGCTACGTTGACTACCCCTTATTACAACACTAGCTTTTACCCGCGGCTTCGCTCGTGTTAATTTAGAATTTAACAATCAATTCGGGTTATACTCTGCTTTTGTTATAATATGATTCAATCATGATTCGAAAGACACGTGCCGTCTATTATCAAAAGAACGGTATTGTTGTTTTCCTTGTTTTTTTTTTCGGGATGAAAGGTATGTCCATTTCTATACACTTGACAACCAATATGCAAAATTTCAGAATGATCGGGTCAGTGGTTTAGGCGTGAAAGGGTAACAAACAAACTTACTTTCGCATTCATAATATTAAATTAGAATTTTGAAATTTACCTTGACGTTGATTTTATTTGTGTTTTATTTATTTGAATCACAGTGGGAATTCGTTATACATTTCACAACATACATTCATTTTTACAACTACTAGGAATCCGTACATTTCACAGGAAATGTGTGAATTAAAGAATCTTTGAAACATTATTCTACACATTTCCTTAGTAAGCTCGGAATTGTATACATTTCCTAGGAATTGTGTACAATTCTTAGGTTTCATACATTTCCGATAACATGTATCATTTTAATTTATTGATAGCTGCGACTATTTCAATAAAGCTATTGTAAATTACCTCCCCTCTGATCACAATGATCAAACTGTGTCTTTTAGAATACAACACAACGTTGCAAAAAGTGAAGACATACAATCTAGACTTTTTTTTTATAAATCCGAGTACCATGTAGATATTCTATTATGGTTAGTAGCAGTAGGGCTTATCCCAATCCTTAAGTTTTTCACCGTTTTTTTCTCTCTTCTGCTTTGTCCATGGAGTTTCTTGCCCATTCTTCTCCACGAGATCAAATATTTTGGAATGCGCAACTGCAGTCTATTCACAGTTATTATGCCTGTGGTTAGACTGTAGGTAGCTTATTTTGGACTAAGCAAAAGTGCCTGTCACAGGTGTATTCGACATAAATGCTTTGGGAGTTTGAGTTGAGCTCGGCTGATAGTTCCAATAAGCCGACTAAAAAGACAAAAACACAACTACCACGGTCAACGTTGTTTGACTACAAAATTACCTTATTGATTATTGTTGAAACTAATTTCAAGTCAGTTGGCGTAGATAAGGAACCTACTTATTTGTTTTTTTTTTTCATTTAAGCCTAAGTGTTTACTTTCCAGTAGCGAAGGGTCAATTTTTGTAAGAGGTAAGCCGGAGTACATATCTATTATTTGTCTATAAAATACAGACTGTGCCATTTTTCAAAGGGAGTTGTATGGAACCTTCGCCACTGCTTACGTATTTGCAGTACCTACAGAAAATTACAACAGATGCAATTTAATTTTTCTTGGTTTTGATGTTTAGTAAAACTCAGAAGTAGCGTCTTCTTGTAGGTACAGACGCCAGCACATCAAGCTACCCTAAACTGTCAAATTTTCCTAAATGAATCTTGAACCTAATGCTTTAGCGTTAAAGTGGAAAATCTATTAAAGTTTGACAGATTGTAGTAGCTTGATGTGCGGTCTGTACATTGAATTCGGACACTAAATGAAATTGACATTTTAAAATATTTAGTATTCGAGGGCGATATAATACGGCTACGTGACTGCTAGGCGTTCTAACACAGTGAAATCTATTTTCGCAATGAGCAGTCCAGTCACAAGTAATTCGATAATATCGAAGGACTCCATAACGTTACTACAATATCATTAGGCCATGACTATGTGTTTTTCCATTGAACCCGTATCCATAGGGACTACAGAGAAATCAATTTGTGCCGCGCGGTCGTCATGTAAAATAAAGGGATATAAAGAGAAGCTCCTACAAATGTGTTTCGGAGATAAATAATAACGATAAAGTCCCTCGATTTTACCCGCGGAGAAGATTCTTTATATAACGCCTTATCTCATTGTACTGGAGCCGCACACAAAAAAGACCATTGCTAGCCTTTGTTATACGTGGAATCGAACTTGTACGATCAGTCCCGATGATAGGTACCTACTACCTACATAAATAACAATCTCATTTAATCCTGTAATACCTTTTGCCTAGCAAAAGCACTCAATATTAGGTACCTGCCTTGCCCAACCCCATCATATGAATTCCATTTGTATGTAAGAGAAGAATATTTACACAAATATAAGTAAGCACGATAAATATTTTAGCCGAGTGCACATATACGAAAAATACTTAAAAGGTGGAACAAAGTTTATATTGGTCGAATTTTCGAATGGAATTTTTTAATTGAGTTTCTAGAGTTGCGGAGAAGTAAAAAAGAAATCACCTTTAACACTTTTTATTTTATTTTCGTCTGAATATTTTTTTTGCTTATGAAAAACTTGAAGTTCGACGAATTTATATTGTGGCGTAATAGTGACCTGTGCGCATTCATTTGGTCTGTTTATTTGTACATCATTTTCGATGAAATGCATATTTAAGGTTTTTGTTAAAGGTTTTTTTCCTATTTTCTTCAATTGTTTTAATTTATTTCTAAAATACAAGATTTTAAGACTACAATTTACAGAACTGGGTACCTATAATAAGATTTTTTGTTAGAAAAATCTTTAAAATATTATAAAATATCGCAAAGAATGAGCAAAAAAACACGCACACGTTTCACATTTTTGTCTAATTGCACATGACTATCTATGTAGGAACACAGAAAATTGGGGAAGCCGGTGGCGAAATTGAATGACTATGTTACAAACATTGGAGAACAAGGCATGACAGTGTTTTTATTTAGTCAGTACGGTGTTGGTACGAATTCAATCAAGGTAACGTCGATAAGTGACGGCCACATTTAATAATACAATAGTAGAAAATATTGTGTTTCTTTTCATGTAAGCGGTTTTGATGGAACCTCCTTTGTGGTATCGGCTTGTGACGTTGCCTTCCCAGCAGTACCAACAGGAAGTTATATGGATACACTTTGAAAATATTTCTACTTACTGAATTGAAACGTGCAAACGTTTCTAAAGCTGAAACCGTGTCCACTTCGTCCGCGCTCGATCTCCTGGGGATAAGGCGGCACTCACAAGAACGTGGATTGTTCCATTCTTACAATTTTACTTTACTTTGAACGTTTAAAGTATTCCGCATAATACACCCAAGACGTGAGCATATATTTCGTAGTTTTATCCATTTCCCTTATCGTTTTTCAAAGGCGGGTTGCCTGACAAATTACATTTTTGTTCGGATGTCCCGGAATCTGAGCATAAAAGGCTCGTAAATCTCGAAATGCATTTTTCATGCTTGGTCAAGCTCGTAAAACGATGACCTAAGTACAGAGTTCGGTGTCTATAACTTTCATTATTTTATTGGGACGAGTACGAGGTATCTACGTTTTACGGATCCTTTTTAATTTTGTTCTCAAAAATTTGAACTGAATAATGAATTTTAATCATAAAATTGTAATAATGGCACCATTTCTATCCTTTTAGAGAGTTCATGTTTAAACTATCTTTTTACTATTCCTCTAGCGTTGAAAGCAATATAAGGAATACGGAATATTTAATTAGTAAAGTTTACGATATAAGTATGCATCGTAACGCTTTGCCCGTATAATGTACCGCACTCGGGCCACACCAGAGACAAAGCTCCAGCCGAATTATACGTATTTTATTTGCTCGTTTATTACTAAGCAAAAACTGTGTGGCATCGATCGGAGACCAGGTGTACAAGTAGTACTTTTTTGTTAAATTAATAAAAATGATATATAGTCTTCACCCATTCGAACTCTTTGTAAGTCGTAAGAATAATCGTTTCCCAAGAACTATAATCAGCACATACTCGTAAGTGCATATATTTACCCCGCTGAGACAGGGAAAGTGGAACGAAATTCAAAGCAAATGCGAATAGAAGTTGAGCGAGTTTCTGGCATTGTCGGTGTCGTTGTATCCTTTGTTGGCGCGTCGGATAGTACGAGGAGTAATGGTCTTTTCAGCTGTCCTTCACATAAGCTTCTAGATTTTTCGGGCGGTTCACATTTGTAGGTATACACTCACAGTACTCACACAAATGGAATCCAATAAATTAATTTGCGTTTATATTACCTTTATCAACGTTAGAATCCTATGATAAATCACATTTACGTTTTCATTTGTGATTATTACCTCGTGAAGTGCACGGTTGACGGCTGGCGGCTATTTAATGAAGCCAACTCACGTCACCGACCAAATAAAGCGAAATTAGTTTGTTCACCAATCGTCAATAAAATAAATCTACGTGTATAATTACGTATCCTGTTCCCGTTATCCATAAAAGTGACGACAATGGTCGACAGTGGTCGTGGCTCGGTAGCGATTTCCCGACTTTATGGGCGATGCCACTGAGTTAGTACGTGACAGTGGGACGCGGGCCACGCCGTCACGCCGCCACGCCGCCGCGCCGCCACGCCGCCGCCGCCGCCACGCCGTCGTACGCCACTATACGTGACCCCTCATCAAGAGAAACATATTCTCATACGTACAAAATGCGATAATCTAACTTTACATACAGACAGATAAAATAGTTTTAAATTCAAGCTTGATGAACTCAGCCACCACGCAAAATTTTAGATGTCCTCCGTAATGGATAACTTTTATTAGCCCGCTTTTAGTTGAATCGTGAAGTTTTATAGCAGCGGTTTTATGAAAATGTGTGCGATAAATTGCATAGGCAATCATTTGAATAACGAAGATAAATGTGATTTAAAGCACTGTTTATCTGTCATGTTTATCCTTCGAGGGTCCTACTAAAGTAATGTATGCTTCTCACGGAGTTCAAAGAAATACTAATCATAGAGTTCGGGGAATCTGTGGTCAAATAGTTATATTTATAAAAACATTATAATAACAAGACCTGTAAGAATTCTGTTATGAGAAAAGTTTGGTCTTGGAATTAATAAATTAGACGAAGTTTTTAGGGTTCCTTCGGCCGGTGAACCTGTTTAATATGAATTTCATGAGTTAAGTAAGCTGTTGATAGAAGATACTGAGACCAAAATGACCTCAATCAGAAATTAAGGTCCAAGTAATAGGTATAATTTTAAAATGGACTATCTATACAAGATATTGAGCTGCCACCGCGGTCGGTGCTTAAACCACAAACATTTAAATACTGTTACGAACTGGGTATGGGATAAATTAAATACTACCGGTTTTTTTTTGTTTTTTGTCAACCTTTTTTGTCCCAATGCTGGGCAAAAGTATTCACACGATGGTTGCCGGAAGACGGACGGCGCCGCCGAGGCCGGCCCGATTAAAGAACAAATAAATAAACTCTTAAAACTCAATTACAAATACATAACTGATCACTATTCGTTTAGATATCGCACTTCTTGTTCACTTTGATTCGCTTCGTTGTGTAGCCAAAATCAGACTGATCGCTCCCGCAAACACGGCGGCTATTTATGTGACGACCGATCTTTCTCGAACCTTCTCCACAGTGGTATACTGGAACATCATCCTTCGAGAAAGTTCGACATCTTTCTGGAATGTTCTAGAAAGTTCCATAGTAGAATATTTTCCTTCGAGAAGGTTCCAAAACTTTCTCGAATCTTCTAAAAATTTCTATAGTAGAACATTCTAGACTCGAATCGTAATAGACAGTTACATAGTACAACATTCGAGACTCGCACGTAATCTAGAATGTTCTTGTAAAGCAGCTGACGTAACAATACGATTTGCAAACTGTTAGTATACATAAAATTGTATGTATGAAACAGTTTAAAGCAGTAGATGAAAGTATAGACATGCAAATATGAACATACATACACACTCATGCACGTTCCCCATGAAGGTATGCAGAAGCTGTCGTACGCTATCAGCTTCGAAGGCAACCACTTTATTAATTTAAATGCACGCAGTATCGAGTTACTCGGGGCCAGATACTGTATCTACTTATACCAAGTTGTATTGAATTAGCCTGCAAAATTCTGCAAACGTAGTTAGGTCTAGTACACTGATGTTTCCGGCATGAAGAGTTCAGGCTCAAAGGTTACCTATAACGCAATTTCGCAGGACTATGAAAAGCGTTCGCAGGTTGGCTTTACTATCAAATTGGCACTTTACTGCTGTGGTATAGGTACTTACTATGGCTTGTTCGGTTTATTCCCGGTCATCCCCACCTCGTCGTAAAAAAAGTATTGTTCCTCCCCAGTGGTGACGATTGAAACTTTTTATTTCCCACTCGTTCCGCTATAGACCGAGAGTTAAATGAGAAAATTATTGTAAATTCGTTGATTAGCTGTGCTTTTTTCCCATTCGTACCCAGTGGGGACGACGAGGTGGGGACGACCGGGAATAAACCGCTTGTTCGCTTTAGACTATGTACGTATGCCAGGTAATTACTTACTCGCTGACACTGCTGCACTGCCGGAAACGCAGTCGCTGACAAATGTTGCGTTAATGTACGTGCATCGATGCCAGTGATGGCTAACCTTTTATATGCGGGCTATAAAAAAAAATCTTGGTATAGGCACCAGTTTTGCCGATATCTGAACAACCCTTGGCATGCCATTACACGTTTTCTAAAAAGGCATCTTTTTTTTATTTTTATTTTTTACGCATGGGAAATCATCAAATGACTTCTCCCGCTCTGGGCAGAGCGGGAGAAGTCATTTGATGATTTCCAGGGAGTGTCAGACTTGTACTGACTAAAACCCATCCATGTTCCTTCCTTGCCCTTTGTGTTCCAGGGTATCTCTTTCGAACAGCCCGCAGCCCTCTAAAAAAAAAAAAAAGCCATCTCGGATTAGAAACAACAAAGACTCATAATCAATTTGTAGTGATTTTCTTAACATAAATTATGAGAGACACAGAATTTAATTTTACAATGCACTCTACGTAGATATTTATGACTATAATATGAAATAAAACAGTACGACTACGTACCTAGTAAAACCTTGCCCGTACCATATGCAGCGGAACATGTTCTATAGGTTTCCCACCCCTGATCTAAGCAATACTTACTAACAAAGGGTACTGGCTGATAGTGGTCCGGAATTTAATGCATCGTCAATATTGGGCCAGCATCAGGGTGCGGAGGGCTTTATCCTCGCTTTAGTCTTTAATGGAACTATTCCATAGCTATAGTCATACGAGATAGATGGAGGGGCTGACACATCGTTTATTTCGTTAAACATAATATAATAAATAACCGCAACAAAAACAGTAACTGCCACAAAGTTATAAAATGTCATTACCAAACCAATAATACCATTAATCTATTTAAATACGTGCACTCATTACATTACAAATGTATTTAACTTCGCATAAAGTTGATTAAATTAAAAAGGTACTAAGACTTTGTTTTATTTACAAAATTCAGAGTACAGTATTTTGAGCTAGATTTGCTTGGCATCTGCAGTTTTGTTTTGAAACAGTACAACAATACATAGCTAACCATGTTTGTGTAAGTGCTGTTTGTTATCGTACAAAATGTTTACGACCCCAACTAAATGCCAGCCGATATGGCGGAAAGAAAGTATAAGGTCAAGGTCAGGGTTTACCATGGGGGTAAGTTACAGTCGCTGCTCCAAGCTTATAATAACAAGAGTAAGTTTCTACTCGCAAAAGTAGACTCATTCGGAAAATCGAGGTATTTTTCCGACAAAGTATCAAGTAAGTTCATGTCTTTCGTTATGATGAATGTTGGTACCGCAATACCACGCAGTAATGTGGATTCAGAGATGGTAATAGGTAACGTGCGAGTCTCAAGATAACGAGACTGGATCGCCCATTCGGCATCGCCTCTGACGTATCCTGTTTGCGTCAGCCGAATCATGCGCAGCATATTAAACAGGACACATTCTGTTTTCTGCTTTCACTTCAAGATAAGCATAAAATAGATAAAGTTATCAGGACAACATTATGGAATTAATAAGATGAGTTATGAAAGAATGCGCCTACATAAAAGCGAGGGTGATATTGAATTTTAATTTCAAAAAACGACATTGTTATAACAATAAGCCTGTTCGGTAGGTAATTCAAAGCTGGCTCCTAAAGCCTTTGGTTCGTGGAGGTAGGATTTATTCAATTGTTCGACAACATAGAGGCAATGTCCTGCTCTTTTAAATACCTGATCCATATTCACGAGACGTCCCCGGACGAGGCTGTCTACTGGCGCTAGTCGCTTGCCGCTAGTCCGTTAGACACAAATTGTCCTTTATTGTGTTAGAATTTCTTTAATCTAGTCATGGTTTGCTTAATTAAGTAGCTATCAGATAGCTATAAATACCAGCTTATTTATGGACGTTTCTGAATGATATTCATGATGAAAATTGTATTGAAATAGTACTTTTAGATACACGTTAATTAAAGATGAAGTTTTTATGCTTATTTAAGACAAGGCTAGTGTATTATATATCGCCTCTTTACAAGAGCAACGTGACATCTCATAAAAACGTTTTTTTTGAGATGTCACGTTGCTCTTGTAAAGAGGCGTATGTCGGACAATTTCCGAACTATACGCAACGTTCATTAGTACGGAGGTTAGTGGACAAGAGTGAGAGAAGCCTTTGGTGGATAAATTGAATCAAACAGCAAAGGATTCTTTCAGTAAACATAGGTATATCTTACAGTGGCGGCCGTACGTTAGCCAGTTCACGAGAAGATTATGAAATGTTTGTGTATTATGAATGTAGTACCTACACCACTTGTTTGTTTGAGACTGTTCAGTTGATAAAACAACTGAGCATCACTTTACAACTTTGTTTAACAACAGAAATAACAAAGTTTTGCTGCCTCAAGCGGTTCATACAGAGCATAATAGATTTTATTATGGCACCGATCACCTGCTTGCCTTATGGGCTGAGGAAGTCTTTGAACAATCCTATATACTTACTTATATATCCTATTGGACAATTATTCGAGCAATTAATACTCTAAAATTTATAATTTTAAATTCTCTCAATATTTTTTGTGTGTTGGATCTACGTTTCTCATATGCCTAAAGTATCGGGTATATACCCCTTTGCGGTGAAATTTGACTGTTTAAGAGAAAAAAAATGATTATTAAAACTAACGTAACCTCCTATCATAATATTTTGCTATAGAACCTCTTTATAGAGCAACAGAATATACGAAGTTAACATAAGATTTCTTTTCTTATAGAGGTAGATAATTTAATTAATAATGTTCCCTAGAGTTTCTTCATTTAAGTACATAAAAAATACCCTTCCTTCCCGAAGAAAAGTTCCGTAACAACGACAAAAAAATATCATACTAAATCTTGTATAAATCTATCTGCCTTGACCAAAGTCACCATGAACCCTTCTTAGTTCAGATAATATCTTTGTAATGTAAATTAAAATTAAAATAAGCTTTGCGGTCGTGATGGAACTAACAAAAGAATTTATTTTTTCATTAAGGTGCGAATAAATATTTCGGAATTCACGTAATGGATGCCGTTTAGTCGGCGCGTCAAAAAGCCTTTTGTTATCTGGGCGTTATTTTTCAGGGGTTTTGATTCCGCGGACAAAGCGAAGCACATATTTCACAAGACTGTAATCTCGTGCCAAGTTCATAGGACTCCAGCATTTTTTACACTTACCGTGTTAATGGGCGGATTAACAATATTTTTACCTGTTACGACCTTAACATAGTTTTATTGCCGATAAATTATGGAGGGTAATTAAGGGCACATTCCAAGGCTTGGATCGCTCAACAAGCTCTCTCCCCTTCCGACGAAAACCATAAGTTATCATTGTTAACTAAGCCCTGTGTAAAGTTAGTTTAGCTTAGATTAACGAAGGATATGTATGTGGTACCTGCCATTGGATTAAGAATATAATTGCTAAATGCTGGCTGTTTCTCTCTCTACAACCGACTGATTATTGATGAAAAATGTTCATGATGCTGTAATAACAGAGCACGTTCTCATTCGTCTCAATTAAATGTTTCCAGTCGTGGCTTCTCATAACTGTAATGAGGCGTCAGGAAATTAACAGTGGATTATAAAATGGTGCCAATGCGATTTTAATAACTGCATGTCTGGAAATACCTTTGTATACCAATGAAATCTGTCTGGGTTTTCATTTCAATTATTTCTACAGAAAATGGAAAGTAGGTTGTTTTAACTTTTTCTGTTTTTATTTTGTCTGTGTACACAACATTGTGTTATTGGTTTCGCACGTTACAGCAGGTTCGGAAAACCATACAATTACCATCATATTTAAAGTTTGACTTTAAGTTCTGCTTTTACTATAGAAATGTCTCTGTGTTGTGTCGCTGGTTTCCACAAAAACTTTTTTGTTTTGTTACAGAAATACACGATGCCAGCTGTTTTTCCTGTTGTTGTCGTCCACCACCGTGATGATGAGCTGCAGCGGCGCGGAGATTTCGTGCCCTGACGAGTGCGCGTGCCGCAACATCTTCGACCGCGAAGGCGGCGCGGCCGTGCGCGTGGCCTGCACGCGCGGCCTCATGCGTGCTGTGCCCGTCGACTTCATCGACCGCGACGCGCACATCATCATCATCTCCGCGCCCCCAGACAAACCAAACGAACTTACCATCGGGCCCATCTTCACACAACCCACACCATTCGTCAATCTTCGAGAACTTCATATCGTTAATTCAAACGTCCCATCAATCGGTCAGTACTCCTTCTGGGGCCTCCAAAACCTCAGGTTGATAAACCTCACACATAATAACCTCACCAGCATAGGAGCGGACAACTTTCGAGGTCTCATAAATCTCACGGACTTGTACCTCGATCATAATAATATAGAACAAATGCCGAGCGAAACGTTCAGACATTTAACTTCACTGAGAACATTAACTTTATCAAATAACGAAATTACGACATTGGTACCGAGACTATTCAGGATGTTGGCGAAATTATTAACTTTGGACTTGAGTGATAACCCTCTCACTGAACTGAACCCGGAAGTGTTTAAGGACATTCAACACCTGCGAGTCTTTAAATGTAGAGGATGTCTCCTGAGGCGCGTCAACACTCAAATATACCATTTAGTTTCCAATTTAGAAGAGTTGGACTTGGGAGAAAATCAATTTAAATATCTGACTTCAGATGAGTTTATAAGCTTGAAAAGACTTAAAAAATTGAAACTGGATGGAAATCAGCTGTCTGTGATCGTGGATCACATGTTCGGGCGCAACCGCGAGTTGCGCGTGCTGTCGCTGGCGCGCAACCGTTTGGCGCTGCTGGCACCTGCCGCGCTCGCCAACCTCACCAACCTCACGCACCTGGACATCAGCCACAACAAAATAGACAGATTTCATTTACAAACTTTCGGGCCAGTGGTGGATGTCTTGAAAACTATCAACTTCAGCGGAAACAACTTAGCTCTAAATGAGATTGCTATATTACTTCAGATATTACCAGAAATTCACGGCGTTGGTCTTGCAAATCTGTCGCTTCTGGACATACCACCGAATTTTTTTACTTACAATGAACACCTTGTGGCATTAGATATATCTTGGAATAAATTAACCAATTTTCCATACAAACTTCTGACGAAGACAAAGTTTTTACAGAGATTAGATATATCACATAACAAGTTACAAACGCTCACTGAGCTGGATTTGCAAAGACTGGAAGCGATTTCTCAAGTGAATTTGGCAAAAAACACTTGGCGCTGCGATCAGTGCTCGGCGGGAACCATGCTCGTGTATATGACGACGACTGTGCTGAATGCAACGCTGCGACACCTCAAGTGTTACGCCCCACTACGCCTGCGAGGGGTGAGCTTCTCTGACATGTCATTCGATCGGCTGGAGCCGTGCCCCACGACGCACGAGGCGCAGATGAGCGTGATCGCGGGCCTGATGCTGCTGTGCGTGGCCGTGCTGGCTGCCGTGGCGGGCGCGCTGTGCTGCACGCGCCGCCGTGCTGCGCACTACTACACTAATGAGGAGAAGCGTCGCGAGCACGAGCACGAGCATCCCGACGAACTGCTGGGCCACACGGAGCTGGGCAGCGTGGCTACCATCCACGCGCCCTACCACCTGGTGGCCAAGGGCAGCTAACGCCGCGCCCGCTCGCCACCGGTGCAAGCGCTCCACCACGCACACCACTCGCACCAGTCCCCCCATGACCACCCGCTGCCCCTGGCCTCGATCTCTGCTCACCGTTGCGACGCCACCCATCGCTGCGACGGCGCCCACCGCTGCGCTGCCTCCCATCGCTGCGACGGCACCCACCGCTGTGGCGCTGCCCGCCGCCAGTACTTCCGCCAGGCTGAACCCCTGCCTATGATGGAGTGCGTCTCAAATGATATGTGATATAACGAGTACGAAGACGATCTAGTGTAAAGCCAAAGAAATTGAACTTTGAAGAGTTACTTACTATTTATATCTTTACTCACTTACTGACGTCTATTTATGATTTGTATTTTGACTAGTTAGGCCTCGTCTATAAAATTACCAAAAAAATATTTTTCTACAAACGAAAATTTTACTGTAATATAGGGTTAAATAACATTACCTGATACAGGACTAGACATTAGCGTAGCTATACATAACATAGGCAAAGCTAAATATTATTTGGGCTATCGCAAATATTTTTGCATTGTAAATTGCTTATTTATTGTAACAAGGTTGCAGCCGAATTGTTTATGTTTCCGATCACAATGTATGCAGTAAGTTACAGTTTACAGTGTTAGTAGTTTGATTGTACATCAAATTGTATCGAACTGTTAGCTCGAATTATTGCCTTTCATAACTTCGAGCGCACCATAAAAAAATTAAGATAACATATTATCTATTATCAACAAAAAGTATCATATTTTAACTCCAAAATAAAAGACACAAATACTTAGGCGTATCTTTAAAATATTTGTCACACATGTAGAGAATAGTTAGCAGAGGTTTCGATGGCTTATTGACGTACAATCGTATATATAAGAAGTGAAGATATTTCTGCCATTAAAAGAAAATAGAGATAGGAATTTTATTTTGTCTAATACTTCTTCCCACTGGCATTCCGCGAAATTTTGACCTATTTTCGTTCCTTTGGTGATGGCATTCGTTCCTTTGGCGATGGCATTCGTTCCTTTGGCGATGGCATTCGTTCCTTTGGCGATGGCATTCGTTCCTTTGGCGATGGCATTCGCTGGAAGTGAAACAAAATTCATAAAAACGAGGTGTTATTCTGCATCTCTTTAGAAAGATAATCTTTTTGTCCTGTCACCTCGTCCAAAACGGGAAATGTCCTTTAATTGTGACTGCGAGCAAAACAAACAATACACCAACGTTTTTTTAAAGGTTAACCTTTTCTTTAAGCGGTAAATGAGCAATTCGGCTGTGGCATAATTATTTCATGAGCCATAACGAAAGTAATGGAACTCACATAAATATTACAGCAGTAGAACACGGACTATCGCAGTGTAAAAACTGTTTTTAAACCAAAATATTGTAATTTAAACAGATTACGAACCGATTTATAATTAATCGATCTATAATCAAATTATCATATTACTCATCGTGCAGCGGAAATATAAATTTAAGTATTGTGCTTATTAAAAAAAAAATGCTCCTTAAAGTAGTCTGTAAAAATCTATGTGATGTTAATAATAAAGTGTACAGATTTGTATAAAATATTGGCATAGTGCCAAAGAGATCTATATACCAAATTTTAAAAAATATATTATTTTTTATTACTTTAATGAGCGGCCACATTTTTTAATACTTATAAATTAATTCAAGAAAAAGAATATTCACAATCTTCTACAAAAGATTCATAACGTAAGCTTACATTTCGAAATCACAGCGACATTGTAATTTTCAGTTATTTCAGTATCATGTTCTGGACACTTCTGGATCACCCAAGGACTTAAGTTGAAGTAAGTAACAGTCCGTAATTAATCGAGTCGGACACATCTACTAAATTTTGATATCTATTACTTGTAGTGTCCGCCCGGAGGTCGATAACTGTTTAATTATATTTGATAACTGTCGCCGTCCCTTAAAACCAGAGCACTTGAACTTTTTCTAAAATAGTATGTCTACCGATTGGTTATAAAAACTGAAAGGATTTTGTCATATATTTGAGCTTTACTTTTGTACATACATAGTTACTAAAAACAATAAAAAACAACAAAAAACAAACAATATATTTTTGTTGTAAATACCTGCTGAACGGTAAAGTATTTGTAGGTGTACATAATAATGATTATTAAGGTTAACTAATAGCCAGAACAACGGCTGGCTAGGCGTGTATAAATAAGCACAAGTTACTGCTACCCCATAGCCCTGCCGTGTTCACACACTATAAAAGAACGTCTAATGGTCATCTAAATAGATATTTTTTAAAACACCATAGTCACGAAACTGTTTATACATTACATATTATTAGTATTAGCACAGTATTATTATGTGAATATACTTACAAATCAGTTAGATTATTTATGAAGACACTCCGACGAGTTTTTATTTTCTAAAATTTAGGTTACTTCCTGACAAAAACTATCGTATTGGGATTTCCATTACCAATTTGTTTTGAGATTAGTAAATTTATGAGTCTAAAATTGAAATATAAATATTACATAAATATTTCACTTTTAGACTCATAAATTTATTACTGTCATGAGGATTTGATGAATTCAGGATAATTATATTTCCTGACTTCTGATATATTTTGGCCACAAATGGGTCTCCAATATAATAATATTTTGTCGGTCCTATCTCTGTACAAACTTTAAAATTTTTAACTATACATTTTAAATTAAGACTCGCGAACACGAGGTTCATATTATTATTTATTATAGCTAGTGATGTGTTGTGTATGTTAATTTAAGATACTTAGATTTTATTGAATGTGAAATTGTAAACATATTTGGCTCTGCGTACATCTTATGAAATTCACTTGGGTCGACCAAGAGAAAGTAGTTTAGTTTAAGAGTTTTTAATTTATTAGTTTTTTTAATTTATTATTCTAGTTATAGTTGTGTTCGTAGATCTGTGTTTTGTAGATGTGTGTGGATGCTGGATGGATGTGAGGCTCATTAGTATACCTACTTAATCACACAATTTAGTTCGACCCTTTCGATTGGCGTATTTACAGACTGGCATGCAACAAAGTAATTAACTAAAAGCTCGCACGGCGATGCTAAAGACAGATCCAAATTAGGAAAAAGGCCAAAATTTTGTTGTAACCAATATCTGACAATCAATTTTTATACTCAAGTATGTATATTCCAAAAGGGTGAGATTATGCATTGTTAAAATGTAACCACAACCAAGAATATTTTAAGACGTCGTTAAAAAAAATAATGAAAACGAAAAAAAAACATAGGTTTAAAAGTTTAGTTCGAGTTCAATGGATGTATACCTAGTATAAGTTTTAGTTTTGTTCTGGTTAGCGCGCACACAAGCCGCTGCCTCCGTAAGGGTGAACACCAATTAGCAAGTCGTAGTTGTAAATATCAAATGTATCAGATGCATATTTTTCAGAGAAATACGATGTACATAAAAGTGAAATATATGAACAGTATTAATAAAAATACCTAATTTTTAAGTTTTGATTCTGCTGATTGGATACAAGAAGGTTATTTAATATTTGGTCGTTCCTTTTGTCAGTGTTCAGTGCGGTCCTTACGTATATGAGTCATCGGTCTCGCGTGGGATCGTTTGTTTACCACTTCGGAAGTCGACTTTACTCACCAGTTGAACAACGCCAAGTGTCACATTACGAGTTTGCCATAGTTTCGACTTCATGGATGAATGTATGGATGAGTTGACAAAGGAACAAGTTTGATAGTAAATACGAAACAGGAATGGCTATACATATAATTCACAGGCATATTGTACAGATTAATATTATTCAGCCATAATCTTACAGAGTTTGTAATATCAGAGACCGACTACTTATGAGGGTAGAGTGGGGGTGGGTGTAGAATTCCAGGAAACATCAAGGTATTATTGGGATTTGTTGGATAGATCCAATGAAGCAATTAAGGCGATTATGTGTCAAAATAATTGGTTCGTCAACCCTATGATTAACAAATATGATATGATTACAAATTAAAATCTGAGGGGCTGCTTAACATTCTCTATGCATACCACCTTCACTTATTTGGATGACAATCAGACAATGCAGGACTTGATAAAAAAAACAAGTCTAAAACCAAGAAAGTAGTAGTAGGTTCCATGTGAGAGGGCTCGACCGGGGAAGAACTACCACCACATCTATTTCTGCTGCTAAATAGCATCGCTGTATTCCGGTTCGAAGGGTGTGGGTGCCGACGAAATGACTGGCACATGAGACATTCTACCTACGTCTCCAAGAATAGCAGCAATGTTGCAGAAGTTAACTGACAGAGTTACCACTTATCACCTTGTGGGCTGTCAGCCTGCGCGACATCTAGGGGGTTCCAAAATCAAAATTCAAATTATTTTATTTCACATAGGCCTACATGGGCACTTATAAAACGTCGACAAAAAGGTGCACGGTTCGGCTGGTCGTTTCCTATGGAAAAGAACCGGCAAGAAACTCCATGGTTACTCTTTTTAAATCATTTCGTTCTACAATATTATCATGTTACAGCAGCAGGTAGCCGCATGCGCAGGAGGAACTAAAGCCAAACTTTTTTGTCTTCAACTTAGTCCTTGATTTTGTAAAATGCTTTTTTAATAAGGACACGTTTGATGTAGTTTTTTTACTTTACATCGATCAGTTCTTTAACTGACTTTGGAAAAGATTTGAATAGTTTTTGAAGCGACATCCATAATATAAATAAATGCAGTAAACACGAAATTGTAATACCCAAATATTACAATTTCGTGTTTACTGCATGTATTTACCTATATTATGGATGTCGCTTCTAATTTTGAACAACCCTCGGTTTTTGCGGACATATAAAATACATTCTAAAATATAAAGGGAAAGCAGAGTCAGTATATCGATCTCTTAAAATTTTTCTCTGAGGGACTCGCGAGGACCCATTTTATAGATCGCGCGGATAGCCCTCTTTTGTAAAATGAAAATGGAGTCAACGTCTGCTGCCGATCCCCACAGCAGTATGCCATAAGACATAATACTATGGAAATAAGCATAGTATACTAACCTAGCCATGGCTACACCAGTCAACTGCGTTTTTTTACTTACTGCATAAGCTGCTGATCTTAACCCCACTACAATTATGAATCGATAGTAATCCCTAAGAATACAGTTACCGCATAACATCCAGTTTTTTGCCGTCAAGATTTAAATTTATATCCCGTTGTGGTACATTTGATAAAGAAAACTTTAAGACATTTAGTTTTGTTCGTATTTAATAAAAGATTGTTAACTGCGAACCATTTCGAGAGAACAGTTAGACTTTCGTTGACATGTAAGACATCCTTTTTTTTTCTATCTATTTAGACTGCTAAAAAAGAAAGACCTAAGTATTGCTGAAGTGGCACGTATATCTCGAAAACGATGGTGATGACAAGAAAGATTGGCATGGGAAGATAATGATAAGAATAGGCAGATTACATCTCTGGGGGTCTGATGATGTAGCGCCTCAACATATAAAGCGACTAACAAAGTCAATAATACAGCTATTGACTGTTCCCTTGCATTTCCAAAAGCAAAAACCAACTGTCGACATCTCCTTTGTGGAGTACTTGGAGAATCACGTACAGTTTTATTTATATGTACCTGTGATGTGCCACAAAGTAAGCTTTTTGGCAATACGACTTAAAAAGCGATGTAAAGGGGACAAAACCACTAACCACGCGGACGAAGTCACGAGTGAGGTCGCGAGTAATAATAAATTCGGCAAAGGGTTAGCGGAAAAGTTGTCGGTAACCTCTGTTACCAACAAAATCTGTAAGGTTAGGATATAAAATGTCTAATCATTAAGATGTACATACATGAATCACTATAAGGTAACAAACACCAATTAGATAATAATTTACTGTATGGGGTACCAACACCCACTAGTTTTTAATACTTTAATTTTAAGCTTGTCGGAGTGTTCGAAACTGTATTTTTTTTTGAGATGGCTGTACATACAGGAATGTTAAGACGAAAGTTAAACATATTAACTGTCTATTTGTGTTATAATAATCAACCGTAATCGAATCGATGTATAATTATAGCTTTCTAGGAATTAATATCTTTAATTTTGTTAAATTTGGCATTGGCTATCAAACTTTTTTCGTTTTCAAATTATTTCTAATTCAAATTTTCAAATTATTTCTAATTTTATGAGTTACTGAACCTATTGAAATGATCTTGTGATAAAATTACATATCCGTTTGGCTATTAGATTTCTTGATCTTGATGTAATCACGTCAATGAAAAGTTAAATAAAGATCCATCGTTAACCGATGTGGTAACTAATATTTGATCCGAATTTAAGTAACCAGTATGACATAATTCATGTCTTAGGGTAAAAACTTAGTAAGTAAGAACAACTACATGTAAGCTCTTGTAATACCAATACTCATAATAATATACCAATATTAGGTATCAATAGAATGTAATAACAGAAAGGTTGATTTACACTTCACGGGGATAGCTTGTTTCTCAATACAAGCTGAGACTGCGGCTGATATGGTACATTCTACACCCAGACACGAGAGGAATATTTTCCTCCATTGATTGTAAATAAACAATCTCAGTGACGCGTTAATTGACCTTCCACTTTGAATTATGCTTAACCATTTTGATGTTTAATTATATAAACATATAATATGTGTAATAGCCGTAGATCATAAATATTGTCTCACTTATGACCATTATCGTCTGCTAATTTTTCCACCCGGCACTATAAGCCAGATAGAAAAATAAAAATACTTCTTGATTGGACCAAAAACCTGGTATTCATATATTAGAAAACTTGTTAATAGGTTTGACTAACTCTTCGAAGTTAATTTAGATTTTTCGTAGTAATTATTCACCTTGATACTTTATTCGGTTGTACCTAATTACTGCGACTAATTGAAAGTTCTTTATAGGCTGTTGAGATTACAAGTATCAGTCTTTGAAAAGGATGCCGCGTAAATGATAATCAACGTAGGCTAACAGAACCTAGAAACTATAATGAACTTAATCGACGTAAACTCTTCTAGAATATAAGAGAATTTATTATTATTAGTTTTTTTATTATTATTTAGGATTAGGAACTTAGAGAGATCTAAATCTTCAAGGGAAGCTTGAGAAATATGCAAAGAGTTGAGGTGAAGCTGCGTATGGAAATCCTTGGAGTGCACGAGTTGGGAGCGTCACATAATTTATTGACAGGGCGTAACCCGGTCTGATCCATCCGCCGGTTTTTGCGGCGCACCCACACTCCGCAGCCACTCGCGGCCTTCCGCTGCGCTCACATCCGACATTCGAGCTATGTCTCCGGCACACTCAACAATTTATCGCGGGTTACCAAATTATCATCATCAAAGAGTGAACCGCTTCTTGCACATTCCAGGGGCTTCACCCTCATTTGTTTTCTTAACAGATTTTCGATAAGGATCTTTCAGTTTATTCGTTGAGAAAGGCGAACTGAAATAAAAACATAAAGTCAATTGGGCTGAGCTGAATTCAGAAAAAGGTCATTACACAAAAAGTTTATTTCATTGGCGAGATAGGCTCTCTTACTAAATTGTATAGGGCTTGCAACACCAGGTAGAGGGTAGTAAAGGGATGTAGAAACCAAAACAAGTACATAAATAAGCCGTTTATTCGTAATCGTCTCAACAACCGTCGTAAAAACGAATATAGCACCTTTGGTAATAGTAACAAAAGAGTGAAAATTTATTGGTTTATCCGTAAGTAAGAAATCGAAAAGAAAACGGAGAAAGTTACCAAAATACGAGGATTCAGTATTCGGCATGAGCTCTTCGTCATCTAAACCTTTCGATTCACTTAACATTATATGTTACGAGTATATTACTTGACACGGTCGTGTAAGCGCAGCTTTGTATAAGGGTTGGACCTACGTAGTTGGTTGTTATGAAATTTATTTTTTAAGTTATTTTTAATTTTGCTATCGTAACTTTAACGGTTCTTTGTAAAAGGATGTCTAATAACTACGCATGCCACACACGGGGGCGGAACTTGTTATCTAGGAAGGGACAAAGAAGCAATAAAAAAACAAGAATAATTATTTTTGCAGGTCGTGGGGAGAAAGTTTTGTAATTATGCGAGGACGCTTTGTTAGGTTTAGAGAACGATACAATTTTATTTTATTAAATACATTATGTATAATGATCTTAATCAATGATGATGACAACCAACAAACAGGAAAATAACAATGAATCATATAAGTGTGGGAAAATAAACGGATCGATAGCGCCTACCGTATTATAATGATGAGATTTGAGATTTCCAAAGGACCCTTTCTTTCGATTAAGTCGTATTATTTTTCTCTCTTAATAAAAATTGCGGGGTGGAAGATTAGTAAGATGTTTCTGTAGCTTTATGTACCAAACTGGGCGTTTTATCGTCCCAGCTATTTATTATTATCAATGTTTACCCGATTATCAACAAAAATACATTAAAAAAAGCAACAAAAAAATATCCGGTAGCTGTAACCACGTCGTGTCCGTCCTTAGACGGGAGTAGCATTTAATATCTCTAGTTATGTATTAATTATAATCTAAGTAGAAAGGTATCAATCACAAGATACCTTTCATTTTTATTAATGTTCGATATAACCGATTTCTGAATATAATCAATAACCACATGTTTGATGTCAAATATAATCTGAATAGCAGTAGGACTGGCAAAAGTTGAGAAATAATATGTGCCCAAAATACCTGAATTGTTTCAAAAGTAAGCAACTGAAGAATTTTAGTGCTTAATCATCTTCAGACGTGCAGTTTTGTAATTACTAGACATGCTTAAACCTTTTAAGGGTGGGCAAATACCCTTACGATTTCGCATAAAATTCAAATCAAATGATATCATGTCAGAGCTAAGAAATATCTAAAAGATTTGAGAATTAGTCATTGCTGCCATATAAATTTCGTCAAATTACAACTGACAGAACCACAGATAAAATAGTCTAGAGTAGTGCCACAGTGGCGCCATCTGATGAGCTTAAAAACGATAGCCCCCATTGTACTTTTACAGAACACACGGACCAGCGGGGACTAACTCTGACAGATATTACATAAAATGAATCACAGAACGAGGTTATGTTTTATAGACATAATATAGCACGTCTGATGAATATTAATATTATACTGATATACCTCACTGTACGAGAGGTTCCTTTCGAAAAAAAAAATGTAACCTGTCAAAAGATAAACACATAGACTGATAGATACCTAACTCTTTGTAAGAAAAAAAAACATAAAAGCTATCAAAATAATGTAACATTATATGTCCGACAATAGTTCCATTTACACGGGGACAATTTATGATGTCTTACACAGCATCAACAACTCAATTTTGTAAGGCTTGAAGTTCTAATAAATAAATCGTGTTGAATCTAGCTAAGTCTCTATGATGGTGAGCTTTCCAGAGGACCAAGGTACTTGCTCATAGAAGGCAGCCTAAAAGATCGAAAGCTTTACATGACAAGACAAAACCAATCTAAAAAGAACAGGTCGACATAGTCCCATTAGTTCAATTTACGGTTGGCAGCGATACTGCGTAGCATGTTATGGACACTTTTAACGAGGTGGTGATGCATGGGGGGACGGAGAGAGGCCAGGCCACCAGGCTTAGAAAGGCAGTCGGGTATCGAAAGGCTTTGAAAGATGTCCACTGCAAGGATGGGACTGTGTGCGGAAAAATGGGGCAGTTTTGTCCCATGACTAGAATATGATGAATTCCACGTGCACTAGCGAATGTGCCGTGATGAGGCCTGCTAAAACTTGGCAGGCCGATACTTGTTGGGAGGGAGAGACTCTCGCCCCTCAGACTCATTATACCAAGAGCATGGTATTAGATCCGTCTGGGGAGAATGATAGGCCCAGATGAGAATTTTTCCACAGAAAAAAACATTAATATACTTCAAGAAGTGAGACGGATCTGAAAGTGGACTGAAAAATCAGGTCGGCTGGTAGCACAATATTTACTGACAGTTATTTTTCTCAGCTTTTACCAGTCTGATTTTAGAATTTACACGTTGTAAACCTAAGAAATTACGTTTATATCTTTGCATGCACTGAATGTCCTGCTGAATGTAATCTCCTATTTATGAACTAATAAAGAATTTTTCTTCGTATTACTGGTTTTATTGAGACACAAAACAAAATAATTAAGTCCCCGGGTCAGTTTATTTTACACATTTACACGGAGAACTCATATTATACGAGCAGTACATAAACATACATCGCTACATCTTAAAATTTTTACGACTTCTTCTTAACTAGGTAAACAGATTATTGACAGTTGCAAAGAACAAAGGCATGTCATGACTTTGAGGATATAAAATTCATATCTAATCAAGCAAAGACCTTCTTTCTGAGAGGCTAAGGGTCACGACAGCCCAGGGCTGCGGGACTGTTCGAAAGAGATACCGCGGCCTTGGAACACAAAAGCCATGGATGGGTTTTAGTCAGTACAAGTCTGATACTCCCTTTCGCTCTGTCCAGAGCGGGTGAAGTCATCTGATGCTTTCCGTTCCGAAAAAAAAAGGGTCACGACAGCGACGGTACTTTAGTAATACAATTCACTAGTTGACTGCCTCGTAGATCTAGAGGTCGTTAGCGCTTTTGCCAAACATACCTGACCTGGACCCGGACCCGGACCTGGACCCGGACCTGGGTACGGTACCCAGGTCGAGCAGTGTTATTAGGTTTTTCGTCAGGAATTTTTCAGTAGCAGCCACGGTGTCTGTATTGGAGCCCGGATGATGGCCATAGACTAGCCCACTTCTACATAGGACTTAAAAAAGCAACTGGAGAATTATGACTGTAGGTAGATTCATCTCTGCCTAACCCTTCGGGGATGATAGGCGTGATACTATGTTATATACCTAAGACCACCTATTTATATACAGGTAATAATATGATACCAACATGTAACTAGTTAACAGGAAGAAGGATGGAAGAATGGCCAACCAGTCACACAGTCAAGTACGCAAAGCTGACAGCCGCGTCACTTGTGAAGGCTCTTTAAATGCACCCCTTACTATTTATTGTGCAAACAACAACGTTCATGAGGGTGAGGGCTTGGCAATACTGCTCAATATAGTAATTGTATGACGTCAGTTAAACAGCGAGAAACATTTTATAACAAATGTTTGGTTTCCTGAACATCATTGTAAAAATCAAAATTGTCAAATTGGCACCTATTAATTTGCATTGA
This sequence comes from Lycophotia porphyrea, assembly GCA_950005105.1. Lineage (NCBI taxonomy): Eukaryota > Metazoa > Arthropoda > Insecta > Lepidoptera > Noctuidae > Lycophotia > Lycophotia porphyrea. The sequence goes on along the minus strand of OX465383.1, from coordinate 25,330,981 downwards.
CAACAAAATCACCAAGATCACTACTATGTTCATTTGCATAGTTGGGCAATTAAGTCGTAAATCCGTTAACCGTTAATTAACGAAGAAGTTAAGAGCGTTATCACAAAATTAAAGAATTCAGTTTAGGTAAATTAGACGGCATGCGGCAGTGGATGCGCACGTGTGCGTCTAGCGAGGTATACTACGCACATATGCAAACAGCTATGCCTCGGATTCCAGGAACAAACCAACATTACCAAACAAGCTAAGGACCGCCCTTTCCGAGATTTATATTGATTTTTAGCATTGCATAAAACAATTGTTTTTAACTAGTATTTTACTTTTAAATGGTCTAATTATTTTTTTCAAACAAGGTAAGATAGTAACCTTACTTATTAAATATTTTTGCTTTGAATTTGTATTATATCTTCATAGATAAAAAATATCATTTCGGACGAAAAATGGTCAGTATCTCTCTGTTTTAAGGATTTGTTTTTTGTGTATTTCTGTAAGAAACATAAAAAATTGAACTAAGCATTCCAAAGTACAACACTCAATTGTACCATTGACATTTTTATATAATATAATATTATTATTATTATTATAGCTAGCCCATATTGTCCCACTGCTGGGCAAAGGCCTCCCTCCATTCCTTCCAACGGTCGCGATTCTGTGCTACTTCTTTCCAATTCTCAAGGAAGACATCCAGTTCGTCCCGCCATCTCCTACGTGGTCTGCCGCGACCCCGTGTCACTGTTTCAGGGCACCAATCCTGAGCTTTACGGGCCCACAGTTCGTTCGGCATGCGACAGACATGTCCCGCCCAGTCCCATTTAAGTTGGGCAGCTTTTTGAGCTTTATAATAATATTATATCTTTTTTGTAACAAAGCATCCAAGATGCCCAAAAGTAGAATTTTAAGAAACATCCTTTGCAGAGACAAGGTTTTTACTCATGTACGTAAACAAATTGAAATATCTGTTTAAAACATTCCTGAGAAAAATAATCAAACTTTCTCGGGCATATTTTTTTTTAATTTTGTGGCCATACATAAACCATAATCACACATCAAAACTCGAGTATAACACTCAGATATAAGAAAAAATGTGATAGCTCATGTGTAACTATTAAGTTAATTTTATAAAATGTTAACGGACTTGTTAACTTCCGTTAAATTCATTTTTGTTATTCCAGTACATGCTATTTACCAAGCACCGCGCCGAGCCACGCCGCCGCCGCCGTCAGAAACACGTTATGACAAGTAAGTTCGGGCCGTTTGACAAGAGCGGCGCGGCGCCTGCCGCGAGTGAAACAAAACTAGTAAAGAAAAAAAAAATATACGTAAAGAAAATCTTAAGAGTAAAAAATCTTCAAAGAGTAAAAAGCTCAAAATCTCGTTAAAATGGCTAGACATGACATTAAAAGACTCACGATGCGGCATTACTCGAAGAACAGATATTTATAAATCTGTTTATTAAATATAATACTGCTATACCCCCAGGCGCTGCAGTTGAACGTTTTTTTCCATGGGCAAATATATTTTGACGCCATAGCGATGTTCTTTTTTTTGTTCCTAACCTGATTACTTCCAGAACCCAAATCAAAAGTTTTTATAAGTAGGTAAATCATTAGCGCAACGATATAAAAATGCGATTTTAATCACATGTTAATCGCTAATCTAACTCCGTTAGATTAACGATTAACGTTAACTTGCGTTAAATCTTCCGAATCGTAACGCTTTAACGTTTAAAAAAGTTAATTATTTGTTTAACGGTGCCCAGCTATGTTCATTCATTATTGTGAACTTCGAAAAGGCTGTTGTTTTAAGAGTTTATTCAGCACTACTAACTGCAATTATCCTCACTGTGGAGTAAGAAGTCTCTCATATATTTTTTTATTTCGTTTGTACACAAGGATATCATACATAAATACGCAGTAAATAAATGTTGTACAGCAAAGTCATATAAAAAGCGAATTTCTGCCAACTAAACTAGGCCAGAAGCCTGTGTTTTAGAAGGCAATGTTCCTTTATATCAATGGCACACAACTGACTAAGGTCAACACACTCTCATATAGTTATTGACTGCACCTGATTGGTATCATTTCACCTCATTTTTCTAGCTTTTCGATTCAAGACGATATCGTACCTATGTTTATAGTTGTGTGTCGCAGTATGGAGTTTAATAGCAAGAATCCCAAATTGCTTGTTTTGAGACGATGCAGATCCCTGCTCTGCATATAACTGTGCTTTGACAAGTTTATTTAGGTATCCAGTAAGTTGGTAGCAGTTGATTAAAAATTTAATAGCTCGCAGATATTATTCTAATTAACAATACAACCCACTCGCAAACAGCCCGATTTATGTATATCGTGAAAGTTGTGCGACATTTTGGCACATGGTTGGCACCACTGACGGCTGTGGCGGAATAGTGGCAGCCAACTAATACGGGACGATTTACTATTGTGAAAATTGTGGAACAATATGAATGGAAAACACATTTTTTTGTATTAGCAAATATAACTAAACTATTAGTTGGACGCGTCTTTGTTTCTGTGAATGTAATTTATTGAATTTCTACAAAAGCCAATTTGGTCTATGCCAGAAAGTGTTTCATTAATTTGTTAGAATTGGATTTACAGCTGTGAATACACCAAGTTTGTGAATCTTACATTTAGCGATTAACAAAGTACGTGAACATTAACACACTTTAGAAGACTACTAGATCTCTAGATCTACTAGACCTTTGTGAGGTGCAGAGTTCGGAATAGAGTTTATTTATCTAAATTTCAGGGAAGTAAGTAACATGTGGAGAATACCTGCCTCCAATGTAACAGCTTTATTTCGGAACTTTAAAATATCATTCCGGAATTTTATCCACGTTTTATTTAATTTATTTATTTGGTAGAATAGCCGCAACAGTGCATACTAACAGTTAATATGAAATAATAACACTAACATAGTAGGTAGTTCTGGTATGTATACTTATTACAGTTATATGCGGCTATCACTATAGGACAACAACGACAAATGTTCTCAAATCATAATAATAACATAATATAGTTTGAATTCAATATCCCGCCAAGACGAGCCAAGCAAAGCGCAAGGGCACTACCTACCTTTGAAGCGTTTCGTAAATTTTACTTGAAACTAAATGATATGAATTATGATCAGACTACAAATCGAACATAAAATAATGCAAAAAAAAGAATACTAAAAGTAAGTACCTACTTATTTATGATTATAATTATGTATTATGAATGTGATATCGAAAGATTTTCATTTATCAACTACTGACGCAGTTGCAAATGTGTTGAAATTGGTTGTTAAAGGCAAATTAGTGCACTCCTATATAGCTCACATGTTCATTACTTCCTTGAAGTTTTGGCAAATAAACTCGACCTGTTCCGAACCCTGGTGACGTGGTCTTACTTAGTAAATATGAGGTTTTCTTTGTGTTGAAGGCAGGGCACCGACACCCCTTGTGTTCTGTGGTACACCCACATTAACCATGTATGTACCGAACCTAACTCCCATGTACTCCATGTATAACTGACTATTACAATGTATTAATCAAAATGTAGGTAAGACAGAACTACAGAAATAGAAAACAGAATTCATGATTATCCTTGCTATCCATAACCACATATCCAACTATCTCCAGATCTTTGGTGCATTTAAGTGTGAAGTTTAACACGGAACGCTTACGATTTGCGGTTTCCGACCACTTATTGGTTCGCTTTTAACGACTTATAACCAGTTTTGGGTCATTCCTTTATCATGTCTTGGGTTCGATTCTCAGGTTGGGTAATATTTGATTTTAGTATATCATCAGTGCAGTTTTGATTGTTGTCCGACTGATGGACTATTTACATGGGACCCCGATTACATGGGACTTAAACATAACTGTCTGTGAACTATAGTACACCTACCCCTTTCTCTACCAACATATTATTCAAGCGATATTTGCATATTGGTTTGCGTTGAGACCAATGTTTGATGTGCGGAAAGGAATATGATGGGATTTCTGAGGGGTACTGAATATGGAATAGGTTCGACTAAATCGCTGCATTTTTATATCTAAGAAACTTTTACAATTATGTACAATAAACGTGTTTTTTTTACCACGTCTTTCTCTTACTACTACGTAACATCATTCAGTTTTAGGTTTTATCAGGATTAAAACGACTGCAATAAATGTTATCATGACAACTCGTAGCACACAGTAGCACGAGAGGCGAATAGTCTGTGTTTCATGAAGCTTTATCTTAGCTGCGTTGCTTAGCAACGAAGATCGAATTCAGACCCTCAAATAAGGAAGAAGATAAATTGTATGTCAACTTAGCCAATCGTTACTGTTGAAAATAGGCTTTCCGAGTTCTTGCAACTACATATATACATACATAACCTCACGCCTTTTTCTATAGTGGGTAGGCATACCCTACAAAATGTCGCTTGCTACGACGCGATCCTAACTTAGTCACTCGTTTTGCGTCGTCCACATTCATACACGCACACTAGTTGCGAGTACTGCGCACCTGATCTTTCTGAAGAATATCACATATCACCAAAAGTTCCTTGTAAGTTATTCACGGAAAATAAGCCATAATTAAGCATAACAATATTTGTGATATCATTGTATTCTCTCAATCGTAAGAAGGTGACAAAGACAAGATGACATTTTAATCATGTTTAGTGTTATTTATATTTAGCGGCCCGTCGCGAGGGCTCAATTGTATATCAAAAGCACAAGTAATCTACCTACGTTGTTACATATCATGTTAATCCGTTGCCAGGCCTCTGAATAATTGACTTGACCTTTGTATTCCGACAGATTAGGAAGGTAAAAAATTTAATCAACATTACTTAATCCGATTTTCATAATTATTTAATATTTAAAATGTCCACGATGTAATGTTACATTGAAATTCGATAGACCATCCATTATTTTAGCGTGGGTGTCCTAAATTTATACTTTCCATTACAAATTATTGGGAAATAATTTTGTCGGCAGGTATGAATTTATTCATTGAACCGTGTGTTATCAAATATTGATTAAAACTGTCAAATGGATACGAATAGAGTGCTCCTGTATGGTGCATAGGATTTGAATAATGGAAATGAGATTAAAAACGGCCGGATTTCCGTACATTTGCTTTAAAGCGCTTTGCCGTGAATACTTTGTGTTTGTGTTTGTTTGGATTTGAAAGCATTAAATAAATTTATGTTTTTGACTAGCGTCTAATTATCACTACTGGGGGAGCAGTGTTATTGGGTTGAGTTGTAAGTATAGCAATCTGTAGATTTGTGTCCGTCAAACAAAACTGTTGAAAATTGATATTCGCTGATGTGTTCGTCAGAAAACAAGTGAGATAAGTTATTAAGTTGTGTTACTGTGTGAAATTCCTATCGAAAATAATTCCGGTAATAATTTTCACACAGAAGGGGTCGTCAACGCTTGTTCAAGCAAGTTCAGTATGGGCAGAGACCTATATCCTGAAATTATAACAGACTAATCCCTACAAGTCTATACCTAACAGTAATAAGTTTTTCTTCATACAAACAGCAGTTACAGTAACCCAGTTAAGACAAACAGGCTCGTCCTGTTCCCTGCTACAGCCTCCTGCCGTAGCCCCGTAGGTACAACAATATCTGTAATCCGATGAACCGGTGACGAGCAGGCGTCAGCCGCGACAGGCGCTTCGCAGGCTCAAGGCTATTAGCATAACGACCAACTAACGACGAAGGCGACGCGAACGCGAGTGTACGCGAATGTACGCGGAGCTAACACGAGATTAATTAAACTTCTTCGATGGATAGTGTTGCGATTGTAATGAGCTCATTATGTGCGCTAATATTGATATAGATAGATACATAAACCATTTACTCAGTACACACAAAAGACATAGCACAACACACAAAAGCACAGGTAAATGATACATCAAACTACATAAATATAAAAAAGAAGGTGGCAATGTACAAAAATAAAAACGATTAACTCATCATTTTGGTAGCTAGTATTTAATTATTTGTCATTTATTTCATGCTACAATGCCCCACAGATAATGTAATAATAATATAATAAATATAATAGGCTGTGGGACTGTTTGAAAGAGATGCCGCGGTCCTGGAACACAAAGGGCAAGGAAGGAACATGGTTGGTTTTTAGTCAGTACAAGTCTGACACTCCCTTCCGCTCCGCCAAGAGCGAGAGGAGTAATTTGATGATTTCATATCAAGAAAAAAAAGGGGTTGCTTTAGTTTAATCGGATGTAGTTGAGTACCTGCAGGTATTAACATGGAGTGACGCCCTATCTCGCTTCCAAAACCTAACAAAAAGAAAGACCAACAATATAACATGTGACGGATACATAGAATACACACACACACACATCCTAAGTATTTTCGCGAGAAATAACGATTACTTGGAGATAGGATGTTTTACATAAAAATATGAGTTCCAAAATACTATGTTCGTGAAAACAGGAAATTTTAATCGGAACAGTAGGAGAAAAACACTTTTAAAAGTTATTAAGTGTTGACATTTGGACATACCAAATTTTAACACTTAACAACTTTTTTTTACCATAGAAGTCTCATTTATAAAGCTTATAACACTTCACTCGCTAGTTACAGTTTAGTGAGGATAATATAAAAATATATTATTTTAGTATCTCTCGCTTGATTTTACTCACTGAGATGATAATGCTTGGTGTAGTTTTTGTTGTTGCTTCGCTTCACTTGCTCGTCAAAGGCTTATTTTTAGATTCTCTTTTGCCTTAAAGGTCTAAAAATTCTCTTTGCACAACTTAGAAAAGGAGGTAATTGAGAATTTCCGGCAGTTGAGTTTTTCATAACGTTGCAAGAGCGATCCATTACTTGAATGTTCATTTTGAAATCATGTTCCCAACTTCCGAACTCATATCGAAATCCGACCGGAAGTTTGGGCTTAAAACTATGATTTCCTACTTGACTATTGGTGGTTGCCATTAGACCAAATACTTATATTTGCTTATCAAGTTAGTACCTACCTTTCTTGAAATATTAGAACTAAACTACAACGGTTACAATGTACCCTATGTTACCCGGGTCATAATAACGAATCGATTGACACCTTATTCATCAAAATCGGATGAGTACATTAGGCGCTACGGAGGAACATGTGTCACACAAACAAACATATCATAGACCCCTTATCCCTATACGCTTTTGATGTGTGTACATACAAATAAATAAAATTGAGGTATCTATTTGTAATATCAAAATAACAGTTTTTTACTGAATGCATATGAAAATATATACGGCCTTTTTTTTCAATTTTCGTCTGTCGGTCTGTGTGTCTGTTGGTTTCGGCTAATCTCCGAAACGGCTGGACCAATTTAGACGGAGCTTTAACAGGCAGATAGCTAAGCTGATGTTATACGGGCTTAGGCTACTTTTATTTTAGAAAAATAATTAGGTTTCTGTGCAAAAAAACTAAAATCCTTGAAATTTTTAACAAAAGTTGATATTTTACTTTAGTTTAGTTTGTTGATATTTATTTGTATTAATTTCACGCGAACGAAGGTCGCGGGCAACAGCTAGTTGTAGTATGTAGGTCAACAAACAAGTGAAACACGGCTCGAAGACAGCAAATATACCGCACATATATGACAGTGGTGACCCATATGTGATTCAAACACAGAACTACTAACCGCAGGGTAGTTAGCATGTACCTACAACCAACAGTTTGTGTCACATAACGACAAACAATATCCTGAAGATATTTAGTAAAAAAAAGGTAACTGTCTATCATCTTAATAAATATATCTATGTATTGCTAAACATCTTTAAATAGTAAAAACCGGCCAACGAGCAATGATATTTAAACTATAGATACGTTGCCTGCGCTCTGTAGTGGCAACATGAATGCAAGGTAATTACCGGATCTACCGTCTACCGTGTGTTTAGTCGCTTACCAAACAGTGCCGCGGCTGTATGTGACATTGAAATAACTTGTGTAAATTACTTCCTCAAAAATCAATAAAAAAATGCCGTCCTGTGTTTTTAGGAAATGTTAAAATTATATTGCAATTGTGAGAGATATAAAAGTATATTTTTTTGCGTAAATATCATGAAAAATTTATTTTATTTTATTTTTTTCGATGCCTTCTAATGGCGGCTGGCACCTGAGGTAAGTCACGTGCCGGCTAATGACCATGCACCACAGAATTACAACATAATTAAAGAAATATAATTATCTCTTTCTAACAACAGGAATTCCGTAGGTGATATTTTTATTTTGTTCTTTCCCTTTCTTCGTGGGTCTAAGTAGCTATCTAGCTACCGATAGGTTCTACGCTGTTTTCGAGTGCCGTGATGTTCATGTACGATGCGTCTATTTATATTACGTCATTGCCAACGAGTTTGACTCGCGCACAAAGGATTCCGTAACACCAAACAATATACAGGGTGTAGCGTAATTAATGGATAAATCTGTATCTGCGGGTGGGGGACCCCAAGCCCTGTAATATAAAAAAATGTAAAGCGTCTGAGTTGATGCATGCGCAATTTTTCGTTTTTAATTTTCTCTTGAAAAATTGCCACCTGTGGTCATTTCCTCGGCGACTGTGTGCACAAACGAAGGAATTTTACGTCTCTGGTATATGCATAATATTTTTAAACAAACATCCTATAAGATGTGTTTATTAGTTTTCGAATACATCAAGTGATTAAAAAAAAACTGCTAGTGAAAAAATTTTGTTTCTGTAGATACAGGGTTATCCATTAATTACGCTACACCCTGTATATATTATTAGTAACAATATTTCATATGTCTAATAATAACACTCACCGGCAAAATCAAATTTGTTGTTCATAGAAGACAAAGTTAATCTTAAAGTTTCTGCTGCGATTTCACGAAAAAGTATCCTAACAACTGAATATTAAATTTTATTCAACGTTGTACAAAGTCACTTTTCTGTTTATTTCTCCCCTTACTATAAAAAATATAGTGACATGAGTTATAGGACACAATTATTACGGCTTTAGAAGTGAATATCTCTTCAACCATAGTAAAAAGTAATCTAGAAACCTCGATAGCATTTTTCGAGAGCTGTCGATACTTTTATGCCCACTTTTATGTAGCGGTTCATAGAAGACAGCAGCTCTCTCCAAATCTCAACTGTGTTGTGCCAAGGGCCTCGGAGTAAAAGTGTGTATACAGCAGTGTTATACGGACGGACACGATGAATCTACTAGGGTTCCCTTTTTCCATATGGCTACGGAACTCTAAAGTAAAGTCTCTTTGTTGTATTTCGGTGCAGTGATTCTGAAAGGATTAACACTACCAATTAGAGTCCGTAACTTGTATGTGCATGCCTACATCGATAATTAGTTGAGCCGCAAAAACCGCGAAAAGCAGAGGCGGGTTGCCAATCTTATACATAAATGTATAAAAAATAATATTTGTTTGTTTGTTCGCATTTGTTGCGCTGCCATACCGTTCATCCTTGACCAAAACTTTCCCAAACTTTGTTAACTTATTGCTTGCTCTTGCTCGAAGGTTACAGGCATACTTCAATCAACTTACAAAAAAATATCTCTAGTCTAGGTCTACAGTAATTCAAATTTGGGCATAATAATGCTGAAGGAGAATGAAAACTGTTTGTAGAATTTTTCAGTCGTATGCAATGAATGCGGTCTGAGAATGCACCTCCATGTCGTGAGCAGTGAGCAGCCAAACGATTGTACGCCAACTACTCAAGACAATTGGGCCACTGTGCACTGCTTCAGGGGAACTAACCGGCCTTAACTTTCAAAATGCCTCAGGCACTCGACGTGCCACTGCATAATGCAATCCTCTGAACCTCCCTCTACTCACTTCACTAATTTGGTTAACGGAATGTTCTATTCTAATGTACTGGAGTGTTTACTAATCCTTTGAGCCGATGATTGTTCGATTGTGAGTTTTGACTGAAGATGCTAAGGTGCGTCAGACAAGTCTTATGATGGTTATTGAATACCATCTACTCAATAGATGAATGGTTGTTTGTTTTCCTGTTAGGAATGGAAAATAAATAAATAGCCTTTTTTGCTTTCAGACAGAAATGTCAGAATTGAGTTTACTGGTAGTGTTTTTCACATGGCGGAGGCTATTGTTATTAGTAGGAGAGCTGCATTTATGAAGCTCAGTTAATATATGGATGTAAAAACGAAACTTGTGTCTCTTTGAGACAGGCCCCTTGTTCACACTCCAGATTTAAATATGCCAGGCAAATAGCATTGTAGACAGGCGACGCGAAACAAAGTATTTTCATCAAAGTTTTTCTTATAGTAGTACCTAATGTAAGGTTTGTGTCGTTGCCATTCTGTTCACGAAATAGACGTTTGAGACTTGTAAACTTATTTGCGACAGTTAAAAAGAAATTGATATACATACTTTAAATAGACATCAATGTTACTCCCAGTCTGTTCCATGCCCCCAGTACTTCCCGCCCATGCTCAATGCTCATGTTTTGAAAATAGCGACACAGTGAAAACTTATTTTTGGCTGCATAAATATTTCTTAAATGATGCTTTATGGGACTTTGACATTTGTATTGGGAACCATAAATAAAAAACGTCAATATAACTTCAGTTTTGTAACATATTAACGTAAATAGAAATGCTTTTAGTAAAACGTGGTGTTTTGAGACCTCAAAATTGCGTGAGTGCAAAAGTAGTTTGTGAGCATGTTCGCTGGCAGCAACAGGATCAGACAATCAGCTGTCCACCGATGTGCCCTCCGACCTACTTCCCTTGCTGCCCACCGAGCCCAACACCCGTGCTTTATCCTCCCTTCTACTGTTGTCCAAGAACCAAATACCAGGTGAACTGGATTTACATTAACGACACCCCCCCTCCGACCGGTTTCTCAGACGTCGTTGATCGGATGGCACAATGTGTGTTTTGGACGGAGCTCGTACGAGGTGAGTTCACTTTGGTTTCTTATAACTAACAATTTCAAAATATAGTAGATACTCATCAATATGAATAACTTTATTTACGGAACCAAGTCTGAATTATTGAAACAGAAGCACCGGTTTGCACCCATATAAAGATGCAATGCTTAGGTACTTCATTCTTGTTCAAAATGTATGAAACAATAGTTGTAATATAACAGTATAAATAAGTTGTTTTCATCTCATTCTGTTCTATATTAAAAACAGTTCGATTCCCACACAGGACAAATCTTTGTGCGATGAGTACGATTATTTGTTCTGTATCTGGGTGTATAATTTATCTATAATATTATGTATGTATTTAGAAATATATAAGTATGTTTATCAGTTGTCTGGTTGTCATAGTACAGGCTCTGCCTAGTTTGAGATCAGATGGCGGTGTGTTGGTTGTCCCAAGATATTATAGATATTATTATAGAATACATTTTTGAGCTTTTCTGGACATTTTCGTTCTCTTTACTTTTGGAACATGAGCATAACATTCAGTGCCAGTGATTCTCAAATGTTTGATTGAGGGTTTATTTGTAAACCATAACTCAAACGGTGATTTTCCTTCTAAAGAAGTCGGTCCAGTTCTATTCAGAACATAAGCAGCCGTGTTGACAAGCTCAGACCAACAAGAAGTTGGAAGTTCTTCGTGAGCGTGAATTAAAGTACGAGCAGCTTCTACCAAAGTTCTGTTGTCTCTCTCACTACACTCGTTCTGCTCCGGCGTATAAGGCATTGTCAAACGGTGATGGATGCCATGATTATTTAAGAAGATCTTCTTCACAGCTTCACTTTGGAATTCTCCTCCATTATCGCTGACAATTGTCTTTATAATATGACCAGTAGTCTTTGCTTCGTTTATCATTTCCACAAGTCTATCCTTCACTTCAGACTTGTGCTTGATAAAATAAACATGACGAAACTTACTGTAATCGTCTTTAAATAAAACAAATGATCTCTTCTGGTGCTGTAGCTCGAGCTCTTGTTCCAAATTTATATCTATGTGTTTTACCATAAACACATCCTGTACATAATTCAGAATTGAGTTTGACTTTTATGCCAAGTTCCTTTTCAATCAATTGCTTCACATGTATTTTATTCTGGTGAGCAAATCTTTCATGATAGAGTTGTAAAATGTTTTTTGTTGACAGTTCAATTCAGGATTTGAATTTATAATTGTCTTTACATTTAGTTTATACAGTCCTCCATTCTTGACTCTTGTGTCAATTAAATTAATTTTTCTGTCTACTATCAATTGACAAAATTCTCTTTCAGATGTGAATACACTCTTCTCAAGTTTATCTTGCGCAGCAAGTACGGAAAATAAGTTTTTGTTTATTGCTGGAACATACCATACATCACACAGTCTAATGTTTTGTGTCTGACCACAAACGTCTGCTATCAAATCAACTGTACCTTTGCCAATAGCTTGAATTGTTGAGCCATTTGCAGTTTTTACTTTTTGATTATTGCTGAAATGTTGAAAGCTGCAAAATATGTCGTTTCGACAGGTGACATGACTTGTAGCAGCACCATTGTCAACAAACCAACTGTCAAGATCTTCTTCAATAATATTTACCACTTCATTTCTAACAACTTCCATTAATGAGAGGGTCAGATTGGTATTGTTAGCTTGACTTGTTAATGGGTCAGGTGTTTTAGGCGGTTTCCCGTCCAATATCCACTTGCGACATTTTTTAACTTTGTGTCCATATAGTCCGCAATATCCTTGTTTTGTACAACTAGAGCTTGTGCTTCAGTAATACCTTCTTTGGTCAAAAGTGAACGTTCGTAAGCACATACTTGTGCTGTCAGATTGTCTATATTCCGATCTTTTCTTGACATCAGCATCCAACTAGACTTGAAAGAGAAGTACTTCTCGTCGGGTAGTTTCCAAGATCTTACAGATTAGTAATAACTCTGGAAGATCATATTTGGTTTCACCTTTTTGAAGTTCCATTTTCAATTCATGCCATATATTTTTCAGTTTGGATATATGCATTGACATGTCATGTGAGGGATCTTTTTTATAGCCAAAGAAACTGTAGCATAATGAATAGCTTTTGTCCTCAGATGTTCCATTGAACAAAGTGTGCAATTCATCCCAAACCTGTTTGGCTGTTGAGAATCTTATGACCTTTTGTAAAGTGGCATCAGACATATTAGCCATCAAAATAAGCATCGCCGAACTATCTAACTTATGATATGCTTCTAAAGTCTTTTCATAACTTGCTTTAACGTCTGCAGTTGCTGTAGTATCTGGTTTTATAGGTTCTATAAGTTTTCCATTTATAGCATCCAACCCGCCAGGAGTATCCCTTAAAAGCAACAATACCTTACAGCGCTATGTTGACCAATTTTCTTCACCTTCTAAACGACCGATATCAATTTTGCAACTTGTAGACGAAGTCGACATTTTGACAGGCCTTCGTTAGAATTATTTGTTAGAACTAATTTTGCAAATTATTTTAAAAACCCTTACTTGATTCGTTAATCAATCGTTTCCAATATAATTAAACGCTCTGCTACCATGTTGAGAGGTATTTTATGGATCGAAATGATAAAACGTATTACATGTTGGAAACATTCATATTGACATACTAGTAGGAATGACAGGGTAAAACAAAATATTATAAAAAGCAAAGATTGAGAGAAAACCTCCTTCAACAATTTCGTGTTCGGAGTCCTTGAAAATGTTACAGAAGGCTTACGGTGAATCATCTTTATCAAAACTCGTGCTTATGAGTGGTACAAAGCGTTCAAAAGCGGTCGAGATGTGATGGAAGATTTGTCTCGCTCTAGTAGGCCATCAACTAGGGCATCGAACACCACCAATTTCGGGTTGTTTCGGTTTCAGGTTTTATCCAAACTCTCGAAAATACCCGAAAAACCCACCCGGGGTTTTTCGGGTAATTTCGAGATTTTTCATTAATTTACAATATTTATTCCCTTCATTTATTTTAAAACCTATTAAATACATTTTAAATATTCAGCCGTATCGAGAAGTACTTACTGCCTTCTGAATCAGGCCCTTGATCCAACCGCCTTAGGAGAGCCTCGAAAGATGGTCGTCGAGGCTCTTAACCATAAGGCCATTGGCCGTTATGACAATCGGCACAATGATAGCCGAGTTCACATTCCACATGTCGACAACCTCGTGAGCCAAATCGAGATATTTTATTTCAAATTCATTATTCATTCATTATTTGTTTCTCTTTCTCAGCTTTCACGAGGTTCTCGTCATGTGGAATGGTGACATCGATTATTATTACGCGGCGCGTTGATCGGTCTATCAACACTATATCAGGCCTATTGGCTACAATAGTCCTGTCAGTAATAATAGACTGATCCCAGTGCAGCGTGACATGGTCTTTCTCGAGAGATTTATTTATTATTAGGCTTCTCAACAATGAGTACCCACCCACTCGTCAGAACTACAGGCACTCAACAAAACAATTATAAAATTGGTGCGACGCGATCTTCCATGCTCCAGCACACGCTCAATAGAAAAAGTGATTGAGCAAAACTGGGGTTCGAATTTATTCGTCTAATAACTTGGGTGAAGCCACCAGATGAAGTTGACCCGGTCAAGTCCAGTGAGGCTATCATCGTTTTCAAGCCGGAGATTCTATCGGAAGTCGAAAACTTATAAGGCCAGTTGTACGCATCGCACGCATCTGGATCTGATCCCGAAAATGAGGATTCCAGAGCCACTTTATCCCGCCATTTCACAGAAGACCTGCCAGAAGTCGTCCAAGATTAAGTCGAGGCGGCTCTTAGACAGCTTAAGAATGGAAAAGCCCCTGGTGAGGATGGGATAACGACTGAGCTTCTGAAAGCGGTAGGAAGTCCTCTATTAGGAGAGCTTCCGGAGCTTTTCAACTCGGTCCTGTTCTCTGGGAAAACTCCAGAAGCGTGGAGAAGGAGCGTGGTTGTTCTTTTCTTTAACAAGGGGAACAAGACCATATCAAAGAAGTACAGACCCATTTCGCTCCTTAGTCCCTGGTCAGTCTTGGAGTCTCTGCAATGATACCAAGTAGACTGGCGGTACATCCAAGTGATGAGAAGTTTTTATAAAAACGCCATAATGATCGTCCGAACTCAGAACCAGCAAGCAGAGCATATCCCTATGCGTCGCGGGTTGAGGCAAAGGGACGTAATTCCCCCAAAATTGTTCATCAACGCACTGGAGGATGTGTTTAAGACACTGAACTGGGAATAGCGTCGCATTAACATCAACGGCGAGTACATCTCACACTTGAGATTTGTAAATGACATCGTCATACTGGCTGAATCGCTGCACGACTTGTAGCAGATGCTGGTTGGCCTAGTGGATTCTGCAATACCTATTGATCTTAGGGTGAACTTGGACAAAACCCAGGTTATATTCAACGAACACGTCACCACAAAACCTATTGTCGTCAGTGGTGGTCATCTCGTGGTTGTTCGAGAACCCGATTACCTGAAACGTGGACACTCATGGTACGGATTGGCTACAAATTCTAGGTTCCTGAGCGAACTATGAAGCGGGCTACCTTTGAGTGTTCGCATCCGGAACGAGGTGTTCCGACACTTTTTTTTTTAATACAGTGTAAACTCTTTATAACGAATTTCAAGGGACCGAGCATTTTTTTTTGTTATAAAGAGTTTTCGTTATAGGGAGGGAAGAGAAAAAATAAACAAAAATTTAACCAATTTCCTACAGACAATGTAATCTAAGAATAATGGCACTCGTGTTAAGGCAATTAACAATAACAAAAACGAGACGGCTGTTTATGATCTCAGGTGTCTTTCTTAGAAATTTCGGCACCGCAAAAGGTTGTTTTCGGAGCTGATTATAAAAACAATTGCATTGATAAACATGTGTTGATGTCTAAATATGAAAATATTTCTTCGTAATAGAGAATGGCGTTTGCGTTATAAAGAGTGAATGAATGTATGGGTTTTGTAGTAAACCAACCAAATTGAACTAATTTCTATGTTATAGAGAGTTTTTCAAGTTTTTTTTTTTTAGAATAAATAGACAATAAATTTAAGTAAAAAATGTACAACCAAAAAAGCCTGTATGGTATTATTGAGAATAAATTAATATTAGATTTTATTTATTTGTATAGATGAATAAATCGTGGGATATACAATTTTACTCATATTTCTATGTTTTAGACGACCTACGACGTGTCGTGTGTCTGATCTGCGAAGTTCACAGATCAATAATGAAAGATTTGAATAAGAAACTCAAGAACCGAAAAACTCGAAAACCCGGGTTTTTATACATAAAACCCGTCTTTTTTTACTCAGCTAAAACTCAGAATTCCCGGATTTTTAAGAACCGGGCAAAACCGGTTGATATACACTACCATCAACGTCTTCAACTGAAGTTAACATCGCTAAAGTGAAGGAAATAATGACTAACAAAAACCTTCATTAAAGTTAGAGGGAGATAGCCGCTGAACTTTCTGGGTCTCACGAGTCAATCTATATCATTTTAAACAATCACTTGGGTATGAAACATGTTGCCGCTCGGCTAGTCCCAAAAGACCTGAATTTTCGCCAGAAACTCAATCGCTTATGATTCGCTGAGGACACGCTAGAACGATTCAATTCCGACCCTACATTTATGAAACGCATTGTTACTGGTTAAGAGACCTGGGTTTACGAGTTTGACATGCAAACTAGTCAACAAACTTCGGAGTGGCGCCTTCCAGCTGACCCAAAATCGAAATAATCACGCCAAAGTCGATCAAAAGTCAAAGTCATGTTGACCGTTTTCTTTAACTATCACTGTGTTGTGCACTCGGAATTCTTTCCGGAAGGTCAAACAGTAAGAAAAAAATATTATTTGAGCGTAATGCGGCGTTTAAGAAAACAAATTCCAAGAAAATGGCTAGATATGTGGAAAGAAAATGGATTTTGCACCACGATAGTGCGCTTTCCCTCCCACAAGGCTATCATAGTGAACGAATTTTTGACCAAAAACTCAACAAATACCATTGAGCCGACTTCTTTCTTTTTCCTAAACTCAAATTACCACTTCGTGGCAACCCATGGCACCCCGATTTCAATCGGTAGAAGATATAACGGAGAATTCGCGGCGAAAACTGAACTCAATTCTTTTCGTTTAAAAAATGTTTTGATGATTGGATTATTCGTTGACATAAGTGTATAATCCTGCCTGAAGGAGCATACTTTGAAGGTGATAAAATAACTTTGGATAAATAGTTAATATATTGTGTATTATTGATCGTTTCCCGGTACTTTCTTGACAGAGTAGTATACTAGCAGCCTGTGCCTACTACACACGGTTTTCACGCCGTGGCAAAACACCAAGATTTCTTTATTATAAATACGCAATTTTAATACTTATTAATGTATTATAAAGGGTGTAAAAAGACTCTTAACTAAACCGAAAGGAACTTGTTCTACCCGTCATCATTGCGATCATTTTCGTTTTTTTTGTTCTAAACCACACCTTCTAGTTACGGAGATATTGCGGGTCAAAGTTCCAACTTTTTCAAGTTTTTTTTTGTAATGCATGTTTTTAATGTATTATTTTATTTATGACACTTTCTCGACCCTACTATTCAATCCATCCCTCAGCACAATGTTTTGAGTGCGTTACATTGTAAAACGTGATTTTTTACCCTAAAAAAAAAAGTTGTTTCCCAGCAATTATTTTTTGCGTAAAGTTACTTTGCTTGATGTACTATAATGCTTGGTTTTTACACCCTGAATGTATCTAGCCGTGCCTGGCATGCGTTGCAATGCACCTTTTCCTACCTTACCTACCTACTCTAGCCTACCCTATCTACCTACCATATCCACAACACCTACCCTACCCACCCTACCTAGGTAGGTAACGTACCCTACCTGCGAGACAAGAGCTGTCAATTGCGGAAGATGCAAAACCTAATTTATTTAAAAACTCTCTTGTGAACTTTTCAGATATTTTAATAGTTATTCTGCTATTCGGGGCGGAGACGTATCCAAAAAATCAGAGATAATAAAGATCTTGAGTTATAAATGGTGTTACTAACCCGACTTTGTTTTATATAAAAAATATATTAAAATATTATATTAGTACTTCTGGAATATATTCTTTGATTGATGGTTCAAACTGTAGTAATCCGTTGCGAAACTGGATAGCCATGTCACAAACCCGCCAAAAGTGGAGAGATTTGGAAGAGACCTACACTCAGCATTGGGTGGCCAAGGGTTGAAGAAGAAGAAGAAGAAGAAGAATCCATTGCGAAGTTTTGAAGAATAAAGCGGTCACAGACAAACACTAAAAGCGACTTTATTTCATGATATGTTTAGTTATGTTACACTATTATTGTAAGACGTACGAAACAAGTATTTGTTAGAACCACGCAGCTTCAACTAAGTAATTCACGTCACGCCTCGACAGTTTACCTACCCTTTTTCGTGTCCGAGATGGTATCATTAGTAATAGAAATCACGGGTTTACTTTTATTAGTGATAAAATTAGAACTGGATAAAAGCAATCGCAATATGTATGAGATAGTGTAGATTTCTGTTTATTTACCTCTGTTTTGATTGTTATACAAATATAAAATACAAATAACTGAAACAAAGTTATTTGTATTTTTGTAATGCTAAAATAATAGTAACTAGCTGTTAAATAGAAGTATTCGATCGAAGCATTTCGGTTCGCGAGAGCTATGTGGGAGTGGGCCAGTATGCACCACGCGGGCCCAATACGGATTCATCCTGAACGGTACTAGCAGCGTCCAGCCCTTTATTCGCTCGACGCTACCTACTGGATCCAAAAATACCCTATCTTTCAAGCACATTCACAATTTTTTTTTTTAATTTTGTTAGGTTTTTAGTCCAGTTGGGTGATTTCGGAGATGAACGTGTACGAACATGTGACACATGATTTTTATAATAAAATTAAGAAGATAAAAATAAGTTGAGAAATATTTGACTTTTTCACCCGACTACGGCAAAGCCGAAAAGAAGAGTTATGAATATATAAATAACTTATAATCAAATATGCGTTTCAGGTTTCGCGGTAACTCTAGGACATATTTTCAAAGAGCCAGCTACGATAAACTATCCGTTCGAGAAGGGTCCCCTGTCTCCCCGGTTCCGGGGTGAGCATGCGCTGCGTCGCTACCCGTCGGGCGAGGAGCGCTGCATCGCCTGCAAGCTGTGCGAGGCCATGTGCCCCGCGCAAGCCATCACCATCGAAGCCGAAGAGCGCATCGACGGCTCCCGGCGCGCCACCCGCTACGACATCGACCTCTCCAAGTGCATCTTCTGCGGCTACTGCCAGGAAGCCTGCCCCGTCGACGCCATTGTTGAAGGACCCAACTTCGAATACAGCACAGAAACGCGTGAGGAACTCATCTATAACAAAGAGAAACTACTTACGAATGGTGACCGTTGGGAACCCGAGATAGGAAGCAATATTAGGGACAACCATTTGTATCATTAGATTTATATTATTAGATTTTTTTTAAAATTTATTTGATTATCACGTGAGCCAAGATATTAATATTTAGAATACCATAGTTTTAAATTACATATTATTCAATCGTTTCGACACATCGTTTTATTTGTCAAAAGAAAAACATACCAAGTAGGCACTGAAACATGCTTCTAAGCAATCATCTGACGAAAACCTTGAAACTGGTTGAGACCTAGTAATTATACATTTTATACAAACAAATAACGCTATGAAATTATTTATCAACCGTTGAATAAGTTGTAATTTATCAAATTTTTCTTTTATTACCGAGCAGCTATTTACTTACCTCAAGGTTAATAACGAGTACGTACTAGTAGGGAGTAGTAGTAGGGAGAAAACAATCATATTTTATTTTCTATTTCATATTTTATCTACATGATGGTTTTTCCGTTTGGGTGTGAGAGTTTAAGAGACTTTATCCTCAAAAAGGTCAGCTGCGTAGAAAAGGTCAGTGTTCTTGCAATAGGCGCGCGTGTTAATCGTGGACGTAGCACGTGGCGATATTTGGCTCCTGCCTAAACGCACACGCTTCACACGATGACATTATTATGTCGGTGGTACTGTCGCCGGCAGCTATATAAACCAGCGTTTTCTATCTAACGAGCCTGGGATAAGATGCTCGACGAGCTCGAACCAACCCACCAGGCCTTCTGGGATCTTCAGAGGAGGTTACGCTCCCATGGAATCACCTCCATGCCCTCCCTCATCCGTCCGGATAACAGCGTTTGACGACGATCACAAAGCCGAATGTCCGGCCGACAGTTTAGAGTCACAATGTTCCCCCTGCACCCAGCCAGTAGACATAGCTCACTTCGCTGAGGTGGATGCTGAAGTCGAACGCCGGGCTTCACTGCCCCCCGTAGAGGAGCCGGATAATCCCCTCCACTCCGTCACTCCAGACGAGGTGGACGGGATTATCAAGGAACTGAAGAAATAATCTTTAACCCCGCGTTCATAGTACTAATGACCGCTATCTTCAATAGCGCTCTGGCTAACAACTTGTTCCCACAACAGTGGAAACAAGCCACCGTCATCGGTATCCCCAAACCGGGCAAGTCTAAGTCTTCCCTCAGTAGATACCGTTCCATTAGTTTACTCAATGTCCTAGGTAAAATCTACAGCAAGCAGCAAGTTGTCACTCAAGTGCAAGTTGCGTATTTACACAGCGTGCATTCGGCCCATCGTGACTTACGCTTGTCCCATGTTATCCATAGGATGCAGACCCTCCAAAACCCGATTTCTCCGTAACGCTAAAACTCGGGTGCTCCTTGGTTTGTTAGGAACGAATGACTCCACCTAGACCTAACAATCCCCACCATCAAGCAGTGCATGAACCAGGCGCTACATGGACTCGGCCGAGAATCACCCCAACCCCCTTATCTGATCGGCCGCCCGATACGTCCCCTCTCAGATTTCTAGAATCAGACGACCTTGACTGACACTTGACGAAACCGACGACCCTATCACCCTCCTTCAGGAAAGCAGTAGGGAAACCAGTACACTTCGTAAACAAAAATACAGACCGCGACACCCCGTACCCGGCCTCGCCGCTGAGGCCCACCGCGACCCTCTTGTAACGCCCCTTGCTCGACAAGCCAGCCCGCGACGCTGAGCAAGTAGCTTTAAATTCCCCTTTAAATAATATAGACCCAGCCAACCCTTGCTGCCCTCCCCTCAGTAACGCCATAAGCCTAGATCCGAACCCCACAGGGGGTGCCCTTAGTGATCGTTCATTTAATTTAAATCCTTAGTTTGTAAGCCCTGGCTGGGGGCCTTAAAGTAATTTTTGGCCACCACAGGATTGCCCGGTTAAGCAGATGATAGCCTCTCTAGGCTGAACTGCGAGTGGCCATAAAAAAATCTAACGAGCTATGTTTGGATACAATTTGTGTCGAGTTTTATCGAAATAATTATAAAAACGATAATAAAATAACTAAATAATGCTTATTAAAACAAGATGTTTAATAAAGGCGAGACATAACTATAAGGCTGCATTTTCACCAGAGATCAGCGAAGATGCGTAGCGAGGCATGTGTGTGATTAGTATCACCAATAATATCGCTTCTTTTTCACAGCTTGAGGTATTCTAGCTATGTGATTGGTTAGTTCCACACACAGTACCACAGATGATTGAGATCGCAGCCTAAGTGGCATTTTCCAGAGATAGGCGGCGCCTAAACTGCAACCCAAGGAATTAGGAAACACCTAAGTAACCAATTAAGCCGATGCGGTTTAGTGTACCTGGGTATTAGTGTACTGATAACAATACATACATAAACTCACGCCCTTTTCCCATGGGGGTAGGCAGAAACCACAGAACGCCACCTGCTACGATCCTTACATACTCCTTTTGCTTCGTCCACGTTCATACATCTGGTCATACACGCACGTCGGTTGCGAGTACTACGCACCTGACCTTTCTGATTGACCTACTGATAACAAAAGTCCTTAGTTAACTAAACCACGATTACTATCCAAAAATAATTTGAGTACCTAGGACAGTTTTTCATACGTAGGTAACGCTTTCCTGTTATTTTTTGTAGGTGATACTGGGCTCACGGCGAATATTTTAATATTCGTGATAAAATGAAAGTTTCACCTACCAAATGCCCGCGGACTTTTTATGCTGCGACTGCTCTAGCATAGAATTTTAATTTCATGCCAGATCCGACGCTCAAGATTGCCGTGACGCCAAGTTTATTTTCATAATCATAGTTTTCAATATTGTAGAATCATTAGGTTGAAACAGTTTTCTTTGAGTGAGGATTTCTTTTTTTTTTTATCAGCCTGGACCGTCCCACAGCTGGGCCAAGGCCTAATTCCTTCCACGTGATCCGTTGAGTGAGGATAAATGTTTTTTATAAGTCACGCTTTCATATTTCTTAGCTCACTTATTTTCTGCATCTTATCAACCCAATAAAGCGGAATCGCGGATAGTAACGCTCCTCGTCTACTTTTCCAATATGCTCGAAGCAGAAGGTATCTACCACTCTGGGTTATTACTTACATATTAAAAGGATTGCATAGCTTGAACACGTAACTACTCAAAGCACGCCTTTAGCGCTGCAAAGCAATATTTTTAAAGGTGAGTATAGACGAGACATTGAAGTACTTGTAACAAAAGTTATTTGCAAGGCAGATGTTAGAGGCAACGCTGCGGGAGGGGACAACCGCGTTCTAGCGGGACTGCGGTACATACACCTATACCATAGAGGTATGGCATTCTTGAAAAGCTCGCCAATAAGGTTATTGGTTTTTGAGGTTATAGGTGCGTCGTACTCGTAACCATCGTGCGTGTATCATCAGATGTATGAACGTGGACGAGGCGAAAGGAGCATGTTAGTAATGTTGCACGAAGTTGCCGTTCTTTAGTTTCTAGGAATGGGAAAAAGGCGGGAGGTTATGTATAACAAAACATTGAGTCACTCTAATGACTCGCACCACTTTTCGAACCGAACAACGAGCACGACGCTCGATGCTGCGTTACTTGCAACTTAATTTTGCAAACAAACGAGCACATTCGTGTAAAATTTTATAGAGTAAAGACAAACGCAACGCGTAACGCGTGGGCAAACCATTCAACGGGTAGCGTGCGTAAAAGGAAAGATGGTTACAGGTAAATGTACACTCGCCGAGCCGCGCGCAGCCGCGACGAGAGCATTTCTTCGAACACCGTGTCGAGCATTCGCAGGAACGTTACGTCCCATGTTAATGTTCGAGCAAATGCTCTAGTGTATCTTACCCTTAATGCATAACTCCTACTTCATAAAAAGTTATTGAAAACTTGAACTAGTCTTACTTTTAATCTTTACGTTTTGAATAAAGAAATGCCTTTTGTGTTGCAGACGTTTTTAATTTAATGTTTCATTCACATGAACTAGTTCCAATTGTGGTTTAATTCTTGCATTCTATAAAATAGAATTGCATATTGCAATAGATATCTTTACGGCTTGCAGTTACAGATATTTAAAAAAGGAATTTAGAGGAGCGAAACATATAAAATACTGGCCAAGTCTTACTCGCGCACGAAGGGTTCCGTACCATAAACCGAAAAAAACACGTTTCTTGTTTTTTTTTGAGTTGATTGAAGGAAAGGTAAATTGCGGTTTACGATATATGACGTATTAAAAAATACTACTTACTAATATATAGATCTGGTTCAAACCAATTTTCGGTGAAAGTTTGCATGCTAATGTACATCATAAATTTTTTTAATGTTATCGTTCTCTTATTTGCATGCGAGTCGCACGGGACCGGTCAATGTGGCGACACTTGGGGGAGGCCTATGTCCAGCAGTGGACGTCTTTCGGCTGAAATTATGATGATGATGATGATTCTCTTATTTTAGAAGTTACAGGGGGGGGGCAATTAAACATTTTACCACTTTGAAAGTGTCTCTCGCGAAAACTATCCAGTTTAGAAAAAAATGATATTAGAAACTTCAATATCATTTTCGAAGACCTATCCATAGATACACCCGCCCCCCACACGGATGGAATTGATGAAAAAAACAATTCAGTTTCAGTTCTAAGTATAGGGAATTCCCCAAAATTTGTTTTTTTTTTTCTATTTTTGTGTGAAAATCTTAATGCGGTTCACAGAATACATCTTCTTACCAAGTTTCAACAGTATAGTACTTATAGTTTCGGAAAAAGTGGCTGTGACATACGGACGGACAGACAGACAAACAGACATTTCGAATCCATAAGCGTTCCGTTTTTTGCCATTTGGTTACGGAACCCTAAAATCGAGTGTAGTTAATCAAATTGAATTGCGGTGATTTCTAGTAAGATGACAGGTACTCTCGACATTAAATTGGCTGAAGGTGTTCATGGCAACTTGAAACGTGTATTTAACAAAAGTTATACTGATACAATGCGCTCATAATATCGAGTAATTGTTTAGAATGGAAATTTCAATATGGATTCAAATAATACCTACCTACAAAAGGACACAATACCTCCAAAACTGATTTATGTGGTTTCCAGTATAAAAGAAAATACATCCTGATAACACACAAAATAATAAATGGGCACTATATTTGATGATTTCGATCACACGACACAATCGAGAAACTTTGTTGACCCACAGGCCAATATTTATTTCGTGGTATTAGGTAGGTACCCAAAAATAAATAGAATTTCATCAATCAGGAATGTTAAACACCAAGATTAAAGTATCTCTTTCCCAATAAAACATAATTAAGATTTGAGTTGAGCGGCATAGTTAAGCAACTGCAATATTAATTAGCCTAAAAGTATTCTAACACAAACTTCATCCCAAAAGTTGATTTCAAGTTTCGGAACTCAAGAATGTTGAACTCAATTTGGTTCCTGATACTTGCTCCTTTATATTCTGACTTACTTGGAATCATAGAACTTGTGCTATGCCATTGTTTGTTACCGTGCATTCTGATTCATAACGGCCAAGTTCCGGGAAACCAATTTCTACGGCGACCAATACCACATAATTTAGTCAAACTAAAGCAGTTTTCGCAACGGCAAGTTGGTGATTTATTTTAAAAACTGAACTCATTCAGATTGGTAATAAACTACTTCGATATCGTACATAATATTGTGGTTCCTATTATTTGTTCCACGGTCAGCTGTTAGCGAATAGTGAGTTTAGTTGTTTTATGTTCCCGTGTGTATATAAATCGTTCAGATGATTGTTTGCCAGCCGCCCATCGCGTGACTTCACTAGCATTCATGGATTAATTGCGTGCTTTGTTTTATACCACTAATATTTTGCTAGTCATTAATTTTAAACAAATGTATTTGTCATAATGCTGATATCCGTATTTGTCAAGCGACCTATAAAATGGCTCTAATATAATGCGACCTTTATGTATGAATATTTTGTATCGTGCGTGTGGTGTTGGGTGCGATAGTGACATGAGCGCTCAATTTCGTTTCCCAAATTATTATGAGCAGGTTGTATTTGTGTGGTGGAGCTGCTCCCGGGACTCGTAAATTGGGTTTTAAATCGTAGCAACGTGCTGACGGCAGGCGCCGGTCGCCGGGCGACAGGACGCGCCGTCCTAGCTCATTCGTTAGGTAAATGCGTTGGTAAAAGGCCATTAGGGGCAGCGGCGGTAGTGCCGTGATACCGCCAGTTAATGGGCTCGATTAACAGAATTAAACTTCAATTACTTTCTTCTGAATTCGATTATGAAACAATTGTTTAGGTTTATTTATCATAGTGTACCTACTGTAAATACACAAGTAAGTAGTTGTGATAGAAAAAAAGAAACCAAAAAAAAACAAGAAAACGAACAAAATAGAATAATGAGTTCTTTACTTTTGTTAGCACCTGGAAACTTTACTTAATTTCACTTTGCGTCTCGACTTACATTAGTTACTTACCTGAAAGTTAAAGAAAATTTAAAACAGAAAGTAGTAAGTAGTCAGATCTTTTTTATTGGAAATGTGTAAGACGAAGTTTGCGTGCCCCTAGCGGTGTAACATAACGGTTGGAGCGAATTAAAGAGAAAACTCACGAAGTCAGCTCAATTGAATTCCTAAATGCAGTGAATATTGCCCCTGGCATAGATAGTCGGTGGCGAGTGGCGAGCCGACAGTGAACGACCGGCTCAATATAGAAGAGACGACAATGTAGGTAGACGCTGCGACCTCTCAACTTTACCCAGATAAATCTTTGTGTAAGCCCGACTTTCACCCGACATCGAAATAACAATGAAGTGAACTTTTAATTTAAACAAGAAGTCTGGTGGAGTTGCTGTTTCTCTTTTATTAAAACGCCAATCTTAAAATTATTTATGCCAAAATTAGGTGCAATTTTTGCCGTTTCTTACCTTACAAACGGTAACATAACATCGGTGGCTTTAGAAAACGACCATTACGTTTTTTTGCCAAATAAAATTACTAACGGCACGTGGTTGACTTCTCTAATTCTTAGGAACCGTTCCGTATCTGTATGCCTGTTCGGAAATAATCAGTCGCTAATTTCAGAAATATTTCCTACATACTTATAATTTTGATAGAATGCCACAAAGTAATAACAACGTTAAATGCTTCAAATTGCAAGTAGAAAAACAAAGTGATAAATAAGTGAGGAGGTTCTCGGCAGTTAGTGATATATCAGACCAGTTAAAGTCTTAGGTGTTTAGGGTTTGCGGACGACGACGGTGCCGTCTGTAGCGGCTTACATACAATTGTTTCTCGCCGTCAGATAAGTTAGCCATTGTCTACCCCAGTCGTCGCTTCCACCCATCATGTCATCGGCACCAGATAATCCAATTTATCGAGACCGCCTTTGACTGTTGGACAAACTGCGAACAGGACACGAAGCAGACATGCACATCTGGACAGACCATTTGTGTTTGCAATTCAATTCAATTCAAAGGGATTATCGGCTCCCAGAAGTGCGGAAAGTACTTTTTATTTTTACTCCGTAGATTAACAAGAAATGTTTAGTTTCATAGAAGTATTTTAGTTTATATTATACCTACTATATACCAATGCAAGTTTCGCTGGAAGCTCAGGTTTTATTTGACGACCAATAAAGTTCTAAGGTGTAAAATAGAATTGAGCGACTGCAAATGATATGATGGGTATAAAATTGTGTCATATCTGAATGTAGACTCTAATGTTACAGTCGAGCTAGGTATGAGATAGATTCTTGTTGATAACAGTGGTTAGATAGTTTTATAACTGTTAAAGAATAATTAAAAGTTATCACACGCTATAAAATAGTAAAAAATAACTGACAATAGTAACCATTAATGTGCCAAGAAAGAACGGGGAGCTATCGATTAACAGCTATTTGAAAACTTGATACAGAATGCAGTAATCTTGGACGCGGCACACTTGTAGGGTTTCTACATTAAATGCCTTACAATGGTTAGTCTGATGTTCCACCAAAGCGGAAATAGATGGAGGACGTGATAGCTAATGACGACAAGAATTAAGGATTGGATTAATTAAATAAGTTAGCAACAGATAGGACTAAATACTAATTAATAAGCGCCCAAAAATATAAAACCAGGGTCTTTTATTTTAGCTAGAAATAATACACACTTAAATAGTTAAACCCCGGAATATTATACCTCGCCTTTTTCGTAGTTCGTAGAGGGTAACGTAAACGAGATTTTAATGTTATTTTTTTAAGAGCAGGTTAGCTAGGTAAATGTCCGTAATGGGTTCAAAATGAAGCAGGAATTTTGTATTTGCGTACACTGGGACATTTGGAAGACACATTTATTAAAGCTTGATATACAAGCTGTTATTTAAAAAAACTGCACAATAAAAGGAAGGAACATTATGTTTTTTAAACTTGTCATTAATAAACGCCTTTTATACTCGTTATTCGTGGTACAAAGTGCTGATAAAATCACGCCCATAATCCCCGAAGGGTAAGG
Organism: Lycophotia porphyrea; assembly: GCA_950005105.1. NCBI lineage: Eukaryota > Metazoa > Arthropoda > Insecta > Lepidoptera > Noctuidae > Lycophotia > Lycophotia porphyrea. The sequence goes on along the minus strand of OX465383.1, from coordinate 25,303,164 downwards.
CTAATTAATAGTAGGTACACTCACATTTCCGAAGTCCTATGTCAAGACAGATAAAACTACTGAAAAGTTGTAACTAAAAATGCCAATACAGCTTATCCAAAAAGTATCGATAAAAATACTTACTCGAGCGAAGCACCTGTCAAAAGGTGGGTATGATTCTATTTTGTGTTTGTGTGTTCTACTTTTTGAATGACTGCAATAAAATAAAGCATCACTGAACTACGATTTTTAGGTAAAACAAAAAGAGAATAAAGGTCACAGCACACGTCTTATCAAATCGGAAAGGGATCGGCACCGTATCGCTCTCAAACAGGCGTCAACCAAACTGCCTCGCTACCGAAACCGCTGGTCATTCATCCTACGGCCATATGGGTGCACACGTTGCCGCAGCGAGCAAGCGGAACAATAGTTCCGATACATCGACTCGGCTACGGCTAGGTGACGCCGCGCTTACGGCTCGCCAACAGTTGTGTGAATGACAGCACGTGTGGCAGCAGTAGTGTGCGAAAAGGTGGACGAAGAGATGTATGCTCGGGTACGAAGAGACGTAAGCGCGGCGACGAGGAGCCGTAAGCGCGGGGACGACGAGCCGTAACCCAGATGACCACGCACCACAGCGCGGTTCGTGAGCTTGTCCCAAGGCGCAGGCGAGGCGATTACGTTTTCTGATTAGTGTGCGTATGGAGTTTCATAAAAAGAATACTGAACGGCTCCAGTTAGTAGTCAGGTGCCGATCCTTTTCCTATTTGATTAGTGTGCTGTGACCTTAAAGGGGAACTATTTCGATACTTTATAAGTTTAGGTTTACATCGTCTAGTAACTAATAGTACCATTATTTTAACTTAAAATTAAATTTAGTTCTAAAATGTTACAGTCCACAAAATTTAGTATATATTCACAAACTTATTATTATTATTTACAAACTGTATTTTGTTATTTTGCAAAAACCAAAAAATAAATATACAATGTTTACAGAAATAAGAAAACTTCATAATACTCTGAAAAAACTTTAACAAAAACGTATTTTTTGTTAAAGTTTTTTCGTAACATCCTTATATTACGTACGTATTTACATTTTCGAACAGGTGCGTTACAAAAGTTACGAGTTAAATATTTAAGTAAATATATTGCACATTATTCCGTTTTCCAGTTACAATAGTAAGTACATTTTGTGGTAAGTGGGGAACCTTTGTCATTGCAGCCCAAGCGGAGTTATCGAGCCGAGAACTGCAGTGACAAATCAAACGACGTTTTTCAACACACTTACGGAGAAATAAAATAACGGAAAGAAACGTATTTTTGACATTCATCATTATGAAACTATGACATAAATTATATGCATTTTTCCCCGCGGCAAGGCAAACCCTTTGCAGGCTGGTCATAAATGAGCGACTGCCTATCTAACCTCCTCGTCCCAGTTACTAGTACAGAAGCCAAGCTATGAAGCCGCAAAACAGCCTAATATAAAAAAGGCATGTAATAAAATCGATATCTGTATATTCCCTTTTTTCGAACAAAATGTTTCGAAGTTAAACCAAAATACTGACTTGCACACAAATTATGCACACTAAATAAATAAATAACAAATTACATATACTGTTTAATGGTATTTGCAGAACTGTTTCACTGAACAAATAACTATTATCACAATAGTATATCTAACAATTCCTTAGTTCAAAAATCATATTAAAACTTTTTTGAGGAAAACCATCACCTAATGCACTTTTAGGAACATCGTTTATTCTAAATAAAACCCAATTTAATCAGTTATCTACATATAATTAAGTACACAAAAAAATAATCAAGTGCTTACTTGACATGTACTAAACACTGGCACACTGAGTGGTAACTCAGTTTAGAAACAATACTTAGGAGTTTAGAAAGGTTAATGTTTAACCAACCACTAGATTCAGTAAAAAAAAGTAACGGCAAAAAAATCACTTTATTGCCAAAATTAGTAAACGATCACCAAAATTAGATCCCCATTTTAGCGTAAAATTAGAACAGAAATAGTTAATGACCACCAGAAATTGAACTGTTATGCTCTTGTATCCGGGTCGAGAGAGACCCGGTCGACGGAGCCCCACCGGGGCTCCTACTTCTGAATGGTTTATAAAAAAATAACCACGAAGGGTATGGCGGCGTCTATTCGCTCGCCTCGCTCTTAACACGTTCGGTGCGGTATCGGGTCGATTATATTCGATGCTCATCTTTCCACTGGTGCGGGGTAAGAATTACTGTGCCAACCGCTGGTGCGGGACAGATATATTTGGTCCCCCTATGAATATGAATGAGACAGATAGTGTTTTAGAATTGCCTCTTTAAACAAATAGTAAAGATAACAAAAAATTGCCTCGGGTCCTTCCGACCCGATGCCGACTGGAGTAATTTTTTTGCGCCTAGTGCGTTTATCGGATCTAAACGACCCGATACCCGATGACCCTATAGCCGCACTAGATTACATGTTAGTAGAGCTAGTGAGGTCCTTCTGGTTAGATGACTTTTTATCCAAATAAGAAGAGAAAATGTATGAAAAATGAAACGATTTAGGAAAATGTTATTCAAGTCGAGTGAGGGTGAGAATTGTGAGAAACCAACGAAAAATAAAGTGAGCGAAGGTCCCCCAAAGCAATTAATATTGGGTAAGCGGAACATTTCTAATAATGTCGACACTCTAACTAACTAGTGCGGATATGGGGTCTGAAAGATCCGACAGACAATACCTTTATTTACAAAGAAACCATTCAGTGCATCTACCTACGACTTCAGCCTTTTATTGAGTATTTATTTGTCAACATATTGGTATAAAGGAAAATGCTTTTATCACTATCCCTATTAAGATAAGTCCTTCTAAACAGACCGAAGTTGAACAGGTCTTTTCGACCCAGCACCGCACCAGGGACAAGTCGGGCTTCGGATATAATCGACCCGATGCCGCACCAACTGATAGTCATCAAATTTGACTAACGCAGTGAACGTGCTAACTAAAAAACTAGCCAAGTCAGACCTTAAGCTTCAATATATTACCCTAAGTTAAAAGACGAAGTGATATTTTAAGTTGTTAAAAAATATTATATGATGTTATAAATAATTTCAGGACTGACCATTGAACTTGGCTTCCATTTAGATCTCACTTCTTTTGTCGTTGAAGTTAACAACCAGGGTATATATAATAATATTGAACTTGGCTCTCATTTCACATTTATGTTTTTGATGGGATATCATTACTTTTTGTACAGAAATTATTATTATTATTCATAATTTAATACCAAATGTTTTTTCAATGAATAAATGAATGATTTATTTTCTTTAAAAACCCTAAAGCTAAATACATAGCCCCACAAAACTGCTTACGCAGTTTAACTGTGAGATCGTTGAGTCTCTTTCACATTAAACTCAATATCAGGTACATCCACAACCTATATATTCTCAATACCTACACTTACAAAGAATCCAACAGATGTTTTTTAAGTTTACGTGCGAATTTTAATTTATTATCTTCTTGTCAGATGTCAGCAGGTAAAGTGTTCAGTAAATAAGGAACGCGTTTTCTTAAAGTCCTGTCGTCATTGTAATTACTAACTCTGGGTTCATCATATTTACCCGCTGTCATCGACCTGGTAGTGTTTTTGAGTTATGAGGGGGTCAAAAGTCGCACACGGTAGAGGTCTGCCCCGCTTGGGCGGAGCACCGCCGTGTCCTCGTAGCGGCGATCGGCGGCGGCGACCTATCGCGTCCGGCCCTGGTCCAGTCCATGGTCCGGAGCGAAAGGGAATGGGACGCCATCACCTCCTTCTGCGAAGCAGTCATGCTAGCGAAGGAGGTGGCGGAGCGTGAGAGGGAGAGAACCTCTCGTCCCAGCCGCCGCAGGAGACGCCTCGGGCGTCGGGGGTCACGTGGTGGCTTCCGGCCACCGTAGACGCGGACCTGTGGACGGAGAGTAATGGGCTAGCTCGCCGTCCGTCCGTCTTTTGACGACAGGCCGTGTTGACGGCACGTTCGTGTTCCACGCGCGCCTCAAAGAGATGTCAGCAAATAGGGAGGGGCCCGCAAGGGCCGATGCCTGCCAGGGCTGCGGGCTGTTCGAAAGAGATACCGCGGCCCTGGAACAAAAAGGACAAGGAAGGAACATGGATGGGTTTTAGTCAGTACAAGTCTGACACTCTCTTCCGCTCTGCCCAGAGCGGGAGAAGACATTTGATGATTTCCCATCAGTAAAAAAAAAAAAAAAAGGGGGTCAAAAGTGGCTCTAAATGATTCGTGTAATATTACACACGGTGCTGCTTGCCAGTTTTGTTAGCTTGAACTTGGCTTGATACGCTACCGCGTGTCTAGATGTATTTTAGTTGCACGATTAGTCAATTTGTAGAGTTTTTTTTGATAATGGAAACTTACTTTATTGTGGTGCACCTTTAGATATCAGTTTTAGGAATTCCTTAGTAAGATTGTACAATTTAGAGTGCAAGTTACTAATTTTTGATAAACAATTCGTATTTTTGATAAACAATTCGTATTTTTGGTGTGAATTCGATAAAAAAGGTTACTCGTTTGTGTCATTTTTAATTTTTTTTTTGTAGGACATGTTTCGTTAGCCAATTGGTTTTTTTACACAGCATTCATTTTTCTGGTAAGCATTCAGTTAATTAGTGAAGTTACCTAGTGTGCTGGAAAATTATACAGATGTGTATTTAAAAATATCCCATAAAAAATAGAAAATTTAAATATTTTTGACATTTAGACACAAATGAATGTTAATTTTTAAACAAATTATTTTATTAAAAATATTTTTTTTATTATCTTCTGCTCCTAAGCATAACTTATTTTTTTTAATGAAAGTCATGCTTTAAAAACCAAACATAATAGAAATAAAGGAAAAAATCCATGAGTGTGAAATACATTGCATTTTGTACCCAAAGTAGTGCAATAAGAGCCGGTTTTCGAGGAAGTGTATTGAAAAGTGATTATTTGCACATCGTGAAGCTTAGTGTCTTCGAATTAGTTTATCTTCGACGACAGTCTCTTGAAACGTTTGCACCTGCGAATAGCGAACAAAAAAATCTTCTGTTCAATTTTTTATTACACAGCATGTTTTTTAGGTAGTTGGTTTTCTAGAATCACGTACAAAGTAAATTACATTTTAAAAGCCATCGATAGATATCCCACACAGTTATTTAGGTACGTAGGTATTTTTTTTTCCAACCCCAGTTACATCTATGAAGGGCCACCCCTATTTTCTTTTTTTCATATTTTCATCATATTTGTGTTACGATTCAAAGAAGGTACCTACTCTCGAAATTGCAACTGTGTCGTGCTAAAAGTCTCGGAGTAAAATAAACCTTTTTATTAAACGGAATCCTTATAGTCCGTATAGTTTGTATGTCACATCAAACGGACTGATAGACAGACAGACAGACGGAAAGGGTTTATTTGCTAGTTAGTGGTTATTTCCAGATAAGGGGGAATGGGGAAAAGCCCACCCCATGTTTACGAATTTGTACGAATCAATACCGATGATCATTTTAGTCAGCGTCGACAACGCTAGTAATTAGCTGATTTTGTGGTGGTAATAATGTGGATCAATTTAAGTTTATTAAACTCCAAACAAATAAGTCTGTTCGGAGTTTTAGTTTCAGGCATTACTTAGTACTCCATTAGCAAGTACACACATAAGTTCCATAATGTGTTGTAACATGTATGCAATACGGGATTAGGTAACGCCAAACTTTATCATTGACTTGAATTTGCCCTGGTGGCTGAGAGAATGTCATGCTCACTCAAATGTCTCGCTGATGGTGGCGGGTGTGTCGGGTCATTTAGCTCCCTTCAATATGGTTGAGCTGAATGGGGCTGATCCATGCGTCATGTTCGTGAACGGGCGCTGTCAGTTGGCACTGGTTACGGTTTATTTTAACTACTTACTTTGTTTTTAAATTGTTGATATAATCTTTTACTCTGGACGCTCTTAACGTGCACGTATTTCTACATCGTTCTCACATATGTATAATCTCAACATGAATGATGTAACCAAGATTTTGTACAATATTTTGTTTGAAAAGAGTGTCCATGGAGTTTCTTGCCCATTCTTCTTCATAGAGATCTACGCTTTGGAATGGGCAACTACAGTACCAGTTATTATGCCTTGTGTCTGTGACTGTAGCTTAGCCTTATTTGTTTTTCTGACATTCAAAAGTGCCTGTAATGGTCTAATTGAAATAAATGCTTTTGAGTTTGAGTTCAAGGCCCGGACTTGACCAAAGCGGAGATGAGCGGAGCGGGAATTAGACTTGCGGTAATCAACCAATCACATTCGTTGAAATCCCCATCGCGTCTCTCGTCTCCCCTGTAATTGTTTGAATTTTGCAAATCTCCACACCGTTCCATTCGTCTCCGTGTTGGTGGAGCCCGGGCCTAAAACGTCTATTTGTGTCATGTATAGTTTTATTGCCAACGATAGCTCTAAAGTAGAAATCCTACTATTCATATTTGTTAATACTGCTCAAGACACGCGCCTACTAAGTCTTGCTTCTTGCTAACAACTGCACGAGATTGCATCTTCGAAACTACAAAGTAAACCATGAATGGCAAAGTCTCCACGTTCGATACCACGAAGGCGGCGCAAAAAGGTGCGGTGATGATAAGCCCCATCGAGTACCTAAGACTTAGAGTAACAGTTCATTACCAACATGTTGAAAATGTACAAGTTTCCTTAGAAGCTTGAACGAAAAATATTTTATTCATGTGTGTTTGAAAAATGTTCACGTAATCCGTTATTGCATCGTGCATCGACTATATGCATCTATAACGAATAGACAGGCCGTGTAGTCTGACGTTTAAAAGGCAGGGTTTATTACTTTGCAAGTTATTGAAGCAATTTAAATGGATGTAAAATTCATCGTTTTGTTCGGCGGAAAATATTTCCTTTAAAGTACTAGGAAACAGATTTATTTATAGAAAATCAACTTAGCTTACGAAATAAATATACGTGGCGTTCGAGTGATATCTGTAGCTGCTACATGACTGCTACGTAGGATTGCACGAACTCCGCACCGCGGCCACACATTACTGCCGCTGCGCGCGTTTGTTAGCTACTGCTCCGAATTTTCAATGTAGGGCTACGCGGTTGCTACGCAGGCCTACACGATTTCTACGCTGACCTGTGAGAGTACTACGCAGGCCTACGTGACCGATACGCATGCATATGCAGCTGCTACGCAGGCCTAAGTGACTACGGCGTGACTATACTCAACGTAATTACTACTACGCGGGCCTACTTAACTTCTACATAAGGTCTACACAGTCAGGCCTGTAGTACTCATACGCTACTTCATTGTTTCCTGAACAAAAAGCCAGTATGAAGATGGCTTTTTAGTTTAGAAATGTTTAATGTATAAATCGTAAACCTATATTCCGACAAACAATACAATAGATACACGATTTCAATAAACCTGCTCGTTACAGGGAAGCGACATATTTCACTGTGTGTGTTTCATAACAGAATTCCTAATAGGTAAACTAAAATGTGGTTTGGACGTCCCACCACATTTTCATATATAATCTTCCAAATACTGCAAACTGCTATTTTGAGTACTAACTAGTATAACAGGTTTACAAATTTGTATTTTTCATAACACCTACAAAATACATTAAGCTTGTGTTAAAATTTGACCTACTGCACCCAGAAATTCTATAGAATTTCTGGTTTTGCTAGTTTCACTTTATCTATTAGACTTTACTTGGTTGAATTAGTTAACAAACCAGAGCTAACATGTTTGAAACAAGTTTAGAGTTTCCCACATTTCAGTATTTTTGTTTAAAGGTTCAGAAGTAAAATACGGTATCTTATTTTATCTGCAAATAATGATACTATAGTTGTTTATTCCGTGAACACATCTGTCTACATGTTTGTTAACAAAATAGAGCCACAAATTACTGATCTGCAGTCCAAACATAAATGTTAGACAGATAAGGCGGCGTCTGAAGTTGTATCAAACAACGTATGAGCGTACGGCACCTACACTTGCAAAATGGGTACTCGAATTGTTGCCGGGTATTCGTGTTCTTAGATTTCATCTGAGAGCGAGTTCACGCCCTCATTATGCTCATTCTTGTTCTGCAATGTAGGTCGGAATTTGTACATATTACTATATTTCCCTGTATCAGGTCACGTGTTTCAGGGCGTTGATCTATCGGTAATCTATTAGAGTTGGCCCGATAGCTACTTGTAATGACGCCACTTCTCTCATTAGTAGCTCGACCGATAATTCATAACGTGGAGAAGTTTCCCGGTGATGGTCGGCAGATGACGGCGGTTGCGTAATTTATCAGCGGCTACTCACGCTAATTATGTTTGCCTAGATTTTGATGTGCTTACTGTCCTATATATCTTAATCTTAATATATATAAATCTCGTAAGTATATATAAATTACGTATCACGTTGTTTGTCCGCGATGGACTCCTAAACTACTTAACCGATTTTAATCAAATTTGCACACCATGTGTAGTTTGATCCAACTTGAAAGATAGGATAGCTTACATCTCAATTTATAGTCGCAATATTATTTAATTGCATTATGTGACGCAGACGAAGTTGCGCAGGTCAGCTAGTTGCTCTATAAATGTGTCAAGTATTTAGAATCGTATCAAGAAACTGAGTATTTGAATTTACAATTTTTATTAATGAAAATTCTTGCGAGACTAACAAAGGAGTCATGTGCAGGTAATCTGCCCAGATTAATACCCATGTAGTAATCTGATCTAAGGTCACCAATGAGTGGGCAGATTGTGTCATCTTAGCTCATGTAGTGTAGGTGGGAAATACAAAAACAACTTTATTGTACAGACTTGAGGACGTCGGCGTCCTCTTAAAGTGATTTCTTCAGCATCCCGATGAGGTATTTGCATGTATTTCGATCTAGATTGTATTGATATGTATATTGGCCTTATAACTAACAACAAATCTATAAAACTCTATTGGCATTAATAAATAGATATACTAGGAAGTGGATAAGAAAACGGGGCATGATCAGGGCCCAGAGGAAGTGACGTTCTAACAGCGAAAGCGATGATGGAAACCCGTCGAAAGTTGCTGTAGAAATAAGTACTAAAATCTTTGAAAACGCTAGTGAATTATCTAGGCTTTCAGGGTCTCAAATTCAATCGTAAATAATGTCCATTATTGTTCATAGGAATGGCGTCGAAGGAACGCTGCTACTTAGATACATTTAAGTAAATTCAGATAAAATGAAATTGAGAAAGACTGTTCCCATTTAAACAGAGACGTTAAGAGCGGCGACCAGCGAAGCGGCGTAACTGTTGAATGTTTTCACTGAATAGGGATGGCCAGGGTATATATTAAATTCAAGCGACCCTCGCTGACATATTGCATCCGTTGCCCTCGTATTCGTTTTAATGAAAACCCCGGGCAACGTTATCTGTAATTAAGAATTTCGATATACAAAGTCCATTGCAGCGCAATGATATATTGACAATCGCGACCCCAATCTGTAATTTATTCTGTAATTAACACCCGTTTGGGCACGCGTATGCGCCTGCATCCTGCTAGATGTATTGTTAGTTAGGTTGTTAGTGTCACGTATAAACCAGTGGGTCCTTATAAGATTTTATATAATCGTAATTCATTTCTATGTGTGGCAAAGTATCGTAAATAATTGTAGTTAAGTGGTGTCAAGGATGACAGAAAATGATTATGGTATTTAACGGGCACAATACTATCTGCATACAGTTACGGTTATCGTCTGCGGAGGTACCAAAGAAACCATCCGACTGGTACAACCTTACATACGAGGGACGTTATACCGCCTGCCTAAAGGCCCACACAGTAGATACGTTTGCCAATATGAAATTTCGACAAAATAACACATCTGTACCAACAGCTATAAGTTTTATAGCTAATCCCAATCCCAAATAATTTAGGTAGCTATATAACTTTTCACCAGCAATTCTAATGCGAATAACTTATATAACAAGAAACCCTATAATAATAGGGAGGTAGAGTCGGGCGGCTCGCATTCCGAGTAATGCATTTCTTTCAATAGCAAGAAATTGCTACTCGGAATGCAAGCAAGACGATAAGTAATTAGAGAAGCTTATGTTATTTAAAAATTCTTTTCTTTTAGTTGAGTCGCGAACACCGCTTAAATTAAATAGCTGTCGCAACTCCATAACAAAGTAGGTACGTAGTCATAACTAACTCAGGTTTCAGTTGGAGCTTAGTTTAAACAGATATTCTCACAACATATAAGACTTAACATTCACAGCATTATAACTTAGAACACAAAATCTTTGTTGGCATCTCTTAACTAACAAACTAGGTCAGACTAGTGTCACATGGGATTATTGTAACATACGTATAAATATTTAGTTATTGGTTACATAACTGGTTGAATTAATTAGACATCAGTGCTGCGTTGAATCTTGTAGGCGTCTTCCTTCCCTTCGGAATTCCCCAATCATTACGCTACATCTCACATTCCACTGTATATAATGCTTCTGACGATGCCAGGAACACGGTAGAGAGTACACAATTCTTTCGATCTTTATTCTTAAAATATTATCAAAGAAAATGTTGGTTTCAATTTTCTTGAGCTTTAGATCGAATGCCTTTTATTTTTATATCTGTGAGCCGACAACGTTGAGTCGAGAACTTTGTTGTCACACCAGTTATTTAACAAAATACGTTGAATATTGCGTATGTCAGAGCTGTGACGAGAAAGCAGCAAGCGGAAAACTAAGTTTGTAGCATAATTTATAGGAGTATGATTGTAGCGTGTTGAACGAGCTCGGTACCTGCGAGCGCTTACTCGATACCGCCTTCGACTCGGTGCGCGCCGGCTGATTGGATCCCGCGACTTAGCTCCGGAAAACTTTACTTTCCAATATGTACACTCACGAGCACTAATCAGTAAATATACACAAGACAAAATTTAAAAGCGATTTTTTCGTGGATTGCAACGTCATAAAACCTATTTCATAATTGTATGGGGTTATGTAGAAGTAGAAAATCACTTTTGTTTAAAAGTAGCTAGGTACGTATATACACAATAGTTCTCGAAACAGTACAACTACTTACGATAGAAGAAAATGAGTTTTTAAATATTGAAAGCAATAAGAAGCTGTTTACTGGTCGGTAAAGCGTTATAAGCCTATTACTTAGAACGGCACAGGTAGCTCGCAGAATTCCTAACATTACAGGAGCTAGATGATACTTTGTGATAATAGGCAATTTTCAGATGAAATTACTATCTTCGGTCTTGCGTACGAAGTATTATACAAGAGAATGTAAGCAGCATTAAGCTAGTGTTTGATTGTAAACAGTGAAATAACTTATGTGGATGGAGAAGGAGAGGAAGACCACAGAAAAGATTGATGGATTGTGTGAGGAATGATATGAAGGAAAATGGAGTAAATGAAAGTGGGACGCTTGACAGGACAGAATGGAAGAAAATAACGTGTTGCACCGACCCCAAGTAACATTGGACAGAGCAGAAAGATGATGATGACTGAAATAAATGATGTGGGTAGGATAATTTATACATTATAACTGTTATAACTAACAGAAAACTCATCAGTTCATGATCTGCCTTGCTTTTTCCCAACTATGTTGGCGTCGGCTTCCAGTCTAAGCGGATGCAGCTGAATACCAATATTTTACATGGAGCGGTTGCCTATCTGATCTCCACAACCCAGTTGGTACTGGGTAATATGAGACCCCTTAGTAAGACTGGCTGTCTGATTTCCCCGCCACTGACCAATTGTAACGACTGGCAAAGATCTACAAATGACAGTCGGGACCAACGGCTTAACGTGATTTCCGGGGCACGAACTAACAGACAACTATATCCTTAATTTGATATAATGGCACAGATAATGTAGTCTAGGTGTATTAAAAGGGAATAGAGCTCATTAGGCGTCACAAAATTCATCCGTATTGCTGTCAAACCAATATCGATCGAATTTAACCGACTTCAAAAAAGTAGGAGGTTCTCAATTCGGTTGTATTTTTGTTAGGGATGAATCGCATGTGACTAAAAGCGTTATGAACATGATTGTTGATGGATAGAGAGGGAGAGGAAGATCAAACAAAAGATGGATGGATTGTGTGAGGAATGAAATGAAAGAGAAATAATGAAATGAAAGGTAAATGATGCCGTGACGTCTGACAGGGGAGAATGGAAGAAGAAAACGTGTTGCGCCGACCCCAAGTAGAATGGGACACGAGCAGGAAGATGTGGACCTCATAGCAGTCAGTGCAGTGCGATGCGCGATCGAACACGGACGTGTTTCAACTGTGCAAGGCACGAATTTTATTTGCGTATTGCGCGGCCGTAGCCGCTGCCCGTAAGCACTATGAGTTCTAAACCACTCATAGTCAATGAATTGCTGGCGTTCCTAGTCCATGCCATCGATTACATGGACGAGGTCCAATTTCAAGGAGGACGAGATCAGCAGTGGAAAACTGCTACTGTTCCAGTCACTTCGAAAACTGGACCATATGCCGTCTCGCCGTAGTGATGTAACCGAGAAGAGTCTGCAAGATATCATAGATATGTTGAAGAAGACTGACCCAGACGACGTGCCAGATTTCGTGGCGAAGCAGCTGAGTAAGCTGCCCCCCGTCTCGTTTGATCACGTCTACGTTACACGGCTGCTAAAGGACATCACTACGTTGAAAGCAGGGTTGGCCAAGATGCAGTCCAGAATGGAGGTTTCAGAAAAAACCAGTATGGTATGGTTCAGTAATTGGGTCACCAGAGGCCTCAAGGGTGAGCATACGTCAAGCGGCGCAAAATGCATCAATCGGCAGTTTTGAATCGGCGAACACAAGTACGTCGCCAGCTGCTGATAATGCTGACCTAGCGCCGCTCGCCGCCGCCGTCGCCCGCACCTCAACACAGGCTGCGGAAACGTCACGCGTAGGTACGTCGATCCCTAAACGTGCCTACGCTGCTATTGTCACCGCTGGCAAATCGGATGCGTCGCAGCCAAAGCGACAATCCAAAATAGGGGTTATAAAGGGTGCTCAACCGGCCCTGTCTGCGGTCCATAGCTCCTTGCCAAGAGCGGGCCAAGTCGATGAAGAGGGTTTCACTAAAGTAGAGAGAAGAAGAGGAAGCCCTGTTCCCGAAACCAGTGCGGTAACGCACCGAGTGGACCCAACATGCTGCTGCGGCCTGCTGTGCCTACGACGCTGCTGTACATTTCGCGTCTGCATTACTCCACGAAGGTAGAAGAAATCATGGAGTACTTAAGAGTGAAGACCAACTGGACACTGAGGGTCGAAAGGTTGGAATCGCACCACAAGATCAACTTTATGTCGTTCGTGGTACGAGTTCCAACTCACCATCTACAGACCTTCATGAAAGAGGACTTTTGGCCGAAAGGTGTCGATTCCGAGGTCGGTTACGCGACACCACGCAGCAGAACACGACGCCGTCTACGATACGTTTGTAATTAAATAAGGTTTTTATTTTTATATGCATTAGTTTATTATTGTATAAGATTATTTTGTGTATTTTACCTATGGGTCTTAGTTGCTTGAAATAAAAGGATTATTATTATTATTTCCTTTATTTATTTACATACATATTCATTTCATTTTTAAATATTTAAATAAAAAACAACTTAAAAAATCATTTAAAAATATAAAAAATAGTAGCCCACCAGCATTGGGAACAGGGTCCGAGCTACTAAAACTATACTATAATAATTATTATTATAACTCCGTCATTTATGAAACCATTTGAAAACTTCTATTTTTATGTGATAGGATATACTTTTCGATTGGTCCCATAGCAATTTAAAAAAATCGGTTCAGTAGTATTTTTCTTCTCGAGCTATGTAGATGACAAGATAGTCCCTTAGTAACTTCTAGTTATAATGTAAAAATTAATTAATGACAAAGATTTGTGTGGAGTACTACAACTAAAAAGGGAAGTGGCAATTATGGTTTTCTTACTCCTTCGCTATCCTTTTCAGATTAATTTCGTTGCGGGATCTTTTGTTTCCCGACTTCGTCGAGTTTCATTGTCTCGGCGCTTTTCTGATGGCCGCCAAAGTCGACTTTGATTTTGAGGAGTTACAGTGGTTTGGGAATAGTATGGCGAGCTTGTCTCAAAATAAAATAAAAACTATAAAGGGTTAAAATATAAAAATTTCTACAAAAAAAAACCGACTTCCAAAAAACACTAAAAAAGTCTAAAATAACTTTTCTTTTGGAAGTCGGTGGCAAAAAATCTATGAAACAAACAAAGTCACTGACTCCCGAAAGTAAAGAAATTTTTTTTTTGAAGTCGAAGTGGAAAATGAAATGGAAAGGTTTTTTTTACAGAAACTTTTTGTGACCAAGGATTGGTAGTTGAATTCTACGTACCTGTTTAAAAAATCATGGGCCTTACTTCATTCCCAGTGTTGTTACGCCATCGTGAAACGTTTACACTGAAATCATTCACGTACATGCTAATGAACCGAGGGGAGGCGGCGTCAGTCATAACTTTCAAAAAGCTACATGTGTGTTTGAACATCACTTTTACAGTTCAGGAAAACGTTTTTTAACTTTTTTGTAGGTAGGTACAGTCACGAGTACTTATGTATACACTTATCAAAAGCGATTTCCCCGTGATATGAGAGTTTCTAATTTGAGATGAAACCTATTTCGTAATAGAATGGCTTCCAAAATACTCTGATCATGAAAAAACTTGAAACTTTACTTATTACAGTATGAGAAAATCACTTGTAAAAGTTGTGTAGTGTATACATATAAGTGTTCGTGAGTCGTGACTGTGCATACGTAAGTATATTTTACCCTGTTTTTTTTTCTAGCATTGTAATGCATGTAGCATGTACCTATCTGCTTGTAGGACATAATGAAAAATAATAAATCCATAACCTCAAGCCTTTTTCAAAAGCAGTAGGTACATACTCCTTTGCTTCATTTGCTTTCATACATCTGGTATCACATGAATGCTGGTAGCGACTACAAAGCAAAAAATCGTTCTGAAGAAATTCGCATTAACAGCAGTTCCTAGGAAACAGAAAATAAGCCATTATAGTACTTAAGTATCAAAATAAGTATTTCTAATTTATTTAAGTATTCTTATTACGTAATGGAGGGTTACAAAATATATAATTTTCTCATCCGAAACAATAAAGATCTCAAGATCCTCAATAAAATAACAAAGTAGGGGCGAAGGCTTTTTAAATTGTGTATATATTTAATATCCGATGTCTCTTAACTTTTAAAATACAAAGGACGTATCTAAATCCTATGTTTATTATACGTATTGTCATTTACAAAGTGACTCGCGTTGGGGTTATTGAAAAAAACCACATACACCACTAGTTTAACCTAAAAATTGCCGTATGAGTGTACTCATAATATACTTCTTTCTAATGACGGAACCTAAAATAACCACACACTCATTTTCAAAATACATTTCTAGATAAACACACGCGTCATTCTCATGCGAGTAGGAACAGAAAAGAACTACAATCCTTACGTACTTGCGCCTCGCCCACTTTCATACATCTGGTCGTACACGCACGCCTGTTGGGAGTACGACCAAACCTTTCAAATTTTCAAAATATGTCGTATGTTTAAGTTGGAAGGCTCTCGACTAATTGGCGTGATGCTCGATACTAAGTAACACGCTTACCTCTAGAAGAAGGCGTGACTAACACGGGATTATTATATTTCCAGAAACAAACTAGAGTTCCTCCATTAAACAACTCCAGAGTTTGTAAATTCTGTTGTACTGAATAATTAGTTGTTTCCCATTGTTTACATTAACCACGATCAATAGTAATCAGCACGGCGACTGGTTAGGCAGCAACAATGCTCCCCGCCAGCGAATCGAAACTTGTCAATTACTACTAATTTAACGGAAACTTTGGAAACTGATCGATGGACTTCCTATCTTCCTTGATAAGTGTACTGAAAATAAAACCTAGAAATTCCAGATATTCTTTGTAACATCTCGAAATCGAGTTTGTAAGATACTCGAGATATCTTGGCGTTAAACATAAATTTTCAGTGTGTCGGTAAATATCGTAATTTCAGCATCTTAGCTTCATTTCCACTTCTTAAATTTGGCAATCATCCAAAAAAGCTTTATGCTAATTAGTTGGTGCCTCGGTAAATGCCTTCCGTTAGTAGCATGAAGACGTTACACAAATTAGACAATCGATACCTGCCTTTACAAGCAGCGTACCGGGCTATCTTTGTGTGAATCACGACGGCACGTCCCGGGTTTCAATAAGCTACAAGTGTAGTGTACAATTGAACAGTCTATTATATTTTCTTCACGCTAAAGTGGTACTCGAATCGTTCCGGGGAATTTTCACAAAACGTCTCGGTCCACCTGTCCAGGCTGCCTCAAGTGGCCTTTGCTGAATACTGCTTCAACAAGCTTTTAACGAATTTCATAATTGTGTTACTACCAGGAAATCGACGCCTTTCTAATTAATAAGCTTTGCCAACATTTTACGTTAATATTCTCATTAAATGTTTGTATTTTTTTTCTTTTCCTTGAGTTTAATTAACTGAATAAGTGTTTGAGGTCGATCGGTTCGGGAAGCTTTTATATATTTTTTTAATTAAAATTCTTAGAACAGTTTCTGTTGAGTATTTTTTTTAAATAGCCCCTTTTATGGTTATTGTAAGAATTTAGTTCGGTGACTCGCATTGGCTTCACTTCGATCTAATCAAGAATTCAGAATTTTCCTTTGTTGCGTTCTTAAGAATAACTTAACTACCTAGAATTAATTACAGATATTAAAAGGCACATTTTTAGATTTAGTTTCAACCCAGATATTATTGAAATTATACAAATAAACGTTTTCTGGGGAAGCCAGGAACAGGTGACCTTTTAAAAGGTCCGTCGTAATATGGGGATCGGCGTCTAATAGGTAATGAAATGAAGTATTATGGAATCAGCTTTTGGTCACCTCAAGAGAAACATTATGACAAAGAAGGCGCTCGTTTCCAAAAACAGTTCATGTGGTGCAAATGAATTCTATAGTTTTGATTGATAATTTTATTTTATTTTATTTTGCCAACTTTGTATCTGAGTGGGGGTGACACCGAGAAGATTCTTGATGAGTTCTAAATGAAGGACATGTTCCCCTCTTATCACCCTTTTCATGAAAACCAAGGTAGCCGTACTTTTCGCCACCTCGCTTATGTAGCTGCCCTGCACTATATACTGCTATATACAGGCTGTGGCAGATAACAAAAAAGTACCACTTTTTGCCACAAATAGATATTTAATAAAAACCTATGTCAACTTATGAGACTTATTTGCCCCTCCCATATTTTTATTAAACTGTTTTATAACAGACAGTTAATCAATATACACATATCTTTAACTACACTCTACATACTCTAGCTATACTAGCTTAGCTGAGCATATTCTGAATTGTAAATGGAATGCCATTTACATTCAATTTTTTTTCGGTAACAAATCCAAAATCAAATATCAAAGGAAGATATCTCCAAATTCCATATATTAATATCATAATCATGTCCTTTGTGCAACCATTGTAAAAAAAATACTAGTGTTTTTCAAAAACACTCAAATAACAAGAAATAGTGCGTCAAATACTAAACTGTGAAAGTATGTGCAAGAAATCAAACTTTGATAGTTACTAAGTAACCTGTTGCTATAAATATCTACGAGTATGTCATTATTATATTAAACAATACGGAGAATGCAGGGAGATTTAATCAAATTTTGGACCCTTTAGACTTCCCGTCGCAGTATCTGGGTTAGTAAGACCAAAAAGCAATTTATTCCGGATTTAGAGAATCCGGAATATAATGCTTTTTGGTCTAAAAAAAAAAGTAAAAGAGCAGATCATTTTCTTTATAAAGCTCTTTGTCCAACAGCTTAAAGTGCAATTGTGCAAACTAACGTCCTTGAGCTGCAAGCTGGCAAACTAGCCGCAGCTTGAGTAGCTTCTCTCTAGCTATTCAGACGCTTGCGGGGAGTGTATTGTGCTCACACGGAACACCTTTGTGATTGCGACAAGCTGACCGCAGAGTGCTTCCAAACCACAATAATTGAGCAACTCTGGAAACATGCGAATAACCTTGTAGTAACCTAGTAAATATTTGTCATTACATTGAGTAAATCTGCCCCTATTGTGTACATGGTAGGATACAAACAACTTATTGTTTGAAATGCAGTAGGGATTCAACATATGTATGTTGCTTGAACGAATCTGAACGATCAAGTTAAACTTGACTTTAAGAAATAGTTCAAAATGGTTCAAAATGGGTGGTTCAGAATGGTTGGCGTTTCTTGGTGGACCATTTTTGTAAAATGATTAAAACAGAGAGTGTCCTATGAGTACGGTTATAATAACGCCTTTGCCCGCTGCGAGTCGAAGATAATTCCTAAGGTCGTGTTAGTGTTATTTCCCTTGAGGAATGGATTGAAAGTGTTCGCTGCGACGTGTCACCCAAAAAACTTTGCGGATAGTACTTTTCAGAAAAAAATGGAGTCAATTACAGGCAATAACATTGAGAGGTAGCATCAAACTAGTGCTCAAATAGTTTATGTGTTAAGAAGTTGTAAGTACAACACTCTTTTAATCTACGAATAAGTATCGCTTCGCTGACTGTCCGTCCGTCTATCCATCCGTCTGTCTGTCACCAGGCTGTATCTCATGAACCGTGATAGCTAGAAAGTTGAAATTTTCACAGATGATGTATTCCTGTTGCCGCTATAACAACTAATAATAATAATATAAATTATACAAGAAACGTGTTTTCTTCGGTTTATGGTACGGAACCCTTCGTGCGCGTGTCCGACTCGCACATGGCCAGTTTTTTTTTCATGTATTCAGGTACCTTAGACCAAGATCTAGAGTTTTCCAATCCGAAGTCGCTAAAAAATATTTAAATACAAGATTTCGTTAGCTTAATAAATCCCCTTCTATAGTTTTTTGAAAGAGCGGAATCCCATCAGAAGTAAGCATATAAAGCAGTTTGGCAAGATTTTTTTTAACTACATATTTCCCACTGTAATATTTTTATAGTATAAATATTATATAGTATTATCATTGAGTCTAAAAACGGGATATTAACCATGTTTACAATTTGTTAGTTTTTTTTTTTTTGTTTGTAGTAACCATGGTAAATATCCCGTTTTTAGTGTTATTGATAATGTTAGTCCACCATGTCAGTTTAAAAACATATATATATAGTATTATTGGACAGTCAGTAGATATACCGGTGGAAGGACACTGATGCTAAAACGGCTACATCATTCTGAACATAGAAATTTTAGATTGAAAAACAGCTGTTTCCCCACACTGCAATACCTACACAGTAAAATGTATGGAACCGGAGATTTTATAAATAGGTACGTGATAAGCGATTTAGTGTTGGTGTCCTTTCCGGCCTGTTTAGGTAACTAGCTAATGCTTATTATTAAAGTTTTAGCCATAAGTTTAATGCAAATAAAAAAAAAAACATTCGAATAAAAAGCGATTCACGGGTTAGGTAAAGTTTCGAAATACCTGAGTGCGCATAGATTTTTGATAATTTGTAGCGATCGGCAAGGTACCTTCCACTACTTTCAAAAATAGTTCAGCAAATAGTCATGGAGAGTTACAAAATCGTTTCCGGAAACATTTTAAAGAATTACTTTGCATTGGTGTTATTATTTCTACATCAAGAAACTTTTTCTTTTCAGATCGTTGAGACACAGTCGCCGGAAGATCCTTGAAGATTCCTGAAGCCTGAAGCCTATATATCATCGCCGCTTGGGTGAAAAAGAGCGACTTATCCTCACATTCAGGATAAACCTGGATAGTCACATAACCTCCTCCTTCAGATCGGTACCAACCACCACGCCCGTAACGTAAGTCGGTAACAATGCGTTTCATTAATGATGGGTCGGAATTGACTCGTTCTATCATGTGTGTTGAGTTTTTGGAGAAAATTCACGTCTTTTGGGACTAGCCGAGCGGCAACATGTTTCATACCCAAGTAATTATGTAAAATGGTACGGATCGACTCGTGAGACACACAAAGTTTAGCGGCTATCTCTCTCAAACTTGAATGATTTTCAGTCACTATTTCCTTCATCTTTGCGATGTTACCTTCGGTTGAAGACGTTGATGGCCTACCAGAGCGAGGCAAATCTTCCATCACATCTCGACCGCTTTGGAACGCTTTGTACTACTCATAAGCACGTGTTTTTGATAAAGTCGATTCACCGTAAGCCTTCTGTAACATTTTCAGGGACTCCGAACACGAATTAATTCCATTGGTGATGCAAAATTTAAGACAAACTCTTTGTTTGATGTTTTTGTCCATGATGAAATTCGCAATACACACTAGATATGTTCTAACTAAAAATAGCGTTATATTTAATCTATCATTTAACAGATGCAACTCAAACTCCGCGCCAAAATGGAAAACAAAAAAAAATAATTTGGAACAATAAACAAATCATCCGTTCCCGATACTTTTGAGTACATGTATGTATATTCGTTCTCAGCTGCTAACGCTTAACATTCGGAAGGCGTGTGAGAAGTTTTAAGGGTTCTGTTTCAACAAACCGCTACCCCTGATTCCGCAATAATTTTATGTAAAAAAAATGTCAACCACGGAGGATCTTAACACATTTATTTTTAGTACTTATTCCGGATCTGTTTCAAAGCAGGATAGGAAAATAAAAAATATGCAAATGGTGTTTTTAAATAAGTACTGTTTTTTCAGCTTGCCACCTTCCTAAATAAAATATTGAAAGAATCCCTTTAAAATATAAGGAATTCACACGAATAAAAATATCCTGTATAAACAACAAGTAAAACTTAAAAATGGCTTGTTTAGAATGACGGCATCGTGAGCTCGTTGTGGACACAAACGCTTGCATTTGATTAGGTTTCTGAGCGAAACGCAAGCTCTTGTCTACCAAGCGAGACCAACACCATAAAAATGGCTTGTTTAGAATGACGGCATCGTGAGCTCGTTGTGGACACAAACGCTTGCATTTGATTAGGTTTCTGAGCGAAACGCAAGCTCTTGTCTACCAAGCGAGACCAACACCATAAAAATGGCTTGTTTAGAATGACGGCATCGTGAGCTCGTTGTGGACACAAACGCTTGCATTTGATTAGGTTTCTGAGCGAAACGCAAGCACTTGTCTACCAAGCGAGACCAACACCATAAAAATGGCTTGTTTAGAATGACGGCATCGTGAGCTCGTTGTGGACACAAACGCTTGCATTTGATTAGGTTTCTGAGCGAAACGCAAGCACTTGTCTACCAAGCGAGACCAACACCATAAAAATGGCTTGTTTAGAATGACGGCATCGTGAGCTCGTTGTGGACACAAACGCTTGCATTTTATTAGGTTTCTGAGCGAAACGCAAGCACTTGTCTACCAAGCGAGACCAACACCATAAAAAGCGGTGGTGGCTCAAGACAACATTACCTTTTCCACTCAATAAACTTTATCAGAAACAATTTAGATAGATTAGCCTGATCTGATCACTAACCTTCTAAAGATGATAACATAAAACCGAAATAAGAGGCTCTAAAAATGAAACACAAATTCCGAGAACTAATATGCTGTTCAGATAGAGAAAAAAATGGAGCTCCATGTAGATTTAATATTGTACCAGTTTCATAACTCTAGGTTCGGTGGCCGGTTTGAGGAATGACTCTTCAACTGCTGGTCCGGCTAGCCGATGTAACAGTGTAAACAATTTACATGGCTTGCCAGTTGCCGGTTTATATGCTGCCGTGTTTGCTTTGTTCAGGAAAATGGGAAACAGTCGCCATAGAGGTCACTGCTGTTATGATGTTGATCATCATTTAAATAAAACATATTGGTTGGTCTTCAAGTATATTATTAAAATAAAGAAAAGTAAACATTATAGAGTCAGTACATCATGGAGTCCGTGAAGCTATCCATAAACATAAGCTCTCTATATCTCTAGGGATGTAGTCCTCACTACCATAGACTAAAATCTACTCGACTATCTATACTTATAACAACTGCTGAGTACCTGTATTTTATTTTTATTTTTTTATTAAAGCTCTGTGTAGAACAGGTGTTTTATTGGGATCAGTAGGCTAGACTTGAAACAATTTTGAAAGACACAGAACATTGCGATTGTGTTCTCCGAAGAGGTAAGCAGAGGTTTATAACTGAGGTTTTATTCGGAACAGCGGCAAAGAAAAACTGATGCCTATTATGCCACACGGCTGTGCTGTGCCGAACAAGTGTGAATGACCCACCCTACCCTCATACAACATTACCCTCCTTCTGTGTCAGTCGGGTAAAAACTCAATAACATGTTAGGTACCTACTCTACCTGGCCAAAAAGAACAACAACTAAATCAGTGGAGTCAAGGATATATAAGATGAATAAGAAAATTAAAAGATAATATCATGCCGGTAATCCCCGAAGGTAATTATTATGGGCTTGTATACTAACTAATAAACATAATGAAAAGTAATAAACGACTTAGGTATGTATTTACTCGGTAAGTACTAAATAGTCACTGCTGTAAAGAAATGATATTAAAACGCTGATAAAAGTCGTTCATCTTGGTCAGTTTTTTTTTACTATAGTAAACCGGCTAAAATTCTACCAATAATTTAATCACAGTTTCGGTTATTTAAAAAGTTTCTTTAATAAATAACCGAAATATCAATATTTTTGTCTCTAATTACATTTATTCTACGAAGCGATAACGTTGAAATCACAGGTTGAAATAAACAACTTCAATTCATTTTTCCGTGTTTTATAAACTGCCAGATATTATCTCCTGTTACATTACCAGAAATAAAACGAGTGCTTTTAATTAACGATACCGGTGAGCCTCCACATTTTTATTCAGTAATCTGATATATTTTTGAAAATGAACTAAAAAATAAAAGCGTAAAAGAAATGACAAAGTGTATAATAAATAATCTGTTATTTAAAAAAATGTGGTTATTGTAACTTTATCTGAAAATGTTTATTTTGTTACGGTCCTGTTCGGTGAATAATATCATCATCATCATCAGCCTATTAATGTTCCCACTGCTGGGACACAGGCCTCCTCTTTGAGAGGGAATGGGCTATAATCCACCACGCGGGCCCAGTGCGGATTGGTAGATGTCACAAGTCTTCGAATTTTTGGTTCTAGGACATGCCGGTTTCCTCACGATGTTTTCCTTCACCGTTTTTGAGAGCAGTGGTGATGAAATAAATTACACAAAGTAATGCGCCTGCCTGGGTTCGAACCCACGACGTACTGTTCGTAAGTCGGGGTCGCTACCACTGGGCCACCGCTGCTCTCCCTAATAATATCATACTCATACTTTTATTTGAATTTATTTTTTTACTATAAGTGCAATGTACAATTGAATACACAGAAAGGCTTTAGTTCCAAACAGAAGACAGGATTTCCCAGACACTTCAGTAAGTCTAAAATGGGAGTTTAAGAAAAAAGAAAGACGATCTTGATGAGAAAAAGAAAGATAGATATTGTCTACTATCGGCCAAGTTTTGCTTCTTAGCTCGAGACAGGTCTGGTGGAAAAATAAACTTTTGCCAAGTTGTATCTGTGATCTCACAAACTGTTTTAATTCTACTACTAGACTTTTATCACGTTCTAAAATTTGCAGTTGTTGCCAGTAATTAGTTCCAAATCCATATGCAAATGCGACTAATTCCCCATTTGGCTGCTGTTACTAGTTATAAAAGTTCGCGCTAAATTAAGCCTTTTGCTCTAGGTAAAAAAGCGTAGCGGTATGAACAAAGGCATTCGAAGAGCGTTGAACAAATCCGCATGAAAGTGGATGAAAATATTCCTTCGAAAACCGATATGATCTGTTGATAAAACGAAAATTGCAGGTATGTCAAACGGAATATGAAACTGTTAGTAAAACAAGTCGCGGGAAATAAATCTTCTTTGAATTGAATATCATGCAGAAATGCACGCCGGCAATCTCATGCGGGACTAAAAAGTGATCGGAGAAGAAACGATAAAAACTTTAAACAATTTCCTCACATGTTGAGCAAAATTGATTGTATTTGTGCGAAGCCAGGAATGCTTATTGAATAAAAATGTAACATTTGTTCAATAAGATTGCGTTGTTACGTCTCTACCGTTGTTATGTTTTATGCGTGTGCCTCGTGTAACTACGTACATAGATTTAATATCATTTCAATTTTCCAGGGGCAGACATCGCAAGCAGATGTTCTTAAAACTTGCTTACATTCATGCTCCGCGAGAAATATAGATTTAGTGTACGTGCCCGGACTAGTGATGCGTGGGTGGCGGGCCAGCGGCTGATAAGTATGGCGAGGTGCCAGTTACCACCGTCCCGTCCCTTAAAGCCCAAGTGCAGTTTGTAGGAAAGGAAAAAATGTCTTGGTAATTTGCGAAGCGTTCAGCTAAACGGGGGCCGCTTTAAATGTGATTTATGTTTTTGTTTGATGAGGGTGTGATATGATTGTGGATTGGTGCCAGCTCAATCTTAAATTATGTTTTGATGTTACAGGTTGGGGGAATATTGGGTTATTAACACTTGTCGTTGCAATCTTTTCTGCAACTATGGATAGCGTGCAGCGATATAATATGGCTGAGTTAAGTGATTGAATGAAAACGCATTGCTAGAGAAGCTTCTTATCTGCTTGAAATGAATATGAAATAATCATGACAATCCAACTACAGTAAGACTAGTGGGATAAAAAATCCCACTAGTTCTACCGTAGAACTGTGTAGTAGAACTAGTGGGAATGATCCGTATAAACTGGGATCCTCTTTGAGTTACCATAGAAAATGCCTATATTTTAAATAATAACCGCCGCCACGGTTTCTACCGTTCTGCAATACTTAGCATCAATTACTTACCTAAAAGTAGCTTTCCTCAGAGCGAAACAAAGACTTTATTTGAAGTACATTTTGTAACACTGCCAAAGAATGCAGTCAAGAGCACAGAAGTCTTAGCCTCGGAAATAATGGAAGACGTTAGGGCTTGCACAAGTACATGTTTTCATATAAAATAAAACAACAATTATCATTGTTAGCTCTGTGTGTATTAATTAGTATTCAAATATAACAACTTAGTTTCCCCCAAATGTTTGGTTAAAAGGTTCTTCTGGCCATTAATGCTTGAATGTATTATATACAAATAAGCAAACAAAGATGTGTTAGGAGTCGGTTAACATCAACAATGTTAGGGATGTTTGGAATTTTTATATTTCTTGCTCGACAATCATAAGTTAGATCTGTTTACTCTATCGGCATAATTAAGCATGATTGGCGAGCTACCTAAGGCACCCGTTAGGTACGCATAGGAAAGCTATACGCAATTACCTAAGGCTTTGCAAAGACGTCGGGGACCGGGCGGTGCGCCTCAAATGAGCTTGGGCAGGACACTTGGCTAAACGCGGAGATGGCCGATGGAGCAAGGCTTTGACCGAATTGTGGCCAAGGTTAGGCCATAGAGACCAGGGCCGTGCTAAATCTCGTTGGGTTGACGACATCGTCAAAGTCGCAGGAAACACCTGGATGAGGGACGCACAGAAGCCGGGAAGTGTGGCAGAAAAAAGGGGAGGCCTATACCCAGCAGTGGGTGATTCCGGGCTGCTATGATGATGATGATGATGATTGCACAGATTGATTGAAAACTGATCAACTTGCGAATGTACAGAAAACAAAATCGCTTCTTAAAGTGGACGTGATTTTCTTTATCAAACAACACGTATCTGTTCAGTCAAGGTCTGATACATTAGTGTTCTACAAAACCCACTAATCGAGACTAGAAGTTGACAAAACTGTTTAGTTTGTAATGAGTGCACTGTCTAACAACTTTAATCCTTTTGAAGATGAACGGCACATCCGTTCTTAGAACATACCATACCATAACTACTAATCTCTTCGCTTACTATTCAAATTGATAACTTTGCATACATACGCGTTACACAGAGGAAACCGTTACTGCGTACATTAAGGAAATAATCTGTGGATTAACTTAATTGGTGTCTTCTTAATCATGACGATGGTTCAAGGAACGTCGAACCAGGCCACATTTACGTACTTAGAGTTCAAACTTCGGACCTATTCGTTATTTTATTTAGGACGTAATAAATTACCCCCTAATGTACGGAAAAGACATAAAATAGATTGAGTTGTACCTACTACGTCTACTCAGCACAAAGTGTACTTACTGCTGCACAAGTTGAACGACTACACTTACATATAATAAATAGCACTTTCTGCAACGAAAACAACATTATTTTCTTTTATCAATAACCTTCTGATTAATAAGCAATGCAAAGAAAATTGCAAATCAGTGGCTCGGAGGGTGCCTTTCAATCTATTTCACTACATACCATTGACACTGAGTAGTTCTTGAAGCAGCTTGTGAAAAATATATTCTAATGCGTTTCAAGGGACTATTCAAATGAGATCGGCAGGAACCTTCGAGTGATTGATTATTATAATTTCAAGACTGCGACTATCGACATTTCTAAAACTAAGTGGGTAACTACAGACTAAAGAACTACAACAAAGATGTGTTGATCCCGGGAATCAAAGTAAATAAATGGGGAATGAGGATGCAGGTACTTTAAAACTACTATACTTTTATTTTATATAACTTGAACAAGTAAAACTTCGTAGTGATTGCCAAATACCGTTTCTTAAACTCTTAACCTCCTAACAGAGAAACTTAAACGTTAATAGATAAACTGTAGCCCATAAATTCTGACTCATATCCAGCCAGAGAAGAACTTGCTCAAGTTCCCTACTTTTCGCAGTAAGGAGACATTTTTATGAGATAAAGTTCGTTTTAACATTAATAGTTATGTTGTTAATATGTTGATATTGGTCGCCAGCAAGAAATAAAGTGTAACCCGAGATGAAACAAAGTGGAAAAAGTGAAAAAAGAAAAGGTAATGGCTCCAAAGGGTTGGCCTCTTTCTGAAAATAATAACAATGGTAGAGATGTCGGATCTAAGGATTTTTTGTGTACTTAACCTATCCATTTAACCGTCGTTCGTTGTTATTTACTATACTATACTTTTATATGTTTTAACCCTGCGTTTCTAACACGAGGTTGTTCGTATCCCAAACAGTGTTTTGTCAGTTGGTCAATGATGGTAACTATGGTTCAGCTTTTCCCTGCAGAAAACTTATGTCCAGAACTTGAACACAACTTTTCTGCTGAAGAAAAAGCACCTTTTTTTTTAAAAAAGGTACATTTTCTTCCAGAATTACATTTGTGTAAAAGTCCTGATTAAGTGGTTTCAAAGTTATCGCCGTTGTGCCAGATAAAAAAGAACAACTCCATTTTTCTCAGAGAAATGTAGCAATGCCGTATTACGACATTGATCAAAAAGATGTTTTAACTATAAACGTTGCAAGTTAAGTTATGATAAATAATAATAACCATACATTTTCTGACGTTTAAATGTCAACACAACTGTCAACTTAACTTGAAGCAATATTTAAATCAGAATTTGTATAAGATGAATAAGACTGCTTCAAGCTTTCACGGTTTAAAACTAAACTTATATTGTCACTTACGGGATATCTTCCGTGATTATTACTCAATACTTGTGAGCTTCCGATAAGTTTAATTTTAAATAATTATGTCAAAATAAGAGTCTTGTTCTAAATGGATCTGTATTTAACATAATATCTGCGTATTTATGCACCTGTTACAGAAACGGAAATTACTTCGCATGCAGAGAAACGACAATGCACTCTATCAACAATGTACAATCGTTTTTTTTTTAATAATATCAAGGTTTATTTATAACACGAGTTGAGCCATAAAAACGGATAAAGTACAGAAGATAACAAAACTGTAATAAATCCGGTATTTCAACAAAAATACTCTTAAAGAAATAATATCTTCTTAGTGTGTGGAACAATTCTAAATCGAATCGGTACAAAATTTGGTCTTCAGTACTTAGCGTCCATCAGTTTGTGTAACTTGCAGACAATAGGGCATGTAAAACACGATATTAAGTGTTTTTGTGGGATAGTAATTACATGGTGTGGTGTGTAGTGGAGACACACCGAAAACAAAGGTTTATGCATAATAAATCTATGCATAATAATTAAACTCCGAGAAATAATCGTGTTTATTATTCAAATGTGATTAATAGTAAACTTTGATACAAGTGGGGTAACTTTGACATTGCAGCCGAGGCGGAATTCTCATCCGAGCCGAAGGCGTAAATTACGTTTTTAAATACAATTACGAAGAAAGAAAATAATAGAACGAAATATTTATGTGTATGAATGAATATGAATTTCGCCAACAAAAAACATCACAGAAACATCACAGAAACATCTAAAAAAAAATATTTTTTGGCATTATTGTCCCGCGGAAACTAGCCTACGGTTATTAAAAAACTTTACATGGCGCTGACATCAAAGCAAACAATGTAGCTGGATAAAAGGTCAATCCTCATAGATGGATACAATAGTACATTTTGATATAAGTGGGGAAACTTTGTTATTGCATTGGCGGCGGAATTACCTAACACCCGAGCTGCAGGCGAGGGTGTTATGGAGCCGAAAACTGCAGTCAAACAAACCCCCACGCGTATCAAACGATGTTTATCAATACACTTTCGAAGAAATAAAATATTAAAACAAAAATATTTGAACCAATTTGGACTCAGTATAAGTATAATTATCTCTGGGAAAATTTATTTCCACAAGTTGCGGAAATATATTAAAAATCCACGTGTGTGAAATACATTGCATGTTGAACCTAATCGTAGTGTGATAAGACCCAGTTTGCGAGAAAGTATATTGAAAAATGTTATGTTTGTTCGCGTCTCCGGCCGGCCATAGCTTCCTTTTCCGTTTAGTGACATGCACAGGCCACAATAACTCGGTTTAAGTCCTTTTGGTTTAAGCCCCGAACAATGAGACGAAAATCAACGAAATGCTGAAAAGCCCTTTGTTAGTTTTTGCCCGTTTTTGAAAACTGAAAATGGTCCCCTGTTCGAGGGGCCCCCTTCTGAAACTTTTCATATTTAATTTTAGTGTTTTCTCACGCCCTACTTACTCTGTTATCAAGTTTTCATGCAGAATGCTTGCTGCAAAACCATCGAAGCACCATTATGGACAATATGACATATCTTGTAGGTCCTCATTACAAAACATAGGTATGTACAGCAACTACACTGTGTCTCTTCTTTCATGGTATATGGTACAAAAATCACGGTCTTAAAAGGCAAGTATTAGTAAGTAGTCGCTACACAAGCTTAGTTTTTGCTTTTACATTTGTATTCAACCTCTTAACCGGGGTCATTGTGCTTATCCTTATAAAAAAAAATACCGCGGGACCAACCATAACAGAAATCGTGAAAAAAAAAACTGATTTTGTTTCCCGATTTCAGGTAAAGAAAATCAGTATTTTTTTCAGGTCACTGCATTCTTATACAACGTACGTTTAACAGAATTAAAGCAAATCCTGTGAAATTAGTTTGTTTAAAATCGACATCTGATTCGAGTTCAGTAATTTTTAGTTTAGACCTTAATTTTTTGAAATAATTTAGATATGTAAAGACCCTGTTGTCCATGTTGAAAAGAAAAATAGAAATTGATTATAATTTTAACAAGTATAAGCCTTAACAACTAGTGATTAGAGCCTCCTTTTAAGCAAAAAAGCCCGTACTATTAATTAAACTCCGCTCTTCCATACTTAGAATTGTATTTTTACTTGTTTCGTCCGTTTAAGCAACACTCTGCCTTATGTCAAACCAATTTCGTTTGAGGTGGACGCGTACAGATAGCCCGCGAAATTCAAATTTTCTTACGTTTTTTTTTTTGCAATTTGCAGGTCAGTGTCAGGTTGTATGTTGAAGAAAAATGAGTGGCGCCAGTAACACATATGGAGTTATGAAATTACAATAATGAAAATCATCAATACAACCCTCTAAGTTCATGTAACTCTATTCAATGAATATTTCATGAAAAAGTCTCTTCACACACAATAAACATGGTCTACAATAATAAAGTATTTGAAGTAACAAAATCCTGGACCTTTTTAGTCGTTCCTCACCCTCTCGCAAACAAGCACTGCAACGGCGATCAGCATCACTTCAATTCGAGCCTCTCTAATTACGAGATTAGGTGATGATCGGCGTCACCGTACTCCTACGTGTGCTGTGATCTTAAGAGGAAACCTAGGGCGTTGGCTGTCCGTGGGGACACGGCTCGTAGGATTAAATGGTGCACGTGTGTGTGAGTGAAGTGCACTAAGTTTCGGACATATGCCTATCGTTTCACTTGTGCATCCTGTGGGTCAACTGTACTCAGCGGCCACTTAATGTCCTATGAGTACAATATAATAATGTTCTTGGGATGTTATTGGGGCTTCATTTATTTATTTATTTATTTGGTACACCAACAGCAGTACATACTTAAAATGAATAAAAAACAATAAAAAAAACATGAAAGTGCTGGTATGTATGCCTATTATAGGTATACGCAGCATTCACTATAAGACAACAACGTAATTTTCTAAAATCTGAATGTGAAAAATAAAATTTGAAAAAAATATGAATATACTTAAAGTTTACTTAAAACTAAATGAGACTGATATCTAATTATTTACATTTTTGTTAATTGCAATTATAGGAAGTATTGAATTGACAGATATTAATTATTAATTATTTAAAGGCAAATTAGTGCATTCCCGGGCTTCCAAGATACTGCAATGCATCGGGCATGTCTTGGGAAGGTCGAATTGATGGCTTCAAGCCATCATGACAAAAAGGGCGGCCTCATTGTTGCACTGTATACGGGTAAGCTCCTACAGCATTCTAAAAGTAATAACGGATAGGCTAGAGTCTAGCCTCCGGGTCTAGCGGTCCGTTTGTTAAACACTGGGTTGCACTCCATGTGTGTCTGATTATGTGCGTTTTTTTTTTGTTTAGTAACAGAGATAAATACTTACTATCACAAATATGGATCTGTGTCTAATTGTATTACTTTTATTGGTGATATTTGCTCTAAAGACACTTCGGTACTTAATCTACTTAAATTTTAATTGATCTCAATGCAAAAAAAAAGAAAACGCAGGACTGAACATCTACAATACAAGTATGTACCAGAATCCTAGTACCTACCTATCTTCAATGATACAACTGTAATAGTCATTTATTTTTCACTTTCAAGACTTTAACCAACTACTCAGGTTTAAGCGGCTCTACTAAATACAAATAGAACGTGGTTGATCTAACGTTCAACTACCCTTTTTTTTTCAGATTGGAAATCATCAAATGACTTTTCCCGCTCAGGGCAGATCGGAAGGGAGTGTCAGACTTATACTGACTAAAACCCGTCCAAGTTCCTTCCTTGCCCTTTGTGTTCCAGGGCCGCGGTATCCCTTTCGAACAGTCCCGCTGCCCAGGTTCAACTACCCTTAAACCGTGCTTACTCCGAAAAAGATAAATAAATAACAGTCAGTGGAAGTGGAGCAAGGAGTTCAACTAGTATTGTAATACAATGAGTATATTTTGTAAGTAATAAGTAAGTACTACCGCCAGCAGCCACTGTCTCTGCACTAACACAGTTGCAACTTAAACCCGTTAGTATAACCAATTTTAATAAAACATAGAAACAGTACGCATCTACTAAAGCTGCATTAAAACGGTATTATTCTGAAATGTGAAAGAATACGAGACAATTCAAAAGGAATATGAAATGAGGATGGAAGAGATTCTAATGGGTAATAAAAGTGTGAAAATAAGGATCGACTCGAAACAGGGTTGTCTGACATTATTGGAGTGAAATAAATACTTAAATGAATTTAATAATCTATATTTAATACTACATAAAGGGTGTAAACAGACTCTTAACGAAGCCGAAAGGCACTTGTTCTCCCCGTAATTGCGATCATTTTTTTGTTCTAGATCATACCTGGGAACCTTCTAGTTACGGAGATATTGGGGGCCAAGGTTCCTACGTTTTCAGAAGTTTTTTTTTTTTTAAATACATGTATTTAATGTAAGATTTTTACTTTAAACACCTCCAGAACCCCCTTACTATTCAATCCATCCATCAGCACAATGTTTTGAGTGCTTTACATTGAGTCTTAATGTAAAACGTGATTTACATTAAGACTCAAAGCCCAAAAAAAAAAGTCGTTTCCCAGCGCTAATTTTAGCGTAAAGTTACTTAATTAGATGTACATAATGCTTGGTTGACGGCTTCGTGAAGAGTCTGTTTACACCCTGTATATTCAAGAAAATACAGGTTTTCATGCTCCTCTAGTATGGTGCTGTGATCGCTGTGTAAGTAGCCTTCGGAAAAACCAGAACTGCATTTTAGATTGACAGCAACGAGAAATTTCCGGACGTTTCGTCATGGTCGAAATGTTATCTATACCGTCCTGAACACTAATTTTTCGTAGTTTTTTTCCTGAATACCGATACACGTCAGTGCTCCCAGTTTTCAATTTCCCGGCCATGTTCCTAAAAAACATGAGAGCATCAGAGTACTCAAAATAGTAGCGCTTAAATGTTAACAATACTTTCAATTCCCATAACTGACGCATCTAACAAGCATTTTGATGAATATTATATGGGAGGAACGGTCCATAAACAGCCTGATTGTACGTGATACCGTACTTTTAAAGTTCCGTTATTCCGACATATGAAAATAAATCATTTGGAAAGTTAAGCGGAAATATAGCGTCGTGGGACATTCTCGGCAGCCCGCAATAAATAATTGTTGTTGCATACTGACAGCCCCAAACAGTGCCCGGAGATTTTCGTCCTCTCCTTAAACTGATTTTCCGAGAAGATTGTACAGGGAACAATTTTAATGCTTACACAGTTTACAAAAAGGTGCCGTTTCACGCGATAAATGTTGTTATAGACATTGTTTCTAACACGTCTTAAACATCAGTTGATAAAAGCTTGATAATAAGATGTTATGTTATGTTATGTTATGATGTTTAGAGTAACGGGTGAAACATTGAAGGAAAACATTAAAGCCCATTATGATATTATTGATATGATATTATTGGTGAGCAGCGGTGGCCCAGGAGTAGCGACCCCGACTTACGAACAGTAAGTCGTTGGTTCGAACCCAGGCAGGCGTTTTACTTTGTGTAATTTATTTCATCACCACTGCTCTCAAAAACGGTGAAGGGAAACATCGTGAGGAAACCGGCATGTCCTAGAACCAAAAATTCGAAGTCATGTGACATCTACCAATCCGCACTGGGCCCGCGTGGTGGATTATAGCCCAATCCCTCTCACAGAGAGGAGGCCTGTGTCCCAGCAGTGGGAATATTATAGGCTGATGATGATGATGATGATATTATTGTCTTTGCAATTTGCTAATATTATAGTAGGTAGTATGCGAAAGTTTGAATAGATGGATATTTGTTACTTATTCACTCCATAACGGCTGAATGAATCTGAGATAGATTATAGTCTGGAATAGCGCATAGGCCATTTGTTTTGCCTCACTGATACGCATCATAATTTCCACGCAAACGAAGTCGCAGGCATCATCTAGTGGCTGCGGGCTGTTGTGAAGAGATACCGCGGCCCTGGAACACAAAGGGCAAGGAAGGAACATGGATGGGTTTTAGTCAGTACAAGTCTGACACTCCCTTCCGCTCTGCCCAAAGCGGGAGAAGTCATTTGATGATTTCCCATCCGTAAAAAGAAAGGCATCATTTAGTTATGTATAAGTAGTTTTAAAAATCCTTCTGATTTAGGAAAAGTATTTAAGTGTCCTCCTTAAATAATATTGTCAAAGAATAAATAATTAAACCATTGTTGTTGTTTGAAAATAAACGTATTTTATTACTTGATGGCAGTGGGCAGCAAAGTTAGGGACCTTGAAATTCTAAGTAAGCAATAAAGCATTCTAAAAAGCGTGGCGCTAATGCAACTGCGTATTTTGGCCTTTCTCACTCCCTAAATAAATACAGCATTAAGTTTACTCTTTATTACCAACACTGTTGAGCTGTTCAGAAGCCGTAAACAGTTCTAGTTGCAATTACATTGCATTTTTCATAATCAGTTTGGCTTGGTGGCGAGTTTATAAACGCCCGATTTGAGTTTTATTTCTCCTCCATGTAACTTTCATTTGTTTAGCCGACCGAAGACATGAAACTGTTTTATGGTTTCCGTTTGCTATGCTCTCAGCCTCGGAAGGGATCAAGAGAGGATGTGTTCATCGTTGAGTTAACCTCCTTACCTGTCGTAGAATAGTAAACATTGTCGCCGGATACAAAATCCAATAACAGTCGCACATATAAATATTGTTACGTGTCTTAGTTTTCTTATCACGTATGATCCGTATTTATTATTAAGTACGATTTGTTAGGGGATGTAGCGTGGTGTTAGGAGGAGCGTCGTCGTTGTGGGCGCTGGCGGTTTTTCCTTTGCTGCCATTATTTACTTTGCCACCGCACTGTTACACTCGCATGTGAGGTTTCCATGAATGTACGACGCAAACAACACAATACATACTTCACCACATGTCTTCTTAAACGAGAGATATTGCTAAACTGACAGTTTTCAAAGAGCAACTACCATAAATCCTATCCTAACTTTATATTATAAATGTGAAAGTAAGTTTGTTTGTTGGTTGTTACCTTTTAACGCCTAAACCACTGAACCGATCATCCTGAATTTTTGCATATACGTTGTCAGGTGTACATAAACAGACATAGAGTACCTTTCATCCCGAAAAAGAGTAAACAAATACAAACTTGTGAAAACGTGTCTTTTGAATCATGATTTAATTATAATATTACACAAGCAGTGTAGTGTAGTGTAACAATATTTTGATTGAAAAGAGTGCTGCATTCTTCTCCAGAGAGAGATCTACGCTTTGGAATGGGCAACTACAGTACTTTCACAAGTTATTATGTCTTGTGTCTGTGACTGTAGCCTTCTTTGTTTTTCTGACATTCAAAAGTACCTGTAATGGTCTAATTGAAATAAATGCTTTTGAGTTTGAGTTTGCAGAGTACAACTCGAATTGATTGTCAAATTATAAATTAACGCGAGCGAAGCCGTAGGCAAAAGCTAGTCTTTAATATATTTTAAAATTACTATGAAGTCATTAATCATGGAATCAATCGTCGTAAAATGACTGCAACTATGATTTTCATGAAATATATTTACATTGTGCCACGACATTAATCAAGCCACAACAAAGGACACGCTATTTCAGTCAGCCTCTTAATGATTCTGGAAAGAATACATTTTTCTCTACAGCAATTAAAGTTTTTCATTAATAAAAGAGCATATTTTATTTTCGATGCTGCTTTTTATACATCTATTATTAATGTTTTTACTTGAAATTTAAATTAAATGACTTGTTTCATCGCAGCCATTTTATAATATAACAGAGTATAAGCATAAAGTTTAATCAGCGGTCGCGTCATTTCCCTACAGACTGTTTGTTCATTTTAATTAGGAGAAGCCTTGGCTTTAAGGTTTCAATCATAGCCTTGATTCGATCACAGACCAATTACTGAACGCGGAATATTGAAAATATCAAAAGTGTCCTCTGCACCTTTGCACCGTCACGACGGTCGATAGGGTCAGCACTCGGCCGGGTGGCTCTGACTATTAATCATTCGCTAATCATCATCATTATCATCCTTTTGAAATAAAACATAATTTTAAAATAATATTTATCATATTTATATGTATTACGATTTTCAACAAACTGCCTAGGAACTTAAGCTGCGCAAATGGCTGATGGAAAATTGTTTTTTCTCTCTACAAGAATTTATGCAGTACGAAGTGTAATTAATGTCAAAGAGTATAGTTGTTTTGTAAATAGTTTAAGGTACTTATTTCATTCTTAAAATTAGTTATAGACAAAGAGTTGTACTTGATAATAACGTAAAACTTTGCATGCCCTAAACAGGTTAAATATGGTTTATGCTGACGCAAAACTTTTTTATCTGAAAACACATTGAACGTCTGGTATTTGTTATGCAATTAAATGATTTTAATGGGGAACCCGAAACTGTGTCACAAACTAAGAAAATTTGCTTAGGAGATTAGTGCTTACTTGTCCCGAGAGCTCAAAAGTTGATCAGTGATCAGTTACTGCTTGCAGAATCGCTAGCTTAATTGTTTTAATTAGTTTACACTAGTTGGTCTCGGTGATGTGCTTGCACCGAATCAGTTTTTATTAGAAAATAAATTGGAAACGAGATTTGTGTTAGTTGAAATAGTTAGGTTTGTTTTGGTGCGACTATACAAATTTATTTATAAAGGTGCTACATTCAATTATGTTGGTAGAAAGACATCAAAGAATGATGTACCATTCAGAATCGACATTAGTATTCATCAGTAGGTTCCAAGGTTTACAAATATATTATCGGAATAAGGTTGAGTTAATGTATTTCTTCAATTCCTCACCTAATGGTATTTACGAGCTCACCTCATTATTTTAATAAAAGAGGTTCGAATTTTCTTGCATCCTGTTTCATTCAATCGTTTTCCTCGTGGCTGTCGAGCCGGCGAAGCCATGTCGTGATTCCGTGACGTCAGCAATAATTTAGCAACCACATCCTTGTTTTCATGTGCCGTACCTTTGATGTTTCTGTTTTTGAAAACAAATTATAAAGCCTGCAATTAATAATTAATGAGCCATTTAACTTGTTCTCAGTATCGAGTGACATTTACATCAAACTGTGACACACGCTTTTTAAATACTGTGACAAAAAGCTTTCGCAATAAAACTGCGTTGTGATCCAGATTTATTGTACTTTTAATAGTTCACCGAATTACGGGAGTGGCAAAATAAATAAACTGAAAATAAACAGAACCAGAAACTATGCTTTGTATATCCAACAATGTGTATTTTCCGTGTGGATTCCGGTATTCTGTAAGGCTCCCATGAAATCGAAACTTGTATTGAATTCTGTTATGAAGCCATGTGACAATTTTTAAACTTTTTTATTGATTCTTTGAGAAATAAAGAGGAGCTTTAGATTGTAGAAGGTGGCGTTCTGTAGTCTCTGCCTACCCCATGGGGAAAAGGTGCAAGTTTATGCATGAGATCGTACCGCATGTGTGATACAAATTAGCAAAGTTTGGTACCTATTTGAGGTTCAATTATGTGTAGGCCTTTTCCGAAAACGATTTAAGCTCAAAGAAGGTAATGTACTTAGATTTTATGTTATGTTAATGTCAGATCCAAAGCTCGCCTTTCCTCTGAACTGTTTCCGAAAATTTTATTGAAGTTACACACGCTGCATTTTAAATATTTCATTTAATAAAATTACTTTTTACTTTCCTTTTTTTGCACATTGCTGTAATTATAAATTCTGCTTCAATATGATTTATAAATGTGAAATACTGTACTGTGTATCAGACTTGTTAAGTTTGCGTATTAATCGGAGAATTTCAGTAATACCTCGTGGAAAGTAGGCTTTTAATTGTACCGCGTGGTGATATTGGACAGTTTAGTACAAAAATAAAAACATTAAACTAAAAAAGTTTATTTAAGTATAGACGAGGGCAGGGTTATAGAGTAGCCGGCAAAAAGAAATCGCACCTTATGCATAAAAAATGACATGTCTAAACCCTTCATAAAATAATCTGTCCCATTTTGATGGCAGGAAACTGAGATGGTCAGGGGTTGGCAATCGGCTATTTCCCCATTTTAGTTTACGTGGTAATTGTAGGCAAAGCGAGTCCTATGTAAATGAATTGGTATTTATTTCTGTAAGCTATTCTTTAAACTCAAACTCAAAAGCATTTATTTCAATTAGACCATTACAGGCACTTTTGAATGTCAGAAAAACAAATTAGGCTAAGCTACAGTCACAGACACAAGGCATAATAACTTGTGAAAGTACTGTAGTTGCCCATTCCGAAGCGTAGATCTCTATGGAGAAGAAAGGGCAAGAAACTCCATGGACACTCTTTTCAATCAAAATATTGTTACAAAATCTTGGTTGCATCATTCATATTGAGATTAAACATATATGTGAGAACGATGTATTTATTGAGCATGATATTCTCTCACCCACCAGGGTAAATTCAAGTCAATGAAAGATAACCCAATGTAAATGGTAGCTTTACAGTACATAGTACTCACACATGTGCTATGCAATTATATAATACTAAGATATTGAGTCTATACAATGCAAAGATATTATTACAATCTTCTGCAGCTTCCACAATAACTTCACATGGTAATCAATTAGTTTGCCCCTATGGTTGTGGAGCAGGACCAGCATTGAGCCAAGCATTTTTATCATCAATGTAATCCCCCAACTTATAATATGCTTGCCTACATAGTGTGCGTTTTATACAAGATTTATATTTCGTCTCATTTAGTTTTAGAATGTGGGAGGTATTTTATTGTAACATTTTAAACAGTACCCCATGAAAGATGAGTCTACTTTAGCTAGCCTAAAACCTGGCTGTACTAGTTGGTCCCTGTTTCTAGTACTATAGTGGTGCCTGTCACCTCTTTTACTAAATAAATGCTTATTTTTCCTAACGTACATGATGTTTTCATAGATGTATTGACAAGGTACTGTCATGATGTTAATTTCTTTGAACAGTTCTCTTAGAGAATCACGCCTACGTAGATGATATAAGGTTCTGATAGCTCTTTTCTGCAGAATAAATATAGACTCGATGTCTGCAGCCCGTCCCCATAGTAAATTACCGTATGACATAATACTATGAAAATAACTAAAATAGACTAGCCTCGCGGTATCTACATCAGTAAATTGACGGATTCTAACAGCATATTATTATGCTGCTGAACTCAGCCGTCCTGCAAGAGATGTTATATGCGGACCCCATTGTAGTCTTGAGTCGAGCGTGATCCCCAGAAAAACAGTATCTTCGACGAATTCTAGTTTCTCTTGATTCAATACTTTATCACTAACAATACTTTTGACATTCGGTAGAGCAAATCTTATGCATTTCGTTTTTTTCCCATTTAATACTAAATTATTCGTGGTGAACCAATCATGGACCTGCAGTAGGGCGTTATTTACGTCGTCAAGATTTGTGGCACGTCTGTTTATCTTAAATATTAAAGAGGTATCGTCAGCAAACAACACCATTTGTGGTTGGTTTTTAAATAAATGGGGTAGATCATTTATATAAACTAAAAAGAGGAAAGGACCTAATATTGAACCTTGCGGTACACCCATACTTACTTTTAAACCCATTGAATTGACACCATTTATGTGTACTTGCTGATGTCTATCGTTCAAATACGATTTCACAAAACTGAGCGCAAGTTTCCTTAAACCGTAATTTTCGAGTTTAAAGAGTAGGGTTTCGTGGTTTACGCAATCAAATGCTTTCGAGAGGTCACAAAATATTCCTATGACATCTTGTGCCTCTTCCCACGCAGTAAATATGTGTTTTAATAAGGTAACACCGGCGTCAGTCGTACAACGTCCTTTGGTGAAACCATACTGCTTCTCATGTAAGATTTTATTGGTGTTAAAGTGGTTGAGCATTTGATTAAGCATAACCTTTTCAAAGACCTTGCTGAAAACCGGCTACACGGATACGGGTCTATAGTTATTGGTGTCTTTTCTGTCCCCGGATTTGAAAAGTGGTATTACTTTACTGTATTTCATAAGGTCCGGGAAGATTCCTTAGTCCACACACAATTTTTATTTCTATTAGTCTTACTATTGATAATTTTCCAAACTGTCTTTATTTTATTATCGGCGGATTTAATCTTGTTGCTAATGAATAAGGCTTTAGCTACCTTACAAGTGATTTTAAAATTTTTTGAGTAAGTTGCAACATATTTATTAAAAGTTTCCGAGTTGATGTAAGGCTTAAGGCCGTACAGCTCAAACAATCGCTCCCTACTTTTCCTAATACCCTTAGTTGCCCAGTCACTGAAGATAAACTTGGGGCAAATAGTTTTACTTTTCATTTTTAGTGTATTATTGAACTTTGTGTTAACTACCGAAAAGAATTCCTCATAAAATTGATTAACATTTTCAATAATATGGCCCGGAATTGGCCTAAATTACTAACTAGGTTATCATTAAATTTATTCAAATTGCTGGGTGTTATTTGTCTAGATTTTATCTGAATTTTTTGTAATGGTGTGTAGGACTCAAAAATAACGGTTTGCCCACTGTGATCAGAAGGCAGCTAATTTACAATGGATTTATCTAAGTAGTCGCAGCAACAAAATACATTATCAATACATGTAGCAGTATTTGTAGTAACTCGAGTTGGTTCCGAAAACTGGGGACTGTAAACGCACACTATTACATGCTTATCGAGCTCAACACAAGACAGTTCAATATTATGTTCAACCGATAGATCAACAATATCACTACGAGTCTTAAATTTAATACAATTTATACATATAATCTATACATATAATAAGACAGTAAAAAAACTGTCTGTACATTGAATATATTAAAAAAAAAAATTGTGGGGGGTTTAGAAACAGTAATAGAGCACGAATCCAAAAAAAAAGTCTGTCTGTTTGTCTGTTTGTCTGTACACGCTAATCTTCGGAACTACTCGACGGATTTGAATGATTTTTTTTTGTTGTATAGGTATTAAGTCTGGGCAACATATAGGCTATAATTTATCTTGGAAACTTGAACACCTGATGCAGAACCGCAACAGACCAGCTAAACTATAAGATATACAAAAATGGTACTATAGCAAAAATTGTTCCACGTAATGTGCATTTTCTGCTAAGAGAATTAATTTGAAGATCTGGAACAGCTGATGTGGAACTCCAAGAGCCCAGCCACACTAAAACATATATAGGAATGACGTCTTAGCAAGAGTTGTTCAGACTGATAAGCACTCTCTGTTGACGTATAAAAATTGAAGATGTGGAACACCTGTTGTGGAGCTCCAAGAGCCCAGTTACACTATAATATATGTAGGAATGATGTCTTAGCAAAAGTTGTTCAGCCTGATGAGCACTCTCTGTTGACGTATAAAAATTGAAGATCTGGAACACTGTATTTCTACCAAGGGGTATTACCCAGAACTAACTGGGTTGTGGAGGGCAGATAGACAGTCGTTCCATGTAAAATAGTGGTATTCAGCTGCATCCGGTTGTACTGGAAGCCGAACCCAACATCACTACATATTATAACACAATGTTCTCCGCCGCGTCTATCTGTCTGTTCGCGATAAACTCAAAAATTACTGCACTGATTTTCATGTTGTTTTCTTAAATAGATAGAGTGGTTCTCGAGGAATTTTTTAGTATGATATTTGTTGGAGGTGTTGAAAAAAAAATAAGCCGTCTGGGGGAGCTTTCAACGAAAACGCTGCTCTTTAAGATATAACAAAATGATGAATGGTAGAATTGTATATCTTATATAGGTCTACAGAAAAATCCGCGACGGCTTATGACTATCTCTTAAGGATATCTTGACACAAGGCGAACTTGACAACATTGTTTTGAGCTTGAAAAACTTTTGCAAACTTGTAATAAACGTTCGAGGTGCTCTTACAGTTTATTAATTTTTATTTTACACAAAATTTATTATTTCATTTAATTTTGTTTCCTGCTATAATCACCTAAAACAATAAGTCTAATTTTAGCAAAATTTTCACTTTTTCATTTTTATCTAAAAAAACCCTCATAAAATAAAAAAGTTAAGTTTTTTATGATATATTCTGTAAGAGTATAAAATTTCTGCACACTTTGATATAAGGATGCTTTAAGAAATTCTTTATAGTTTCGTTTAAATACGTGAATAACAAAATACCCCTAGACACTTTTGATGTGTGTATATTAAATAATCAACTGACTACCACATTTTCCTTATTTTTTATTGTTATTATGATAGAAATATATCTCCGAAACCAATGATTTTGGTAGCGACAAAAAGAGGAATAAGTCTTATCAATGATGATATAGTTTAATATTTCAAACTTATTCCTTAGTCTAAGAATGGATGGATAGAAGGAATGGTTTAGAACAAATGGTTTTGTTAAATCAGTTCTTCTACCCACAGTTTCTGTAATATAAGCGAATCTTTATCGTGAAAGCGACTGTAATATTTTTCGCTCGTGTGACCTTTGACCCCGTACTGTGGAAGGTAGTTTTTATTTCGATCAGACTGATGACTATAAAGTTGGCTTTGTAGGTAATACTGTAATAGAGGCTAAATAGTCTTTGAAAAAATTTTCAACTAACCAGTGATATTGAAATTGAATGATAAAGAAATTTTCCTTAACACCTGCACGTCATGTTTGTTTCCTTTTTATATCCAATTTATATCCTTTATTCCGATAGAGAAATTGTTTTGTTTTGTTGGACGGTAAATGGGAGATTTTCCTTTGTTTTCACAAATAACTTAAAAGTTATAATCAAAGAAAAAACGTTTGTATTTTATTTATAATTAATTAACCTACCTGCTTGCCCAACATTGTGTGACTTTGAAAAAAATAATAAATATATTTATTTTGTATTCCGTTATTCACCTATGTAGGTGATGATAATAGTATCATAATTGAAAAAGGTGTGTGATTGGGTGTAATTTTACTTATTTTATATTTTGTGTTTTGTAGCATCGTATTAAACGAGTCTGTAATGTTGCTATAATTGGTGGTAAGTAAATATATATATATATATATAGTGTAACACACATACTACAACACGTCGCTACCACCGCCGGCGTGCTGTACACCGGCGGGCTCGTGCTGCTGTCCTTGCAGATGACTATATACTGGTGTAATTCTATAAAATATTATATGGTAATCCACATTCAACGAAAAGTAAAAAAGAAAAACAATATGTTCACAATGAGTAGGACGACAGATTTATCGCCCACACAGCGATTTTCGTCAAAGCGTTTACCTTCTCTGTGCAGTAAAACAACTATCTTTGTCGACGGCATAAGCTTATGTCAAATACAAACGAGATTTCAAAGTAATACTAAACTCCATATTTTAGTGAAAAGGTTTTTATTATTTCTTGTTACGATATTTGCGTTGTAAACCATGAAGAGAAAGAGCTTTGTATGTTGCTCTCTGGTTGATGAAATGAAAACTGTGTTGTATGTATTTTTTA
Source organism: Lycophotia porphyrea (assembly GCA_950005105.1). Taxonomy (NCBI): domain Eukaryota; kingdom Metazoa; phylum Arthropoda; class Insecta; order Lepidoptera; family Noctuidae; genus Lycophotia; species Lycophotia porphyrea. The sequence goes on along the minus strand of OX465383.1, from coordinate 25,260,118 downwards.
TCTTTATTTATGAACAGTCCTCAAGTTTCATATGGTTTTGTTTTGGATAGCCAGCAAAATCAACAATGAAGCTAGACGTCACTAAATATCACATGGCAGAATTGGCGAAAAGCCATTTGGCCAGACTGATATGATCATCATAAATTGATGTAATCAAAGCGAAATTGATCGTGTGGCACGGCACACTGACTATTTAATGGCGGCAATGTGTTCTCCCCGTAGTTTTAATCACTCTTTATTCTCAATAATATGCCAAATGGCCGCCAGATATTAATATCGTAACAATAATTGTACACAACAGTAAATTCAAGTCAATATTGATGGTCTAAATGAGCCTCCGGTCTGCCAGCTCAGATTCGGTTAATTAGTGTTATTTGTCATTCAGCACTAGTTTGTTCCCACAGAATTCGATGATAAATTGAATTCTGCAAATAGACCTGGCAGGTACTTACTTCTTACTGTCAGGTAATGTTATCTTTCCCTTTACTTGTATGGAATATGAATTAGGATTATCAAATTATGCATGAAATTTCGCTCTATCTCAGATTCCCATTTCGCATTTCGACCCCTCACATTTTTATTTAAATCCCATTCTCGGAATCTTAAAATACCTCTTACAACAACGTTATCGAGCTTTGATTTCGACGTAAAGTTTAGGTTTATCAGGTTTGAATTATGATTTAAATAAAACAGAACTACAATCCAGGAAGCCTTTTTGATCATAGAATAATGGAGCTTATATTACTCCTGGACTATAACTTCGGATGCATTTTTATTTTCTTTCAGTACATGTCTTGCGTGAGGTATAATATCTCGAACCATCGAACTACAGGGGTGATGTGAGCTACGTATAATTTAGCGACGGTATTGGGATTCGGAACGATTCTAATTGCGGTAAGGTCTTGAAGGGTTGGGACACTCTTGGCGCGTTGTTTGCTTTCCACCGTGTGCCTGTAATCCCATTCAATGATGTGTGTGTTTGTGTGTGTAAGGCTTAAGACGCCACCGCCGGTTCCCTTTATTTATTTTTACAGCCTTGTGTCAAGTCCACGTTGAGAGCATTTGTCTCCCACGTGAGCGTATTATCTCTAACATACGACGTGTGAATGTCGCTCTACATTACATACATTTTTGTGTATTTATCATTTCTGGGAGAACTCATTTCAACTTAGTATTTCATGTCACGAACTAACATCACTTCGGCAATTTGATTCCTCATCAAGTATCCAACGTTTAACTGAAATATGAACGTTTGTACAATAGAACTCTATACATTAACCAGATAGGTTTGAAATTGCGAATGGGTATCAACCATCGAGCAATAAATTGCGTCTAGGCTCGTCTAGTCGAAGTTTTCTCATATAATGGGTCCGTTGTCGACGTAATGGGCTGTCTGCATTTAACTTGCTGAAGTTAAATTAACATCGAATATTAAGTCGAACCATAAAGGTATTAAAAGTTTCCGTGCATTCGAATTTAGGTTTAATGTAAATATGTCTTTTTATTTTTTCAAAAAAAGAGGTCTCTGTAGTGTGATGCGGTGGTATGAGACGGCGCGTGATTTTCTGGCAGAATGTGTATGAGCAACGCGGGATACACAAGCGAAACTTTTTGCCGGAAACACATAATCGCTCGGCTCCATCCCTAACGTCGTCACTATGCAAATTCAGTGCTGGTACTAAATAAAACGTGCTTTCATCTCAGCCCACATTTAGCGCCTGTCAAGACGTGAAAGTGTAGTTAGTAAGCAAAAACTCCGTTTGGCGTTGACTGTTTATTCTTATGGGTTTATAGGGTGACTGGTAATTAGAGACCAATACTTAAACACGTAATTGTACTCATGATAACTAATAACTTTCCCAAAAAAACATTTTCTTTTTATACTGATTAGCTTTTATCACATTAACACAACAACTGCTTATGGAGCGGGCTTGCGGGCCGCGTGGGTGCTTTGCCTACCCACTGTTGCACGGTACGTTAGTAATGCGACAGAACGGCGGCGGCGGCGTCACGAGGCAAACAGCTGACAGATCACAGGCGCGTGCGCACGAATATCATACGGCTGTTATGTTATTGTGATAAAAGTGAAAGACAATAAAATAAAATCTTTCTTTGGGAAAGTAGTTTGTTATCATGAGTACAATCACGTGTCTAATTATCGGTCACTAATTACCAGTCACCCTATACCTATGTGATGGTCCACAGTTGATATTCGTAAGGTCGTAGGTAAGTACAAGAACTTGCCTACGTCTTGTAAGATATTACTTTACTTTTGGCGAATCTGCTTTTAGAGATCAGTGTTCCATTGAGCATCAAAAGAAACGGTTTTGTATGATCAACGGCTGTCATGATGGCCAATAAATTGAAAAGAAACCTCAAGAAAAGGTTCACTTGAATACCGATTCTCGTATTGATTGCGAACCATTGTGGACTGCTATTGTTACGTGCAAATCTGTCGAATTCCACTGTACCGTACATAATGTGTAGTTCAATAATAGTTTTAACAGAAGTAATATTAAGTAAAAGCCTTTTGATTTAGTGGTAGTTTTTAAAGTATTCGAATTAAGACAATATACTACAAACCAAAAATACTTAAGCTTTAGCTCCATGCATTACTTACAAAATGAAGACATACATACACTAATTAAGGTTTTGGTTTCCGCACTTAGTTCCTAAAAGTGAGCCATTGTGCGTACGACATACACTAAAACAACCGTTCAATAAAATGAAGAAACGACGAAGCAAGCAAATACACATTACAAATATAAAAAAAAAAAATTGTAAGTAAATTTTATTTTATTGCGGCAGTACTGCAATTAGTTGGCATTTAACAAAAAGATTGCGATGCAGCGTTTGAGAGCACCCTCGACTTTTGCATTTAAAGCTTACTGTAATAATGGCCCTTTTCGCAAGAGCCAGACATCGTTTGCGGTCTATCCGATAGTTTTATGCAACTATTTGACCAGCACTTTTTGTTTAATTGGTTGGCAATTATGTTAAGTTGGATGCGGTGCCGACTAAAGTGATTCTCACACGACACCGCTCGTCCGCGCGGTCCAGCGGTGACGCGATCCATTGGCTTGTGAAATCCGTTGATGCCTAACACAAGTACACCGCTACACGGAGTTTCATGTTGGATGATCATTTGTCTTCTGTAACCGATGTCCATATAACGGTGTGAGCGGTTGCATTACACCATATACTGATAAATACCTATTTCAGCGCACTATCTTTCTAAGTCCAGCGAGTTACACGAAGCTGAGCTATAAGCATCATTGTCGAAATTTATTGATACAAATAGACCCGATCAATCGGTGTTCTTATTGCACTTCAGCCAATACGATACCGTAACCGAATTTGTTAAGCACATACACAACGCGCACATAACACACTACCGCCACATAATTGATGTGATCTTTTATGCCTCGCGTATCCGTAATCTAGTGTCCGAAGCCTTGCCTCCGCTGGCAGGTCTCAGCTGCCTGCAATTCCACAAGGGTTACCGGCTAGATCCCATTGTAACGGGCTATTCCGCAAAACATTCCGAGTTTGAAGGCCCCGGTAATCTCGCTAATCCGCAGCAAACCGCACGTACACAACTTTTAAATCTGATTTGACCCCTACAATAACTAGCTATATTTGTTCACAACAACAACATGCAAGCTGTGTTAAGGGACGTAGCTTCATTGTCATATTAAATTGGATCGAAAGGATGGAAAGACCTACGATTTTCAATTTCCATGTTTGCCATAGTAGAGCGGCCACAAAAGGTGTAATAAGAAAATTGAATGCCTATTGTAGTCATAATAGTTCCATTTTCTCTTGGGCACATTACCATCTGACAGCGTTGAGGAGGAGTTTTTCGATGCCCTTTTATAGTTTGTTGTTAGTTTATCTATTTTAGTTTAATAGTTTTTAATTATCAATGTATATAGTTAATACAATAATAAATTTTATGAAATCACGTTAAAATTGTACCCTTTATTGGAAGTGGGTTTTCATAAAGTCGATCATTATGATGATCCTGCGAGTAATATGTAGGAGTCGAGTACGGTAGGGCTTCCTCGCCTTTGTTACGGTAGCAAATTGCGTTACCGTCTACACTTATTGGTTCTTTATATTTCCTAGAAAGAATACGTAGCGGCGGCGGTGGAGAAAATTTTCAATCGCAATCTGTTTCTAACATTTTTATCTAGTAGGTATTTGCAAAATACTGTCCGAGCAGACTACGCAGATGAAGACGCTACTACGTCTTCATCTAATAGCAGATTACATTGCGATCAACGGTAATGATTGTAATTGTTGTATTACATGTCATAATTTGGCATTCATTACGAGTAGGGTTCCCGCGGAGGGTAAGTATGTATTCTTGACAAGGGACCTTGATAACGGACATGAAATTAAATTCTGAACAGTTTCGTTTCAGCGCTGATGTACCAACTGTTTGTTTTACTGCAGTTGTATACGTTTTATTAGTATTTTAGTAAAAAAAACTTTATATTCATGAATGTATAAATAAAATCATGATTTATGACTGAAAATATCTTTTACAAACTCCTCAGGAAAAAATACGTGCTTTAAATATATGTATCTTCGTATATATAGGTTCTAATGTAGGAAGGCTAATCGAGTTCATCAGGGGAGGAGTAAGCATACCAACGAGGTTTCTCATAAAATTCAATTACGTGGCTTTTAAGGATTTAAAATAAACTTGAGCATAACAGGCTGATCATGAGTAATAGTATGCTAATAGTATGCTGTATTTGCCATAATTAAGTAATTATTTCAACCACTAAAGTTATTGAGGAGGAATACAGTAGGTGAGAAAAAATTATTAATCCCCGACCAAAAAAGAAAGGGTGTATCTGTGTATCTGTGGATCTCTGTATCTGTGTGTCTGTCTGTGGCATCATAGTTTCTGAATGGATGAACCGATTATGATTACGTTTTTTTCGTTTAAAAGGTGTCTTAATCGAGAGTCCGCTATGTTTCAAGAAAACTGTCACATGTTAGTGATATTACAAAAGTCTGATAACCACAACCTGGTCCTGATGCGCAGTTATCACCAAGGTCCTGGTACAGAGAGGTATTTAGATTGGCCTGTATGATTAAGTTTTAGAAAAATATTTATATTTAGAGTACTTACCTATAGATTATGACCGGTTAGAGTCGTATAGTCGTCTACAGATAAGTACTCTAAATATAAACATTTTTAAATATTGAAGTTCAACTCTTAGTACAAAATGAAAGTATTGAGGTAATACTTTTCAGTCTTTTCTAATTCTGCTAAAGCCGATTTATAATGAGGACTATATTAAACAGCTTTCTTTGATAGCTCATAGAGTCGATAGTAGCGTGTCTACCTGTAATATAAGTTATAAGAGCATAAAATATAAATTAAAATTAAAAAACCCCCGACGTATTTTTCATTTTATCGTTTCATACATTGTTATTTTTGTACTTGGTAGTAATGCCTGAATAAATGCAAACTTGGATGCCGTAAGTGGTTTAGCTTGGTTAGCATACAAGAAGCACATCTCTAGTGTTTGTGCCCCGGCACATGTAGCGAAGCAACGCCACCTGTACGCAATGGCGGATCCTGGCCACACTTCACACTAGTACTTAGACAGACCTCTTGTACGCGAATTGAGCGATGGCCGCTCAAGTGTGACCTAAGTGGTAGTTGTGTACAGAAGGCATAATATACGTTCAGCGGCTCCGAGCATTATCCTGTTTTCTTTACATCTTCGTACTCTGTGGCTGGCTTGTTTTAAACACATTTCAGAGACAATGTGCAGTGTAACATGTCCCCACTCTAGCACGTCTCATCCCTGAGACTCTTTGAGTGTATCTTCTTACGAATCTCATTATCTGCATTATGTAGCCATTCAATTTTGTGATGGGTTCCTAAATGGTTTATTCGGCAATAAATCTTATTAATCTCACCGAGGGACCAACAGTCGTTAAAGACTTCAAGCACCTCACACGTTATTCGGGACACATAATCTGGGATCCCAAACGGATGATATTCGCTCAATCGCTTTGTCCCAAATGGAGAAGTAAAACCGAAATCAGGGTCGTTAATACGCTCAACTCGAACATTTGTCTAAATACTTACGACTACCTAGCTAAGAGCCCCACTGAGTAAGTTCATCACGCGTTTTGACAACCATCTAACTTCTGACCCAGTTTGCTCAACACTTATCTTGTAAATCTTTTAACCAAAAAGAGAAAAAATGTAATTACTTTATTCATCATTATTCAGGTACTCTACAAATATAATTTGAAAGCTTTTAAAAGCGCAAAGTAAGATAGAACAATTTAGGAGTTCATTCGTTACCTACTGTAGGTTTTATGTCTCTAAGTACATTACACCCCGTATTTTTAAGGTACCTCCTTGTTTTGTGTCGTATACGAGTTTAGCAATGCCATGTTGACTGTAAAATCAATAAAATTAAAAAGAACACTGCTCTATTAACAAAACACAGATTTTGGCACAATATATGGATATAAAAATGTATGGGATATTAAAACTTCAAACAAACGAGACTTAACTTATCAAGTGATCATTAATAACTATACTTAATGTTACGACAACTGCAACCAGCTTTTAATCTTTGTGTCTGCTTTCAAGTAAAATTTTTTCCAATTACTTTCTACTGAGACTAATTGAAAGTATTAAGGCCAGTGCCTTGGCTGCAAATTGCAACGCACCAATATTTTCTTAAATTTTTATTACTATTTCATATTTTTCCTATCAATAAAACATGACTTCTGAACGACAATTTCGATAGTTTTATTAGATGCGACGATGAAACGCTGCAAATATACTCAACATTTTCACGTCTTGAAATAGACACTAATCATACTCCACTCACAACATAATTTATTGTGTCTACAGTAGGCGTGCATGTACGAGTATGTAGGTGTGTAGGTACATAAAACTACAGTGCTGCTTTATTTTCTTGCCGCAAGCATATCTTTTGGCCCAAGAAACTTATTGTGGGTTCATCTTGATCCCTGATTTCCCCCGAGACAGACTGAAATTCACTGCTTAGAGTCAATTGTGGTCAGTGCAGTGGAATACGGGTCAGTAACCTGCGAACTCGACCAATAGGATTAGAACAAAATGATTGAGGAAAACAAATGTTATGGTACTAAAATCAGATCTCCATCAACACATTTGTCTATTAAGGGCTTTCCCTTTCAAGTGGTACAGTGAGATCATGGTTTAAACGTGATCGTGTTTGTGGAACGGTTGAGGTACGTTCCCGGCTTGCCCCACCCCAACTCGACTCAATTCTCTCACAAGAAATCTCTCTCGATTCTACATAAGCCGTAAATCCTTAATACAGATTATTCACAAGCAAACGAATAAGTATCTACACCGGCTTAAAACATGTTAAAGTGAGTTATTTAAACAAAACAACTCAAATAAAGTATTTTAAAATTAAAACTTTGGCAAACAAACAACAAAGTGTATGATTCGTCTGTCAGAACAGGCCGGCCGTTTTATAATTTATCTGGAGCCTGTGGGGCCGGCGAAAAGCTTTCCAACTAGTTTCCCAGATGGATCTTAGCCCGCTATGTACGGGAAATAATTGAATTTGAGATGTATTTAATTACGCACATTTGATTGAAACCTCCATCTTAGATTCATGATTTGGTTAGGAAATATCCGCGACCCTAGCAGTGATCTATTCTTTTTACGTAGATGTGTTTACTAATATGCACTTATGGCACAAAGAAATTGAAGCAACAAGAAAACAGCTGCCGATAATGGTGTTGTAACATAAACGTCTGCTTTGTCGACAATGTCAGGGCGTGGGGCGCGCGGCCACCCCACACGCCCCACAATATTACGAAATGACAAGAAAAACTTTTTTCCATTTATGTAGGACATGAACACAAGCCTACATGGAAAACTTATTTCAGCTGAGATACGTATACGTATCACACTCATATCTATCCTCTCGTAATGGCGAGGGGAAATAGAAAACTTTCACGAATAGTAAGATTCCTAGAAGAATTCCGCAAAGTAAAAAATAAAATAAAATCCCGATGGACTTGTCCCGGAATTTTTCGCTAAACCTAAAAGCGGTATGTTCATACATGAATAGGTACAACAAAGCGGAATGCATAAAAACGTTATTCAAACTCTTATATTATCATGTCCTTTCGTGATACACAATTTTCCGGTAGAATTGTTTTACAAGCGTCCGCGTTTTGATCTCTTTCATAAAACTTCATTCCCGCACGAAATAATCCTCATTATGTTTCTTTGGTCTTTTTTTTACGTTTTAGGAAGAGAATATGAAACTACGTTAAAATGAAATCTTGAGTGAGGACTGTAGGACTCCAGCGCCTCGCTTCGTTACCACTCTAGTGCTGTTGTCGAGGATAGAAAATTAAAGTGTAATGTCGGGACACACATACATTCGGTTTGTTCATAAATTCACATGTGTTAAATTAAAAATTACAACGGAAAGTTTTACAGTACATAACGGCTAGAGGTTTCCCTCCGTCCCGTCTCGACAGGATCGCGAGCAGCGAGAGAACGTTACTAACCATAATAAAGGGTGTAAACAGACTCTTAACGAAGCCGAAAGGCACTTGTTCTCCCCGTTATTGTGATATTTTTTTTTGTTCTAGACCATACCTGGGAACCTTCTAGTTACGGAGATATTGGGGGTCAAAGTTCCAACTTTTTCATGTAAGATTTTTACTTTAAACACCTTAAAACCACCATAACCGACTTTTAAAACTATCCAATATTGTTCCTACCTATAGTAAGGTACATCGACAGAAACAGTTTCATCCTTATACTATATATATGTATATATTATACTATATTATATTATAAACGCGAAAGTTTATATGTATGGATGTTTGTTACTATTACACGCAAAAACTACTGAACGGATTTGAATGAAATTTGGAACCCAGATAGTTTATAACCCGTATTAACACATAATATACTTTTTATCCCGATAGTATGTTCCCGAGGGACAATTATCGATCCACGCGGGCGACGCCGTGGGCTCAAGCTAGACTTTTATAAAATGGTCTGGCGTTCATAGGATCTTGGTACACTAGTAATAAGTTACTAAAAGATTTTGTAATATGAAAACACAATATCCAATGAGTGCGTCTTGTGAGTATTCTGACCCTAGTCTGTTCATACAAATGTTATTTTGTCCGCATATCGAACCAAGCCGGAGAAAAAATACCTATTTTATATCCATAAACATAAAACGCCGGGAAATAGTATCTCATTTTAATAAGAATTTTGTGGCCTTCTATGAGTTGAGAATCATTCAGAAGAGTACTTTGCGGTAAGTACTTATTCTTAGCGACAATATAACTTTGTCAAAAGTATCTTGTCCTTTTCATGTATGGTTTTGTTTACGCTGAGTGTTTTGTGTAAATAAATAATTTTTTTATGTTTTACTTTCGCAACCTTGCCCATTTATTTGAAGAAGAAAACGGCCATGTTATTGCATCGTGTGTCTGGTTATATTATCATTGTCTACATTAAAGCTTTGTGACCATGGCGTTTTGAATGTCGAACCAGCCATACTTATTTTCATTATATTAGTTTTACCGTTAAAGTTCAGTGCGCCCAAACTTTAAAAAAGAAAGACAAAAAAACTTTCTGCGAAAAAAAAACCGACTTCCAAAAAAAACACAAAAAAAAACTAAAATAACTTTTTTTAAATTAGTTTCGGAAGTCGGTGACTTTTTTTGTTTCATTGTCATTTTTTGTCACAGACTTCCGAAAGTAATTTAAAAAAAGTTATTTTAGTTTTTTTTTTGTGTTTTTTTGGAAGTCGGTTTTTTTTCGCAGAAAGTTTTTTATTTTACCCTTTTTAGTTGTAGACTTTTTAGCATACCACACAAATTCTAATCATGAATTAATTTTTATATTGTAACCAGAACTTTAAAGAAGTACTCGTCAAGACGAATCAAACGAGTCCAAACTCGATGGGGTTGTCGGTTTATAGCGGAGTTCTTAAGGCGACCTTACAGCTCCATCACCAGACCCTGGATACTATCTAAAGACAAACTACTCATTAAGACGAATCAAACGAGCCCAAACTCGATGCGATTATGTCGTTTTATCACGCAGATCCTATGGCCACCTTACAGCTCCATCATCAGACCCTGGATACCATCTATAGACAACTACTCATTTAGACGAATCAAACGAGCCCAAACTTGATGCGGTTACGTCGTTTTATCATGGAGATCCTATGGCAACCTTCCAGCTTCATCATCAGACCCTGGATACCATCTAGAGACAAAGTACTCGTCAAGACGAATCATACGAGCCCAAACTCGATGGGGTTATGTCGTTTTATAACGGAGTTCCTAAGGCCGATTTCGATGAAATTTCTATGGGACCAATCGGGAAGTATATCCTTTCACATAAAAGAAGAATTTTTGGAATCGGTTAAGAATCGACGGAGATATGAGGTAACAAACACAAAAAAAAAAAAAAAAAACATACAACCGAATTGAGAAACTCCTCCTTTTTGAAGAAAGTCGGTTAAAAATGGATTCTAAAGCAGCATTTTTTTTAATGTACAGTTCAGCAGTGGCGAAGGTTCCATAGAACTCGATTCCTACCGGAATCCCTTTGAAAAATGGCACAGTCAATATAATCACATTAAAGATAAATATACTAACTCCGGCTTACCTCTTTCAAAAATTGACCCTTCGCTGCTGCAGTTCATTGTTAGAATCTGGCTGAACTTCTATTTATTCCACGTTCGACATTTGAAACTAGTAGTTTTATGAATGCAAAGGCACGTACAAACTCAAACTCAAACTCAAAAGCATTTATTTCAATGAGACCATTACAGGCACTTTTGAATGTCAGAAAAACAAATTAGGCTAAGCTACAGTCACAGACACAAGGCATAATAACTTGTGAAAGTACTGTAGTTGCCCATTCCAAAGTGTAGATCTCTATGGAGAAGAATGGGCAAGAAACTCCATGTGTTACGCATGGTCAACCTTAATAGATCGCTGCATCGGCATACCTGCATATACATTGCACACGGCACCTACGGGCACGAAACGCAAGCTCAGCATAACGTGACCAATTGACGTCAATCGAACCTTTCCATAGAAACATAAAAACGTGGAGCGGCACTTTTGGATCTGACATCGACCAATTGACACTTTAGTATAATTAGTCGTAATTTCAATACTTTGTAATACAGTAATAAATTAGTTTATTAAAATAAATTTGCATTTTTTTGGATCCTCCGGTTGCACCCATCGTAATTCATGGACACTCTTTTCAATCAAAATATTGTTACAAAATCTTGGTTACATCATTCATATTGAGATTATACATATATGTGAGAACGATGTAGAAATACGTGCACGTTAAGAGCGTCCAGAGTAAAATATTATATCAACAATTTAAAAACAAAGTAAGTAGTTAAAATAAACCGTGGCAGCTTTGAGATGACCAGTCCCAACCGACAGCGCCCGTTCACGAGCATGACGCATGAATCAGCCCCATTCAGCTCAACCATATCGTACTTACACACGGCGGCACATCAAGCTTTACATTTCCAGTATAACATGGCCTCGCTTTGTATATATTTTCTGTACAGTGACAGATCCGCATAAACTGGTTTTGTATAGCTTGATCAGCCGTCGTACATGCTCCATAATCAACTAAAGTTTCACACGAGCGGACGCAATGGTGTGAATAAAAAAAATGAATTTTGGTTCACTCTTCCAAAAAATGAAAATCTTTTCATCAACGTATTTTATACATCATCATCATCATCTGCCTAGCCTTTTCGCAACTTCATATGTTGGGGTCGGCTTCGAGTCTAACCGGATGCAGCTGAATACCAGTATTTTACATGGAGCGACTGCCTATCTGACCCCCAAAACCCAGTTAGTACTGGGTAATACGATACCCCTTGGTAAGACTGGTTGTCAGACTTAGGGTCTTGGTTGTTAGATCGTATTTTATACATATATATCGTTTTATTGCCTTTTTCCGTGACGTAAAGTTCATAAACCAACCGTCTTTAATAATAAATAACGTAGATTTGTGTATGTTCAAGTTCACAGTTTATCTTAACGTGTATTACGGAAAGGCGTGAGTGAAACCGCATCAAGTAAATGTTTGAACGAAAGTAAGAACTTCATCCCGGGACTTTTGCGAGGCTTCGGGTTGTCAGACTATCAGTATTTATTACGCACATGTTGGTTCAGTAACACATTTAAAGTCCGTTAATTATAATTTAAATCAAGTCGGCGAAGTAGAGCCAATTTACATTTGAACACTTCACAATTTTGGGACAGATACTGTCAACACAAATCTGACTTTCTATTGACTTAATCTTGAGTCCGATTAACTTCGGATTTTATCTTTCCAATATTTCAAGCATAAGAAAACACAAATAGCTTCTTAAAGGGTTTAAATCTGAATCAAAAATGTTTGTGTTTCATGGATTAACCTTGTTAGTTTCGTGAAAACAGAACTGCCTATATTTTTGGACATTTCACGGATTAGATATTTTTAGGAACATAAATCGTCCCGCAAGGGTCTTAACTCCCTAAAAAATCGTCCCGCCAGGGTCTTATCTCCCTAAAAAATCGTCCCGCCAAGGTCATAACTCCCTTAAAATCGTTCCAGTCTCCAGTCTCTTTCACATCTGTCAGTAGCGACTGAAGCGAGGCCCGAACTACCAGAAGGGACTTTTCTAAGTGATTAGTGCCCTTTGAATGAAGTATCAAAATATTTCAAGACACGTGTAATTACTAATTCGGAGACGCGAACATTTACAGCGTATATCTTAATTATCATTTCACGTAACGTGATTACATTGTAACAAATTAGCAGCGACTTTCCACTAAGACTCATCGACTTAGCGAACGTCTCACTAATTCATTAGTTACATATTAATTCAGCTTAGTGAGATGGATCCACTTTTAATGTTCCGAGCCCTTTAATGTTAATGTAATTGTGGTATACGTACGTGTACAGTACATGCACGAGTAACGTATTCGTATATGTTTCATATATGCATTATGCAGGCTTCCGGAGCTCGGACTCTCTGATGGCATTACTGTACTTCACATATTATACTCCGCAAATGTTCTGCGGAAAATGAAATTGTAGTTAGACACTAACCTACGAACCACACGAGGAATTAAGGATTTTTTTTGCGTCACTCCGTAATATCCATTTCATTAAATCATGGGATAAATATACCTGAAAATACATTCAGGGCTCCATGTTAGTAATATAATACAGTTGTCAATGGTTCTTAATAGATTTGGCAATGTAGTACATGTATGAGTTCATTTATCGACTGCTTTTCTAGTCTGTTGTGCGGCCTACGCATACAGAAAGCCACGTAGTTTATTGCCACCATTATTTTGTACATGTTAGAGTATGAGCTTTATAACATTCACCAACTACTAAACAAAACAAGGCAAATCCTTCTTCTTCTTCTTTAAAAAAAATGGAACTTTTATTTAATTTCAGCTATCATTATTTTCTTCCATTTCCTTCCACACTATTGTGTCTTGATGGCCCTTTATGGCTTTCTATATACTTAAATGAATACTCATGGGCGTCGCCAGGGGGGCTACCTTCCCTCCCCCCTCCCCCCGAGGGCACGAGAATTTTTAAGTTGCTCTTTTCATGTATCTTCACAGAATAAGTAAGATCGTACAGTTTAATAATGAGCTTCTATGTAGGCACTCGTAATACTGCTAAGTGTTAGTGTGCAACGCCATATATCGATTTTTTTTTCTTTTTTTCCTCGGAGTAGGTGTAAAAAGTAGTGGATTCTTCTCTGGAATAAAGGTCTTCGTCTTGGGCGAGTTTTAAAAGGATTCTAGGGAGTACTTAAAATGGTGTCTGTGTCCTACGGCACTGCCTTATCCCCTAGGTGCATAATCTACTATTTTTACGTCCTGTCCCCCTAGCTCAATATAGATATTGAATCCATAGTTATACATATATACCACAGTTTCCGGCGATAGCAGAGAGGTAAACAAATGTTAGGAATATTTTAATACCATTTCTTGATTTTCATTCTCGATAATTGTTTATTTCCCCACAAGTACCGATATGTGTCTTTTCTCAATTTACATTTACAATACAAGGCTTAGAATTACATATTATAATAAATATTATGGTAATTTAGTTTTAATTTAAAATCGGTTTTAACTAAGAAGTGTATATTAACTCTAGAACACATTGATATTTCAATGTATGTATATCTCATCTACTAGTTTGAACTTTCTTGCAACAACGTTTAGTCGTGTGAAAATTTAAAGTTCGCGATATTTTGTTCTTAAACTTTTAACTACACTTTTAGCCGCTCACGTTCTAACTCATCTTTCGCTTGTAGTATTTATTTTGAATGGTAAAGCTGTAGGCTTCCGTTAACAAGAATTTAGGTAACCAAATCCGAAAATTTAAAATTTTCGTACTTTTTTCAACCAGCAAGAGTTTTTATGTCATGTTACCTACATGTAATGTTACATACACAATAGATATTTGATATTTCTAGAAAATGTAACGATAATAAATATTTTCCATTTCCTTTCACTATCGGTACTTTAGCACGTTCGTGTCGGTCAGTAGGTAGATACTGAAGTAGATTTTCACGGGTTTTATATCGACTTCGATTTTCAGCACACGGACTATACTGGCCACCAAAAGTCAGTTGAAATTTTTGCACTTCAAATGTAATGTCACATTACCATTTAAAATTCTTATTTCAAATGTTTGAACTATAACTATAGAAAGGTTTTTACTGAATAAAAATGACGTGTCAGTTAGAAGGGATTTACTGATAAATGACTTTTTTAACCGACTTAAAAAGGAGGGTGTTAAAACAAATCTGCAGTCTGCTTATGGACTAATAGATCACTTAGTTTTTTTTCTGGCGTTAATCGCTTCGTAAATTGGTTGTCTAAGGGTTATTTAAGTATTTTCATGTATTAGGATAAACTAACTACATATATACATTAATAATTAAAAACTATTAAACTAAAATGAATAAACTAACAACAAACTATAAAAGGGCATCGAAAACTCCTCCTTAACGCTGTCAGCTGGTAATGTGCCCAAGAGACTGGCGGCGTTGCCACGTTGTATGGCAACACTTAGCCTCTGGCCAAAGTAAAAGCCAGCCCTTGGGTCACGGGAAGGGTAACTAGGCGTTTCAAAATTTCCTTAAATAGACTATGATCACTCGGACCCCACGGCCCCAGAGTTTCAACCCCAAACGGCTCGAAAATATAGTTATGAGGTTCTCTGCAGCCGCAGCGGCAGCACCAGCACAGCACGATAAGGTTGGAAGATGGGATGGCGCAAGAGTATCGACGCATGTTGAGTCCCACACTAAAGGCCTACCCATCTTCCAAGGAAACAAAGACATGCCGCCCGTCTCTTGCCATCGTCGCGTGTTAAGCCATTATGTTCTAAAACAGCTGGGACGCCGACGGTGACAAGAGCTCGTCGGATGATGTCGTTTATATTTGCGTGCCGTGCAAAACGGCCCGCACTTCGGCTGCATGACAGGCCGTGGTGACCGAGGTTGTTGACAGCTTCACCGCAGTGACAGCGATGAGGAGAACAGTAAGCGGCACCAAGGCGTAAAGAAACAGCGAGGCGGAAGGTTGTGTCGTCGAACAATGTGCCTATGCTCGACGACAGTAGTGCGTGAAGCCAAAGACCCGACTCCCACTCACCCACAGCCCGCAGGCGCGCACGCTCAGCAGTAGTAGCAGACGTGTTCAGCAGATTGCTCTGAACTACTCTGCAGAGCGGCTCGTAAATTAAGTATTTTAAGTTATTTAAGTAATTTAAGTCCCCGTTTTTCGTAAGCATCATCAAATATAGTCAATCCGCAAATGTAAAAAACCTCAAGATTTGACGGTTGTAAATCATGATGTATTTGACTACTAAAAACCGGAATTCACATTTTAAAAAAAGCAAAGCCATAGTGCGATGAAACATCTGAAGTGTAAAATTTTAGCTAACTTTTGTAGGCCACTGTACCCACTCACATAATTTATGACTCCTCAAGTTGTAACATCAATATTTAATTAGTTTAAGTTAATTACCTTTTTGTGGTAATAATTTTCACTTTTGAACCTTTTATTATTCAATTATTTGTACATCACCTACGTTACCGTTACCGTTTCAAACCAAACTTATAATGAGTAAAGTTTTGTTTGTTAGGGATACACATAAAAAGCTTTGGCTACCCTACTGAATAGCCTATGACTGCGAGTGTACTATTCATGTAATGAAAAGCTGAAACAAAGAAATTCACATAATACCTAATCAGTATGCAGATGTTAATTAATATAAAATAACCCAACCACTCCGGGAGTGCCGACAGAAAGGAAAACTTTTTTTTTCTTCTAGATTCTGGATTATTTTTAGAAAATATTTTTGCATAAGCCTTTTACTTATAAGTTTGACTATGTACTATATTTTTTAAGGTTTGAAATATGTAGAAATACGGCTAACTCTGCAACGAAAAAGTGGTCGTTTTGCGGTGTTGCTAGTTCAATACTTTATCCCCACTTATAAATTCCCTAAAGAAGTTATTACTTCGAAGACAAACACAAACAGTTGTAACATTGTTCCGCTGATCCTTTAATGAAGTGTAAAAAATCATATCATTTTCCGAAACATTAATAACCCGCTACACATCCTCCTCTTCACTTTTCACGGACGACTGCGTTTCCGGCATTATTTAATGAAATCTGGAAATAACGCAGTAACAGGAAAGCATGTAAACATACGCAGGAATAACAGACTAACAGGAATTATTTAAAAAAAATTAAGTGCATTTTGTGCATTCGTCGAACACGGCTTGTTTATATCGCATTCAAACTCTACGCGGAAATTGCTTTGGAGTTTCCATACATATTTCGCATTTGATTGGACAAATTAGCCTCAATTCGTATGGAAATCTAGTACCATGTACGGGGCACGTGGTATATGCGATTTCTGTGAAGTTAATTGAGCCAACCACAGCGCATGAGCTCTTTAATGGAATCAGTGTTCGTAGACAGATGGGAATATGCTCTCTTTGCAGTAAAGAGCGTGTTTGGCGTTCGGAATGCGAAAGTTACTGGAGTATCCAACGCTGCACGGTGGGACCCGTATTTAGGATTTCTGTCATAGTGTTTGCTGGGCCAGGTTGTATGATTGAAACATTGAAGGATTTTTTTTAATGTCTTAATATTTTTAATATGCCCTGTGCGCAGATAACTTTTTTTCTAAAAAAAAAAAAAAATATTTCACAAACTTACTGTAAACATTAACACAAATAAAAACGATAAAATAAACTAAAGGAACTAAACTAAATAATGGCATCACAATAACAACAAATACTTTAGTATATTTAATCAAAAAAGAATAGTTGAATGTTGGTAGATAATATTTGACAAAAATGTAATGTTTGCAAGAGAAGGTGATACAAAATTAGAAAGTTTTGACATGTTGTCTATTAAATAAACGAAAATTATTCGTGATAAATCATTCTGAACGAAGAGCCCTTATACTTAGAATGATGATCTTGGCTCACAAGATAATATTAAATGCAATACTCATTTAACTGTGAAAAGCTGGTCTTCCTTTCGCATATTATGTTCCAAATCGAAATTTAAATCCAATGTTTTTAAGATCTTATCCAATGATATTAGGAAATATTATGAGTCTTGTACTTTTATTTTTAATTTAATTTATTTCAACCGTTTTAATAATTTTATTAATGAAATTGTATTAATTACTGTACTGTCAATTTCTTTACATAATTTTAATTCTTATTTGTGATAATAAGCAACAATCCTATTTTTACTATTTTTATTTTTTTTAATTATGAATTAATTGTATTTCTATAATCAATTTTATGTTTTTTCTATTTTATATAATATGTGAGTATCTAATGCTAATCTAGTGGCACTTTTTACCTTATCCTAATTTTGTTAACCTGCGGATAATGTAGTGGGCTGCAATATTGTTATTACTACATTGTATATTATTGTTATTTGTAATCATTATATATTGTAGCTGTTTATTGTCCCATAATAAAATAAAAATAAAAATATTCACTTGTAATAATTTGATTACATTAGAATAGCTAGCCAATATTGCAAACAAAGATTAAAATAAAAACATACCTCACTTAAAATCTTTATCGTGAAGCATCTTTATATCAGTCACATCTAGACATCCAGAACGGGTATACTACTTAACGGGTATACGTCGTATTTCTTGCAGGACGTCATAGTAGGATTAAAATAATGTTCTACCGAAATTCAGTACT
Organism: Lycophotia porphyrea; assembly: GCA_950005105.1. Classification (NCBI taxonomy): domain Eukaryota; kingdom Metazoa; phylum Arthropoda; class Insecta; order Lepidoptera; family Noctuidae; genus Lycophotia; species Lycophotia porphyrea. Next base: position 25,241,777 of record OX465383.1, on the reverse strand, counting down.
TTTTGAGTTAATTAGAAATATAGTTTTTTTTTTAATGAAAAATCCCAGATTAAATCATTTGAAACCAATTTAAAAATGATTTACGGAGCGACTTTACTGTTTAAGTTATTCTCATAGTTGATGCCGTGCAAACCTTTGTTAATAATTATTAAAAGCTCAAAAAAGGCATTTTTGAGACTTAATTAGCAAAGATACTAATCAAAGATTTTTTTTGGTAATTTGTGCCATTATTTCATAAAAAAATATTGTCTAGTGCAAAAAAATACACGCTTGATGTACCTACAAATTACTAGGAAAATATCCATGTCTTGTAGCTATCTAAAAAGGTATGAAACTTAATACAAAATCATGGACAATATGAAAATCACACATATGTACATATTGAAAATCGAGTTCGATTCGATTTGTGAAGCGTCTATGGCATAGACACTTCACAATAAACCAGCGAAAAGTCCAGACACGCTCCCGCCTGTTATTTTGTTAAAATAACTGAAAATGGTTAGATATGCTCATATCTTTTGCCTCTAACTCGTAAATTCTGTCTCAAAAAGTGTTTAAATATTTGTCCAGGCTTTCGTCTGGACGCTCCAGAGTGCGTCGGCCCCTACTGTCCGTAATGAAGTTTGCGCCGTGTACGCCAGCTGCCGTCCTGCACCTTTGTTTTTACTATGCACCACCCAAGGCCTACGGATGACAAGCGCTTGTCCGCTTTTTCATTAATCTCCGAATATTTCCTGTGGACGGCTTTTTGTGCACACAATATATTAATTTTCCTGTCCACAAAAAGGATTTAAGTGTGTAGTGGTCGGACTTTCATGGGACTTTTTTATTGAGGTCCTAGAAGTGTCTAGAAGAAAATTAAAAAAAAGGTCCGAAAACAATGAACAAAGAAATAGACCTGCGTTTAGTGGGTGCACAAAAGTTCCATAACAATCAGACCTCTATAAACTTCGTTCCACCTTTTTGTCTAATTACACTGAGCTAGTAACCCAGTAGTGCTTTTATGGAAAAAAAATATCGAATCCACACCCTAATATTTAATTTAAAATAAAAAAATAAACAATCGTTTTTTATAATTATCATTTGCAAAAGCCCTCTAAAGGCTTTTTCTCGTACAAAACATAGATACGTGTTTGATATTGAACAGAATGCTGAATACATGTCACGTTTTACTGAAGTTGAGTGGGTTTTGAGTGAACAACGTAAAATAAAAGCCAATATCTACACTTATAGTTTACAACTCGGCCACTAAGGGGCCAAGCATTGAAAACTTCCCGAACGCCCGATATTGAAATCAGATAAACTTATTTTTATTGTCGCTCTATGGCTTCGTCGGGAATATATTGTTTTGTTGGCTAAAAACTTATAACATTTCGGCAAAATGTTACGTACATGTCTTTGAGTTTTGCAAACTACTTCTACGCTACTTTGGTTACAGCTCTGTTTATATTTCTATTTTTGTGTCTACTGTCTTTTTTTTTTACAAAGCAGTTTATACATTAGGCTAGCTTTTGCCCGCGGCTCCGCCCGCGTGGAGTTCGGGAATTGCCCGCGGGATCTTACCTCTGGGAAAATAAGTAATCTATGTGCTATACCATACCATAATCTATCTCTGTGCCAAATTTTATCCCGATCTTTTGAGCCATTCTGGCGTGATTGAGTAACAAACATCCATCTATCCAAACTTTTGCATTTATAATAGTTTATTGTGTAAGATAACGGGGTGGAAAGGACACCGACGCGAAAATGGTTACCATGTGTTCAGTATATCATTTGGAGCCCCACATAGAATTTTTTTCGGTATTATATTATATAATTTAAATCGATAATTTAAAAAAAATCACACCCCGCACCCGATACACGTATTATTATTATTATTTTTGACATATATTTTATATGCTCGGCTTATAAACCGGGAAGAGCTGATTATACGGGCCTAAGCCAAGTGATTATCAGTTGGAATAGATGAAGTGCGGTCACGCGCAGAAGATTGTATGGAAGATGGTAGCGTATATTATTATTATACGTTTCACAGAAAATTTAACCCCCCCCATTTTACCCTCTTAGGGGTTGAATTTCGAAAAAATCTTTCTCAGTGGATACCTACTCTTCACAAAAAATACACCCTTCAAATTTTATGTCTTTAGGACCAACGGCTTTGGCTGTGTGTCAATATATAAGTCAGGGGATGATTTTGGAAAAACTGTGATACTCGTTTTTCATTATTTTAACAGAAGAGTTTGTACCCTAATTTTCAAGTCAATCAACCTCGAGAGTAAAATTTTCACAGAAACCATTCACCCCATTTCACCTCCTTAGGGTGGGAATTTCGTAAAACCCTTTCCTAGTGGATACCATCTCTTCACAAAGAATACACCCTCCAAATTTCTTTAGGACCAACGGTTTGGGCTGTGCGTTGATATAATCAGTCAGGGGATAATTTTGGAAAAACTGTGATACACGTTTTTCATAATTTTAATAGATGAGTTTGTACACTAATTTTCAGGTCAAGCAACCCTGAGAATACAGATTTCACAGAAAATGTGATACCTCATTTCACCTTCTTAGTGGACTCTTCACAAAGAATACACCCTCCTCACGTCTTTAGGACCAGCGGTTTAGGCTCTGCATTCAACTGCCTATTTCACCCTCTTTGGGGTGGTATTTGGAAAAACCATATCTTAGTGGATACCTACTCTTTACAAAGAATACAGCAGTTTTCAGTTTTCACTTTTGGACACAATGGCGTATTAATTGCACAGTAAAAATTATAATCTATTTAGTTCCTACCTTGAAACTAAAGTGATGTAACTTGTTTTTAATTTTTTAGTTCACTTTTTAAAATTCATTTTTTGATATGGCAGGCGTGTTTTTTTATTATTAAATAATCATAATTTAATATAGACCATTATTATGAAGTTTAGTAAAGATTCAGTCAATGCTACTGAACAGAGAAAGAATAGATAGATATCTTATAGATAGTTTAACAAATATTCTACATGATTCATTACATTGGCATAACTTTTTTACTTATGAACCGATTCACATGAAACAAACACTAAATGTTTAAGCTTACCACAATATATTAGTGAAATCCACATCTGAATCGGATAAGCCGTTTCTGAGATTAGCGTGCACAAACGCATAGACAAACAGACAAACAGACAAAAATCCTAACAATTATTGTTTTGGATACTATTTGCGTTGATAAAGGTCCCTATAATATTTTTTCGCATATATCTTCCATGTACAGACAGCGATCCGTTACATTTTTATTATATGTATAGATATAGATGTAAATCAACCGATTTACAGATTTTTTAGAGACTTTTAAAATCATATTATTGAGAGTATACAAGAAAACTACCCATAAAATTATCTTTGAAATCACTAACATCGATAAAGGACAAACCGTGAGGGTGTTATTTAAAACTTCCAATCGTCAATCCACTTGAGCAAGCGTGATGATCAATGATCATTATTGAAGTGAGACAATTTCCCTCCAGTGAGACTATAATAATCTGGTACCTGCTACCCCAATAAACTATTACGCATTTCCGACACTGTGTAAACAATAAAACTGTGAAACTTTACATAATGCATATTTAAAATCCTGACGATGAAAATGCTGTAATAAATTAAAAACCTTCGGTCTTTAAGCGGTAGTGTTAATATACCTAGGTACCTTATTAAAAGTTTTAGACGCTTTGTTCTTGCTGCTGCAAGTTACACACAAGAGCTTATACGAGCGGAGGAATACTGTGTAAAGAATAAAACTGTGAAACTTTACATAATGCATATTTAAAATCCTGACGATGAAAATGCTGTAATAAATTAAAATGCTTCGGTCTTTTTTTTTAGAGCAGCGGTGGCCCAGTGGTAGCGACCCCGACTTACGAACAGTATGTCGTGGGTTCGAACCCAGGCAGGCGCATTACTTTGTGTAATTTATTTCATCACCACTGCTCTCAAAAACGGTGAAGGAAAACATCGTGAGGAAACCGGCATGTCCTAGGACCAAAAATTCGAAGACATGTGACATCTACCAATCCGCACTGGGCCCGCGTGGTGGATTATAGCCCATTCCCTCTCAAAGAGAGGAGGCCTGTGTCCCAGCACTGGGAACATTAATAGGCTGATGATGATGATGATGATGTTTCGGTCTTTAAGCGGTAGTTTTAATATACCTTGGTACCTTATTAAAAGTTTCAAGTTACGCTTTGTTCTTGCTGCTGCAGGTTACACACAAGAGCTTATACGAGCGGAGGCCTACATCCCAATTCTTGTGTGGTCTGGCTGATGCGTTAGGTGCTGAATATCGCCGATACTAGCGGTTACCAAATCTCCTGAACACATGCTTCCTCCATGTGGAGTTCGTCTTTTGAGTACCAAGTTGTAGATTGCTTCAGTACACTTCAATTTCTTGAAACTTACTTACTTACTTTGATACTTTAAGAATCCGCAGTTCTCGTGAAGAATGCAATTCGTTCTCGCTTCTAGTAAATGTTGACTCAAAGTAGGGCTGAGAACGTGACGTGCTCTATAAATAAAGAAGGTACTTCAATACCTAATAGATATAAAGCACAAAAAGGACGTCACCTAAACGAGTGCAATGTTAATAATTAGTCAAGGCAAAAACAAAACAAAAAAAAAAACACATACAATAAAAAACACGGCAAAGATAAACACGGCTTTGCTAAAATTAACCAGGGTGTATTAAAAAGTCATTGTGTCGTCCTATTCATTAAAAAGTTACGTTCATGTTAACCAGTTCGTACGTCTGTGATCGTATTTTACTTTGTGCCTGCGCCTGACCGACCGAATAACAATAACATGAACTGGATTTCATTAACGCCTCAACGTCAACGGGTTTTAAACGAAAACTCGCGGTTGATTTAACGAACACTGGTCCGTGTGAAAGGATTTCACAGCCGATGTGTACTACGAGTGCAAACTTGTATTTGTGAACGGAATATAAAGCGGAGGACTTAATGATACTTGTTTTTAAGGCGGTCGAATCATTTCCGGCTCGACGGCGGCCTATTATAAATATCAGCTTTTCTAGTTCTTTGAGAAACTCATGCCCATCTTGGAAATTTTCTTTATTTAGTCTATCTACACCTATATGAACCTTTTGTTGTCGGCCAGCTGCAATATTTGATATTGAAAATTAATGAAATGACGTTCAAGCAATCACCCTACGCGACAATTGGTTTAATGTCAATTCGACGATAAATATACAAATCCGAGAACATACCTACATTACCCACATACTAATCCTAAACAAAGCCTTATAGAGGCTCTGTGATATGAAGCCTCCGTTCCAAATGTTACAGGACAAGGACATTATAAATCTGTTCCGGATATCCAGTTGGTAATAATATGTCACACACACATTTGTTGGTGGCGAGCTCCTGGCCTCCCTGGCGAAGCACTTTGCTAGTGTCGTCATTGAAATGTGTTAGCTCGGTGATGTATGGGGACACGTTTCAGCGGACAGGGATGCGATGTTAGCTATTAATATCATCCGCAGGTACCACTCTAAAACCCAGTAACAATCATGCCACTCTCTGGCATTTTACTTTATTCTCGTAATGGAAAAACATTTTATTTTCAAATAAAACTTCAAGTAATCATTCAGAAAAGGAACTCTTGACAATGACTAGCAGCTGATAGGAAAATGAAGGTCGTATATCGTCGGTACGAAATGAAATAATAAATTAGGGCCGTTCGGTGTATCATTTTAGTAATGATACACCGAACGGCCCTAATTTATTATAAGTTCAGTCCGGATACAAACCACAATAGTTTTATCAACGGTATCTTTATAAAAACCAAATAACAGAGATCTGTGTAACATACCTACACATATAGTTTCATAAAATCACAATGTTATATCTTTGATCAAAGATCACGAACAGACTCAACGGGGGTGAAGGAGAGAACAGTCTGAACTCATTGAATAGCGAACAGGTTTGTAAGGAGACAGAGTTTTGTTACCGCCCTACGGTTTGATAAATATGGAGGTTCTAGGTGCGTTACGATCGTGTCGTCAGCCCTGACATCGAACCTGCCATTGAGCCAAACGATCCAAACGATCTATGGGCAAGCTTCCCGGAAAGGTTTCTACAAAACAGTTTTACTTTTGTTTTACAAATGAGCGCGGGCGGGTGCCACAAAACATGGGTTATCGTCAGCTACGTTCGTAAATCAGTAACAGTACAAGTGGTGTCAATTTGTTGATCAACGCTTTTTCTATGCTCTGTTTTAGCATTTATTTAATATTCGGATAGACCCTTGCCAAATTGCTATAAAATTCTTGTTTTAAAGTCTGTTTTTAATTGACCTCTTGTTGCGATCGCTGTTCACAAAATATGAAGGCTGACTTGAAGTAGAAACCGGAATTTTAGGGTTGTAAAGGTTAGTTTAGATTGATTTTGGTCCGATGCGGTGTTCATTTATTCAAACTTGCAGACGGTTTAATATCCTTTCTATTTTCATTTAGCTTATTTATAACCAAGTCTCGTACTCGAAGTTAGAAACAGTTTTCTACAACTAGGGTTTATTTCTTTAAGGCTGTGTGATCAATATGAGTTCCAATCTAGATCTCATAACTGTTAGGCTCAGATGGGTTCAATTCAAACGTGTTACATTACAAGTGTACAAAGGAATGGAAAGGGAAGGTCGTTTTTCTAGAAGCGACCAAAAATATAACAAAATGTGGTCATTACTGGGTTGTCCGGATTGAATGCTGACACGGCTGTGAGACCGCAGTTGTTATCGTCGAATGTGTGTAACTGTGTGCCATTGTATATACGCACGTATAGCGGCAATATTAACAACTGTGCCCGTTTTTGATGATTTAGCTAGCTTTTTTGTGAAGTCATTAGGGTTTACATATAAAATGTTTTTGTACAGAATTTTATTAGGGTAAAGCCTACCTTGCAGTAACAATGGACCCTGGAATAAAGACTTCTCTTGTCAAATAAAAATTTAAGTTAATTCCTGGCTGTAAGCGAGGCCTTTAGAAAAGTTATTATATATTAAACTGCTTTCAGATACAATGACCTTGTTCCCGGGAAGACTTCAAAGCCAGATATTCTATTAACCGGCCAATAATAAGGAGAAGGAGCTATTATGTAATACCGTCTACCTACCAGAGGGCGCGGAAACATTGACATTTTACCCATGCATTGACGTTTGGTATCTAAATGATGGAACCTTGGGAGGCGATGTAGATTCTGTTCTAAAAGATCTAAATTTCCTAAAAAATTAACTTCATTCCATTGGCCTCGACCTCAACCTTTCAAAATGTGAAATTTATGTAGCGGCCAGTACCGACAGACAACTGACTCTACCAAAATTTAACGCAATAGCCCCTGGCATCAAAATTACAGAAAAAAGCTCTCTTCGTCTGATGTTTCGGAAAGATTGCTCGAAATTAACACACATTCGGCCATCACAATAATTCGTTACTGCTGTTTCAGTCCAAAATTAACGTATTTCCTTCGTGCTTCCCCTTTATGGAAGCACACTCCCCTTTTGGACAAAATGGATGAAATTATCAGACATACTCTAACGTCAATTTTAAATGTGGCTTTGGACGACCGAGCTTGGGCACAAGCATCCGCAAAATTTCCAGTATTAGTTTACCGGCTTTTATATCCTCGGTCCACGGCACTAAGAAATTAATCAGGAATATCCTGTCTTCCACACTGATTGATTTTGATGTGCCGTGCATGTCCGAGGCTATCGATGCTTGGAAACTCGCTTGCCCGAATACCGACCATCCATTTTCCCAGAGACGGTGGGACAAGCCGCTCTGCAGAGTAGTTCAGAGTAGTTCTGCTGAACACGTCTGCTACTACTGCTGAGCGTGCGCGCCTACTGGCTGTGGGTGAGTGGGAGTCCGGTCTTTGGCTTCACGCACTGCCGTCGTCGAGCATAGGCACATTGTTCGACGAAACAACCTTCCGCCTCGCTGTTTCTTTACGCCTTGGTGCCGCCAGCTGTTCTCCTCATCGCTGTCACTGCGGTGAAGTTGTCAACAACTTCGGTCACCACAGCCTGTCATGCAGCCGAAGTGCGGGCCGTTTTGCATGGCACGCAAATATAAACGACATCATCCGACGAGCTCTTGTCACCGTCGGCGTCCCAGCTGTTTTAGAACCCAATGTCTTGGCACGCGACGATGGCAGAAGACCGGACGGCATGTCTTTGTTTCCTTGGAAGATGGGTAGGCCTTTAGTGTGGGATGCAACATGCGTCGATACTCTTGTGCCATCCCATCTTCCAAGCTCATCGTGCTGTGCTGGTGCTGCCGCTGCGGCTGCAGAGAACCTCAAGCGGCGTAAATATAGAAACCTTTGTGGTAACTATATTTTCGAGCCGTGGGGTCCGAGTGCCTAAGCCTATTTAAGGAAAGTTGACGCTTCCCGCGACCCAAGGGCTGGCTTTTACCTAGGCCAGAGGCTAAGTGTTGCCATACAACGTGGCAACGCCGCCAGTCTCTTGGGCACGTTACCAGCTGACAGCATTGAGGAGGAGTTTTTCGATGCCCTTTTATAGTTTGTTGTTAGTTTATTTATTATTATTATTATGAGCCTGTTGTGTCCCACTGCAGGGCAAAGGCCTCCCTTCCTTTTTTCCATTTTTCTCTGTCTAGAGCTATTTCAGCCCAATCCTTTAGATAGCAGTCCAGCTCATCGCGCCATCTCCTTCTGGGCCTGCCGCGTCGCCGATTCCTGTTGTTCGGAACCCAATCTGTGGCTATTTTCGCCCAATTCTGATGCGACATGCGGCGTATATGGCCTGCCCAGTTCCATTTTAGTTTAGCGGCTGTGTTGCCTACGTCTGCAATTTGTGTTTTGGAACGAAGTATACTGTTCCTTATACGGTCAGTAATTTTGACTCCGAGCATACTTCGTTCCATTGCTCGCTGACAGACCCCGAGTGCAGACTTTTGACGTTTCGTTAATGACCACGTTTGCGCTCCATAGGTGAGGGTGGGCAGGATGCACATGTCCATGAGTTTTCTTTTGAGGGAAAGTGGAAGGCGTCCTTTCATTAGATTCTTCATCGACCAATAGCTCTTCCAAGCGTTTTCGGTGCGTCGAGCCACTTCTTTGTCGTGTCTCGCCTGGAAGGAGACTATTTGACCGAGATATATGTACTCATGGACATATTCAACCTCCACACCCACTATGTTTACTTTGCGCTTCTTGCTGTTCGTCATTATCTTAGTTTTCGCCATGTTCATTTTAAGTCCGACCTCGAGGCTGGCGTGGCTCAGTTGTTCGAGCAGGAGGCTCAACTCGGCCGCTGAAGAAGAGAACAGGACAATGTCGTCGGCGAAGCGTAGATTAGTTAATCTCTTTTCCCCAACGACAATGCCCTTGTCCCGCCAGGGTTCATCTAATTTTCGGAAAACTTCTTCGAGGGTTGCAGTGAAGAGTTTTGGAGATAACGGATCGCCTTGTTTTACTCCTTTGCGGATTGGAAAGGATGGGCCAGTGGTATCTAAACGTATGGCAGCTGTACTATTGAGATAGATTCGTTCTAGTAATTTGATATAAGTTGGTTCTATTTCTTGTTTATGAAGGGTTCTAAATATTGCTTCGTGTGATAAACTGTCAAAAGCTTTGGAATAATCTACGAACGCAACGTACAACGGTAAATTAAATTCTTCGTGTTTTTCGATCAACTGATTCAGACAGTGCAGATGGTCGGTAGTGGATAGGCCTCGGCGAAAACCAGCCTGTTCCGGAGGTTGGTGAATGTCTAATTGGTCGGATATACGGTGTTCGAGAACTTTGATGAAGGCTTTGTACAGGTGGGAAACAAGACTAATAGGACGGTAGTTTCCTACATCAGATTTATCTCCTTTTTTATGTAGTAAAATAATGTTGGAATGACAGAAGTTATTTGGAAATATGCCGGTTTTTAAAATAGAATTAAATAGGTTGCATATGTGTGGTAATAAATTTGACTCTCCCACTCGCAGTGAATCGGTTGTAATGCCATCTTCACCTGGGCTTTTGTTGTACTTCATTCCACTGAGAGCCCGATGAACTTCATGACCAGTTATCAAGGGTATATCGACAGGGCATGAGTAGACTTCTTTTGCAAGTTGGAAAGTTGTGTCCTCGTCTGAATATAGAGACTTGTAATATTCTGTGCAAATTTGGATTAGTTTCATCCTATCACCTTGTCTTACACCATTACTGTCTTTTAAGTGCGTTATATAAGACCTGCCTGCATCCATCCCACGCATGGCTGACCTCAGGGAGCGGTTATTAGTTAAAGCGGAATGGGCGAGTTCAGTTTTGTAATCCCTGATATCTTTTCGAATGCTCCGCTTTACCATTCGGTCCAGCTCTCTGTACTCGAGAGACTGATATGGTAGATTCTGTCGCTTCTCTATAAGGCGAACTGTATGATCGGTGAGTTTTTTCTGTTTGCTCTTGATGCGCTTTATGTTCTGACTAGCAGTTTTGATGACCTGTTTAATGTTAGTATATTGCACTTGTACGTCTTCTGAGGTTTTAGACTCGAGAATGCTGAAACTGTTTTTGATTTCAAAGTTAAATTTTTCTTTGTTTGCGATTAATGTTGATTTGTCGATTCGTTTTATGGTTTTATTAATTATTTTATTACGATGGATTTTCATGTCAAATTTCACTACAACTCTAAGTGGACGATGATCTGAGCTAAATTTTAAACTGTTTAGTACTTCGACATTCCGTATTATTTGCTTGTTTGAAGAGAGACAAAAATCAATCTCGTTTTTCGTGTAACCGTCTGGAGAGAGCCAGGTCCATCGCCGATGTGGTTTTTTAGGGAAAAAGCTGTTACCTACACTCAAGTTCTGCCCAAAAGCGAATTCTAAAAGGCGTTGACCACGTTCATTCCTGTCTCCCAAACCGTATGGTCCCAGAACGTTCGTGTTGTCTGATGTTATTCTTGGACCAATCTTGGCATTATAATCGCCCATGATCAGTGTCCAAGTCCCTCTGTGTTCATCGCATGCCTTGTTAAGCGAGTCGTAGAACTCTTCCACTTCGTCGTTTCTATGCGAAGATGTTGGAGCATATACCTGGATTAATGTAAGAATCTTTTTATCGGCCACACGAAACTTGAGCAAAACAATTCTATTAGAATATGCTACAAATTCTATAATATTATCCTTCCAGTGTTTTGAAACCAGGAAGCCAACACCATGTCTGGTATTGTCTTCTCCGTTATGATAAAATATGCTATTTTCTCTTTCTATTGTGTTTTCTCCTTCTCTTCTCACTTCTGCTAGGCCAACTATATCCCAATTTACATTTTCTAGTGCTTGTTCTAACTCTAAGATTCTCTCTTCAGTTCGTAATGTACGTACATTAAATGATAAGATTCTTAATTTATCGGTGTCCTTTTTGCGTTTATTTATTTTAGTTTAATAGTTTTTAATTATTAATGTATATAGTTAGTATTATTATTTAACTTACCAAAGGTTATGTCAATCCTGTTGATAAATGCTGTAGAAATATCCCTTTTTAAGCTACTGCCACTTGTCTATTTCATGCGGTATCTTTCTTTTTTCAACGTCACGTGGTCAAAGTTTTTGGCGTCTGCCTTCAAATCCGTCTTTTTTTTTGTTACCAGCATGACCTTGATACACAGATCAGTTACACGAAAAGGAAGCATATTTTTTATTGAGTTGATTTAAAAATTAGTTGATTAGCAAATTGTCGGTGTAGGCATAAACCCTTACTTGATTTTTGAGAGAAACGGATCACGGTATCAGTGGATAACTGGATGGACAAACTAGTGATTGACTGGCGGAGACCAATCGGGTATAATGGAGGCGATCGTAGAAGCAAAAAATAAACAACTCGAAAAAATGTCAACAGCATTTGGAAAATTTCACCTGTTACCAGCATTTATTCGTTTCCATTAATAATTGCAGGTAGCAGTGTGTGAAATCATTATAGGGAAACACAAGGATTTTTTAATCGCCCCATGAATTTAAAAAAACGGAAACCAAGGTGTGACAAGCCTTTAACTCAGCGGATTGTAAGAATGTAATAAATGAAAGGTGTATTGAAAATGAATTAATTAAAAAAAAACGCCATTATGTAATGTACGTTATTCTCCATTTAATTACAATACACCAGTAAATGTTAGTAGAGGTACAGTACCTATTTCCCAAGTATGGATTATATAAGCCACCTATATACATCGAAGTACGTTGGACCAACATCTCATCAAAACTTGTGCATAATCTCATTTGTTGCTCGATTGCTTCTTACAGCGTTGTCACACTTGCACACAAACTATTTTAATAGTTTCGCAGATGACGAGGTAGTGCGCTAAGACATGACGTGGGGTAACTCCCAGGATTACAAATAATGCTTACCCTATTGTTATTTCTATAACCATTCAGAATATAACAAACTTATATAACTTATTTTTACGTACAGTTTGATTTTCCATCGACAATTGAACTCAATTTGGGGATGAATTTCCTAAAACCCTTTCTTCAAATTCACAATAAATATAAAAGCAAAAGTCTTGTGTTAATTTTTATGCTTGTAGACCCAACAGTTAGGAAAGACCAAATAAATTTAAGATTTTTGTTGTGATACTTTTATCAAATACCTAAATAAAATAAACTCGCAAACATTGCTGAAATACATCACAATAGGTATTAACGAACTGAACATACCTAGTAACAAATGTAACAAATTAATATCAGCGAAGAGAGAGCCAACAATAAAATAATGCTCGTAATAAATTGAGCTAGGTGTTTAGTGGATATCGGATATTAATTGAGCTTTACTCCATTGAAACAAATTGTTCTGTATCTATATCCCTGTCTGTTTAATATTTATCTAGCAGGTCTACCGACATATGATCCGATTAGACGGTTTTTCCAAATATTTGGTGGAGCGAGGATTACGAATGCCGTTGTGAAACCGTGTGACGGTTTCCAGGAGCTTGTGAGGTGCCAGGATGCAAAGCTGAAGTGCGTAGTGCTCTTCCTAGCTATAGATACTTTTCTGAATATCTGCTAATTTTCCCATCGTAGCTGCGCTACGTGAAGTTAGGAAAACTAATTAATCATTTTGGTGTATTTATTCCTCGCGCACCGCCTAGCTAACACGCACATAGTGGGATGGATTAAAAACGCATTAACTGGTTTAAATGAAGCCAATTAGTTATCGCAAGCAAGATTTACCCGCGCGTTTGTAAGTACCTACTTCTGATAGCTGACTATATACATGACATAATTTTACGATTTATTCCATTCTAATACCAAAAACTAATACCACTGGTATTTGTTTCAACTCATATTTTTTTTCTATTCCGAACCGATACCATTGTTTAAACTAATACCAAAACAAGTTCAAAGATATAAGGTACAGTCAGTAAAAATGCTTTGTATGTAAATATAAGACCTTTAATTGAAAAAAAAAAACAGATAACTCCAAAAAAAACAAATTTTGTTAGCAAACGTCTTGTTCAATGATAAAATATCACTTAAATAATCAACTTTAATATAATTTTAGTTCCTCTCTATACCTGTATAATATTTTTTTTTGCAAAAACATCAAACAGGAAGAATTTACTTACAATCTAAAAATTACAAAATATCTCAAAAAATTAACTCTTAATTTATATTGAAATTTATCTGACATAGTTATTATTAGATAGGTACGTAATTATTCACGTCTACCTATCTCATAACAACTATGTCAGGTAAATTTTTAACAAAAATAAATCACTTTTTATCTAACAATTGTAAAATATCACAGAAAATCAACTTTTTGTATAATCTAATCAGTCATTCATCACCTACATAGCAATGAATCAGCATTTTTTTTTGCAACAATATCTAATATGAAAAATTCACTTTAAATCTAACAATTATAAAATATCACAGAAAATCAACTTTTTGTATAATCAAATCAGTCATTCATCACTTACATAGCAATGAATCAGCAATTTTTTTTGCAATGAATTCTAACCTTACCTAACAATTGTAAAATTTCACAGAAAATCAACTTTTTGTTTAATCAAATCAGTCATTCTTCACCTATATAGCAATGAATCAGCAATTTTTTTTTGCAAAAACGTCTTATATGAATAATTCACTTATAATCTAAGAATTATAAAATATCACAGAAAATCAACTATTAGTATAATCAGCTAAATGACGTGTAAATTTCTTATATTTCAACAATTAGTAGCTAAACCCTTAATTTTTCTAAGCAGTGACCTACGGAGATTTTGTTTTTGAGGAGTTGGTCAGTTACGTATGTGATCCACGAATTTTTCATAATAGTTGTCTGTGCACATCGTTTTGCGGGGGGTGCGTTTGATTTATATTGAGTAACAACCACTGTTTGTAAATCTGCGTCCTCTTTCAGCACGTTCAGAAGCTGATATAAATTAGCATTCTTTGGCACAGCCGAGTTTAATTTCTTATGCCAAGATTCTACGGCATTTGTGGTTCGATGGCGTTCACCATGAACGCACCAAATGTCTACAAAACTCTCGTTCTCTAGCCATTGTGACACCATGTAGTCATTAAATGTTTGAATGGCGTCAGTATCAGGACAGTCTTCCATTATGTAGCACCATCCTTCTGATATGAATTTACGAGGAAGTAAAGGCAGTAAAGCTGAAAGTCTTACATGTCTTTGGGTGATAGCATCTTTTGTCAGATCCAACTGTTTTGCTTTTTTCCATACATTTTTGGAATAATGAAAGTAGCATCCTTTAATCACAACTGACGGAAAAACGATTGTAATGGCGTTCATTGCGGCTAGTTCAAAATCTGTTAAAAATTTTACGGGTTCCCACCCAGGAATGTTTTGTTTCAAAATTTCAAATAATTTTTTGTATGTTTCTTCTGTTTTTTTGTTAAGTAAAACATAAATAAGAGGAACTATACGAGTGTGATCTTCGTCACTTCCCAGATCTCCGTGGATAGTATATAACTGCACAAAAGGCTCAGGGGTGCAATCGAATGTTCCGTCGCTTTCAAAAAATTTAATGCTCGGAATTTTCTCTAGTTGATTTGGACTGACCAAGATTATTATTCGGGTATTGGAAGACTCATCTTTATAATCGTAAAACAAAAAATCTCTAAATTGTAATGGAACTTCTACTTCATCAATTGATTTACATTTAATTTTTTTTACACCAGCTGCGTTGTTTCTTGCATAATACAATTTTGATTTGATGTTTGCAAACGATGGGATATTTCTCACCAAATCTGATTCAGTAGCGCAGAATTGTGATTTGAATTTGTTATATATGTTTGGTATTGGGGCGAAATCAGACTTCATCACTTTATCTCTTAAATCATCCAGCTTTTTTGCCATTACATTTTTGAATTCATCGGGCTCGCAGCTATGATTTTTCTCATTGGAAATATTGCCATCCTGTGAGGACAACAAAATAGCTTTAGCAAAATAGTTTTCGGATAAAAATACATATTGAAAGATGGAACACTAACTGTCTTATTCATAATATAACGCTTACCGAAGGTATAAACCTTCATTAGTTAAAACATGTTTTAAGGTGGATGCTCCAGGGTGGCCCGCAAAATTCAAATTATCGTAAGTTTTTTGCAATTTGCAGCTCAGTATGGGATAGTATGGTAATAGAAACTAAATTCGCGGTACTGGCATGTATGTATTTATATCATTATATTAGTTAAATTTATCAATGTAACCCACTAAGTTAAAATTTATATTAAACGTAAAGTTATTATTAAAATGGCACATTTTCTCTTTTCTCTAAGTTAGACAATTATATTGAAGGTTTTAATAAGTATAATTGTGTAAATACATACCGCGAATTTAGTTTCTATTAATAAAATATCCGATACTCAGCTGCTAATTGCAGAAAACATATGGAAATTTGAATTTCGCGGGCTACCCTGGAGCATTCACCTTAAGCCTACCGAACGTTCGATAAAAATTCTTATTCATAATCGTTTCTTAGAGCTCCCATAACTAAACGCCACTATCGTACACAATGTTGCCATTTTGTAGAAAAATATGCGATTTTAGTCGATTTTAACGTTTGTTTGCCTCTGGTCACAGAAAATTTGTCTATGCATTTTTAAACACTGTCATAAAAAACGTACACCAAGGTAAAGGAGGGAATAGTTTGAACTACCTAGTCTTTTGAACAATTTGTTGAATTTGTTATCATGCAATCTGGGAAAAAGCGGCAAAGGCCGTTGCCGTTAATACTTGTAATTCTGGTGAAGTACCACACCACCGACTAAATTAATTATAAAAGCAGCCGTTTCTTTGGAAAAACTGTACCATTTACGAAATTCTTCGTCATCCAGATAAAATGCATCGAATCTCTGCTAATACAATTTTATACGCGAACAACCACAATGCTATGTAGGGATTTTAAAGTAGGTATTTTAATACTAACTGACTGACATTGTAAACCGAACGTCAAACACGAAACAACTGATCGATGTCGGCCATTTGTTTCCCTTTTGTTTTTGTTTATCTAGTGTTTTTTTTTTTACTCTTGCTATTCCAATTCACTTTTGACAATGGCAGAATTGTCGACAACGGCATCGGTACTAATTGCCATTTAAAGAAATAGAATAGAATTGATGTCGGCCATTTTATTGTTAACGAACGTTTAAAGAAGGGTCATGGCTTCTTTAAATCAAATTAACTTTAATGGAGAAATAAAGAGTGTTTTTACCTCTAAAATACGATTATGAATACCATTTTTTTAACAAGCTTCCTACAAAGGCCTTATAAAGCTCCACTAATCCATTATAAATAAGCCAGTTAAACTCTATGTAAGAAGTTGGTAACATACCTTTATCTGTAAAGATCCACTGCACTCTTTAACATTCACACATCTCCAATGGGTCCATCCATTTTTATTTTCCCTTTTTTTTGTGTACTGGTAACCAGCTCTCATTAAAACCAAGCCACCATTTCTTGTTATGAAAGTCAAGCTTCCTGTTTTTCCCGAAGATGTTGAGGGCTGATTATCAGCTTCCTCAGACATATCTAAAAAAAATTATATATTGTATGTAACTTTTACATTTGATTGGATTATGATAAAAAAATCAAATAATAGGTATTTTAAATAACACTAATTTTAATAAAGAGAAGTAAATTATACAAAAGAACAAATTAATATACTCACTTAATAAATAAAAATCACTGTCACTCTGATACCAATACGCCACCGCCACCGCACGGAAATGTACTGAGGAATTTATGTAGATAAAATTTCTCTCCGAGTCAAAGCACAACATTCCAGTCACACTTGACTCTGATTGGTTGTTTCGAATTTTGGAACAATAGAGCAAACTCACCCTTTCTCGCAGGTAAAAAAAATAGCAAGATGATTCACTAAAACTACTCTTACCTATGCTAACCTTTGTAAAAATATTGGAGTGAAGTGAATTTGGAAAGTTTTAAGCATTATATTACGATTACATAAAAATATTGAAAAACAAATTTACTTTGATTAGGTTTGACTGCGCTGACTGTACCAAATTCAAGTTGTTGGTATTCGTTCGTACATTAAATTAAATTATTTAAAAAGTGGTATCCGTTCGGAATAGAAAAAAAATATGAGTTGAAACAAATACCAGTGGTATTAGTTTTTGGTATTAGAATGGAATAAATCAATTTTACGTAGGTACTTATTTTACTTTTTGTGTTTTTAGATGAGGTAAACGAAAACAAAATTAAAATTACAAGACAACACATTTTGTAATCGATTTAATATACGATATTTTTGTAAAAGAATGTATTTTTAAGTAAATGAAAGTATAGGTAGGATACTATATCTATGTAACAACGAAAATATTTATGCTACAGACTCGTAGGTTCCTTGTACGATTCTTGTCACAATTTGTAGGTTTATTTTTCTTATGTAAGTCAAATAAGAGAACTAGGAATATAAACAGCGCGTCCGACCCGATCGTATCCACTACCGAGATGAGCGCCACTAGGACCACAAATATTTTCCTTTTCCCCTCACAATTTGCTCCCACTTTGTGGTAATAGTTATTTTCCAGCGAGGTAAGACTGCAATATTACCTATCTGCCAAGGGCCACAATTTTCTATCGCCCTTTTTTACTGCAATGACAAATAGCTAGGTGTCCTCCTTACCCATCCCGTAAATAATTCGCAGACTACCTTTGCAACATGAAAGAAGCATACTTTTAGACGAACTTTGGGGAAAAGATGCTCCCAAACTTATAACTTCCTGAAGCTATGCTCTTTTTTCGTAACCTTGCTGAATTCTTGTTAATAGTATTAAATAAAAGGACTGAGAGTAAGCCGTCCCCAACTAAAAACGAAGCACAATCATTTCCGTGCTTATTTATTTTTGTCTGGGAAAATACTTTAATAAAAGCACGGCTGCCGTTAGCAAAGTAGTCTTTAAATGAATCGGGCTTTAGACAACTAAGCATAATATAGAGATAAAGCATTTTGAGGAAACTAGAGTTCAACAATACCGTCCACATCATCTCATGGGAATGGCTCCGGATTTTGTCTGGTACGACTGACTGCACTATTTAATTAAATTAAATCAGCCTTTACCTTTTATAGAACAAAGCGTTCTCTTTTACTATAGATTATCAAACGAGAGGTAGACAGACTCCTTCATACCCCAAGACATTATAAAATAATGTCGCAGTAGTACGAAAATGAAATATAGGATTACGAGCCGCGTAAGGAGGTGTAAACGGGAGTGTAACAAAAACTTTTATAAGAACGGTACTTTTTTGTGACGCATTACAAAGGTACAGTTGTAAAAAACGTTGACGAAATTACTGAACAAAACGTAACAAATCGCTGAGATTTATTCGGATTAGAGGCGGAGGCTCAAGAGTCAGCACAGGCATAGTTAGCCGACACCAATTACCAGTCAGCACCGAGGATTAGTAACCAAGGCAACGTATCGGGATACGTTACAATCAATTACTGTATATAATATAGTAGTATATTTGTGATAGTCGTTATTAATGGTTTTTGGCAATTAGGTCAATAAACATATCTTTGATGCCCTTGACCGAGTAAAATCGAATAGTTTTTAGCCCCGTAAACAGAAATTACGAAGGTTTGGACAGTTATTTACATTCCTACTTCCTAGTACCAGGACTACAGAGCACGCAAGGACTTTGCGGATGTCCATGACATTGAATAAAGAATGTTATCCCAAGATAATATGTAAGTAAGTAAATTAATTTAAACACCAAGTTCAAAGGCGAAACTAAACTATGCGTACGTTTCACAATTTCCTTTTCATGGAGAGAGAATTTTCATTAAAACACAACATTTCTTGTGAATATAATATTCTACTGCTTTCATATTCAGATCCCTAACAACGTCGTGACACTGCCCATTCTATTAGTTTTCATGAACATTATAAAAAAAAAACCGAGAAACAAGAATGCAATTTGAAGGCGAATATATTGTGATGTTATCGATATATAGTGTTATTTACTGAGTACTTCCCGTACTCAGTGAGTAAATAGTCACTCCACACTCAGCCATACACCGCTGCGCTGAGTGACCGAAGAGCAAACAATTGGTGATTAAATATGAAAATGATGCTCCATCATTAAGTAAGTATTCATTAAGTCAATTCAGAAAATTTATAATATAAGAATAAAATGTGCCTTCACTGCATGAAGCAAATGTTAAGGTGAAACTCAGAAGTACTCCAGTTCCGGTGTAGCACCCCTTAATAAAACGGTTGTGAATCTTCTATTATAATTTTTAAAATGTCTTCATTATTATTTATTTATTTTGTATCCACATAATGGTTAGTTACTGATAAACTAAGCCCCACAAAACCGTAGCGCGTCTTAGCGTTTGTATTCTTAATTGAAATTTTAAAACTTAGGTTCCTCTCTTACCGTGTTTTTTACAAAAAAAGTATTTTTAAGAAGTATTCTTCCGAGTGAAAATAGTTTAACAGCGAGGAGCGCTGCTTTAAGTGGTTTACTGATAAACGGCACCTGTGAAGCGGGAAGGCTTTTATCTCTTGCGAAGCCCAGCCCCCGCATTTCCGAGCCACGGAATGCACTCGGTGAAACCGGCGGTATTTTATAAGTATATTTTGCGGTTTTATTCTAATGTAATAATTTAGAATGCGCTAACACCTACTTGATTGTGTTACAAGAGAGCGTTTGAATTATTCATTTAGTATTCTGTTTACTTAAATCAACCAAAGAAAATTCGTAATGATAATACAATTATCACGAGGAAGATCTGAAGCCGCGACTCAATGAACAGTTTATTTAAGCAAAAGATAAGAGAAGCGAAACCAAAACTCTAAGTACGTTTATTTGAGGGCTCGGAGCCGTCGCCGACGCTGATATTGATAACAAAAGTAAAACTGCTGATTGGATAACGAACACAGTTCATGCTCAGCCAGCCACAGTTGATACTTAATTAATATTTAATTCACTTCCAATTTGCAACATCGTTACCCCGTGGTTATTAACTGAGCTATCGCTGCGTCTTGTTGACTTCGGTGAACATTATCGTCCTGAGGGCGTGTATTTTCCTCATTTTTCAGTAATGGCAAAACGATTCTGGCCTCCCCTTTAGTCGATAGTCATCGATGATTGATTACGACGCTTTCGCACGGCTATTACCGTAACCAGTCACTCGGCAAATCTTAAAAGGAGTACCTTAGGATTACGAGGAAATAGCAAAAATATTTGTATTAAACTTAGTTGTGTCGCCGCATGCGTGGAGCGGCGGCGGCACGCGGAGGCAGGCGTGCCGTGGTTGGCAGCTGCATGACGAAGACATCAATTTCCTGGCGCGTCACCGCTACAACAATGTTGCAACTATTAAAAGCTGACGTGTGACATAGCCTTTGTTCCCCACCGACATTTCACTACCTGCTACATACAGCAACGACCCGACCCCATGTTCGACATATTTCACGCCATTTTCACGGCTGCGTACAAAAAAAGATATCAACCCAAAATACCTCAAAAGACGCACTCTGTGACTATGTCGTTATCTACATAACCAATACTTTAACTACCTTTCATACAATACACCCTTTCCGGGTCAGGATGTATTCAAATTAAGGTATTAAGGGTATATAAATTAAGGTTATATTTATAATGGTAGGTACGCTCCCATGTTACGCTTACCTGCACGCGTGGGTACACCCAATCTGACAATCTCTTGAAATATTCAATATCCTGTTAATCCGTTTGGAAGAGTTACTTTTATATTCAGCGAGTTTTAAATTATTATGAGGGAAGCTATGACGACCTTTAAAACTTAGCAATAACTTTTAAACAATGTATAGGTATGTAACATAATATATACGCTATTGATCGAATACCTAGCACAGAATTTCGGGCAGTAGGTAGGACAACGACTCTTTGTGGTCGTCGCCTATAGAAAGCTACTTTGCGGACTTACGTTTGTGTTTCTAGAGAAATGTACTATTGAAATATTGTTTGTGTTACTGAATATCGGCTCTGAGGTTCGTGTGAATTGAACCCGTATTCAGTGAACTGTCACACAAACACCGACAGTAATGTTACACGAACATGTTTTTGTAACCGAAACTCGATAGCGTTGATTTATTATTCTACGCTAGACTGACCGAAATACTAACTAACATTTCTACACTCAGACCGAAAGTTGTAAGCTCAACAAGATCGATTGAGAGTTTTAGTGCTGCTGACGTAGCGCGCCAACAGATAAGCCCTTCAGTGGGTGCAGTAGGAGCGCGGCTGTAAAGCTTCAGTACATCTAAGTGATATCAGTAACACTAAGACGGGATATTTTCCATGTTTACTATGTGTTTTGAGTTCCCGATATTTCGGCGCTGTGACCATGGTCACAGATAAACTGTAACTCAGTTTTGCTTGGTGCTTTAACAGTGCTTCAGGTATTGTATGCAAAATTGCAAATATAAGAGGTGTCGTGGTTAGGTACACGCCTCTAATTTGAAGGCGCCCCACGCCCTTATCGTGTTTTTTTTTCACAATATTAACGTTCAATTAGTATTGGGTGAAATAGTCAGTGGTTTTCGTATTTCATAGTTTTGCAGAGGTAATCAAAACGGAGAAAAGGGTACAAACACATTAGATGTGATTTCTTGAAGTATTTTGCAGTTTCTAATTAACAGCGAAACATTTCTGTAGTCGTCGCAGAATTTATAGGAGTGTAATTAAACACCCACGCCGTCTACACGACGCAGCTTCTCGCTGGATCTGTTTCGAATCAATGAACCTGGCGGGCTAAGTGGCGTCATTAATTGATTCCTTTACACTTAACAACACTGCTACAACGTGCCATACATTTTCCGACAAAAACTGAAAACGGAAAACAATTGCTGTGCGCCTCTGGAATTCGCTTCCACACTCCTTACGGGATAGCCCTTCGTTAGATGTGTTCAAGAAACGAATAAGAGAACATTTTCTGTCAACGTGAAAATAGTATGTATATAGTATTTTATATGTATGTTTATCTATATATATTGTATGTATTACGTATATTATATTGTATATATAAGTTTTAGTTTGTTTATAAAATAAGTTAATCTAAGTTTATAAACGTACTCTTTATGCACATAAGGTTACCCTCTTCTGCAAATTTCGCAATCGAATTTAGGTTTGCTGTAAGAAAACCCAATTCTGGGTTAAGCTCGCCTTTGTATATAAGCTATTTATCATAATTTTGTGTGTATTTCTCTTTTTTTTGTGTTTGCAATAAAGAATAAGAATTAATATTTTCCCGAACCTATGGCCCCGATAACGACAAAAGCGAAATGTAATATAATGTACCTTCAACTTATATCAAGTAACTTTTGTTTCCTTGCTTTTATCCTTCAATTCAAAGACTGTATAGGTACCATAGCATTGTTGTCGACGAAATACACGTGTATCTTATTATTAGACATAAAAGACTCGCTCGGAACAAGTCGATTTCATTTCCAAGTTCCACGCATAAGGAAATTGACATTGATGCAATTGTCGAGGAAACTATGGCGACTAGGAATAAAAAGAAGAACAAGTGACAGGCCCGAGTGTGACATATTCAATTACCGCTCGTCGGCGCACGCTGTAACGATGGACAAATGGCGCATATCTAGACAGATATCACAGACTAACTAACTGTTAGTTGTGCGTTGTGCTCGGCGCATCGGGACTCGCTACTCCGCCGTCCTACTTTCTCTTACAAGTTACTTGTTTGCCAAAACGTCTCTAAAAGTTTTTCGTACTGCTTTTAAAATTCTACGTCTAGTTGCTACAATGTTACGTAGGTAGTGCCGGCTCACCGTCTACAAATTTGCCTCAACTTCATTCCGAAACGCTTCTGCAAAATACTAAAACAATAAATTCACGCAGTAGATGCAGTGGAACTTCGTCTGGCCGAGGACATCTCTTTATCTATTTTACTCAACATGTCTGACAAAATAACTAAGTGCAATTGGATCAATAAGTTTCCTAATAACATTATATTTCTTGCTTATTGTCTAGACACAGATTTAGTGCATTTTCACGAAGACGTCAAGCTTAAATGTCTGGTTTTCTCAAGTTTTCATTATACTTGGATTATTTATTTCCCCCGTATAGTAATCTCTGCCTCCTTGCATCTCTAAGCATGCACTTGTTTAATAGCTAATGCTACTTGTATATGTACACAAGCAATACATACGCTATTTGTATATTAGTTCCATAGAACAATCAGTGTGTTCAGTTGGACTTAATTTGTAAAGTGCTTTGACTCACCAAATCATTAATTGGATGCTGAATAATTAATTAGTATGTCATTGTTATATGTATACAACACTGTACTTATATTGAACATCTTAGAGAATCTCAATTTAAAGTTATGAATGTTCGTATTTGTGGCTTATTGTAACACTGCGATGTAACAAGTGACACGAGCTCAAACGCGACAAATATCTCCTCATCAATTCCCATTCTACATACGGAAAACATCTCACGGTTCTCACCTCGTGTTGTATCCTTATTGTGTGGGAGCCAACCAGAACAAATTATGCTATAATTCATTGTGGTGCGGCCACGGAAAACTCAACCAAAAGTGCTGCCAGGTTTATGTGGCTAGACCAACACTTTTTCTACACATCAAAAGTATACGCACGCTGAATTCGGAATTAGTTTGCGTCGTGGAAGACGGTCGGCCGCATTGGCTTCGTATCTCAGGTAGGTCATTATCACAAAGGTCGCCGCTATACTACTCTATCTACAGCATTTTGACGGAGGATTAATATTTCAAATATTCGATGTTCTTAATAACTTTCTCAATGCACACGAAGATTCAGGCGACATTTCTGTAGATTAAGATCCCACGATCAAAAGTCATACCTACCCAAATCTGTAATATGCATGCAGTCCTCTGGTTGTTAAAACATATTTGAATATTTTAAAGACTTCTTTAGGCTCATAAAAGTTTATCACTCTTTTATAAAGGCTTTTAAGGCGTTTTTATATGGGTACTACTTTTTGTGTGGAGTTAAATACATATTAACATTTCCCTCACGAATTTAGTCGGTTACGGGTGGGCAGAAGTTTAAGAGCGCCAGCCACGAATGACCAACACTGCAGCAAGTTACTTAGTTTGGTACATTGTATTTAATAGTTAGGTACAGTTCACCAGCCCTTTGTCAAATAATAATATGAAGTGTAATAAAGTACCGTAACGTAAGTAGTAATTTAGTTTCTGGTGTCAGCTTCACGTCGTAATATCGAAATGCTTGTAGGACACCTATCTATTAATCGTGTTTGAAATGTGCCCGTTATAGATTTTCCGTGCGGTAAATGATGCGGTCCGGTGCGAAATCTAGATAAACGTGATAAATGGTCAGCCTTCTTATGGTGGCCATTCGTTTTCACTTTTGATGGACGCTTGCGAAATTCCAACTTTATTATAGCAATCCATTTTGCGAACCTGAGTTAAACCAGTAATTTCCTACCTATAGCTCCTCACTATTAAAGATTTACGGCTGTACTAACAGTTTTGCCGTCAGCTTTATTATTAGACCAGTCGAGTGTTAGGCTCTGTTTTTAAATGCATTAATTTCTGTTATACCAATTTTATGTGAGCAACCCAATTTCAGGTTAATTACGACCATATTTATTCTATTTCCTTACCAAGTTTATTTTTTCAGTATTTGCATTCCTTTATTAATAGAAAATAATATGATAAATTAGTTTTCAAACATTACCAAAAAATTATTACCAAAAAATGTAGTCATCCTATAGAGAAAGAGATGCGGGTTGAATGGCAGCCAGCAGCGCGATGTGGTCTGATACTGATTAGTACCGCAGTCAGAATCATTGGCGGTTTATGTAATATATTCTTTCACGCGAGAAAGAACGCGTAACGGACAGGCACGTATTACATACGATGTGGTACAAAACGTGAAGGCTCCTAAATCGCTGCCGACAATGCGTGAAAATACAAAAATTGAAATATTTCCCTTCCTGTAACCTGAATTAAATTTTTTCCTTCTCACGTTTCCCGCAAATATGGTATTTACGTTGTCTTAACGAGGATTCTGCATATTGGTTTAACACGGGCTTTCAAAATCCATTAAATTCGTTTCACCATTGTGCAAAATGCGCCGGGTTAAGCTTCGAATGGCATTTTAAAATGGCGCTTCTTGTCTGTGAATAATTTAGTAGTGTCCTGGGATTATCGCGATGATGAAGCGACCGTGACCGAGCCGAGTCGCTTCACAAATAATTATTTTAATAAATCTTATATTATGTGCTCTCAATTTATTTGCATGAGCAGCCGTAGATTCTTATCACTACATTAAACCGTGCCGATTGTCTTAGGAAATAGTAGTTTTCTACGTATGTAGCCACTGAAAAAAAACTTTATTTACTTGAATATTTTGTTATTTACGGTTCTATTTGTTACAACTGACCTAAGCTGCAACTTGGTGAATATTTTGAAATAACGTAGCAACATTAAATTGTATTTTATACTATAAGTTTCATACAGCGTCTGCTAGTGCCGTACTACATATTAAATTAATGATTAGGTACGACGCCGTGCATGAAAAGTAAAACAATGAATAGTGTATCAGGCAGCACATTTACAACGTTAGCTTCCGCGCGTAATTCCGTTGGTGTATTTTTTGCAGCAGCATTTTGGTGCAGATAAAAATGTGCCCTAATAAAAATGCCTTAATGCACTTCCACGATTACCGAAGCACACCGACATTACACATCAACAAAAACCCCGATAAACCTAACCAAAGTTTTACGGGAAGCGCTTCAACATGGCTGAGTACAGACAAAAATAAACATCTAGTAGTAATACTGTCTAGGCCATGTCGGTGGCGTTCCCGGGCCGCTTGTGACGTAGCCGTTATCAGATTACCTGTATCTACGTTGATTTGACAGTCTCGGTTTTTGCCTCGGGCTAAAACATCATCTGTCCAATTAACAGGTTGAGCAAAAGTTTAGTGAATTTAGAGACGGGGTTGCTAACGTGATATGGGAGTCTCAAACTTCAGTTATTGATTGGTTTACCTGATATTTTACACACACTTTTAGGGTTCCGACCTTAAAGGAAAACGAAGCCTTTGATCACTTTTTCAACCCTATGTCACAGAGCTCTTGATATTTTGATATGCGAGGTAGTGATTTGTGTAATGAACACAGTTAAATAAGGTTGAATATATTGGTCTCCTATATTTATGCGTTTCATATTGACGAGATATTTGATTATAGTCCTCGCCGATGGCTAGGCTATGTATCAACAGCATACTTTTGGGCCAAGACTCCAAGAGATAGAATATGCAGTCTTTGTTTTCAGAATGTGAATGCATTCTGAAAACAAAGACTGCACCCCACACTTTCTCCTGTATCGTGGGTGCTTTTACAAACACTTAAAGCTCATATGCGCAAACAGCCAGACCCGGAACAAATATCTGTAGGCCATTCAAATATTTTTTCCGTGCGGGCATCGAACCCGTGACGCGCAACGTAGCAGCTCATCGCTCAGCCAATGCGCCAATCGTGCCGTCAAAGTTATTTCTTGTAGATAGATGGGCTTGACTCTTCATAAAGTTTGATCACTTTTTGACTGTAAAAGTGATAAAAGTTCGCGAGTCTTGGCAAACTATATTAAATGACAACCATCTAGAATTACAGTGCTCGTCAAGATAAATCAGAAGAGTTCAAACTCGACGGCGTTGTATGGTTTCGTTACAGAGTTCTTATGGTCACCGCACCGACCAGCTCCACCAGCTCTATGACATCGTTAAGTTACAGTGTCCTTGTAAACTTGTATAGACCTGAATAAATAAACTTTTGGACCGATGACCTGATGAAGGTTGTTGGGATCCGCTGGATGCGACACTTGGGGGAGGCTTATGTCCAGCAGTGTACGTCTTTCGGCTGAAATGATGATGATGATGATGAAAACCCTATATACATAAAGGATATCCTCCTTTTCTCAGTCGTTCAAAAATTAAAAAGAATTATTACATACTACCTATCTATTATTTTTTTGGTTGGTGCCCTCAGATATTAAAGTGCACCTTTACTAAAAGATACCAGATATGTGTTGGTATCCTTCGTTGTAAGGTAAAAACCTTACGATCATTTGAATACCCAAAGTCCTCCTCCTTCTTCTTCATAGACAAAGCCTTCCTACTTAAACCTAATACAGAAGTCCTTACCTATGGAGGGTATCTACCTCGGAGGGAGGTATACCTCTGGAGAGACGACTTAAGCCATGGTGACCGGTATACAACAGTTGTCACTTCAATTATCATGACAGTTAACATTAAGTTGTGCCAATAAGCACCCAACAAGTACTCTTACTTCATCACGCTTAAGCCTAATTACACCATGTGTAATTCAGACCCCTTAATCAATGATGTGATAATTCACATCTTGGGTAGATAAAGGGTTTGAAAAATCTAAAACTATTATCACTATATTTAACTCCCTATCCGCAAAGCTGGTATCACCGAAGATTGAGTGTACAGCCAATCCATTCATCCAGTACCATCTTCTATATTCATACATCCGCTTTAACATATGCCATGAAAAAATCAATCACACATCTGTTGCGGTCAGCAACTATTCTTCAGAATTCATTTTAAAACTTGCATGTTTTCATTGAAGCGTTCAATATCTTCCGAGTCGAGCTGAGAGCGAATACTTGACCGCTAGATTGGTGGGTAATAAATAGTCGACGGCTGTGTTTTTTGATTTGTTTCACACGTTCCACAAACGCAACACAACAACAACACGTAGGCGGGTACAAATTTCACACGAACAACATTTTGACGCCAAAATCAACTATACGGGCAATATCGACCACATCGAAACTACAACACAAGCACACCCAGCAGCGGCACCACGTACTAGCGGCTGGCTATATAGCAACCACAACGTTGCGACGACGAGAAAGCCTCTACGAAAGCCGGATTCGATCTGTCTGTCTGCAAACACTAGCCACAACGTAACCACATCGCAACTACTAGCGACAACGCAACCACATCGACATTTTGTAGTTACCGCAACGCAACTACAAGAAGCTGCTGCGACACTATTCAAACGTAACATTGATTTACACCTTTTTGACGCTAAGACGTGGCATGGTTGCGGTACGTGTGAAGTCTCCCTTGTTGCTTCATGCTACAGCCCTATTGTAGCGACAATGTAAAAAAATAAATATGTGGGGTTGGTCGTGTAATAAATTGTCATTAAACAATGTTGAAGTGTCTCCGTGTTATTCAGAACGCTGTCTCAGGAAGCTGCTGATTAGCGGCTGTCTCCGCTGCCCGCAGGTAGGGAGGGTGCGTGGCTGCCTTACCGCGGGGGGGAGGGACACCCCTCGGCCAATTTTCCCGTCTATCTCGGACGCGCCGCTAAGTATATTCAGATACATGCACATTCCAATACGACAGGCGTACTTGCGCAATTTGAATTTCGATCGTTGGCTGTTATATAATAAGTACCTGGATGACCAAGCTTTGCTCGTTTTTTTTTATGACGTTTTCGAAAAATGAAACATAGCTAGATCGATTTATCGCCCCCGAAACCCCCTGCATACTAAATTTCATGAAAACCGTTGGAGCCGTTTCCGAGATTCAGAAAATATATGTATTTATATAGGTACATATATACAAGAATCATCTTGGCTTCATTAAAATTTTTTGAAGGTTATTTAGTGGTTCCAATAACTTTATATATATGATTTGATTAAACAATAATTAGGCATCTATCATTATCATTTAGCAATGCTTTCCTTAGTATTTCCAAAGCATAAAATGCATACCAAGTTTATCCAAAATAAAATAACAGTAGTTGTTGACAACCACAACGCCATCTACCAGCGACAAATAGACGCAACGGGATGACGGAGCGGGGCGGCGCCGCACAGTGATCAATTATTAAAAGTGAGCGTCCATAATTGTTTTTGGTCCATGTGCCGGTAGTTTGAAAAATCAGACTTGAAGGTAAGTTGTTTACATTATACTAAAATATCAACATTATGCAGACAGCAGTTTAATAGATATGCCATTTCAAAGTTGTCTCGAAAACTAAACTATTATAACAAGAGTGATTTATCGTTATTTTGCGCTCCTATTAAAGTTAAGTTGGCTAAGCTATCAGTGTAAACTGTAAAATGAAAACAATGATGTATCAATTTAATTCCATTATATGTATAGCAGGGACTATTATAGTTTGGCCGCTGAGATAATGCGTTCCTGAAGTCTATCAGTTGGTCATGACTAGTGATGGGCAATAAGTAATACTATTAATAGATATGTTTTTCAACCGACCCACAACAAGAATAACATTAGCTTTAATACTTGTTTGTCTGGTTTCTAATTTCTGAATTTAACTAGCGTGAAGAAAATAAAAATGCAATAGAATTATTCTGAAATATTTAATCTTAAAATAAAACAATAATATTTTCAGTAGTTGCGACTATATCACTATCAATCAAAGTATTAATTCATTCGGTCAAAGTTTTCGAAAAGTATTATTTTCGTTTTTTCGACGACCTTTGCCCAGTCATCTTTTGTGACTTTCCCGCAGGTTTTTTTAATAGATTCATCATCTTCTTCGTGCCGAATGGCGAATCATTCAAGCATTTTATAATTATAATGAAAAACGTATAATATATAGTTTAACGACAGATAACGTTTCAACTGCCTAGTTATTTTTGGCACAACTCTACAAAAATTGACATTTGACGTAACCTTGTAACAACGCAGGATGAATTATAAAATATATCGTTTTCTTATTTATTAAACATAAATTTAGCGCGAAATTATAACATTGATTGTTACGTGATTTAATGATATCGTTTTTAATAATATTATTTGTTAATTACTATACGTTCGACTCTATTTCGCACAACTCGATGTGGAAGGCGCTGGCAGAGCAAGGACGGAATGCAGAATACCTAAACATAATCAAAGAAATACACAGAAACAGTAAAGCAAGAATCAAACTTGAATCTTACGGACCAGTCTTTAACATTCAACGTGGTGTGCGTCAAGGAGACCCTCTATCACCCAAGATCTTCATAGCAGTCTTAGAACAAATATGTATTTAGATCACTGGACTGGAATAAAGTTGGCCTGAAATTACATGGACAGTACTTATCACACCTTAGATTTGCAGATGACCTGGTGCTATTATCGGAAGACCCTGAAGAGCTACAATTTATGCTACAAACACTGAATGAACAAAGCAAGACCGTAGGGCTTGAAGTGAACCAAAGCAAAACAAAAGTTACGACAAATAGAGAAGAAACAACTTTAACCTTGAACGGGGAACCCTTAGAATGGGTTAACGAGTACGTTTATTTGGGACACTCGATTTCTATAAAAGACTGCTCAAAGAAAGAAATAAACCGCAGAATAAAGAACACCTGGAGTAAATACTGGTCTATGAAAGAAATATTTAAAAGTAAACTGCCTGCCAAAATAAAAACAAAAGCTATGGAAACCTGCTTAGTGCCCTGCCTCACATATGCATGCCAAACGTGGTCTTTAACAAAAGAATCATAAGAAAAGATAAGAGTTTGTGAGAGAGCTATAGAAAGGAGCTACATGGGAATAAAACTAAGGGATAAAGTTAAAAACACGCTAATTAGAGAGAAGACTAAAGCCAAGGACTTAGTTAAGCAAGCTCTTAAGCTAAAATGGAAATGGGCAGGACACATCCAAAGAATGAATGACGACAGATGGACAAAAATAACCACAAACTACGTACCCCATAAACAAAAAACGCCGCCGGGGTAGACCATGCAAGAGGTGCAACGATGACATAGCCAAAGTAGCAGGAAAAATATGGAGCAGGCTGGCCAGAGACAGAGCGAGATGGAAAATAATGGAGGAGGCTTTTACCGCTATAGGCGGTCCTTACATAAAAATAATTATTAATATTAAAATAATATTCATGTTGGTAAATAATAATAAAATTTAGCATGAAGAAAATAAAATAATGGCAATAATAATAGTAGAATTATGTTAATAAGTTTAATTAATAATAATAATTACACTAAAAATTTGAATTACATTAAAAATTTGCATGATAAAACTCTTTCAATTGATAAAAATAAATTAAAATAATAATAATTAGTTTTTTATTTAAATATTTAAAAATTAAAAGAATATGTACATACATACATACATACATAACATCACGCCTGTAATCCTTGTAGGGTTAGGCAGAGGTGTACCTAATAGTACACCCACATTTCGCCAGTTATGTTTAAGTCCTATGTAATAGGTGGCGAGCCTATTGCCATCAACCGGGCACAAATCCAGACTCCGTGGCTGCTACTGAGAAATTCCTGATGGAAAAACCCAATAGCACTTTGCCCGACCTGGGAATCGAACCCAGGACCTCATGTTCAGCAGTCGCGCTTGCCACCACTCGACCAACGAGGCAGTCAAATAAAATAATATGTATGTAAATAAATAAAGGAAATAATATAATAAAAAAAAAATTATAATTAAATACATATTCTTTATTAGGTTAAACAAACTATATACATTGATAATTAAAAACTATTAAACTAAAATAAATAAACTATCAACAAACTATAAAAGGGCATCGAAAAACTCCTCCTCAACGCTGTCAGATGGTAATGTGCCCAAGAGACTGGCGGCGTTGCCACGTTGTATGGCAACACTTAGCCTCTGGCCAAAGTAAAAGCCAGCCCTTGGGTCACGGGAACCGTCAACTAGGCGTTTCGAAATTTCAAATAAAAATAAATAAATAAATAATAATCGTTTATAATTAATTTTTTTTTTTTTTAATTAATTTAAATTTATAATTAATACTAATTATTGATAAATTCTATTGATTATATAGCATGAAGGAATAAAATATATAATAAAATTAATGTAAGTAAGGAATCAATAAAGCTTTTTTTTATTTGTTAATAGGGCAAAAAACGATAGTTATGTGTTTATCGTAAATTCTTCGCCACTTCAAAGTTACATCGTCTTTTCGCTCACGACCTATCAAGAACGCAATCTCTCAGCGGCCAAACTATAGCTATATAAATACATGCATCTTTTTACTGGTGATTGGCGGTTTCTATCGTAAAAAGTGTTTTTAGGTGCCTTATGTGAAAACGATTTTTCGATACTATTAAATGTTATAAATATACCGTTGATTCACGCTGGCGCCCAGCGTAGTGAACCCCAATACAACGCTAGCGATGCGCGCGGCACTACACTGTACTGTGTGACATAACAAACATCTCACGCGAGCTTTAATATTAAGAAAAAGTATATATACCTAATAACCATTGTAAAATATTACACGATTTCACAAGAAGCTTGGTGCCTAATTCCAACCCACGACACTTACACGACGTCCTGACACAGAAAACCCCAACAGTAGTATTTAGCGATTTAATTACTACTGTTTTATGTTTTACTCAACTGCAACACAAAAAATAAATATTGACTTGGACGTCAACAAGTCAATATTATTTTATTTTTTACTTTTTATGTTCGGGTAATATTCAAGATGAATAATCCTTCCTATTTATAATTTGTTCAACCTTTAAACATGTCATTAAAAAAAACTTGGAAATTAATTGCTTGCTATGTACCACGCAATTCAAACATAGTTGCAGTCAATTTCGTCGGCGAAATTCACAGCGAGTATGTGTGTCGAACATTGTCAGAACCAGACGAAGTCTGGTTTAGAGAGGCATTTCAATTAACAACCGCAAATAGCGCTGATATAACAACACAATAGCCACTGCAACTGCAATTTCCATAGATCATATTTTGCTACAGGATTTTTAAGCTATTGCATAGCTTCTATCGCGGGCCTTGAGCGTGGAGACCGAATCCAGAAAATCCGTAACGAAAATAACCGTAACGTAACGTTCGTAACGTAACGTAACGAAAATAACCTAACACCTAGTGCCTAACACGTAGTAACACTACGAAAGTTAATAAATAATTATAATTACATAAGTTGATAAAAAATGCTATGCAATAGCTTTACCGCGGCAGTCTCCGAGTGCCACACGTCTTTTTTTCTTGTAAAATGTTGTATCTAAAACTAACTCAGTATTGTAAATTTTTAATTATTCTCTATTTATAGTTATAAAAAAGAGAAAAATACAAAGTAGTCTTGAGCTCGATTTAAGTGACAATTAAAACTGCTACGAGGAAATAAGGACGCGAGTGCTACGAAACTTAAGCTCTTAGGTATGTAAATGCGCAATAGTTACTCGCGTCAGGATTGCCAAGACGCGCGCGGCAATACCGTCCTACGAGTAAAGGATGATTTCCACCAAATGGATTGCATCGCATCAGATCGTAAAGGATACGAACGGATGCGGTGACAGCCGATCGCGTCCGGCAGGATGTCGACGCATATCGGGTCCGCACCGTCGCTTGCGAACGTATCCGTTCCTGCGCCTAGTCAAATAGTTTCATTACTACCGTGTTGACTTGTTCTAATTCTGATCGGATACGTACGACGACAGGTGAACGAAGCCGATCGCGCGTACAGTATGTTTTCGGCTACAATCGCGTGTCACGGGAGAAGCTCGCGGTCAAGGTGCTGTGCCCGGCTTGTTAATATAGACTAAATACTGTGTACACGATTTAATATCGTTTAAAGATTGTAAAATCCGTTCCGATCCGATGCGATGCTAAACGTTTGGTGGAAATCATCCTTAAATTGCACTCAAGGTAAATCGAACACAAACGTAGATTCGTCTTGTGGACCAAACGTAAAAGGCGCATGGCGTAGCACCTTGCTACGTGCTACGTGCTACGGTTTTGCTACGCGCGTTGTTTGGGTCATTTAAACAGTTCGCAGGTTTGCTCTTAGTAGGCAGGTATCTAAAGGATATAATAAAGAATAAAAATCCATGTCTCAACAAAATAATTAATTTATGGAATAATTGATTTATCTCTGTGCGATATCATATTCTGTTACGCACTTGGAGTTCCTGAAACAATTTGCAATTGTGTTGCGCGTGGCCGTAAATACTCGTACGTGGTGCGAGTTGTGAATCATAGAAATCAGTAATCCATTCATTTTGTATGAGTGGGATGAATTGTTCTCGCGTTCCACTCGCCACTGACGCCCAAACTGAATCCAATTTGTTTCTATTCAAGTATCGCAGTCGAATAAAGTCTAAATAAGGTCGGCTGGTGGCGGGAATCCCTGATATTCGTAAAGCATTTCTATTATAATTCTTCGATTGCCTGAATTTAAATTATTTCGAATAAGAAATGTCGCTCAGCGTAAAAAGAAATAGATTGCCAGGGAAACCTCCTACTTTTGAAATTACTTGCTGCCTACTCGATTACTTTTGTTGGTAAACGACCTTAGAAATAAAAATGTATAAAATAAACAATGATCAAAGCGAGGAATCAATTATAAATATCTCGGGAGATATTTCCTGAAAGACATAACGACTTTATCCATAAAGTTAATATTAAGGCTTGAGAAAAAAAAAACATCACAAAGCGGAAAAGAAGTGCTTAGAGGCATTCAGGGGGCGGAACGATCCTGCTTATGCGATTATGTGCTGTGATCTCATCTGTCTGCAAGCAATCCCATCTGAACATTACAGTCGAGCGAGCCGCCTGCCTAGCACACATTGCGCCCTCCACGAATCAATTACAGAGCTTTATATACCCAGCATTAGCAGAGATTTCCTCAATGCCATAACGACGTTATCCATAAAGCATTTTATAATATAATTCTTTAATTGCCTGCATTTGAAGGGTCGCGAATAAGAAATTTCGCGAACCGCCGAGAGCGTCGGATTGGCGACGTTAAATTAATGACTACCATTAACAAACCTTTCGAGCTCGAAACAAATAGAATTTGCAACTGAGAGCGTCTCAGAACCGACGACTACTGCCAACCTTTTGTTAGCAACAATCATAATTATGATATCAAATCTGTTTGTGGAAACGTTTTGTTGTTTTTCGATGTCATTAGGTACACTTTGTATCAATTATTAATATTTTGTTTGTTCGTTGTTGTTTGTAAAAGTGATTCTTAAGCTACTTAAATCATAATGCCTAGAATTACTGGCGTAGCTGGTGGTTCTAGTCGAAATGTTTAGCTTTACCGCAAATTAGGCCTCAAGAATTTATTAATCAATTAAGGGAGTTTCATACTTGTAATGATAATCCTGGAACCTAGCCTAACGGACCTTGATAACGTTGTTCCTAAGCTGCTGGTCAGGAATAGATCCAGAAGTAGTTTTACATCACTAGACTAGACACATATTTATTAACAAATCATACCCCCTAGAACCCCACAGCGAAATAATAAACATTTGTCTCTCTGTTAATATAACTGTAAATGTGTTTCCTTTATGAAATTGCTAAATAAACATCGATAATGTCGAGTATTGACCATTTAATAGTTCAGTGTCCGATCATTATGTCCTCCATTATGGTTGCAACCAGATCGGCTGGCCCTTAATAAGCTGTTTTTGTGTCAAATTTTTCAGCAGATAAATATTTTCTTCATTGAACATTTTAATGAGTAATATTCCAGGAAAAGTATAAGTAGGTACCTGCCTTCTTACCTAGCTATACAAGGTGTAAACGGACCTTTCACGAAGCAAACTAAGTAACCCTATACATATACACAAAATATTGCTGGGAAACAACATTTTTTTTGGGGTAAAAAATCACGTTTTGTGGTAAAACTCCATGTTACGCACTCCAAAGACTGAGCTGGATGCGTGGAATAGTAAACGAGTCAAGGAGGTATTTAAAGTCAAGTTATAACCTAAAAAACTAGTATTAAAAAACGAAGGTTCCCAGGTATGGTCTAGAACAAAAAAAATGATCGTAAGACCAGGAGAACATTTTATCTTCGTTAAGGGTCTGTTAACACCCTTTATAGTTTAGTAGTTTCAAATAATACCGAAAACGTCAAAATGTACGCGATAGCGTTAAAAACCGAAAAAAACATTAAAAAACAGTGGTTTTATTTCCACTTGGCTCAGTCGCGAAGTTTTGTTTCGTGGAATGTAGAGTCATAACAAAATATAATTCCACGTGTGGTTATTTGGCGCAAACCCAAAATTATCGTAAGAAATACAATTTAATGATCCGGTCCTACTTACTTAACGTAACTACATAATAAACTATAACGAGCGAACGTAGCAGATCGAATAAAATTATGTTGTCAGTAAAAAGGCTGAATCGCTCCCGTTATATAAATCGGTTCATGTAGAAAAAATGTTAGGATCCGTATATGAACCCTAATTTGATGCCTTATTGAAACACAGCATAATATACATAAAACCAAGGAGCTGTGAAAGGGAATATTTTTTTTATGTACTGGCAAAAATGGCAATTAATTTCGCTGAATATGTTTTATAATATGTTTATGTTTTTACGTATATAATTATATTAAAAATGTAATACTGTAAGAGATAGGGATACACGTCCACACGGCGAGGCAAGGGAGGCTATATTACAAAAAGTACAATATAAAACATAAATTATTAAGAATTCCGTCATGGTTAACATGGAACAGGAAAACCTGTAACAAAAACGAGGAAGTCCCACGAGGATACCCAGCAGTGAAGGGAACACGGCTATCAATGATGACACTACGCGTAAATAATAGATCATAATTAAGTAGTATTAAAAGTAACTGTCCCAACGCTTGCGCTATGCGGATGTAAATTAAAGTTATTATTTGTATGGGAAGAATTGATCTAAAATGCAAAAGGAACTGCAGATGAAATCCCTTTTGTTATTTAATAATTGCTTACGTTTAATTATTTATACGAAGAAGGTTTATAGGGAGCAAATGTTTTTTTTATGTTTTTTTATTGACATTTATTTTGTGAAGTATTATTAATTTATTTAATTTAATTTCTGTGAATGTGTGGACCATGTGGGTAATATTTTAATTTTATTTTTAATTTTTTCCACGATTGTCTGGCAGTTTGAGCACTACAAGTGACCTACCCAAATGTCCTTTCTTTGGTATTGTTCGTCGTGTCGTTGAGCTCCTTGAGTTAGAGTCGAGCTCACGATAACTGACCAATGCTTGCACTGACTGGACAGGTCCGCTCAAATCTGTGTGGTTCTTTCTTCCAAAGGCCATCTCAGACACTAATCTGCATAGTCCTCATGTGAGTAAGCCAAGATTATGTCTGGACTTTAAAAGAGACTATGACCTTTGAGTTTGTTTCGGCTGTTTCTTCTCAGAGTAGTCAGGTATGAAACACCGGCCCCATCTAGCTTTAAAAAACATGACGTGTAAAAGTGTTTGTAAAACCTACTTGCAAAATAAACATCATTTATCATATTATGTGATGGCTTAGCGAATAAAGGCATTTTATTATTGCTTTTTTACGGTTTTAAATCGGATGACCAGACAACCTCATCTTAAAAGTACATTGCATGAAAGCGAGTTTATCGGTTTAGGCTATTATTCTATTCCAGTATTCTAGTTCTTTAGCTACCAGCGGGGTTTTATTACAAAACATAAATTCAAGAAAATATATATGTTTCTGCGTTACGCATAAGCGGTTTGTATTATGTTACCTAATTTAATTGTAGCGGGTATCAAGTATATCTAAAAACTCGTTCGTAGTAAGTAGGTACATTAAAGTAACCACTACACTGCAGGAACCTATTCCGCATTTCCTGAAATAATGGAAAACACAAATCAAAGCGCTTGCAAGTTACATTACCCGTATGCAGTTGGCCTAGGACGAAAATTGTATTTAAGAATGGAGCTAAAATATCCTTAACATATTAATGGTATTCGTACATTTGTAGTGAATGCGACAGTCAACGATGCATGTCCCAAAAATCTAGAGTCGTCGAAATCCAAAAACTATTTGCATAAGAGAGAACAATACGATTAGTCTCGTTTGTTTCGGAGTTGCACTCCCGTGACATGGCTATTAAATGTATGCGTGTATTAAATATATGGTGCTGACTCACGTTACATTTTTGAAAGGATATTTCAATCCCACTTTTATTTTTACTATTTACCACGACCAACCATGATACAGTTTTTATGTACATAGTCCTTACTAGGACCCTAAAATATCATCATTCTTTAGATTCCCAGCCTTTTTCTGAAGTTATACACTGGGTTCGCACTTAAAAATAGTTGAGCTTATCTCTACAATACAATAAAACGAATGAGCTCACTTAGTTTCAACAATAATAATATGCAGAACATGTTGGTGTAATTGTATTCAAAATAACGGTTTATATTAAATTTATGCGCGGTCAGGTTATATTTTAAAGCCTGCAGCTTGGCGAGATCGTTTATTTAAAGGCGGTAAGACATGCCCTTAATGTCATCAGACCGTTATTTGTGGCGAATGTCTTTGTATATTAAGACAATGATAATATTCAAATGAGTGCCACATATGTTTCTCTTGAGTCAAATTACAGAGATGCAGTGTACCAAGTTGAAATTACAAATTAGCTTGCATAGTAAGCTTAGTACTGTATGTTAACTATGTACAAAATCTAGGTAATTACACTCGCTGTCAAATAATATGGGTTGATGATGAAAATCCTTGGAACTTGCAAATTTGTAATGGTAAATGCGAAAAGTGATTTTTTAAAAACCTCGAGTTTTGAAATAAATCTAATTCGCGGTGGTTTACTTTTGGTTGTTTCCTCACTTCTGTTTTCAATCTGTCAAATCAAAATGACAAAAGGCGGCAGTGTCGTCTTTCACCATCATTATTGAATTATACGTAACTAGCTGATGCCCGCGGCTTCGCCCGCGTGGATGTCGGTTATCGCGACTAAAAGTAATCATGAAATTTTGATCCAGTTCCCGCTAAAAAAAACTTATACCATAATAACATATTATATACTAGAAACATCATTATATTTTAGCCAACGTATACAAAAACTTGGCAAATTATATGTGAAAACCTTTCTCGAGAACCACTCTGTCCATTGGTGAAAACAGCATAAAAATCAGTGCAGTAGTTTTTGAGTTTATTGCGAACAGACAGACAGACGCGGCGAAGTA
Organism: Lycophotia porphyrea; assembly: GCA_950005105.1. NCBI lineage: Eukaryota > Metazoa > Arthropoda > Insecta > Lepidoptera > Noctuidae > Lycophotia > Lycophotia porphyrea. The sequence continues at coordinate 25,202,235 of OX465383.1, read as the reverse complement.
ATTTGTTTTATAATATGTAGTGATGTAGTGATAGTGATGTAGAAGGCAGAGGCATTTCCGAGAAACTCGGCAGAACATCTGAAGACCAGGAACCGGCAGAGCGAGATGTACTACGATACGACTCGAGAGATTGATTTATTGTTACGACTACGCTCCGAAATCGGCACCTCACGGCATCTGGAGTAACAAATCAACTTCGGGACACTCCGTAGAGACAACGTAAGCGAGCGGACTGTTTGGCGGCGGCGCTTTGAAGCTAAATTGACCCCACATAGACCCGCAAATGGTCCAAAACTTGAAAGGGAACCTCGGGTACCATTATTACGTTACGCCCGGACAAGGTACCACATGATGGGTAGCGAAGAGTCTACCGACGGCCAGGGCAACGTTTTATTTCAGCTTGTATTGAAGAAAAATTGCGGTACGGCAGTAGATTTGTTATGGTTTGAGCTAGAATCTCTTCAAGGAGTCGCAGGCAGTTAGTGCTGATAGAAAATGGTACGCTAACTGTGGAAGATATATGGAAGAAATTCTTAATAAGCATGTCGGCCCATATTATATTAATTTCGGTGAAAATTCAATATTCATGCATGACAACGCCAGGCTACATACTGCTCAAATTCTAAAAGAGTATTTTCAGGACGTTGGCATTAATCACATGGACTCGCCTGCGAGAAGCCCGGACCTGAATCCCATTGAACACGCTTGGGACGATTTGCGGAGGTGTGTAAGAAATCAAAACCACGCCGCAGCTACACTTCGAGACCTGAGTTAGTGGAAGAATGGACCAATATCCCGCAACATCACAAGAAACTTAATAAACCGCATGCCCGATCGCCTGGTAGTTGTGAGAAAAACCCGTGGAGGCAATACAAAGAGAGTTAAGAGTAATTTTAGTTTTTTGTACTGACCCGTATTCTTTGTCAGCGAGTGTACTGCAATCCTTGTACTTCGGAATGAGCTCGAACGATCAAACAGTAGTGTACCTAATTGGATTTTTTTTCAAAAAGCTCTCTTGTAGCTGACAACAGTATTAATAGCGGAGAGGAACGTTGTCCGATAAATACCACGACTTTATATTACTAGGTCCCAAATACCGTTCATAACTGCAGGGGACATTGGTGTGGGCTGCGGGACTGTTGAAAAGAGATACCACGGTTATGGAACACAAAGGCTAAGAAGAACATGGGTGGGTTTTAGTCAAGTCTGACACTCCCTTCCGCTCCGGCCAAAGCGGGAGGGGTCATTTGATGATTTCCTACCCTAAAAAAAAAAGGGGACATTGGTGTTTAGGTAGCTTGGAGGTAGATTGGAGGACATCAGATTTTAATTAGCTGTCCGCGGCATTCACGGTTCACACCTCCTGATACTTAGCTAATCAGCCAGCAAGACAGGCGCAAGTAACGTTGTACAGTCAACAAAACAGATAGGTAGGCAGGGTCGAAAGATATAATTTATTTTTCTTAAAAACCGATCGATGTTTTCGAATGCAACTAAAATTAAATGAAGACAAATAATCAATTAATTCAAAATTCATTTGAAGATGTGCAACAGTTTCTAAAAAAATGCATACCCATCTAATTTGTTGACTGTACATCGCAAATTTACATTGTTTCTTTAAAATAATAGTATATTTTATAACGAGGGACTAAACGAAGCCATAATATACCAGAGGTGGTTTGACTCCCGAGAGTGCGAGGAAGTCAATGAAACCGAGGGCGTTTAGTCTCGAGGTGCAAACTGTACTTTTCACTTTGAGTGCGAGAAAAATAGTCAATTTAGTACAAAAACATTTATTAAGTACTCTCCATTTATTACGAATTTTCTCTCTTTTTTCGTCTTAGCACAAGGCAAATTTATAGCCTGTAACGTGGTGTCATTTTCGACACCGACCAGAATAATATTCACTAGTTCTATTCCTCTGCATGCACCACTTATACCGAAAATCAAGGCAACCTGTAAGTAAACAAAGTCAATGTGACAATCGACTTTTTGTATAGGTACCTAAATAAAAAGCATGGTTATATAGGTAGGTAACTAAACATACCTTGGTCGCCAAGTTTTTTCATTGGGAGCGTTCAAAAGATTATCTATTATGTCTTTTACTCTTTGCTCGACGTCAAACTCTTCACTGTCACTGGACATTCTTATTTAAAACCAACGACAAAAATTCTGAAATTTTTGTGGTCAGTTTTTTCTTCTAAACCAGTCACAGATTAACAATTTAAAACACATGGCGCCGCCTTCTTTGCTGCGGAAAAACCATGGAACTAAAACTCTCAACATTTTCGCAATGAACATGGTCCACACTCCACAGATAATAGTATATTTACTGGCTGTTTGAGTTTGTCTATGTCACATGAAGGAAATTAAAAAATATATAATTACTTTTTACTAAAGTGGTCACTATAGTCTCGCTTAGTAGGGCTATATTGGCGTACTTTTAGAGCATAAGAAGTGAAAAGTCACTTTTCGAGTGTTTCTTTGCGGCCACTTACTTCTTTAAAACTACACACGTGATATTGATGAGGTTTTCATTAATTTAGATGAAAATCGAGATGGTATAATATGTTTGTAATTATTTAACATAGATATCAACAACTCAATATCGTTTCGATAGTTACCAATAACAAAATGATTAAACTCTATACGTTTATCTTTTAATGGTTATAAATACCGACGCAATTATTACAGAGATGACAAACTTAAAGCCGATTAAACACAACCTGAAATAATAATTACTGAAATACTCAATGCCATTATGAACCGATTATTTCATAATTAATAAACGCGTGTTTAACTCATATATATGTAACCACTTTATATCTCTTTAATGAAATCTCTCAGTGAAAGCACAAATTAATTGAAAATGAAAGCATCATACAAGATTAATGTCGGAAGAGTTAAAAGAAAATGACGAGTTTATTTATTTTCACCAACATCGCTTTATTCAATAACTCTGAGGAACTCGTGGTTATTTAATAACAGCCGTACGGGTCGATCTTCTGGTTAAGCGGCGCTTGCCTAGGTAGATCAGTGGATGGGTGAACATTCATTACATACTGAGTTTCCTCCGTGCCTCGGAAAGCACGTTAAGCCAATTGGTCCCGGCTAATACTTTTAGATCTTAGACAGTGGGTACAGGTCACTGACCCGAAAGTCTGACAACCAGTCTTAGCAACAGCGTATCGTATTACCGAGTACTAATTGGGTTGTGAAGGTCAAATAGGCAGTCCCTCCATGTAAAATACTGGTATTCAGTTGAATCCGGTTAGAGTGGAAGAAGACCTTAACATACATAATTGGGAAAAAGACTGGGCAGATGACGATGGTTTTTCCAATTCCTAATAAATTTAATTTTATCGGTTCAATGTTTTGTGTAGTTATCTGGTAGTTACTTATTATCTGGACACTATAAAAAAGAACAGAGAGCCCTCAAAATATTCTTCACATCTCAACACTGGTACTAACAAAAAGTTGCAAGTAAGACTTTGGGTGCCTTCAAATTAAAGACGTGTAGAAGCGCTGAAGTAGCGCTTGTGAAAGTACTGTAGGTGCCCATTCCTAAGCGTAGATCTCTATGGAGAAGAATGGGCAAGTAACTCCATGGACACTCTTTTCAATCAAATATTGTTACAAAATCTTGGTTACATCATCAGTAATGAAACAAATTCATGCTTTGCGATAGACTATATTTAAAGAGATAATATGTGTGCTCTGTTGTCAGTCTAAAAGAGTCTAAAACTACGAACCTAAACGTATCATACGCCGTGATACTGTACGGTTATTATTATTTCTAGGTCTATTCAGGTCGCGTCGTACGCTCGAAACTGCGAACACGTATTTCTTTTTGTTCTGTGATAAAAATAATTTGTTGTAGTAATTAGTGAAATTATCGAATTGAGAAAGTCATATAATCGATGATTGTGATTATATCTTTAATATTTTAAATAATAGCACAAAAGTGAACAGTGTAATCATTAAAACATCATAAAAACAAGTGATAAAATGTAACTAAAAGTGTCAGCATAGTGCAGGTGTTAGTTAGTGTATTTGAACACGAATAACAGTAACACATCCTCATTATTGCAAAAATTGTCATCTCTGGGCTACAAGGTCAAAAATTTTGTCACTTTGAAGTGTCGAGATAGCGAGGGTCACTAAGGCCTTACCTCCCCGCTCACTTATCACGCGGTCGCGGGTTCAAATTTACGCCAAACACCGAACTCTTTTCGAGTTTCTAACATTTGTTGAAATCGTTTGTTTTGGTCTGGTAATTTTGGAAATTTACCATGTTGAAGTGCGGACTATGCGGCAAGTTTTTGGCAGTAAACGATGGCATTAAATGCATGAAATGTCCAGTATTTTATCACCGGGTCTGCGTCAACCTTGCTCCCACAGCATCATCCTCGACAAAGTGGGTGTGTCCTGGATGTAAGGCAAAGGTACCACGGACAGATAACTCACAAACTCCTGTGAAGGGAACAGACTAGTTCAGCTCATCTACTATCCAGGCAGCGGTCACCCTAACTGATAATCCAGTGGCAATAAATGAGAACACACCTGATACTGATGAAGTGATCAGCCTAGCGGTGGAAATCCGTTGTCTCCGACATGACATCGAAGTGCCGGTAGCGCCTCACCGCATTTACCTTAACGAGCGCCTTACCAAAACTAACAGGCAATTATTTTTTAAGATATCAATCTTTTCTATACGTTGCCCACGGTGCCATTCCATATACTTATGTTTTTTCTATGTCACTCAATTATATTTATTCTCTGTTTATGTACCGAAACAATTTTTTCATGCATGTTTTATCAATCTTTGAGTTTTTTTACTTACAATTAGTATTTATTTTCTGTGATATTTTATTTATCGTTAGTAAATTATATGCAAAATGAGATCTACTAAATACCTTAAGGTTGGTTTTGGAACGCGGGTTCTTTGGGTACAAAACACGATGAATTTATAGCAGCGTTACTGGGTTTGGACGTAGATATCATAGCTATTAATGAGACGTGGTGGCGTACACGCGAGGAAGGGCGCGCGCCCTCTGTGCCAGGATATAGGCTGCGACATATACCGCGCTCCTTGTCTATCAAGAAGGGACGGGATGGCGGAGTTGGTTTTTATTTTAAACATGGTATAAATTTTCGAAATCACTCGCACTCTGCTAGTACATCCCACACCACGATCGAGCAATACTTACTGCCTACCGCCCTCCCTGGCAAGATGTTGATATATTCCTAGATGCTGTATCTAGTTCAGTAAACTGCCTAACCTCCCTAATGTGAGTACACGATATTGATGGGTGATTTTAACATAAACATGCTCAATGACGCGGACCCGAAGACGGACAAGTTAGTCTCATTTTTGAACTGCTTAGATCTCAAGCAATTGGTGCAGTCACCCACGCATTTTACAGTACACGGCAGCTCTCTAAATGTTAAACCACGCTCTGTCTCAGTTGATATAACACCGGATCTTGGTGCGCACGCGTTGGTTTCTGTTGAATTTAGTTTTAAACGACCGAAAATTCCACTGCGAAGCATTACTTATCGCCCACTTAAGAGTATAGTTAGGGAATGTTTTGATCAGGATGTTGAGCTGCTGAACTGGAAAGCGATAATCGAGCTGCAAGATGTTAATGCTATGGTCAATAAGTTTAATTCGCACTTAATTTCGCTATTGGATGTCCATGCACCTCTAAAAACTAGTATTGTTAAGGAGTGTTGTTACCCTTGGATTACTGACAATGTTAAATTGATGATGCATTTAAGAAATAAAGCACATGTAGAGTATTTAAAAGACAAAACAAATGATCACAAAAAGAAATATTACAAAGAATTTAAGTCGCTTGTTTCTGGGTCTTTATTTTACGAAAAGTCAGCATACTACAAACACAAAATCAACAGTCAAATAAATGATTCCAAAGCACTTTGGAAAAACTTAAAGTCTAATCTGCTCCCGTCTAAACATAGGGAATTACCTTTGCACTTTCATGACCCCAACAAAATTAGTGATCATTTATTATCGACTTAAGATGTTATACGAAGCCCTTCCGTATCTTAGCGTAGATTTGCGTGTTTTGCTTGTGGAGTCTTTGGTTTTATCAAAGTTAAATTATGCGGATATAGTGTACGGTCAACGACTTCTGTCAAAAACCGAAAGAATGATCCAAAGACTTCAAAACGCCTGTGCACGCGTTTGCTTTAAAGTTCCTTTTAAGGGACATGTTACACCCTTCTTAAATGAGCATATGCATTATTCAATTTTATCATTGTTATCATGTTTATACATTTTTAAATTTTATCAATTTTATACGTTGTTTAATTTTACCAATGTTATTAATTTTATATAATCCAATTTTTATGTTTTATTAGTATATGTCATCAATTGTACCAATGTTATTAATTTTATACATTCCATCAATTTTACGTTTTATTAGTGTAATTTTAATATTGTTATCAATTTTATTGTCTTTTCGATTTTATCTTTTTTGCTTTTTATTATTGTCTGTTTGTTATTTTATTATTTCTAAATGGGCACAGTATTTTATAATTTTTTCACGTTAATCAATTTTACTAATGTTATTAATTTTATAATTTCTTCCTTTTTATCGTTTCTTATTGTATGTAAGAAAGAATTTAATTTAATTGGTATTTGTGCAAAAAATTTAAGCTTTAAATATGTGTTTGTTTATGTTTTCGAGCGTGGGCTGCAGCTGAAAATCAGCGTCAGGTGGTACACTTGTGTTGCCATCTGGCATTATGCTGACCTGAGGCCCTTTTGGCATTATTATTGTTTGTTTATTTATTTTGTATGATTTTTAAGGTGTTATTAATGCCAAATCAAAACAATTTTCTTTCTTCTTTCTTACTTTCTATTTAAGTCTCTGGTATTCAAGAATTGCAGTCGTTAAAGGACCACTATTTGTTTATTATTAATATTTCGTTGGATTTTTGTTGTGGAAGATTTTTATGTGGGCGTTCATAATGATGTACTGCATACGTGGTAACCATTTGTACGTCGGTGTCACTTCCACCCTGTATACAGGTGGTTAAGGTTCATTAAAAAACATATTTAAAACAAATTTCAAAGCTTTTTAATGAATCTTAAAAAAACCCCTTGTCTAAAAATAAAATTATGATAGGACATTTACGTCCTCGTTATTGTTTTCAGTTCTTTTTCTCTATTATTCTTTCCAGGTTTTTTTACTTATAGTACCGACATACTATTCTGTACATTTTCTTCAGCACATATATATTGTCACGCCGCATGAGATTAGGAAGAAAACTTACAAACTTACAAGCGTAGTGTTAACAAAAAACTTCCATCACAACTACACCGCGCCGCGTACAAAGCGGCAACTTCAAAGCCCTATCTTTAGGGATAAAAGAGATTCCAAAGGGGAAAATAGGCTTACATTAAAAAGTCACGGGCTCATCACAACAAGGCAATTTTGGCAAGTCAACAACGCGTAGCAGTCGCGGATGACGTGGCATGACGCGGACGTCCCGACTTGACGTGACGTGACAAGAATGACGTCGCCTCACATGAAGAGTATTTATTGACGTCACAGGATATGTCATGACATCGCGTTTATCATTCAAGATGCGGTGCTTTGTGAGGTTTAATCATGTGTTTCGTGAACAAACAAAATAATGTTACACGAATGAACTTTTATGTGCAGAACACACGCGGTCATTATTTTTCGGCATGATTGCGTGTAATTAGACCTTAGTTGGCATATGTGATTTTTATCGTGAACAGTCCGTGAAAAATATGAACTTATTAAAACTCGTTTTCATTTTTAATAGAAGTCATAACAATAATTTAAATTTACACCCTTTGGACCCTGTTCCCCATACCTGTGGGCTACAATTTTTTTATAGTTTTTATGTTTTTATATTGTTTCTTGTTTAAAAGAATATTCTAAATGTAAGATAAAAATAAATAAAGGAAGTACGATGCGAAATTAATTGAATACTCAACGAAAACATGATCAATAACTTAACAATAACTTCTTAAACCATTTGCATGTCATCAAAAATGTTTTCAAATATTCACATTTGCGTGCTCAGGTCACATTATCAAAAATAATATTTATTGTTGGCTTATCCGAAAGGCTGACATAACCGTAATTGGATTTAGCCCATTTCGTTCAAGTCAGATGTTCTCAATAAACCATCTGGCCTGCACCGCGGTCCTTCCTGCCTACTTGTGTGATCGCTGTTAACCATATTCAGACACACATGGGTCCAGTACCCAGCACGTTATTATCGTCGCATTTTGTGGAACAACAGAAATTCTAAACGTATTGTGGAAGTTAATTAGAACAAAACTCATTCTTTTTTAACCATTAATGTTAATAATTTCCGCTCCAGCTTCGCTAAAAGATCCATATACCTACTTTTAGTGGTTTTGGCAGTAGCTTGTGGTAGATAAAATGGAGTAGTCTTCCACGGAGCTTTCTGTCAAATGCAATCGTTAATCCCCGTTTCCGACTTCCACTGTGCGGCTATGGTACACAAACAATACCCGCGCTAGACTTGCTACAGAAGCCCAGGCTTTCCTGGCTATTATTATTATTGAAGTCTCTGTCGGCAACTCCACAAAGACTGCGACGGCGACGAAATATCTTGCGAGAAAAAGAAATAAAAATCAGATCCATTGTTAACAGCGAGAAAAAACTAGTTCTCAACTGTAACTGAAAATTATTGAAATCTATCACGGTGGAATGTTTACAATTGAATAAAAATATCAGGAATAAGTAACGCTGGAAAACATTAAATGCGGAAGGACAATAACAGGTTTTTGTTCACATTGGCTCCGCTTTCCGCAAATATAATAAAAACTGAGATCTAACAAAATCGTTGGGATTGCCGAGCTCAAAATTAACGACAGTCATTATAACGCTTTCGCTACTAAAAACAAATAAAAGTTGCAGCGTGCTCGTTTAGCTTTGGACTTAAATTCTGGCCTATACAAATGATGAAATACATTATGAATTTCGTAGAAATTTGGCCGCATTTCGAATGAGTATAATAAAGCTTTCAACCAAATACTTAAACATTCATAAATTTGAACTAAACAGTGTTGAGGAGCGTTTGCTTTAATAATTACGTAAATGTCGACAAATGTCTTTGGTCTTGTTTTTACAATTAAGTACAAAGCTTTTAGGATCACGGCGATACTGTTAAAATTCTCGTCTTGCGGGCAGTCGATATAAATAGTATTTTAATCTTTTTGTTATTTTACCAATCTCAAAGGTCACGTCGTTTTAAAAGCAAAAACTGTGAAATTGAAATACTCCAAAACGTCAAGACGGGAGGCCCAAATCTTTAGGCAGCAACCTTTTATGCGGATTCTTTGAACTTAATCCGAACATTAATGTATGACTGTCGCCCTTTTGGCGATATGACCTCCCGGGAGTACGTCCGGCGTCCCGGTGCCGTCAACATAATACTGCGGACTGCGGTTTATTCGACATTACTATTACTTTGTTGTGTATTACTACACTTCACTGTTTGTTGCCAGTTTCAATTCCATATTTATGTTACCACCCCCAAATATTTGTTTTAACAGATACAAGACGAATAGAATCGTTCCAAATATTCTGTTTGACACAAAACGGTTCGTTACTTACGGTACCAATGTTAATTACGTTATTCGATAGAAGTATGAGGGATACAATTTGAAATACGAGCTTAATGTTACGGCTAAGTAAGTTAAAATACATACTCAACGCCAAAGCTAACTTTACTCTGGTTTTAAATGAGTAGATAGACGTATAATTAATTTGCAGTTCTAAGCGATGTTACACTAGGATTCAACAATACAGTGTATTTGATTCATGTGTGAGTGTAGCAGCTAGGCCGAGTGAAAAATAAAACAATATATTATTTAAAAGGCCGGCCCATCAGGTAAGCAGCAACGGTAAAAACCGTTACACTTCTCAGTGCAAATCAATTCGCATTTTTAATTCTGAAAATGTGTATCTTCATACAGGGTGTGAGGAACAGCCCCGGCAAACTAACAGGGCTTATTCAGTTCCTTATTTTGAATCACCGGAATTTTTCCCAGGAAAGTTTTCCTTTTTTTGATCATTTTTTCAGTTACAGTTTAGTTAGATACAGGTTTTAAAATTAAATTAAAATTGTGATCTTTAAATTGTCTAACGAACGACCCAAAAAAGTAGGTGCCTAGATGCAGAGTTTATCGGACTCATCGTCGCGCTAGCCGTGCGCTACGTGCGTTTTAACACGCTAACGATACATTACGGAAATAAAACAAATCAAATTTATTGGATTCCCATAATGTTCTTGAAATAATTTCTTGTACCGATCATCTTAGTATGATATACTGAATTCACCCCATGAGTCTGCGCAGGGCCCTTACACCCTGTATGTATACGTAGTTTTGGGAAAAAAATTGGGTGCAACTGAGGGCCTAAACGAAGTTTTATCCTGTCGCCGACAACTGTGATGGAAAACTCAAAACTGTATTGGATTGCCTTAGAATGCATTGACATTTAATACGCACCGACAAAAATTTTAAGGAGAGTGTTGATTGTAGATTAGTTTATACACGCAGACCACTGAATAGCTACGTGTTATAGACACGAGATGCGAACTTAAGATACGTCAAAAAGTCACTCCTACGACCACTCGACGACAGTAGCAACGAGGCAGTTACAAACTTCATAAAAGCTTTTAACACTAGTGGGAACTAGTGTTTTCAACTTAGTAATCTTATTAATCTATCACTTTTGACAGTCTCTTTTATTTTACTGCGCAAGTCTACGTTCGGGCAGAATGGAGAGTTCTGCGATATAACCCTACGGTGTTCTTTTTGAGTTCAACGAATAGCGAGCGTGAATGAAATCATGGGAAGGTAATATTGCTGAAATTATTTTTTTGGCAAATTGAATACAAACTTAACTTTTCCGTATTTTCAAATCACGACTGGTTTACTTTGACAGTTCTATGAAATTGATTTAGCACAGTAATTTGAAGTAGTGTGAATTGTGTCAATGACCAATTTGACAATTGTTTACTCGACATAAATATCAGATTGTATTCTAAACGACGATCAAACTAAACCACCAAATAAAAACATCGAATAACGAGGATAATGTTCGTGAAAAGTGAACAACTCCATTAAAAAATGATGTTTCAAAATACCACCCTTGAGTGAGGCGAGCGGAAGGTTGAAGCATGCAAACGAGATTGTGGAAACAACTAGTAATTCACAAAAGTTCTTAGCTAATTTATACTAACCTACTGGATGTTTAAACTGCCCGAAACTACATATTATTTTATGAAAAGAAAAACATGTTGCAATAACTTGGACTAGATATTTTGGACAAGGTATTAGATAATTTTCAAATTCTGTTTTATTTCTAACAATTGGGCGTGCGTTCTTTAAAATAATCATGGTTTCAGGGTACGTGTAAAACAGAATAAATCCCACGGGTACGTAGTACTACCTGGATAAAAGATAATCTGTGTCCAGACCCAAATTATGGTCTACCTGAGTGATAAATATAATAAAATAACAGACAGACAGGCTTTTTTTTCGGATAGGAAATCATCAAATGACTTCTCCCGCTCTGGGCAGAGCGGAAGGTTGTGTCAGACTTGTACTGACTAAAACCCATCCGTGTTCCTTCCTTGACCATTGTGTTCCAGGGCCGCGGTATCTCTTTCAAACAGTCCCGCAGCCCTGGCAGGACAGACAAACAGGCTTACTTTCATATTAATGGAAATGGATGGGATGGCATGATGAATGAAAAAAAAATGAAAATGGAAATGGATTTAAAAAATATGCAAAGTTTTACGTACTGCTCTGCGAGATATATTTGGCCTAAATAGTTAGATGGGGCTAAGATATCTTCCCCGCACCGGAAGCCGTCACCGGGCCGAGGACAGGATGAGTCCTCTTTTCGGGCTAGGACCATCACACTGGAAACTAGATTAAATTGCACACGCTGTATAACGTTGAATACTAACCTTCTAACTTATAAAGGTTAGTTTAATTTCAGAAATGATGGATCAAACATTTTCTGACGTTTCAGTAGCCTTAATTTAAACATTTTTAAGTAAAAAAAAAACAGTAAATATTATTATAATTTTTCGACAGCTTCTAGAAGATTCACTTCTTCAGTTACAAATGGGTACTTCTTCTATCTTGATAGTGTCTTACAAGCATTAGGTAATTGAATTTGTATTTAAAACAAAGATAATGTAATTAAGGCCTATCTAAAGTGGCTGATCCGTATCCGTTTCTCTCAACATAATGTCCAGTTGAAAACCAGCATCCGGCACTAGCTGTCTGCCATTTTACTGAACAAATGGGCCCAATTTTGCCGCAACTGTAAGGCACATAACATTATCTTTTATTTAGATTTACTTGTGGACATTTATTAGACATTTTACTTTCTGTTGATTTTTTAGGTGACAAGGTTACGTAACATCAATTCTACGCGAGCAGGAGTTTCTCTTCCATCTTCATCATCTACAGCTCGACTTCACCCACTGCTGGGAATAGACCTCTCCTTGCTTGTGCCAGTCCCCACGTTCCTCTACTAGTCTCATCCAGTTCCTCTTTACCAAAATTAATTTATTAAACTAACCATCATATCCCCGAAACGTAAATTAACTTTTTGTATTACGACCGGTCATACAGACACCAATGAGATTTTATAAGCCATTCGCATTACAACAGTATATTACAATCTATTAATAATACAACAAATTAAATAATTATTTATTTTATCTGTATTAAATAACAATTTCCTATCCAAAAACATTCTACTAATATTATAAATGCGTTTGTGAAGAAACATAGATGGATGTTTATTACTGTTTCACGCAAAAACTATTGACCGAATTTGGATGAAGTTTGGCGTACAGATAGTTTATATCCTTTTTTTTTTTTTTTTACGGATGGGAAATCATCAAATGACTTCTCCCGCTCTGGGCAGAGCGAAAGGGAGTGTCAGACTTGTACTGACTAAAACCCATCCATGTTCCTTCCTTGCCCTTTGTGTTCCAGGGCCGCGGTATCTCTTTCGAACAGCCCGCAGCATAGTTTAGTTTATAGTTTATATCCTGGATTAATCATCATCAGCCTATAGTGTTCCCACTGCTAGGACACAGGCCTTCTCTCTATGAGAGGGAGTGGGCTATAATCCACCACGCGGGCCCAATGCGGATTGGTAGATGTCACATGTCTTCGAATTTTTGGTTCTAGGACATGCCGGTTTCCTCACGATGTTTTCGTTCACCGTTTTTGAGAGCTGGATTAATACATGGGATTTTTTATCCCAGTAGTACGATCTCGTAGGACACCGTTACCGAACGCCACACGGGTGAAAACGCAGGCATAAACTAGTTATTTTTATAAAGCCCTGGCCGAGTTCACGACACGAGTTCGTGAATTTTGCGTAACATTTCATTTTTTCTTTTTACACAACTTCACAGACCTCGTCTAGCCAGCATTTTGCGGGATAGGTTGTGTAATCGTTAGTGTGTTGCAATGTTAGCGGACTACCGTGTAAGCTTTAGACGAGTTAACCAACAACCTCTAGAAAAATTACAGCTTCACGTAACACATAGTAAATGTTATTCTATTTTAGTAACTCAGAACAGATTGATCAATCTGCTCGGCTCTTTGTGTATGCGCATTTAAATGTTTGTAATGACAAATTCCTAGTGTGGGGCGACGTTTAAAAAAAGAAAAGAAAAACAATATGAGCGTTCATGAAAGTATATAATTGGATGTTGATATTAGTTTCTAATGTTACGGAAACAGTGTTTGCTGATACATTATGATTTTGTTTCACTTCATGCTCAGTTGGACAATTCAGTTGGGAAAGAACCGGCTCACGGCGGAGGGTTAACTCGCGTCTCGACCCATCACGGCTTTCCCGCTTGATTGAATGTTAAACAGACCATGATATATGTACGAATGAACATAGTTATCTAGATAAGTTCACGTTTGTAACAAAACGGCGGCGTTTCACTTGAAAGTAGGAGCATCTTTTTCTTCTCTTCATCAACAGCATCAGCCTATTAATGTTCCCACTGCTGGGACACAGGCCTCATCTCTTTGAGAGGGAATGGGCTATAATCCACCACGCGGGCCCAGTGCGGATTGGTAGATGTCACATGTCTTCGAAGTTTTGGTTCTAGGACATGCCGGTTTCCTCACGATGTTTTCCTTCACCGTTTTTGAGAGCAGTGGTGATGAAATAAATTACACAAAGTAATGCGCCTGCCCGGGTCCGAACCCACGACATACTGTTCGTAAGTCGGGGTCGCTACCACTGGGCCACCGCTGCTCTGCTTCTTCTCTTACTTCACTCATAAAATTATAATGAATAACATTGTATTGAAAAAAAATGAACGGTCATTTATGATCAAATTATTCACATTAGTCAAACCAACTTAAATTATGTACTATATTTATTTTGAATCGCCGATATGGGCCATGAGACTGCTGGGTTGAAGTGGGAGTGGGCGGGCCATGTGTCAGAATGCATCAGGACCGATGGGACAGATTCGTCACTTAGTGGGTGCCAGAAGACGGGCGTCGCCAAGAGAGGCCTAGAAAACGCTAGTGTGATACGTTTGTGAAAGATTGGCCTGAGAGAACCGCACTTAGAGAAGAGTGGAAGGCTATGGGGTAGGCCTTTGCCCAGCAGTGGGACACAATATGATAGTTAAAAAAAAATATAACTATATTTATTTATAGCATAATGATTTGTATATTATACTCCCCTTTCTAAATAAGTAAACATTTCCCGAAGAACATCCGCCATGACATCTAAGCTATCTAGCATACAAATCCATTATATGTCGCCATGTCGTAGCTACCTGAATACAGCTCCTCAGAATGCCATTCGGCTTGCAGATTGGATGCAAGAGTTAGCTTAGCTTGCGAATGCAGTGAGGCAGACTGTTTCACCAAAAATCAACATATTTTGATAAACACAAGAAATGAATACAAGAATCTTACCTTTTGTAATAAATATGTAAGGGATTATATGAATGTTACTAAGGGAACGTTCTCAAGAGATTATCATGATTTTTGTTTGACTTTGTTTTAGGAATGAAAACAAAATAATAACTGAGTTGTAAGCGGAGATATTTGCTCCAAATGGACAATTTTAACCCTTTGTAGATATATGCGAGACTATACACTTTTTTCAAGTGAGAGCGATACCTTATTATGGCAAGAAAATAAAAACTATTAACTGACACTTCAAAGAAAAATCAAAGCTTTTGAATACGGTATGTAAACTTATTTTCAGGTATTTAAATATTTTAATTTTTTTTTAGTTTGGGCTACTTTAAACAACTCATTTCAATATTTTTATATACCAAGCTGCTTTTGATTTGATATGATATGAGGCTGAAGAGTTTCATGTCTTTGCCACGTTATAGTACAAGAATAAAAAACTTCAAACCTGACTCGTACCCGCACATGTACAAATATACTTGAAACCACTTCCAGGTAACAAGTATTTTTCTCAAAATTAAAGCCATCTTATAATTTTAAGGGCTCAAAATAGCAAAATAAGGTTTAGAGGCCTAAAATCTCGAAATGGTTTCGGAATCAGCATAGGTTAATTTTTGCTTTATATACCCAATTGGGATTTCAGAAAATATTATCTTTTTTACACGGTAGGTACAGATGATAAGGTGCAATTTGGTTCAGTAAAAAAATATGTAGGTGGGTTTTACATATCCAAATAATTTACAAATAAAGAACATAAAACGACCTTGAAAAATCTTGGTAATGAATTTCATTGTAAGTTTGTTCTGTGTTCACCTCAAAAATACCTCTTGATAAGACCTCGTCCTCATCGCGAACCGGAAGACGTTGCTTTGGTAGGCCTCCCACTAGGTGGACTGATGACCTGGTGAAGGTGGCGCGGATCCGCTGGATGCGAGATGCACGGGACCGGTCAATGTGGCGACACTTGGGTTAGGCCTATGTCCAGCAGTGGACGTCTTTCGGCTGAATGATGATGATGAAGATGAAAACCTCATCACTGCGCTGCTGACAGATTTACTGATAGAAGAATGGTCAAAAATAAACCCACAAAATACCAACAAGTTTTGGTTTGATTTTGTAAAAGATGTCACGAATTAACAGATGTAGTTAAATGACTTCATATTCTAATTAACTAATAATGTGTAAGCGAAGTCACTAGCACAGCTTGCTAACTAACTAATATGCATTTATACTCAGCTGCATTAGCTACTCTCTCTTATATGTTGAGGCAGGTTAGGCAGCGGACGATGACGTAACTAAAATGATGTCAACATACGAATACGCAACATATCTGCTGCAACTCACGGTATAATATGCAGTCATAACGCCAATTAGGGTTCACTATAATGATACACCACCATTATGCTCTCGTTCGAACATCGATGCCTATGCTGTTAACGACCGCCAGCGTAAAGACAAACATTTAATTATGTTATGATTGGTTTATTGTTGACATAATAATACACTCACCTAACACAACTACACCATTATTATATCGCCAGTGGTGGTGGATTAATTGGCGACATGCAATGTATCTGAGATATTATCTATTGTTTTACCAAGAACGAGTTGAGTTTTTCCGTTGCTGAGGTTACGAGGTCAAGCAAGACGTTATTAGCTTTTGTGTTGCTCCCTCGTACCTGGGAAATAGCAATAAAGTCTGCCGAAATAATATCATACTGTTCACCTCATTTCCAGACTTTTGGCAACAATGTATATCTACTTCACGTTTGCTACCAAATGACTTTCTCAATACTTCCAATAATATAATTGAGATAAAATATAACTAGTTCTAAAAAAAGCCGAAAAAAGTCATAATATTCCGAAAAACAAAATAACTCCTATATTTTTCACTCAAAATTGGTCAACACATTTGATTTCTTCATGATTTTTTTTTCATGATGTACGAGTTAGACAATTATGAACCACATTTGAACAATTTTTTTTTTTTAAACATTTTGAAAAAAAAAGTAAAACACGGAATACAACAACGAATTGCGTGAGCACAAAAATAGAGCGAATCAGTCAAAAGCATCAGACCGTGAAAGTGGGTCAGCATGGCTGGTGTACAAGCAATATGTCACTACATACACATTACTGCAATCTTCCATCCAATACGTTATTGCACCAATGAGCGATGCCCTCCAGCCACAAGTTAGACGACATGCCGATTTGTTTGTCTATGAAACTCGAGCTCGAACTGTTTCGTTAGCAAACATCGCCAGTCCGTTTCTGGCTTTCCCAAAACAACGTTCTCTAACTAGACGCCAAATATGGATTGCCAGTTTTGTTTATTGAAAGAAGAAAAGATAAATGATAGCTATGTTTTCTGATTAGACAAAGACGACAGAAACAAAAGCAAAATAACGATTCGTTAGTGCCATTGTAATGTCATACAAATCATCCTTTTGACGGAGGGAGAAAACAGAAATGAAATTGAAAATTCATAAACTCTTCCTTTTCCCATGTTTTATTATAGAGAATGTGCCAACAGCCGTTCCTACCGAGATTATCAAATAGATGCAGCAGACCTTTCAAAGTTGGGTCGGAGGTCTTTTGTTTCGGGTCTGCAAATAACGTACGTTTGCATAATATCTGACTAAACTCATGTGGACGTGTCTGTTACATTGTGTGTCAAGTGCTACATCCTATGTATGCCTACCGGTACGTCTAAAGTTGCAACCATTCGTATCTCATAGGCATTCAATTCAGCCAATGTTTCTGTGTCCCGACTGGAAATTTATGTTATGATTGATTGAAATAGGCTTAGGATAGAATTAAACATAATCGGCTAAATAACTATGTTTACTACTTCAGGGCATACAAGAGTAAAGTTACGTTATGTTTTGTAAACGGAACCTGCCAATCTGTTCATATTAGTCACTTTTCTGATTGTATCCAGATTGCACACTAAACAAAGGTTACTAAGGAAAAGGCT
Organism: Lycophotia porphyrea; assembly: GCA_950005105.1. Classification (NCBI taxonomy): domain Eukaryota; kingdom Metazoa; phylum Arthropoda; class Insecta; order Lepidoptera; family Noctuidae; genus Lycophotia; species Lycophotia porphyrea. Next base: position 25,184,230 of record OX465383.1, on the reverse strand, counting down.
TTGACCAGCGGTGGGATAAAAGATAAGTTAGAAAAAAAACCGTCGATTTATGGGTATTTATGTGACCTTTTCATTATGAATAAATTTACATACTAACAAAAAAATCGAAAAAAAACGGTGCGAAGCGGGGACGGTTCACAATATTGTGTTTTCTCATGCATTCAGTCTACACTACACTATGAGTAGACTATGAGCAGATGTGTTGTCAAATTGAGTGTCATCCAGAGTCAGTTATTCACAGGGATTGACTCTTTGTAATCGGTAGCTCTTTGTAGGTTGTCCAGGGATAGGATTTTGCGTCAGCTCAGGCGATTTAGTGAGTTGGGAATAGTGAAACGCACTGCTAGTGGATTCGTATGGTGTTTTGTTTGCTTTTGTATAGGCTCTTATTTCATCCTTCACCTTGCTCAATTTGAGGTGACGAATAACCTCTTTGTTCTTTATGAATGAAATTAAGTAAAATTGGACCGATACTGAAAGTATTTCTTTTGAATAAAAAGCTATAAAATATTCTGATTTCCGAGTGTCTTATGGAGGCTTGAGTCGTTATCGCGTGAACGGACAGTTATGTAAAGTTATTGCGACGTTCAAGTAGCGTGACGTCATTCGTTAAAGCATATGTAGTAAATACCATCTCTCCCTTTAAATAATAAAATATAATTTAACGAACTGAACGACGGTTAATCAATAGTCTAATTGAATTTACAATCTTTCAAGATTTTATTTTATTTATTTTTATATGGTTAACAGCTACCGAATTATTCTTAAGATTATGTGATATAACACAACAACATAACATAACTGGTGAAATGTGGGTGTACCATTAGGTACACCTCTGCCTAACGCTACGGGGATTGCAGGCGTGATGTTATGGCGTTATGTTATTTGACAAATTAACAATGTAGGCATTTGATAAAAATAAATAAATAACAAAAATACCTTTAAATTTCCTTAATAAAAAAACTACTACCGGTATTAACAGTATGATATGTGTTAATCCAGGTAATAAACTATCTGTGTGCCAAGTTTCATCCAAATCCGTTCAATAGCTTTTGAGTGAAAGAATAACAAACATACATACAAAACACAAACTTTAACATTTATAATAGTTAAGATATAATTTAGTATTGTTCTTGAACCAATCAAATTGGTGCTTCGGGATATTTAGCAGTCGGATTCTTTGGGTAATGTTCGACGAGGAACCTCCAGCAACGCTTATCTCTAACAGCAGTACTATTCTCGGCTGAACGCACGCCTCGATGGTGTATTGGGCTTACCCCCCAAAGCCAAAGCCAAAGCCCCCAGTTTGCCCTTCTTGCACAAGGTATGTACCTCATACCTATAATTACAAGATATTAGGTTATCTTAGCTTAGGTATTGGCTGCAACTATAAAATACAACTTTATTTACCTTAAGGCAAAAATAGAATAATGTAGCGAATATTGCCGTTTAGATGTCAGTTGAGTAGTTTAGGACAGACATTCAGTAATTTTGTGCAATCCCATTTCACACGGTTCTCATTTTATAATTGAGCTAAACTAACATTTGTTTGAATCATGCGTTGACCGTTGTTTTATAATATACAGTGTTGCATTGCCCTACATAGGAAACTCGAATGACCCGATACATGTAATTACAATGACTACCAATGATGCGTATGGGGGCCCTCTCTAATCCGTCAGCAAAGCGGAGAGGAAACATAGTTGCAACGCATGTTCGGACTGATACGACACTAGACTTAGCGAGCAGATAACTACGCTCCCTAATAATAATTCTTCACTAAGCTTAGCTTAGAACAAAAGCTAGCAACTAAGTACTTAAATATTTACTGCATTAATGTGGTTCTATTTTTGGCACAAAAGGTTCCAGTACTTAACATGAACCCTTGAAGGTCACAAGAATTATTTAAATGTAAAAATTAATGTTATGTTTAATTTATAATTGAACGTACATAGTATTTAATTAAAATATGAACACACAGAAAGCTTTGAACTGAGAGTTTAGAAAAGAATAAACACAAAATTTACGTGGCCACCCCCACACAACCACCATACACAAGCTCGATCAAATAATAAATGCAGAAAGCTTAAGTCACTTACGTTAAAAAAATGCTTTTTTTTCCTTTGCGACTGCCTTTCAAACGGTTTCACACTGCGCACACATTTATTTCATTTTTAAATATCTTTATTCACCATAATGACGATAACAAAATGCACTTATCCTAAGTTTCATGAATATAGTAAAATTAGGACAGTATATTAGGCTAGCAATTCGTATTTCGAAACTTTTAAGCGATAGTTTCAACTGGTATTTATGATAAAAACGTAAATTATTTAGTAAGTTATAATTTTGCTGGTTGCATGTAAATATGATGAAAAATTTAAATAAAACATTGCGCGCTGGTATGAACGCTAACAATCAGTTCCGTGGAACTTTACAATGATGTTTAGGCGAATCTTACATTTACCTTTAGGCTAACCTTACGTTAAACACGGCCATAACAAAGTGGCGCCGACGATACTACAATAAATGAAAACACTGGCAATATTAGTTCATAGGAACATTTTTTAACTAACAAATAATCCTAACATCTAATCCAATTTTTTTCAAAACTTAATAGCATAATACTGTTAACGAAATACAATACCATTTACAGATATTGGTTTAACATTACTTATAATTTGCATAAATTTGCATCTGGAAATAAAATTATAGGAACGAATTTAGCAAAGGTTTTTGAAGTAGCCAGTTGGCAACATATGTTTATTGTTTATACCGATGCGTTAACTTGTCGTTGCTAGCCTATTAAACTACATTATGTAGAAAATACTAAAAATGAAAAATAATGCCGTGGGACTAAACTAGTAGATATATTCGAATGTTTTTTTTTGTATGCAGACTGGGAACGTCATGAGGTATACGCAGTTTAATTTATTGTCCTATTGCCAGCGCCATCCTGTATTTATTTATTTATTTAAATTTCATGTACAAGAGTGGAACCTAGGCGGACTTAATGCCACAAGGCTGCTAGGCTGTATTATGATCGCGATAATATTTTTTTCGAAATAAGTATTTAGATCCTCAATGCAAAGTTGTATCTAGAATAAATGCATTTTATAAGGCAAAGCTACCAGGCTAAGTATGAATTTAAAATAAAGGTAATGTAATAAAAAAATACTGATTTTCTTTTTCGAGTTAATACGGTGTTTGTAATTATTAACCTTGATCAAGAAAACGTCCTTAGAAACCAATCAAGTTGGAATGCTGTTTGAATTCATTAAAAAGTCTGTAGTCACAATAATTAATAAACAATTAACTAGCGATTTTGGCTTCAGAGACCATTGCAACTAGTAACACGTGACACCAACTTAATTACAAATCAAAACATATTTGTAGTTGATTCATTTCGCAAATTTCAAACATAATTTTGTCCGCATCATCATCATCATCATCATCATCAGCCTATAATGTTCCCACTGCTGGGACACAGGCCTCCTCTCTATGAGAGGGAATGGGCTATAATCCACCACGCGGGCCCAGTGCGGATTGGTAGATGTCACATGTTACAGAATAATTTAATATGTATTTTTGAGCACGACTAGCCACTGTAGCAAAATGAACAGCCAATGTGTAATACCAAACTAAACCTTTGATGTTAATACTTCACAAATCCTGACTAAAGGGTGCTCCGGTATGGAGAAATAAAAGATATGGTATGCGAAGATGTTCGTGTACGCGACAAAGATATAAAGCTAAAGAATAATTAAATAATAAAAGTTATTTGCCGCTTAAAGACACTTACAAATTTTAACATGAAAACTAATTTAGAAAGTCTTCATGCCTTTGGCCTCTCTTGTTTTGCCTTTTTGTATAATAAAGCAATGTTTTAGGTTAGTCGGTGCGTTGTTACGCAACAATTCAACAGAATTGGGGCTTTGTTGCAGACAAAAACAAAGTTCAAGACGTTTGTCTCAGGGCGTAGCGGTTTTGTAGCTAGCACAGCGATTATGTAGCTGTCGTAGCACAGAGCTACGTCGGTGCTACGGCGTAGGCAATAACACTTGCGTTTCTTTTATTATGAACGTAGTTTATGGGTACATTAGTTTTAGAGCAAATATGTGTAGATAGATGTAAAAAAGGCTAGTTAAAAAACATATAATTATTTTATTAAACTTTAGCAACCAATTTTTAAATAATTGTTCTTTTGAAGAAATGACATAAACGCACGCCGGGTAACTGCAGTACCGTTACCATAGTGAACTTGGTATTTATTTACAGAATACTTTATTCTGCAAGTTGTGGTTCTCTGTGTGTAATTACAGAGAACCACAACTTACTAATTATCACATAGGTACATATGCTATACATGCTATGAATATATAACTTAATAGAATTAAGTTTATAAATAAATACATACAATTAAACAATTGAATATACTGCTATTATTAAAATGTCAAGAATTCAGTATTATTTCAATTATGACAGGTTAGAATTAATTAATAATAGTAACGGTTGGAATTGAAAAGATGACAATTGAAATACACTTAACTAAAAAATATAATTTTAAATGATTTAAGTTTAAATTAGGGATGATGTATTTAATTAGGAATGGTGGTGTATGTACTCAATTAATTAATGGAATTATAATACAAATGTCAACTGAAACCGCTTAGTTAATTTCCGTATTCAATAAAACGGATCAGCCTGTATTATAATTAGGGATCGAATATTCGGATGCATATTTACCTAAAGTACGTTTCCCCCGGGTAAGTACACAAAAGTATGGAAACGGTTTCTTTAAATGCAAATTTTTATCCCGGGATCGCGGAATTTCAGAACTCTTCAGTATGTACACAATGTAGTATTCAAAAGCATAATGAATATTTATAATCTGTTTAAAACCAGGCAAGAAATTTGTTAAAAATAACAAGTTAAAAAAATACTACAACTATTAGAATTCAAGTTTTGCTGCTGAAATATCGAAAAGGACAAAATGGTAAGTATGACTGGCCATAAGTCATTTGGAGTTAACAATAAAATGAAAAATAACTATTTATTTAAATAAACTGTGACTATTTCCGTACTGAAGCGCGCTCCATACTAGTCAAAACTCAAATTTAGATATCTAAATGTGCATCCGAAAATTCGATCTCTAATTAAAATCGAAGCCCATGCGTCAGTCCCTGCGCAGTAGTGCGTAAACTTGCCGAACAAAAAATACAAAACATTGTGCATAGTTTCGTGTCGGATGCAACAAAACCTGCTATTTGTGCGCCGTGCGACTGGACTTCAGAATACCCCGCGTCAGTGGTTACTTTGAGTTGGACGAACAAGTACGAAGTGTTAACAGAATACGAGAACAACTTTTACTAGTTTTGTTGCCTCTACCGTGCAGTCGAATGTACGTCAAACCATTCAGTCGGTGTGAGTAGTAGTTTGCGAAAATAATGTTACCACGTGCGCATGACAGTCGTTGCAACGAAACAGTTCGGCTGAACGACCGTTTATTTTAAATTTTATCCAAATAAACATTTCAGAAAACTAAACCTGCACTATCACTGCACTGTTTCATAAATATATTTTAACATCCTAAGAACAATATTTAAATTATTAAGCTACTTGCCGGTAATCGCGTTCATTGTGAGTCCCGCCCGGCCCTCCTGCCCTCCAGCACTCCAGCCTTCCTTATGAAGGGAATATCAACAGACAATTCCACAAATTAAGCAAAGTAGCCGTTTTAATAGGCGTACCCTTAGCTTTAGCCCTACCTTACCTAACGTATAAAATTATAATAAAATTAAACTCATATAATTATTAAAAGCGTTGAGACATGCTTGAGAACAATTAAAAAGACCTATTTATCTCGTTACGTTATACAATAAACGCAGAAAATTTGCATCTTCGCAATTCTCAATGAAATATTAATGAGCCTCTCACACAGCTGAATACTGAAACTGTGGTTCGCACAATAAGTACACCCAGCAAATGATTTTGTTTTCTTTTCTGTATGATCTCAATCCGTGTAACGCCCAAAACTTTTTTATTCAGTTTTCTTTAGTTTCATTCCTAAGATAACTGTGAACTAGAAAAGTTTAAGTAGATGAGGCAAACTTATTTAGTAGTTTTTTAGATGTTTCCAAGAGTGGAATAAAAAAAGCATATTTTTTGCGAAAGCATTAATGACGAGGTCAACAAGCAATATTGAGTAGACTCGATAGAGTAGTAGCGATTGAGTCGCTTGACATGCAGACAGGTGAATGAAATTAATTTGTACAATTTTCTACGTTTTATAAATATTAATAAGGTCACGTGTTCCGTCGCGGTCTTAATATGAGAGGTGTGTTAATGTTAATGATATTCAACGAGCCGCTAACGTGCTGTATAATTTTATGTACAAAGTTAAGCATAGAAATAATGCCACAATATCTACGTCAGACTGAATGAAACTCTAGGAAAATATCGGCAAAATAAATAGAAATAAAACACGTATTTTTTCGCCCACTAACAGTGTTCCATATATCCCTGCGTTAAGAAAAACAAAGGCACGAGCACAACGTCGACATTGATTTCCGCGCTGCTATTTATGAGTTGAGGAAGCTCTGGTGCCTATAACAATATAACTAAGAAGAACACACAGCAGGAAGGCACAGCCGACGGCGTTATTGCGCCACTTACTACTCGATTATCTAGGAATGGTGGAGGCTAGAAATTTCAGCGTAACAAGAAAATGGCTATCTAATAATTGAAGCGCTGCAACGCTTGATTATCACTGGGGACGTTCAGTGTTCTCCATCGTCAGCGGGTATACTGTTGACTCAGCCTAATTAGTAAGCTTAATAATTGGGTTGCTGCATTATCTTCAGTGCACCTCAGTACGCGTGCACTTGAACGGAACGTGCTGAAAGATAACCCGCATAGCCTGTGATCTCTAGGTGGTGTACCTTTGGTATTTGCGTCGGAACGAAACTAAACTAAGTAAATAGATAGACTCCTAATATCTACAGCTCCTACAAACTTTATCTAGAATAATAAATATGCGGAGATTGATTGAAGTTACTAAGTTAAATCGTATCAAGAATACGGCCACGCTTTCATCCTAAAGAAGGTATAAGTTAGAACAAAGTTCTAAATGAATTATTGACAGTTGAAACTTTCTCAATGATAGATTCAGAAGGGGCTTCGAAGATTTAATTACATACAACACCGCGACGAATAGTCCAATTGTAACAAAGTTAACGCTGTGATTGAGTTAACTCGAGCTCTCCAATTATTCAAAGTATAACTTACGGGGTCCGTAATCTGATAACTTAGTCGTTAGCGTGTGTCACTACCCACCATTTTATTGGCAGTACCTCCATATGTAGTTTACTGCATTTAATAACATCCTGAAGGAGACCGTAGCCGAGCTTGTCGGATTACCGTACTTGCGGTGGGTAAAAGCTCATTTTTAGAAGAACATGTAAGCGCGTAGTCAACGCTATTGTTTGTATTTACATAACATAACATCACGCCTGTAATCCCTAAAGGGTTACGCAGAGGTGTTCCTGTGATGTTTTAAGTCCCATGTAATATGGAACGAGCCTATTACCATCAACCGGGCACAAATCTAGACTCCATGGCTGCCACTGATAAATTCCAGATGTAAACACGCAATAACGCATTGCCCGTCCCGGGAATCGAACCCAGGACCTCATGCAGTCGCGGTAGCGACCACTAGACCAACCGAGGCCATCACCGCTGTTTTTATTTAATGTCAACTTATTGACATGCTAATTGCCAAACCAAATATACTTTTGACTGTAAAGTCATAATGTACAAATATCACGAAAAAGCAAAAAGGTGTTTTCTGTCATTGGGCATAAATAAAAAAAATCATCTACCTCACCGCCAACAGGAAAAATGTTCAAAAGGCTCGGACTATAAAAAGACGTATTGTCCGATACCGTCCACACACAATTATTATATAACAATTTAACATTTGTCACACTATAAGCACAATTATATAGACTCTATCCCTTAAACTAGGTCTAGCCTGTGTCTTAATAGATAGGGTTCAGCCTTATGGGTACAGTAGATAAGTGACCTTCAGAATTAGACGAAGTTATAGAGCATACAAACTCCAACGGATAGCGTGCAGGCCGATATAAAACCAACACCTATACAAAACATGAAAACCTGTGTTCAATTTATGGCACTAAAAACCAACTTCAAAGATATATTTTAATTGATTAATTCTAGTAACAAATAAAAACGTGGGACTTGGAAAATAATAGTGAAATTTTATAAAAAAAATAAAAACGAATATTTCTAATAATAAAGGTAACAGGTTCCTCTCTCTGGAGCCCTGACCGCCGGAAGCTTGGACCCTATTCCCGATACCGGTGGGCTACTATTTTTTATATTTTTAAATGTTTTTTTATGTCGTTTTATATTTAAATATTTGAAAATGTAAAAAATATGTATATAAATAAATAAAGGAAAGGTAACAAAACAATGCACATTCATCAATATTTGTACTGATTTGGCAAATACACATATAATTATGTCACCTCTTTTTTAAATATTTTATTCACTCACTTTTTGTATCCTCGATTTTTCCTACCTATGATCTGGTTCAATTCTACGAATGAATGATGACAATACAATAATACGAGCATCTCTTGTCATGGTAAACCTTGAGAATTTCTTTTATTGCTACTTGATATGAAGATTGAGGCCAATATAAATGATTTCCGTGTTCATTGATTGACAAAAAAAAACTTTGATCTGAAGAAAACCTTCTGAATTACTGTAACAACCTATTTTATATAAGACTTACGATCATAAAACATTTTTTATTGACGTATGGAAATTCACGGAATCGAACCACCCTGAACCCTGAGCGTAAGTACTTGGAAGTTGTGTCAGTTTTGCCAGTGTCCTTTTATATATTTTATAGTTTTGCTAAGTAAAAAGACTGAATTTATAAGTTGGTTTTCTTCAGCTAGGTAATATAGAGATATACTGTAATCCTTTGCCATACCAACATATTTCAGGACATCGTGATAATAAGATCTCCATAATTACCTCGCAAGGGGAAGAGTCTTGGGCTGCGGGCTGTTCGAATGAGATACCGCGGCCCTGGAACACAAAGGGCAAGGAAGGAACATGGATGGGTTTTAGTCAGTACAAGTCTGACACTCCTTTCCGCGCTGCCCAGAGCGGGAGAAGTCATTTGATGACTTCCCATCCGTAAAAAAAAAAAGTGGAAGGAAACTTAATTCAAAAGCGGATTAAAAACTAATTTAATAATTAGTTTTTAATCCGCTTTTGAATACCACAGTTAATAAATCTGGTGGTAGCGGCATCCCAATGCAGTAAAGTTTCTTCATTGTGCTCCTAATTAAAGAATCTTCAACAATTGAACTTCCCCCCGATCACTTCAAATACATAGTACTAATTCCAAACTCAAATATTTCACTTGAAAATAATATCCAATTCCAGTTTTATCTACGGGATAATAAAATAATGTTATGTCCATTATTCTACAAACTACTATTAAGCCAACGCACACATTAATAAATCCAGGTTTTTTGCTACTGAAAGAGTTTTTCAACATAGTTTTCCGATTACTCTGGCAACAAAATTAAAACAAATTCACCAATCAGAGCTAACGAAGGGAAATTGTAAACGGTACGCTAATGAATAAGGCTGAACGACTCTGATCTCGACTTTATCTATTCAATTAGGCTGATGGACACCGGTCAATGGTCATTTATAGGCAATCAGTATTATATTATGTGAGAGCGGCGGCGTAGCTATAGGTGCGCGATAGATAAGCCGGTGCGTGGCGCTGGCTCGCGGGCTGGCCAACAAGTCGTGGCCACCTAGCTCGTTAAAAGGCGCTTCGCTCATCTGACAGTAACGATGATCGATGGCTTCGGGACTTCCCCTGTAATATCCGACACCCCCGAACCCACTAAACAGCCGCCTCACACCCCGCCAACTCCATTGAGACCCAAAAATTCTGCGAAACCTAAACATGCTAACTACTCCAAGATACTACGTGTTTTAATCAATGTACGGTGATTAATATCTAACATTAATTGCGTGTGATTAAGCGTACAAATGGGGTGCGTATTCAGCCTGAACGCGTAGCAAGCGTTTATACGGGCCGCTTGGGCCGTGTGCTGCCGCCAATATCACCACGTTTACATTGTTACGGAAACGCTCCTATGAATAATTTCATTGTTTACTTACACGACCTAGTAAGCACCTCAGTGACAGCTAATCGCATCTCAGAGTCATTGTAACGTGTGGCGCCATCTAATTGTTAGCTGTTGATTCATGTTCATACCCTAGACATATAATAAAGTAATTATTTCGTATCAAAACGGGAGTTTTACTTAAATAAAAAGATTATACTAACGTTGTAAAATAAAATACGCCTCATCGCTTGTGACGATAACCTTAAGTAGACGGCAAAGATACTTGAGTGTCTTATAACGAGGTCATGAAAAAGAACGGTGATCGGTAGCTCATGCCCTTAAGCAGAAAGTAACATAAACACTTAAACACAAATATACATATATTTGCATATAGAGCCCCAAGTCTCCTCGACTCTTCGGGGTGCCGATTTTAATGGAGCTCGTCCTAAAACATCAAATAATGTTTACATCCTTAAAGCTACAAAGGGAAAATGTTAGTAGTAAATAATTCGACATTTCATGTTTCTTCGCGAATCGTCTCGGTTTAATTCGAATTATTAAAAAAAACTGTCAAACTTTATTTCCAAGGAAAAAATAAATATTATGCTTTATTTTTCAGACGGTTAGTTATTTACAGATGCCACGGGTACCTACATTCTACAAGGACTACAAGAGAGTGTCTGTGACAAAAATAAAGGCAAAAAGAGTAATACTCTACTATCAAATTACTGTAAAAAATATTGACTTACGCCACCTTTCGATAATTATTCTAACGTCCCTTTTAGGCCTTTTTTTTACGGATGGGAAATCATCAAATGACTTCTCCCGCTCCGGGCAGAGCGGAAGGGAGTGTCAGACTTGTGCTGACTAAAACCCATCCATGTTCCTTCCTTGCCCTTTGTGTTCCAGGGCCGCGGTATCTCTTTCGAACAGTCCCGCAGCCCTGGCAGGCATCGGCCCTTGCGGGCCCCTCCCTGTTTGCTGACATCTCTTTGAGGCGCGCGTGGAACACGAACGCGCCGTCTACACGGCCTGTCGGCGAGCTAGCCCATTACTCACCGTCTACAGGTCCGCGTCTACGGTGGCCGGAAGTCACCTCTTGACCCCCGACGCCCGGGGCGTCTCCCGCGGCGGCTGGGACGAGAGGTTCTCTCCCTCTCACGCTCCGCCACCTCCTTCGCTAGCATGACTGCTTCGCAGAAGAAGGTGACGGCGTCCCATTCTTTCTCGCTCCGGACCATGGCTTGGACCAGGGCCGGACGAGATAGGTCGCCGCCGCCGATCGCCTCCCTTTTAGGCCTTACATGATACTTTCATAAAATCCCTAAATCATAAGATATCTACAATATCGGTTAATCAAAATGTTTTACTAAGGGTGAAACTAAACACGGTTAGCACATTTAAACCGCGTCAAAAAGCTGTCAGTATCCTTGCTTTAGAATATTGACAGAGACACTGACAGCTCATAAAGGCAGTTTAGATGTGCTGATAGTAATCCGTTTCAATTGTGAAGTTGCCCTTTATATTGAAATTTGGTAATTGAATTAGGTATTCATCTTTTATAGCATACAAATGGCATACGGTTACCTAATAATAAAGTAAGGATGTCCCAGAATTTACGCAAAATTGGAATTAAATAGATAATACAAATTTTTTTTTTTTACTTTTTTCTTTGAATCATAAAGTTGAGAGGAGCTCGTGGCTAAATAATAACCGCTCGGGTCGATCATCAGGATAAAACGCACTTGGTCTATGGATGGGTGACCCCATTATATACCGAGTATCCTCTAGAGCTGGTCGGCATAAACCTTTGACTTCAAATAACCCCATAAAAATAAACCTAGTGATTGTATCACATGATCGAGGAGGGCAATTTTGATCACCGAAACAGAGAGAGAGAGTACACACCAGTAAAATGTCGCATGCAGTTATTCAATTGCTCCACGCGCTGTGCGGCGTTGTGCTCTCGTGTAGTGTTTTATTTTTACTAGCCATTAACTGTCGAATGCCAAATTGTTTTTTTATTTATATTTGGCCGCCAGTTCTTTAGAGCACAAATGGCGGCAAATTCAAAACTTGTGGATTAGCCGTAGCGCACATCAACCACGGCTGAACTTCTAATCTCATGTAATCTAGTTTCTTTTGTTAAGTTTGTAAACTAATCTATGACTTCAAATAGCACAAGATTGGATCACAGATTGCCTGTGAAGCTAGACGGGATCCAGGCAGCCTACGGATAAGATCTCGGACAACTTAAAATGAAGATATTGACGGTCGCGAGTACTTAGTTTAAAAAATAGAGAGGCGCAAGAAATCAGTAGGTAATTTATTCTATCAATAAAGGCCTGCACAGAAAACAGAATCACAATTAATATATTTTATTAATTTCAGCTGCAATATGTTGAATTACGTCAATTAAACGTGTCATTCCATATCCAATTAGATTGCAACCATGCATAAATGTAGCAGCAGGTAATTTAATTTTGTAAAAGTAATTAATGTAAGTGCAATAATTACGTTGAAACGCAGTTTGAAATAATAACATTAATTTTAATGACTATCATTATAACAGATAATTAACTATTTCATTTTCAGGAAAACAGGAGACTTTGAGTTAGAATTTATAATCAAAGTTGTGATGACGAAGGACCTTCATTGTGCCAGGAAGACACGGTTCACTAATATAGCTGAGTTTGCCACCTTTCTGGAAAGAACTGAAGGTTACTGCACAGGTGATCAAAGTAAAAAAACGCACTTAAAGCTCTATCTGAATCCAATACCGTTGGCCGCAGTCAAGATGTTATTTTCTATTTTCCTTGTTCTGGTTATTTTTGCAGAAATGCCAAACTGTAATGCAAAATTACATAAAATTGTAGCAATTAACTAAAATTTAATTACTCAGTTAAGGTAATAATAGCAGCATTATTTAGTAGAATAAAGGGTGTAAACAGACTCTTAACGAAGCCAAAAGGCACTTGTTCTCCCCGTCATTGCGATCATTTTTTTGTTCTAGACCATACCTGGGAACCTTCTAGATACGGAGATATTGGGGGTCAAAGTTCCAACTTTTTCACAAGATTTTTTTTAATCCGTTTTTTATGTAAGATTTTTACTTTAAACACCTCCAGGACCCACTTACTACTCAATCCATCCATCAGCACAATGTTTTGAGTGCGTTACATCAAGTCCTACTGTAAAACGTGACTTTTCAGCCCAAAAAAAAAAGTTGTTTCCCAGCACTTTTGCGTAAAGTTACTTAGTTTGATGTACATAATGCTTGGTTGACGGCTTCGTGAAGAGTCTGTTTACACCCTGTATGTAGATACCATGTGTACCATATTAAATTCAGGCAATGTTAAAAACACGTCTCTTCTGCTTCATTCGATTGGGTCAATAACCGACGAAAGCTGGAAAGCCGCCATAAAAGAAGCTGTGATTGGATTCCAAGATAGCAGCCTAGTGTTTGTTTTCGAGCAGTCTATTGAACGGCACTGTGCTGTCTAGATTGGAAAAAATATACCAAGCAAAACTCCGAAAATATCTCTCTGTGCGTACTCACGGGGAAATATGAATCGAATACCGTATGGAGTTATGGAGCCAGCCCATCGACCGTGTCAACACAGCAAATAGGGTTCCATTCATGCGGAATCACATTAAAAGATAAAATCTCACAGTTTATTTTTAACTAACTTCAAAAAACGAGAAGGTTTTCTATTGAAGTTTTGTTTAATGTTTATGTATAGAAAAGTAACTTTTTGTGCATAATTATTTTAGTTTATAAGGACCGTAAAATGCCACATCATTGAAACAAAAAGAGGTAATATTAACAATAAATTGTTAAGCATCAGAGGATTCAAGCGTACCTAAATACCTGCGCATATTGAATATAGCTAAGTAAGTTAGGTTAGGTTAGGCTACATTAAATTAATTAGTGAGGACTGCCCGGGAGACAGGAGACGCGGCACATAGTCCGCAGTGATTGGTGGGCGCAGGATAATTAAGGAATGTCTCATAAGTTTTGAATTAAACTAGTGAGCTGCCCACACCTTTGGACGAAGACATTCATTACGTGCCTCATGTGTCTAGAATTTCAATGAGTTCATACACCATTCAACACCCCGAAGTTTTCAATACCTACCTTTCTTGAATTCAAACTCATTGATTTGAAACGAAAAATTGTTGCTTGAGATGGTTCAAAGAGAACCATCTGAATATTCACTATTTCCTAGCTAGTATTGCAGAAAAACTGCTGGCAGAAGCTCCCACCGTGTTCTATTCTGTTTGAGAAAATTAAAAATCTACACCTAATATTAGTATTTTGATATAAATTAATGGGGAAACTTTGTTATTGCATCCGAGTCGAAATTCACGGAAATGCATTGAAAAACTATTACCTACCTTTGTCAAAGTGCTTCTAAAATCAATGATTTTCTTCCGTTACTAAGATATTTGGCCAAGAGTTAAGTGTTGCCATACCACGTGGCAACACCGCCCCTCTCTTAGGCACTTCATTACCGGTTGACAGCGTTGAGGTGGGGATTTTTAGACGCTCTATTTTGATTATTTTAATTTAAACTTCAGTCACTGAATAACTTTATACATTAATATGTAGTTATTCATTAAATACATATTGATGGCCCCCAGATACTTGTCAAATCTATCTACTACTAACATCTACTTATCAACAAAACTATCTGCGAATCAGACCTAAAGTCTAAAATAATTTTGTTTTGAAATTCGAACGTAGCAGACAAGTTTGCATGATTTTCAAATAAAGGCCTTTATAGGTCTATTTTTCCAGTTATTAGTTTCGTGCAAATGATGGTTTATGAAGCATAGTCACGCTTAGCAGTTCGATGGAAAATGATATGTAGTATTGGGAACAATACAAGGAATACGAGCATGCACTGCTATATATATTACTATACAAATAGCCCTTTGAATGAACACGGTAAGTGGGTTCTTTAGTCAATTGATCCCACACAGGCGGGACCTGCGGGTCCAGATGACCTAATGGATGATGGAATTGGTCAACTGGACCCGTTGATCAGTGTTGTGATGTGATTACTTCTCTTATTACGAAAGTACGCGCTTTGGACGTGGAGTTGCGGACACCAGCTCGTTATACAATACAATACAATACCCTCTTATTATTAAAGCCGTGTAAATTTACAACCAGTTTATCATTAAAATACCGCATTCAATTTTCAAACTTTTAAAACGGAGGTTAAAGGTTAACTGGATATTACTAGTACTTATTTCAGGTAATCCATGTCCATTGACGAATACGAGTACATTCAAGTAAAACTGGAAAGAATACCAACGTCTATTGAGCTGCAAAAGGGTCAAGTGGGATCTGCAAATAACAAATCAGCTGTACCAACTTAGCAGAGTTTTTAAAACGCTTATAAAGCTGATTACGCACTACACACACACGGAGAACCTGTATGTAGTAGATGATTACATTTGTATATTTCATTCTAATTAAAAAAACATATTTTTTTTTACTAATTTTTAGAATTGTTTTTTTTTTTTTAAATAATTGATATTTTTCATTTTGAATTTTATTATTCTATAGTTTCGCTTTATTGCACCGGTTAGGTATAGTTACACGCAACGCCCATTTACAAAAAGTACAAAAAAATCTGTTTGTTGATTAAAGTCATGTTTTTTTTTACTGCCACTTAACTCTTTGGATACGCTTGTGGAAGCAGTAAATCGCGTTCGGATAAACATGAAATGACGTTGGTAATGGTTATTGTTATCATCAAGATAAGTATCACGGTATAATTATCAAGATATAAACATCCTGACAATTATCAAGATAATTCTAATCATTAATAATGATCAGTTCGAACCGAATATTTGACAACTCTATGGCTGTCAAGGTTAAATTCGAATACTTGAACATAGGACAGGGTCTGAGCATAAGAGGATATGTGGGTGGTCATTTTTCAATACAAACGCTCTCGCCTGTTGTCTTTCTGGTTTATGACTTTAAAGCTGTGATTTCTTACAGTTAAATAAATATCAACCTCTTCTATGTCCCTTTTTTTTCGAATGGGATATCATCAAATGACTTCTCCCGCTCTGAGCAGAGCGGAAGGGAGTACCAGACTTGCACTGACTAAAACCCATCCATGTTCCTTCCTTGCCCTTTGTGTTCCAGGGCTGCGGTATCTCTTTCGAACAGTCCCATAGCACCTGTTCTATGTCCCTATGTTTTGCTTTTTGATGATACAGAATCTCAAAACAAAATGCTCAAAATTGCCTATTTAGATCGCCTGTCATCAGAGGCCTAGTGTACAAATTTGACAACTATTAATGAAAAACGAAAAAATAAGTACACAGTTTATATCCTTCTTATGCAGTTTATGAAATATCTTTTAAATTGGTCGAATATTGTAGGAGGAAACAGTCGAGAGCCAAACCTCGAATTATAACTTTTTACTATAGTTGTCCTTGTCGCACCAATGTCGAAATCACGCTCGCAAAGCGACAGCGACAGTTTCTTCAAATACCTACCGTGTTTCCTCTTAAATTGGGAACCAAATCCAGCTGAAGGATGTATCGCATCCCGGATTATGATCCCAATTTGATACCCATTTACCTACAATATGCCGTTATTATTTTCTTAGTGCTTCGTGTTGGAATTTGTGAAGGCACTAGAATTAAAAAGACCTTTAAACAGTTTACTATTACTAAATGACAAATAAAATTAAATATCGAATTAATTAGGATTCCAAAAACCGTGAGCGACAGAAATAAGTTTTTAAATTGATTCTAAACTCGGAACAAAACGAACGCTGCAAATCCCTCTGTAATTCATATATATTAAATGTACAGCTGTATATATTCTGTGGTAATACTGAAAGCTGAGAATATAAAGTCTAAGATATCAAAGTTATGCTCGGCGTCTGATTTATGTTTTCAATATTTATTATTGCATTAAAAGAGAACTATTTCTAGAGGGAAAATATTCTTGATCCGGGTGTATTTTCTTTATTTGAACGAAATTGTTCTCTTGACGCAAGTTCGTCGTATGGACGCAATACATCGGTACGCATATCTCCGACGAAGCAATATTTTAAATATCGAATGCGTCGCCGAGTACTACACCACTCATGCATGACATCTCATGTAGATAAGAGTCGTATCGATATTGCTTTTCCTATTGGCTATCCTATTTCCTATATGCGAATATACTGTATGATATATAATAATCTTGTCAATATCAGTAAACTTAATTTTCTAACGTAAAAGTCGATTAAAATCTTTCCGACACAGAATATCAGTTAAGATTGTACTTGCAATAAAGTACTCTTTACAAAATGTTTGGAATGAAGTCTAAAGAAGTTGTAAAACAAATAATTCTTGTATCTCGCCTCTTCTCGCTTAGCTCGCCTCACAAATAAGCCCACAGACGCGCCATTCAAACTTATGGAAAGGTAGTCTGATTTCCCTTTTGATGCTTGATTGCGACTTATCTTCTCAGTAGTTTGCTCTTTCCTCTATACGAGGAATCATACAAACAGGAAGATTTTCCATCTCTCCGAACTACAGGTGCATATGATGGTTAAGATGTTACGCCCACAATCAAAAACTACTAAATAATGAATACTAAGTATCATTTAAAATACCATCTTGGACTCTACTATAGAAAAAGACGATTAAATAAGTTTATTGTTTAATTCAAAAGGATAAACTAACTATATTCATTACATATACATTAATAATTAAAAACTATTAAACTAAAATAAATAAACTAAGTAACTAGAATTTGTAATTTGGGACGAACTAAGAACTTTTCGGAATGTGGGACAAAACTTTAGGACGAACGAAGAATAAATCATATTTATGTAGCATGAAGAAAAAGTAAATAAAATATCACGGTTGCTATACTAAGAAAAACTGTTATTTTTTCAAAATTGGCAGTAATAAAACATAAGTTGGTAAGCCACTAATGAATCGAAAGATTTCAAGCATAGTGGGTTTCATGCAGGGAAACAATGCACTATTCTTTATTTGCACCTAGTGTCCATGTCAGGGCACTCCTGTCAGCTCACTCTTGATCACCATCATCATCATCGTTCAGACGTCCACTGCTTGACATAGGCCTACCACAAGTGTCGCCACATTCCTGTGTTGTGTTTGTAGGATTGTTACTTACAGTAGAAAATGATTGCTACAGGTAGTCAGGCCGAGAATTATTTGTGACATTTGACTGTTATGCATGACATCATCATCATCTGCCTAGCCTTTTCCCAACTATGTTGGGGTCGGCTTCCAGTCTAACCGGATGCAGCTGAATACCAGTATTTTACATGGAGCGACTGCCTATCTGACCTCCACAACCATGTTACTACTGGGAAATACGATACCCCTTGGTAAGACTGAATAGTTTTTCTTCATTGTCATAAGGATTACACGGATAACCAAATGTAGAGATGTGCATACTTATTTTGGTAGTAAAACTAACACATCCCCTTACAAAACCCCGAACAAAATAAGCTAATAATGACACTTGAAAAACAGAAAATTAAACAGTCTTCTAAAAAACCTTTTAAAGTTTTACAAACTAATATTAATTTCACTGCCTACATACCACATGTCATTTAGAAACTCCCAGTTCCTCTAGAAACATATAATGTTTTGGTGAAGATAAACTTTTTGTAAGAATATCCGCTGGCATTTCAGAGGTTTTTAATTAATCAATTTTTACAAAATTATCAGCTACAGCTTTCCTAACAAAATGATACCGCACGTCTATATGCTTGGTTCTTTTATGGAAAAAAGTATTTTCAGTAAATTTTATAGCACTCTGGTTGTCTGGTTGTCCCTAAATTTCAACTCAGATAAAATATTCTTTAAATATATTGCTTCTTTAGATGCCTCGCATATAGCCATGTATTCAGCTTCAGTGCTGGAAAAAGCTATTGTAGATTGTTTTCTGCATTCATTTACTGGTTGTTTATTTAAAATGTGTGGCAGTGTAATTTCACATGAATGCAGAAAACAATCTACAATAGCTTTTTCCAGCACTGAAGCTGAATACATGGCTATATGCGAGGCATCTAAAGAAGCAATATATTTAAAAAATATTTTATCTGAGTTGAAATGTAGGGATGAATTACCTATATTACTTTATAACGACAACCATAGTGCTATAAAACTTACCATCCGAGTCACGAGCACCACAATGTGGCAAAATTAAAAAGTGATTTTCTATTGTCTCAATATTAATATTGATTTCAACTTTGAGATAACTCTGATTTCATAATAATTAATATGTAGTAGGCGTTCTTGTAAAATCGCGATGTGGCTATAGTACATTGAAGAATAAACAATTATTTCGAATTTCAGCGGAATTTTCTTTAGTGGATAGAACAACATAACCATATAAAGGAAGTGGCAGGTTTTCTTGTTGTACTTTTCCAGGAAAGCACTGCCTGTGCTCTTTTTCCGCGTTCGTGTGTGAGTGTTATATCTTTGAAAACATAATATGGAAGACTAATTAAAAATAGAAGCTCAATACGTCTCTCGAATCAGCATTTCGTACCACAGTAAAATTGTGTTCTCATTTTAACTAGATACGATAGGTAGACAGGTAGACATCGTGTACAAACTCAATCAGATTATACGAATTGGGAAAAATCGATTTCCCGCAAAACCTATGAAACTGAATCAATTCGTGATATTTGACTTGACATTAAATCGCTTTCGAAATAAAGCTAACTAGACTTATCTGTTAGAATTTTGTTTGCATGATCAGCAATTTAGTTTTTATTAGGTACCTAGAAATGTATAAAACTATCACAACTTTCGTACAAGTACGTACGAGTCATATATTCAGAAGAATGAAAAAGATACAAGGAAAAGATTATTTATTTATTTATTTATGGACTATGGAAGACTTACAGCTAAACAAAACAGAATAAAAAATAGAGACTGAAACTGACAGCCAATTACAAGTCTTCACTTATAAAAAACAGACTGGCAATGATGGTGTGGACAACACAGCACTGCCCACACAGAAAAAACAGGACAACATCAGATGCTTAAACTAGACACAGTTAAATCTTATATGGTTTAAGCACTAATACTTGCATCACACAAGAATAATAATTATTGGCCAACCCTTTACGGATTTAAGTCTGGTACCGTAATCCTTGTATCTGAACAAAATATTTGTCAGAACTGTATTGTTATTAAGTAGGTGGCAAGTCAGGCGGGCTTACACCAAGACCCTTAAAAATCCTAGAACAAAGCGTGATTCACATGGATGACGGATACGCTGGGAATAGACCTGTGATCTGAAATGCAATGTGAAGATAATGGATATGGACGCGCATCCAGCAATTCTGGTTACACAACTCAACTCGTTCTTACGTGCTGTCGCATTTATGAATGGTCAATGATGATAGGTGGATTAAGGCTGTAATCGAATTGCGTCTAAGAACTGGAAATGTGAGTCGTCCGGCGGCGGTTTTCTGGTATCTATTACAAGTGATTGTAACACAGACCCGTCAGTCGTTCTGACTCTGTTATGATATGTACTCCTGAAATTCCTCTATGCAAATGTTTCTTATCCCTGTTTAACCATTGTCACATTCGTATGCTACTTTAACAATAACAATAGCCCGCTTCGGCCGTCTACGTAACCGTCTTTTCGTAACTGATTTCGATGCAGGAATTATTTTTCCTGGTACGTAACTAGTTTCGATGGAAGAATTATTTTTCTTTGTACGTAACCGCGGTGCCTCTATTAACAATCTTACAACCTAGTTACAAATTTTAGTTAACAATTTGTATTCTTCAGACATCGGTTTCCGAAGATTGTTTTGCCGTAGCATAGGCCTTCCCCATATTCTTCCCCGTTTCCCGGTCTCGGGTTTCCCTCTTCCACATTGACCTCGCGGTCGCTTTAAGACCGTCGTCCTACCTTTGTATCGGGCGTCCTCTCTTTCTTTTGCCTTCTCTTGGGTACCATTCAGCTACTAATTTTGCCCAGCGTATGCTACCAATGTTATATTATTAAATAGAAAATTGTTAAATATGATCAATCAAAACGGACTACAACGGGCATGACATTTGACAAATATATTTATCTGACTTGGGATTTGGTCATGCTTTCAATACAGGGTGTAAACAGACTCTTCACGAAGCCGTCAACCAAGCATTATGTACATCAAACTAAGTAACTTTACGCAAAAATTTGTGCTGGGAAACAACTTTTTTTTTTGGGCTGAAATATCACGTTTTACGGTAGGTCTCAATTTACCGCACTCAAAACATTGTGCTGATGGATGGATTTAATAGTAAGGGGGTCCTGGAGGTGTTTAAAGTAAAAATCCTACTTTAAAAACATGTATTTAAAAAAAACTTGTGAAAAAGTCGGAACTTTGACCCCCAATATCTCCGTAACTAGAAGCTATGTTCTAGAACAAAAAAATGATCGCGATGACGGGGAGAACAAGTGCCTTTCGGCTTCGTTAAGAGTATTTTTACACCCTGTATAACATCATATAAAATATGCGCCGGATAACAACAACAACATACATTTATTTGTCCCATAAACCTTACAGACTAACATACATTCGACAAAATACAAATTGTGTTAGTAAAAAGAACCTTAAACATATGTTAGTAACACTTTACTTAACTTACTTAACTAACACAAGTACACAATCAGTGTCTTGACCCCCAAAATTGCTAAATAAGGCAAAAGAAACTTAGGTAATTCGCGTAATCTTTTAAGATTCAGCAATGTTCCACTCATCAATACCTATATTAATTAAATACTTCTATTAAAAAGACTTAAAATAAACAAAATCTTACCTTACCTATCTTATTTCTTCAGCCTTTAATCACTTACTTAAACCCGACGCTTTCATTTTGGAAGCGGCGCGCGGCCGAGCTTGGTTTAAGTTCGAAACAATGAGCGCTTCCAAATCCGGATGCTAAATGTACAGGTACACAATAGATCTGTAGGTGCTAAGTGTAGGCACGGAAGCTGCTGATACTGGGTGCATTGACCGTTGAACCACTCAGATATAGCCATAATGCGATGAATTTATAGGATGTAACAGCATGTATATAGCACTAAGTAACATCCACTAGAATATTGATCAGGGTTGCCTACTACACAAAGCTACTCGAAAATATTTAAATATGGGCAAATTTTTCCAGACGTCGTTAATGTAAGAGAATATAGAACGAAAAAAAATTAAGCACATTAAATTCGGATCGAAAGTTAAGGCCAAAAGAAAAGCCCCTCCAGGCGGAAGGTGAATCTTCCGGTGTAACTTAACTGCTGATATAATTATAGAGGACCGGAAGCCGCACCGGCTCACGCGCGCTCATTATAGTATATTCAAATTGCCACGAAAATTCATTAAAATCTAACCGTAAATGCGGCATTATTTACTTATTATCATACAAACATATGCGACTAGCACGTGCGGGACACTGCATTGCACCAAGGCGCTGATTGGTACACAGGTACCTACTTCCCGTCAACTTGCTTTTAATAGGAACACAGTCACCTACAAATGCACGGAGCAGAAGTTATACATAAATACTTCGCAACTAATATCCTCCACATTTTAGTAAAAACTCATTGAAACGAAAAACACGTGGCTTCATGATACTATGGAAATATTAATTTTCACTTCGAGAGAATTCATAAGAATGCAAAGAGAAACAAATTTTCTCTCTCAGATTGTAAACACCGCAATTTTTTAAATTAGATCGTAAATTTATTCCTTGGAATTCATTCTTACTTCCTTAATACTTTTATAATAATGATTTACTTAATACATTACAGTTTTTTGATAAGTTCAGTTCAGTGCTGAATTGACTCTGAGTTCAGTAGAGCGTGTATTAGACACTTAAGAAGATTAAATGAGGCCTGTCAAGAATGTCAAATCTTCAATCCGAACTTTGGGAATGATAAATGATGCATAAATAAATCAGTCCTACCCTACTAAAAACTTACTGGCATAAAAGTGTATGGAATGAGGCTGAATTGAGGCTAGCTCAAATGATTTATATACTTTACTAAAAGAATAGTTCAACTTTATCGAATAACTACTTACCAACTCAAACTCATCTATTTCTATGAAAACCTTAAAAACCACTAATTCCAAAAGTCAAAATCCTTGTCCTTTAAAGTTTTTGTTCCGTGTTCATTTATTGCTAGGTAAGTAGTCAGTTTACGGAAGCATTTAAAAACTCCTATTGCAAACAATATTTCATTACTTGCTTTATGGTAGACACGTGAAGATTGAGCTAGTTTTAATGTCGGAGTAACGTGAGACATGTGACCATGTTCATCATCGAGAAATGGCAATAAGAGCATTTTCACACAAGCTTCAGTACTGAGCACAGCCTACCAATCGTCGATGATGGAAGTAGTGAGCTTTAGGGTTGTCAGACACGCTCTCATGAATAGACTTTATAGTTATAAAAAAATATGTGTGTGTACCAGAGTACACAGGTAAGAAGTGAAACTTCTTTACGACATATAATTTTTCTACTATTTGCAACTTCACGAAAATGGGGCTTAAGCCTAAAGGCCTTAAGAAAAACATTCTTTTCCGTATTAAATTAAAGCTATTTTATTATTATAGACATGCATACAATTAATGAGTAATTTATTTTATCATTGTTCTTATTATAATATCATTGCTATTGTTGTATTTCATCAATAATGATACATTATATTCTTTACGTCACTATACTAAACTTTGATAAAAAAGCAACATGGCGCGTAACCGAAAAACGTGACGATACGTCAAAAAAAATCTCCCATACGTCGATAGAGTCGAAAAATCGTCGTGAAAGTCAGTTTCACTTCAAAAACACTGCCAAGTCGTTAGTGCCAACTTTTAAGATTATTTTATTCATTTCCAGGAAGATAAAATAAAGTATTTTTGATGAATAATCAAAAAGTAACAAGTAAATCTATACGTTGTTATGTTACAGCTTAATGCACGCAACATATCTTTTTGTGATTTGACATATTTTTACAAAGAAAGTAGTTCGTCTTTAACTAATACCACCGAGCATTATTGTTACAGGCATCAGACGATTTTAGACTCATCATCTACCAGCCATATCCCAGCTATGTGCGGGTTGACTTTTAGTCTAACTGGATGCAGTTGAATACCAGTCCATTTTAGACTCATTTGCAAAAATACTCTTTCGAAACAATCCTAGGAATGCTAAAAATTAATAGTTAAAAACATTTTTAAAAACAAATTCTATTTAATGTTCGAAAAAGAACAAAATAAAATTAAGTCAAACCCATCAATTTATTACAACTAAAAACTAAAGTTTATAATACACTTTTTTTTTATTTGCCCTCGCTAGGAATTTCACCCGTATCGTGGGTGCTTAAGCTTATCTCCATCACTTTCACCCCCAAACTTAAATCCTTAAAAACTTATACTTATGTGAGCTGTTCATTTTATGTAACAATAAAAGATTTTCCTAAAATAAAAGAAAATATGAATTGGTATAATAAGAAAATATCAGACAGTATGAGCAGTAGGGTACAGGTGGGTTGTTATAAAGACAAGACATAAAACTGTTGGTTCACAATTCAGGAAACATTAGGTACCCAGTAAGTATACCTCGAAACAATAAACCGAGTTTTAAAAACATACCCGACTGGCAACCGACTTATATAACTGGGTGTATAAACCATAAACTATAAAGCTATAGGTACGTTCAGATTCAGATTCATTTATTTATTGTATTCATGTCCGCGCTACCTAAAACTCCGGCCACAGACAATCTACCTGGTCATAAATAACACAACTTAAGTATAATTATGATTATACGATATTCAAGAGCACACAGCGAAGTTCCCAGCAGGGTGCGCTGGTAACCTACCCACCGTAGCGGAAACAGGAGGTAAAACCGTCAGAAACCGGCGGGAAGTCGCAAGTACATCCGGTGCGACGTTCCATAGAGCACTCTCTATATTATTTTGCTTCATTGTTGTTGTTGATTTACATAAATGATTTACGATCACGGCTTTCTTTGGGCGAGTCGAGGGCGAAAACATTTTAATTGACGGTGAATATACTTGCCTTAGAATACACCTGGTTATTTTCAAGAAGGTTTAAATTAAAGTGAGTTCATAGAAACAAACGACTATAGTACAGGTTGTAAGATTGTGCCTCGACGTCCCTTACACCGTGTCGGTATGTTTCTACATACGGCCGTTTAGTATTACTGCGTAGTTTTAGGTAGTTAATAATTTTTAAAATTATTATTATCCTTTATTCATTTTTATCCTTATTATTTACATTTTTAAATATTTGACTAACAAAAATTACAATATACAAAAACATTTAAAAATATAAAAAATAGTAGCCCACCGGTATCGGGAATAGGGTCCAAGCTACCGGCGGTCAGGGCTCCAGAGAGAGGAACCTCCTAACAATACGAGCCGTATCCAGGAGTACCGCTTTCTGAATCAAGCCCTTGATCCAGCTGCCTAACGAGAGCCTCCTCAGGTGTTGGTCGAGGCTCTTGGCAATTAAGCCATGGGCTGATACGACTACCGGCACAATGATCGCTGAGTCCACATCCCACATGTCGACAACCTCGCGAGCTAAGTCAAGATACTTGATTTGTTTATCTTTCTCGGCTTTCACGAGGTTCTCGTCATGCGGGACCGTAATGTCAACAATCATTGCGCGCCGCTCTGATCGATCCACCACCACTATATCAGGCTTATTGGCTACAATAGTCCTGTCAGTGATGATGGATCGATCCCAGTACAGGGTAGATTTGCCATTATCGAGAACTGGATCGGGCACATACCTATAGTACGGCACTTCCGATTCCACAAGGCTGTATTTTAGAGCAAGTTGCTGATGGATAATCCTGGCTACAAGGTTGTGTCTATGCAAGTACTCTCCGTTAGCCAGACGAGAACACCCGGAGATAATGTGACGGATTGATTCGCCTGGACGGTGGCATGCCCGACATATGTCAACCGTGCCGTCCTTCACAATAAATCTCCGGTAGTTATTCGTCATCATAACTTCATCCATAATTACACAGACAAAACCTTCGGTTTCTCCAAAGAGGTCCCCGGAACGTAGCCAGGCTACGGACGCTGATAGGTCTACATCGGGCCCATGCAGTGCCCGGAAAAAGCGTCCGTGAAGCTCCTTACTCTGCCATACTCCCCTGCGGTCGTTAGTGTCAAGTACTACAGGTTTGCGCCAGTTCTCTTTAGCCAAGGAGAGCGGGGTGAGGCCCTTGTCCACCGCGACCACATCTCGATGCATCCCCACGTCGGCTTCTAGGAAGTATTCCCTGAGACTGCATATCTCGCGATTGTGAAGAGTCTTAGCATTTAAAAAGCCTCGACCCCCACACTTCCGCGGGATATACAGTCTCATAACCGAAGAACGTGGGTGATGCATTCGAAATGCCGTCAACAATTTGCGGACCTTCACATCCAAGGCGTCTAGTTCTGTTTGAGTCCATTTGAGTATGCCAAAAGAGTACATCAAAACCGGCATGACCCAACCGTTGAAGGCACGCACCTTATTTCCGCCTGACAAAAGACTATTAAATACTTTTTTCAGGCGGCCAAAGAAGCGCTCCTTCAACGATTGCTTCATGTCAGCAACATTGATGCCCAGCGCTTCTGACATACCCAAATACTTATAGGTTTCGGTTGCTGAGAGGGATCCAAGATTTAAGGAATCCGTGAGCTTGGTTCCCACAGATTCCACAATCTCCCCTCGCTTTACATGCATGACCGCACATTTGTCCACACCAAATTCCATCCTGATGGCACTACTGAAAGTTTCAGTTACCTTCAGTAGCTCCATCAGTTGCAAATCGTTGGGGGCAAAGAGTTTCAGGTCATCCATGTAAAGGAGGTGAGATATAACTTGACCACCTCTCTTCAACCGATAGCCTAGCCCTGAATCCTCCAGCAGTGTGCTTAGAGGATTCAAGGCCAAGCAGAACCAAAGCGGACTCAAACTATCGCCCTGAAATATTCCTCGCTCTATATTTATCGGTTCGCTATTCCTCTGGAATTTAAAACGATTGTTATGCACGTAGTATCTTCCTAGATAGTAATCTATAAGCAAACCCTGAAACCTACATGTAGCTAGCACTTTTGCGGATAGTTTCTTTTCGTGAACTGTGTTGTTTGGCTGACGGCTGAGATGATACAAAGTACGATCAGACGTGCGTTTCCAAAGCGAGAATGAGCTTGCAAAACCCGGTTGTCTGTCAAAAAATAAGATAGGCAGGCGAGTGACAGTAATGCCAGTGTGAGTACCGGACAATAAGCTTTTACCGTGGGAAACATTGAAACTGTTTCCGCACACTTTTGCGATATCTACCTACCTAAATTAATGTGAAATGCTATCGGTTCTAAGAGTTCTCTCGTAGAAGTGACAAATTAAGTTGACTTCTCAATATATTTATCCAGAGAGAAAAGGGTGTTATTGGCGTCTTATCACGTTACCGAAACTGGGCGTTAAGAGCATTGTTGACCTGTTTTTAGTACAAAAATGTGGGACACAAAGGTTTTAGGTATTGAGTTTACAATTCCAATCATCTGGTAATGGAAATAATTATTATGTAGTTTAAAAAAACATTATTTTGTCACGCATTCAAAATTATAACTCCTCTTAAAATTCCTCTTGAATTAGACTACTTCGTTGGTCTAGTGGTCGTAACCACGCCTCCCGAGCATGAGTTCCTGGGTTCGATTCCCGGGCCGGGCAAAGTGATATTAGGTTTTTTTCCATCAGAAATTTCTCAGTAGCAGCCACGGAGTCTGGATTTGTGCCTGGTTGATGCCAATAGGCTCGCCCCTATAACATGAGATTTAAACATAACTTGCGAAATGTGG
Organism: Lycophotia porphyrea; assembly: GCA_950005105.1. NCBI lineage: Eukaryota > Metazoa > Arthropoda > Insecta > Lepidoptera > Noctuidae > Lycophotia > Lycophotia porphyrea. The sequence continues at coordinate 25,156,141 of OX465383.1, read as the reverse complement.
GTTTAGGTGCTATATAGGTAGGTCAACCTTTGCCTAACCCTTCGGAAATTATAATTCGGCAGATGGGATAGTTTGAGCTTACTAAAACCAGTCAAACAAACCCTGAATCGAGCAGTTTAGTGGTAGCCACTGAAGAGTTCAACTACCCAACTCCTGACTTCATCATCAGGCCCTCAACACCAAGTGCAATCTATCGTACTCATCGAAACGAATTTATTATGCGAACCGAAACTCGAGGGGTTTACTAGTGTCATTGAAGAGTTCCATTATCCGGCTCCTGACTCCATCATCGGATCAGTTACAAGATCCCACATTAACTACCATCCAATTTAAGTACATAGAATAACGAAGTATCATTACGATACGACGATTAGAATTAGGTTAAAACTGATTTGATTACATTGTTTGTCAGTAAGTTACAAGTGTACAATTATAATAAGTAATATATATAAGCGTGTTGAAGTCTTATAAAAGTAAATAAGAGATTTTTAACAATATAGGGCTGTATTTTCTGAAGTCAATTAACTTTTTTTTATCCTTCAAATAAACTAACGTCAGTTTCACAAAAACTGTCGAAAATATATAAAATCGGATGGAAATAACAGGTTTTGAAGACATGATCACATACCACACACACACATCGACATGACATGACAATTGACATGTATCGATAGCCATTTTGTTTCTGTCGATCCAAGGAAAAGCAACGAAAATATTAATTTTCATGTATGGTCGCCCTTATCGTACTTGTCATTTTATTTATTTACCAGGAAGTGCTCATCAACTAAAGTTCGATGAAGAATGGACATCCTGCTAAGTGCTAACGTCAATAATTGTGCCGAATATTTTATAGAATTAGATATTATCCATCCATCTACGTCTCAACCTAATTATTTCAATAAAAAAAGCCACTTGTCAATTATCACATTACACATAGCCATTGCCATTGTGTAGCACCTACGTAAGTAGGAAGGTTTTATTTATTGAAATAAAATTGAAAGCGACGTAAGTTATGAATTCCGTCGGAGAGGGTTCTCCGCACAGAATGAAAAGAGAAAAATTCATATGATAGGCAGCAGATAATCGTCATCTGCCTAGCCTATTCATTGATGCGGCTGAATACCAGTATTTTAAATAGAGCTACTTCCTATCTGACCTCCATAGCCCAGTTTGGTTTGGGTAATACGATAGGTACCCGTTAGTAAGACTAGGGTGTCAGACTTTCGGGTCACTGACCTGTAACGACTGTCAAAGATCTACTAATAATGACATCAGTCTGGGACCAACGACTTTCCGAGGCACGGGGGAAACCCGGTACAGTCCAGTACCAGGTGTACCTAAGTAATTACTTAGGTTGTTTACGTCTTCCCGGTAGGAGATGAAGCGTCGAGGAGGCAACCGCCTCGACGCTGAAACCCTGCCTGCATTACCTACTTAAAGCAGATGGGACTTCGGGGTCACGGGCGTTCAGCGAGGCTTAGGGGATAACTCTGCATAATCGCCCCAGGGATGTGCCTTAACAGGCGTTACACAGAGGGGGCTCCGGACAGGTCTGTTTAGAGGAAACGGCGTCTCCTCTCATGTACGGATGTTGACCACCAGGGTGGTTTTAGTTCGGTAAAATTCCCACACTCCCCGGTCTTATCGCCAAAGACCGGCCGCCTTTTGAAGGCCTTTTAAAAAAAAAAGGTACCTAGTTTACGTATGCTGACTGTCATATTCACTCACTTACCTAAGTGAGTTGACGGTTTAGCGTAGCATGTAGAAATAAGTAGGTATCAACCAAAACCAAAGGACCAAAAAAATATTAACGCATCATTGAGACGTGCGTGACCTTGGAATAAGGCCGATGAAATTCGGGCAAGATGATAAGTACAAATAAAAAGGGGTGCAGCAGGAGAGTTATAAAATAAATGAGTTACACTAAAGGTCTGCTATAGTATCGGCGCGGCGCGGTGAAAAAGTAATTAAAAACGATTTACCAAGTGAGGGTAAAAAAACAAACAAAGCGAACAGATTTTTTTTTAATATTCGAAACAAAGAACTCGCGAATTATCACACGCGTAAATCACAAGAATATGTACCGCACACATATTATAAAAAAAAACTGGGGTAGATAGGTAAGTACTAAGTATTTCATTTATTGTTAAAATACACACTTAACATGCATCACGATAAGCATTACTTCTTTTAAATAAACATAAAAACCCTAAACATAGATGGGCGGTTAATTGTGCCTGTGAGTGTATGTTAAAATTCCCGCCCAGTATCTTCATAAATTTATTTATATATTTCCACAAAATAAAAATATATAAATATTCCGATTCTCTCCGTGTGCATACAGTAGACAAGATTGAAGCACAGGCTCCCCACGAATAAAGGGGTAATAGGTAAGTATCTGTTCCTATGCGATTCTAGACTACCGACTTCTAAGAGATTTCACGAAGGAACTACACATCATTCCCCTGCCCTTACATCCCCCTTAGCATTTTCATCTCAGTCACATGCAATTGCTTTTCATTCCGCCCTTGTGGCCCAACATTCTGATCCATACAAGGCAGCAGGTCTAACCATGGTTTAATGAATGCGGGAGTCGCATATTGTCCCCGTGACCTGCCGCCAGCCATCCAGTGATAATTTTGTGCTTAACACTCCGAACTATTTGGCCATCACTTTGCACGAGTGAACCGACCGAGATACTGAAACTCGGAGCAGACTAGGATGAGCGCGCCATCTAGGGCTAAGTTTCCAGAACTGGAGAGACCGCCGAAATCGCAGAACATTTCAGTTTTACTTCTGTTGATTTTGAAGTCAACATTCCCCAGTTTCTGTTACCTTGTCTCCAATCTACTCTGGATCTCAGGTGCATCTTCATCGACAAGAACAATGTCGTTGACAAACAATATGCACCATGGTCGGTGTTCAGTTTTTGCGTGAAAGAGTAACAAACATGCATACATCCTCACAAACTTTCGCATTTAGGTTTAATAGTAGTAAGATTTGCACGCCGAAAGTAATGGCAGAATAAGAGATTAATATTATACTTTATCTTTAAGATCCCTCTGTACAGACGCCAGCACATCAACCTACCCATAACAGTAAAAATTTCACAATCAACCTACCGCTGTTAGCAATAAAGTTGTTTATTAAAGAAATTTGACAGAGTAGTAGCTGATGCTGTTGTGCTGGCGTCTGTACCGTATTTACGTAAATAAATGATTTTGATTAGATTTTGAACCACGAAGGAACTACCGACTTCTCAAATTGTGAAGCATTACCTTATCATAAAAATGACAAAAGGAAATCAAATTATTCGAAAAAGAGTTGTTTAACAAATGAAAGAAAACTGCAGTAATCCCGTGAAGAAAAAGTAATGTAATCGATAAAACAGGGGTATTCAATAACACTTTTAAATTCTGTTAGTCTGTACTACCGCCATCTATTGTGTATGTTTGAAACCACTTTGTAATAGCTGAGCGGTAGTGAGCATCTCCACTGGCTGCCATAGCTGGTAATACCATAGAAGAATAAGGTAAGGAGTTGGCATAGCTGGATTTACCCCACCTGCACTGCAGTACAGACGCCAGCACATCAAGCTACCCGAAACTGTCAAAATTTCTGAATCAACCTTGAACCGCTGTTGCGATAAAGTTGAAAAATTAAAGAAATCTGACAGATTGTAGTAGCTTGATGTGCTGGCGTGTACAGACGCCAGCAGGTCAAGCTACCCGAAACTGTAGGTTTTTCCCAATCAACCTTGAACCTAATGCTTCTGAGATAAAGTTGAAAATCTATTTAAAAAAAATAACAGATTATAGTAGCTTGATGTGCTTGGCGTCTGTACATTGGCTATTTGAGCGTGCACGTTATATGAAGCTAGTCAAATTCATTCACCGACAGACGCCATTGTGTATCGCAAACAAGTGCTCTCTAAAAAGAATCTGTGGGTATGCTCTTCAGCTGCTGGATGAAAAGCAGCGAAGTAAGTTATAACGGGACCCAAATTTTGGCTTGGTCAAACAATGACATTGATCTTTTGAAAATTAGAGCAGTTGATTTGCTCGATCGTGAGATACCTTGAGAATAGCTGAGCATTCCTGAAAATATTATCAACAAGATAGAGACGCGGGATTGTGCTTTGATTATTTGAGACGAGCGAGCCTGCCCCATAAAACTTCTGTATGTTGAAGTATTGGACAGCACTATGCGATATTATAGCCTGAAAAATAGTTCTATAGCTCCTGTATGGTTTTGTTTTTTTTCTTCCGTCAAATCTTGTTAGCATGCAATTGTAGAAGGACCAGGCAGTTCCCGATTCAAGTTCCCCATTTTTAGATGGCGCTTTTTTGTGTCGATATAAAACGATACAGAATGGCGTCAGTCAGCGAATGAACTAGTTTGTCGAACGGCAAGTGGTCAATGTTTTTTTGCAGAGTCGTAAGTCCAACTATGCCAACTGTAGAGCTTATTCCTCTATGCATGTCCTGTATGTGTTAATCTTAAATCCCCTCGCACAAAAGAGCAGAAAAAACTGTTCGGCGATTTAATGCTTGCGAGATCCAGCTAAAATGCTCGAAGAGCATTTTGTAATACTTTCACGTTTCATTCAGCGCTGTTAAAAGTAAGCGAAAATCGTCTAAAAAAGAGCATCATAAAATACTGTATAATCTGTATAACCTATGATTATCGATTGAATGATTTTATAATCTACTTTAATTAATGGTCCCCGAAGTTTTCGTTGCGATTGTTGCGTCAAAACAAAAGCAAAAAATATTGGGGACTAATGTAAGTAAAGTACACTTTGTTGTAGACTGATTCAATTCTTGTCATAAAATGCTATATTATATTTATCACTTCGCTGTTCCTGTTTTTTTGTAATTTTCTTGACCTTGTCACCTTGTCATAGCATTATTGATTGGTCTATAATTTTCAGTGTGCGGTCTTACTGATTATTTATTATTAACTATTGTATTCTATTCACAGTACTGCAGTCTGCTGGCCTAGATAAAGGAAATTGATAATCTTTTTGTCAACCAGCAATAAAAAATCATTTTTTTAAAATGCTATCCAAATTTCCAAAGTCTTGCGACACATTTGTCGTTATGCCTTCGCATACCAAAAACGACGTAGTCCTGTTTGGAAAAAACTCTGACCGTCCCCAGCATGAAGTCCAAGAAGTTGTTTTAATCAAAGGTGGCATTAGAGATAAAATGCTGAAGGTAAGAATTTGTCATATCCTTGTAGCAAAACAACACAACCACTTACAACACAATAACCACAACACAACCACTTACAACACAATAACACCACAACACAACCACCTACAATCACTTGGAAACGATGCAGCTGATGAACTCATCAGAAGGGGATTCAAGACCGTTCGGACCTATTGTGCCCATTCCTTTCAAACAGCTAAGGAGATCGTTAAAGGATCAAACTCAAACACAAGCGGAGAAATGGTGGACTTCAACACCTGGTTGTAGGCAATCCAAGGAGGCTATGCCCTGGATATTAAGCTGACCAAATGCCTTCTGTGTTTGGATTGAAATAGCCTACTAGAGGTGGGGATCATCACTGGATACTGCTCACTGAACAAACACTTTCACACCCTCGGTATTACTGACAGTTACCTGTGCAGAGCATACATGGAGGCGGAAGAAACAGTACCGCATGTACTCCGCGAATCCACCGGTGCCACCAAGATCCGCAAGGAAACTCTTGTAACACCTAGATCCCTTGCAGATGTCCTGAGAAGACCGGGATTGATATGAGGTGGGCCGATTGGAATAACGGTTGCCATGGCTCATGTACAATGGTCCAATTTAAGGACTATGTGTGGAAACTAGAACCATAATTACAATCTATTCACTTCTCTTAAAAGCTCAGTAGTTTTGTTGTTTTATTTATTGTTGTTTGAAGTACATTTTTATACTGTACCTACTAACTTTGGTTCATACAACATTTATCGGGGTAATTACATGGGTTCGTCATTTTGCAGTGCACCTATATAACAATAGAAGGGGTATCTCCAGTAAACTCCATCATATTGAGCAAACCGGCATGGATGTGGGGGGCAGAAATGGGGGCTAATGATAAGAATGTGGTCATTGGCAATGAGGCTGTGTGGACCAAGAATAATGAAGGTGAAGGAGACGCCCGACCGAAGCGGTTGTTAGGGATGGACTTAGTGCGGTAGGTTCATAGATTATGCTTTTTTGTTTGAAGTTGCTTCTATGTCTAAAAAATCTTATTGGATATTGCCCTTTTGAGAACCACTAGTGCTAATACGACATCTGTCAGTGTAATACAACATTATAATTAGTACTCTGACTAAACTAAATAGGCGTTGGTGCCGATTCCCTTGTTCACAAACTAAACTAAATTAAAGTTGAGTGCATCTTTTTCTTTCTATTTTATTATGAAAAGGACAGTTGATAAATATTAGTGTATAAACCGAAATGGAAGGTACGTGACTTATTTAATCAGGTGTCGTAAACCTTTTGGTATTTGTTTGGCTCGATTGACTGATCCATTATTTTTGTTTATTAAAGAACAGGATATTACCATGCTAGTCTTGTAAAACTCAAATATTCCTATTTTATAGTATTTCATAAACAAATAAACGTTGTATTAACTATAGCTTTTGAATGAAATCAAATAATATCGTAATCTGAATCAAATTCATTAGTGTCACTATCTTCGATTTCATTTTTTTAAAGGCGACAGCCAGTTACCGAAACGTTAGTTAATTGTAAATATATTATTTTACATAAAAAAATAATTCGGTTTCCGTATCATAATGAATGATTTTTATATTGAAAAGGTTTACAACTCCTGAAGTATGCGTTTTTATTATTTCTGCAGTCTTGGCTTAGAGAGGGCAGATTCTGCTGAAGCAGCCGTGGATATTATAACAGCACTTCTTGAGCAGTATGGTCAAGGTGGTCCATGCTCAGAGCATGATGACAGCCATTTCTATCACAACTCTTTCTTAATCGCAGACCCCAAAGAAGCTTGGGTTCTAGAGACCAGTGGCAAGATATGGGCTGCTGAAAAAATAACAACTGGTTACAGAAACATTTCTAATGGTCTCACTATTACCACAAAAATGGATAAAACAACAGAAAACTTAATGGAAAAGACTCAGCGTCTGCGCCTTTGGGATGGACAGGTATGAATTAACGCCTTCAGTGCTAGGAACCCACCTGGTGGGTTCACTCAAGTTGCACTTGCGATGCCGGGAACCCACTTGAAGGGTCCACTACTCCACTTGCATTTTCTATGGTTTTATGAAACAGGGTGGACTCAAATGTGTTAAAATGCACAACAAGCATTTTGAGCTATCTAAGTTCTGATAATCTCCAATTTTTTAGGGTGAATTCAACTTTATGAGATGTTACTCATCTGGTGGTGATGAAATGAGGCAACGACAAGGGACAAGGTTATTGAAAGAGTTAACTGCTACATATGCTTTTTACGTACGCGACATGATGAATGTGTTGAGGCACAGGGAGAGCCGTATCTGCAGAGGTTGTGATGACACTTTCCCTACTCAAGGAAGCCAGGTAGCACAATAATCTAATTGTATTTCAATCAGTACTGAAGGCGTCTGTTATATAAGACATTGTTACTTAAATGACTTTTCTTCCAGGTGTCATGTCTTGTAGCTGGAAACGTAAATGTGCACTGGTTCACCGCCACGCCAGACCCAGGCATGTCCTTCTACAAACCGTTTGTCTTCACACCAAATGCCCAAATTCCTGCTGAAATAATTTGCCCAAAGGAGGTAACATCTGTCAGCTTCTTTCAAACAAAAAATTAGTAATTCATTATGAATGCAATGTTGTGTTATGTATTCATTAAAAAGGATTTGTAATGTAGAAACAAATAATTACAAAATGCAGTATTAATAAGCTTATTGCTTTGTTACAGCCAATGCAGCCAAGAGAACATCAACTATATAAGATGCATGTAGAACGCATTGGAACAGCGGAGGATGCACAAACTACCAGGGGTTGCAGAAGGTTAGAAGCAGAACGCCTTTCACAAATGGAGAAATACTTGGAAACTCCTATTGGGCAAAGTTCGCTTCAGGAACTTGACACCCTAATGAAAGACTGCGTAGCAGCCGAAATTGAGCTGTATTTTGAAGATACCGATGATGAACAGTAACTTAAGCGAATTTTCGTGTCAACAATTAAAACAATAATATTGTAAATCACACAATCTTACTCACATCCAAATGTTTTTTCACCAAAGGTAATATCAAATCATTATGATTAAGATACGTTAGGAATTAAGGATAATATCATTAGGTTATTTCAAATTATTTTTTGGTTAATATTTATTTACAATTTATTAAGCAATAGTTTAAAACGCGAGTTATGTCTACCTATGGACAGGTAAACCCCTCATTAGCTTGTTACTGTTTAAAAGTATACCCCATATAATATTTTTAATTTAGCTGATTTTTAGTTAATGAAATTCAAGGTTTTGCGAATCTTATATTCGGTTGCCATATTAGTACATATGTGTATAAATATTTAGAATGCTACATAGCATTACACTTAACATTTTATATGCCAAATTGCTAAAAGAATTAAAATGTACTGATAAAATAACTACACCATCTAGGAATGTATTTCTCGGCTCAACAGTAATATACTTATGGTACGAACCGTTACCTACCCTACTCATTAATATTTTAAATTTTAGGTACCTAAGTACATAAATGAATAGGTACGGTGCAAAAATTAGGATAATGAATTTGTCCTTTGCCTCAAATGTTTAACATTTGGAGTAGATTTATTTTGCTAAAATTATGTAAGTACCTTTATACCTTTAAATATATAAAATATTGTTTAAAAATACAGCAATAGATTAATAAATCTATTGTTGTTAGGTAAGAAAACTTTAAATGTAAGCATACTTATAAGTTGACTTTCCAAACAAATAACGGATTTTATTTGCATTAATTTTTATGTGATTACTGTGATTCGTGAGCCATATTTATAAATGCAGATTGTATTTTACTTGATCAAGATATTTTGTTTAAATAACTTATGTTTGTTGTTGTATTTTTGTGACCAGTACCTGCCTACATTTGATATTTGTATATTACTTTTATTTTGACGGCACTCAAAATGTTTAGCTGCTATTTGGTGCTAAGTTGTAAGCTCCATGAGTTTCTTACATTTTGACAATGATTTGTAACGGGTTGATTTATTTATTATTATTGCTAGTTTTTTTATGAATTGTTTTATTGCTATTTTTTTGCAATGAAATGTCTTATATATTTACACTATAATGTAATCATGACATGCAGCTAAAAATAATTTAACATTTTTATGATGGTATGGTCGGTTAAGACCTTGTAAATTATAATAATCTGGTAGTATTAAGCACGTATATACGTAAGTGTATTTATGTCATATTCATTTGCAGTTATTTTCTACTACTACGGCTTTGTTCGTTCATAGAACTGGTTAGTACATGAGTTCTAGAATTAGAGCCATGACTGAACTATACCTAAGAGTACAATTCATATCTTTGGCTTCACTTTTTTTTTTATTGTAACTATTGTCCGCACTCGACGCGTAGCGTGTGTGGTGCTTATGTCCGTGTTCGTTTCTATTAGTGATTATTTCTCATTAGGACATAAACTGTCGGTTTAAAAACGGCTGAAAGACAAATACTCTGTGAATTATGAATTTGCAGCTATGAAGATACGCTGTCTTGAATATATATATATATAAAAAAAAAACTTTAACATGCCTAACTGTTGTGATTGGATGATTGAAGCAACACAAGTCAGTATCTTAGGTGGTTTTGTGTTGATTAGCAATTCAAAAACCGTTTTAGTGTGTAGATCCCTTAATATGTGTTCACATCGGTATGTGAGCTTATTTAAATGAGTGAAGCAAATACAATGCAGTGTTAGCAGATTGATGCCGGAAATGTAACCATAGAGGAAACGTAATGTGACCATTGTATTGTCAGTTAGCAAATAGGGATTTGCAATTAATCTTTTTGTCTTGTATAACCATATAGTGTCATAAACTGTCTAAAAACATAGAAATAGCCCGATGTCGTACACTCGATGTTAGTATAATTACGGTGTGGATGTTAGTAGTATGTCTGTTTATCATTCATTATGATATATCGCGTGACTCGGCTTCGCAGAGTCCGTTATGTATTACTATAATAATTGATGTAACTGCAATGTGTTTACTGATTCTATATTATGTAACTTTGAATAGCATCACAATGCTATATTAATCTATTCCAATTCCGATACATAACTGTCAAAACCACGATACTTAAAACTTGATGTTTCAATAAATGCACTTTTATCCACTAATTACATTTCCTTTATTCGCCGCAACCCTCGTAGAGATACAGGAAGATAAACGCAATAAATTAAAATCTGGGTACATTCTAGAGACGAAGTTCCTTTATTTTCATGTACTTATACAACTTAGTCTGAAGTATCACATGAATTCGTAATTAAACCGAAGTTAGGAGACTTAAATATATGGGAAGATAAATATTTAAGCTACCTAATTTTAATAGTGTTATATACACTACTTGTACACTGAAACATACCATATTTTAAGATTATTTAATAAATGCCACATTATAATAGTATCTACATAGCAGAACAATTTGCATATTTTTGTCGAAACAATAAAAAAAAAACTAGTTTTTTTACAAACAAACAGTAAGGTACTACTTAGACAAATGTTCATGAAGTCGCCGCGCCGATGTTATATTTTGCCTAAATTGATATGCAATTTTCTATTGTTTATAGTCGGTACGACGCTAGTAATATTTTTTCTTTTGTACAGACCTACACTTCATTATAAGTGTACCCGACTTTACTTCTATAATATCTATTAGAAAAGATAAATTCCAATTATTAATTAACGATTAATGAGATCTTATTATTTTATGCCAAGTGGACAGTGCAGCAAACTCGGATATAATCGAAAACATTTAATTATTACCTCGTAACACTGTCTATGAGTGGAACAATTTCAACTGCACTGCAACGCTACACACTAACAGCTAATGTTTAAGAAATTATAATAATAAGCTTACTCTCCAACAACAATCTTAATCTACATAATACTTAACTTATGTCTGTTGAATATACTTTACAGCCACAAGTAACCTGAATGCTGACTTTAATAACTGTTAATCAACTTTCTTCACTTTGAATTTATTTCAAAGTTAACTAGAAGTAATTTAAATAATGACCCTAACGTAACGTAAGCTTTTTTTATGAAAAAAAAATTGCAATTGACATTTTGAACTTAAAAAATATTAATAGAAATGCGGACTAAAACGCCCGGGCATTAAAATGCCTTTTTACTTCTTCCTGGTTTATTAAAAAATAAAACTGCCTTAAATACATTTTTGAAAGGAGTTGTAAGCATTTCTTCGTCTTTCTCACGCTACGAATAAGACATTATAGGCAAAATATAAATAGCACGCGTGTATTTAAAATATAATTGAGTGATAACACATAACGTTACTTGTGGCATACTTCATTGACATAAATACTAACTCAACATGATAATATTAAGATCCTGACAGAAAAACAATTCCAAAAATCTAACATTTAATTACATGACCACTTATTAATTACAATCAAAATAATAGCAAGACCAATACGGTCTCAATTAAAGATCTCTTCAACATTATCATGATTATTTACAATTAATCAACTTTTACACAGTGCGAATACAAAAATAATATTATAGGTACTTAGACAATATTTTTAATAATAATAACAAACAAAAATATTCGAAACGAACCTTTTTACATTCCAACTGTTTGGAACCTATGGGACGTAAAACAATCTTTAAATCGCGACTAACTAACAAACACAAAATATCATTACAAAAATTAAAGCATTACTTCTCTTACACACACTTCGTAACTTAAGAGTTATGGGAATTATCCTATATATATCCTATATAGACTCCTCGTTTTTGTTGTTTCTCCTGGAGAACTAAGATTGTTACTTTTATTATTATTACATACGGGTAAGTATAAATGCTCTACAATTTATGACACATTTCAGTGTAATTTACATAATTGTTATATTACCTACGACAGTCAATCATATCAACTTTGCAGAGATTTTTGAATAATATTGTGACTGTGAAACTGCTTAAATTTATTGTTAAAACGTATTTTTACAGACTACGTTTATCTAAAGGCTATGAAACTAAAAGAGAACTGAAGGACACAGTGTACGTTAGAAAAATCTTACTATGACATAATAGTAGCTATTTAACTAAAAGACTGGTTTTTCTAACATAATTTTGTAATTACGTAATAATTAAAAGGTACTTTATTTTCCAAAATATTTACATTGTTAACTTTATTCATTAAGAATATAACTACATAATGATTCCATATGATGTAATGTACCTAAATGACTCATTTACAAAATGAATTTAATCCCAATAAATAGTTAATTAAAGAATACCACAAGCTCAAAATTAATTCGTAATTCTAATAAAACGTTTTATATTTGGCTTACGCATAATGAAGGAGACTACTTATTTCAGCCTCGTTCAAGTTTCTATGCACCTTAAACAATGGTTGAATTAGTCACAATAAATTACATAATATTACTTATTATTTTTTGTTAATCTATATTGCGTTTACCAGATTAGACCGCTAATTAAATAGTTTGTAATGTAAGCCTTCAAAAACAGATTACTTATTATAAATGACAGATATTTACTAAAGATCGTGTAAACCTATTCGCGGTTAGGATGAAGTGCATCTTTTGTTTAACAATTTGTTAGTGTTAGTTAGTAAACAACACTACGCGGCGTTCTAACGATATTAAAGTTGGTAAAATGACAGAAAATATATAGAAACCGATTTAAAGATATTATAATAAAGGGTGTTAAAGAAATTGCGTGCCATAGCTTAGGGGTAGGTTCAGTATCGAAAAGGAACCCAGGAAAAAAAATATTAATAAAATTAAAAAAAAAAAGTTATTGCAAGATCAACCTAATTTTGTACGTACTAACTTAAAATAGCAATCGTTTAGTATTAAAATTGTTTTATTTGTTTAAATGCTTTAATTACCTACCTACTATCGAACGCGTTGTCATTTTGTCCTTCACTTCTCGGGTCTGAATACTAAGGGCCGGCGCATTATTTGCTACTCAAAACGGCTCACGACAAATAGCTATTTTGCAATAACTTTTTTATGTTTTTATTTTTCCTGGGTTCCTTTATCGATACTGAACCTACGCCTAAGCTATGGCACGCAATTTCTTTAACACCCTGTATACAAAGTAAATTGAAATGTGTGCATTAGAGAAGTCCTCACAATTCTATATATATATTTAAGAAAACGGGCACTGAACTGTAGGAATTCGCAAAATCGCGACCAATACCATATATTATGTTAGTTCATTCATGTGTACCAATAATCTAAATATCTCTCAATGGAAAATATTGATAGGTGAGTATAACAACATGATTTAATTATTATTCCTCGATTCGATCGGTCGATTGTTTGTCAAACGATATGAGTCACACCAACACATCAAAATATTACGATAAACGTACTGCATTTAATGCGCGTACTCGTGCAAATAATAATAGTTTTTGTTTCATCGAAGTCAGGCCAGGATTTCCAAAGTGACAGCGCAGCGTTGTAAAGTTTCACCGCTCTTTTAACTTTTCTTTCCTTCGTGCGCTACTGCGATGACGTCACGGCGCGAGTCGTTTTTTTTTTTACGGTCGCCGCCGCCTATTGCCGCTCCGAGAACACGGCGGTGTCCCGCCCAAGCGGGGCAGACCTCCACCGTGTCCTCCGGGCGATCCACGCAGTGGTAGCACCCGGGCACAGCGCAAGTCTCATGTCCGATTGCGGTAGATGTTTAAGTTCATAAAATTTCATTTAGTGGTTTGCACTTATTATTTCTACTCGCAGCTCGCAGCTTGACATCACACGTTAGTCGGATTTTGCCGCAGATACCGTACTTTACCGTTTAATATCTCAGTAATTCTTGAGGATAGGAAAAAAAATTTTTTTTTCGAGATACATATTTTTTTGACATGGTGATAAAAAAAACGCATTGGTGTGACTCATTGCTATTTCTCCTACACCGGAAGTACGTCCATAAAATAAAATAAGTAAAATAAATTTCCTTATTGCAAATAAAAAATCTTTAGTGATGTGAATTGCAAGCACGAAGCAATGATTATGTAATTTATAAGCATGATCAAATTTTGTAAAAACGGCAAGGAATGTATTTATAAAATATCACGATTTAAAACAATATTAAAAATATTTAAAAAAAAATTGACAGGTGTGTAAAACACGATTGGTTACATTCGTAAGATAAACCACATGAATTTAACAAAAAAATGTGGCTATTTACAGAGAATCTGTCATATTACTATCGATCATAGGTATATATTTACAAACGGCTTTATCGGCGACAAATCAGGTCATTTATTTAATTTATACGTTACTTTTAGGAAGAAACAAGTAGGTATGTACATAAGTTATCAAAATTGGCAGAAAGTAACTATGTAAGATGATATCTTTCATTAAAAATCTTAGATTTAATCGTTTTTTTTTTTTAATTTGAATAATAATATTTTGTGAACGTTTTGTTTTTAGAAGAAACCCTTAACACAAAGCATTAAGAATATCTTCGGAAGTCGTGATCAAAATTAAATACACAGAATATTTTACGTATGGGCCACACTTTGACATAAAATGAACCACTATTTTTGTAGTTCATAGAAATGATAATTTATTAAGATTCAAGTATTTACATTTATTTATACATGGGCAACTTATTTTCTTTCACTCAAATTTTGAAGATTACTTTGAAGATAAAATACTCGCTTAGGTAATCATAAAAGATAATGTTAGCTTCTTTGAATGGGGTATTCCTCGAAGCGCAACTAAATTCCTCGAAGCGCAACCTTTAGTTGCGCTCACAAATCCAAATTGAGCAATTGTTGCGCTTCGAGGAATAATTTAGTTGCGCTTAAAAACAGTTGCGCTACCAAGTAACTTCGTACGTATTTTCTATAATTAAATACATGCAAGTACGGCCATGAGTAGTCGCTCCGCTCAATTATAAAAACAGTTAGAATTCCATTCTATCTTCAGAGTAATATTTTTGCCCCATTTATATTTCCAGCGCAGTCTTCTAGAATCACAGATTTCTTTATCTCCCGCGTGTCTTTAATAGGCAAACATTATCTAAATTACTAGAACAAGCACAGTAATTTTTAACTAGATTACCCATCTATAATTCTAGAACATGACGAATACAATTAACTCGCACTTACAGTTTTTTTGCGAACGACCTCTATCTATTACGTTTACAAGTAACAACGATTATGTAATAAGTAAATGACTATGTGTAAAACATTTCTTAAGTTCTTGCCAAAACTAAGAAAGAGATTGCAAACCACTTTATTTCATGGAGAAAAATAAAGATATGTTGGTTTATCTAAGTTTTATCCTCTGTATAATTGGAAGTAGGTGGGTGAATTATTAAATGGGCTGCAATTCGAAAAAGTACTTATTTATATAAGTTAACATTTGATGCTATTTTCTTTTTACGACTAGTTCACAACATTCACAAGTTATTTATTTTGGAAGTACAACGGCCGTCATTTGACAAATATGAAATTCTTGCTAAAATATTTAATTTACGTGTCTTGATCATTAGTTAAAAGTAATTAAGAAATACGGTATAATTCACGGGTTTTTTTACTACTTACGTAATGCTATATATTGTAATTTTGTGTGCAATAAACAAGTGCGAAAGGCAAAATATACAAAACGTGTTTTTTAAGGGAGAAAAGAGTGTTAAAAACATAATGTAACAATTCTGTTAAGTTGTTTTGTGATGGTTGCTAGCCTTGCAGTAACCGTGTTATTGCATTTTCATTTTAAAAGATGTTTTATTTCAGGAGAATATTGAAACGGTCACAAATAACTACAACTTTAATCAGAACAGAGAACTTAACAAGAAACTGCTTTGATAGAAGCTGGACAATGTTTTTCTAGATTAAAAGGACCCATCCAGATATTTGTCTCTATTTCTGAAAAGTCCATAATGTACTGTAAGCCGCATCCAGCTAGATTAGAAGACAATCCTGATCATGTTGATGTGGATGGTTAATTAATCAATTTATTTAAATTAATCGGTTAAAGAAATGTGAATAAGGAAACGTTCTTAAATTCTGAGTGTGCATAGGTATCTACTACAGTCATAGTACGAAGACATTATCTAGTGAAATGCTGGTTAGAAAGAATAAGATGAATTTTAACATAATAACCCGAATGAATGTAATTGTTCTAAATAAGAAGTGTTATAAATGTTATCTAATCGAAATCCGACACACTAATTTAATTTCATAAAGATCAACTTGCGCACTCAAACATATCCCTTCGACGAAGATTTGATAGGTAGATAAGATTTGAACATATTCTATATGTTCGCTTTTAACTATTTACAGTTAAAACAGAATTCAATTCATATTTACAAAATTAAACAATACATAATCAACATCTAAATGTTTCGATATATTTAGGGCGTCCAGGGTAACACGTAAGTTTCCTTAACTTACAGGTTACCCTGGACAAACTCGAGTACGATCTCACAGTTACGATGTGTCCCATAGGCGGCGTTTGCGCAACAGAATAATGTGTAGAATGGCATTGTATACCCAATGTGAGACATACTCTGCTGTGTCACAAACACAGCTTTAGAGAGCATTCAAGTTTATCGAAACAACTACATACTTAAACCACACTTAAAGAGGAGTCCAGTCATCAGTTATAAAGCGATGCGATAGGGACTGCTCCTGCCCGAAATAATACTCAGTCTCACTTACAAGAAAACAGATTGTAACTGATTATAAAACTCTTAAAAAATAAATTTAATGTACTTCAGAAGTTTCTATTACCTTCTGAAAAGCGACTAAGCTCATCTAAACAATTATGACAACATTAACTTATGTTACAGATTACTACATTAAAGTAGCGCTTTACTGGATCTATATAAAGAACGTGATTATGCAGGTTTAAATATTTCTCAAGTACCTAAATTTTTACCCCATAATTCGAGTCGGATAATATATGATTAAGAGGAAATGCGGTAGGTATTTGAAGAAACTATCGCTGTCGCTCTGCGAGTGCGATTTCGACATAATTCGAGGTTTGGCTCTTGATTATATCCTCCTCCAATACTCGACAAATTTAAAAGATATTTCATAAACTGAATACCAAAGATATATACTGTATCCCTATGTTTTTCGTTTTTCATTAATAGTTGTCAAATTTGTACACTAGACCTCTGTTGACAGAGGTCGACTATAGTCAATTTTGAGCATTTTGTAAAGGTTTTAGTGCTTATACAAATTAAGTATCATGAAAAAGGAAAACATAGCGACATAGAAGAGATTGATATTTATTTAACCGTAAAATCATAGCTTTTAAGTCATAAACCAAAAAGAAAACAGGCGAAAGCGTTTGTATGGAGAAAAGACCACCCGCATTTCCTCTTTACAGTAATAATTTGTACACTGTTACGGATCTTATTTTAGCTATAAATGTACCAGCAATGACGAAGTAGCCCTTTGTTTTCTTTAAACGACTTTCGTGATTGGTTTTGTTTTCTTTTAATAATAATACATAATTTTGCATTATTAAAATCATGTATGGCCTTTACCTTTAATCTCAGATTTTTAATACTGCATAACAATTTTCGCACAAACTTCTTTTTATTACATAAAAACAATTTAAGAATAATTATAAAGCGAAACAAAAACTATGTTTAGTTGTGATATAATCTCAACTAGATTATATTCATGGAGATTTTAAGTCGATTTTATATAAATACTAACTCGTACGGGATCAAACGTCGCGAAAATTTTAATTTAATTGAAATACTCATTCACAGCCAACTCCTCTTAACCTCTTAATTTTTTACAACCTTCGGATCCATTGGGACTTTTGAGAAACAACTTACCTTTCAATCACACTCTTTACAAGTTCAGATGTCTAAAGTTACACATTTTAACAGATAATTAAATGTTTCACTTGACTATAATATGTACGGTATGTGTTATATACTTTATAAGCAGTTACAATCGCATTTTCTGTAGTCTATCTATACTGTTCGACAAAGGGATTTTATTATAGCCATGTCGTCCTTAAACCTGGTAGCTAGTCCGATCTTAGGGTATTGGTGTCCTCGAATTCAATTTTGTTCGAAAGGTTGGATAGTTTCTCCACCATCTGGTAAGACTGGTAGCCACGTTATAAACTAGAAGCGTGAAACCACATCCAGGTCCTAAATCCAGCGGTGAATACTTCCCAATCAGCATAAAATCAGTGAAGCGTCTTTGAACGTTTCGATCTCTTCAAAGGTTTTGATATTCTCACCCATGGTAGCATGAAGTCACTGGAAATATACAATATTGAAAGAAGTGAGACTAAATAATGAAAGAAAAAAAAAAAATGCCCTTATCACTCACGGTTACCGAAACCGTGTATTTACAAAAAGGTACTATATGTACTAATATTCGTATTCAAAGCATACTAACGCAGGCGGTAGGTCTGGTACTTCCTCCCCGAAAGCCATGACGGGGAGAGTGTCGGTAATTTCGATCATACGCACATCCCGTTGGGGCTGCGGCCAGATCGTGTACACTGATGGTTGGTAATGAGAGTGGTTGTACCAGGGGTCCCGCTGCCTCATCCGTAGACGCTCCACATGTCTTTGCTCACGAATCCGTCGCATATGCCATCTGAAAATATATTTACAACGTTTCAACTCCTGTCATGAACTTTTTCAGTCTTAGGACCAAAGACAGTATAAATACATTTGGGAAAATTTGAAGTATGTATAAGTAATATGTTTATATTATCCCTTAAATACTTACCCATTTATTTCCTTAGTTTTGAAGGCGTTTAACAAACAAAATAATAAATGCAACTTTAATAACATTCGAAAAGTAGTAGAGCCGGCGGCACCACAGGTGCCAGTCGGTGAAAAACATCCTTTCGAAAGTTATTAGGACTGCGTAGAAATATACGTATCCACATATTGCAGATTACGATTATGAATGCCTACGATATATATGTTTGTGTTACCGGCTTAATCCGATCGAATTCGCTAGTTTGTGTTAAATTAAATTTAGACTCATTTAATTTAGCACAAACTAGCGAATTCGGCGTTTAAAAAGTGTGTTCGAACCGTAAGTTTTTCTTTGGCTGAACTATATGTTCAAAGCGCATAAGGATGGAAACAGTTTAGTGTAAGAAAAATCGATAAGTGCAAGAATCAATTACAGAGCGAGGGGTTCGCTAGGTGTGGTAAGATCCCTTCTATTGACATAACCTTGCTCACAACGAGAGAACGCAGCGCTCATATATACCCTTTAACAGTCGTTAAATCTAGGTTAGGGAACCCCTCATCCTTCTATAACCAACAGTGAACATTTAAGGCTCAGTTTGTCCTTACTCGCTTCGGACTAACCGATTTGGCTTTAGCCTAACCGATAGTCCGAACGCACTTTTCTAATAATAGCTTAACCTAGGAAAAATTAAAAATCTGGTTTAGCTGGTAACCTATAATGGTAACTGGTAAAATACCATTTCCGTATAGCACCCATAATGCTTATTTAGCGACTTTTTATGACTGTCTTTATTTAGCTATTATGTAACTGTGTGTTTACTTCAGAACTTTTGAAAATTATCATCCTTAAAAATTGTAATATGTAGTTTAGATTTAATTAGGGATAAACTAACTATATACATTGATAATTAAAAACTATTAAACTAAAATAAATAAACTAACAACAAACTATAAAAGGGCATCGAAAAACTCCTCCTCAACGCTGTCAGATGGTAACGTACCCAAGAGACTGGCGGCGTTGCCACGTTGTATGGCAACACTTAGCCTCTGGCTAAAGTAAAAGCCAGCCCTTGGGTCACGGCAAGCGTCGTTAGGGATTAGAAGTATAATATTCAAAATCTCTTGTCATGAGGCCCAAATTCGGGAATAAAATAGCGGATGCACGGATAAGGTATTAATGTATCATAAATATTATAAATACAATAATTATTATTATATACAATATGTTAAAAAACCCTATCCGATCCTAAAGGGGCATACTGGTATACCAATGGCATTGCCAAATAAAATAAGAAACGTAAACAATTCATAAAAGTAAAAATATGAATAAATTTTAAAAAGCATGACTTTTGTCCCAAATTTTCAGCGTTTCCCTAAATTTTAACAAACTGTTAAAACGTGGCAGCACCTTCGGCTTAAATATGTTCGATCGTCAATGTTTTATTATGATACTACCCTAAAAGCGATCGCTCGCGCTAGTGTGTTGCCATATAAGTCTCTTCATTTAACTACATTTTATATTAAATTTTCATCGAGGTATTTTTTTTACTTTTTCTCCAAAAAGGACTACATAAATAGAATCTAATCTCGATATCTAATAATACCCTCACAGATCGGACAGGTTTTTTTTTACATATTGTATTTATGTAGTCGGTTAAAAAATATGACTAGTCTAAACTTTGGTTTCACAAAGCCTTTCAAATCTCAGCTTGGTCTCAGAATTCCTTGAAATGGGTGATCCTAGACCTAATTTGCAACAATTTTGACCAGAATAACTTGGGGTCAAATTGAGTTGTTTTGGGGAAATCGAACTTTTAAAGATTGTATAAAAATTTGCACCTCCATAAACGGCTGACTGTATGAAATCGACGCCGTGCAGGATGTTAAACTGACACTTCACTCATAGCTCATGAACGGATGAATCCTTCGAAAAATAAGTTTGGGCCCATTTCTAGGAATGCACCCAAAAAAAAAAACCAAACTCCTATACAAAATTGGGTATTCTATTTTTCAGTTTTAACAAACAAATTAACTGCTTGATTAAGGAAAACCACAGGCAATAAACAAACAATCGACAAAGAAAATTAATCGACTTTCTGAAACCAGTAGCTTAGGAACAACCACAATCATGAAGTTAATATAATATTCATTGTTTACGTAAAACCCTACCTTAATTGTCTCCGCTCCTCAGCTTCTAGTTTTTGGTGCCGCTTTTCAAAAACCTTATCATCTAAATTCTCCGTGCCTTCTAAACTATATAAACTAGTATATGGCTTTTCTCGCCATCTTGGAACCTAAAATAAAAAAAAAATAAGTATTTACTACTTTCAAGCTTTTTGAATTCATTAGCTTGTAAGTTCGTTGTCTTAAGGTATAAAAATCCTTTTGAAGACAACCTGGCCCTTTTTTTACCTCTACAGTGGAGGCTTTACAGTCTCCCTGATCTACATCTTCCGGTTTAACGTCGGGGTCCAGACCGAGGTACCACGATAGATCTGGGTCTCCTACCAGGGTGTGATACGGTTTTTTCGTAGTCATTCCTGGTAGGGGGGATTTCTTACCGCGGCTCGCAGCTGAAAATGAAATAAACAGTTCAGATAAATTATGGATCAGGCATTGCTATGCGGAAATCCATGATATTAAATGTTATGCAAAATAAATTCCGCAAATCCAGAGTAGCTGGATGGCAGTTTCGAAGAATCGAGCTAAGTGGCGTGTTAACGTTAATTTTAAATCCTCCCCCTAGACAATGTCGTTACCCTTCTGGTTATAAGCAGTTAAATGTATATTTGTTATTGTGCCTTTTTTTATGCGGGCGAGAGGGCCGGGAGATCGATGCTGCATCCTGCATCCAAATCTGGATCTATTTGCGGGATTAAAACGAAATATTTAGCATAACACTTAATAAAGATTGTCCAAATAAGCCAGCAATAGATTAGTAAAAAGAAATCTATATATGGGTACGGAACAAAATTGCAAGGGCACCAAAGTAAGTTACGCACAGCAGGTAAGTGCTGGGTTTTAATCGCAGCATTGCTTCGGTATGCACGGAATGCTACAATATCAATTAGTGGAATACTACAATATCAATTACACGTAAAGTAACACACTTTGAAGCCCCCGAATTCAACGCGTAAGTTGGTTGTGTCGCTGTTGGAATTTGCTTCAAACCGTATAGCAAATTCCAAGTATCCGCGGTGACTTGGAGAGCGGTCAACCGCACGTCCGTGGTACAGTCGGATACGGAAACCGACTGACAAAAAAGCGCAGGCACTTTCTTTTTGTTACCATAAACGTGCGGTTGTCTGCACCGAATTCTCGCACAGCCGCAGCCGTTACTTAGATGGCTGGATCTGCGCTTCGACCTTTGGGAGCTGAAAGGTCTAGCACAGATATCATTGTTCTATTACATTACCTTTTCCCCTGCCCATCTTTGGCTTGGGCCCGACTGTTTTCGATAAATTTTGCTTCGCATTTTTGCCAAGCCCTGCACTTGACAGAGCCCGTTTCCTTCCACGTTTGCTCCCCATGCCACGTCGATTGTCCGGCGCTTCCTCCTGATAATTGCAATTATATAAGAATTTATTTATAAACTATCCATGAAATAAATTGTTTAATTGAGAAGCAATACTTACCCCGGGCGCGGCCAAGCTTATAGTACGTGCTCCTCTTTTTGAAGTTCTTTCATTTTCAATCTTCTCGACTGCGCTGTAATCTAACGAATCTATGTTTTCTAATGCAGTTACTGCGGCCGCCGCAGCTGCATCTGATTCAATTAGTTGTCGGAAATCCGTAACATCTAATGCTGGCAAAGTTGTCAAATTCGAGTTTTCCCCATACGAAAAATCGCATAAACTTGTCTCACTTCCCGCCGGAAGCATCGACGAGTAACTGAAGGGCCAATCCAAATCAGGCTCTCTCTTTATGCGGTCCAGTTCTGGTTGGTGCATAAATAGGTTCGTTGGCGACGGCGGCGTTGGGGACTCTGTTTTAATTTCGGTAATCGTATGAGAGACCGGACCAAGAGGCGGGATCGCGAGCGCCGCCTGTAAGCTCCCGAGCGTGGCCGTGTGTGGGGTCATCGACGGGAAAGTAGACGCAAACGTAGTCGCGAATGGGCTCGTGAGTGGAGTAGTAGTATGCGGGGTTTTAAGCGCCGCTTTTTTCGATGCCGCATTTGATTTTCGTGACCCAGACTGGGGAGATTTTGTGGCCTTATGCGAACCTTTGTGCGAGGCCGATGCGGAGCGCGCAGTCGTGTTCCTAGTGGTATGCGTGTATGTCGACATATGCGTACACGCATTTGTAGACGTGAGCGTCGACGTATGCTTAGGAGTACGCGTCGATGTTTGCTTCGGAGTTAGCGTAGCAGCTAGCTTCGATGTATGCGCAGACGGCTTAGGAACATGCGTGTATGTAGATATATGCGTACACGCGTCTGTAGGCGTGTTCGACGTGTGCGTCAATGTATGCGTAGTTGTTTGCGTTGCCGAATAGGGTATTATATTGGGCAAATTATACCTTTTCTCTAACTTTATTTTATTTGGCATTTTAGTACTTGTCTCAGTCGCGGGCAAATCGTATATACGCCTAGAGGGCAATGTACTCTCCCCCATGTCCGAACATATTTTCATCCTACCGTGATTTGTTTTTTGAAGCATAAGTTTGGGAATAGGCGACTGCTCCCTCATGTCAGCTTCCCCTAGTTGATAAGGATCTTCGCCAGTAGGGGTGGTATCTATGAGCTGTAATCGATCTGACAGTGATCCAGTGTAATGAGGTGTTTTCTTTGGAATAGTCGAGGTCTTAGATTTTCCATAGGTGTTGATCATTTTAGATTTTTTATTTACACTGAATGTGCGCTCAAAAGCTTTGTCCTCCTCGAACATATTAGCTGCAAAACACAAAATAAAGTCAAAGTATGCCATGGATAAATAGGTAAATCAGAAATTAAAAAGAAATCAATTTGCCTAGGGCTTATTAAACTTAGTTTAGAGTTATTATTACTATTTTAACATATTCGTGTTAATAAGGGCTTACCATTATCTGGAGGTTCAGTTTTGACAGCTGGAATTTTAGGCAGCCGACTTAAACTGCCTAGCGATCCAGAAGTTCTTCTACGACTCCTCTGTATTTTTTGGATGATAGTGTTCCCGCTGTAAATTTAAAAAATTGAACAAAATTGTTATTAGTTTATTAACAATACTTAGCCAATATAAGCTTCTCATATACTGAACAACCTGTTTGAGGTGACCGTGTACAGGGGCTCGCTTCGAGGCTCAGTCTTGATATCTTTTTTCAAGTAAGAACGCTTGTTTTCAATCATTGTGCTGAAGGTATCGCACTGCAAGCTGCTATTTTCCAAAATTGAAGGGACGCCTATGTCTCCAGGTAGATAGGTTGTTACTTCTGGAACAAAACAGCGTCTTGTTAACCAAGGACCCAATTTGTCTTTACCAGACAAGGAAAACATTAGCCCTTAAGTCTTGAAGCTTTACCACGTAGGTGACAGGCGATTCTATGCATATGAACAGTAGCAGGTACTCACTAAACCGACCTCCCTACTTACAAGTTATCCTAGCCTTACTGTTCACAAAACGTGGCCTCAAAATCGAATATTCCCTATTTAGATTACGTAATAAAAGAAAACATAACTTTCCTTTTTCCTCACATTTCGGTGCCACGTGAATTCCTTTAAGATTTCACGATATACAGTAACTGCGTCTTATTCAGATCTTTTTCCTTTCTTTGTGGTCTATAAAAAAGTATTAACAGGAAAATATTCTGAAGCGTAAATCAACTTCAGAATATTTTCCTGTTAATACTTTTACTAACATCACCGTTTGAATTCTTACAATATAAATGAGATAGTAATTCCGTCTGTCCGTGAGTTAGCTTTTAACGCCGAAAGGGCTTTACGGATTTGGATAAAATTTGGCATAGTAGTAGTCCATAATATGTGTTAACAAATACAAGGAAATTGATCATAATAAGATAAAAGAAACGTCTTTTCCTTACATTATCTTCTATCAATAATACTCAACTAATACAATGCAGAATCCTCTAGTTAGCCTATAATAGTTCACCATGATTACTAATATGTAAAGACGACAGCGCATCAAGATACCCGAAACTGTCCAATTTTCCCAATCAACCTTGAACCTAATGCTTTAGCGATAAAATTCAAGGTTGATTGAAAAGAAATCTGGCAGATTGTAGTAGCTTGATGTGCTGGCGTCTGTACCTATCCCTAGAAAAAGATATACTGGTCTACTCACCCTAAAATCTTATGAAAAAAAGATATGTATTTTACCACGGCGCCGCCAGAAGCACAAGCTCACAGAGAACAACCTGGCGAATGTCAGCTACGCCGTAGTTTGCAAGTTGAGTTAACGTCACGATCGATGGCAAATTCATCAATTTTGCATAAGTTTATATCCGATCTATCGGTCACCTGCGCCTTTTCTAATGACGCCTTGACTTAAGCTACCTAAGTGTCTGTCCATGACAGTAAGTTAGTTAAGCTACCCTAACAGAATCTTTTTTGATATCTACAAGATAACTGATTTTTAGATATTATTTCGAAAATGTTTGTTCCTCGTCGGTTTTCTCAACATCCAGTTATACCGCCTAGCTTTGAAATAGATTTCAAGATTCGGCCCGTGAAAATGGCTGAGGGGAAAATTATATTATGAGATACGAGTAAATCGATACGCATTGCTGGAATATTTATTTATTTCAACTTCATCTACAATAGTGGTACATACCCGGACTTAATGCCACAAGGCATTCTTGACCAGTTAACCTTTGACAATATTGACCAATAAAATAAAAATATTTGATCTTAGTGGATATAAGATATAATTCCAAATAAGACGGCAAGCAGCAGGAGTCAGCGATGTTGCGGTAAACTGAAGCGATAGTACCTCTGCATGTTTTGATTCCGAACGACATATCGACGACGGCAGCGGCGCTTCTCATTTTTAGTTTCGCAAAAGACGATCTCTTTTATAGTTCTCAAACAAGAATTTGTATGTTATATAATTCGTGGTTTACAAGGTAAAATCGACTCCTAGGAGGAGTCTAAACTTAAAACAAACCGATTAAAATTAAACCAAAAATTAAGCATCTGTTACCTGTTTCTAAAGGTCTGTTTAAATCAAAGGGATCTGGCGTCAACGGTTTCGTTTTGGCAATATCATTATTGAAAAGAAATGGATTTGTTCGACTGTCTGGCACCAAAAAATCTGTTAGACTATTAAACACCATCTGAAAAAGAAATAAGAAACAATCTATACCAATATTATAAAGAGGAAAGATTTTTTTGTTTGTTGTACCAAATAGGCTCAGAAACTACTAGACGGATTTGGATGAAATTTGGAACACAGATAGTTTATAACCTGGATTAACACATAGGATACTTTGTATCTCGATAGTATGTTCCCGTGGGACCTAAATCGAAATCCACGCGGGCGTCGCCGCGGGCACAGAGCCAGTATTTCATAAAATAATTTATTATTCATCGTACTTCTGTGAGTTTGGATATTTACTCAACTATCCAGTAATGGCTCAATGGACCATCGGGTAATGCCACAATGGCCTTTTTTTTTTTTAATTAGCCTATTCTGTCCCAATGCTGCTTTGCAACTCTCCCGGTGTTTTGCCTTCTTTGGCCAGTCAGTAATCAATACAAATCGCCACGCTAGCGTTTCTTGGGACGACCGTCTTCAGACACCCACTGTGTGACGATATTGGCCCATCTGTACGGACCCATCCTAGAAATGTGATCCGCCTAGTCCAATTTTAACCTCGCAGACTTACCGCCAACATCAACTATGGCTATGTCTTGGAGCGTATTATGGTGTTGTGTACTAGATTGGTGATTGAATCATATAAAAGTTTAATAAAATTATAAAAGTGTGTAAATTACCTGACTATCACTAGTAATGGGTTCATTTTTAATAATTGGTGGAGGACTTGGAGGTGGCAAATTTAAAACAGGCGCAGGATTTATGTTATGCCTCTGACTCACAGTTATTCGTCTGTCCATTCGTGTCACCTTAGATTTAAGCTGCAAATATCAATGTACAATGCATAAATAAAACATTAACATTCAAATTCAATAAAATGCAACAAGTTTAACACAATCCCAGAAACTGATGTATTACTACAAACATTGTACTAGTACATCCATCATAAAAAGTAAACCATTAAAGAAAACACAGCATGAAAAAAATGCAAGCACATGCATAACAATCGCTTAGAAACAGAGAAGAAAAATAAAGTAGACAATAAAAACAATATTTAATATTAATTGGTAAAATATTCATATATTATTTTAAAATGGCACAACAAAATATTTTAGGCTAGCTGCACATGTAGCATGACCACGGTAGAAACGAGTTTTGTTGACAAGAGAATCAACAAAATGACAGATCAACAAAAGAAATCTGTCATTTAGTTGATTCTTCCGTTGACAAAACCCGTTTCTACAGTGGTCATACTACGCATGCAGGAGTGTTTTTAATTTAGACTATCTTTTTGTTTATTGCTTTATTTTATAGCAAATATTCGGCAATGCAATCATTATATGCGAGCTGTCATTGCAAATGCAGTACCAGAAGGTGATTAATTAATATTCGCACTAATTTATGGACATTTGTTTGAGTACTTGCTAGCTTTTTTAATATGGATCATATCGACGGCAGCAAAGAACAAATGGCTATCTACAAAATCACTAGTTTCCAGCAGAGCATTTTAACGTGAAAATGTAATAACTTCTACAATACAAGAGCAAAGCTAGCTTCTTCAATTTTTAATAATTATTCATAAAAAAATGAAAAAAAAATATAACTGGGTAGAATAAAGAATTCTGAATTCATTTATGTTAAGAAGTGAATTTTGTAAAAAATGCAGTTGTCTTTTTTTCTTTGCTGCCGTCGATATATTCTTCTCAATCTAATAGTTTCCAGACAAAGCTTTACTTTAAATGAAGAATTATTCTGAAAAGTATCAGTATGAAATTTTTTGGACCAAAAATTTTTTAATTGTTAGTTCCAATTTCTTCTCTAGTTTGCTGGATTTTTTTTAATATGCATACTTATTCGCTGTAGGTATAGGAGACAAACTCGCAAGGGCTTTTAATTAGTTAGAAAATGTATATATATCACTAATCTGAATAGTATGGTAACCTATAATTAAACTGATTGAATGAATTTTACTTAAATGTCTTAGTACTTACAGCCTTTTGTTGCTTAATTTTCACAATGGATGTCTATTTTGATTATTATAACATTTTTTAAGGAGTAAAAGCAATGGTTATTCTTTTTTTATATTGTTTTTCTATTAAGTTAGTGAAACTGATAACATTGTTTGTATTGTCTGTGGCAACTAATAAAATTCAACTAATTTACTTATAAAAAATAACAACAAAAAACATGCATTTAGATCAAAATTCCATTTTACCACAAATTAATTTGTAACAAAACTGAAGTGCACTCTTGTTTAATATAATCTATGTATTTAAAAAACATTTTATGATAAAAAGATACTCACAGAGTCATTTTCTATTTTTAGTGCTGTGTTTTGTTTATCCTTCTTCGATATAATTTCATTTTGTTGTTGAATCAGATCTAAATGATAAACAAGCAAATGTTTCAATCTTCTGTTTTGAACTTCAGCAGCTGTAAGTCTCTCTGAGAGTTTGTGTACTTCAAATGTTGGTTCCTCAGCGGCCTCTGTCTCCTTGTCATTAGGGAGCACAGAAAGTTCTACTTCCTTTTCAAGTGGTACCTCTTGCCGCTCAGAGTCTTCCGAGTGGCACGCGTATATATGGTCAAATGGGAAGCTAAGCGCTAGAGACTCTTTAGTACCTAATTGATTTAACGTAGATAGATCCCCAGAGAGATTGACCAGATTTGATTCATTTATACGATTGTTCATTTTTATAAAAGGCCAATCGTAAGTCACTTACGACGAGCCTGCCGGCTGTCAAAAACTAACTAACAGACACTATACTTTTGTTCGTTTCATTACAACTGAATTTATCATTTGTTTTATTACACACACCATCACTTATAAAAATTATTTTAAGCACTTTACATTTTACAAAACATAAATTACGTATTTTACCATTCTAATAAACTGACATTTCTTTCACGCACATGCAGAATGATAAAACGCGCATTATATCCAGCTCGGACTTCCAACCTGGTATGCTCGGTATCAAATATGTTTGGAACAAAATCATTTGTAAATATTTTATTTATTAAGATTTATTATTCTGATCTAATCACGAATGTATGACAAAGATTTCGAGTAAATTGATTAAAAATTGAAAAAATCATCAACTAAGCGTCAAGGCGTCAACCGTAGACATTTTTTTTTTCTTCTTTTGATCTTAGTGTTGCCTTTTTAATTGACATTTCTGAAGGAACACGTTGTCTTTGTTTAGCACTTTGGAAGACATTTTTCACATCATATTGTCACTGAAACTATTCAAACAGGCCCTAGACGTTCGCATCTTTGGTTTGTGTCATTACATATTTTAATTATTATTCAATTGAATGTAGTGCAATGCTTTCAATAGAAAAATACTTTAAATACATTACTATTATAATAGTGGCAACACTAGTCTTTAAAATAAATCGTCTTGTCACACAGATTCAGAATTGTCAAAGAACGGAAGATGGTACAATCAGTAGCATTGAGCAAGAAAAGGACAGCAATTCCTTTGAACCGTAGAAGATATTCCCCATCCCCACAATATTTTAACGCGATGAAAGGGTAGCCCGCGAAATTCAAATTTTGTTATGACTTTTTTTTAATTTTCAGGTCAGCGTCGGTTGTGTTGATGGTTGATTATATTGCGGACGCAACAAATAAAAAAGAAAATATCAATATAACCGCTTGTACATACCACAACTATAAGTTAAATAAATAACTCGAGGTTTACTAAATCAGTGTTCATCATCATCATCATCATTTCAGCCGAAAGACGTCCACTGCTGGACATAGGCCTTCCCCAAGTGTCACCTCAATGACCGGTCCCGTGCCACTCTTATCCAGCGGATCCTCGTGACCTTCACCAGGTCATCGGTCCACCTAGTGGGAGGCCTTCCAACGCAACGTCTTCCGGTTCGCGGTCGCCACTCCAGAACTTTACGGCCCCATCGGCCATCCATTCTGCGAGCAATGTGCCCTGCCCACTGCCACTTAAGTTTGGCAATTCTTCGGGCTACGTCGGTAACCTTGGTTCTCTTGCGGATGTCCTCATTTCTGATTCGATCACGCAAGGAAACTCCAAGCATAGCCCTCTCCATTGCCCTTTGGGTGACTTTAAGCCTTCTGATGAGGCCCATTGTGAGCGACCACGTTGCGGTCCCGTATGTAATCACTGGCAACACACACTGGTCATAGACTTTCGTCTTGAGACACTGCGGTAAGTTGGACGAGAAGATACCACGCAACTTCCCGAACGCTGCCCAGCTGAGTCGGATTCGACGATTGACCTCTTTCTCGAAGTTAGACCTACCTAATCTGGACCGTTTGTCCCAGGTAGACATAATCGTCTAGGAGTGGGTGTTACATGGGTATTCATCATTACCTTGGTTTTGTCTATGTTCATTTTAAGACCCACTCTTTCGGAAGCTCTACTGAGCTCAGCGAGCATTGTACTGAGGTCCTCCACAGTCTCAGCCAGAACCACTATATCGTCGGTAAATCGAAGGTGAGAGATGTACTAGCCATTGACATTGATGCCTAACCCTCTCCAGTCCAGAACCTTGAAGACATCCTCCAGTGCAGCGGTGAACAGTTTCGGAGATATGACGTCTCCCTGTCTCACACCTCGCTGCAGAAGGATAGGTTCCGAGGTCTGATCCTGAAGTCGGACTGACATGGTGGCGTTTTTGTATAAACACTTCAACACCTCGATGTTCCGATAGTCTATTTGGCACCGTTGGAGAGACTGCAGTACAGCCCAAGTCTCGATCGAATCGAAGGCTTTCTCGTAGTCCACAAACGCTAAACAGAGAGGCAGGTTAACTCTATCTCAGTGTTAATGTTTTAAATTTAAGATCATTTAACCCCATTGATTGACTTTTTCATGAAACAGTTATTGAATGGAGTTAAATGAACTTGGAAGGTTGTATTGATGATTTTAATGACTAGGATTCTGTAATACCTATGTGTTACTTGCGCGAATCATATTTTCATCATCATACAACCTGACACTGACCTGCAAATTGCGAAAAACTTTAGAAAATTTGAATATCACGAGCTACCCTGGCGCTTCGACGGCTGGGTTAACAAAAGATTGTCGGATAGAACCGATGAGTGATCGTCTAAGGTTTTCTTCAAGATTATCATTGGAGAGATGTAGTTAGTACTTTTCGTACGCTAAGCAGAGCAAGCTGTTCGCCAGCACATAAAGGGTGTAACAAGACACTTAACGATGCCGAAAGACACTTGTTCTCCCCATCATTACGATATTTTTTTGTTTTAGAGCTAGACCATACCTGGGAACTCTCTAATTACGGAGATATTGGGGGTCAAAGTTTCAAATTTTTCACAAGTTTTTTTTAAACATATTTTCTTTTTTGTGCATATCTGCTATCAGCCCTGGACTATGAGTAGATTTGTTGCATGTCGTCCATGTCGTGTCGAAGAGGCTCTTCAGCAGGAGACTTCATTCCTCACCATCTGTCGCCAACTCCCTGTATATTATGGCGTTTCAGTCGTTTAATGTAACTA